>CM054381.1:6286602-8786602 GCA_028858755.1 Ara ararauna
CCCCCCACCCGCCCCCCCCCACCCGCCCCCCACCCTCCCCTCCCACCCCCCCCCCCCCCACCCCTCCCCCCCCCCTCCCCTCCCCCCCCCCCCCCTCCCTCCCCCCCCCAACCCCCCACCCTCCCAGGAGGGCTTAGGGAGGGCAGGGAGAGGCTTAGGGGAGGAGCTAACCCCTCCCCTGAGCCCCTCCCTGCCCCCTCTTAGCCCTCCCCATCCCCTCCCCTAACCCCCCTCCGTCCCCCCAACCCCTTCCCTCCCATGTGGAGGGGAGGAGCTAGGGGGAGGGAGGGGGCTCTCATACCTGCCCGGAGTCCATCCCGAACGTTGTGTCCCTTCTGGAATCGCAGGGCTCGTCACCGACCATCCCAGCGTGCCCGATCTGTCCCCTGCAGAGAAGAGCACCCATCACCACCACCATCTCTTCATGCCTCTGCTGTTGGCCACCTTTCCTACCCCCCACCAGGCAATCTGCTTCCTCCACACGTGCCTTGTGGCATACCTAGCCCCATACCATAGCCATGCTCCATCCTTATATCTGTCCTTTTTTATCTCCTTCTGCTTCTCCACTAGTATGTGGAGCATGGGCAGACTGTGCCTGCTCTCTCCTCCAGGCCTTTGCTTCCCTGGCTCTTCCCAACTGGCACCCACATGCGCCCAACTACCCAGATAACAGGCTTCATCCTATGAGATGCAGTAAACCTCCCATCCACACACAGAGCTCAATGGCTGCCTCCTGCATCTTCCTTCTCCTCCTCCTCCTAACAACCCCCTCACACCATGACCACAAAACACCGCCATGCACCTGACAGTCCACACGTCTGGATGATGCCACCTCCCATGTCAGCCTTTAGTGCTGAGCGTGAGTTCTCCAACTTCCAAGCACCTCTGATGGAACCAGTCTAATAAAGCTGTGCTAACCTGAGTCAAAGGTGCCACCTATGCTACCCTAACCTAACACCTATGGTTCCCAAAGTGCCACCTACACTACGCAGCCTAACACCTATGTCCCAAGTGCCACTACACTACCCGAACCTGATACCCAATGTACCATTACAGTACCAGGCTAACACCTATGGTTCCCAAAGTACCACCTACAGTACCCAGCCTAACACCTATGGTTCCCAAAGTGCCATCTACAGTACCCACCCTAACACCTATGGTCCCCAAAGTGCCCCTCAGTACCCACCTAACACCTATGGTTCCCAAAGTGCCACCTACGCTACCAAGCCTGATACCTACACTATCCAAAGTGACACTTAATGATACCCAACCTAACAACTACAGTACCCACAGTGCCACCTAAAACACCCAGCCTAACACCCTATGGTTCCCAAAGTGCCCCCTACAGTTCCCAGCCTAACAGCTATGGTTCCCAAAGTGCCACCTACACTACCCAGCCTGACACCTCTGATACCCAATGTACCATTTACAGTACCCAACCTAACACCTATGGTTCCCAAAGTGCCATCTACAGTACCCAGCCCTAACACCTACGGTTCCCAAAGTACCACCTACGCTACCCAGCCTAACACCTATGGTCCTCAAAGTGCCCTACAGTACCAGCCTAACACCTATGGTTCCAAGTGCCACCTACAGTACCCAACCTAACACCTATGGTTCCCAAAGTGCCATCTACAGTACCCAGCCTAACACCTATGTTCCCCAAAGTGCCACCTACAGTACCCAACTTAACACCTATGGTTCCCAACTGCACCTACAGTACCAGCCTAACACTATGGTCAAAGTGCCCTACAGTACCACCTAACACCTATGGTCCCCAAAGTGCCATCTACAGTACCCAACCTAACACCTATGGTTCCCAAAGTGCCACCTAAAATACCCAGCCTAACACCTATGGTCCCCAAAGTGCCATCTACAGTACCCAGCCTAACACCTATGGTCCCAAAGTGCCACCTACAGTACCCACCCTAACACCTATGGTTCCCAAAGTGCCATCTACAGTACCCAACCTAACACCTATGGTTCCCAAAGTGCCACCTACAGTACCCAAGCCTAACACCTATGGTTCCCAAAGTGCCACCTACAGTACCCCAGCCTAACACCTATGGTTCCCAAAGTGCCACCTACAGTACCCCAACCTAACACCTATGGTTCCCAAAGTGCCACCTACAGTACCCAGCCCTGACACCCATGGTTCCCAAAGTGACCATCTACAGTACCCAGCCTAACACCCATGGTTCCCAAAGCGCCAGCTACGGTACCCAACCTAACACCTATGGTCCCAAAGTGCCACCTACAGGTACCCAACCTAACACCTATGGTTCCCAAAGTGCCAGCTACGGTACCCAGCCTAACAACTACAACACCCAAAGTGATACCTACAAATATCAACCTAACATCTATGATACCCATAGTAACACTGGCACTACCCAATCTAACACCTATGATAGCCAACCTAATGCCACCTCAAGTGCCACCTGTGCTTCCCAGCCTAACACCTATGGTTCCCAAAGTGCCACCTACAGGATCCAACCTAACACCTATAATACCCAAAGTGACACCAACACTACCCGACCTAACACCTTTGATATACAACCTAACACCTATGCTTCTCAACCTGAAACCTGCCCTAGCCAAACTGCCACCTGCAACTACCCAGCCGGACACCTACACTACCCCAAAATGCCACTGCCTGCAGCCCTTGACAACTGCCCGTATCCCTGCCAACAGGACGACCTCCAGATACCCTACACTGTGTCCCCAGAGTGTGTCCTTACCTGCCGGGGCCCCCTCCTTGGGCCTGCGTTCCAACGATGTCCCGTCTCTTCACTGTCCGCTGCTCCTCCCTAAACGTCCACCATGACCACCACCGACCACCACCGAGCAGTGCCCTCCTGCGTGGGCCAGTGCAGATCTCCTCAGCGTCCTCAGATGTATCCTCGTCGCTCAGAGCTTGTGCCATTTGGCACCTTGATGGGCTGGCGTTGCTAAATAAAACCCACTCCCTTCCATCGCTGGCCGCTCATCCTCCTTCTCTGCTTCTTCTCCTCTCTCTTCCTTCACATCTTCTTCTTCCTCCTCCTCCTCCTCGCTCCACCTTGCTGCAAAAGCAACAGGGCACCTACCATACAGGATGCTGCTGGCGCTGGCGATGCCCAGCTTGTTCCTGGCCATACACACGTAGTTGCCATAGTCCTTGCCTGAGATGTTGCAGAAGGCCAGTGTCGGGCAGGCGGCCCTTGCTCTCCATGCGCACGCCCTCCAGCCCGTCGGTAACCTGCAGGGTTCAAAGACACAAGAGGACGCTTGGAGTGCAACGTGCTGTGCCCCTGCCCTTGCCACCAGCCAAGTCCCCCCAGTGTCTCCCTTGTAGTGAGGGGCCCAGAACTTAACAATATATAACAGAAACTGTGTAATATTTATTGAAGACATTATACTGCTTCTCCTACTAACCATAGTGATAAGGGAAGGAACAAGGGGACAGAATGGAAAGCTGAAAGGGGAAAGTTAAAAACCAACGAGCGCAAGCGATGCACAAAACGCCTGCTGGCAACCCACTGATCGATCACGGCCGTCGCGCTCTCCCTGGGTACCCCTGCGGGATGACCCCCTGCTCTACACTTCACGCTACCGGAGGGCTACGCCTGCCTTGGATGGCAGGGAAGGAAACCCCATACACAGCACAGACATTATCCTCTTCTCACAGCCCTATAGGCAGACGGGCTCCCAGTCCAAAGCAGCACCGCCAGGGGAAGGCGGGTGCCCCAAGACACCTAAACCCAAACCCCCAACATTCAGGGTGCTCCCTGCTCAGAGCAGAGCCAGGACTGCCCCGCTCCAGGCTTCCCTCCGGACCGTCACCATCTGGGTGCCCTCCAGCACCCCTAGGACAGGGCCACTCTGCCAAGCTGAAAAAGGGGTCACACATGCGGGAGGGCTGGGGGGGGTAAACTGGATCTTCCCAGCCCTCTCCCGGCTCGCAGCCAGCATCCCTTGCCCATCCCCTAACTCCTAAACCACACGTGCAAGGCGAGATGCAAAGACGAGAGCTCTGGACACAGGCGTGAGCCTCTGCGCCTCCCAGGCACAGAAATACTCCTGCTCCTGCCCAGGAAACTGCCACTGTGGCCACAGCGTTCCCAGTCAGCAAACACCCATCCACACCGATGCACTCACCAGCCCCAAACCCCTTCCCTTAGCAAAGGATGCTGACACAGTGGGCGCATGCGGGCCCATACCCTGCCACGACAGCGATTGCTGCCTCTGAGTTTACCAGGGCTGGGAGGAGAACCCCTGAAGACCTCGAGTACACCGCATAGACCCTGCCAGCCCGGCCGTCGAGGACAACGGCATCTCAAGGGGGCGCTGCCTTTGCCTTCGGGGGGTTGAATCCCACGGGATGAGGGGGTGGGAGCCGGGCACCTGCAGGGCCCCGTGCGCTGCCAGGAGGGATGGATCCAGCACCAAACACAACCGTGCAGCTAAAACCAACCTGCCGTGCCCTGCAAACACCATGAGGTGGGTGCAGCCAAAGCGCTCCCGGATCTGCCCTCACAAGCACACCCTGCCAGAGCTGCTGTGCCTTCAGACGGGGAGCGGATGGCACCAGGGCCGGGTGCCCGGTCCCAATGCTCTCCTGGTCCCCAAAGGGCCACACTTAGCCCTGCTAATACCCTCACAGCCCATCAGCATGATTATGGATGCTGTTCCTATCGTTTCCCTACTGACAGCATCCCTAAACCAGTAGCTGCAGATAGCCGAGTCACCCCTGGGACATTCCCAAATCCAACCACTCCATGCACCTCCTCTGGCCACAAGCTCCACATTTGCTCCACAGCCACCCCATCTGGGGACAAAAGCGTCCGGAGAGCTCGCATCTCACGTGCTTCTTCCCGGCACCCCCGGTGCGTGTTTAGGGGACAGCCACCGCCTCAGCGGGGAGCACAGGTCCAACCCGCGCCAACTGCAATCCCTCGTCCCTGCTAAACCATGGGGGAAGAGCCAGCACAGCAGGAATCGCTGCGTGGGCACTGACCGCACGTGCTGCTGATGCACGCAACCGCACAGCCGCAGAGCCATCTCCCAGCTGTTCCTTACCACCGGTCCCAACCGCATCCACTCACCACATCCCTTCACTATGAGGCAATCCACTGCCGATGGAAGCCCCCGGCGTGGAGCCTGCCTGAGCACTGCAGCTGACACTTAGAACCCCCTGCCCCCTCCGCCACGTCCTTGCCTCCTAATCCATTCAATGAGACCCTTTGCTAGGGTGAGATGACACGGGGCTACCTCCAGCCTATACAGAAGAGCAGACAATAGCCATTCGCCCACCTCTACTCAAGGGACAGGTCCCATAGAGACCTGCCCTGCCCACAGAAGGGGACATCCCATCTCGAGCACTCGGTGCAGAGGTGACAGCCTCCACGTCCCCATCCCACCTACAGCAAAGCCCTGCTCCTGCCCTGGCTCCTCACTTCCCGCCCCGTCTCAGACGCTTCCCTCCCTGGGGAGCCGCAGCATTCACACCTCTCCTTCGCCTCCCAGCAGGCAGCAGCAGCCCCTGGCGCCCAATGGGGGACACCGGGACCGCTGGGGAAGCAGCACCACAGCACGAGCACGGATCAGAGCCCTGCCACGGCTCTCGCTACCTCCCTCCCATCCGCCCACAGCGCCCACTGCCTCCGGCTCCGTGTGAGCCTCCCGGCATAAGGGGCATGGAGCCGGCAGAGGGGTCACGGCACAAGGGACCGCTCGCTACGGAGCCAGCACGGAGGTGATGAGGATGCCGCACGCTCCTCTTTGGGGCTGATGCCTGCAAGAAGAGCTGCACGCCTGCAGAGCGCCCGTCAAGCCTGGGCTGAAGCGCCTGTTCGTATTCCCATCGATTTCAGGGCTCTCTGTACGTCTAACGGACACTCCGGCACATCTTGCCCGTGCGTCCCAAAGGACATACATTTTGCCGTTAGCAGGAAGCTCGCCTCCCCAAACCACTCGGAGGCTTCTGCCTTTGCTTTATCCCAGCGGAGGAAGGAAACCGTTCAAGTGGACAAAGCCTTCCCATCAAACACAAGGTTCTGAGACAAGAACCTGCTGTGCCCGCATCAAAATCGTTCCCATCCATGTGGTTTTCCTTCGGGGGGGAAGAAAGCTGCGGGGATTCGTGCCACTGGCCCGAGGACCCCCGATTTCATGGATCAAAGGCCTGAAGCACCTCATAGCCTGCACTGAAAGCCTTGGGAAACCCGCAGTTTCAACTGTCTGCTGCAGAGCTGTGCTCCGCTGTGTCTTTGCCCTTTCCAAGGTTGAATTCAGAATGGAAGAGAGGCATTGGGAAGCTCAGGAAGGGGGGAAAGCTCATTTGAATGGAAACTGAGAAGCCAAATCCTCACCAAGGCCTTCAAAAGCCCACCTGAAGTGGTTTTCTTTGTTGGTGATGGCTTAAACACCGCACCGGAGCTGAGATACTCGTCCTGAAAAGCCTCTGCGCGTCGCCCCAAAGGCCCTTCCCCATAGCGGGGCTGTACACGGGTGGTTCTTTCAGCAGAGAGCTCGTTCCGGGTTGGAACAAGAGCATCTCTGATCCCTTCACTGCCACCCAAAGAGCCAGGGCTCCGCTGGCAAAGGAATCTCTACCCAGCTTAAGCACATCCCCACAGCCTGGCCCCAGGCACTGCTTCAGAGCACTCACAAAGGAGCGTGCCCGTGGTTTCCTATGGAACATCCCCTGGGACGCTCCGAGAGCTTCCTTACAAGAGTCCAACCAAAGCAAGGGCACAGACGGGTCCACGCATCCCCAGGAGAAACCCAGCGGGCTCGGGGGAGATCCCAGATGCTCCCCAAAGCATCCACAAGCTCTTCCATTCCCCAGCCACGGTCAGACCCAGCAACACGGAGCTGCTCTCAGACCGCTTTGCCCCCAGCCCTGGGGCTCACGCACCGACCATTTCCTGTCTTGCCCTATCCCAATCTATCAGATGCTGTCTGCCAACCCCACTTGGCTTCCCGGCCAAGGAAAAGCCTCACCCTCTACGGCATCCATCCCATGTGTGTCCATTACAGGAGACTGAAGCCTTCCCCCAAAGCGCCTCGTGCCAGCCAAGGCCTCAGGAGAGGACACCGCATCCCCCACCAGACACATTGGGAGAAGCGATTTGGGCGAGAGGGACCAGCCAAGAGAAGGGCAAACAAAGGAGAAGAGGAGAACCACAGCTTCCGAGCAAAGCCCGGCTCCTGACACAGGTTCTCCACTGTGCCAAGTCCCCTCCTGATGCTCTTCAAGCCAAAACCACATCAAGAACAGCGGCAAAGCTCCTCACTCCCACTCTCTGGCCCTAAGAAGGCTCCTGGAGCACTGCAAAAGGGGCTGGAACTTCACAGCCTTTCCTGTTCCTTCTCAGCATCCTCATCCCCACGAGTCCCCATGGGATGAAGGTGCCTTTGGAGGTGTGGGCAAAGTGAGGCCCGAAGCATGGGGCTGTGTGTGGGGACACCAGGGGCAGGGTCCTTTGCTAGGCTGAGTCCTCTGCACAGCCCTGCATGGATTCAGCTGGGGCAAAGCTGGCCACAAAGGGCTTTGAGAGCCCATCCAGCAGCATCTAAAGGGCAAAGGAGGGGGGCAAAAGCGCATCCCCACAGAGCGTGGCAGCCCCCGGCAGTGCCCAAAGACCAAGGCAGGTTTAAGGCTGCAGACACCGGCGGAACCGATCGGAATGGGAAGCTCAAAGCACCCCCGGCTTTGCAAATGCCTTCACAAGCACAGTTCAAGAACCCCCAGGGCAGCTCCGTGCACTGGAACGCCACAGCCCGGAAACACAGCAGTTGTCTAAGGCAGCACACGGCCTTCACAGCCCTTTCCACACACATCCTCACAGACCCTTCCTTAGACGCAAGGATGCCGCCTCCTGCCCCAAGGAAGCCTGGGGCGCACTGAGGTCTCAAAGACAGCCTCCAAGTGAGCAGCTCCCAGCCTCTCCCGTCTCCCCAGCCCCGGCTCCGATGGGCACAGCTCCTCTCTCCCGCTCGGCTGCATCGAGAACGCTCCTGCCCTGCCCTGCTCTGCCCCAGGATCCCCATCCCAGCACTTCCCACCCCAAGGCTGCTCCATGCTACTCCCCAAGCATTCCTCATCTCCAGCTGAGACGTTGCCTCTTCCAGAGCTTTCCCTGCGCCCCGAGGCAAAAAGCCCTCTCTGCCCGTGCTGCGCAGAGCACCCCGGGAGCAGGGGAGCCCCCCTCTTCCCCGTGCCCGCTCTGCCCCCCTCCGGGGCTCCCTCTGACCCCACTTTGCTTCCTAATAGAGGAGGACAGGGAGCAGCACAACGCCGCAGCAGCAGCGCGGCTCCGCAATGCACGCACGGCCCAGGGATGGCAAACTCCTCCCTCAGAGCTCCAGGTTGCACAGAGCACCGCAATGAAAGGGATGCTTTAGATTAAAGGAGTTATTTCAGGGCTCCATTCAGTCATTCCAAGCACACAGGGCCTGTTCCGAGGCTCTCTGGCGGCTCTTAACCTGCCCAGGCTGGAGGGGTTCCTGGGGCACATAAGTGAGGATGCGTTCTCATCTCATATCCACCCTGGCTCAGTTCACAACACTCATTAGCACTGAACAATGCTGATCCATGTTACCATTGAGCTAACGAGAGGCAGAACCTGCAGCTCCAAAGGCAACAGGGGCCGCAGGCAAGCTTCCAGCCTGCAGGGAAGCAGAGGACCCCATCCCTGTGATCCCCACAAGACCCCTCGCAGAGCCCAGAATGGAGCTGGGACATTGGGCACAGGGGCAATGGGAAGGAGAGCGCGCCTGCCGGGATGCGCAGGCATCAGCGCCACTTCAAGTGAAGCGCAAAGCTCATCCGTGGCATCTGCCAAGAGTACCCCGTGTCCAGTGCTCACCTCCAACTGGAGACTGCTCCAACTATGGGCTGCTCCGTGCCCCCCCCCCCACCCCAACCGGAGCTGCTCCAGTTCAAGGGGACTGCAACGGGTTCACACACGGGACAGGGAGAGCGAGGGGTGATTTGAGGCTCCCTTAACGCAAAGGGGTTGATGTGGGGTTGCACGGACCCGGCAGGGCAGGCAGTGCCACCGCGCTCTCATTTACTCTCTTGGTCATGGTGTCATTCCCACGTCCAGCCTATGGAGCTGCAACTAACCCCATCTCATTGGGCCGCCTTCGCCTGTTTTACTGTCATTCCCCAGTCCAGAGGCTACGTTATTCCCCCCCAGCCCAAGTCCCACACGCACCCACGAAACCAACGCCAACAAAAGAGCTGCCCGGCCAGGAAATCACTTCTCTTTATTCATCCTTTTATTACTTTTCAGCCCTGAAGCTCACAATTCTATAGATTCCCATGGTGCTGGGAACAGGCAGAGGGAAGGAGGGGGAATAACGTAGCGTCTTCTCCCCCCTTTCTTTAGCACTGCACTGGTGTCACACCTCAGGGCCTCTTGACAAAAGCCGCCTTTTTCTGCTGCAAAGGAAGGTTTCCTCTGAGCTCTAATCCCACATTTCTTCAGGCTTCCCACGGCTCTTCCCGCGCCAGAGCACAGGAGAGAGCGCGTCCTCGGCTATCCCAGCACACCGTCTGCCTCCAGCGCTCACCCAGCCTCGCACATCTACGGAAACGGCACAGGAATGGAAATCGCCATTAACAGCAGGAAAGCACTCGAGGAACTTCACAGGGAAACGTCCCGTGAGCTGGAAGGAGCCCGCGATTAAAGCCAAAACGCAGCGTCAGACCGAGAGGATGTAACCGTGCTGCAACACTATGGGCAAACCCCATGGAGACTGCGCCGCAGGCACACAACCTCAAGGGACAGTGACTGCAGTTCCTTAGGGCCTGGACACAGTGCAAGGAGAAAGGAGGTACCTTCAGCCATCACCTCAAAGGGGCATCCCAGTTTAAACAGCACAAGCCCAGGACTCGGCACCAGGATGGGCGGCTACTCTGGGGCTCCCCGTGCTTGTTTTCTCCCTGGGCCTCAGGTGATTCATGTGGAAAATGGGGACGATAACTGCCACCCAACAGTGGCAGTCTCTGCAATACAGCTCTGCTCAAGCAGCTCAGCTGGCTCCGCTCACAGACCTGACCCTGACAGCATTTCCTGAGCCTGAGCTCTCTTCTCCTGGCCTTAACACCAAATCACCTCTCCATTCTGCTCTGTGACAGTCACGGAATCGGGGCAGAGGTCATCCAGCAAATCCCAACTCCAGCATCAACTACTGAAGAGTGCAGCACTGGAGAGGGAGGAGAGGACCGGGGCTGCCTCTGCCTCAGGACAGAAACCTGGTGCTGGGCAGCACCTACACACAGTGAGCCCTGCTATGATGCCACCAACACGTACACCGTCTTTGTACTGCCGCACTGCTGAGTGCACTTGGGTGCGCAGGGACATGGCCCACAGAGTGCAGGCGTCCAGCTGCTGCTCTCATGCCCGTGGTGCCAGGACCCAACGCTGGTTCTGCTCATGACTGACACAGGGAGACCTCCAAAATGATGCCACTAACGGGCCAATGCACCCTCGTTTGCCACCTAAAACACCACCTGTGTACTGCCCCTCTGTTCAATACACTTGGGAATCCTGGAGCACAGCTCCGGAGCGCGAACTTCCAGCACCTGCTCACAAGCCTACAGTGCCAGGGCACAAAAGTGGCGCTGGGCATCACTTACAGAGGGAGACCTCTGGAACAGTGCCACCAGCCTGGCAACATGCCCTTGTTCCCCACCTAAAACAGCATCAGCATACTGCCTGTCTGCTTTAGGCACTCTGGCATCCTGCACCACAACTTACAGAGCACAAACGTCCAGCCGTTCTTCCCAAGCCCACAGTGTCAAGACAAAGCTGGTGCTGAGCATCGCCGACACATGGAGACCTCTGCAATGGCATCACCATCATGGCAATCTGCCCCTGCCTGCCTCCTGGAACTCCATCTGCTTACTGCCCCTCTGCGAAGCAGTCTCCATGCCCTGGATCACAGCTCATACAGTTCAAACATCCGACCCCCCTTCCCATGCCCAAGGTGCCAGGACACAAAGCTGCTGCTGGGCATCACCTGCACATGGCTTGCACTGGCAGAGCTCCACCACCATTCACAGCACACTCACACACAGCCCAGTTCCAAGAGGCTCTGATCTCTGAGGCAAGCTTGAGGGGTGTGCGGAATAACCTGGCTCTAGCACAGACTTGGAAAGCACGAAGGCGAGAAGCGTATTCCCCAAATCCAGATTGCATTACCCAAGTCATTTACCCTCGCGTTAGGATGAGCACAGAAACTGAACTTCACAGAACTGGAAATAGAGACAGCTCAGGAGCTTCTACACAGCTGTAACACCTTCACACAAGTTAAGTGCCAGTAGAGAGCTGAGGGACTGTGGCAGCTCTCTGCCAGAACCTCTCATGCTCAGCAAGATAAAGGCATTGTCTGTCACCAGCATTCAACAGAGCCCCCGGTTCAGAGGAGACACAGTTTAGAGGTCCAGAGCTCCCTACATGGTCAGTCAGTGGGAGATGGCTACCGGAGCCCTTTAAGGCTGTTTCACACTTCCCACACTCAAAGACCATGGAGAGGAATTAAGTGCTGAGATTTTAAACACCCCTGATAAGAAACTCTTACCAAACAAGGAGAATCCCTATGCAAAACACCACTGTGCTGCAAATACAAAGCCACAGAGTAAACTGCAAGACTAAAGGACAGCTCCGACTGAAGTTAAACAGCACCCTGGATGCTAGCTACTGAGGTGACACTTCATCACCTTTAATACACTTCTAAAACATGCCTGGCTGAAGCCCCTGCTAAACTACATGGGCGCATGGGCTTGCAACCAAGCAGAGGCTGGAATAGCTACAAAACTCTGCCCCTCTGCCCCACATCAGGTTGTCACCAGGCCATTCTTCCGCCCCCTTCTTTCCTTCCCTACCAATGCCATCCACCATAACAAGGGCTCCTGCCCACTGCCCAATCTCAATTTACACTCTACTGAAGGCATACTTCAGTTATCAGGTGAGCATGAGCATCTCCCCCCAGGACCACAGTGCCATCACCCTCTGCCAGAAGCTCTCATTGACACTTTGCTCTTTCATTATTAAAGATGCCATTGCTTTCATCTCAAGGGAAACCCTCTGGGAATTCCCACAGCCAGAGGATACACTGACCCCTTCCATTAATGAGCTTCAGGGTACAGACACATCGACCTCAGATGACTCTCCCTCTCCACACCGCAGCATCCATCTATTCCCATCACCTTCCACTTGGTTATTCCCTTTAATCTTTGCAAAGCTGACCATGGCATTTGAATTTTGCTGTGAAATTTCAAGTTGGGGGAGGAATCTTAAGGGTTTTTAATGCTCCTTTCTCTTTTACAAGGCTGGGGGAAGAACAAGAAAGTGCTCATTTCCTTCCCCAGCGCATTTCTCTGTTCGAAACCGCATTGGTTTTCATCTCGCAGCTTGAGAAATCCAGAGAGGTCTATTCCTTCCTATCACATGGTATTTCTCCCTCATGGTGCAGCTCCAATCCTGACATGCTCAGTAAAACCCAAGGTTATGTCATTTAAACAGTTGAGGAAAGAGCATAACCCTTCATGTTTCAATATACCGTACGTTCCCTGGAAACAGCATTACACAAACCGCTGGAACAGAGTAGAGGAAGCCTCAGAACACACAGCATCAAACCCAAAGCCACACAACCAGCTGCCATCCAAAACCATCCTGCAGCTGGTGTGCACCATCCCTAACAGGAGCTGTTATCAGCCCTTGGCTCTCCCATGAGCAGTCCCTCCATCCATTTGCCCCCCCCAAGCTCAGCCTCCAGCTGACCGGCACAGAACATGTCCCCCACCAGTGCAACCCTTCCAGCCTGCACTGCCCACTCCTCTGCATTTCCAGGTTAGAGAGGAACCACTGCAAGGCAGAGCGGACACTTGTGGACCTCGCTTGCAAATCCCAGTGCAGAGCTGCACCAGGACAAACAGATCAACTGCCGGCAAAGGGAGGGTGGACAGAGATCACGGGGTTACCAGCTCCTGCAGCAGCTGGAAATGCTTTCCCTGGCTGACAGGAACCCCTCCTTTAACCAAAGACACCAAGGGAACTTCCTTCAGAACAAGCTTGAAGAACTCCAAGTCAGTTCAAAGCCACCAAGCACCCCTCTCACTTTCCCCGGCTCATGCAACTACAGCACTACTTCTTCTTCTTCTCCTTCCACCACATGCATCCGAGTCCAAATACACCTTAGCAAAGCCCTCTGCATCTCCCATCGCATTCCCAACACGCTGAGATGTTTCTCCAGAAGCCTTCCCAGTGAATAAAATGCTCCCAAACTAACACTGCTTGTTATTTAGACGGCGCCATCCCTGCCTGGGACCTCTTCCAAACACACTTCAGCAGCAGCATGAGGAACAACATCTTTCCCAGACGGATCCCAGTCTGAGACAAACAGCGGTATTTTCTACAGAGAAACGTGCTTCAGACCTCTCATCATGCGTACGTACAACGCTAAACCACAGTTTCTCAGTTGCTCCTGGGCAATACACGATGGTAACTCGGAAGTAGCGCAATTTTACAGGTTAAGCATGATGCATAAAGGCATAGAGGTGTCACTTACTGTCACATGATCCAGTATCCGGGACATCGGGAGAGGAGGGAAGGCATCCCAGCCGTCTTCCCTGGATTTCCTCTGGTCTTGCTCTGGATGACCGCATGCAGACGAGAGCAGCAACAAGGCTGAGGGAACACAAACAAGAATTGACAACGTCAGCCCAGCAAAAGCATCACTGGAGTGGCCTAAGCCTGTTTGCTGATGGAATCCTGCAGCATCAAAGCTCATGGAAACATCAGCGAGGGCCAAAAACATGCAAACGTTCTGGAGAATGGGCTGGAACTCTGCAAAATGCCTCCGGGCTTTGTGGTCTGCCCCTGTTTTCCTGCGCACCCTTTAGTTACTGCCCTTGGGGGACCGGGGTCGCTGCACACTCCTTTCACTGCAGCACACAACAACTGACGCCTGTGGAGCTGACTCAAACCCGAGGCTGAAAACGGCTCTTTGGTATTCACCGGTGGCAGCCGCTTTCCAACGAAGCACAGAGGGGGTTAAATAACAACAGTCAATTGGAAGCCCCAGAAGCACGGCCACGGCCGCTGTGCCTGGTGCACAGGGAGGGAAACCGAGGCACCGACCACTGAAATCATCCCAGAAACGCTCTAAGGGGAGAGATGGCAGCGTGGAAAAGACCCAGAGCACGGATTTACCAGGACACACCTGAGTCTGCCCCTGATCGACAGAGCCGAGATGAAGGGCTTGCAGCAATATCCCTGCTGAGGCAATGGGCGCCATGGACAACAAACCAGACTGGGCTCTTCCTCTCTGGCCACAGGGTTTCTGATCCATTCAACGAGAGGTAAAGGCTCTCTCGGGGCACGCGAACCTCTCATGCTCGGCATATTCTGGCACCAACTCGGACCACATGGAGGCATATTGGCAGCCCCAGCAGGTAAATGAGCTGTGGGCAGGGACCACAACTGGTTCAATAGCATGGCTGAGTTACACACACATTCAGGAAACCCCGTGGCTCCACAGCGGGGCCAGCAGCAGGGATTATTCACATACAGCTCAACTACAGCCACATTCAACAGGATGAGGCTTCTCTAAAGCCCTCACTGTGGACACACAGGAAATGGGTGGAGCGGCCCACCCAGAAACTCCATCAGGATCCTCCAACACTTCCTCTGCCAAAACCCAAAGCATCGCCCCAGCAATCCACAACATCCACCAGCTTCTGAGGGTCTGGGTAAGGACAACGGAACAGATGCACACAGGAGACAAAGCCTTTGGAAGGTGCTTCCCTTTTGGCACTAAAGAAGAGAAGAAAACCCCCACAGCTAATGCCAGCAATGCCCCATGTGAGCAGGCACCTACTCTGCCTCCCAGTACCTTCCCTTACAGGCGCTGCAGTATCCAGCAGACACCTCCCTGATGCTTGCTCCAGCAGGGATCTTGCAAGCCCTGCGGGTGACCCAGCAGCTCCATGCCTCACTTTCCCCTCTCACAGGCAGAGCAAGGGGGCTCAGGGTAGGCTGAGATCAGCTGTGGCTGAGACCTCATCAGCCCTTTGGCCCAGGCACTCGTTCCTACAGCACCTGGGTACCCAATGAGTCATTCTCTTTCCTGCTCTTGTGGGCTATCACAGCCCAGGGCAGCAGCTGAGGGAGAGCAGAGGAGGCACAGGACTCATGGGAAGGCCTCAGACTCAGTTCCTCTATAGACTCATTGGGAAGCTCTCAGCATGTTCTCTGTCTGCCCTGGGCTTATTTCTCCCTCCTTGCAAATGGTGACAGTGGCACCAGCCACTCACACGACATGACTTGAATCACCAAGTCATGATCACATACACCTCATGTTATTGCTGCATGCTGTAAGCAAGGCACAGTCCAAAGAACATACGGATTATTTAAAGGAGAGGTAGAGCAAAAGGGCTTTTGGGGCAGTAAGTCACTGCTGACAGCAACAACCACAGCACAGAGCCCAATGTCATTGCTTTAGACCCCTCCATGTTCCAGTGCAAGGAACTGGGAGCACTCAACAGAACAAGAAGCATCTCTTAACAAGGACACAACATGCATTTGGACATGGCCTGGTGCTAACACAAGCATCACTCACACTAACAACAGGCAGCACAACCAGGCTCTAAAACATAGCAAGCAATTTCCCTAAAGCACATAACCTGCTGGCCACCCACACCACAGCACAGGGCACAGGCAAACCCTGCTCCAAGAAGGGCACCATCACGGGGTACCCTCAGGACACAGTAATAATTCAGAGCTTTAAGGCCTTCAGGAAAGAGCCAACTTTGTTCCTGCATCCCACTCGAAGGGCAGCATGCAAAGTCCTTCCAGCTTTCCTCACCTCCCTTCCCTGCCATGCTGGTGGTGTCAGCCCTCAAGCAAGAAGGCAGCACTAAACTCTGCCTCAAAAGCACACAGAGGGCTCAAGGTGAAGAAGCCAATGAGAAGCCCACGGTCACCAGCAGACCCCAGCACTCCAACAAAACCAGAGCTACTCCTGCCCAAAGCAAAGCCAAACTCAACTCACCCTTTCCATCTCGGGAAAACACAATGGAACGAACCCAGCTCCCCGCACACCTTCCTCTGCGAGCACAACCCTCTCACTGCAGTCACAGCCCCAGAGAACCTGCGGGTGCTGCCAAGGGGAACCAAGCCCACCTGTGAGCACATGGCCCCACTCAGCTCACTGCTCGCTCCGCAGCTGAAGCCACCACCCAGAACCCATTGGGTTTAGGAGCACCCATGGAAATATCAGCTCGGTTCCTACACACGGGGACCTCGGAACGGTGCCACCAGCACCAAAGTCCATCTCCGCACGGCCCGCACAGAGCGCGCTCTCAGCCGCCCCAGAACCCGGCTCCCTGTGTGCGAACGGGAGCCCGCCGGGGCCGTCCCATCGCCCGCCCGCGCATCCCCCTGACCGCGGCGTCCCGCAGCCCCGTCACCCGCAGCCGCCATTCCCGTCCCCACGGGACCGTCTCTCCTCTCCCTTCCTTCCTCCCCGGGCACAACGCGCGGAGCTGGGGGAAAGCTCCAACCAAAGCCCCGCAGCGCCGCTCCTCTTCCCGTTTAACGCCGCCGGTGGCTCAGCGGCTCTTCCCCGCGCCGCACCGTGCCGGGGCCTTCCACGGGGACACAGAACGGCCCCAAGCGTCAGCCGGAGCCCGTGCAGCCGGGTTCTGGGGCTGAGCAGCAAAGGGCAGGGCCCGGTCCGTGTTTCCGAGCCCCATCATCGGCCCAACGAGGGCTCACCTTAGGACTTCCATTCACGGGACTCCGGTTCTAAGCTCTGAACCGGGCTTCTGAGCAGCAAAAGGCGCAACTCGGGCACTGCTTCAGCCCCACAGCCGACCCCGCGAGCCGGGCCCCAGACTCCAACCCGCGGGGCTTGGTCTCCATTGCCGAGCCCCAAACCCGGCTTTAGCGACCCCGCTTCCGAGCGCCCAACCCGCAGGACGCGGGCTCTGGTTCTGAACCCGAAACGGCCCCGTTGGTTTCCAGGCACCAACGCTCAGGACTCCACCGCTCGGCTCCGAGCGCGACTCCCGCCCAGGCTCAGCCCTCGCTCCGCTCCCAGGACGCGGCCGCGTGTGCCGGAGCCCGGGTGCCCTCTCCGGGGACTGAGCCCCGCGCTCCCGGGGAGTCCCCGCTGAGCCGCAGCGCTCCCTGTGAGCCCCGAACCGCTCGGGAAGGGGAAGGGGCCGGGGACCGCCGGGGACCGCCGGGGACCGCCGGGGACCGCCGGGGACCGCAGAACCGGAGCCCCCCCACCACTCACCCGCCGCCGGAGACACGCCCCGGCTTACCCCGCCCTCGCCTTTTATAGACATCGGCCGGGCCGCCCCCTCCTTCTATGGATGTGACCCCGCCCACAACCCGCATGGACCCGCCCCTAATTTCGCAGTCCCCGCCCCTCACGGAGGGGTCGCCCCGGGTCCCATCGCCCGCCCGCTCATCCCCGACCCGCGGCGTCCCGCAGCCTCGTCACCCGCAGCCGCCATTCCCGTCCCCATGGGACCGTCTCTCCTCTCCCTTCCTTCCTCCCCGGGCACAACGCGCGGAGCTGGGGGAAAGCTCCAACCAAAGCCCCGCAGCGCCGTTCCACAGCGGTTCCCTCCGGCGCCGCTCCTCTCTTCCCGTTCAACCCCGCCTGTGCCTCTCGGCAGCGGCTTCTCCCTTCCGGGGGACCTCTCCCCGCCCCTCGCGTCAGCCGGAGCCCCACGGGGCCGGTTCTGGGCAATGACCCCCGTACGGAGCGCCCCGAGCAGCAAAGCCGGGGGCAGCCCCAGCCCCGGCACCGACGGAAGCCCCGAGGCTCCCGGCGGAGCTCTGTGTGCCCGGTGCCGGTGCCGCTGCAGAACGGACCCGGCTGCGCGTGGACAGCCTGGAAACGCGTTCCCTGCTCCCAGGAAGGACCGGGCCGGGCTCCGTGCCCTGGGGAGGGCTCAACGCGCTCCCTCCTCGCTCCCCCATCGCATCACCCGCATCTCCGCAGGCACCGCTCACACAAACACGAGCGAACCTCAGAACCGCTCTGCAGCACCGGCCCCGCGGCCCCGCGTGTCCCGAATCCCGCAGCCCCTCGGCGCGGTGCCGGGGGTCCCGCAGCTCGGCCCTGGAGCCACGTGTGCCGAAATGGGGCCGGGGCACAGCCCGTGAGGGCTCCTTGGGGATGGTGGGCGCGGGGCGGCGCTTCCCATGGCCAAACACAGCAACGAGGAGCTGGCTCGGCCCGCGCAGCTCCGCAGCCGCGGCACCGGTCCTTTACTTACCCACCTAAACCTCCGTCTGTGTAAATCCTCTCCGGACAGCACTGTCCGCTGACCCAGACACCAGCTCCTTACGTCCCGGTGTCCTAAGCCTAAGGTGCCAAGACAGAAAGCTGTGGCTGGGCCTCAGCTACCCACGGTGCCCTCCACAACAGTGCCACCAACATGGATAGCCTCACTTACTTGCTGACCTAAAAGTCCATTACTGCCTACATAGAGTGCACTCTCAGGTGCCCCAGAAACCAGCTCCCGACGTGCAAGCATCCAGCCTCCGACATGCACTGTCAGGAAGCTTGTGGTTATTATAAGTATTTAAAACCAGAGGCAAACCACAGAATAAAGAGGCTTTTTTCAGGGTACGGTGAAAAGAAATTGTTTATTTCTGCAGACAGCAAAATTCAAGTTCAAATCTGGGCACTGCTCAGCAGATACTGGTGGGAAGAAGGCACTTGGTTACTTGGAACACATTGGGATGACAGGGAGGCAGCTCCCAGTGCTTAGTGAGATGCTGGGGGGCACGCTGCTCCTCTCAGCCAGGAGTCTGGGCGCAGTAATATATGAACAGGTTCTGGTGAAGGTCGAAATGAAAGAAGGGAGCAAGTGGGATATGGCCACTCTGTGACATAGATAGAACCCCACAGGGAGCATCTGCAGCCAACTGTAGAAGGCAGCAAGACCTCTCACCATCCTTGTTGCTCCTGGGAAAGAGGAGCGTGCAACCAAGGGCCATGCAAAAGGAAAGCAAGCTGTTGACCATTTGAATGTATCATAAACTCACTCAGTCCTCTCAGGCTGGAAGTACCAAGAGAACTGAAAAAGGTGGGATAATGTGGAAAAAGTTTTGCTAAGGAGCAGGGGATGTTGCAGCCGCAAAACTCCTCATAGGACACTGAGGGATACTGAGGGTTTTTGAGAACTGGAGGTATCCACTTGTCCTGCCACACTGGAAAGGTTTCTTGCTTCTCTGATAAAACCCTTCTAGGATTACTGTATGTACACAAGTCATGGCTTGGTGCGTGTAAAGCTTTACAGAAGTACATCATATGGCTCTGTGTCCTGCTTTGATCTTGGCTTTAATTAGCACCATAAATGTAAGATACACAACTTTTCATCATGAAAATCACAAAAGAGCTCTGGATTTTGGCGAGAAAGGAGGGCCGAGAGGCAGCTGTTCTGGGCCAACTCATTGTTGCTAGCAACCGTACAGGGGGAAGAAAATAAAACAGGTAATATCAGGGCGTGTATAGTGCTGAGAGGAAGACGTGCATCCCTTCATTCAACATATCCACCTGATGAACCTGTCGAAGAAGCTGGGCTGAGAGAGGCTGTCATAGTCCTTCTCCCGGAAGATGGCTGCCCGGTCCCCGAGGCCAAGCTTCAGCAGGACATCCATGTCTACATCACTCCCAAGAGCCACTACCGTGGGCATGACGTCTTGCTTCTTCATGGAGTTGATGGCCTCTTCGAGGTTCTTGCTTCCTGTGATGCCATCAGTGATGAAGACGAAGGAGAGCTCAGCATTGCGCCGCGCGAGTCGCTGCCCATCTCCTGGGCTGAGCACAATGTTGTTGATGGCGTGTATGATGGCTGACCCGATGTTGGAGGATGAGTCCAGGTACTTGATCTGCGCCAGGGCGTTGGAGATTTCCGTCAGGTTGTAGGTCAATGGGAAGACCACATTCTGGTCCCTCTCGCTGCCATACTGCAGCAGTGCAACCCGGGCATTCATGCTGTCGCTGCTGCTCCTGGCCAATGTAAGCTGTCGGGCCACCTCCTCCACAAAGTGATGGGCCCTGTGGAAGTTCTGCTCCCCAATCCTTTCAGAGCCATCCAGCAAGAAGACAACATCCACGGGGCGCTGTGTGCACTGGGCCACTGCAAGCTCTGCAGGAGAAAGAAGACAAGAGTTGGGAGCATAAAGCCTACAGGCTAAGGTTGGGGCTTGCCTTGGGCAGTTTGGGCTTGGAGATGCCTCCATGCGTCTTTGGCTAGCCCCACTCTGCTGCCAGAGCCTGTCGTTGCAGCTGGTAGTGTAGGTTTTCTTCTGATGCCCTCAGCTTCTGGCCATTAGGTCTTAATGAATGTTAATTCTGGGGCCTCTGACAGACCTCCACGATATTAGACATGTCTGTGCGTTTCAGTCCCTAAACTATCCACCTTCTTACAGCAGTTCCCATCTGTGAGAGGAACATCCAGAGATTAATGGCAGGCACTATCTGCAAACCGCTTGGTTACTTCTAGAATGGTTTACCTTCAGAGTTACTCTTCACACATAGATTTGTAGGATGAAAGCTGTTGCCCTACCTTTCACCCAGATTAGTTTAACCAGCAGTCGCTAATTCCAGAAGAGCTCATAAAGGTTGGGGCATATGGCTGAACACAAGACTATCTTCGTCCATGTGCCTGTTCATATCAAAGCAGCCTTTGCAATATATAACGGATGAATAGTTGAGTGAACCAAAGGGGAGCATTATTGTTCTGTCACTCAGAACAGAACCTGTCCACAAAGCTGGCATGTGGGCATATGAATAGATGCAGTGCATGAACCCAGAAAAAGAAGAAGAAAGTGGCTATCTTTGGAGTCAGCTATTAGGGACCATTATTTCATCCCTTTGCAGTAGTTATGTGTATCGCATTTAGTGTTCCTCTGCATGCCTGCTTCTCCAAGAAATGCTTCCTCTTCCTCCTTTTGAGTTTCCTCCTCTGCTGAAAGCATCAGTTAGGAGCACAAGCGCAACAGCAGCATTGATCTGTGATGTACCTACTGTGGCTGGCCACTCTGAACTGGCAGCAGGGCAATGGCCATATCACTGCCAAGCAGTTCTATGGCTCCAAGTCTGAATCTCAAAGTCCTGGAGTCAATGTCATGTTGTTTTACACGACTGGCAAAGGATAGGAGACTCTTTAACAGCTCCAGCTCGAGCACCCATTTCTAGCAACAAGGAGTAACTTTTGGGATGGGAGTATCACATTGAGTATCTGCTAATTGGGCAAACCAAGCTTGACAAAGTGCTTCCTCAGTGCTCAATGCTGCTACACTTGGATTCAGCATATGGGGTGCCAAGCCAGTGTCATTCCTTCTATGAGCTGAGCAACAAATGGTTTAGTACATGAGTACTATGTGTGCAGTCAACATTATCAAAGTCACATTTTAAGCAAAATAGATACATGTGCTCTTGAAACTACAGAGTCCAACATGAATCCAACAGCACAAGCCAGTGTAACAGAAGCTCTGATAGTGCACATCATTGAGCTCATAGATTATTTGCACCACTTCCATCCATGATAAAAGTCAAACCTGATGAAGGAACTTGCTGGTACTTGTGGTTTAACCTACCTTGTTGGACATAGCAAAAGTCCATGGTTGCTTCTGTATCATGTTCCCTGACCTTGTAGACTTGGCATTTCTCCTTAGCCCACACTATATAACATACCTACAACAATTACGTGTCTTGAATGGTGCTTACTGTGCATTGTCTTACTGTGAACGACAGGCGTGTGCCATGCCAGCTCTGACTGCTGTAGAAACGGATCTCCAAGCAATGCTTTTCCTCCAAAACCTTTTTGAATATCCAAATTCATCTGCAACACTCCACTCCGTCAAAGCAATAAAGGTGCATACTCACCTCTGCCCAACCTTCATTAACAAATGGTATCTAAAGGTACATTGGTGCTGCAGTTCCCGATATGCAGGCGCTGCTGCCATAAAGATACTTGGCCTTGGAAGTTCCTGACCTCCTGGTCCTCATCTGATCTGTGCAGCCGTGGAAGGGGAAAGAGAGGCAAGAAGGCATGGCCCTTCCAACTTACACAGTCTGATACCTGCTTGGGGGTCTGCAAAAGCCAGTGGAAGCAAGTAGGTGGGAGTGAGGGCTGCATATAATGTTGGAGAAGCGTTACACCAGTCTGTATCCTCCAGTGCTTGTCTACATGTAGATATGTTTCTGGAGAAGACAAACCTCCTACATGACCTGAAGCAAGCCTTATAAGCTCCTAGTTAAGCAGACTGCAGCTGAGAGCAGCATCACTCCATGCAGTGATGGGACACCTTCCACTAGAGCAGCTTGCTCCAAGCCCCTGTGCCCAACCTGGCCTTGAACACTGCCAGGGATGGGGCAGCCACAGCTTCTCTGGGCACCGTGCGCCAGCGCCTCAGCACCCTCACAGGGAAGAGCTTCTGCCCAAGAGCTCATCTCAATCTACCCTCTTTCATTAAATCTGTTGAAACACAGTAGGGAGCTTGGCTTTACACAGACTATCTGGAATACATGGCTTACAATCAGACTCAGACATGGGCTGATCCTTTTGCCTTCACCTAAAATGCAAAGCACTCTTTGTAAAACTCTCCGAACTCTTTTCCCTTTGTTACATGCCAACAGCAGAGCTCTCTGGATTCCCTGTCCCTATAGACTAGGAGCAAAAAGCATTGAAACCCTGGGAGAAGGACTATATTGTGCAATATATTTGATGTGCTCATGTGCTGGGTGACACAAACATTTCCCCTGCATCCCACACAGCTTCAAGCCTTGACTGGCAAGCCCCAGATGTTGAAGCAGAGGTGGAAGGAAACTGCAGTAAGTTCAAAGTGGGCAAGTTTCTCCTTCCATGGGCTCCACTTTGCACATGAGGAAACATCACAGCCCGAGCACATTTCTGAAGACCGTACATCTCCCTTCTGCCCATTAAATATGATGTTTGCTCAGTATACTTTATTGCAATAATACCATGCCACTTGGAGAGGCTGCAGAATCCACTTGCTGGCAGTGAACACCTCTACTTTTGTGCCTGCACACAAGATGCTGTCCTCTCATGGACTGAGAGTGCAGTAGTTATGCTGGAGGCAGGAATGGTTGATATCTGCCTGACTTCCTGCGAGTACTAGGAGCATCTGAGCTTACAGAAATAAACGCACATACCCGTAGCACAAGTGGTGTCTCTGAACCAAACTAGCACTTGGTATGGGTTGAATCAAGTTGAAATACTTGCTTTTCAATAGCTCACGGAACACATCATAGAGGTTTGACTGCACATAACCTCTATCTCTTGGCTACCAACAGGTACATGTTGCTAACTAAGAAGAAACACAAATGTAGAAGCAGAGAAAAAGGCAGAGGGAGCTCATACAGCTTCTGAGAGAAGCACTCCCCAGGATTTGGTGCTCCCAATGGAAAGCCAGGCTTGCCCCCTCTCCCATACCTCTTGCTTCTTCCCTTCAATATCCCCACACGGCCCCTTGAATGGTTGTACAGAGACACTGTGGCAAGAGGAGATGCATCTTTCTTTGTCAGTCTTGCCATAAAAGACCCGAAGAAGGCCCTCATGGTAACCCAGTGAGAGGATGCAGAAGATGCTTCAGAAGCAGTTAGCAAATATATATGTAGGAAGGCACGGAGAAAGCTCATCGCTGGTCCCTCTACATATGAAGGGCTCGCTCTGGCCTCCAGCCACACGTGTGTTGGGATCCTCCCTGGCAGACCCTGGTGCTTGCCTATGGCTGAGGGCTGGGGCATGCAGCTCCTCTGCAGAAAAGCAGTGGGCAAAGCAAAAGCATCTCTTGACATCACTGAAGAAAGCTGCCATGCTCATCATTCAGCCAAGCCAGAGGAGACTGCGCCTCGTGTCCCATCCCTCACTGAGTGCAACCAAGAGCTAAAAGCATCTACCAGCCTATCTGCCCCCTCTGCCCAACAGGCACATGGGGAAAGACCATTACCACCTCCACTCAACCTCTGCCTCCACTCTCTTCACATTGACCCCTAACAGAGATGTCAGCAAAGCCCTAACACGGTCTCTGGGTCCCCCACAATCTCGCTGTGCACCATTTTGAAGGTGTCAATGAACAAGTCCATCCACTCTTGCCGCTCATTTCCAGTGGCAAACTTGGCTTTCTCGGCGGTAAAGGCCAAAGTGGCCACCAGCTGGGTGTACATGCTGGGGTCCTGGGTTTCCCGCGTGGAGTTTAGGAACTGGGCGATGGAATGTATGGTGCTGGGGAAATCTATGTTGACTCCCTCTTCCATGGGGCGGAAAATAAGTGGATTTACGTTCCCAGGGTTCCTGTCATCTGCAAGTGAGCGTCAAAAGAATATTTTCAGGGCTTGCTAGCAATGGCTCTGAAAGCTGCCTGGCTTTCCTAGGTGCACTGCACCAGAAGAACAGAGCTAATGAGGACAGGGAAGTAAAGACCAAAGCCGTGTTTTCCATCTTTCTGCCACATTTTATGTCTAAGGAACCGTGGGATTTGTACCAAAATCACTCACACATCAACTGAGAGACCTCAGAAAATGACATGGAAACTGAACTGCCCAGTTCCTTCCTACTCATCTGGCATAGGCACGATGGAGGAAGAGCAGCGCCGTGGGGTCCAGGTTCTTTCTGCATATGGGATTCAGCCATCATGTAGCTTTGAACTCTCCTCTGAGTAAACTATACACATGATGCTGTACAGCCAGAAACACACCTAAGGGGCAGCATAGTATGAACTCCTTGCCTGGCACTCAGCTTGCTGCTGTGTGCAACGCTCCTTTGTGGTGTCTGAGCTAATCAGGACCCCAAAGCCTCCATCTCCACCTGGCTATGCTGAACTTCGATGTGAATAAACCCCCCAAAGCTCGAAGCAAAGCCTTTTGCGTGGGTTAGAAATAGCCTCACAGAGCATCATGCGGTTTCTATCAAAGCAAGTGGTCAGTTCAGATTTGCTGAGCATTCAACCCATTTTACAGGCCTGCTAGCACCACAGCAACTGACGGGCAGTGACACGGGAACAAGGGTCTGCCCTGAAAACAAGATTTCCTTAGGCAAAGCACTAAGGCAGATGTGAACCCAAAGTGGCAATGTGCCTGACTCTGCAAGTAGGAAGCCAAGGTAGATGTAATACCTGTCCCCCTCTGTGCTCTTCTGGCAATACCCAGACTGGGGTACGTGGCATGAGCAATAGATTTGCTACTTGAAGTGCCAGGACTGCGACTCTAGGGGCAAGAACAGGGCTGGATGTAGCTGCCTCCCTGACCTGAACCTGTCTGGCCTGTCTCCCACTGGTCACACACATTGGATATGCATGAAGCTCACTCACACCTCATGTGAATGTACCATCTCCATCCAAAGGGTTGCACGCAAATTGGCATCAGCTATTGAGATGTTCTTGGACAACCAGAGGAAGCTGAGCGCTGAGAAGCCCTATGCTCCATCACATCCCTTAGGTTACATCCCACCCAATATGTTTCCCTTGTTAAACAAGTGTGGCCATTGCAGATCCTTCTAAATGATGCCAGCGATGCATCACAGACCATCCAGTGCAGTGGGTGGAAGGTGGTTTGCTCAGAGGCCCCTGAATCCATGGGTATCACTTAACACTTCTAAAAGGCCTAGCATGGTCCTTGCACAGCAGGACAACTTTTGCCCATGCTGAGGTAGGTGTAATGGCACTTTGACAGGAGGCTCCCACCTCCCCAGCCACATCACCTATACCTATGTCCTCTGGGGCACAGGTATAGGGCCTGCCTACAGCATGGCTTGAGGGATTCCCAAGAGGGAACACCCTCAGACGCCTCCTCAAGCCATTTCTGTTCTGGTCCCCAGGACAGGTACCAGTGAACTGTTCTCACCTTGCATCAGGAACAGAGACACCCAAGCGCACTACAGGGGAAGAGCCACCAACTTCGCCTTGCTTTGGAGGGCTTTGATGGCCCAAGCACCAGTGCTTGGGTCAGCCTCTCTCCTACAGTGTTCTTCTGAAACGGGGATGCTGCAAAGACCAAAACCTTTGAAGACACCTGAGCAGGCACCAGTGTGGCATGGGGAAGTCACCTCCTTGTGCACGGATCTGCAGGACAAAGCTCCTCAGAGGATACGGCGGAGGAGCCTGTGTGGGTAGCTCAGCATCACGGTTGGACGCCGTGTTCTCTGCATGGCCAACACGCAGAGATTTTAGACAGGAGTAAGTGTGGCTTTCTGTCTTCAGATTTCTGAGCATCCTGGGACCAGCTTTCCTTTGCTTTGCACGGAAATGAAGGAGCTTCTTTGCCATTTGAGATTCTGGATAATACTGAGTCAAAGCTGGGGACTTGCACAGGAACATTCACGGCAAGAGGAGAGATAAAAACTGCAAGAAGTGGCAAAACTTTGTCCCCTGCAAGCTTTGTGCATACCAGCAAATAGTGCATCTATTGCCTTCAAATGAGCACAGAGGCTCAGACAGGATCTGCAGCAATTCAAGTTGCAGATCTGCCCTTTAACATGAAAAACATGATCAAGTGAAGCTACTTGCAGCAAGCAGCAGCCATCTCCTTTGTACCATTGGATCCTCACAGCCTTTTCCCCTTAATCCAACACTCCCAGTTAATGGTTAATTAAATACAGCCAGCGTTAGAGAAGCCAAAGCTTTGGGTCCACTATGGTGTCATTCTGCATATGGTCCCTACCTCCTGCTCTGCTCTTGTCACTCCTGAGGAGCATCCTGCCCAGTGCTGCGGATTGGGTTCTGCATCCTAAAGGTCAGCATGGGTGGGATTGTTTAGCAAAGGGGTTTTGACTTGATGCATGATAGAGACATGGAGCAAGAGAGCAGTGAATTGCTGAG
This sequence comes from Ara ararauna, assembly GCA_028858755.1. Taxonomy (NCBI): domain Eukaryota; kingdom Metazoa; phylum Chordata; class Aves; order Psittaciformes; family Psittacidae; genus Ara; species Ara ararauna. The sequence goes on from CM054381.1 coordinate 6,313,470, forward strand.
TTTGGAGACCAAAACCTGGTCAAAACCTCTGAGGAACTGGGTTAGGGCTAAGCCATGCTAGTGCACTAACACAGTGCACTCATACCTACCTGTGCAGAGACCTCGGAGAGGCAGGAAAAGAGCAGGAGATGAAACCCTGGAGCCTCTTCTCATGTAACTTAACAATAGTTCCCTTAATTCCTGCCACCCGAAGCAAATGAATGGGGTTGCACATCCCATTCCCGCTCCTGGCCCTACCACTGTGTGCAGATAGCATGAAGGGACATGTCATGTTTACCTGTCTGACAGGGCAGCTCAGGGCAGACGACCTGTGGATCTGGAAGGGAAAGAAACAAGGAAAACTGAGTGATGTGCTGCCATCCCCCCTTCGCTCAGCCAGGGTGGTAGGGCAAGGTCTCTTAGTGGGGAAAGGACTCCAATGGACTACCCCTGCTATCTGAGGAAGGACTGCTCATCCAGGGCTACATAAAGGTATAACCCAGCTTATGAGCTACTGGCCAACCTGCTGAGACACGGTGTCTCTGCAATTGCTGCTATGCACCATATATACCCCCAACCTCAAACCCCAAACTGAAAACCCCAGTTCCAGTCAGAACTGTGCAAGGAGAGGTACAGACCTGGGCAGAGGACATCTTCCATCTTGTCGATGAATTCCTCTGCCACCAGGTCTGAGAAGAGCCTCATCTTCTGGACGCGCTGGGGTTCATTGCAGGCGATGGAGACCAGAGTCTCACTCTGTTCTGGCTGGTCAAACATGTCTCCAATGCCAATGGTGTTGACAACCACATCTCTACCGCAAAGAGCCCCAAGGTTCTTGTCATCGTCCCTGGGGTCGTAGCGCCCATCTGTGATAACCACGGCAAATACTTGGGCTTTCTCTCGCCTGCTTTCCTTGATGAGCTTGTTATAGGCAAACTGAAGGGCAGAAGGTGTCCAGGTGCCTCCAGCAATCCACTCCAGGCGCTTCACTGCTTCCTTGAAGCTCGACAGTGAATCAATGCGCTCGTCATCAAGCTTGATGGCTTCAAAGGTCCCCTCGTGACTGTACTGCACCACCCCAACACGGGCACCTGCCAATGAAGCATCAGGTCACTTGGTTTTGCATCCTCAGTGAAAAGAGGGGGTCAGCAAACTTTCATACCAGCAAAGAGCTGCCCGATCGGCCTAAAGAGCTGGGAAGGGAATAGGGAAGAGATGCAGAAGAGCTGGATTAATGGATCGCAGCCCAGGGCAGCTACAAACATGGAAGCTGGAGGAATCCAAACCCCTTTTCTGTTCCCTCTGCTCCAGACCTGTCTGTGACTTGGGGTCCTTGGCAATAGAGCCCAGGCGGCTGACCACATTGACCACAAAGTTCTTCTCCAGGGTGAAGTTGGTGTAGCCAATACTTTCCGAGCTGTCTATGACGAACATGATGTCCAGGGCACCGCAGCGCTTCTCACAGTCTGGGGAGAGGGGCAGAAGGAGGAAGACACAAAGATCAGCGATGGTAGGAATAAGAGACCATCTATGGGAAGATGAGACAGTTAACATCACCCCAAGCATCCACAGGGCTTGTGGATTGGATAGGGAGGGCTTTGCATGCATCTTTCTATCAATGTATTTGATACCCCCAACATATTAAATCTGTGCAATACACTCCATCCTAGCACCTGGACCATGCAACTCTGTATTACAGCTCATTGCTCTTAAAACAATCAGTACGTGAGCAGGGAATGACTTTCCATGAAGGAGGCAGCCCCTGATGACCCCCTTTCCCCTTCCCTCCATTGCTCATTCCCCTTCCCTGTGGAGAGGCGATGGTCTGCTCACCACAGCATCCGCATGTCTCCCGCACGTAGGTCATCACGTCACAGTCCTGCCAGCAAAGGGATGCAGGGTGAATGCCTTCCTCTCTTTACACAGCATTCATCTCCTTTAAGGTTCTCCTTTAGGGTCGCCCTTTAAGGTTCCCCCTCTAAGGTTCCCCTTTCCCTGCCTCCCATGGGAAGCCACAGGCCACCTTTGCCAGGCAGCATCAGGACGCGATGCTCCGTTTCATTCTCAGGCTGTGCATGGCAAAGCCATGGCTGCCCCAGGAGGAAGAGGACTGGGGGATGCAGAGAAGTGCTACTTACAGTTAGGCCAGGATCTCCTGGTGGGCCAGGGGTCCCCTGTAAGAAGAGCATAGGGATTTCAGGCACAGTTTTCACACGAGTTCCCCTCATGGGAACTACACATCAGAACCACCAAAACCATGGCTTTTTGCAGAGGGGCAGGTAGGAAAGCCTTGTCTGGCAGCTCCTCCACTAAGCCCTGCTGCAGGGAGACCAACTGCTGTCCTCTGAGCTTTAGAGCTTCAATGAAAAGTAGGGAGGAAGAGGAGGGAGCTGCAGCATCTGCTCACACACAGTGTCATGGTACTGTACCTCAGGGCCTGCTTCACCAGTGGGACCGCGGGGTCCAGGCTCACCTCCTGGGCCAGGATCACCCTGGGCAAGAAGCAAAGAAGGGTCAGGTATTACCCCAGCAAGGCTGGTGATGCAGGGACAGTCCTGCTAAGCATGGTCCCACAGCAGATTTGGGGAATGGGCCAGCAGCAGAGCAGGCAGCACTGTCTCCAGCACATCTATCAGAGGTGTGGAAGGGGGACACTGACCCACAGGAGGCCTGCTTACCGGTTCCCCCTTCTCTCCTTTGGTCCCTTGCACTCCTTTTGGTCCAAGCTCTCCTCTTGCTCCCTGCTCAAAGGAAAGAGAAACAGATCCAGAACAGAGCACATCTGGATGTGCTCAGGCAGCGGTATAAGCCTATCAAGAATACATGCTTGCCTGGCCCAGGAGAGCACCCTCTAAACCAGCACAGAGCAAACAGTGTTTACTTAAGCATTAACTAAGAACAAGGAGGTTTTGCACAGCATGTTTCCGATAGTGTTAAAAGGAGATATGGGCTTGGGAGTTTCACCCCAGCTGTGCAGCTGCAGGGAATGGCTGTTGGCAGATCAGGCTCCTTGGCCACACATCTGGAGAGCTGGGCACTGACTGCTGTGCGTTACAGTCACTACTGAATGTAGGTGGTGGAGACAAACACACTCACCTTTGGTCCTGGCTGCCCCTTCTCACCCTTGTCACCCTGTGAAGGGAGAGAGGTGTATGTCAGCACCCAAGCAGCACTGGTCCTGCAGTGTACATCTGCAGTGCGGTGGTTGGAGTGGTGGGCACAGCCACCTCCCCATCACCACTGTTTTGGTTGAGGTCCCCAGCACCTCTGCTGTGAGACTGAAAGAACCGTGGCCAGGTGCAGTGCTGGTGTTAACCCCCTTTGCAGGCTCCATGTTTTTTGGGGCCCTGGTCACTTTTATTCCTCCTTCCCTCTTCTCCCAGCCCGCAACAGCAACCACCGCTGATACAGGCTTCCTTGTGCCATGTACATCTGATGGATGAGGGATACATACCTGTGGTCCTCTGGGTCCAGGGTAGCTAAAGCCAGGTCTGCCTCTGTCACCCTTTGGTAGGAAAACAAGACCTGTCAGAAGCTAAACCTGGCCATGCCAGTGACAGTCAGAGAATCATTATCTATCTATCTATCTATCTATCTATCTATTTATCATAGAATCATTATCTATCAATCATAGAATCATTATCTATCTACCATCCATCCATCCATCCATCCATTCATCCATCCACATCTATCTTTGCAACAAAGGCACAGCAATACCCTTTCAAACACAGAGTTTCATTCAAAGACCGTACCTTTGGTCCTGGTGGTCCAACTTCACCTCTTGGGCCCAAGTCACCAGGGTCCCCTCTTGATCCCTGCAGGACAGTGGAGGGAGTGGGTGATGATGTTCCCTGCAGCTCCCTGCCTGCGCATGGGACAGTGCTGGAGAAACTAGCTCTGAGAGGATGCTGCAGGACCATCTTCCCTTCCAGTGGGGTCACTGTGATAGGGATTGATTCAGCACTTGGGTCCCTGTGTCCCATGGAGGCACATGGATGTCATGGTACTACTGCATTAACCACAGACTCAGGATGAAGACCAGGACTGGGGAGATCTTTCCTTTCCCTTCCTTCCATATTGTCACAGGAACATGTGGGACCAGGAGCAATGGAAGAGCAGGGATTCCTAGGTCTAGGTATTTCTCCTTGCCCCATGGGCTAGCTGGGGCCTTTAGAATAGATTTTAGACTCCTTGGGAGGGACAGTGCAGCCGACTTATGTCAATGGGACAAGCTCTAACTTGAGAGGAAGGACACAGTCATACAGATGACTTACTATCCTCCCTGGCTCTCCCACAGGACCTGAAGGGCCTCGGGGTCCTGGCATTCCTTGGTCTCCCTGCAAAGCAAGACACAAGAACATGGAGAGGAAGGCACAGGAAGGTGTGCATGAGGAAGAAAGGGTGAGCTGCCCTGGATGGCAACAGCGCTCTCCTTCTCTTTGTGCTTACCCTTGCTCCTTTGCTTCCAACCTCACCAGGCAGGCCACGAGAACCCTCTGGACCAGGATCTCCCTGTGAGGAGGATAAAGATATTCCCAGTCAGGGATGTCTCCGATGCCGTCAGTGTGCATGGAAGAGGAGGCTGTAGGTGATGCCACCAGGACACATGCGCAGTAGCACTTCACTCACACCACTCCTGTGCCTCTTGGGCTCACTTGCACCAGTCTTGGGGCAGTTGCTTTACTCACCCTTTCTCCTTTGGCTCCAGGAGTGCCTTTGCTGCCTTTTGTTCCTGGATCTCCACGTCGACCCTTGGCAGACACAAGAAAGCCACATAAATGGCATGTGAAGATGGATGCTACCCAAGCAGTGATATGTGGCCACCCTGCCTTCTGCTTCCTGGCCCAAGAGTGGTCTCCTTGCCCCCTTAGTGCCTGTCAGGAGGGAGCAGGGATGCCTGTGCTGGCTCTGCCTGGGGGATCTTGCCTTTGGCTTTTGGGAATCCACAGCCGGACTATTCTGTCAGGAGGTGGTCACGGCAGTAGCCATAAACACTCATGGTTCATTCCCTGAGGGTTCCCCATGGTGGCCACCAGATCTCCACTGCAAGAAGCCAGCAGTGTGAGGAGCTGGCTGGAATACAGCCCAAGGGTCCCTGGGCATCCACAGAGGCATCCCAGGGAATACACGATGCTTTTCTGGGGTGGAATGGTTAACATCACACTTATGGATTATGGAAGTACTGCTCTGGGAAGATGGGGGAGACATCCTCCATCAGGAGATCAGCATCTGCACAGTTTTTGGATCAGGCAGGCTAAAGAAGAGGAGTTTCTCAGCACTCATCCATGAAACTGCAACAGGATGCTGTGGTGTTCCCACCTTGCACAGACCTATTCAGACACTTACAGGCTCTCCTTTGGGTCCGGGAGGTCCTGGTTCACCCCTTCCTCCCTTTCTCCCAGCAGGCCCTTGAGCTCCAGGATTACCTGGAAGTCCCTTGGAGAAGAAAAAGCAACGCAATTTGTTGGAAGAGAGGTCAAGGTGTGCACATCCCCCTCTTGTCCTGTACCAAGCACATACATCCTTGAGCAGAGGTGCGTATGAGCACACAACTCATGCTTCCACATACCCACCATGCCTATACATCAATGCTATGTGCATAGACTCCAGCCTCAGAGCAGTGTGATGCTGTGTCACCCTTCTTCCATCAACCAGTGCAAAGGTCAGCTTATGTTTCTAATAGCATCTATCCAGCCCTGCCTAAAGCCGGAGGGTCATTTCAGCATCCTCCACTATGTCTGAAGTAACTGGCCAGGAAAAGATGGGAAGAGAAGAAAGGATACAGGGCAAGCGGTCCCCTTTGTGCTGGAGCTACTCCATGACCAGCACTTGGTACTGCTCCATGCCATGAGGAGCTGATCCTACTAAGACACTGGATACACTGGAATGCTGCATGGACCTACCGGGCTTCCTTTTTCTCCTGGAGGTCCCAACGGTCCACTGCGACCAGGCCGGCCAGGATCTCCCTGAAAGAGCCATAGAGCAATGGTCACTACCAGCATCATCAGCGCTTTGCTGTGCTCCAGCGGTGTGCACCATGAGGAGCACAAGGACACTGTTACAATGTCTGAACCCTCTCTTCACTTGTACCTTTATGCCCTCATCTCCTCTTTCTCCTTGGTCTCCTGCATCTCCTGGGTAGCCATCAGGGCCCTAGGGAGAGAAAGCACAAAGAACCACACGTTTTGCAGTGGCAACAATGTGCACTCTCCCTGCAGAATGAATCAACTGGCTTAGAAAGTTGCTCTAGAGACTACAGTAGTTCTTGCTTGTTGGTTGGAAAGGACCTTGAGATCACTTAGTTCCAACCCCCCTGCATCTTGTAGGAAAATGGGCCAATAACCTCGTTGGCCATCTTTGTACTATGTGCAACTGATGTGCTGAATGACAGAGTAAAGCATTCCTACCTTGTCACCAGGGTCTCCCTTGCAGCCTGGTGGTCCGATTCTGCCCAGCTTGCCCTGGAGAGATCGAATTCCAAAGAGGAAGACAGAGAAGTTGTAGGTGTCCCAAAGGAAAATACAGCTTTCCTTCACTAATCTTTAACATCATGTGCTGAGCATGCTCGCCATCAGCTGAAGAACGAATAGCAAGTGTATGCCTTAAGCAGAATTGTGGTGTGCAGAGACAAATGGAAGAGGAGAAAATAGCCTAAGAACCCCAACTTGGTGGAAATTCAAGCATGCTCATCCTGCACACGTGCGCTGGGTAGTGGACACATCCCTTGAGGCTAGATTTGGAGGTCACTCATCTTGTGTTGGTCCTCTGCCCTGCATCTTGTGTTGGAACAGGTCTGCAGCAAATGAGAGCAGTGACGCCTTGTTCTGCATCCCAAAATGGCTTTGCTGGCAATGCTTAGACAGCTTGTCCTGGGCAGAGAGTGGTGGGGACTGAAGGAGTGTTTTAGAGCTTCAGCAGGCATTTGAGGAGTGGGAAGAACTGGTATTACCTTGCAGCTGGGTGTATGAGAAAGGGCAGAGCAAACCCAATGTGTGCTGGGCAGTGGACAAAGCCATCTGAAATCAGCTCAAGTTAGGCTGTTCTGCTATGGTACATCTGCATGGCATACAGACCTAAGGGAGATCATGGCCCTCTATGCTCACTACAGAGGTTTGGGTTCAAAGGGACCTTAAAGCTCATCCAGTTCCAACCCCTGCCACGGGCAGGGACACCTTCCATAGAGCAGCTTGCTCTAAGCCTCTGTGTCCAACCTGGCCTTGAACACTGCCAGGGATGGGGCAGCCACAGCTTCTCTGGGCACCCTGTGCCAGCGCCTCAGCACCCTCATAGGGAACAGCTTCTGCCTAAGAGCTCATCTCAATCTCCCCTCTGGCAGGTTAAAGCCATTCCCCTTGTCCTGTCCCTACAGGCCGTTGTCTAAATCCCCTCTCCAGGTTTTCTGTAGCCCCTTTAGACACTGGAGCTGTTCTAAGGTCTCTCCTTAAGGAGCCTTCTCTTCTTCAGGCTGAATCAACTCAGCTCTAAGCTCAACTCTTTGAACCTGGCTTTAGGGCTTTAATATCATGAGCAAACAGCAGCTGAAAGATGAGATTTCGGATTTTTGATGAACTGCTTCGAAACCCGAATTTCTGCAAAACTTTCTGTTTCCTTTAGGGGTCACTAACACTCAAGATGAGGCATCTCCAACCCCGCATCGCCTCCTGTGTCAGGAGCGCAGCCTGGGTTGCGCATCCATTTCCTTGCTTGCTGATGAAGGGATAGCGCTCCCTATGTCATCTGAATTACTTCATCTCCAACCTTCTCGGTATTCCTACAATCCATGCGGAGCAACGTGTAAATAAGTTCATAGAAACCTCAGTCAGAGCAAAAAGCACGTGGGATAATGGGAGAGGAAAAATGCAACCTGTGGAGATAAGGGTGGGTAAAGAAATGGAACAGCAGCAGCTACATTACAGGGTGCTCCTAAGTCGTGTTACCTTCTGTCCATCGGTGCCGTTCCTGCCGGCCAAACCAGCGGCACCCTGGGATCAAGGGGGAAAAAAGAAGGATCAGTGATGTATTAAGGCGCACGCAAGGGTTGGAAGCTGGAGCAAGGTGTAAATGTGCTTTCTTACCCGCCGTCCATCGGATCCAATCTCCCCCTGGGGGAAGAAGAGGACAAGAGTCAGACACTGAGTACATCCACCGCCCATTTACCTCGCACAAACATCTCCACTTCAGGATACGGTGCCTGAAGGAGGAGATGCCCCTGGAAATCCGGGCCTATGTCTGCATTTACATACGAATAGGGTTGTTACTCTCCCCATTACAGCTAAACTCTTCTTCTTTGCAACAGAAAGGTGCCCACCCCATCCCACAAGTGCCCAGAGGTGCCATTTGATCTCTTCTTTCTCACCTTCTCTCCTTTTAGCCCTGGGACACCCTAGAAAGAAAGGACAATGCTGTGTTAGTGCCTGGGGATGATCAGGATCTAGGGTCTCAGCTGGGAAACTGAGAGGTGAGAGGGAGAAGCAGAGCTCCCCACTGCTTTCCTATAACCCAATGGCTGCAGAGAGCTCAGTCACTGGCTATGGAATTCTTACCTTGGGACCAGGGTATCCGATAGGACCTTCGATACCTGGGTCACCCTTGAGGGAAGAAGACACAAAGTGTTAGCTCCAGTGTGGCAGAGATGCAGCCCCAGCTAACACAGGGGCAGCACTGCTGGCTGTGGTGGTGGGGGGCTTACCACCACTTACCTGTCTTCCCTTCAGCCCAGGGGAGCCTGGTTCACCCATGTTCCCCTTCGCACCCTAAGGAAAGAAAAACCCCAATATTAAGTCTAATCTTGGTGCTGACTGAGAAAATGGCAATTTCTGGGAGCTTCAGAAGTGGTCTTGCAAGTCCTGGGGTAAAGGTTGGACTTGATGATCTGAAAGGTCTTTTCCAGCCCTGTTGATGCTATGATTCTATGCTGGTGCATTTCTGCATCACCAGATCCTCCTACAGAGCTTGGGGCAGCAGGACCTGCTTTATTCCAGGGAAAGGCTCTATGGGGAGAGGATCACACCAGGCTAGGGGCAGGAGAGTGGGACACTGGTGTCAATGAATCGTCTTCAGCACACACACAGGGAGACACCAGTGCTGGATGTGTGCTCCATACACTCCATCACAGCAGTCTCCCAAGGCCAAGGTAGAAGCTGGGGAGCTGTTTCCCACCTTGGTGAAGGCTGCCTGCTGCTGAGGTGGGGGTTAGGGCATCCTGCAGTGTCTGCATTATTCTCTTCCCACAGACTTAGGGTGACTTACCTTCTGCCCTCGGTATCCCTTGGGACCAGGCGGACCTGCAATCTCCAGGCAGCTCATCTTGTAGCACTGAAATACAAGGGATGGAACAGGAGGTGTAAGCACCGTGGCTCTCCACGCATCTCTCCCTGTGGCCATGGTGTTAAAAACTACTCCAACTCCAGCCATGGGCAGAAAGTTGCCACAAGCACATTCATTATGGCTTGAGCCTGGGGCCAAACTGCAAGAACAAGACTGTTCAATGTCAGATGAGGTGGGGTGGGCTTGCTCTTCTGGGGCTGTTAGGGAGTGTGCCCTTTGGAGCATCACTCTGCGCACTGTGTATGCCAAACCATGTCCACATGGTACCAGCAGGGCTTCACCTACAAAACTATCCTAAGTGATGAAATGAGCCTATTCTCATTGCAGGTAGGGGAAGGCAGGGAGTAAAGAGTCCATTACACCATTTCAGACACGGGGTAAGGAGACAGGTCCTTAGGCTGTTGCACTGATCTGTGGGTAGGCACAGACGCATCCTGCACAATCTATCCTGCTACTTTTGGGGTATGGGCTGGTCTTCTCTGAGTAAGACAACTCAAACCTGTGTTACCTGGCAATGGCATAAAGTTGCTGCTCACTCACCTCTCCGTAGGCTTCGTGTTTCTGCAAAGGAGAAAACAGGAAGGACAGAATCAGTGAAGGTCAACCCCAAAAGAGAACCAGCATCACAATCCTAGAGGTCCATGTGATAGTAAGGGAGAGGAGGTGGTAAAGATCCCATGGCTTTAATGAAGTTCTCAGAGCAAACAGTGCCTCACAGATGGGACCTCAAAGGCCATGCTGATGGTGAGTACATGTCTCAGTGATGTTCCATGCACCTCTGGATGGGGAGCAGGCTGGGCATGGGTCTGGCCTTCAGCAAAAGCCAGGGCTAGGGTGGTAGCCTGCCCAGAAATCATAAGCACAAACCAAGGAGTCCTGGTTTAGCACTTAGGCAGACAAATCCAAGATGCTTGAGATTCCATTTGCCCTTAAGTGCTGGAAGGCCATGAGAAAGGAAGAACAACAACATGAAGGCTTTTCCCTGGCTCTGCAGAGCCCTGCCAAGTCCCACAGCGAGGCTGCTCAGAAAGCATCCCCGTCACCCATATGCTGCTTCTCTCCCCCTGTATCATACCATAGCTTGGATTATCCTGTCAATGGTGTTCACATCGATGTCCAAGGTGTCCTTTTGCGTGATGGCGTAGTTGTTGCGGTACAGCTCGTGGGGCAGGTTGGCGATCTCCCGCAGCCCCTGCTCATAGACGTTCTCACTGGGGGCCACTGCGAAGAGCTTGATGCCCATGTCTCGTGCTCTCTCTGCCTGCATCTTCATCCCCCCGCAGGGGCTGCCGGTGACGTGGCCATCAGTGATGACTACTGCAAAGTTCACGCCTGAGGCCATCTGGGTCTGGATCTGCTCTGTCATGTTGGAGATGGCGCAGTCTGTGAAGGTGCCCCGGCCAAGGTAGTTAATGGCATTCAGCCTGGGGAGGTAAATGTCTTTGCTGCTCGTTAAAGGGCTGTATACCTCCACCACATCCGAGTAATGGAGCCCACCAAACTGCCAAGTGATGTAGACCCGGTTCTGGTAGAGCTCGTTCTCCAGTTTGTCGATGAACACAGGGATGAACCGCTTGATTTGGTCCACGAGGCTCTGGATAGGCACAGTCTGCAGAGCAATGCTCTCCGAGGTGTCAATGATGAAGTACACGTTGATGGGGCAGTTCCTCTTTTCTGCATGGAGATGATGAGGCAGAACATGTCAGAGCACTCCAGGCACCCCCTTTATTGCCCCCCGGAAACATGCACTGAGAAGCTTATCTATTCAGCACATATCGGACAGCACATAGAGTTGTGAAGAGAGCAGACAACAGCACGAGGCTTGAGGTCCGGCTTCCTGTAAGGGTGTTGAAGCTCTTGATAATTAGCAGTTAATTCCACCTGGGTTGGAGGAAATGAGGGAGCTGAGGATTTAGGCCCAGGCTTGAATGAAGAAGGGCAAACGTGTGACTTCCGCTCTTCTGCACCAAATGAATGCTCTGCCTGCCAGGCTGCTGGTTGCTCTCTGGTTTATAATCACTTTCAAGAAGACCATACCCAAGCACGACACTGGGTCCCACCTAGCTTGAGCACCTCACCATCCTCAAAGGGAAGAGCTTCTCCCTTTTATCCAACCTGAACTTCCCCTGTTTAAGCGTAAACCCATCACCCCTCGTCCTACCAAATCCAGAGCTTAAAACTCCCTTACTTATAGATACAGAGCTTATTATTGCAGCAGCTGGGAGAAGACAACATTGGCAGACCCCAGCTCTTCAATCCCTACCTCTCTGCACAACAATGCAAGCCCAGAAACGGGAGTTTTGGTGGACAGTGTTCCTTGGAGACGAATCACTACCACAGGGAGCTGCCTGGGAGTGCAAAGTGGCAGGAGAGGTTTAATGTACCACTATTCCTTGTGAGCAGGCACTCCAGCTAAGCATGACTATTGCTTTTGGTGAAACTACTGCCTACAAAGGAAAGAAGCACCCATTTATCAGGTTAATACCTGTGCAGGAGGTAGGGCTGACATCTCCAAGATCCCCATCAAGCTGAGCATGGAGAGAAACCAGAGCCACACAAAGGAGTGTGGAAAACAAGGCTCGTCGGAACATCTCAGCAGTTCCTCTGGATATTGAGATGCCTGTGGGAAAACACAAGTCAGATGTTAAGCACGACATACAGCCTCCTAGCGCTGCTGGGGAAACACAAAGCCAGCCAAAGATCGGGTGATGGAGTTATAGACAGTGCATCTTGATTGTATGGTTTCATGGTTTCTCTTTATGGCCACCCCATGCCCACATTGACTGCATCACCCCCAATCCACACGGACATAAGCATCCATGCTCCTCTTTGCCTGCTTGGCCACAGCACCAGTGAAGGTGTGCAGCAGGTCCTTTCCATCTCACCATGTGAGTACCAAAAGGGCACAACATCCCTTGCTCAACAGCCCTGCTTTGTAGCCAGCACAGCCCATGGAGTGAAGGCATGGGTAAACGAGCACTTGAAGAAGTCCACATCTTTAGCAACGAACCCATCACACTGGGCCTACAAGGTCCAATTGCATACAGGAGCATATTTTGTGTAGGTTTATGATAACTTAAGGAGCAGCAGAGTCGGAGATCTCATCTGATGAGCTCTTGGGAATGTATAAGGATATTCACAGTCAAAATCCAGGCAACGCTTTTCAACAGCAACATCGTAGAATCATAGAATCAACCAAGACTTTTAAGCCCATCCAGTCCAACCATTCCCCAGCACTGCCAAGGCCACCACTAACCCATGGTACTGAGGACCTTGGCTCCACGGTGTGCGAACACTTGCAGGGACGGTGACTCCAGCACTGCCCTGGGCAGCCTGTTCCAATGCCTGAGCACCCTCTGGGGAAGGAATTGTTCCTCAGCTCCATCTAAACCTCCTCTGGCGCTGCATGAGGCTGTTACATAGAGGAAGAGGTGATGCTGGGCTTTATGTCTTGAGGACAATAGCTCTAACCAGCATGGCCCCTTGAGGGCGCACAGACCATAGATGGGGCATGTGTGATCTCTATTATGAAAAGAAGGCCTGAACCCAGTTCAGAAAGAGATCTTCTTCCTTGAAAGGCTTTTTTGGGTATCTCTTGGAAGAATCCAAGTCTTGAATGGACACTGAGAGTGTATTCAGTTGCATTGCCAGTGCAGGGGGAGAGCAAGTTGTGCAGGGGGAGAGCAAGTTATGCAGCTGAGCTGACTATGTCGTAGTGATGTCCCTGCATAGGTCAGTGTGGCTCAGTTTTCGTTGCACTGCAGAGAAGAGAAGGGCTATCACAAGGATGAAATACGTCGATGCTTAAGGGGTATTTTAGTTAAGATCAGACTTCCTCCTTCTGCCCTTACTACAGGCTTCCCGCATCTTGTTTGACCACAACGCAGAACTGCAGGAGCTCCTGATCCTTGGTAGGACGCAACAGCTTTGTGCCTTGAGACAGCACCATTTTAGAGCCAGTCTCTACTGAGGAAGCTGGAGGCATTAGCTTTTGGAGAGGCTGGGAGCACCGGAGGCTTTGGCCAAGTGTCTGACTCACTCACAGATCGGCACTTCCCAAGTTTAACCATATCCTTACCTCCAGCCATGTGCGCACAAGAGCTGCTCTCGACAGAGGGGCACGAAGCAGTTAAACTGCAGAGATAACCAGGGCCAGCTATGGCATAGGACTGCTTCTACCTGCAGCCCTGGGGGCTTGGAAATGGGTCAATGAATCACAGAATCCCATATCATAGACAGGTTTGTGTTTGAAGGGACCTAATTTATCATCCTCAGAGTGCTATCAGCTGTTGAGATGCTGTTGTAAATCTCGTATCATCTGACATTTGCCTTCAAGCCCATATCCTGCTGTGAAACCTCAGCTTTCACCAGCAAAAGAGTGTATTTCTGACACATAATCACATACGCAAAAGCATATGGAGTTATCTACACAGAGGTCTTTCAGGAGGATCTGAGTTCTCTGCTTGTGGGTATTTCTTCCCACCCCAAGCGATTGAACCAACTGTAATACTAGGGCAAAGAAATGACTGGCAGTGATTCTTTCCACTGTGTATATTACAGTTATTTGTGCTTTCACATTTGATTATCACACACAAGTTCCTCCTGGTGCACTGTGTACTTCTCCTTCAATCCCACAAGACCTCTTATAGCTGAGCAAATTGGTCCCACGTTCCCACAAATTCAGGTGCTCTGTTCTCTAAGCAAACTCTGCCTGCAAGGAGCTTATTTCAAGCCACGAACATTACACTACCCTCAAGCAAAGAGAACTATTCTAGCTATGGCATATACAGAATAAAGTTAGAAACTCCACTGCTATTCTGACATGTACCCAGACCCAGCTTTATTCATGCCCAGTGGGCAGTGCCTGCGATGCCAACCGCATGTATGGCGCTCCAATGTTTGCTAAGTAAAACTGGGGGGGGGGGGGAATCACCCCAAAAACATCCTATTTGGTACGAAAGCTCCCATAAATGCACCTCTTTGTCCTCCTTTGCATGCAGGAACAATGTCAGTGTTGGTCACAAACGTGACCACAAGGAACCCTGTACTTCAGTTCCTGGGCACATCACCCAAGGAGGAAGGTTTCTCAACATCACCAGGGATCCCAGCCCTTCTCCAGCTCTCCTATTGCAGCTCCACTGGGAATTTAGCCAGGGAAAGCCCAGGAATGCTGGATGGAGCAGACAGACCCCAGCTATCAAACAAATAGAAGAGCCTGTGCTGATGAAACCCAGCAAAAGTCAAAGGCACGGATCCCAGGTTTGTTTAATCCGTATCTTCTGGAATCCCGGAAATCAAAGAGGAATCATGCAGCACATCGTTCACTCTGCTGCACATCAGGATAGCTGAACTCAGCTTGGTTGTTCCAGGGATTTGGTTCAATAGTCCCCCCCCTCCAATAGATTCTGTAGGCCTTTGGCCCTTGTAGATGAGAGTCTGTGGCTCACACTACCCACAGTGCACAAAAAGCTCATGGAAAAACACCCAAACTAGCCAAAAGCAATCGAAAAACATATATTCTCCTATAGTAGGTACAGCCTAAACATGATGTGCCTGAATGGAGTGGCTTGCTAGCAAGCCCATAAGCAGCAGCGTAAGCTCTGCAGCCTGCCGCTGGGGTTTTAGTAGCTCTTCTATTCCTCATTGGAGATCCACCAGAAAACAGCCACAAGCCACCCGCTGCAAGGAGAGGAAAATTCTGCCTACCTGGAAAACGAAGTCATCAAAATTCCCTCCAAAAGAGCCTCCCAAACGCCAGGAAGAAGACTTGGTCTAGTTGCTCGTATCAGGAAGGCTGCCGCATCCCAGGCTCTGCGTGCTCGGGGGGTCTGGGGAGGAGCAGCAAAGGCGTCTCCAGCCCAGTCTCTTGTATCCCAGGAACTGCCCCTTCTCTCTTCCTCCTCCTTCGCAGTCCTCATGTGTAGTAGCTGCAGACATCCACCGAGAGTCACTGTGGGTCCACCAGCCCCTCCGGATGGTCTCCTCCCATCGCTCCCCTCCCAAGGCTGTCATCTTTGGACCTGAAGGCATCTTTCTTCTAAACAAGCTGGAAGAAGTCTCGTTTTTCCATGATGAGAGGCCCCATTTTCGCGGTTGGCATCGCTGCCCCACATATTTATACCATCAAATAGTGTTCCTCTTACTTTCCCCCTCCTTTTCCCGTCCTAGTAACGTGTCCTACGCGGAACAAATAAAACAAGAACAGCTCAAAAAAGAGCAATTTACATCTTTAGCTTTTGCAGATATCCAAGTCTTGCTCAGAGTCATCCAAGTCTGAGGAGTACCTGTTACTATTGATAGGTTTGGGTGTTTTGTTGCTGGGTTGGGGCTTGATGGGGGACTGGTTTTCCTTTTTTGTTTGATTTTTATTTTCACAGGCAATTTTTAGCTCTGATGAATCAAAAATAGTGGGAAATGCCCCAATAAAATAAAGGAAACAGCAATGATTTTTATGAACATGACCTGTTATCCATTGAGTTATCACTTTCTGCACCCCAGAGAGTGAGCAGCATGCCAAGGGAGGGGATTCTCCCCCTCTGCTGCACTCTGGGGAGACCTTAGGGCAGCTCCAGTGCCTAGAGGGGTTACAGAAAACTTGGAGAAGGGCTTTGGACAAAGACCTGTAGGTCCACAACAACATAGGATCTCTGGGATGTCATTATCTCCTAAGGATCTAGTGGAGAAACACAAGGTCATAGATAGAGGCCTGCGCTTGGCAAGGCTTCAATAATGCTGTAGGTTGGGAAATCCTTGGGGTTGTTTAAAACAGATCCCTACAAACTCCAAACAGTGCTTCCTTACGTGGTAACAAACAGCACTTCATGAGCATGCCGATGTTGTATATATGCACAAGAATGGGGTGCTAAATAAATAAGAACTGCAATAGCACAGGGGCCTTAAAAGATAATGCCAGAATGTTAACATTGGGAAAAGTATGCAGAGCCCCCATTTGCCCTTGTGTGTTCATGATGACTCTCTAAACATCCTGGAGCAGTTGACTTTAATGGCCTAAATCCCAGGAAATGCTGCTAGAATATGGGATCAAATGAACATTTGCTTTTTTTCTTGTCAGAAAGATTCGCCTTTGTGTCTCATTTTACCACAATTCAAGAATGTTAAACACAGTGGGGGCTGTTTGCAAGTACATGACCTGAGCTAAGCTAGAAAAGAAATGGGTTTGCTTCTTTCATTTCTTTAATAGATCTATTTAATAGATCTATTTGAAAGATGTTGTAATAGATGTATTCAATAGATGTTTTAGTAGATCTATTTAATAGATGTTGAAATAGATGTATTTAATAGATGGTGCAATAGATCCATTTAATAGATGTTGTAATTGACCCATATAATAGTTGGTTTAATAGATATATTTAATAAATGTTGTAAAAGATCTATTTAAGAGATGTTTTAATGGATGTCTTCTCTTTAGCATCAGTGAGGATGAACAAGACCTGCCAAGGATGTCTCTGAGCCAGCCAAGCCTGCACCCAGTGGGTACACAAAGGGTGCTAAGGATCAGAGGGTGGACCAGTACATGTGATGTGGTAGTATTGTTCTGCTGCAGACCTCCTTATATACATACAGCAAGCACTATGTATAAAAGAGGGTCAACTGTACACAGAAAGAACTGTCTTTGTCCATTTGATGAGATTATCATTCTTCTGATGAAGAAGGAGAGGTGGATGAAGTTTTCTTTAGGCACTTGAAGGAATACTTATAGCCACAGGCCTGGGTACTCATGAGAGGATTTAACCATCTCTTTGTCTGCTAGGAGATAGCAAATCATGACCATGACCACCACAAGAGGTTTCTGGAACGGTTTGAAGGCAAGTTTGTGATGGAGGTGGTGAATGAACTGACTGGGGGAGATGGTCTTTTGGACCTGCTACTCAAACACAGGAAAGAATGGCTGAAAATGAGAAGTCTGCAGGGGCTACAAAACTGGCACCTAAAGGGCAACAGGGCAAGCAGCAGAATTACAATCCTAAACCTCAGAGGAGCAAGGGTTTACCTGCTGGGGGGAAGAATACAAATGCATTGTATGAATTGAGTTAGGAAGCAAGCATTTCAGAAAACAGAGTATAAATATCTATCCTTCTCTTTGTCATCAGTGAACATGCAGAGATTTATCAACTGCGTACTTACAAAGATACGAAAACCAACATGCATTGTTTTCACTAAACACTGTCTTGGCCTTGTTTTTTGGTTCTCTTTGCATATTTAGAAAGCAAGACCCTTGGAGACCACTGTATCATCTCAGAAACACATGAGGGGTGGATACAACTGCAGGCAGACCCAAAGAAAGTGCAGTAGCTCTTTTCCGGAGAAGCACAGCAGTCCCATAAAGCTGTTTCAGATGGATGTGATTTAAAACCAGGGGATTGAGTTTTAGTGCGGGCTACAAGTGAGATGTAAAAAGGAAAAGGAGCAGCCACACAGTTTACAAAGAAACAGTTGAACGTCCCATAAATCACACTTAAGTCTACAGGGGGGTGTAAATAAAGCAGTAACTGTCCATGCCTGACTGACTCCCTTACTTCAGACTCTACACAGGGTCAGAGAGGGGAGCAGAAAATCAAGCAGGGTTTTCCTTCTTTCTTCCTACTCTTGACCTTCCTTAATTTCCTCTCCATTAAGTGGAATTGAATATTAAATAGCTGTTCATTATATAGGGTGCTCTGTGAGCAGCAATAATAGTACGTGGCTCAGATACGTAGGGAATGAGCAACTAATCCACGTCCATGTATCTTCTCTGCAAATACCTTTCCATGAGATTTTTAATTCCACTGAAAGGAGGAAAAAAGGATTCAAGGATTAGGAAGAGGAGCCAAAGAGAGGATAGAGATAGTGGATGAGGCTCCCATGAATGTCTCCTCATCTGGACAGACCTCCTTATATATGTATAGCAAGCACTATGTATAAGAGGATCAACTGCACACAGAAAGAAATGTCTTGGTCCTTTTGATTCCCTTTACAAAGAAGGAAGAAGATGCTACATAAGATTTCGGTACCATCTCCAAAGGTTTCTGCCCCACATCCATTTTCCTCTAGAGCTTCCTACATTCTCATTCCAATCACAAGAACTCCATCACAGGCAAGTAGCTCAGGACTTTGATGCTGCCAGTTATAAAAAAAAAAGACAGTAAAAGGCCCAATAAATCCAGGGAAAAAAGCAGCATCTTGGTTTTAGGGGATTTTTGCTGATTTTGTGTGAACAAGACATCCTACCAATGCAGAACACCTGGTTCCCGGACCACCCCAACGTAAGGAATAAACTTGCAAGATGCGGCTGCATATGACCGAGGTGTGAAGGTGATATTCCTACTAATGTCACAAAAACGAGTGCCCAGGCAGGTGAGAAAGGCCCAAATAGCCTTTTTTTATTGAGGGAAAGGACGCAAAAGGGGGCTGTTTTGTAGAATATATAAGAATCCTCATGGGGGCAAGGCACTGTGTCATATCCAACTGCAGAAAGGACATGAGGAAGATCAAGAAGCACAAGCAAAGCTAAGAGTCTGTAGGACCTTTGGGTAAGAAACTGCAGACAAAAGACAACGTTCACTAATCTGTAAGGTGGAAAAAGATACGGAGGTGTGGGCCTATGCTATCCTCCATTCTACCCTTCAGGCACTCACCGGATACGTAGGGGACAGATGTGATTTTCACTTGCTTGTGATAAGACATCTTGCTGGACAAATGGCTTCTGAAGGGGCAGATTCACCTAGAAATAGACCAGTTGAATGTGGATTAGAAGCGGCATTGATGGGTACTCATGGGCACAACAGAGCTTGGACACAGCAACAAAGTAGAAAAAAGAAATGGGCTGGTATGTGGTGTGTTCACTGCATTACTGGAAGGTGAATGCTTTGCTTAGACATAGAATCCCAGGCTGGTTTGGGTTGAACCTCTGGCAGGTTAAAGCCATTCCCCTTGTGCTGTCCCTACAGGCCCTTGTCCAAAGCCCCTCTCCAGGTTTCCTGTAGCCCCTTTAGGCACTGGAGCTGCTCTAAGGTCTCCCCTTAAGGAGCCTTCTCTTCTCCAGGCTGAATCAGCCCAGCTCTCTCAGCCTGGCTCTTCCTGAAGCCTTCATTTAAGACCTCACTTGTATGAGAACCCTTTACCCAAGTTTTCTTTCCCCTCTTCTCAGGATCTCCCTTCCCAGGATTAGTTTGAGGACATTGGCTTGATGGAATGCTCCTGGGCTCCTGTGCCAAGCTGCTCTTGCTTCCTGATTTTTGTGAGCTTTTGAGGTTTGCCTTTGGAAACCGAGGCCATACTTATGAACTTAGTATTTAACACCTTCAGCTGCTCAGTCCAGGCTTATTGTCTAGGGTCAGCTTTGCTGCAGTGCTCTGATGGTTTAATGCATTTGGAGATGGTCCCTCCAAGCAGGGCAAAAGCCAAGGGCGTCCAATGACCGTTCCTGGGTCTCCTCACTACTGGAAGAGCCATATTGAGCATTTCAATACGAGGGGAAGCAATGGTGCCTGAGAGCAGCAACACAAGGTCGTATGTGAACCCAGCAAGCAGAGAATGGATGCAGAGATTGCAGAGAGAGTGAGGAAAGGATGGGCTGAAACACTCTCCCAAAATACGTCCCCTTTTACCAGTTTCACAATCCTTACTTTTGATGCATTCAGCTCTTGCAGCACATTTTTTCCATGCAGCCAGTCAGGACAGCTGAGTCCTAAACCTCTGGCTCATTGGGAAGAGCCTTTGCATAGTGAAGCAACTGCATTCCAGCTCCTTGGCAAGGCAGGAGCTTGGGGAGACGGCTGATGTGGTTCACAGCAGTGGATAATCCCGAACTATCTCTGTGGAGACAGCAAATCAGCTTTAGCTTTGGAGCCCAGGGTAAGGAAACAGTTAAAAGACACAGTTTGTGTCTTTGGGGCTTGGTGGTGAAACACAGCAAGCGCAGGATGACCCAGCTGCATTTGTTTTATTTTGTTGTCACCAGAGAAACGAGAAGGAAAAACTTGCAGCGGTGTTTCCATGAAATTCAGGGGGAGAAAAGCCAATCCCACGTAGTTTCTAGAGGAAACCTCATTCCCCTCCCTGCTCTTTTACCAGTAATGGTTAAAAACTCATGTACATTTTGGGGCTTAGTCACATCCCGCCTCACCCACGGTCCTTAATGCCATGTACAGACCTAAAAGAGATTTCAGTCCCCTCCTTCTGCCAAGCAGCTTCTATCTAAACATTTGCTTTCTTCACTGCTGGAGCCTGGAGGTGCTGCTCCCCCCCTGCAATGACTCCTCTGGCTAAGGTTACAAATGAAATATAGACTTTCTCTGTTAGCTTTCGGCTCACTATGAATAATACTCCCCCAAGACATACTCATTATATTGAGCCATGAATCTACTGGGAGACACTTTTGCAATGACTAATGGGTATAATTAGAAAGGAAAGGGATTAATTAGTGCCTCATCCTGGGAAAAGAGGGGGCTGAAAGGGATCAGATAGGGGGAAAAAAGCCTTTTTCTCTCAATGCGAGGGTACAGCAGCGTGGGATGCTGGGCTGGGGAGGGGCTGGCCTGGTTGGAGTGACTTCCCTTAAGAGTCTGGTGGCCTGGCAAGAAGATGTTAGGGCTCAGGAATGGAGGTGATTTGTTTGAAATGCTAATCTTGCCTTTAATCCCAGCTTTGTGTCTGTAGCCACATTGTTCTCTTGCCCTCTGGTCTTCAGCAGATGTTGCCAACATCAGCCCTTGGATGGACCTGAATCCTTGGGATGGATTAGGTGGAATTCCCATTTCCACTGGGTTGGTAAAAAAGAATTAGAAAGAAAATATGACAGAAAGAACCACCCCACCTTGAAGCCAATGAGAGGCAAAAAGCCTCTGTGATTCAGAACCTAAATGAAAACCTGTGACTTCAAGGTTGCATCTTGTCACCAAAGATGCTCACCAAGGGAAAGCATGAAGTTCAGCTTCCTGAAACACTCATAATCTCCCAGGAGGTGTGGGGGAATCTGGGAAATGAGCTTGGCACAGCAGTCATATATAAGCCCACCTCAATACTGAAGGTAAAACCTGCCAGCATAGCACCATGCTGGTACACCAGCAGCAGTAGCTCCAACACCGCTTTGCCTTCCTGGAACACAAAAAGCCTTCTCTTGAGTCTCTCCGAAACTACACAGTAAGCTTTTAACTTTCACCTTACAGAGTTTACAGGACAATATAATCCCCACTCCCCAAATGACAGGACCTTTTGGATGCCGGTATTAAGTAAGTCAGTAAAGGTCTAGGTGAAGATGTGATTGATGCTCGCATGAGGAAGTGGATTGATGGGCAAAAGATACCGCACAGGTAAACGTCAGCAGTGAGTAAGAGTGAACAGTAATATCTTCTGGAGTTTCTGCAGTGGTAAGAACTGTATCTACCTACTCACTAGCTACTACTACTAAAAGACTGTGAGGGTGCTGAGGTGCTGGCATAGGGTGCCCAGAGAAGCTCTGGCTGCTGCATCCCTGGCAGTGTTCAAGGCCAGATTGGATGGAGCTTGGAGCAAGCTGCTCTAGTGGAAGGTGTCCCTGCCCACAGCAGGGGGTTGGAACTGGATGAGCTTTAGGGCCCCTTCTATGACTCTACATTGCCACCAAAGTCTCTGGAAGATGAGTGCAGTCCTGGGGCAAGGAGTTCCGTCTCAACCCCTTCAACTGCCTGAATATGGGGCCAGATTTGCCCCAGGTTAATCTAACAGTAATTTACAAAACCCTGCATCCATTTACAGTCATCACAATTTACAAGCTAGTGAGCAACCCCAAATGTTTCACTGAATTCAAGTCTTGCTAACAGTGTATGCCACAGGCAAATAGAGACCTCTGGAATCTGCACCCACTTCAGCCACCAAGTCATGAAGCAAAAGCCCCCGACGTGCCTTCAGCCCTCCTTGGACTGACTTTATGTGCTGAGGCCTCCCAGGACTTGCTTTAATCCCTCTGTTGGGGTAAAGGCTGTGGGGTGAGGCTGCTTTCTGGACATCCCTATTCCGGGAGCATGGTGGGCAGCCACCCAGCTGCCGTTCCTTGGGTTGCAGAACTTTCCTACTGCTCCATAGCTTCTGCTTCCCACGTATTTGATGTGAATCCAGGGAACCCTGTGCAGCTCTTTGGCCCAGCTTCCCGGGTCACGTACAGCAGAGCATTGCATGTCTGGCTTTGGCACGAATCTTAACACCTCCCTTTCCCTTACACACATGCTCAAGCTTTTGCTCTAACATAAAATGTTAGAGGCCCTCATTTCATCTGTAGCTCTAGGTAGATATGTACAAGAATATTATGTATAGATAGGTATATATCTCATATATATATTACAGGTATATTATAAGTATATTATAGGTATATTATATTATATTGTATTATACAAGAAACATATAATTCTGTAATGAAGTGTCCTCCTGGCCAAATACAACACTGCAATAGAATTCCCCTCAGCCGTCAGGTGAACTTGCTACTACTGACAAGGAAAATGGTATTCGCACTGAGTGTCATAAAACTCTGAGCAGGAGTTTGATACATGTAGGACATGTAATAGAATTAACACTTAGTAACTTTATATATGTAAGAAATGTAATCAAATTAACACTTATTAACTTTATACTTTCAAGAAATGTAATAGAATTAACACATTAACTTTATACCTGTAAGAAATGTCATAGAATTAACATGTAAGAGAACTAACATTACTTATAATAATGCATCTACATTATCCGTGTTAAGGATAAGATTCTTACCTGAGTTGGTTTCAAAGGTCCTCCTATAAGCAAAAATAACCCCTCCAAACCCCATCATTAACGTGTGTTTCTCTGGGACAAAACAAGCAAATACTCAGCAGAGCAAGTTAGCAATACAGGGGTACAGCAGGACAACAACATCGTGTCCTTCCTGGGGTTCTTATGGTACCTTCAATCAGCCCAAGAAATCAGGGTCACAAGGAAGTTAAAATACATAAGGGAGGTGGCATACCCTTGTACCAGGTTATCTGAATGTCTGTGCTCCCTGTTTGAGCATCAATGTGAGGCCAACCACCAAAAGCAAATGGAATCATTCTAATCGCATCCACACAGCATCTTATGTCTATACTACTGTTCTGTAAGACTGAGAGTCTTAATGCTCAATGCTTATTGCCAGTCAACTCAAATGCTTACTGCCAGTCCAAAGAGGCTTGAGATGTTCCAGCTTCACTGTGTGATAAGCAAGATTAACAGTGGGGAGGTGAAAGTGCAGGCATGCACTCATTGTCTTTACATACAGTTCTGTCCTTCATCCACCCAGCCTCTGACAGCCTCCATCTACAAAGAGAAAAGCATAAAGAGAAGCAGAAATGAGCAAGAAGCCATCCATGAGTTGTTTCTTCTGCAATTATCTTCCTGGGCACAGAACCCAGGGTTTCATTTTGCACTGAGATTTCCCCTGCACCACTCAAGCAGTCTGGAGGGGCCTGAGAGGGTTGACATTACCTACACAAGCACCCCTTCACACAGCACCGTAACTATTACAACAGTGCTAAAAACATGCCCTGCCATGGAAGTCACAAAGTAAATTGCTTGTGCCTACCCTAGAATGGTGTTAACATTTGTGGCAGGCTCAGAAGTCTGCTCACAGGAGGAGTTCAAGGCTTAAGAGCTGAACCGTGTATGAAATCAGGCAAACGTGAGCATCCTTAAGAGCAGCCTGCTCCTGTTTGCACACCTCGCTGCCTCACAAAGCCAGAATCAATGTCCTGTCTGCTTAGCACATCTCTGCCAGACATAATAAGGACACAATCTAGCATAGCCCATCCTCAGGGAAGCACAGTGGGAAAGGGTGAAGGCTGCTGGAAAAGGGAAAACGGGGAAGGAAAGAGTTGTGGGAGCTGCTGGGAACCCTGTGGGGAAATCAGCCTCCACATCCCTTGTGGGGAATGCAGATAATTGAAGGCTGTAGGAGTGCTTGATAGAAAACCCCAGGCCAGGGACTATTAAGTTCTCCAGGCCTCTCATCAGGAACACATGGATCTCATTGAGAGACCACATCTTGGCCAACAGTGAACTTAATGTCTCTTTGGGGGAGGAATGGGGATGGGCAGTGCCTAGCAACAGGAGGCAGCAGCGACAGTTGTCTTTGGCAAAGCTCTGTCATGTTTCATGTCCAGGAGCAGAGAAACCACCTCTGTTGTGGGGTTTTGCTCTTGTCACCTTTGGGGAAGAGGTGCGGGAGCATGGAAGGTGTCGGGTCCATGTGTGGCTCTCTGCAACATGGGTTGTAGGTGAAATCTGTGTGGGCCCCCTGCCCTGAGGGCAGGGGCTGGTGCTGGCCATGAGAGAGCACTCTGGAGAGGATCTGAACTAGAAATGCCAGTAAGGATTACAGCCAGGGCTTGCTGAAGTCATGACCAGCCCCCGTTTCAAGAGCATCATGCTTCACCGAAGAGTCCTGCTTCCAGGGAAACCTAATTCCAGAACCAGGAGCAGCCCGAAGTCCACATTCCAGGGGAACATGCTGCCATTTAAATACATTCATTACTAGGTCTTTCGACATGTGTGCTACAAGCTCTGTCTTTCCTCCTAGACAATTCGGATGCACGTGATAACAGCGTGTCCATGCGCTCAGTAAGTAACTCCCCTCTCATCTTACAAAGAGAAATAAAGAAGGTTACAAGTTTGAGCACATATACATAGCAATCTCAACCTCCCTCTATAAAGGTTTCCTCTATAAAGGTAACCTTTATACCTCTATAAATCAGGATTTACACTGTAATAACCTCCATCCGTTGCCCATGCAGAACAGAGCCCAGACCATGAGAGCTGTTTGAACATTCACCTATTGCTGGCTCCTCTGGGAGGGCTGATCCACTGCTCCACATATCCCTCCACTCGTGTCTCCCAAAGACTTTCTCCCCTGTGCAGAACAACCTGTGGTCCATTCGTCTGCTCTCATGAGCCATCAAGGTGCATCCCACCAGCTCTGGTGCCCCAGCACCACTATAGCTACTGCAGGAGCATCTCCCCATTTCCCGGTCCCAAGTGTTGCAGTCCTCTCCCCCCTCTCCATCTGGTCCTGCAGCAGCTCTGGGGTCAGCCTCAGTGCTGGCTTCCAACCAGGAGCCCCCACTGCAGCTCCTGGATGGTATATCTGGATCCTGCATGTAGGGAAGATCCCAGAGCAGGAGCTTGGAGCAGGAACCATCCCAGGTCTGGCTCCCATCCCTGGTGGCACACATTCCTGAGCTACTCCTCCATTCTTCTCTATGTCTGGCAAAGAAAGGACTGTGTAGGACTCAAGCTCTTAAAAAAGGGATAACACACATACTCCCTGCATCGGGTGAGGGATGCGGTGCCACGACATGATGGTTTTCAATGGCTCCTCTCTTCTTTGCCTGAATCCTTGTTGTAACACAGGCCAGAAAGCCAAGAGCTGTAGACAGGACTTCATCAGCAGGGCCTGGCAGTAACAACATAGTTGTTCTTCCCACGGTAGCTCTGTGTTCGTAGGAGCTGAAGGATTTGATTGTGGAGGAATCGGCTCTGGCAAAGATTAGGGCTTATTTTTTGTCTGGAAAAATCAATGCTCTGTTTCCAAATGGTTTCTCCAGAAATCACATGTTTCTGCGGGACACCCGGAACCTCGCCAAACGGTTGCAAGGAAACAATTCAGACACGGAGAGGTTATCCATAGCCTGACCAGGAGGCAGCTGCCAGGTCATGGTGCTGGTCTTTGTACCCCTTCTGCCTTACCAAGGGTTAGGAGGGCACCCCCATTCCACCTTTGGCCAATCAGTCCAGGTTTCAGCTGGGCACAGATACTAAAGTATATAGAGCGGGAGCAAAACTTCTCAGTGCTTTGCTGAAATCTGGCCTTAAATGAAAGATTTTTCCCATCCAGTTCCCTGTGTGAGGAATTCTGGGTGTTTTTTTACCCTTCAGTTGTTTTTATCCTGCTGCTCCATGTGAGCAGGGTACGGGTAATCAGGAAGCCAGACAAGATACAAGAGCATTAAGGGGGTGCAGCATCCAAAAGCCATTCCCTCAGAGGCTCCAGCTCTAGCCACAGCAATAAGCTCGCAGCAGGCACATCCCTTTATCAGCTCAGGTCACGACTCTGCTTTATCTACCCTAAAGCTCTTCATAAGTTGGGAATGCTTTTTTCCATAGGCTGAAGCAGGGCGCAGCGTAAGCCTGCACATCTGTAACGCATAGGTGCAAGCTGCAGCCCGCATGCTGTGCTTCTCTATAATGGGATCCTCTTTTCCTGGAGCAAGGAGCATTCAGGAGCTACATGCTATGGGAAGAGGATGGGCACAACCCCAAAGGGTTTCCTGTTCCTGTATCCTCATGCCAGTGTCCCCAGCAGGACCAGGCAAAGCAGGGATAACCAAATGGGTGCAGCGTTATCTGAGCCCTGGGCAAGGGAAGTATTGACAATCACAATGACATCAGACAGCGCCCACTTACTGACCAAAATGATCCCTAATGAACCCCTGGAGCGCCCTGGGTGGTATAAAAGCGCAAGGTATGGATGTTCACAGGCTCGTTTCTCCCAGTGTAAACCTATGGCCTCCCTCTTTGGAGACTTTCCATCCCTGTGGCGATTGGAGGCAAAGGGAAATGCAAATCCCAGACCTTAAATGGAAACGTTTGCGAGGATCTGGGTAATTCCAGCTGCCAAGTTACAGTCGCTGCAGAATGACTAAGCTCAAAATCACCACAAGATACCGTACTCCCTGCAAGCTGCTGCTCTTTCACACAGACAAAAGCCATGCAGTTGCTCTCCCCCTACTTCCCCACTGTCACCAGCTACAGCTTAGGGACCAGGAACACAAAGGCACTGGGAGCCCAGCTCTTGAAGCCTGGCCCTGGATGATCTGGAGCAGGGTTGGTCCCAAGTGCCGCAGGATTTACCTGGACATAACAAGTCAGGAGCCATTTCAGTGTTCATACACCTTACCCCACTCTCCCCGAGTCCCTTCTGAGCTGACAGGAGACAGGACTTAAAGAGGAGAAGACCCCTCTTTAATGTTCTTCTACCTCATGTAATGCCTTGGGATTGAGGGATGCTTTCCTTTGAACCCCTCGTTAGCCCAGGACTCTACAGGGACACAAAGCAAATGATTTTCTGTTGCTCCTGATGAAATGGGGACCAGCAGAATCACAGCCGAATGGTTGAGTTTCATGTTCCAGTTGTGCCCATTACCTTTTGTCCTGTCACCAGGCACCCCTTCTTCATGACTTCCAATCAGGTATTTCAACACATGGATAAGATCTCCTGAGGCTTCTCCACTCTGAAGAATCCCAGCTCTCAAAGCCTCTCCCTGTTTGAGAGATGCTCCAATACTTTCATCATCTTAATGGCCCTTTGTTGGATGTTCTCAACTATCACAGAATGGGGTGGGGTTAGAAGGGACCTTAAAGTTCATCCAGTTCCATGGGCAGGGACACCTTCCACTAGAGCAGGTTGCTCCAAACCCCATCCAACCTGGCTTGAACATCCATCCAATCTTTTGAACACATGCGACCTCAGAGCAATATTGCCATCTTTGCATGCAGGCTTCCTCCTGCAGAATGGGGAGCATCCAACATCAGCCACAGATCTTCCCATGGGATGTGACCTGTGAGATACAGGAATGTTGCAGAGATTTAGACAAGGCTAATCCTCCTCGTGCCTTGCTTTTGTCCTGGGGGAAGCATTTGGGCCTCATCCTGAGCTGCTGTTTTGAGGGCTGGTTTTGTGTGCAGTAGTCTGCCACATGTTCTCATTTCCCCTGCATGCCAGACCCCTTTTGGCACACTTTCCAAAGGAGCTCTGGAGCTCCAGATGGGGCTCATCCAGCTGCCCGTGGTGTCTTGCTGAGTACAAGCCCATGTGAGGCTCTTGGGGCCAGGAAATACTGCATTCTGCTGCTCATGGCATGAGTTTTATCTTGGGACAAGCTTGCCCTAGAAAAGCAATGCACTGGTTTTACAGTCTCAAGTGCAGAAGGTACCATATGCAACTGTGTTTAGCTCTCGCATTAACCAAAACACAACTTGATATGCAGGGATAACTTTATCTATTACAAATCACTATTAGAATCCCAAAACCCTCAGAAACACCCCCATTTGTATAGAAATAAACACAACTCAGACACAGGAGCAACCGCTTTGCGGCTCCTGAGGGTTTGGATTCTTCTAGGCCAAGAGAGGGATTTGCAGGGATTTCTGAATCTATAGTTGAGCACTTTGGGATAATACCCATGTGTATGGAGGTTTGACCTGCTTTCTAGAGCTGAGCCAGGAAAGAAATTGAGCCAGGGTATGACAGATATGCCTTTTCTCCATGCTTTCTGTTGTCTCAGGGTAGTAATAGCACAGGCAAGGGGGCTGCAAGCTCCTTTCTTGCTGCTGTATCTATTGCAGGACATACCTTGAAAGTGCTGGCTGATGCCCATGGGCAAGGACCTCCTGCTGCCATGGGTCTGCCTTGAACTCAACACAAGGTAACGCAACGTGGGGCATCCAATGTCTGGTTTGGTTCAGTTTGGCTGCAAGAGATGCATTTGTGACATGGCAGAAATCCCTGAGTTTAAATACCCCAATCCTAACAACAGGAAAGCTAGTTTCTGTAAAGCTGGAAGAACATCGAAGAGCCATTACCCCTTCACAGTCCAAAGGGCAAGGAGAGATTAACAACAATGCTACCTACTTCTAGTGATATACAACCCATCAGCCAACAGGGAGCATCATAGAATCACAGACTGGTTTGGGTTGGAAGGGACCTTAACGCTCACCCAGTTCCATGGGCAGGGACACCTTCCACTAGAACAGGTTGTTCCAAGCCCCATCCAACTTGGCCTTGAACAATGCATTTCAAGAAGCAGTGTATCCATCTTCCAAGACCTCTGGAGTAATCCAGAGCAAAATGTCATAACCAAAAGTGAAAAGAACTATTTCCCTCCAGAAGCATGCTGTAAGCATGATGTGCCTGCACTGCCTCCAGCTCCTTCTATGTCATTCTATTTTTCCTTTTCATACATTACTATCAAGAAGAGATCCCACAGCTGTGTTTTTGTTTGTTTCATTGCCTTGGATATGGAATTTTAACGTTTCCACAGGGATGAAATGGATGACAAAGCTGAGAAGCGTCTCCTGCAGGTATCTGCAGCAATAGATGGGACCAGGAGCACTGCTTTGCTGAGGTGAGGTGGTGGGCAGATGGAATGGCTGCAGATCTATTTCATGGGGATAAATCACCCCATGCATTCCCAGTCCTTCCTGTTGCTTTAAGGTGCTCCTGTAAGCACCTCCATCTGTGACACGGATGACAGCATACATAAGAAGCTATTTAATAGATGCTTTTTGCATGGGAAGCAGACATTGTGGAGCCAAACCTGTCTTCCAACAGATAAATCAGGAGAAATATTAAGGGGAAGGACCCTATCAGAGCATGCTTGTTGCCTGTGGGCTTAGCTATGGGCAACCAAGGAAGACACTGCTAAAGGTAGCTGTAAGAATTCTTTGTTTGCCCATGTAACATCTTAGCCTAGCCAGAATACAGCTCATTTAGTCCAGTCATTACAATAATCATTTAGACCTAATTATTGATAGAAATTAATAAACCCTGAAGCTGGTATATGCAAGTCTCCCAGAGCTGCACCATGCTTTGGTGATGCTTTCCGCTCCTATGCAAGTTTATAGGAGGCCATCAGCTTCTGAAATCCTTTACCTGGAGAAATATGATGATGATAGGATGTGGTGTGGAGGAATGGTCTTACTTTGTGGTCTTGAGTTGGCTCAGAATTCCTTCTATGTGTTGGCACCATATTTCTTAATGGGTTGCAGTCTTTCCTCTGCTGTTTGCCCAGAAGCTTACATATATCACGATCCTTTCTCCTTAGACAATATTACTTCTTTTAAGGGGGAATACCATGCGACTGGACAAAATAATGGAAACTTTAAACTAAAACACATTTGGGAATTGCAGAATTCAAACAAAACCCAAACCACAGGGCAGCAAGAGGCATTTGAGCATCCAGTTATTCTACTGTTACAGCTAAGAGAGGCTAGGCAATGGACCTCTGCTCCTTGGGAAAATCATAGGCACAGGAAAGGCCCATAACTACACAGTTCAGAATTACCCTAGAGCAGTCTGAGGTTTAGCATTAGCATCATCAACAACAATTTGGCTGGGCTACAGGCCTGCAGGCTGGGGAACATTTGCCCTGGTAGCCCTGTGGTCTCCACAAGTCCCATGGGTGCAGAGGGAGCATGCTACATGTTATATATATATAACACTACATGGTGCTGGGCAGGGCCCCATCCAATGATGTCCATGGAGAAACAATGAGCAGGGCAATCAACCAACCAAGCAGTCTTAGGTCTCATTGGCAAGAGCTAACTGGGCAGGATATTTCTCTCTCACTTATCAGTTTACCTCTTTCACGTCACTTTTTGCTCCATCCTTTAGGATTGCAGGCCCACAGTACTGTCACATCTTGTTGCATTGCTCATAGGGTACGCGTCCTAGGAGGCCTACTACATTGGTAGTGGCCTCAGCCATTCCCTCCTTTCCCAGCCATTACCTTTCTGTGAAGGGCTGTGAATCAGAGTTGCCTCAAATGAAGAGCGCTTAGTCAGAGGAAAACAGAGGAATGCGGCCCAGATTCTGTCGTTACATAAAAAGCCCCTTGCTGAACATCTGGAGAACATCTGAAGTTTAACAACGCAGGCCTGCAGGCAGAGGCATTTTTGACCTTGCCTGTAATGGAAGCAGAAGAGTCGAGACTGAAATATAACCAGAAATGGAAGACAAAGAGTCCAGCATATTCGGCCCAAACGCCTGACAAGAGCTTCTGTCATCCTGCCTGCAAAGAAGTGGTTAGAGACAAGGCAGCACGCCTGAACACAAGGCATTGGACGCTGCTTGCCACCAGGCTCTGTTTAAAACCCTTTCTTCTGGATCAACTGGATTTTAAAGGAAATATTTGGATTTTCCTCATGGTAAAAACAGCAAACACTCCAGAACTGAGGTCTGGGAACTGACGTTTGTGGTGGTTTGGGATTTTCTTCCCCTTTCAATAAAGGGAAAAAGCAAGGGCATGGTTGCAGAGGGTTGAACGGAAGCAGTAAAAAGCCCTTCTGCCACTTGCTTTTTTAGCTGAAGAGCTGTAAACCAGCCCAAAGGCTCAGAGAACCTTCCTTGGGTGTCTTTTCTATCTCTGCATTTGACATGGCCTAGCTGGGGTGCGAGGGGGGGCATGCAGCCTCCTTTTCTTACTGCTGCCTTGCTGACAGCATTGCATCCCACTGGCTGGGCAGCTCTTACTGCTCTGTGTAACCCAGGGGCTTGTCTATGTCATGTTCCCTTCCCTGATGGATGATTCATGCTGAGAACTGTGGCAGGCCATGAAGAACTGTTTCATGAGCTGTAACAATAACTATCTTTATGAGGGCAGAGATGAGGGCAGTTTTTCCTCATGACAGGAGAGCCGATAGGATATAAACTGCAGGCCCCCGCAGAGGTGATCCTCAAACTTTCCATCTGTGAGTGAGGTGTTCCCAGGGATGCGGGATGGCCACGGAGCCTTAACTGAGATGCTTGGCCCAGGAGACAGCATGACTAAGAGGAGGACATGAGACATGTTACAGAAACAGGACATGAATGTGGGCTTCTGTCTGAGGAACAAGTGACTTTGCATGCATTGACAGTGGCAGTTTGGCCTGGGAGCTTCCCCCAAAACAGGCACCTTTTAGAGCTGTCTTAGGATGTAAACCAAATGTTTGGGGAGCACTGAGCTTGGCCAAGTTGGATCATGGAATACTAGAATGGATAAAGACCATATAGGAATGGTTAAAGTTGGCGGTGACCTTAAAGACCATATAGTTCCCAGGGGCAAGGACGCCTTCCTCTAGACCAAGGGATGTTTGGCATCTCCACCCCTAGCCCTCTCTGTAGGGCAGCATCCTTATGTGCTTGGGAAATAAAGTATTAAGGAGAGATGCTAAACATAAGTAGAAAGCAAATGCAGCTTACCTCTTCACCTGATGTCCACTAACCCAACCTCTGCACAAGGTCTTCTGGAAACAATACCTATGTATGTATGTATGGAGGCAAACAGAAGTTGTGCAAGTCATTTCCCATCCTTTGAGAGTTCGGTGCTCTTCTCATCAATTCATTACACACTATTTAACAGATGCAGAGAATTCACAGTGTATTTCTCAAATCACGGCATTTGATAATAGGCGTATTTGCGATGCAAAACCAGTAGATCTCTTGTTCTATCCCTTACAGTAGTATGGGAGAAGTTCTGCTGGAATCCCCCCAGATCCCAATAAGCTGTATTTAAGAGTGGCTTTTGGAACATTCAGAACCCTAGCAATTAAAAGTCAGACAGACTTCCAAAGGGGTAGTGGAAAACAATTTATTTGACACATTTCCGAAGTGGACCATTTTAGTAAAACACAGGCATAACATAAAACTAACCCATACAATGGGGTTTGGGGTACAAAGTGAAGACTTTGGGATGCTGATGCCTGGCAATCACTGTTGCTGTCTCAGAAGCACATGGATTCATAGCAAGAGCACCAATGGAAGCACTAAAACAATATCTCCCCCAGACAAACCACATCTTCAGCGTGGTCCTGGAAACAACTGTGTAAACACCAGGGGCCCACATCACCCAGGCAGTGATAGCACCTTTGTCAGTATACCTGTAGGGTTGGAGTCAAAGACCCTGGCAGATAACGGCAGCCTTTCCCTTGGCTGGGTTGTGGATGAGGCTCTCATTCAATATATAGTACAGTTAGTGGGTTTCCCTAGGTGCCTAACTCCTAGGCGGTTCTATAGAAACCTGGGAATTAGACACTTATGGAAAAATAAAATAATTACAAAAACCCACTAACTGGGCTCAGAGAAGTTTTCCAGAATCTTGGACCTCGGACCATAACAGAAGTCATCAGGTTATTCATGAGGTTCCTGGTTCCACTGTAGGACCATGAGATTAGTTAGTGAAGGAGTGCAGTTACATAGCTTCTTGTAGGGTTTCCCCCCTCCCCAGTGGCTGATGTCCAGCTTTCTTTTGGTCGGTGCCCAGCCTCCCTGCTCTGAATGGGAATGTCAGTGCTGAGGGATGCTCCACCACCCACCTCTACCTCAGCTTGAGAACTCAGTGCCCCATCTCATGGCTCTGGTGGCCAGAGAGGCTTCCACCTCTGGAGAGCCCTCCCCACCAAGCATGGGAGATATGAACCAAACTTGCCAGCCATGACAAAAATCCCCTCTCAAAGCCTGATGAAGTGTTGAACATTTCACTTGAAGCACAGCATTAGGTTCAGACCATTGTGAGCTGGGCAAGTGCTCAGCTGATGAAAAAAAGACGCAAATGAACAAAAACCTTGTATCTGTTAAGAGCATCCTCAGCCTTATGAGACCAGGTTAGTTCTTAAAGCTACAAAATTCCTCATCCCAATTCTCTTTCTTGGCCAAAAACCAGTGGGATGAGGTTGCTATTGGTGTTCTAGTGTTTTATTGCTAAGTGTGCTTGTGTTTGCCCACTGTGGGGAGAGGGGGAGGCAGATGGAGGTCTGAGGCTAAGAGAGTAGAGATGCAGATGATGAAGCAGGGGGAGAAAGCAGGGAACTGTGGACAGCCAGGCTGTGGCACTATGGCCATCTGCATAAACACAAATTCCTTAAGTTGTCAAAAATACTGGAATTGGGTTTTTCTCTTTGGTTGTTTGCTTTCATTTTTTGGCGAGACAGAAGCAGGCAATGGCCTTGGCAAGAAACCCACCCGGATGCTCAGTCAACAGCTATTTTCCTGGACACAGTTTGGTAGAAGACCCCCCGCAGCAAAGAGGAGTAGTCAGGCACACGGAAGAGGTGGCGCTCCCCATAGACCACATCGTAATCCGCGCTCTTCCCTGTGACCAGGACACGGATGTTGGGCTCGTTGGCTTGGCTGCCCACCGCCAGCACATAGATCTCAATGCCAGCCTGCTGAGCTTCCTGCACAGCCCTTTCAATGGCCCTGGCTGTGATACCTTGAGAGTTGCCATCAGAGAACACCAACACCCTCTTCTTGGCCGCGGCACGGGAGGAGCGCTGATACAGCCCTGTCACGTACCGCAGGGCGGCATTGACATCCGTGGCATCGTTGATGAACTCCATGTTGTCAATGGCTTTGGCAATGACCGTGTAGTTGTGCTGGAACTGAGCTTCCACCTTCTGTTGGTTCCGGCCGCTGTACTGGACCACGGACACACGCACGGAGTCATCGGCAGGCTTTCCAGCCTCCAGGAACCGCTCCGCCAGCCGCTTCACAAACTTCTTGGTGGTCTCAAAGTTCTTGCTCCCGACGCTGGTGGAGCTGTCCACCAGCAGAGTGATGTCTGCCAGCCCGGAGAAGGTGACTGCAAGGGGAAAGCCTTGTTAATGCTGGGCTTCTCCTGCTTCTTCCATGGAAGCTTCCCAAGGAATCCCCACTCTCTGGCTGCTTGCTAGCGTGGTTTCCCCTATCCCGGTGCTGTCCCATGCTTGTCCTTTTACCCTTTCATTCCTCATTTGCTTCATTCCCACGTTCTTATCTGGGTTAGATCATCTAGTGGCTCTTGTTGCTTCAATACATGTTGTCCTTGCATGGCTGGGAAACCCACCTCATCTCCCCTGGCTGGCTTTTTCCCCATGATGAGTTTAAGGATTGCATGCATTTCTGTCTTGGAGATGTATCCCACCAAATTCCTCTCCACACTCATTTTCAAGCACCTTTCGCAAATATCCCTGCCTCAGTGCTGACTTTTCTTCATGCTCCCACCACTAACAGCACTTGATCTCATTACCTGCCTCAGCTAAAGCCTGCGAGGGTTAAAACATGGCACAACCTCCTCTCCTTAGGCTTGAGGAGCCAGAAAAGCAACTACCTAGGCTTTCACCCCACGTGCTTTGGGTTGGTTTGGTGTTGGCTCCCTTCTCCAACCCAGAAGCTTTTCTGTTGCAAGAGATGTCCAAGATAAGCATTCCTATAAACACAAGCTCCCATTTCCCCCCTGCATGGCACCCACAACCCTTGTGTGTGGAAGAAAGAGTCAATACTCACTTGGGCAGGTATAGTCCGGACATTTTTTCTCTGTTAAAGGAAATGGGAAAGAGTAATTTTCACCAGCTCACCCTGGAAAACCTCTTTTCCTACAGCTTCCCACAGAGCCACAGGAGGGACAATCACTTCATTCACAGCTACACTGTGGAAGGTGCTGTGGAAAGGCTAAGGGGGCCTCAGAAAGCACAGAGAAAGGCTGTGGGCAGAGATGCCTTGCAGCAGGAGAGGAGCTGCACTCAGCTGCAAAGTGTCCCAAGACACAAGACATCCTCATTCCTCATTTAATTAAGCCTTGAAGGCTGTTCTCTTCCCTCAATGCCTGCTGAAGAGCATCACTGGGGAAAGGCAATGCAGGGCAGCCCGCATCCCTCACCTTTAGGCTGAGGCAATCCTCACTACCTTCACAGCCAATCTTTCACCCACCTTGGCAGACATACGAGGTGATGTTCTGCAAGAAGGTGTCATCTAGGAGCTCGGCATAGTTGTCCCTTTGAATGGATAGTCCTGGCCTGGTTGGTCTGCTTAAGCAAGCGATGTCATTGAGGTGATCGGGATTTGGAGGGTTCCGGAAAATATCACCAATCCCAAGGGAAACCACCTGCAGGAAGATAAGAGCCCATCATCTCATCATAGAATCACAGCCTGGTTTGGGCTGGAAAGGACCTTAAACACTGCCAGGGATGGAGCAGCCACAGCTTCTCTGGGCACCCTGCGCCAGCGCCTCAGCACCCTCACAGGGAAGAGCTTCTGCCTAAGAGCTCGTCTCAATCTCCCCTCCGGCAGGTTAAAGCCATTCCCCTTGTCCTGTCCCTACAGGCCCTTGGCTAGCAAAGACACAGAAAGCCCCAAAAAGCCCCCTCTAATGCCCAGTGCTGCATAGCAGGTCCGTTTGCACTTACTGGGGTGACATCGCACAGGGAACTGAGTGGGGTAGGGTCCCGCAGCGTGTCAGAGCGTCCGTCTGTGATGACAATGGCAACACGCTTGTCCGAGGTGAATCTCCGCAGCAGGTTGTCCTTGGTGAACTGCAGAGCTTCTCCAGTGTAGGTGCCCCCAGCTATCCAGTTCAGGTTCTTGATTGCCCTGCAAGCACAGACACCAGTGAGCCTGCACGTGGTCCCTGCATGGGGCTTTGGGTGGAAAACTGGCAAGCTCTTGGCCTCAGCACCACCTACAACTGCTACTTTCAACTGAAGAACATACAGCATTCCGGCAGTTGAAGGAGGTGCTGGCCTGGAGATGGAGAAGGGGAGGGAAATAGGTGTCCTTGGGTCTGGTCCCTGCATGATGTGCCAAGACCCCACAGACTCACTGCTTGAGTGCACCGATGTTGTCTATGTTGGCATCCCCCATGGCCACCAGCTCCTGCGTGTTGTCATGGCTGTACTGCACAACACCCACACGGGACTCTCCGGGTTCAAACTGTTAGGGGAAAAAACAGATGTCAGTTTGGGTCAGATACATCAGGGGGTCCTGGGGGCTCAGGAATCCTGCTGATGGTTTGTACTAAACCCCTTCATTTCAAGCCCTTCAGGCTCTGCTGCCTCTTCTCTGCCTTATTCCAGGAAGCAGGAATTCCAACAGGAGTGGATGCACATGGGAACAAATTCAGTAGAACAAGACCCAAACCCAAGTTCCCAGCTCAGTGATCCCAACACACGGTGGGTGGTTTGGAATAGATCTTTCTTCAAAGCTTGTTTTCCTTCCAACACAGTGGTTTTGGTGCCCAGCTCTACCCTTCCAGCAAAGAGACCCATCCATGACCACATAAGCATCCAGTAGCTGCATGTTGTTGTCACTTCACAGCCCATGTGCCTGGTGTCTGGTTATATATATGTTATATACATGTTATATATATGCTGTATATATGTCTGGTTATACCTTAAGACTAGATCCCAAACATCCCAGCCAAATCACAGAGGTAAATGACATTTCCCATGCACACAGTAGGTTAGTAGGCAAGAGTTAGGAGCAAGCACTTGTGTCCCTCTTCAGACTGAAAGGCTTATTATAGGGACAATATTGCTGGTTTGGGCTGCAAAGGTCCCTTTTAGTTGTGTGCTTAACTGTTAACTTAAACCCAAACCTGGGGGGAAACAAGAGTTCCTGGGGGGATGGCCATCAGACTTGTAACACAAAACATGTTATCTACTCCAGCCAGAAATGCTCAGTGGGACTAGGAAGAGACTGATTGATCAGTCAAATGCCTTATGAGCTATTTGCTCTGGGACATGGAGGAAGAGCTCACACACAGCAGGAAGGGTCCCTTTGCCGAGGACAAGTGAAACGACTGTATTTTGGGACAATAAACTGATCTCTATCTCTTCATGAAGCTGGGAAGAACCAAGACCCAACCCCAGTTGTACACTTGAAGCTAAGCCTTGTGGAGGGTCCTTGGAGTGGAGGCACATCCCCACTTCCCTGCTTGATAACGCGAGTGCACACAAGTGTGCATCCATGCACTCAGTGGAAACCTCACCTTCACACGCTCGTCCTTGCTCAGGCGGTCGATGACTTTGATGATGAAGTCCTTGGCAATCTGGAAGTTCTGCAGGCCGATGCTTTCCGAGCTGTCCAACACGAAGAGGAGGTCGACGGGCCCGCAGGTGCACTCTGCAGCAGGGCACAGGACTTAAACCTCCTCTTTCACATGCGTTTTCTATGCGAGCAGAACGTTTTGCCAGGGAGCCATGCCAAAGCGAGCAGCTGATGGCTGCAGTTAGTCCTGACCCACTGTGTGCCCTATCTACTTGCAAAGCAGGGGTTAAAAGCAGCAAAATAGCCGCATAAGAGACTTGAGTTACTTTACTAACTTCCATGTAGCACTTCCATGCTGTGAGTACCTTCAAAACCCCCCATAATTATCCCAAAACCCTGTAAAAGCCTTTTCACTTCTTCCATTCACCCAGCCCAGGAGGACAGAGATGATGCTGGTCTGCTGGAGGAGGCTAACTCAGCTTGCTCCCTGCTCTTTCCCACGGCTGAAGAGCACCATGAGCCCTTGGCTCTTCCTTCAAGCTTTTGGACTGCAAACCCAACCCACTGGGACAGCATTAGAGAAAACACACCCAGCACATTTCATTGTGTCCTGAACGCTGCTTCTGCATCCATGCAGCATCCTCAGGAAGAGCCCGCTGCCCTCCTCCGCCTTGCCTAAGCTCTGTCCTCCCTCCTGGGCTCTCAGCACGTCTCCATAGCAGAAGGCAAGGAGAAGGGGAAAGGAGGGGTGCAAGCAAGGAGAAGGGCTAGCAAATGTTTGCAGAGCAGCCTGGCCAAGTAGCACTCACCACAGCAAGCTGCAGGAGAAGGGAGAGAAAGAGAACATTAAAATGCTGGTCACAAGGCTTTTTGTGTTTCTGCAAACCCAAGGACACCTCATCTGGACAACTGAAGCTCAGCGAGGTTTCCTTCCTGTTTGAAATACCCATCCCTCTCCCGTTTCAGATTGGGATGCTCCAACCTGGAGCACTGCATGCAGCAGAGTTCGGTTTGTGCACACACTGATGTGTTCTTATTTAAATGAGAATCAAAGCTAATCCTGGAGGAATTAAGTAAATCCCTGGAGTATGGAGCTCAGACTCAGTTCCCTACATACCCTGTGTCCACCAGCACTTCATTACTAGCCAGAAACCCTATGCAGCACATGTACTGCTGCTCCCCATGGCAGGACACCAGAGAACAGGCCTTCCCCTTCCCAAAAGAAAAGTCAGGCCCTGCTGTTTAAGATCAAAACCCATTGTAAAATGGTCCACACAAAGGTTTTACACAATTGGGTCAAGAGAAGGAACAGCCAAGTGCAAAAGATTTGCCTCTTTTGGGTTGCTATGGAGGGGATCTCCCCTCCTTTAGCTCATTGGCTTAATATTAACTGGTGGAAGAGGAGATCCCATGGCATCCTTCTGTGCTACCTCTTGAGCAGGGTAGGAGGAGTAGTATGGGGATACTCACAGCACATCTTCATGATTATGTCCAAGATTTCACATTCCTGCAAGCAGAGGTAAAGATTTATTGTAATAAGGGTGAAGGCAGCTCCAAAGTGATGCTCACCACCTCCAACTGTTGCTCTGTGCCCTCAAAGCACAGGTCCTGATCTGGACGTGAGTGACGGGCTGGCATGAAGGCAATCTGACCAGTGAGACTTGCTGGGATGGTAATGGGGAGCAGCATGAGGCTCCTCCAGCATTAACTCCCTCCCAGGAGCCGTTGCGTGGGGCAGGGGAAGCATAGACCAAGCAAAACAAGCAGCACTCCTATCCCATCCTACTCACATCTGGTCCTGGAGGTCCCACAGGTCCTGCTGGCCCCTGTCAAATAGAGAAAGCAGTTACAAGAGCAGCAAGTCCTATCTGTGGCCTTCTCTGCTAATACCTTGCTAAGCAATAGAGAGCCTGGAAATGTCTTTTTGGCTTCCCACTTGCTGACCACTGGGCTTTGAGCAGGCACATCTGCTTGCTTGCATGATGCCCTAGGAATGCACTGGGGTGAAGGCAAGGAGACCCACTTCCACATGTGCCATGCCCACCAAGGCTCGACATTGGCTCCCATAGCACCCAGGAGATGGGTGGATGGATTCCACTTGCCTGTCTTGTAGCCTGCAGGCCAATGTGAAGCAATGCAAGCAAGTGGTGACTCAAGAAGAACTGAAATGCTTTCAGGACGGACACTCCAAAAGGCTGCTTTGCCCTTATTGAGCCTGATCATATGAGGACACTTGGCTTACAAAAGCATACAAGTGTCTGCACTTTCTGCTCTGATTTTGGGCTGAACATGGTATCTCAGAGTCCTCTATACCAGGCTGTAACAGCAGGTTTGAAGAGCAGGTCTGTGGTGAACCCTGCTGTTGGGAGCTCCATCAGCCCCACACATTGGTGCATACCCTGCCAGGGTCCTTACTTACTGGACGGCCTTCTGGTCCCCGATGGCCCTTCGCTCCTTTGATGCCCATGGGGCCAGGGTTTGGGTTCTGAAATGAAAACAAAACCGAAGTCCACCAATCTGTGTGTGTCAGTGCTGCTCCTTCCCCTCCACGTGCCTGCTGAACCCCTAGCATGTTATCTGAGGTTGCTGTATCCAGCCAGAAGAGTTAGGGCTTCAGCTTCATACACATTACTCACATCATTGCCAGGGTCTCCAGCTTCTCCTTCATCACCTTTAGGACCAACATAGCCTTTTGTTCCCTGAAAAACAGCACAGACAAGACTCTTGCATGGAAAACTACTGTTATAAGCATGGCAAGTTTGGTGCTTCATACAGTGACCTTGTGAGAAATGGCTTGGGAAAGGGATGGAGAGCAAAGTATAAGCTTCCTAGCACCAAACCGCAGTACTATTGAGGGAAAGAGCTTCTTAGGTGTCTTTTAGTGTTATAGCATCATCTCTGGGTGACACTATCAACCCCAAACTCTGGCTTTTTTGGAAAGCACTCATCCCAGGCTTCTGCCCTTAGGTGTTCACATAGGCAGGATACTTCCACCAGAAGCATCCACTACAGGGAGAGGTAGGCAGAAGGAAAAGAGGGTTTTGGAGGTGGAGGATACTTCAGGGAGCCCATTTTACCATTCAGCAAAGGGAGAGGCTGTAAGGAGCCAAAGAAGTTTCTATTGGGTGTATGGGGAAGCAGCACACTTACATTGATGCCAGGGTCACCTCTGTCTCCTTGTTGCCCCTGGGGATGAAGGGAGGGAAGCATGTTAGGTGGGACAAGCAACAATAATGTCCATAGAGCTTTAGAACAGCACCAAAGGACTTACTGGGGCTCCTGTGAATCCAATTGTGCCATTTCCAGGAGGGCCATCTTCTCCCTGGGAAAGAAGGGAGCAATCGGTGAGATAATGAAAAGCAAATCCATTAGATAGCACAGCAGCTTGGGCAATTTATCTCTAGCAAAATGGGCAGGAAATATGGTACTGATGGGTTGGACACTGGTCCAGGCAGGTAAAAAGGCCACTTTGCTTGTGTGTGACCTGCACAGCCACTGAGAGGCAAGTGACACTGTCCCTCTCAGCCACTGGGGCTGGGAACAGACAGAGGATGACTCTTGGAGCCTCCAGTTGTGAAGTATATTCCAAAGCAGGCTGCTTGCAAGTTTTCCCCGCATCTCCTCTCTGTATGGACAGAGTTACTTCACTTCCTGAGCTGGATAATGCTGTGTGTCCTGTTGGACATCCTTCCCAGCATGGCGTGCAACCCCCTCCATGCAAATCCCACTCACCCTTTCTCCCATCAGGCCAAGGTCTCCAGGCAGCCCAGGTGCTCCAGGCAATCCCTTTGGACCCTGGAAGGAGCAGAAGAGACAGTCAAGCAAAGCAGATACCATCCTTCGAGCTAGGAAGGTGATGCCTTCTGAGGCAACCAGCTACCATCACGAGCCCATCACAGGAGGTGTTTTCACTTATACAAGAGCAACGCAAAGCCCACAGATGGTTTTGTGATGGGAAGCTCATGGTGTGGCTGTACCCTCTCCATGGAATGGCTTTTGGCAGGTAGGGAATAAAGGCAGCCATGGCCTTAAGGACTCATGTCTGCCAGGAAGCTAGCACCGTAGTTTGTACATACAACAGGTTTCCAAGATCCCAGGAATTTAGGGATAATACTAATGGGCAGCATCTCCTGGTCTTCTCTTCATTCCCTCCCCTCAGAAGATGCAGTGATGAAGAAGCACTCACCTCATTGCCACGGGGGCCATCATCTCCCCTATAGCCCTTGGGTCCTGGGGGTCCAGCCTCACCCTAAGGAAACACAAAGAGATCTCGCAATGAGGATTTGAGGTTGATTAACATGGGGTTAATGCAGGTGGGGAGATGCTTCAGAAGCACAGCTGGGGTGCATGGTGGCATCACATCAGCTGTGCCAGAGGTGCCACTGGGGCAGAGAATGGTCCTTGGGGA
The DNA here is from genome assembly GCA_028858755.1 of Ara ararauna. Lineage (NCBI taxonomy): Eukaryota > Metazoa > Chordata > Aves > Psittaciformes > Psittacidae > Ara > Ara ararauna. The sequence continues at coordinate 6,355,712 of CM054381.1, forward strand.
TGCAAGTCATCCTAAAGGTGACACAGACATCCCCTCCATCTTCTGCTTAGTGTCAACAGCCCTCCGCAGGGTTTATTTGCCAGGAGATTGGTAATGATGGTGGGTAATGACCATGTAATGATGCTTTTCCCATGTGGATGCAGGATCCTGGAAGCACTTGCTCAGTGGTACCTGGGCTTCAGCATTGCAGCAGTGGCTGCTCCATGCCTGGCAGTGCTCAAGGCCAGGTTGGACACATGGGCTTGGAGCAAGCTGCTCTAGTGGAAGGTGTCCCTGCCCGTGGCAGGGAATTGGAACTGGGTGAGCTTAAGTCTCCTTCCAACCCAAACCAGGCTGGGATTCGATGTGGGTAACAGAGGACTTAATATTACACAGTCTAGAGCCCTGAACTGTTCAAGGACATGTGAGCCTATTTCTGCACAAAAGCCCAGAAGACAGAAAGCTGGGAAGGAGGGACAGGAACTCATGACTGTTCACATCAGCCAAAGCTGGATCCACAGCACCCTTGGCTCACACAGTGCAATTCCCTCGTGGCCCTGCAGTTTATGAAGATGCAGGATTTTGGGTATCTTAAGCAGTTTCATGTCTATTGCCTTTCTGGGTGTGACAAGAACCATGTGAGTGATGGGGCACCATGGCCAGGATGAGAGAGGAATCACCAAGCCTGACCATGAGGATCGTGCTGACCTTTAGCTTCTCTTGGATGGAAAGAGGATGATAGCAAGTCACAGGTTAGTGGGACCCCTTTCCCCTTGCCAGGACAAATAGGCTCTGAGAGCCAGAGCTTGCAGATAGCATGGCTTGACTCACACTCATGGTTGCCAAAGCCGTACACTTGCCCATGCCTGATGACTCATTTAGTTCTAATCTGGCCAAGCAAAAGCATTCCTTCTGAGCTGATGGAAAGAAAACTCTTGCTTTACAACTGCTTTTGAAATCCCCCTGGAGCAGTGGAGGCACTGGGGCAAGTCCCTGGCCTGGGGAAGCACTAGAGCTGCTTCTGTAATGCTTCCTCCTCCAACAGGGGCTTGTCCCAGGTTTGGTGCTGGGGAGGTTAAAACCATGTCCCACAGGCTGAGGAACAGCAGGGACACTGCTCCTTCTCCTTTGTCCTCCTCCCCAAGGGAAGACTGGATGGAAGCAGGATCTATCCCAGTCTCCATGCTTGCACACACGCATCTCCCAGGCTTGCATCTGGCATCTTCTGCACAGTCCTGCCTTGAACCTTGAATGAGTCTCCACCACTTGGAGAGCAGCTCGAGCCCTCCTTCCCTTGCTGATGTCGGCCTGCAGCACTGACTCATCACACACACACATCCTTCCTGCCTCCCATCATGGCAGCGTCCCCATATGGCCCATGCTGGGGATAACATGAACTCAACAGCGGCTGTCCCATGCTCCACATCTCCTTCATGGCCTTTGATCGACCATAAAGGAGTTTGAAAGCTGTCTTGTCTTCATCCTCACGTTGATGTCCATGTTTCAGCCTTCATGGAAGTCCTGCTCCACCAGTGCAGGAACGTTTGTGTCAGTCACTTCCCTGTATCTTGGGCTCCATCACAACTCTGATGGTGTGTGGAGAGAAGCTGTCCCACAGAGCCCTGCCCAGGGGTGCTGTCAAAGGATGCATGCTTAGTTGCAATGACCCTGTTGGCCATTGCAAAGCAGTGTTATCGCCATGGAGAATTAGCCCAGCAACACCTCCAGGCCCAGACTTTAGGAAGACAGAGCCTGTAACTGAAAGCATGGGATGCTTTCCTCAGGCTGGAGGAAACCCAGAAAGCCCGTAGGGTCTAAGATCTGTTCCTTGAGGCACACAAGGACAAGCAGAGCCCAGAGCAGGAGGGCCAGGCCTTGCAGCAAGCAGACTTGAGGAGAGCTGGCTTTGGGACGGATGTCTCTGCAGATGCCAAGGGTGTCAGGGACCCTGCTGGGGCCCCATCAGGCTTATCCTCACTGACACAAGATATCCCATTGACTACCTTGACCCACATGACATTTTGTGCATCGCTGCAGCTTGTGCTTGCCCGTTTCCAAATCTGTCAGACATGTTGGCATGTGTTCCCATGGGATTAGGAAATGGCATGGAGGTTGCTACATCTCCATTCTTACAGCCTTGCTCTGATCCCCACTTCCCCAAGAAATCCCTGCCTCTTTCCACCAGCTTTGCTACCCAGTCTGGAAGATGCTTAGGTCAAGCCTCTGCCCCACTCTTCCCAACAGATCCAACCACCTCCACTTGGGATCCAGAAGGTTAAACCAAGTTCTTACCTGGTCTCCAGGTGGTCCGAGGGGTCCTTCCCGCCCTTGGTCACCTGGTGGTCCAGGCTCTCCCTGGAAATGCATACAGGCCATGAAGAACTCAAAGAGGGACAGGCATAGGGTACAAGGGGCCCTGCATGTAATGGGGAGCAGGCATGCAGCACTGATGGCACGTGCTGGATAGGAATTGGGAGAGAAAACTCTTAGAGGTATTGGGAGAGAACAGACAGGCTGGCATGGCCAGCTCGAAGCCAAGAAGACAGCCCTAAGAGGAAGACCCGGAGGGTGGGAGTACTCCCCTCTAGGCGACAGGTTTCAAGCCATATTGTGCCCGAAAAGCAAATATGCGCAGAGGTCCACACCTTGCAAAGCTTCTGCAGATACACAGAGAGGATCCCAAAACCACAGAGTGGCTCTTCCCAACCACACTCTGCATAGATATGCTGCTCTCCCCATGCATAGGCAGAGACTCCTGTCTAGCATCCTCCTTCCTCCACCCTGCTGTCCCTCTGGAGCTAAGGGAGTATCCAAAGGAACGAAGCAGTAGATGGGGAGGGACATTCCCCCCCCTCACTGCTGATGATCTCTCCTCTCCTTTGCCAACATTCAGCACCCTGGGTTGGCTCCAGGCACCTTTCCCATCCAGACTCACAACTATGAGCCTTGAACGTTGCCAGCGATGGGGTAGCTTCTCTGGCCAGCACCTCACCCCCCTCATAGGGAAGAACTTCTCCCTTAGTCACACCTGACTTCAAGCTTATTGACCCCCAAAGCTATTATTTGCAGGCTGGAAGCTTGCAGATGCCTTAAGCCAAACAGTAAATACAAAACACAACTTCCAAAGGGCCCTGAGCATCAGGGAAGGATGTTTCTGGCGAGGTTACACAGCCTCGTGCTTGGATTGGAACTTGGAAGGAAGCAGCCCATCGCCTGCTGAACAATTTAACTCCAGGACACTGGCCTGCTCCATCTCCTGCACACATCTGCCCCGCACACCATGGGGAGTGGCAAGTGCTAAACACGAAGGGGGAAGCTGCCATAAGTGGACTTTTACCCGCTCCCTGGAGCCAGTGGTGGGCAGAAGACCGGTGCTGGTGGTACTGGGATACCCGTTGGGATGCTACTGCTGGCTCCCGCTGCCCCAAACCCCTTGGTCCCTCACCACATGTTTGTCCTGGCCTGCTGAGCGCTCCGCTGCCTGTCCCTCCCATGCTCGTGTTCAGTGACTCATGCCCTGACAGCAGGAAAAATACTTTCCTAGTGATTCCCACCCAAAAAGGGGATGGAAGGGTGTTCCTGCACACAGTGCCCTGTGGCATCTGTACCAATGGTACCCCATGCAGAGCGCCCGGAGGACACCTCGTCCTCCTTGCTCTCCATCAGCTAGTTTTTGCTCTCTGCCTGCTGGGCATGCTCTCCTCTGGGTTTTGGCTGCTTGGTGATGAGCTGCCAACATAAAGGGGTGATTGCTGGGGGGACACCACCACGTTCCCCCCATGGCTGGCAAGGAAAGGCACTGAGCTTGCCTGTTGACCCACAGGCTGGTGGAGCTCACCACTGGCCACCTATTCCCAGTCCCTGGCTGCTAAGTGTGACCCTGTTTGCAAAGAGAAAAGCTGCCCCATGGATGCAGTTACCGGCTCTCCTCTTGGCCCACGGTCACCTGGTGAGCCCAGGGCTCCTCTTTCTCCATTGCTGCCCTGCAAAGAGATGGGGGGACAACAAATCAGGACCCTCCTCTCATTGCCCACCTCTGAGCGGGCTCATTCCCAGCCCTCCTCATCCTCATCCATGCCCTGCCAATGTGGTGCCTGGTGTCCCCACTTACCCGTTCTCCAGTAGGACCATCCGGGCCTGGAGCACCCTATGGAAGAACAAGAGAGGTGATCAATATGTGGTGGAAATGGCTGACAAGATGCATGGATGGGGGGCACGGTGGGCAGAGGACTCACCTCATCACCCATTTCTCCTGCTGGTCCAGGCTCACCCTGGTTCCCAGCAGCACCCTGTATGAGCAAGCCACAAGCAGTACATGATCAGGTTTTGGGGTGAAGCTTTTGCCTTGGACAAGCTCTGCTTCAAAGCCACGGATGGAGCAGAAGATGCTCATGCATGGGTGCTTCACCCACCTTCTCTCCAGGGCTGCCAGGAATTCCCTGTCGGCCAGGTTTTCCATCATCGCCAGGCTCTCCCTTCACAAGGACACAAGGAACAGTCAAGACTGCATCCAGCAGTGGATTTTGGCTTCCACAAAGGCCATTAGGAGCCTTTGGTGTACTCCAAGCCCCCCAGTTCGCAGCAGATCCCCTCCCAACCTGCCCAGCACAAGCCACCTTTTCACAGCAACTCTCCCCCCCCATATCTCAAGGGTGTTGTGGGCACCATAAGAGCCACATTAGGTGATGGCCATAGGCTTGCTCCCAAGCAGCGCAAGGATGCCAGCAATGGGCAAGTCACCATCTCTCCTCTTGCAGCAGAGGCATTCCCAACATCCCTCCTTCCATGTGAGGATGGGCAGAGTGGCTCACCTTTCCTCCCTTGGGTCCATAAGCACCAGGATCTCCCTTTGGTCCAGGTGGGCCTTGAGCTCCCTGTTGGAAAAAGGCAGGATCACTGAGAACAAAACCAGCATCATCATCTGTAGCGAACTGAGCACAGAGCAAGCATCCCAGCAGCCAGCATCACTGTCTGTGAGGAACTGGGCATGGAGCAAGCATCTCAGCTCTTAGCTCGCAAGCAGGATGGGGACGTAGACTCAGGAGCTACACAGGGATGGCATGGCACTCGCGGAACCATGAGAGCGTCACTGTTCATTACGGTGCTCAAACACTGAGCTGCTCAGGTTAAAATGGCAGCAAAGGTGGTTGTTGGGCTGCTGAGGATGGACTGAAGTGATTATGGGTACTACCATGGATGTGTCATCCTGGGAGCACAGAAACAAGAAGGCAAACTGGAGAAAAACAATGCCCAGAGAAGCTGTGGCTGCCCCATCCCTGGCATTGTTCAAGGCCAAGTTCCAATCACAGCAACGACCTCCCAACAGGTCCCCTTCTTGGGGATCTCTCCATTTCCATGCACCGTCCATGCACTATGGTTTGTTCTCATACAAGGGGCACCCACAGTACATACATCAAATCCAGGTGAGCCTTTGCAGCCTGGTAACCCTGGGTATCCAGCTTCACCCTGTCAGACAAAGAAGGAGTCTCCATGAGCAGTGCGCCCATGGGAAGGCAGCCCCCCACTCCTTTCCATACCTCCCAGATACCCAAAAGGGACATCCCAACCCTGTCCCTGGCTTGCAGGTGAACCAGAACTCCATTGCCCTGTGCGGGACCTTTGTTCCCAGATCCCACAATAGATTTGGAGGGTCCTCAGACTGAGTAGAGTGCTTCAGCCTGGAGATTTACCTTCATGCCATCAATGCCATCGATTCCACGCCTGCCCTTCTCACCCTGAAATGAAGAATAGCTTCCATGAAGACCCTTCATGGTTCTTCATCTGGTTGATGCCTGGGGGCATCATCCACAAAGAACAGATGGTGCAAAACCAGAGACTGACCTTGGCTCCTTTGGCTCCTCTCGAGCCCTGCAAAGGGAAGGAGAGAGATGTCAGGCCCTGTGCAGAGCAGATCTGCCCCCCCACTGTGCTGAAACCCCCATGTCAGCATGGGCTGATGGTGCAGGTATTCACCCTGAGCACCACCAGTCCTTCCTGCTGTGTCTGCCTTGTGCCCACTGCATGGTGCTTATCTAATCTCCAAGGCTGTGTCAGCTCCAAACTGGTTGACCCACTCGGATTCCTGCTCCTGGCAGGAGGGATGGATGCACAGGCACATCGCAGACCCCAGCACCATGCAGCTGAGGCAACCAAGCAGGGGACACAGATCTTCCCTCAGCATCCTTGCTGTCCTCACCTTTTCTCCTCGACTTCCTTTGTCACCCTAGACATGGAAGGAGGGAGGAAAATTGGAGGATGAGAATGCAGCACAAAGCCTGTGGCTCATCTAGAACCACCCCTGTGACCCTGCAACCCCATGTACCTTCATTCCTTGGTAGCCAACAGGTCCCATGTCCCCTGGTCTGCCCTAGAGAATAGAAACATGGTGTTAGGGATGTAAACACCATCACCATGGGGCAGTTTCACCCCAACCACCATAGAGGAGGCTCTCCCATATCTTCCTATGTGGAAGCATGGGACCATTGTGGAGGGCAGAGAGGACCTGCCTTCACCTCCACCATCTCCAGCCCTTGCTGAGGGTGATGGGAAATGGGTTCTCTGGGACACACATGGATGAAGGGAAGGAGAAATGCCTGGCAATGGGGGTTTCCACCTTGGGAATACAGGGGATGATTAAGTGCCCACTCACGTGTGTGGGAGAAACACACCTCCTAAAATAAGTGTGCCTAATGAAAGAAGGAAGGGAGGAGAAGGGAAATAGTTTCCTCATGCTATTAGCTTACTATTTACCAAAGGCTCCCCTGTAACACTGCTGTGCTTGTTGTGTCAGAGGGAGCCCAGAGTCCACCCCTGGGCTGGCACACATGAGTCAGAGATGTGTCCTCCAGGCTATATTGGGTGAGGAACAAGGAAGCCTTGTAGCAAGAGGAGGGGCCACCCTGCTGCCCACCAGAGGCCACTGCTTGGCAGGGTGGCTGTGGAGGGAGACACTGGACCATGACCATGGAGACAGGATGATGCAGGAGCTGATGAGCATGTGCCCAAGAGGTCAGGCCAGAAGTGGCCAATAGAGTCACCAGTGCTGGTTCTTTACTTACTGGGTCTCCAGCCTCTCCTTTCTGGCCAGGAAGACCTGGTTTGCCCCTTTCTCCCTGCAATACAGGAGAGAAATAGAGTTAGTTCCTCATCCCCAGGAACAGAACAATGACCTGTTGAAAGGAGAACAAGGAGGGCAGTAGCAGCGATGCCCCATGGATGTGGGGAGCACATGGTGCAGGTCCTTATCCTGCCTGTGGCAGAAGGTTGGAGCTAGATGCTCTTTAAGGTCCCTTCCAACCCAAATCGTGTTATGGTTATATGATCCATATCCCCATAGGTCAGTGCTAAGATACCAAAGACCCCATGGGTGTCTGAGTATCCCACTACATGGCCACAGCCAATCCCTCACCTCATTGCCTGCATCACCAGGAGGTCCAAGAAGCCCTCGGGGAGGCTGTGGAAGGGAGATGTGGGTTAGACCAGCCACCAAGGCACAGCCTGGGCTATGGGGATGTGAGGGGAAGGGGACAGGGGGGTCTCAAAAGCCCAAACTCACCTGACACTCAAAGGAGCAACACTGACCAAAGAGGAGAAAACAGCATTACAGATACAGCAGGCAGCACCCAGGGCTGCCTGCAGGGGAGGGCTGTGCCATTGAGCCCCTGCTTGGTTGTGGTGACCCACAGGGGACCTGCTCATTCACAGGGTTGGGGAGGGTCACTCACCGATTGCTCCGTGTTAACCTTCTGCAAGACAAGAGAGCAAAGAGAAGGGGTTTGAAAGGGATGGGTGAGCCCCATGGGAAGGGACGGGCTGAGGATGGGGGTGCCGGGTGCTCACAATCATATCGATGATGGTGTTGATGGTCTCCTCCACATCGAGCTCCCGCGTTGGCTTCAGGCTGGTGGCAGTGAAGTTGCGGCGGTAGGCATGGTCCGTGGCGATGATATTGAGCCGCTGGTCCTATGGTGGGGAGGGCACAGTGACACCTGCAGGTACCCATGCAGGACCCATCCCCACAGGCCACCATGGGGACCTGCATCCTCCCTCCCAGAGCACCCTTTGTCACACTGGGGTCTCTGTGGTCCCATTGGGAACCCCTGCAGGGAGCATCACTGCTGCATGGTCCCTACCAGGTGGTTGGGGGAGATGGCGACAGAGAACACTTTAATTCCCAGATGTTTGGCTTCATTGGCAGCATCATCCAGGCCTCCACAAGGCTCCTTGTACCCTTCCAAGGGGTGTCCATCAGTCACCACGATGAGGTATTTATTCTCTTTGTGATGGGAGCCACTGCAAGGGTTTAAAACACCAGATTTAACAGATTCAGCTGGAGGGGAGTGGTTTGGGCACCTCTGGACACATTGCAGACTGTGGTCAGGGGATGCCCTCATCCCAGAAAATCAGGAGTGCTAGGAACCTGTCACCCCCCTGTCCATTCTGTGCTTGGGTGACCTCCTATCCCATCCTGGGATACAGATAGGGGCTCCCAACATCCATCCACCATGGCCACACCATCAGCATCACCCACTGCCTTACCCAATGAGCAGCTCCTCGATGCCCCGCTTGATGGCACAGTCGGTGTAGGTGCCCTTCCCAATGTAGTTCACAGCTGAGACACGGTTCTTCAGCTCATTCTGGCCGCTAGGCATTGAGGTGAGGCTCTTGATGAGCACGACCTCATCGCTGTAGTGCAGTGCTCCAGCATTCCACACCAGGTTGCGGTCGCAGCGGTAGTATCTGCCCGGATACACCAGCATAGAGGCTATTAGGACCTTCATCTGCATCCTTCCATCACCTCCACTTCATCTTCATTGGCCCACCATGCCAAGCATTGCAGGGCTTTACTAGGGCTCCTGCCCTCCTACAAGCAGGGCTGTGCTTCACGTGCAAAGCTCAGCCACAGAACCACAGGAGCAGGTCAGTTTGGAAGGGCAAAGGGGTACCCAAAGGTCGGACAGTTGGGTACAGAGGCTTTCTGAAGAGGTACCAGGCTGCAATGGCTGGATCTGAGCAGGAGAAGCTGAGCCAGACAGGGAAACACCACACACAGGACCATGATGAGATTACCACTACTGGATGTGTTAAAATCAAAGCATCATAGAATGGTTAAGGTTGGAAAGAATCTTAAGATCGTTTAATTCATCTCAATGTCTCCTCTGTCAGTTTGAACCCATCACCCCTTGTCCTATCACTACAGCCCCTGAAGAAGGGTCAGCATCCTGGTAGGTCCCCTCAGATACTGGAAGGATTCTATATCTCCTGCAGAACGATGCTCTGATAGATCAAGGTGTCCTGTGCACTGACACAGCCTGCATCTGAGTGCTGGGTTTAACATCAGAAGTGTCCTGCCACCACCCAAGCACCCAGGTTGTGGTGGGCCTGAGCAGCCGGTGGCATGGGGATCAGCATCACTTTGGCACTACAGAATAACCACCCATATCTGCCACTGCAGGAAGCTGTTGTTTTCCAGAGGGTGAGTGCAGGCAGCCCCGCTAAAGGCCAGAATGGGATGGCTGTGGACTGGGAGAGGGAAGAGATCTGCTCCCCCCATCATTAACATCCCTGCTTTTCACCCTCTCCCACCACAAACGGCCAGCCTCAGCATCCCACCCAGCACCAGGCTCAATCCCTGGAGCATCCCGTCCAAACCCCCAGCGGATGTACCTGCTTGTCAGCTTATCAATGAACCGGTTGGTGAAGTCTTTCACTTGGGAAACCAAGTCCCCAAAGGGCTTCACCCTAAGGGCAACACTCTCCGAGGTGTCCAGCACGAAGAACAGGTCCACAGGACAGTCTGGGAAGAAGCGGAGAGGCAGGACTGGGGTGGTGGCCCTGCTGTACTGCTTCCCTGAGCTGTGTTAAGGGGGCTGTGCTCACACCCTAACCCCACGCAAGCACAGACATGGCTGAGATTGCTCTTTTTGGCATCAAGGGTAAACCAGATATCAAAGCATCACTTTGTGAAAGCATTTAACAGCTTTCCTCTCCATGTTTCGCCATTTACATTCAAAGAGTGTCTCTGCAAGACCAATACTCATTAAATAACATGCAGATGCAGCTTAAAAAGCCATAAAACCAATAGCAATGAATGCAACGAGAAACTAGGGATTTTCTGACACATTGTGTAACAAACATCACTTCAGAAGGGAGCAAAAGCGAAAACGCTTCTGAACAGCCAAACAGCAAATGTCAAACCAAAACTGGTTCAGAAAGTTAAACCAGTATCAGTGTTATTCCGTCTCCTACATCCTATGGCTACTGGCAACACCTCCCAAGGCAGAGCCAAGGGGAGAGAGCCTAAAAAGCATTAAAAGTGGGTACTTGCTACAGATCCCTCTCCTCAGCAAACGCAATGTCCCGACATAGCTTTGTGCTGCAGCGGAGGCATCCGCCCAAGAGGGGAACAAGCAACCGGACTTCTCTGCTGGTCCCAAGAGGAATAAAGCACACAGGGAAGCAGCAGCCTGGACTTACCTTCAGTGTTTGCCACCCGGCTGGTGATTTCTGGGCGCTGAGCCCACGATTCCCCCCCCAGGAAGCCAGCCAGGAGCAGCAAAGTGAATACAAAGTCTTGCAGGATCATTGTGCTCGGCTCAGATTTCCATCAAGCTGGAATGAAGCAGGAGATAAAAGGCAGGAAAGGAGAAGCCGGCAGCAGGGAGATGCCGCGATCCGGAGGCAGGAGTCGCTGAAGATGTATTTTTACCACTTTTCCTCCCTTGTTTCCGTAGGAGGAAGGGCAGGCGAAGGGTGAGGAGGAGACTTCCCAGCCTCAGCACTGAGGGAGGGATCAAGGGATGTCAGCTCTGAGTCAGGAGCGCACGAGGCACCTCTGCTCACCCTATCTGCGGATGTCACTGTACCTGCAATGGTACCCTGGCCATCAGCGCCTCATATACAGGGAGCCCAGCATCAGCATCTACATCCCTGCTCCATGGGGGACGCTCTATGGAGCAGGGGAGGGCTCAGGGCACCAGCCACGCTGCTCCCTGTCCAAGGAAACAGAGGCAGGGGGACAGGCATTCCCATTGCATCCCCACCTGCATGGGAGCTGGCCGGTGTTGCCTTGCTAGCAAGGGGATTCCCAGCAAAGGGAAGAGATGGAGCTGTCCCACCCAGGGATGGGGGCACTATGGAGGCACATTTTAGGAGAAGAACCTTCCTAACTTCAGGCCTTTCTCCTCAACCCAGCCAGAAACCTAAGGGACAAGCTGAGTAAGGAGGGTGGAAAGGTGCTCCCCTGGCCATGGGTTGGAATTGGATGATCTTTATGGTCCCTTCCAACCCAAACCAGGCTGTGCTTCTACAAGAAGCCCCACAGACTGGAAATAACCCCCTTTCCCCTAAGGCCATGCTCAGGGCTGAGAGCAAGGATGGGGTCCAAGTTGTCAAGCCCAGGAGGTAGAAGCAGAAGCGCAAGCCCTTAGGGATGCTCGAGAAGAGCATTTTCCCATCCTGTAGGGTGGCAAGACCTGCATCTCCATGGCCAGGACTGGAGATGAGTGCTACGTTGGTGAACTCAGACTCAGAAGCAGTACAGCGGATGCCCTCATCCACACCAACACAAGTTTAGGTGCATCTGCAGAAGCTGATGTTGAAACCAAGGAAATATGATGAGCACCCCTGCACCCTTTTAGGTCCTTCTGAGCTTTGGAGAGCCTCAGGATGCCATGGGCTTTGGCTGAGGGGCAGCCAGACTAAGAGGGCTCTCTGATGGAAGGAGGCTGGGCAGCATCAGAGGGCGACCCATCTCAATGCATCAGCTCAGCAGAGGCATCCTATGAATCAGCACACTGGAGACATTCCTTTATCTCTTCCTCTCTCCGGGAATTACCCTGAACAACCAAACCCCTCCTCCTTAGAGGAAGGGAAAAGCAAATCCATCTCCACAATAGCCTGGTTGCTCTGCAGACCCCTGCAAGCTGTAGGCCCATCAGCTGTGTCAGCAAAGACTTAATGGTGATGGTATGGCTTGTGCAAGGTGCCTGCTGACTCCATATGGCTCCCTGGAACAGGGACCTGGCAAGGCAGAGTCCCCCTCATGCCACTGGCGACCCCACTCCATGCCCTGTGCCCAGCCAGCAGCCCAGGCACCACATCCCAGATAAGGGCCTGTAGGGACCGGGCAAAGGGAATGGCTTTAACCTGCCAGAGGGGAGACTGAGATGAGCTCTTAGGCACAAGTTGGATCATACACATTCGAGGGGCTGGGATCTACAGCCAGCCTGAGGGGGGGTTATATCCTGCAGTAACCGCAGCACACAGAAACCTCTCCTAGCAAACCATTCCAAACACTTAGCAAGTCGTGGGCACTCAGTTCCCTGGAAGCAAGGGGAAGGATGGAGCAACCAAGCTGGCAGGATGCTGGTGCGCTCCGTATGGTGGCAACCAGGGGAATTTCAGTGCTTGTTAATCGTGACATCTCCCAGCATAAAGCTGGAAACTTGGGACTGGGTCATTCCCTGCTTTCCACATCCCCCTTTGGTGATGAGTCTGCTGGTGGGTTCAATCCTGGCTCTTCCCATGGGAACCCATTTCAGCTCATTTTTGAGTTTCCTATGGAAACAACGTTTTCCATTTCAAAGTGGAATTCATGAAAGAGAAGGAAAGGTCATGTGAAAGAGTTAATAGCAGAAAAAAAGAACCAAAGTATTCCTTTCCCAAACCCTGGGAGAAGAGCAAGCAAAGATTCTTTGTCCCAAATGCACTTTACTCTTCTTCCTGCATCCTGTTTGGCCTGGAATTGTACTGGAAGTTTGTTGCTTGCTGTGCAAAGCAGTGCTGTGGTGGGACTTGGGATGGAGCATGCAGGCACTGAGGATGCGTTACTCTTGCTCATCTGCATGGCTCTCTGGAGGGATGCCGGCAGATAGAAGGGGACCTGGTGTGGCAGAGCCATAGGGCTCAGCTTTTCTGGCCTCCTGAAGAAGAAGGGAAAGGGGATGTCTTTCAGAGGCATGTGTCCTTAGGTTTTGGGATGTGATGGTGTGCTGTGAGGTGCAGTGATTGCGACACCCCTGGGGTCAGCCCGCAAACTGCTGCCCAGCTGCCATAGAATCACAGACTGGTTTGTGCTGGCAGGGACCTTAAAGCTCATCCAGTTTCAACCCCCGGCCATGGGCAGGGACACCTTCCACTAGAGCAGCTTGCTCCAAGCCCCTGTGTCCAACCCGGCCTTGAACACTGCCAGGGATGGGGCAGCCACAGCTTCTCTGGGCACCCTGTGCCAGCGCCTCAGCACCCTCACAGGGAAGAGTTTCTGCCTTAGATCCAACCTGAACTTCCCCTATCTCAGTTGGAACACATCGCCCCTTGTCCTATCACTACAGTCCCTGATGAAGAGTCCCTCTCTGCATCCTTGTAGCCCCCTTCGGGCACTGGAAGCTGCTCTGAGGTCTCCACGCAGCCTTCTCTTCTCCAGGCTGAACAGCCCCAATGTTCTCAGCCTGTCTCCATGCAGGAGGTGCTGCAGCCCCTGCTCATCCTCATGGCCTCCTCTGGACTTGCCCCAACAGCCCCATGTGCTTCTTATGCTGAGAACACCAGCACTGCACACAGTGCTGCAAGGGGGGTCTCACAAGGGTGGAATAGAGGGGCAGAATCACCTCCCTCAACTGGCAATTCCCAACTGGTCACCCTATTTCCATGCTCACAGCTGCAGGATGGGAGCAGCTGTGAGCACAGCGCCAGCCAAAAATCCCTCTGGAAAACGTGTGGCTTGTGGTGGTTCTGCACATGGTGATTCAGCTTCCCACAGTGGATCCCTGCAGGAGGAGGCAGCAGAGAAACCCCTCCGCGCAGGAAGGCATCACCTCTCCCAGCACAGGCAGGGTAGCATCACACAGCATCCTATCAAGAGTGGTGAGCAATAGAGGAAGGTCTCACACTCATCCAACCGCAAAGACTCCAATGGAAGAACCAATATGCACCGTACAGCATCTTCCAAACCCTTTGACATCCCTGCTCTCTGCTGCTTCGTGCTCATGGTAAGCAGCAGGACAGGACATGGTGTTTCTCCTCCACTCACATCACTGGCTCATATGACCTGGTGTGAACTCCTCTGCTGTGCTTTTTGCCAACTGGGCTGGCCTAGAGGAGGAGGAGGGGGGGGGAGAGCCCTTCCCCCCCTTCCAGCACCATTTGGGGACATGCTCTTCCCTTCCCAAATCACTGCCAGTCCAGGGAGGGGAGGTTTCCAGCCACGCTGCCAAGACGGTGTGTATGGGGTGGTGGTATCCCCTATCCAACCACCCTGCAGACCCCTTATGTGCCAGCACAGCTCCACCAGGGACACCACAGCCCCACAGCCAGGCTGGCGTGGGGTGGGTTAATGTTTTTTCCCCGTTACCTCACACTGGCCTCTGGTGCTATGGAAAAAACAAACCATCTGGTAATAATATTGCTCTAAGAGCTGTCTGGGTCTGTGGGAAAGCTTGGCTCAGCTTCTTAGGAAAGAGCAGTTGAGCTAAAGGCGAGGCTGCAGATGCGATGATGGGAGCTAGAGGAGAGGGGATAATGCGTTTGGGACTCCTTTTTGTAGCCCCTTCCCAGCACTCAAGGGGGGGATCTTCTCCTCTGCAGCAAATCGGATACCAGAGCATCACACATTCAGGATGCTTGGAAGGTGAAAGAGTCCCACTCTCTTCCCCTGCACCACAGCAGAGGCTTGAAAGGGAGCAAAACCAAACTCACTTTCACAGCCATTTTCTCTCCTTTTCTCCAGGGAAAAATGTACATTTTACATTGAGAAAACAGGAATAACCAGAAGCATTGGCTTTTGGGGAGGGTTTGGGAGCATCATACTTTGAGGATAAACTGGCCCAAAGCAGAAAGATCAGCAAAACATGCAGCATCCTCCTCCGCTTCTTATGGAGAACAGAAGAGTGTGTGTGTGTATGCACATCCCCAGCCCTAGGGACACCACTGCAGGGCAGGGGGACAGAGCTCATCCAGAGCCTGTCACAGAGCACATCCAGGCAGGCACAGCATGAAAGCTGGGTTGAAGAGCACGCGCTAACCCCTCTGGCTCTTGGGTGGGGAATAGTTTCCATCCTCTGCTATAAAACACGTCGCTTTTGGGCCATTCCCAAAAAGCAGAATGTGTTTTGCCAGGCTGGACACGTCTTCCTGGGGAAGGGAGGCACCAGGCGCTCGAGGAACAGCCCTGGCTCTGGCCACACACCATGGGGTGGCACAGGGCTGCTTTGCCTTGCGTTCGCAGCAGTTGGACCAGCCAGCATCACCAAACTGCGAGGGGATGCTACCCGGCATCACCAAACTGAAAGGGATGATGCTACCCGGCATCACCAAACTGAAAGGGGATGATGCTACCCGGCATCACCAAACTGAAAGGGGATGATGCTACCCGGCATCACCAAACTGAAAGGGGATGATGCTACCCGGCATCACCAAACTGAAAGGGGATGATGCTACCCGGCATCACCAAACTGAAAGGGGATGATGCTACCCGGCATCACCAAACTGAAAGGGGATGATGCTACCCGGCATCACCAAACTGAAAGGGGATGATGCTACCCGGCATCACCAAACTGAAAGGGGATGCTACCCAGGTAGAAACCCTTGGGTTTCCCCTGCCATGGATTACAGCATCACTTCTAAGCTCCCTTCCCCTGCATCCATGCAGATGCCCAACAGCTTCTTGGTGCATGGACTGCACCCAGGCACATTGCACCCAGGACTGGTTCCAGCAAGCCCAGGTGGAAGAGGTGGCATGAAGCTGGAAGTGCTCTCCATCCTCTCCTGTATCCCCATCCATGCCCAATGTGATGTTGTGCTTCTCTTTGCACCCCTCGCCTGCTTCCCACCAGCTTGTCCTGTCTTTCAAGTGCTACAGCCCAGCTCATCTTTTCTGCGGGGCCAGAAGACCACCCTTATGCCTCCCATTTAATCTCCTCCTGCGCTCAGGTGCCCTCCACTTCCCCGGATGTGCTTTCATTCCCCCCCTACATAGGCAGCAAGCCCTGGGAAGTGCAGGGGTCTATCTAGCCTGTTGGATGTCCTCCATGGATATGCTCCCTGGCACAGCACAGAGCCAGCCCAACTCCTTCCCTTGCTATTCCAGGGGGGATGAGCTACCCGAGCACAGAAGCAAACTCCCTGAGGTCCCTGTTAGCCTATTCCCTGGCTGTTTCTGCTCCCAGTCTTCTATGCACTGTTTATACTCATTCTTTTCACCACTCCAACACCCATCACATCTCCTTTGAGGATGCAGCAAGGCATGCAGCTTTAAACCAGAGCCAGATCCAGCCTTCAGCCTTTCCTAGAAGTCTAAACCAAGTCAGCTACCCTTCCTGGCAACGATGCCTTCCCAGCCCTCTCTAAGCAGTGCCAAGCATCCTCCTCTTGCAGACAGTGAAGAAGAGACATAAATCATCCCACTGCTCTGCTGTTCTCAAGCCTGTTCCTCCTGCTCATTGCTCAGCTGTGGCTGTAGCAGCAGCAATGATGCTGAGCTGGAAGAGAAGCAGGGAGGACAACTATCCCTTAGGATGCAAAGATGCCTTTTAAAAGATACCAGGCCACCAGGGGAGATGAGCACAAGGCACACAAGGAGAGGCTGAGCTGCTCCATGCTGAAGCAGGAGATAACAGAGACAGCATCCCAGAGGTCATAAAGAAAAGCATCTCTCTTTCTCTGCTTTATCTTTTAAAAGGAATCCCCAAAAGCAAAGAGGCTGCTGTAATCTCCAAGCACTTACCCTTGCAGGAGGGATGCACTGAGTTCTGCAGCCAACTGCCCTGTATCAGAGCTGGGGGTGATGGGGAGGAGCATGGGGCAGCTGCATCCCTTAATGCTTTCACAGGGGCACATGTGCTGTGTGTTTCAGCTGATGAGTCCTGCATAGGAAAAGCCAATGCATGCAGGTGAAGGATGTTAACGTCCCTTCACATCCCATCTCCCCATTGTGGGCAGGGATTCAAGCCCTGTGCCAGGCATCCATCCTGGCTGGGTACCAACACACCATGGTGTACATCTTCAGTCCATGACAAGTGTGACCTTTGCTGTGTTACCTCATCCAAATAAAGAGAGTTGTGAAGGAAAGCAGGAGCAAAATGATGTTTTTCTGAGTGAATTCCCATCTCTGGCGAGATAACAGTGTTAAGGATGGTGCCATGGATACTTCCTGCAAGCTGGAAAAGGTGGCTTTTCCTCCCAGGGATACTCCAGGATACAGATCATAAAATCACTGAACAGTTTGGGTTGGAAGGGACCTTAAAGCTCATCTACTTGTACCCCCAGCATGGCTTTTGTCTTTGTTTCCCTGTGGGGCAGAGGTCCAGGCAGCCAGTGCTGGCTTCTCCTGGCTGTATTTAAGCCCTAGGGCTGGACCATTTGGGGATGGAGACCCCTGCACTGCACCAGGGCAAGATGCAGAGATGGGGACAAAGCAAAACCCCCCTGTGCTGGTTTCACCCGAGGGCATGGGCAGGACTGGAGGCTCTGGTTTGGGAGCTGCCATTGCGTGGGGCTGAATGGGCACATCCCATAGCCCATCTGGATTGCTGGTGGCCCCTGCTTCCTTTTAGGGGCCCAGCAGTGACTCACGCTTGCTATAAACACATCTCCCAACAGATAATGAATCCCGGCCCTTGCTGCCTTTGGGGAAAGCTCTGGATTCTCTTCCCAGTGCTCTCCCTCCTCCCCTCCTGGCAGTCCTGCTCCGATGTGGGATTGTTTCCTGATGCTGAGTGGAGCCAGGCTTCTGAGGCCCTTTTTTTCCAGCCTGTTGTGGTTTGCTTCGTGGGCTGAGTTTCCCCATTAACCCTTCTTGGAGGGGACCAATGCAGCATCCCACCCCCCTCCCTGTGGATGCCGAGCAGCGTGGGCATCCATGGGGGAACCCCTTTTTGCTCTCTAACCACATTAAGCAACCAAAGTTTATTGCAGTTACACAAGCAACCCACCACGTACATTGCAAAGCAGCAGGCGAATATGAGGGGGGATAAAGAAGCAGAGAGAGGGGAGATGCTTGCTTGCAGAAGCAAGTACTGCAGCATGGAGAAGGGGGAGAACCTCATGGGGAGCTGACAGCATCTTCAGGGGGTCTTCAAGCATCAGCCATGAGCACCGCATCCGCTGCATCCCTCCAGTCAAGCGGTGAAGGTGTTCTTCCCGTGGGGATCAGGGTCTGGCGAGCTAGGAGGTCAATCAAGGGAGATGGTCAGGGTGCAGCTGAGGCTCCAACATGGGTGCTTCCCCTTCCCAACCCCTTGGTTATGTGGATGCATAGAATCATAAGATCAAACAGGTTGGAAAAGATGTTTAAGCTCATCCAGTCCAACCATTGCCCAGCACTGCGAAGGCCACCACTAACCCATGGCACGGAGGGCCTCATCTACACAGTGTGTGAACACTTCACTGGGTGCTGAGAGCACTGGGGAACGGTGCACAGCCCGGCTTGTGAACAGCAGGAAGCCTGTGAGCAGGTTTTGGGCTTGGTGTTGCACTAAGGGAAAGCAAAAACCCCTCTCTGCCCATGTTCTGGCTGCCAAGCAGCCATGGTCACAGCATGGGGGATCAAGCATCACAGGCTGAATCTACACTTCAAGATGCGCTGCACCATCCTGTGCATCTTGAACTCATTGCATTCCTGCCTGAAATAGTTGGAGAGGAAATTGACTTGAGGCAAGGAAAGGAATATCAGTATGCAACTGAAGAGCGGTTCTAAAAGCAGTTTGTCTGCGGTGTCTGGGTTGCATCTTTAGCTGGCTGTTTGTAGGCACTCCTGAAACAGACCTGGGAGCATCACTGCTTGAGAAGAGCACACAGCAATGTCCCTTGGGACAACCCCAGCACTGGCTGCAGCATTAGCCTCAGGTTAGGTCATTGCAATAAGGGTGGGAGCTCTTCCCTCAAGAATCCCACCAAAAGAACCCCAAACCCCACATCACTAAACGAGAGCTTTTGGATGTGCACAATCACAGAACCATGGAATGGTTTGGGCTGGAAGGGACCTTAAAGCTCATCCACTTCCAACAGCCTGCCATGGGCAGGGACACCTTCCACTAGAGCAGGTGGCTCCAAGCCCCATCCAACACCGCCAGGAATGGGGCAGCCACAACTTCCCTGGCAAAAGCCTGCTGCCATGGTGCCCATGCTTCATGGGAGCATCCCTCAAGCTGGAACCTCATCTGAAGCATCAAAACCCAAAGAGGCTCCAGATCCAAGCGTAACTCGCCCCCTTTTCGGTCCAGATGCTGCTAGGCACAGGCTTTCCTCCAGGAATGACTAACGCCACTGAGAAGGCTGCCTGCTGGGAATCAGAGCCCAGCGGTCCAGGAGTGCCTCAAATACTTGCACATCCCAGCTTTCCCTTTTGGGATCAAAGCAGTTCCTTCTAGAAACAGCAGGTGTGTTTTTAATCAGCACCAGGTCACTGTTGAGAATGGGGCTCACAAATGGAGCTTCACTGCTCCATTCTCATCTTGTTCCCCATGTGCAAAGCATTGGTGGTGGGAAGCGACATTCCCTGTGGTTAAGCAGCCTACGCAGGGGTGTGGGAATCCAGGGCCAGCCTGGGTTTGCACTTGGCTGGGTTTAGTCTGTGGGATGCTTTCCGAGTGATCCGGTGTCTCTTGTTCCTCTTTGCAGGACAACTATGCTGAGGCTGAGTGGGAAAGGGGGGGACTGCACATCTGGAGTCAAAGGAGCTGCACATCTGGTACATTCAGTACTTCCTCAAAGTCACTGACTGCCACGTTACCCTTTGGATGGAGGCCTGAGGCTCGACACAGAGCACAGAGGATTAGGATCCACAGCTGGATTTCCTCCTCTTTCCGAAGGGAAAGCAAAAATTAACCTTCTCAGCAGAACCCCAGCTCCCAACAGTATCCAACATGGGAGCAGGGGAATTGCATGGAGAACATCACCTTTCTGCAAGTCATTCCACCCTGAGCTGCAGTTGCTCCTACCAAGAGCTGAGGCATAGAATCATAGAATCATAGAACGGTTTGGGCTGGAAAGGACCTGAAGATCACCCAGTTCCAACCCCCTGCCATGGGCAGTGAGACCAATGGGTCTTGTGCTGCCAACCTCATCCCATGATGCTACTGGTACAAGCAGAGAGCATGGGAACACCCATGGCCAATGGAGCTGGTAGCCATGCGTGCTTACCCAGATGGGATGGGGTGTCCCCATGAAGGTCCCAGCAATGATGGGACCCTCCTTGAGGAGTCCTTCATCCAGCTGTGGGGGCAACAGCACAAGAAAGATGTGGAGCTGTTGGAGAGAGGCCACGGAGATGCTGCAAGGGCTGGAGCAGCTCTGCTCTGGAGCCAGGCTGAGAGAGCTGGGCTGGGGCAGCCTGGAGAAGAGAAGGCTCCTTAAGGGGAGACCTGAGAGCAGCTCCAGTGCCTAAAGGGGCTGCAGGAAGCCTGGAGAGGGGCTTTGGACAAAGGATGGACAGGACAAGGGGAATGGCTTTAACCTGCCAGAGGGGAGACTGAGATGAGCTCTTAAGGCAGAAGCTCTTCCCTGTGAGGGTGCTGAGGTGCTGGCACAGGGTGCCCAGAGAAGCTGTGGCTGCCCCATCCCTGGCAGTGTTTAAGGTCCCTTCCAACCCAAACCATTCCAGGATTCTCTCTTCTGCAAGCGGATGGAGCAGAGGATGACGCCCTCAGTGCCATGGGTTAGTGGCGGCCTTGGCAGTGCTGGGGTAAAGGTTGGACAGGATGAGCTTAAAAGTCTTTTCCCACCTCATTGATTCTGGTTCTGTGACATCCAAGCGCTGCCCACACCGCGGCTGGAGCGGGATGCACTCAAAATCCTGGTCGATGGGGACACCTAGTGACCTCCCTGAGGCTGGGGACTGCAGCCGAGCTGCGTCGGGGGACATGGGCTGCTGGGCTCGCATAGCATCACAAAGGTGTCAGAAAGGGTTTGCCTGAGCCCCCCGCCATCCTTCCACCCCTGTGGCCAAGGATGAAGTGAGACTCTGGATTCATCCCATCCACAGCGCAGAGACATCCCCCAGAAACCCTTCCTCTGCCAGCACTGGAAGGGTGAAATTACCCTTGCTAATGGGCCATAAGCTTGAAATTAGCATAATTCAAAGTGACTAGCATGAATACATGGGAAAAAACCCTGAATTACAACTCAAAAGTGTATGAAATGTAAAGAGAGTCCCTGGTTAAAGTCACTTTCCCTTAGGGGAAACAATCTCTTTGTTTTTCAGCTCCATCATGTATTAGATTTGCAAATAGGATCTAGAGGAAAAAATGCACATAACAATAGACCAAACACTGGATTTTGGGAGCGCGACCTGGGAAGGGCATGAGGGGGAGTGGAGACCTTCATCTGAGGCCCAAGGGGCTGAGCAAGGACCTCAGCTGGCCCCTCTGTGACGGAAATCCACCACGTTCCGGGGGCCAGGGGAGCATCAGACCAATGCTTTCCTGCCAAAGTAACCATTTCCCACAAAAGAACGGATTCCCAAAGTGTTTGAACTGAGTAATACTGAGTTGGTTCCTTCCAGGAATGTTGAATCATTCCGTCTGGATTAAATGTGTCACTATGAGAGGGAAAAGCC
This sequence comes from Ara ararauna, assembly GCA_028858755.1. Lineage (NCBI taxonomy): Eukaryota > Metazoa > Chordata > Aves > Psittaciformes > Psittacidae > Ara > Ara ararauna. The sequence goes on from CM054381.1 coordinate 6,377,241, forward strand.
ATGCATTCAAGCTGTTCTGTTGATCAACTGGGACGTTCACCTTGCGCTGGATATTACAGATGGGCGTATGTTTTTCCCAGTGGCATGGCTATGGATGCATCCCTGGAGAATTCTAAGTCCATCTAAATGCAAACCCAAGATGTAGCACAAGTAATAGCTTAACACAGAGGCCTTCTTCCAAATAAAACAGCAAACCTCCTTCTAAGATATTCCAAAGAAATCAAAGCCCAGTTTGATACATTCCTTGGGATTTTGTTATCGTCGTTGTCATCAACACATTCCCAGGAGATGCTGCAGTTGTTTAAACACCTCTTTCTCACACACATCTTAGAATCATGGAATGGTTTGGGTTAGAAGGGACCTTAAAGCTCATCCCATTCCAACACCCGGCAACGGGCAGGGACACCTTCCACTAGAGCAGCTTGCTCCAAGCCCCTGTGTCCAACCTGGCCTTGAACGCTGCCAGGGATGGGGCAGCCACAGCTTCTCTGGGCACCCTGTGCCAGCGCCTCAGCACCCTCACAGGGAAGAACTTCTGCCTTATCTCCAACCTGAACTTCCCGTTTCAGTCTGAACCCATCACCCCTTGTCCTATCGCTACAGTCCCTGATGAAGAGTCCCTCTCCAGCATCCTTGTAGCCCCCTTCAGACACTGGAAGATCTTGGTTACCACGTGCCTCCATCACCTGCAAGATCTGCTTGTGCTCTGGCAGGACCTACAGCCCCATGCTTGCTACAGCTGCCCGAAAGGAGGTTGCAGTGAGGTGGGGTCCGTCTCCTCCCCCAAGGAACAAGGGATGGGACAAGAGGAAAAGGCCTCAAGCTGCACCAGGGCAGGTTTAGATGGAGATGAGGAACAGCTCCTTCCCCAGAGGGTGCTCAGGCATTGGAACAGGCTGCCCAGGGCAGTGCTGCAGTCACCGTCCCTGCAAGTGTTCATACACCATGGAGATGAGGCCCTCAATGCCATGGGTTAGTGGTGGCCTTGGCACTGCTGGGCAGGAAGGAAGAGAAGGAAAGGCCATGAAGTGTCAGGGCTCAGCCCAAAAATGCAATATATTTCCCATGTGGTACAGTGCAACAATACATCTTGTGGCTGCTTTAGCTGCCTGGGTACATGCTGTGTCCTGGTCCCCTCATTGGCAACACAGGATAAACCCATGTACCACACGATTTGTACAATAGGAAACAAACAGCTGGGAAATATATGTGTTTGAGAGGAAGGAGGGATAGGTAAATCCTGGAAATAGAAGGCAGGACTGGGCACAGAAGGTCGTGGGGAAGGATATGGGGCACAGACATGGCAGATCGGTCCAGACAATGGAGCATTGAGAGATGCTTATTGTTGTACTCTAAGTACACCAGCAGTGTTCAAGGCCAGGTTGGAGAGGCTTGGAGCAACCTGCTTTAGTGGAAGGTGTCCCCGCCTGTGGCAGAGGGTGGAACTGGATGAGCTTTAAGGTCCCTTCCAACCCAAACCATTCTATGATGATGATGTTTTGAGGTGTGGAAAGATGCAGAGGAAAGGATGGGGCTGGAGCTGGCAGGGTGATCCAGGAGAAGAACAGTCAGAGCCCATCAGTAGCAGAACTGCACAGACATTTATTGAACACAAATGACAAACACAGCCAGCTTACAGAGCTTCCTGAGCTATTGTCCAAGGGGGTTGCTCTATGGGGGTTGTTAAAAGAGTGCCTTCAAATGCCCCTGGGGGGGTGAATCCTGGACAGCTGAGTTCTTCCCACTTCCAGTTGCTTTGTTAGTTAAAAAAGAGGATCATTCTGTGGAGGGGTGGATGTGATTCCCTTCCTTTAGTAGGAAAAACGGCGTGTCTGGACCCTGCCATGTTGCACTGCGGGTTGTGCATTGGCCTGGCTCCTGCATCCATGTTCTGCATCCCAAAGGGTGAAACCCACTCCTTACCCTGAGGGCAGGGATGCGAGGTGGCAAAGGTGAGCCGGGACAAGGAAAGCAAACGAAGAGGGAGCACCAAAGGAAGAAGGGTGAGAAGAAGCAAGTACTCTGAAGCACGCACAGCTCTGGGTGGCGTCACAGGTCCATAGGCTACAGCAAGTACCGCCAACATCAACTCAAACGTGTAAGTAGCTACTATGCTAGATTGACACTAGAGACCCCAGCATCTTCTGAAGTCTCACCAGCAGGAATAAACCCCCTATTCCCCACCCCACCCCCCCCAAAATAAAAGCAGACGAAGCAATAACACCGTACGCTGCAAACAAGGACCATAACCAAAGAGTTCAGGAGCAGCCTCGGGAGCACAGTAAGGAGCTCGTAAAGAAACGTTCCCGTTGTGTGCATATGTGTAATGAGATGTCTGTTTAGAGTCGTTAGTAAAGAAAAGAGCACGTGTGGAGGCAAAGGGGTAAATGTACAGGCAGTACAGGCTGGGTGCCGGTGACTGGAGAGGGTCGGGTGGTGCGGAGTGGAGGATGGTGGGTGGAAATTAGAGTGCGCCCATTCCAGTGACCTCAGACGTCAGCCTAGAATAGACAGGGGCAGAGAGAGGGGTAGGGGGGAGACAAAAACAGGCGCTTAATAACGGAGGCAGAAAAGAAAACGAAGACCCTGTGGGGCAGTGCTGCTCCTCTTGCTTATACCCAGCTCAGACTGGGGGGGTTGAGTGCATTGGGGGTTCCCATGGAGGGGGGGAGCATAGAGCCTTTCCCTTCTCCTCACTGCTGCCTGTGACAGAGGTGCAACCCACCAGAAGTGCTGGCAGGGGACATCCCAACACACAGCTTCACTTGTGCCAGCATTCCTCTCACTGAGGACAGGCGGCTGTGCCTGCATCCCTGGCTTCTTTGGGTTTGAAGTGATGGGAGAGGCTGATGATGCTTCATCCTGCTCCCTCTAAGCTCTAATCTCAGCCCGTCTTGGTAACCAAGAGCAGTTCAGTTTTCTTTTCTTGCTCTCTCTTGTCTCAAGAGGAAGGGGGGAATATCAAGGAGCTGCAGGGAAAGCCACTTGGCCATGCCCTCCATCCCTCTCCTGAGCGGCTGGAGGGGTGCCATGGATGCGGGCAGTGGGACAGCAGGGCAGGAGGGGATGGTGGAGGTCTGTTGCAGGTCGGGGGCTGAGGTGGGTTGGGTGCAAAGGAGGAGAAAGCACGTACAGGCCTCACGGCTGCTTGCAGCCCACACAACAATGAACATCAGAGTCACCACCAACAGCCCCCCACATCTCGCACACATCTTGGCTGGAGGCAGACTGTCACAGCACCAACTCTGCCCACCATAAGAGCATGGATGGGCAGATGGATCCATCTGTCTCCCCTTAAGCTCCCCATCCACAAGTCCACACAGGCACACAACCAGGTCCATCACGGAACTGGTCCCTAACCCCTCTCTCCAGTTACGCCTCCCCTATAGCCTCCTGCAGGATCCCTGGCCCCCCAAGATACAGGCCACCATCCCACCCCAGCCAGACGCAGCACTGGGAGCCTTTGGCCTTCACAAAGTCCTACTGCACCAAGCTTTTGAGCATGAAAAGGAAGCAATCGGGCCGTTCCCATGTCTTGCATTTATTGGACTGATTATATTCACTGGATGGAGGAAAAGCCTTTGGGATGCCTGGAAGCATGGTGGAAAAGGTGGCAGTTAAGAGATGCTGGGATCCCAGCAAGCAGGTCCCAAACGACGCCTCCCCACCACTTGTCTCAGCTCCATCCCCATCCCCATCCTCTGCCTCATCCACGGGGGAGAAGACGGCGGTGATTTTGGCCACCCATAAGCATAAATCCTTGAGCGAGGAGGAGTGCCGGGTCCTCAGCCAAAGGCTTGGCTGGGGGGAGAGGTCCTGCTGGTGCCATCCGGTCCCCGCTCAGAAGCCACCCTTCATCCCAGCCGGCCTCAGGAAGCCCTTCCATGTTCCCAACCACGCCGTCGGGAATGGGTTTGGCGCTTGAAGGGGGTCTCACCTGGCGTTGATGAGGTACTGCGCGAGGCTGATGTTTGCAGGGGTCCCTGTGATGGTGATTTGGCGCTCCGATGAGCCTTCCGTGGCGTTGGCGATTTTGATCTGCGCTCCCGACATCTGCCGAATCTCATTGATTTTGGTCCCTTGGCGTCCGATGATGCAGCCTATTAGCTAGAAAGAAAGCACGGAGGGGAAGGGCTGAGAAGCTCGGGCAGGCACCAGCCAAGAGCCTTCCTCCCTCTGCGACCTTAATGCTCATGTGTACAGGACAGGGGTGAATTCCACTTGCACACAAGCACGGTCCTCCCAGGACCCATCTAGCAACCTGCCCTGCTCTGCTATAGGGGGCAAATAGCAGTTGGTAACCAAATAGCACATGGTAACCAGCATCTCCAAGGGCATCAAGAAGGGCGAGGGGTTACACTGGGCTCATCTTGCATAGACCATCACTTGCATGGTCTAATAACTGGCCAATGTCTTGCAAGGATGGGGATAAGTCGTGGTTCAGACTGGGAAACTCAAATTCAGAAGGGGATCACTCCACAGTTATCCCCTTGTAAAGGTGGTTATATAGGATAAGTTACTAGAAGAGGTGGAAGGTGTCCCTGCCCATGTCAGGGGGTTGGAACTGGATGATCTTAAGGTCCTTTCCAACCCAAACCATTCTAGGATTCTATAAATCAAGCCCACCACCTTCCCCAGGGACAGCCCAACCCCAGGATCTGGTGCACCATCCATAGCTTCCCATTGCTCACACCATCCCACACTTCTTCTACCCTACTTGGGACACGCTTGGTGCCTCTGATATCCCCTATAGCTCCTTCAGTGCAATGCAAGGGCTTGCTGGCATGTACAGGAGACCACCAAGTGGCTGCAGCACCAGCAGGAGAATCTTACTTAAAACCATCTTAAAAAACGCTTGTGATGAGATCAGAGGCTTGGATTTCCTCAGTTGCCCACCTCTTGAATTGTCCCAGTGGTCCTCAATGGCTTGAACTTCCTCAGTCTTTGCTCTTGGTCATCATATATGGTTCTCTCAAGCACATCTGCAGCTCGGTAACACAGTGAGATGTCCAGCTTTGCCAACACAGGCACGAGGTGTTTCTTCATGCCCTCCTTGGCCATCAGCATTTGAGCTCTTGTCCAGCATGTGGGATGTTCACCTAGGCAGCTGCTGGATTCCTGTCACTGTAGGAGTGCAGATAACTACTCTTCCAAATGTTCACTCATCCTTTTGCCAGATCACGGGGCGACCTTAGTGGTTTGTCCCATACGGGCCTGAATATACATCCCACTGCAGGGCTAAGACAAGGTATCAACTGTCTCAGTGGGGTGTCCAGCCCAACAGCCACCCATCCTGGTCTTCATGGCACAGAAATGACTCAGAGATGCTCCAGCAGTTGAGATCAGACCTGCTGGCGAGACCTGAGGAGCCAAACTAGACTGATGTCCAGCAACATCCAAGCTGAGCAGCACTCAAGTTTCTCCTATCAGAGGAGCAATGAGATGGATGTCAACCCATTTCCTTGTGTAACCCCAAGCTCATCTAAACCACTAGAACATGCCTGTAGACCCTTTGCTTTAAGAAACAAAACCCTCTCCTCCGGCAGGGAATGTTTCAAAGCCTTCAAAACAGGAGGCAGAGCTAAGGAGGCATGCTCCTGAAGGCAGGAAGGTGCAGGTGATGACATTTCATGCTGGGCAGGCCTGACGAAAGCTGGGCTTCTGGTGGGCAAATGCTTCTGGATCCTGTGGGAAGGCCCCAAGCATCCTTTCTTCCCACGTGGGCCCTTTTGCAAAGGGTTACTTGCTATTCCTGAAGATGCTCCCATTGTTGCCAGGGTTACAGTTCCCCATGCTCAATCCACACAACAATGTGGCTGTTGCACCGGTTGCAGAGCTTCTTGAAGCCTTGCTATATGGACAGAAGCAGAGCCAGGATGAGCCATGTCTCTTGGGTGGAAGCAGAGGTGCTGGCAGTCACTTTGTGCTGCCACGTGATGGCCAACAGCAGGAAGAAGTAGCAATAGCAGCCAGACCCCTTCAGAAACTCCTGGTGAGGCTGAAGGTGCTTGTAGGTGATGGATATGGGGACTGAGAATGGAAGCCGTGCTCCTGCTTCCCATGATTCTGATTTGAGTGCAGGCTGGTTATCAACCAGTGGGCCAGTCCAGAAGCAAATGAGACCCATGCATCCAGGTTCCAGCTGTGCTGGGCTCTCCATCCCACCTGAGCATCCTCAAGCACCATCCTGGCACTGACTCCAGCCTCCTCCCAGCGAATATCCCAGTCCAACACTCAGTTTACCACAACACCTCTGTCTCTAAGACCCAAAAGCTGTTTGTCACCAGTACTCAGATGGGACGCACCATCCTTCAGTGTCCTTCAGACACTTGTGTGGCACTTAGTGGTACCAGGAACATCATTTACTTACCTTCTCTTCACCTCCCTTGCCCCTGGTAGTTGTGCTTGAAGCAAAACAACATTTCACACCTGCCAGTGCTAGGTTAAGGATCTCTAGTTTAATCAGGGCTGGCTCAGGACCTCTCTTTCCCTTCCCAGTGCTGTCAACTGGGCATGTTTCGTGAGTCCAGGAAAGGGAAAAGGAGCATTAAGGAGGACTGTACCTTGGAAATCTACCAATGGGGTAAAGTCTAATGGGTGCTTCATGCTGCAGGCTGATCCCCAACAGACTGCACATGGTATGAGTGAACCTGGTGAAGGGGCATCTCTAAACTTATTGAACAAAGTCATGTGCCTGCAGCTTCTATCTATGTATTTACACACACATATATATGTGTACACACACACACGCTGAGGAAGCGCTTGCATTTACTTACATCATTGGGAATGGTGAGTTCATGAGTACTGGCCGGGGGACTGGCATCCAAACCTGGGCATATGCAAGGGGAAAATGGTTATAGCTTGCAAAGGCAGCGCGCGGTGGAGCTCCACTGCTTTCCCACAACAGGCAAAGGCTGCATCCTGCTCCAGGAATGGGAAGGGGAAGGGGATCACACACTCCGGGACAAGGAGAGGGAAGACGGTTGCTACCTGACTCTGCTGGAGCTGGCTGCCACCTTCCCCTGCATCCCTCAGGGATGGAGGGCTGTCCACACACCCTCTAACACAGCAGCACAGAGCTGCTTGGTACATCAGAATCACCCCAAAAGCAGGGTATCCAGCAGCGCTAGCACAGGGCTATGGGGCTCCTTTGCAAGTTAAAGCCTCATAGACTCGCATGCTGAATTGAAGCCTGACTGCTAAGACACGTGCTAGCTGGACCCAGGACCAGTGGTCCCTCTTACTCCAAGGGTAAGAAAGGCAAACAGTACGGAGATGTGCTTCCCTACAGAATCACATGGCAAAGGAGCTAAAGCAGTAATATGCTTCCTTGCAGCCTCTCCTGGAGGGTTCCTTCTTCTCCAATGGGAAAGGCTGGAGCCAGCAGTCTACCCTGTGTGTGGAGGTCCAGAGGAAAGAGCATGCTGTAGCACTCCTAGGTCGAAGACTGCCTCTAACACAGGTTTCCATACCAAATCACTTCAGTGCTGAAGTAACGATGTCCTACATCAGATCTGCAAGAGAGAAGCTGACTGGCGGCTAACAGGAACTTCCACTAACTGCACAACCCCCCTTATCCATACGATATAAACTACTTTAAGAGCAGTGTGTGCAAGAGGATGAGTGATTGCGATGTCTGCATCCAAGGAAAGAGGGGAGAAGGAAGTGTAAAGAAGCAGGAGACTGGAAGTGTTGGGCTGCTACAACATAAGAGAGCAGCCACATGGATTCCTCATGCCTCATGGCAATATGTCATTGTCTTAATCGCGCTGAGCAGCTACTGCAAGCAGTGGCCAAATTTTACCCAGCAGCAGTGTGAATTGATGTCTGCGTGGGTACCAGCATGGTCAAAGCAGATCTGAAATACTGAAACAAAGCTTTATGTGCCAATCCCATTTCAGCATCACCCCTAGAAAGGAGAATAGTGATGGGCTCATGCATGATTCCACAATGCACCTTGCCAGAGGTGCCAGGCCTGGGTTCACCACACAGGCATTGGTTTGCTGAAGGTCTCTTTACCACGGACTCCATTTGGGAACCACACAGTGGAGGGGAAACGCAGCGGATGGGGATGCAAATCCTCCCCTCAACAGCCCTATGCTCTCCTTCTACCAATGCCAAAGCCTGCACAAACCAGCTCCTGTCCAGGTTTTACACAGCAGGCAATGCTTGGTGCTGACTTTATATAGCACACTGCACTGGATCTTACCAGCCCAGGACCTGTCTTTCACACCAAGCCTCCTCACAGAGGCAAGACGGACTGCAACTAACACCAACCCATGTCTCTTAGGGTGTCCCTATCTCTCAGCTGTGCATTATGAGGCTCAGATCAGGAGCAGCCTGGGTATGGCAGAAAACACCTTCTGAACGGAGCAGAGCACTAGGGATGCATGCACGGCAGTGGTGAGGCACCCATCCATCATCTACGATGATGGAAATGCATCATAGATAGCATAACTAATGCTATCTAATATCTAATGCTCATAGACAGCATCCTCTGCCCTGCACTTGGATGTCACTGAAGACGCTGGAAGCCCTTGGAGCACCCAGTGCCATTGTACTGCACCACAAAGGCCACTGGGGAATGGTCAGTCCTTCTGATTACCCAGAGACTGCTTATTTTAGCCTGGAGATCCTCCCTCTCTGATATACACATGCAGCCCCCGTGGCTTTAATGTGTCAGGGCGGGATTAGTGCCTTGGGTGATTGCAAAGGACAAAGCAGGGCATGCAGAAAACAAGGAGAACTCTATTTGCTGTAGTCTTGTAGGGCCTACTGGCTATGCTTGCTCTCTTGGTTAGGTGATGTCTCCACACACTGGTTTGAGGCTTCTCCAAGCTATGGTAGGTTATAAAAGACAAGAATACTCGGCACATACAAGTGGATGTGTGGGACATCTGACATCAGCATCTCTCCTCAGGGTCTTGTCCCTCTAACAACGCAGCTCGCCCTGAATGGCTTAGAGATGGCTAAAACTGTGTGTCATTTGTGTCCCCACAGGCATCTTTCTACTGCTTCTGAGCACAGTTTATGCACAATTCAACGAGAGACGGCTCATTCTGATGTTTTTCCATTACACAGATGGCAGCTCTAAGCAAACATCAATCCAGCTAGGCAATACACTCTTTTCCTTGGACATTGTCAGGCACGCCATTGCCCATTCTCTCCCTGCCCACCAAGAAACCCTACCATCTCCTCCACAAGAACCACAGCTTATCCAGGAGCAAAACAACGGCACAGTCCTATTCAAGAGACCACATATTCCAACAGAAGCCTGCTGATTTCCCTGTAGCTTTGTGGGTTTTTTTACCTGATGATTGGCCCATCAGATTTTGAGCTTCTTCGGAGGAATGTAAGGGCAGCTTTTCTCCTGAAGAGCAAAGAAGAAAGAGGTTTAATGCTTTTTGCCTTCAAGGAGATAAGCAATGTCACTTCATCTAGGAAGCTCAAAATATGATGAACATACTGTCAGAAAAGGCATTTCCAACCAGCACTTTGACCACCGAGCAAACAAAGGTGCTTTATCTCCATCCCCTGCACTTCTACCTGCTTCCCAGGTCACCAGCCTTGGGAATGAAGCTGCTGAGCCACACCAGGACTGGTTGTCCCCCTGTCACTGCGGCTCCCTATTGCCATGGATCCTTCCCACTGCTGTCCCTGCTGTGGGGCTGAGTCCTGCCCCACTGGGCACTGCTCCCCATAGACACCAGGGCAGCATCCCCAGCCAGCACCGAGCCGTTCTTCACGGGAAAGCAGGGATCTGCGCACGGCCGGGCATGCTGCCTCCTCTGGAATGGGAAGGATGGGAGCCTGGTGCTCATTGCTTCTGCTGGGGAAGCCAGCAAAGCTGGGAGCAAGGCAAGCGTGGAGGAATCCAGGCATGCACAGTTAGAACAGCTCACCCATGAGGACCATAACCCCCAAGCATCCATCTAGTCTCCCTGTTAACCTTTCCCCGTGGACATTGCAACTTCCAAGCCTTACTTCCCCTGCTTGCTTCCATTAAATAGCATGAGTTTAGAAAGAGAGAGAAAACTCTACAGGTAAGAAGAGAAGGATATCTAGAAAGGGCTGTGGGTACGTACCAGGGAAAGCGGGGGTGGTCTGTCCAAGGGGAGTAAAGGGGGTTTGCTGCATAGCCAACTGGTGGAGCTTGGTCAACTGCTGAGGGGTAGGAGGGACATTAGAGCTAAGAAGGTTATTGTCATAGAGTACAACAAAGTCACACCGAAAATAAAGAACCAAATGATAACGGGAGGAAAGAAAGGAAACAGAAAGAAATCCAAACCAGGAAGCCATGGTGAGGCATGGCAGAAACATTAGCAGAAGGACTTGGCCTGGGTATCAACACAATAGAGCCCAAATCTGTTGCAGAAGCACTTGGTCAGGGTCTGAAGTACGATACCAGCCTTCCCCTCCTTGGCTTCACAACCTATGACCAGAGGCTGCTGCTCGCTTCAGGGTAGCTTTAGAGCAGAGAAGCCATCTCAAAGGCACTATTAAGCACATGCCAGCAGCCAGAAGATGCTCTTTGTGATGCTGGAGCTGCATCATGAGCATCATTTCCGATGGGGAAACACCTCCAGGTGATGGACAATCTGTGGCTCTTACTGTCAGCTCATTACAAGCAGAAGCCCTTGAGCAGTACGAGGAAATAGGGGCTTCAGCCACGACCAGTAGGTATTTCAGATCCTTGTATCCCTTGTTGTACTCGGGTAAGGTTTTCATGCCCCATGGGAAGTGGTTGCATGGAGAGGAGTTAGTTTGGAATACATTTTGTGCTTTGTTCCACTGCTCCACAGTTAAAACCAAAACCAAACAGAACCAAAACCAATGATAAACCAAAAGAAAACAAAACCAAACCAGGTTGAAGCCTAGCAGCGAGCAGGACAGAGTCTTCCTCACATCCCACTTGGCCATATCATGGATGCTCAAAGGATCATGAGGATCCCATCACCCCACAGACATAAACTGTTTGTTGCACCCAGCAAGGGAGAGGCAGGACTTACAATTTCAATGGGGGGAAACGATGCTCAAAACCTTCCTTGCTCCTCCAGCATGGCTGGTGGGGAGGGCTGGCCAGCAGCAGTGAGGGGGAAGCACTGGAGAGAGCAGACCCAGGGGGCTGAGCACACATGGGAGAGAATGGAGGGAGGCAGTGGGGAGGGAAACGCCTGCAAGGCCCTGTTAGAGAGGTACCCAAGGGAGCTCTGCCTGGCAAAGACATAGTTTGGACAGTGGTATTCAGCAAACACACATACTAACAGCAATGAGCAAGCCTACAAGAGGAGGGGATGGCTACGCCAATGTGTTAAAGTGAAAGCTGCTCCACGTGCACGGAACACCTCTCCCTTTTCCTGGAAAAACCTGGAAGCAAAACCCTGGGAGCACTTCTTCAGCCTCTGTTTTCCTCCACAGACCAGAGCTGGTGGGGGAAACAGGTCAGGACAGGACAGCAATGCTGGGAGCAACACAGAGCCATGCCGAGCATCACTTGGTACCCACAGGTACCCACAGCAATGCCCAGGTTCATCTCATGGGCTCATGGTGTGTACCTGGGAGCAATGCCCGAGCTAGGGAGAGCTTTCCTGTGCTCAACATTAATTCCACTCCCAAATTCCTCAGACTCCAGGCTTCTATGGGCATCCTTTCACCTCCCACCACAGGCTTCATGAAGGCAGGTAGCTACACATCACATTCGGAACAGCTTATGAGTGCCCACACAGTGTCTGTGAGCTAAAACTCCTGCTGAGGTGTTGTTTTGAGGGGAGAAAAATCAAGGCAGGATTTTAGCTTTGGCATTCGACATTCTGCCCGCTCTGCAGTCATGAGGCTGCCAAAGGCATCCTCTAAACACAGACACCTGCAAGGACAATGCCCTAAGACCACATTCAAGACCGGATTCTGCACTGTTTAAAATGCCCAATCCTTGTGAGAGTGCTATGAGAGGAAGGATGGCCCCTGGGTATGAACAACCTTTTCCAGGTCCCATCTGCTGGGAGTTGGGTTAAGTGCAGCCAGCAAATAGATTTAATGTATTTTATCCCTGTCAATCAGAGGGATATAATAAAGAACACACTACAGTGTCGGCACCACTTGCAAAGGAAAACTGGGACGAGGGATACATTGGTCCCTCCTCACTGCATATGCAAGTGTATTTATTTATATATAGGGAGCAGAAGCGAAGTGCATACAATTAAGAGTGTCTCTTAACAACTATCACAGCAGGCTATTCAAAGCACATGCACACTGGTGTTGCATGGAAAGCCAAAGCCTGGCCTCCACTAACCTGGGTGGAATCACTGTTCCTAGGATCAAAATCTAGCCTACAGCTCCTAACCGTTCCCATGGGAATCACGCATCCATGGTATCCAACAGCCTTACCCCATTCTCAGTCATGCAAATAGGAATCCCGTGATTTAATACCCAAGTAGACATCAGAAGGAGGAATACCAAGTTATATCATACTCTTCCCATGTGTGGGATAGCTGGAGACGGAAGGCTTCCTACCTACACCACACCACTTACAATTGAGCCACATCCCCAGAGTGGCACTTTGTGCTCAGCCCTGTGGACTCATAGCATGAAGTAGACTCTGCAATGGGATTCACTGGGAATTTTATCCCCTCTGAAACCCATATAGAAACATCCCAGCTTTTTCCAAGAGCTCCCTTGGTTATCAGCCATGATTCCAACAGTGCAGTGCTTCCCCGCTGCTTCTCATACAGAAATCCTTTCAATTAGATTTGGTTTCTATTGCTGTTGGTACTTTTACATACGGATGTGCCAGCAGATGTTCCCTACATGTGCTGTGGCTCCCTGACCAGCCCCAGCATCAGGGGCACCCGAGCATCAGCAAAATCCATCTGCGCTGCAAGCCTGAGTGGAGCCTGTCCCCAACACCAAAGAGTACGAGACCAAGTGGGGATCATGCCTGTGATGCTCTGACCCATGTAAGAGTGAGTCAACCCCCCCAAAACAGCCATCAAACCCAGGGTGACCACTCTGGTCCAGGTCTCTAAGGGGGGTGCACAGCCATCAGGAAGGTGAAAGATCCAGAAGTGTGGTTGGGTACCATCATCCCCATCCCCTGCAGGGGATGCCAATAGCATTTTGCCCAACCTCAGCCCCTGCTTCCGAGTCACCCAGAGGAGGACCCCCAAAAAGACATATCACCCTGCCAAGGCTTCAAGCAAGAAACCACACAGTGCTGGAGCTCTTCTCCCCACACCACCAAGGTACTCAGCGCCTAAATAAGCCCTTGTCTTACCAGCATTTTAAGAACAAGAAGGAAATAGAGGGGAAAGTTGTTTCCTTTTTTTGCTTGTTTTGATCATTTTGAGGCACAAAATGCACAGAATATGGTTTTTCTCCAAAAAATAAAGAGGGATAGCACTGAACAATGCAAACAATTTAGCATCAGGCCAAGTCCTCAGAGTTAAGTTTGGTGCTAACAGGTTAAAAGGCTATTGAAGGTATTACAGATACTACATACGGCCGATAACTTGGAAAATCTGCTATTAATATTAATGTCTAATATTAATATCTTGTGAATTCACAGTAGCATGCAGGTGACACAAAAGGGAAGAAGAAAAGAAATGAGGGTAAAACTCACATCCGGGTGTGGAATAGCGTATTGTCCCTGAATTGTATAGGCCTGCAAGAGAAAAGAGAGAGCTGTTATTAGGGCTGGCAGGGTCTGAGTGCAAAGCCCTGCATCTCCTCATGGATGGCTCTCCCTGGACTTTGCTTCCTGATACTGGGTAAAGGCTGGGATTGCAGGGGGTAAAGAGCTCAGCCCTCATCCTGCTCTGCCTGGAACCCTCAAAACACTGGGAGCTGAGACTCCATCACACCTCTCCCCTTGCTTTGCTGTTAGTGGAAGTAAGATGCAGGACCCTAAACCTTGACTAAAGCAGCTTCATTTCGAGGTTAGGATGAGGGAAGCACCATGCAGTGAGTGTTTGCCATGGCTAACCCATGGGGAAGAGAATCCGCTGGCCACATTAAATGCGCTGGGGCAGTGAGTCCTTCGGGTGGGAGATGCACGCCTCCAATCCAGATTGCCAAATTTCCTGTCCAGGTTGAACAGGGTCTTGGGTGACATGGTCTAGAGTGAGGTGTCCCTGCCCATGGCAAGGGGTTGGAACTGGATGATCTTAAGGTCCTTTCCAACCCAGACCATTCTATGGCTCAATTGAACCTGGAGCATGCCAAGCTACCCAACTTCAGGGACTTGGGCTCAGTTTGGCTTTTCCAAAAGGAAACAATCAGCTCTTTAAAGGTGACAGAATCACATGGAGCAGGAATAAAAGGTTGTGACTGCACTCTGCTGTATCAAAAGAGATGCATGAAACAAGAATTATCTTGTGTAGTGGATGCACAGTGCCATTACCATTGCCCTTCACACCTAACCATGATCCTACAGAGCAAGCCAGTGCAGCGAGTCCATCCATAGTTTCAGTGCATAACTCTTAACATGCTTTGCCTCTACCCAGAATATTCCAGTGCTCTGCTAAGGGGGAAAGACATTGCCATGCAGAAAGCCACTGGTGCTGATATCTCCCCAAGCTCAGGGACAGGCTACCTGCACTGCAATGCCTTTCACCACTTATAACTGATAAATCCATGCAGATTTGTCTGCCAGGCAAATTAGTTAGTGTTTTTTCCCATTGTTTGTAACCCTTTCTCCGTTGTAAGGACCTGAAAACAAGCACCACTATGGGTGAAGAGCCAGACCCTAGAGAACCCAGCATTTAGGACTTAACCAGCGAGCAAAACGTATCTCGCTGGTTGACGTATCTTTCAAGTGATTCTGAAAGAAATGGCAAAAGAGATGGATAACACTTGGAAAAGGGAGAGTAAAGAGAGCCAAGAAGAGAGAAGAACCCCTCTGAAGCTCCTGCAAATTCACCACATTGCTTGCAACCAGTAAAGTGTGAGGAAAAAACTCCAAATCTTGGAGGAGGATGAGGAAGAAGGAGGCAAAGCCCCATGCACAGAAACAGCAGTCCCAGTGCATGGCATCCCAATGTGATGGGGACCAGTGTACCCATGTGGACACATCAGAGGCTGCTCTAAAACACTGCCTTTCCCAAAGGTTTACTTTGTTCATTAATTAGGAAAATTGATTAGAAACAGCTAATTAGAGGCAGGAAGGTGTCTTGGACAGATGCAACTCAACTCTGACAGCACTGGCCTGTCTAAACCCTGGCTTTCAGGTGCTGATGATGGGGCTGACCTCTTAGGTAGTTGCCACCGCATCCCTCAGCCTGCTGAGCAGCTTCTGCAGGTCCAACCCACCCCGAGCACCCCATAGCACTACTGACTGTTGCCTGCTGTCCTCTGCCACAGCCAAGGGACCTGTCATTTCAGAGATGGTTGCTTCATCCCACAGCATCACTTCTGTGCAAGACACCGCCTGTTTGCCCGCAGGAGTAACTCTACCTCCACCTTACTCTCCCTTTTGAGAAGAGAAGTTTACCAAGCAGCTGGACTCAAAGCTCTTTTCCAGGAGGGCTGCTCAGAAACGAATGACACACTCCTCCTGATGCTGGCAGTGACTAAGATGCTAATTCAGCATGCTGCCTGAAATAGCCTGTGCCTTGGGCTTTGCTCCCATCCTTAGTTTGTCCTTCTGCTATTTACTGTGGCTAGGGAGAAAGGAAACAACTTGTGCAGAGGCACCCTTTAGGTATTGGGAGACCTTGGAGCAGCCTTTCAATACATAAAGGGGCCAACAAGAAACCTGGAGAGGGGCTTTGGACAAGGGCCTGTAGGGACAGGACAAGTGGAATGGCTTTAACCTGCCAGAGAGGAGATTGAGATGAGCTCTTAGGCAGAAGCTCTTCCCTGTGAGGGTGCTGAGGCACTGGCACAGGGTGCCCAGAGAAGCTGTGGCTGTCCCATCCCTGGCAGTGTTCAAGGCCAGGTTGGACACAGGGGCTTGGAGCAACCTGCTCTAGTGGAAGGTGTCCCTGCCTGGATGAGCTTTTTAAGATCCCTTCCAACCCAAACTAGTCTGGGATCCTATGACTTTTAATTGGACTGAGATGCCAGAAAATAAACACTTGCAGCCCCTGTGAGAGCACAATCACAGCCTCTTACTCAACAAAGCTTTTCTTATTACAGTGGCACCTGCTGGCAAACACTGAATTTGGGTCTAATGAAGCAAACTCCAGCCTCGGTGCACGAATGCCTGGTGGAGCTAACACCCTGCTCCCTTTCATCCTCCAGCAGCTATCACAGAAGGCAAGACATCAACCTGGTTCTACCAAGAGCTTTCAGTCCAGCTGCCGTGGCATGCAATGGATGGGATGACACCATGCAAGTGAGAAGGCAAGAAACCTGAGTGCACTAACGGGCAGCGGCTGGTGCTGCAGTAAAAGGCTGAGGTTGGCAGTGGAGGCTGCAAGCGGGTCGGCTCTTACCTGACCACCTGCAAAAATGACAGGGGTGGAGGCGGGCTTTGGGCGGTAGGGAATGGTGGCACCTTTTGGTGGGGACTAGGAAAAGGGACAAGGAGAGGGAGAGAGAACATTAGAACCAGCGTTCCTGAAACGGCGGCAAAAAGAGCGTTAGAAAGCACCTAAAGGAGCACGGCCCCCAGGGGCCACCGACAGCAACACCCGCACCAGGCACACCGCACTTCTGGACAGGAGGACACGGGGGAAAGAGAGTTTGATGGACAACAAGGACAATGTGGGCACCTAAATGGCTTCCCAGCCCTCCACTGCCTCCATCACCTTCACTCTGCTCGACACAAACTAAGATCCAGCTTGACAATGGAAGGGAGCACCTTTCTCAAAGCACTCTGAGATGACCCTCAAGCATTTGGGTTAGATAGGGCTTGGAGCAACCTGCTCTACTGGAAGATGTCCCTGCAAATGGCAGGGGTTGGAACTGGATGAGCTTTAAGGTCCCTTCCAATCCAACCCATCCCATGATCTTATGGCTTTACGAGATGGTGAGGTCCACCCATGGAAAGGGCCTTTAATCCCTCCTGTGCAGTGGGTTTCTTTGCAGCTCTTGCATGTCAACAGCCTTGTCCTGGAGTCACACCAGCACCACTGAGCACCACGAGCTGTGGGATGGGCTTGTGAGCATGGGCATCAGAAGTGAGCAGCCTCTCTGAGTGACGTGGCACAATGGTAAAGCTCTTTGACTCCTCTCATCTTCCTCACAGGGTCACCTTGAGGACTTGGTTTGGTCTATCACCATCCAAGCCAAGACACAGATGGTCATGCAGCAGATGCTGTGAAGCACAACCATTGTGGTCAAGACCTCCCAATGCCCTAGTGGGACAATAGTGATCGCTCTGGCGAGGGTGCTGAGCCCCGGAGGAGCTAGAGGTTGGAAACCCCTCTCAGATGGCAATGAGGATGTCCAGAGATTTTATCCTAGAGCTGCATGGTGGTAGCAGTCCTTGTACGCAGCCAGATACCTGCAGCGAAGGCACCAACCCGTATGCATTCCCAGTCCTCTTCACATGGCAGCATGATGTGGGGTTGCCTCTCTCTGTCTTGCTCCTCACTGCTGTGGCCTGACCAGCCCTGGGTAGGATGGAGCAGAAGCTGTAGTGATGCACATCAAGTGGTAGTGATTCATCCCACTGTGCAGTGCACAGGATATTCTCACCCACATCATCTCTGTTGGTTTCCTCTTGAAGAGGCCATAGGAGATATGGAGGTTTCTAGGGATCAGGAGAGATTCCAGATAAAACCCTTCTGATTCTACCTGAAGTGAAATGACTCAGTCACTGCTATGGAAGGACAGGCAATAGAAACGACTCTCTCATGGAAAATTCTTCATTTCTTTTCTCTGTAGGTTCTTCTGGATGTGTACTTGTAGCTAAGAGGCACATCCAAGCCCTCCTAAGCACAGGTCTGCAGCAAAGCTCTACAACCAAAGCACAGCCTCCACAACCACAAACCTGCTTGTTCTGTTATTGTATAACACATCTCAGTAAGGGTGAGTGAGGATTTAAGCCTGAAAGCTTACAAGGAGCATCTCTGTGAGCTGATAAACTCGGGGCACTTCACACTGCAAGAAAACTCCAGGGTTTGCTTCTTTCCCATTGCAAGTCACATGGAGCAGCAGTGCCCCTTGCTTTTGTCAGTGAGAACAACACTTGATAACACACCTGCAAGCACCATCTCTGCTGCAGCCCGGAGCATAACCTGGAGACACTGTGCAGCTACAACAGCACTCCCCTGCCTCAGTATCACTACCAGCAGTAGTGGATGGAGGAGTGGATGCTTGGGGCATCTCCTCCTTAGCTGTGCTGCTGCCAAACTGAAGTTGCTCACATTTGGGTTTGCTTCATCTCCACCAAGCTTTGCCATCCTCATCTGGAGCTTTTGCAGTGGCAGATGCACTTCTCCCTACCAAGAAAGGCAGCAAGGGAGACGGGCCTGACATTGGTCCAGCCTATGTCTGAGACGAGTGAAGGATGCCACTGTCCTGTGTCCAAAAGGGTTTCCTCCTGGAGCTTCTCCCATCCGAGGTGTGGACATAGGGCATATGGCTGCGGTCATCCTCAACAATAAGCCATTGGTACAGCATCTCTTTACGGCAGAAATCTCCAAGGTGTGCTGGTCAGAAAGCAGCACCCTGGGCACACATCCATGTGCCTTACAGACCCTGCTCTCCACCAGTCTTACTCACTACTTCTGCTGTGCCTTATTGGAGCCCAGCTTTATACTTCCAGCTCCCCCAGTGATGAGGATGCACTGGCTTCCTCCTCCTCCCAGCCATGGTCCTCATGGGGCACCATGACCCCTACACAGAGGGGGTCAGGTGCTTGGTGGAGTAACTGCAGCTCCCATCCCCTTCCCACTGCCTTGGCCTCCTCTGGCACCCATCTCTCCTGTGCTACGACACAAACCATCTCCTTTGGGGCATCCAACTGAGCAGGTTTCCAGTGTGGGCCTCTAGAAACAATAGACAATGGCGGGGGAAAACACACTGGGTTGGGTGTCAAACTGAGGTACCAGGCAATGAGAGTGGTCTGACAACGCGTGGTGAAGGGTAGGACACACGCTCCACAGCTCCCAGCGCTGCTGGTGGTGCTGGCTGGGGTGGTTTTTGTGTTCCTAGGTACTTTACCCCCTTGGTTACAGACTGTACCTCCAGCATCACCACACAGATCTGTTTGACACACTGGATTATAGCGTCGGGTGTCCCCGAGATTGTCACCGCCCGCTCCGTGGAGTTGGGCAGCATGTCCCCCGCCACTTGAACCTGAGCACCTGTGGACTGGAGACAGAAAGAGACAGGAGGAGAAATCCCACAGCTGAATGCTTTTCCCTTGCAAGCCAGCTCTGGTGCCACGTGAACTCCTGCATCAGCAGGAGCACAGCGGCGAGGTCCCATGGGATGCTGCTCCTGCATCATCTCTGCATCCTCTCTGCATCGCATCCTGGGAAGCGATGCACAATGCTAGCAGAATAAGGATGCTGGTTTCCAAGGCTGATCCCCCTTGGTCATGGATCAGCTCTGTGATTACACACAATGATATCCGGTCTGACTTACCTCCCGGATTTCCTTGATCTTGGAGCCTCCTTTGCCGATAAGTGAGCCGCACTGACTAGCTGGCACGACCAGTCTCAGTGTCACTGGAGGTTTGCTGGTAGCAGTGCTGTTGCTCATCGAGTTGGTTATGTCCTTGGGAAGGAAGAGGGCAACACATCAGCCTTTGGTACCTGACCATCCAGGCCAACCCAAATGCCCTCAGCCAGAGAAGAGGGCTCATGTCCCTCAGACTGTGGCTGGCCTCTGTCTGCAGCTGCATCACTGAGCATCCCTGCAGTTAATTCACTGTGAGACCTCTGTAAGTTCACTGAAGCTCAGTTCTTGCCTAGTTAGAGATGTCTGGAAGGTTTTATGCCAGTTAAGCAAGTCCAGACTGGCACGCATGGTTGGAGGTACCCAAACCTATCTGCACTGCTGGCCCCAGCAATGGGCATGCCACAGCTACCCATGGGTCTGGATGCAGACTCTCTTACTCTGCCCTTCTGGGACAAACAGCTGGTGTTTCTCACCTCCTCAAATTTGTAGGCAATCATGGCAAAAGCCTTGAAGATGGCATCAGTGGGGCCAGTGATGGTCACAATTCGCTCAGGGCAGTTCCCCTCCGAGATGTTGATCCTTGCCCCACTCTGGAAAGACAAGAGAAGCCCTTGGCATAACCACAGACTGGTCTCTGGTCACTACTTCTGCCCCCTGTGATGCTTTCACCCTCACAAAGCATTTGCTTTGGGTCTTTTACTACAATGCAAACCCAAATGGATCAAGGCAAGACCAGCTCATGGGGTCATTGCTTGTGAGAAGCAGAGTGTTGCTTGCTCATCTGATGTCAACTCCTTGGTGGCTGCAGACATAAAGACCTTGGACAGCCTCAAGCATCTGAGAAGTGATTTGATTTCAATGTTCATTTAAGAGCAAATTCTTGGCTCTGGAGAATTCCCATTAAATACAAAAGGGATTTGAGGCCAGAGTGAGAAAACTGGATCTGCCTGACCCTGGGAGTTACTGCAATGTGCAGCTCTGGCCAGGTGACCCCAACGATCTCCCTCTCCTCCAAATCACAGTACAGAGCAGGTTGCTCACCTCCTCACGCATCTTCTTCACAGTCTCCCCTTTCTGAAACAAGAAGCAGAAGCACAGGCTATTACTGTCAAGACTTCCACCTTCAAAACAACCCTTCCAAACACACATCTCTCTAATAGGTGGCAACACAGAGCCAAGCATTCGGGCACCTCTGTGGTGCCTGACCCTTCATTCCCATGGGACGGTCAGATGAAGCCATTGTGGCCCCAATCCCTGTGACTTCAGAGGCCAGTTTCTGATCTAGTATCCAAAGAGATATCTAATAACTTTATATCCAGATATAAAGCAGGTAAAACCGTGAATCCTTCCAGGGCTGGACAAGCTGATGGAAAAATAAGGCATAAGCATATAGGGGAAAGGTGCTCATGCCGCAAACCTCTTCCACTATAAACCTGCCCTTTCAAAACACCAAACCCCTCAATCTTGGATAGCCAAGACTTTCCAAACTACTGGGGAAAGCACCACGTGGAGCTTTCCTGCCCAACTAAATGGAGAGACATGTGCTGCAGAACTTCAATGGGCTTGCACGACATTTTTAGTCTTAATGAAGCTCTTTAAGTAAAATTCCAGGCAAAATGATCATAAACACCTACTTATGACCCCAGAGAAGCAGCTGAGAATGGCACAAGGTTAGGTTTGGGTTGGGCTATTTTAGGGGAATAGTCTTTGATTCCTCTGTGGGTCTGTCATCATTAAGCTCATGCACACAAAACACTTAAGGGCATCGCAGAGAAGAGGTGAATGGCATCTACCACACCACACGTAGGAAATGGCGCAGGCAATAGAATGAAATCCACATTCAAAGCCATCCTTACCTTTCCAATGATGCTGCCAACTTCCTAAGGAAAAGGAAAAACCAAACACAAAGGCATCAACATTACAAAACATAAAGACAATCCAGCCCAACCCCATAATAAAGCAAAGACTTGGGGCACCCTGTACTCAGCAGGACAGGGCAAGGGGCAAGGAAGCCCCATCCCTGGCAGTGTTCAAGGCCAGGTTGGAGCGGGCTTGGAGCAACCTGCTCTAGTGGAAGGTGTCCCTGCCCGTGGCAGGTTCCTTCCAACCCAAACCAGGATGGGATTCTCTGATTAGGAGCCATGAGCACCATGTGGGAGAGGGAGCTGTGAGGAAACCCCCTTACCTTGCCATGCATCAGCAGTCGGATGGTGAGGGTGACATTCAGGCCGCCTTCGGAGACCTTGGACTCCATTTCCTACTGGGAACAGGAGCTGTGCAGTATCTGGGAGGGCTCCCTGATGCAGGAGGAGGCAGCACCACGGCTCTATCACCTGGGAATATGAAGGGGAGAGGTTTCCTATCAACACAGGATGGATGTAGGATGGACCATGCAGAACATGGGAATGCAGCAGCTGGAGGAGTTCCAGGGAGATGTCATGGGCTGAGCATCCTACTGGGTGCAGAACTTGGGCTTTAAGAGACCCAGAGCATTCATCACAACGTTGAAGTGTGAACAGGCACTCAGAAGACCAAAAGCCACTTGGATATATCAATCTGACCTCAGGAAGAGTAGATGGCTACACACATGCATTTGCACCCAGACTGCAGAGCATCTTAGTTGAGCACTGCATCTCAGGACCACGCCATTTCCAGCCATTCCTGCCCTACACATATCTAACAAAACCTCTGTTCATGTCCCTTTCCCTTTCTTTATCTTTCCTCCTCTGCCCTCTAGAGGGAAAAACGCCACTGATGCTTTGCAAGCAGGGTTGGAAAATCATGGAACAGCAACAAATCCTTCCTTCTTCTTTCTTTCCTGACACCTCCTTAGTAGCATCTCTGAAGAAGGAGCCACCATATGGAATGTCTCTGCAGCATGGAGAGGCTGATCTTGTTCTAAAGGAAGGTGCCAGCATCTTCCTACGTGCAATGCCAAGAGGTATGTAGCAATGTTAGTTACCCCCCCTTGTTACTTAATCCCTCAGTATATATCAGATGGGGGATTTTTGAACCTGATCACAAGGAAATCTGGCATTTTCCTTTCCTCAGATGGTGACCAAAAAACCAGTTCTCAAGCATTCCTTTAATGCAAAGAGGCACTTGGGATGAATAAACATGCACCAATCATGGATGGGAGATGGCTTTGATGTAAGAAGTCTTTCAAGAGGTTATTATAGGACCCAAAATGGGTCAAACCCTGCATGATTTGGGCTAAGGTTCACCTTTCATTGTACTCTGTGATAATGGCTTGTAATACAATAGCATTATTGATCATTAAACTGGTCTGGTATGCGTTCTCAGCATGGCCATCACCTCTATCCTTTGGGAGGCATGGAATGGGAATTGTTAACAATTACATCTCTTTTTCCCACTGAGCCAACAGGAGCTCAGTTCACTTGCTCTTGCAAATACCAATCTTGAGGCCACTGGATGTTACAAATGGAACAAGAAAGGTAAGAAATAAAACGTATTGGAGGTGTCAAGCCAAAAGGCACTGTTAAGAGTAGGGAAAAGGAGGAGGAAAGTGACAACATTGGGAATCAGAAGAACGGGAATAGGCTGAGAAGTGATGGGACAAGGTGCGAGATCAGGAAGTTCCTCTTTCAAGACACCCTGTTGCAGGTCAACAAGAAAGGAAAAGGAGTAATTGTGTTGGGCCACCCCAGCCTGATTCCTGGTATGGGAAGCAACACAGAACAAGCTGATGTATGGAGGAGGTCACCATCGCTACTGCTCCTGATCCCAAAGAGGTGCCCCTGTCGCACAGGGAGGAAAACCATCCCCAGGGATGCCCCAGGAACAACCTAACCTTGATGCAGGGAAAGAGACGAAGCCATGACACCACCCATGCACCCCAATACAAAGCGCAGCTCCCATCCCCAGCTGATGAGCATCCTCTAACAGCACAGCCAGAGGAAGGCAAAAGCCTGTTCACAGCTAACGGCCACAGCCAGTGGTTTGCAGATGCAGCATTCACAAAGCCATCCTGCCCCACACACCATCCCAAGGGCTTGCTTTTGCAAGCAGCTACAGCCCAGGGTGCCAGCCCCACAGCTGGGACACCCTGGAGCTGTGTGGGCTTTGCCATTGGGGTGATGGACTCCAAAGCTCAGCAGGATGCGCTAAGCCCAGGCACATCACTGCAGTCCCAATGAGGTGGGTCATGACTTGCCTGCAGAGGACCGATTGTGGTGGCAGCTCTTTACGGAGGGGGGTGTCTTGCCATCATCCCTCTTGCCATCCCTTTGCTCCACATCCCTCACAGGAGGGACCCTGCATCAGGCCGTTATGTAAATGTTTCCGATTGATTGGAAAAATGGGTCATGTGTTAGCTCCAAATGCTCCTGGCTCTGAGATTTATCAGCGTTATTAAATTAAGCACGCTTCATGCTCCGCTGAGCACCAAAGCGACATTGGCCTTTTCTTACTCGCACTAGCGAAAGGTAAGTCTTTTATAGGGGGGCTCCTAAGCTCCATTGAAAGGATGGAAACAATGGAGCCATTTACCCTGGGTGCAAGCTCCCCCTCACAGCCCTCATTCTTCACAGACAAAGGGCTGGGGAAAAATGATCCCCCCAAACAGCATTTTAAGCATTTCAGAGCATTTGCTGCCTGCAGAGACCCATCTCGGACCGTTCCTCTTCACCGCTGTGTTCTGCCTAGCTCGCAGCAGCTCTGAAATGGCTTGTTTGTCCATCTACTTGAAAGCCCTGAGGACACCATTACATCCAGTCGGATGGACAGAGTAGATCCAGAGCTCAACTCCAACACAGCGCAAAGCAGGTGCAGTCCCGCAGAGAGCAAAGAGGCAGCATTAGAAGTGTCAAATTCAGCCCCAAAATCCTATCATTCCAGTCCTTGATGAAGAGCCCCTCTCCAGCATCCTTTTAGCCCCCTTCAGACACTGGAAGCTGCTCTGAGGTTTCCCTGGAGCCTTCTCTTCTCCAGGCTGAACAGCCCCAATGATCTCACCATGTCTCCATACAGGAGATGCTGCAGCCCCTGAGCGTCCTCGTGGCCTCCTCTGGACTTGCTCCAACAGCTCCATGTCCTTCTGATGTTGAAGACAGAAGCCAAGCCAAGCTCTGCCAAGCACCATGCCTGGACAACCACAGAATACATGAGGCAGCATCTTCCCATCACAGGGAGCAGCCGAATGTCTTTGCACCACAGCAAGGGCAGCTCCACATGATCTGTCCCAAGAAAGCCAGACAATGCCTGTCCAAACCATGATCCTGCAGCAGAATAAACAGGCCTTTTGTATGTAGCTGCCTTTTTAGTAGAGTGCTCAGAGGAGGCATGATAAGTGCCCAGAGCAATCCATTTCTGCCTTTTCCCTTGGTTTTGAAATGAAATAAATGGAATTCTTGGAAATTCTGGACTCTTCATCAGGGACTGTAGCGATCAGACAAGGGATGATGGGTTCAAACTGAAAGAGGGGAGATTTAGGTTGGATCTAAGGCAGAAGCTCTTCCCTGTGAGGGTGCTGAGGCGCTGGCACAGGGTGCCCAGAGAAGCTGTGGCTGCCCCATCCCTGGCAGTGTTCAAGGCCAGGTTGGACACAGGGGCTTGGAGCAAGCTGCTCTAGTGGAAGGTGTCCCTGCCCGCGGCAGGGGGTTGGTACTGGATGACCTTTCAGGTCCCTTCCAACACAAACCAGGCTGGGATCCTCTAAATTTCCTTAATGTATCAGGAATTCCCTATGTCTGAAAAGCAGCTCAGGCACCAGTGATCGAGGAGAAAGAAAAATCAAAGTTCAAAGAGCAGAAAGACTCCTCATCCCCACACAGAAACACATGTGAACATACTCTGATTTTTCTCCTTTCCAAGCTTTTGGAAGCTGGAGCCATTGCTCTCCAACCTGGTTTAGAATGGGAGCTGGAAAAGCAGACGCTGGGATCCCCGTGGCCCCCTCCGTATGGGCTGGTGTCCCTGCAGAAGCTTGCTGAAGCTAGGTCCCCCTCCTCTTCCTCCTCCCATGCATCCGTGTTAGCTCCATGGGCACATTAGCCACGCGTGAACAAGTCCTCCAGTGCATCTCCAGCAAATGCTGTCTGCACCTCCTCTACAGACACCCAGACTGCATCATCAAATGGTATGGGTTGGAAGGGTCCTTAAAGCCCATCCAGGTCCCACGGGCAGGGACACCTTCCACCAGAGCAGGTTGCTCCAAGCCGCTTCCAACCCAGCCTTGAACACTGCCAGAAGACAGACAGACAAGGTAGGGTTTACATGGTGCAGGCTGATAAACTCCATCACCTCAGAGCCTGTTGGACAAGAGCCCTCACCAATGTGTGCTGGTGGAGAGGGTCTGTATGGGGATGCTGTGCCCTGAGACCCTACCCTGGAGCATCTCGTGGTTGCTCATTGGCAGTGCCACCCTGAGACACAACCCCAGCATGCTCCTCTGGCTCTTTGGTGCTTTAGAAGCCCCACCAGCCGAAAGATGACCACAAAACACCAGTGTCCTTCACCACACCACAGTATGCTATGGCATGGCCCAGATTCCTAATGCGGACGGCAAACTTTCACGCTAGGGATTAACATTTTGGCCAGCAATTCCACCACTCAAAACATTTTCCACTGCAAGGAGATTTAAACACCTCTTGACCACCTTCACAAACCTCAGACCAGCATTTGGTGACCCTTGGGAAATGAAAGATGTGCTAAATGCAGGGAAAAGCCTGGGAAGAAGCTGCCTTTCTGCCCTTTCTTGCTTGCTTAATAGGGAGCACTGCCTGGCCACCTGCGTGAGCAGGAGCTTTCTCCCCACTCATCTCCTAGGGCCTTGATCCTGCCATTAAGACCTAATCCGGTGATTTTCAGCATCACATTGAGCGGCTGGGAAGCTCCATGCTGCAGCCAGCCTGGGATTATGACAGCAAAGCAGCCTGGCCACGTCAGGATGGGGGTGGAAGGAGCAAAGATGCTATGGCAAAACACCAGAGTCAAGCATTCGCTTCCAAACCCAGGCTCCAAATAGCAATGCACCAATGGCACAATACACAATGGCAGAAGATGAAGCTATAAGAGGACAGTAGCATCATCTACACGAGTGACACCACATGCCATTTGCAATGAAGCTGCATTTCCAACCGCTGCCATTGTCCATAGGCATTTGAGTTGATTTCTCCTCCTCTTACTTTCCAGCTTCAGTGGTAATGTTTAAGATAACCCTAACCAAAATAAGCCGAAAAAGCCACCTCGTGCTACCCTGCATCTCTGCTCTGCACCTGCCCTCGATCCTTCACCAGAGACAAATGTTCCTGCTCTTGCTGCATCCCTGGATGCTTCATCCTTGGTCATCTGCTCCCTCTCTGGGTGAGATGCCTCCACTTATAGCCCAGGATGTCCCTTGTTGGCTGTGATGAGTAATCAGAAACCTGCCTTCCCCTCCTTGCTTGTGGGCACTTCCAGTCTCCTTCACCTCTATGCCAGCTACCACTGCGGGGATACAACTGTGCCTTCCTCTGCTCCCTCCCCTCCCCTCAGTGTCAGGCCCATCACAGGGCATCACCTCTCCTGCTGCCTTGTTTGCTACCTCCGTGCCTCAGGTGTGCTGCAGCTCTTCTCTATTTCCTAAGCAATCATTTCCTACCACCCTTCCCATCAGGACGGTTTTCATCCCAGACCCTTTGCCCTCAAGCTTTTCCAGGGAGAAATATTGGCTCTAGATACTGGTATTAGCTAGAGTTCTGGTGCAACCCATAGCTCCTGCCACACTGCAGTGGGCTCAGCCGCATCCCAGCCAAACATCCCAACCTCCCATCTGTAGTTTTCCGGTGGGGTTTCATGCGTTTCAGAGGGATTTCTGGACTGATGGGTAAACCAAGAGGAATAGAAACCACCAGCACAGGAAAGTCTCTACAACAGAGTTAGCACAAATCCCTGGCTCCAGCCTTTGGATACTGGGAACACAGGGAGGGATGCCCAGTGAGAGTCCCTGCTCAGAACAAGAACAACTGCTTTTGTGACAGTGATGCCGTTGTCATGATCTTCTGTGCGAAGGCTCATGAACACAGCTGCAGCTTTTCTCTACCAGTGTCTGGAACATCACTGCATTGCACACAACAGGACAGGAGGATAGCACCTACCTCTTGCCCTGAAACATCTGTAGGAGGCAAAACTTAGAGTCTTACATCAATTACCAGGTCTAGAGGAAATTTAGGTAGCCAGAACTGAGATATGTATCCTCCGAGATCTATAGGATGCAGAATTCCCATTCATTCACATGAACCACTGCTGTGTTGGACACACAACAAGGAGGGAAATGGGACGGAGCAGGCACAGGCTGGTGGAAAACCCAGTCTGGGCTTATTTCAGGGCTCTCTGATTCCAGGACCCTGAGTCACTGAACCTCTTAAACCACCACCGTGACCAGCTGAGATCACCCTGCTTAGAATAACATTGAATTGGTTTGATGTTGTAGTGAATTCAAGCTGCTCTTCAAAGGCTGAGGTAAGCTGGTGAGTGGGAACAACACACCTGAATTCTGCCACTTCCAATTCACCCTGTTGGTGACTTTTGGAACCACTTCCCAATAAACATGTCAGTGAATATCAAAATGCTTGAGCACCTCAGGAATGTCATCCCATGAGGTGATGAAAGCCAACGCTCTTCGCACTACGCAGCTGGAACCATTATGACTCAGTGACCAAGAGCATCCTCAAGATGTCTGTGAGCCTGGGTGGACTCAAGACCCTGTGTGCTGAGAAAACAGCATTTCCTGCAATAAGGAAGGCCGCTCTGATCTCCTCTGGCCTACCAACAGATTAAACAACGGATTAAACCCCATCTATCACAAGTCTTACATGAAATGATGGCTGTCCTTCCATGCCCAAGCCAATGCTCTGGAGAGGCCGGGACCAGCAAGGCCCAAGCCTTGACTGGGTCTCTGCTCAGTCTCGATGTGCCCTGGCCACGTGAGGAAGGCAGAGCCTGCAGTTCTGCATTGCATAGCCAGCCTGGACCCTGCCGCAGGGCTCAGCACTGCAGAGCGGGACGGATTCTGCCGCAGCATCTGAGCGACTGGGAAGACAATCCCAAAGCTCCCATTAATTAGCTGCAATGTCCCTGCCTTGCACCAGAGAGACCAGGAATGCGACTGCTGGAATGCCACGCTCCATATCTGCACCCACAGGCATGCAGAGGGACATAGGAAACACAACAGCAGTGCCGCAGAGTGTGGCTGGACCAAGCCGCTGGAGGATGGAGGCACTCGTGGTGGGAAGGGCACTGGGATAACTCATCCAGCATTTCTGTAAGCATTCCCTGGGATAAGCCTTCACAGAGAAGGGAAATGCCCTAACTGGTAGTAGAGGGGTGGCAGTAACAAGGCTGCTCAGTGTGGCATTGTCCTGAAAGAGCCAGGAAAGCCCGGGGCAGATGAAACCATCTGAAGATGCTCTAACTCCCCCCCTCTCCAAAACATTTATCAGTAGCATTCCTGTTAAACTTCCAGGTGACAACCCAGGGATGGGAAGCTTTTGGAGAGCAGAGCAAGAAGCCAAAGTGAGCTTGGCAAAGGGGAGGAAATAAGATGCAGTTCAGCAGGGCAAAGTACCGAGCTTGGCTGCGTGCAATGAAGCGCACAGGAACAGAGGAAGACCTCTTGAGTAAACTGCAGGGAAGAAGATCCAGGTCAGGCACTGGAAAAGAGCTTCTCCACAGCCACGTGCTGTTGGTGACAGTGTCCTTGTGCCAGTGGTGGTTGTTTAAACCTTACAGACATTGGTGTATTGCCAAGTAAAGCTCATCTCTGTGGGACAACTGCACTTGACAGTGAGTGATACCCAGGGTCAGTTATGCTTTAGGATGCATCCAATTTAGCCTTTCTCCCCTTAGCAAAGGAATGGGATTCAGGAGATGACACCTTACACAGGAGATGCCTTCACAGATGCCCCAAGGGATGCTCTGACTTCAGCTCCAAAGGACATCTCTCTTGCCCAAAGGATGGCAGCATTGGAAACACACCCCTCTGGAAACCAAAGGGTGAGACAATCAGGTAGAAGTCCCCTATGTGCCACTTTTTACATGCCTTTTGTCAGGGGAAGGCCAAAGGATACCCAAAATAATGATGCTTGTGGCTATACGATGCTCGCATAAAGAAGAATAGACCATGGGGAGCTGTGTGGCCCTCAGAGGACAAGTGGGCTGTCCTCCAGCAGCCTTGAAATGAGAGGACTCTAGGCACACTCCTGGCACCCTCTGAACTGGGGAGCACCCTGGAGAGCTGGGACCAGGGATGTTTCCATTGCAGCCTGCAAAACAGATGAAGATCCGGCCAGGAGCATGTCCCTGTAGCTTCAAGCAGCAGGCACCCTGCAGCCTCCCCCATCATTCCCCTCCTCCAGAGCTTGCCCTGGCTTTAATCCCACAGGCAGCATCATCCCAATAATTTCTCTCCATTTTCAATCTACTGATCTGAGAACAGTCCACAAATCCCTTCATCCTGAGAGCGAAGCAACTGACTGCCTCATCTCATCCCATCTCCATCCCTTTCTCTTTAATCCCTGGAACCAGGGATGAGGCTCGCAGTGCAGGGGCTGCCTTAGAGAGGTCTGTCCAGGCACTGGTGTACCAACCTGGAGCACACAGGGGCAAACAGGAGGTGCCAGGGGAAGACAGGCAAGGAGCCTGCTATTTCAACCATGCTCAGTCTCTACTGATACTTTGATTTGGTTTTTAATTCAATGGCAGCCCAATGTCATGCTGTGCAAGACGGAAGATGCAGTGCTGGGGCTGCTCTCATGAATGCCACCATATCTCAAAGCACCAGGGGCAGGTCCCAGCCCTTCCTGAGGCAGGGATGAGGGAATTCATCCCATTCCACCACCTCCAGCATGCTGGGGACATCTTGCACAGCATCATTCTGTTGGTCCCCGCATGGGGACCAAGCGAGGCTGATGGGGAGCAGCGAACAGCTTGGCCCTGTAAATCCCAGCTCCTCCATGATCCATTTCTCTGCCTATGCCATTTCTCCACAAGCTTGATCACCCTGATGCTCTTTGGGAACTGGAGATTGATAAGAGACATGGAGAGACCCTTGGGGTCTCTCCCTGTCCTTGGAGAAGCAACCTGGCATCACTCGCTCAGGACCAAAGGCATCAGTCGGGATGCGGCACTAAATTCCATCCTTCCTTTCCCAAGCATCCATTTGCATGGAGCTGGAGAAGGTGGGGGCTGAATCCATATGTGAGGTGGCCACCACACGGCTGGACACTGTCCCCAGCCACAAGCACTGTCCGGTGGCCATGGCAGAGGTGCAGGGTCCCCATCCTGTGCCCAGCAGTGGTGGCTCTCCCTGGGTATGGCTGGTGAGGAGGAGGAGGAGGATGGATGGGGGCCTTCGGCGGCTGGATCGCCGGCACACCACGCTCAGACCCTGGCAGCAGGCTCCAAAACTGTCACTCCCAATCTGTTTTCACTTCAGCTAAACCTCAACCCCGATTAGAATCAAGGAGAGCCTCCTTCTCCTCTCCCCCTTCTCCCTGTGGTAGGTCCTCCATAACCTTGGGTCTAAACACTGAGCACGACGCACCGGGTGAGGGTGAATCTGTTCCACCGGGGCTGATAGGGAATGGGACAACATCACCCCTGTCCCCAAACCTCATCCTGGAAGTCCTGGATGAGGCTTGGAGCAACCTGCTCTAGTGGAAGGTGTCCCTGCCTGTGGGAGGGGGTTGGAACTGGACAAGCTTTAAGGTCCCTTCCAACCAAAACCAAGCTGGGATCCTATGTGCCTGTATGCGCAATCACTGCACTGGGATGGATGCATTCAGCATGAGTGCTGGTGAGCTGCAAAAAGCTTATCACAGCAATGGGGACAGCCCACTGGGGACATGTTTAAATGCACCTCCTATTCCATCTAGCCAAAAAGCAGCTGCAGAGGCCTGGCGAACTCAAACCACGCAGGCTGTCACCCACCCTTGCACTGCAAGAACATGAGGCTGGATGGCAGGATGGGGTTCCTTTTTGGCACTGAGAAAGTATTCTCTGCTTCTCCAAAAGCAGACATTTGGCTACAGATGGGAGCCAGGGCTGCAAGCGCTCTGACCCAGTGGGGTTGGGTTTATCCCTGTGCTCCGGGCATGATCCCTGACTTCCATAGGGCCCAAGCTGGACGCCTTGGTGCCTGCTCCACAGCAAACATCCATTATTCCCAACTTGGGAGAAAAATATAATAAATAATAATAAAAATGATGGAATAAATAAGCATCACCTGAGAAAAATCAATGCTGGGACCACCAAAGGGTAAGGGAGGGTAAAAGCATCTCTGGTAGCTGCCCACAAGAGCTGCACAGTGGCGAGCATCTCTTCGCGCAGGCACCCACATCCCCTCTTCTCCCACCTCAAACGGGTGCTGGCCACCACAGACACGGTTTGCTCCATCTGCTCTGTGCAACCCATCCTGAGCGCATTCCCATTTCTAATCCTATGCACTAAAACCCTACAGCTTCTTCAATGTTCTGAAGACATTAAAATCGTGTTGAAACCACTTAAAGAGTTGGTTTGGGGTGGGCTTTTGTCCCCTTGATCCATAGCCTTTTATTTTCCCCCCCACCATGAAATGATGGGTTTAATTCATAAAGAGATGCCCTCTCCATTCAACCAGCTTAAAAGAACAGTTATTTCTCAGGAAGACAGAATTTCTTCTGCATCTAAGATTAAACAAGTTTATAGGAATTAATCCATAAAAGAGGGGGAAAGCTGAGATTCAGAGTGTCAGGAATATGACAGAATTGGTCTGGAATTCTCTATTAAAAGCCAAAGCCCGGATATTAGGGAAAACTGAGGGTTGGGTTTCTGTAGCAAAATGCAGGATAGCATCTGCCTTTGCATCTGTCAAAGCAAAGGTCAATCATTTTATGGCAACTTAAACACATCACCCTCAATCCACCATTTCTGCTTTATTTGGGTGACTTCCGACTCATAAAAAGAGATTTCCTAATCTGGTTCACATTAAAATGACATTATCCCAGAAAATTCCCGTTCCAAGAAAAATACATCCAAGAACATTTTCCCTTTTTCAAGAAGGGGATGATATTTGGGGGTTGGATTTAAGAGCATTTAAGTCCTTTACCACCTTTGCAACTCAGATTCCACTTTCCTACTTAGAAAACAATGGGGTAACCAAAGGAAATGCAATGGGAACGTGACGGTGTCAGAAGGAATTTTGCCACCCTGAGTAAAATGGGTATCTGAAGGCAAACTGAAAACAAAGCCTCAGAATCAAAGGGATTCCTCTTTCCCAATCTCATTTCCTCAGCACAAGGAAACGAAAAATCATGGAAATTGGTCCAAAAAGGTACAAATGAAATCAAAGAGGAGCTGATGAATATCTATGGTGTTTTAGTATCAATTGCTTTAAGGCAATTCCCGCCCAAACACTGTCCAAAGCCCGCTCTGTAAATCACACACATTACGAATGGCTGAAGGTTCTGGTTAACGCAGAGCCGGGCGCTTCCCAATCTAGGGATACAACCTTCGGCATTAGAAAGGTAAAATCCAATTGGATTAAATTAAAGCAAATGGCAAAACGGTGCACAACGTTGCCGAGATATATCTCCTAGGAGAGACTTGAGGAGCGGCCATTGACTCGCTCACGCACCTCTTTCTCCCCTATTTCCACCTCCGCCAACACAGACTTAGATTCCCTCTATCAGAGATTCACTTAAGACAGCTCTTAAGCATCCCAAGCTCTTCTAACCCACACTGGAGCCCCAGACCCGACTTATTCAGTGATTCCTCCCCAGTTCCCATCGCTAGGAGAAGTTGCTCGCGGCAGGTGGTCTTCCACCAACACAATCTTCTTACCTTTCTCCAAAGAGCTGCTTTAGTGCTGACGGGGGGTCCGCACAGATGGCCGGCCTTTCC
Source organism: Ara ararauna (assembly GCA_028858755.1). Classification (NCBI taxonomy): domain Eukaryota; kingdom Metazoa; phylum Chordata; class Aves; order Psittaciformes; family Psittacidae; genus Ara; species Ara ararauna. The sequence goes on from CM054381.1 coordinate 6,410,688, forward strand.
ACGTTTGGAAAGGATGCGAAATGCAATGGATGGGGGGGAGGGGGGGGGGGGGAGGAAAAAAGAATCGCAGTGATTTGTTTTTGTTCTTTCCGCAGAGGGCTCCGAACCTCATTGGCCCTGGGAGATCCACCACGTGGCACCGGATGAAGGGCACGTGACCTATTTTCTCCCAAATCCCTGGGTTTTGCTGGCAAAGGGAGACGCGCCCCCACTGCTCATTGTCCTTGTCATTCCAGTGGGCTTGGGTCCCTTTTTGGTTCATTTTTAAAGGCCACTGAGCAAATGGGGTTGCCTCCAGGCGATGAGGGAGAACCGGCCAACGCTTTTCCAAGGGAAGGAGAACGGAGCTGGGATCTGAGAGGAGCCCATGCACGTGGGGGAGATGTAGGGATGCTGACAGAGCCTGCACACCCGCTCCAGGGATGGAGTATCCAGGAGGGAAAGGAGGGCAACAGCAATGCACATTTGGCTGCTGGGCTTAAATCCAACAGCAGCAGCAGCAGCAGCAAGGACCGGTCTGAAGCCCTGGTTCCTGTCCCTTGGAGGAAATGGGATGTGCTACAACTGCTCCATCACTGCAAAAAAAGGGATCAGCTTGTGCCCCTGTGTTGCTCCTGATCCTCTCCTGCCCTCTTTGTTAATGCATGGTGGTTGCATTAAACAAGGGTCCTGCTTTGGAGGCTGCAACAGCTTTCGAGGCAGAAGGACCAAGTGCATGGCTATGCAAGGCTCAAAGGGTGTTTCAAAGTGTTATTCCCCTACCAAACCTGAACCACAGCAGAGTTCTGGGGATGTTCTGCCCTAGCAGGGACCCTGAGGCCCTGTGGAGATAAGCAAGGCAAGATAAGGCCCTGTGGCAAGATAAGCCACAGCTCCCAGTGTCTGACTGACTGGTGATGAGGGTTCCTCCTTGTCCCAGCTCTGTAATTCCCAATGGCTCTGAGACACAGGATCCCAATCAGACATAATCCCCAGGCCAAGCAGCTCATGGCCTTCCCTTGGTAACTGCAGGTATCAGTCCATCAGTGTCAGGACATTCAGCCTGGGGAATGGAAAAGGTGCCTTTGGAGCCTAAGACATCCTCTTGTTTTTCCCATCACAGCTCATGCCTATAGGTTGCTCCAGTCAGAAGCGGAAAAGCTGTCTCCAGCCATCCTATCATTGAACAGCTCGAGCCGTCCTTATCTAAAGGTAACACTTAAAGCTCCTTAAAGAACCAGCTGAGCTTGGGCTTTGGTGAAAAAGAACAGCTCTGGCCTCCTTCGTGCCGTCTTGGAATCATTGAATCACCAAATCATCATAGAATCATTTAATCACAGCACTGTAGAAAGGTTTGGGTTTGAAAGGACCTTAAAGCTCCTCAAGTTCCAGCCCCCTGCCGTGGGCAGGGACATCTCCCATTAGAGCAGGTTGCTCCAAGCCATATCCCAACCCAGCACTGCTGGTTCTTCCTTGTGGCTGTTCCCCTGCCCACAGCTCTCAGGGATGGGAAGCATCAGGAGCTCAGTCCCTATTCCCTCAGTTCCAAGCCTTTCTCGAGGCCAGACCGTACCACCACGCTGCTATTAAAGACAGAAGAAGGGCCATAAAATACCCCAAACATTATGGAGAAGTGCCAGCTTTCACTTGAAACCCTCTCCGTATGGGAGGTTTGCACTTCTCCAGCCACCACCCAAGCCGATGGGGCATTTCATCCCAACAAAGTACAAACTGAGGGAGGAGAAACTTCCCGTGCTCAAACCCAAGCTACAGACACAGCCAAAAGCACTCAGCTCACCGTTTTCCCCTCCCATGTTAGGCAATGGCCAAAGGGAGAGAAGAATCCCCCCAGCTTCCATCCCCATAGCTCGCCGCCTTCCCCAGTGCTGCCCAGCTAAATCTGGCTCCCCAGTAATCTTCTGCATAATTATATAATAGGGAGGCAGGTGGAGGAATGATTTTAGGCAGAAAGCAAGCTGGATTAAAAGATCAGAACAAGCAATACTGAGATTAAAATGGTTTGTTATTTTCAGCTGCGGGAAATCTGTGGCTAAAGCCACAGAAGATGGGGAGGGAAGGTGCAGCATCTTTCTTTCCACCCCAAAACCAAGCTTTCTACGTATTAGCCAGCACGAGTTCTAGGTTTCCAACCTGTACTCGGGTTTAGTTTCCCAACATATTTTAGCTAAAGACTTAAAAGCAATGTGGAGATGCTTCAAGATCCATTTTGCCCTGTGAGCCGAGTCTGAATTAAGCCCCATCAATGCATCGCTGCTTGTTAAGACATCCTTGACTCAATGAGTCAGCGTGTGGCTGGGCACACCACTTCATTACCTATCAAGAAACATGCCTCCTGGCACACAGCATGGAATCATGGAATCAGCCAGGTTAGAAAAGACCTTTAAGATCATCCCCAGCACTGCCAAGGCCACCACTAACCCATGGCACTGAGGGCCTCAGCTACACAGTGTGTGAGCACTTGCGGGGACGGTGACTGCAGCCCTGCCCTGGGCAGCCTGTTCCAATGCCTGAGCACCCTCTGGGGAAGGAATTGTTCCTCAGCTCCACCTAAACCTCCCCTGGTGCAGCTTGAGGCCGTTTCCTCTTGTCCCATCCCTTGTTCCTTGGGAGCAGAGCCCAGCCCCCTCCTGGTTCCATCCTCCTTTATCAGTACCAACACCCCAGCATGTGCCTCCCCGCACCCCCAAGCTGATGGCAGGGAGATGCTTACCAGAGAGGCAGCCACGGCTGGGAGAAGCCCATCAGACAGCAGGGCAGCTCTCTGCAGGCACCTATATGGTGTCCCCCTGGCCCCCAGCAAGGTCGGTGGCCTGGGGTGCCGTGCTCTGACTGATCACTCTGGAAAGGCGTGAAGGGGAGGGCAGGGATAGAACAGTCGGAAAGGGAGCGGGCACTGGGGGCCGAGCTCATCACCCACATCCCGGATCGATGCTGCTGCTCGTTCACCTTCACGTTCACATTAAGCAGAAGGGTCAAGCTGGGAAATCATTTGCCGCTACTGGGCACATCCCCATCACACACACCCCCACCCCAGACTTGTGTTGCAATCATAGAGGCACAGAATCAACTAGGTTGGAATGCACCTTCAAGATCATCAACTCCAACCATTACCCCAGTGCTGCCAAGGCCACCACTAACCCATGTCAAAGCCTTTTCCCCTAGGAAAGTAGTGTCCCCTCCACGGACACTTCCCACCAGAGCACCTTGCTAACTCCACACCTTCTCAGGCTACCCATGATCACTCATGGCATTGCCTGGATGGGAGATGGAGCAGCAGTTTCCCAGTGCCAAGTGGTCTCCAAAGTCCTCTTCCAGGATTATTGTACAGGAAATCTATAGGGTTCCTCACACCCATATATTTCCTATACAGTAGTCATGATACTACATGCACAGGATCAACTCTGCCTTCAAAAGATCAAATCCCATAGGGCAAGACACAGCCTTGAAGAGGGTTCAGCATTTAGAATGAACATACCACCTTGCTTTGCTTTGAGAAAGAAGCTGCTGGTTTGCACAGCCCCCAGGCTGCTGTCCTACCTGTGGATGTGGGAGAGGGGCTGGGAGAAGGGACTGGGAGAAGGGATGGGATGTTGGACAGGGAGCATGGGAAGGCAGAAAACTGAAGACACCTTCCTGATGGGGATGTTGTGACGTTTATCAAGGTGATGCTTTAATAACCACTTACTGCAGGAAAGCATCTTCACTAAGAGAACAGAATGCAATTATTGGACAGATCGGGGTCAGGAGGACAGTTTGGGGACAGGGTCTCAGGCTGGACACTCAGCTCCCTCAGCAAGGACATGTCCTGGTTTTCCTGGCCTTGGCAATAGGGATCCCATCCCCAAGGCCTGCTGCCCTCAGGGAGATGCAGGAGGGAAGAGACAGGGCCCTCTAGGGATGTGCTCCTACGCGCATCCTTCCTTCAGCTCATGGCTACAAAGCCACCCTCCACTCCCCAGAACAACCCTCTAGAGGTGGATATATCTCTCAGAGGCTGCCCATAGCACATAGGAGCTGCAGACAGCGGCCTTAGATGATGCATGCTCAAGACCAGGCATAGCCAGTACCCATCACACACCACCATTGACCATGGACAAGCCTCCAAGCAGGTAGTGGGGCAAGTTCTACTCCTGCTGCACCTTATTGAGTCACCTGAAACCTCCATCCCCTTACCCAAAAGGCACCATGTTGCAGGGACAGGCTGTTGCTCTGGCTGGGCTCTCCCAGGATTTTACATGAGGAAAACAGGGATTAGCAACACTTGGAAAAGGAAAGAAGAGAGGTGGATTTGTCTGTGACTGAAACATTGCTGCTTTATGGAGCTGCCTTCTCACTTGGAGATGCGTCTCCTCTTCTTCACTAATGGAAAATGTTGCCCCGCTGTCCATTTGTGATAGTCAATGCCTGGGACAACACAATAGCCCCAGGCCTAAGCAGATCTATTTTAGTAACAAAAGCAAGAGTGGCCGATGGAAACGACCCCGTCTGTGTGCTTCCCAACTGAGCTGCTTGGCTTGGTTTTAATGGCCCCTTATTGCATGGCAAAAAGCAGGCAGCCAAGTGCAATGAGGGCAGTGGCAGCAATGGGAGACCTGCATGGATGCAGAGGCCCCAGACTCTCATCGAATCCCTGTGAGCGGCATTGCAGGAAGCAAAACTCCCTTCCATATAGAGCCACATCCCTGCAGTGCAGCAGTTCCTCTCTCTGCAGAGCCCAACCACATCCTTACTGTGGTTTACAGCCTAGGGGAGAGCGCAGTGCAGAAGACACCCCCCAAACCCAGGATGTGGGAACAGACTGGGCTCACCTTACCTTACCCTGCAGGCTGGCCTTGAGCTCCAGAGTGATTCCTCAGAGGATCCAATTGCACCAGAAAAGGGCATTGCTGAGCAAGGGATGGAAACAGGTGGTCCACAGCAGGAGCCTGCAGAGCAGGATATGGTAGAGGTTAGGCACACGGAGGGGAAGGACACCCAATGAATGCTTTCCACCCAGGAGAAGGGAATTTCAGAGAGCAATGGAACATAGCTTGAGTTGGGAGGGACAAAAGGACGGGGAGCATCACCTCCAGGCTGTTATAGGGCAGGCAGCAAACACTGCCTGTATTTTAACCTGCGCAATGAGTAGGTTTGTGCAGGTCCTGCCCCAGCATCCATGAACAAGGGAAGTCATCCAAAAAGCTGGGCTGTGGGGGGTCATAGCACAGTAGAATGATTTGGGGTAAAGGGACCTTAAAGCTCCTCCAGTTCCAACCCCTGCCACGGGCAGGGACACCTTCCACTAGAGCAGCTTGCTCCAAGCCCCTGTGTCCAACCTGGCCTTGAACACTGCCAGGGATGGGGCAGCCACAGCTTCTCTGGGCACCCTGTGCCAGCGCCTCAGCACCCTCACAGGGAACAGCTTCTGCCTAAGAGCTCATCTCAGTCTCCCCTCTGGCAGGTTAAAGCCATTCCCCTTGGCCTGTCCCTACATCCCTTGTCCAAAGCCCCTCTCCAGGTTTCCTGCAGCCCCTTTAGGCACTGGAGCTGCTCTAAGGTCTCCCCTTAAGGAGCCTTCTCTTCTCCAGGCTGAACCAGCCCAGCTCTCTCAGCCTTTCACCCAGAAATCAAGCTGAAATGGGAATAATCCTGCACATTCCAGTGGCATTGGGAGCCAGGTTATTTGTATTGCTTTCTTTTTGCTGCTGGTCCCTGTAAGTTAACTGGGGCATGCATTACCCATCAATAACATCCATCGAGCGGCCTGAACCATTAATAACCCAAGTGCCAGAGGGCACAAAAGCCTCTCCATCACCCAAAATACCTGGGTGAGCTGCGAGCCCCACTCACTGCTTGGACTTGGCGCTGCTCTGGATGTCCTGGCGCAGGTTGTGTGTGCTAAGGGGGAATCTTCCTCTTCCCAATGACTCATCAAGAGCCAGGCTCATCCCCAGCGACCTGAGCACCAGGTGATGACACTGCCATGGGAAGGAGCCCATCTGCAGGAGGGGAGCCCATGGAACCCCCTGAGGTCAGGCTTCAGTCCCTCCTGCTGCTCACAGCAGTGTCAGCACTAAGGTCAGAGCAGGATGCTCAGGGCTGCATCCCTTTGGAGCTTGAAAGCCTCCAAGGATGGAGGCTATGCAGCCTCTCCAAGCAACCCACTGTCCTCACAATTAATGCTTTTTCCCTTATAACACCCCATATGTCTCTCTCAAGGGAAGCCACGTCCCCCAAAGGAGCGACTGCATCCCCAGCTGGTGTCACCTACAAGAGGGACAGGTCTCAGGATGGACCCTGAGGAACTCCACTAAGCAAGGAAAGTAAATGTCGAATCCCACTGTCCCAATCATAACAGACAAGAGAGGGAACAAAACCAAGCCCCAAACCAGCCAAAAAGGATGGGACACCCAAACTGCATCTCACAATTGGAGGAGCAGCGGGAGCAGTTTGGGATTCAGTGGAGGCAGCAGGGGAGGACCTGGAAGCTCTCTGCACCCTGGGATGCCCAGCCAGCCCCCCACCACCTTAAAACCAGCAAGAGCATCCTCCCAGCACTGCTGCTGCGACTGAATCCCAGGCAATAGGGAAGCACAAGGGCAAAACAGCCCCAAGCAAAGGAATCCTTGGTAACGGTTTGTTTCCATGCCCATCAGCACAAACTTCTGGTCTCTGCGTCCAGCATTGAGAAAAAGAAGGAAAAACCCCCGACCATGGCATCATGTGTGTGTTTTGATAGACAGGAACAAGGGGGCTCAGACAAGGATTCATAGAATTACAGAATCACAGCATGGTTTGGGTTGGAAGGGACCTTAAAGCTCATCCAGTTCCAATGCCCTGAGGAACTGGACACCTTCCACCATGGCAGGGGGTTGGAACTGGATGAGCTTTAAGCTCCTTTCAGCCCAAACCAGTCTGGAATTCCATGATTTGATGTCCTCTTGCTTTGCTGCAACCCCCCAGGGAAAACACAAGCTCTTTGGGAAAACTCACTGTGTGGTTGGTGAGGGATACACCAGACGGGATGGAGATGCAGATGGGGATGTTTGCCCACTGCATCCCTGAGCTGCGATACACCTTTGAGATGGGAACCTCATCTATATTGAATCCCCAGCCACATTCCTGTTGGAGGGAACACCCTGCTCCCATCAAGTCAGGCTGCTGCTCTGCTGCTTTGGGGTTTTCAGTGCTGCTGCTCACAGCGCAGGGGAGAGAAGGATCCTTCCCTGACCCGTGTTCCCATCATCCGCATTACTGGGTGTTTTATGCAGACAGAGGCAATGATTTTAATGTCCTAGTGAACAAGCTGTCGGGACACATCAGCCTCAAAGGGCAGACTTCAGAGATGGCTTCTCCTCCCAGGCACTGCCTAGGCAAGGAAAACCAATTCCAGCTCTGCACACACACACACACCACGCGTGTGCCAGCACTGCTTGTGATTTTCCAGCCTTCAACAAAACACCCTTCAAACCCCCTTCCTCAACAGCGAGGTGAGCCTGAGGTTGGAGGGATGCAGATGGGCACAGCCGTGGGGCAGGCAGTGGGGGCAGCCCCACAGGCAGGAGCATGATGTGATGGAACATGAGCACCCGTCAAGAGATGAGCTGAGAAAAGCCATGAGCAGAGCTGACATCTGCCCCCTGGGCAGGTACCTAATGAGCAGAGACATTGTCCATTTGGGGAGAGAAGGTAAAGATAAGAGATTCCCAAGCTGACACCTGGCTGCCTCCATCGGTATTCCTGGTAAGGGATGGGGAATGCAGGGCAGTGGGTGAGTGGGATGGGGACAGCGTTGTCTCAGCATCTCACTTGTGCTGCCTGGAGCTCCTCTCTTTATTATCCTTGGGAACATACCTATGGGATCTGGTGGGGTCCCACATGTCCCCATGTCTGATGAAAAGGGACAAGGGAGGAGCATGGTCCTCGTCCAGTGGCACATCAGACCTGCTCTTGGCCAGGATCTGGGCACAGGCAAAGGCTCCTGTGTCCTGTGGTCCATAAAGCCAGCACCCTCAGCATCACCCCTCTTGGTGCTTCCCCAAACCTAGTCCAGTCAGTCCCTATAAACCCAGCCTATACAGCCCGCTTGTCATTAGCTCCTCCCTAACTTCCCTCCAGCCATCCTGCTATCCACCTTCAAACAGTGTCTGCTGATAAGACAGGAGCAGCAGAGTGGGAGAAGGGAGAGAACCATATCCCCCCTCGGTTTTCCCCTTTGGAAAACCTGGCTCTAAAAACACTAGTGAGTCAGCAAACTCCCTCTGTTTACCCATAAAAGCCTGGCAGGCACTTTGTGGTCCACCTGGGACAGCCCATATTGAGATGCTTTCTGTCCCCACCTCACTGCCTCCTTTTCCAAAGGCAGTCATAGAATCATCAAATCCCAGCCTGGTTTGCATTCAAAGGGACCTTAAAGTTCATTCAGTTCCAATCCCTGCCCCTGTTTAAGTCTCTTTGGGACCATCCTAGGTGAAAGGGGAGGTCCAGAAATGCCCAACGCAGGATGCCCTGGACCAAAGACAACATCTGGGGCACAGCAACTCCTCCCCAGCATCCGATGACCTGCTGGCCTGGAGCAGATGGAGCGGCTGCAAATCCCTCTGTAAGCCAGGGAAGGGGAATAATCTCCTAGAGGACAAATCAGCTGCAGGTGGGAAAACCCAGCATGCTGCCTTTTCCTTCCTCTTCCAGCAGATGCCAGCAGCATCCAGCATTCCTGGAGGGACAGCTGCTTCCCTGAGGGTGGAGAAGGTAGGACTGGGGTCTTGGGTACCTGGCAGAGACCTGGTTTTGGGACAAGCAGGCTCTTCATTTAGGTGGCAAGAAGTCCTTGGTGGGCTTAGGAAGCGTTGGGAGCTGCCACCAGAATGAGATGCATCATTTACAGTGGAATCCCTGGTACCTCCTCTCCTATGGGGAAGGATGGGGATTAGGTCCATTGGACTGGGCCAGTTTAGGTCCTCAGGATGGGATCTGGAGAACCAAATGTGTGCTCTCCAACACCCAGACATCACTAAAAGATGTGATGCACTGATGATGTTTAAAGGTCTTTTCCAACCTAGCTGATTCTATGAGGTTATGGTAAAGCACTAGAACCAGAGCTGAGGCCCAGCAGCAGACATCACCCATGGCTAAGCCTAATCCGTGCCTTTCAGAAGGGCGTTTGTGCTCAAAAGCCCCCAAAGCAGAGGTGAGCCCAAGGAGATCCAGAGCCTGCATAGCCCAGTCCTGCTCATGGGGCCATGCTCAAGCAGCCAACCTCTTCCAATTCATTTTCCTTCTGCTCCAGAGGCTAGGAGCTCAGCAAATCTGGTGCAAATCTCTGTGGTAGGGATTGTCGTTGATGACAGGCACATTAGCTCTCAGGAATGACTGGGAAGAGGACGCAAGCCAGGGAAAGGATGGAGACCATACAGGCTGGGACAAGGGGCATCTGGGCATGGATTGCATCCTGGTCCTCTGTCAGAGGCATGTGGATGAGATGCAACAGGGGCGCAGAGCCCTGGATGAGGTGTAACACACATTACCTGAGATTCATAGGATCAGCCAGGTTGGAAAAGACCTTTAAGCCCATCCAGTCCAACCATTCCCAGCACTGCCAAGGCCACCACTAACCCACGGCACTGAGGGCCTCAGCTACACAGTGTGTGAACACTTGCAGGGACGGTGACTGCAGCACTGTTCCAATGCCTGAGCACCCTCTGGGGAAGGAATTGTTCCTCATCTCCACCTAAACCTCACCAGGGGCAGCTCGAGGCTATTTCCTCTTGTCCCATCCCTTGTTCCTTAGGAGCAGAGATAATGTAGTGCCCCAGGAGTGTGTGTCCCTGGGGACCACAGCTACTCAAGCTGTGCACTGAGAGTGGGCAACCTCAGGGGAGGCTGGGAGCAATGATGCTCCAGGGCTGTTTCTCTGCACCATCCTTCCCATCACAGCCCTGCGTGTCCTCATGAAGCCCATCCTGAGCATCCCCAAGGCATTCTCCTCCCCTGATACAAAGCATCCCACACGGCCACGTGATGAGAATCTCCCCCAGAGTTATGGGATGGTGGGAACACATGGATTTTGCCACCACAGCAGAGGCTCAACTGCCCCATACAGGGAAGGGCTTCTGGATCTCCTCTCTATAGCTGCCCAAAGCATTCCCTTCATGTTATCACTTCAATAAAAGCCTTTAAATAGTACTTTGCTCTCCATATTTGAAGGCCAGAGACTCAAAGCAAGTCAGAATGTGAGTGACTCCCTTTGCTCCAGCTCCTACCCCACGCAAGGCCATTCCAGAGATGAATTCCAACTTGAAACCTCCATATCCCATCATTTCCAAGCCTTCCATTCTTTCTCCGCTCTCCCATAACACATAGAAGGGTTAAGATATTCACTTCAGGCACTGAAGCCTGGATGCCCTCACCCACTGGCATCACCAAGAGATCTCATTCTTATCATCTCAGGGATAAGCCAGCATCATTCTGATCACCCCTGGACCTGTGGGTGCAAAAGCATCCTCCAAACAAGGGGCCCTGACAAAGGGGATTGGCTGCCCAGCAGCAAGGATGTTGAAGCAAAGATATCATAACCAGGAATGCGCATCCGTGACATGGGAGGACTTGGGGGGCAGAGCCTATGCCATGATGTGTTTGCACACGGTGGTGACCCACAGCAGCACTCCCAGCCCCACACTGGTTGTGCTTTGGTGTTTCATAGAATCCCAGCCTGGATTGGCTGGGAAGAGACCTTAAAGCTCATCCTCACAGGGAAGAGCTTCTGCCTAAGAGCTCATCTCAGTCTCCCCTCTGGCAGGCTAAAGCCATTTCCCTTGTCCTGTCCCTACAGGCCCTTGTCCAAAGCCCCTCTCCAGGTCTCCTGTAGCCCCTTTAGGCATTGGAGCTGCTCTAAGGTCACCCCTTAAGGAGCCTTTTCCTCCTCCTCCAGGATGCCCTGGTGCTGGTTGCTCCCCCCGTGCCCACCGCAGCAGGTCCGCAACCTGGGGACACTTCAGCATCGCGCAGTACCAGAGATGCCACCATCACAATTCCCTAAGGACAAATGGGAATTGCTCGGAAGCAGCTTTTCCCAATCCAGGGCCCTCCAGGACACTTGAATTTTCTCAAACTCCATCACCTTGTGCTGGGAATGTCAGGACTAGAGGGTTTTTGCTCCTTGGTGGCAGAGATTCCTGAGTCATCCTCCAGCCCATGCCCTTGAAATGAAGCCAAAAAAGCTTTTACCCAAAGCAGGCAGCAATCAGGATACCAGATCTGGAGCTCCAGGATTAACCCCTTCCTGGGAGACGCTGGCTTGGTTGCCCTTGCATGCAGACCCTCTTTCCCTCTCCTCAATGAAGCCTTTCCCCACTGAGTTTCGGGGTTCAACAAAGGGAAGAAGTGATTGAAAACATAATTCAGAAGCACTTTGAGCATCCCTCAGCTACCTCCCAGCAGGGTCTGGCAGTGGTCTCAGCGTCTGCATCCTTGGCCATCAGACAGGGGTTTCCCTCTTGCGTCCTCCCATAGGCCACTATGGAAATGCTCCTAGAAAGCACGGATTAGGTGATGAAGACCTTGGGTGCCGCTTTACCTTCAATGGGGCTCTCCATCTCCAGACCTACAGCCGGAGATGGTCTGCACTAGGTGCTGCTCTCCATCCCCTCCACTTTTGGGAACACATTTCAACCTCCCAAACCCTGGCACAGGATCCCAGCAGGACCATCATTCCTTCCCTACTGTACCCCTCGGGATGCAGACTCTCTCTTCTCTTGCAAGGATGGAGAACATGAACCGTTCACAGCCAGCAAAGCCCGGAATGCAGCACCTGGCTTCTGCCCCACACTTCTAGCACCATGGAACCCTATGGGGCAGCACAGCCCTGGGTGGCTGCCCTGCGGTGCTCTGTGCAATGGCCATGCAGCATCTACTTCGGGGTGGGGATGCTCTGCAGCAGAGGCCACTGGAGGATGCTCCTCACAGCATTGGGCTGCTACAAGGAGGCATTTTCCACCCTCTTCCTCTCTGGCATGGGTCAGCAAAGCCCCACAAAGGCTCCAGGAGGAACTTACTGAGAGGAGCTGGGCATTAAATGCTGACCCAATAAGGAGCCAAATAGACCTACCCCTGTCAACCCATAGGATGAGGGGTGATGGGAAGCACTGATGAGCCAGCTCCATTTCAGAGGGAGAGCAAAAAGGTCCCAGCTGGGTAAATGGGCTCCTAGGAGATGATTTACCAAGCTGTGGGGGAAGCTTGGAGGCTCCACAAACAAGGCCTGAGCCCCCTTCCTCCCCTTGGCATCGATACTGGGGCTGCATCTGCCCCATAAGCTGCCCAGGAGCAACCATCAGATCAGTCCCAGTGGGATCCTCACACCCAAACCCCACCATCCAAAAACCACAACCTAGGGCTCACCCCCCACAGCATCCTGCCCATCACCCATCCACACCCATACTGGACCAGTCACCCCACTTGGGGACCCCCTTTGTGATGCCAGGACATCACTTTGGGGCTCGTTCGGGCAGAGACTTGGAGCAAAGCAGCATCAGGGTTCGGGATGGAAAACTCTCAGCAGCCTCATAGACGTTCACACGGGGGAGGGGGGGAAACCCCTAGGGACAGTAAAAGCGGGGATCCCGCTGTGTCCCCCGCGATGCCATCACCACCAACACCCCCCTCTATGACCCCGAATGGGGGACCCGGCACCTCCCACCCGACGGATGGGTCGAGGGCAGCCCCGACAGCACCGGGAGCCCGGTCCCGACAAACAACGCAAAGGGAAGCAAACAACGCCCCTACCTGTGCCCGCACGGACGGAAGGAGAGCAGGGCTCTATGGAGCGGGGAGGGGGCGGGCAGGGGCACGCAATAACAGAGGAGACGAGCGGATGCGCCCTGCCCGGCCCCGCGGCTCTGCCCTGCCCCCTCCGGCTCTGCCCGGCCCCCTCCGGCTCTGCCCGACCCACCCGGCTCTGCCCCTTCCCCTCCCTGACCGAGCTCCAGTTCTTGCCCCTGGTCCTGAGCCTACCGCAGCTCCTGCCCCTGTCCCATCCCTTGCCCATATCGCAGACCCTGCTCAAGCCCTTTCCCAGCACCAGCATCATCAGACCTTCACACTGCCCCAGCCCCTGCCCTTGCACCTACCCAGTCCCTTCTCCTGCCCCAGCCTCCCTTTCTTACAGCCCCTGCTTCTGTTTCTTCCTGTCCCTATCCGGCCCTTTCCCCTGCTCCATCCCCTTCCCTTGCTCCAGCTCCTGCCCTGCCCCTGCCCTGCCCCTGTCCAGCTCCTTCCCCTGCCCCAGTTCCTGCCCCTGCTCCTGTCTCTGCCCCTCTCCAGCCCGTTCACCTGCCCCAGCTCCAGCCCCAAGCCCCAGCATCCAGGCACTGGGGGATGCCACCCCTTGGGCTGGGGGGTTGCTCCCCCCATGTGAGCCCTGTGCTGCCAGCACCCTGCCCTCTTTGCACAGATACATCTGCCCACCCGGCCCTTGCACCCTTGGGTGCTATCCCAAGCTGGGGGAGCCTGGCCAGTTACTGGGGCTGGTAGTGGCAGCATCACTTTGTCAAGGGACACACGCCAGGGCGGGTGCATGGGGGTCCCAGTGTTCCCAGACACACACCCTGGGGTGCTCCTGCTGCTGCCACTGTCCTGGCATGGAAAGACAAGGACCCCAACACAGGCGGGGGGTATATGGTGGGCACGGAGAGCCTATGGACACATGTGCTGTGGTCTTACCATCCTCTCCAGGACTGCTTTCCTCTCCTGGGGGAAAACTGCTTTGGGGATCAAACATGTCACCATTTAAGACAGGACTTGGGATGTCCCCATCCTCAATAACACACCCTGGCTCTATCCATTTGGCTGAGAAAACGAGGGAAAACCCGAGTGTAATAAACACTGATGTAGGCTCTGCCACGCTGGTTTGGTGCTAAGCAGCAAAGGGGCTCGATGGGGTGGGAAGACCCCAGGCTGGACCCCTCCCAGCCCTGGATGGGAAGGGTGTGTGATGATCCCAGGATACCCTGGATCCCGCTGCTGCACTGGAGGCAGCAGCACATCAATATTTCAGCGGAGTAGCCGAGGCCTGTCAGGTTGCATTTGCTTCCAGCAGGATGAGTGCTGGAACAGGGGGTGGAGAGAAGATGCTCTCAGATGGGATGATGAGCCCTCCACCAGCTCCAGCGCCCGATCCTTCGTTTCCCCGCACGAATACTCTTCCCTCTGGGATCGGTGCAGGTCCGTGCTTCAATCCGTGTCGTAAAACACGCGGGGGCGGGGGGTATGGAAATAAATCCAAGCCGCTTTGGGCAGCGGGGCATTAAATCACAGCAACCAGAGGCCACGGTCGATGGGCGGAGAAGTAACTCCAGCTCGGAGGGCAGGGATTTCCCCCTTACCCCCCTCTTTGTCTCGGATACACAACCACAAGCTGAGAGCGTTGGCTCTGCCCTCCAGGGGTTGGCCGGGCTCCGGCTCCTCCTCCTCTTCTTCCTCCTCCTCTTCCTCCTGCCCGCTGCACTGTGGAGCTTGTAGTTCCCGCGCTGCTCCGCACAGGGGGTACGGCCACGTTTTGTGAGCACCCCGTATTCCCCCCGACATCCTCCTCCTCTTCCTCATCCTCCTCGCTGCGGATCCGGCTCTCAGCAGGACCATAGGGAGCCCCGGGACCCCAGCACCGTGCCCGGGCCCGCCGCTTCCATGCCCACTGCCCCCCAGGTACGGCCGGGGGGCTGCGGGGGTACGGGGTGCTGCGGTACCCGGGGTACCTGCGAGGATGCGGGTGCCCACCGGCTGCTGCTCGGGATGTGGGGGTCCCCCATGGTCCCCGTTTTCCATGTGTACCCCAATCCTTTCCTGAAGGAGCAGGGTGTTGGGGGGTGGGGGGGAGGGAGGATCCAGAGAGGTGCCCACACTGTGGGTGAGGGTGTATTTTGGTGAGCTTCCCGCTTTGTTTTAGGGACCGAAACACCCCCATCGCCTCTGTGGCTTCCCCACTATATATGTCACGCTTTGGCAGTGCCACCAACATGTGCCTATAGGGAGAGCATCCCCCTATGTCCCCCCCTTTGGTCCTGTCCCCTCTGTCCCTTGGTGGCTTTGGCTCCTATGAGGAGCTGTGCCAGCGCTCGTGGCCCTGGGTTGACAAGCGCATGATGGCGATCCCTTGTCAAGGTCACAGTATGATAACCCAGCATTCAGGTTCACGCTGCCCGTGCCCTGCACCCTCTGTTTTGGAGGGAGAACAGCACTGGGCCTGGAGCGTCCCTTGGGATCTGCACCCGCTTCCCTAGGAGCAGCGGATGGGCCAGAGGGATGGGTCTGGATGGATGGGTTCAGGGCTTGGGGTCCCGGCATGTGTGGGACACAGGTGCTGTGAGTTCAGAGCCAGCACCCCAGGGGACAGTGGCACCAGGGCACTGACGCAGAACTGGCTTTAGTGCACATGGTTTCCTTTGGATCAGGTAAATATCCATCCCACATGGATGTGGAAGGAAATGGGGAGAGGTTTGGAGCGGAAGGTGGACAACAGCCCATTGGGATCCCGCTGCATGAGCCCCCCCCACCCTTCCCGAGAGTCTCTGCTGGAGATGGTGATCACTCATCCCAGCAGGATAAGTGGGAATGGGACATAGTCCAGGAGGGCACAGCGCAGGGCTGGGGTGGGCATTCAGTGGGGGTTTAGCCATTGCTCCTTGCCCTTCCTGGCACAGGGTCCCTTCCAGCACCAGCAAGCACGCTGTCCCTGCCTTGTAGCCCAGGGGCCTATTTAATGCTTATTTACCCCTGTTTAAAAGTCGGGGCTGTTTGCCTGGCTGTGAGCTTGTTTTAGCAATGCTTATGTGCTGAAATCCCATGGGAATGCCACTGGAACAGTGAGTCCTCACTGGGGCACATGGGCACCCTGCTTCCTGCTGCTGGTTCTGATCATGGTCAGCTTTTCCCACCTTTCTCTTCTCCCCATTAACTGCTTGTGCTATCCGGAAGGGGGTTCTCAGGATGGCAGTGGTTGGGGCATGGGCTGGGACCATGGACTTGTTTTTTAATGGCCGTGATTAGCTGTTCTGCAATTAGCAGGGTCACTGGGTTTCTAGACCTTGCTCCCATGGCGTGGATTGGCACACAAGGGATTTTTATGGCTCAAAAAGCACTTGTGGGAGTAGGCAGCACGTAGGAGGACACTCAGTCCCTGCCTTCATCCTGTGACCACTAATCAGGCTTCCCCGGCACTGCCAGCTTTCCCATGGCTAAGTCTTGGGATTTAGGTATTTAATCCCCCTCCACACCGTGAACCTTTGTGGTGCTTTGCATCCTCCCCACGCTGGGTGATGCTGTGCGAGCATTGCATCCCACCAGGGGAGAGCAAAGGGGCAGCCACAAACCTATGGTATCTAACACCGGTGGCCCCGTACCCAGTGTGCACATGAACTTACTTTCACAACCAGCACCATCTCCCTCCGCAGCATCCCTGGCGCAGGGTATCTGCATCCCTCCACCTCTGGGTCTGCAGCTCTGCTTCAGAGAGGGGGTAAACCCCAACTCACTGACTCCTAAAAGGGAGGAGAAGATGATGGGGGGCAGAGGAAGCAAACCCAGGTTCTTCCTGCGTCAATGCTCTTTGAGAGGAGATGCCCTGAAAGGGCCCCCCCATCTTTCTTGCACAACGAGCCTGCTTTTCCTCTTGCAAGAACATGTCCTGGGGAGAAGGTAGTGCTGTTTATTTGCCTTGTGATTATAGAGGAATTTGAGCTCGTGCCAAAAGCTGCTTTCTCCCCAGGAGCTGCAGCTATGTGGCTTTTGATGCATCGGAGCGTGCCTGAGATGGGCTGCCCACAAAGCCCATCTAGCTGATGGTCCCCAGGATAATGCCGCTGTCCTGCTGCAGAGCCGGTGGAGCCATGCCCAAGACGGATGAGGATGCCAAAAAGCCAGCATCAGAGGCAGTACCAGACCGGCATTGGAAGCTACAAGTCTTCTACCTCTGCTTCTATGGCTTCATGACACAGATCCGGCCTGGGGAGAGCTTCATCACACCCTATCTCTTGGGGCCTGATAAGAACTTCACACAGGCAGAGGTGAGCCACGGGTAGCCTGTTCCCCTCTGGCGTCCCCCTTTTCACCACGCTGGGGCTGGCCAGAGCATCCTCCTGTGGTGCAGAGGGGTGCCACATTCCAGGCGACGGGGCATGTGGTGGGGTATGGAGGTCAGAGAAGGTGGTGTGGTATAGGTCTGGCTGGCAGCATGTCCCTGTGCCACCAGGCTGCGAGGGCACCCTGTTCCCTAAGTCTCAAGTTCAACTTTCCCCAGCATTAAAAGCCTTGTCCCCAGGCTCGCAACCAGTTATGGGGGGTGATGCCAAAGCCCTGTCCCACTAAGGGAGACCCTCCCATGCTGGTGCACATTTGGGGGCACAGAGCTGAGCACCACCAAGCTGCTGGCAATGATGGGGTTAGATGAGGAGGGGCCCCATGCTGTTGTCCCCTGACCAGGAGATGCTGGCTCTGGTCCCAGAAGGCTGCTGCGTCCGTGGGAACTCCATGTTCCCAGCATGGAAGGGGGCCGAGTCTCAGCCATGAACCCTGCTGAGAGCAACATGAGCCACATTCCTTACAGAGGAGGGGGGGCAGTGGCTTGTTCCTATGGGCTGGGGATGTCATGGCCATGCTCATCCCCTCCTTACACACTGCAGGTGACCAATGTGATCACACCGGTGCTGAGCTATTCCTACATGGCCGTGCTGGTACCCATCTTCTTACTGACGGACTACTTGCGCTACAAGCCGGTGCTGGTGCTGCAGAGCCTGAGCCACATCTCCATCTGGCTGCTGCTGGTGTTGGGTACCTCTGTCCTGGCCATGCAGCTGATGGAGTTCTTCTACGGCATCACCATGGCCGCCCGCATCGCCTATTCCTCCTACATCTTCTCCCTCGTCGCTCCATCCCGCTACCAGCGTATGGCCAGCTATTCCCGCTCCGCTGTGCTCCTGGGTGTCTTCACCAGCTCGGTGCTCGGCCAGCTCTGCATCACCTTGAGTGATGTCTCCTTCCTCACCCTCAACTACGTCTCCTTGGGCTTCGTCAGCTTCGGCCTCATCCTCACCCTCTTCCTCAAGCGGCCCCAGCGCAGCCTCTTCTTCAACCGTCCCGATGGGGCCGTGGATGAGGCTGTACCATCTGAGATGGACAAGATGGCAGGAGGGGACGGTGGCAGGGGGACAAAGGGATGGAGGGACATGGCACTGTGCCGGATGCTGCGGGAGGTGGGAGCGTTGGCCAAGCAGCCCCAGCTTCGGCTCTGGTCCCTGTGGTGGGTCTTCAACTCGGCTGGTTACTACCTGATGCTGTACTACGTGCAGATCCTCTGGAATGAGATCTACCCGTCCACGGACAACCGCCGTGTGTACAACGGAGGGGTGGATGCTGCATCCACGCTGCTGGGTAATGCTTGCGTTGTTGGGGACAGTGTGGGATGTGTGGGAATTCTGGGATGGACTCCACCGTGCTGCTGCATCCCTGGGAATGGCAGGTCTTCAGTGGTGTTTTTGGGGTGTTTTGATCGAGGTAATAGGGTGAGCATCACTAGGCTGGGGGATACAAGGTGGTCCCATGCTGCTGAGGTGTTTACAGCATCCTTCATCCTCTCTTCAGGGGCTGTTGCCTCCTTTGCTGCTGGCTACTTGAAGATCCGCTGGACGCTGTGGTCAGAGCTGGTGATCGGGATGGTGACGGCTTTCCAAGCGGGATTACTGCTGCTCATGAACACCACCAGCAACATCTGGCTGTGCTATGCTGCCTATGTCCTCTTCCGCGGCTTCTACCAGTTCCTAGTGCCCATTGCCATGTGCGTGGTACCCCTTGGAGACCCACTTCCACCCCAGCAATGGGGCTGGTACCAGGGGTTCACTGGTGCTCCATCTCTTCCCCAGTTTCCAGATTGCGACGTCCCTCTCCAAAGAGCTCTGCGCACTCATCTTCGGAGTCAACACCTTCTTCGCCACAGTGCTGAAGACCATCATTACCATCATTGTGGCTGACAAGAGGGGCTTGGGCTTGCCCGTGCATCACCAGGTAGGGATGGGGAGGCATCTAGGATGGAGGTGGTTCCTTAATGGTGTGGGATGAAGGTGAGGGCTGCAAGCGTGATCTTCTCCCCCCTTCCTCTCTTGCAGTTCTTTGTGTATTTTGGCTACTTCACGCTGCTGGCAGTGACCTACCTGCTGGCGGCTGTTGGTGTGGGCATCCGGTACAGCCGCCACAAGCAGCCAGGAGAGCTGGCGTTGGCCAAGGAACCATGCCAGGCCCCCGCAGAGCTGCCACCAGGACAGGAGCAGAGTCTGGATGCTGGTGCTATGCGAGCTTGAGACCACCGTGGTTGGGTCTTGGCTCCGTGAGCATCACCGTGCACATAGACTGATGTCCCACCATTGATCCATGGTGGACACAACCCCATGGGACCTGTTTTTGGAAGGGCTGCAGTCCTCCCCTGGCCATAAACATAAGCACAACGGGGGCAGGATGCCTGTGGCTGCCATCACTTGTGACCACACAGGGCTATATGGATGGGGTGCAGTGATTCTCCTGGCCATCACCTCCCCATCATCGTGCAGAGCCAGCCTACAAGAGGATAACATTTCTTTATTCAGTGCCTTTAGAAAATGGTTTATAGGACACAACTGACACAAAACCAAACCAATCCACAGGCTTTAACTTGCATTAGACACAAAATACAGTAGACTGTAAGAAATAGAGACCGTGTGACTCATCACACAGCTTTTATGGTAAGAATTCCCATACAATAACCAAAAAAAGCTAGTAACAAATGGATCTTGTTGTCTTTTTGTTCTTTAGCACCTTAGGTTTGCCCACCCCCCTTTCAAAGCAGCTTTGGTGCACCTCGGCCCTTAGTGTGCAGCAAAGCTGGTGTTGGGGAAGGGGAGGGCGATGGCGGTGCCTGCCCTCAGCACCACACGTGCATGTAAACACATGCTAAGGGCATGCCTGGCCCCACATCGGGGCCACCCCATTGCCCCAGTACCCCCTGTGCTGGTGTGGGGTGCATGGAGGGGATGGTCCCCTCCGCAGCTGCTGGCTGGGAGGTGAAGGTGAGGATGATGATGATGGGGGACTGGGCGGTATGGTCCTTGCCTTGGTAGGATGGAGACCATCTATGGGGAGCCCTGGCACTGCCATGGGACTGTCCCTTGCTTGGGTGGGATGCTGGGGTTTTGGCTGGAGAAGACTCCATGGCCACAGCATCAGGGATGGGTGAAGAAGAACCCTTCTTCTTGGGTCCAACCCCAAGCTCCTGGTGAAGACAGTGTGGGGCTGCGGGGGATGGTCAGAGGACCCCTGTAGGCTTCCCAGGAGGACACACCACATCCCCCTGAAAAGAGCATCTGAGCAGGTTGGGGGACACAAGCTGAAGTGGTTAAATATTAGGAGTTAGAAGTGGAGCCAGAGGAGGAGGAAGGCAACCTGACCACCTGCAAACCCCTGCCATCCGAGGGTGAGGATGATGATGATGAGATACTCTTTGGTCTGTGGGAGAAGCAAACCCTGCGGGGCAAGGGCATGTGGAGCCTGAGGACCACGGGGGTGCCGGGCTCACCTAACCTTCCCTGGGGAGATGCAGGGTACCCAGGGGGCTGGAGGGTATCACTTTTTGGCAGCGGTCATGAAGCTGTTCTCGATGCAGAGCACAATGAAGGTGTGTTGGCAGCTGCTGGCCTCCTGCTCCAGCAGCTTCCCAGAGCCCAGGGAGGAAGCCTGCCCGGTGGCTGTGTTCTCCTCTGTCCTCCATGCCTCGCAGTAGCTTTCGGGCAAGCGCCGGCCCTTGGCATCCGAGCCATGCCAGACACTCTTCTGGGGCCTGCAAGGGAGGAAGGTGGGGAGCTGCTGCTGCCCCACACAGTCCAGACCCCATCTCCCCTCTTTTCCCCCATCCGGCACTCACCATGCTGCATCCCTCAGAACATCCCGGCCATCAAAGGAGAGAATGCGGGAACCGGCTCGCAGCGGAGCCCCGCTGCCCGTGAAAAGGGCTTCCCAGTTAGTGAAGAGCACTTCATCCTGGTAGGGGGATGGAGAAAGAAGGGAGAAGGGTCATCACAGGAGCATCATAGGAGCTCTGCACAATCTTCATAGAATCCCAGCCTGGTTTGGGTTGGAAGGGACCTTAAAGCTCATCCAGCTCCAATCCCCTGCCATGAGCAGGGACACCTTCCACTAGAGCACTGCCCATCCAACCTGGATGCTCACTGCCATGCAGATGGATGGGGCTCACAGGGGATGTTGTTGGGAAGGGGATGGGAGCACACACGTACCCGGAGGTTGACGATGGGCATGGTGGCACGGTCAGCCCTGCGCACGATGCTGTAGAGGTCCTGCAGGCGGGAGGACAGGAAGGCACGGAAGGTGCCGGCCAGCCCGACCTGCCGGGCTTGTTGGAAGCACTGGAAGTCAGCCCCCCGGATGCCACGCATGCCACCGCTCAGCGGCGTGTTGAGGGCCACCAGGTGAAGCTGCCAAGAGGGGGCAACATTGAGGGACACGGCTTCATCAACCAAGAGCATCGCCTCCCCTCCACCAGCACTCACAGCAGGCTGGAAGTCCTGGTGCACATGGGCAGCCACCTGGGCTGGATCTGGGTAGCGATGGATGTAGTAGCTGTTGAGGAGCTCGTGCTGGTGGTGCAGCAGGGGCTGCTCGGGCAGGCGGTGCTGGTTGGCCACCACCTCGTCCCCACGCCAGGGTCGGGCGGTAGGAGGGGGACTGTGGTTGCGGAGGGGATGCAGGGGACCACGGGGCTGCAGAGCGGGCTGAGGGCCGCTGTAGTGGATGCTGGGCAGCTTGTCGTACACCTCGTTGTCCTGGGGATGGAGGGGAGATGGGGTGAGGGTGGTGATGCCCCCAGTGGGGGTGAGGATACAGATGCAGGTGGAGATGGTTGGAGACGGATGGAGATGGAAATGAGAATGGCATGGGTATGGTTGGAGCTGGGGATGGAGATTACTGGAGATGGAAGTGTTTGGGAATGAATGGAGATGGATATGGGAATGGCGTGGGGATATTTGGAGCTGGGGATGGAGATGGTTGGAGATAGAGATGGATGGAGATGGGAATGGCATGAGGATGGTTAGGGGTGAGGATAGAGATGCAGGATGGAGGCGGAGATGGTGGGGGATGGCTGGGGATGGAGATGGCTGGGGAATGGACGGAGACGGGAATGGCATGGAGATGGTTGGGGAGGGAAATGGGAATGGTATGGGGATAGTTCAAGCTGAGGATAGCGGTGGTTGGAGATGGGGCTGGAGATGGTTGTAAATGGAGATAGTCAGGGATGGGATGAGGATGGGGATGAAAGATGGAGCTGGGAGACAAGCACTCACCAGAGCCGAACTGGGCATCACGGTGTGCTCCTCTAACTGCAAGGCAGCAGCACATCAGATCCCTGCTTCCCACCTTCCTCCCCAACCCCCCCCCCCCATAAGCCCCCCCATAGACCCCCCTAAACCCGCTTGCAGCTCCCTGTGCCAGTGCCACCCAAATGGGTCCCATCCCAGCTCACCAGGACGCGGCGGATGCCACCACGCAGGCGCACGTAGAGCTCCTGCCGGTCACTGAGGAAGATGAGGCTGCCCTCGGGCAGGTCCTGCGCGGTGCTCAGCATCGCCTGGTATGTTGGCAGGGTGCGAAGCTGCGGGCACAGAGCACGGTGGTGGTGATGATGGGGATCAGGGCTCGACTAATGGATGGCATCCACCTCCCTGCCCAGAGCTCCGCCTCACCCCCAAGGACATCCCGCTACTGCCTGGTGGTCCAGGGGGTCCCGGTGGTCCAGGGGGTCCAGGGATGCTGATAGCTGATGGGGGAAGAAGGGGGAGATGGGGAAAGTTGCAGCATGGGTAGGGATGCTGGGGGTGCAATGGCAAAGGTACTCACCTTGTCTATGGGGACCTGGGAAGGAGGGTGGACCAGGGGGGCCGGGAGGGCCAGGAGGGCCCTGCCGCCCCTCGTAGCCGATTCCCGGGGGGCCCTGAGGTCCAGGAGGCCCTGGCAGGCCAACAATGCTGTCCCCTTTGGGACCCTAGGCAGTGCGAGAGAGCATCCCTGGAGCAAAGCACCCAGGGGTGCCTCTGCCCCCCCCATGCCCTCCTCATCCCTGCACCATGGGGTACTCACCGGCAGCCCAGGGTAGCCTTGGGGCCCTGGGGGTCCTGGCGGCCCGGAGAGGCTGGGGCTGTAGATAGGGGTGCTGCCCGGCTCACCCTTCTCACCCTTGGGACCTGCGTCCCCCTTGTCACCCTGCAGGACGGCACAGCCTTAGGGTGGGCATTTGGGGTGTACCCGGTACCCATAGGTGAGCAAAGGGCTTACCCGCAGGTTGGCACTGAAGTGAGCTGAGTCATAGGGGAAGTGGCCTGTGGAGATGGAGAAGGAGACCAGAGGGTGGGCATGAGCCACCCCCTGCCCACCTCTACCCTATGGGGACTGGTCACCTACCTGGGGGTCCTGGGGGTCCAGGATCACCCCTCTCTCCCTTTTGTCCTGGGAACTGGTGGAAACCTGCATGGAGCAGCAGAGATGTCATTCCATCATTCCGTCTCTAATGGAAGTACCACCCTGCTGGGGGTACCAGGAGAGAGACACCTCCTTACCAGGGAAGGCTGGCAGCACGGGATGCCTGGAGTCACTGAAGGCCTGTGGGAATGCAAAGGAAGCAGCTGCAGCATCCTCAATGTGATTCTGATCCAGCCCCACACGCTGGATGCCGCTGGAGCATCCTCCATCCCGTCCAGACAGGCAAGGAGCACTGGTGGGGGGACCTGCTGACCACCCCTCAGCATCCCCCCCATCACCATGCCCATGTTGTTACTCACGTTGCTGCTGTCATACACTATGCTGCCAGGGGGCCCGGGAGGCCCTGGGGGGCCTGGGGGTCCTGGGGGACCCTGGTGAGGAGAGAAGCTGTGTCAGGGTCCTGCAAGATGGGCTGTCCCCATAGAGGGAAACCAAAGGCCATTGAGGGGCAAGCAGTCCCTGAGGAAGGGAGGCATTGGATTGGGGTCCATAGGGAGCTCCTCAGTGTGTGTACCGGGGTGGGGGGCTCAGTGATGCTCACCCTCAAGCCCATCATGCCACTGACATCTGCAGGGTCCCCCTTCTCACCCTTCAGCCCATTCATGCCAGGACGTCCCTGTTGGATGAGCAGCACAAAGATGAGCATCATCACCCTCCCAGTGTCACTTCCGGAACTGTGGCATCACCTCCAGCACCCTGGCATCACCTCCAGCACCCCGGCATCACCCTGACCCTCAGCAACATGGCAGAGATTGGGATGCAGGATGTGCAAATGGGATGGGGGGACACGGTGGAGAAGGCAATGGCAGAGGGGACAAACAAACCGGGAGCAGGTCTTACGGGTCTGCCCGGGAAGCCGATCTCTCCCTTCATCCCTGCTCGTCCCTGAGGACCCTGGAAGAGGAGAGGATACGAGGATGCTCAGAGCAGGGACACCCCCATGGGATACGAGGAAGATGGGGATGGTTGATGGTGACTTACGGAGGGTCCTACTGGTCCTCGTAGCCCTGGCTCCCCCTGTGGATAGTGGAGTGGGAAAGGACATCACCACTGGGCCCTCCTGCTATCCATCCCATGGGATGTGCCCTCATTCCTGCAGCGCACCCACCTTTTCTCCTTTCACCTTTGCAGTGACCATGGTCCCATCGGGGCTGATGATAACACCAGGCTCCCCCTTCTCCCCCTGTAAGAAAGGACGAGGCATGAGGGGAGATGCAGGGATGAGGGTCTTCCCTCCCATAGCATCATCACCGGCACGAGGCAGGGTGGGGGACCAGGCAGAGGTGACGTGGAGCAGTTACCTTCAACCCTGGAATGCCCTGGGGACCAGATGCGCCCCTGTCTCCTTTCGGTCCCACCGGGCCCTGCAGTGAGGAGCACAGAGCATGTATCAGTCCCAACCCATCAAACCCTCTTGAAAGCATCACCAAAGCTTGCTTTCACCCCTGTGGCCCCCAACCCTGCCAGGAACTCACCGGGAAGCCAGCATGACCCGGTCTGCCCTGCAGAGAGAAGCAGAGATGCTTAAGAGCAAATCCCTCTTCCCCTCGGGGTTGGACTAGATGGGCTTGGAAGGTCACTTCCAACCCCAGCTGTTCAATGATTCCCAAAGGAAGCAGTGCCCTCCTTCAATGGGAATGACTAGCAGGAAGGCACCTACCTCTGGACCAGGAAAAGCCATCAAAGACTTCTGGAAAGGAAGGCAAAATGGGGTTTTTCACCCTGTGGTGTCCCTCAGTCTGTCCCCCCCCAGGAGCCCTCACTTACATCTTCACTTGAGACACCAATGACCTGCCCAGGGGGACCAGGGGGGCCGGGGGGACCAGGCAGCCCCACACCATCTTGGCCACGCTCGCCCTAGAGAAGACACAAGCCATCAGTGCCCATGCCACCAAGTGCCTGTCCCCAGTGTCCCCAGCATCACCCACCTTCTCGCCAGGGCTGCCTCTGTCACCTTTGGGTCCCTGTAAGGAGAAGCAGGCAGGGGTGAACTTCTCACTTAGCACCTCAAAAGTGGAGACCCCTCTATTCCCGCCTGCACTCAGCAAAGACATTCAGGCCATTACCATCACCACCACCTCTGCCTGAAAGGACCTGGCTGGGATGCTCCTGCATGGAGGCGGTGGTGGGCAGGGTGACAAGATGATGGGGACAGGATCCTAAGCGCATGGTGAGTCTGGTCTTAGAGAAGGGGAACAGCTAAAGGCAATGATGGGGTTGGATTTTGGCTGCTGGGAACGGAGCTGCTGCAAGTGATAAAGGATGGAGTGAGGGGGCTGATGGAAAGGGGGTGCTGATACTCCCCTACCTGTGGTCCAGGGAAGCCCTCCAGGCCAGGGCGGCCATCCACACCAGGAACACCAGCATCTCCCTGCAAGGAGATGCAAGAAAGGGTAAGATGCAGGATGAAGCATCCTCCCAGCTGGGATGGGGAGCACAGGGATGCTGCCCGGTGTCCTGGAAAACCGAATGCTCACTCACAGCTCATCCCAATCTCCTGGAACTCCTACCTTTGGTCCCTGCAAACCAGGCTGCCCGGGGCTGCCAACCTCCCCCTACAAGGAAAGAGGTGTCAAAGCAGGAGCATCCCCACAGCCTGCCCATGGGCATCCTGCAAGGATGGAGCTGGGTGAAGGTGTTTGAGGAACTCCTCACCTTCAGCCCTGGCAGTCCCGGCACCCCCTGAAAGCAACAAGAAGGGGTCCATAAGGACTGGGTGGTGGCAAGGGACATGATGCTCCAGGGAGGAGAGGAGGGAAGCACAGAGCTACCTGTGGTCCTTCAGGTCCACGTGGTCCAGGGGAGCCACTGGCATACAGCAGTCCCGAGCCCTCCATGTCACCCTAGGTTGGAGGGGGAGAAGGGATTGAGCCATGTCCATCCCCAGCTCCATTCCATCACCCCTCATCACTGGGGTCAGCACTTACAAATCCAGCCTCGTAGCCTGGCCCTGGTGGTCCGGGGGGGCCGGGGGGTCCCAGTGGTCCACGGGGTCCCATGGGCCCAGGTAGACCAGCTAAGCCCGGTTCTCCTGGGGCTCCTGCTGGTCCTGTTTCTCCCTTGCTGCCCTGCAAAGGGGATAAGGAAAACAAGGTGAGAACACCCCATATGGAGACAGGCTGAGAGCATTGGGGCTCTTCAGCCTGGAGAAGAGAAGCTGCATGGAGACCTCAGAGCAGCTTCCAGCGTCTGAGGGGTACCTACAAGGATGCTGGAGAGGGACTCTTCATCAGGGACTGTAGTGATAGGACAAGGGGTGATGGGTTCAAACTGAAACAGGGGAAGCAGCGCATCCCCTCCCACGTCCCCAAACCACCCACTGGGACAGGACACGGATGCTCCCTGTCTGTAGAGGGGCTTTGTGGGAAGGAGCATTGCTCAGCATGGACATCCTTCATCGCAGTTGGCTCCAGCTCCCCATGCAATGCGCACGGTGGCCACAAGAGGCTCGTCTACACTCGGGAATGCGGTATCATTGCGCCCCAGCTTGGTTTGGGTTGGAAGGGACCTTAGAGCTCATTCAGTTCCATGGGCACGGACACCTTCCACTAGAGCAGCTTGCTCCAAGCCCCTGTGTCCAACCTGGCCTTGAACACTGCCAGGGATGGGGCAGCCACAGCATCTCTGGGCAGTGCTATGGAGGAACCCAGATGCCTGCATCCCTCTCCCCATTCTGGTGCAAGGTGACCCCCCCAAGCACCATCTCTGCCTGCAGCCTGCACATGGGATGCCCCCTAAGAAACCCACCCAGTACCTTGGGTCCTGGTGCACCGGGGAGGCCAAGGTCACCCACGTCGCCCTGGGGAGAAGGAGAAGGAAGAAGAGGGTGTGAAGATGCTACTCAGCTCCAGGCAGGAGCGGGCTGGTGCTTCCCAACCTGGGGATGGAAGGAGCTGGGACCAGGGGTGTCTGACATCCCTGATGTGCTCCCAAGGGGTTATGGGGTAGGGGACACTCACCTGCTCTCCTTTGGGCCCTGGCTGCCCGGCTGCCCCATCTCTTCCAGGAGGACCCTACAAGACACTCAGGAGCTGGCTCCAGTGCAGCAGAACCCCATGGGGCAGGTGGGCACCACCGCAGGGCATAGTTATAGCCCCGTTGCCAGGGGGTGGCCATGGGATGGGTCCCTTTGGCCACCCCTTACACCTACCGCTGGTCCTGGGGGTCCAGGGATTCCATCCCTGCCTGGCAATCCCGGAGGTCCCAGCAGGTCCGTGTGGTTCATCCCAAACCGCCCTGGCTCTCCTGGCAAACCAGGAACGCCGGGCGGCCCTGGGGGACCAGGCGGCCCTCGCGGCCCCTGGAAGAGGAGGGAACAAGGGCTGAGCACATCCCAGCATTCCTGGCTGGTGGGACAAGCACTCCTCCACACTCACCCGCAGGCTCTCCAGGTCACCTCCAAAGCCAGAGCCCTCCATGTCAATGAAGGTCTTGGGGAGAAGCATAAAGATGGTGTCAGGCATCACCAGCCAGGGTCCGGGTACCCATCAGCAGCATCCCATGGCACCGGGGCTTGATGCTTCCCCATCCTTATCCCATGGGCACCTACCAGCTTGTCATGCCTGGAGGAAGGCCCTGGTGGTCCTGGGGGACCGGGTGGTCCAGGAGGTCCCCTTGGCCCCACGCCTGGCTCACCCTGGCACAGAGGAGACGGCATGGTTTGCAAGCACATCCAAGAGGAAGGGGGAACAGTGTCATGTCATGAGTACCAGCACTCACCTTCTCCCCCTTCACACCAGGCTCCCCCGGCGTCCCGGGGAACCCCTGAGGCCCCATATCACCCTGAAAAGAGGTGGGGGGGTCAGTGTGTGGCAAGCCAAAAGTGGGGCCAGCACCCATCACCCCGTCACCACACACTTACTGGTTTGCCGTCCTCCCCAGGATCTCCCTAAGGATGGCAGAGAGGGGAGAGGTTGGTGTGCGGGCAGATAGGGAAGCGAAGAGGGGAACAGGGGATGTTTGAGGTGCAAGGAGTTGACTCACAGGCTCTCCATCCCTGCCAGGGGCTCCATCCTTCCCTGGTGGTCCTGGGGGACCAGTGACCTGCTCCACCAAGCTGTCAGCGTGCCGGGATAGGGTCCCAGGGGGACCAGGGTTCCCTGGTTCCCCTTTCTGGCCCTTGGAGCCAGGGTAGCCAAAGCCAGCGCTTCCCTGGGGAGGGAAATGGCGATGGATGGCACGTCCTCAGGGAGGTGCATGGCTTCACCCCGGCTCCTGCAGTGATGCTCACCTTAACACCCAGCTCTCCTTTCTCCCCCTGCAGGACAGCAACAGAGAAATGCAGGTATCAAACGCAGACACATCACCAGCATCCTCCATCCTCCAGCATCTCACCCACCTTTTCACCCTTCACACTGCCTATCCCCACGATGCTGCTGGTTCCCACATCCCCTTTAAGGCCATGTTCACCCTTCTTCCCCTTGTCACCTCTGGAGCCAGTGCCTGTGGGAAGGGAAAGGGGACACGGACGTGCTTGGGGATGGCAACCCCATCACGTCCCTGCTGGCATGGCCCATGGGGGGAAAGGAAAGCTGCTTGGCATTACCTGCCCTGGAGACGCTCTCTTGCTGTAGGGAGCCCCCACTGCCCCCCGCAACAGGGGGAGAGGTGACAGGGATGGCATCCATCAGCCCTGGAACACCCTGTGCCAAGAAGGGGATGCTGCGGTGCCATTCGCCTCCTGGTGCCCTCCCAAAAGGGACGGGTACCAAAACCCCATTGAGCAGCTCAAGACCTCATGTCCCTAAAGCCTTGGGGTCCTGCCCATTGAGCACAGCACCCATAGGCACCAACTCACCCCAACTTTCCCCAAGGGTTGGTGTCCACCTTCTGCCCCACTGCCGAAGTCACCAGAGAGCTGCAGGAGAAGGGGTAGCCAGGATCAGGAGGCAGCGGCCCCCAAAAGCCTGCCCTTAGATGAGCTGCAAGCACTCACCTCTTCAGCATCATCCTCTTCCTCCTCGCACTGGCGCTCAGCCGCCTGTGGGTCCCCATATAGCTTCAGATCAGCAATGACCCCCTGGAAGGAAACCATGCCAAGGGCATTCTGCACGGTGCAGAGTGCTCTCCATCCTGCATAGAGCTTCCAACCATGTAGCTCCACTTCCCAGCACCACCGGCATGGCTTGGTAAAGCCATGTGCCAGCTCCAGCACTGAAGCAGCCAGGATCCATGCTTTTACAGGGATCTTTCTGGCCATGCTCCTTGTTTCTCCTCTCCGGAGGGCCCCCCAGCTGCAGACATCCTCTCTGCTCCAAGCAAGGGCTGCTGGCAGCTCCAGTTTTGCATTTCTTAGGCTGAGCTGCACTTCATTACCATTGATTGGGGTTTTGCAAGCACTTTGTGCATCCAAGCCGCTTGTTTATATAAGGAACTGCCACAAATCCTTTCCTAAGGATGCCGCCCTCAGACAAACACCCATAGAATCATGGAATGGTTTGGGTTGGAAGGGATCTTAAAGCTCATCCAGTTCCAACTCCAGCCCCAGGCAGGGACACCATCCACTAGAGCAGGTTGCTCCAAGCCCCTGTGTCCAACCTGGCCTTGCCAAGGACGGGGCAGCCACAGCTTCTCTGGGCACCCTGTGCCAGCTCCTCAGCACCCTCACAGGGAAGAACTTCTTCCTGATACCCAACCTGAACTTCCCCTCGTTCGGTTTAAACCCATCATCCCTTATCCTATTGCTGAGCAGCCTGGGACGGCAGCATCCCTTCCACAGCTGGGATCTGGGTACCAGCCTGAACCCCATGGCTTCCACAGCAAGCAGTGTCAGAGCCCAGCCCATGTCCTCGCTGCTGGGGTGGGACACGAGGATGCTGCCAGGATAGGATGCTGCCCATCCATCCCTCTGATCCCGGCAGGGGACCACACTGGGAAGCAAGCTTGGAGAGGGCAGATAGCTCCTGCTCACTGTCTCTTCTCTGTCTGAAACACCTACAATAACATTTGGGCTCATTTGAAAGCAAAGCACATCACATCTGGGAGGGAGAGCTGCTCTCAGGAAACACCATGGGGTTAAGAAAACAAGAATCAGGGGCAGCTGCAGTTCAGCCAGGCTGGCGGTGACATTATAATGGGAACATCTTGTAAATCTATTATATGATAGATAAACACCTATCGTATATTATAAATATATTATGGCTAAATTATGTTTCTATGTGTGTGTATATTTATATATGCATATATATGTGTATATATATATGTGTGTGTATATATATATACATATATATATATATATAACCCTTTCACCAGCAAATGCCCCCCAGTCAGATTGCGACCTCCTCTAGCTGCTCGCCCTGGTGACAGCAGCTCTATTCCACCCCTCTGCTCCCCACTGAGCACCAGAAACAAGCCCAAGCTTTGATAAAAGCAACACCCCAGCCTGGCCTTCCTGGTCCTGGTGCTTACCAGAGGCATTGGAAATCAGCCTGACCCAAAGCATCCCCATGAGGATGGTTCCAAAAGCACTTTGAAGCCTTTTGCCCCAATAAAGGAAGAAGCAGCAGCACTGTAGGTGTTATCCTGCATCCAGCTGCAAACAGACCCTCCTGCCAGACCCCATTTGCAGTAACTATCATGGAATCCCAGACTGGTTTGTGTTGGAAGGGACCTTAAAGCTCACCCAGTTCCAACCAGGGATGCCTTCCACTAGAGCAGGTTGCTCCAAGCCTCATCCAAGCCTGGATTCTGCAGGCTTTGTGCCCTCCAGGTTCCATGCCATTGGCACAAAGGCACATTGGGAAGAAGCACGGATGCCAGAGGAGCCCCTCTCCACCTGCCTGCAGCAGCTCCTCCTGTGGCTTGAGCACGGGCCAGGTTTTAATCAGCCTGATGCCCTGTTAGTTCCGCATAATGCGAGTCAGGGCGATGGGAACACCACGAGGCAGTCAGATGCCAAGGGCATGTCCAAGATCATGCTACCCTCTCTGGCTGCCAGCTTCCTTCCCTTGATGGCCAGCTATTCCCCATGGGAAAACTGGGGGTGGGCAGTGGGACTGCGATGTTGCAAGCCTGGGTGGATGTTTTCCTTCGGCTCTGGGTGGTTGCTTTGCTTTCCAAATGGTGCCAAACCATCTGGGCTGCTCCTCAGCCAGGGCCCGGCCCTCCCAGCATGTTCAGTTGCTCTTTAAGAGCAAAACATTGCTCTTGAACCCTCAAGGGACCAACCTGATTTTCCAGTGCAAAATCAATCATTAACTGCTTCCCGGGAGAGATTTCCCTGCCTGAAGCCATTGAACCGGTAGTTAAGATGCTGTTTAAGCTGAGCTTTTCCCTGGGAAAAGCATTGCCAGAGCCCCTGTTGCTGGGCAAACCCTGCTCATCATGGGAGAAACCTGGCAGTGCAACCCTCAAGCCCTCTCCTCAATCACTGCAGGGGACTTCCATGCCTGCTGGGCATTTTTCCCACGCTTCCCATCAATCTTATCTAGAACATAAGCCATGCTCCAATCACAGCTGAGCTATCGCCTCCCCTCAGTGCTCTCTGAAGCCTTCCTGCAGACGCCACCTCAATAAAGATATGCTCCAGCCCAAGTGCTTTTCCCAGCTAAGAGATGCACTTTACCAGCTCCTCCACTGACGGAGCTGGCTATTTATAGCAATGGGCACATTCAAAGAGGCCTCTGTGTAGTGGCTGCTGTAGCACAACCCCATCTCCTCCTGCTTTGCTTTTGGTAAGACCCAAGACCAAAAAGCCACCTTTGAGCCCCATCTCCAATGTCGCCTTCCACAGGGACACACACAGAGAGCAACGGCTGGGCAAAGAGGTTGGTTCAACGAGGATCACATCCCTCCATCCTCAACCAGGCTTCTTGGAGATGCTCCTCAGGGTGCCCTGATGCCTTACCTGGTACTTATCCGGGTCGGCCCCTCCGGCTTGAGCCACAAAGAGCCCGGAGCCTACTTCCAGCTCCATCTCATCCGGAGAGCGCTCAAAGCGGACCCTGTTGTGCTCCTCACAGTCCAGGTAGAGGATAACTTCATCCTCCTCCACGCTGATGGCAAAGCGTGTCCACTGGTTGAGCAAGGTGGGCACAGTGAAGTTGGCCGCTGCATATGAACGTGGAGAGCCTGGCTCCGTGTAGTAGAAGATGATGTGCTGCTTGCCCGCCCGCAGCTCTGACAGCTTGACACCCACATAGATGATGCTCTGCGAGGAGTCCGTGACAGCAAAGAGCACTCCAGCCCTTGGGGTGGTGGGTTGGATGTGGAACAGGAGGGAGAAGTCCCGGTAGAAAGGGCTCGGAAGGTGGTATCGCGCCACTTGGCCCGTGTTGGCACTGGGGCCGAATACATAGCCAGGGTTGTTGTCAGGGCCATTGATCTTGAGGATCTCATCTGGGGGGGGGTGTCCAATCAGCTCCAGGAGGCTAACCTTGGCCCTCAGGTCCTCTGCAAGAGGAAGGGAAAAGGATGGTCACAACCGGCTCAATGGGGATGGTCAATCCCAGCAAGGTGCCTTGGGGGACACCACTGGCCGTGCCTGCCCTGCAGCTTGGGCAAGGCAGCCATGCCCATTAAGCTGCACTGTTCAGATGTGACTCTCCAAATGCTGCCAGCCCTCAAATCACAGCTGGGAGATCCCTGAGATCATAGAATCCCAGACTGGTTTGGATTGGAAGGGATCTTAAGACTCATCCAGTTCCAACCCCTGCCACAGGCAGGGACACCTTCCACTAGAGCAGCTTGCTCCGAGCCCCTATGTCCAACCCGGCCTTGAACACTGCCAGGGATGGGGCAGCCACAGCTTCTCTGGGCACCCTGTGCCAGCGCCTCAGCACCCTCACAGGGAACAGCTTCTGCCTTAGATCCAACCTAAATCTCCCCTGTTTAAGTTTAAACCCATCACCTCTCATCCTGTCCCTACAGTCCCTGATGAAGAGCCCCTCCCCAGCATCCTTGTAGCCCTCTTCAGACACTGGAAGCTGCTCTGAGGTCTCCACGCAGCTTCTCTTCTCCAGGCTGAACAGCCGCAATGTCCTCAGCCTGTCTTCATATGGGAGGTGTTCCAGCCCCTGATCATCCTCTTGGTCCATAAGACCAAAGGGATCTTGCCTGCGATGCAGGCAGCAGGAGGATGATACCGGAGCACAGGGATGCTGAACAACCATTGAGCTGAGGAGGAAGCATCTTGCATCCATACTTGCTCTGGGGTCACTGTGACCCCTCAACATCATCCCATGACAAGCTCACAGGGTCACCCCAGCTCGGAATAAACCCTAGCAACACCCTGGGAACGGGGCTGGGGAGCCGGCGGTCCCCGTCAGCTTCCCAGATGATCTCCATTTGGAGCTGGCCTCGGGAAGCTCTGCTTGGGATGGTCTCTTCCACCCGAACATCTGGCTGGGGTGAGTCTCCCATTGCTTTGGCAGCAGACACATCCTCATCGCCCACACACCGGGCGCCAGATTCCTCCTCTCCTATGTCAACCGCTGGGGCCAGTGCCAGCTCGATGGGAGTGAGCAAGCCGGGTCCTTTTTAACTCCCTATTTCCCAGGAGCGAGGAAACCAAACCAGCCTGGCTCTGAAACACTGGGAATTCCAGCTGCATCCCAAGCCAGGAGCAGGGGTTGAGGCAACTGAATGTCCTCAGCTCCATCCCTGGTGTTTGATGTGAGCAATGTGGGGTATCAGAAGCGTGCTGAGCTCTGAAGGACCAGCCAGGAACCTCCATCCATGCTCGGGAGGCAGGTATTGTCCTCCGGAGCCCTTTAAAAAGCTGAGGAGAGAATGAAAACCACCCCCAAAAGAACAACACAAAGAAATCAGCCCAGCCTTGCCCAGCCTGGAAGGAAAACACGTCTCTTGGGAGGAGATGGAAACCTGGGTGCCTCTTCCCAAAGCCTGCGGGTACCTGCGCACATGGAGCATCCCCTCTGCCAAGCCCCAGTGCTGGTGCCAGCCCCACGAGAGGGACCCAGGCAGCAGGGACGTTAGAACTCTCCTGAGCCTGGTGCCCTCAATCTGCCTTGTGCCCACCCTGCTCCCCCAAAACCCCCAGTCCCTCCCAAGCCTGGCACCCCAAAACTTAAGAAACCTCCCTCCTGGTCTCTAAACCCCCTCTTGTTTGTCCTGCACCGGGATCAGGCTTCCCTACAGGGCATGGTGCAGCCTGCTCCAAGGCTCTGCATCCCGATCCCAGCATCCTTTCAAGCTCAGAGCCTATACCTAAAATGATGGGGCAAGCAAGTGGACTCACAGCAAGCCCCAGCCTGGTACCCACCCTTGAGGCACCCCATAAGCTCATCCCCACTGCCCCATCCCCAGCCACCCTACAAACACCATGATACAGGGATGGAGCTTCCATCTGGAGGAAGCCCAGTTCACAGCAGCTTTAAGGGAAGAGGAAACCAGAGCTTCCTCCCAGGGGGTCTGCACAGGGGTAAGAGCCAGAGCTGCAGTTTCTGCAGCCAGACAAGCCTTTGTCTGCCCCTGGGGCTGGGGATGGCAGGGCAGGGGGGACAGACAGATGGACACAACAGGCTGAAAGAGGCTTTTGTTAGCGATGCGATTCGCATCCACACTGCCCTTGGCTGAGTTCTGAGATCCTCCCTCCGCTCCAAACTCATCCCTGAGCTCAGGGTGGGAGCTGGGTGCCGGTGTTTCCCAAAGCAAACATTGCCCCTGTGCAACCAACAAAGGTGGGGCTGTGATGGGGGGGGGAGATTAGGGGAGACCCCTGCAAAAGCCAAGTGTCTCTTCTCAACCCCAAAGCTTTCAGGCCATGCAAAGGGTACCCAAACATTGCACCCCCTCATCCCTACAGCAAAGTGCCAGCTCCCAGTACAGA
Source organism: Ara ararauna (assembly GCA_028858755.1). Taxonomy (NCBI): domain Eukaryota; kingdom Metazoa; phylum Chordata; class Aves; order Psittaciformes; family Psittacidae; genus Ara; species Ara ararauna. The sequence goes on from CM054381.1 coordinate 6,446,017, forward strand.
GCATGGAGAGCTGATGCCACAGCCGTTTGAGGATGGGTGCCAGCATGTGGGGATGCCTCTGCCTGCAGTGACATTGCCATGTGCTCCTGTTGCCACTGGAAAAGCCCCAGGGATGCTCCAAGCCATGCTCCCAGCTCCCAAGGCATCCCAGCTCTGCCATGACCTTCCTGGCTGGTCACAGCTGGGATGCAGAGGGCCTCAGGATCTCAAGTCACTCCATAGAGTGTATAGCAATCCCTGTCCGAGCATCCCCATCATCCCACCACAGGCCCCCCAGGGTCAGCCATTGAACAGAGCTGCTTTGACACTGAGGGGACCATGACTGTGACCCTTGTCTGCCTGCCCCCCATTAAATCATCCCTCTGATGGCATCTCCTTGCTCCTGGTTGGCAGCCTCAGGCCATCAGCCAACAGCATGGGGGGACCGAACACAGCCTTATTCATTGGTTGGGGGAGAAGTGAGCTCCATCGCTCCCTTCCTGCTTCCATCTCAAGCTGTGTTCTTGCTCTGACACCCCAATTCCATTGCTCAAAGCACTGGTGTTGTGTTCCCCCCAACTCTCTTCCTTTCACCTCCTTGCTATAGAGGCACGGCCATGGCTGACATACAGAAGAGTCACAACCACCTCACAACCAAGCTGGAGGGGAAGCAAACCTCTCCTTCCTGCCAAGCAAGGAGGAGATCAAACATTAGCCATTGGGTAGATCATTAATCCAAGGCAAAGGGCTGCTCCAGAACAGGGGAGCATGAAGGCACCTTGAAGAGGGTCACCTTGAAGCCTCCTCACCACCATGGTTGGGTGGTCACCAAGATCCTGATCCTTCACCCTGCTCCCGTAACAAACAGGACACAGCAAACCTGGCTCTCAACGCCAGCATGATGCCATCAGGGAGCATCTCTTGTCCTGGCCCCTCTGCGATATTGCCTTTCAATGCACCTCATGAGGGATGGGGGGAATGAAACAGTCCGAGGGGATGGTGATGCTCAGCCTTGTGGAGGGAGACAAAACCCATTGGTGTTCTTCATTTGGAGAAGCTGGATGGAAAGCGATACTGGACTCAGCAGCATCCCATGGGGACAAAGCAGAAGCATCCCCATGCGCCTAAAAACCCAGAGAGAGTTTAGGAAGGGGAGATGCACAAACACCCAGCACACATTACCTGCAGAAGCATTAATAAAGACACAAGAATACCCTCCATCCTCCGCAGGCAGAGCATCACAAGGCAGAGCCAGGCGCCCACCAGCCAAGTGCATCCAACACAGGTCTCTGATGGCCTCGCAGAAGCCCTGGCATGGCGGAGGGGTTATGGGGACTGAAGCACTACACCCGGGGAGCAGGAGCAAGCAGAGGAACCACTCCAGGTAGCGATGGCACCGTGATTCAAGCAGCCCTTCCCACTCATGCAAAGCTGCCCGCACTTCCACCTCGGTGCTGTGGCGCAGGTAATTTGGCAATGTGAAATGGCTGGTGCCCAGCACGCCGCAGAAGGGGAGCTGGCTTGGGATGGGCTGGCAGTGACCGGCTGGTGGCATCAATCCAGGGAAGAAGGATGCGAGCCCCGTATCACTATTGCTGTAGAGTCGCGCAGTGGCTGTTAGGAGATCAAACTCAAGAGGACCCAAGGGATGAGCAAGAAGAGGAGGATCCACACTGTTATCCACCCTCCCATCAGGCACAGCAGAGCTCCAGCTCCCGTTCACACCAGCCAGTGCCAGCCCCGGGCGGTGGGTACTGTGCCATGGGTTCAGGGATGCAGGCGATGCTCCATGGCGTGGTAGGACTGGATGTGCCATAGGGTCCCCAGGCAGCACTGCCTGTGTATGGGTACTGTCACCTGGAAAGGAGGGAAAAGGGGCACTACCTGGATGGGGACCCGCTGGTCTCTGCAAGGACACCCGTGTCCTTAGCACTGCAGGGGTCCCTGTCACAAAGAGATGTGGGTCCTCAGTGCTCCCCATCCCCAAGAGATGTGGGTCCTCGGTGCTCCCCACCCTCAGGAGCTGTGGATCCTCAGTGTTCCCCATCCTAAAGAGATGCGGGTCCTTGGCGTTTCCCATCCCAAAGAGCTGTGGATCCTCAGTGCTCCCCATCCCAAAGAGCTGTGGGTCCTCAGTGCTCCCCATCCCAAAGAGCTGTGGGTCCTCAGTGCTCCCCATCCCAAAGAGCTGTGGATCCTCAGTGCTCCCCATCCCAAAGAGCTGCAGGTCCTCAGTGGAGCTGCTGGCCGCATCCTGCCCGGGTGTAGGTGATGTGCTGTGGGGAGGAGCGATGCTCGCCTGTGCCTTTGTGGTGCTCTCCACAAGCCCTGTGGCATTCCCAGTGCTTTCGGCTGCAGTCCCCTCACCCATGAGTGCTGCTGTGCCCTGCTCCAGCTCCCGGTGCTGTGGGGTGGTGACATCCCGCTCCAGCTGCTCACCCCATATCCTCAGGGATGCGCTGGGAGTGGGAGCAGCCGTGGACGCGAGCGGCTCCGGAGCTGCCATTCCCTCATTGGGTGCTGTTGTGCTCCAAATCCAGTCCGGGAGGTTCGTTTGGGAAGAAGAGAAGCAGCAAGCCAGGAGGAGCAGAACCCCCAAGGAAAGTGGGGCCATTAGGAAGGGAAAACGATCCCTGTCACCCTGTCACTTCGGAGAGCGAAGGAAAAGGAGGAAGAGGCAGTTTTGCCCCAGCCGGGATCCCGGAACGCTCACATTGCTGTCTCCTCGACCCTTCAAACAGGAGCGGAGCAGCGGGAGGAGTGGCTCTGCCAAACCCTCCTCTTCGGAACGCCGGCCTCCCAATACCCGGCACAGCCCCATCGCCCAGCCGGGAACCCACCTGAGCCCCCCAAAACCCCTGTCTGGGAGCCCAGCCAGCCCTTATTCACACCCTGTTCCCTGCCCAGCTCATGCTGCCGCCGCTGGGTTTTAACTCCTTCCCAACCAGAAGCATCCTAAATCCCACCTCTCTCAAGAGAGGCAGGAGGGTCCCCGTGGATACCCAGCTTCAGTGCAACACACACGTCCCATCACTTGCCTATCAGGGAAAGGTGATGAACTCAAAGCAAAACAGAACAAGGGGAAAAAAACCACAAACATATCCCAACAAATATTCCCAAGTTTTCCGTCAGCTGGAAACACAAGTCCCCAAAGTGGATTCAAGCTGTTTTCCCAGCTTGGATACAGGGCCAGGACCCCCATGTGCTGCTGCAGGATGGTGAGGGGAGAACATGCAATATCCCCCCTCCATGACCATCATGAGCTAGCAATGTCTCAAAACCAGGAGGTGTGAGTGATAGCAGCCTCAAGTATTCATAGATCATAGAATCCCAGACTAGTTTAGATTGGAAGGGACCTTAAAGCTCATCCAGCTCCAGCCCCTGCCACAGGCAGGGACACCTTCCACTAGAGCCCCTGTGTCCAACCTGGCCTTGAACACTGCCCGGGATGGGGCAGCCACAGCTTCTCTGGGCACCCTGTGCCAGCGCCTCAGCACCCTCACGGGGAAGAACTTCCTTAAATCCAACCTGAACTTCCCCTGGTTCAGTTTAAACCCATCACCCCTTGTCTTATTCCTGAAGCCCAGGATGAAAATCTCCCCTGGGTGCTCTCCCATGCCTCTTAAACTTCAGTTGCTCCGATTTCCTCCTTAAGGATATCCCCCCCAGATCCACTCATCTGGTCTATTTCCCCCCATCAGTGATGCCCCATCACCCTGGGGAGCACCGAGTCCCCAGTGCCCTGCAGGGGTGGAGCACACCCATGGACCACACACTGCTGTGACGCTGGGCAAGTCACCTCCATGGCTCAAAAAGCATCCCTGAGAAGAGCCATTGATCACAGAATCAACCAGGTTGGAAAAGACCTTTAATCCCATCCAGTCCAACCATTCCCAGCACTGCCAAGGCCACCACTAACCCATGGCACTGAGGGCCTCGGCTACACGGTGTGTGAACACTTGCAGGGACGGTGACTGCAGCCCTGCCCTGGGCAGCCTGTTCCAGTGCCTGAGCACCCTCTGGGGAAGGAATTGTTCCTCATCTCCAGTGTCAAGGTGACCATTTCAGCTCCCTCTGCCTGACCGGGATAACTGCAGTCTGCAGTAACGTGGTCCCACCATATGGAGTGGGAAGATGGAACTATCCTGATGCTCCTCCAGATGAGACCTATTCAGGAAAAGCACTGAAGTGAATGCCCAAATGTCTGCTTTGCTTCACACAACATTTCCCACACTGCTTTTTAAGCGAAATGGGTCAGTTATCCCCTCAAAATAGTAGCTGGTGCAGCAAGGATGCTGTTGCCAACGGGCTCGTCCCGTGACTGATGCTGTTACAGGAGCGTGGTGCGGAACAGCCCACGACTAATTGAGTGTGGGACGTGCTCGTGTCTGTGTGTCAGAGTTTCCATATAGCTCCCCCCAACCCCAAAGCTCATCTGATCCCATCAACCTGATGAAAAGAGCCAACCTGCGCCGGTAATGGGATCTGTTGAGACAGGACCTTGTTGCCATCATGGAATCAACCAGGCTGGAAAAGACCTGTAAGCTCATCCAGTCCAACCATTCCCCAGCACTGCCAAGGCCACCACTAACCCATGGCACTGAGGGCCTCGGCTACACAGTGTGTGAATGTGACTCCAGCACTGCCCTGGGCAGCCTGTTCCAATCAATGCCTGAGCACCCTTTGGGGAAGGAATTGTTCCTCAGCTCCATCTAACCCTGCCCTGGTGCAGCTTGAGGCAGTTTCCTCTTGTCCCATCCCTTGTTTCTTGGGAGCAGAGCCCAGCCCTCTCCTGGCTCCATCCTCCTCTCAGGCAGTTGTAGGGAGCGATCAGGTCCCTCTTCTCCACATTAAACCTCACCAGGTCCCTCTTTCCCCTCCTCCGCATCCTTGTCACATTAAAGAGGGATACTGGTGACTGCTGCTGCTCTCCCACTGGTGGGGAGGACAGATGGGTAAGTTCAGTGTTCCTGAATTGGGGAGTAAGTGGGGATGTGATCCAAGGCCCCCATATAGCTGCACAGCATCCCCCAGAGCCAGGGTGGGAGCATCATGAGCTCTGACGAGCTACCTCATCTTAACCACGAGGATTCTGGCGGTGGCACCATGCTGGGGCATGCAGACACAATGCCCAGCTGGAAAACATCCCTGTTTCTCCCTTCTGCTGGGATTAAGCAGCTCATGATAGCGGAGCAGAGCAAAGCAGCAACCTCCCTGTGTGCGGGGCCGCCAGCCCTCATTAAAGCAATGATCTTCATTTCACTGCACACCTCCAGGGGAAGGGGCACCCCAAAAGGAGGGTTGGGAGAGGGGTCTGGTGGCACTGGAGCATCCCAATGCAGTGTGCTTTGCCACTGACCAAGCACCCAGACAGGGGATGTACCAGCTTCTCCTCAAAGAGAAGCCATGCTGGCAGAGCTGGGAATAACCCTTGTTTTACCCTCCTCAAGGCTGAAGTGTTTGGCATGCTCCAGGGGATGCTGCCACAAGCTCATGGGGACCTTGCACTTGCTTAAAACTCAAACTGGACTCTCAATATGGTCCCAGCTCCCTCCTGATTGCATCTTCCTACTGCTGGTGCAACCTGGTCCCTTGGGAATCATAAAAGCACATGATTCTATGGTGGGAAAAGCTAAGTGGGAAAAGACCTTTAAGAACATCAAGTTCAAACAGGGAAATGAGGGTGCACTGCTCACTGCAGGGATACCTTCCACTAGACTAGGTTGAGCTGGGTCCTGTCCCAGGAGGAGATTAAAGAGAGGGGAAAAAGAAGGAGGAAAAGGGAAAGAGCGGGAAAGAGGGAAAAGAACAAGGGAATGAAGGAAGAAGAGGAGAAAAAGAGGGAAAGGGGGAAAGAGAGATGAGGGAAAAGAGGAGGGGGAAAGGAGAGTGGGAAAAAAGGAGGAAAAGAGAAAGAACGGAGGGGGAGAGAAAGAGAAAAAGGAGGTAGAAGAGGATAATGTTTGTCCCAGAGGTTTCAGCCCTGCAGCTCCGGGTTGCTTTGCCCATGGAGTTTGGGAAAAACCCCGACCCCGGAACCCAAGGCTGGATCCCCCAGGAAGGCAGGCAGGCAGCAGAGGGAGCCTCAGGCCGAGCAGAGGGAGGGAGCATCCTCAGGACACCCTTTGTGCTGCATCCCACCCATCCCTGCGGCCCTTCCTGGTCACAAAGCACTGAGGTCCAGACAGTGGTTTGGGATGGAGCTCACAGCATCCCCATGGCTCAGCTCCCAAGGAGCCTCCCTTAGCGACTGGGGGCTTTAATGAACCAATTCACTTATTACCAGGCTGTTTTGATGCAGTTTCTGCTTGCCAAGTGCCCCAGCCCCAGGCAGGGGGGGTGCAAATCGCCTCCTGCTTTTAGGTACCACTAATAGTGTTCCCAAATGTTCCCAGTACCTTTGGAGCAGCTGTGCTGAACCCTATGTATCATATATATATTATATATATATACCCTATACATCATATATATATAAAAATATATATATACATATCATTGTTCCAAGCAATGGCACCCTGGGACCAGCATGAAGGATGCTGGGACTCAGGTCCGGGGTGCAAACACAGGGAAAGGGAAAAGAGGGAAACAGGATAGGAAAGGGAATAAGAAAGTGGAAACGACAGGGAACTAGAGATAGCACAGCAAGCGAAAGCAGAGGGGGAAGGAAAGCACTGTGTTGGAGACAGGAGCAGCCATGCACCAAGCAGAGCAATCCAGGGCCTGTCAGCAGCAGCTGGTATCTATAAATCCTATCGATGTTTGGGACTTTAATCTTCTCTTCATCTAAATACCCAAACAACACTAAAAGGCCCCCATGGAGCGGTGTGCGGAGGATATTGCCACATCCCGAGCTGCTGACCTCCCATGCAGAGACAGCCCCTGGGGAGACACAGCAGGATCTGGCCCAGGGATGGGCACTCAGCCAGGGACATAGGAAGGCAGAGGATGGAGGGGGACCAAGGCAGTGTGAGTGACAGCACCCATTACTGCCCTAAAAGCAACGCAGGTGAGAGTTTGCTGCTTCCAGAGCAGTGTTTGCCCTGACTCCAGCTGCACAGCACCCCTGGGGATCACAGCATTCCTAAACAGTTACTCACAGAGAGCCAGGAACATCCTTCAACGAATTCCTCCATCAGATAAACCCTGAAATGTCACGACTGCTGCAGGGAGCCACCACATAACCTCATGGGGGAAGGAGGGGTGGCCATGGCCAGACCTCCACTGTTAACTGCATCCTCCTCCCAAAGCAAGAGACAGAGGCACCTGCTTGTGCCAAGGCATCCATCCTACTTGTAACAGCATATGAAGGGGGACTATAAGGATGGTGGAGAGGGAATCTTCATGAGGGACTGTAGGGATAGGACAAGGGGTGATGGGTTCCAACTGAAACAGGGGAAGTTCAGGTTAAACATTAGGCAGAAGCTCTTCCCTGTGAGGGTGCTGAGGCGCTGGCACAGAGTGCCCAGAGAAGCTGTGGCTGCCCCATCCCTGGCAGTGTTCAAGGCCAGGTTGGACACAGGGGCTCGGAGCAAGCTGCTCTAGTGGAAGGTGTCCCTGCCCATGGCCGGGGGCTGGAATTGGATGAGCTTTAAGGTCGTTTCAACCCAAACCGTGCTGTGATTCTATGTTTTTATGATCTAAAGAGTATTTCTGTCAGCCCTCATGGGACATCGCACAGGCAATGGCAGCGCAGGCGAGCAAAGTGCAAAGCAAACAACCTCCCTTCCAAGCATGGCTAAAAATACCGTCAGGGTCAAGTCCCCAAGAGAAGGGCACCAAAGGCAGCTTGAGTTTGCCTTGTAACTCATTACCCTCCAAGCAAAGAGTCCTGAGCTGCAGAACACGCAGCTGAGAGATGCTGGTGACCTCCGCAGGCAGGAGGATACAGCACTGAGCCACCCCAAGGGATGGATGGTGGAGAGGAGCCATCAATCCTCATGCATAGCCAAACCCAAGGCTTTAAAACACAAGGTGAGCTCGGTGTGACCTGTAGACCCACACGCACACTTCCATGGGAGCCACCAGCTCTGCTTCCCATCACCTGCCTCCCTCCAGGGCCAACTGACAGCCCGGAGATAAGGCGAGGGAAGGAATGCGACCCCCTTGTTCACCCTCCCCTGTGTTAATAAATCACCTTGCAGACTAATTGCTCCTTGGAGGAGAGAGACTCACCCCCCACCAAGGCCCTGCTCAGCCTGGGAGCCAGGCTCCTGGGAAGCCCCAGGTTTCAATCACGTTCCTGGCATTCCTGCCTCGGCACATAGCCCAGGGGGCTCCGGTAGCTCTGGCAACCATGCTCCAAGCAGGCATAGGGGCTGCCCCGGTGAGTGCAGAGGAATTCGGTTGCCAGAGATGGCAGCTGGGAAGTGCAGCCCTGTTCTCACCTAATTACCGGGAAATACAGGGACACCAATGCTGTGCCGTGGGATGAGGGGAGATCAGGGCTGGGATAGAACCATGGAATGGTTGGGGATAAAAGCAAAGCAGAGGACAAGCCACCCAGGCAGGGTATGTGTTCTAAGAGCTCAAATTAAGCCTTATAGCATCACACAATGGAGAAGCCAATGGAGCCCCTCAACCACGCTGGGACACACCAGTGTCACTGAGCAGCAGCACTATCAGAGAGTAAGCCTGTACCAGCTCTGAAAGCTGCACATGAAAGCTGGGAGCTGCCCATTCCCAGCTTCAGCACATAAGAAAATACATAAGAAAACCAATTCACTGAACAAAACACACAAGAGCCACCAAAAGAAGTCGTACCTGCAAACAGAGCAGTCCAGCATCCATCCTGCTGTACAACATCCATCCTGCATCCCGATGCTGGGTGCTAGGTGGTCCATGCTGCTGCAACAGTTCTGTGCTGCTGACTTTGGCGTTGTTTCCCTGCTCTTCCCAAAGCCCCTCTGCACCAAGCAGTTGAGCTTGGCAATCCTGCTTGGGCAGCCCATCCCAGCTGCAGGGCACCATGCTCCATACCATTGAGTTCCCCCAAAGTGGGGATACAAGCCCAGCAGGCCCTTTAGGGGTAGATGCTGGGGTCAAATCTATTTAATGCCTTTGTTAGCAGGGATTAAATGCAATAATAAAGCACCCCCCCTGCATAAGGGGCCACTTTAACAGCGGAAGTGTCATCCAGCTCTTGAACATACCCAAGGCTAAGGGGAAGAATAAATCAGTTGAATGCCTTGAATGCAAGTTGAGCAATGACAAGTCTGTGTCAGCCAAGGCTGAAATCTCCCACTCCCTCCCAGGATGACAAGCCCATGTCTTCGCAGGCACAGCAAGTATTTAAAGCAACAAAAGTTAGGTCTTTTGAGAAAAAGGCCTAAAGACAGGACCTAAAAAAGACTGGAGATGGACATTAAAGGGGTTGAATGGGTAAGTGTGCCAGTGGCTGCTTTGCCAGTCCATGAAAGTGGAGAGAAGGAATCAGCACTGGGAAAAGCCATCAGGACCTGAATGAGGCCAGAAAACACATCATCCCTTTCCAACCAACAGCAGAACGCGTCAGGCAAGAGATCTTGTTCTCAGCACAAGCAGGAGATGGGGACCAAAAGCCATCAGTTCCCTTTTTCAACAAACCACTTAGGTTTTGAGCAAAATATGACGTCAGTAAATAGCTTTAATATACTGGAGTTTGCCATCTATAACGTGGCAGATGTCAAGAAAAAGGATGGATGTAAAGTGGACTCCTCCTCACATGTAGATGGGGATTCCTTACATCTGGGGATACCTTCCAATACCTAAAGGAGGTCCACAGGAAACCTGGAGAGGGACTTTTTACTATAGCAGGTAGTGACAGGACAAGGGGGAATGGCTTTAAGATGAAAGAATGCGGATCTAGATTAGCTATAAGGCAGAAGCTCTTCCCTGTGAAGGTGGTGAGGCGCTGGCACAGGGTGCCCAGAGAAGCAAACACAGAGACGGGTCCCTTCAAGCTGTTTTCCGGGATGCCAAGGGTTAAAAACCAAGCCCAAACCACACACAAAACGCAGCAGGCATGCCTGAAGAGGAGGATTAGAGAGAATAGGGCCGATTCTCAGCAAAGCCTATGGCAACATAAATAGAAAAGTAACATTACGCTCAAGACGGGGCCCTTTCCCTTTGCTCCTGCCCTACAATGCCACTATTGTTTTGCTGACAACTGGTAATTATCCCAAGCTGCACACACTGGTATTCCCACCCTTTAACCGGGAGGGATTTTGCTGCTGCCGACCCTCTGACACCAGCAGAAATTCACATACCACAGGGTTCAAAGGGGGGGCGGGCTGGAAAGGCCAAGCGAGCCTCATGGGGTATGTCATTGGGGACCTCCTTTTAGTCATCCCTAAGAAAAGAAGCTGTTCGGGATGGGTTTGCTTGGGGTTCAAGGTGCCCCAAACAGCAGGAGGTCTTCTTCCCCCCATCCCGAATGAATGGTACCCATTGCCACCCCAGATGAACCAATAGTCCCCTTCCAAATAGCCAAGTTTATGTGGCAGCAAAGTGCAAAGGAAATGCAATCATCCCATCCAGGCACAGTTTTCCATCCCTCCTACAAAGCTCAAGCATCCTTAGGGATCCTGAACCCCCCAGGATCAGCCCTTGCAGGCAGCTGCCTTGCTCCAAAGGGGCTGCAACGGGGATGAACTAGACCCATCACTTCTCATTTATGGGATGGGGGAGTCACATACCCAACCTCCCCAGCACTCCAGGAGGCCAGCGTGGTACTGGCATCGGCTCAAATAATGCGATAAGAGGTAGTGGAAAGTGCCTCTGGATAATAAAAATCATGGAATGCTTTGGGTTGGAAGGGATATTAAAGCTCATCCAGTTCCACCCCCCTGCCACAGGCAGGGACACCTTCCACTGGAGCAGCTTGCTCCAAGTCCCATCCAGCTTGGCCTTGAATGCTTAAACACCCATAATCTGTGTATTTGCACAGTTGGCTGCTTGAAGGACATTTAAAAACCCCAAAGTCATTAAAACACAGCTATGGAATGCAGCAAAACCCAAGATGGATCAAAGCAAACCCCCCCCTCCATGGTCACAACATAGGGTTTGGGGTTGGTTTCCTTTTGCAGGCTGGTGCTTGAGTCAGAAAGACCAGGAAAAGGGGGATAAAATGCTTTTTGTCTGCCTCAGGCTGCAGGCAGCAGAGCCTAGGACAGAGCAAAGCAGGGGATACCCACATCCACTGAAGGACCCAGCTACAAGAGCTGCTCTGGGTGAGTTGTTTGGGTTCCTTTTTTGCCTCCTGCGTTTGAATTACACGCTCGCAGGAGTTTCTTCCTGACAGGAAAGCTGGAAACCAGTTTTTCCTGCAGCAAAGGCCAATTCCACAAATGCTAGCAGTGACCTGTAAAGATTAAAGAGCCAAAAAACAAGCCCCCATAAATCAGCGGAGCAACGTCTTGCCTTCCCTGCAGCCTGTTTGGCTGGGGTGGGTTTTGGGGTTAAGCACCCAAGAGCAATAGAAACCGCTCCTCAAACCCCACTTAACCCATCCCAGCTGCAGGAAAAGGGGAATAACACACACACCACCCCCCCAAGAAGGCAGGAGGAGCTATGCTATGGGACTGCAGGCAAGCTCTAGCCTGTCCCCACAGCCAGGCATTGAGGTGAATGAAACCCCCTCCCCAAAGCACTGGAGCCCAGCCAGCCCCTGATGAAAGCATGTGGCTGCTTGCAGGGTGGAAAGCTGGCAGCCAGAGCAAAGAGGCTGGGAATGAGCCCTGCCGCTGGACCAGCACCTTGCAATTAAGGATGCTGAAGGATGGAGGAGATCCCAGGGTTAAAGTGGTCAACGCCGACTCCTCTCCATCACTTGTTTGGCCAGAGGCAAAGATTAAACCCATGTTTTGCTCTTTTGCTTTTTGGCCACAGGGGATTGCTCTGAAGCATCCCTTGTCAGGGACAGTTAGATTGGACATTTAGAGTAGAGACTTTGACTATTTATCTAGATTTCGGGTTAGATATTTAGATTAGAGGGGAGATTTAGGTTGGATATAAGGCAGAAGTTCTTCCCTGTGAGGGTGCCCAGAGAAGCTGTGGCTGCCCCATTCCTGGCAGTGTTCAAGGCCAGGTTGGACACACGGGCTTGGAGCAACCTGGTCTGGAACTGGATGAGCTTTAAGGCCCCTTCCAACCCAAACCGTTGTGTGAATTTTGTGATATCAGAGCACAACAGGATGGGGGGAACAGCAAGGAAGGGATGAAAACTTGCACAGCTTCCTGGCCCTTGTGAGGGGCAGGAGAAAGCCCGGATGAGGCCACAGGAAAAGCAGAGGAAGGACTTGAGATGAAAACAGGTCAATGTTATCAGCAGGCAGGGGCCTGTGACCCACTGACACCCTGTGGTACCCACTGCAATCCCTCCATCGCATGGCACCCCTGAACCCAGTACAGGCAGTGACACGCCACCAGCAACCACAATACTCAAGAGGCTGAACTGCACCAGTGCATCAAAGGGATTAAATGGCACAATTAAAGCAATGGGAAACATTCCTACTCCCTTCCCAAGCAAACGGGATTCTACTGGCATTCTTTATCAGCCCAAACCACATCAGCAGCACCCTGATGCCAGGAGCTTGACAGCAACCCCTACACAATCACCGCTTCCACACTGGGGATGGATGTACTGGAAGACTGGAGCACTGGGATACAGGGATGTACTGGGAGAACCGTGTCAGGCTGACTGTCCCAAGTTCCTTGTGGGGTCACAGCGGAGCTGATGCAAGGGTTGTACCACGGAGCATCCCACCCCAGTGTGCTCCCCCCACCAGGCTTGCTGTCAGTCGGGGGGGACAGAGATGCTTCGCCACCAACCCACCCATCCCTGATGGATTCAGACCAGCCAAAACATACATAAGAGTGGTTTATCCCCATCCCCATAGCCCAGCCCACCTCTCCCTGCGCCCAGCCATGCGGAGCGGCACAAACCCGGATCACCAGCCTGGGATGGAGCAGGACCTGGCCAATGTCCACCTTACACCACGGCATTAATCCTGTTGCTAAGGCACCCGCGGGGGAAGAAACACATCCCTTGCTGGATTAGTGTCTAGACTGGCTGACCTTTCTGCTTGTGAGGTGGAAGCAGGGCACGCATTGGGCACCGCTGGCTAAAAGGAGGGTCTTTTGTAGCTGGTTTTTGTCTTGTTTCTCTTACAGATGGGAGCCAAGGAGCCATCGCTGCTGCTGAAAGAGCTGTTTCAGTACCTGCCGCCAGCAAGGGATGTGCAGGAGACGAACCCGGGTCTTGCAACCTGCTGCCAAGGCCTGGCTTCGCCCAGCAACCCAGCCCACAAAAGAGCCTTTCATGAGAGGGGACAATGTCAACTCTGCAATTAGCAGGGGAAAAGAGGTGGGGGGAAGAGCTAAACCAAGATTATTACCTCCAGGAGCTGCCTCTGGGGGCCCCTTGTAAATGGGTTTAACTCTTGCAGCTGAGATCAAGGAGAAGGAGCCACGAGGAGACCCATCACTTGGGTGCTATTGGGGCAGCTCCAGTGCTGGATCAGACTCAGCAGGAACCAGGACAACCATGCTATCTTCAGCCAAGCCCTGTGAGACCAGACACTGACCTTGGTGATGCCACAGGCAGATCCTCTTCCACATCCCGCCTCACTAAGTGATGTGATGGAGAGCCCAGCCCAGCCCATTGGGTACCACACGCACGGGAAGATGATGGGGCTCCCTCACACCCACCACCTTCATGGTCTGATGTCTCCGTCTCTCCACCAAAAAGATGCAATAGGGTTGGACAGGGCTTGGAACAACCTGCTCTAATGGCCTGTGGCAGGGGTTGGAACTGGATGAGCTTTAAGGTCCCTTCCTACCCAAATCAGTCTGGGTTTCCAATCCAATCCCTATCTCCTATCCCAGGGGATGGGAGCCTTGTCCCTGCAAAAAGCCACCAGGAAAGCAAATCCCTGACCTGACCTGCAGCCCTCCAGGGGTTTGGTAGGCAAAAGCACAGCCATGGGATAAGGAGACAGCTCCATGAGCGCTGCTTTCCAGGCTCCCAAGAGAAGAGAGGCTCCTGAAGAGCCAGCCCAGGCTTACCTCTGCCTCAGGGATGCCCTTGGGGACTGGAGCAGTGCACTTGTGCCCAGGCAGAGATTTAACAGCATCAGGCACGGAGGTCCCTGAAGCAGCTCCAAAACACCAAGTGGGTAACCAAGTCCTGCATTAAAAGCCAACAAAACCTCATACAGGTGATCCACACCTTCCTCCATCACAATGCCAGAGGTTGGGACTTTCTCCCACTCCCCAGTATTCAAGGGGATTTAACTGAAAAAACCACTGCAGATCTCTTCATCACCACTTTGCACACATCAGTGCCTCTTCTGAGCAATAGACCTCAGCAAGACAAGGCACATCTTCCCACAGGTCCCAACCCTGAGGTCACTGGTACCCAGGATGTGGGGCTGGAGAGCCACTAAGAGCACCCCATAGAGGGCAGAGAACGGATGGGGGGATAGGGTGAGGTGGAGCCCAGCACTGGCCCCCATTCACCGCAGAAGGTGCTGCCTCCAGGCTGCATGTGGACAGGATGCACAGGGTGATGGCCATGCTGAGGCTCTGGGGAGGGAAACCCCACTCACGGCATCCCAAAACATCCTAGCTTCAAGGATCATCAGGCTGATGGAGACTGATGCCAGTCGTGGTGGTGGGAAGAGCACTGGGATAGTGATGCTGGGCTGGCAAGCTGCAGATTCCAGGTGCTCTGGCTGCTATTTCCAGCCCAGCCTACTGCAGCAGCCTCCCACAACCTGTGGACAGGGTCAGAGGAGCAGCCTGATCTTCCAGCCCTCTGGGAGAAGGAAACCAGCAGATCGAGCTTGGGAATAACATAAGAATACAATAAAATCCACTAATGACCAATTTCCATCTTGGAAAAGGGTTGGGAAACGATGCCAGAAAAAGCAATAAAAATTCCACAAAAGCAACCTTTTCAACCGAAAACCCATCAGGCACGGGATGTTCCGGACCAGATGTTGCTTGCTGAGAAAGCAGCACTGAGGATGCTCTTGCCAAATAGTGCTGCTGGTCAGAGCCTAGAGCACAGCAAGTCCCTGGAGCCTTGTCCCCAGAGCAGCCCCATCCCACAGGCTTGGGGTGGGATGCTCCCCATCTCCAACACTTGCAGGGAGACGAAAGCCACCCCAACTTTGCTTCTGGAAACTATCCCAAAGGGTTTATGAGCCTTTGGGTTGTTTGGTCTGCTCCTGTACATGCCAATGGGGAAGGACATACAGACAAGGGACACAAATGGAATGACACCGAGATGCGCAACTGATAAGCTGCCACTGATCCCACAGGCAACCTGGTGACCAGGAGGGATGTGGGACATCCGGCTGCTCCATCACAAGAGGATACCCAATGGCTTTCTCTTTAACCAAGGTTTCTCACTCACCCATCAGTGGTGGAGCTGAGCTTCCCAAGCACAGAGACGGCCTCCCAAGTGTCTGAGCAACCCTAACCCAGTGCTGGACACACAGCATCCCAGAACGGATCAGCCAGGAGCTTCCCAGGTTCTGATGGCTCCCAACACCACCACATCCTTCCCTTGCTCCCACCCTACACAACCCGGGCTTGCCCTCAAGGTCTCTGCTCTCACATTGCTCCCAGTAGCTCCAAACCCACATTAAGGCAAGGCCGGAAGCCCCTGTTAGCTGCATAAATGTCCAAACTGCTTCCTAATCCTGTTCAGCTCCTTGCTTCAATTATATCTTTGGCAAGAAGCTCTCTAGGATAATCAAGTCCCACGTTAAAAGCCTTGGGAAGGATTCATCTCCAACCCTTTCTCAAATGCCATCAGATATGCTGGAAGATGGTTAAAATGCTTTTTGAATCCCATACCTATGGACTGCTGATACACACCCGATGCTCAATCCCAGATATCTCCTTCAGCTCTTTGAACTCTCTATAGATACCCCAGAATCCATTCTTTTCTTGGTAAACTCTCAGGGTTTGGAAGAGACGCAGTGCACTCACTGGGATTGTTATTTCAGGGCTTAGAACATAACCCCTAATGGTCACCACAGAGCAGTGTGGTGCAGGAGAGATGCTGGTACCGCATACACCCAACAACACAGAAGCAGAAAGGTGTAGGTAGGACCCCCATCAGTCCCACACGAGCACTTGGCACAGCTCAGTCCTTCCTCTACCTCCCCCTGCGTAGGCATCCTCCCAGAGACATCACCCTCTGCAGTGCAGCCCCAAGCTCAGAGCACCTCTCAAGCTGGAATACCATGGGAAGGATGGAGGATCTTCTGCCTCTGCTCCCAAACATGAGATGAGTACCTCTCCTTGAACCCACCTCCCCGGTACATCTCTCTTGGCTTTACAGGGTTCTGTGTGGACTTTACTCAAGTGAAGAGTTACTTGGGCCCTATGGAGCTGGTTATGGTGGATGAATCGGTCACAGCCACAGGAGCACGCAGGCAGAGGAAGGGAAACCAGATAAGAAACATGCAGAGGAAGCACGCACCATGGAGTTTCACATCAGCATGGACCATGGGGCTTCCATGGGCAATGGGAACCTCAGATCACCATCCTCCAGGCAGCACTCACAAGTCCATGGCACAATAAGCTAAACCAAGATCACAAAGCAGAGCAGGGCAGGTAGAAAGCACGGCCAGTAAGCCAAGAGAAGTGATTCTCCCCCTCTGCTCTCCTGAGATCCTACCTGGAGCACTTTGTCCAGGAAACCTGGCGAGGAGCTTTGGACAAGGGCCTGTAGGGACAGGACAAGGGGAATGGCTTTAACCTGCCAGAGGGGAGATTCAGATGAGCTCTTAGGCAGAAGCCCTTTCCTGAGGATGAGCTTTAAGGTGCCTTCCAACCCAAACCACTCTGTGGTTCTATGCCAGTGCAAGAGCAGGCACATCAATAAGACTGCAGATGCATAAGGGTGAGATACCCTGGGCTTACGTAGAAGAGCAGGTTGCCCCACATGTACCAAAGGGCACCAGAGGGGTATTCCATGGCACAAGCTGAGATGAAGAACAGCCCTCCCTCACTATCCCAAAGGACATGGGACAAACCTCAGCTCCACCAGACACCCACAAACAGTGCTGACCATGTTGCCTACACATCCAGATCCTCAGCACCCTCTGTGGGCTGTGGGCTCACAGGCTTTGGGTCAGTCCTCATCCCCTGTGCTTGCTCCCTGCTCCTGCCTCCTTTAAAAGCAGCAGTGACATTCCCCCCTGCTGTAGAAAAGGCTGTTTCCCAGCAGCACAGTTATCAGCTGAAGGCTTTTTATAAGCCCTATGTGATAATGCTTGATAGAGGATTGCAAAACACGTTCTTTATCTCCTCCAAGTGCTCAGGTTTGCTGTCTAACAGCACCCAAATTGTACTGACATATCACAAGTTATCCCAGCTATAGGCCAAAATAAATAAGCACCAATGCCACAAAGAAGTTGCTATTCATAGCAGGAAGATTACTGCAGTGTGTGCGTGCGCAGGATCTTCCCACTGCCATAGGGTAAAGCATCTCAGCTCTTCATCCCCACAAGGGCATGCAGAGGGGAGGGAGCCCCTGGTACCCACCAGGCCAGGAGACAGATACTTGGGCTGCTCCTTTTGCCCACACGTGAAGCTAAAATTAAGTCAGAGAAGGATGCTCTGGATGGACCGAACCTGGGTACAGAGGTGCACCCCAAAAGACAATGACAACTGGGACTTGAAAGGTTCCTTGCTCCAAGGGAAATGAAGAAAGCTTTAAACAGGGGAAGTTCAAGCTGGATGTAAGGAAGAAGTTCTTTACTGTGAGGGTTGGAACTGGACGAGCTTTAGGGCCCCTTCCAACCCACACCATTGTGTGATTCCATGATTCTATGCAACTCCTGCCTGGAGAAAGCAGCCGCTCTGCAGAACTACTTGATCTCTTTTCAAACCTCATTTCCAGCCCCAAAGCACCATCCAAATGGGACTACTTCATCTCTGCACCCTCCTCCTCGGGGCGGGCAGGGAGGATGGGATCCATCTGCCATGGGATAGACCCAGAGCACCCAGTAGTGCTGCAGGGAGACCTCCGCAGGCTTGGCTCCCTCCAGGCTCTCCCTCTCCACACCAGCTCCACAGCAGAGAGCAGCAGCCCAGATAAGGCTTAACAAAGGCTGATAAGGAGATGAAAAACCCACAGAGCCTCCCAAGCACAGCATCCTCCCTGCTTGCTCCAGCCCATCCCAGCGGCATCAGCAGCCAAAGGATGCCGTTGGAGCAGGGAAGTGCCAACCCTCGAGGTGTCTATTTCATCTCTGCTTGCAAGGAATCCCAGCTATTAAGGCTGAGGAGCCACTGGGGATGGACACAAAACCAGGAAGGAGCCTCTACACCAGCAACAAATGGCTCCAATACCCGCTATGTTTAATAGCAGGAGACAGCTTGACTCCCTTGAGGTGCCGCCTGCATCCTCAACACCAGCCAATATCTGGATACATGAGCACATCCCAGCCCCAAAGTGATGAACAGAAACTCAGCACAGGAGGAGATGGATGAAGCCAGGCTGTATCCACAGACTGGGATGAGCCTGGCCAGCTTTGTAAACCCCAGGGAGTGGGGATCCCTGTTCTCCTCCTGAGGATGGTGATTTCCCCATAGCCCTACATGTGCCCCATGCTCTCATCATTGGACCCATGGTGATACCCTCACAGCATCCCCATCCCTGGACCCATGGTGATACCCTCTCAGCATCCCCATCCCTGGACGCATGGTGATACCCTGGCAGCATCCCCATCCCTGGACCCATGGCAATATCCTTGCAGCATCCCCAGCACTGGACCCATTGTGATACCCTCACAGCATCCCCATCCCTGGACCCATGGTGACACCCTCGCAGCATTCCCATCCCTGGACCCATGGTGATACCCTCGCAGCATCCCCATCCCTGGACCCATGGTGATACCCTTGCAGCATCCCCAGCACTGGACCCATGGTGATACCCTCACAGCATCCCCATCCCTGGACCCATGGTGACACCCTCGCAGCATTCCCGTCCCTGGACCCATGGTGATACCCTCGCAGCATCCCCATCCCTGGACCCATGGTGATACCCTCGCAGCATCCCCATCCCTGGACCCATGGTGATACCCTCGCAGCATCCCCATCCCCTGGATGGCTGAGGAATCACAGAGACCCAGCGATAAGAGGCAGGAGCAGCTAAGCCCCTAAATGTGCACGGCAAAAGCAGTTAAACAGAAAGGTTATCTCTGTGCCAGGACAGCCCTTCAGAGCAAACATTCCCCAGGAGCCATCACAAAGGCGGGCTGGCAGAACAGGCCCTGCAGTCCTTGGACATTGAACCAAAGGAAGGAAACACACAAAAACACACACACAAGAAAGAGAAACAAAAGCAGCACCAACCCGTCTTGCAAATTCCTTCCAAACCCGACTCGCAGCCTGCCTTTGGGAGACAGCCAAGTCAGCTGGGTGAGACGGGCACCACGGTGAGGTGTTTAACCCCTCGACATCCCATGGGAAACCTCCTTGGGATGGCTGCTTAGAGGCTCTGGGATGCAGCTTTGGCTCAGCAAAGGGTCCCTGCGTGCCCAGTGCTGTGCAGTGATTGGAGAGGGGCAGAAAAGGCACAGAAAGCTCTGAGTAATCACTGGTAAAGCAGCTCCCAGCCCTCCAGCTCAGCTCGGCCACACTGGGCAGTCTCCAGGGACCTAAATAGGCAATTCAGGACTCCATATGGGAATGATGTTCCCGTCTCTGAAGACCTCCAAGGGGAGCTTTGTTTCTGCGGTCCCCAGGGAAGCACCCATGCCATGGAAAGCAGCATCATCTATACCCAGCCTGGGGCACTCAGAGTGCTTCTCCGAGTGTTCCCAGGCACGCTTTGGGAATGCTGGGACATCCCCCTGTCCAAGCCGCTCTCTTCCTCTGCTGCCAGCGGAGCCAGGCTCCACATAGCTGTGCTTGAGTTGCTCCTAGATGACAGGAAGCCTTGCTCCAGTATATAATCCATTGATTTCTGTCCCACTTCCAGCTTGTCTGTACTTGGGGAAGTCACTTCCCAGCATGTCCTGCCCTACCTATACAGTGCCATGAGCCTTACAACAACGCTTAGCACATCACCCTGGGTAAAAGCCACCCTTCATCTGCTTTTGGACCACTCCTTGCAGCTCAGCTGCATTGGCAAACGGGGTCTATGGAATGCGAATGGGATGGGGGGCTCCCTGTGTCAGTCACAGCTCTCCCTCGGACCGGGCACGCATCCAGAGCCCGGCTGCAAAGGAGGCAGCCAGGAGGAAGCTCCTGTGGTGGGGAGGTAAAGTTCACTGCTCAAACAGGCAGTGGGAGAACCGGCTCGCACGCCCCACCGGGAAAGCTGAGTCAGTGCACAGTTCCCTTCTCCCAGGGCATGAGGAGCAGTTAGAGAGCAAGATGAGCCCTGAAGGCAAGCGGAAAGCTGGCAGTGGGTGTGGGAGGTGTCGTACCCCTTGAGGCACACGCTCCTACCGCCTGCAGTGCTTCCAAGGACTTGGAGTCACACAGGAAGACTTCTGCAGGCGCAGCAGAAAGCACTCACGTGGAGCATGGCCACTTCAGGGCAAGGCTATCCCATGCGTCCCACAACCAGAACATAACACCACAGCAAAGCCGCTCAGCACAGCACAGCCAGGCATCTCTCTCAAGCATCCTCGCCCCACTCATGAGATGGGGAACACGGGACCCCAAAGTAGCCACAAGGGATGTATGGGGGGAAACTCCCCCCAGCAGCCTTCTCTTTGGGGACCACGGGCCAGGCGTAGCGTGAGACACAACCACAGCAGGGAGCAGGGCTGTGTTCACAGCACATCCCAGCGGACAGGGGGCTCCAGGACGGGAAAGGGGCCCAGGACCCTCCCCAGCATCCCGCACACGTTACCGGGCTCCTGGGAAGCAGCGGGGACCAGCAGGACAAAGAGCCCGAGGAGCAGCAGCCGCCCCGGGGGGCACCTGCGGGAAGGGAAGGAGGGAACAAGAAGTTACCCATGGGTGCTACCGGAGGACCCCCACCCGCCTGACCGGGGTGCACTCCACTCCTGCAGCCCTCAGGTGCTCGGGGGGTTCCACGGTACCGGTGTCCCCCAGCTCCGGTGACCCCATGGTACCGGTGCCCCCCAACTCCGGTATTCCCATGGTACCGGTGCCCCCCAGCTCCGGTATTCCCCACGATACTGGCGTCCCCAGCTCCCGAGTCCCCAGGGTACCGGTGCCCCCCAACTCCGGTATTCCCATGGTACCGGTGCCCCCCAACTCCGGTATTCCCGCGGTACCGGTGCCCCCCAACTCCGGTATTCCCGCGGTACCGGTGCCCCCCAACTCCGGTATCCCTTTAGCACCAGTTGCTCCCCCAAAGGGGTTCCCGTGCAGCGGGGTCCCGACGCAGCAGCCCCCATCCCCGCGCTCACCCTGTGCGCATGGTGCCCGCTCGGTGCCGGTAGCGCGGCTCGGCTCGGCGCGGCGCGGCTCGACTCGGCCCGGGGGGAGGGAGCGGAGCGGAGGGGCGGGCAGGGGGGAAGCCCGCCCCGGGTCGGAGCACGGCCGGGGCTCAGCCCGCCCCTCGGTCCCGGTCCTGGGCTCCTGCATCCCCCCCCAACCTGCGCTAACCCGAGGATGCTCCCCCCATCCGGGAGCACCCGCACCCCCAAAGGGGACCGTACCCCGCTGATACACCGACCCTATGGGTTTCGTCTCGCAGGTGTTGGAGGAGGGAGCAATCAGCGAGCTGAGCTCATTCCCGCTCCTCTTCCCTTATCCGAACCCCGTAGGTACCCCATTCCCTGCTCTCCAGCAGGTTCCAGCACCCCATAAGCCTCCCTTTTGGCTGTGGCTGTTCAATGTCGCAGAGATGGGGGTCCCTCTGGTCACCCCAAGGGGCTGGAATGCACCTCACCTTTTCCATGCGGGGAAAAAGAGTTAACGCTGGTGCTGCAGCCCGCTCGCACCTCCTCCTCCTCCTCCCCTTATCCCAGCTTTCATCCAGGCAGGATAATCCCCATGAAACCCGCCACACCTTGCTTTGTCTTCCCGTAGCAGCTTTTAGCGCCCCGCGGCAGCAAGCGTCTGAAATCCAAGCCCTGGAAACTTCCAGGGGGATCTAGAAGTGATTCACTGGTGATGGCAGAGGTGGTGTTTAGTGTAAGGCAGGGTTTGGATCTAGCAGCATATAAACCATGACACGGGCTCTGCGCTCACTAGCACTATATGCCACTATAAACCTAAAGCCTACAGGTTCCTTATGCCATGGATCCATGACCCCAGTCTGCCCATGGTGAATAGACACCAGAGCTGCCTTTTGTTTGGGTGCGGAGTGATTTCCACGTGGTGGGGACTGATCGGGTTCCACTTTCCCATCCGCGTGCTGAGTGATTTACTGCCTCCTTCCCCTCCCGGAGCTGGATTCCGCTCCTCCAGGTAGATGTTACCTGGATGTGACAAAAGGCAACATGTGGTAGCTCTGAGTCATGAGGCTGCCCCTGCACACAAGGGGTTTGGGAGGGTGGAATGGGCAGCAGGAGGAGTTATGGTGGTGCTGGGCTTGGAGAGCACTGAAAGATGGGAGGAGAGTCCTTGGGGCAAGGATGGTGCTTGGGAAAATCTCCTTGAGGACAGGAAACAACCCTCCCCACAATGGGCATGCTGCAGAGGGGCTCTCAAACGGGGATGGGAGCGATAGGATGAGGTGTGATGGGTTCAAACTGAAACAGGGGAGACTGAGATGAGCTCTTAGGCAGAAGCTCTTCCCTGTGAGGGTGCTGAGGCGCTGGCACAGGGTGCCCAGAGAAGCTGTGGCTGCCTCATCCCTGGCAGTGTTCAAGGCCAGGTTGGACACAGGGGCTTGGAGCAAGCTGCTCTAGTGGAAGGTGTCCCTGCCCATGGCAGGGGTTGGGACCAAATGAGCTTTAAGGTCCCTTCCAGCCCAACCCATTCCATGATTCTATGTGAGCACTGAGGCAGGCAATGCGGAGCTGCTTTACATCCCCACTGCACCTCCAGGGCCTGGCTGAGCTCCCCCAGCTCCCACTGCCCCTGTTCACACGGGGCAGGTTCAAGCGCATCACCTCTTGCCCACCCTCCTGTGTTCCCTGCCCCATTGCTGGCCCCACAGCCCCAGCGGGGCTGTCTCCCTCGGTGCAAAGCTCTTGGCTGACACCAGGGCAGTTTCCCATCATAAAACTTCCTCCTGCTGCGCTTTTAAAGTTGGAGAGCCACAAAGGACAGATAATGAGGCTCATCGTTTTCCCAAGCAAACAAACACTGCCCGCTGTGTGTGTGTGGATGTGTGGGGGGGGACTTGCTGCCAGGGAGGCAGCTCCTTTGAAAGCCCAACAAATGGAAACCAGCAGTATTCCAATGGACGCAGCCACGACTTCCCAAGCTCCAACCAAAAAGTCTCTCCTTGCCCTGTAGGCTTCAAGCTCCAGCAAAACTTTGGCATTTGGGTCCTGCTGTTCCCAAAGCCCTGTGCCTGCCTCCCAGCTCCATCCCAGCTCCATCCCAGAGCCAGTGGTCCCTTGCTGCTGGATGGCCCTGGGCAGGGGTATCGCAATGAGTGGGTAGATGGTCTCTCCCCCCAGCTCAATGGCTGGGACAGTGAATTCTTCCCTCCTTTGGGCAGAGGGGATGGGTTTGGAAACACTGGGCAGAGCCATGAGATTGGAGCCACAGGGGCAATAAGGGAAAGGATAATATCTGGCCCATGTCTGTGCAGCAAAACAAAGGCTGCAGCAAGCAGGGGGAGCAGAATAGCACAGAAAGGCAGGGCTGTCCCATCTGCATCAGTTCCCAAGCAGTGGCTGTGGCTCGTCCTTTGATGTCCCTGGGTGCGAGCGCTCAGTACCAGCCAGTTCTGCATCTCTCTGCCACATCTATTGCCCTATGGCCCAGACCCACCAGGACAGCAGTGGAAAAGCTGGACCAGGAGGGATGTCATGGCAGCATCATGGCCCTTCCTTCAGCAAGGATCTGGCAAGAGATGATGTGACAGCATCTTGGTCTGCAAAAACCATCCCTCCTTTCCGGAGACGAAGCACACACAGTCGCAAAGGTGGGTGTTTGGGAAGGACCCAAGGAGCTCAGGAAGGGAGTGGGAATAATTGGAAATCCAGATGTTTTCCCCAACATGGAAAGCTGGCAAGAACAAGAGCTTTTCCGAGTGGGGAGCACGTCACCCACCCATGTAAGCAGGGATGAGCTCAGCCAGGTTGGGGTGCTGGCAGCTGCATGCATCAGTGGGGTGCTGCAGAGGGCAGGAGGAGGTGTTACAGGGTCAGGCAGCAGCAGCATCTGGAGCCCACCTGCATCCTTCCCATGGATGCAAGGACAGGACAGAGCAGATTGATGCAGCTCGAGGTGAGAGGGGACCATTGCTCTATCACTTCCCATGTCACCATGGACACCACAGAGCCCTGTCTGTCTTCTCACACATGTGGCAGAGCCCTGCTACCAACACGGAGCCCAGGGAGCCCCAGCCCCATGTCCCTCACTCCCATGGGCATGTGCATGGTGGAGTCATGATGCAATGAAGATGTCCTGGTCCATTCCCAAGCTGGATATTGGATGAAAGAACCAAGGAGAGGAAGGCAAGCAAGAATATTTGCTCTGGAGCAAGCAGATCCACAGCCACTAACTCAGCTGAGACTTAGCCCCCCTGCATATTGTAATCCAGAGGGGGGGATCAGAGGAGGGATCCCTCTTTCTATCCCAAGGCTGGGAAGCCAGCAGGGAGAGAGCCAGACCCATGGATCATGTGCATTCTTCCCCTGGGCAGTGCCTGCTTGCTTCCCAATAGAAACGGGCACCTGGAGTGTCCTGGCAGCCCCCGTTCCTTCCCGGCTTCTCCATGACTCATCCACTCCAGGGGAAAAGTCAGTCATTCAGCACGCATGAGAAGGACCGAGAGAAGCATTCCATGGGAAAGGGGACGAGGCGGATGCTTCTCGCATGCCTCATCCCAGCAGCTCGCCCTTGGGTCTCTGCCTCTTGGCTGGCTGTGGGAAATGGCACTTGTTTCCCTTCCTGCTGCACAGTCATGCTCCTACAGCACCCGTGGGGGATCAGAAGGTAGAGCTCTGCAGCCTCACGAAACCTCAGTGCATCCATAGCCCAGGTATGAGGTGCTGAAGCAGGATGTGGATGGGACAACTGGAGGAGAGGCCAGTGGGGATGGTGGTGAAGTACGCCTGTGTTTTCCCTCTCTGGAGGTAACCCCAACAGCAAACAGCCTCCAAACTGAAGGTCCTGGCATAGGGCAGTGCTGCTTGCTTGGGGACCTCCCCAGCATTCCTGAGATTGTCACCTCCCCTCTCTCAGCCTGCACTCAGCATCTCCCCAGGATAGGAATCGTCACCTTTGACTCAGCTGGGAACAAGAAAAAGAGGAATCAAAGTCCTTTGGTCCAGGAAAAGAAGACTCAAAATAGGAGCTATTTCCCCCCTGGGAAGAGGAAATTCCCAGCTCCCCATGGAGGAGCTTGTGCTGGCTGGCTCTGCTGAATGGACTGCCTCAGGCTGCTCAGTACCTGGATGCCCTCAGGTTCTGCCTCCCCATGACAGGATGCACAGGAGCCGGGAAGGATTGCTTCCATAAAGATACCCATGCTTGAGGACCCTCATAGCCATCGTGCATAGGGTAGCACCAGGAGCTGACCATGAGCCTGTTGACATGTGCACTATTGCTTCCTGGACCACCCCTGAGCTGTCAAGGATTCACAGACATGCATGGAATCATACAATCCCAGCCTGGTTTGGGCTGGAAGGGACCTTAAAGCTCATCCTCACAGGGAAGAGCTTCTGCCTAAGAGCTCATGTCAATCTCCCCTCTGGCAGGTTAAAGCCATTTCCCTTGTCCTGTCCCTACAGGCCCCTGTCCAAAGCCCCTCTCCAGATTTCCTGTAGCCCCTTTAGGCATTGGAAGAAGGCTCTAAGGACTCCCTGGAGCCTTCTTTCATTTGTCTGTATGGCTTCTCTTCTTTATCAGATGTTTTGCCCTCTGACACTTCAATCCATTCTGCAAGTAGGCACCTGAAGTGTCCCCTCATTGCAGCCTCCCCTAAAATCGCGAAGTATCTGGCTTTAAGCGTCTGATGTTATGGGCTTTCCCTTGCTCTGTGGCACTGCAGCGCATTTGATTTCCTTTCATTATTTACTGCAGTTATGTCCTTTTCTTGTCCTGTTGAAGTGTACTGACCATGAGCTGCTTTTCCCACATCACACCAGATCCTCTCCCCCAGCCTTGGTGAGGAACCAGGCTGAGAACATTGGGGCTGTTCAGCCTGGAGAAGAGAAGCTGCGTGGAGACCTCAGAGCAGCTTCCAGTGCCTGAAGAGGGCTACAGGGATGCTGGGGAGGGACTCTTCATCAGGGTCTGTAGCGACAGGACAAGGGGTGATGGGTTCAAACTGAAACAGGGGAAGTTCAGGTTGGATCTAAGGCAGTGTTCAAGGCCAGGTTGGATGGGGCTTGGAGCAACCTGCTTTAGTGGAAGGTGTCCCTGGCAGGGGGTTTGAACTGGATGATCTTCAGATCCTTTCCAACCCAAACCATGCTATGGTTCTATGAACCATCTGCTCCTGGTCTAAATACTCTTTGTCATTGCAGTTATCAGTGCCAGCATCCTGCTTCTGTTACGAAGAAGGAACAGCATCTTTGCCCCATACATGTCCCTGTACTCCAAGAGGTGCTCTAAGTCCTACTGTAGCTAAACACCCCCTCTTTAACCCTTTTCTCATCCCAACACACAGACTCCAGCTCCCTGCCTGTTTCCTAGGGCTAACCACTGGCAGTGATTCAGAAAGCACCACAGGCAGGTTCTGGCCACCAGTGTGTGGCCGAGCAGTCTATATATGTATATACATATATATATATGTGAGCCTGACCTCCTACCCAACCCTGGTGATGGGAAACCCATTCTCTCCTAGCACTTCAGAGCTGCCCTTGGCTCGTCTTCACTTGCTCAGCAAACAGCCCTGTAACAGGTCAGCACTTTCTTCACAGCAAAGCTATGTGAGGAATGTCTCCTAAGGCAGCTGGAGCCTTTCCAAAGAGGGTGAGCTGCCAAAGCCCCATTTCCCCCACTCAATCCCCCAGGCAGTGAAAGAAGGTGCAAACTCGGCCTTTGAAGGCTTCCACTTGGGCTCCTGTGCCCACTTGAGCTGGGGAAGGAGAGGCTCTCTTCACTCCCCTCCCATATCCAGGTTGATTGCCCTTAGGGAGAGGGCTAGTTCTGCCATCTCTCTCCTAGAAAGAACTTGAGGTGCAGCAGGTAGAAGATACAAGTCAGGGCTTGTAGGTGCCCATGCATCCCTCTCCTCTGGTACATGACAGTGGGCAAGAGGAAGATCTTGATGTGCAGGCTGTGTGGGGCTCCTTGGGCACTTGCTGGTATCATTGCCTCCTGTGATTTATTCCTTCCTTTAATCCCATATGCCAGCTGTTGGGTTCAGGTGCTCAGGTGAGACACTAGGATTTCCCATTAAATCCCAGCCCTCCCGGCATGGAAAGACATTGCAGATGTTCCCCCTTGGGCAGGCTTTCCACCTGCTCCAACCCAGCATGGTGGGGTTCCTGCAGAGCTATCGCCAGCAAAGCACACAGCCCGTCTCCAGCCCTTCTGGCACTGAGCAATGCCCTCCAGCCAGGAATACCAAACCACTCCCTGCATGTGCAAGCCCAGCAGCACCTGAAATTGCTTCTCCAGGCATTGGGAACTTCCTGCTCTTTAGGAGAATAGAATCAAAGACAGGGTTTGGAAGGGACTCTCTGGTCCATCACCAAGACAGCAGGCGGGGATGTCCTTGGACTTGTGGAACAGGTAGTTTATCTCAGGTGTTCCCTGGACCTCACACGTGTGTGCTAGAGAGCTTGTGTTCCAAGGGCTGCATGGCCCTTGGGCTGATCTTGGAAGTCTTTGTGTCTGGCCCCACTGCCAGGACCGAGCCCCCAGTTCCACACTGCAGCCTTGCTCCTGCTGTGGCCTCCAGACTTGGCTCCTGCTGCTCCTGTCTGGAGCTCAGCCCTGCTCCATCCTCCTGCTGTGGCTGCTCACACAGCCTGCTACCCACATGCGGCATGGCAGGGAGTGAGCTCCTGCAAAGCAGGTCAGGGCTGGAGCATGGGGGGCACTGGCTCTCCTGCACTCACTATGGGGAACATCTGCAAGGGATGCTCTGCCTGCCTCTTAGTGTTCCCTCTCAGCCAAGGGATGCAGGGATTAGGCTGAGGGCAGGATCTCTGCCACCTCCAAGAGCACCCTGGCCTCCTCTTCCTCCATGCTGCTGTGGTGGGATGCTCCAAGGAATGGTCCTCCCTCACCCTTTGGTGGGATTGCCCTGCCCTCTGCTGATCTCTGCAGCTGAGGAACGGGGCTGGCAGGCAGCAGCCGGCCTGGGCTCCCAGGCAATGGATGCAGGGCAGGAAACGCCTAAGGATGCTTGGGGGATAAACGCTCTGGAATTGCCCCTGCCCTGGGCATTCTCTGCAGGCCGCTCAGGTCCAAAAGCAGGGACCCTTTTCCCTGGCGCCTGCTGGAAAGTCACAGCATCAGAGCCTCTCAGGCCGCACACATCCCGTCCCCACTGCAGGACTCTGTCCATCACCATGACAGTGGGCTGCGGATGTCACAGAGCACGTTCTACTCTGGGCGCTATAAATACGGGGACCCCGCAGACACCCGGCAGTTGCTGAGGTCCCAGACCAAGCAACCGTGAGCAAGACGTCTGGTGCCAGCAACGCAGGCAGCTGCCCACCAATGTCTGGGGGATTCCTGTTGTTGCAGCCCAAGCCAGGGATGAAGAGGAGGAGGTCGGAAGTGGAAGGCAGCGACAGTTGTGGCAATGATGGTGCAGAGCCAATGGAAGTAGACCAGCCAGAAGAGGAGCAGCCAATGGAGGTGGATCCACCACCAGAAGATGAGCCCATGGAGGTAGATGGTCCCAGCTACGGGAAACAACAGAAGCTCCACCTCCCACAAAAGAAGAGGAGGCATCGTGGTGGATCCACCTCCAAAAGAATAAGAAAACTTCTAGCTGCATCCATCAGAAGACCAACATCACAAAGGCTGGTCTACTTCCATTACGGACACCCTGGCAGCTCTGCACCATACCAGGCCTCCCGCCAATGACACCCTCCTCTTCATTGCCTGGCTTGGGCAATTAGTTAACAATTTAAAGAAGAATAAAGATGTTTTTTCTCAGTTCTTGTTTCCCTGAGTCATCGAATCCCAGACCGGTTTGTGTTGGAAGGGACCTCAAAGCTCATCCAGTTCCAACCCACTGTTACAAGCAGGATACCCTCCACAAGCCCCTGTATGTCCAGTGCAGCTCCAGGTGTGTTCGTTCTGCAGGGATGTGTTTATTAGCCACATCAGATATGTATCAAGGAACCCAAACAGGGGTCAGCTTAATGGAGACTCTGGTGGCTGAACCTACTTACAGTGCAAACAGAACCCCAAAACACCACTGCCTGTGCCTGTCCGGAGCACCCCATGGCAACAACACACACCCTGACAGACAAGAAACACCTTCCTCTTTACGAGCACAGGGGCTTTGGGTGGCAGGAGCGTTAAACCTATTTAAGCACCATGAACAGAGGTAAAAGATGGAGCTGTTGGAGCGAGTCCATGGGAGGCCATGGAGATGCTGTGAGGGCTGGAGCAGCTCTGCTCTGGAGCCAGGCTGAGGGGAGAGAGCTGGGCTGGTTCAGCCTGGAGAAGAGAGAGCTCCTGAAGGGGAGAGATTAGAGCAGCTCCAGTGCCTAAAGGGGCTACAGGAAAGCTGGAGAGGGGCTTTGGATAAGGGATGTAGGGACAGGACAAGGGGATCCCCAGGATCTTCCCAGATACCCCTGTCCCAGTCCTTCAGGTCTGGACCCACACTCAGCCTCTGGATCTGGGTCTCCTTTTAAACCATCCATCTCCAGCTGCTTCTCCAAACCACCCCTTTCCAACCTCACAGAGCACCATAGCAGCCTTGTTCCTATACCAAGCACATGCCCAAGGTGGCGTACGTGCTCTCTCCACCATTCCCTCATCTCCACAGCTTGTTCCATCCTGTCTCTTGTGACGTCTCATGGATCCAACTGGTTCCCCTTCTCCTCCCACGGAGGAAGAAGGGGCTCATCCAATTCCTCTATCAGCATCCCACCGTCTGTGCTGATTTAAATGGCACCCAACCAATAAATCCAGGTCAAAGGAAAGTTACTGTTCAAACTTCATTGGAGCTCCACCAACATCAGTTACAGATGCAGAATGTCACATGGATTTGTCACTGCATTGCTTCTGTGGAAGGTCCCATGCCTCTCCTGCTGAAAGGAACAGGCAGAAGAGCCTGTCAGTGAGGTGTTTACTTACTTTCTGAGCTGTTTTGAGGGTTCCTTTCCAGCTTAGACAGTGTTGGGAATGGATCCTTTTCCCAGAGCCAATGTAGTCGTAGAAATCATAGAATGGTTTGGGTTGTGAAGGGACTTTAAAGCTCACCCAGCTCCAACCCCCCGCCATGAACAGGGACACCTTCCACTGGAGCAGGGTGCTCAAATCACTGACAGACTGATATGGATTGGATAGTCAGTGAATTCCAGCTCGTATCTCAGCTGGAGCTCGAGGGAATGCCCTTTGGAATATGGAAGCAGTAATTTTTGCCTATACTTTTCTTCCTGACGCAGTGTTTAGAGTACTCTGTTGTGTTGTCTCCTCAAATCAGAGGAAGATGCTATGAACAGCTCACACCATTCCCCTTTTTCTAAGAGGACAGCATCCTGTTTGCCCTCACAGCTACTTCTTAAGGTGCTCCTTAACCATGGCTGGACACTTCCTTTTGCCTTTTCTCCTTTGCCATTTGCCCTGATGCAGTCACACTCTTCCTGAAGAACCATGGAAACTCACATGAGCATAAGGATTGTGCATTAACACAGTGCAAGGGAACACCTTTTACTGCATATACTGCCCAGTGAGTCTCTAACCATCACTGTCAGGGCCCTTCTCTTCACCACCATAGTTCATAGTGCCTGAACTATGGTGGTAAAGAGTTTTTCCCTAATATCTAATCTAAATCTGCCCTCTATTCAGCTTGAAACCATGTTGCCTTCAAAGGAACTGAGGCAAGATATCTAGATATCTAGGCTTTTCCTCACTCTCTTTCTCCATGCTGTTGCTTTGGGAAGCATAGGAAGAGCATTTGTCCTCTCCTCCTCCACTGGATCTGCCTGTATCAAGTGGAGTGGACCTTTGTGACACTGGATTGCACTGGAGCACTTCCCAATTGCTGTGTTTGACCTGCAATGCCATGTACTGGCCAACACACATGGATCCATCTAGTGTTATTTCTCCCAAGTCCCATATCCAGCATTCCCATCGCCAGCCCCAGGCTATTAGTGTTCACAGTGCTTCGAGATACCCTTCTGGCTGTGAGCTTTAAAGCTCCAGCAAAGCCCATATTCATCTGATTTCCCCATACAAGGCCTCTAAAGAATAGCTCCTATGCTTCATAGAGCATCATGTTTCATTCATGAGCCTGCCTGAAGATCCAAGGCTCTTCCAGAGCAATATCAGGGAGAACGTGGCTATTTCCCTCATGGGGGAAAAGCAACCAGCCAGTATCAAACTGCCCACATTCCATAGACTGTGAGAGATTTCATTAACCCACGTGCATGGGTACACCATGGGCACATCATGCCTTGGGTCTCCACTGGGAAGTGGGAACAACTCAGAGGAAACAGCCTTCCTGCAGTGACCAACCCCTCTGGCATCCCAGCTCCAGCAAGGCAGAGATGTCTGCCAACCCCTGCTTTAGTTCACTTGGACTCGCTCTAATTCCTCAGGTGGAAAGATGTGTTACTTGGGATTTCAAACACATCCATTGCAAAAGGAGTCTAGGAAACAGGATGAGGAAAATACAAGAGCGAGCACTGGGAGGTGGAAGAAACACTTTGGCAGAAACAAAGGATAAAACCCCATACAAAGGAAAAATACAATGAGTAGGACATAGGACCTAGAAGACAGATTCTGGATTGAAAGCCAAATAAGTTCAAATTCTGGGTTGAAAGGCAAAACAGCTTCCTTTGACAAACAAAACATGGTTTCAATGTCGATTTTGACAAAAATGCCAGCATTTTCCCTGGAAACAAGAAACTCTTCATTGAACATTTATGGATTGGACACCCAGTTTCCTTTCTGATTGGTTTTTAACGGTCCTGTGCATAAATCTCTTCCAAACACAGCAAGCAAAGCATTAGTTGCAAGTCAGAATCTTCCCTGTTCAACTGATAAGGCAAACGGAGAGAGGGAATGAACCTGCCCCAAAATGCTTCATTCCTATTAAACCCAAGCACATGCGAACACTCCACAGCCACACATTCATATCACCATCAAGTGAAAGGGAAGCAAAAGGTTCAGAAAGTCACAACAAAACACTTTTCCATAAGGTAAAGCTTAACTTTGGAGTAGATTTAAGGGAACAAACCAAATGTGAAGTGCTTGATTGTTAATAGACAAATAGGCATCCCCATGTGCTGCAGGGAACACTTGACTTGGACAGCAAACCTGTTGCCATGCTGCTCTCTGCAAGTTCCTGGACGATGTCACCTTTGGACCTTCATGGATAAGCTTTGTAAGTCTGTCTTGTTCTTCATGCCAGCAAACACCTCCATGGCCTGGCACAGTGAGGGACCTGCCTGCAGACCAAGCGGCGCATCTCTTTGGTCTATAAAATGCAAGCAGCTCACCCTGGTTCCCATGTATGCACTGGACATGGTTGATGTCTGAGATGATATCCGGCTTGTCAATGCATGTTGTGCTTCCCAGGATCTCCAGTGGTGGTCTGTAGGGCAAAATATCCTCTGCATAGTTATCAAATCACTTGTCTTTGGAGAGATGCTCCACTAAACTTATCACTGCGTTGCCTGGAGAAAAGTAAGGGGAAGACCTTAGATCAGATCCAGTGCCTGAAGTGGCTATGAGAAGCCTGGAGAGGGGCTTTGGACAAGGGCCGGTAGGGACAGGACAAGGGGAATGGCTTTAACCTGCCAGAGGGGAGAGTGAGATGAGCTCTTAGGCAGAATCTCTTCCCTGTGAGGGTGCTGAGGCGCTGGCACAGGGTGCCCAGAGAAGCTGTGGCTGCCCCATCCCTGGCTTCAAGCCCCATTCAACTTTGAACGCCGCCAGGCAGCAGACTCGGGGCAATCCTTCCATGTCCTTCACCTTGACGTGCAATGCCTGGCATTGCTGCCATCAGTGTCACCGTGTGTCAGGACAGGCTGCAACCAAAGCCATATAAGCAGAGCAAGCAGCCAGCTTGAAGGTTATTCATACAGCCCATAATTGCCTCTGGCAGCTCTTTGCCCAGGGTTTTGTGTAGACAAAGAGACTTGCCCATGTCACAGTTCATTAAGTGCTGCGATAGCCACTTTACGGAGAGGAAAGGCTGTTGCTAGAACTGCTGTTTGCGTTTCAGGACTGAGCTCAAGACTGCTGCTTGCAGTGGCACAAGGACCAATAGGAGGGAAAACACAAGGACTCCAGAAGGTTGTTACCAGGTTTCTCATAAGTTCTGAAGAAGTTTTTTGCTTGTGGATTGAGGTAATAAGAGCTTAACAGGGAAAATCAATCTTCATACATAAGCAAAGCAAAAAGAGGAACTCCATCTCTACTTCCTGGGTGATCTTTAAGGTCCCTTCCAACCCAAACTATCCTATGATTCCCATTAGCAGGCAGATATCAGCCGCTGCTTGGGAAGACAACCCAAGAACCATAACCATGAACATTCCCCTTTCCTCCTCCTTTATTTATTCCTGCTCATTTATTGCTGAGCATGACATCATATGGTATGGAATACCCCTTTGGCCATCATGGATGGGTTTGCCCATACATGAAGAGCTCCTAGGCCATCCTAGGTTGCACACCATCCAGTGGACAGTGAAATGGTTTCCCCATCTATTTCTTATTCCAATTAACTGATGGGCCCTCAGCTGGATTCATTGCTTCTGAAAACTCACAGGGATGTATTTGGTCCTTCAGGTCATCCCAATGGACTTGCACCATTCAGTTCTCCTGCTCTGCAAATGAATAGGGCTTGGTTTCCGTCTACATACAGATAACGGTGTGCCTTAAGTGAGCTGTTACCACCCGGGAAGCAGGTCCTGGACCATAGCAGCTGACTGCCAGCACTGTCCAACCACACTGAGAAACACTCCCCATAATCAGGATAAATCAAGAGGAAGAGCAGAGCCAAGAGGATGCCCCAGTGCCCCTGGAAAGCCTGCCCCATGCTGTTGGTGGCCTCAGCACACAATGGGGAGCCCCTTTCTCAGGGCAGGCAAGTCTCCACATGCACCTAGGGATGCCACAAGCCGGAGACACAGGGGATGCTCCTCAACTCCATCGCAAAGGAGAAGGATACCAGGATGTAGCCACCTCTTCTGTTTTGCTCTGCTAAATTGATCCACTGCCCATCTCAGCAAACAAATTGTCCTCCTGCTTCATTCATAGTACGCTTCAGATAAAGTGTGCTTCTGCCTGAGCGAACACCCTTTGGGGGCACTTTAAGCTGTCACAGTGCATAAGACTTCCCCTGCAATCTGCATTTTCACAGTGCTGGGTCTCCACAATGTCCCCAGGACCACACTTTGTGTATTTCAAGGGATGTAGACACTTGCTTAAATGAATCGGCTAGGAAGGCTTTAATGCTAGTTCTTTCCATCTTCCCTTTTCCCCCAGATCAGTTCTGCTTCTTCATCCTGAAAACCAAGAAAACCAACCTCCAAGAAGTGTTTCTTGATCTAGCCCTAAGAACACACCAAATCAAAGCACAATCCACTTGAAACTGGGCAAAGATTCCTTGTGGAAATCTCAGGACAAGTAGGCATTGCAAGTTGTTCTACTGCTGCTCAAGGAGCATCATTTAGGCTATCAGTGCGGTTTAATGCCCCCCAAAGCATGCTTTGAGTAGCCAGTGTGCCCAGGAGATGTGATCTACAGCTGGGACATCCCGACACACGCTTGTAATTTACTCCAGACCTAAAGATGGTACAGGACTGAAGGAGCAGCCATTGCTGCTGATGAACAGTGAGGAGCTCAGGTTTGAGCTTCTCTGCATCCTTCTCATGTATTTCCAGGACACAGCCCAAAAGCAAGCAGAAGGTGCCCAAATGCCACCCGGCCTCTGTGTCTAGTGATGCTAGACCCCTTTGAACAGCCTACGAAACCACAGCATGGTTTGGGTTGGAAAGGACCTTAAAGCTCATCCACCTCCTCTCTAGGGTGAGGCTGAAAGACTCTCACTGCATGGTCTGCCTTCTCACAGACAGCAAGACTCAGAGCATGGATTTGGCAGGATATTGCAAAAGCTGGGATCAGAGCTGCTTCCCAGCTGGAATCTGAAGTAACTACAAGATTACCCCCACAGGGGCGCAGGCAGCATGGATAAGGCTTAGCCTGATCCTTTCCTGTGCTCCTTTCTTGCCTGCAATGATAGAGATTGCCTGAGTCCACCACTGGCAGGAATACGGACAGCTTGGGGAAACAACTCCAAAACTGCAGGCAAATACTTGGAAGGCAGGATCAGATCCACAAACCTTCCTCCTTTCGGGGTGGGGAAGGAGAAGCCTGTTATGCAGAGGCTGTTATGCAGAGGTAAAGCTGATCTGGCTTGATGGCCCTTTGGGAATTAACTGAACCACATGAGACCACTGTGATACGGGGAGCGCCCCAGAAGAATCCAGCCCAATGTGTCTGTTATACTCCACAAATGAGCTCAGATATAAGTTTCAGCCCATCCAAACCAACTTTCCTTGGTCCAGAAAAAAATAATCATCATGATGATAATATAATAACAACAACAATCCCATAATTCAAAGTACCTCCTAGAAGTGAGCTAGATGATGACCAATGTGATACCTCATTCTTTATATCACCAGCCAAGCCAGTGTGAAAAGCACAGCTGATACAGTCAGACAAGTAAATTGACCTAATGCTGCAAGGCAAACAACTCCTCTCTGAAGTCATTCATTGTCATGCACTTGCTGATCCTACAAGCACAGCTTAAAAGAGAGTGGAACTTCAATACATCCACTGGCATCCAATACACCCAATGCTTTGGAATTAAAAGGAGAAATTAGGGTCTTTCTGAGGCCATATGCAGCATTCTCAAGCCGCTGTGATTTCACCAGGAAAATCCAGGCTTGCCTAAATCATAGAATCCCTGGTTTGGGTTGGAAGAGACCTTAAAGCTTATCCAATTCCATGGACAGGGGCACCTTCCCCTAGAGCAGGTTGCTCCAAGCCCTGTCCAACCTGGCCTTTGGTTGGTCACTTATGGGATGGGGCGTTTATTAATTGCAACCATTATAGCCCAGGGGAATGCAGACATGCCTTTAACACAGTCTATTTTACAAGGTTCCCAAATCCAACGTAACCACACACCAGGTATTGTTATGCACTGTCAGCACACTGACTGTTCCACCAGTCTGTTATAATAGGAAAAGTCACTTGAAAAGTGAAACTTCCCACCTGGGCTGCCCAAATCACTGCTACCCGCTCCTGCCCAAGAGCTCACAGACAAAATCAACCTCATCCATCCAGATCCCTCTAACTCCGAACAAGCACGAGCTCTGCTGCTGCCGCCCAGGCACGATACATCCCGCAGCCTTGCGGCTTGAGATGGCAAAGCGAGAGCAGACAGCGTGAGAAAAGGTGAAAGCAAAGGAGTTGTAGGGAGTAAAGCAGGGGGATGAGGCTCCTGCCGGCGATGCCCCTTACCGCTGAAGAAGCGCTTAGCACAGAGGTAGCCGGCGCTGAGCCGCAGCACCGACAGCTTATCCAGCCCGGCCACCACCTCCTCAGGGAACGGCAGCAGCGCCGACAGCAGCTCCAGCCCTTCCCTGCTCTAAGTGCTCCTCCAGGCCACTTCAGAGGGGTCCAGCCTGGCACCAGCATCACTTTGCTCCCAGCATGAAGCCGGGGGATTGACCCTTCCCAAGTCCCATCTTGCCCATCAAGCAGCCCCAGCTGAGTGAGGCAAAGCAGGGCATGAAGGATGACACACAGGGAGATGAACCACTCCACACCAGGTCACTGTTTTACTCACTTGGCAAACCATACTACTGGTGCGAGAGGCAAGAAGGGATGATGCTTCCAACAACTCTAACCTAAGGGGGAGCTTGGCTGGAACTTCCTCACCCTCCTGCCCAGAAAGGTCTCAACAGGTAGGTACCCACCTCTCCCAAAGTCCCTGTTGAACAGCCCAAACCCAGCTGCCTCTGCTCTAACCAACTCCATCTCCCAAAGAGACCCTGTGGATGCTGCTGAGCTTCTCCGAGTGCTTGATAACATCCCCTTTTCCAGAGGAACAGGGAGAGAAGACAAAGAGTGCAGGAGATGGGGAGCAAGCACACTCAGGCAGGCTGGAATGCTAGAGGGGACCTAAAATGGCAGGGGTGGTCTTCATCACAGAGGTGATGAGGAGCCCATGTTGCATTAAGAAACAGCAATCCAGTGCTACATTACAAGTAAAGCAGCAGGTCCACCTGCAAGAGGTTGCCATGAGCACATAGGCCAGCAAGCAGGATGTTCTTCCTTGGATCCTAAAGGTCTGCCATGCTCCTTGCTGGCATGGCTGCATCTCCCTGAAAGACCTGTTAAAAACCCAACTAAATGAGCAAACAAAACACTTCGTCCTAGGCTGCCTGGAAGCTCTGCTACAGCACTTCATTTCAGGCACTGGAAGGCACAATTCCTGAGACCAGGAAGCACTCAGAGGTGGTGCATGGCTAGAATGTTCGCAATTGCTGGTGGCTCTTCAAAACATGGCTCTTAGTTCACAGCAAGGCTTCAAACCAAGGATGCTGTGCTTGCATCCCCTGGTACCACTGCTCGCTCCATCCATGAGAGCTGGGGCACCCCCCAGGTCCTGCAGCCCTCACACCTCACAGGCACACAGAGGCTGCCCACCCGTGAAGGAGGATGCTGATGGGAAGCCAGGGCCCTGCTGCAGTGCTCCTGCACCCACCTTTGTAGGGAGAGACACTGAGAACCATAAAACTGAGCCTGGTTATGCTCCAGGGTGTCTTTCAATGGGGGAAAGTTAAGCAACAGGATGCTGGGGAAGGGATAACTTAGGGGTATCCCTAAGGAAGTTGCGTTCATGCCTAAAAAGGCCATTCCCATACTGGCACTTGGGCAGCACAACGTGGTCTGGCAGTGTGGGACCCACACTGGACCCCAGCAGGAGGCTGCTCTGTTGCACTGCACCTGCCCCACTGCAACAGGGAGCTGCCCCAGCCTGCAGCAGCTGCTGCATGGACCACTTATCCTCTTGGAAAACTGCCTGCTCCCCTTCCCAGGACAAGCTGGGCTCTAGGTGGGATATATGGGGCTGTTTGGGGAAGCCCCCATCCTCTGGTGATGCCCATGCAGGGAGAGCAGCCTCCTCCTCATGGAGGTCCCCACAGGAGAACAAGGACTCATGCAAGCCCTGTGCAGGGCAAGAAGCAGGTTGGGAGGGCAGCAACCACAACCCAGCCCCTGCGAGGCTCTTGGGGCTACCAGCCAGCACAGGCTGGGGCTCCACATGTGTTCTGCTGCTTCCAGATGTTTTGGAGCTATCCAAGCCTCCGGTTGGCAGCCTCCAGGAGAAGTGCTCTGCCCCAAAGCATTGCCTGGGTTTGCCTAGACAGGGACATTGTGCCATTGGGTCACTGGTGTGTTTGAGTGCAATGGTGGGGGGCAGCTTGAGCGCACCAGCTTGCCCCTAAGGCTGGATGCCATTGTTAGGAACAGTGTTATCCATAGGAGCAAAGGTGGGAACTCCTGCTTGAAGCCCTTGTCCTGGATTTGCCAGCTCAAGTTGGGCATCCAGAACAGTGCCCCCCACCAGCCCAGCTAGGTTAGACAGAACATGCTGCTCTGGTTGAGCAGAGCTGATGGAGACCAGAGGGACCACAGCATCTTGGCCTTGGACACCAGGTGCTTGGGGCTGTGCTGGGGTTTGAAACACTGAATGAGCTGCCCAGCAGTGTTGGAGATGAGCTGCAGCATTGTCCTCCTCATTGCAGGGTGGGAATGCCATGCTCTTCCCAGCATCCTGCCCAAGGAGCATCTGTTTCATGAAGGATGTCACTTCAGTGCCAGCCTCCTGAACTGGTGACTTCTCCTCTGCACCCAAGCTGAGCAGAGCATCCTCCCACTGCTGCAGCTCTGAAGTGTCCATGTTGAGGTTCTGCATGGTCCAGGAGATGTTTCCATCCTCCTCACTCTTCTCAAAGAGGGTCTCAGTAATGACCAGGAGGGAGTCACTGTCCTTGGCATCACTGGTTGCTTCATCCTGGCTCAGTCCATCGAGCTCAGCGATGAGCTGAAGCACATTATCAGCATGGGAGCTGTATATGGATGCATCCTGCTTCATCATGGGCCCAAGATGAGGGTTGGGGTCTACCAAGCACTGCTTTGGGTGGGATTTTGCTTGTGTCTGTGGCTCCTCTTTTGCCTGGAAGGAGTCCAGGGGCTCAGGAAGGTCATTCCTGTATAAGATCGCTTCCCCCGTCACAAAGGTAAAAGGCAGCTGCAGGTTTCTCTTCCGCAGATGCTCCTCTCCTTCTTCATCCCTTCAGGACAGAGGGAAAATGATGGAAAACAGCATAAGCACCTCCTCCACAAGGGACCAGACAAAACCACCCTCTCAACAGAGAGGCAGGAGCTCACAGCCCTGCCCTGGCTTTTCCAAAGCAGATGGGCTAGCTACAATGCTGCTGGTGGAGGACTGAGGCTCTACAAAGGGCTTAGGGAAGGGCTGTGTGTCCACGGCTTATCCTGGGCAGGAACGAGCATAGAGTCATAGAATGGTTTGGGTTGGAAGGGACCTTAAAGCTCACCCAGTTCCAACCCCAACGTCTGCCTCAGGTCTAATCTAATGCTGAGAGCATTGAGAGCAGATGAAGACCCAGAGATACTCACGAGAGGGCTCGCTGCTGGGCAATGATGCAGTCAGGTTTGCCTCCCTTGTACACCAACCGGGCATTGCCCTGCAGCCACACCCAGGCACCCTTCTTGGTCAGCAACCGGAAGACTATCAGCCCGCTCTCCCCTGTCTTCATCACTAGGGCAGGGAGACAAGAGAGGGAGCAGGGACATGGCTATTGCATAGGGATAAGGTGCCAGAGCTTGAACATCACCTCATACCCGTGCTACGGGGGCAATGTGGGACACAGCCAGCATGGCGCATCCAGGGCTGTCCACACGGCCTCACCAAGGAGCAAAAGTGCTGGAGAGCCATAGGAACCCCCCCCAAGCCCCCTCATTCCAATGTCACCCCCCCAACACTCACTTCTTATGTGGCTCTCGGCACAGTACATCACGTCAGCAGCATGCACAAACTGGTACCCGGACCCCATCCTGCACAACTCTGTTTCCGTGTATCCCAGGACAGCCATCCCTCTGGAAACATAGGGACAAACAGGGATACCAGGGATGGATTCCCCAAATTGCATCCCACCAGCCAGATGTGATCCCCTGCCCAACAGCTTCCCACTCTGGGTACCACAACTCTCTATCCTGGGCTGAGCTGCATCCCTTCTCCCACAGAACCACCCCATGCTGGGTTTGCTGGGCTAAAATCCAGCAGCCAAGAAGTGCTGGCACCCAGTTAATCTGCTCCTCATGGTACTGGGGGACTGCAGTGGATGGACGGAAGCATCAGACACCTCGCCATGAGAGTCAGGTCAGAAGCACCCTACTCCCATGGGCTCTGGTTTTCCATCCATTTTGCCATAGGGAAGGTGAGATGCCTTACTGGGAATCACAGGCCACAGGAGTGAAGTCCAGCTTGTGCTTTGTCTGGAAGATCAGTGTCTCGGTCCGGAGCTCCAGGATGGAGAATGGCTGAAGGACAGTTGCGATGGCGAAGAAGATGAATGAGGACCTGTCTGATGGTGACTTCTGCTGCCCATGGAGACATTTCAAGCGCCCATGGAAACGCAAGGCCTTGGATGGGGTTAGAAAACATGGGTGTGAAGTGAACAGGGTGATGGGAACTGGCTGTGCTGCCCCCCCATGGGACACCAGTGGTGCCTCGGGAACACCACAGAACCACGGAGGGGTATCCCGGCATTACCAGAAATCCCAAGGACTTATCCAGCAAGCAGCGGAAGCGGCAGGTGAAGCGTCTCTCCATGAAGGAGGGCTCCTCAGGGCTGGATGTGGTGCTGCATCCAGCTGGCAGCTCCATGGGAAAGGCTGGGAAACCAAAGGGAAAATGAAGCCTTCCAAGGTGTACATACCTCAAAGGCTTCTAGAACTGTTCCTAGTGGAGGCTTTGATGCTCAAATGAATCATGGAATGGTTTGTGTTGGAAGGGACCTTAAGCTCATCCAGTTCCAACCCCTGCCACAGGCAGGGACACCTTCCACTAGAGCAGCTTGCTCCAAGCCCCTGTGTCCAACCTGGCCTTGAACACTGCCAGGGATGGGGCAGCCACAGCTTCTCTGGGCACCCTGTGCCAGCGCCTCAGCACCCTCCCAGGGAAGAGCTTCTTCCTTAGATCCAACCTGAACTTCCCCTGTTTCAGTCTGAACCCATCACCCCTTGTCCTATCCCTACAGTCCCTGATGAAGAGTCCCCCTCCAGCATCCTCGTAGCCCCCTTCAGACACTGGAAGCTGCTCTGAGGTCTCCACACAGCTTCTCTTCAATGAATGAGCCCATGATCTTCACCAGATGCACAGTATCTTCCCAACCTTGCCATGGGAAGGCAAAGTCCTCTTGCCCCTTCACACAGAAGCAAGGCAACAAACTGCTCCCATTGAAATAAATAGGATTTCAAACCCTGAAAAGCAAAAAGGTTGGGAAAGCATCCCCATCCCTATAACGCAGCACAAATCTCTTGGTGATAGCCATGGGATGGCTGCAAGTCCCAGAGGGAAGGCTATGGAATGCTCCCTGCGCTTGGTGGCTCTAAATGCCAGCAGGAGGGTTTTCCAGCATGGAGTGGCCATGCAGAGGGATCACCCTGGCACTCACCATGCTGGCTGCTGCTGGACACTGGAGCCCTGTGCAGTTCGTGGCAGAAGGCGGCTCTGTCATCCACATGGATCAGCTCATACACACTCCGCTGGATGAGATCTGACTGGAATGACACGAGGAGAGTGCTTGTTGAAGAGCCTGGAAGAGGTATCTGGGGGGGGACACACAGCAGGAGCCTTTCCTTCATGGATACTGAAAGTGCAGGGATAGAGCATAAAGAGGCGAACCCAAAGCTTTGTGTGCCTTGAGAGCAAGGATCAGGAACCTGCTGGCTATTAAGGAGGGTGGCTCAGGAAGGAGGGAGGCTCAGGAAGGAGGGAAAGGGAACAGAGAGGGGGAAAAGCCTCCGGCACTGTGGAAACAGCTCAGAAGTCTCTATAATGGAAATGGCAATGCTTGAGGAAGTGCAGCTGCTCAGGAGCATCACAGTGCCTGTATCCCCAGCATCCTCTGGCCATAGCTAAACAGAGCTTTCCAGCCTGTTCCCCACAGGTTCCCCTGGTGTCCCCAGCCCTTCCAAGGATGTTCCATGCTGGCTCTGGCTCCTGATCCTTAACCACAGTCCAAGAGGAATGGACTCCCAGGCTGCCTTTTGGGAAGCTTTGCTTCCCATCTGTGGGGTGGACATTACAGCAGTGGCATTTACCTGGCATGTCAGCCTCTAGTATCATCTAAGGACCAAATCAGACCCAGAGCCACAAGAGTTGTGGATCGGCAGAGGGGAATGTGTTGGTGGGGCACAAACTGCAGTCTCCAGCAGCACACAAGCTCCCTCTTTGTGTTGCCATCCCTGGCTCTCTGCTTTGTTTCTCCCACAGGATCAGAGTGCAAAGTAATCCCAAGGTTGATCAAACCATTTTGACCAAACCAATCTATTTTCCTCACCCCCCAGACTTAAGCAGAGGGGTTTGGTGGGTTAAAAAGTGGGTTTGTACGGGGTTTAGCTCCCAACCTGTGGGAATCTATATCCCAGTGCAAACCACTTTCCTTGAGTGGGCCACCAGGGAAGATGGACATGGGCTGTAAAAGCCACACAGCAAGAACACCAGCAAGTCCTCACATCTGCCTCCCAACACAGCCCCTTTCTTCTAGGGCCATGCCTTGCCCATCCTAGCCCTGCACACTGTGATGGTCAGCATGGTCCTGACCACACATGGGCAGCCCAGGACACCAATTGTCACATTCCTGCCCTTAGGAACATGCCAGAGCAGAGCCTCCTGCTTAACCAGACACACAGGTACATTGAGAAGTCCACTCCCTGCCTGACAACTGCCTTGACTTTGGGCATCAGCCCAAGGAACAAGGGATGGGACAAGAGGAAACAGCCTCAAGCTGCACCAGGTGAGGTAGAGATGGAGCTGAGGAACAATTCCTTCCCCAAAGGTTGCTCAGGCATTGGAACAGGCTGCCCAGGGCAATGCTGCAGTCACCATATCAGTCCCTGCAGGTACACCAGCACCTATGCAGGTTTGGCAGCCCCACAGCCCAGCTGTGGACTCAGTCCTTTGGCCAGCATTGTTGGTAACAGGGTGGATGTGGGCTGAGATCTGCTTGTCCTTGGCATCCCATGTAAGCCATGGTACTGACCCTGATGCCACAATGCCCTACAACTGCCCAGCAGCATGATCCAAGACAACCCTCACACTGCCCTTCCACAGAGAGATAAGAAGCTAAAGCCTGCCATTGCTCAACTTGCATCTGTTCCTACTAAACCACAAGCATTCTTGTTGGCTTTCACAGCCCCCAAAGGACATGAATCGCATGAAAACATGCATCAAGAATGACCCAAGGGAGCTGGGAAGGAAGAATAAAGCCCTGGCATGGCTTTTATCAGCACCTCCTTCCCAGAACTGGACTGCATCCCTCCGGTTACAGCCATGGTACCCACCTGATGAAAGCCCAGGTAGTCCTGCACAGTAGGGGAGATGTAGAAGATAGAACCATCTTCAGTCACAGCAATGAAAAATCCATTGAGTGTCTGAAAGCAGAAGTTGAGGCCAGACTTACTCTCCCCAGCTTCAATCTGCTGGAAGATGAACTTCTCCAAGTGTTTCTTCAGATTTAGAGACAGGAAAGGACCTTCTTCATCAGCAAGATGATGGAAGCACCTTGGGATCATGCAAAACTTGAATCCTGGTAAGTTGGCAGATCTGGGGGGGTTTCTTCAGGGTTAGCATCAGCAATGATCCAAGGCAGACTGACCACTTTCTAGACCCATCACTGCTATAGAAGGTATAGCTATACTCTTTTGAGGCAAACATGGATTTTGCCCTTACTGCCCAACTCAGCTGCACTGAGCTGCCTCTGGGGCAGGGACCATGGGGACATGCTGTGTCATAGAATGGGTTGGGTTGGAAGGGACCTTAAAGTTCATCCAGTTCCAACCCCTGCCACGGGCAGGGACACCTTCCACTAGAGCAGCTTGCTCCAGGCCCCATCCAACCTGGCCTTGAACACTGCCAGGGGTGGAGACCAGGCTGGAGAGAAGGCTCTTGCCTCCCAGGCTGCTCCTTTGGCTCTGTCCCTCGTAGCAAAGAGGAGGCAGGAGCAATCTGCTGCCGCAGCTCATGCACTTGCCCATTTACAGTGACACTGAGGCTTGTGGGAGCTGGCTTTATTTAGCAACTGGAATTACTTGAATGGGTGCCTGATCCTGCACAGATCCAGCTTGCAGCAGGACCCGTCCCTTCCCTTGCAGTCCCCAAGTGTCCCTGACTCAGAGGCTGTTCTGCAGATGTCAGTATGTGACTAATATACTCTCCAAAGCAGAACCAACCCAAGCCATCAAGCAGCTCAGCTGGGGGATTTGTGTCCCATTAACACCTCACAAGCTCTCCAGATGCCTCCAGTCACCCAAAGCTGCCAAGAGTCAACAAATTGCCATCATATGGGCTCAGCTCAAGCCTCCAGAGACCTGCTCCATCATGAGACTAGGGAAA
Source organism: Ara ararauna (assembly GCA_028858755.1). Classification (NCBI taxonomy): domain Eukaryota; kingdom Metazoa; phylum Chordata; class Aves; order Psittaciformes; family Psittacidae; genus Ara; species Ara ararauna. The sequence continues at coordinate 6,490,919 of CM054381.1, forward strand.
TCACAGGCTCCCTCCTGGCTGTCATAGAGCCATAGAATAGTTAGGGTTGGAAAGGACTTTAAGATCATCCAGTTCCAACCCTGTGGAAGAGCAAGGTTGAAGGCAACAAAGGCAGACTTTAAGGAGAACCAAACACCCATCTGCTGGTGGAAGAAGATAGAAGAGGTCTGAAGGCTCATAAAGCAAAGATACATGTCATGTCAGAAACCGCCATGAAACAACTAAAAGGTCTTGCATGGACTTGTTCTGCAGCCCAAAGGAGTGGCAGGTTAGGAGCTGACTTGCCCAGATGTTTGTTCTGCAACCAACTTTTCCATGTGACTTTTCCTACCTCATTTCCTTCCGGCTTCCATTGGCAGCCCAAACAAGCAGTGTTCAGCTGATTCACCAGCTCCTCTGAAGTTCACTGACAGCTGTTTTATTACACACACACACACTGGCCTCTCTACAAAGCAGAGCTCCCATCACCCTCTGATTCTGCCCACCAGTGTCTTCCAAGATCCAGCTTTTCATCCCCAAACTGAACGAGGGCTTCTTCCATCCCAGGAGCTCATCCTAAGGAGTTCATGCAATGCCTCAGGTAGAGCAAAATGCTCCTGGTGATGTCTTATCCTACTGCTATCATCATTCTCCTCTTCGCATTGACTGGAACACAAGAAACCCATCACCTCAGACACTAACCAGGGATCAATCCCTACACTGCTGCAGGATAGGGCACAACCCACCAGCCCAAGCCCTGCTGTGTTTCAGACGCGGTTTATGGGCCAAATGAACTGAAAAGGGGCATCAAACTGCATGGGATGAGAAGAGTGGGTCCAGGTCCCAATCCCAGCCCGGCTGTGTCACTGCTCCCTGCCCCAAGGTGCTCAATGCCTATAGAATAGCAGTGAAGGTAAAGCAGGGTCTCCTCTTGTTGATGGGATCACATGCTCCATTGCATGGGACCATGGTTGGGTGACAGGAGCCAGGGGAAGAGCCCACACAACCCAAGCTACAGCACAGTACCTGGAGCAGCAGTTCCCCCTCAGGAAACAGCTCCCTGTTGACCTGTGGGTCCATCCATCTGCTCCCTCCTAGGGCTCTGGGATGCTCCAGCACGTAGTCACCAACATCCGTAGCTGTGGCTGCAGGTGAGAGGGCAAGTAATGAGCATGGAAGGGGTAAAGTGGGAGCCTCTCCCTCCTTCTCCTCCTCCTCCCAACCTCAGGGTTACTCATGCATGGCTGCACCACTGCACATGGATGCAGCCTGCAGGAGGATGGGAGCAGTGCAGACTGGAGCAGAGCCCCTTTATAGAGACATAGAGAGACATGCCCAATGCTTCCTCCAAGGGATTAGCATCCCATTGCTAGGAAACCTTGTTTCTGCCAAGGTCTGAGCAGAGAGGCAAAGGACAGAAGGGAGGAAACATCACCCAACACAGCAAGAAGCCTCCAGGTTAGAGTCTGGAAGAGCTGAAGGTGGCTTCAAACCACCTCAGTGCCACAACGTCTTCTTTCCTGCCCTTCATGGATGACAAAAGACAGCGGAAAACCTTCCCAAAGCATCCAAGATGACACCAAGCACCCACACTTCTTCCTCCTGCTTTTGGCTGCTTGGAAGCAGATTAGAGGGCTGGTGGCCACGACATTCTCAATGAGACACTGAGCAGCTCTTGGCTTCCATCGCCATGACTTCCCCATGCTGCCTCGCATGTCCTCAGTGGATGCCTTCAAGGCAACACCCATGGTTAGAGGACCTCAAGCATCACAGAACACACAGAACTGGTTGCTCAGGGAATAGGAATAGGAATGAGGGCAGCAGCTCCCCAGGGATATCCCCAGCATGGTACTTCATCAGGTGGGGAATTCTCATTGAGCAAACTCAATCCAAACTCAGCTTCCAGCAAAACTTGAGGCATGTCTTTGCACCACCTCAACCAAAAACCCACAGGTTAAGGCTCAAAGCAGCTCTCACATAGGAATCACCACACTGCTGCAAGCTTCTGCAGCAGCCCAGTGCTGGGCAGAGCTCAGCATTGGCCCTGGCTTTTCAATGGTGCTGCATGGCCTTGGCTGGATCCAGAGGGAAAAGGTCTTCTGAACTGGGAGAAGTGGTGGAAAATGAGGAACAAGCACAAACCATCCCAGTCTGACCATGCAGTTGATTTTTAACATGGTAGAAGCTCTCACCTCACCACTGAACAGCTTTCAAGGTTTGTTGGTTTATTTCCCAACCCCAGTAGCCCAGGGTTCAAAGCCAAAGGAAACCCAAACCTAACCAGGTTTCACCTGAAACTTCTGGAATGAGACATTCTGCTCTTCAAACCATCACCAGGCATGTTTGGATTCAAACTAGCCCGAGGGCAAAACATTGCTCAGATCTATTGACACGTGGAATCCGAGTGCCAGCAAGCCCACAGGCTGCCAGCACCCAGGCACATGGTTAAAGATACTCAGCTGAATGTCTTGCATAAGGTGGCACAGAGGAGCAGTAGAGAGGATGCTCTGCGCCCATTAAGCAGAATTAACCTCAATCTCCATCGCTGATAGAACTGGGCTACTTCATAGAATCATGGAATGGTTTGTGTTGGAAGGGACCTTAAAGCTCATCCAGTTCCAACCCCTGCCATGGGCAGGGACACCTTCCACTAGAGCAGCTTGCTCCAAGTCATGTCCAGCCTCATCTCAATCTCCCCTCTGGCAGGTTAAAGCCATTCCCCTTGTTCTGTTTGTCACTTCAGCCTTCATCACGAACCCGCATTGCGCCCCACACGAGCTCCCATTCCCTTTGCACAGACACTTCACAAACCAGCAAGAGGAGCATCAGCCCATCCAGGCGATGAGAGACCTTTGGGAAAGGCTGGGAAAGAGGAGGATCAGTGCTAGGAAAGTGATCCTTCTGCTCAGCTTATCCATCAGCCAGGGAAAGGCACAGCAAAAGGCAGGTTTGAGGCACTCAAACAGCAAAAAGCCTCCTTGCACCATTGCCAAGCAAACCCCAGGGACAAACATCCAAAGCCCATCTGGACCATGGGTATGACTTCAATTTGCACATGATGAAGCAGAATAGTTTTGACACGAAACAGCAGTTCCGTCTTTAAACCCTGGATTCTTTGGAAGGGCTGACTCCTCTCCAAAGCATTACAATGAGATAAAATAGCAAGTCAACACAAAAGGAAACCAAGCTCTTCCAACTGTAAGCTCCAAAAGGGCAGAGAGCATTTTGCAAGGATGCGCATCCTGAAGGCACAAGGTCTCCAGTCCTCCCCTAGCGTCCACCAGGAGCATTTTTGCAGGGAAAGCTGCTATGGGCTTACAGAATCCAACAGAAAACACCTATTTGCTACATGACACTTCCCAGTAGAATGAGAGCTTCCAGCTCTCCCACCAATCTTAGCAGGGGGCTTTTCATCTTCCACCAGGGATACCTCCATTCCCTCCTCTCAAACACAATGGTCCCTTTCTGAGCTAGGAAACCCTGCAGACTGTATCTCCGACGGAACACGCTATGATGGTCTGGCTTGGGGAAAAAGGCTGGAGCACAGGAAAGCCAAAGAGATGGTGTCTAACAACTGCGTTGCCATCAAGCATCACTGCACAGCGGTTACTAGGTTCTAAGTGCAGGGCATGTCTTGTAATGGTGCTTCTAAGTATTGGTGGTGCAGAGCAGCTGTGTTCACATCCAGCCCAAGAGGCCAAGCTGATGCTCACACATCCCTCTCCCACCAGGATACATGGAATACACTTACTTTCATTATTAATTCAACATGTGGGCCCTGGCCTTGTTCTTGCAGAGGGGTACAGAGACTTTGTGCCTTGAAAAGGGAAAAACAGTGCTTTTAAAGGGCAGAAAAATAGCCCCACCATGGGTAACCTCATGGGAAGGAGGAATCACGCCTGAAACATTCCCCATTCACTTGGGAAGTTATTGGTCTCTGGGGGATTTCACCAGCACATAAATCCACACACACTAGGAATGGTCACCCCATGATGCTTGGAGCCTCCTTCCCCTCCTGCTGCATCCCCAACACAGCTGGGTGAAGGTGATACAGGGAGCATCTCCAGGATGCGCTGACACTGCGGAGTGGAGCTTGGTCAAGATGGTGCCAGCATTACCAGGAACTAGGAGGACCAAGGGTCAGGGTTCTCCATCCCAGCTTTGTAGTCATAGAATCCCAGCCTGGACTCAAGAGATGCTTGGAAAGAGCAACTCTTCATCAACAGGGCAGCAATTCAAGTTGCCTGGAAGCAAGGCAATGGGCTTGAGCTGCTGACAGAGAGAGGTTGAGGCAGCAGAGTACAGGGATGCTCAGGCAATGTCATGCTCTCCTGTTGCAGGAATGAAGCCTGCACAAAGCAGAAAGCACAGCACAAGGGCTCCCACCATCTCCCCCTGAAACCTCTGATGTGCTACACCATGAGTAGACTGCAGATGATACAGGTCCTCATCAGGCAGGGCTTGAGGTTGACCTTGATGAATCCATGGGATGATGTGAAGGCAAACAAGATGAGCTTCAAAGGAGAGACACAGGCAAAGAGAGTGGAATGAGCTAGGAATCACAGGTACCATGGCCAAATGGGAATAATTGGCCTGGCAAGAAGGGGCAAGGGGTGAACTTGCCACTTCACATGAAGTCATTCAGTGGTGATTGCTTTTCCATAGCAGCTCTCATGCTGGGAAGCCCATGCTGAGCACATCCCAGTGGGAATCTCATGGATCATAGCTGGAGAGCTTGGCATAAGGGTCTCCTCTTGGCAACCAGCAACCCCAGCTGGAGAAGGTCCTGGAAGACTCCCACGGGGCTTTGTACAGGGCAAAAGTTAAGTCAGCCAAGTTTATTCAGTCTTGGAATAGGATGCAATACGATGCCTGTAAGTATGCTGATGGCTTCCTGCCCTCCACATGTTGTGCCTTCATCAGGGCCCATCCATCACCCATGCCATCAAGCCCAAGGCATTGGAGATGAAACCTGTCCATACCTCCATGCCATGCCAGACACACAGCCCCCCCAGTCCGTGCATTCCCAGCCCTCAAGCACTGTGGCAAGTAGAGCAGTGAGCTACCAACATGACACACACCACCATCACCCCTTGTCCTGTCCCTACATCCCTTATCCAAAGCTCCTCTCCAGATTTCCTGTAGCCTCTTTAGGCACTGGAGCTGCTCTAAGATCTCCCCTTAAGGAGCCTTCTCTTCTCGAGGCTGAATCAGCTCAGCTCTCTCAGTCTCCTAACCTGTTTCAGCCTAATTCATTTAACTGTAAACCATGGTTCCAGCTAAACAAGGCAGATGTTGCTGCTCAACGTAGTTTTACCTATTGGCCCTTTTTTCACCACAGGCTGGAGGAAGCAGGACAAAGGAGGCACTTTGGACATAAAGGAGGGGAATGGTTGCTAATGAGAAGTAGATGGAGAAGCTGCCAGACCCCCAACTCTTACCTGCAGGAGACACAACCTCCCATCCCCAAACAAGCATGGCTCTGGGTGGGATGCGAGATGCTCAGTGGGGATTGACCCCAGGGGCTTTACCTCCCTTCACAACCCATGGACACTCACTCAGCAAGTAGCTCTTCACCTTCAGGTACCCAACAGTCAGGCGTAGAATGGAGAGCTTGTCGAGCCTGGTGCGCACATCCTCAGGGAAGGGCAGCAATCCAGTCAACTTGTTCAGCTCCTGGTTGAGCCGGTCCCGGTGCCGCTTGGAAGGGTTGGACTTCACACCCTCAAGGGGTGGTGGTTTGGGGCTAGAAGAGGCAAAGGAGAGGTTAATCCAAGCAGGCCTGTCCAATCAGGCTCTTTCCAGACTCGTGTTGGCTTTAGAGCAGCTACTACAGTAAAACATAAGGAAGCCAAGATGAAGCTATGTGGCCGCAAAAGGCAGCGGCTGGAAGAGTAATGGCCATTCCAGCAAGCCACCTTGTAGAGCTCTGGGCGTGATGCTCCGTAGTTGTAGTGTGGGGTGATGCTCAGATGGGCACTTCCATGTGCAATACAACTGAGATACTATAGCCTTGCTCCCACCGCTGAGCCCTAGCAGGGAAAGGGACACCGAGGGCAGAGACCTACGAGCCATCAGAGCATCTCTGGGAACTCTGGTTAAGACCTTCCTCTTCTTCCTCATCCCATACACCCTTCCCACATAGTAGGTCTCTCCATGGCCATGTTCCACATGCTCACACCAGGTCCTCACCACAGGAGTAGGGTCCACAAGAGCTGGTCTTAAGCAGCCAGGGGAACCTGTCTCCATCAGCTGCAGTTATTTCAGGCACTACAATTGAAGCTCCAGCCACAGGAGGAAGAGGTTAGTTAATAACCTTATAATGAGTCTTGGGTGTCACCTTGTCTCCTTTGGTTGCTAATGCCAGCTTAGATTCTGTAGCTTGAAGCAAAACCCTTCAGGCTCTCCTTTCTCTATGTATTTGGTTCAAGTGCATCCCATAACATACAACTCATTGCCTTGATGTAATTCCTCTAACCACAGCCTCCCTCTCTGCAGGCACCATTGCTTCCTAAAGTAGCTTCAGATAACAGGGTCTGCCAGTGTTTAGCAGCAATTTAAGCACTCCCCTCTGCTCCCATCCTCAAATCTTGCGTGGCAGGACTGCTCCCATGTGTGACAGGGGAGGAAATGAGCATTAAATGAAGTGCCTGCATTGCTGAGAGCTAAGGAGGCTTTCTAAGCATGAATGGGGAATTAGAGCATTGCTCCAGAAAAGCTCAACCATGCTGGTTTCTAATGTAAGCATCACAAGGGATATACCCTGCTTTCCAGAGGGACTGGGTACAACTCATCACCAAACTTGTTCCTGTGAGCTGGCCAAAACACACTGGCATCAGCGCCTTTATTAACCAGTGGCCCTGTTGAACTCTGTGAGGCTCTCAGGATCCCATCACTCCAGCATGTTCAGGTCCCTTTGGATCCCATCCCTTCCCTCCAGCATGTCACTGCACCACACAGCCCAGTGCCATCGGCAAACTTGCTGATTGTGCATCAATCAGTGCTGGTCCCAATAGCAATCCCTGAGGAACACCACTCCAGGATGTCCTTTTATGTGTGTTGGTGCCCTAACGCAGCACAGCCTTAAGACATGGATGTGGCACAAAGCTATGGCTGTGCCATGGAGAAGCTGCTGGGACCAAGCTCTGTGCATTCAGGCTGGAGCAGAGCCATAGGGAAAACTCCACTCCTGGCAGGTCAAAGGCTGTGCCACTGCTGCACAGTTGTTTTCCATTAGCTGCCCTTTGAACTGGCAACACAGTGGGAAGCTGATCACTTTGGCAAGTATGGAATGACATTAACCATTAACAGAGATGAGGTTGCCCCAGCTGATACATTGCCTCCTAATTGCTATTAATTGGTTTTGAACAAGTAACAAGCTCTGAGCAAACAGCAAAGGGACCAGTGCATCCTCCAAGCCCCCATCCTTCCCTCCTCAACCAGCTGGCTGCAGATCCCACCATCCCAGCCCTACTCAGATCTCCCAGCAGAACCCTGCTGCAAGATGTGCCCAGGCACAGAGGAAAATAATCAGTTCTGATTCCCACATTGACCCTGCAGTACCAGGGATCAAGGTCCCTTCTGCTCCAAACGAACACCATCTCCTGCATGCTGCGCCACACAAATCCAGTCCAATCCCTCAGTCTGGCTGTGCCACAGGGATAAATCACTGCTCCAAAGCGAGCAGGAGAAAGCTTGAGGCAGAGTAACAACGCTTTGCATTTGCACACTTTAAGACCCCTTAATAAACACCCAAGAGAGGCTCTGGCTCACCTTCTTCCCATAGGTTTGTAATGGTGATGCGCACTCCTTTATCCCAGCCTTGGATTCAGCTCATCTGCCTCCAAGAAATAAATAACATAGACTGATTTGGGTTGAAGGGAGCTTAAAGCTCATCCAGCTCCAACCCCTGCCATGGACAGGGACATCTTCCACTAGAGAGCTTGCTCCAAGCCCCATCCAACCTGGCCTTGAACACTGCCAGGCATGGGGTTACCCTGTGCCAGTGCCTCAGCACCCTCACAGGGAAGAGCTTCTGCCTAAGAGCTTATCTCAATCTGCCCATATTTACACCTTCATTTCCTATACACCTGATGACCAGAGGTAACCAGGCTGATGTGCCTTCAGAGCAGGTATGTGGGAGGCATGGGGAATCCCAAAGCCAGGAAACTCCAGCAACACATCCGAGCGTGCTGTGCAACAGCTACTGGCAGCATGCAAAGTAAGCATTAAGCAACAGGAAAGAGGAATCGGTGTGCATTTGATTGACACAGGCACTGAAATAGAAGCCAGCCTGCACCTCAACCTCTCCAACGAGCTTTCTCAAAGGAACACTGGGCATCCAGGACAATCACCCCGGGATCTTTATTTCTCCACCAGGAAACACGCTGGAGCCTACAGAGTATCAGCTTCAATTAACCTTCATTAAAACACAGCAGCCCAAGCACGCTATCTCTTTCGCTTCTTCAACGCTCCCATCAGCGCAGCTTCACACAGCTCCACCGTAACCAGTTTGCCTCTCACAGAGCAGTTTTCTCGTCTCCCTGCCCGGTCCCGCACAACGCATCCCACATTCCCTCTCATTCCCATCGCCCATAGGGGGAACAGGAGGTAACTCCCCCCCCAGAGCACCGACCCGAGCAGCACCCACCTCCTGGTCACCGGCTTCTTCCTCTTCCTCCCCGCGTACATCCCCACCGCACCCGGCACCGGCCACAGCCCGCAGCGTGGACCGGGCGGCCGCTCCCGGGGCGGGATTTAACAGGGACCGCGATGGGGCGGACCCGGCCCCGCACCGCCCCCCTGGGACCGCGGACCTGGGTCAGCGCTCATAGGGAGCCAATGGATCCCTATGGAAACAGGGGTGACCAGAGGTAGTGGGCATGTAGGGACAGGCCAAGGGGAATAGCTTTAAGCTGCCGGGGGGGAGATTGAGATGAGCTCTTAAGCAGAAGCTCTTCCCTGTGAGGGTGCTGAGGCGCTGGCACAGGGTGCCCAGAGAAGCTGTGTCTGCCCCATCCCTGGCAGTGCTCAAGGCCAGGTTGGACACAGGGGCTTGGAGCAAGCTGCTCTAGTGGAGGTTGCAGGGGGCTGGAACTGGATGAGCTTTAATGTCCTTTGCAACACAAATCAGTCTGGGATTCCATGATTCCCACCTGCATCGCTTTTACAGCAGCCTACATTGAACAGGACCTGCTGCTTTGTTGCTCTATCCTGTAAGACCCCTTTAACATTTTCGCTAAGACGAGTAACCACCACCAAACACAGCCTTCTCCCCATTTACACCCTATTCAGGACACTGGCGTCGAACACCAGAGCTTGGTCTCCTGGTGCTAGGCAAACAGCACTCATTCCCATGCAGGTCCGTGGAGCCACGGTCCTCAAGATTCACTCTGGTCACCCCTTCAGCATTCCTGACAGCCCTACAGCCTCCACTGCTGCATTGTCCCTACCCTCTCACAGGACAGAGTTGCCTAAAGTACCAGCTATGATACTCAGAGCTATTAAGGACAGAAAGCCAGACCCAGACACAACATATATGGGTTGTTTGGGGTTGTTTTTAAGCTGTTTGCAAATCCCAAGGATGAATTGTTGAAGTGAAACTTGATCACTTCTTGCCAGGGGGAAAAGCAGCAGCAGCAGCTAATGGCATCAGAAATGGCTCAGGTCAGCAGAGCTGAGGGCAGGTTGATGGGAAGCGTGTTAATATGTTTGTTTATGACCTTCGCAGACCCAGCCATTTATTCATGTCCTTCAATAAGGCAGGCAAGGATCCAGCTCAGCCCTGGAATCACACTCCGGTCTCTCCATCACACGGAGAAGGGAAGCTACGGGAGCAGGGCTGCCCAGTGTCTCAGTGGCAGAGCCCATGGACACCCACAGGTTTGGAAAGGACACACATAGCTCAGCCTGTCTTTGAGCCCAATACTCTCCTCTTGGATTTCTCCTCCCCAGCTTCTACAAATGCCTTTCCAAAGGCGCTCTACATTGCTCTTCTACATGTACTGTCCGCTTTCCTTGGGGAAAACCTTTACCTCTTTCCACCCATTGGGGGTGCACACAGGCATCTCCTGTAAGGCAGTCAGGCTTAGGGCGCTGCACATGTTTCAAGCCTGAAAACTAGGAGCCCTTCAGGGGTGTCTCTAGCACTACCGAATGCATTAGAGATGGGGTTGTGAATGTTGTACCTGAGCTAAAGGCCCTAAATTCAGGTGCGTGGAGGTGCACTGAACAAGAGGCAAAGCCATACAGCTATAGCTGTATTCTACCTGTTGGGGATGGAGAAGTGAATCCCTTATCAGACAGAAGGAGGAATAACTTTATTGATGCAAAACAGTGATTTAACACAGTTTGATAATGAGCATGACAGTGGTTTAACAAGACCCCACGGCAAGATTTAGGTTAGACCTTGGGAAGAAGTTCCCAAGCCAGAGGGCTGGGAACCACAGGCTCTTGACTCCTTGGGCATTGGAATACTCAAGGAAAGGATCAGCTTGAAGGTGCACGAATTAGCACCTGAGTCTGGCGTTTGATGCTTTGGAATTCAATTCCAACACTCAATCATAGAATGGTTTGGGCTGAAGGGACCTTAAAGCTCATCCAGTTCCAATCCCCGGCTATGTGCAGGGGCACCTTCCACTAGAGCAGGTTGCTCCAGTGGGACTGGATGAGCTTTAAGCTCCCTTCCAACCCAAACCATCCCATGACCTTATGATCCTGGACACGGGGATGTTTGCCGGGCACAGCATCCAGGAGAAGCTGGGACAGGAGCGGATACTCCTCGCTCTGCCTGGTCCCTGCCTGCACAGCCGGCGCAGGCAGGGCTGCAGCGGGGGGGGCGTGGCCTATGGGAGGGGGCGTGACCACGGAGGGACGCGCCCCGCCCCTCCCCGGCGTGACGTCGCTCGCCGGCGCCCTCTCTTCCCTTGGCGCCGAGGCCGGCCGCGTCCCCTCAGCGCTGCCGCCATGTCCTTGTGGCTGGGGAAGCTGCGCCCTGCCGCGGCCGCTGCCGCTCGGGGCCGCCCGGGCAGCGCTGCGCTACCGGCGGTGAGCGGGGCCGGGGCGGTTCGGGGTGGTTCGTGCGCTCTCTGCGGCTGCCACGGCCGCTGCGGCCTCTGGACGGGCTCACCTTGGGGTGCCCCCCGCGGGGAGGGCGGGTGCCGCCGGGGGTCTGTGGTGATGGCGCCGGTTCGGGCCGCGTAGGAGCGGGGCTGTGGCTCCGGGGGCCGTGTCTGTTGTGGGGCTGCATCTCCTGCGGGTTTAAGGTGGAGGCGTGAGGTAAAGCCTAGAGTGGAGCGTGGTGACCTTTAGCTGGTGAACGGGGTCTTTGGTGTAAGCAGAATACGCACTAAAAACTCAGGTGCGTATTGCTCAAAAAAAGGGTTATTTGGTTGTTAGCAGCGTGGCATTGCTGAGCAGGGCTCAGTGAGGATCTGCCTTCGGGTTTACAGGCCAGGCGGGTATGTGTCTCCGCTCATAAGGAGCTGTGTTGTGCAGAACTGAAGCTGTGACCCTCCTGAGAGACTGGGAGAGGGTTTGATGTTAATTATACCCACCAACAAGCAACAATACAAGCGACAGCTTACTGCAGGATCTCCCTTGAGAACGGAGGTCACGTCGTGTATGGCCTTCAGTAAGCCTGGGGACTTTCAGTCATTGGGTAGGTTCCAGAGCAGAGTTCTGGCTTCAGGTTTAGAAAGCACTGAAAATGGTTGTTCTCATCTGTTCATAAAGAGCTTCTCAGCCTAAATACAGCCTCGGCTGCTAAGCTGAAGTGGCAGCACTAACTTCCTGTGTGAAAATCCCTTGTCTTAGGTGTGTGTTTGTCCTCCTGCAGAAGGGCTGCAAAAGCCCCACTTTTCAGGTGAGAAAACTGAAACATGCTCTGTTGTTTGTGTTTTCTTTCAGGCCAGAATCCATCTCAGCCCCTTGCAGAACCTGGAGTATGGGTGGCTGGCTTATATGTTGGGAGATAGAGCTACAAAGAGGTTCACTGAATACAGCAAGGTCTTTACAGTGGAGGGGAACTTATCTTCTGGGAAGGGCAAGCTTGCACAACAGATAGCAGAAAAACTAGGTACTGCTTTGGCCTATTTCTCTAACAACTAATAGGATTTACTAGTGTGATTTTTGTGTAAAGCAAGTTTGCTGAACCAGCAGTTCTTGACTAGCAAATTCTTAGGTAATGCCACAGTTAATGTGGAGGGCTTGTAGTTATGGGGAGAAGAGAATGTTGGGGAGGCTTTAAATGACAGCAGGTTGTTTGTTGGATCTGTGGGATACTTGTCTTACTGAGCTCCTTGAGAGGTAGGATTTTCTGCATGGGTCTACGCAGAGCATCAGGGTGATGAGAGAATGTGTGGCGAAAAGCTTTGGTTTAGAACATAGCTCTCACTGGTGAGGTAAAAGGTAGCAGTAGTTCAAATAAGGGTTTGTCTGCTCTCTATGATGTGATTGACCAAAGGATTTTGGGCTGTTTTCAAGAGCTGTTTCGAGTCCCAGCCCTTCATTTTAATCAAGTGAATAGATGCTTGCTGTAAAAGAGTTCTGATGTGGTGGTTTCTATTTTGTCAGGCATGAAATATTTCCCAGAAGCTGACATTCATTACATGAACAGGATCACAGGAGATGGAACACTGCTGCCTGAGAAGTTTAATGGTTTCTGTAACCTGGAGAGGTTTTACAATGACCCCAAATGCTCTGATGGACACTCGTACCGACTGCAGGCCTGGCTGTTTGGCAATCGTATTCTGCAGTATGCTGATGCCTTGGAGCATCTGCTGAGCACAGGTTAGACTTCACAGTAAAGAAATTCCAGTTCTAAACTAAATTCTGAGTATGAGGTGTGAGTAACCTGCTTTGAAGGGCTTTGCTAGTAGCTTCCAGTGTCTGAAGGGGGCTACAAGGATGCAGAGAGGGACTCTTCATCAGGAGTTGTAGTGATACAGCAAGGGGTGATGGGTTCAAACTGAAACAGGGGAAGTTCAGGTTAGATATAAGGCAGAAGTTCTTCCCTGTGAGAGTGCTGGGGCACTGGCACAGGGTGCCCAGAGAAGCTGTGGCTGCCCCGTCCCTGGCAGTGTTCAAGGCCAGGTTGGACACAGGGGCTTGGAGCAAGCTGCTCTAGTGGAAGGTGTCTCTGCCTGTGGCAGGGGGTTGGAACTAAATGAGCCCTGGGTTGGGTTCCTTCCAAGCCAAACCATTCCATGATTCTATGATCTGCATTTTAAAATTAAAGGCTTTTATATTCTTAAGCTTTTTATATTTCCTCCCACCCTTAGTACAAGTTAACAGCCCGTTTTAAAAAACTTCTTGCACATTCTCTGTTAGAAGATATCTTATGTCCTTTCTAGCAAAAGAAATGCCAGTTACCAATTTGGTTAGTTTTACTTTGGCAATCATAGACTGGATTGGGTTGTAAAGGACCTTAAGATCATGCAGTTCCAACCCCCTGCCATGGGGGGTTCTTTTCGCCAGGCTGAACAGCTCCAGTTTTCTCAGCCCGTCTTCATACGGGAGGTGCTTCAGCCCCTGCTCGTCCTTGTGGCCTCCTCTGGAAAATAAAGCTCAGTCCTTGATCTTGATTTTCAAAAAGACATTTTAAATGTACCAGGATAGCTGTGGCCTGTACAGCTCTTCTAAACCTCTTCCTAGCCTTAGTTCCTGATGGTGTCTTTGCTTCAGTCTTTTGGTTTCCATTAAGTACTGTGTTGTCATTGTATTGTAATTTGAGTGTCTTCTTGTGCAAAAAGATTTCCTGTGCCAACACTGCTTTACCTGCTGCTTGTGCTTTAATAAGTGTTTTCTGAAAAGGGCCAAAAGCTGTGAATGCCAGAAAGTTTCAGGCACATATATAAATGTACTCCTAAAATAGAGTAGTACTTCTGATGGACACAGAAGGAAAATACATGGGTAAGACAGGCATGTTCAACGTATATACCCACTATGTTTGTGTGAGCCAAAACCTTGTTTTTTTTGTTTTGTTTAACAGGGGCATTCAGAAAATAGACTGTAAGAGCATTACTGTCTTTAATTTTCCATCTCTTTGAGCCCTGCTGACTGGAAACTCCCTTCCATTGCAGGACAAGGTGTGGTGTTGGAGCGCTCTCCCTACAGTGACTTTGTGTTCCTGGATGCAATGTTCAAACAAGGCTATATCCACAAGCGATGTAAGTCCCTTGCACTCATTTCTGAAGTGTGGTAAGTCAGTTCTTCAAAAGGAAATAAGAATGCTGGGAAGATGGACTCCTTTTAAACATTCAGAGTTGCTCATAAGGTGCTTAGCATCTTGCTGTTTAAGGCATCAAGGACTAGTCTCAAGCCATGAGACTTTATTCAGTGCTTTGGTTCTGCTTATCATAGAATCACAGGATGGTTTGGGCTGGAAGGGACCATGAAACTAATCCAACTCCAACTCCCTGCCACAGGCAGGGACACCTTCCGCTAGAGCAGGTTGCTCCAAGCCTGTGTCCAGCCTGGCCTTGAACACTGCCAGGGATGGGGCAGCCACAGCTTCTCTGGGCACCCTGTGCCAGCACCTCAGCACCCTCACAGGAAAAAACTTCTGCCTAAGAGCTCATCTCAGCCTCCCCTTTGGCAGCTTAAAGCCATTCCCCTTGTTCCGTCCCTACAGGCCCTTCTCCAAAGCCCCTCTCCAGGTTTCTTGTAACCCGTTTAGGCACTGGAGCTGCTCTAATGTCTGCCTGGAGGGGGACTCACTCCAACAGCTCCACATGCTTCCTGTGTTGGGGGCCCCAGAGCTGGATGCACGACTGTGGGGAGGAGGAGTTGTCTCTATATGGTAGAAGCACCCAGTTGCACATACCCAACCTACTCCTTTTAGATCCATTTTTCTGTATGGGAAGGTGAGGTTCTCTACTTCTGTCCTCCAAAGTGGAGTCTGGTGGTTGTGGTTTTGGAGAGGAGATCTGCTGTTGCTCAATAGCTCTGTGGTCTACACAAGCAAGGAAAACCACTCCAAAACTGATTGTAGATTCATAACCCAGTAGGTTATAATTTTAATGCTGTTCCTATTGCCCTTGTCCTCATTTGCAGTAAATCTTCAGCTGGGTTACCTTTAGCTCTGCAGTGTGTTTGGTTTTGTTTTTTATATAGGTCTTGATCACTACAAGGAGATCAAAGAGCTCAGCATTTGTGAATTCCTGCCACCTCACTTGGTCATTTATATAGATGTACCCGTTCCAGAGGTGCAGAAGAGGATTCAGGAGACAGGCGAGGTAATTTTACCTCTTGCTGCTATTACTGCCTGTTACTGTCTGTAGTTGTGCCCTTGTGCTTAAGTCCCGTGGGGTTTTATAGAATCAGAGAATGGTTTCGGTTGGAAGGGACCTTAAAGCTCATCCAGCTCCAACCCCTGCCACAGGCAGGGACACCTTCCACTAGAGCAGCTTGCTCCAAGCCCCTGTGTCCAGCTGGCCTTGACCACTGCCAGGGATGAGGCAGCCACAGCTTCTCTGGGCACCCTGTGCCAGCACCTCAGCACCCTCACAGGGAAGAACTTCTGCCTAAGAGCTCATCTCGATCTCCGCCCTGGCAGCTTAAAGCCATTCCCCTTGTCCTGTCCCTACAGGCCCTTGTCCAAAGCCCCTCTCCAGGTTTCTTGTAACCCCTTTAGGCACTAGAGCTGCTCTAAGGTCTCCCTTTAAGGCGTCTTCTCTTATCCAGGCTGAACCAGCCCAGCTCTCTCAGCCTGGCTCCAGAGCAGAGCTGCTCCAGCCCTCGCAACATCTCCTGTTACTGAAGTTGCTAAAATAGAAAAGCTATGGTTTTCCCATCAGGAGTAGTATCTTGCTCATTAAAGCGCAGACACATTCAGTCATGGCCTAAACTGCTGGAGGGCAGAAGGGCATAATCATTCAAGTAGCAAACTAAGCAACTCCAGCTGCAGAGATAATGAAGCAGCAAGAGCAGCCTTACATTTATGACTTTGAATTCACTTCAGCAATTGCCAGCTTCCCTCTTAAATGAGCAGGAAACTGCAAACCAAACTACTACAAGCTCACCCTAACAAGGATCATTTCATTACACTAGCCAAAAAACACCCTGGTTTTTCTATTTCATGGAATACCTGTAGAATGTTAGTTTTAAGTTCAAAACGGGTTGGTTTTCTGTGTTAACACAAAAACACCAAGCTGTAATTTTCTTCATCTCAGGCAATGAACTGGATTTGCTGATCGCAAGTGGCCCACACATTAATATCAAACCAGGTCTGAAACCCCTGGCAACTGGGGATGCTGAAGATGGGAACCAAATCTGGGGCTTCTGGCTCTCAGAAAGCACAGATAATCTTGGAGCACATATTGTGATAGGACAAGGGGAATTGGCTTTAACCTGCCAGGGGGGAGATTGAGATGAGCTCTTAGGCAGAAGCTCTTCCCTGTGAGGGTGCTGAGGCGCTGGCACAGGGTGCCCAGAGAAGCTGTGGCTGCCCCATCCCTGGCAGCGTTCAAATCCAGGCTGGACACAGGGGCTTGGAGCAAGCTGCTCTAGTGGAAGGTGTTCCTGCCCGTGGCAGGGGTTGGAACTGCTTTAAGGTCTCTTCTAACCCGAAGCAGTCTGGGATGTGATGGACCTGGGAGTTCTTTGCTCTTGTGAATGCAGATTTTGATGGCAATTTTAAGACCTTTAGGCAGAAATTGCTGGTGTAACTTGTAACTTTTTGGGTCAGTGGTATTGCTGAAGACCTTAGTGCTTGTTTGAGGCTGGTATTTTGGGGAATTCTGCCTTCTCAGTGGATGAAGCATTGGGTATTCAGTACACTGTTGTTGCAGAGCAGTGGAAGAAGAAAAGCCAGCTAACAGACACAGATCATTCCAACATGATGGGCATCTTGGATGAGCATTTCAAGCAGGAAATGTACTTAAATTTTAGGGTTGAACTGAAGGAATACATGGTGGATTAGAGAAATTCTTGGTAATTTGCAAATGTGGCATTAAACTACACTGTGTGGAAGAGAAACTGTTTGACAGTAGGTATGATATCCATGTAATTAAAAGAAAAGCTTTTGGAGGTGGTGGTTGCCCACTCATCTGGCCCCTTTAGGCACTGGAAGCTGCTCCAAGGGCACAATTCCCCTCTTATTGGAAAGGCCAACTCAGAGAGTCTCCTGTTTTCTGGGTGTGACTTCCTTGAGCACACAGGTAGGTAGGGTTACTCAGGCCTTAGAAAGCTGATATTTTTGAGGCTGGTGATGTATGACTCTCTTATGTGAACTCAAGGAAAATGAGATGTTTCCTGTTACAAGCTGAAATTGGAAGAAACCTTTTCAATTCGACATTCTTTTTTTAAACCTGCTTTTCCCTTTCTAGATTCACAAGCATATGAGAGCTATCATACTCCTATGGCTAATCATTCAAACCATGGCCGTAGCAATGCAGGGCAAAGCAGGGGTTGACACAAACTGCCTAGTTTTTTAGGACGCTTTCAATATTTAATGCCACATAAGATATTCTGAACACTCCAAATGTCTTCATTCTTATAACGTCCGTTAATATGTATGTGGTTCACTTGGATGTTTGACTGTTAATACAGGGCAAGCTGATGTAGCAGCACTTTCTGCTTAGGCTGGTGTCTGTACTGGTGGGAGAAGAAAGAAAACTTGTTTTACAACCTTGTTTTCTGTTTCCTTTTTAGCCTTATGAGAAAAAGGTGTCTCCTTCCTATCTCCAGCACATTGAGGATGCTTACAAGAAAACCTTCTTACCGGAGATCAGGTTAACAAACCCAAATGTTTTGTCTGTTACATCTTTGAGTAAAACATGTGCAGATCCTCAGATCTCTGCCAATAGACGCAAATTCATGTCATGTGAGAAATCCTCCTTGTGCCATGTACAATGTTATTTCTTAGTGATGTAGTATCACATTCATGGCTCTGTGTGTTGTTACCTCTGGCACTAAGAAGCCTGATGCTATTGTTACAAGGTTGGAAGCTTAAAAATGAATTCCTTTTAGGTGTGAGCTTTCTAAAGCAATGCTTTGATTCTTAATGGGCTCAGAGTGGGGAAAGTGTTGTGCAGTAGTAAATGCATTGGATTTCATTGATCTATATGGTGCAAAGCTAAGGAGCCCTCCTCTGCAGTAAGGTTTCATCCTGCTGGCTTGGGGCATTGCAACTTTGCTGTCACAGTGTCAGATACAAAGAAGCATCAACTTGTTCATAGTTAAAAGAGCACTTCAGGAGCAAAGCTGGTCTGTTTGCTCTGCAAAACCAAATTCTGTCTCTCTGACAGTACTCAGCTTTCGTTTGGCATCAACTTTGCTTTCTTGCACAATGTCCGAAATGCCTTAGCTATAGCTGTGTGTTTGCATGACTTTAGGAGAGTGTGATGCAATCCAAGGTATTTTGGGAGAGTTTGGATTTTTTCTGTCCTAAAAACTCCTTTCAGTTGGCATAGCTTTGGCTGGTTTCTTGGTAGTGGTGTGGAAGAGGAGGAAGATTATCAGGGAAGGGACTGTTTCCTTCTCTAGCTTTGCTTCTCCACCTCCTGAAGCATACCTCTGATAGCCTTCCGCATTGAAAAGGGTTTGATGGACTTTTTAGTGCTGGTAATTAAAGACTGCACTGCTACCTGTTCTGAGAGACTGAAGATGCTTTACTCTGGGCTCCCCTGGCTTTCTCTTGCTTCCCTCTTAGAATGTGGTCCCTGTGAACTGGAGCTGAGACTATTACGGTTTGCCAGCTCTCCCAATTGTTATAAAAGAGCTCTATCAAAATTCAAATAGTCGTAAAATTCTTAAACAAATAGCTTTCTGGAAGGGAAACTCTTACAGGTCACAGAATGATACATGAAAACAATCTGTAATCACTCAAGGTTCATGTGTGCATGAAGCTGACTGAGTTACACTTAGGTGTAAGTAAATCTTTGGGTATGTTGTGACCTGCTTGTTTCCCCCTTGCTTTCTTGCTCCATCTCCCAGTTTAACTGCACTGTCAGCAGTTGACTGAGTAACTTTGTATGGAGCTTGTCATTCACACAAGGTGATGTGATGTATGGTCAGCTGCATCCCAGTGTGTTAGCGGCCAGCACATGGCTCTCAGAAGGGAATGATGGGGACTAAGGATGGAGAGGAAGGGTAGGAAGCCTTGAGTCTGTCATCTCCCTTAGGGGAGAACTGGTTTGAATGTATTGGTGAGTAGAAAAATGCTGCTTGTTCTTTGAATCAAATCAAGTGGTGTTGCATGAGGCTAAAGCTAGAGCTGGTCCTGCTGTGATTTCAACTCTTTCCCCTTTGTCTCTACATGGTCAGTACACTTGGAAAGCAATCGCCCTCTGGTTGGCACCCTCCTTAGCTGGGCTTGCAGAAGCTTGTCAGATCAATCTTTGTGCTTGGATCTGAAGGATGCCTCTGCCCTCTTGATGCAGGGTAGTTGCGATGGTGTGAAACTTCAGCATTGTGCATCTCTGGACCTCACTTCACTGCTGGCTTGTATATTGGATAAATATATCCAAGCTTCAACTGTCTTTAACTGTTTGTTTGCTGAAGTGGTCTAAAGGCTGTTAGTCTTTGAGCAGTCTAAGAAGTATTTGATTCTGTAACTCTTGAGGATGACCAAAATCTGATTAAAATAGGCTTTCCTGGACCAAAGTCTTAAGCTTCCTAATGTTCTCTTTCATATCCAATACTGCCTCCACTGAGCAGCTCTTTGCTCTTAATGAAAGCTCTAAGAAGCTGCAGAGTCAAAACAAGAGCTCAAATCAAGTAATTATAAATGAACTTTCTTACCAGAGCAGTTTTGACTGACTGAGGTCCATGCAGAGCAGAAACTAGTTTGGCCTGCTGCAATGATAAGTTGTTTTGGTACTGTGACTAGTTAGAGCAACCTAGATTGCCAGCTTTAATCTGATTAAACTTGGGAGTGCTTGGCTAAGCAGAAGTCTCCATGCTTTTCAGCTTTTCAGTGTGGTGTCTGATCCACTGCACATTTGGCAGCTATTTCATTTTCTCTTCAGTTTTTGTTACGTAAAAGAAAGGTTTTCCAGGGCAACTGGTGCAGGTTTGGGATCAACTCTTGGAGCAGGTTGTGAAGCAGCTCTGCTCTGGAGTCAGGCTGAGAGAGCTGGGCTGGTTCAGCCGGGAGAAGAGAAGGCTCCTTAAGGGGAGACCTTAGAGCAGCTCCAGTGCCTAAAGGGGCTACAGGGAACCTGGAGAGGAGCTTTGGACAACGGATGGAGGGGACAGGACAAGGGGAATGGCTTTAAGCTGCCAGAGGGGAGATTGAGATGAGCTCTTAGGCAGAAGCTGTTCCCTGTGAGGGTGCAGAGGTGCTGGCACAGGGTGCCCAGAGAAGCTGTGGCTGCCTCATCCCTGGCAGTGTTCAAGGCCAGGCTGGACACAGGGACTTGGAGCAGCCTGCTCTAGTGGAAGGTGTCCCTGCCCGTGGCAGGGGGGTTGGAACTGGATGAGCTTTCGTGTTACTGAGGGTGCCTGTGAGTATGTAGTAGTGAAACATGTTCATATAGGAACTCCTGTTGTGGCTGTGCTCTGCGAGTGACTCTTCCATGCTGTATGAATAAGAAAATAGTCATGTAACCAGGAAGCTCTCACCTGTTTTAAGTGTTCTTATATGTACAGATCCTGCTGCCTGCGTTGATATTGGTTGAATTAGCTCAGTCATGGTAAACAATGATGAATGAAGCTATTCTTCTCTTAAAAATTACCCCCAGGTATTAATATGCTTTTAAAAAGGAAGGTCTGTGGAAGTTTGGAGTTAGACTGGTTGAGAGTTGCACTTGGCTTCAAACAGATTGGGAATTGTAATTGGGGCCAAGTATGCCCAGTAATGAAATGGAAACAAAGGAGTAGGTGGGTTTTTGATTAATTTTCAAGTTTGAACTGAAACTCTGTAGGTGCCATAAACCATTTGTCCTTTAAAAGCAATTTTCCACCAGGAAAGAAGCAGCTTACAGGTCTAATAGGAATTCAGTGACAAGAACTCTATAAGCACTCTGGAATAATGATTCTGGCTCTTTGTTTGGGCCTTTTCACTTCATTTCTGCTTCATTTTGGAGCAGGGGGAGAGAATGGGTACAGCAATGACATCAGGGCAATTCACTCTTTCTCTTCTTTGCAGTGAGACCAGTGAAATTCTGCAGTACACAGCAAGTGAGGCAGAGGATGTGGAGAAGGTAAGAGTTTGCTGTGTATACTGATTAGTTGTTAAACTTCCAAGACTGAAATGTAAAGAGGACACAATGGAAAGAGGTAAGTCATCCCCAGCATTCAGCTGAGACTTTTTCTTCCAGTCTAAGGTCTGTCTGTGTTGGCTTCTGTCATTGTGCAGCTTCCTATGATCCAGGTTGGTGCAGAAGTTCCTATGGGATAAAAATAGCTGTTGTTCTCTAAAAGCTAATCACGATTTGGTTATAGCAAAGAGCTCGATATCCAGAGCTGTTATAGCTCTGTAATCTTGGGTCATTCCCCTGTATGACCCAGCACATGGTATCTAAACTACTATTCTGTCTCCAGATGGTTTTGCCACACACTTTAGCCCTGGACCAAGGCAGATAAATTGCCTTCTCACTGCTAGAAATAAGCCTTCTCTTATGTGGAAGGATTTACATGAGGTCAGTGCTTCATCCTATGTAAGTGTATTAGTTTTTTTGAGTAGGTGTAATACATTTCCCTTATTTCAGCAAACATTCTTGCTTATTGAGAGTTACTAATGGTAACAGAAGTTTTTTGCTTCTCCACTGTTAACTTTTCTCTGTAACTGCTGTTCGCTGCTGTTAAGAGCAACAAGCTTTGTGTAATTTGGGACAGGTTTGTAGTGGGCCCCTTTCAGTTCTAGGGGTGAATGGTCTGTGGTGAATCCCTACTTGAATTCTGTAGTAGCAATAAGGATCTCAGCTTGCACTAAAAATAGCTTTTCAGGTATGTCTTGCTGATTTTAGTATTTTTATCCTCTGTTTTTTGTTTGAAAACTGATAATCTTTTCTAGAGTCCACTCTCCTTTCCTCTGTTAGCGGGAAGAGAAATATGAGACTGGTTATATTCCTTTAGGATATTGGTCCAGCCACCAACGCAAGAAAGGTGTGTGTTAGAGTGAGCTCAGAGAAGGGCCACAAATATGCCCCGAGGGCTGGAGCAGCTCTGCTCTGGAGCCAGGCCGGGAGATCTGGGCTGATTCAGCCTGGACAAGAGAAGGCTCCTTAAGGGGAGACCTTAGAGCATCTCCAGTGCCTAAAGGGGCTCCAGGAAAGCTGGAGAGGGGCTTTGGACAAGGGCCTGGAGGGACAGGACAAGGGGAATGGCTTTAACCTGCCAGAGGGGAGACTGAGATGAGCTCTTAGGCAGAAGCTGTTCCCTGTGAGGGTGCTGAGGCGCTGGCACAGGGTGCCCAGAGAAGCTGTGGCTGCCCCATCCCTGGCAGTGTTCAAGGCCAGGTTGGACACAGGGGCTTGGAGCAAGCTGCTCTAGAGGAAGGTGTCCCTGCCCGTGGCTGGGGGCTGGAACTGGATGAGCTTTAAGGTCCCTTCCAACCATCGCCATTCTCTGATTCTGTGGGTTTTGTTTGCAACACAAAATGGCTAAATTTAGACTTATTCCCATTCTCATTCTACCTTACCATTGTGGCTGTCCCTTCTGTCCTTCCTTTCAGCCCCAGCAACAGTTTGAAGAAGGTAAGAGGTAAGTATTTGGAAATAAGGCACTTCTCAGGTGATGTATTTGCTGCCATCCTCTGCTGGCCAAGGCTGAAAGCACCAGCAACTCCAGATCTGGTGCCTGTGTGCTTGTCCGAGAAAGACATATGACTGGGAGATGATGTGTTAGCTCCCAACATTGGCATTGTGAATACAGCTTTAGCAGCTAAGTGGTTTTGCTGGGAGACTGAATAGTAGATTTTGATCATTCCATTGATTTGGGGAGGCATGTTCATTGATGATCATGTTCATGAGCAGACCTCCTCTCAGATGTGACTTTTGTTTACTCATTTCAGGTCGCTGAAGACATCGAGTACCTGAAGTTTGACAAGGGCCCATGGCTGGAGCAGGATGATGTTTCTTTGCATCATTTGAGGCTTTAGTAAGTATGATGTCTTCCAGGAACTGCACATGACTTGGCATCGGATCTCAGGGAAAATGATGAAAACCTTGAGGTTTTTAAAGGAGTGCTTATATTTGCACCCTGACTTGGTTTTTGTCAGAAGGTAGCAGTGATAATAGCAGGCTCTTGTAATATAGGTGCTTGGCACTATAATATGCTGTGGCATTTTGTTGCTGCTGATAATCAGACAAGAGACTCTTGATGAATAGATCCCATCCCATTCACAAAGCACAAGAACTCTCCAGGCATTTTCGCAGTGCTGTGACCTGTGGCCCTTAGGAAGGTATTGTTATGCGCACTTCTGTTCCTGGGTGATCATAGAAAAGCATTTTAAACCAGAACACCTCTACAGTTGCTTTATCTGGAACACATGGATGAAAGTGTAGGTCTGAGCTCTCTACTGCACATCAGTGGTTTGGTTCAACATCTTTTGGAGTTGGAGGACTACATCTTTTTCCTGCTTATCCATGTGAGGGTGCTGAGGCGCTGGCACAGGGTGCCCAGAGAAGCTGTGGCTGCCCCATTCCTGGTAGTGTTCAAGGCCAGGTTTGATGGGGCTTGGAGCAACCTGCTCTAGTGGAAGGTGTCTCTGCACATAGCAGGGGGTTGGGACTAAATGAGCTTTTAGGTCCTTTCCGTCCCAGACCATTCCATGATTCAGTGTTGGAAATGAATCCCAAAGCATCAAATGCTGAACTCGGGTGCTAATTCATGCACCTTCAGGCTGATCCTTTCCTTGAGTATTCCAGCCCCAAAGTAGACAAGAGCTTGTGGTTCACAGCCCTCTGCAGATGTGTAGCTGTCCCATGTCTGCATGAACTTTTCCTTTTGGAAAGACTGGGGGTGTTATAGCATGTGTGTGCTTGCAGCCCACAAAGCCAGTGGTATCTTGGGCTGCATCCAAAGGAGCATGGCCAGCAGATTAAGGCAGGGGATTCTTCCCCTCTGCTCTAGTGAGCCCCCATCTGGAGAATGCATTCAGCTCTGGAGTCCTCAGTACAGGAAAGACATAGATGTGTTGGTGAGGGCCATAATAGTCAGAGAATTGGATCACCTGTGAGGAAAGGCTGATGACTGGGGATTGTCCAGCCTGGAGAAGGCTCCAGGGAAACCCTATTGCAGCCTTTCAGCTGTTAAAAGGGGCCTATAAGAAAGATGGGGAGAAACTTTTTATCAGGGCCTGTTGCAGCAGGACGAGGGGTGATGGTTTTAAACCAAGAGAGGGAGATTCAGGTCGATGGGAGGAAGGAATTCTTTACAATGAGTGTGGTGGAAACCTGGCACAGGTTGCCCAGAGAGGTGGTGGATGCCCCATCTCTGTAGACATTCCAGGCCAGGATGGATGTGGTTCTCGGCAACCTGATCTAGTTGAAGGTGGCCCTGCTCATTGCAGGGGGATTGGACCAGATTAGCTCTGAGGGTCCCTTCCAGCACAAAGCATTCTGTGATTATGCTCCTGATGGGTGCCTTTTCCATATGCTGGCACATGCTGCCCTCTCGTGGGTGTTCCTGGAAGGCTACAGCTGCTATTTATTGCATTCATCTACAATTGCTTCCTTCACTGACCTCGTCGTTTTGCACAGCCCACTCCTGCTTTGGGCTGTCTCACATCTGATGCTTGGCAGAGGAGCAATATGCTCTGTATGAGAGGGTGCTGCAGTAGTAATCCCACTCTGGTGCTCCTATGCTGTTGTTCCTTTTGCCTCTTCTACCCTCAGTTGGCTACCACCATGTTTGGAGAATGGGATTGATCAATGGGCAGGGGTCAGAATAACTTTCATTGCATGTTTATAAGGTCTGATGTGTACAGAAACAAGGCCAGGTTGGACAGGGCTTGGAGCAACCTGCTCCAGCGGAAGGTGTCCCTGCCCTGTGGCAGGGGGCTGGGACAGGATGAGCTTTAAGGTCCCTTCCAGCCCAAACCAGACCCCAGCAGGGCTTCTAACTAACCTGGTAATGCAAATAAGTTAAACTGGTGAGGCACACCTGTATAAAACTCAGTTGCCCAATGATACCTTTCATCTTCCTGCCTTGCCCTCTCTTTACCTAATAAAGTAGTGTGGTCGTGGGGTATAGCATGCCTTGGTAAAAGGTTGAACATGTATATATTTGTGTATGGGAGCTGAAGGGATCTCCCAGAGGATGCTCTTCACATTCTTTCTTTTTCTCCAAGTGCTGAGTCCAAAAGAAACCATTCAAGGAATTACTCTTGCCACTGCACTGTCTCAGGCATGTGTTTGTCTGCCTTTGGCAGTGAAATTGGGTGTCTTGTCTGCATACATTGCAAAATCAATGGCTTGGAATGAAGGGCTGTAGTTGGTGTGATGTTGCCTGTGTTACTTTACCAGCTGATGGGGGGACCTTACCGCATTGGACTTGTTTCATTAGCCAGGTCCACAGTAAATCTGCCCAAAGCTCCTTTGGAATTTGCTAGAGCAGAACATGTTTTGTGTGGGCAAATCTTTGGCTTTTTTCAGCCACCACTAATTAACAAAAGAAGAAGACAGGTATTAGCGTTTGTTTTAGCTTGATGAAGTAGGAATCTAGTTCCATTAGGAAGCAGTCTAGCCATCAAATAGCTTGCCATTCTCATCTGTTTAATTGTGTTCAGTAATAAATAGTAAGTGCAACCCAAACCCTGTGGATTAAATCCTCCAGTATCGTATTTGGTGGGACATAAGGCATATATGTTGAGGTTGTTACTAAAGGACCTTGTATGTGCAGTAACTTGTAATGTCTAAGTTCTCTTAATGTTTGCTTAGCTTCTTTGAGCTACTGCTGACCCCTGAGCCTGACTCCTGATTCCTTCCTGTTCATTTTGCTCTGGTTAAAGGAAATCTTGCAACAGGGAAGCATGGGAGCGAATGAGGATGACCCTTCAGTGCTGTTTCACTGTGCCATCAAACATGCTTAGCAAAGAGAAGAAGTATCCGTGTGTGAATGTCTGTCTTGGCTAATTTCAGATAACAGGACTGTGCTTGCCGGAGGTGGATTGGACTTACCTTTGAAGCTCTTTGTCTTGGAAACTCCAAAATCTCATGAAACATTTGTAAAACTTCTGGTAGCATTGAAAACACCTTCATAGAATCCCAGCCTGGGTTGTGTTGGAAGGGACCTTAAAGCTCATCTGGTTCCACCCCCTGCCACAGGGAGGGACACCTTCCACTAGAGCAGGTTGCTCCAAGCCCTGTCCAACCTCGCCTTGAGCACTTCTGTCTTTCCCACCTAGCTCTATGTGCCCATGGGGAGTATATCACATGCTGACAGGCTCACTTCCATGTGTTGGACCTTTCCCATGGGAGGCAGGGAAGCTGACGGCATCAGGGGTTGAGGAGCTGTGGCTGAGGTGATAAGGGTGTGAATAGCAGAGGAATGAGTGCCACCCACTTATTCAGGTTCCAGCCTGGAACACAGCAACCAGTTAGTGAGAACCTGCTTTCAAGGTGTGCAAGGAAACCATCTGTTTGCCAGTGGGATTCACTTTCTGTTTCTCAGGTTACTTTCATGTATAAAGGCAGGATTTAACTCGATATGTTTTTGTGTCTAACCCTCTCAGACCAGTGAATGCTTTTAGGTAGGAGGAGTGGTTTTCTTATCCTGTGTATCGTCACTTCAGGCTTTGTGACTATGCCAACATCATCAGTTGAGAAATCATGGCTCAGGCTATGTAAGCTGTGCTTTGTTTGGCTGACTGATTTGTTTTTCTTCTTCTTTTCAGTCTCTGTTTCCTTTACCCTTCCTTGTTCAGAAGCCTTTGCAATGTCCTTAGTGGTAGGCAATCTTGGGACATTGTTTTGTACGTAGGTGGAAGAATAAGCTGAGTTATTGGTGCGTTAGCAGGTTTCTTCAGGTACAGCATCCTGGAAGCTGCCTGGAAGGGAAACAGGACTTCCTTCCCAAAAAGATGCAGGGGTGCATCAGTCCCAATTCCTCCTGCCTTCTCATATGTGTACTGCTCAATATAGTGGATGCAGTAGGTGTGTGATGGGTGCTTTTGGAGATGAGCTACCCGTTGCTAAAGTATACTTGTAAATGTGATTCCTATGCAGCAATGGTAAGAACCTTTCCTAGTAGGATTATGGATGGTTGCAATGATCGTGAGCTGAAATCTAATGTTCCTACAGCGGTAGGATCACGCAGTCACTTACATGCTCTTTGAGTTTGAAGTGTGACATAATATTATGGGTATGTAAAGCATGCTCTGGGAGCTGTGCTGCTGCATGGGGAGAGCTGCTTCAAGAAAACACAGTTAGGTGCCAGAGAAGGATAAATAGTGCTCATTTAATGCTGGGGAAGAGAGAAAATGAAGGAAACAAAAGGTGCCTTTAAACATTTCCTGCTGAGCAGTGAATTAGTTCTGGCAAGCCAAGGTGCCTCTGTGGTTAAAGACATTGTTGTGGCAGGTATCTTTGGGTGTTGCTTTCAGTTAGTGTTCAAAGTTACTTCTTAAAGTACAGAGCAGAGCTGAACCTGGAGGAGCCCCCTTGGGTTGCACTACCTTTGTATGTTTTTGTGGTGCAATGATTTCTTTGGAAGCAGTGGTTGCGAGAGCAAAAATGGTTTAGGAGCAGCAGGTTTCCCTCCTTACCATTATCTGAGGTACTTTGTGCCTGGGAATTGGCCTCTCCTATTGTCTTTTGGCTGAGACTCATGGAAGAATGGATTAATTGTAGACTGGTTGACTAGTGTCAAGTTATACTTCATATGTGTCTGGACACATCTGCTTTCTCCTACACACTTGGAAGGTCCAGAACATCTGCTGCTACTTGGCAGGGAAGAAGGGCTGGAAATGTTTATGCACTGAGAGATGAGTGGATCTGCCACAGCCTGTGCTGTTAAGCCTGAGCTCACTGAGAGGTCTTCAAGCATTGCCTGCACTTAGGGAATGAAGAGCTGGTACCTGAAGGGCTGCTTTCTGCTGGGGTCTGTTTCTTGTAGTTCCAGGTTCATCAGCAGTATTAGAGGCGATACCTTCTCAGCAAAACCCCAGGAGAGGAGACTTTGCAGGGCAAAGCTGCTCTTACTGAAAGATGCTGGCATTTAGAATTCAAACCAATTGCATCATCAAATCACTGTTCTGGGCAAGCTCTTTCATCCCAGCTAGGTTATTCCAAGCTGGCATGGGGTGGGAAGGCTGACATTGGCGCACAGGAGGACCAGTGCTAATGAAAAGAGCTCTTGATGTGTTGGGGAGGAAGTAAAGGAGGGCTTAATTTCTTTTGCTTGCAGCATATGTGAAATATACATTGAATGTAGGTGAAGATAGATATTACAGTAGTTGATGGGAATCCTCTTTGGTGTCCATCCTGCTCTTGTAAAGGGGCATTTACCCTTCTCCTGTATCAATTTCTACTAGATTATTATATTTCATTATTAACTTGTCTGTAGTAGGGTAATCTACAGTGGGTTATCCATCAGGATACATTAGCAGACGTAGTTTACCTCTTGAAACTCTTCAGTGCTGTGAGATAAGGTCCCAAAAGCTGTGATTTAGGGGGAAACAATGAATTGCTTCAAGATGATGAAGTGTGTGTTGCTGAGGGTGTTTGCATTGTGTGTATAAAAGTGTTTGTAAATGCCAGTCCCCAAACCCAACACAATTTACAGTTTCAAGTGCTCAGTTTGGTCGCCGTTGACTGCAAATGGATGTATTTTGCCCCAAAAAACATACAGGTGGCACTGTTGCTCCATTCATAACACCAGGATGCAGAATGTGGCTTTCTAGCAGTTTCTCAGGCATCTTAAATGGAGGGGGGTATTTGAAAAGGCTGGTGCTGTACAAAATAGAGTTTTGGTGACTCCTGTTTTGGTTTTGGTGCAGCAAGCTTCTCCCAGTTAGAGCCAGGGAGGATGCTAGAGACACTGCTTCCAAACCCTGGCATTGCCTCAGCATCTAGCCATTTAGGCTGGGAATTTGAGGAAGAGCATCACCTTAAATGAACCGTGAAAAGGGAGTAAAGTGTGCTAACTAATCAAACAGGAGGGAATGAAATGAAGTTGATTTAGCAAGATAGTGTGTGGGATTCAGCTTTTCCTTTGCTTTTCTTGGAAAACAGAAAGCTTAGAGGTGCCTTAAGGAGGAGGCTCCCAGGAATGACACAGTGTCTCCACGGAGGGAAGGGAGAAGCAGGGAGAAGTTGGAACAGGAGCAAACTGGAGGCAAGGGTGAAGGGAAGAAACACAGTAGCTGTGTGAGGAAAAGAACTCAGTATGCATCATAACCAGGAAAGCGCCAAAACCTTGTACAAGTACTTGACAAAAAAAGGAGTTCTTTAATATTTGATCCAACTCAGAATTGATGTCATTTTGGGGCAGTATGTGGACTAACTGCTCCTTTTCCTTCTTGCTTCCCCTGCAGTGTTCAGGACAAAAATGCAGTGCTGGATCCTTCAGCTGTCCCCATCTTCATTCCAGAGATCACAGTTGGAGGCATTGAGTTTGATAAGGTCTACTATGAGTATCGCTCGGTAAGTGATCCTGGGAGTGATGAGAGCCAAGGGGTGAGCAACGTGTTCCTAACTGGCCTGTGCGCAGCCTGGCTCTCAATCCCGTGTACAGGGATATCCAAAGTTGTGGATTTTGCCCAGATCCTCACCTTTCTGAAAGCCTAGCTTCCTCACAAGGTGGATAGTGAAGCGGGCTGTGTGAAGACCTCGCAGCAGCCTTCCAGTGTCTGAAGTGGGCTACAAGGATGCTGGAGAGGGACTCTTCATCGGGGACTGCAGCAATAGCACAAGGGGTGATGGGTTCAAACTGAAACAGGGGAAGTTCAGGTTGGAGATAAGGAAGAAGTTCTTCCCTGTGAGGGTGCTGAGGCGCTGGCACAGGGTGCCCAGAGGAGCTGTGGCTGCCCCATCCCTGGCAGTGTTCAAGGCCAGGTTGGACACAGGGGCTTGGAGCAACCTGCTCTAGTGGAAGGTGTCCCTGGCCGTGGCCGGGGGTTGGAACTGGACAATCTTAAGGTCCTTTCCAACCCAAACTGTTCTATGATTGTATAAGCTGGTTTTTGTTTCTGATCTTTAGATGTGGCCTAAAAGGATAAGTGGTTTTCATTTGGTTCTGTTTGTGCTGCTCTGATTAGTGTTTGACCTCTGACATGTAAAATGATCCATTGAGTCAAAGAACTGAAACCCATGGGCACTTCTATAAAGGGCGCTTCTAAAATCCTGAGGGACGGGGTGTTTTTCCTGGGGTAGGATGTGAAGGAATGAATGTTACACTGCTTCCCAAAACTGGTGCTGCTTTAAATAGTGGGTTTCTCTAGGAAAAGCCTACTGTGGCCCAGTGCTTCCTTACACCTCATGCAGGCTTCCACACAATGTTTTAAGTATCTGCTTGCCTTTCTGGTTCTGAAGACAACCAGACAACCTGGCTTCCAATTGACTTAACACTTTGCCCTATTGCTTACTGTTATTTACATTGGGTCCTCTCATACTGTGTGTATGTAGGCATTGTAAATTCTCATTAGAGAGCTTGTGGCACTGCTGACAGTTGCAGGTGGTGGTCCAGTTCAAGTTGGGTTGAAATCTCTGCCGCTGCATTGATTTTTCCTTCCCCCCCCTCGAAGCAACTACAGAAGACAAATAAAGATCTATATAAATAGTTGTAAACCATGATTTGTTTAGTCAAAATGCTCTCATTTTTTCTGTTCCTGTTACTATACAGTCTCTTCCTGAAATGAAAATCATAGAATAATAGAATGATTTGTGTTGGAAAGATCATCCAGTTCCATGGGCAAGAACAAAAACTGCAATAGACAGGTTGGTTTGGGAACTCTGACCTACCAGTGTGTTCCTCTTGGAATATCAGTTCAGAAGTCTCTGTGGGTGTGTAATATAATTTGTTTCTCTTCATTTAGCTATGTAATAAAGAGGCTCCTGAATTCACCCTGTTCTGCCTCAATCCAGATTTAGTCTTTCCAACTTGTTAACTGGGCTCAAGCTAAAGGCTGGAGCAGCAGGAAGCATCTCGGTACTCCTTGAGGTTCTCTAATGGGTCTGAAAACTCCCTGCTCCATCTAAGAAATTGCCATCAGAATTCCCTGCTTCTTGCTACCACGTTTTGAAGTCCAAAACCTCAAGCTCAGACTGAGGATTTTTGGAGCCCTTCACTCCAAGAGATGTCTGTGCTTGCGCGGCACATATTTCAGAGGGATCTGCTGCATGACTTGTTGCCAGCATGCAGCATCCGTCTGTACTGGCGATGCCTTTCTTCGCAAAGATGAGAGGGCTTTGGGGGCTGAAATAGCACTTTGCAGTGGAGCTGGGAATTATTGAGGCTGCCTGACACACAGCTAGATGTGACCTAGGTACTGTGTGCTGGGAACCAGTGGTAATACTTCTGAAAGCCAGAGGCTGTACAACAGCATGGTCCTCTTTGTCCTCTGGCTCATCAAATAGCTGCCTTCCAGGCAAAAACTGTGCCTTGCCTTGCAGATGTAGCAAAAGGGATGCTTAGGAGGAGGAATATGGATACCTGGGATGGAAAGCTGCACTCTTGGATTGCTCTGCTCGATGCCAGTTAGTTGGCAGCAGAAGCTGAGTGCTGTCAGTGCAAAAAGACCATTGCCAAGATCTGATCTCCCTTCTGCAGGCATGCTTTTAGGCCCTGGATCAGGAAAGTACTGTGGAAAGCGATAATGTCCTTTGGAATAAGGAAGAGTTGTACACTTTATGAAGCATTCTGTTCAATTCAGGCAATACTAGCTACTCACTGGATGCTTAGACACTTGAAATCCTTCAAGGATGGGGGATCTGTAGGGATGCTGTACAGTGCAAACAATGCTGAGTTTTCCTACTCCTATAAGCTACTGGAAGGGGAAGTGCAAAGGCAGCCATATACACTGTTTCATGTTCTAGGAGTTGAATTCTTTATGTTGAAAGGTCTTAGAGCAGCTCCAGTGCCTAAAGGGGCTGCAGGAAACCTGGAGAGAGGGGCTTTGGCCAGGGGCCTGTAGGGACAGGACAAGGGGAATGGCTTTAAGCTGCCAGAGGGGAGATTGAGATGAGCTCTTAGGCAGAAGCTGTTCCCTGTGAGGGTGCAGAGGCGCTGGCACAGGGTGCCCAGAGAAGCTGTGGCTGCCGCATCCCTGGCAGCTTTCAAATCCAGGCTGGACACAGGGGCTTGGAGCAAGCTGCTCTAGTGGAAGGTGGACAGAGATGAGCTTTAAGGTCCCTTCCAACCCAAACCAGTCTGGGATTGTGTGAAATTTTGACGATCCATGTTTTTTCCTCCAACTTTGTTTAGCAAATGAAGGTGGGAATTTCTTTGTAAGACAAGCATTATGTTCAGAGGTGATATAGCATGAGACCAACCAGTGCAGGATGAACTTCTAGACGTGCAAATCTTGGCTATGAGGTTGCTGGATCTAACAAGAGGGAAGCCTAAGTCCTTGTGCTTGCATATGTCTATGGTTACAGCAGTGCAGTTGAAGACAGACAGTAAGATTATAACTCGCATGACTTGTAAGTAAAGCCTTAATGATGGTATAATTACAGAACTTTAACTTTTGCTTGTGGGAAATCTGTGCTTTGAAAGTGCCTGTAATGATGTTTACCACGGAAACACAATGCTTTGCGGAGGGGATTTTTGTCCTGTAACTACTCATAAACCCTTGATCATACCAATAGGCAGCATGGTGCTGTGTTTTTCTGAGGTGCATGTATGCACTTCATGCTGTCTAATAATGGTGCTTTTCAGGGATTCACAAATTCCAGGCAGAAGCTGGGTTTGCTTCATAATCCTCATTAGTCAGGAGCAACCAAGAAGGAGGAGGAGGAGGAAACACTCTTCAGAGTCCAAGATTTGCCTAATGTGTGCTTTTGCACAAATGAATGAGGTAGCCATATAGAGCTCCAAATCCTAGAAACGTGCTATTTTGTAATGTAAATCCTTTAAGTGTTCTTTTTGCATGTGAGGAGGTGGCTTTCTGCAGCCTTCTCTTAGCATCAAGTCATCTGGCAGGGTTCAGCTGCTCTGCTCAAGCAGTTGTAAACTTCTAAAGATGCTTTTCTGGCAAGGGAAGAGTAACCTTTTAGTCAGGATCTGTAGATCAGAGATAAGCATGTTCATTCTTCACTGAAGCAACAGTATTTCAGGAACTGTCAGACTAGTAAAGGCTTGACTACTCCCTTTTTCCCCCCCTTAACAACTGCTGTATCTCTGCTTTCTTCCAACTGCACACAATCCCTATGGATAACGCTCCAAATTCCATGTGCGCCCTGCGAAGCTGGAGCACTTAGGCAGATGTGTTTGCAGAGCGGATG
Source organism: Ara ararauna (assembly GCA_028858755.1). Classification (NCBI taxonomy): domain Eukaryota; kingdom Metazoa; phylum Chordata; class Aves; order Psittaciformes; family Psittacidae; genus Ara; species Ara ararauna. The sequence goes on from CM054381.1 coordinate 6,524,227, forward strand.
AAAACAAATGGTTCTGTTTAATGGAATCAGTGTACTTAAATAATGTACTTATGTACTTCACACTCCTGAATGCTGTTGGCAAGTCCTGCTGCATCTCCTAGGGGTGCTGAAAAAAGGCTTCTTTGACATGTGCAGGCTCTTTGCTGTATACCTAAAAGTGCAGCTGTGCTGTCTAAGGTTCGTATTCAAGTCATCACCTCTGTCTTTAGCTATGAAAACAAAGCTGGAGACGTTTAAAATAGCTTTTGCCACTTCTTTCACTGCAGAACGTAAGGAAACGATCAGCTTATCACGAAGTGTTCCAGAGCCTGGAGTCCTAGAGATCACTAGGTCCATTGGAATGGGGAGTTCCTTCACTTTGAAGAGCTGAAAGTTTCCTTTCTCTTGTCACCAGAGAAGCTGTGGCTGCCCCATCTCTGGCAGTGTTCAAGGCCAGGTTGGATGGGGCTTGGAGCAACCTGGTCCAAGGTATCCCTGCCCATGGCAGAGGGTTGGAACTGGGTGAGCTTTAAGGTCCTTTAGGATTTGATTCTTTTTCTTTCCTCAGCCTTTCTCTGGGTGGATTAGATTGTGCAGTAGGAAAAGTATCCCATCCTCTTTAGTTTGCTGGAATTGTGTAAGTATATGTGCTGGGGTGTATATTAAAATGCCCAAATACTTGGGCACAGATTCTTCTTCACACAGGCCTAGGTATCTAAAAGCTTCCTTTGTGCTTAGGCAGATCCTGTACCAAAATGTTGTATCTTTTGTTAGCCTGACTTCCAAAGGAAGCCAGGGATTCGTATCATATCCTTGAAGCAGGCAGTCGTGGTGAATCCTTTGAAGGATTTATTCCATCCTCTTGAACTGCCTTCAAAGTCTCTTCCTATCCCAACATGACTTCCAGCTGCAGCGAGTGCCTGTGCTTGTGTGTGTAGGGCTTTCTTAGAATAGCTTTAGTTGGCATCTTTCAACCTGAAGTGCTGTTGCACTGTTGAGCCATGTGCTTCCCTTCCTTTCTTTACCCTCTCAATGCTTCTCCCTGCTATGCATTGGCTAGTTGCTGATCGTGGCACACTTTAACTTTGATCTGTTGACTCCCTTCCTTCATGATTCTCATTGTCCTCCTTCAGACCATCTCCTTGTGCAGTGTCACTTGCTGTGGTGAGCTAAACTTGCATGTGGGCTCTATCCCCTGTGTGAGGAAAGCAGAGCCTTATTGAGCAGCAGTAATGATCCTACTTCGTCCATCCTTGTCAGTGCAGCTCTGGATTGAGCAGGGACAAAATGAGTGGCTTAGGTTTCTCCACCTAACAGTTAAAGCAAAAGGCAGAGAGGCTCTTGTTTTGTTTCCCTGCCCTTTTCTCTTAGTGAAAGGCTGCTTCTGGAGTATGGGGATGCTGACCGTGAGGCACGGAAAGCATGAGCTAGTTACTGCTGTGAGGTGCAGCCCTGCTCCCATAACTGTGCCTCTGGCAAGTCCCTTCAGCTTGCTAACCTAGCAGGGATTGGGTTTTTATTCCTTACATCAGCTTAGCTGCCTTGTTATCCTGCCCCTCATCCTCCTTTCGGCCTCAGGACTCGGGAGTGTGTGGCTGGCAGCCCCCTGCAGCCTTGCATAGCAACCAGTGGAGAAGAGGCAACAGGTTAGAGGGGAGGAGAGTCCCATGCTTTTCCCCAGGCTTTTTATTACCCTCTTTTTCCTAAGGATGCAACCTTAGGAGGTGAAATCCTCATGTGTGCAATGTCTGCCAGGCCTCCAGGTATTTAGGAAGATGCGGAGAACTAGCTGTAACACAGAGTGAGCTTTTGAGTGATGGGAAGGTGAGCCTGCAACATTAATCACCTCTCAGCCTCACAACCCGAATCCAAGAGTATTAGAAGAGCATGTGAAGATCTTAACTAGCCCAACAGGGAGAACATTAAGGGAAGGCTTCCTCCAGAGTGCAGAGCGTTCCTGGCTTGCACACAAATCTCCCATTTAAAAGACCCTGAACTACAATAGAAATCCTTCAGCTTTGAGGAAGCCAAAGTCTTGCTCAACAACAGGGAGTGTTCGTGTCCAAATGATGCAGTGAGGTTCAGCGTGCTGATGCTGTGTGCTGGGGTCCTCAACATCTTGGCCTTGGACTATTGTATTGGGTTACAATAACAGCTACAGGCTTCCCTAAAAAACAGCCCCTTTGACCGGTTATACTTGTGTGCACAGATGATTTTACCCATGCATGCATATAAAGTACAGCTGCTGCAATAGGCCTTATCTAAGCCGTAAATTGTCTTCCTACTCTGCTGGAGTATGGTGGTTGGGATATCTTTGTTCTCCATGCTTGTGAGTGTTACCAGAGTGGCTGTCTTTGACACAATCTGCTGTTTTCTCTCTCTTGCTATCTTGGCTTGATGAAGATCCTTTTGTTTAGGGTCAAGGTCTTCCTTTCTAATTCTTATATTAATGGAGGGATTTGACAGCTCTAATAGCCAGCCCTCTCTGCTCTTGAATCCAGGGAGGAACGAAACCAGACACATGATAAATAAGGAAAGGCTTAATTTAAGTTGTTCTTTTTTATCTGTTTTATCTCTGTAAAAATATTTTTAGCCCTTTCTAAAGTAACAGGATGCTGCCTGGCTTAATATTGGTAAGGGCAGAAGATCCAGGATAACTAAAACCTAGGAATGACAAACCTGGAATAGGTTGCCCAGAGAAGCTGTGGCTGCCTCATCCCTGGGTAGGGTTCAAGGCCGAGTTGGACAGGACTTGGAGCAACCTGCTCTAGTGGAGGGTGTCCCTGCCTGTGGCAGGGGCTGGAACTGGGTGAGCTTTAAGGTCCTTTCAACCCAAACTAATCTGGGATTCCATGAACCTAAGGAAAGGTTTTATAAGAGACTTGATGCATTTTACCTGTCCTGTTAGAAAAGCAAGCTTGTGGTTAGTGTAAATCTTCATCTGGCTTGGATATACTTACTTGGCTTTTTCCTGTAGTAAGTTTGCTGTCTGTAGTGGATAACTGGTATTTCTAACATATTTGCCAAAGAAAAACAAAGTACAGGTTATTTTGCTGCTATGGAGAATAGTTTTAAGGGCAAGTAGGCAGTGTGGAGGAACACTGCAATAGAGTATTTAGCTGTGCTCTGTTGCTTGCTTTGTCCTACAAAAGCAAGGCTAGAGATACACCTTAGGTTGCTTGTGGTGTTTGTAGTTGTTCAAGTTGTCACACATTCACTTGTTCAAAACAGATTCCTGCTCAAGCTTCTGTGTCCTCCTTATGGACCCTTCTCTTTCCAGTAGATTTCTATTGTCTTGCCTTTCTTTTTCAATGCCTGAATGAAGGGTAGGCCAACATTCACAGAGCAATTTCAGCAAATTGGATTGGTTTTAACCTCAATTCAGTAAAGCTTTTGGGTCCTTTTGTTACTTGGCTTTTAATGAATGTTAACAGCCTGAAGAGTTTTTTGTATGAGTAAAGAATGGCAGGAGTGAAGCTGTAAACAAGCATCTATTCAATGCTATTCCAATCCTTTGGAAACCGAACCAGATCCACCTTGAGTGCGTGTTTGGTGAGTGTTACACTCCCCTGCCCTTCTTTTGAGCTGGTGCTCTGTTACATAGGAACCAAACTCTTCCAGAATACAGCCAATACATGAAGCTACATGCTCCTAGATTATAGCTGTGTGTCAGACACTGACAATAAACTTCTGGAAGTCAGGATTTCTACTGGGAAAAGCAGTAGCCTTAGTTAACAGCAATGCAAGAAGATGCTGCTATTGTGCTTGTTAGAGACAGCCACTAACCAAAAGGATTTGGTTATTGATGAACGAGCCCATGCTTGCAGAGCAGCGACTCTGGTTTCAAGTGCTCTTTGATCACTGCTGCTCCAAACACGCTATTTATAGATCTAATTTAGCTGTTAAGCTCAGCCATGAGTAGAAAGCAACATAGGAATAGAAGGAAAAAAACTAGGAATGCCTTCTGCTCCTGGACTCTTTGCAAACCACGGACTCTGCCCTGATGGATGGAGACCTTTTCAGGTTGTTCAGACTCTCCAGAGCTCTCCCTGTACCTGTCTGCTTGGCAATCACTGAGGAGCTCTGAAATGCAGGCACAGCGTGTAGCAAACAGCCGGCTGCTGCTGTGTGCTGCTCTGCAGCCTGAGCCACTTGATAGGGCTTTTCATCATGTTTATAGCTTTGAGAGACACTTCCATGGCAGGGATCTTCATTTAACTGAGGAGAGGATCTTGTTTTCATCTTTTTCCTAATGCTCTTTTCAAGTTGAGCAGTTTCATTCCTTTGAGCTGGCTCTACCTTTGGGTACAGCTCATTTCATTAGTTTCATGCTCTGTGTGGTAGATTTTATCACATCCTTTTGGAGCTAATCCTTGCTGCCAAGTGGAAGTTCTGCACAGTGTAATGCAGCAAACCAGTACTTGAGTCTCTGTCTCATCCATTTCCATGGAGCGGAAAAATGTGTGACCTTACAAGAGCTCACACTTGCCTCCTGCCGTGGAGATGTGTGCGAGCTGTTGGGTTCGTCCAGTGGGATCTCTGTCCTATCTGCTGCTTCTAAGAGCAGAGATTCAATTCTTGCTTTGCAAAGCATGTGTCTAGGTGACTGCTGTGATAATAACATGTCTTTTCTTACTCTTCCCAGGAAGGATGGTTAAGCTTTGGTGTGATTGTCAACTGCTTTCTGTGCCACTTGCTGCTGGACCTGTTGATGGCTCCATGGGTCTCTTTGGGCTGATGTTAGTGAAGAGCCTTAGAGGGTTTGAAGGGTTTTAGTTGACTCTGTATTCTGCTCCTTACCTGTGGAGATGTGGTGTTAATAATTAATCATGCATCATAGAATACACGGCTGTTATTATTAACGTGGCCATTAAGTCACACCTTTTCTTTGGTCTTATTCAGGTGTGATTTGCAGGTAACACACGGTGGAGTGGTCCTGGGGCTGTGCCAGCCACTTGCAAATGATGAAGTGATGTGGCTTTGATGATTGTCATTATAGTTCTGACTGGGAAACGTGGTTGTGAAGCACAAGGCTTGTGGAAAAGGCAAGTCTCTTCCAAATTCCTACTTGGTTTGCCATAAAACCTTCTAGTTTTGTCGGTATCTTTCAGCGAGGAGTCCTTCAAGCCATTGACTACGTGGATCTTGTACTCAGGGCTGGCCACTTGTTCCTGCTCCTGCCCTTGTGCTTGCTAACCAGCTATGGGTGGAATAGGCTGGGAACTTAAGCTGAGTGCCGTTTGGAGCACCGATTTAACCATTTCTTGTCACAAAAAGCAGCACTTTCTCCATGCCCACATCTTCCTTGGTGCTCACATCACTCTTCTTTGCAGGCTTAGTGAGCCAGATGCCAGACCACTGAAGAGTCACCTAAAACTAACCCAGCCAGGAGAAGTGAATAGCTTCTCCCTGGGCAAGGGCATTGATGGAGCTTGTGGAGTGATCCAGCCAAGCTGCAGAGCTGGCTTGAGCTGTGCAGCAGAGAGATAAGAGGATGGGTACTGTAGGAGCTGCTCTTGTTGCCATTGTGCTCTTCATTCCATTCAGCCATGCTGTGCAGCATGTTCTAATTTGGCTGGTTTAATCCAGGCTCCTTGTGACATTGGGCAAACGTTTGTTCTGGCGAGAGGAGGCAGAAGACCTCAAGAACAGGAATGAACCCTGCTCCAGTAGTTTTCCAAATCATAGATTCATGGAATGGTTTGGGTTGAAAGGGACCTGAAAGCTCCTCCAGCTCCAGTCCCCTGCCATGGGCAGGGACAGCTTCCACTAGTGCAGGTTGCTCCAAGCCCCATCCAACCTGGCCTTGAACCCTGCCAGGGATGAGGCAGCCACAGCTTCTCTGGGCAACCTAATGCTCAAGAAGTGCTAAAAGATCACCAGCTTCCTCCCGTCTGGAATGGCTTGTTCCTAGTAGTGCAGCTTATTTACTGTGGTAAATAAGTGAGCTTTGAAGGGCCTCTTCTTGGGAACTCATCTGTTCCTTGTACCTGGTGCAGACAATGCACAGACCATAAATTCACATCCATCTGCTTGCTGGGTAATCTGGGATTTGGTTGTTGCGCCTTCCTCTTCCCAGTTTTTTTTTTTTGGGGGGGGGGGGCTATTTTGAATGCTTGGGTGTAACATATCCCCAAAGTGGACTGCTTCTGCCAAGCCCCACTGTGAACACTGGAATATGAATGAATACTTATTCTAAAATTGGCTTTGATGTAGTGCATGTCTTTAAGCAAAGGCACATGGGGAATTTGTTTTGGACAATGAATGGAATTCTCGTGGGATTTGTATTGTATCTTGTAAAGAGGGCACATTTACCCAAGAAACAAACCTGTCAACTCCTGTGTTTTCCCAGAGAGCTCCTGTTGCTTTAATAATGCACTTATCTGGGACTCTCTTCAAGTATCAAAAGGCCAATTATGTGCTGCCTGGAGAGGCCCAGGGAGAGCTGGGTTTGTGCTTGAATTGATAGATACAGGCTGGTCACAGCAGGTCTGATGTCCTCCCTAGCTCACCGCTCTATGTTTGCAGGGCAGAGATAGCAATCATTTGTTTTCTTCTCACATCTCCTTTTTGCTCAGTTGGAGGGGCTCTTAGCAGGGCTGCATGGTTTCTGCTGCTGTTTAGACAAGACATTAAAGACAACTTTAAATGCAACCCCTTGGAAACAGCAATCAGGAATGGCTTGTGACAAGGCAGGGGAGGGAATGCCTCACAAAGGAGGTGGACGTCATCTTTTAGGTTGATGTTTTAGGGCCAGAAGTGTCTTATTTTCTGACCTTCAGTTGAATAATAAAGCCCACCCCATCAAACGTCACTCCCCCCGTTTCCTCAATGCAACAGGCTTCATCCCGGATTCAGTAGCTGGGTTTGTGGGGTTGAGTATAGATTTCATCAAGTTGGGTCTTGCTTCTCTCTGCAGGGGCTGCTCTCTCAAACAGGATCCTCTTACAGCCTTTTGAAAGGGGAAATCATCAGGCCAAGTCAGGGGTCCTGTGTGAAACCAGCACTTATGTGGAGAGATGAGCAGATGATCTGTGCTTCATTATTTGTAAAGGCTGCCAGCGGAGAGCTTATTTATAGAGGAAGAGTTTCATTATAACAGTGTTGCTTGCTTCGGGCTTTCTCCCAGAACTCATTTCCTTTTGCTTGGAGGGTTTCTTCTTGATTCCGCTTTTGTATCTTGAAGAGGAACACTGTTTTATCATTCCTGGAGATAGGAAGGAGAAGAGGCTCTGGACATAGATTCTGTTTTTGGAGCTAGGACCTAGCCAGCTCTGACATTCGGGTCATGGTCTGTGCTGTCTGAAGGGGATTGCTTTAACACCTGAGACTCCATAGGATCCCTCAGTTAAGAGCAATCGCCAAAGCAACTCCTTCATGCACTGCATGTTGCTGGCTGGTTTGATTCCCATGGATTAGTTATCTAGTGGGTACAGAGCCTGGTTTCTGTGTATTCAGGCTGAAACTGCACTGCAAATGTGTGTTGCTTTTGCAAAGCAACTTGTTAGGAGATGGTTTTGATGACAGCGTTGTTGGCACGCTTGTGCGGAGTCTTCTGTCACAGGAGTGTGTTTCTGCTGACCCAACACAGCCTGCTTTGCCTGGAGGAGCTCTTCCATCGCCTGCAGAGAGAGCCCATACGCTGTGTAAAGGGAGCTTGCTATTTCAACCATGCTGGCAGGCTTTCCCTTGTAGTTCTGGGTGTGCTGGGTCTGTAACCTCTTAAAATGGCTGCTACTTCAACAGCCTCATTGCCCACATCTTTAAAGCTGAAGGTAGAACAGCTTGGCCACTGGTTTTAATGTCTGGAACACTCCCCGAATGCTTTTGCACTGTGTCTGCACGTGGCAGCAGGCTGAGAGGGCCAGGCTGGGCTTCCTGTGCCAATGCACCATCCACACTGTTGTGTGTATCCTCTTCCTCCCGACCATGGTGTAAGGTTATGGCTGTTCGATTGGCCCAATGGACTATAGCTCTTCAGTGTCTCATGTCCTTTCACAGGCTTGGAGGTAACAGACTCATCTCTAGGTCTAGACACAACTCCTTGAACTCCCAAATAATAGAGTGATTTGGGTTAGAAGGGATCTTAAAGATAACTGCTTGCAGCTTCCCTGCCATCAGCTCTTGGCTCAAGTGCTAAGGCTGCTTAGAATTACAGAATCACTGAGGGTGGAAAAGCCCTTTAAGCCCATGCAGTCCAACCATTCCTCAGCACTGCCAAGGCCACCACTAACCCATGGCACTGAGGGCCTTGGCTACACGGTGTGTGAACACTTGCAGGGACGGTGACTGCAGCCCTGCCCTGGGCAGCCTGTTCCAATGCCTGAGCACCCTCTGGGGAAGGAATTGTCCTCATCTCCATCTAAACCTCCCCTGGTGCAGCTTGAGGCCATTTCCTCTTGTCCCATCCCTTGTTCCTTGGGAGCAGAGCCCAGCCCCCTCCTGGCTCCATCCTCCTCTCAGGCAGTTGTAGGGAGCGATCAGGTCCCCCCTGAGCCTTCTCTTCTCCACACTGAACCCCTCAGGTCCCTCAGCCATTCCCCATCACACTGTGCTCCAGGCCCTGCACCAGCTCCATTGCCCTTCTCTGGCCCCGCTCCAGCACCTCAATGTCTCTCTTGGAGTGAGGGGCCCAGGAATGAACACAGGATTTGAGGTGCAGCCTTACCGGTGCCCAGTGCAGGGCCCTGGCCCTGCTGCCACACTGGTGCTGATACAGGCCAGGATGCTCTTGTCCTTCTTGGCTGCCTGGGCAAAAGTACTGCTGCTGTGATTTACCTCCATTTGTTCTCGTCTCAGTGATAACTTGCTTTCCCTTCCTGATGAAAGTGCAGACCCTCCAGTTTCCCCAGTACATTTGATATCCCCCTTCCAGTGCTCTAGTACATCTGATGTCCTTCTCCGAGTACTCCAGTCCATGCAGTAGGCTCAAAACTGCTCCTTGCATGCCAGCTCTTGTAACCTGTACAACCAGCCCAAGCTGCTGAGATGCTGCCAGCAGGAAAGGCTTCCTGCGGTGCTCACCAGCCTTCTGCTGCCTTATATACAGTGAGGTGCAAATCAACCGTCCAGAGGGGTAACTTGCTGTGGCATTACTGTGGTTGTTTGAGCCCTGCTTTAGGAACTGTGGCTAAAGACCTGTCCATGCTGCTGAATTTTGGGTAGGGGGTGAGTAGCGGTTTCTGGCTTTGCTTTTGGAGACAGGCAGATGATGCTTTTGCTTTAATGAAGTTAAGTTCAGCTCTTGAAGGCTAAAGATGTGATTTCATTTGAATGGTTTAATTTAATGTTTTCATTAACTCAGTATTTCATGCGTGAAATATTTCATGTATTTAATAATGTATTCCTATTTTGGCATGAGATTCTAGTGAGTGAGTGCTCTATGCTATGGTTAGAGGTGTCATCTCTTCCTAAAACTGGGAAGAAGGGTGTGTAGGGGAGAAGAGCTGGATGAATCCAGGTGCTGTTGTGCTGCTGATTATCAGCCTAATTTTAGTAGCCATTATGGCACAGTAGGTTTTGTGGGTCCCCCCTACAACTGCACAGCTCGGGTCTTTCAAAGAATTAAGTTTAAATCATTGTTTGGTGAAAACGAGTGTGAAAGTTTCCATGAAGAGCAAAAAGAGCCATGTTTCTGACTGCCCTTTCTGCTTTCTCTAGCTTCCTGGTCGCAACTTCAGGCAAGGCTACAATGCTGATGTTGGTGACAAGTGGATTTGGCTCAAGTGAAGTCAGCTCCCTTCAGAGCCCTAACAGCGATGGACCACAGCACTTGAGTGAAGCAGCCGAGTTCAGTGTGTGCCTCCTCTCCATCAGTTGCGTAGCATGAAGAAAACACTGGTTAAATCATCTTCCAGCATAAGAGAATAAGCCCTCAGCAGGGAAATAGCTTTATTCTGCTTCGTTCTTACCTGATGAATTTGGGGTGCTTTGGATGTTGGCTGGTTTATGTGTGATAGCAGAGTGATCTGGGATAACGGGCAGACTTGAGATCAGCGCTGGACTTGCTCTTCGTCAAGGCTGTGGTTTATTATCCAGGATTGTTGTTGTTTTGCTGAATCAAAAGAAATTAAACCTGTCTCTTCCTGGCTCTCACAAGTGAATTTCTTGCTGTGTCATGCATGGTGTTTTGTTAGTTTCATTAGAAGAGTGCACATGCTAACAAACCCCAAGCTTGGACCGTGTTCTGAAAGCCTCTTACCGGACATCAGCATCGCAGGAGCAAAGCAGGAAGTTCATTGAGAGATGGGAATAAACGTTGATCTCAATTGAAACAGTATAAAACCCCCTCCCGTACTAATTGCTACCAGTTGTACTCCGAGCTTCTTCCATTGAATGGGCATGGCATGAAAATGTTTGTTGGGTATGAGAGACAAATGTAATTATTATTTTTGCAAGTCCCTGAAACTCCAAGTTGGAATTCTTTGTGAAGAGATGATTCATTTGGTGTGAGTTAGTCCCAGAACTGAGGCATCTTGGCAGTGGTTCAAGCAATGCTGTCCAGAGTTAGGCTGCAGTGATTCTGTGTTTCCAGCAAGGGCCTAACTCCTTCTCTCACTGAGCACAAGTGCTGCCAGGCATTACACTGCCTTTGGATTCAGCAGCCAAGCCTCTTTCCATATTAAAACTAGGATGAAAAGATTCCTTCCTTAGGGGCCTGGTTGGATACCTGAGCAGTGGCATAGAAATGTGGCTCATCCCACTGATCCCTTAGCATTTTTTTTCCAGGTTTTATGGCTTTAAGGAATCCAAAGGGCCGACTGCTTTGATGCCACAGGGCCAATCCTGCACTAATGCAGCTGGTCTCCTCACAGTGATGAGCAAGTGCTGGGCTGCAAGTGAAAATGCAGCAGAACTGGTGCAGTTCTATAGTCCTGTGCATTTCTTGAGCTGCTGCAAGATGAGCTGTGCATTTTCACCTTCCAGAGGCTGGTTCTTGGGGCACTGGACCTGGTGCAGCTCAGCAATGGGCTTCCTTATCCCATGCCTCCTGCAGGAAGGTGTATTTTGGTGCTCTCTCATGCCTGAGGACCTGTCAGCCTCAGCGGCTGTTGTCTTCTCCTGTGCAATGAGATCCTGAGCAATTAAGTGTTAGCTGTTCTTTCCCTATCCAGAGCAGCATCTCTCAGCAGTGAGTAATGAGCATGGAGATGAAAAGAGCATCTGCTGTGGCTTTAGGTTGCCTTTGGAGCAGCCCAGCTCTGTTTTTACAGGTGTCCTCCACCTCAGCCTTGCTGTGTTCTCCAGGTACTGTAGCTCACTTGGGTGGTGGATCTCCTAGAAGGTAAAACCACTGTTTGGGCTGGGTGTAGTGCTGAGGAAGCTCTTGGCTTCAACTTTGCCACTGTGGGGCACAAGGGGGGTGCAGAGCATTCCTAAAAGCCTGCTCCAGCAGCACACTGAGAGCTGACCTGAGCTTTGGATGGAAAGGACTTGAATTCCAAGCGGAAAAGCAGTGGGATAAAACAAGATGTGTGTTGAGATTACTTCTCTTTTTATTCTAATCCAGGGTTTAGCTCTGCTTTAGAAGTAAAACTGTTTATAAACTGAACCTCTAAAGGAAATAGCTTTCTCTCCCCTTGCTGTGGGAAGGAGCTGTGCTCTTCTCTTCCTTCCTTCCCCCTCCGACACCTCAGAAAAACCCGTTTCTTAGCAAACCAGCTGTAAAGAGTCTGCCTTTCGAGGACTGTGCTGTGCCAGTTGGATGAATCTGACTTCATGGGAGGCTGGAGAAGCTAAAATGGCTCAAGTCCTCTCCGTTCTTCTGCGTTAGGTGCACGTGTGATAGCATCTGCGGTCTGTCCTCTTATCCTGAGCTCCCACTGCCTGCGTTCATGTGTGGGGAAGTCTGCCTCTTGCCTGTCATACTCTGTGCTTGATTCTGCGTGCTTTACAGAGGCAGATCCCGGCGGAATGGTGGTGGTTAGTTACAGCCATCAAACCATGGGCAGAACCACCAGCTTTCGTGGGGTCTGCAGTCCTGCAGGTAACTCCACCTTGGATTCACTTTTTAGTTGCATAGAAAGGGAAGAGAAGATGGGTGGGAATGGGTCCTGCCACCAAAATGAAGGCTTGACATGCTACAGCCTCAGATGAGGTGGTGGAGATTGCTTCTCAGCCTTGGGAACCTGTGAGTTCATGCCAACACCTATCCCACTCTAAGAACTCTGCTTACGGCTTTTCAGGTTTGGTCTCTTCACCATCCATCCATGGCCTTTCCTATGGTTGACTGATGCACATTTGTGCTTTCCCAGTATGTCCCTTAGGAGCTTCCTGGTCAGCAAGGGGACAGCTGGAACTGTTATGGGTATGATAAGGTCAGCCTCTGTGCTTACCTGCATGTGTCTCTATCTCCTTGTGCTTTGCACTTCACATTGAGGTATTCAGGTTGCCCTGGGGAGCTGTGGCTGCCCCATCCCTGGATGGGGCTTGGAGCAAGCTGCTCTAGTAGGTGTCCCTACCTGTGGCAGGGGGTTGGAACGGGATGAGCTTTAAGGTCCCTTCCAACCCAAACCATTCTATGTTCAATTGAAAGGGTTGTCTCTCCTCCATATATTCATAGCTGATGTGCATGTGATGCTGGGCAAGCTGCTCAAAGGTGCGTGGCCCTGGGAGCTCCCATCCATGTTGGTCAAAACAACCCATCTCTGACAGTGTTGCTTCCCATGACCCTGCTTAGCTTGGATGTGAAATGAGTGCTTTATAAAGCACTGGCTGCATGATGGAACGAGCATTCCAAGCTGTGTTCTCTGCTGCTTTCCTTGGGCTGAAAGGAGCTACAGCCTGGCTTTCCCTGACAGAAAGGTCCCATGCAGCGGTGCGAATGTGCCATACATCCTTGCTGCAGTAATGAGCAAAGCCTTGGCTCCCCAGCAGCTTGCTTCACCCCGCTTTGGCGGTGTGGGTTGGAAATCCTCTTTTACACTAGAGAAAGGAGCGTTCATGAGCAAGGGAAATGATTTCCCCTTGCAGCCACTCAGTGAGAAGCTCTTAGAAGCCTCTGTTCCCCCTGTAAAGAGATCTGCATTCCTTCCATAGCTGCTGCTCAGTGCCATCGTGGGCAGCAGGATGTAGGGAACTGGCAGGTTTTGCTGCAGTTCCCACCTTTCCAAGTCTTTATATGCCAAATCCATGTTCACAATGAGATCAAACCAAGCCCGTTCCCTGCTGGTGCTGTGTTATTCTCCTGCAGGTGCTGGAGCCCAGCCTAGCTGCTTCTCTATCTGATGGGCCCACTCCTGGCTCTTTGATCCCTGCTGATGTTCTCCATGCTCCCAAACAAAAGCTGCAGGTACAAATGATACTTGAACTTGATGAGTCTGAGGGAGGCAGACACCACACCTCATTCCTCCACCTGCTTGTGGAGCACCTCTGATCCACATGGAGCATGGCCTGGAGACACAATCCCAGACACCGGTGCTGCTGCATGGGGGATGAAGGCTGCGTTAGTTGGCACGCAGGATGTTGCACCTCCAGGACAACGTTCCTGTGTCTCCACACATTGCTGTAAGCAGGGGAATGTGAGTGTGTGGCCAAGGAAGGATTGCTGATGGATCAGGCTGCCTGTTTCATCTTTGTTGGGTACAGGTAGAAGTTGGGCTCCTGTTGTCCTCAGCGGCCAACTGGAACAGACCTGGAAGTCAGGCTGGGGCTGGACCTTCCATGAGGATGGGAAAGCAGAGCCACTGTGGTCAATGGGAGGTCTCCCAAATCCCTGCTGGCTTCTCCATAGGGTGAAGTGATGATCATTTGGGTGATGAAGGGATACTGCAGCTTGACAGCAAAAGGGAGGTGAGGGACTCAACCGGAGTGAGGCATCTGAGGTTAGGGGGATGAGCAAATGCTGGTAGGGCATTGAGCTCAAGCATTACATTCAGCTGACTTGGTCTGGTATCCAGGTAATCCTTGCTGCTTCCAGCAGCTCACCGTGAAGGACCATCACTGCTGTGTTGGGACAGATTGATGCCATGTTGCTTCCCATATGGTGATGAAGAGCAGCAGGGTGGAAGACTGTGCATTCAGTGTTGCAGGTGCAGCTGGCACGAGCCAGCATGTCTGACAGCTCCTCATGACCTGCACCCTCAGGTGCAGCATCCCTCAGGAGACGAGCTCCCAGATCCTTCCGCCACTCCTATGGATAGCCCCAGGGGTTCCCTGTGCAAAGCAAGGCCAGGTTGGTGAGTCCTGGGGCTGCTCCCATGTAATCTTCTGCTTCCCTTTGGGCTGGTGAGGTTGGGTGAAGCACATCTGGTGGTGCATCAGGCACAGTGCATCAGGCTCTGTGCTTCTGTGGCACGACCTCTCCTCTTTATTCCTGGCCATGGTGATTGCCACCCCATGCGCTGTTGCTGGAGTCCATGTGGGGCTGGATTTCCCGTTAGTGTTTGTTATCTGCAGGGCTTCAGCCTGCCTCAGGGGAGCTGAGCTTCATACATAGGCCTGCAGGTTGCTGTGGGGTGGGCTGGGGCAGCCAAGGTTGTGAGCATGTAGGAAGGGCCCTTTACTCCATGCTTTTAACTCTGCTTTGGCTGCTGACACCCAGAACAACCCTGGAATTCCCCATTTTATAGGATCATATAATCACGGAATGGTTTGGGTTGGAAGGGACCTTAAAGCTCATCCAGTTCCAACCCCTGCCACAGGCAGGGACACCTTCCACTAGAGCAGCTTGCTCCAAGCCCCTGTGTCCAACCTGGCCTTGAACACTGCCAGGGATGGAGCTTTGAGGTGCTCAGTAGCACGTGGTCAGCTTGGGCCAGCCTCAGACAGGACGAGGCTCCTGCTCCCCATCCTTCCCAGCAGACTTTCCCAGGCTCTCAGAGCATGGAAGGAGGCACCTGCACTGCCCTCGGCCACGGCGCTTCAGCTCTTGCTCAAGGAATGGGTGAGTAAAGAGCTCATCTGGCCAAGTGCCGCCAGGCTGCTGGCCAGGGGACTTCCAGCATGGCCAGACAGCAGCGTTGCAGCAGAGAACCACAGAGAAGCTGTGGCTGCCCCATCCCTGGCAGTGTTCAAGGCCAGGTTGGACACAGGGGCTTGGAGCAAGCTGCTCTAGTGGAATGTGTCCCTGCCCGTGGCAGGGGTTGGAACTGCATGAGCTTTAAGGTCCCTTCCATTCTATGTCTATAGGCCATGAGGAGCATCACCTCTGCAAGGGCCCTGTGGGGTGGTGGTGAGGAGCTGCCTGGATTTCAAACAACAGCCTAGAGGCTGCATGGGCCCCCCTAAGGAAAGCACAAGGAACTGGAAGACCCCATATGGTTGTGGATACACCCAGCTGTAGCCCTGTGCTCCATCACCCTCTTTCCTGTGCTCTGCTGGGGTCATGCACCCCATTACCCGCCTCTCCCTTGTTTAACTATGATATT
This sequence comes from Ara ararauna, assembly GCA_028858755.1. NCBI lineage: Eukaryota > Metazoa > Chordata > Aves > Psittaciformes > Psittacidae > Ara > Ara ararauna. Next base: position 6,539,574 of record CM054381.1, read on the forward strand.
ATCTATAGCTCGGTCCGGATCTGGAGCAGAGCAGCATTCCAGGTCAGCCTGGCCAAAGGGGAACGAAGCGATATTGAAGTGTGATGTTTCATCGTTGTGTAATTAACTTCAGCTCCTTTCCAGCTCCAACAAATCACCCTCCGAGCCCGTGTTTGTACCAGGGAGAACTTTGAACTGAGTTACCAGCCCTTGTGTTGTCTGGGAGGCTGCTCCTTCTGTCTGTGTGTGGTTTGAGATACCACAGCATGGCCCCATCCAGCCCCGCTGGGGCAGGTGTGCCAGCTTCCAGGGTAAGCAAAGGCAGAGCTTGTTGGCTGTGGCTGTGATTAACCCCTAAACAGAGAGCCTCAGGCATGGGAAACCACCGCAGCATCACAGGGAGAGCCTTTGCCTCCTCCCTTGGTGGCTCTCTGCTGGCATGTATCCTGATGCAGCCTGAGATGGGTGCGAAGGGCTGGCTGCTTGGTCTGGTTGTGCCACCATCACCAGGTCTTCCCCATGTTGCTCTGTGCAAACTAATCCGGTTTGCTGGGAGAGGCAATTCTGCTTAAAGCTGCTTTATCTTGTACCTTTATTATATATACACTTATTTATCTTGTACCTTAATTCTTGCGAAGGGGGCTGGTTCAGCAGAGACCTGGGCTGCATCAAAAGGTGTGTAAGCAGCAGGTCAAAGGAGGTGATGCTGCCCCTCTGCTCTGCTGTGGTGAGACCCCCCTTGCAGCACTGTGTGCAGTTCTGGTGTCCTCAGCATAAGAAGCACATGGAGCTGCTGGAGCAAGGCCAGAGGAGGCCATGAGGATGAGCAGAGGCTGCAGCACCTCCTGTATGGAGACAGGCTGAGAACACTGGGGCCGTTCAGCCTGGAGAAAAGAAGCTGCGTGGAGACCTCAGAGCAGCTTCCAGTGCCTGAAGGGGGCTCCAAGGATGCTGGAGAGGGACTCTTCATCAGGGACTGTAGCAATAGGACAAGGGGTGATGGGTTCCAACTGAAACAGGGGAAGTTCAGGTTGGAGATAAGGCAGAAGCTCTTCCCTGTGAGGGTGCAGAGGCGCTGGCACAGGGTGCCCAGAGAAGCTGTGGCTGCCCCATCCCTGGCAGTGTTCAAGGCCAGGTTGGACGCAGGGGCTTGGAGCAAGCTGCTCTAGTGGAAGGTGTCCCTGCCCAAGGCAGGGGTTGGAATTGGATGAGCTTTAAGGTCCCTTCCAACCCAAACCATTCTATGGTTCTATGAAAGCTGCAGGAAGTCCTGCAGCCTGTAACCAGGCTGTTCCCAGATCGTATTCCCAGGAAAGGAGTTTTCTCCTTGGGAAGGCTTCTCCAGCATGGTGCTTCATGTGCAGAGCAGCCCAGGTGGGTTTTGGTGCCTGTGTGTGGCTCACTCAGCAGCTTCCCCCATTTGTATTATGGAGTTCAGTGCTTGATCTGAATCACAGGAACAGCCAGGGCTGAGCTCAGCAGTTTGATCCCTGCCCTTGACTGCATCAGATGACGCTGAGTTCCCCCGGAGGCAAATTGTGTCAAAAGAAGCTTTTTCCTTCTCACCACTGGTGAATTTACTGTCTCTGCACTTCTGCTGAATGCCCTCTTGTCTGCAGAGCATCAATACAAGCTCTGTCCCTCACCCCAACACGGGGCTCCAGAGGACCTCAAAGATGCGTGTTCTTGAACGCACTGATTTTCAGAGGCAGTGCCGTTGCTCTGGCTTTGTGCAACATCCTCAGTGCAGGAGGTGGCCCAAGAGGAAGGTGGAGATGGAGGAAGAGCTCTGAGGCCTTTTTTGTGATGCTGCACTGTGCAGCAGTGACCCTGTCCTTCCTCTGCCCTCGGATGGTGTGATAGAAACATAGAATAGTTAGGGTTGGAAAGGACCTTAAGATCACCCAGTTCCAACCCCCCTGCCATGGGCAGGAGCACCTCACACTAAACCATGTCACCTATGATGCTCATCCCCTCCTCATCCCTGCCCTCCTCTGCAGGTTGCTCTATCTGTTCATCCACTTGGAATCTGAGTGCTCTCCACCTTTGCTCCTGACCTTCAGGTCTGGCTTTGCACCAAGAGACCAGCCCCTGAGCACCACAGCAGAGCCCCACAGTGTGGATGGATGGATGCTCCCTGGGGCACACAGCATGCTCCACACATGGCCTGGCCCCATTCTGTGATCAGCTCCTGCTTTGGTACCTCGTTGAGCACCACAGCGTCCCCTCAGCTGCTCTAGGGATGGCTGCCCTGGCTGAGATGCTCTCTTTTGTGCGCTCTTGTCCATGCCTCATCCCTGGCAATGTTCAAGGCCAGGCTGGATGGGGCTTGGAGCAAGCTGCTCTAGTGGAAGGTGTCCCTACCTGTGGCAGGGGGTTGGAACTGGATGAGCCTTAAGGTCCCTTCAACCCAAACCAGGCTGGGATTGTATGAAATCCCTTCCAGAGCCATTGCTGGCTCACCTGAGCAGAAAGGGAAACCTTCCTTCTGGTGATACAGGAGCAAAGAGCGATGGATCCTTCAGAGGAGCATCATAAGGCTCATGTATTTCCCACCCCTTGGACTGCGACAGGTACCTGGGCACCAGGAGGATGCTGCAGCTCAGCTCGGAGGAGCAGGTTAGTGGCAGGGAGGCTGGGGGACAAGCCAGAGCACTGTGGTGAGGACCCATACACAAGGTCAGCATCCTTCATGGTAGCCTGTGGCCAGGTCTTTGTCACTACCCCCTAGACATGGGGCCTGAAAGGAGTCACTAGGGATCACTGCCACACTGGAGCCGGAGCCTGCTCCCTACCTGACCTGAGGGGGAGCAAAGGCAGAGAGCCCCAAAGCACTGGGACCATGCTCCATAGCCTGGTGCAGCAGATGCTGGCACAAGGGACAGCACTCATGTCCTGGAGGTACTGAGCAGTGAAGTGATGCTGCTGGGCACCCTTGGGCTGTGTCCCATCCCACTGGAGCTCCAGGACCCACATGGGTCAGCTCATGGCTCTGGAGCTGCCTCTGCGGGCATCAGGAGTGAATGGCTTGGTGCTTTTCTTCTTATTGAAGGAGATGGGGCAAAGAAGCAGCCGGGTATCCTCCTGTGAGTGAGGGTTGGGAAGAAGATGGATCTGGTTCATCTTTATGGGTAAATATGAGCAGTTTGGGGGAAACCAGGGAACAGCCAGGTTGGATGGGGCTTGATGCAACCTGCTCTAGTGGAAGGTGTCACTTCCTATGGGACTGGATGAGCTTTAAGCTCCCTTCCAACACCAACCAGTCTGGGACCCTATGATTCTATGTAATAGTGTTATGCTCTAAGTATTGGGAGCCCATGTGGGTCTCGGTTTGCTCTGTGTTTGTGTAGTTATCTGCTTGTAAAGGGGGAGTTTTGTCAGTTCTTTCCTCAGCAGCACTGAGGTAAAACCTCTTCAATGCCTTTGATCCGTGGGGATTTGGTTGGTTTACCCTGATTTGTCTCTTTTACCTTGCAGCTCTCTGCCACTGCTGCAATCACAGTCGGGATCGCATCGCCCTTGTCACACCTGCAGAGGGATGCTCGAAGCAGCAACCCTGATCCTGCATGGATCCCATGCATGTCAGGCACCAGATCTCTGTCATAGTAACCCTCCCCAAGCCAGCTCCTTATTGCCCAGATGGATGAAGGACAGCAGGTACTCCCTGGGGAGCATCCTGGTCAGCCCTGAAACCAAAGACATGTGCAGAGCACGATGGATGGAGGAGAGTGGATGGAGCTGTTGCTTTTCCCTCCTTGTGTCTCATCCCTGCGTGCTGCTTGCTCTCACCAAATTGAAGCCATGGTGAGGTTTTGGAGGTGTTTCTCACCTCTATGGGGACAAACAGGGCTCATTTGTTTCTGCATCGCTTGTCCAGAGGAGCTGAAAGGCTTTGTCTGTGTGGGGTGGGAGCTGCCAGCTTTGCTCCCTTTGATCGGGTGCTCTATTGCCCCAGCTTCAAAGATCTCTTTGCTTTTCTGCTCCCTTTTACATCCCATCTCTTGAGGCTCCACTCCTGCACAAAACAAGCCCATGACGGCTGAAGGTTCCAAATGCAGGGTGTTCCAGTACAGCAGCGGCTTGTTCTTTGCCAGGCAGCACTTTGCTTTTCAACTGTGGTATGCATTGGACATGGGGATGCCAGCTTCGGAGGACAGAGCAGGGCATCATTAGCTGGGATTCAGCCTTGGACAGCACTCAGTGCAGCTTTTAACCCAGTCAAACAATGATGTGTGAGCTCCTCGCAGTTGGAGGCATCTGCAGGTTGGAGTTTGCCATGTAAAAATGAGTTGTTCCATCCAATGAGTTGCCCTTTGAAATGGGAATGCAAAAACCCAGCGCTCAGAGCTGGAGAAGGGTTGGCACCGAGCATCTGCTCATAGGGTTTTTGTTCTAATAGCCTTTTATTCATGCAGCTACTTCAGAGGCTGATTCACTTGCTTTGCTCGATATTTATTAGTGCTTCACCTGCCCTGAACTGGGAACTGCGAGCACTTTGATAAATGGATTGCATTTCCTGGAATGAGGCCCCAACATCGGCTAATCCATGACCTCAGCGTGGCTGCCAAAGCACCACTCTTGTAAATCGAGGGTGGCAAGGATGAAAACCCCACGTGCCAGCAGCACTAGGCTTGCTCGGAGGCAGGACCAAGCCTCCATCTCCATGGGGTTCAGTACCTGGATGAAGAATCACTGCAACTGAGCTGTCTAATTCAGGGCACTCCCAGAGGTAACTGCATCCCCGTAGGCAGGGCCCGGAGCACATGGGTAGAGGACCAGGAGGGGTTTAGTCTGGAGAAGAGAGCTGCTTTCCCATCTTCCTTCTGGAGGTGGGTAAGGGATAGATGTGGTATTCCCTCTCTGCGGTGCGGGGATGCATCTATAGCTGATGTCTAAGTGTTGCTATGGTGAAGCTGGATGGAGGCCACCAGGAAATAGCACCTGGGACCATGGCCTCGTGGGGGATGCTCTCATGCAGCTTTCTGCTTGCCAAGCGGGCTGGTGCTGGTCCCCCAGGGCAAAGGTGTCCATGCAAGTGTGATGCAGGCCCTGATGCCGCTGGTTATGGGTGATGTGGGCTCCGAGCAGAGGGGATGGGCAGGCAGAGGAGCTACACAAACACATGTCAGCAGCACCCACAGTGACAGCAGCACTGCACCCACGGCTGTCCCCTCTGCATGGTGAACTTTGCTTTAAGGAAAGAAATCTCTGTCGTTTACCAAAACTGTTTCAGGCCTTTTGGGTTTTTCCCTGTGATTAAGTCTAACGAGGAGAGACAGCGAGGATTTACCAGTATCTGCTTGCTGATTTCAGCTTTATCTCTGTTGTGACACGAAATCTAACGCTGTTATCCCTGCGTGAGGACTTCATGCAATGCGATCGCAGCCCTGATGGCAAAGCAGTGTCCTAACCCTTTCCTGGCTGCACCAGTGTGGCTAGGGGGGAAATGAGGAATTGGGGTAGAGGAAAATGTTATCTGGACCTCGACAGCATTGCCATGGTAACGGGGGAGCTGCCAGCAGATGCTGCAGGCTGGCACTGTGGGCAGCGTGGCACTGCGGGCAGTGTGGCACACTGTTATCCGGGCTGCAGAGGGCTTGGTGGGATGGAGAAGCTGTGATTTCCCTTAGGGAACTTGGGAAGATGCTCTGGGAGGTGATGGTAGGGTGAGAGGAAGGTCTGGGAAATCATAGACTCGGAGAACCCCAGACTGGTTTGCGTTGAAGGGACCTTAAAGCATGGTCATCCCCATCTCCCTTCCCAACCCGCCTACCAGGCTTTGCTTGAAGGCAGAGTCAGGCAGAGGAACTCCTGCTCCAAATGGACCCACACAGTGCCTTGGTTCTTGCCCTGCCGATGGCTTGTGGCTAGGCTTCAGCAGTGAATGCACCCCCTTTAGCTTGCTCCAGCACCCTATTGCCTTTCTGGGGCTAAAGTGCTGTGTGATAGAAGAGAGGGTCAGCATGAACTGTGACCCTTGGGGTGGTGCTGTCAGGATGGCAGTGCATTTGGCTGGAGGTCTCTATCAATTGGGCTGGGTGGTGTTGGCTGGAATAACCTCCCTGTATTCCCAGTGGGAATAACCCATGGAGCAAAGGTTGCAAGCAGCAATTGATTGAGTGATGCTGCACTGTAATTAGCAGCAGCACTTTTGCCCCCAGCCCTGCTGTGCTGTAGAGGGAGAAAGCACCCTTCCATCCGTTCTTGTGCCTGTGGGGTGGGGGATGCTCTCTTTACAGCCATGTGAGAGGCAATGTAGGAAAGACTTAAAGTAAAAATAAACCAGGGTAAAAATAGTCCCACGTGTGCTGCTTTCCACAGGAAACGAGGGGAATGTTCGTCTGAAGCAAAAGAAAGGAGAGCAAAATCCACCCTCTGGAAACTGGGACCCATCTCTGTGCAGAGGAGAAGTGGTCCACAGCCCTTGGATGAGGGGCAGAAGCAGGCAATGTCAGCTGCAGTGAGTGACCGTCACTGCATGTGGGGAGTTGCACCCCCCTGATGCAGGCAACACATCTGGGCTGATGTTCCCCAGGTAACTGCTGCTGTTTAAGGGGCAATGAGAGGAGCTCAGGTGAGAGCTGCATCATGTGCCCCTTGCGCAGTGCTCCTGGTACACCTGAGGGCATCCCCATTGCTGCAGCCAATGTGAAAGGCAGCTTATGGCCACTTTGCTCAGGTCCTGCTTTAGCTCCAGGCGGCTGCAGGCTGAGCTTTGAAATCCAGGGAATGCTGCTCTGTCCTGAATGCAGAGTGATTGCACACCCAAATAGGACAAGGTGGAAAACCTCTGCTCTTAAGGTAAAATCTGGGGTGGTTTCTGGGGAGTTTCACATCGGAAGATGTCAAGTCTGGATTGAGGATGTCACAGGGGAAAGACTCCATCTCAGCCTGTGCTAATTCCTCAGGTATGTGAATGCACCTCTCCCCTCTGCGTTGCTGCTTCCCTCTTCTCTCTAAGCTGCTGTAGCCTTCCTTTCTGCCCAGCTGAGCTGTCTTAAGCAATGCTTCTGAGCTGACCCGTTACGTACGAAAGGAAACATCAGGATTCATCCTTAACTGCATCACTGGGAAAAGGAAATGTGGATGGTGTTACAATGGCAACAACCCCACCGAGGTTTGTATGCAGCCCAGGCAGCAGAGGCTGGGCAATGCAGACAGTATTAACCATACAGACATCAGTAAGGCGTGAATAACCCCAGGCAGAATTCCCATCCCAGATCCATGCAGGCTAGTTATGCCTATGTAGGATTGCTGGCTTGCCTTTTTGCTTTGCCATGGGTTGTTTCCTAGGTATCTTTATCCGGAAGCAAACCTCACCATAGGCTTAGATGGGCAGTGAGTTGTGGGGGTACTCTGAGTGTTCTCTATCCCTTTGCCCCAGGTATGATGCAGATGCCTCCAACTTCTTGCTGGGTGCTTGGGTCCCACCTCATAGAATCCCAGCCTGGTTTGGGTTGGAAGGGACCTTAAAGCTCATCCAGTTCCAACCCCTTCCACTAGAGCAGCTTGCTCCAAGCCCCTGTATCCAACCTGGCTTTGAGCACTGCCAGGGATGGGGCAGCCACAGCTTCCTTGGCCTTCCAACCCAAACCAATCTGGGATTCTATGACCAAGCAGCAGGAAATCTGCAGCCACTTGGGCTGAGTAATGGTCTAGGTCCACCGTTACGTTAAGGTGGGAAAGATGACTTTGCACTGAGAACTATGACATCCCCTTGCAAAGGGTATCTTCAGGACTGCTTCCCCCCATCAGTGTGCCCTGCAAGGCTCTAGAACAAGCTGCTTTAGGATGTATTAGCTTGCCCACTGCCACCAGATGGTCCTAGCTGTGTGTGACTGGAGACACGTGCCAAGGATGCCTGACGGATGCTGACCTAGCTGTTTCTTTCTGGTTTCTATCTTTAAAGCTTTAGTTGCACCCTGTAAGGAGTTGCCTTTGCTCTCCATTGGAGTTTCCTTTTGCAGTCAAAGAGAGGGGTATGTTTGGCCCCATCAGGGAAGAGTTGAGCAGAAATTCCCATCAGTAGGAATGATGAACGACAGCATGGTAATGGCATCCCAAAATCATGTCTGCTGTGATATCCCCAGCTCACATGGAGGAAAGGCTCCTGTAGTTACTTACTTATGGGCTCATAAAGATGCCTATCTATCTATGTATATATCTACCATCCATCTATCATCTAACTACCATCATAGATGTCCCTTTGGTTAGCTCAGCGGGAAACAAGCTGGTTTACTCCTGGAAAGCAGTAGCTAAGAACCGAGCTCAGTGAGAGATTCACATTAGGGTTTAGAGAAGGAGATGTTGTCATGGCTTTGGGGAGGAAAACCTCATTTAAAACGTAATGGGGAGGATATCCTGCCCCAGACAGGGACTATTTTTGCCCAGAGGATCTAATCTGAGGTTTAGGTCTTTCAGTTCAGGCTGGCTGAGCCATGGGGGCGAGCCTGTGCCCTTCACCTTCTCTATGTTTTGGGGAGAGCAAGAGGATTTATCTTTAAGTTAAAAAGATAACATACATCATCCATGTAGTTCCTTATCTCCTCAGCCTCCCTGGCAAACCCAGCCCCATTCATGTGTATGAAAATCATTTACAACCCTTTGTGCTGGCATCTTCTCCACATTTAGTGCATTATCCAAGTCGTTGAAAATAAGCTAAGGGCTTAGGAAGAGCTGCGAGTTATATTCAAAGCTTCTGAATGTGTGCAAATGGGTTTTATTAGAACTGGAGGGTTTAAAATAGAATTACTGCTCTCTTCTCTAAAGGTTCTGCTCGTGGAAAGGCAATCCTGGAGTGGGGTGATGGTGGTGCTGCCAAGATGTGTTCTCACATCTGCTCCCCATGGCCTGCATGGGCTTGAATGTGGGCTTTTTGGCTTGATGCTTTAGCCAAGCTAAGGGCTCAGGTTAAATAGTTCAACCTCCTGTTGAAATAGGTTGATTTTCCTTACTTGCAATGATGGGGGTGTGATAGAACAAGTCATCCCCATCCATTAAAAGGGGTGAATTAGGATGCCTGGACCTTGATGGGATGCAAGGGCTTCCTGGGGTCAGTCCATGGTCTCAAAGAGCATCCCAGAGCTCTATACCTCTGAAGCCTGGACAAAGCCATTGTAGTCCAAGCTGTCTGTTAGGAAGTCCAACAGGGAACAGCATCTCTTCTGGGGCAGCCAATCTTCCCCTGGGCAGGCCGTGGAGTGGAGGCTTTGCTCCCATCTCTTGTGCCAGGGTAGCAAGGATGCTACATTGCTTGACCTGTAGCTTGTGGGGTGGCTTGTGTAGCCGTCTGCCTCACCTGAGCTGGTGCTGTTCTTCACTCAGAGCATCCCTTTTACCTTTTCCAGGATGGAAAAGTGTGATAAATCTCTGAGCTCCTCTGCCTGGATGCACGATACAGATGGTCCAACGTCACCTCCACCCAGCCAAGCTGCTGTTGGGATGCTGTAGGCCCTGTCTGAATGGAGGGCTGCTGGGAGCACAGATGTGGTCCAGATCTCCCCCCACCTCATCTTGCTGGCACACTTCACTGATAAATGAGCTGCTACAATGAGGAGCAGAGCGGGGAGGAGAATCTATTGCCAAGACCCCACGCAACGGCTGTGATCTCGACACGGGCCCCCCTCAAGGCTGAGGCACTCTCTCTTCATGGGAGGGAAGGTCTCACTTGGTAGGGGATCTGCAGCCTCCTCCCCTAGACCTCAAATCCCCCAGTGTGTTGGAAGAGAAGGTGCTCTCCCACAGGGTTTGGCTCCATCATCAGCTGTGGGTCTCTACTCTGTGCTGGCGCTGAGGCTTGGCCCTGGGTTGCTCTGGCTTAGCTGCCATTCAGGTAGCTTTGCCCCTGGCAAAAGAGTGCAAGGGACAGCTTGTGTCCCCGAAGGCTGGTTTATTGACCTGACTGACGGCAGGCATCTGCTGAGAGGAGCGGGCAGGTAATTTTCCATGTCCACGTTGGACTGCATGTGGATAAAATTAGGGAAAAGGGAAGACTGGAAAAGAAACAGGCTGTTTCTGCAGGAACAAATGAGTGTACTGAAAGGGGAGGGAGGAGAAACTGCCCTTTTCCCAGCTCCTTTGCAGATAGAATAAGATGTCCAGTGCCCCGAGTACCAAATGGTCTCAATTTGCTCCTACGTCAAATAGAGCTGGGGCCTTGGCAGGGCCATTAGGATGCGTTTCATAACAGCAGCTCTTGTCAAGAACAACAACAACAGCATCAAAAACCTGTTGAAACTGTGCTATGCTCAGAACAGAAAACACATGCAAAGAGGGGAAATATCCCTCAATTGGGAAGCCAATGCAATTAGCCCTGACAAGCTCTGCAGGCCAGAGGCAGCCAAGTGGTAGGAAGAGGAGTGGAGAAATAACCCAATGTCGTTTTATAGGCAAATGTAAATGGGTCATTAGCTGTCTTTGAACAAAGTGTTCCTTGGTAGAGAAAACAAGGGCCTGGCTATAGGGAATACTGCAGAAAGCCTGGCAGGACTTCCTGTGGAACAAGCTTTTGTGGGATGCTGGGTGAAAAGATCGCTCTTGCTGCAAGGAGAGGGCCTGGGATCTTTGGTTTGGAGCTAAGGTTAAGCACTTGGAGCATTAGGTGAAGTGGGACTGCTCCGAGCCTTCTCACATCGTCTTCTCCATCAGCAGAAGTCTTAACCTGCTCTAGGGTCTCCTGAATGACTAACTGCAGGCTGAAGGTCTCTGCTGACGTTAGAGCTCAGCTGGAGCAATGTGAGAGCAGTGGGAACAAGAGCGGGATTGCATCCAAACCCAATGCATTCTTGTCCAGACTCTGAATCAAAACCCATCTGAATAAATAGTACCTGATCCACTGCAACCCACAGCTCTTTTCTCCAATGGAGACAGGACAGGAGTGCCATAGCTTTCAGCTTCTATTTCTATACCTAGCAAGGAGGAACCTTTGGGCTTTTTAGCTGAGACCAAGCTCAATCCCTGCTTCTGGTCTCAGAAGAGAGGCTGATGTTATCTTTCCACGTTGGTAGCAGTTATACCTCAGGAATGGTGACCCTGGTGGATTCTGCTTCTCTTGGATTTATCCCGTTTTCCCTCAGGGATAAAGGCACATTCAGGAATGGTTTCAAACTGAAGAGATGGACTTGATTGCTGCACATCTATTCAGCCTGTTTGATACATAACTAACCTGCGTGGTCCTGTCAAGGCCACTCAAGCCAGCATCTGGAGTCCTATATACTAGAAGCATACCTAAGACTGCTGCACCCCATCGCTTCCAGTTCAGCTTCCAGCATTACCCTTTTGGGGGATGTCCAGGCCTGGAAGTTTCCATCAGATCCCAGTGTTTAATCGGCATTGTTCGATCTATTGTCTTCAGATAGGTCTAATTCTTATTGAGGCCTCTTATATTCTTGACTCCCACAAAGTCTTGTGGCAAACAGTTCTGGTGTTTAACTGTGTGCTGAGAGAAAAAAGTGCTTCCTTTTGCAGTGTTTAACCCATTGCCTGATCCTAACGCTGCAGGTCCTTTAGGCCTTGGGCTCTATGGAATAATGACCAGCTTTTCTCTCACTTCAGAGCTGGTTTTGCTCTCTCTTCATTCCCTTTCTGTTTGTATGTTCTCCAGACTGAAGAACCGCATCCTGGTAGTACTTGGGTTGGTCACCATTGCATTTTCTACCATCTCCTCCCTTTATGTGAGGACCTTAATTTAGTTCTTGTAAAAGCCATTGAAGGATATCTCCCTTCATCTTCCACTCTGCTCTCTTGCATTTCCCCCTGTCTAGCTGGGCATCAACTACTTACAGTGCCCAAGACTTCTCCTGGAGCTCTCTTCGGATGGTCTAGTGTGAGGCATCCCTGCCCACAGCAGAGGGTTGGAACTGGATGATCTTAAGGTCCTTTCCAACCCAAACCATGCTATGATCCTATGTTGCATTTGCTACTTCAGATACGGTTTTGATTCAACCCTAGCAGCACTTCCCATTTTCATGTCTGGGGTCTATCAGAGCTCTCAGGTGAATCCACACCTTGGCTTCAGGCAGCTCAGGTCTCTCGTGGCCTCTTTACCGCCAACACAGATTGCAGTTACCTTTCCTGTGCTGGTCTCAGTTTCCTGGGTGTGTTTGACAATCAAGCGTATAACATGTGCAAGTGTTTGATGTGAGCAGGGTGTTGGAGCTGAAGCAGCATCTGTTTGGATGCTTTGCTTCTGGTGTCCCCATGGAAGATCTGAAAGCTTCAGTTTCCTTGGCCTGCAAGGAGGGTGAAAGAGCTGGATTCAGATCAGCATCTCCTGCTCAGTCTCTCTTAATAAGTCTTGAACTGACTCTTAATACCCTCTGTCTTACCCAGCAATGTTGTCAGCAGCCTGTTTCCAAACAGCCGACTGCATCTGCTTGGAGAGAACCCACAGAATGGGAGGAAGGGAGACTTCCCCTTTGTCATTGTGCAGGAATGCTGATGGATGGTTCTATTCTGGTTTTAAATCTCAGCTACTTCTACTTGCCTATTGCGAACAACAGACGAACTGCAGGTACCAAGCATGCGTTTCTCAGCTTGACCAGTACAAGCACGCTGCTGAGCCCAAGTTTGGAAGTACACAAATGAGGTACTTGCACTAGCATCGCTTCTGCTGTGGTCAGTGATGCACCCGGCTGCTTCCTCACATCTGGAACTCTGGGAAATCTCCTGTGCTCCCCTATAGCCACAGAGAGGCATTGTACAAACTGGTCTGTCCGAAAGTCTTGGCTGGAACTTTCCAGGAACACAACCTGGATGAACAGGACTTGGCACCAGTTTGGACCTGAACGTGCAGTAGCCAGACAATGAATCCTCCTTGCCAAGGGAATAAAAATTCCCTTCAATGGAGCAGGAATTTCATTCCCAAGTTTCACGTGTTTTAACAATGACTTTGGGGACAGGGAAAACTGGCCCTAGGAGGTCCCAGCCTAATGCCAGTGAGAGCAGTGGGAACTGCATGGCACCACTGATGTGTTGTCCAGGCCACATGCAGACCATGCCCCACCTTGGCTTGCTGTTGGGCTTTTCCCATCTGCTGACAGACAGCACACCCCAAGGGAAGCAAAGAACCAACCAACCCACAAAGAAACACGCAAACAAATTATCAGTGGTGAGCTGCTGCTTTTAAGTGGGCTCTGTTTCTCTTGGGTTTCCTTCTTAGGCTTCCATTCCTTCTTCCCTGGAGACTTCTAATGCCTGCAAACAGGTCTCAGTTGGTTGTTTCCATTCTCCTACCATGTTGCATCGTCTCATAGCTCATTGCAGGAGCCTGTTGTTTCTTATGGAACTGGTGGGGTGCTGAACCATCCGTCTCCTCCTTCCAGCCCATGCAGCCTCTGGGTAAGATGCTGAGTGAAGCAGCTTTGGATAGTATGTTCAGGCGTGCACAACGCTGCCTCAGTGTGGAATGGCTTCAGGGGGATGATCATAGTGGCCTAAAGGGCTTCTGGATGCTTGCTTATTCCACCCTATGTTTTTTCATCACCTAAAGCTGAGGGTTTGAAGAGGAGCTGTATGAAATACACCCTCTTGCAGCTTCATCTTGCCTGCACCTCATTCTGAACCACAATGGTGACGTTTGGCTCCAAGTAAGAGCCTGCCCATTCTGCTCGGAGGATTTAGTCTGTTGATGTTTTGCTCTAGCAGGGGAGGTTTTCATAATGCTATCCAGCTGAGCCTGCTCATACGCAGATATTGGCATGTAGCTCTTTAGGCTATAAACTTCCAGGAATTTGTAGGTGGGAATCCGACTCGCTTGCATTATCAGAGCTTGGTTGCTGCTGGTGGTGAATACAGAGGATGCTGCTCAAGCTGTGCTCTGCTAGCACGGGATCCTCAAGTTTAATAACAGCTTTGGAGTCAACAGGAGAGCAGCTATTGTTCTCAGGGCTTTTTCATGCATGCTTCAAGGTTTTCCCCCTCCTTTCAGCTTAAGTACTCAGGGATGGAGGAAAGAGGGAAGCAAGTTGCCAGTGCTTAATGTGTATTTCTTGGAGCAAATGGATTGGTTTATTTTGTTTTAAACAGCTTATTGCAAATGTGGAACAGCTGTGGATTTTGTGATGACTTTGGGGATTTTTTTGGGAAACACAGGGTCATCTTCCTATTATTTCATAGCATGCTTGCTATAGAGAAACCTCTAACACTGAAGGATTTCAAAGCAGTTAGATGCAACTGACTGCTTTATGTTCTTTATTAGCTCATCTATTGAAGTCTACTCAGTACTCAGCTTGATGAGGAAGGATCTGGGGTTTCCTCAGGGCTCCCTCCTGCACTTCCCTTCTGCTGCTGAACTTAAGGCAGCTCACAGTTCCAGAGGTCAGATCCATAAACGGATTTAGGTACCTGAGTCTTGGCTCTAAATTTGGTCTCATTTATGTAGAATGGTTTGGGTTGGATAGGACCTTAAGATCATCCAGTTCCAATCCCCCCTGCCATGGGCAGGGACACCTGCCACTAGAGCAGGTTGCTCCAAGCCCTGTTCAACCTGGCCTTGAACACTACCTTAGATTCAACCTGAACTTCCCCTGTTTCAGTTGGAACCCATCACCCCTCGTCCTATCCCTCCAGTCCCTGATGTAGAGTCCCTCTCCAGCATCCTTGGAGCCCCCTTCAGACACTGGAAGCTGCTCTGAGGTCTCCACACAGCTTCTCCATATCTCCTGTTCTGCCCCTCTTCTGCAACAGGGAGATAACTGCGAGCTTTGCAGGGCCAGCCATGGTCTGTGGACCTGGGAGCCTCGGTAGTTGTTAGGTTCTGCAGCACAGGAGATGTGGGAACCCCCTTTCAAGCTCACAGCACTTCTCAAAGCTGTTTCCCTAAAGGAATTTAATCTGGAGCTGAAGTTACGTCTGCTGCAATCACTGCTGCAAACTCATCTCCGCACACCTTCTGCAAGGATGCTCTGGGGACTCCATGATCTTACAGGTCTTTTCCAACCTAGTTGGTTCTGTGACTTGCACAAGACCTGCTGGAGAGGAGGGGGAACGGGACAGTTTCCTTCACAGGGTTCATATCAGCCTTCATAAATCCTTTGCCACCCCCAGCTGCGCAATGCATTCGCCTCCGAAGTATGGGAATGCTGGCCTCTAACTTCTGACCTCCCACACAACTCCAATTCCAAGAAACAATGCCCTAAATCTGCTTGCCATGGCAGCCCACTGATTCCTCCAGCATGGCTCGTTAGAAGATCTGAATCTCCTAATAGGAACTGGCCTGATAAAAGTGGCTTTTTTACCTCCCCACTTAGCAGCTATATGCAGCCTGGGGAATCTAGAAATGAAATTGGCTTGGCTTCAAACCTCTTCTGTGCACCAGAAACGGGCCCCCTGCAGCGCAGCGCGGTGTTTCCAATTATATTCTGGGGCATGTTGCTGGTTTTTGGCAGGCAGAAGAGAAACGGGCCAGGCAAATGGCAGGTGGCTGTTTTCATGGGGGACGGGAGAGGGGCGAAGGAGCTCGGAGCTCTCTGCCGAGAGCTGCGATCTAGTGTGAGTGGAATGGTGTTGGCACATGCTGCAGGATGGAGGGATGGGCAGGGATGGTTGGGCCCCGTTTACATAAGGAACAGGCATGCACAGCACTGAAATAAGCATTCTCATGCTCCACATCTGTAGTTGGGCATCCCTTGGTCCATGTGATGCTCCACTGATTGTGATCGTGGCGCACACTCGGGATACAGCATTATCTGTGGGGTTGTGCTCCACCACTCTGCTGTTATGTGTGTGTCTCCTCAGCCTTCACCACATAGGGAGGGAATTAAAAAGGAAGGATTGGCTTTTGTTCATCCATTTATTCATAACACAGCTAATGGATTCAAGATGGCACTGTCTCCAGAGGACCTGGATGGTTTTCCAAAGCTATTGCACAATCTGCATCTATGTGCATGCATATGCGGAGCGAGGGGTTTAATAACCAAAAGCTAGTACCCACGATCTGCATCTATTCCAATGTGTTTTCTCCTCCACCTTAGGACAGTGAATGGATCTGAGGAGCCAGAAAGTTCGCTGTGTTTGAGAGGAGCAGTCAGAGCCGGCCTGTCTTCAACATGGACCAGGAACAGAGCATCCAGTGACACACCAGCCCAGGAGGACTTTGGGGGGCAAAAGCACCAGGATTTGGCATGGAGGCTTCTAGGTCCTTAATTTAGGAGATAAATCCCCAAAACAAATTGGGAAAGCCATGAAAGACAGGTCTGAAATATCTTAATCCAAGATTTCCTGGGGTTGAATTTGTATCAGTGCGAATTGTATTCTAATTGCTGAATTTTGGTTTACAGCAGTTATTTCACTGCCGACAAGCAGAAGTCTTTCCTTTTGGAAAGCCTGTAAGGAAAGACTGGATATGGGAAGATAGGAAAAACATTGGTGAAGTGGGCATGACGTTGCCATTTTGTTTTGGTGGAATTGCATCTTCTGTAGGGGACATGCTGCAGCTTTATTTCAAGCTGGCTTTGCTCCTGTGTGCTTAGATGATCTATTGTGGAACTGGATGAGTTTCAAGGTCCCAGACCAGGCTGGGATTCTATGTCAGCTCTGGCTAGAGTGGGATGAGGTGAGCGTGGCTGGCGATGTGCCCCTGTTTGCAGTAGGAAAACCATGCTGCAGGCTCTTTGGTTGGGCCTTTTAAAACTCTTCTTGGAGGTCTGCAGTGATTTGCAAAGCAGTGATTTCCCAAAGATGCATCCAACCCCTGCACTGCCACATCCCCTCCTGGCCCATGACGGTTTATTCTTCCTGGCAATGGAATTATCCCAACAAACAAGATCTCAACTGCTCATTGCTGCCTATTCAGTGACACTTTATCCTCAGCCACCTTCTCCTGCTGCTGTTTTGCCTTAGGGACAAGGCCGGGTATTTTTGGCACCGGTGCTAATGTTCTTGCAATGTCTTTGAGCTGACAGCAAGCCAGCTAGTTAGGAACTTGCAGGCTCCCCAGTGACCTGATTTCAGAGTTTTCAACCTGTTAATGTGCTTCAACCTGTTAAATGCTGCTAATGTTAATGTGAAGAACTGGGGTTCTGGTCAGTTCAAAGCCTGGCACAGTGTGCTTTCAGGAGGAGGTGCCGCCTGAGTATGGAGGGATATTGCTATTGGCTTGTTCCACTTCTAATAGGAGTGAGGTTAATAGATTGCAACCTTCTGTTAAATATTTTCCAATCACATGTCTGGAATGGGATGACAAACAATTTGCCATTAGACCTTCTGTATAGTTATAGGCTAAAGCTAGCTCTGGGCTTCACTGGTTAGGTTCAGAAGTGCTCTATTGACTGAGGGATGCTGGAGGAGAAGGTGGGTTTGATGTCTTATTGTAGACTGTGTTCCCTGTAATCCATTTGCTGTCAGTGCTGAGGAGCAGTGTTGTGTTATATGGCCTATGCAGGGTTCTCGGAAGGGAATTCAGTCCTTTTTCACTTACAGAGCTGAAAAAACATGTGGAAATCTATGGCCCATCTGCTCTGGCTTTGGTCAGGAAGATTCGGCACTATATCCACTCCATACTGTGGGAAATCATGCCTGTGACAGCAGTTCCGAGCCATTCCCCCTTGTCCTGTCCCTACAGGCACTTGTCCAAAGCCCCTCTCCAGGTTTCTTGTCACCTCTTTAGGCACTGGGTACCCCAACACAAGGTGGTTTTCGTCTGGGAACAGTACGTGATGGAAGGGGGAATATGCCAAACAGTCTGGAAAATGACTTCCAGACCTGATGAGTCTGGTGTATGGAGCCAAGTGGTTCCTTAGGGCTGGGGCAATCGATCACCCCCCACATATACACACCCATGTTGGGGTTTGGGGCAACTGTTGCTTGACATCTTCAACCTGCTGGTGTCAGAATAGCTGTGGTTGCCTTCGGAGCTGCTGTTCTCTCTACCCTTCCCTCTGCAGTAATGGAAGGGCTTGTGTTATCAATCTCTATTAGCATGTATGGAGCCCTGGTGAGCCTGATCCACTGCCTGAAGTCCTTCCCAACCTCCCAGATCCATTTGTGTGGAAGTCTTATTGCTAACCACATATTTACTTTGCTCTGGTTCCGAATGGTAACCACTGATTTATAAAGCCTGTTTGGTCCTGAGGCGAGGCTCAGTGCCACTCAGGGCTTTGCCTTATCTTCAGCGAGGACTGTTCTGTTCCAGCGTAAGGCCTGTTGCACATCTGGACAGCATGGAGATTGCTGGACAACATCAGGCTGCTACGCTGTCTGCTCCGATTTCCTGTCTGTGACAGTGCCCTGGACTAGACTCTTCAAGATTATCCACCCCAAGGAAGCCAGATCCTTATTCCTTATCAGGGTTATTCCAAATCCTGAAGCAAAGATGAAAAAGATAAGTTCAGTGAACGCTAAATTAAATGTGAAGAGTGTTATTGGCCCTATGAATGGCCAACACAGCTTCAAACACATCCTTCCTTTTCCTGCTTCACTTCTGACTTGCAAAGGTAGAGACTGAAAGCCTTATTGTCTTCTACAAGCTGTCTTTGCTGGTCTGCTGTTGAGGCCATTGGAATTCACTCAGGACCCTCAGGCACATTTGGATCTCCAAAATCACTTGAATTCATGAGCTTAGCTGTCAAACCCCATGATGCTGTGCTCAGTCTCTACTTCCCAGCATCTTTATCCCCTTTGCCTTTGCTCATTTCTGGAGTGAACATTGCCAAATAGCAACATGCTTGCCCTGGTACCTGGAGCCTTGTGGCCCAGTGGAGACTGTGTTCCATTTACCTAGGGAGCTGCTTTAGTAGCCTTGGGAAAGAAAGGCAAAGCACTTGGAAATTATCAGGGGAGAAGCAGGATCTATCCTCAATTCCTCCACCTCATGAAGGGTCATTGTATCTCCCTCCTTGTTCCTATGATTTGCAAACCTTAACCAGTTCCATAAGGAAATTGGGGAGCTTCCCTTCCGCAGCCTTTTGGGTTTGTTTTCTTCTTTCGATGTAGTTTTCAAGCTGTGATTGAGAGTATGAAAGCTTCAGCTCTGCTGCCTGTGACTCGTGTGCCTGTGTTTTTGTTGGCATTTGAGCTAGGATTGAGTTGTCTTCATTAGGGAACCAAAGGGAAGTTGGGGGGAGGTAGGGAAGGGAATATACCCCTGGAATGATAATAGCTAAGCACTTGCAAACTAATAAATTTAGGTGTTAATGCCTTGGTTTTGTGCTGTTTGGTTGCCATAGAGATGGGCCCTGACTAATGGGCTTGTTGTGAGAAGTTCAATACGCGTTTGCCAAGCGTTCTGTTTCTCTAGTTACCTCTCTGCTTTCTTCCCATGCAATAGAGCAAACGGGTGTGGAACCAGACCCCTTCTTGCTCTCCATCAGCTGAAAAGTGAGGGGTTTGTGGGTGAGAGCATCCAAGGAAACAGGGCTTGCTGCAGGGTCTGCGGAGCTACAGAAATAGATGCAGGAAAGATCAGGGAGCAGCCCTGTTTACTGTGCAACCCTGCAAGGCTATTTTGGAAGCTGGCATATGTATTTATAGCACATATTCCACGAAAGGCTGCAAATCAGTATTAGTATGAAGGGAACAGGCAAGTGGGAGCGCTTACCTCGCAGGTAGAGGCAGAGATTTCTCCTCCCACTGCATAAGGACCTGCAGTATAGAAACCCTGATGGATCCACAGGGAAGAAACACGAGCCACACTGGGGTAGATCTGCCTATCTTGTTGCATAGACTTGGTATTCCCTCTGACTTGCACTGTTTCTTGTTCCTCCTGCCTAAAAAGAGACCTCTATAACGTGGGTCCTAGCCTGCTCAGATGCTTGTGGTGAGCTGATGCTTCCGAGTTGGATGTTTCTATGTGATGACATCTGAGGTTTAGCTGCAGTTGTTTGGAAAAGCCCTTCTTGATTCTGGGATTGAATTTATCCAATACTCAGAATGAATCTTTTTGGAGATGAGGATGGGAGCTTTCTGGATTTGTTTTGGAAGGCCCAAAGGGGTTGTTTTACCCCATTCCATGCATTGCACACACAAGAATACCAGGAGGTGTGACAGGGGCACCTTTCTTTCTGCACCCATTTCACTCCTGCGCAGAGCATTTCCATTGTTCGGCTTAGCTGACGTATGGAATGCCTCATTAGGAAATCGTGTTTGTGCCACAAAACACTCACCGTGAGCATTTTCTTTCTGACAGCCTTGAGCAATGAAATATATAGGTGCTTATTCCTTGGAACAATGACTTCCCTGTTCCTGCTTTGTGATAAATCTCATCCCCACTCTGTTTACAAAGCTCTATTTCTACTCTAAGGTTGGAGTCGCTCTCTACCCAATTATCCCGCAGCCAAAAGAGGCCTTGACTCGTTCATCTCTGCTGCATAGGAAACGGTGTTCCAGGGAGTTGGGGAGTGTTGCAGGAGAAGCATGCACTGGGACCGGCAGCGTGTTGTGGGGAAGGTGATGGAGGAGGTGAAAGGAAGAGGAAACCAATGAGATGTTGTTTTTGTGGGTCTCTAACACCCCTTTTGAATGCCCTTTGGTGCAAGCTGAGAGGTATCTGCTGAGGGGAAATAAGCTCCTTCAGCTACATGTGGTCCTCATGGCAATTTGGGCTCAGGCATTAGATTTACATATCTTTTGACTTAGAAATCACTGCCAAATCACTGGTGAGTTGTTGTGGGTTGTTTTTAGTCAGAACCTCCTCCCAACGTGCATTTAAAAAGGGGGGGGGGGGGGGGAAGCAGCAGCAAAATCCAAGGCTCTGAACAAGTTCTCAAAGCTCAATATCCGACGGCTGCCAAGCACCGAGCTCAAAGGTTTGTTGCCAAAATATCCTATTCCAAAATCGCCTTCTTTAAGTTGTTTAAAAAAAACCCCAAACCCAACAACAACAAAAAAGGACATTTTCTTATGCAGAACATTATCTGCATCGTTTCTTCTGCTGTGCTTATCATAGCATGTCTGGAAAGCTTGATCCAAAAGCAGAAGATGTCTTGTTTTAAAAGCTATTTTGTTCTATTTGAAATCCTCGGTGTTTTTTATCCCTATTGGAGGCATGGTTTTTATGTGCTGGGGAAGTTTTTCCCTATCTCCTGGCAAAAAAAATCAATGCATTTTGATGCTAGGTCAAGTGATTCACTAAATGATGCAGGGTGATGGGACTGAGCGTTGCCTGCTCCTGCCCTTTGGCTTCTTTTGGAGCATTTTTGGGTTGTTATTCAGCTCTGTGGCTGCCTGGGAGCCCCATCTGCAGTCTCACAGAGAAAAAGACACCACCCAAAGCAATGCCTTAGCCAGCATTGCTGGATGTAGGATGTCCACACCGGTCTTAAGCCCTGTGTGCCACCAGAGCAGGGAGTCACCACCTCAACAGCCCCAATCAGTTCAGCCTTATCAATGATCAGTCAACCAGGAAGCAGGCACAGCATCTACAGGGCAAAGAGCAGGGCAGGGTAGGGCTGGTAGCACGATGAACTGTGGGTTGTGTTAACTGCCGCTGGGTGAGCTCATGGGCTGTGCTGGTAAAGGGTCTGAATAGAGATAGGGAGTCTAACAACAGGGTCTTTTGAGCTGGTGGGGACAATACCAGCCCCGGAGAGACTGGTCGCCTGGTGGCATGCCCATAGCCTGGAGGAGCGAGGAGACCCAATGCCAATACGAGCAGAACTGCTCTCTCTTGCATTACAGATGCAGCACTGGTGCCATTATGTGAGCTAGCAAGGCAGAGGACTTGCAGGAGGACCTTGGGTTAAAAATCTGGAGGCAAACACTGTGCCCTGTACCCTGATTTGAGGATGCTATGCGGAACTGGGGCTTGAAGACGAGTTGTGCTTTGCTCAGTCTGTGTTCCTTTGATGTGCCGAGCCAGCTCCCATGGGAATTTTAGAGCAATATCTCTGAAATCCATGGCTTTCCCGGGATAAAAGCCGGACTGATATTGCTGAAGGTGAGAATGGAGTGAACTAGGTAAGAGGACAATTCCGGATGCTGACAGATGTGCTGATCCTTAAGGCGTGTACACACAGCTTGCTTTCACTTTCCCAGCTAAAAGCAATGCTTTTCAACCAGGATCTTTCTTTGTAATGGGATGTTTCTGACCCCTGGTTAGGGTTAATTCATCAGTGGCTTGTGAGGGGTGGATGGGATACGCTTGTTCCAGGTGCCATCTGAAGCTTCCGATACTGCCTCCTTCAGCCCAGAAGCTGGCTGTGGCAGCACATTTCCTGGCACAGAAGGGGATTTGTTTTGGAGGCAGAGATGGGGAAACGACTGACTTGTCAGGAAACTTGGCTGGAGTTACTTGAGCAAAGTGTAAGGCTGCCTGGAAAACAACAGCCCATGTGAAAAGCGGAGCCTTCTCTCTGCACTGGCAGGGTGGGACTGAAGAAGAGTCCTCTCCCTGCTTTTCCATAAGGAGAAATGCAACAAAACATGGTTGGGAGCCTGGGAGGCAGAGACCTGAGGTCCCTCATGCAAGCATCCTAAACCACAAAGTCAGTCTCTTGAGGTCTCTCTTACATCAAGAGTAACAGCAAGCAAAGCAATGCCACTCCTTGTAAGGCTGGTTTGGAATGAAACTGTGGTTTGAGGCAAGGGTAGAAGGAGTAGGTGAGAAGTGACCTATGCTTTTAAACCCCTTTTTATATAAGTATATAAATAAAATCAGATAAACTGGACAGATAAACCCAAACCGTCCAGTCACGCTAAGACCTCAGCCAACACTTTGCAAAGCCTTTGACTTACTTCGGACGGTAGATGAACACCTAATAAACTTAATTAAAGTTTAATTAGTGTAAGTAGGCTGAATGTGGTAGGTCAGCAGGCACAGCATGAGCTCAGGTCCTGTTGGTAATAGTCAACCTGACCAAAGAAAGGGGAGAAAATTCCCTTCTTAAAAAGGGAATTGAAGGGGCTAGTTGAGACGAGCTGCTTTGTCCCTTAGTGCTGTTTGGGGTTTTATTTCCTTTATCTTTTCTTTCCCCAGGCAATACTGACCAGTGAAAAGCAAAGACTGTTTCCTCACATCAGTGCCTAAAATCTGGTTTCATCCTTCCCATTCCTACTGCTCTGTGCTCTGGAATTTTCCCCAACCCAGTCTTCTTAAGTCTTGGCATCTGACATGGAGAGGTATGTCTCACTGGTTTCTGCTATTCTTTGCTTTCCAATGAAGTGCTAGATGATGAGTGCTGTGGTTAGACAGCCCAGCTGCGTTTATGAAAGGGCTGATAGTCATTTATTAAAGGGCTTAAGTGAAACAAGACAGTGTCTCACCAGTCTTGCCAGCCATGGTTGGTTAGGATGTCCTTCACAGCTAAGGAGGATGTGTCCTCTACTTTTGGGTTTAATGTGTGTATTTTGTCATGCAAATGCCTGTGTTGGCCTATGATGATCTCACCTTTTTGTCCGAACCTTAACTGGGTTGCTCACTGGGTGCTGATATGCAGCACAACCAAGCCAGCAAGGTCTGGTGATGTATCCATGGCTTCTTCAGTTGATTCTATATGAAGGTGGACTCTTGCTGGCCAAGAAAACTTATGGATGGCAAGCTGATGAAAGGAAGCTTGTTGGGCCAGTAGGTAGTACTGCCTCTCATAATGGAAAAGGATTGCATCAGTGAGAAACTGTGGCTCATCCCAACACCACTGACCAAGAGTGTGATCCCAGTTGCTTTCAAGTGCTCATTTGGACCAGAGCGTTGGGCTGCCTATTGTATCATACCAATATAAGCCTTTGTGCGTTAGCACACACATCACCTGGCTGCTGTTCTTCAGTCCAGCTTCCCATTCAGAGCTGTTGCACATTCTCTTGAGAGGCCGCAGGCTGCAGGGAATACTCTAGCTCATAAACAGGACGTATCTGATACCCAGGAAGCAAGATACCAGGGAGAAGGTCTCATTTGACAGCATGGTCTGAGAGCTGCTGAGTTCAAGGCCCCACTCTGAGTGAGGTCCATCAGGAATATGTGTTCATCTGTCTTGGCTCAGCCATTCCACCCTGGCCAGGAGACCAAGTGCTGGTAAATCGCAGCGTTTTGCAGTCAGCCCTAGCAAAGATTCAGCTTGTTTCTTATTTTATCTGTCTTGATTTGATCATCCCTAAAAATAAGCTGCAAGGCAAGATACCGCAGTGCTGAATTCCCCAGCTGAGCCAGTGGAACATGCTGAGAGAGTTTCTTGGATCAACGTCCTAGGAGAGGAGCCAAAAACAAAAGTCAGGCTAAAGTTCAGGAGTATCCTTCAGATGTAGAAAGTAACGGCACACAAAAAGCTGTTGTTCTCATGAGGCTTTATTAGGTGCTGGAAGAGGCAACGCGAGTCTCCGGCCCTGCTGCAGTGAAGTCAGAGGGAATGTGAAGTGCCCTTTGGGATCATACAATGTCTGGGAAAATCGAGAGGAGGAGGAAGTATTTAGGGCAACGGTCTCAGACACAACAGATGAAACCCTCTGTCCCCAAAAGCCGTGTGTGAGACACAGGCTAATGATTCCAGTGACCAAAGTCTGCTCTCGTAACACGCTAAAGCCCTCTTGTTGAGTCAGTATCGTTAAGCATAGGCAAGAACCAGGAGCGAGCTACTGAGGGGGAGAAGTGTGGGGTTTTAGTATAGATAATTACAGAAGTCTCAAAGAAATGGAAATCTCAGTCTTCAGAAGTAGACAAGCAAATGGATGGGTGGTGGGCTATAAGCCCTTTTAAAGTGTTCTTAAGCCTAAGCACAATAAACTCCGTGGCAGCTGGAGCTACAGCCAGATGTATACAGTCATACAGCTATTTCCTAGTTATAATGATGGGCAAGTGATGGTGGGAAAGCTGATGTCTGGGATGCTGGAAGGGGCTGAAAGGAAAGTGCAGTGTGGGAGATGAAGTAGAGCCACTAATGTGCTAATGCTTCTCCAGGAGTCCTCCTCTAGCAAGTGAAAACATAAGTCCTGGTTGATTGTAGGCTGCTCCAGATCAAACAGCAATCACTGTATTCAAGCTTTTGTCATGGATTGTGGAGTCTTTCCCTCTTTACATCTGTGTTTCCTTCTACCTTGCCATCATTTGAATTTACTTCTGCAAGCATCAGCTGAAGAGAGCATTTAAGCTTATCTGTAAGTATCTGATGGATATACACATATCAGCAATGTCCCACATGCCTACCACCAGCATTGTCACAGAATCCCAGACTGGTTGGGCTGGAAGGGACCTTAAAGCTCATCCAGTTCTAACCCCTGCCACAGCAGGGACACCTTCCACTGGAGCAGCTTGCTCCAAGCCCCTGTGTCCAACCTGGCCTTGAACACTGCCAGGGATGGGGCAGCCACAGCTTCTCTGGGCACCCTGTGCCAGCGCCTCAGCACCCTCACAGAGAAGAACTTGTGCCTAAGAGCTCACCTCAGTCTCCCCTCTGGCAGGTTAAAGCCATTCCCCTTGTCCTGTCCCTACAGGCCCTTGTCCAAAGGCCCTCTCCAGGTTTCCTGTAGCCCCTTTAGGCACTGGAGCTGCTCTAAGGTCTCCTCTTAAGGAGCCTTCTCCAGTCCAGGCTGCCCCAGCCCAGCTCTCTCAGCCTGGCTCCAGAGCAGAGCTGCTCCAGCCCTCGCAAATGGAAACACGAAGCAAGAAGTTATTCTGCTGCTGGAAAGAAAGCCAAAGCCATGTTGAGGGCTCTGGTTCGAGGATGTCTTCCCCTCCACACCAGTTGACAACTCTAAACTGTTCTTATTTTACTTTTGCTCCGTTTTCATCCTAAAAAGTGTGTTAATGAGCATTTCTTTGTGGACAGGAAGCCGCTTATCCTGAACGTGCTTCTCAGTTCCTATGTGCCACTTAGTCATAATCGTCTCAAGAAGGGAGCTTGTGATGCCCCCAGTTCAGATGATAGCACTGCAGCAGCTACTGCTACAGGATAGGCTCAAGCCAGCTTTGAGGAAAGCGCTGTTCCAACACCCAGTAAACATCTGTTCCTGCCCTAAGCCCTGACCTCCTCATCCTGAAATGTGCACCCCATAAATACAGCCAGATCAGTTTGTGTCCTTCATTTGTGTAGTGCGAAGAGAGCTGCTGTGGGGACTTGGAGAGTCTGAACGTCTTTAGTGCTTTGCATTTAAGTTCTCAGCATTAAAGTGCATAAATAGAGGGCTTTGCATTTGCTAATTCATTGCTCAGTCCAAGAGGTATACTAATACCTTGATCAGAATGATGTGTGTTGTTCAAAACACCGAAGCAGAAGTCACTGAGGAATAGGCAGACACTAATAGCTGCTTTTCTTCCTCCCTCCCTCCTGAAGGGCAGACAATAATCAGTGAGAGAAACATGATTTTCCCCTAGATGAATGTTTCTTTTGTGTGTGTCCGTCAAAGCAGACAATTTCTTTTGGGTTTTTTCCTTTAAAGCACGCCAAGGAAAGAAGGAAAAGCTTAAGGTGTGGTGGATCATTTTGCTCTATTCCCTGACATTGCTAAGTGCAAGCTGCGTTTCCCCTCCACTTCCCAGGAACTGGAGGATAAGAGCAGGAAGTGTGAGGATTTGAGGGTAGGCAAGCTTGGACTGGGGGAGAAAAGGCACCTCAGATGGGACCTGGTGAAGGTCTGGTGGCAAGGCAGTGAAATAAGGATGCTCAATGAGATAAGCCAACCTTAGCTCAAGAGATTACACTTGAATGATGCTCTAGCATGTAAAGAGGTGGTGGAGAAGCTTCTATGTGAGCAGCAAAGATGGGCTTGGGAGCCACCTAAAGAACTTCAGCTTAAAGCTTGCTTCAGGAAATCATTCATGGATCAGGTCCTGATGATGCAGCTGGGCTCAGAGGAAGCAGCTCAACCCGTGTGCTGTAAAAGACCCCTTATGTGAGGTACCTGGGCTAGGCACAGAGATGTGCCTGATAAGATCCCTCTAGCCAGATCTCCAAGGTGCTCCAGCATGGTTTCCATCAGGAAATCTGGCCAGCAACATTCACCCTCCAGCACATGGAGCAGAGGCAGGAAAGGAAACCACTTGGGAATGAGTGCTCATGTATTTGCCAGTGTTGCTGTAGCCAAAATATCCTGGGAAGTATGGCACATGCCCGTGATTCATTTAGCACAGCCCCAGGCAAAGAAGAAAACAGGAACTGCCCTTCTGAAACCCACTAAGGGACCTTCTCCTCCAGTCTCCTGTTGCTGATAAAGCCCAACTTCATAAGCCGCAGGATATGTCATAAAACTGGTGTCATGAGCCCAGTGCTTGAGCCAAAGGCAGCTGAAAGCCAATGGAGAGGATCTCATTGACTCGAGTGTGCTGTGAAGCTGGAGCTTTGTGCCATTGAATCTTTATGAGGAAAGACAAGGGAAGGGAAAAATGTGTGGGATTAGGATTGCAAACCCTCACTAAAACAGTTTGTTCCTTTATTTTTCACCTCCAGCATCACTGGACACAGTTCATCTGGAGGTGCTGCCTCCATCCCTGCACACCAGGCACCCTCTTCCTGGAGGAAAGTGGGAAACTTTAGATTTATCCCATTTTTTACCCATGTCAAAGTCTATTTCTTATCAGCTTCACTGTGTTTCTTAGGTGTTGGTCCCACAAATGCCTCCAGGGCAGATACATCTCCCAAGCTCCCACTTTGCTATGGCTTTGGAGCTTGCAATCTCCGAGGTGTACTCCATCCTTCAGCTTGAACATCACTCCCCATTCGAGGCGCAGATGATGGGAGTGTTCAAGCACATTACTGGTAAACAATAGACGTCTGGTGGAGACACTGATTATATTCCTGGTACCAAAGGCTGCTGCATCCTATGTGATAATTCCCCTCTCTTTCCCTCCTTGTTGGCTTTGTGGTTTGGTGATTTAGTTGCTGGCTGGCAAGCGGCCACAGCCCTGCAGGAAATGGATGTCTGCTATTGTGTTTGGGGGGGGATACACTACCTAAATGTGTCATTTTCCCACTACATTAATTATAGACGTTTCTCCCTCCCTGGAGCTGCTTTGGGTCAGGAGAAAGAACATTCCACTACCTAAGCTGTGGGTGTTTATAAGGAACCCCAACTCTGACATCCTCAGCTGAGTGGGTCATTCCTGTTGTCGTTCCAGCGTGGCCTGGTCACAAACACTGTAGAGGGGAAACTCACTGGCTTCTATACGTGATGACAATAGCTCCAGAATAGCAGCACAGCCAGGTTTTTCCCTGGCTTTTCCTCCTCCTGGCACTTTGCTCAGGAATAAAAGTGCTTTGCCCTAAGAAAACAACTGGCTTCTTATGGAAAAACAATTGACTTTGGAATAGCTGTGCTATATATATATACAGGAATATACTCAATATATATACTTATTAAGTATAGTATATGGATAATGTATATAATATACATAATACATAAGGAATATACTTAATATACTTTTATTTATATCTATATATACAGGAGTATACTTAATATACTTTTATTTATATCTATATATACAGGACTATTCCTGACTTCTGGAGATAGACACAGCTTGGAGCAAAGACATTGAACCCAAGGTGAAATTCAGGGTGGTTATATCAGGTTTTGTTCAAGAAAAGGCTGGAGGGAGAGGTTGCATTGACGTATTCACTATCCCTGTGCTGTGCTTGCTTGGATCTACTCTGTCAACCAGGTCTCGTCATAGAGTTTTCCACCTGAATGGACTGGAAACTTTTTGTTTCTCTCCTATGAAAATGGGGCTAAAATGAGGAATTCCTCAATGGAAAACCTGCATGCGCAAAAGGCATTTTGAAATGGGCTTTTGTCAAGATCTCTGGTTGAAGAGCAGATTTTGTCTCCTACAAGGGCACCACAGTGCTTGGTTGGATTCACAGCTTGTGCCTGCTACCTCATAGGACCCCTCTTGAGGTTCCCATTCAGGATGCTGTCTCCCATCATCACATTTGGAACCAGCAGTGCAGCCGCATGGCAGAGATGTGCCTGCAGATTTAGATGGGAAATCATCAGTCAAAGGAGCCCAGAGAACAGAGGGAAATGGGGAAACCATGCTTACAGCTTCACAGGTCCAACGTGGCTGATTTCTGTTTCTATCCTTGGTGTCTCTTACTTGTTTCTGACCCAGAAAGTGTTAAACCTTAGAAACACACCATGAAGACGGGGACAAGGAGAAGCAAACATCTGCTCTTATTTGAGAGGGCATGCCTGCCAATGGGAAGGCTTGCTAATGAATCATGTTCTTCCTGTCTTGAGCTACACATAAGAAACCTGGCCACATTTGTATCAGGTGCTGCATCTCTGCCTGAACCCTCCTTCAAGAGAGCAGCTCTGTTGAGCATCCCTGGAATCTCTGAAGAGAAGAGGTCATCTGATTTCCAGCTGCATGTACCTGAGCGTCCTTTGGCTTGTATTAAGAGTTCCCCATAGACTTCTAATGGAACCCTGTGATTTCCCTTAGTTCTTGCCTGTCGGAAGTGGGCATGTGCTTCATACAGGGTATGTTGGCAAGCACAAAGCAGGTTGGATTTATCACAAGCAGATAGTCTGTGACCATCCCTGCGTCTCCTACAGAGAGAGCTGATGCACATGGGGAATATGAGCACACTCACTTACTACGTGCCAGAGGCTAAGAGCCAAAAGGAGGGAGCCAAAACAATGGGAGATGGCTCTGATTTACCACTGCTCTCCTCCTTCTACACCCACACCACACAGATCCTCAGGAGAGCAGTGAAAACCTGCTTCTTGCCTCTGCTGCTGAGTAGCCGCAACTCATTGCCCTGCAAGAGATCCCAGACCGATGCTGAGCTGTCATGGTGATTCCTCACCATGGGACTGAGAAGGGAGAGGTGTTTATTCTGCCTCAGCCTTGCGAATCTTAAGCACTTTTCATGCTCTTTCTTGCATTTGACCCTCAGAACACAACTGCTACATGGTCCATATAAATCAGCGTGTGTAGATGGAGCCTTGTGGGCTGTTGTTGCATACCTGTGGTTGATGCCAGCAGGTTGAGACTGGGACAGTGCTTTCAGAAGCCACGTTTCCTGACTATGGGCATTGCTTGGGTGAGTCTGTACACGGAGTGTCCAGAAGGTTGCAGTGTTATATATATATATCCACACACGCACATGTGGTCTGGCCCCACTAAGTGATGGGAATCTTCCTGGAGAGGGAAGGATGCGCTCATGAACACTTGTCATATCTCCAGTTCTCTTTTGAGAACAACAGCAGGAGGGGAAGGTCCCAGAGGGGATGCTGCAGTGCCACAGCTCATCTCTTTAACAGAAGAAATACCCTCTACTTCCAGCTCATCTCTGCACTGACCATCGACAAGGTAGGATAACCCTTAAGCACCTAAGCTTTGTCCATGATTCTTCCTGCTGCTGCCCTGTGGGGTGTTAGGTGCGTCCAGTGCTGAGTGCTGGCTGTGAGCAGTTGTTTGGAGTGGGGATGAAGGGTTGGGAGTGGAGCTGAAGTCCCTTTTAGGACTCTCATTTCCACCCATCAGGCCTTTCAGCACTGCCACTGGTTGCCCTTCCCCATAGATTTGGTTGAGGAGAGCAGGTTTGGCCACTGCCTGCTTGCCCACCCTCCCTGAGATGCTGTTGCTCATCATTTCGAGCAACCAAAAGGCAGGAGCACAGGAGGCTAATCGCAGCATTAACAGCAAGCAAGCACTTCACAACATGCTCTGCACATCCAAACACGAAGCAGTTCTGCATCTGAGTACCAAAAGCTAAACAGCAGGTGAGGCTGGGTTAACAGCCTGAGCATGGCAGTTTCTAAAGCAACGCCTGGGGAGCTCTAAACACAAACACAATTAGCAATAACAGGATCTGTGCACTTAACTCCCTGCCCTGCTCTAAAAGCAGCAGCCCCGGCAGTGAGCATCCTCCGCTTTAGCCTCTTGGTCCAGCTCAGTGCTTAGCAGCCCAAGGAGCTGGACCACCTGCTAGTTTAAATCTCATCCCTTTTCCATTCTGCCCTTGTTTGTCCATTTGCTTCCATGTTTTGGAGGCTGCTCACCGTTAAAGCCCTTCCTTTCACACACCACAAAGGTATGGATTTATGTGTGCCGTGAATTCACTGCCCTTGTCAGTAGCAAGGAGGTGCTGCTGTGATGCTGATACAGCCATCAGCGTGTGGCCAACACTATCCATATGAATACTGGGGAAAGAACTGCAGAGGAGGTGTAAATGTGGGCCAGGTAGAATAAGGGAGGACAAGTGTCTGCTTCCAGAGCGCCACAGAAAGAGGCTAAGCAGGAACTGCAGCAGGACAGCAAAGGTGGTGGAGGGAGGCAGAGCAACATCCATTATTTATATACCCTCTGCAGTGAGCTCACAGCAAGTTGAGGATTGGACAGGAACTGGGTCAGGATGAAGCAAACAAAACCTGAAGTCCTTGAGCGAGGCTCCCTGCTGAGCCTGTGCTGATGCTTTCATGCTCTTTGCTGCTCTATCAGCCTCCAGCCAGGTTGTCAGCAGCCACCTTACTGTGGCAGGGCCAGGAGCTGCAACCCCAGTGTGGTGAGTGCATGGAAACAGGGATATTTATCGCACAGTAACACACTCTGGGCACTTCTCAGGTTAATGATGCCCATAAATGTTTTCATCTCATCCAGTTCTGGATTACAGAATGGCTTGCTGCATTGGTTGTGTCATGCCAGGGTATTTAGCAAACCCACAGCTGATGGAAGGGAGCAGTGTTCCGTCAACACAGGCCAATGTTGATGTGTCCACCATGGGTGGGAGATGCAGTGAGTCAACAGAGACCTGATGCTTGGGGCTCACCCCTTGGTCTTCCTGCATGGCTGGTGGGGAAGGGGGATTCATGCGTCAGGCAAGGTCTGTTGCTCAAGTATGCAGTGAGAAAACCTATGATTGTTCTACCAAGTCATGCATGAGTGTGGTGGGACATTGGCACAGGGTGCCCAGAGAAGCTGTGGCTGCCCCATCCCTGGCAGTGCTCAAGGCCAGGTTGGACACAGGGGCTTGGAGCAAGCTGCTCTAGCAGAAGGTGTCCCTGCCCATAGCAGGGGGTTGGGACTGGATGAGCTCTAAGGTCCCTTCCAACACCTATGAAATAGAAGAGTAGCAGTAAACTGAGGCAGAGCACACACTGAGTGCTGCAGACCACCGCAGGTAATCCCACAAATGCATAGCACAGGGTTTCTTGGTTGCCTCTGAGGTTGCTGGTTTCAGCCATTAAACAGGGAAAACACTGCCCTGGATTGACTTAGGTTCGCATTGGTTCTGGCAAGCTGCTTTATTCTGAAGAGAGGGGAAAAGAAATGAACACTCACACACACTGCTACAACGATGTGAAGTGTTTTCCTCTTCAAGAGCTCTTTCATGCTATCCAATGCCTAAAGAATGGTGCAGATGTCAAGCAGAGCTGCGCATCATCCAGAAAGCACGCAGCACTCAACCCAAGCGCTCAAGGATTCCTAGAAGCCAGTGCTGCACAGGGAAAGCTAAACTGCAGCAGGGAACAAGGGGTGGGACAAGAGGAAATGGCCTCAAGCTGCACCAGGGCAGGTTTAGATGGAGCTGAGGAAGAATTCCTTCCCCAGAGGGTGCTCAGGCATTGGAACAGGCTGCCCAGGGCAGGGCTGCAGTCACCGTCCCTGCAAGTGTTCACACACCGTGTAGCCGAGGCCCTCAGTGCCATGGGTTAGTGGTGGCCTTGGCAGTGCTGGGGAACTGTTGGACTGGATGGGCTTAAAGGGCTTTTCCAACCTGGCTGATCCTATGAATCTATGATTTTAAGTGTGCAGCTGATTTTGCCATCCGGGGAAGAGGGGCTTGGAAATGACACTGGGGGTTTGCAATCTGGCAACAGGCACCTTCCACCTGGAGCAGAGCATGTCAAGGAGAATTAGAGATGTGACTGGAGACTGGGGCTGCAGTGGGAAGCAACTGCTGCTCATGAGCAGGCTGTGACTACTCAGCCCTGCTAATCAGATTGCAGAAGATGTTCAGCTGGCTCGTGCTGTAGGGTGCTCCTTGCGTGTTTTGCTCTCAATGCTGTGCTGGGGAGGGTCTGTATTTCAGCAAGAAAGGATGATTTAATGCCTGGAGACCTGCTTTAGTCAGTGTGGGAGCGAAAAGGCCGTTTGGAAACCTGTGTATTTAAGGCGTGACTCTGCTCCCTGCTCTGTAGGCCATTTAAAACAATTGGGGCAGGACCAGATGCTCCTCTGAGCAGTGAAGTTACCAAAACTCCCCCTTACCTGAACGGATCTGCTGGCTGAGGGTGACCAACAACAACTGCCCATCTTTGGGGCACTGGACCCTTCCCTGACACCAGAGTCATGGTTGGTCCTTATCATGTGCCAAGAGAAAAAGCAACCACATCCAGCAGCTTCACCACTGCTTGGCCAGCCCAGGTCGCTCCAGCATCCGATGCACTAGAGAGCATGGATCAGTCTTGGAGCCAAGGCGAATGGGGATCCTTTGCACCGGGTCAAGGGTTTCATTAGGAAAGGATTGATTTTTGATGAGGAAAGACTATTTCCTTGGTTCCCGTAGGGAATAGAAGTTTTCCTTCCATTTCCCACCGCTCGCTCCGTGCGGCTTCCGCTAGCGCTGCCTGTGCTCTCAACTGTGCTGTATATGGCACCGCTATTTTTAGGTACCAGGGTTGCCATGGCAACCCAGTGTAGTTTAAGTTAAATATAGCAGCAGTTGCAGGGAACTCTTGTCCTCGGGATGCAAAGGCTGTGGTTCTGCCCTCTGACAGAGCTCAGGGGATTAAATGCAGACGGGAAAAGGATGATTAAATAAGTGGAAGCCCAGAAGAAACCATGGATGTGTAATTACACAGAGGGGTTTTGAATGAAGCTGTGTGCGCGTGTGTGTCTGCTGCTTCAGAAGCAGCCCTTCTGCATTAGGAGTGGTGTGGAAACAGGGATGTGGAGCTTTGCAGTGTGGGCTCCATGAGACCACGCATTCCCCGTCTCTCACCAGCAGGGATGCCCGCTTGCTGGCTGCCCAGTTTGCCTCTCTTTTGCCCATTCTGATCTCTGCCCCTTCCAAGGAGACAGTGTGCTCATGGCTGTGCTCGCCAGGACTCACTCCATCCGGAAGAAGATGCCAAATAGGTTTTGCCATCAGAAGATTCCTGCAGGAAGGAAGGAGCCTATTTTTGGAAAAGCAAGTTTTCCCTCCTACCCACACTTAAGGAGCTCCAGGAAGATGCATGTGATGCAAGGTTAGGAGCTGGACCTGCATCTCCAGCTGAGTGATGGAGAACTCAGTGGAAGAAGTGCCAATGCACAGGAGGAGATCCCAAACTTTGGTGTTTAAGGGGGAATAAACAGACCCCGTTTCAGCTTTATTCTTGTTTCTTTTACTTGGCTTTGTCACTTCTTCCTGGATCCCTGTCTGGTGCAAACGCGTCCTCTCAAAGGACTGCTTTTCATCCCTTTGGAGGAGGGAAAACAAGAGGGAGCTCTCATTCTGCTGGGTTCAGTCTCCATCAGCACAGCCTGTGCTTTGCGTTTCCCATTTCCATTCACGTTGTGCAGCCATAGTTCCATGAACAGGGTGGGGAGCACCACTGCTTGGGCCAAGGGCAGTATTTCAGCTGGGAGATGGAGATCTTTGTTCCCTGAACTGGTATTTGCCTCCTTCAATGCAAAAGGAAACCCAACAGATAGACAACAGGGCTTAGGGCCTTTAAAGGGTTTCTTTATACAGCAGATGCAGCAATAAACAAGGAAAGAACTGGAGTTAAAACATCCATGGAGGTCACTGTGACCAGGACTTTGAGCAGGAATAACCTGTCCCTGGGATTCTTATCTGTTCCCTGCGTTATCGCAAGTGGCATCTATTGCTGGGGATGTTATTGCTGTTCTGAATTTAACGGCATCAACATTGCTCAGGCAAGCAGAAGGCTGCAGGGGAAGGCATCTCCTCTTGCACACTGCAGGGATTTAGGAGGCAGTGGGATGCAGTCAGATGCTGGCTATGCTACCCACTGCCTACAGAGTCCATTCTCTGCCTGTTTCCGTATGTGCTAGAGTATCTTGCTCGAGCTGAGGGCATACAAATAAGGGGGTCATCCCTGAGGAAGTGCTGCCTGGAATGAAGGAAGCAGAGTACCTGGTCCATTTGACGTTCTCTCTCCCCACCCTGGCTCTGCTTAATTGTATCCCTGGATCTGCACAGATTTAAAGGCAGTGTCAAGCCCCCAGTAACACTTCAGTGAATCCCAATCCCTAGCAGTTGAACCTGAATGACCCTTTGGAGTGACCTTGTCTGACAGACAAGCCAAAGACAACCCAAAGGCTTAGGGCAAAGCTGCTTTGTGGCCTTCACTATGCATCCCCCAAGGCCAATGCTCCAGTAGTTGCCATGGAAGTGCATCGACCCACTGCATTTTTAAGGGCTCCTTTGGCTTGTATCTAGTCCCTCATCTAGTGGGAATGATGCTTCCTATTCCTCATGTGAAGCATTGATGCCTCTGAGATAGAAATGCTGCTGCCCAGGACAAGCCCAGGGTTGTGGAAGGAGTGGACATAGGTGGTACAGGGGCAAAGTAACACTGATGCTATACAGGCTTAGGTATGATGCTGTGTGCTAGCAGCTGATCCTGCTGAGCTGCCCAGGAAGGGGCAGACATTCTGTGCCCACATCAGCCAGCATCCCCATACCGTGGCTGTACGCATGGGTCCTGAGCTCCATTCTTTCTCCTTGGTGGGTGCATACGCTGGTGCGTCCCTCAGCCATTTGCAGCTCTCGGTGTGAGGAAGGACCATGGTGCAGCTGCAAACCATTGCCCGCATTGGTGAACATGATTCAACCCCTTCCAGGATGCTCTCAAGGCAGTGAGGTTTCCCCAGCAGAGATGGGAGCTGCTGCGAAGGATGGAGTGCTTCTCGGCTGTGCAGGAGATGGTTAGGGCTCTCAGTTGTGCCTCTGAAATACAAGCAGGCCATTCCCTTCTTGGGGTTAAGGACTTGTTTGCAGCCTGTTATTGAAGCCGCTTGCAAGTCATTGTGTGTTCGGATTCTTAACAACCTTTTGAGACAGGAAAGGGTTATTGCCTTCTCCTTCGCTTCTCATCACTCATCACATCTGAACCACCGGTGAGAAGCTGCAGCTACCAGGAGCATGTCTGTGGGGGGAAACCCCTCTTTGTGGGCTGTTCCCTTGCCTGCTCTTTTCTCTTTCTTTCTGCCATGTTTCCCTCTGTCTCCCCATGGAGATGCCTTTACACCCTGGTCTCAGTCCTGGAGTACCAAAGGGTGCAGCCAGTCATAAAGCTTGTGGCTGGGGCTGATAAGGGGAGCTTTGAGCACCCAGTGTACGGAAGAGATGCAGGAGCATCTCCCCTGCTCTGAGATGGGGAAAAGAAGGAGCACTGGGAGCTACCTTCCCACAAGCACAGAGGGAAGAGGGGATGGTATCCCAAAGCCTCTAGAAATTGGGCCCATATTCCCTTGTCATCAGGCCTGTACCTAGTTGGTAAGGATGTTTGGTGGAAGGTGCCCCTGCCCATGGCACGGGTTGGAACTGAATGAGCTTTGAGGTCCCTTACAATAAAAACCAGGCTGGGATTCTATAATCTATGACTGAGGACCAAGGTGGAAATCCCAGGCCCAGCAAATGCTGAGTCTCCTGCCTCAGTGGAGGATGAAGAGGGAGAGCATCCTCTCTACAGTAAGAGGATAGGCTCAGCATGCACCTTGCTACCTTCCAGGCTTCATTCGCCTTCCCAGTGTGTGAGAAGGCCCATGGAGACCTCCAAGAGTAGGACAAGGAGTGAGTTACAATCAAGTTTGCCAACAAACTATAGAGCAGCAAAGATTTCCATCACCCCCACAGGAACATGAGTTGTTTGAGTAGCACTTATGTCTGAACCAGAGCTGTGGCAGCAGGTAAGGAAGCAGCAAGCTGAGTTTGATGTAGGCTTCTAACCCTGCTTGCTTCAACCCAGCCTAAAGCCCATGGCAAGCATGGAGGTGCTGCAACCACTTGTGCCTCTTGCAAGTAATGGGAGGCCAGAATAGAGGAGGTGAAGGTGATGATCCCCCAATGAGCCTTGTGTTTGTGCAGACAGGAATGCCCTGCAATCCAGACATGACCACGGCCCATGTTTGCCTTGCTCTTGTTATGGGTCTCCTCAGCAAAACACCTCCAAGTGTGGGGGGTACTGGGGAGACAGATGCCAAACCCTCTCCTCCTCCCATTCAGTGCTCCCCAAAGGCAGCTGCATCTCTGTAGGAGAAGCAGGAGCAGCTGGAGCAAAAGCAAGCCCAAATGAGACGATGCCATTAGGATTATTTCATGTCCGTGTTGAACGGGAGCCCAGAGCAGCCCCTTTGTCAGTGGTGTGGTTACAGCATCGCAGGGCAGGGGCCACAAACACATACAAAGTCCTGGAGAGTTCCACGCTTTGGGAAGGACAAGATGTCCTGGAGGAATGGCCACAAGGGACTTCTTCATCTCTCTGTCATGAGGAGGAAGCTGTGCTAAAACCAGGGTGCGTTTGACACACAGACAGCTTGGCAAAAGGCAGCTGGTACCCCAGGGTACCCTGTTGGGATGGTTGGATAACTGATGTCTCAAGTGACTATAACAACCCCTCCCCACAAAGAGTTTCCCATGTCCAATCCGAAACCTGCTGGGTTTGTTGCTTTCTTCCTTTCTTTCCTTGGTTTGTGGTTTCCTTTGTTTTCTCTGTTTTCCCAGTGAGTGACCCGATGCAGGTCTCTCCTTTCCTGGAATTTGGCACAGCTGTGATGACAGGGTGTCCCTGTGCTTCCCAAAAGGCTCATTCTTGCTGGGTTCTACCTCTAGCGCTCCTGGCATCTCTATTGGCTCCATCTGCAGTATACAAGGTCCTGGAAATGGCTTAGAAGAGGGAAGCATTAGGTAGAGGTAATTGTTAATGGCAATAAGAACAACTGTGAGATGGACCCTAATTGGGCTGCGTTATAAAGACTCTCTGAAACCACCCACCCCTGCAAAGTAACCTCTGTGCCTGACCTGCTTTGTCTGTCATCCTCCTGTGTACCACTTACTTAACTCACGTCATGTTTCTCATTTCCCTCCCTGGAATTTGGACCTAGTGCCCTTTTCTGTGGGTCACGATGTGCCTCTTCACTGTGTTCCTCCTACCCTATTATGCATAAAGAGAAAGGAGGGGGAATAACTCCTTTAATCGCCTGTGAGCCCTCTGATGCCACTCGCTGTGTCTTCTGCCCCGAAAGGCTCAGAAAGCAGCTCAGTTCTAAAGCTGAAGGCAGTTGTTGCAGGCTGTTGGTAGGATGCACACAGTGAGGAATAATGATCCTGTCTCTTCTCCCCTAGGGCCTGGGAAGCTTCCCCAGCTTTCCTGCCACCAAAGCCTGCCCTCTGCAAGCTCTCAGCATCTGGCGCTGCCAACCCCACTGATCCCAGGTGGATCAGGCAGATGGGTACTGCCAGGGATGCTCTGTATTTCCCCATGCAGAGGGTGGCTCGCGGTGCTGCCCACCTCATCCTGCCAGCATCCTTGCAACAGACTCTATCTCCCTGTTAGCGGATGCTGGTCCTTGGCAACCCAACCTCCACCTGCAGGCGGCAGAAGGCCTCTACAAAAGCCAAAAGCTTCGTGGGAAGAGCATCTCTGCTTAAGCAGTGGGATGGACCCCGGCTGGGACCGATGCTGAGTGTGGTTCCTCCACTGGCTGGTGCCAAACTGCCCTCAGAAAGTTCATCTTCAGCAGCAAAAGGCTGACCTCGCAGGTGCGCTGTGTTGTATTCGGGTGGGCAATCCCTGCTGGGTCCCATGGGTAAGAGCATGTACACAGCAGTTCCTGTTATCCTTTGAAGCCAGGGATGCTTCTCTGCTGCAACCATCCCCAATGCAAGAGGGATGTAGAGCTGTTGGAGCGAGGCCAGAGGAGACCATGGAGATGCTGCGAGGGCTGGAGCAGCTCTGCTCTGGAGCCAGGCTGAGAGAGCTGGGCTGGGGCAGCCTGGAGTAGAGAAGGCTCCTGAAGGGGAGACCTGAGAGCAGCTCCAGTGCCTAAAGGGGCTGCAGGAAACCTGGAGAGGGGCTTTGGACAAGGGATGTAGGGACAGGCCAAGGGGAATGGCTTTAACCTGCCAGAGGGGAGATTGAGATGAGCTCTTAGGCAGAAGCTCTTCCCTGTGAGGGTGCTGAGGCGCTGGGGTCAGAGGATGCAGTTAGGAACAGGATTCCTTAGGGGAGTGAAGAGGAAGAGATTTCCCTCCTCCCTGTGTCGTGGGTGGTTGTTCTTGCCCTAACACTGCAGTTCAGCCGTAGTCATGTTGGTAAGTCCCCGCAGGAGCCCCCAAAAATGCACATGCAGAACGAAGCACTGCAATAGGCCAAATAGCAAAATCTGTCCTAAACAGTTTATTATCGACTTTTAAAAGCAGATCCCATCCACCAGGGGATGCTATCCAGGAGCATATATATACATGTGTGTGTGTTTGTATATATATGTATATAGATAGTCTTAATCTAGCTTTGCTGCCACAAACCCCAACTATTCCCATGCCCCACACTTGGTGCCAGCCAGCATTTGGCAATGGGTCTGTGGTCCAAGAGCACCCAACTCCCAGTCCTGAGGGCTGGATTTGCCACCACCCCCATTGTGTCCTGGGCTGCTGCTGGCTGGTGGGACCTCTGTGTGATGGGGCTGTGGGGCATGTACACAGCCTGCACTGACCTCCTCATGCTGGCAAAGGGGAGGTGAGGACATCAAGGTGAGGCAGGTTGATGCCCTCTCATTAGCTGGTGTGCCCAGACTGTGCTCTATTGCTACCATAGCCTCTGATTAAGCCAGACACTAAGACCTGAGGCAGAGTCTGTCCCTGGAGCAGGAGGAAGGAAGACACTGGTGGGGCTGGGTGGCAGAGGAGATGGAGAGGTGCCACTTTGCAGCCCGCACATGCCAAGGCAGACAATAAGAGCCAACCCTTGGCAGCATCAGCTGTGTTTCAAAGAGACCATCTGCTCCCACCAGCCAGCAGACCCAGAGTGTGGCCCCCCATAAAACAGGAGCTGGCAGGGACTGCCCCAGTGGGATCACATCCATCGGGTAGACCCCAAAACCACTGTGTGGTGAGGGGGCTGCCGCTTGAAGTCCCAGCCCTGCGCTGACCCAAAGGGATCTCATTTATCAACCAGAGCCATTTGATAGGAATTTCTTTGGTGCCTTCACTCAATTGTCACATGGAAATCGGGGCTTATAGCAAATTTCATCCAATAGTACTGTTATTATTATACTTCCTGATTCTGCTGTAAATAAGATTGGAGGCTTTTCCTGGGTCTCTTGTTGGAGCAGGATGGGTGTAAATCACTGCTCAGAGCTGCACAGGAGAGACCAGCACTGCCATGCTCCTTTTCTGCCTTGGGTTTGCAACAGCAGTAGATCGGGGCGACGATGGGTGGCTGAAGGATCAGACCATAAGCAGCTGAGCAAGGAGAGGTGCTGCTGCTTGCATTGGGTTGTTGCAGATTGATGCTGCAAAGGCACAGTCACCGGCGGTGTGGCTTGGTGACAGATGCTAGTTTGTCCTAGAGGATGGTTGAGCAGCAAAAGGGGTCTGACCTCTTGTCCCCACCAGCCTGCATGCCATCTGAGTGAAACCCAGACCATGATTTGATGCATTTGGTTGTCTCAAAACTTGATGGCAAATGTCTGTGAGCTCTGAAATGAGTGGCAGTGACCATCGTGGGATGGGATGGTTGCTACCACTCATTTGGGATCCATGATGCTCATGGGAGAAGGCTCTTTGGGATCCCTGTTGCTCATTGGGGGGGGCTCTCCATGTGTTTGTGCTAGCTCCCAGAAACCCGAAATCAAGCCATGGGATGCCTTCCACTAGACCAGGTTGCTCAAAGCCCTGTCCAGCCTGGCCCCTCATCTTGTTTGAGGAGCAGGAGGGGAGAAAATCCAGCCACCCGCTGGATGCTGCAATGGTATAGTGTGTATTTGAGCTCTAATTGTTCATTTAAACTAATTAAACTATCAAACCCAAGGCATTTGGATAGTGTCATGAAAAGTCCATCCCTCCCTTCTCCTAAGCACATGTGCGGGGACCAGGTAGCACAGCAACTGTCA
Source organism: Ara ararauna (assembly GCA_028858755.1). Taxonomy (NCBI): domain Eukaryota; kingdom Metazoa; phylum Chordata; class Aves; order Psittaciformes; family Psittacidae; genus Ara; species Ara ararauna. The sequence continues at coordinate 6,580,477 of CM054381.1, forward strand.
GCCACAGGCTTTCCTGCAGCATCCTCTGGAGCCACTGAAGGTGGCTTGTGTCATGAGCAGATAATGCAAGGCCAATGTAAATCTGCTCTGGCAATTCCCTTGTCTCCAAGCATCATTCCCCCCCCAACCTCCTGGAAAACAAGCATGTTTAGCAGTACCCGGTTTCGGCATCCGAGTTGCCTGACGGCTTTAAAAGGGAGTAAACATCCATCTTGCTGACACGGCAATAAAACCGGTGCATCTGGAAGAGAGGAGTCAGCAGCAGATGTGCCCCTGCAAACTGCTTGCCTGTGATGAATGCTCTTCCCAGATCCTGCTAATCCCTTTTCTCTTGCTCCTAGGCCTCCTTAATTGTGCTCCCTTTGATTCAATAACTCTTTGAAGACATCACAAGAAGTCGTTTCTTCCACACGGGAATGTCACTCTCCAGGTTTGTAGCCTTTGGCTCTGGTGTATGGAGCTTGTTTTGCAAGGGAGCTGGGGAGAACAGTGCCTGGGATGCTCTGGGGACCCCAAAGTGCTCTAGGGAGAAGCCTCAGGACCAGGCAGCAGCCCAGGAGGGTTGGTGGGCTTGGTGGAGATGCGCTCGGATGCACCACATGAACCCAGGGATGCCACATTCCCAGGGATTTGCTGCTTCCCTGTTGGTGCTTCCTCTCCCAGCCATTCAGGAAGAGCAAGGGGCATGGGCTTGGGAAGAATAGGGGTGCCATAGCTGGGGTGATGTGTTAAATCGGGTTGATTGGAGGTGGGAGCTGGTTTCCAGCCTCCGCAGGTTTCACCATAAGCATGGTACCCAAAGCCCGTTCTTGGGAAGGATGCTGAAGCTCTGGTCTGTGGAGGGACAAAAGAGCCAAACAGGCGCTTCAAGGGTGTCCGAGGGGCTTTGCCAAAATGGGCTTTATGGCCTTTTCCAACCCAAACCAGGCTGGGATTCTATGAACTTATGATTTTCTGCTGGATAGGCCCTACTGTGGCAGGGAGCTGGTGGTGCTCCAACCTCTACACACCAAGCTCCCAGCCCCATTGCTGCCCAGCCTGGAGCTTGTGCTTCCTTGAGCCAGAGGAGGCAGATCCCTATAGATAGAGGCAAGTGATTGCCTAAATATTCATGTATCGGCAGGCAAGCTACAACAGGCCCTTGTTGCAAACTGCTACCCAAAGTGCTTACATCCAGAAAGGAGGGAAATAAATAAACAGATGCTTGTTAATTGATGTAATTACCCACCAGCAAACAGGAGACCGGGAGCACATCAATAAAAACTGGTTTAGAAAGGAACTCATAGTAATTCTTTTCCCTATGCAACCCGTGCTGGTCTACAATAGGTTCCCCAAAGAGAAGAAATGGATTTCCATTATGTGGGAAGGAGAGATCAAAGTCTGAAAATTAGGGTTGTGGCCCAAAATACGGCCTAAATTGATGCCCTCTTTGCAACCCAGGGCCAGTATTTAACTTACAGCAATGCTAAGAGTTATTTCAAACAACCCTTCTTGAGCAAGAACAATCCAGCAGCTGAGGTGATCCTCGCAATGAAGGAGAAGAAGGCAGAGCTGTGGAACTCTTTTGGATTGATTTCTTTTCTTTCCTCTGGAAAGATGCTTGAGCAAAGGGGAAACAGAGAAATGGAAAGACCCATTCCCCTCATTGCACATGGCTGGGTCCAACCGGAGAGTGCAGGATAACTCTGATGAGCTCCTGATGGGGCTGATGCTCATTGTGGATACCCAGAGCACTGAGCCAGCAGAACGGGATGGATAAGTCAGTGTCCAAACAGAGGCTTGTGGCCAGACCCCTGATGGACAGCCCTATCCTCAGGCTCCAGCTTTTAGTATGCCTTTTCCTGGAATCCCATAGCCTTGCATGGGGAATGTCTGTAGGAGTCCATTGGAATGAACCCAGCCTGGAGGGCAGAAGGCTCCTTAAGGGGAGACCTTAGAGCAGCTCCCAGTGCCTAAAGGGGCTGCAGGAAACCTGGAGAGGGGCTTTGGACAATGGCCTGTAGGGACAGGACAAGGAGAATGGCTTTAACCTGCCAGAGGGGCAGCTGAGATGAGACATTAGGAAGAAGAGCTTCAAGGTCCCTTTCAAACTCAGACCATGCTATGAATCTCTGTTGACCAGAGCTGCAGCCGCAGTCATCTCTTGCAACTTCACTTGATCATAACAGCGCCAAAAGATTCCCTGCAGGAATGGCTCCGAAGTCTTCAGAAACTTGAGGTTTAAACTATTTTATCTCCCTTTGTAGAAGTGCTTCTCCCCGTATGGGCGCTGCAAGCTCAGGAACGCACAAAGAAATCACTGCAGCAAGCTGCCTTGTGCACGCACCCTGAGCCCCACCAGCAAAGAGAAGAAGTACCTGCCCTTTTCCAGCCTCCTTTCTCCATGCGTTTGCTCTGTTCCTTGTCTGGCAGTGAGGAGAAACCAGTGTGGTTCCCCTGGGACTGCTTGCAGCCAGCCTGCAGTGCAGTTATCTGTGTACTGTGCAGCTCCAACGTTTAACAAGTGCCCTCGGGGCAGACAAGTTATGAAAGAAGCCCCATTAGCATGCCCCTTGCTGCCTCCTTGACGTCAATGTGACGCTGTCACAGGGGGAAACCTGCTTGCAGAGCAGGGTACAGAACCCCGGGGAGCACAGGGGTTTTGGGTGCAACCTGGGAAGCAAGGAAAGAATGAAGGGGTGGAGTAAGCAGCAGTATGAGATAAAGAGAGATTGTCTTATCACCCAGCTGGAGTGAATTTCCTTTCCCCTGTGCAGACTCTGCAGGTTTGGGGGATGTTCTCCCGTTGTTCAGGTCCTGTAGATCCAGCCATGGGCACCAGGGTGGCTGCAGCAGAGAGGGTTAGGGGATGTCCTTGCTTAGATATGGTGGCGTGTGGGTTTTAAAGCATGCAGGGATGATGTTATGCCGTGATGCCCAGGCGCTTTAATTCTGCACCTAGGTTTTGAACAGGGTTTAAAGGTATTTGTTGGAGGATGGCTGCAGGAAAGAGCCATAGCATCTGCATCAGCAGGAAGATGCTCAGACAGCTGCATCTGTCCTGCTAACGGTGGGAAACTGTCTCTCTGACAGCACCTGAGCAGCAGGTACACTAGAGATGGCCCCACTTGAACTATAGGGTGGCAGACTGCATTGTGCAGGAGACTTGATGTTCATCCCAAACTCTGCCACATCTGCTGAGCCATCCCCATCAGTGTTTCTGGGTTTGTCTGGCAGTGCCCTAATGGATTGGTTGGTTGGTTATTCTTTTCCCTTGGGGCTCACAGCAGTTACTGAATGCAGGTGACACTGGGGACATGAGCTAGAAGCAATACTTGACTGTGCTGACCTACCTGGCTTTGGCTGGGCATCACCAGTACTCAGCAGGGTGACTACAGAAGTCCCCAGGGTCACAGCTATGAGCTGGAGGTTGTGGCCAAACACCCAGTGAGAGCCATGTAGTAGGGTTGAAAAGAATGGGAGCCAATCTGAGGATGGAGAGAGGCAGTGAAAGGTAATGGGGATGCTTTGCTGGGAATATCAAGCCCATGTGTCTGGAGTGAGTCAGACTTAGCGATGGCATCTGGCACTGTTGCTCCATCCATCCCTTGGTCTCCCACTAAGCCTGTTGTGGGATACAAGCAATGATCCCTCTAAAGCTGGGGGCATGCTGTAGCCCCAGGGCTGGCCCTGCTCTGCAGCCTGAAGGATGGAGTTCCAAACAGAGGAGCTGTGCACTGAGCCTTGAGCCCATGCAAGGCAAGCAGCAGCTCCATAGGCTCCTCATGCCCTGCCAGACACAAAGCCACTCTGCCATCTGGCCTGGGAAATAGATTAAGAGGCTCAACTACAGGAGAGGGACTATCACACATCCCTCCCTTTGGAAAGAGCTGCAGGAACCCACCAGTGGATGATGGGGAGAGGTGCAGAGCATGACGAGGTGGTCACGGTAGGAACAGGCTTGAAGTGCTCGGTCATGCCCTGGGGAAAGCAGCGTGTTTGAAGCTCTCTGAAGGAGCCCTGCCAACCTTGCACAACCAGTTTCCAAGCCCAGTGTGTCTTTCAGTGCAGTTTCACCACTGCAGGTTCAGTGGCAGGCTGCCACATTACACCTGATATGTGCCTGTCCGGCTCCTTGGGCACCCAATGTGCTGCTGCCTGCCTCATGCCCTCTCCGGAGTCATGTTCCTCCTTGGAAGCATCCACATTGCCAGCTATTTTTGGAACAGAGGCATCTATTGTCTTGTGCTGTTCCCTGCTGGGCTCAGCTCACAGCTCCCCAGCCTCCCCTTCCCATGGCATGACTTCTGTGTGCCCCCCAGCATCTGTGGTACATGGCATTGCTGGAGCCCCAAGAGGCAGGGCTGTTGTTCTGTGGATGCTCTGAGCTTATTATAGCCTTGCATCAACTGCAATGGAGATGAATATCAGTACCTTGCAGACATGGAAAAACCTTTGGATTTCAAACCAGTATTTACATAGACAGTGTCTATTTTAAAAGGAGGCAGAGAATTGTAGTCTTTCTCCACTGAAGGCAAGCACTTAAACTTAAATAATAGATTTACCAGACATTAAACCAGATATAAACCAGATATTAAACAGATACCATCTTCCACGAGACTTGAAATGGTTCAAGAGGTGACTGAGCCAACTCAGAAGCAAAGAGATATATTTCTCACTTAAAGGTGTCCTCAGCATAAGAAGGACATGGAGCTGCTGGAGCAAGTCCAGAGGATGATCAGGGGCTGGAGTAGGTTCCGTATTAAGATAGGCTGAGAAAGTTGGTGCTGTTCAGCCTGGAGAAGAGACGGCTGCGTGGAGACCTCAGAGCAGCCTTCCAGTGTCTGAAGGGGGCTACAAAGAGGCTGGAGAGGGACTCTTCATCAGGGACTGGAGGGATAGGACGAGGGGTGATGGGTTCCAACTGAAACAGGGGAAGTTCAGGTTGAATCTAAGGTAGTGTTCAAGGCCAGGTTGAATAGGGCTTGGAGCAACCTGCTGTAGTGGCAGGTGTCCCTGCCCATGGCAGGGGGGATTGGAACTGGATGATCTTAAGGTCCTATCCAACCCAAACCATTCTATGATTCTGGGATTCTATGTCTGCCCCATAAGTTGCCAAGGAGGTTTTGAGCCGAGTGGGGTGGGATGCGTGAGGCATCCACCTCAAGCAGTGGGGTCCAGCAGGCTGGTGGGATCTTGCCATGAGGTCCAGCCAAGAAGACAGCAGGCCAGGCCAGCCAGCACCATGGGTTGGATAGCGGAGGACCAGGTTCCCCATCTCTCCAGGCGAGGTCTCCAAACAGGATGAGTGGAGCTGGATTTAGGATCAGCCCCTGCACTGGGCAACACAGAGAGGGATTGTCAGACAGGATGGAGGCTACGCTGCAGCCCATGGGCTGTCCTTGCTTGCTATAGCCTGGGCTGAGCTTTGCAGCCATGGTGTCCATAGCAAACAGGCTGGGCTCAGAACCTCTGAGGCACTTTTAACCAAAAGGTACAGTTTTTTGTCCCCTTCGCTGCCAATTTATTTGTGCCTCTTCCAGCAAGCCAAGTCAACAGCTTTCAACTGTGTCAGTTTGCAGGAGATACAAGTTGGGGGTGGGAAGGAGAAATGGGACAGAGCTATTTTAGTCTAAGTCCATCTGCGTTGATAATTCCCCATCCAACCCCAATCATTACTGGAGCAGGATTTGCCGGGTGGCTTGGCCAAGGAAATACCTTGCATGCTTTGCAAAGCTCTTCCATCCCTATGTGCTTGCAGCAGGATGGGTCAGCATGTCCCTCAGCACAGCCACCAAACACGGCCACCGCTCCATAGAAAGGGGAGCAAACAGCACCAGCAGCTCCTTCCCACCACACGTCCCTCTCCCTGCAGTCAGCTCCACATCTCAGGAACAGCGATTTCGGCACTGGTGGCCCCTCAGCATGTTAGGAAAGTTGCATGCAATCTGTTTACTTTTGGACATATGTTGTGTTCATGCTGCCTGGAGGCTTGCTGCCTCTAATAACTTGGGGTGTAATTCGCTCCACTGTGGTGCCTTGGGGCACTGATTGACTCTTATGGAAATAGGCCTCCAACAGGGTGCAAATCACCTTTGTTCCTCTGTGCTATAACAAATGGCACACATTTGCCTCTGAGGTGCAGGGGAACCATGGATCATGTCCTCCTGAGGGGACCACATCATCCTCCATGGGAAATCAGAGGATGGAGATGGAAGGGGACAGGACCATGCTACACTTCCCCGCCTTAGGAAGCCTGATGGATCCACATCAGTGTGTACCCTTAGCTCTCTACAACTACCTGAAAGGCGGTTGTAGTGAGGTGGGGTCTGTCTCTTCTCCCAAGGGAAAAGGACAAGAGGAAAAAGAGCACAGCAACCTGTGGTTTTCCAGCTTCCCTAACGTTCTGAGTGCTGTTCCATGACAGAGCTCCGAAGGGAGTCCTCTGAGCCCCCAGCTCTGCGCCATGGTGATGTACGGCTGAATGCACCCAGATCACCACCTTTGCTGCAGCTCAGTTGCACCAACAGAGATGATAACAAATGAAAGTAGTTTTAAAAGAGCACTATTTCAGGGCTAGGAAAATCAGGGGGGTTCTGGCAGAAGTGAAGCCAATGGGACGATGCTCTTCCAGCTCCGTTTCTGATTTCAGGTGAAGCATTTGGGCTGTGGTGTACCCTGTGAGCCAGGTAAAGCTGCCTCCCACAGAAATGGCTGTTCAATGTATATATATTAGAGTGTATTTGCAATGTAAATTAATAAGTGCCATCTGCTTACCTCTGATGTTATGAGAATGTTGTCTTGTGAGTGACTACAAACAAGACAACATTGAAGAGGTAACACCTGCTGGTGCATATTACTGCCATTTATTTTCAAACATTACAAGTTTATTTTGGATGGGAGAAATAGGTATAATCTCCTCTTGCTGTGTATTAAGTGCTAATGAGAGGCACGTGTGTGGATTGCCTGATCTTCGAGGAATAAAGCAATAAGGATGGGGTAAACTGCATCCAAGGGCAGAGAGACCTCGACAAGGATGAATGTTCTTGCTGAAGACTTAAGGGGTGAGAAGCTGCTGCTTGTCAAATGTAAAGCCTGTTAGCAGGAATAGATGGATTTCAGGCAAAAAGGGCCCAAGAGGGAATCAAACAAAAAGAAAAGGTCTATCAAAACATCCCACTTCAGCCTTTGGGGACGAGTGGTCTGAATTATCATTTCAAAATCACAGCCTGCTTTTGAAATGGAAATCATTCTAATGCTGGGACAGGGATGAAATCACTCTGGTTTAGCAACATAAAACGTTCCCTTTGACCCCAGATACACTTTTTTCCCAGTTCTCCCAGAATAGCCAAAGAACGGATAGTGGATAAAACCTGGGATCCTTGCAGACCACCAGCTGTATCTCCTCTCCGATGTCCCTGAGCTGACATCAGCCTCCCATCAAACCTCTTTCTTTTCCTCATCCCCTTATTTTCCTGCAGATTGGCATTACCACAGGGTTGAATATCTGACAGCAGGCAGGTTATGAATTAGAGTGTGGCTATAGAGGTATTCATGTAGGTAATTGTTATGTTGGTGACTAGCTTGTATTTCATGCTGCCTGAAGCATCCTGCGGTGAACGGGCGGGAGCACGGTGCCAGTGTGTCCGATGGGGAAAAGCTCCATTGGGAAAGGTATGGCAGCTGAAATGCTCTTACTAGGGAGAAGGGAATGCTAGTGCTCCCAATTTTCTGCATAAAGCTGGGTGTGCAGGACAGGGGTTTCCCCCAGTGCAGAGCAAGGATGGACCTCCTGCCCTAACCTGCAGCAACGGAGTTCCTGATGAGCATGGGAGAAAAGAAGCCAGGGTGGGTTTAACAGAAGAGTGGGCTTCTCTAATGAAGGAGCAAGGTGAGGAAAGGAGAAACTGGCTGCAGAAGGGTAGAGGACTCTATAGGAAAAGTTGGAAATGTTCATGGTGCTGTCCAAAGAAAGGAATGAATGAGTTTGGGGATGCCCTGCAGAGATGGGGTGCACATCGGCTTCTGCAGAGAGGTTTATACAGGGATAAGTGTCCTGTAGGGACAGGACAAGGGAATCGCTTTAACCTGACAGAGGGGAGATTGAGATGAGCTCTTAGGCAGAAGTTCTTCTTCTGGATGAGCTTTAAGGTCCCTTCCAACCCAAACCAGTTTAGGATTCTGGGATTCTGTTATACTTGGTGCCGCTCAGAAGCAGCAACTGGAGCAGACCTCTCATGGAAGCCAATTGCACAAGTAATTGGAGCTGGAGGAAGAAGAAATGACCTAAAGCATGGCCAAATCCAGCTGGGAAAGTATCACTGTGCATTCACCTGGACATCACAGTCTATTCCTAAACATACATCCCTGCCATAGACCATAACTGGCAGAGAAGGTGCCAGAGCCATTGCTGTTAGGCAGGCCCCTGGGCTAAGCAGATCTGAGTCAAGAATTGCTTTCTGTCACTGGTAAAGACTTTTGTGCTTATTCCTTATTTTAAAAAGCATTTTTACAAAGAAAAGGCACTGATGGAAATCTTCCCCCATCTGAGGCACATCCCCGTGCCAGTCCACCACTGTCCCTGTGTTTAAAATGACACAGAAGCCAGTCACATGGGAGCTACTATTGCTTTCACCAAGGTTTTGGGGCAAAGCAGAGAAGGCTGGCATCCGGAGCATCACCAGGGTCCTCACGCTTGCTGGCTCGGATGCATTTGATGCACCACTGTCTCCTGGACATCCTTCCCTCCCCCAAGTCACCCATGGCTCTTGGTGGAGGGGATGGGGGGCGAATTCATTGATAAAGCCTTTCCTGAATGATGTGCCTTTAAGTTATCCCAGTGATGTTCAGCTGCCCCTCTGCCCCTTGGCAGACTCAGGCCCACTAGCTCTTATGAGCAGTGCATGGCCCAGCATAGAAATGCCATTGTGGGTGTTTGCAGTGAACATCGTAGGCTGGGGAGGTAAAGGGGTGCCAGTGACAGCCTCAGGGCACTGCTGCTCAGCACCGGCACAGCCCTGCACCATGGGACATCATCAACTGATGCTGATGTGGAGGATGCTCCAGGCAGGGATGGGTACCACAGCGCATGGCAGAGCAGCAGGTTATCAGAGCTCCTCATCTCCAGGGCTGCCAGAAGAGGGCTGACCACAGCTGGATTGCTGGTAAAAAGAACTCCAAGGCATAAACTTCCACAAGAGGATGGTTAGAGAGCAGCCAGGGTCTGACTGCCTCTCTCCGCCACATCAGCAAACATCTGCCCATTAACCAGCAGAGGCTCGGGGCAGGCGGATTGAGGGGGGAATGTTGGCACTGGTAAAACCCAGGGGAAGGTTTTGGGGGCTAGAAGTGGAATAAACACTTGGCTAAACTGATTCACAAAGGACCTATCACAAGAGCAGCAATGGTGGAAAGGGAAAGAAAAGAGAGGAGGCAACAAGCCTTTCCCAAGAGGAGTGAGGGAAAACTGCCCTGGGCAATGATGCTGCTTGACTCTGTGGTATTTCTTTTGTTTTCCCTCTGTGTTCCAGCCACCCAGCAGGATGGGGCTGGGTTGCCTATGTGGCATTGGCATGAGCCCATCTACTTTGCCAGGGCACAATGGGAGCTGCTTTCCCACCCCAGCCAGCAGGCTGGAAGCTGCTGCCCCTCTTCCCAATGGCTGCAGCAGCTCCCATACGCACAAGAGTGACTGTGAGCCATAGGTCTGGACCCACACATCCCCAGTTGCCATTCTCACCTTCCCACCAAGCCTTTTCCCCCCCTGTGCTCTGCCAGTGTTGGAAATTGCCAGCTGGAGGATGCAGCCAGTGGGTTGCAGAGGATGCTTTTGGACATTGTAGGGTAAGGTTGCAACCACGCAACACCTTGTGAAGTAGGGCAATACCATTCAATTATAGAATCATAGAATAGTTAGGGTTGGAAAGGACCTTAAGATCATCCAGTTCCAACCCCCTGCCATTTCCAAGCTGAGAAGAGAGCACCACAAGTACACCATGCTCACTAGCTCCTTCCCTATAGGATGTATGTAGTGTCAATGCTGCTCTATCCGGTGCTTCCTGGGTCATGCCAGCAGTTGATTCCATCCCCCTGCCAAAGCTTGCTCGTGTTGTGGCAGCACTGGGAGGAGAAGCCAGTAATTTTCCACTATCCCCAGCATCGGGAGGCACAGAGCAAGCACTGAAAACCTGGCAAGGCTCCACAGCAGGTTCACACCTATTGCTTTCGCAAGACGTGCAACGATAAAACCCCGAGAGGCAAAGAAAGGCCATTGCTCTGATTCACTTAGCATGCTGCAAGCTGTCCTGCTTTGTTACCTCTCTTCTTTTCCCTCTTCTTACCCCATTTGGGAAGAGGGAATGGGGGCATTTCCCATGCCCAGGCTATTCCAGGCTGCAGCAGCGTGTGTTAGTGGCTCAGTTAGCCTGCCCCTGCCACACTGCCCTATCCCCAGCGAGCCTGGTATCCGCACATTGGCTGTGACACTTCCTAATTGCTCCAGATAGATCACTGAAGAAACAGCCTTCCATATGGCCCACAGGAGTTAATGTTTTAGCTCTTTTTTCCCCCCCTTCTTGCTTCTACAACTGTTCCAGGGAAAGATATTTTTCCCCATTTGACATAAATGTAATCTTCTTCTGATACACAAATGCCAGATGGCACTGCAAGGAAAGATAATAAATGTGTCTGCAGCCTTCGACAGTGAAGTCTGGGAACCTTGGAAATGGCTACAGAGGAGCTGGGGGCTTTTTTGGGGAAGGGTGGTGAAGATGGAGCATTTAATCAAAGGCAATTAAGGAAACCTGGGAATACTTCCTATATATACTTCCCCATGCCCAAGTCTTGCCGAGCATCCCAGACTGGAGTTTGCAGTGTGTTGCTTTCAGTGATGGGCAAACCCAAGCAGCAGAGGGATGTTTTCCTTAACCCCACCTCTGGGAAGAGGTTCTGAGATGCAACAGGGAACGCAAACTGCAGAAACCCAATGACAGAAAGCTTGGTGCAGTCGATGGGCATCTTACAGCTGAGTTTGGATTAGCTTTGGGTGGGTGTTTAAATCAGTGCTGTGAGCATGGTCCTGCCTGCTGCAAGGTGATGAGCAAGCCTTTAATTTGGTGAGGAGCACAATCCCATAACAGTATATAATCACTGTGTAAATGTTGCTTAACATTAATCTGCTAATGTGCTTTCTCTAACTGAACTAGATGAAGGTGTCCTTGCTCATTGCAGGGGGGTTGGACTGGATGAGGTCCCTTCCAACTCAAACCATTCTGTGATTCTATGGTTCTAGTTAAGGGGATGGAAAATGACTGTTGTCTTGCTTTGTGCTCTGGGATAACCTTGGAAATGTGGTCTGTCACAGCAGCAAGGGGCTTCCTTCTGAACACTCGGTTTAACAAACAGATATGAGAGCAATCAGGATGCAAAGCACTTTCCTGTAGAAGGGCAGGTGAATGTTGTTCCCAGCTGAAGTGGTGGGGTCTATCTCCACATCCTGATCTCCCTTTCACACTTGGTGTGGCGATTCCATCCCCATGCTTAACAGTGGATGTGGTTTCCTACCACCTTGGCTCATCCTCAGTAGCCAACCCGAAAGAGGAGCAGCAGTGATGCTTTCACCAGCAAAGCCCTCCGGCTGCTGGGATTTATCCATGCCGGGCTTCTCCATGGGGGATGCAAGCAGGGATCAGGCAGGACCTCCCCATGTGTGCTCCATTACTCATCCGCTTGCTGAACCATCCCATCCCAAAGTCCTGCCTCTGGGGTGAGGCAATCCCAAGCACACATACAGGCTGGGGGAGACTGGATGGAGCAGTGCTCAAGGCCAGGTTGGACGGGGCTTGGAGCAACCTGGTCTAGTGGAAGGTGTCCCTGCCTGTGGCACTTATGTACCGGATAGTTCCAGCATTATGTCTAGTCCAGAGGAGCTGCCTTTTCTGAGCCCGGGTTTAGCCCAATGCCCTTGATGTGATCTCTCTGATGGGGAGGAGTGGGATGCAGCCCTTCTTGTGTGGTTGCACGTATGCAGGAGGTGGTTTTACTCTAAGACCATCTTGGAAACCATGCAGCTTTCCTGCAGAGCAGAGATGCTTTGGATTTCGCCACCAGTTCATGGGTACCCTTCTTAGCCAGTGCAGGGCAAGTTTGCTGTGCATTTACATCTGTTGAAGGGCAATCATCTCTCCAGCTCCCCCCCCCCCCCCCCCCCCCAGCTGCTACCATCAGTTCTGCTCTGAGTTATGCACTTTTCTTCTTGTTCCTTTGATAGCTGCACCTCTCCTGGTTCTCCCCAGTTGAATGAGTGGTCCTCTGCCACATGGTCATTGCACCCAGGTGCTGATTATTAACCTTGAGGGCTCTTAATCAGAGAATGAGAGGAGGAAATGGAAAGAGGAGTAAAGCACCACGATGACATTGCCTGCTTCCTGGTAAGTACTTGGTGCTCTCACAGGGTTAAACAGCAGCAAAGCCACTGGGAAAGTCGGTGTTGCTTGTATCAGCTAAATAGCTTTTGAGGTGGCAAAGTGGGTTATTAGGTTTGGCCCTGAAGTTTATTAAGTGTGTGCATCTGAGATTTCTGTGCTGCTCCTCTGTGTATCTTTGGCCTTGTCGGCTATACCAAGGCATTTCCAGTTATCCCTCACCTACCAGATAGGAGGGCTCAAACAGGGGTTTCAATTTCATTGGGATCGAAAAAGAGAAGGAAAGGATAAAAACAGCATCTCAGCAACCCTCTATTTTAAATGGCCTTTGAATAGCAAATGCAAGCACTGCCTCAGCTCAGGAAGCCAAAGGAGGACGCATACATGTGCACGCCAGCATCATCCTGGCCACCTAACACTCTGTCACACCTTTGACAGATAAATCTGGGACCCTTTCAGGGTGGTTTTTCCTTCCTTTCCTGCACTGCTTCTGACGGTCTGGAGAAGTTCCCCATAAAATGTGTGCAGTGGGGCATCAACTTGGCAGAACATTGGCTCTTTGTGCAGGATTTCACTAGGATTTCTCCTATGTGCACCCTTCCTTCTTCCCCCGGCTTGCAGCCTTTGCCATATGCAGAAATGAGGATGGGAAGGTGCACTTGGCTCTGTTTCACTGATCCATGTCTTAGGTGACCTGGGTTTTCCAGTTTGCTTGAGGAGTTCAGAAGGGCCTGAGGCTTGATTTCAAAAGGCATTTAACTCCTACTAGGTAAATGCAGTGCTTAACTTCCAGTGAGATCTAACTAACCAGACTAAGTGCCTTTACAGCTCTCACTGGGCATCTATCTACATCTTTAGGTAGAGCAATACAAGGGGGAAATATGGCTTTTAATAGCTTGTGAGTCACGACAAGGCATGTCTGCACTGCAAACAAGAAGCTGGGCTGTTGCACGACAGAGACAGACACAGGAGACTTTAAAGGCTCCCATCTCACCATCTGTCCATAGGGAACCAGCCCAGGGAAACCTTCCCTGCTCCCATAGCGCTGGGGGCAATGCAGAGCATCCCGCAATCCAAAGGCGAGTGGACCGGCCTCAGACATGGTTGGATGGGGCTCGGAGCAAGCTGCTCTAGTGGAAGATGTCCCTGTCCATGGCAGAGGTTGGAAGTGGGTGACCTTTAAGGTCCCTTCAACCCAATCCAGTCTGGGATTCTGTGATTTACCAGCGTTGCCTTTGGTTTGCTCTCCTGGCTGAACTCAACAGAGACGTGGTGCTGTGGGGATGGGGGAGCACAGGGCTCACCAGGAGCTGCTGGAATCAGCAGCAATAATATTCAGCTGACCAAGTATGCCAAGAATGAGGAGGTTTTGGTTACAGCACGAAGAATTCTGGTCAGACATCAGGAAACACTTTCTGCTGGTAGGAAAAGCGAAGCACCAGCTACAGAAAACAGCTTTGAGTCCATCACAGAAACCAACAGGCTGTGACAGGGAAACTGGGATGTGCCTGGTGCGGTGGTGAGGTTTGTCATGGCATGATGGGAGTCATGTGCAGCTGTGGCTGAGCTCAGCCCTGCAGAGGGCTCTGAAGCACTGTTATGTGTGTGCTATAATCAGTGTTACTTGGCACGAAGATGAAGATGGAGAGCGTTGATAGGCTGCTGTGTCTCATAAGGAAAAGAAAGTAGCCTGGATGGGGATGAAAATGGCATGGGGATGGAAATGGGTATGGAGATGGGATGGGAATGGATGGGGATGGAAATGGGTATGGAGACAGTGAAGTGGATGAGGATGGCAACAGGGATGGGAATAGACATAGGGATGGGAATAGAGATGGGAATGGCGATGTGGATGGATGGGGTTGGGGATGGAAACTGGGATGGTGACAGGACACAAAAGTGACTGTAAGGCCTGGGAGAACACAGCTCAGTTCCCAGCTCTGCTGTACTCCACACATGGCTCAAGCAAACCCCTTCATTCTGAGCACTGCCCTCCCTTGCAGTGTTGTTGTACACCAAATCAGCTGTTTAAAGCCTGTAGCAAACAGAGATATTTGCTATTATTCCTGATTGTGTGGACTCCAGGCAACCAATTATCATATTTCCCTATGATCAAAACGTTGGTGCTTATCATAAAGAATGCTCGAGGGTTTAAGACAGATACAGACTCTTTTATCAGCATTTATTGCTGAAGAACGTTCATCTTTACGCTCATGACAGCTGGTTTTTGAGTCAGGAGCTGCTTGCAATTACTTTGCCTCCGTAATTCCATCTTCCCCACACTCTTCCTGGCTTCAGAGCCACTGGAGGATGGTCACCTGTGTGGAGCTGTGCATGAAAATTGGATCCCAGCTGCAAGCAAGGCTAGGAGGAAGTGAACGTGGAATATTTCAATTTAAAGTGTATTTATTGTGCGTTCTGCCACTGATTTGATGTAAAAACATTTGCATGCAAATGGCAGCAGATTTGCATCTCTCCTTTCATTGACTGCAGATGTGGGGGAAAAAGAAGTATATTTGAGGGGGGTTTCAAGCTTGCAAAACGTCTTGGAGGAGATTTTGGTGCCTGCCCTATTAAGGCATCTATGTAAATGTGCTGACCTCTCCTGAACACAGCAGGCTGATGACACGGTGTTTGCACAGAGATGGTTCCTACAGCGCTCTGTGGTCTTTGCCTTGCTAAGGTTTCCAGCATCATTTCGTAGACTCACAGAATCCCAGTCTGGTTTGGGCTGGAAGGGACCTTAAACCTCATCCAGTTTTGGAGGCATCTTCTTCCACTGACACCAAGATCAAGGCAGCCTTGGGCGACAGTGGACAGAAATTGCTCATCTTCCCTCTGAGCTGGTTGAGCACATCCACAGCAGCACTGGGGATGGGGTGTCAGAAACTGGTCCAGATGGCAGTGACTGTAGTCCCTGGGGTTTAAGCACAGTGGGTATAAGCCCCCGTTTGCATAAAGCCTGGGCCTGTATCAGAGGATTGGGATATATTTTGGGATATATACATGTACTGTGTACCCAGAATTGCCTGGTGCGGAACACTCTGCTTTGCCTGTGCTCTAAGAGCTCCCAGGGCAAACCTGCAGCACTGATGAACAGGACACAGTGCAGGTCCTGAAAGCCATCCAGGCAGATTAGGTTTCCTCTCCTACCCTTCTGAGCAAAGCCTGGGAAGTTTAGCCTCTCACTTAACTTGATTTATTCCAGTCAGAAATCAAGACCCTGCTGGTTTTTGACCCAAAAATGACCAAACAAGCAGCAAGCACAAACAGGAACAAGGCAGCTTTGCTGAGGTTCCTGCCACTCTACCAAACAGTGGCAAAAAGGCCCCTTTCTAAAGATGTTAAATAAGATGCTGTCTGTGTAGAGTTGATCTTAACATTAGCTCTGCATTTGTCTTCGGTTAAGAGACATAAATAGATTTATACCTTTCTTTCTATGTATAGATGCTTCTATCTATAGGTGTGAGTGCACATTAAGTGTAGGCACGTGCATTTGTATATAAAATATGCACCCTGGCTAGATAAAGCCATCCATCTGTCAAATGATTGGCCTATCTCGTGCTCATTTGAGAAGGAGTTTAAAAGGAATTGCCTAAATACATAATACATGCTGGGGTTTCTTTCTTATTAAGAGATGAGTCAAGTCAAATGCTACGGCATCAATTTTTAATACCCCTCTGACCTGATTCTTTTCTTCCCCTTGTGCAAGGAAGTTAACAACATGAGATGTCTTTTTGCTGTCTCTAATCACGGACTGATTCGGGAAGCTGGGATTATTATTCAGATGTGAGATGTGCAGCTAGGGATCATTGGGATGTTTAGGTTTATTCTTTATTATAAAAGGATGGTTTCAGAGATTCTGCCAATCCATTTGCATCTGAGGGATGCTCAAGTCTCTTCAATCGTGGGTTTTGGTTCCTTACTCCATTGGAAGATTTGGAAAACCAGAAGAAATGGAAGGAAATCTTTTTATAGACCCTAACAATCTCGCTGTGTTTGTTGTTAGACCTTGGGCACCGTGTCTCCTTAGGAAGAAGACTGTGCAAGGAGTAGTCATGTCACTGCTGCTGTTGTTACAGCTACTCATTGCCTTACCAGATAGAGCAGCCAAAGGCATGTGGTGAGCAGAGACAGAGCTCTGATCCCCATTGTTATGGATATCCAGTGCTTTACAAGTGTCTTGGCAAAGGTGAAGGGGTTTGCTAAGTGGGAAACAGCAAACAGTGCCCTCAGTTGAGGAGCAGTGTGTGTTTACATGGATTTTGTCCAAACCCCATAGATCTTTGCCTGTCCCTGCGGCCACACTGAGTTAGACTAAATGTGTCACACAGAGGTGTAAAGGCAAATGCAGGTAGAAGGTGGGTTTAAGCCTCTGAGGTGCCTACACAAAACAGGAGACTCACATAAAATGGGTGCCTAGCAAGGTAGTTTTAGCTTGGATGAAGGAAGGATAAAGTAGTGTCTGCAGAGCCCTTTGCTGCTTTCAGATCTGGATCCAGCATAGCACGGGCCAAAGAACAAAACAAATGTATTTGTAGGCTACTGATTCATCTTTCAAATGATGTAAGTGCTTTGGGCTGCCCCACTGAAAGCCTTTGACATCTGTGGGTGTATGGGTGCAAATACATTGCTTATTTGTTCCTATTACCCTCCTGGAGTCAGAGCCAGAATTACCTTCAGTCATAACTCTCGCCTGTCTCCATAAGTATAGACTGTCCTTGAAGGAGAGATGAGTACATCTGAGAAACATCCCTTCCGAAAAATGTGGGTGTAGATTCCAGGAAAAGATGTTTTCATAAAACCCATAGTTGTAGGAGGCTTAGAAACACCAGGAAGAAGAGCTCTGCAGCCAGAGGCCATGGCTTGAGAAACACATGATCTGAATGAAGCCTGAACTGTTACTCAGTGGGAGGAAGGAAAATCAGCGTGATGCTTATGGGCTGGTGTATCTGCCCATAGCTTGCAGTGGGAATCAGCTTCTGGTTCCCATTGCACTGGTGTCTGGCAGGAGCGCTGGTACCTGCTTTCTACCCAAAGGCCCGTTTGTTGATGGCAGCTTTGGGCCATTGAGGCTTCATGAAGTGATGCTGCAGGGGGAAGAAAAGCTGTTTTGGTGCCATTTTTCCTGTTCTCAGTTTCCTCAAGTTGGATCTTATCTGTAAAGCACTTAGAGGCAAGGGTATGATCTAAGAACATAAAACATACACATCTCTTCCAACCAACCACATAGAGTCCCCTTATGTTGCAGCTTTTTATCTGTCTTCAACTGGTTTGCGTGTTAAAGGAGAACTTGAACTTTCCAGTCCAACATGACCTCCAACAAACTACATGTCCTGGATCCCTCTTATCCAGTGAAGACTAGGCCAGACTTCATGTCTGCCAGCTCTTGAGCCCTTGCATGTTTTCCCATCCACCTTTTCCCATCTTTTCTTTCCTTTCTTTTACCAGGGTAGAGGTTTGGAGAAGTGGACCATAACATATGCCATTGTCCCTTCCCAGAGATGAACGAAGTGTATCGTTATGCTCCAAATGGGATCCCTTCTTTCCCCTGTTTAATGTTTTGTAGCTACATGGGCCAACCATTTGCGTCTCCTTTTCTCTTCCATCATTCAATTCTATGCATGTTATTCGGACGAATTATCAATGAAGAACCAGAAAGACTGGATAATCAAATTACAGGAGGGTAAGATGGTCACAGGAACAGAGCACCTTATAAAAAGCCTCCAGATATTTAATAAGACAATAAATTCCTGATCTTTTTTTCTAAAGATTAACTTTCAGCCCCATAAATGAAAACAGAGCAACACGTATCTCTTCTCTGTCATTTATTTATGAACATAGGAAATGACATTGACTGACTCCCTTCCCAATCCAGATTTCAGATTGCAATCTTCTCCTCTCGGATGTCAAACTAACCTAGATAATAAAACAGCTTGAGTCTCAACACAGTCCCCAGAGATCTAAGAAAGTTCTCTGTTATTCCTTTGTGCTGGAGTGAATTTGGTTCCTAAGACATGAGATGAGCTGTCCTTTAGCTCTGTGGTTATCCTGAAAAGAGGAGGGGGGTCTGTTTTTGGGGCAGAGCAGCAGTGCTGGCTGCTGTACCCTTGGAGCATGCAGTTGGACTGTGCCTCAGCATCCCTCTGCTGAGCAGTGCTCAGAGAGGGGAATTTATGAGGCTTGGCAGCGTGGTTGGCACAGAGGAATGGGCCTGGGGAAGATGAGGACGGAGGAGAGCTGATTGTGCCCTGTGTGATACCTGAGAGATTCTGGCTCCGACCATCTGTACAGTCCGATGTGCCTAAGCCTTTCCCACACTAATCCCTCTGGCTGCTTGGCCTCCTCTCATACCTATAACCCCATCATGTGGTTACAAAGGTTGTGGCTGATACTCAGTCGTGAAAGCAGAGATTACCCAAAATTTAGGCCTGGAAGAGGTCATTCTGTCCAGTTGTGAGCCCCAGCAGATCGGGTCCACCTACCCCACTGCTGCCACCTCTAATAACTCGGTAGCTTTGATTTTCAACTGCAGTTGTACTGATGGCACTCGAGGGCAGTTTTGCAACCGTGCTGAGAGCACAGATGCCCCCTTTGCTCTGGGGAAGCATCCTTAAGAGGCTGCAGCTTCAGTTAGTTGAGCCTCTCGGGCTTGCAGCAGCCGAGACTATAGAGTTAGTTGTGTAATTTAACACAAAGCTGACATCATTTTGGTGTGGTTCCTGAGAAACAGCTCATGTCCTTCAGTATCACCCCCATCCTCCTTTCCCCCTCCTCCAAAGCTTCTTCCTTCACCCCTCAACCTAACTCCAGCCCGCAGAGCCTCCTTTTCCCATTCTCCTAATGCAATCGCACGTAATTAAGCAGTACATTTCCATGTCAGACTAAACCCACTGTCCAAGCTGCTCGCTCTGCTTCGCGCAGAGCTGTGCCAGGCATCCTCCAGAAAGGATGCAAATCACAGCACAGAAAACATATTCCGAGTGGCATGCGAGATCTGTGCCCACTTTGCCCATTGTGTCAAGAAAACAGAAATGCTTGTCAAAATACCAGCTCGAGTAGGAGCTCACGGCTTCTGGAGGGATAAAAGCACCATGTTGGCAAGCACAGGACTAGACAGGCAGATGTCCTCCTCTCCACCCACTAGAATTCTATTGGCAATTGAGGTTTAACAACCTCTTTGCATAGCAAAAAGTAGCGGCGAGGCACTGCTGCGGCCTCGCTGGCAGGAGACTTGGCTGCAAAAACCAGTGAGACATTTGACAAGGAAGCAATATGTTAGCAGCATCTCTTCATCCGTGTTAGCGGGGCCAAATTGCCACGGCACTTGCAGCCATGTGGAGGCATTAGATGCAAAGTGTTAGACGCCCTGCCATTCTTCCTTGTCATTCTCTCCTGTCTCTTAGCCCTTTTAGCAGAGCAGCCTGGGCCTGACACTTCTCTTCGAGTGGCTCCGGAGCCAATCCTGCCTTGTGCTGCCGTACAGCCTTAGAAAATAGGCTGCCAGGTGCTGAACACCCACATTTGGAAGGGATGGCTCATGGAAATAAGCGTTTCTGGGTGGGTATTTTGGTGGTTGTTGTGTTTTTCTTGTTTCTTTTGTGGGGTTTGGGGTTGGTTTTTTTTTGCTTTAGAAGCAATTCCATTTTCAAGCTTTCCTTGAAGAGGTCACGTCTCTGAGCTGATGAATGGGAGGGATATAGACAAGCAAAGCCTCTCCCCACATTGGATCCTTATAACAGATTTTATACCCCAGAGCAGTTGTCCTCGTATTCGCCAGGTTTGCAGGCTCCCAGTCTATATATAGTGAAGAAGCACTTCGCTGTAGCACACTGACAATAACCTTGCAGCAATGAGCTGTATGTCATGGCTCTCTGGGTACTGTGCTGTATCCAAACACATCAGTGGACCCCCCAGGACAAAGGTGCTGTGGAGAACTTCATAAAGGCCTGAACATGCAGAGGAGTGTAATCGAGTCAGCAGCTTCAGGGTCATTTTGGGACCCTTTCTGCCCTTGTTTACCTGATGGGAGAGAGCAAGGGATAGGGAATATTGGAATGCCCTGGGTAATGTCCCAGGGTAAAAAGTACTACCACAGTTTCACATTCTTCCCTCATATTTCCCTGTTCTGTGTAGTACCCAACAGACTACATGCATTTGCTGTTGTGTTTCTCTTGTGTTGTCATGGACATTCCCAGTCTGAAGTTCAGAAGTGCAGGACCAGACATGCCCAGCACGATTCTCTTTCTTCTGCCACATAAATCACAGTCATTGCCTGAAATACTCTGTCAGCCCTCAGCAATGGGACCCTGAGTTACTCGTCTGTAGGTGACTCCACTCTCAAAACAATGCTGGAAAGGGCCCATCAGAGATGTTGCTGCTCAGGCTGGGAAGGAAATAATCACTTGCTCCTTGTGTTTTCCCTGCAGATATGATCCTTAGAGAGGACTTTGTGATTATCTGCTTTCCCTCAGTGGCTCTCCACTCCTTTTGCCCCACCAGATCCACCTAATAGGATCAATGGGGTTACAATGCATCTCACCTTCAGAGGACTTGGCTCAGTGTTGTGTCACCATTGTCTGAAAAAGAAAGACTCCTGCCATAGAAAGCCTTGCTCTCCATCAGCATTCCTGTACTCTATTTTCTGCCTCAGGATTTATTCCAAGTTATCAAAGGCTCAAGTCTCTCATGTTAATTCCTTCTGGTCAGGGAATAAGCATCTGCTCTCTCTGATTGTGGGTGGCTTCTGTGATGCAAAGCTTGATGGAGACATGCACGTCAAGGTCAGAAACGCAGCTCAGCTTGTGTTGTTCACCTAAAAAACCCCAACACCACGCAGCAGAAATAGGAATAATAACATGCCTTTAAAATGGATGTGGGGAATGTGCCTTTTGTTGTAATTATGATGCAAAGAAGAGTCAACCGAGGCATTCTAATGCATTAATTGCTTATTAGTTGTTAGGTTTATGTACTTCAGCTGGAAAGGGATGGAATACTTGGAAAGTCGCCTGTTTGAAAGGTTGGGAAGATAAAAGGTTTAGAAAGACGAAGGTGAATACAGTGTGATCGGAGCATAAAAATAGAGCCTTCCAACCAAACTAAAGCACCTAATTATCAGCCAGACCTAAGCAGATCATTGGTGGAGAACAGCTTTGCACAAGCAGCAAAATGCTTGGAGGTGACGTGGCTGCAAAGTGTTTTGGCCTTTGGTGCCATAAAAACTCAGGGTTTGCCGGTTTATTCACCTGCAAGGCTGCAAAAAGGAGCTTGAAGAACCACCACCTGCCTCGCAAATGACCCAGTCCTGATGTGTCGGCTGGGTACAGCCTTTTCTTCCTTAATACTGGGCTTTTCCCTCTGCATGCTGTCCCACCATCATTCCCAATGACAAGAACATGCCAGGTTTTCCATCAGTGGGAAAGCTCTTGGGGAATCAATTTCCTCCATGAAATCCAGAAAGGGAAGTTCTGCCTGGAAGGAAGCACGGGCACAGTGAGCTCCTGCACAGCCCCAGATGCAATGAGCCGCTTAAATCCATTGCTGCAATGGGCATTCGGGGGCAGGGAGGCGTTTCTCCAAACACTTCTCTTTCTTTTAAATACACTTTCCTTTTTTTCCCCCTTTTTTTCTCACACAAAACGGTGTCTCTGATGGACTGCAAACAGAGCGTGGGCTGAACTCCATCCTCTTTCATCTGGATCCCGGAGGCATTCTCACCCCCACTCCCTCCACCTCCACACCCGATGTCCTTGCCAAGTGCATTGGGAAGAAGCTCCAATCTGGAGCACAACAGCATACACCCTGAAGCTAGCGAGCTAGCTACTGATGGGTTGCCTCAGTGCTTCCCTTTCATTCCTGCCCAAGATTTGAGGCTTCATCTCTTTGTCCCAATCAACCAGAGATTCAAGAGGCAGAAGAGGATCTCCACTGTCTCTCCCATGCTGACCATAGAACCAGAGAATCACAGACTGATTTGTGTTGGATGGGACCTTGAACTCATCCATTTCCAACCGCCTGCCATGGGCAGGGACACCTTCCACTAGAGCAGCTTGCTCCAAGCCCCTGTGTCCAACCTGGCCTTGAACACTGCCAGGGATGGGGCAACCACAGCTTCTCTGGGCACCCTGTGCCAGCGCCTCAGCACCCTCACAGGGAAGAGCTTCTGTCTAAGGGCTCATCTCAGTCTCCTCTCTGGCAGGTTAAAGCCATTCCCTTGTCATCATCCCTATGCATCCCTTGAACCACGAGCGTCTATGATGATAGAGTGAAGCCACAGTCTGCACAGCAGAAATAACATGGCCTGTGGGGATCAGTTGCCTCACCTCAAGGGCTGACCACACATGTTCTGGTGTTACCCCAATGCCTGGTCCAGGTGCAAGCCCAGACTTGCTTTGATTAACATGCTGCGAGCAAGCATGTTTGCCACCCACAAGGGCCTTTGGGCATCTGATCATCCTTTGTGATCTTCAGCAGTGTGAAACTAAGACCTCCTGTTGCCTGTGCCATTCAGTTTATGACCTAATGATGAAAGAGGGGAAAGTTCTGCGAAGGGAATGTAAAGCACATAAAGTCCTGAGGCTCTCCTGAGCCAAATCTACATAGCTCATCCCTGCAATGACTACAGAAGGAAACTCCTTGTGTTGAGCCGTGAGATGTGGCAGATTGTATACCTACTTGCAAGGGGTAATTTACTAGGCATTAGTGCACAGAAGTGCTCTTGCATAGCCATCGACCACCTTCATGGTATTGCAATGCTGCAGTTTCTGGTCAAATCAAGCAATAGAGAACAACGGAAGGTAAAATGTGTGTTCTTCCAAGAACTTTGTCTGCGCTTTGTCCGCTCATGTTCAAGCTTTGTGCTTCCTTAGATAAATACTTAGTACATTGGTGCTTTCAGTCCCCAAACTAAAGGGTGAACAGTGGCTTGTGAAAGCTAGTTTTCCATATGGAAAAGGTAACCTTATCCAGGAGGCCACTCGTGAGTATTCCAGACACACTTCTCACATTAGCCAGCAGTGATTTATGAGATGGGTGACCGTGTAGAAAGGTAATTCTTGCTGCCAAGGAGATGCTGCTCTGCATCCACAGCCCACTGCAGCCATCAGGGCCAGCCTGAGAAGCAGAGGGGATCCTGGAGCATCGCCAGGCTGTAGAGCTGTTACTGCTGCTGCTGCTTGTCCCAGGGGTCGTATCTTCTGCCTCTCTGATCTCCCTTTGACCTTTGCTGTTACAGTTGGGAAAGCTGATCCTATCGATTTTACATGGATTATGATTTTCTGGAGATTGCCCTGAAACCTGAGCATTGTGCACAAGGATATTTATAGGGAGTCAGAAGTTTGGGGTGGCACGAGAGGTTATTTCCACATCCATCCATGGAGCTGACACTTTTCTCTGAAGTGATGGTCAGAGACATTTCTAATGAGACATTTTCTATCTGATTTCAGAGGTCTCTGAAATTTTCCACCTTATTTCCAAAGAAAAGACCTCCTTTTCTGCAAACATTCTGGAATTCCTTATCGGGAAGAAGCTGCGTGTTTGTGGGGGATACTGAAAAATATTGGGGTCAGTCAGCCACACTCCTGGGCTAGGTTCAACACACCACATGTTGGGGTTCTCCTCTCATCACAGCAGATAAAGGCATCGAGTCTGAAAGAGGAGGTTTAGCAGCTGCTCTATAACACAGCCCTTTATAGTGTGTATTGTGTGTATAGCGTGACTGCACTTCACCCTCTCTTTGACTCTCCATTCTCCTGCATCTCCACTCCAGCTTTGGGACACCCATGTCTGCAGCAGGTTTAGGTGGTAAAGCAGCGGAGTTCAATGGAATGGAGCTGGAATGCTCTCTGCAGTCTTGGTTAATTTGGTTACACAGTGACGGTCACACCATCCCTGCTGGCTCCTAGCTGCTTGGTTGAAATGTACGCGCTGAACCAACCAGCTAAAGCCACGTCTTGTGCCTCCATGTTTATCCTCTGCATGTCCTGTATGGGTTTTCCATGTCCACTTTGCTGAAAGAGGAAGTGAAACTAATCTTAGATGCATTTAATAAATGAAAGCTTGGAAAAACCAAAACCCAAGGGTTTATTAGAATCATCGCTACAGGATTTTGCACCTTCCCACTCTGGCCTCAGATGCCTCCGAGCTATTTGTTCCTTTCCTGCCTCCTTTTCTGCCTTTCCTCCTGGTGAAATAAACCAGGAGAATCACTTGAGCAATCTAGTCTAGCCTTGGACTATGCAGTGTCAGTAAATATTGGTTCAACAGCATCAATCCATCATAGCGAGCCCACTCAATACCTAGCCCCAACTGCTGCTCCAGCCGCAAAGCTGCTGCCTCATCGCAAAAGCAGCCCGCTGGCTTCTTCAGTGGTGAAAAAGAGGCATTTATTATTTGCTCTCCTTGCATTGTGTTAAGTGTTTGCTTACAACAGCCTGGAGCAGTCATTCAGAACATCTTAGAGTGTCTTTCATACTGTCTGCAGTACCTGACAGTGCACAAAGGCCCAAAGTGGGAGTAATTGACTGCAGGATTATGCTATAGTGCCTAAAAGGAAAGTCAAAAAGCTGTGAATGCGAACAGGAGTCAGAGCTGTAAGGTTTGTGGAGCCTTTTGGATGCAATTAGCTGCTATTACCCAGGTGCCATGAGGCAGTACTTGGGTAAATCCTATGTTGACTTGGAAATCATGGGCTAGAAGACAATAAATCAAGGTCTTGGAGACTGGAAGCTTTGGAGATCTGCAGGGGCATGGTATTTGTCCTCAGGCAGTGACTCTTGGTGGTGGATCTTGATAGGGAAAACCTCCTACAAGAATTCCAGAGGAGTTCCCATGAATTTCAAAGGCTGGTGGTACAGGTCCTGCCTGTGCTGCTTCAGTGGCTGCAACACTTGTAGGCTGCACGCATTTCACAACCTCAGTCTTCTGGAATGTTATAGAGTTATGGGAGCTTCCTTACGCCTGGAAGATGGACCCCAGTGGTGTCAGGCCATGTCTGTATCTGTGTTCAGACCAGCTTCTGAAACACCTTCAAGTTGTTTTATAGGGCTTTTTCTTCTTCTCCCAATCAGATGCTTGTCTCCATTGCTCAGTCATCTCTGAGAACTGTGCTAAGTCAGCCCAGGCTCATAAGGGATTACAAAACGTTGTTGAAAGCCAGAGCTCCTTGTAAAACAGAGCTGGTGTGTAAAGAGAAAGGGGGTGGGTGTGGTGAGAACATGGAAAGAGGAGTGTCTCATCTAGGAGGAGAAAATCAACACCTTCTCCACTGTAGAGGTGTATTCTTAACAAGGAAGGGAAGGCATCCATTCCTGTGGGTGGAAACAGGGAGAAGGAAGGACACCTGATGGCACTCAGGGAAGGTAAACCACAAACTCCTCATTGAATCATAGAGTGGTTTGGGTTGGAAAGGACCTTAAGATCATCCAGTTCCAGATGCACTCACTCGAGCACTAAATTAGACTGAAATGGCTTTGCTTCTCCTAGTTAGGCTGCAAATGGGCAGTCATAGATGCAACCAAATGAGGACATGCTGGAGGATTGCTGGCTCTTCATGCGCTGGCTTGCCCCTGTGCTTTCACTGCTTGGCTCCCAAGACCATGCGTTGCTAAAGAGATTCTTTTTATAGCAAATGAAGAGTCTTTGGTCAGTAATGGTCAGCCCTCTAGCTGGGGTAGATTAGGATAGCTCCCTAGACTTCTGTGAGCTCTGCCATTTCACAACCACCCTGTTCTATTGTTTAGGCTCATTTGAAGAGCATGCTGCCTGAGCTGTAATTAGATGAGCATCACATCTTCAGCCACTTTAACGAATGCATGTTTTCTGCCAGGAAGCAGGAGATAGGTTATAATTGGAGGTATTTTGGGGTTTTGTCTTATTCACCACACTGATTCCAGCTGGATTGGTGAAGCAGGGCCCTGTGCTTGGAGGTAGGAACTTCAAAGGCAACCCATGCCCATATAGGTCTTTGGACGCTAAACATCATGAGAAGGTGTGCCCATGGTCACAGACACTACAGGGCACACAGCTCCTGCCCTCAGCAGGAGCAAGTGGTACCCAGGGCTGGGAAGTTGGGTGCGTGACTGAGGGTGCATGTTTGGGGTGAGTGATGCTGCCCATGCGCAGCATCCCTAGGAGACTCTGAGGATGCTGTACAGAGGAAGCACACTGGGAGCTGGGAAAAGGGATATTGCTGGACAGGCTTGAGAAGGAAGAGGGGTGTAGGCAAAGGTGGGTTTATTTCTAGAGTGGCTGATGCCGGCTAGCCATCACCTCACTTTAAGGTGCATGCTGAGACCATCATCGCCTTTCAATGGAGCCCAACTTCTCACAGTTCCAGGGACTAAGGGAGGACCAAAGCTCTGCTTCACAATGTTCCTGGACACAGCAGGGAGGGAAGGTTGGACGGGGCTTGGAGCAACCTGGTCTAGTGGAAGGTGTCCCTGCATTAATGCCATTAGGACAATTAAAGCATATAATGACGGGCAATATGGAAGCAGGCATGCAAACCAGCTCTGGAGATGTTTTCCTTGCAGGACAGCTCCTTCAGAACAAACATTCTAGGAGGCACTTTGGTTTGCCAGGCTGCTAAAAGCCTATTTGTCAGGTAGCACTCCCTTTATCTTAAGCTCTTTCTCTTCTTTTCAGGATAATGCTTTTATTATGTGACTTAAGGGGAGAAAAGCAGTGTAAATAAGCCAGATGTGACATCTCCAGCTTGGAAGGGGCTCTTACTTGACCCTGTAGCTTGATAAGAATGCTTTCACTGATTTTTGTTCCTTATTTTTGATGAAGGTAGGCGCTGCTCATTGAAATGTACGCAGCAGCTTTCAGTTTTCCTCTGAGCTACCTGAAAGCAGGCGGCGAATTATTAAGGCGGGAGATGACCTTCTAACTGGAATGTATGGGGCTATTTCACCAGTGAAGTTGGGGACCACTCCAAGGAGGGAACAAGATCCCCATGGAGGGTTAGAACCAGAATGGTAAAGCTCTCCTAGCTTTCCCCACTTCTTACATGAAGTCTGCAGCAGCTTATGGAAACTTCAGCTTCAGGTTGCTCCATTCTGCTCCAAAGCGGATACAAAGCCTCCAGGTTGGATGTTCTCACTTTTGCTGCACGATTGGAGCGCTCAGGGCAGGAGTGCCCTAAGCATTGCTTTTTCCTTGCTGTCCCTGCCCATGGCAAGGGCTTGGAACTGGATGATCTTAAGGCACTTTCCAACCCAAATCACTGTATGATTTTATGATTCTCCTTGGTAACAAATTGCTTTTTAAAGCAGGCCCATGACCCTTCTGGCCTCCTTAATGGGTGCCTTCACCAGAGGTATTCACCAGGTGTTAAAGGATTTGAGGGGGACCAAGGAAGATGTAACAGCAGCAAATACCGCAGAGCAGAGCCCAAAACCCATCCCAGGGCAGCAAATCCCTGCCTGGTGGGGCAGGCACCTCTCCAACCCAGATGTTGCTGTGATTGCTGTCCATGTGCCCCTGGGGAGGTGGGCTTCACACCTTGCTGACCACCTCCTCCTTCCCAAAACCTCTTGCTGGCCTGGGATAGGGGGACCTTCGGTGTCCTCCCTGTGTCCAGGCAAGCTTTGGGTACTGCAGTAAAAACAAGAGACAGAGACCAAAGTTGGCAGCACCAAATCTGCTGCGTGCTCCTATTTAAGCACTCGTATGTCTGCGCTTCGAACTCCCCAGATCACCTTCTGGATTCATAAGCGAGAGAAACATCCAAGTCTGCATTAAGTCAGATCTGTCCCTTGGGCCTCATAGGTGGTGATAAGAACATCACAGCTCCTGCGCTTATAGGCTCATAAATCTTGAGGAAGGTGATTTTTCCTTTCCCTTTTTATCCCTTTTCTCTCTCCCTCCTCTAACTGCCAGCCCCAGGCATCGCACCGATGCCCAGCCGAGCGCAGGGTACATTCTCCTTGCCATGGCCAGAGCCTGAGCTCTCTAGCCAGCAGAGCAGGGCAAACCATGCTCACACAGTTGCTGAAATCCACCCCTGCAAAGGTTTCCAAGGACTCCAGTTATAATCTGCACCAATCCCTCAGGACAGCCAAGGGGATGCTGAGCAAATCTGGGCACAGAGCTGTGAATGCAGCCTTTTCCTGCATGGCTTTCAGGGATGTTCCTTTCTTGATGTTGGTGTTTATTGTGTTTGCTAACAAAAAGAGACAGGGATGGAGGAATAGAGATCATACTCCTGACTTCCCTCCTCTGTTCTATGACGAGGTTGGCTTCTGGCATCAGTGTAGCAACACAAGAGCTGGCAAGGGTGGAATTTCCCCAGGCCGATGCAGGCATCAGGCTCCATCCCAGTGTCTGTGATGGGAGGCTGGCAGAGGGTACAATATGCACCAAAGGGATCCTAGGTGATACACCATGCTGTGCAGCTAAAGCAAAGGACCATGAGAGCCAGAATGCAAGCTGCTTTGTAGAAAACCCCACTAAGAGGCTCAGGACAGCAGCAGGGCAGGATTTACTGGAGGTGGACAGTGCTTCCCACCATCTCCTTCCAGCTACATCCCTTCACCCCACGTGGGTTTTGCTTTGGAGAGGTAATATTTCAGGCTGCCAACCTTAATGGCATCCTGTGAACAGCAACAAGCAACCAAGGGCTGCCAGTGCCTGCTTTACCTCCCCTGCAGCAGGTACCACCCTGGACCTCAGCATCCTGATGCATCACTTGGAGGGAAGCAGGCTGGTCCCCAAACCCCAGTGAGGATGTGCTGTGGAAGTGATGCATTGAGAAGCACTCTGCGCTGCTTTACTCTCCACCTCACACAAGTCAATTTAGAGAGGGATACATCTGATCTAAAACCCATTTAGGATTTGTTTTCATGGATTTACATTCTTCCTTTCTTACGGAAGTGCTGCAATACTGCAGCCAACCGCTACAACCTAAAACCACCCCTAAGGAAACAGACATGAAACAAAAGCCCTGAACCCGTGACGCGGGTTAAATGAAGTACTCCAGAGTGAAACACGCTATAAAACAATAGCAACTCCTATAAATCACACTGAACCAACAGAATCAACACACCGATAGCTGGTTTGCCAGCACATACTTCCCAGATAAACTGTTCTTGGAATGAACCCCTGCTTTGATTTATATCTCGCAGTCCAAGCACACACAGAGGAGGAGGTAAAATCTCATATAAATACCACTGGTCTCATGCTTTTATCAGATGCTTTCTACCAGGAAAGAAAAGGCTCTTCCCTTTTTTTCCCCCCTGCTCAGGTAATTATTGTGTTCCTTGGAGCCAAGCTCCTGTGTTTCCTCCTTTTCCAAAGCCATAATCCTGGGTGTGGGCCCCACACAAGCACTCCTTGCCAGGGAACATCCCTAAGCCATGAGAGCAGCCAGGATCAGGGAAAGGGTGGCTGTTCCTTGGGTAACTAAAGGCACAAACCAGCTGTAGGGGCCACAAAGTGAGATTAGAGCCCCCTTGCACGGGCCGAGCTCCTCTAGGGTCACACTCCATGTGTGTGGATAGGGGTTTTGGGGGGGAGATGCTTGGGAAGCACCTGGGAAGACAGCCCAGCTCTTCCTGTGGCACAACCATCCTGGTTATCCCGGCACATGGGATATGCTGGATGGGAAGAAAACATCTCACCATCCCAATTTTGACCCAGAGAGCAGCACTGCAGGGCTGGAGATGGGGAGAATACTGGTGCTTGCCCCTCGTCTCTTGGTGGGGCAGTGGGAACATCAAGCTGCTGGCTTTCTGAATGCTCACTTCTTGCTCACTTGATACTGGGCAAACAATCTGTGATTAATAATTTATTGGGTGAATTTTGCCTCCACGGCTGCAGTCCAATTATCCAAGCTGCAGACGAGCCAGGCTTTGGAAACAGCACATGAAACGAGAGGGGTTTTCTTCCTACACTCACCATTTACCCTTCCCACTTGCATTCTCCTTGGAGAGGCGGCTGGGAGGATGGTGCTTTTACCTGCACTTGATGGAGCTGTACTCAAACTTCACCGCGTCCACAGAGCAAAACTACTTGGAAAGGTGCCTTAGGGAATCATTTGTGTCTGTTGTTCCTGAGCAGCTAGTTCAGAGCAGGAATTCAGGACACAGGAGCTGAAAAGGGAGAAGAAATGCATCCTGTGCTGTGTGGCATGAGCAGCGTCTGAATCTCGGTCCACATTGCTCCCCATCTCTTTCCAGGTCTGTTCCTAGCTAATCCCAGGGGCCCTTATGGGAGTTTAGTGGTCAGTTTGGTGTAGCACTGGAAACAAACTAAGTGTCATTAGAGAGATACTCCCTGGGTGGGATAATTCAATCTGCTGGGCATTTACAGCAGGCTACAATCAGCGTGCAATCATGATGTGGGAAATAATGGGCATAGAATGCTCCAGAGACCTTCCCAGTGCAGCTCCACACCAACGTGGAAATGCCTGCACTGACCACTCTGAAATATACACTGTTCTTTCAGTCTTTAAAGGACTTTAAAGGCAACTTGAGGGACGCAGCAGATAGGACTGGTTTCTCTTCTGCCCCTTCCTACCCTGCTTACCTTCGCTGTTTTATCCAGTGAAGTCTTCCTTGGATTTCTGGCCGCAGACCAGTTTTTACTCGGTGGGCTGTACTTTAGCTCTGTGATTCACAGTCACAGGAATGACTTTGAAGCCCTCTTGATGGACGTACAGTGATTGCCTATGGCTTCATGTTGTTTGGAGCCGCAGGGCGCTATCATCAGTCACATCCAGCCTTGGGCAGGAGGTGACTGCTTTGGGACAGGTTATACTGACACGACTGGGGCAGGGCTTGCATTCTGTGACTTCTGTGAGTCGCAGCCAGACAGCGCAGCTCAGTGATGCTGAGGATACACAGATGGCCCTTTGCAAGGCTTTAATCCCTGGTCAATGCACTTTTCCTGGCTATCCCAGGAGGAACAACAGTGGTGGCTCTGATTTATTTTGGGGGGGTGATGTTTTGGGGGGGACTTCTCCTTTATGCTGGAGTCTTGCCATAGGAAGCAGAAGCCTGAAGGCAAATCTGGCTCTATCCCCCATACCATAATGGTGGGAGAGACAGACACACAGCTGTAAAATGCTGTGGGTCCGTGTCCAAAATAAAGAGCTTGGTGCACACAAATTATAGCCTGAACCCAAGCTTCCTGCCGCTGCAAAGCTATCAAGAGCCCCGTGACTGTTCTGAATCCTGTCCTGATTAGCAATGATGGTTTTAATTGAAATTTCAAGGTTCATTACTGAACGCAGATTAATTAAATTGTGAGGAGAGATAATGAGAAACGTTCCCTTTGGACCCATAAAGGAACACACACGTGTCCTAATGGGAGTCTTGCAGCCAGACCTGCTGCCCATCTCCCCACAGAGCATCTTGCAGCATGCTGATGTACCTGCAGGGATGTGGGGTGCATCCCTCACTGCTGAGCACCAGGCTCGGGGTCCGTACTTGGCACCTTGTACAATCAAGGCAGCATCATCTCTAAGACAGACTTTGCTCACTCTCCGCTCGGGGAGAAGCTTGAAACCTGTGGGATTCCCTATGGGAAAGAGTAATTCAAAAACAGAAGGTGGGACCTTGAGATTCCCCAAGCTCGGGAGATGTTGGTCTGGCATCAGGGGACTCAGTGCTGGTCTGATGGGGATGTTCCCAAGCTGCATTTTCCCATTCCCTGTGGCACGCCTGCACCCCGATGGCTCCACTCCTGCTCTCACAAAGTCACCTCCGCAAGCTCCTGGCTCAAAGTGAAGTGTTTTGGGGCTGTTTTTAGGGAATGTATGCTCAGAGGCAAAGCCCTCCCTGCTTTTGCATTCAGAGAATACCTGTGGAAAACCAGGACTGTGGTTGCTTGGAATCCTCAAGTCATGGAAGGGGTGGCCCTGCCCCTGCTCCCATAGAAGAGGTTGATTTTAGGGTCCTTTCTGCCCCCTTGGTGAAACCATGTCCTACGGTGCTGCTGATGGAGGACGGATGTCCCAGTGCGCTTGCTCTCTTATCCACATATTCCAGCCAGATGGGATCAATTCTACCATCCCTGGCAGTGTTCAAGGCCAGGTTGGACACAGGGGTTTGGAGCAACCTGCTCTAGTGGAACCCATGGCAGGGGGTTGGAACTGGATGAGCTTTAAGGTCCCTTCAACCCAAACCAGACTGGGATGCTATGGTTCCATAACAGTGAAGCATGGTCTCCAGCAGGTCTTTGCGACCTTTGGAGGGGTCTGTTTTACACAGAAAGCTTTGCTTAGGCTCCTATGGGCTCACATGGTAAAACCTCCACTGACTGCAGCGTGATGAAGCAGATACAACAGTACTGAAGATATTATTTCCTGGAAGCTGTTCTATTTCTGTCAGCTCTCACTTGCTCGCTCTCAGCTCCCTGGAGGATGAGCTCTGCTTTCATACACCAGTGGGGTTTTATTTTGGCCAAAAAAGTGTGGGTTTTGGCAGCAAAAAGAGACAGTGCATCAATGAAGAGGGGAAACCAATCTTTTTCCAGCTGCTTCAAAGCTACCAGTTAAGGGTTTCCAAAAAGCTTTGGAGTAGAGACCGAGTGGATGCTGAAAGGGATGGGAATTGGCTCATCTCCTGAACGACTTCCATTATTGCGTGAAAAAGCAACTGGGTTTTGTTGTTGTATTTGTGTAGACCACTGTGCTGGAGCCTCCCCGCTGAGGGACAGGGTTATTTTATCCAGATCCTGCACATAATACACCAAGGAACACTGACATGAATAAACCTCATTAAGAACAGGCATGCACTTCAAGCCCACAAATGCAGAGGAGATTGCCCAGACCCTGCCCTACTTGAAAGGCTCTTTCATATGGGACCAACAGCCCTAAAAGCATGAGCATAATTGTTGCAGATGGCTTCATGCAGCCTGGCTCCCTGCCATCCCCACAAGTCCCTCCGGAGCAGCAAGCCATGGGATTCCAAGGCACCGGCAGCATCCTGCTCCTGCATCCCATGGCAGCCCCAGCTTGAGGCTGAAGAGGGGACAGATCTGGACCCCAGCAGCTCTTCAGGACCTATCAGTGCCCCCCTGAGCAGGTTTTGGGGGGGGAAGCTGGGTGTTTCTGTGCAGTGGGGTGACCGTGTGAGGCCCAAAGCAGCTTGGAGGACAGGAGCCAGGCACCATCACCCCTGTTACACAAGGATGGTCCCCTGCTTGATGGGCTGCAGGAGGCATGGCTGACTCAGTCCCTCTGCAGCCATGGGGGGCTAAGCCAGAGCCTCCTTTAATGCTCACATCCCACTGTGCCCTTCCTGCTGCAGGGGAGCCCACCCATGCCATATGGGCACAGGCTCAGGCCACGTGGTGTTGGAGCATTTGGGATTTCAGGCCAAAGAGGCTCTGTGGGGTTGTCCGTACCCAACCATGCTCTGCAATGGATTATCCAACCAAAAATCCTTACTTTTCTTTATTTCTCCTTGTTTTCCCAGCAGGAAGACCAAATCTGGGGTACCACCGTGCAAAGCCCATGCAGGGGATGCTGCTGCATCTCCTGCTTGTGGGACCACTGGGGAGAGCCCTTCATGCACCGCTTCTATTTCTGTCCCCATCAAAAGCCAAGCCCCAAGTGCCTTTCTGATCTGTTAAAACTTGTCTCCAGGGGCAGGGGAACAGCTGCCTTTAGTATTCTGCAGCCTCCACCAAGCAGCATTCCTTATCTTGCAATGGGTTTGCAGCTCATTAGTGAATATGTCAATGGGAATTGGGCATTGCTCGGTGCCTGGGGGAATGCCGCTGCCTGTCCTGGGAAGCCTTGGCAGCAACACTGATATCCAGGGGGAATATAAGCCCTTCTGTCAGCAGTCCATCCAAATGGGGATCCTGGAGTAGTGTTAAGGTCTTGTAAGCCTCCGTCTTCTCATCCATAAGGAAAGAGATTAAACCTAACAGAGGTCTGCGCTTACGGTCTCTGCCTTCTGGGGCTGGCTGAAGCATTTATTCTCCAAGCCCCATATGCTCTGCCGGGGCTTGAGCACATTCCCTTTCTGCAGTGCCTTTGGATGTGCCATGGATGAGCCCTTAGGGGCAGCGCTTTCTTCCTCCAAGCTGAGGTGCCAGGGGAGCCAAGAGTTGCCATGCACTTAACTGGGAGCATCCCCAGGCTAGGAGCATCCAAGGAGCTCAGCAGCCTGTGTTTCCTTCCTTGGGCATCTCCAGCAGTGCTCTTTGGTTCACTTGGGTGCTCTGGCAGCTGTTATCCCTCAGCTATGGCTGTGTCCCTGTTGCCTTGCTGCCCTGCTCCTGGGCACAGAGGGCCCAAGGAAAAGGGGGTTTTCCCATGTTTGTAGGGAGCACGACTGGCTGGGGAAAGGGGGTCCTTGAACAGCCACAACAAGGCATGGGTGGACTCTTTTAGGGCTGGTGACCACACAGGGGCTACCAGAGAGCATCATTACCCATGTCCCCTGAAGAATGCCATTAGTGTCCTGAGACTGGCACCCAAGGCATCATCTCCTGCTTCACCCCCAGCCCAGGACACCAGTTGCTAACCCCAGCCCCATGGCGCTGGTAGGGAGATGCCATCCATCTCTGGAGCTGACACAGGCAAGTTGCCAGGCCCCTGGCACCCCACTGTCTGCTGAGCTTCCCGAGCACTGGCAATGAGGAAAGCTCTTCCCAAGGAAAGCTGCTTTGTGATAACTGAAACACACCAGGATGGAGTTTGGAAAGCTGAGCGTGCAGGAAGCAAGGTCTTGGAACTGGATGAGCTTTAAGGTCTCTTCAACCCAAACCACGCTGGGATTGTATGGTTCTATGAAGTAGCTATGGATATAAAAATGAAGGCACTTTGGAAGAGACAAAGCTTCTTTCCATGGACTTTTGGGGCAGCAAGCCTCATCCCACCGACATTCACAAGGCCTGGAAGCTGGGAAAGCACAGGCAAGGCCACGGCTTCATCTGAGGCTGGGAAGTGACATTTCCCCCCTAAGTTTCTATGGGTGGGAAGGGTGAGCAGCACCGTTCGTAGTGTTGTTCTTCTGCCATTAGATGTCTCTGTGTGCTGTGTGGAGCTCAGGCATCAGGGCACTCCTCTGCCAGCAAAGGTCAGGGAGCTGGAGCAGCGCAGAAGGAGGTGTTTTGGGTTTGTTTGGGTTCCGTTTGGGTTGTTTTGTCTCTGTAGCCTTTGTCTGGTTTCTTTAATGAGCGCCTGCTCTGCAGGAGAAGCTGAGACTGCATCTGCACTGATGGGTTTGGGGGCTAGTGCTGTAGCCAGGGGGGTTTAGCACTCAGAAAGGTCATTCCTAGGGCTCTCAGATGGAGCAGGCAGTGAAAGGCTGGAGTCCATGGGGCTGCGGGGTTATAAACTACAGAATGAGCATCACCCTACACGTCTCCACATCCAGTACTTCCTCATCATATCCTACCAATGCAGGAAACTATCATGTGTAAACTCTCTATAGCTTTTCCAAGCACACCATTTGCAGTGCTGGTCTGGGGGGAAAAGTCCTGCTTTCGCTAGAAAAGGATACAGGTACATCCCTCTGTACCTGCAATGAGCAGGAGGCCTCGGAACACCGAACCAAGCCCATATCTTCATTGCATCCATTGCAGAGACAGCCTCCAGCAGCAAGGAAGGATGCACAGAGTGAGCTGCCAACACTGCGAGCAAGGGCCGTGCTCTAAGGGCTCTCCAGGGGACACTGGGAACAGCACACGCCTGTCTGTAGCAGTGCATGATTTTTTCCATGCTCCTAATTGCAGCCTTTTTCCCCTTTTGGTTGTTATTAATGTTGTTCCTTTCCTGCAAAATTGCATCTGTTTAGATGTTAATTGAGTTAATTGTTACCATTCAGCAGCTGGAGCAGCAATTTAGCACCTGCTAATAAAGATGCTCAGTCTGAAGGGGGGTGAGTGGGAAATGACCATATTCGAGGCTTGCTGGTGTAACTGCGGTGCCAAAAGGGAGAGCAGCAAAGTTAGGGCAGGGTAATGGGTGGTGAGATGTGCTGGAGGGTGGTTTCTCTGAGCACAGCGTCAGCTTCCAGAGACAGGGATCTGTGCGATTGGGATGCGCTGAAGCCAGCAGGGGAAAAAAGAAGCCCCAACAACAGAGCAAAGAGAGGTGGCAAGCACGGAGTCAACAGTAAATGCTATCCCTCTTGTAGAAGGAGAAATACAGCTTATCTCCGACAGGCTAATTGGGTAGAATCAAAAGAGGGAAGATATACAAAAGGACTGGCAGCACATTCGAAGAGCCCTTTTAGTGAGTGTTTTCGCACCCAATTACATGAAGACCTTCTTCTAGAGAGTGTGCAGGAGGCCCATAGGAATGAAGAGGCTGGTGCTTGAGCAGAGTAGTGTGGGGTGAGCTCCATGATGACCCTGGGAAACAGGGTGGCTGTTTCTCTTATGCTGGGTTGCAGAGGGACTCCTGCCCTATGGGAAAGATGGGGCTTGGAGCAAGCTGCTCTAGAGGAAGGTGTCCCTGCCCGTGGCAGGGGGTTGGAACTGGGTGAGCTTTAAGGTCCCTTCCAACACAAACCAGGCTGGGATTCTATGGTCACAAACTTCCTTATTGCACTCACCACGAGCCCCTGAAGAAGCCACAAACTGAAGCTACCTCTGCCTATTCTGTATCAGAATAGTGCACTGACCTATGTGTAACTATCACTGCACAGCAATGTTTGAGGGCGTATGTGTCCGTATGCAGCCCAGTGTTCCCTTTGGCTAGGGTGAGGTTGCTGGCAAGGATGCAAGATCTTACGTTTTCATAATGTCAGCTTAATTCTTCATTGCTCTTCTTTTGCAGAGGGTATGACACCCATGGGAGAGGGTATTCCATCTGCAAGGAGAAGCATGGGGATGCTCCTAAGCCCGGACTGGCTGCATCACCGTGACCTCAACCAAGTCACGGGAAGCATTTGGAAGAGAGGTGGTGTTTTGGGGAGAAAACCCCAAACATGGCTCTGGTCCCTGCAGCGGAGCAGTGTGCTGGGGTAACCTGATGCTTCTCCTTTCTTTTTGCTCTACTACTGTGTTACTCCATGAGGATTGCAGGCTCCGACACCACCAGCAAGATGCTGTGGGTTTGGGGTGAGGGAAGACCCCTTCAGAGCCCTCTTTAAAGCAAGGAGCAGAGGAAACAGCCCGTTCCCTCCAGAGGAAAGGGTATTTTGGAGCAGTGGGTGACTCAGAACCAGCCTCCCTCCTACACAGCATCATTATTTTGGCTCCCAGGTGCACACACACGCTCACAGGGCTGCATTGTCACCCCTGCATGTGGAAACAAGGCCACGCAGGGGCACGGTGTGTGTTGGGGAGCCAGACATCCCCCCCACCCTGCCATCATAGCCCTACCATCAGCACCGTGTCATGGAGCAGTGCTGGGGACACCAGCATGCAGGACATGGAGTCATATTCCCTTGTTCTGGGGAATACAGTGTTCCATGATGGCCTTTTGCCCCATCATACATGGTGGCAGAGCACCTTTCCATCCTTCCAGTGCCTAAAGGGGACAAGAAACCTGGAAAGGGGCTTCTGGCAAGGACAGGTAGTGACAGGACAAGGGGGAATGGCTTTGAACTGAAAGAGGAACAGGCAGGGGGTTGGGGCTGGATGAGCTTTAAGGGCCCTTCCAACCCAAACCAGCCTGGGATTCCATGATCCCACCTGGAAGGGGTTAATGAGGCTGCTCATTACTATCCAGGCTGTAATCAAGTGCCCAATTAAAATCTGCTGAAGAGCAACAGGCTTAAAAGGAAGGGTAGAACTGTACCTTGGGTTTTGGCAGAGATGGATGGAGGAGCAGGGGGCTGCAGACCAACAAGGGTTATAGGAGAGCTGTCCTGTTAATGCTCATGGGGGCTGCTGAAGCTGCATGAACAAACCTGGTACAAAAGGTAAGGAGTCTTTTTGGGGTTTTGAGGCTAACAGGGTATTTGCTCTAGGGTTAAGTGAATAAGTAAAGGCCTTTTGCCCTGCTGACCCAGCCATTGCTCTGGCTGTGCTGGGGCAGTGGTATCAGAGACAGAGGTGCAGGAGTGTGGCCGTGCTCTGGGGTTTCTGCTGTAACCTGGCTCTAGCAGATCCTCAGCTGGCAGAAATGCTCCTTTTGTGTGTGCTGGGAGCTGGCATCCTGCTGGTGAGCACCCTCTTCCTTTCAATTCCAGGACCTTTATTTGAGCACCACAGCATCCTGCTTCCCTGTATGGCTTCTGGGGAGACCTGCTCAGTCTCCCCTCTGGCAGGTTAAAGCCATTCCTCTTGTCCTGTCCCTACAGGCCTTTGTCCAAAGCCCCTCTCCAGGTTTCTTGTAGCCCCTTTAGGCACTGGAGCTGCTCTAAGCAGCAGCATGTCTGTGTCGTTCCTTTCCTTGCCTTCAGAGAGCTGCAGGGTTCTGCACAGCAGCATCCCTGGTATCAGTGTACTGTCATAGCTCTTATAATTGGGGATATCCCAGTGCTTTTCCTTTGATTTTTTGCATCCCCATTAGCTCATGTATTGAGGATCCAGGCTCCAGATCCCTGTGCTGTTGCCTGCAGACAGGCATGGTGAAATGCAGCTTTCTGGAGACTTTAGGACAAGGTTGTAGGCCAAGGAAAGGGTAAATGCAAGCTCAGCCTTTGGCCACCATGGCACAGCCTCAGCAGCCGCAAGTGTTTCTTTGGCAGCCAAGAGCTGACCCACAGTGCAATGCAACCAGGGACTGGTTGAGACATCCTCTGCATGCTCCATGCTTTGCTTCCAGGAGATGGGCACCATTGCCTTGTGATTCCTGCCTTTTCCCAGTCGGCAGAAGGCACGGAGCTTTGTTTCCGGGCTGCTCAGTATTCCTGCTCTGTTTCAGTGCAGTGGGATGATAGAAATTGGTTTGCTAAAGAGAAAATGGTGGAATTGAATATTCTCAAGCCCCTGGCATTCCAAACCCTGCTATGAAATCCTTGCTTAGGTTTAAATAAGCCTCATGTTTGAGTAAAGGATTACAAGGTAGTGCTGTCCTTGTTTACTGCAGGGAAGTGCAGAAGGGAGTCTTTGGGAAAGTCAGCTCGATGAAGAGCAGGAAGGGCAACCCAGGGATGCTTCTAGCAAGCTCCAAAAGCAAGGGGCAGGGGAAGAAGCGATCAGTGAGAAATAACATGGAATTACCACTCATTCCTATCAGTTTGGGCACGCAGATCCTTGATGCTTTCCTCTGATGCCTGATGGAAAGGACCTATCTTCTGGTTGTGGTTGGTTATAATTCAGGTGAAGAACCAACCTGGGTACCAAGGATCAGAGCATCCCTGGTAATGTGATGGTGCCTGCATCTGTAAGATCCATCCCCTGGGTGGCTGTACCAACAGGTAAGACCTCATCTTGGTTCAGCATCTGTGTTGAATGGAGGGCAGGCAGGGAGCACATGGAGAAGGAAGGCTTATAAACTGATGGAAATGGAGTTTGTTGCTGCTGAGATGAAATGCCTCGACTCTTCCTTTTGACACCTGGAAGGATTTGCCAAATTCTTCTCTACCCACCACCAACCTCCTCCATCTGTCAGCCTACTCCTACCTTGCTCTACTGCTACAATGGGGAGAAATCGGTGATGGGCGCTGTTATGCAGGGCTGTTGCTCTGTAACTGATGGCAGGACAAGGGGTTGGAACCGGATGAGCTTTAAGGTCCCTTCCAACCTAAACCAGGCTGGGGTTCTATGGTTCTATGAGCACCTTTCTGGTGCCACCTCTGCTTTAATCTGCTTCCTCTATGGTCATTTGTGGCACACCAAGTAAGCACCCTGTAAGGGCTTGGTAATTATGGGCTGTAATTAATGACTGCAGTCACTGATGGTAGAGGCAGGAGGAGTTGCCTCATGGCCATCATGCATCACAGGCAGGAAGAGAGGAGCATTGCAAGGGTATTTACCATGTAATTACGTTGGTGCCACCGGGTAATCACTCTGCAATTAAATGGTCAACAGGTACTGTCTAAACAAAGAGGACTTTAGTGACATCCTGAGGCTTAAATTATTACGTTGTTGTAATGGGGGGGGGGGGGGGGGGGGAATAGTAAAGGATTGAGGGAAATGTGATGGATAGAACAGCTCCCTGACTCCTCTGACTTGAAAGATGCTGAGAAGGAAGCCTCTCGCATGTCAGTGCCACCCTGGAGAAGAAGTGACTGGTGTTCATTGCAACACCAGATTGAAGCTCAGCAGCAAGGCTGCATTGCCAGATGCCTCCCTTGCCCATGCTTCCCTTTCCTCCCTGCTTCCAGATGTGCACCACAGCACTGAGGATGCCCTCACTTGCTTACTGAGCATCCAGCATGTGTGGGGAAGGGGAACCTCCTGCTTAGCCCTGCGTACCTGCTGTTGGTCCCTGCGATGCTGACACTGAGTGTGTGGGGAGGCCACTGACGAACAGTGGCTCCTTCCCCATGCTGCTGCTGCTGTGTTGCCTTGTCCTCGCCTGACTCCTGCTACAACTAATTAGCACCTTGACATTTACCCAGCAAGCGAGGCAAGGCTTGATGCTTGCGAGGGAACAGAAGGCACATCTGTCTGGATGACGATCCGTTTGAAGAGGAGGAACGTGGCTCTGTGGTGTTTATAGCAGGCACTTGGAGGAGGAATTAATTTGCAGGATTTCTGAATGAAAACAATTCCAATCGCTCCTGTGCCCTCTTCCCTCCCACGTCAGCTGTTTACAAACTGTTGCGTTGAATCTGTCCCACATGTCCTTTGAACCTACCAGCAATGGGGGGGGGGGGGGAAGCTGAAATGCATCATGAAACACTAATTAAAAGGAAAGGAAAATGAGACAAAAATCCTGCCCACGGAGTTCAAACAACTCCTCTTGCTTGAGCTTAAACCCATCTTCATGGACTGAGACAGATGTCGCCAGAACCAGGCTTAATTGACTCCGTTTTGCTCTTTATCCTCATTAAAGAGGGATGCAGTTGTTCACTTGTCCACGTAGGTGTCCATCTGCCCCGTGAAGGTGCTTTGTGTGAGTTGGTGATTAACTTCATGCGTTAATGAAGCAGACCTGAGGAGTTTGAGGGCACCCAGTTGGGGTGGTGATGGAGCTGGTGGCTTTCCTCCTTCCCAGCCCAGCTGGAGCCTTGCCATGCGCGTTTTGTCCTTGCTCCATAGGAAGGCTATGCCTTGTGGTTTGGACCAGGGAGGTTTTCAAGGGT
Organism: Ara ararauna; assembly: GCA_028858755.1. Lineage (NCBI taxonomy): Eukaryota > Metazoa > Chordata > Aves > Psittaciformes > Psittacidae > Ara > Ara ararauna. The sequence goes on from CM054381.1 coordinate 6,621,986, forward strand.
CTTAAAAAGTGGTTTTCCAGATGTACGTGGGGTCTGGAGGGATGGGGAAAGGCCACAAACCTATGCTGTCATCACCTGTTCTACTCTCCCTCCTGCTATCCTGATCCAGCTCTGGGGCAACAACACAAGAGGGATGTGGAGCTGCTGGAGCGAGTCCAGAGTAAATCACTGTTCTATGGCAGCCTGAGTTTCAGATACAAGCAAGCCGAGCCCATCTGCAGCATCACTGGCTCTGCATGGCAGTCACTTACCAACCACTTCTGCATTCCTCTGTGCATGTTATTTACCCCCTAAATAGTGCCATTCCTACAGTCGTGTGAGAGCAATAGTTGTCCCATCTGTGATGCGTTAACACCTAAGGGATAAGTGCTAGACCTAAGATAGAATCCCAGAGCTGCTCTGAGGTCTCCCCTTAAGGAGCCTTCTCTTCTTCAGGCTGAACCAGCCCAGCTCTCTCAGCCTGGCTCCAGGGCAAAAACAGGCACAATGGTACCCAGGTACTCCTAGGTGCATGAGAAAGTGGCAGCACTTCGGGTATGCTCCTCCTTTGCAGATGCCAACAAGTTTTCAGTGTGGCGCTTGGTTTGTGGTGTCTCCTCTGCTCATCCCATTGGATGTCCTACGCAGGGGTGCCTGCAGAAGGCTGGGCTGATGTGGGATTGTTCAGAGCAAGGATGTGCACTGAGCTGCTGCGCACTCTGTCCCGTTCCTCATTGAACATCTGTGTACATAATACAAGTCAACACGTCTGCTAACAGTGCTTTGGGTAAAGATAAAGCTTTCTCCAGTGGTGAAAGGTGACTTGAGATGCACAAAAGGAGGGAAGATGAGGGCAGTAACACGTGCAGCAGAAGAAGCTGAACATTGAAGGCTCTGGGACGGCTCCTCTCTATTCCCTGTTGTCTTGGCTGCTCCTAGGCAGCAGTGCCCATAGCAACACTGCCTGGTGCAAGCAAGGCTGCAGTGATCCCACGGGCACCCCTATCATGAGAGGGACCTGGATTAAGGTGCTTTCTGCTGTGGCTTTCCCCCTAACCCCAGCTGAGCAGCGCTCCTGCCAAGCATCCTGTCAGGAGGAGGTGAGGGATCTTTCATCCATCAGGGATGCTGAATGAGAGCTACACCTCTCCTAGCTGTGAATGCAGCGCATCTACAAACCTTCCCCTTTTTTATTAGCAACTTTCCCCATGTAACCACGTTCCTGTGGGTTGGGGTTGAATGAAAAGAAGCTCCTGTTTTAATTTTTGCTGTCAGGAGTAACGGGTAAGTGTAGGAGGAGGAATATTAATCATCCCCAGCAGGCATTTTTCAAACTTAGAAACAGCATAAGGAAGGAGCCCAAATGGTTTAAACATTGCGGGGACCATTTGTGTGAGAGTCTCATGCTCAGAAACGTGCAGGATACTCTTTTTATTAATTATTTCTGTTCCCCAGGATTTAATTTAAAGGGAAAGTTGTTGCTCTATTCCCTTCTTTCTGCAGTAGGGATCAGGGTCCGCAGCCCTCATGCTCCTCAGGGAGATGTGGGAGAGGTGTGCAGGGGATATCATCCCTCCTGTTGAAAGCTCCATTGAGTCAATCGGATGTTTCTTTTCCCAATTCATTCTCTATCGGGATGAGAAAGGAAAGGGAAGGAAGGATGGCGAGTTTGCTCACAGCCTACCCATGACTGAGGGCATCGGCACCCATTGTGTGAGCCTGGGGGAACCGTAGCATAGAATCCCAATCTGCTTTGTGTTGGAAGAGACCTTAAAGCTCATCCAGCTCCAATGCCTGCTCATTGCAGGGACACCTTACACTAGAGCAGCTTGCTCCAAGCCTCTGTCTCAACCTGGCCTTGAACACCGTTTTGTTCATTCATCACAGACTCCTTTCTCAGAGCAGCAGGAGGCTATGAGGAACATCACTGCACCGATTGCCCTTCTCCTGCATCCCACCACTGCTGACATTGGTTAAGACCATCAGACTAGGAACCATCTCCTTAAGCATACAGCGAAGCCTGCTTGGCAGATTTCACTGTGCCTCAGCTGTGGGGAAAAGAATACCATAAAGAAAGAGGCGAAACAAAAGATAGGAGCTGCAATCCTGCAGGGAATTTTCTCCAACAAAACACAGTGGGGGCTGGTGCTGAGCCAGTTTGTCTCTCTGGGCTCCCCACAAGGGCAGCCCTCAGCTAGGATGCTGGAGAGCTGGGCTTTCCCAGCAAGAGGGTTTCTGTTTTTCATCAGGGGATCATCAAAACAGATGCATGAGAGAAGTGTTTTGGGTTTCAGAGACAAAATGTGGCTCTCCCAGCTCAGTTGGCCTCTTGGTGAAATTCCCAGCTCCTTCTGGTAAGGCATCCCAAAGGCGATGCCTGCGGGAGGCTGTGGTATTCCTCACTCACAGACGTTTGAGGCCCGATTCCACATCTGCAAAATGAGTTTATGCTTTCCAATCAGCTCGTGTTCTTTTTTCAGCAGCAGAGGGTTTGTTTGGGTAGAGAAATAAACCCCTGGGGATGCTGGAGTTCAACAGTAGAGGAAGGGCATGAAAAAGCTCTTGTGCAGCTTTGATCAGGTACTGCTTGACATGAAGAGCCAAAAGAGTAAGCTCCCTATGACCCATCAGTGTGTGCCTGAGGCTGGGATGCACCCCCAGAGCGTGAGCAGCAGCTCGGGATGGGATTCTCCCCTTCTGCTTGTGCTCTGGGCGGACCTTAGAGCAGCTCCAGGGCCTAAAGCGGCTGCAGGAAACCTGGAGAGGGGAAGGTGTCCCTGTCCATGGCAGGGGGTTGGAATGGGATGACCTCTAAGGTCCCTTCCGACCCAAACCAGTTGGGAATTCTATGATGAATTGTAGCATCTGGAGTCTGCAAAACTGCTCAGAACATCTTTCTAAGAGGCTGTGGACCCTCCTTAAGTTGTGCCCCCTCTGACAGCAGCATCCATTGTAGCAGCACAAAGAGCAGCAAGATGTACTGTGCCGACAAGGGCTGTGTCCCTCAATGAAAGCTTCCTACGTGTGTATTGGGATATTATCCAATCAAACCCCTCGCTGCTCTGAAAGGTGCGCATGTAAAACATGACTAACTCTGAGAGATGCTATTATTCCATTTTATTCCCCAGCTTGTGAGTAATGTCCCATTATAAATGGGGATGCATTCAGGAAAACATCATCTGCCTGCTGGAGCGTGGGCTCCTCAGCACAGGCAGCGTGTGGTGGCACGTGGCTGCGAGTGTGGTGGTTCGTATCCATGGGTCAGCTTCGTCCCATGAGTCCTAAGCTGGTCTGGAGCTGTTCTTGCTGCTCTATAGCTCTGGTTTGGGTGGGTTTGGTGGCCATCAGCACTCTGCAGGGTTGGTGATCTGCAAGCCCAGGCAGAAAATGATGGGTAACGGCAAGTTCATGCATGTCATTGCTGTCAGGCTCTTGCTATAGAGTTTAATGGCCTTTACAGGGGATGTGCAACCCTGAGGAATGCTCTATCTTCTCAAAGCACTGGGATCTGCCCTTGCTAAATAACACAGAACTCCGGGCAATGAGAAAGCTCCTGAGAACAGGGCTCCTGCTTGCTTTCCTGCCTCTCCAGCTGTGGGTTTGGGTCCTTCTAGGCTGTGCTGCTCCTCTTAATGCCTTAATGCTCTTTACCTCTTTGTCCAAGTCCTGTATATCCCACTATAAAGGAATTTCCTTGTGCTTGTGGAAGCCGGGTTCCTCTCTGCTATTGGAGATGTTTGCTGTCATCCACCCACTGTGCTCTTTCTCCCATGGTGCTGAGCACTTGAATTTTGGGGTCTTCATCACCATGTGAATGGCTGATCTCTCTTTGCAAACCCTCTGGTCCAGGGCCACCTCCCTTGCAGCTGGTACAGCCACCACACCCATGGGGTGTTAGGGATGCTTTAAGCCACTGAGCAAACCAAATGCTTCCATCTCTAGTAAAAGCCTAGGTATGGGTCTGCCTGCTCAGGGCTATTGTGTCTGCTCTCCAGGAGATGAAGATGTCAGAGAGCAAGCATATGGTGGGAATTATGCCTTTGGAGGTGCCTATGGGAGATGGTGGCAGTCAGGGCTGCGGAGTTTGGTTTGCAGACTTCTCTCCAGGTCTCCATCCTGAGCCTTCCCACATTCCTTCTAAACAGAGATCTCAAAGCACACAAGCACTGATGGAAATGGTCAGTGCTGACCAAGTGGCTTCTTTTGTTAAGTGCCATCTTGCCCAGTTTTTTGGGATCTTCTGGGATGTTTGGCTTGGATGGAGAGCGGTGGCACTGCCCTTCCCTAGGGCTGGTGCAACCCGGCCACCCTGCGCTGCTGCTCAGCATCCCTGCTCCGGGGTCCATCCTCAACATCATCTCTCTTCTGCCTCATACAAAAGAAAACGAGATGGCTTTTATTTCCCAGGCTTTTATTTTTCCTTCACCTCCTGCTGCGGAGGTTTTGGATGGGAGGTTTTTTTCCTCCTTTTTTGAATGGTTTATATTGTTGGAGCATATATTTCCTCTCTTTTCCCTTTTAAAAAGGGAAAGAGAACCTGCATCCATCCCCCTGAGGTGTTATTAAGCTGAAAGGCTGGTGATTTGACTGTGAGGCATGCTTGCACCTCCCACACTCATGCAGTTGGTGACGCACGCCACAATGAATGGAGAAGGGATGAATAAACCCAGCGTTTGCTCCTTGCCTGCCATCCCCAGAAAGAAGGGGGTGGAGGAAAGAAGGAGGGAAAACTCTGTCCGGGCATGCAGTGTTAGGAACTGTTTTCTATATAGCCAAAGGAATGCTTGCCAAAACATCTCCATCCTGTGATAGGTCCTCTTTGAATGGTAGGGTGAGGGTTGGACTCTCATGCAGCTTATGGGACTGCTGCAAGGCTGGCTTTGGGGTGTCTCATCTCATCAGTGTACACTGCTGTTCTCAGAAAAGCCTCCAGTGTCTGAAGGGGGCTACAAGGATGATGCAGGGGCACTCTTCATCAGGGACTGTAGCGATAGGACAAAGGGTGATGGGTTCCAACTGAAACGGGGGAAGTTCAGGTTAGATCTAAGGCAGAAGCTCTTCCCTGTGAGGGTGCTGAGGCGCTGGCACAGAGAAGCTGTGGCTGCCCCATCCCTGGCAGTGTTCAAGGCCAGGTTGGACACAGGGGCTTGGAGCAAGCTGCTCTAGTGGAAGGTGTCCCTGCCCGTGGCAGGGGTTGGAACTGGATGAGCTTTAAGATCCCTTCCAACCCAAACCATTCCATGATTCTATGAATGTTCCACATGGTCTCTCCACCACGTCATGCTTCTTGTTGACTCTGGACTTGCAAATGATGCGGAAGGGATCTCCATCTCTGTTGTACAGCTCCTGGCACACTGTTGTATGGCTCCCAGCGATGCAAGGTTAAGATTTTGAGCTCAAATAACCTGTCTTTTTGCTATAATGGTCAGTGTTGTGGTTCTCCAACAGCACATTCCAGGCAAGGGTATCCGTCCTTTCCCCGACGGATGCCAGACCCAGGGGCTCTTAAGGAATGGAAATGTATGGTCCTGCATGGAAATGGGGGTATACCTAGGATGATGGGGTGGAAGTGATGGACAGGGAGGTGGCACAGGCTGAGCTGAAGGGTTTGTGCGTCTCCTGCCTGCATGAAAATAGTCCCTGTAACCTCATAGATTCATAGAATAGAATCACAGAATGGTTTGGGTTGGAAAGGACCTTAAGATCATCCAGTTCCGACCCCCTGCTATAGGCAGGGATGCCTCATGCTAGACCATGTCACCCAAGGCTCTGTCCAGTGTCCAAAGGCTCAGCAGGGGGAGGAAGTGGCATTAAAGATGCAGCTTGGGTGTAGCTGTATCATAGCTGCGTGCCCATCACTCACGGGCAAGTGTATTTTATGCCCCATATTTCGTGCCTCAGACTGTTTTTAATAATTGATATGAATACTTTACAGCAGAGGAAATGGACAGCAGGCCATCATTTACACACCACATCTATAATGAATGGAGCAGTGCCAAAACACATCAATAACAAGCTTGTTTGTTCTCTTCTGTTCACAGTGATCCAGCCCTAAGGAGGTAGAGCATGGGCAGGGGATCAGGCTAAGGAACCAGCAGACAGAGAGAGACCCGCTGGGGAAACAGCACAGGATAGTGTAGGACAATGCTGCCCTTAGGAAGTGTCAAAGTTGGACAAAGCTCCATATAGTGCTGTGTATAAGGTACACATGTGCTATATCCCTCAAGAAAACCTTTATTTTCTGCTTAATGCTGGAAACTGGCATAATAAGTGAGCAAATGATTTGTGACCCAAATACAGACCCACATTGCTGGCATCACCCCAGCAATGGATGCAGCAGATGCTGGAACATCTGTACTAACTGCACTGCTGTGGGCTCCCAGGTAGCACGAGCTTGGCACAGGGACAGAGTTTGCTTGGCACCCACCTGCAGAAGACCACATTAAATGCATCCCACACTAAATGCACCCCACATTAACTATGGGTGCATTCAGAGAAACATTTTCCTTCCCAACAGGCATGTAATTCATGAGCAGCGCTAGTAGGCATCCAGGTCACAGGCTCAGACCAGAGCTAGCCGAAGTTAAGCCCTCAAACATACATAGCATGGATGTAGAGCAACTGATTAACTCTACAAGCCCACTGCTTTGGTGCAGCACTGCTGATCCATGTAGATATAGGCTGTATCTGCCTGAAGTCTCCCTGGTCAGCTCCTCAACAGAGGATAAATGGGTAGTAGGGAGCATAGGAAATTACCATCTTAGCTCATATATCTGTTAGATCTTGTAGTTCTTCATTTCTTGTGGTCTTTGAACCAGTTTCCAACTTCTTTGTGTGTGGTTGCTGCAAAGGAAGCTTGTGGGTCCATGTGCAATGCTCTCTTACTCTTTATTGCTCATGTAATTTATGTCTTTTCTCTCTGCCCTGCATCAAACCGCAGGCATTTTCTGAGCTCTTCAGCTTCTAGTATTGGCCTCAATCAAATCTGGCAATGTACCTGCTGCTGGTTTTCTCCTGTAGCCCATGAGCATCTTCAGATCTGCATAAGCCATGTTGCAGGCATCTTTTATCAGCATTCTTAGTGCTGAAAACATGCTGCACACACCAGCTAAGGTGTCCGTCATCTTCCACATCAATCTGTGCCTTGTCCCTCCTTGCATGAGTGGTACCGCTTTACTTTGTTCTCCTACCCTGGTTCTTTGGAGGCATTCCTCTAGAATTAGACCTCCGCATCCTTTTCCCCTTGCAGGAATCCTACCCCAAAGCCAACATCTCCAAAGAAGTCGTTTCAGATTCAGAATTAACTGATTTATGCCTTGCTAACCCCATTTCTATCTCTTGGTGTACTAAAGCCCAGTACCACTGCAGCCTTGCTCTGCCCTGGCTACGAGGCAGCTCTCACCACATTTGGCTAGTCAGGTAATGCAATAGCATCCCTCCTCACTCTGGCCCCATTGGTAGGTCTAGCAAATCGCTCTTTTCCACACCTTTGCTGCAGTTCTGGATGTATTTTGTACTCAGGCCTTTCTGCAGTAAGATGTTTGTAGAAACCCTTGGTGCTGGGGAGCTGAGCTCTCTCTGCTGGCTTTTTGTTCTGCTTTCTTAGCCCACAAGCTTCATAGACATTAAAAAGAGGAGCAGAAAATGCCTGGAGAAGGTAGAGACAGCAGGAAGCCAGGCTTTGTGACCCGGCTGCTCTTTGAGCTCATCCATTTTAATAGGCACCCCAGAGTGTTTGCTGTCAGCAAAGTGAGAGCCCGAGATTCTTCCAGGCTTGTAACACGCGTCAGGTGATGCTGCTGGCACTGCAACCATGGGATCTCAAGATGCCTCTGTTCCTTCTGGAATAGTTTTTGACATGAGTATTTAAGGGGGATTGATGCACCCTCAGCAAGTATGCTGATGGCAACAAGGTGTGTGGTGCAGGAGGGAAGGGATGGGATCCAAAGGGACCTGGACAGCATGGAGAGCTGGGCTGGGTCAGCCTGGAGAAGGTTCTTTAAGAGGAGACCTTAGAGCAGCTCCAGTGCCTAAGGGGGCTGCAGGAAACCTGGAGAGGGGCTTTGGACAATGGCCTGTAGGGACAGGCCAAGGGGAATGGCTTTAACCTGCCAGAGGGGTTGGAACTGGAGGAGCTTTAAGGTCCCTTCCAACACAAACCAGTTTGTAACTTTATGATTCTGCTCATTGCTTCAGGGTCAGTGAAGTTTCCACACCAGAAGACAAATAGTTCCTAAAAGCTTCCTGCAAACTGAGTCATGCTTTTCCGTGCATGCACCTTCTTGCTACCCCAAACTACATAACCTACTCTTCCCGATGCGGTGTGTGTGCAGGAGCTGGAACTGGCATCTTGAAGAGAAGAGCACCCTGAAGATCAGCTACTCCTGGCATTTTGCTGTGTTACCTGTTCCTTGCAGCTTCTAACAACTGTGAGGAACTCTCCAGAGATTCCAATGGTAAGGGGGAACCCTCTTGTGCTGCTGTTGAAATGTCTCATGGGCTCAGTTTGGCTTCAAGGAGGGCAGCCCAAGCAGATGTCCATTGGATGCCCATCTCCTTTCTCACTGCTTTATTCCTCTGACTGCCTGCTAAGGAGAAGAGATGCCGCAGCATCTCTCTGCTCCCGGGCAAAGTGCTTCTCCTCCTCAAGCTGACTGGCAGTGCTGCCTTCCCTTCATAGCATCATAGAATCACCCAGGTTGGAAAAGACCTTTAAGATCACATCCAACTGTTATCCTAAGTCCACAAAGAAGGTTTAAATGAAAACCCAGACCTCAACCTAACCAAAACCCCCTGAAACTTAACTCTGTCACCATCTCCCTTTGAAAAGGAAGTACTTTTCTTTCCACATAGCTCTAACAGTGCCCCCCTTTGCTGTCTGCAATGTTAAAGCTCTCTCCTGTGATGCCTTGGTGAGTCCCTGCAGATTCAAAGCAGTTTGATGTATGTTTTCAGGCGTGCTCTGCCATTTCCTTGCCAAGGATATTTTTAAATCACCATTATTTTGGTCAGACAGAGGGAAAGCCAAGTTCTTTCTATTGCTGCCTGTGCAAATCCTGTTCCCGAGGCTGTGCTGAACCGGCTGATGCCAGGACGCAGACAACGGTGTTTTTGGCACTGCTGGGAGGTGTAATTGCTCTTGGCAAGGGGAGCCCTGCTGTTTATTTCATTCTCTGCTCATGGCAAGGGGCTAGGTGAGGAAGGGAGGGATTGATGTTTGCTACAGGGGACAGAACAAAAGGAGATAAATTGACTCTTTTGGAAACACTATAAACAGCGGGGGGGGGGGAAGCCCATTGACATTACCTTTTCTACACATCTTTGTCTTCCTAAGGGCTCCTGCCTTCCCATCCTGTGCAGAATTACTTCCCATCTCTGAAAGAGCTCTTTTCTTTCCTGTGGGGTTTTCTAAAGGATGTCACTGGAAGTGGGAAAGCGACTCAGATGCACGGGATTTAAATGGAACTTATAGCACACTGACTCAGATAGGACAATTTTACTGGGGTACTGCAGGGAAGTTATGGCTGCAGCTCATGTAACAGGCTGAGAAGTGATGGATGAAACTGTGAGCACATGCAAGACAAAAGCATTACGTGAGCTGGGGGGTCATAAAGATACTGTTAGTGCCATCTCCTTATAAAACCAGCAACCTGCTTCAGTGGAAGGTGTCCCTGCCCACGGCAGGGTGTTGGAACTGGATGAGCTTTAAGGCCCCTTCAACCCAAACCAGGCTGGGATGCTATGGAAGTGCATCGCTACCTGTTGAACGATACTTTGGGCTATCAGCAATTGAACTTGTTTTCAACAAGTATAGATGGTCTAACCACGAATGGTGACTTAGTTTACATCCTGAAACGTCAGCATCATCAATGGCAGCTCCCATCTTCATGGTAGCCTTCTGGATGTGTTATTTTCCCAAGTGGTTTCAGATCATAATAGGGTATGAAGTGTTCTGCTGCCAGTAAAACGTCAACACAGGCAGCTCTCAGCAGGTATCTGGTAACACAAGAATCCAATCCAAGTGGTTTTAGGGATCTGCAGATTCGGATTTACAGCTGCTTTAGCAATCTAGAAAGAGCAAATATTAGAAGATGCAAGTGTCTGCAAATTCAGGGTGCAAAAGGAGGCAGGTACGTGGTGTATAACCACTAAGATGCAAGGACTGTATAAGAGTTAACCGGTATAGGCACTGATCTTCTGAGATCACAAGTGCTTCTGGCCTGAGGCTCTGCAAAGCAACAGTAAGGGCTGGTGGCTATGGGCTTAACAGCTCAGCTGAGCAGCGAGGACAATATCCCCACGTGCATCCCCCTGATTTATCCCTCTCCTGTTCCTATCAGCTTCCAAAGCCAGACTGACTGCACAGGGGACTCCTGTGGCCAAGCTTCCTGTGCAGGTTGCCTGAGCAAGGAGTTAAGCAGAAAACAGCTTTCTCCTATCATTAACTTGCAAGGGAAAGGCTGTTGTTCAGTTGTGCCAGTTGGGACCAGTGAAGGAGACAGGTTTCCTACCATCAAGGAATCCATCTTAAACCAGCTGGAAAGAAATTGACTGGGAGGGAAGTGAAGATGCTGCTCTGTGCCTTTTCAGCTTCTAAAGGGGCTTCTCTGCCTCATGGCTCAAGACTTGGCTCTTTAAAACCAGCAATTGCTGCCGCTTGGCTGGGAAGGGGGTGTGTGTTATTTTTCCAGAGGAAAGCATTTTGATTGCAGTGTGATGGTATCACCTTTCCATCCCAAAGAAACACAGTCCCATGATGGTTAACACTGTGTCAGCAATAACTCAGCTGAGTGTCACCCAATGTATATAATGACCCATAATACATGACAGCTTTTTAAGCACAGAACCTAAGGCATAGCAGTAAATCACCAAAAGATATAGCACCTATTGTCATAATATCCTAGAGCAGCTTCTGATAGAGCTAATGGGATCTGTGGGGGCATTTGGCTACCTGCAGTTCTTGAAGGAAATAGTCCCCTCACTGAGATAAATCCCATCCTTTCACCAGAGCGTCCCTTTTGGACTTAGAGTCTTGTCTGGCAGTGAGTGCACAGCAGGGCTGTTTTGCTTGCTCTTCTTGTTAGCACATGAACCCTTCACTGCTAATCCAGAGAATGAGTCCTGTGCTGGGCCAGTAGGTTCCTGAGCCTGTTTCTCCTCCATTCAAGACACCTCTTCCTCCTGCTCTTCCAGAATAGGTTGTCATGGACCCATCAGGCCATTCCTCCTGCTCCGGAGGAGATGAGCTGTTTCAGCCTTGGGTATCAGGGCAGGTTTGCCAGGCTTCAGATGCGATCTATGCCTCTTAAGAGCTGCTTTCCAGATGTGCTTTCTGCACCCTTCCAGCCACACTCTTGCCAAAGGGCTTTGATTTTTCTGCCATATATAAGTATCCAAGCACTAAAATGAACTCTCTTCCTGCGGGTTCCTGTGCAGCTTCTTATTTGCCCAGGGCCTCTTTGGTTGCAGTCCCCACTGACCGCAGCCGCTTGTCCTCATAATGCAATGTGCGTTCTTGTTCTCTGCATTTGGTTGTCTGGAAAAAGACACGTTGTTCTGTGGAGCCCAGCTTCCCATGTTTTCCAGATTGCTCCGCAGCGTTGCTGTCTGTCAAGCTCCTTGCATTGCACCCAATCAATCTGACATCTGAGCCTCAGCGCTGGGGAAGGGAAAGCATAGTAAATATTTTGGAGTCTGTGCAAAACGAGTTGGCGGCCTCCATTCAGTTGCTTTTAGGCAGGTGTTTGCAGGCATTCCCTAAGACCACTCTGAGATTTGGCACCTGATCTTGTGCTTCCAGGTGGGCACCGTGTCAGGTTTTGGGGCTGGATCTTCTACCCGCATGGCTCAACAGCAAAGTGATGCTCATCCCTCAAAGAAACCCATCGCTCCATGGGCTCCCTGCACCTGAGGAGGGGAGATGGGACCACAGTACTATGGCTGGATCAGAACACTCAGGAGCGCTGCTGGCTATGTTGGGAATTATGCCAAGGCCTTCAAGCAACTACCCCCATGGTTAACTTTGTGATTGGATCTAAACATATTCCACGGATTCACTTGAGGGCTTTGCCAGCATCTTTTGATGGACCTCAGTGAGCACTGAAGGTGTTTGTATAGAGCTGGACCTCAGTGGCCTTAGGTACATAAATGCAGCATCCTCTTCCTTGAATCTATTTCACAGAGCTCAAGTTTGCTTTGCCAGGCAGCCTTCTACCCCAAGACATACAACTTCTCTATCTGTGCTGCGTTCACAGCAGCACCTCTCATTTTTCAACCCAGCTTCACCCTGACCAGCATCACATATTTTCTAAATGGAAGAATCAGACCAGGCAGCTGCGTCCATCAGCCTCAGCACTGTCTCCAGCTACCCCTGGAGCAGACTGGCTTGGTGGGAATCCACAGTGTCTTGCTGATTGCAGACATTGATGCAGTCAGAATTTCTCCATTAAACGGGTGTTCTGGGAACTGTGTGGCAAATCCCAGAATCCCAGCCTGGTTTGGGTTGGAAGGCATCTTAAAGCTCATCCAGTTCCACCCCCCTGCCATGGGCAGGGACACCTTCCGCAACTGTGGGCAGCAGTGAATCTGTGCATCTCTGCTCTGCTCAAAGCAGAAGTGAGCGCATACAGACATATCCAGCTAATCCTGGATCACCAACCTCAGCTAGCATTAGCTTTGTACATTCCGCTTTCCTGCTCTTTCTTGCTTTACATTACCTCTGATCTGTGCAAGAACCTTCCCTGTTGTCCCAGATTAATGAAAACATTGTGGGAAATCCAGAAAGATCAGAGCAATTGTCTCCTTTACCCATGTGCTTGCTGACTCCTTCCCCATAGCATGGAGAGACAAAACCTCCCCTTACAGGAATCATGCTGATTCCCCACGGCTATATCCCTATTCATCCACCCATCTTCCCTTCTCAAACACAAGATTTCATGTTCCAAGGCAGGTTAGGATGGCTGGTTACACATCTGGCAGGTAGCACAAACATTTCATCTCTATGTTCATTTAGAAGGCATAAATGACTTTGCTAAAGAGAGAGAATTGATTCCAGTGACTCGATTGTTGTCTATGTGTCCAGCCTCTTCTCCAGACACTTCACACACAGGATCCTATCTCCAATTGTCCCCATCATTGTAAGAAACATTCCCCGTGCTCCAAAGCCTCCTTTTCCATAGCCGCATGCTTTAGAAGTTACATCCATGCCTAAATCCTATTGACTTGAGGGTTTTTTTGGGAAGCTGTATTTAGAGGAGCTGTTTTGAAGCACTGGCTCTATTAAGAATGCATGCTAGACATTCTCTCCCAGGCTTCTCTTCAGTGCTTTCCTTTCTGTACCAAGTATTCCCAGATCCAAAGGGATTCTGTGAACCAGCAGGGCAGTATGGAGGCTCAGTGAGCTTTGTGCAATAGCTCTGCTAGTGGATGTTGAATGGAAAGAGCACAAACCCAGGTGTTCTGCTGGCTCCAGCAAACCCTCCTTGTAAGCTCCTATTTATTGAGCTCTTTCCTGTATGTTCTGCTTACCTTCCACTGTTTTGGCTCTTGCTTGTCTGGCTTTCACAGCTGGATATAGGAGTAGAAGCATGGAAAAGTGCTTTGCTTTGGTTTTTCATCTTCATCATTGTAAAAATGGGCCTCAAACAGTACTGTGGGAAGGAGCAATGATGCGTTCCCCATCACCACACACCTGGTTTGATGGAAAAGCGATGGAGATCCAGTCGCCTCTTTTCAGGCAGAGAAGTAACTAACTGGCTAGACATGAGCTATAACTAAAGGAGAGGGATTTCTGAAGCCATTCCCTGGCAATTCCTTATGATCTCTTCATCTCTTTGCTCACTGTTTAGGAGTGAACTGATTATCTCTCTTCTGAGCAGTAGTAACTAATGGAGGGACTATGGTGGGGTCAGTTGGGTTCCGTGCTACTGCCATGTCCTTTGGTCCTTCTGCAGCTCCCTGTAGAGAGCACTGACTTCTGCTACTTTAAGTACTTTTTCTTTATCCTCCTCAAATCTCCCTTATATTCCACTCTCAGATTCTTTAGGCTCTGAGAACAACGTATGTCACAGCCCAAATGGCTGTGGGATTCCCCTGGATTCCCTTAGCTGTGAAAATAACCATTTATTCCCACCTGCCCCTTCCCATTTCCCACCAGGTTGGAATTCACTTGAGAACCTTTCTTCTAATCCCAGGAGAGATTAATTTCCTCAGAGCCCCTGGTGAGGGAGCTTTTGAGAAAGCAGAGAACACTGTATCACATAAATTGCCCCTACTCCCGTATGCATTGATGCCCACAAAGAATTCCCCAGGCGGCATGATTCCAGCTACCGAAAGCACGGGTTTTTTTAATCCCAGGATACTAATTATTGATAGTGTTATTCCCTAGCCTCTACTGCTTTGCTCAGTGTTAAAACTCAGTGGGAAGTAGCTCAACGAATTCCCCTTCGGATTAGTTTGGTTTGGCTGGGATTTTTAATTGGCAACTTCCCTTGTTCAGAGTTGATGTCATGTTATTCCTGGGTTATCCCTCATCTGCGCTGGTGATGGGAAAATGTCATACCTGGATGTGAAACGATGCTGACCTGCCAGAGGGGAGATTGAGATGAGCTTTTAGGCAGAAGCTCTTCCCTGTGAGGGTGCTGAGGCGCTGGCACAGGGTGCCCAGAGACGCTGTGGCTGCCCCATCCCTGGCATTGTTCAAGGCCAGGTTGGACACAGGGGCTTGGAGCAAGCTGCTCTAGTGGAAGGTGTCCCTGCCTGTGGCATGGGGTTGGAACTGGATGAGTCCCTTCCAACCCAAACCATTCCATGGTTCTATGTTTCTATGACACTTAATAGTCTTTCTCTTACTTTGGAATGAGGTGCTGAGGATTAACACCAATCCTGTAGCTGCTCAGTGTGTCTCATGCTGCCAAATACTTTATTTCTAGGACTACTGACTGTTTGCTGGGACAGGTAAAGAAAGCCTTTACAGCATCAGCCCTTTCCAGAAATGCAATCAAGCTTATTCCACCATAATTAAACCTGGTTTTGCACGCAGAGGTGGCCTCAACAACTCGTGCGCTGCAGAAAGCTGCAGTCTCAGGATCCTTCTGGGTCCTCTAACAGCTGCCTGTTCCTTTCCTATCAGTGATGTATTTGCATAGCATACTCTGTGGCCTTGCCTTGCTCTGTTTCAGAGGTGATTGTATGTCCCACGAGGTGTAGGAACACTGTTAATGTAGACAAGCTATCTCTGTTTCAGAGGAGCTGAGTTATTGAGTCTGCAATGGGCAGGCTGGCAGACATCTAAGTATTTCAGCAGCTCTTTGAAGCCACATGTTTTGGGGCTTCCCGCCCCCCCCGCCATCTCCCCATCCCCATTGTCACTTTTTGTTTCCCCTCATGGAGGATATTTGCTGGTTTCAGGAGAGATACCACCAAGTGCTATCCCAGCATGGGACTCTGCAATCCTGAACCACTCTCTTGGAGTTCCCAGGGCTGGATTCAATTGACAACAGGCTCTGCAGCCAACCCCCTTGGACTGCACATGTGTTTATTGAAATGTCAGTGGCCCACACAAGCTGAATACCTATGAGCTGGAGTATGCATAACGTCCAGAGCACAGCTACAGTTTGTATTTATTGTTCAAAGTACAGATCCCTTTACTGTTGTCATTTCAGTCCCCTTGTATTTATGGTATTATTCAGTCAGCTCTGAGAAGTTAACTAGCACTTTGCAGTGTTCCTTTACTGCGAGGGTATAATATCTGTCTATAATAAATATATAGGTGAGGGATTTGAAGGGGGGAAAAAAAACCCACCCCAAACAAACCAGCAACAACATATTGCATGTGAAAACTTCATTAGGCAAATAAAACATTCCCTGCCGGAGCTATGGAAAAAGCCAGCAAGCTGGTATCATCTGAAGGCAGTTAATGAGCAGGAGATGTGTGCTGCCACTTGGGTCTTTAACTGTTTGAGGGCTTTTTGTCCTTCTCCAGCATCTCTGTACCTCACTCTCTTTAAAGCTCTCGTGCAGGCTTGGGATGTATTGATCCAGATTTAGGGAGGCTTCTTTAGGAAGGGCTGCTGGGAGCTGAGGACTTCAGGGTATCTGGACTGGGTGTAAGTGCCACTCTTCTGCTGGTTGGACTTTGTGTATTATTCACATATAGAAACAATACTACTGCCTCCAGAGCTGTGCTTGTGAACTTGCACCAGGGGCTGTCCTGCTCGCTCATTAAAACACACAGAACATGGGATGTATCAGGAGTAGGGATCATTTCTGCTTGAGTTTGTTGGTTTGAATCCTGTCCAGGCTGGTAGCAAGGGAAAGCTGCAAACCTCCAGTGGTCATTCAGTAAAGAAGCTGGTGGTCTCGTTCCAGTTCCTGGTGGTCAGGTGTGTGCATCACAGAAACCACCACTTCACTTGGCATCCACACTGAAACCTGGAGCAGACAGACCCACCATTGAATGGACAGAGAAGGGCACTGAACAGCCCTACATTAAATCTTCAAGGCTGCTGCTGAGAGGGGCAAGCAAGACAGCAGGAGCCTGCTTTGTCCCATAAGAGGTAGCAAAGGAAATCTAACACCAAATCTGAGTGCTGTGTTGGCTACATCAGACATTAATGTTGATGGGTAGGTTACCTTGCAGGAATATGGATGGTAGAAGAGCTGCAAGTCCGTATCCTGCCGTGGAGCTGTACTTGTGTGCTGTACAGATGTGTGTTAAAGGCTAACGATGCTCATGTTATTCAAGTGGTTTCCAAGCCTGTAGGATTTCTGTCCGAGGAGAAACCTCCGGTTAGAGTTTTGGACTGTGACTTCTGAGGCAGTTTTGTACACAGTCAGGCCCTTAATGACCAGAGCTGCCAGTAACTCAGGATCCCAAACCTGATGCATCCAAAAGGATGCTCCTGGGAATGCAGCTTTGAAACATGTAAGCTCTTCATGACCTTCTTTCACAACAGCATAGGAGACCACCTCCTTGTAGCAAGATCCATATAGAGAAGTGTGTCTGCAGTGATACAGTCACATAGAAAGTATATTCTTGTCCCTGTGTTGGCCCCAGCTCCTTCCTCTGGTCTGATAATTGCAATTCCTTTAGTTTTGTGACCTTGAAAACTCTTCTTTTGCCTTTTTCCTGGTAAAGATAACCTGTTCCAGTTTTATTTCTGGCTGAGTGTAGAGCACCAGCATCTAGGCCAAAACTCCCTGGTAAATCTGTGCCAGTCTCTATTAGGAAGAAGAACATAATGATTACATCCAGGAGTTTTATCAGCCACAGCTGTTACTCTGCTCTTTGCAGTATCTGACCAAAATAAATAGCATCTGTAGCAGTGTGGGTAATTTAACAAGTAATCATTTCTGAAGCAGTCACATTTAACAAAAGCACGGTGACAGAATGTATTCCTAAGTTTCAGCGCTGGAGAGAAGTGGTTGCGGTTTGCTGGGCTCAGAAGAAAGTATGAACATAAGCAACATCCCACTCCTCAGCCAGTGTTCTACTGCCATACTCTAACAACTCATTCATGCCTATGTGCCTTATCCAATATATGAGTTAGTTTATAAGTGTTTGCAATCACATAAGTTACTGCTTGCCCGTTGTTCACTTGCCCCTCTGCTCTGGTGAGCCCCCCCCCCCCCTTGCAGCACTGTGCGCAGTGCTGGTGTCCTCAGCATAAGAAGCACATGGAGCTGCTGGAGCAAGGCCAGAAGATGCCATGAGGATGAGCAGGGGCTGCAGCACCTCCTGTATGGAGACAGGCTGAGAACATTGGGGCTGTTCAGCCTGGAGAAGAGAAGCTGCGTGGAGACCTCAGAGCAGCTTCCAGTGTCTGAAGGGGGCTACGAGGATGCTGGAGAGGGACTCTTCATTGGGGACTGTAGCGATAGGTGATGGGTTCAAACTGAAACAGGGGAAGTTCAGGTTGGAGATAAGGAAGTTCTTTACTGCAAGGGTGCTGAGGCGCTGGCACAGAGTGCCCAGAGAAGCTGTGGCTGCCCCATCCCTGGCAGTGTTCAAGGCCAGGTTGGACACAGGGGCTTGGAGCAAGCTGCTCTAGTGGAAGGTGTCCCTGCCCGTGGTGGGGGGTTGGAACTGGATGAGCTTTAAGGTCCCTTCCAACCTAACCCATTCCATGATTCAGTTTTAGTTTCCAACCCATTGCGTTCAACCCATTCCTTATGGCTAGCCCATGACATCGTGGGGTTTCTTCTATCTGCTCTTTTATAGAACGTGAAGTCTGCCTTGTTTCTTGCTTTGTCTTAGGGAATAAAGCTGGAGGGGCCTCCTGTTCTTTTACAGGCCTCATCTTGCCTGTAAACTCTCTGCCCATGTTTTATAGACACATACACAGCCAGTTCTAGGGCTGCAGGGGTGTCAGCCCTTCTGACCTCTCATCATAATACATCCTAAGTTTTGTTTCAACACTGAGGTTTGAACATTCACATTTTAGCTCTCTATTAAACAGCATAAGAGAGTCCTAGATTCAAAAGTCCCACCCAATCATTCAACAGTGCCAAACAGGGGCTGAGCATAACTCTTCAGACTTCCAAGACATTCCTTGCATGACTTTGATACCATTCTCCACCAGCCTATTTCACTGTTGCTATTCTGGACACTTGTACTTCTGCTGGCACGTCTTGATCCCCTGGGATGCTTTTTAAGAACTCAGTGCAAGTGCTTGTAATGAACACGAGTTTTGAAGGTACAAACAGTAAGGAACAAGCAAGCATTAAGAGAAAAAGGCTTCAAGAGGAGATATAAGGATCTGAGCATTTCCCCTCTTTAGATGCCTCTGTGTCTCTGCAGAAAGAGCTGAACCAGTAGATGATGTGTAGATGACATGTTTCAGCACAAGAGCTGACATCCACAGCCAGCCTCCCAGTGTGAGCTCCTGCCTTCTTATGCGAATACATTCAGGTATGTTCAGCAAGAAGAGATCTTGCTCCTTGCTCTTATCTTAATGCCCTACCCTGCTTTCTGAGACGCTTCCGTTCGCCTATTCCTCCTTTTTGCCCCTTCTTTCTTGGATGTGCAACAGGAAGGCGTGATCTGAAAAGCCGATACCTGAGGGTTGCTCCCCTATAAGCAGACAAAGGAAAGTTGAGGCTTTTAGTACTTTCTAAATCCTCAGCTGTGGTTTTGGTTTTGCCATAGGAAAGGGAAAAACAAGATGACTGAGGTTTGCCAAGTGCAATACACAGCTGCCCAAGCCTTTTAATAGATAGAGGTATTCAGGAAATGCAGGGACTCTAAATAAGAAAGCTGTGACCCTTATGAAATGAGATTAAATAACCCTTAGAAAAACAAATGAGAGGAGGAAGAGATGGGGAATTTGAGACGCCGTGCAGTTTTTCTCCCACCCCTCATCCATCAGGGCTCCTTTTAGTCTCAGCTGCTTAAAACTGAAATCCTTTTCTTTTCTGGACCTTGGTCAAAACCTGCTGTGTCTGACAAAACATGAGTTATTCCTGAGCAGCACCGAGTTCCTGCCCTTGGGCACTGTTGAAATCCTTTGTATCTGGATTGGTCTTGGCTTCTGTGTGCATAAAATCAATCTCCTGCCTAATGGGGCTTTGACTGACGGGTGCTCATCAGTGTCGATGTCAAGTGGCCATCTCCAGCCAGCAGAGAGAATTAAGCGGGGATAATGTCAAAACATACAGAAGACAACAGAGAATCCCTGTTTACTGGTCTTGTACAGCTGGGGTAGATATTTGAGCTGCAGTTTGCTTTCAAGGCAACAGAGCTGCAGTGGGCAGAAATGGACAGTGACTTGGTTAGTTCACCACAACTTAGTTTTCCTTCTTGCACACCATCACAAAAGTGGCTGGTGATGGTTTAGGGGTTTTCTGAGGCTGTGCTGCATCACTTGTATCTACAGGCCTCCCACAAATGGATAAGAGACTCCAATGCATTTCTCCTCATTTTGTTCTTAGGAAGGGGAACAATAATATCCGTATTTTACAGATGGCACTTGGAGGAAAAAGGCCCCATCCAGTAATCTAGTTTGCTTTCGTTTAGTAACTTAACCTCAAAGATGCTCTTCCCTAAGCTACAGGAGGCTGCTACCTTATTATGAAGGCAGCTATTAAGTGCTTCCCAGAGCTTAGCTCCAGAACATCTTGATGGTATGCTGCTGATCTAGCCAACACCAGCCTAAACTCAGATGTTATTCCAAAAGCTAAACATTTCTTAACCCTCTCTGTAGCAGCTAAGGACCTTAGCATCTTGCCTGCACTCTCAACTCATGCATCCTGCACATCATCTTTCTGCTCAGTGGCCTGCCTTCACAGCAGGAGGCATGTTACCCTATACCACTATGAGCCCAGTCCTTCAGGGAGGAGGAATCTGGTGGGGGAGTGAACTTGGATCCCCCATTTCATGGGTTTCTGAACACTGGAAAATGCTGCGAGCTCTATGCATCTCTTAAAGAAGTGAAGTGCCTCTAGTTCAGAGCGAGTTATGGGTCCTGAGTGAATGGCAGAACCTCCCTGCAGGCCTTAGAGACAAGATGTATTTAAGATTGCTCCTGTGCTCAGCACTGCCCATGGACCAGCTACAGGCAGCTGCATGGAGAACACGCCAAACTGAGGCCACTTGCCGTGCTGGCCATTATGGATCCCATTCTGCCACCTCCTTTTTGCATGCTCTCCCACAGAGTCCTGGATCTAAGAGCCATGGGTTCCCTTCTAGGGGTTGTAATTGTTGGCTTGCCTTTTGATTTGAGCTGTGTCCCAAAGTAGACTGGATCTGGGAAAGGAAAGGCTCCAAGAACAAGCTCTGCCAGCTGCTACTTGTCTGTAAAATCTGAAAGAGGCTTCTCCTTCAAGGCAGTTGCTGCTCCTGAAGCCAGGCATTTTCCTTTGCACGGGAAAGCTGTAACTGCCCGCAAGATAGCTCTGATCTGATTTTACAAGGATAAAACTAAGTTTCCCTGTGTTCTTGCTCTGCCTCCATTTAGCAGAGAGCCATCCTCTTTTGTGCTCCCCGCATTTTTGGAGAGCTGGTCAATGCTTATTTAGGTTGGCACGGACTAAATATAACCAAGTGTATGTGTGAAAGAGCACGCACTGGGTCACAGCACCAAGAGCGGCAGCAGCGAGAAGCGTCCTGCCTTTCCCTGCAGAGCAAGGGGGTTATAGGCAAAATCCAGCCATTTGGAGGCAGCTCAATGAAACACACGCAACCTGAACAAAAAGTAAGTATTCCATTCAACTTGTGAATGCTTGGGAAATACAGGTTTTTTTCTTGCCAGCTTTTACAGTCCACAGCCTCCTCATTCAATCTTGAATAATAGCTCTGAATTGAGCTGTAAAAGCTTCCGAAGTTTGAAGGCTTTTGACAAGTTAATTCAGCTGTATGCTAAAAAGTTTTTCCCCCAGATAGAATAAAGCCATCATATCATGAATGTAGTAGTCATCCAAGGGAAAGAAAACACCATTAGGATTAGAAACGACGGGCTTTCTGGAGATAGTTTGTGGTTTAGTGTAATCTACCTTCAATATTTCAGTAGCAAAATCTTCACCTCATCATTCAGTTGGAAGTCAATATCTCCACTTCAAGCCAACACCCAGGGGCCACACTGCATATATTGCTTATTGAGGAAGTAACTTGCTTGCTTGTCAGGGTGTTTTCTCTTACGTTTATTTAGGTTTTAATTGTTTTTCACCCTATATCCTGCAGGATGCTTTCCCCTCCTCAACCCCCCAGTTGAAAGAGACAGAAGAGAAACATGAATCAATATTTCCTCTAAGGTTCCCGCTACAGAGACACACTTTTCTCCCAGCAGCTGCCATGGGTGTAAACTCAAGGAAATAAATAATCAGAAAACAATCACTAGTAAACTAAGTGTATCCAACAGTTCTTATAGCCTCAGCTTCGCAAACATTCCATATTCCAGTTATTCTGTTTTCTTGTTTAATCACGGAATGCCAGCCTGGTTTGTGCCGGAAAGGACCTCAAAGCTCATCCAGTTCCAACCCCTGCCATGGGCAGGGACACCTTCCACTAGAGCAGGTTGCTCCAAGCCCCTGTGTCCAACCTGGCCTTGAACGCTGCCAGGGATGGGGCAGCCACAGCTTCTCTGGGCACCCTGTGCCAGCGCCTCAGCACCCTCACAGGGAAGAGCTTCTGCCTAAGAGCGCATCTCAGTCTCCCCTCTGGCAGGTTAAAGCCATTCCCCTTGGCCTGTTCCTACATCCCCTGTCCAAAGCCCCTCTCCAGGTTTCCTGCAGCCCCTTTAGGCACTGGAGCTGCTCTAAGGTCTCCCCAGATCACAGCAGAGGGGCAGAATCCCCTTCCTGAGCTTCTGCTCTCACTTTGGGGGTGCATCCAGCACACAGGGGGGCTCTGGGCTCAAGCGCACACTGAAGCCGGGTCATGGGGAGCTTCTTCTCACCCAGCAGCACCAAGTCCTTCTCCTAAGGGGTGCTCTCAATTGTGCTCTCACTTTATGTCTATATTTAAGCCTTAGTATGCCACTAAAATTGACTTAACCAAAATGACAGTTGAGGGGGAAAAGAGATTTCTTTCAAACTCTTTAACTCTTCAGCTTAATGAAGAGGGATGATGACACAGTAAGAACTTTTTGAGAGTGGTTTTTAATGGCTGCAGAACATTTCTTCTCTGTATCACAGAATCCCAGCCTGATTTGGGTTGGAAGGGACCTTAAAGCTCATCCAGTTCCAACACCCTGCCACAGGCAGGGACACCTTCCACTAAAGCAGGTTGCTCAGGTCCCCATCTGACCATTGCTAAACAAATGGTTTATAAAATCCAGCAAAAATCAGTCAAAACTAATTTTACCAAGGAAATGTATTTTACAAGGGTACTTATTGTATTTAGGCTAAAAGGACTGCCATGACACTCCAATCTGTCTTCACCAGCAGTCTTCATACCAACTTTCTCAGTACATCTGTCTTCCTTAGATTTGGTTTTCTAACAGCATCAACATAGCTTTTCCTTACTGCAGCTCAAAGGGGAGAGCGGTTGCCCTGCTATCCAGGCTGCACAGGATGGCTATTTTCAGGTGTAATTCAGGGATGGAATATGCTGGAGCTGAGCTACCTGGGTGTGAGTTTCCAGCTGTGTTGCACCAAGCTTCCCCCAAACCTCCAGCATGAGAAGTTAAGTGTTGCCTGGTTTGTGGCTCTCTGATCTACCACCACCCATCCTTGCATTGCACTGGATTTGATGTTACTGAAATAAAGAGTATAATTTGAGAACCAGTACATTTTAAGAAGCATAAATAAGAAGAGGAGAGCAAATTTTACACTGTGACCTTTACTTTGAACTTCACTTGCTGTTTTTTCTCCACTCTCCCAAGTGGGCAACAGGGACTTGATTCTGTCCAAGACAACAGCAATAACTTGTTTCTTAGAGACTGGCTCTTAAATGCTTCAGCATTTAAGCTTTTCAGTCCTTGAGTGCTGAAGACTTGATGAAGTGTTGGGTCTGCAGACAGGCTGGAAAAACAGCTCCTGCAGACAGGCTTCCTCAGCCTCAACAGGCTCTCCAAGAAGTGGAGGAGAACCTCCTTTACAGCTCACATTAAGGCAGACAGGATTGCTCTGCACAGAAGACAGATTTCACATGACAGCAAAAAACAGAGACGTCTCTTTCTGCAAGAGGACAAGATTTTACAGTTCTTTATAAAGATACAAGAAGAAGTTGGAGCTGAAGCAAAATTCACCAGGAAAAAACAGCCCCAAAAGGTACGTGGAGGAAAACCACAGGAGTGGGGTGATGTAAATTTAACATTCTCTGTTCTATTACAGCTGTGTCTGAAGTGTGGTTGGTTTGTTGGGTTTCTTTTTGATGGCAGAAAAAGAGTATGCTGTTGGAAGGATGCAGAACAGATGGGAGTGGGAGCTATAGCAAAGAAGGGTGGCTGGCAAGAGAGGAATTTCAAGGGAGAGCAACGATGGCAAGTAACTGATCAGGGAGAAGAAGAGTAAGCAATCACCAGCTAGAAACTTACATCTAGGCTTGCCCCTCTCTAAAGAAGCCGGTGGTACTTGGGGGAGGCTTTTTGGCTGGGCTCTAGTGGGAGATCCTGCTGGCTTTCTTCCTACCTTCTTTTTATTGGCCATGGAGGTGGTGGGAGAGGCAGGATTAGAGTGGAAGACTGAAGCATCCTCTGTTATTGTCACCAGCTCCCTGTGACTAAAGAGGGAAATTAGCTGGAGTGTTGTGAGGGCTGTGATTTCCTGCTTGAGAACGTGAAGAGCGGAACCATTCCTGACAACCAAGAAGAAGAGTTGAGGTAAAGCCGAGGTGGAGGTAGGCACGAAGTTCTGGAATTGCATTTTATTTCAGACTTCATGAATTAGCTCTGCCAATTCTTTTTTTATTTATCTTATTTTGATTTCTTACTTCAAATGGCTTCTGAGTGATTGTTTCAGCTGCGACGAGGGAAAAGCAGACTGTGCTATGTACAGTTGGGTTTTAGAATACAGGAAGAAGACTTGTTCTTGTTAATCTCTGCTCTAATTTACATGAACGATTACAAGGTTTAATTTTCTGTCATTATGCACAGGTTAGCCTAGACTGGATATTAATAGATACACATATTCACACCCACAGCCACTACTACTGCATCAATCAAATCCTGAAGAGAAAATCTACACTCCATAGCAACTTTTAGGGCACAATTTTCTTCTCTTGTTTCCTCTCCTTAAGCTACCTCATAGGCTCCTCACAGCAGCATTCCAGTATCTGAAGGGGGCTACAATGATGCTGGGGAGGGACTCTTCATCAGGGACTGTAGCGATAGGACAAGGGGTGATGGGTTCCAACTGAAACAGGGGAAGTTCAGGTTAGATATAAGGAAGAAATTCTTTACTGTAAGGGTGGTGAGGCACCGGAATGGGTTGCCCAAGGAAGTTGTGAATGCTCCATCCCTGGCAGTGTTCAAGGCTGGATTGGACATAGCGTTGGGTGGCATGGTTTAGTGGGAGGTGTCCCTGCCTATGTCAGGGGGTTGGAACTGGATGATCTTAAGGTCCTTTCCAACCCTAGCTATTCTATGATTCTATTTTAGCAACGCAGAAAGCACTGGAGGCAACTGTTGTAGCCAGGCAAGCAGCCTCTGGAGTTTGTAGCCAAGAGAATGGGTCTGCAATACAACAGTACAACATCCAACCCTTCGTGTTGAGGGCATGGGTGACACCAAAGGTACCTCTGGGCTCCGTTAGTTTAGAAGCTGCAATAGGCAACAAGATGTTGATTGTAACCCACGCTGGTGACCAAATCATCTCCCAGCTGTACCAGAAATGGGGAGCCACAAGAGAGGGCAGGCAGCCTTCAGAAATAGTACCTTGTCTGCTCCACAGGCTGCATTAGTGACTTCTACTCCTAAAGCACTTCCATCTATTGACAAAAATAATTGAGAAGATTATTTATGCACACACACGAGAGCACACAAAGTGGCCCTGAATAAAGATAGAACAACCATAGGAGGAAACCTAAAACCTCACCAACCAAAGAACAACAAACAAACAAGCCCGCAAGCCAGTATAAGCTAAATATGAAACAAAAAGGGCTTCAGCTTTATGCAAAAGTGGTGCTCTTCATGCCAACAGCGCTCTTAGGTGCATGTTGGGCTTGATGGTCTTCGAAGTCTTTTCCAACCTAGTTGATTCTATGAAGATTTCAGGTCTTCTGCATGCTCAAGCTTAGAACAAGCAAAATGGTTGTAAGTTGTCAGTAATAAATGAATCTCTTAAAATAAGAGTAGAAACCTGAAGTTAATAGGATGCTATTGCTGGTGGAACTGTCAAGAGTAACAATGACCTCTGCCAAGACCAGAGCATGTTGTTCACAGCATGGGAAAGCAAGCAACTGGGGGGGTCAGATCCATGTGGCAAGGATTTTGAGATGGGTGGCCCTTTCAGATGGAAATGTAGTTGCTAAACATCTCACAGTAAAGAAAAAAGGTGTTTCTATATTACTACGTCTATGTAAATTTTGAGGGAGGGCCAAAGTTGTAAGCAATTCCCTTCTGGTTCCAGGATGCATGGAAATCCAGATGGCTGAACTACAGGAGTTCATTTTTCTTTAAGGCAAATCTGGAAGTTTAAAAACAACTTAGCAAGAGTCAATAAATCAAAAGCAGCAGGAGTGTGCTGGGATGGCTGCCTACAAGTAGGAATGTTGTGTTTCAGATTGTCTTACTCCACGATGTTGAGGAACTCTGTGAAAGCTAAGTGGGAGTCCCCCTCAGTGTATTGAATGGGATATGAGTAGGCACAGTGATTGCTATGAGAGGTGTGAGAGAAGACCACTGTGTCCCCAGGGCTCGTACCACGAACTACTTTAGCTGCGTAGGCCAGTGGCTCCATCTATGTGAAGTACAAGAACCCTCTGCAAGCTTTATGTGGATAGGAAAGGCTTGAAGGCTGTGTAGATAGCATTAAACTCAGAATGGAAAAGGCCAGCACATGGGTCACCTTCTTTCTAGGACCACCATGGTGGCTTGCCTTCAACAAAAGGCTGAAAGCCATCATAAAAAAGGGAGTAATAGTATTTGATGTTGTGACATTTGAGACTTGGACTTCCCTTGGCCATTGGCAATCTCTTCAAAGAAGCCTGAAATGGTATCTACTGCATCTTGGGCAGGATGCTCCCAGCAGAGCATACCTCACAGGTATCCCCTGGCTAAGCTTTCTCACACCAGCTAATCCAGATGCCAAAATATTTTGCTTCCCATAATATGGAACATTAAGAAAGCTGGAAAGTGGCTTTTCACAAGGGAAGGGAGTGATAGGACAAGGGGAATGGCTTTAACCTGCCAGAGGGGAGACTGAGATGAGCTCTTAGGCAGAAGCTCTTCCCTGTGAGGGTGCTGAGGCGCTGGCACAGGGTGCCCAGAGAAGCTGTGGCTGCCCCATCCCTGGCAGTGTTCAAGGCCAGGTTGGACACAGGGGCTTGGAGCAAGCTGCTCTAGTGGAAGGTGTCCCTGCCCGTGGTAGGGGTTGGAACTGGATGAGCTTTAATGTCCCTTCCAACCCAAACCAGTGCGGGATTCTGTGACTTGCTTCTTACATTGTCTTAGTCAAAGGTAAATCATCAAAACACAAGTGAAATGAGAGTTGTAGCAGCTCTGGGCTTCGCTAATGAAGAAAGTGCAGCTAGAGAAGACTTGACAGTTCAATAGAGTAATTCTTTAGAAAATAGCAAAATCAATTAAACGCTGAATGGTTGCTAGGAACACATGGGTAGAGGCAGTGTGCTGAACAATCCCTTTTTATTTCTTTACTCTTGGCAATTGAGGCCAAGATTAGCAAAGATTTCTTGAAGTATGTTCTCCCCTTTTCGTGGTTTTTTATATCTCGATTCAGCTGTTTGCTATTAAAAGCAGCGCACTCAGCAGCCATTTCTTATAGACAATACTTGATGGGTAAAAAAATAACACTTGGGTGCAGAAAAGTGACAAAAAGTTTCATATTCTATGAAAATACTATATATAGACTCATAGAATGGGCTTGGGTTGGAAGGGACCTTAAAGCTCATCCACTCCCAACCTCCTGCCACGGGCAGGGACACCTTCCACTAGAGCAGCTTGCTCCAAGCCCCTGTGTCCAACCTGGCCTTGAACACTGCCGGGGATGGGGCAGCCACAGCTTCTCTGGGCACCCTGTGCCAGAGCCTCAGCACTCTCACAGGGAAGAGCTTCTGCCTAAGTGCTCATCTCCATCTCCCCTCTGGCAGGTTAAAACCATTCCCCTTGTCCTGTCCCTACAGACCCTTGTCCAAAGCCCCTCTCCAGGTTTTCACCTACTGTAGCTTACATTTGCTCTGGTATTTCTATTTAATCCTTCTCCATTAGTACCCTGAGAATCAAAAAACACTTAGTTTTCACTATCTCTAACTACCTAAGGAAGACATCAGAATTCATCACTTTCTTGTTGTAAGCGGAAAAGAATTCACTTCAAAACAATCCATCACCTCTGGTTGTCTTTTGAGTGGAGCTGTTTACTTGATCTCAGGCTTTAAGATGTGAGAGGGGAGACTGAGATGAGCTCTTAGGCAGAAGCTCTTCCCTGTGAGGGTGCTGAGGCGCTGGCACAGGGTGCCCAGAGAAGCTGTGGCTGCCCCATCCCTGGCAGTGTTCAAGGCCAGGTTGGACACAGGGCTTGGAGCAACCTGGCCAGTGGAAGGTGTCCCTGCCCGTGGCATGAGTCTGGAACCGGACGCTGCCGCTCCAACGCTCCACCACATCCCTGTCCCCAGACAGACAGCCTCCAGGCCTGTCCGGGCCTCCAAACCCGAGCGGGCACGTCCGGCCCCGGAGCCCCACACCAGTGCTGGGGCTCTCATCCGCCCCCGGTGCTCGGGGGCCCCTCCGCGGGCCGGGGCTCCGCTCCGCTTCGGGGCTCTGGGCCCGCCGCAGCCATGGCGGACCCCCACCTCACCGCCCCCCCCCCCGCCGGCACCACCGGGCGCGCCGTTGCCAAGGCGACGGGCCGCGCGCCACGGGGCGGAGCCGCGAGGGCGGGGGCGCGTCCTGATTGGTCCCCTTCTCCCCCTCCCTCGCCGGGCTATAAATAAACCTCGCTTCCTGATTGGCTGCGGGGAAAAATGGTCGCACCACGTGACTCCCCATCTAAAAATTCCAAGATGGCGGACCCCGTCACGGGCTGAGTCCGTCGGTGGCGCTCCCGCCGCGGTGTCCCGCGCACCGGAGCCATCGCTGCGCGGCTCTGCCGCCTCGCCCGCCGCCGACACAGGTCAGTACGCGGCGGCGCACGGCTGCTTTCCACACCCTCGCTCCCGATCGGGCCTCGCCGTGCCGACCCCCGCCGCGGCGTCGGGCCCTTTCGCTGCCCGCTGGGTTGTAATGGCGGCGGGGCCGCTCCCGGCCGCCGCGTTCTTCGAAGGACCGTTCGCGCGCGGCTGATTTCCCCCCCCCCCCCCCCCTCCGTGTTCCGAACCGTGAGGCGCGGAGCGTTCTGGAGAAGGGAGGTGATGGGCAGCTCTTTGAGCCAATCAGAATCGCCCTTGCAGCGGTGGCGGGCGTATTTGAGCCGCTCGGCGTTTTCTGCCGCGCTCTGATTGGTCAGCGCGCTCGGCGGGGGCGGGGCCTCCGCACGCCAACCCTCGCCGTGGGGCGGACGGGCGTGACGGGCAGCTCCGCCGACCAATCGGAGCGCGCGGCGCCTCCCCGCCGCTCGCGTTTTTGTGAATGAGGAGGGCGGGGCCGGCGCAAGCCACGCCCCCTCTGCTCGCAGCCGCCTGGCCCCGCCCCTCCCCTCCCGGGCGGCCGCGGCTCCTCCTCCCCCTCCCTCCCTCCCTCCCTCCGCTCGCGGGGAGCAGCGCCGCCGCCTCGGTGCTGCGCGGGGCTCGGCGGGAGCGATGCGGGCAGCGGTGAGTGCCTACGGGCGGCGGCCGGGCCCGGGCCCGCCGGGCCCCGGCCGTGTGCGCTGCGCTGAGGGCGTGGGCCTTGCGGGCGGCGGGGCGCGGGTGTTGGCCGGGGCGGGCGCGGCGGCCCTGCGGCGGGGCCCTGCGGCGCCCAGCGGGCCGTGGAGCGGGGTCGGGTGCTTCTCGGAGCTTCCCGGTGGTAACGGTGGGACTTGGGGAAAGTTTGTGTCGGTGGGGACGCGCTTCGCCGGGCGGCGGCTCCGGGGTTGGAGCGTGGAGGTTGTCCAATGGCCCCCCGCTAAAAACACCGTTAAAAATGGCTTTTTTGGTAGCTAGGAGGAGAAAGCAAGGAGGGTTCTCCTTAACATCACCGTGTTTTGAGGAGGTAACGTTGGGCTGCGAAGGGAAAATGACAGCTCCAAGCCGAGGCAGGGCTCTGCCGTCCGCCGCACGCTGTGGCTTCTCCCCCTAAACCACGCATTTTGGGTGAATAAAGTGCGCGAACCGCTCCGAAATGCAAAGAGTTGGTTTGTGCAGCGGGAAAGGAGGCTGAAAACGAGAGGTTCTGGTGCGTTCGGAGGAGGGTGTTGCTGAGCGTTTGGCTGTGTGTGGGTTTTGCTGCAGGAATTTATCAGGGAAGATGCTGTGCAATCCCTCTGCTCCGTCGGGCTTCTCTTCGGGGTGCGCGGCATCTTCGGCAAGCCGAGTGTGTTTATGTAATGGCTGTTTGGACATCATCTCGCCCGTTAAAAGGGATGTAAACCTGCCCTTCACGCACAACACTTGCGTAATTGTTTCGTGGCGCTCGTTTGGGGAGAGTGGAAGGCTTTTTCGGGTGGCTGGCTTGCTTGTCAACAGCCTGCTTTGGGAGCTTTACATAAAGCAGGCTTGTCACCAAACGGCTTGTTTTGTGCCTGTTAAGCGAGGATTTCATCTTGCCTGGTATTCCAGACTGGATTCCAGGTCTAAAAATGTTCCCAAGAAGTGGGATCGGTGTTAGAAAGCTGTGGGTGGATGCAGGATGTGAAAATCACTTGTAAAGCTGGGAGCGGGGTGCTGAAGCGGGGTAGAGGCGCTCGCTGGTCTTGTGTGTTTCTTCTCACCAGGCAGCTTGGTTCTGTGCTTGTTCCCAACAGCTGTATTCTGTTGCCTTCCTCATGCTCCTGTGAGCCCGGAGAGATGGAGCGAGCGTGATTTTGGCTGTTGGCGCTCCAGTCTCCTTGCCAGTGTGTTTTGATTTACTGCTCTTATGCCCTGTCAATAAATGGGACTGTATTCGCTGCCATCAAAGCGCTTTTGGTTGTTGCCAAAAGCTACCTGGAGTTAATTATTTGAATTAGGGATGGGTTTTTTTTTTTCTTTCTTTAATGGCAACATTTTTAAAAGCTAAGGAGCTGTGAAGTTTATATAATAATCTGCTTCTTGGCAAGGTTTCTTATTCCTATTTCTCCTTTGCTTTCCCTAATGCGGGCTGTCGCGGCGCTGGGTTTTTAGGTGTTTCTGATGTTCCCATCACCCCTCTAAGGAGTTTTGAGCCTAAAAGCTGCTGTTGGCACTCGGCAGCCTCTTTGAGGGCACTGAATTAAGGAAGCTCAGCTGCGTGTACACAAATATACAGCGATTACGAGGCAACTAAGTTAGTGCAGAATCCTACCGTAGCCATGGCAATGTGCTCACTCAATTACATTTAGAGATGTAAAATGCCACCCAGTTAGAGTAAGTTTTAGCAACTGCAGCTTCTCTGTATAAAGAGAAATGTGTAAGACATGACTTTCTAGGATTATATGCTTCCTGTTTGGATGTTTTGGCATGTGTATCTGACACATTCCAATTGCTGATGTTAAGCTATGCCCTTGGTTGCCCAAACTAAGGGGAAAAAAAGTCCCCAAATGTTTAAGTCTTTACAATTTAACTTTGCCATCCTGTAATTCTTTTGGGTTTGATCAGGACTTGGCTGTAGAAAGGAGACAGATTAAAAAATGCATGAAATGCATTTTGAAAATTACCTTGGAATACCAAAGGAATTTGTCATTTACTTAATGGGTTGGGGGCATGAAAGAAAAGCATAGGTATGGCATGAAAGCTTTTATTCCTTTGGGAGGAAATGTTTGTGGAGCAGTCTGTGTTCATGTTGTGTGATCTCCAGCAGACTATCCTAAAGTAGGAGATAACTGGCAGGTGTGAGCTACTCCACCTGTGGTCAGCACCAAGAGGAAGACATGAAGAAGTACTCGAGGAGCCCAGGAAACATTCATCGACCCCAGGTTAGGAGGTAGCAGGTTGAGTACACCGAGGGCCTGTGGACTTCTTAGTGGAAGGTGGTTTCACTGATCACTTGCCTTTTGATGGTGACTTAATAGCAAAAAAGAACCAACCAGAGAAAGTAGTTTCTTGCATGCATTAATCTTTGTGTTGGTCAAAATGCAACTTTTTGCTTTGCTGTGCTCGTGTTACAGAGGCTTCTGTGTTCTCATTAACGCAGAAGAGAACTTGGACAGGAGGAGGCTCTGAGGAGACCTTTGGAGCTGTCTTCCACTACCTAAAGGGGGCTACAAGAAACCTGGAGAGGGGCTTTGGATAAGGGCCTGTAGGGACAGGACAAGGGGAATGGCTTTAACCTGCCAGAGGGGAGACTGAGATGAGCTCTTGGGCAGAAGCTCTTCCCTGTGAGGGTGCTGAGGCGCTGGCACAGGGTGCCCAGAGAAGCTGTGGCTGCCCCATCCCTGGCAGTGTTCAAGGCCAGGTTGGACACAGGGGCTTGGAGCAAGCTGCTCTAGTGGAAGGTGTCCCTGCCTGTGGCAGGGGTTGGGACTGGATGAGCTTTAAGTTCCCTTCCAAACCATTCCATGGTTCTATGAAAAGTGAAAACAAGAGAGCACTTAGAAAAAGGGGCTTTGAATTGTTTTTGGCCCGTTTGGATTGCTTGAAGTG
This sequence comes from Ara ararauna, assembly GCA_028858755.1. Taxonomy (NCBI): domain Eukaryota; kingdom Metazoa; phylum Chordata; class Aves; order Psittaciformes; family Psittacidae; genus Ara; species Ara ararauna. The sequence goes on from CM054381.1 coordinate 6,654,249, forward strand.
TTCCTCCAGCGGTTGTTTGCCATGCTGGAAGGGTTTTGTAAGGCCACAGTACCTAATTGTCCTTGTGTTTTCTCAAGGGTAACATGCATCTGTCTGGGTTAGGTGCGGAGAAGTGTGTGCTAGTGCGATGCTGTCTTCAGGATCTGAAAACCTGGATGCTCACTGCCCAGCTGTGCCAATGTAACCTTGGGCTTCAAACTTCTCTTTGGTGTCCTCTTCCAGTTAAAGAAGTGATTGTGTTACACTCCTTGGCATTGAACGGTTTTGTATTTACTGGAAATAAATACTCTTGGCATTGTGTGTGCGTAGCGGAGTCTCGGGGCCACATTTTTACTTGTCTTGCACCTATTGAGTACACACAGTAATATTACCAGAATAGTTTATTTGCCGAACAGGATCTGTTGCTTAGCTGGTTCCAGACAGCAACACTTGTCACAGACCACAAAGAGATGTTAACTGAACGTGTTATTTGGATACTGGTAACATCGTTCATTTGCCAAGTATTCTTGATGACTCTTTTGGTCTTCATTGCTCCTCCATAGCTTGTTTCCAGTTATCCCATTGCTTGTCTGTAGTCTTTTACCGAGCCTACAAGGCCGGCTGTTGGGTTTGAATTTTGTCAGACTCCTGCTGGGATCCTTTGGGTTTGTGCTTTTGTAAAAGCCTGTTTTGCTGGAGACTGAAGCTGGCAGGATGTGTTTTGTCACTCACTTCAAACCTGCTCTTCAGTTTTGAGTCCTTGTCCCTCATGCTTAGTGTCTGGTTTTCAGTTACCTTTGCTCCCAGGTTCCCCAGGTCCACGCATCGCGATGCTCCAAAGCAATGAAAGGAACCCAGCTCTTCTCAGAGAGGTCTGGGTACAGGGGGAAACCCCATGAAAATATGTGGGTTTGCGTCATTGTTTAAGCTGAGAAAAGGCAGAAACAATAAAACTGACTGCTTTAATAATCACAAATGTGGCAATCTGGTTACCTACTGAGAGGCATAAGAAATGGGAGTAAAAGCTGTGTGTGGTGGGGGGAAGGAAACACATCTTAGCGTTTTGATTTGATTTAGATTGTCTCTTCTATGAATGCTCTGTATTCGAGCCCTTGGGTGAGGGAGCTCCTCAGACTGCTCTGGTAACTCATGCCACCTGCATTTTGGTTGTGTTCTGCAGAAAACTGAAGTGGGCCAGGCTTGCTTTCTCCTGCAGTGGCCCATGTTGATAAAGCAATACATAACAGATGATTTGTGAAGTGACGCTTGTCACTGCTTGAATAGCAAGCAGATTTTGGGCAGTGCTGCTTCACCAGAAAGACTTGGGCAGTTGAAACTGAGAGGAGGAGAAGAGACAAATATCCCCTGTTCCTGGCTGTTTGGAGCTAGCTGCCTCAGAGTGTGTGGGGCAGGGGGGAGAATGGGTGAAATAAGGGGGGGAGAGAAGCGGGAAAGCACACAGAGGTTGCATAACAGCTTTGTAAAAGGGAACAATTAGGAAAAGACTGTAAAATCTCTTGGAAAGCTTCTGTGGTTTTCCCTTTGCGAGGAATTATAGCTTGGCCTTCCTCTATAAAAACTCAGGCTTTTCATTTTGTTTTCATGGTATTCATTGCTAGACACGTCCTGATCAACTTCATATTTTTTCCCTTGATGTTTTCCTGTTGGATATGACTTGTTTAAAAGCTGCTTCAAACTGCCCTCTACTAGTGCAGGGGAATGTTGTGTTGACTTGTGGTCATGGGCACACTCAGCCGTCTGCCCTCATCAAGTGATTTAACCTTTGTTCCTCAGACAAGAAGCGTTTAAAAACCAACAAGTTGCAAGTTGAAGATGGGATCTCAGACTAACAAGAAACTTCTTTCTAGTTTGGTCAAGATGTAGTTTTAACCTGAGAGTCCTCTGAGACAGCCAGTTAGTTTGGTAGAGGAGTGGAAAAGAGCCAGAGAGGTGCTGGGGGAAGCTGAAGGCAATGTGTGCAGCTCATGTGGCTTATCCAAGGTCTGAGGAAGAAAGGGCTTGTTCTTTTGGAGCATCGTTTAGACTGGAGCTGAAGAACAATTCCTTCCCCAGAGGGTGCTCAGGCATTGGAACAGGCTGCCCAGGGCAGGGCTGCAGTCACCGTCCCTGCAAGTGTTCACACACCGTGGAGCTGAGGCCTTCAGTGCCATGGGTTAGTGGTGGCCTTGGCAGTGCTGGGAATGGTTGGACTGGATGAGCTTAAAGGTCTTTTCCAACCTGGTTGATTCTGTGCTTCTATAATCACTCCAGTAGTTTGGACCAATCCATCAGATATGACTATTACTCTGGCAGTGTGTTGCCCACGAGGTGATGATGCCTAGGAACACATTCAGCAAGTTCTTCATCTCTCCATGGTGAAGATGTGTCTTGCTGAAGTGACAGGTTGAAGCCCGTGCTCTACAATCTGGGTTTGTTGCTGTGTTCACTCCCTTGTGTTCTTCCAGGTTAGATCTTCCATAGCCTTTCCTGGATGTATGTATCTGTGCATTTTATAACCAGCCATAAGCTGTTGGGTGACAAACTTACTGTAAGGGGTTTGGTTTTGCAATCATGGGATAAAATCATGTCGAGGAGATGACCATCTCCATGCTGGCAGCATAGCAATGTATTGTTTTAGATCTTTTCAAGCAGATCACTCTTATTGTGGGGAGCACTGACATCCAGTTGAACTTAACCTCCATTTATCTTTTAGGAGGAGCGGAAAAAACCACTGCCATTTCCTGCGTAGGAAATCATTCACTTTGTGATTTTTCTGGAGAACGGGTGCTTTAATGAGGTGTCTGTCAGCAAGACTTAATTACTGTTAAATTCTGTGAGCATTAGTATTCTGTAACAGGTTCTGTGTGAAACGGAGCTCCATTTGTCAAACGCACACGAGGGCATTAGTTTGGTACGGTTGGCGTTAGCTGTGAGAAGTGGCAGTTGGTCAGGGCTGCCCTGTTGCTGCTACTGGTGTGCAAGGTGTTGGAGGGTGTTGTACTGGTCTGAATCAGTGCTTTGTCCTGTATGCAGTTGTGTGTGAGGACGTGAGGAGGAAGGTGTGTGCAGCATCACAGCTGCATCCACACTAATGCCTTTGGACGTTTTGCCTTGAGTAAGCAGTTACTCACATTGGCTCTTCAGGATTAAAGGGAGATGAGCATCTTATGCTGGTCCCCTTTCAACCGGCCATTTCCAAGTTGTCTTCCTGTTTGAGTTTTCAGTTTCCTTCATTAAAAACCTGAAGCTTGGACAATGTTATCCTTAGCCTGTTAACATAGAATCTCAGTGCGGTTTGGGCTGGAAGGGACCTTAAAGTCATCCAGCTCCACCCCGTGCCACGGGCAGGGACACCTTCCACTAGAGCAGCTTGCTCCAAGCCCCTGTGTCCAACCTGGCCTTGAACGCTGCCAGGGATGGGGCAGCCACAGCTTCTCTGGGCACCCTGTGCCAGCGCCTCAGCACCCTCACAGGGAAGAGCTTCTGCTTTTTATCTAACCTATTTCAGTTCACCCCTTGTCCTATCGCTACAGTCCCTGATGAAGAGTCCCTCTCCAGCATCCTTGTAGCCCCCTTCAGGCACTGGAAGCTGCTCTGAGGTCTCCACACAGCTTCTCTTCTTCTGTGTTTTCCTCATATGCTCAAATAACTTGCGTTGTGTTTCCTCAGCAGAAAACTGTTCAGTTTGGATGGTGCATGGACAAAACTTTGTCTAGTGTGTGTTGCTCTAAGAAAATGATCCAAAATGTAAGCCTGAAACAATGAATGACTTCTGTTGGATGCTGTTCCCAGTAAGTATTCAGAAAGAAATGTTGGTCAAAGCATTCAGAAAGGTGCCTTTTCCCTAATGGCATTAGGGTTTTCCAGTTTTTGTTAGTGTTCGCTCCAGGTTGTAGGCATCCTAGAAGGAGAATTCATAGGTAAAATTGAGCTTTCCTGCAGGCTGGATTATAGTTTAGGGCACTGCATACTAATAGTGTTGCTTAAACGGAGCACAGGCACCTGTGTGGGGTATCTCAGGAGATACAGGGTCATGTTTCTTGTGGAGGTCTTGTTGGAGGGGTTGAATGATGGCATCTCTTATAAGCCTGGAGAGGGCAAGAAAACAGTAAGGTGCAGTTATCTGCTGCCCCATGCTTCTTTCCCAAGGAGACGGATGCCGTTTGAGTGTGGTTGGGGCTGTTGTATTGTCTTCAGGGCCAGTGAAAGAAAAGGCTCCCTCGGATGCTTGCAGCATCTTTATTGGGTTAGTGCTAAGCAGAGCCATTTCTTCCTCCATGTACAGCTCCAGTGCTGCTGTTTTCTGCTGTTTGTCAACAACCCAACCCCTGGATTTGTGTAACCCTTCCCTTTGCTGTGGGTAGTGATTGCTGTCGCAGATTATTGAGGTTCCCCATGTTTAGTTCGGTTGCTGCTGCTCTTACTCAGTGGCAGGGTGATGAAGCAAGGCCCACATGGGTTTGGTAATGAGTATGCACAAAACTTTTCATCTTGCCTTCGTTCTGTGATGAAGAGAAAGGGTAAAGCAAGGTGAAGAGGCCACACGGTCAGGTGTGTTTGGATCTAGTGTTAGAGATGCTGCTGTGTAACTGAGCCTTCCAGTGGACTGGAACAGATACTGGCTACAGTAAGCTGCATTTGCATTTCTGTTTTTCCTGACCTACTTAATGTAAATGAACATAATAAATTATCTTCCATATGGATTCTGTGATGCACTTCTACCCAAGACTGATTTTTCTGTTTGAATCTAATGGCAATGTCTTGATTGTGAGAAAATCACAGTCTTGGAGAATGGTCTGTGTTGGAAGTGAGCTCATCCAGTTCCAGCCCTCTGCCACAGGCAGGGACACCTTCCACTAGAGCAGCTTGCTCCAAGCCCCTGTGTCCAACCTGGCCTTGAACACTGCCAGGGATGGGGCAGCCACAGCTTCTCTGGGCACCCTGTGCCAGCGCCTCAGCACCCTCACAGGGAAGAGCTTCTGCCTAAGAGCTCATCTCAATCTCCCCTCTGGCAGGTTAAAGCCATTCCCCTTGTCCTGTCCCTCCATCCCTTGTCCAAAGCCCCTCTCCAGGTTTCCTGAAGCCCCTTTATGCACTGGAGCTGCTCTAAGGTCTCCCCTTCAGGAGCCTTCTCTTCCCCAGGCTGCCCCAGCCCAGCTCTCTCAGCCTGGCTCCAGAGCAGAGCTGCTCCAGCCCTCACAGCATCTCCATGGCCTCCTCTGGCCTCACTCCAGCAGCTCCATGTCCCTCTTGTGCTGTTGCCCCAGAGCCGGGTCAGGACTGCAGGGGGGTCTCCCCCGAGCACAGCAGAGGGTCAGGATCCCCTCCCTGAGCTGCTGCTCATGCTCTGGGGTGCAGCCCAGCACATGGGGGAGTTATGGGCTCAAGCTCACACTGAAGCTGGGTCATGGGGAGCTTCTCCTCCCCCAACATCCCCTCCCTGATGTTTTTATCCTCCCTCATTTTTACCTGCTTTCAGATGCTGGTAGAGAGGCTGACGGATGCGTTTGAGTAAGGAGGTTTAATCTGGCAACATGGTCAAAGGAGGAGGGAGAGGATTAGAAGTGGACAGCAAGGTAGTTATTCTGATCGCATGTGGCAGGTATCGAATGCTCTATCAGGGGTTGTACTCACCTATGTTTCTATTGGACTTTTCTTCATCTCTGTGCAGCGGTCAATGCTGTGCACTGCGCTGGAGTCATCCTGCTGCCTCATTTGCTCCCTGCACTTGGAATGGAGCATTGGATGATGGGCTTAATCATAATTGTGAATGGAATCTTGGCATTAGGAAAACTTTCTTGAAGCTCCCCACAAATTGTGAACTTGTGACAGAGAATCTTCATCTGAGCTTTTACATTATAAATTATCAACCCTATGGCATAATGCAGATGAGACTTCTGGATCAGCAGACCGAAAGGCTTATGTTGATGAGGGACCTGAGGGGTTCAGCCTGGAGAAGGCTCAGGAGGGACCTGATCGCTCCCTACACCTGCCTGAGAGGAGGATGGAGCCTGGAGAGGGCTGGGCTCTGCTCCCAAGGAACAAGGGATGGGACAAGAGGAAACGGCCTCAAGCTGCACCAGGGCAGGTTTAGATGGAGATGAGGAACAATTCCTTCCCCAGAGGGTGCTCAGGCATTGGAAGAGGCTGCCCAGGGCAGGGCTGGAGTCACCATCCCTGCAAGTGTTCACACACCGTGGAGATGAGGCCCTCAGTGCCATGTGTTAGTGGTGGCCTTGGCAGTGCTGGGGAATGGTTGGACTGGATGAGCTTAAAGGTCTTTTCCAACCTGGTTGATTCTGTTATTTTCTATGTATTGATGTGATTCAGGGCAAAGGGTAGCTCTGTTTCTGGAGGCAGTACCCCTTGTAGAAGATGGCTTTCTAAGTTGAAATCTTGTTCATTGGAATTATGAATCACTGAATGTAGCAAATACTTTCACTTTACAGTTTTATGAGTAACCCATGCTGATTTCGGGTGGATTTACACAGATTGCATGGTCTTGTTCACATATGTGGCTGGATGTGGCTATCTTAGGCTGATGTTTCCTGTACTAGTTTATGCTTTGTAAACAGAAATAGGTGGTGGTGGGACCTGCTGAATCTGATTCTCGTGTCTGGTTCATGGCACTGCAGGTGTAAAGATAGGTGGTGTTCCATTTAGGGGATGGATCAAACCCTTCTCAGTGCAGAAAGCTTGCACGCGTGAAAAAACAAAGCACGGTGCATTCTTTTGATGGGGGGATGAATGGTATGAATCCTTCATAAGCAGTACTGGGCTGATCTTGGTGAACTGGCTGGTGACCTGGTGGTGTGGAACAGTTGGGAGCGTGCCGTGGGGTTGACAGTGCAGACATAAAGGCCATCATACCACAGTGTCCTCATGCCAGTTACTGGCAGTGTTAGAAGTCTTAGCTGAATCCAGTTTGGCACTGAAAATGTGCTGCTTCTGGTCTTTGCTATAAAGATGCTGGTCTATAAATAACCTGACGTGGAGGGATGCTGAGAGCAGGGGAGTGGGTGAAGAACTGGTGCGTGGAACACAGGCACAGTGAGTGGTGGCAGAGATGGTGTCACGCAGTAATGCTGATCACACTGAGTGGGGTCAAGGCAGGCGAGTTTTGCATGTGGTAATAATTCCTTTGTAAGAGGAGAAGGAAGTAAGAAAACTGAGACTTGTAGGTAGATATTGAGCTCTTCCATCAACCTGCCAGTGGCTGGGCTGGCACTTTGCAAAGGGTATGTGCAATAAAAGCCCAAATAGCAGTTGGGTGAGGAGTATTACGCTCCAGATAGGAAATCTTATAGTGTAACAGCTAAGCCAGGCTGTCCTTGTGCAGGTCCTGTTAGAAATTGGCATTAGAGCTGCAGAGACACTATAAAGCCATTGCGCTTCTGTTTAATGAGGTGCTTGCCTCATTTAAAATGACAGAAAACCCCAAGCAACTTGAGATGTAGCTGTCTGATGCTAGAAGTAAGGGCATCTTCTTTGCATGGGGCTTATCACCTCTCCTCTGGAGAAGGATATCCAGTTATTGTATGCTTTCCATTCCTAGGTCTTCCCAAGTGCCATTCTGAATGACATTCCCCACATTCTTTCCTTTGCTGGAAGGAGTTGCTCAAGCCGGGAGGAACGGCGAGATAGCCTAATGAACTAATGCCTGAGCTTTCTCTTCTTTCTGCCGAGGGTATCCCCAGTGTGATATCCCCCAGTCTGAGGAGTTTGATAGGGACGTATAATCCTTCTTGCTGCCTTTTTGTCCCGGTAAGTAAGCATCTTCAGTGTCTACATTCACAACTTGTAAAGAGGAGCAACTTAAGGCTATATTTAAATGAAAGGGGGGAAAAAAAAGGAAGGCAGCATATTCTTGGCAATAATTTCGGCTTTTGCTGTAAACTGTCTGCATTCCCTGGGGGATGAGGTCTCCCTTTGTGAAAATCTGTTCTGGATTCAGTCTGTTTGACAATCTCGCTGTGTGACTCCCTTCCGTTCTGTGTTTTGGTGATGGAAACGAGCAGTGTCTGCTTCTAGGTATTGGGATTGTATTTTCTTTCTTTATCAATCCAAATAACCTCTTAAGTGTACTGGGGACAGATGAGGCTTGAATTCCTCCTCTTGCAACACAAGGTGTTCTCTGTTCTACACTGTAAATATTTATCTCTTGTCAAAGCAGAGCAGTTCCTATTGGGAACTGATCTGGCATGCGACAAGGTTTTCCTTAAGGAATTTGTTTCCTTTTATTTACAGTGTTATCGTATATTTAAATTCCAGGGCCTCAGTGTATAGCTCTGAGGCTTGTTCCTAACACTGGCAACACAAATGGAAAGCAGCACAGCCTCTGAATACAGCTAAATGAATTCTGAGCATATGCTGTAGCCAACCAACAAGTGTGGGTGTGAAATTCAAGCAAACACAAGAAAAGGTACTAATGTTTTCCAGCAGCTACAGGAGGACTCCTAAATGAGAAGGGCTTTCTGGGCAGTAGAGAATGGGCTTCCAATGCAGTGCTTGGGCTGGCTGTGATGGAAAGCGCATGTTTTGGGCATAGGTGTTTCAGTACCTGGCATTTTGCAGTCTCTTATCTCTTTCCCTGCTCTTCATGGGGCTCTTCCCTCCTAGAGCAGGCCCTCACAAACCCTTTCTATGTCTTCGTGTAGCCTCCTTGCCAGTAGATATGCTTTGTCATAACCTTTCTTCAGGAGCATCAGTGCTGGGAGCTTTACTGAGTGTAAATTGCTGTTGTGTTTACCACAGGTACGGAGCTTTTGGAGAGTTGGAGGGTGCTCTGAGCTCCGCAGCATCTCTTATTTGTGGGTAAATGACTTCTGTTGTATTGTGCCGTATGTGGGAGGCTTTTTCAGCTTGGAAAGGTCTGATTTGTTGGTTTTACATCTGTCCAGCTCCAGCACACAGCTGGTTTTTGATGCTGCTGGTGGCCGAGTTTCTCTGGGCTCATTAGGTAGCTGACTTCCCTGTGTACTTCATATAAGAGGAGAAGCCGAGGGCTGTCAAGTAGGTATCCCCATTGGAGTACTTTTTTTCCCCTTCTTTTAGGAAACAGGCTCCTGGAATAAGTTAGTGAAGCTGAGTTCAGGCCCTGCCATAGTAGAGAAGAGCTGCTTGTAAATGTGCAGAATGCATGTCTGGGGCTATATCCAAAGCTGGCCTTTGAGCTTGTCTCTCTGATTCAGAGGTGATAGGCAGATAAAAGGAAGTGAAAATAAAGAGAAATGCTTTCTTTGGTGCTCATGTTTCAATACAGAATCCCAGCCTGGTTTGGGTTGGAAGAGACCTTAAAGCTCATCCAGTTCCAACCCCCTACCATGGGCAGGGACACCTTCCACTAGAGCAGCTTGCTCCAAGCCCCATCTAGCCTGGCCTTGAGCGCTGCCAGGGATGGGGCAGCTGTATATGTCTCTACGTATATGTATTTACATATATATATATTATATCTATATACACATATGTGTATATATACATGTATATGTACATATGTGTATATATACATGTATATGTACATATATGCATATACACGCAAGTAAATATGTATATATATGTATATATTTATTTCCCAAATCTCTCTTTCACATAGATGTAGATGAATCCTTTCTATATTTAATCTTCCCAGATAGATATATTTCTGCTTGATGTGTCTCTCAAAACTTCAAGGACAACAGATGGATGTCCCAGTATTGCCTTTCAGAAGCAGCTCTCCCGAGTTGCTCATCTGCTGTCGTGTCACGTAAACTGCAGCTCTTGCTCTGAAGTATCTGCCTTCGGGGGTGCATGGTTGATACAGCCTTTATTTCCTCCTCTCTGACATCTTGTGGGAAATGGGCTGTTTGTGCCTTTGGGGCAGTAAGCTCTTTCCTGGTCTGTGGAAGGATTTGTAACTAGGAGTTGATGATGCTTTGTTAGGGTCGTTTACAGCTTCAGGTAGAGTCTTTTTCTTAGTACTTTTTATAGGACTTCCAAATGAGGGTGCTAAAAGGTAAATGTCCAAAACTACTTGCTAATACTGTTACGTTCAATGTGGGGACTTGTTTTTTAATAGAAACCTTGGAATCATAGAAGCGTTTTGGTTGGAAATGACCCAAGAGATCACCGAAGCCCTCAGTGCCATGGGTTAGTGGTGGCCTTGGCCGTACTGGGGGAATGGTTGGAATTGATGACCTTAAAGGTCTTTTTCCAGCCAGGTTGATTCTATGATTCTATGATCTAGTCCAGTATTTCCTTGAAGGGAGAATTAAAGCTGGCTTGGTCAGAGGGAACTCTTCTGTCTCTTGCTTTAACACAATGAAGTTCAGCAGAACTGAAGTTGCTTTTGGATGTTCCTGGCTTCTTCCTAGAAGTGGCTGCTGACGTACATATTTACTGGTATGTATTTACTGCCTTCTGTGCATCTGGATGTGGCAGCAGCCTCTGCTCCTTTTCACTTCAGTTTATCTCCCCATTCCAGCTCAGGAACAGATCCTGACAGCCTGCTTTCCCCTGCCCCAGCGTGTGGTGTGCTTTGCATGTAGGGAGCATGCATCTGAGGGAGCAGGGAGGCACGCTGGATTTGCAGTGCTGCGTGCTCTTGCTTGAATAGCTCAAATGCAGGGGAGTTGTTTGGATGACCCAGCAGTGTGTGTTTGCAGCATGGGAAGACATAGGGTACCCAGAGAAGCTGTGGCTGCCCCATCCCTGGCAGTGTTCAAGGCCAGGTTGGACACAGAGGCTTGGAGCAAGCTGCTCTAGTGGAAGGTGTCCCTGCCTATGGCAGGGGCTGGAACTGGATGAGGTACCCAGAGAAGCTGTGGCTGCCCCATCCCTGGCAGTGTTCAAGGCCAGGTTGGACACAGAGGCTTGGAGCAAGCTGCTCTAGTGGAAGGTGTCCCTGCCTATGGCAGGGGCTGGAACTGGATGATCTTAAGGTCCTTCCCAACCCAAACTATTCTATGGTTCTGTTCCTGTTCATGTATTTTAGAGTAGCAGTTCTGTAGCAGGGGATGAAGCAAAGGGACATTCTGCACAGCAGAGCTGTGGTGGCTAATGGCAGCTCAGAGAATTACTGAGGTTGGAGAAGACCATTAAGACCATCGAGTCCAACCATTCCCCAGCCCTGCCAAGGCCACCACTAAACCATGTCCCTGAGCACCACATCTAAATGCCTTTTAAATACCTCCAGGGACAGTGACTGCAGCACTGCCCTGGGCAGCCTGTTCCAATGCCTAGCACCCTTTGGGGAGCGAACTGTTCCTCATCTCCATCTAAACCTCCCCTGGTGCAGCTTGAAGCCGTTTCCTCTTGTCATCTTGGAAGCAGAGTAATTCTTCCTGGTGTAGCAGTTGAAGCTGTTAGTGTGAAGCTTTCAGGAGGATCTTTTGGAGCATGAAAAAGTGCAAAATCCCCTAATCCAGCCTAGGGAATAACAGATCCTGAAGTTTGGGCTATGGTGGTTGGAAAAGGGAGGGAGAAGGCTGAATAGGGTCAAACCCTGGCTTAAGTTACTTGGCTTGATTCCTGACCTGAAAGAGGGATGTCTTAGAGGGAAGAATAGTGTGTTTATGCTGTTTAGTGTGTAAAGCCATAAACAGGGGTATAATTTTTACTCTAGATCTAGAAAGCTAACACAATTGAATGCTTGCACATGTGAGCTTGAGCTCTAAGGCTTCCTTGAGGATGCTGACTTGAAGGCTCTTCAACTGGTGGCTGCCAGTGCTTTAAAACCTACCTTCGAAACCCCTGCGTGGCTCATACTGTGTCAGTCCTTGAAATACAGCCCAGTTTTTGTGGCTTTACCATCCAGTTTCCTTCTTTCAAGGACCAGTTCCAATTTCTCTTGCTGCGTTCATGTTGTGCGAGCAGACAAAATAGGATCTATAAATCATCATGTTAATGGAGCTCTTCCTTTACTCCGAGTTCAATAACAGCCCCGGTACTGGAGCAACACCTGGGAAGTAAAGTCACAAAGTCGGGTGGCTTCTGTCCCTCTATAGACAAGAGCTTCTTCAAAGGGTTTTGTCCTGTTTGCTTTGATGGTGCTATACCCCGAGCCCAAAGCCCCTCACGTACGTGTAGTTCCGCTTGTTCTTGCCTTGCTTTTCTTGCTTGTCAGCTGCAAGCTTGAAATATTGACTAAAGAGTCTAGTTGTTATTAAAGGCTGCTGTTGGTCATTAAAAATGGAACCCTGCTTAGAGGGCTACAGCACAGGAATTGACATCGTCCTGGTGATGGAGTTGATTTTCTATTCTAGCCATGTATGCGGCTCGAGACTGGGACTTGTGAGTTAAAAATGGAGCAAGCGGCATTCCCCCTTGTAGTCTCACTCCATGCCCTTGTCAAAAGCTCCTTTCCAGCTTTCTTGTTCGTTTAAAGGTTTTTTTAATGTCAAAAAGAACTGTTGACTTAGCTGCTAGTGTTCCGTGTTATCTGTGTTTCAGTGTTTGACTGCCAGCTCTGTCATGCTCTTACAGGTGTATGTCAACATCACTTTTCGTATGCTGATGAGGAGAGGAGGAAAGGTTTTCCCAACAAATAACACAAAGAAGATTATATTGCATTTTACCTCTAAAGCTGTGTTTCTATTTTCCTATTCACTGCGGTATCCTTTGCTTATATGTAAAATCTGTGCTTAGGTGATGCCCTGGTTAAGATCCTTTGAGTACGAAGATATGCAAACACATAATGCTCTACAGTTGTACACTGGGGAGACTGAGATGAGCTCTTAGGCAGAAGCTGTTCCCTGTGAGGGTGCTGAGGCTCTGGCACAGGGTGCCCAGAGAAGCTGTGGCTGCCCCATCCCTGGCAGTGTTCAAGGCCAGGTTGGACACAGGGGCTTGGAGCAAGCTGCTCTAGTGGAAGGTGTTCCTGCCCGTGGCAGCAGGTTGGAACTGGATGAGCTTTAAGGTCTCTTCCAACACAAAGCATTCCATGATTCATACGATTGTATGATTTTTGTTGGCTGTAGGAAAGCAGAGGCACATTAAAAGAAGCAATGGAAGAGTGACACCACAAGTTCATGAGGACTGTGGTCTGGATCGCTGTGTTGCTGTGGAAACCAGAGTGTTTTGGTAACAGTATTAGCATTCAAGGCAGAAGCAGTCAAACATGCCAACACGTAAACTGCAGCTCCTGTGATGCTCTGTTCTGGGGGTGAGGGTGTACTGTTGTCTCATGAGCTGGGCAATCACCCATGGGCCTGCATGCTTTCCTGCAGTGGACATTTGCACTCACAGCCCTGTTTCTGTAGGGCAGGCTCATGGGAGCTGGAGTTTAGGAGCGAAAGGGGATGTGTGTATGCATGGTGGTAGCAATTCCTGCCAGTGGCCTATTAAGGCTGCATTAATAGGTGTTTTTTGCAGGGGGTGTGTGATCTGTAGGTGTAGAAAATGGCATTGGTGTTGTCCTCAAGCAAAAGAGCTTTCTGGGGGTTAACAGTGAGTGTTTAAGCCACTTAACTGGGGCATGGAGGAACATAATGCAGAAATGAGCTAAGTGTCTCCTTCCAGACCGTGGCTGGGCAAGGTTGGGTGAGCAGGCATGCATGCATGGAGAGAGCCTTCTTTCTGCAAGGGAAGTGAGCTCATGGGCTGCATATGGGGAGGTGGAGGTGGTGGACCAAGGCTGAGATCCTCAGGGGTGAGCCAGGTAAGCCTGTGAAGCAATGGTAGAGTCCAGGCAGAAGAATGTGTTTGAATCCTGTGTTCAGCTCTTGGCCCCTCACTCCAAGAGAGACATTGAGGTGCTGGAGGGGGGCCAGAGAAGGGCAATGGAGCTGGTGAAGGGCCTGGAGCACAGTGTGATGGGGAACGGCTGAGGGACCTGGGGGGTTCAGATGGAGAAGAGAAGGCTCAGGGGGGACCTGATCGCTGCCTACAACTGCCTGAGAGGAGGATGGAGCCAGTAGAGAGCTGGGCTCTGCTCCCAAGGAACAAGGGATGGGACAAGAGGAGACGGCCTCAAGCTGCACCAGGGCAGGTTTAGATGGAGCTGAAGAACAATTCCTTCCCCAAAGGGTGCTCAGGCATTGGAAGAGGCTGCCCAGGGCAGGGCTGCAGTCATGGTCCCTGTAAGTGCTCACACACAGTGCAGAGGAGGCCCTCAGTGCCATGGGTTAGTGGTGGCCTTGGCAGCGCTGGGAATGGTTGGACTTGGTGAGTTTAAAGATCTTTTCCAACTTGGTTGATCCTATGATTCTAAGCTTGCATCATGCAAGTGGTGTCAGTCTGTGCTGTCAGCATGGCACCAATTGTTGGGGTTTTGTTGGCGTTCTTTCTGTGCCAGAAACACTGGGATTCCCACATTGCAGAACAAACCCCACAACCCCTTGTAATGCCCCTCTTCTTGTGTCACCTATTTTCCATTGAGCAGCAGAGGTCTAAACGTCCACTTGAAGATGATGCAACAACTTGTTTGTTGGAGACCTTGAGGCATGTTTCTTTCCAAGAGCATGACAAAGGTCAGTGCTTAAAAAGCACGGTGGTGCTGGTAGATGGGAACAGGCAGGTTCTTATCCTGCACTGAGCACCAGGGTAGTTGAGAGCACGGGGGATGAAGTTTCTGGTCCAAACTAGCACTGCACTGAAGTCGGTTCCAAAAGAGACTTGGGGAAATGTTTTAGTAGACAAAAGAATGATGTGACAGGGTTGCTTTAGACTGAATTATTTTTCGTGGTAATTAGATAGCATTCAATTAAATAACAGGGGAAAAAAAGAACTGGCCTAACCTTAAACAATGTTTGTTCTTGAAAGAAAAAGTCAATATTCTTTTTGCGAGTTAATGAAATAACTCGCAGTGATTGATGACACATGTACTCAGCTATTTTGTGCTGCTAGAGCAGATGGGTTGGGCACAGCGAGTGACCAGGAATTGTGATTCTTTGTCAGAAGGAACAAGAAGTTCAGATGTGGGTTGTAGCAGCTGAAGTACAGTTGGGGCTGCTCAGCCTGGAGAAGAGAAGCTGCGTGGAGACCTCAGAGCAGCTTCCAGTGTCTGAAGGGGGCTACAGGGATGCTGGAGAGGGACTCTTCGTCAGGGACTGTAGCGATAGGACAAGGGGTGATGGGTTCAGACTGAAACAGGGGAAGTTCAGGTTGGATCTAAGGCAGAAGCTCTTCCCTGTGAGGGTGCAGAGGCGCTGGCACAGGGTGCCCAGAGAAGCTGTGGCTGCCCCATCCCTGGCAGTGCTCAAGGCCAGGTTGGACACAGGGGCTTGGAGCAAGCTGCTCTAGTGGAAGGTGTCCCTGCCCGTGGCAGGGGTTGGAGCTGGAGGAGCTTTAAGGTCGCTTCCAACCCAAACCAGGCTATGTTTTTTTCTCCCTAGTTTTCCCTATCGATGTATGAGGATTTGAAAACACCCCAGGTAAAGAATGGTGAATTGTGCGTTTTTAGCAGTTGAGAAAGCTGAGCTGGAGTGAAAACGTGGTTGGCAAGTTTGGTGTTCAGTTGTTTCTCAAAACTAATTACATAAGTGTTGCGTTTTTTGTCTATATCAAGCTGTTTTAAAAGGGAAAGAAGGATTGTGTGTGCACAGGCAGTTGGAGAAAATAAGACTTGTTTTGCAACCTGCATTATTCATAGAATCCCAGCCTGGTTTGGGTTGGGAGGGACCTCAAAGCTCATCCAGTTCCAAGCCCCTGCTTCGCGCAGGGACACCTTCCACTAGAGCAGGTTGCTCCAAGCCCCTGTGTCCAACCTGGCCTTGAACACTGCCAGGGATGGGGCAGCCACAGCTTCTCTGGGCACCCTGTGCCATGTGGCTGCCCTGCACGAATTTAGGGGGATCTTACTATGTTGTGGAAGTTGTGTTTGGATCCAGGCACCCGAAAAGAAGCTTGAGGTGCTGCTGGGTTTGCAGTGGGAACGTTCAGTTGATGTGAGCGTGCTGCCTGCTGGTCACACTCACTGTTCCTGGCACTGATATGTTGTTTGGGGGGTGTGTGTGTGTGTGTTTATTAACAAGAATTGACCATTTTTGTTCACTTTTCAGTTAAATATTTCAGAGTTTTGGGGTTTTTTTGTGCTTTGAAGTCTTGTAGCTGTGATCTGCAGGGAAGGGATGAAGAAATGAGGATGTGGTCCATAAACTCCCTGCATTCTTTTACCTTTGGTCCAGCGCTGCTTTCAACAATCTGATTTGAACTCTTTCCCATGCAGAAATACTATGATGGAGGCAAAACATAGGATGAGGGAAGAAGAGGGCTTCAGGAAAAGCCAAGATGGTGGAGTTTTATAGGTAACTGCCCAATTTGTTCCATCTCCTCCAAGGCTTCGGAAGCAGCTGGAGCAGGCTCCTGAGGCAGACTTCTCTCCTTTCTGCCTCCCACGTGGATCCATCTGTGAGACTGCTTGTTCTTGCTGCTCTTGCTGAGAAACTGGATCGAGCTCAGAAGCATCCTGCTCCTTCAGACCCTCTGCCAGAGCCTTGCTAGTTACGGAGGGCTCGGGAATCCTACATATTCCCAGGTTTTTACACAGAGGCAGTTGCATTTCTCAATCTGCAGCTATTCCATGAGCGCTGTTTCTGCTTGACTCTAAACCCAGTTTTCCAAGCTGTTGCCCCCTCTATGAAGTGGAGCTCCCACAGAGTGAACATGAGGTGGTATTTCCAGATTTGCTCATGTTCCTAGAGGTGATCTTGTGTTCAGAGGCTTGGATCATGCATTGGAGGCTTTAGGTCCACTCGTCATCCACTTGGTTGTTCCCAAAGCCTGTTTTTTTTGCTTCCATGTGGATTTGAGATGCCTTCAATGCTGCTTTAACAGCAGTGCTTATCAAGGTCTAAAAATAAGGGGGATACGGGTAGATCCCATTTTCATCTGTCCAGCTATTCGCGTCATACATGGGGAAGCAGAAATGATGTTAATACTTTGTGTACTCCTGGCAATGAGGGTATCATGATATTCACCAGAAGATCTTAATGTTATTCTTTTTAGGACATGAAGGCATCTTCAGCTTTCAAAGCAGCTGTAACTGTTGGTCATGGTGGTCTGCAGATGGTACCAGGGGTTTGATGCAGAAGATGTAGGAAGTACATTTATAGAATCCTAGAATGGTTTGTTTTGGAAGGGATCTTAAAGCACATCCAGCTCCAGCCCCCTGCCACGGGCAGGGACACCTTCAGCTAGAGCAGGTTGCTCCAAGCCCTGTGCAACGTGGCCTTGAACACTTCCAAGTAGAGTCATAGGATCAGCTAGGCTGGAAAAGACCTTTAAGATCATCAAATCCAGTGAGAAAAAACCGGCTTCTGCTAAGGGCAAGCTCTAATGGTGGCATTATGTGTTAGTTTAACACCTGTGCTCAAATATCAATGTTTCTACTGAAATACCAGTTTGGGTTAGTTTCTCATCGTGTGGATTGACACCACTAAGGTGGAAAGACTGCCACCAGAGATCAGTTGGAGCTGGTGACTTCACTTCAAAACCAAAGCATGGGAAAGGCAGCCTTAGTTAAGGGGTCTCCATGCTCTGGCCATTACAGTGGAATGTTTCTCAACAGCAGGAACTAAAAGGAGCTGAAATGGTAGAAGGCATTTTGTCTTCGCTGTTTTTAGGAAGAATTTGTGCTGCACGTAGTGACTTCTGTGTATGTTCCTCTCATTGAATAGCTGTGGGTTAGTTCTGTGTTAATAAGGTGGCTCACAGTTAGTTACTGGTGTTGTGCCGTTTGTGGCTGGTGTTCAGTTTGTTCTCCTGTCTGCTGGTGTCTTCAGTGCATGTATAGCACTGCTTAACAAGCCACTGCCTAAAATAAAGCAGGATTGCTCCAAAAGCAACTACCAGGAACTGTCTAGCAATGTATTATAGTCTTCCCTGAAGGAACTGTGTAAATACACAGTAAGTATTGGTTATTCTTGAAGTCTTAATACACATAGACTGTAATTTAGCACTTAGGATGAATGTGGTTAGAGAGAGAATCTCTTTCTGAACACTGTAGCATACAAAACCTGTCACAAAGTTGAAATGTTTCATGTGAGCATATAAGCAGTAAATGCTCACAGCACATATCTGAAAGTGGAAGTTGAAGGGAGAGGCAGAAACACACTATTTGTTCTACTCTTGGCTGCTATGTGAGAGTAGCACTTGTAATGGTTGGCATTGAAATGTCAGCATTTGCTAAACAAATGCACTGTGTTTTAATTCCTTCAAGTACTGGGTAATGATTCTGTATTTCTTAGATGGTACATTTGAATCACTGTGTGGAGCTCTTGATCTTAAAGGTAGGAGCCTCTTGGCTGTGCTACTGCAAGATAAGAGCGTGGAGAAAACAAGTAGCAAAGACGGGATGCTCCAGTAATAAGGGCCAGACTGGTCAGTCTGGATCTGTGCTAACTGTGTGAGAAGCTGTTTGTAACAGCGGTTAGGTTGGGCTTTCTGCTTAATTATTAGTTACACACTTCTAACTGTAGCGAAGGCTTCAGCTACTCAAACTCACTCTGCTCGCTGTTCTTCTGTGTGGGAGCCTGTGTGCTGTGAAGGTACTTCCAGTTGTGTTTTAATGAATGCAGGTGTACTTACCACTTGTGTGGAAGCTCAGGAAGAGTTTGCTGTGACATTTCAGTGCAAGTGTAGAAAGTTGTAAGGAGTAAACTGTTGTGCGAGGCGGGACTGTCACATCCCAGAACTGAATGGATTTGGTGACTGGAGAGTGGGGTGTAGGTGTTTTGTCTTTAAAGGTACTTTGATTGCCACATTCTCCAGCAGCATCCACAATGTACCTTGGGAAGCGTTTCACAGCAGGACATGCACGTGGTGACAGCCCTCTAAAACATTCTCCTGCAAGCCAGTGACTTGTCTTGTAAAGAAGCACTTGGTGGTTGTACCCCTTGCTATGGAAGTCTGTCCATTTGCTTTTGGAATTCAGGCACTCTCGTACGTCATAGCGCAGTGAAGAAGGAGCATGTGATGCTTTCTGCTTCAGCTTTCCACACCAAGTATCTTTTCTGATCTCTTTCTTCCCTTCTTTTCCACCCAAACTCTTTCCCACTCTTTTTCTGGGAGAAACTTCTTGCTCTGAGAGAAATGGATGGAAAACAAAGGGATTGGTGACTTCTCTGCCGTGATTCTGCATCACTGTAATATCCTTAAGTCATCTCATGATCTGCTTCACCTGCGTGAGGAATTTGTACCAGAGACAGAAACACCACCTATGGAGACCTACAACTCTTAGAGAGGATGACGATGTTTGGGGCCTGCAAATGTGTTTTCTGGGAGAGGTCTGGTTCGAGAATCGCTCAGGAAAACCAACGGGCAGTGCTCATGGAACGTGGTCTCCAGGGACAGAGTCAGTGAAGCTGTTTTCTGCTTGAGAAGCAGAAGCTGAAGTGATGTTGTCAAAGGGTTGTGTCAGGTCCTCAGGACTGCTGCTGCCGGTCTTGTCAGCTCGCAAAGCAGTGGCTCTGGAGACATGGTCCCTAGAGAGAAGAATCAGCCCTCGAGACTGTTTCACACTGCCTCTGCACTAAATAAAGATGCAGGAAATCATTTTGTGGTCAGAGTACATTATTATTGCTTTCAAACAGCTATATGCCTTTCCTTTGTCTCCTCCTCCTTTCATATATATAGATCCTGTATTGGCAGGGTTTCATAAACAACCACTGCAGAGCAAAGGCAGCTTTTGTCTTGTTCCTCTGGGTAAACTTTGGGGTCTCTTGTCAAAGAAGACTTAACCACCAGCTCTCCATAAGTGTGAGTCTGTGCAAAGCATGGACATGCTGCAGCCTCAGTTTGTTCACCGGCTGCATGGTAGGAAGCCAAGCAAGCACCAGGATGGTGTCATTATCTTACATGGAGCATGTGGGATTAAGCTTAATACTGTTTATGCCTGTTAATACAGGAAGGAACCTAATACCTTGGTTGATTTTCTTTTTTGAGGGGAGTGTGTGATGGAAATCATCTTGTTATAATAATTTAATCTGTGGTGTCAGGCTGAAGGATCGTGCAATCTCAGACTGGTTTGGGTTGGAAGGGACCTCAAAGCCCCTCTCCAGGTTTCCTGTAGCCCCTTTAGGCACTGGAGCTGCTCTCAGGTCTCCCCTTCAGGAGCCTTCTCTTCTCCAGGCTGCCCCAGCCCAGTTCTCTCAGCCTGGCTCCAGAGCAGAGCTGCTCCAGCCCTCGCAGCATCTCCGTGGCCTCCTCTGCATTTGCTCCAACAGCTCCACGTCCCTCTTGTGCTGTTGCTCCAGAGTTGTCATCTGTGATCATGCTTTTGGATGATGGGTGTTTCCATGGCTTTTAGAGATCAATCCCCAGGATGCTGTAGTGCTGCTACAGAAGTGCCAGGATGCAGAAGGCGCTCTCCTAGCATCCTTTCTGCTGTTCTCTTCACAGAGTTGCCCTCCTTGTCCTGCTAAAAGACAGTGTCTTTTAATACTCAGGGGCATGAAATGCAGCACAGCTTTCTCTGGACGTAGAAATAATCTTCAAAGCAGAGTGATGAGTATAATAGGTGTATGTTACACCATGTTTTGATGCGCTGAACCATCAAGCTGTTAGGTTTGTTTAACTGAGGGTTTCAAGTGATCTTGTCAGCTGGCTGTAGTGTTGCCATCCGGGGGTGGTGGTGGCATGCCCTGAGAGGGCCTGCAGATGAAGCAAGCTGAAGCATACCATTGATGGTATCCTGAAGCAACCAGCCTGACTTGGCTTAAAACAATCTTGCAAGTTCACCCTTAGGCCAAGATTTTTATCTTGGTTGAAGTACCACAGCAATTTCAGCTCTGGAAACCAGAGCTTTGTAAATAGAGCTCGCCCATAACTTTAATGACTGGGTACTGCACATCTGTACTTGGGGCTTGGAGAGGGGCACATCTGGAATAGGCTGGGGAGGGGAAGGTGAGCATTCACCCTCTCAGAACATTTGTGTGGCAGAACTGGAACATTTCTGTTCCTTATTACTAAGGCTTTCAGTAGCTGAGAAATGTATGGAAACAGACTTGGAAAACTGTTGGATTACTTGTATTTCCTAGTTCACATGGAATTCTGTCTCTTAATGGCTGGCAGGATACCCAGTGGGGGAAAAGTGGCCTTGGAAAGTGAAAGGACTAGTGCAGAACTGAGTTGTGGGGTGGGTTTGGGGAGCAAGGATGGATGGAGGTAGGGACCTTTACAAGGGCCTGTAGGGACAGGCCAGGGGGAATGGCTTTAACCTGCCAGAGGGGAGACTGAGATGAGCTCTTAGGCAGAAGCTCTTCCCTGTGAGGGTGCTGAGGCGCTGGCACAGGGTGCCCAGAGAAGCTGTGGCTGCCCCATCCCTGGCAGTGTTCAAGGCCAGGTTGGACACAGGGGCTTGGAGCAAGCTGCTCTAGTGGAAGGTGTCCCTGTGCTCTTTGTGCTTCTGTTCTAGGGTTTTTGCAGCAGGAACCAGACTCAGAAAGGAATAAGCTTGATCATACCAGTCCTGTTTGCTGCACCTGATTAAATAAGAGTGCGTGGTTTAGACTCTTGCTCGTTTTAGCCTACTGTTGTACTCACCCTTTCTGCCCTGTAGTCTGAAACGTGCCATCCCCACAGGCTTGTGCCTGGTGCTTGTTGGGCTGTACCTAGGGAAGGCCTCCAGCTGAAGTGCCAAAGCTGGAATGGTCAGCGTGCCACTGCTTCTTGTCTGTCAAGACAATTCCCTAAGCCAGCAGGCAAGCATGGGACTCCCTTGGAGACAGCAGAGAAGCTCCATGCAACACTCCTGTGCCTCCCATCCTGCTCCCCATAGACCTGTCTGGCCAAAACTGACTCTGAAGTTACTCATGAGAGGCTTGTACTGCTGTAAACAAACACGTCTCACCCCATCACGTACAGTGTGTATCTGGTTAGTAGTGGGCAGGCTGCCCGAGCAGCTCATCGTGGCCATGATTCGGTCCTTGCCCATGCCTGAGGAGCTCGTGTGCCTCCAGACGATGCTGTTCCCACAGCTGTGTGTGAGGTGGTTGCCCTTGTCCTGGAAATCAGTGAGGCACAAGTAGAACAATCTCTGTTCACTATTTTATTGGTTAGTGGGAGTTTCCTTGGAAAACCCCATAGAACTCCAAATATACCAGGCAGAGGGGTAACCAGCATTTTACTGCTCCTCATCTGAGAAGTGGTTTTGGGAGGTAGTGGCAAAATGACAGATTTACATAAGAATTGTGGCAGATTGGGGCCTGACAACAACTTCTGACCACTTGGGAAATGTCTCATTAAAGTGCATTTACATCGGTGCAAGTGGTGGCTGAATATTAGAATTTGGTGGTGACATGAGTTGGGAAATGACTGCTGTCGTTATCCTGGGAGGTCTGGTGTCCTTATCGTAGAATCCCAGACTGCTTTGGGTTGGAAGGGGCCTCAAAGCTCACCCAGCTCCAACCCCTGCCACAGGCAGGGACACCTTCCACTAGAGCAGGTTGCTCCAAGCCCCTGTGTCCAACCTGGCCTTGAACACTGCCAGGGATGGGGCAGCCACAGCTTCTCTGGGCACCCTGTGCCAGCGCCTCAGCACCCTCACAGGGAAGAGCTTCTTCCTTGTGTCTAACCTAAATCTACCCTTTGAGCAAGTGGTCTAGAGGAGGGTTTCCCTACTTGTGGCAGGGGGTTGGTCCCTTCCAACCATAACCATTCTCTGATTCCGTAAGTGGCAGTGGGTGGTAGTTAAAGTCTTTGACCTGGTTTTGCTGCCTTATTGAAAAGGAACATGGATATCTGAGCATGGTAAGAGCTCTTCCAAGAACAGATGGTACAGATAAGTTGTGGACAGATGCTCATTGTGCAAGCGGCAGTGGTAGTTACTATCATCATCATCATCCCCCGCCCAAGCCATCTTGCTGTCTTTTTGCTGGAGGTCACCACACCCTTAGATCTGCTGGTGGAGCAGTTTGGGGTGAGTGCTCCCCACTCTGCTTTGAGCAGAGTCAGCTGGATTCATTGAGATGGGGTGACTAGTCGGCTTCTGCCAGCAGGCTGACTTCATATGTGCAGTGGGTTGGGGAGTGCTGGTCTTGTTCTCTAAGCTGGGAAGGCAGAAATGCCTCGTCAGGGCAGTGAGGAACCCCAGGTACTGGCTGTGTGTCAGCACATTGTCCTTGGTGTCCAGGAGAGGTTATGTGTTTGTTGGGAGTCTGGGGAAGAGAAGGCTCCTTAAGGGGAGACCTTAGAGCAGCTCCGGTGCCTAAAGGGGCTGCAGGAAAGCTGGAGAGGGGCTTTGGCCAACAGGACAAGGGGAATGGCTTTAACCTGCCAGAGGGGAGATTGAGATGAGCTCTTAGGCAGAAGCCCTTCCCTGTGTGGATAAGCTTTAAGGTCCCTTTCAACCCAAACCGTTCTGTGATTCTAGGGCTTTTGGGGACAAAGAAGGGAAATAACCTATGGTTGTGAAATACTTCGGTTAAAGGACACACTTTGATTTCATAGAGTCACAGAGTGGTTTGGGTTGGAAGGGACCTTAAAGCTCATCCAGTTCCAACCCCCTGCCATAGGCAGGGACACCTTCCACTAGAGCAGCTTGCTCCAAACCCCATCCAACCTGGCCTTGCTGATGTTGTAGTTTCATGAGGGTGGGCAGGGGTACTTACTCAGTGGTCTTTTTCACCCACTTTTCTTCCTCCCTCTAATGTACAGCTTAAAACTAATAGGGAGTGGTGGGTTTATTTTTTCCCTTGGGGCACTGTGAAGTTGCTTCTTAATAATCTGCTGGAGTGGGAGTGGATTTGCTTGTGTGGGATTTTTTCCTTCCTGCTCCAATCCTGCTTCTTGGCACCGAGGAGTTTTTCTTTCGACTTCTTTGGGGAACAGATGCCTGAAGTACAGTTACCACTCATACATATGGTTTGGGAAATATGGAAGCTGTTGGACCGAAGTGACTTCATATGGTGCTGTTGGAGGCCGAGAATTAACATGCAAGTTTGGGTTTTCCAGGCTCGAATGTGGAGTTGAAGTTTTATTGTTTAAGTCTTGCTTTTGAATGCTGTTAAAATATTAGGCTGCAGTTTTATGGTTATTAATCAAAATTGCATCTCTAAGTGAAAATTACTCTCTGCAACCTTGAAAGCCTAAAATAGCCTCCTAGTTTGAATCTTCTGGGGATAAATACATTGTCTAATGTGTAATTAAATGGTTGTAAGTCTTAATTCTCTAATGCAGGCATCTTTTTCTTTAATTGCAGGTTCCCATTTTGAAAGCCATTAGAAGATATTCTGCCACCCTATTGGATTACTTCTCTACAACTCAGCATGTCCCTGTGCCCTGGATTTTATAAGGTGGCCATGATTTAATCCCCACTTCCCATTTCTATGTATTGGTGAAACATTGGAGCTCTTTCGAGCTGCTGGGTCTTGCGTGGAAACTGCTCCGGCTCCAGTCCCTTCTCCAAAGGACTTGACGTCACCAGCAATGAGCTCCCAAAGCCATCCAGGTGAGGGCAAACCCACTTGAAATGCAGTAACAGCAGCAAAACACCACGTGTTTGTTGCATGAAGAGACTTGTTGTTGGGTTCAAATGATAATGCAGTCCCTCTCCTTGTACTGCTACTTTGTGTAAAGCTCTGACTTGGCCTTTTGATGGAGAATTGGGATGCTGTTAGCAGAGTGCCAAGGAAATCCTGCCTTTTTAGGGTTCTGATTGTTGCATTACATGTCACTGAAAGTTGGAGGTGGTTTTGGAGATAACCAGATGTTCAGTTTGTTAAATCTATGCTGATGAGTCTTTATGGTCTGTAGTGTACCTCTAAGGAATGGTCATGGTTCTGCTGGTGTGTCTTTAGTGATATCCAAGGAAACTCTTTGCCTTTTAAAGGACGTTTTAGTAGGGAAGAATAATTCTGTTGCAACAAGAGTCAGTTGATCCATTTCAGTGCTGTCTGGGGGAGCATCCCTGATGTGCCTTATAATTTAAAGTCATGATTCATCACTACAAAACTGCATTTCTATCTGTCAAGAGGATCTGGAAGAACCTCAGTCACCTGCTTTCTTGCTTCAAGTTGCCTTCTACGTTAGTGTTTAGTGAGTTTGGGGTAACTTTAGGCCGAGCTTTGTGATTTAGTGCTTTGGAAGAAGAATGTTGTGCTCTCATGTGCCTGCTTTGGCTGTTGCAGTTTATGGTAGAAGAAGATGGCAGCGGGGAAGCAAAGTAATCCAGCAATAGGCATGTGACAGGACTCAACTATGCCTTGGAGAGATCACTTTTGTGACTTGAGTTTAATCAGTCTAATAAGGCTGAAGTGTTAAAAGCCAACAAACAGCTCCTAAGATTTAAGGAACTGTGTATTTGTGGGTAAAATTTGCTTCACAGTTCCTTCTAGCAGCCTATTTGTGTTTCTGAGGCTCTGAGCAAGAAACGCTGCAGTCGGTGGGGATAGTGGAGTTTACAAGCAGCAGCCTTGAAAACCTCACCTTTGTGTATGAGCTGAAATGGTTTCGAAGTCTCTAAAATGAGCAGGGTTATGGAAAAGAACAAAATCTGGCTTCAACTTCCATCTTTAAAACTTGCTTCTGGTACTGCGGGGAGTTGGGAAATGAAGTGGGTTTGGAGGAGTGTGTAGGTATTCACCTGTGACAGTTTCTTGCACTGGGGTGTTTTCCAAAGGTTCTGTTCTTCAAACAAGTGGATAGTTACTGGAATACTGCCTCAAGTACAAGTGAGGAGCTCAGAAAGCCACCTGCTTTTATCTCCTTGGGGTAGCATAGGTGCAATATATTCAAACCCCATCAAACTTGATAGCGCTTTACTTGTTCAGGAGCAGCTCTCCAGGTACTTGGGAAAGGGGGGTGTCCTTAGTGGGGCTGTTCTGTTGATGCAGGACCACTGGAACTGCAGTGACTCTTGCTGCTACAGCTGGTGTAATCCAAACCCAGGGAGGTGCTGGATGGCCTTGGACCTCTGTGTGTTCTCCTGTGCTTGTCTTCCTACACCTTCTTGGCCCTCGCCACATAAGACCTTGGAGTGGCACATGCGATGGCTCAGTAAGAATTGCAGTTGTGACTACTGTGTGTTTGGTAGAACATAAGACTACTAATAGGGGAAAAGCTTGTCTACTCTGGTAGTTAACCCTCTCAAATGTAAAGAAACTATTGCAGTTGTATTTAGAAATACAGCTTAAATTTCCTACTGATGTGAAGGGGGTGGGATAGAAACTCAAGGCCCATTGTCAGCTGGTCCCCTGGAGATCATTTAAAGGGTGAAAATGATGGCTTTAAACTAAAAGAGGGGAGATTCAGGCTGGATGTGAGGAAGAAGAAATTCTTTACAATGAGGGCGGTAAACCACTGGCACAGGTTGCCCAGAGAGGTGGTGGATGCCCCATCCCTGGAGACATTCCAGGCCAGGCTGGATGTGGTTCTGAGCAAGCTGATCTACTTGTTACGGAGCCATAGAATGGTGTTGTGCAGGTAGGCTTTGTCTGAGCATATTCTCAAACAGTATCAACCTCCACAAAGTCTTAAATCTCATCAAATGCTATTGAGAAACTCTCCCTGTGCCCTCCCTATGTGTTGGGTTCTTCCTTTGCCTGTAGTTCTAAGCATGGGGTTGAAACTCTACAGTGTGTGATGGTCATGTACCCAGTGCATTGTGGTATTCTGACTGCTTGGTTCTCTTTTAGAGTCAGTTGTGTAGTAATAGGTAGAAATAGTTTCCCAGCCTTGCCAAAGATGATGAACTTCTCCTGTCAGTTCTGATAGCTCTTTTGATTATATGGCTGCAGGTAATTCTTGCTAATGATGGCCATGGTTTAAGAGAAGGCTCTGGCTTAACTTGAGCCTGTTAAGCCTTGCTTCAGTGGATACAAGCTTTCTTCTCTAATCTCATGGGCTGTTTTAGGAGCAGTGCTATCAAACTGCTGCAGCAGAGATGAATGGAAGTGGTTTGCTTTTAATTTCTTTCCCCTTTTTTCTGCCTTTTCATGTGCAAAGCTCAGTGGTGAGAAATGGTGGGTCCTGACGGCTTCTCACTGAACAAAGTGATATGAAGAAGACTAAGTTTCCTAAGAGAAGTATGAATTTGCCCCCTCATTCTGCCCCTGTCACTGCCACTTCTTTTGTTCTGTTTGGACTATACTTTCTCAGAGCGTAAGACATAACTTTGATAGGAGTAGGAATACCCAGGTGGGAGAAGTTAGTCCTCAGTAACTTCCAATAGGTAAATCAATCTGTCTTGAGCCATAGGTGTAGGATGTAGACTCCCCAGAGTGCAGCAGAGGGGCAGAATCCCCTCCCTGACCTGCTGGGCAGGATGAAGGGTGGGAGGCAGGAGGATGGGCTTTCCCATGCAGTGCTGGGAGTAGGAGGCTGCATAAGACCTAGTCAAGACAAAGCTCAGAGGCATGATATGCCCTTTGGCTTTTGGCAGAGGAGTCGCTGCTTCTAACAGCACTGGAACAAAGTGGGGGAAAAAACTACACTGAAATCATACTAAAAAAGATCAAGTTGCTGCAAAGTATAATTAAGAAAATGAGGCTAATTAAGATAACATGGAGGATTATGGCAAAGCTCAGGGGAAAGCATGTTTAGTTTCACTTCTTAACCTATTCTGTTGCCCACAGTTTACGCTTACCTTAGGTAACCTGTGGTGCTGATGCTGCTCGTGTTACTCACAACCCGTATGTGTGTGTTCCCCCACTGACCTTAAATGATTTCTTGTGGTTGCCTTGAACTCCCCCCCCCCCCTTTTACTTTCAGTGCCTTGAGTTTCACTATCAGTTGGTTCTTTAATCAGGAAAGATTGTTCTGCTGATACTAGTTCTACATAAAGATTAGCTTAAAAAAGCCCAAACACTTGAAGTTAATCACTCAACTGATTTGTATTTGTTTAAAGTTCACTTTCCTTTGTAAAAGCTGCAAATCTCCATGTTCAATGAAGCATTTTGTTTGTGAAATGTTATCTTGCAGGGATTAGCCAGTGGGAATGCAAATGCTCTGTTCTTTCTTCCACGCTGCTCTCCCGGAGCTGCACATTTCATTTCCATTTGGAAGTGCTGAATGTTTGATAATTAGGAATATTGAAGCTGAAGAATGAGCTGCCTCTCGGATACACACAACTCTGCAGCAGCATCATAAAGCCTGAGAGGAGATACCAGAGGAAGCAGAACGCTCCCCGCTCCCACACCATGGGAAGCTGAGCACCTCACGTGCTGTGATTTGCTGGGCTCATGACTGCTTGTGTGTGGTGGTGGTGCTTTATCTGCTGAGTGCAAGGAGCCCCTCTCCTTTCCCAGGCCGTGGCTCAATGAGGCGTGCAAAGCCATTTCGGAGCTTGCCTTGGGAGTCTCTCCAACAGTTTGCACCAGGCAATAAATATTTTATGCCTTCTCTTTTGAAAGATGAAGAAGTTTCTGTGCAGATGCATTTCAAAGCGGCTTTAAATGATACTGACCTACTTTCTGGCACTCAGGATGCTGTTTCTGTAAGTAATCTGGGGGCAAGAGCGTTCCTTAAGGAAACATAAGGACTAGAGGAGTCATTTCCAGGCTTCCTTCAGCCGGGCTGGGGCACAGCTGATACCTGGTGGCTGTCCTCTGGAAGAACATCTGGCCAGTGTAACCCTGCTTCCTCTACCTGTCTGCTGCTCTGCTTCGTTATGGCTGGGTTATTCTATGCTGGGCATCCGGGCTCCTAGTAAAATACCACTGGTAGTGAGTATAGGTAGAACCTCATGATTTCTGAGGCTGTCTTTACATCATTTTTTTGGTGGAGATACAGAGATTTCTCCAGACCCATTCCTCCTCTCACACTGCCGTGTGTGTGCTTCATGGGAAGCTCTAGTTTTGGGGTAAGGTTCAACAGTTTGGCAGGTCCAGCAGAGGTAAAAGGAGTTCCTTAGAAGGAATGCTGATGCCTGTTCTTTACAGCAGTAGGGTAAGTGTTCAGCATGTAGCCTAGGAGCTCACTAGCAAGAACTGCTGCTATGCCTTGAAGCTGTTGTCCTGAGCAGTCTGGTCCCCCAGGTTTGGGATTTGGTTGAGAAGGGCACTCAGCAATAAGGTCTTGGCAGTAAGAAGCTTGGTTAGAATAGCTGAAAACCCTTGTAGATGTGAATGGGGCATGTCTCAGTATACTTTTCTTTCCTCAGCCTACGATAGAATACCTATTCCACTTGCGTTCTGCTTCTTATATATCATGAAATCATGTAAGCTGAGCCTGTCCTGGATATCCTCTGAGAACAATCGTATCATTTTGAGGACCTCGGAAGTTTTAAGGCTATTACCATGAAACCTGTGAAGTTTTCCCTTTTTGGAGCATCAAATAGTTGAGACATTCTGTACGAGGTTTTTATTGTACCCTCAAAAGAGAAGAATTGTTTTGTGCTTCAACTTGGGGTTCAAGTTAGTTCCTTCTAGGTCAGTGTCCCTGCGAAGTATGCTCCTCTCATGTCTACTTTTGCTTTAAA
Organism: Ara ararauna; assembly: GCA_028858755.1. Lineage (NCBI taxonomy): Eukaryota > Metazoa > Chordata > Aves > Psittaciformes > Psittacidae > Ara > Ara ararauna. The sequence continues at coordinate 6,683,557 of CM054381.1, forward strand.
TGCAGTTCTTTGCACTTTGGAATTCTTGAAAAGCCTCTTTCTAAAGTAAGTTTTTTTAGCCTGTGATGTATCTTGCAGTGCAAAGATGAGAAGCAGGTGCTGCTGCTGAGACGCAGGGAACTCTGGCTTGTTTGGAATGAGGTACAAGGTAGGAAAAGGATATCAAACAGGTTGCACTTTTAAAGTCAGGTGATGCTGTTTGAGATGGTCCTTGGGACCCTGCGTCTCACTTGGAAAGGGAAAAAACCTTTTTCTATACAGTTACTACATTTTTATTGCTCACTTTTGGTCAACCTGGATTTGAGCTGTGTCTTATCTCATATCTACTTCCCCACATTACGTTATTTACTGGACGGTACCAAGGTGGATATTCTCAGCCTGTCTTTCAAGGTATTTAGCTTGTTGTCTTCACGCCAGGCTCTCGCACTGCTGAGGCTTGGTTGCGTGCCTTTGATGTGGTCAGACCTATTAGGACAGAGCTGATGGTGAAGGAACGTTTCGGTCACCCACTGCTTCTGAAAGAGGTTCAAGAGCAGGGGCAGAAAATACACTTGTTATCAGAAGGTTGTCAGCTGTGCATGGCATTTTTCATCCTTTAGGAATTCGTCTGTGTGCTCACCTGTGCTTGGGCAGGTACTGCTTTACCCTCACTGCTGAAGGAAGACATATTCATTTGCTTTTGAGAGCTCTTGGTCAAAACAGAATCACAGAATCCCAGCCTGGTTTGGGTTGAAGGGACCTTAAATGTAGTTCCAACCCCTTGCCACGGGCAGGGACACCTTCCACTAGAGCAGCTTGCTCCAAGCCCCTGTGTCCAACCTGGCCTTGAACACTGCCAGGGATGGGGCAGCCACAGCTTCTCTGGGCACCCTGTGCCAGCGCCTCAGCACCCTCACAGGGAAGAGCTTCTGCCTAAGAGCTCATCTCAGTCTCCCCCCTTGCAGGTTAAAGCCATTCCCCTTGTCCTGTCCCTCCATCCCTTGTCCAAAGCCCCTCTCCAGGTTTCCTGCAGCCCCTTTAGGCACTGGAGCTGCTCTGAGATCTCCCCTTAAGGAGCCTTCTCTTGTCCAGGCTGAACCAGCCCAGCTCTCAGCCTGTCTTCAGTGAGAATGATCATATTCATAGGTAAACACCAGGAAATAAGACACCGCCTGGATTTTAGGGTACCTGTAATATGGCTGTTGTCTGCTTTGCATGAATTTGCATTTAGGAACTTCAATGATATGCTCATTGGGGTTAGGTCTCAAATAATTGATCTAACTAACTGGCAGTGTTGCACAAGTACTGAGGTAGGATGAGTAGAGTTTAACCCTTTGTGCAGTTGTGCTGCAGAGTAAAACTGCAGCATCCTCTTTAGATGTTAACCCTTGTGTTGCTCTGGCCAGATGGAGACTCTGTGGCCCTTTGTGCTGTGTGTTGCTGTTGTCTCCGGTATTCCTATCTCTTATTTAGTATGTTTGTGGTACTTGTTTTCCTTCTTTCCCTTGTGTTTGAGAGCTGGAGGCTGACTGGGGCAGGGGCCATGGCTCCAGTGACACCCTTGTAAGAAGAGAACAGACAAGTAAATCTCCGTTAGCATCTTTGATACTGAGAAATGGGGCATGGAATTCGTTCTTCCTTTTAGGAGCCTAATTTTAGTGTGTCAACAGATCTTTTAAAGGTTCTGTTTCTATTACCAAGATCAAAATAGTGTTGTTCATCAGTTACTGGGGAGATCAGCTGCTTTACCTGCAGTGCCCTTGTCTGCTTTGGAATACCCAATGTCTCCTGGTGATTCCCCTGGGAGCTACTCTCACACTTGATGCTCAATAAGACTGATGTGCTGCAGTGTTGAAGCAAGGTTTTAGTCTTTCCAAAGAGTGAAGCCAATATTAAACTTTGCACCTATTGAACATGGAATTACATGCACAGAAATACTCGTGGGCCTTCCTGAGATCCTCCTGTCTCCCTGTGATCTCTTTCAAATTGAAGGACCTCAAGATGACTTAATATCTACTTTGAACCAAAAGCAGTGTGTGCTGACTGTAACAGTTTGGTCTACAACTTCAAGCATGATTCAAGCTTCTATTTTAATGCTTAAAACCCAGAGAAGCACTTTGTAAAAGCCCTTTTAGGACTAGACCAGATCCAGCAATACAATCAATAGCCTGGAAAGCTCTTGTTGCAGGTTGTGAACCTTCTAGCATGGACATGCTCTAGCCTTTACCTTGCTCCATGGGTTATGGATTCCCTGGCATCCTACCCACCCATTTGGCTGCTGAAGGGACAGGTATCTTGTATATCAAGACCATAATTGGGAATATTCGCTAGTTAATACGTCTGTATTGAGTAGTTCTGAAGCTAAGTCTCTTCACAAAGTCATGCTAAGCTGCTTCTCTGTGGTTATTTAGCTTTCCTAAGCGGTGGTGCAGTGTGTCCTTACGACTGTGAAAACCTTTCCTTGTCTGCCTGTCAGCCAGCATTGATGGAGAGACTCAGCTTGAAGGTGGTACAACTGGTGGCACCAATTCTCCTGAGTGTTATCATGTGTGGGGGGTTCAGTGGGGCACTGTTAATCCTCCTTTGAACCTCAGCAGCACAGTCTTTGCCAGGGAATCCACGGGCCGGACTTAATCGTTCCGGTGTTTGTATCTGATCTACTCAACTTTGATGCAGCACCATCAGCTTTGTTGTCAAGCCGTGAATTGTAGAGCCTGAGTACATTCTGCAAGGATCACAGAATCCCAGCCTGGTTTGGGTTGGAAGGGACCTTAAAGCTCATCCAGTTCCAACCCCCGCCACCGGCAAGGCCACCTTCCACTAGAGCAGCTTGCTCCAAGCCCCATCCAACCTGGCCTTGAGCACTGCCAATCCCATGGGTAAGCTAGAGTTGCTTGTGTAGAGGGGAGTACTGGAACCCCTCACTATGCCCCAGCTCAGTGGTGGGGCTGCCATCACGATGCTGGGGAAAGGACAGATTAATTCAAAGAAATCACTTAAACCCCCTCAATCCTGACCTTTTCACTATTTGGGAATCTATGTACTCATGGCATCTGGAGCTGTTGGGTTGCCAAAGCACAGAAATGGCTCTACAGGGAGAATTGTAAGAGGAATGAGGTGTAGTTTGTGAGCTTTGAATACCAGCCTTGGTTCCAGTAACCACTTCATCCTGGAAGGTGGCTGCTGGAGTGGTGTAACCCCATCAGGCTTTATTGAATAGAAGGGATCATGAGCCTTGGGGTGAGGGTTTGTGCCTCTCTTGGCTGTGGACTCTCTGGACTGTGTGTTTTGCCGTGCTTTACTCAATGGTGCTGTCTGTGAACTGCTGTGTAATGACTCTTTGCTGTCAGGTTTCACCTTCTGCTCGATAGACCAAGATCAATGCAGCTATTTGGGCGTGCGGTCGCTGCTCTGCTTCCTCAGCTGGTGGAGTTGTGGAGATCCAAAGGCAGTTTTACTACTTCTATAAAGTTGGTTGCAGTACTTCTGATCAATGGACAGTTCTTCAGGCAGCAAACCCTTAAAGCCTGGTGGTTTGAAGATCATCCACTGAGAATGAGGTTTGGTTTGGTTTTGCTCTTCTGTTTGGGCATTCAAAGCTTGAGCTTTCCAGTTAAGCAGCCTGCCCTCCCTCCTTTAACAGTGTCCTTTGTTCTATGCTGGCTGTAAAGAGAAATATCTTAGTTGAAAACTCTTCTCACACTAGTGTGCTCATGTTCTATAAACCACTTGAGCCGCACTGGGAGAAGACAGAGGAGCCTAAACTAGATTAAAACCCCATCAAAAAATAACCAGTCCAAGAAAAATACCAAACTTTGATAGTCCATCCAAGTACTGCATCCTTGACATCTGTTATTGGTCCTGAAACCTCTAAGTACTTGCTTTATTCGAAATCAGGTACCACTGGTCTCACCCAGCCTTTGCCAGGTGAAGGCATGTGATTCCTACAGCTTCCTAAACCAAGAGGAAGGGCTTTGGCATCTGTTCCCTGCCAGCAGCACCTATCAGATTGGCATTAGGTTTGTCTTCCCTTCCTTTCTTTCTGCTTTCTTTCCAGCAGGTGGAAGGCCTGTTCTGCAGGCTCCTAACTCTTGACAGGTTTAGCATGATGGCTTCTTGGCAGGTAGGGGTGATGCTGTTCATGCAGGCTGCCATAAAGATTCTTGCCTTTTTGGTTTTCTTTCAAGTGAAGCTTCCTGCAGGAACTATTTAAAATGGCTCATGGGACTTCTGCCACTGTTTTACTTCTTAATATCCAGCACTGCAGCAGGTAGAGCCAACTTGAAGGGTCATCACTTCTGCCTCCCCCAAATGTATGTGAGACAGGGTGAGCTCAACAAATGTAGCAATGGTTCATGCTGACAAACATTTGGGTATGCTCTGAATAAGGGTCATTGAATCCCAGCCTGGTTTGGGCTGGAAGGGACCTTAAAGCACATCCAGTTCCAACCCCCTGCCACAGGCATGGACACCTTCCACTAGAGCAGCTTGCTCCAAGCCCCTGTGTCCAACCTGGCCTTGAGCACTGCCAGGGATGGGGCAGCCACAGCTTCTCTGGGCACCCTGTGCCAGCGCCTCAGCACCCTCACAGGGAAGAGCTTCTGCCTTAGATCCAACCTGAACTTCCCCTGTTTCAGTCTGAACCCATCACCCTTTGTCCTATCACTACAGTCCTTGATGAAGAGTCCCTCTCCAGCATCCTTGCAGCCCCCTTCAGACACTGGAAGCTGCTGTGAGGTCTCCACGCAGCTTCTCTTCTCCAGGGTGAACAGCCCCAATGTTCTCAGCCTGTTTTCTCATGTATTTTCTTTTCAGGCGGAAAGGTGTGCGTTTTAGGACAAGAGGAAACAGCCTCAAGCTGCACCAGGGGAGGTTTAGGTGGAGATGAGGAACAGTTCCTTCCCCAGAGGGTGCTCAGGCATTGGAACAGGCTGCCCAGGGCAGTACTGGAGTCACCGTCCCTTAAAGTGTTCACACACCGTGTAGCCGAGGCCCTCAGTGCCATGGGTTAGTGGTGGCCTTGGCAGTGCTGGGAATGGTTGGACTGGATGGGCTTAAAGGTCTTTTCCAACCTGGTTGATTCTGTCCCATTTCTGTGGAGGCACTGGCTCCCTGTGATCTCCAGAGTCTTCCTAAAGGAGCTCCTGTGTCAAAGTTGCCCTTTTAGGTTTAATTTTCATTGTGTTTGTGTTTGGCATGGAGCATGACCTAGCTCTTGCGTCAGTAAATCGTCACAACCTTTGCAATGCACTTGGACTCTGATGTGCCCCAGAGGCCAGAGGTGGGCAAATGCTGCAGCTGCAACGTGGGCAAGTCCAAGAGTGCTGCAGGGTGTGTGTGCTGGTGGGGTGTCAGAGCTGCTGCATTCCGGGTTACAGCGTGGGCCCCTTTTCCGCCCCATTTAACTTTGTATGTTCTGGAATTGTAGTTTATATGAACGTGTATTTGTTTACAGGTGTCTCAGAGGGTAATGGGTTTAGGTGCGTTTGTGTTGTTTCCTAAAGTAAATCATAGAATTCCAGCCTGGTTTGTGTTGGAAGGGACCTTAAAGTTCACCCAGCTCCAACCCCTTCCAAAGGCAGGGACACCTTCCACTAGAGCAGGGTGCTCCAAGCCACTGTGTCCAGCTTGGCCTTGAGCGCTACCAGGGATGGGGCAGCCACAGCTTCTCTGGGCACCCTGTGCCAGCGCCTCAGCACCCTCACAGGGAAGAGCTTCTGCCTAACGTGTGCGTGTGTGTGTTCACATCTATGAGCAAGCCAGATGCCTTTCTCACCATACCTCAGTTGCTGGTGTGAACTGAAGATCGCCAGCCTGCTTGACCCTGATGCTCAAGGCTTTGTGGGTTTTCTTCAGTGAACTTGGGTGCTCCTCGCACCTTCTTGCCTCTTGCTATCCTGATGTGTATCGGTGGTTTCCGAGCTTGGCTGCTGCAATCACCTGCTCCAGGGCCGCTGTTTGTGAGGCAGCCGACCCCAGAAGAGCATCTGCGATGGTCCATGGCTGTGTCTGCTTGGTGCTCCCCACCTTTGGGGCGGCTTCTGAGTGCGTCCGGGACCTCACATTTGGTTACTTGGGCAGGCTCGCTTTTGAGCTGCTGGCTTTCTTCTGGTCCTTCTTCAAAGCTGAATCCGTGTGTGCTTTTCTCATGGAGAATATGGGTGGCACTGCATAAAAGAACGATGGTTTGGGGTTAATTGCCCGAAGTCATTGGGCAACAGTTGTTTGATCTTTAGGTGTTCTAGTGCTCAGGTGAAAGAAGCTTTCTATAAAGCCGTTTGAACAGCTCTTGTGCAAACCGGGTGCTGAATGCTTCAAGAAGGTGAGAAACCTGGTAAATGACTTGGCAGATGTTAAGATAGGGTAGAGCTGAAGTTTTGGGCAATGCAGTGCCTGTATTTATTAGGTAGGAGGATGAAGAAATGGATTTAATTGCCAGGATGACAGCACATTTCAGGTGTATCCATCACTGTTGCCTGTGTGCCTGGCTCAGGTAACAGATCCAGTTGCTCTCATTTGAAAGGAAACCAAAGCTCAGTAATGCAACTACTCCTCTTCAGGTTGCTTTTCCTATTGCAAAAAGCAGTGGGCTTTTGGTGGGTTGTATTTGTTTGTTTTCCTCCATGTAAAGTGAAATCACTCTCCGCAACAAGTTTACTATTGGTGGTAACCAGGACGTCCCAGATGTAACCCATGGGTTGCTGTCTATCTTGGGGTAAGCTGTGGCAGTGGCAGAAGGTGACAAGTTGTGGCACTTGGGTTGTGAGGTGCTGGGGGTGCCTGCAGCTTGGCCAGAAGAGCTGCTGCTTTGCTGGAGCAGCTGGCTGAAGCCATTGCAGACCGCAGCAGTAGGTTTGACAGTGTTCCTGCAGGCTCTCAGGAAAGCAGGATTGGAGCCAATTGGAAATGGGAGGTGTTTGAAATGACTGAATGCTCTGAAGTGTTGTCCTGCTGATGGAGGCACACTAAAGTAATTTGTATGAATAATGGACTCGAGATTTAAAGACTCTTTTCCCCCATCACAGTGTAGCTGCAGTCTGACAGTTCAGACACAGTCTTGTTTTGATTCCTGCAGAGAAGTTTCAGCTTGGAGAAGGCTCCTTAAGGGGAGACCTTAGAGCAGCTCCAGTGCCTAAAGGGGCTTCAGGAAACCTGGAGAGGGGCTTTGGACAAGGGGTGGAGGGACAGGCCAAGGGGAATGGCTTTAACCTGCCAGAGGGGGAGACTGAGATGAGCTCTTAGGCAGAAGCTCTTCCCTGTGAGGGTGCTGAGGCGCTGGCACAGGGTGCCCAGAGAAGCTGTGGCTGCCCCATCCCTGGCAATGTTCAAGGCCAGGTTGGACACAGGGGCTTGGAGCAAGCTGCTCCAGTGGAAGGTGTCCCTGCCCGTGGCAGGGGGTTGGAGCTGGATGAGCTTTAAGGTCCCTTCCACCCAACCCATTCTATGATATAATGGTTGTGTTCCGGCTGTTGTGCTGTTCCTGTAGTGAGCCTGTGCCTCGCCTGAGTCAGGATCTTGGCAGAAGGTGACTGCTCAGGAGTCTATGGTGCTGTTAGACAGCAACAGGGCTGTTGTGAGTTGGCTCGGGGATGTAGGGCTGTGTGTGTTCATCTGTGTTTATGTCTATCCTGACTCCACCTTGGGTACTAAAGCTTGAGTTTGTGAGGGAGCTCTGTTTAAGTTGACTATGGGTTCACCTTTTGCTTCAGATACCTCCTCTGCAGTGGGTTACAGACAGCTTCTGTTTGCCTCAGGGTGTGATTGCCCCTGGTCTGTCCAGGCTCTTCCTGTCTGAACTGGCTCAAGGTCATTCCTTGGGGCTGTGCTTTTCTGCTGCCTGATGTTGGATCAGGGTGTTGTAGCATGCTCATCGCACCCATTTCCCCTGTTTCATATGTCTAACATATCTTTGGGTAAATGGAGCATCAGTGTGGTCTGTGGTGTAGATGAAAAGTGATGTTGGGCTAGAGAAGAACTTGGTGATGGCTGAGTAATGCTCTGTTACATCAAGGTGGGCTTTGCTTTCCTCTCCCCACGAGCTGGTCACTGAAGAGCTGGAGATTAAACACCCATGTTAATCAGACCGGGACATGGTATGGTTGGTTCTGGGAGCTTTGAGCAGGGATTGAAGGTGCCCAGTGCTGGCCATTACACATTAAATTGTCTCTTTGACATGCCTGAAGTCCAAGAGGTGGCCTCTGAGAAGTACTGCTCTGTCCAATGGCTGCTGTGGAACCAGTCTTCACTGGTGCTCATTGCTGGAGCATCCAGCATGCTGATAGTGCCATCACAGCATGCACCGTGTATGGCAGGATGCTTCTAGCAGTAGTTGTGTAAACTTACAGGGTTTGGCCAGCTAGACACCATCTAGGCAAACAGATTTGTTGAATAAGCAAGTTAGAACTGGACACACACACAGTGCAGCCTTTGCCTAGCTAATGAATTAGTAATGCATTGCTCTGGGTGTGCTGGGCTCAAAGCAAGGGTAGATGACACTGCTGCTGAGTAGATACTTCCATTGAAAGTCAGTCCCTATTGAAACATAGAATCCCAGATTGATTTATTTTGGAAGGGACCTTAAAGCTCATCCAGTTCCAACCTCCTACCATGGGCAGGGACACCTTCCACTAGAGCAGCTTGCTCCAAGCCCTGTCCTTCAGCCACGGGAGCTGGGCTCTTCCAGCCCATAGTCCCACCTGGTGCAGGTGAGCTGGGAGCAGGGCTGGTGGATAGCAATGTGTTTCCAGTGTTGTGGTTTGCTTTTTGGGCTCCTCAGTCTGCCAAAGCTCTGCAGAAGGCTCTTGTTTTTGTAGTGATGATGCTTGTAGGTGGTTTAGACACAGATGTAGCTGTGGCTTTAGCAAAGTATGAGGCAGTTGTGTTGGAAGGTTACTTTTGTCATGCTGGAAACTCCTTTATTCTCTTGCAAGTAACAAGTGTGGGACTACTTGTAGTAGCTTCCCCCCTCCCCCCGATGTCTTCAACTGGAATGATTTTGCACTAAGAAGCAGCAAGTAGTGTTTAGAAACTGCTGGCACTGAGATTGGAACTGGCTCTTATTCTGAAGGAGGCAGAATGCTCATTATTCACTCTCTTAATGTTTTTTTTCTCCTCTTTTCCTGCAAGACTGTATTTTCATCATGTCTGTGAGCTCGCCTGTTGTTGTCACATTTGCAAGTTGTTAATAACATCCTGGTTTGTTAATGTATTCTTTGTATTGGCAAAGTTGAAGTGATTTATTGTCTTAATCCCCTTTATTTACCACTCTGCTGCTTCCAAGTCAGAGATTCTGCTGACTCAGCTGTGCGGAGGATACCTTTGTGTGCAGGGAGGAAAACTCAGACCTGGGTGTCTCCTCTCCCTCCTCCTCTTCCCAAATGGGAACCAGTGGAGCCTGCTGGACACTTTCACTGACTGCTGATTCCTCTCATTAGAAAATACCTGGCTTGGAATTTCCACATGACCTGATTCATGTCTCAGATGCAGTCAGAGGTGTTGGACACCTTCAACACGAGCAGCCCTGCTAGCGAATGCTGGGCTGCATGCACTGTGCTGCTCTCCAAATTCCAATTCAAGCCCTTTTTCAGCTGCTGAGACCATGAATTCAACAGCATGGGCTCCCCCCCCTTGCTGCTGTTGGACTCCTGAAATGCTGCTGTGGACCTCTTTCCAGGAGAACAACCACTGAAACATCTAATTATGGAGCAGTTTCTCATTCCAAGCATCACATGCTCGCAGGGCTTTCTGATCCCTTGTGCAGATCCTTCAAACCACTGACCTTTGCAGAGTGCCCTTGGCTGTGCCAGCAGAGGAGCGTGCTGGCAGCTTGAAGATGTTTTGTCTGGCGATGGAGCAGAAGTGAACGCTTAGTGTTGGTGGAAACAGATGAGAGGGCAGAAAACGCGATGCGTGCCGAGGGTTCGGGTGCCTGGCTTTGTCTGATGGCGAATGGTTGTGGCACTTCCTTCTCCTGTGTTGAAAGGTGACGTTCACGGGGGGGTTAAGCACAAATCAGGCAGTCTGTGTGACAGCTGTGTTGTCGCTGTGCTTTGCTGGCTCCCTGTGCCTTAGCCTGGCCTATAAATAAGCAGTTGTACAGAGCCTTACACATGCAACTCGTTGCAATGCTGCCGCTCCGGTGCGGAGCAGCCAGATGTCACAACGGGCTCCTGCTCGCTCTCAGCAAGTAAAGCTATGGGAGGAAAACACCTACAGCTCTGCAAGACACAATAGCAGAGTGGAGGGAGCCGGGGGTGATGCGTGTGAAGGATCTGTGATTTGTGATGCTGGAGGCTTAAAGGCAAAAATAGCATCATTTCTAATAGTAAAAGTGAAGGCTTCTGCACTACGCATTTGCATTCTGCCAGTCGGGAATGAATGGAGGAGTAGCTTGCTTGCAGATGACAAGCAGGAATGAATAAGCACTTAAAACTTGGGTGCTGAAGAAACAGCTTCTTCAGCTTGGCCTCTGGAAGAGTCAGAGCCACGGACCCCGTTTTCTCATGCTATCCTAAAGAAACACGTCAGGAAGCATGGAATGGAACCTCCTCCATCCTCCCTGTGGAGTTTCACTGCCCTGCTCTTGGCGTGCTCGAGGACTTGTTATGACTAGGGCTGTGTGCTGACACTTTGGAGAGGACCCCCCCTTGCTGCCTGCTCCTGCCCGTGTGCAGGAGGGAGGTATTCAAAGCAAATGAGCTGCTTTGAACTTCTTCACCAGCATAAACATCAGTAAGAGGCAGGAGATAATGCAGGCAATGGTGTCTTAGTAGGAGTGAGTCAGTCTGGGCCAGGTTGGATGCAGGGGCTTGGAGCACCCTGCTCTAGTGGAAAGTGTCCCTGCCTGTGGCAAGGGTTGGAGCTGGATGAGCTTTAAGGTCCCTTCCAACCCAAACCAGACTGGGATTTTTACCTCAATTGCAAGCTTTGCCTTAGCAAAGTACCAAAAAGCACCGAGTGATACCCCCAACCTCAGGGATTGCTTACTTTTACAAGAAAGCTGTTGCAGTTCAGTTGTTTTAGGCATGCAATGCAACCCTGATGTGCGTGATGCGGGAAGTGGTATTGGTTTGGCTTTTCCCTTTTTCCTCCCTTTGCTTTCTCTCTTCCTCTACGCCATTCCTTCAGGTAGTGTCTCTGGGCTTGCTAAGAACCTAGTCCAGTGTGGATACCTTCAGAGGGTATAGAAGTTGAATACACCTCATCCTGTCTTTAATGTTCCAAGATTAATGCTATTAATTGCTTGCTTGGTGCTCAATGATAAGCTTGTTCAGACATGGCCAGAAGGGATTCTCTGGCTACCAAAACACCCTTTTTGCTTCTGTGGCAGCAAGTATTTGTAGCACCTGAGGGATCTGCTTCTTAAAGCTGGTATTTGGGAGCGTTTTTCCACTTGTCTGCCCATTCCTAATGCCTTCAGCACTTCAGACGCCCTCTGCACGCCACATAATGTAAACGGGTGCGTATGTAAGAGCGAGGTGAGGAGAAAAGCTAGTAGCTGGCCTTTGGAAATCAGAAAGGATTAAGGGGATTATCTCTCAATGCTTTTATTATATTCATATTTGGCTCCAACTTAAATGTCACAAACCTCCTACTCCCAGAGGTCCCATCTGCAGGGAGCCTTGGCAGGTCTTTCCCAAGCAGAACATGGGCGTCTTGGAGCTGCTGTTGTCCATTTGGTTCAGATGTCAGGGCTCCTTGTCCCAAAGACCAAACCTAAGCTGTTGTGGAGGAGACAGGGTAGAAAAAAAGTCTTTTTAGAAGATTTTTGTCATTTTTTAATAGCTGAAAATGAGTTTTGGTCACTTCTCAAAGCAGGGTTAGGTCCCTGCAAGCCTGACAGTAGGTGAGTGTGCGAAGGAGTGAGTCGCATGTGGTTGAACCCCTTTCAGTAGGATGCTGGGAAAAGGAGTTGCCTACACTGTTATTCACTGCAGTCTTCAGGTATCAAAGGGTTCCTGCATCATCCAGATTTCCTGTGAGTGGGCTTGTGCAGAGGAAAATGGTAATTAGTTCTTGTGAGTGGTTGTGTGTGATCCTGTCATAGAATCCCAGCCTGGTTTGGGTTGAAGGGACCTTAAAGCTCACCCAGTTCCAACCCCTGCTACGGGCAGGGACACCTTCCACTAGAGCAGCTTGCTCCAAGCCCCTGTGTCCAACCTGGCCTTGAACACTGCCAGGGATGGGGCAGCCACAGCTTCTCTGGGCACCCTGTGCCAGCGCCTCAGCACCCTCACAGGGAAGAGCTTCTTTCTAAGAGCTCATCTCAGTCTCCCCCCTGGCAGGTTAAAGCCATTCCCCTTGTCCTGTCCCTACATTCCTTGTCCAAAGCCCCCCTCCAGCTTTCCTGTAGCCCCTTTAGGCACTGGGAGCTGCTCTGAGGTCTCCCCAGAGCGCAGCAGAGGAGCAGGGTCCCCTCCCTGAGCTGCTGCTCACGCTCTGGGGGTGCACCCAGCACATGGGGGGGTTCAGGCCTGCAAACACACGTGGCCTATTCCCATGAGGCATGGTACACAGGCTTTGTGCAGGGAGGATGGAGTGAAACCTCACTGCTGCGTGCAGATCACCTGCATTCAGCTGAAGCAGCTTCCTCCCAGCTGCATAGCTTCCTGAATTGCGGTAAAGGAAGGATGTGCTGTTGACTCAGAAGGCTTATAATGTGGTTTTAGGGCCAAGGTCAGCAAAGTAGGTGTCTGATTTAGGAAGTTACCTGTTTGCTATATGCTCTTAAGGCTCTGAATCACTGTGACAGCAGAAGTGACTTAAAAATCATGACTTTACAGACCCAAATTGGAAGGTGGAGCGGGGACATGGGCAATGTGGATTTGAATGCGGTTAGATAGCAGTGATGTGACAGGGCAGGGTGGAATTTGTGTTTGCATCATTACATTTGCCACTTGCTTACTTAACTGTTACACCAGGGTGTAAACTGGTGTGCTCCCTGTGGCTTGTTCACATAAACTTTGTCCACAGGCAGTGTGCAGATTCGGTGTCTGAAACTGGATTGTGCAATGGAATATGTTATATATGGATTTAAACCCATCCTTCCTCCTCCCCCCTCTAAAAATGCCCATCCCTGTCTTCCTTTTCCCTTTGAAAACTGCTTCTTTGGCTTTGATGCCTTTGCTGTGTGTGGCGTAGCTGACATTTCTATGAACAAGAATGTAAACAGCAAGACTCACAGCAGAACTCTGCAAGCTCTGGTGCATCATCTGTTTGTTATGTCATCTGATCTAATGGGAGCGAAATAGAAACCAGATGTCAAGGCAGAGCAATTACAATCCTTCATCTGTGAGCATTACAGTAAATGGACTTTGTGTTCCACCCCCTGCGCCTCAAATGTGGAGTTTTATTTGTTGTTGGGGGGGTGGTGGTGTTGGGAAAGTGCTGCAGGGGATGCAGAGCTCTCAGCGTGCTTCTTGCTTAAAGACTTTGTTATTCAGTGCTTGCTTTCTTTCATGTAATTAAAGCCTGTGTGTGCCTCTAGATCCGCAGTTCCCATTGAAGATGAGCTGGACAAGCTCAGTCCCAGGAGAACACCTCTGCATGCCTGGCTCTGCGGGGTGTATGCTCAGAGCTGTGCACTTGTCAACCTGGAGCTGCTTTACTTATCCTTTAGAAGGAAAACCCTGTTGGTTTGGTTTGGTTTGGGGCAGGCTCTGCCTTGGTTTTTTGAGCTGAAGAAACATCTGAGAGCAGAGCAGATGGGAGCTGTGGTTAGCTCTGTTTCTTCAATTCACCATGTGAGTAGGAGGATAAAAGAGAAAATGGATAAGCATTGATTCTTTCTGTGGGGGAAATGGCTTCTTCCACTGCTAGTTTATCCAGGAGGTTTATCTCTGCTGTCTTCTGTTAAATAAGGCAACCCCTTGGTCAAGAAAGAAATCGATAAACATCTGTCTTCACCTTCACAAGTCGAGGCCTATCTATGATCTCACTGAATGTTGGCTGATAGGAATTTGCCTCCATCCTTCTCTCTTAACCTCCTGGTTGTTGTGCTGCATCCTGCAGCCTGGCTTTGGCACCCCTGATGCACAGCTCCTCTTGGCGTGTTGCTTTGCCAACGACTCTAAATGTTATGGCTGAAGCTTTCATGTTCCACTGAATGAGCATCAGTCTGTTCTGCGCTGACAGCTTTCCCTGGGTGGCTGCTGTGCAGAGCACCTTAGGTGCTAAACAGGCCTTTTCCTCACAAAGTACAGTAAGTCTTTAATGAAGCCAGTATCCTCATTTACCTCTTAAGTACAGAGAACTTCAAGAAATCCTCAAATAGAATCCCGGAATCCCAGACTGGTTTGGGTTGGAAGGGACCTTAAAGCTCATCCAGTTCCAGCCCCCTGCCATGGGCAGGGATACCTTCCACTCGAGCAGCTTGCTCCAAGTCTCATCCAGCTTGGCCTTGGTGGAGCCAAAGCTGAAGGCAGCATCAGGCATTCCTGGTTTGAATCGCTTCTTTTCCAAATGGAGACCATGAAGCCCAGCAGGAAGCATCCGCTTGGGTTAGTTACTGTGAACATTGGTCCAGCTCACTTACAAAGACACCTTTCTGAAGGTAATGATGTTCTTTGTATGCTGGTACTCTGCAAGGCCAGGAGATTGGGAAGCTCTGCGGCTTGGTCCATGTAAACACCTTGTGCCATGCCCGCTCTCCCATTATGGAAACTGGATCCTGTGCTAATGGGCCTTAAAACCATGGGAATGCATAACGGGAATGTTGGCCAGTGCGTGCTGGTAGACAGCAGTGACTCTGTTCAAACCTGGTGGACGATTCGTTTTAAGAAGGAACACAAGTCAATTCAAGTGGATGTTGGGCACGATTCCCCTTCTGTGGCGCTGTGTTGGTTGTGACCAGCCTCCATGACCTTAATTCCCAGCCAAGGGAACTGGTTGTACGGTGTTTGCCTGGGACACAAATACTACGGCTCATGGGTCGCACGTCGCCAGCAGCTCTTACTCCAACAGCAGTTATGCTGGCAGCGACCTTCAGCACGGCCGGGGGCCTGGGCCCTGTTATTTTTAACCTGTCTGGGTAAGTTTCCAATACAAAGTATGTGGTAGTGCCAATCCGGGCTGTGCGCATTCCCAAATCCTTATCTTCTGCTTTCTAGTGCCGTGCCCCATCGGCCGGGATGGTTTTGGGGCTGGGGAGAGCTTCGCTTTGATGTCTGTGGTACCAGAGAGGAAGAAATCCTCTGGTTTAATGCTATGGAGGCTTCATAGAAGGGAATTTTTGTAAGGATGAGTTTCAGTGCTATCTTTTTTTGTTGGTATGTTTGAAAGAGAAAAATACTTTGGGGTTTAAAAATAGCCAAAGGCTGAACTTTGATTAGGCTGCTCCGGCACTGACGTCAGCCTGTGCCTTTTATCTCGGTACGGGTTTGTCACCCTGTTGACTAAAGCTGTATTTACACAAATGGGGATATTTCTGGCCACTGTGAGAGGAATGAGGAACATCTCTGCTCAGTTGTGGCCTTGTCCTTACTATTCCTGAAGTCTGGCTTGTTTTTCTGCTGCTCCACTTTGATACTGGGGGGCCAGCAGGGCTTTATTTTCCATGTGTTGGAGGGGAGAGTTGTAGGTATTTATAGAATCAAATAGGTTGGAAAAGAGCTTTCAGCTCATCCAGTCCAATCGTTCCCCAGCACTGCCAAGGCCACCACTAACCCATGGCACTGAGGGCCTCCTCTCCACGGTGTGTGAACAGGGACGATGAGTCCAGCACTGCCCTGGGCAGCCTTTATGTTGCCATGAAGGTCCATGCAGTGTGATGCTGGCTTGGTGGAGGACACTGGTGCACGGTGCTGAACTGGACTTGGGGAGTCCATCCATAACGTTAAGGCAACCATAGCATCAGGTATGAGCCTGTAGGGATCCTCACTGGATGGCTTTGTTGACAGGCAGATAATGGATATTCTACAAAGAGGAAGAATTGCTCTACAGTTTTCTGTAAGTGCTCCCATCTATAATCTTTTCCTAGAGCATAAGCTTTCCCTCAAGCAGCTTTTAGAGGCCATGGATACAGTTGAAATGAAAGGTCAGAGACACAATACCTTTCTTTGAAGTTCTTTTAGTAGCGCTGTGTATTGCCAGTGTAATTGTTGTGTGTCTGTATAGAACGGGGCTCTTGCTCTCTGGTGCTGCTACATAAGGGAGTTTAGTAAAGCAGGAAGGTGCAATGTCATTCCTTAACTACCTGTGTTAGTGTCAGAAACCAGGATCTGCAGTGGCAGGGCTCTGGCTCACAAGTGGAGATTACAACGGTGAGACAAGAGGGAGCTTTGCTGTGAGTGCAGCTGAGCACACTTTGAGGAGGATCCAGAGCTGCAACAGCTCAGCTACAGCTTAAAATTCCCCCTCTTTATGTTGTTCAGACTTTGGGCTATAAACTGCTGTGGTGTGGGAAGGGTTTTGCAGGGAAAAGATCCCTCTGTGGATAAGGTGGTGCAGTTGGTTCCGGATGTCTTGGATACTGGTTTGGATGTCTTTGCTTTGGGCCATGGAGATGCTGCGAGGGCTGGAGCAGCTCTGCTCTGGAGCCAGGCTGAGAGAGCTGGGCTGGGGCAGCCTGGAGAAGAGAAGGCTCCTGAAGGGGAGACCTTAGAGCAGCTCCAGTGCCTAAAGGGGCTGCAGGAAACCTGGAGAGGGGCTCTGGACAAGAGCCTGGAGGGACAGGACAAGGGGAATGGCTTTAACCTGCCAGAGGGGAGACTGAGATGAGCTCCTAAGCAGAAGCTCTTCCCTGTGAGGGTGGAGTTGGGACTGGATGAGCTTTAAGGTCCCTTTCAACCCAAACCAGTCTGGGATTCTGTGATTAAGGGTATTCCTATACCATACATCTCTCACGTGAGGATCTTTATGCCTTGGGGTGTGTTACTCAGTACAGCATGGGACAGGCTTGCACACGATGGGGCTGTAGTCTGCGCTTTGGATGCCCATGGCACACCTGGAATAGGATGATTTTAGGGCTGTGATGTACGTTGAGATGGAGAGATGTCACACGGGGAGCAGGTATGGACATTCTCCTGTGGATTTTAGAAGATGAGGCAGTATGATCTCAGACCAGTGCTGGTTTAGGCTTTGGTACTGTTTTGCATCTTATGGGCTTTTTTCTTTAGAGATATAATGTACTGCCTGTGTGCACAACCCTCACATTTATAAGCCTCTTACTCTGCATTCATGGAGTGCAGATGTTCATAAACCAGACATTCATGTCTTGCAAGCTCCACTCGCCTGTGGTGAATGGGAAGCTTTCCCAGGTAAGCTGGAGCTCACTCTACTTGGGGCCTGAATAAATGAACCTTTCATCATCTCTGGAAGAAGGGGGGAAACCCCACCTTGCTGGGATGGATGCAGAGAGCTGTCTTCTCTGCTGCTGAGCTCAATGGCCTGAGGAGCTGAGAGCTCCCTGCAGCAGCTCTTCAGGGCAAGGACCAGCAAAAGGATGTGGAATGGAACGGTTTTGCTGTCATCTGTGCAAGCTGTTTGGTAAATACAAGGTTCTGTCTCTGAATTGAAGCATTATCAGAGAGTAATGGGGTTTTTGCTGTACATGGGAATTAATACTGCTTATATATACAAAATACATTGACACACACAACATCCTTGTCCCTGAACTAGAGAAGCATGGATCTGACGCATGGACCACTTGATGCTTAAGGAATTGACTGGAGGGTCGCACTCTGAGAGCTGTGATCAACAGCTTGATGTCCAAATGGAGCCCAGTGATGAGTGGTGTTCCTCAGGGCCATGGAGATGCTGCGAGGGCTGGAGCAGCTCTGCTCTGGAGCCAGGCTGAGAGAGCTGGGCTGGGGCAGCCTGGAGAAGAGAAGGCTCCTGAAGGAGAGATCTTAGAGCTTGGAGCAACCTGCTCTAGTGGAAGGTGTCCCTGCCTGTGGCAGGGGTTGGAACGGGGTGAGATTTAAGGTCCTTTCCAACCTAAACCAGTCCCTGATTCTATTGATTCTTTGCTTATTTACCTCCCCGAAGGTTCTGGGGGGAGGTAAGTGGTGCTGTCAGCGTCTCAGGTTGTTTGGGGACTGGTGTTAATTGCAAAGGCCCATTTAGCTCTTGTTCTGGCACTTGTATGTTGTCGCTGAATGTGTTTATCACCTACCTTTGACCACCTCACCCCTTGATCTCTGCACGGTCACCAGCTATTCCTGGTGCTCCAGCCTGAGCAGCAGCAGTCTCCAGAAGCAGTCTGTCTCGCACATAGTGGCTCATCGTCTTCTTTCTCCTGGTGTGGATTGCCACATCCTTAAGACGTGAAGTGCTTCTCTCCACATCCAAGGTTTAGTCCTGCACAAGGCCAGGCTGGTTTGCAGCCACACAGAGCAGGATGTCACAGTCCTAGGGCACCGAAAAGAGAGGGGTGATCAGCTTTGGACACACTGTGCTTGCTTCATGGGGCCAATATTGCTGTGTCTTCTATGCAAAGGTGCAGAAAGGTAAGGATAAATTGATAGAGAATAATAACTTAGTGAAGCAGAAGTAATAGCTTGGCAAGGAATTGGACTGTCTTTTCTGAAAGCAGAGTCTGGATGCCATGTTTAGCATCCAAATACCCAGAATGACCAGTGTAGGTATGCTTAAACAAGGATATAGCAAGGGAAAAAGAGAATTGGCTTTATGGCTTTTTCAAATAGCAGAAAAAATAGCGTGCAAAGAGATGACAGCTCATCTGTGCCTGCATCCAGCTGCATGTGCAAGCTCTGCAGCTGCATCCTCTGAGCATCTTCCCCAACCTCACCTCCAGCTCCCAGGGACAGCCCCTGCAGCTGGTGCTGGGGAGCAGCTGCTGCATTGGCAAGTGCAGTTCCATCAGCGGAGATGCGGGAGTAGCGGGAATGAGCATGGAGCTACTCTGTGTAACCAGGGCCATGTAGATCGAGTCCTGTGGAGACGAGTGACTCACTGTGTGCTGTGGTGTGTACCTTGCACTGAGCTGCAACACCAAGAGCCTGAGCCTCGCTGTGTGCTGGGCTGCACCCCCCAAGTGAGCAGCATGTTGGGGAAGGGATTTTCCCTTCTGCTGTGCTCTGGGGAGACCTTAGAGCAGCTCCAGTGCTAAAGGGGCTGCAGGAAAGCTGGAGAGGGGCTTTGGACAAGGGATGTAGGGACAGGACAAGGGGAATGGGGAAGATTGAGATGATCTCTTAGGCAGAAGCTCTTCCCTGTGAGGGTGCAGAGGCGCTGGCACAGGGTGCCCAGAGAAGCTGTGGCTGCCCCATCCCTGGCAGTGTTCAAGGCCAGGTTGGACACAGGGGCTTGGAGCAAGCTGCTCTAGTGGAAGGTGTCCCTGCCTGTGGCAGGGGGTTGGAACTGGGTGAGCTTTAAGGTCCCTTCCAACACAATCCAGGCTGGGATTCAGGGATTCAGTGGATTGCCATCTTGGGCAGCTTGGTGTTGAGCTGGTGGGTGTTAAGTGAGAGTAGCTCCCACACTGGTGAAAGCTGGTGCCACCAGATTCTCTTCACTCCTTCTTGGTTTGAGAAGTGCCCTTTCCTTACCCGGAGCTTTGCTACCCTGAGTTCCATCCTTCCAATAGCACTTCCTCCTGCTTTCTTCCCCTCACTGCCAACCGGTGTGGAAGCAGCATGTTTTATCAGCTGTAGGTCTTCTGGGGCTCTTGTAACAACTCCTATTGCTGGTGTATGTAGAAAATCCTTTCCAGTTTGACCTTAAATGATTGGAATTGGCGATTCTTTAAGACACGATGAACATAGCACATGTCAGGAACATGCTCGAGGTGCACCCTGGAGGTACCTTTCTGTATGGCAGTACTTTATTTAAGTGATGGACATGTTTTCAGTCAGGTAGCATGGGTGATGAATCCGTACGAAGAGTTTCGGCTGCACAAATAGTTAAGGTGTTGCAGCCACAGCATTTATGGTGATCCCTGGTTTTTAGTTGCTTCATCTATTTACCCCTCGCAGACTAGTAACTCATTACACAGGCAGGAAGGTTTTCTACTTTCTAGATTGCAGTATGAGCTGTGCTTCCATGGTGAACTTGTGGAGTCAGCTGGACACAGGGATGCCCATGTCAAGGACTCTGCTTTTACTGACTTCCAGGAAGCTGGGATGTTTTTCTTTCCCATTTGGGAAGATCCTACATGAGCATTCCCCTTGACGTTGGACTGGGCAGGCCTGGGAGGCTTTTGCTGTGCTGCAGCATCACTTGCTTGGATAACTTTCCAACGGGATTCTGGTGATAGTTTCCTTTCCTTAATCACTCTTTCTGATTCCTTTCCCTGTTCCTCAGCCTTTCCATTTTTCGAGCAGAGGCTCTCTAATGTCAGACAGAAGGGCTCAAGCAGACTCTTCCAGGGTTTTGCATTGTTTTCATCCTTCCAAATCTCTGAATACCTCTGCTCCAGATCTGATGGGTTGCAATTATCCATGTGCAGTCCTTCTAGGAAGTGTGAGCATCCTGGTACTGGTGTCTTTCATCTTGGTTGCTGTTCTGAGCTAGCTAAAGAGGCACTAAGTGACCTAGTGATGCCCTTGCTGCTCGAACCAGTTCTTGCCACCTCTTAACTTCAGACCTGCACTCTGAGCATACTTCATATTAATGTTTCATATTAATATTTAATTTACGTATTAATAATTAATTTACTGCCAGTGGGTTTTCAACGTGTCTGTTATTCACACGTGGTAAAGCAGTAAGAGCTGTCCTCGTCATGCCAAACTAGTGTAAATAACTCCTCCAAGCAAATGACTCAGTAGGTGTTGTTATTTGATGGTTGTTGAAGGGGTGTTTTGAACACTGAGGATGGTTAGCAGCAAAGATAGGTACCTGGGAGAGGGGAGGTTGTCACTGCACAAGATGTGAAACAAAGAACATCTCTGCTAGGAACGAGACTCTAAATACACAAGGCAACGAGCAAAGGCTTTGTTCTGCAGGGCATCCCTTAAATTGGTTTGGATTGCTTTGAATCTTTCTGCAAACAGTAGTCCTTAAACCCTGCTTCGTACCCATCTAGGGCAGTGGAAAATCAATGGGACAGGAGGCTTGGGGGGGGGGGGATCTTCAATGGGGTTGCAACCATAGAGCTTTGGAAGCATCTGAATACTGCTTATGGTTCAGGTGAGTCCTACAGGAAGTTCTCCTATGGAAACAGGCTGAGAGAGCCGGGTAGTTCAGCCTGGGGAAGAGAAGGCTTTTTCAGGGGAGACCTCAGAGCAGCTCAAATGCCTAAAGGGGCTGCAGGAAACCTGGAGAGGGGCTTTGGACAAGGGCCTGTAAGGCCAGGACAAGGGGAATGGCTTTAACCTGCCAGAGGGGAGATTGAGATGAGCTCTTAGGCAGAAGCTCTTCCCTGTGTGGATGAGCTTTGCGGTCCCTTCCAACACAAACCAGTCTGTGATGATGTTCAGTAATGATCTTGATTGGGAAGGAGCGAGGGACAAAGTCATCGGGGTGATATTGAACAAACTCTTGTTTCGGACTGGGGGGACTTTAAATTCTTCAACCTTAAATTATGGTAGCAATGTTTTCCCTCACTCCCCACCCAGGAGCATAACTTGTGTGGGGTTTAGGTGTTAAATTTGGGGACAGCAGTTTAAATGGCATCACTTCTCACCCTCATAAATCCTTTAGTCTATTGAGATGCTTTTCCTAATGGTAGTAACTGGACTGTGTGAAATTGCGTTGAGCGAAGTCAGTATCCATATTGCCCAAATGGTCTTCCCTTTGAGTATGTTCCTGCTGGTTTTCCAAGTTAGAAATCCCTCTTTTATTTGGAGTATGACGATACTTATCCCTTTAGGACAGTTGCTTGTCACAGCACTTCATCTGTGGTCATGGGTGTGCATAGTACAGACCTTAACGTGTGATAAGCTGTGATACAAAGAGGTGATGGAGTTGCTTTGAAATGGCTTTTTTTGTCTCCTTTCAGGAGGTGTCAGGGAATGCTGGAGCATTCTTTGCAGCTGGGAAAAATGGTTTGGTTTTAATTTTAGCCCTGCTAATAAAGTCTTGTCATTGCTGTCAATGAAGCAGAAAGCAAATCACTACAGAGCTAACTGCAGGTTGTCATTAAAGCTTATTTCCTGCACGAAGCCAAAAACAATGCAAGATTCAGTTCTGGCCTTCCTAAATCTGTTTGGAATGCTGATAGTTTCCTAAATCCCAAAGAGCTAGAGAAGCCTACTGTATTTGCAAGTGTTTATTCACTCTTGCCTGTCACTTGTCCTGCTTTTTCACGTGTTCCATCTTCTGTTGCCCCCTCTATTCTTAATGTAATGTGCTTCTGCTTCCAACTGCTGCCACTTGTGGACAGCTGCTTCTAAGGTCCTGCCTGCAGAATCCCTTCTCTCTTCATTGAGCCAGGGGAATAAGAAGCAATCTGTTGTTGGGAGAGCACAGCTGAAAGTCACATCCTGCCATGTACTTGGGCAGCAGTGGAACCAGGGTTAAAACCCCTGCCACAACTGCATGAGCGCACACTGGTTTGCTTGGAGCAACAGAGGATTCAGTGCTAGTTAAAAGAACCAACCAGTGAGTTAACAGAAGAAGGGGAGTTTCCTGGGAGGTAAGTGTAACGAGCAGAAGTTCTTAGGTTATTGAAGCTTGGATTGAATGGTTCTAGTGCTGTCCCTTTGATAACATCTTGTTGTCTTCAGTCTTTGTTTCGACCCACTCTCAGGTATGAGCTGCCCGAAGGTTTTGGGGCATCAGTTGTTTTAGGGGCTTGTAATACTTACAGCTTTAGAGGGTAGTCAATGAGAAGCTGAACATGACCCAGCTTCAGTGTGTGCTTGAGCCCAGAACCCCACCATGAGCTGGGCTGTACCCCTAAAGCGTGAGCAGCAGCTCAGGGAGGGGATCCTGCCCCTCTGCTCTACTCTTATGAGACCCCCCTTGCAGCACTGTGTGCAGTTCTGGTGTCCTCAGCATATGAAGCACATGGAGCTGTTGAAACAAATCCAGAGGAGGCCATGAGGATGATCAGGGGCTGGAGCACCTCCTGTATGGAGACAGGCTGAGAACATTGGGGCTGTTCAGCCTGGAGAAGAGAAGGCTGCGTGGAGACCTCAGAGCAGCTTCCAGTGCCTGAAGGGGGCTACAAGGATGCTGGAGAGGGACTCTTCATCAGGGACTGTAGTGATAGGACAAGGGGCGATGGGTTCCAACTGAAACAGGGGAAGTTCAGGTTGGAGATAAGGCAGAAGCTGTTCCCTGTGAGGGTGCTGAGGCGCTGGCCCAGGGTGCCCAGAGAAGCTGTGGCTGCCCCATCCCTGGCAGTGTTCAAGGCCAGGTTGGACACAGGGGCTTGGAGCAAGCTGCTCTAGTGGAAGGTGTCCCTGCCGTGGCAGGGGTTGGAACTGGATGAGCTTTAAGGTGCATTCAGCCCAAACCAGGCTGGGATTCTATGATTCTGTTCAGTTCCACTGGCTTGCAGTTTTTGACATATATCTTAAAAACACCTCAGGACTGAATGAGTGTATATGGAGAAATACTGAGTCAAATCAGCTTTTAATTCCCTTCTCAGCCACGCTCTGCAGTGCTGCATCAATCAGCTTCGTAAGGGTTTTGTGCTTTGCCTCATGTTTGTTTTAATGATGACTAAAGCAGAACCTGAGAAGGGTTGACAACTACAGTGCTGTGGCATTGCACTTGTTATAATTCACTCCTTCATGAGAGCGTGTTCCTGAGAAATCTGCTTTCCTTGTTTTCTTCCCCAACTATTTTCATCCTGGTGAGTTAGATCTGGCATTCCTGGGTTGATGGAGTGACTTCTCCTTATGCTGGTCCCTACTGCAATGATGGAGATGTTGAGCTTCATTACTCCAGCCTTTCGGACTGGTTCCTTTTGAGCCAGCTGGAAGGGGGTGCTGCACCAAAAGCTCTTTTAGGTCTCACCCTCTGTAGCAGAGCAGCACTGTTTAAATACACCAATGAGTAAGTGGCAAAGGCAGGAGTGGGGCCAGGCTGTGGAGGGGCACTGGTGGGCAGCTCAGAGTGGGAGCAGATCTGGTTTGTGTGCTTGAAATGTCTTTGGGTTATAAACTAGAAGGTGGTTTAAGTGGTGTGTCCCAGGAGATGCCCTTCTGAAGTACACTGGCCCAAACTGCAGTGTCGATGTGGATGTAACCTTCGTCGAAGGTATTTGATTCTGTTGTCTCCCAGGATCCCGGATGCTGCTGCCAGCTTGGTTTAGTGTTTTTTTTTCCAGCTAATTTTAAGTAAATTATGGGAGAAGATGAGCGTTGTGCACTGGAGATGGTGGGCACTTCCATAGCTTTCCCTTTACCCATTCCTGAATGGGTTTCCCTGGGTCATTGCAAAGCAGTGGGGTCCAGACTCGAGCTGGAAGGGGAGGTGAGGGGCTGGAAACTGCAGGTGATGATGCAGGATGCCTCAAAACCCCAGCAGCCAAATGACTGTGGGTGATGTGTGGATCATGAAGTCTCTTCTGGGAACTTGGGTGTGGAACATGGGCTTGCTTCAGCAAAGCCAGCTCAGGATACAGAGGCTTTGTGCTTGTATTGCCAAGGTTGAGGAGCATAGGGTTGGTGCAGACTACTGTGCGCATCTTGCCACCATTCTCCAGCCCCTGAGAGGGAAAGAGGTATTGCATTTAGGCAGTGCTGAAGAAGAGTTCTAGGGACCTTCAGAAGCTGAGCATCCTCAAGGTGCGTCTTGGATGTAAGAGTTACTATAGAACTTATGCTTGTTTGAATCCTCCTACCTACAGTGGCATTTGCCTTGAGATGGTTAATGAAAAGCTGACTCTGAAACAGCACCTCCACTTTGTTTTGTGGTGTTGGCAGGATCGTTGTGTGTTCTTTTGTTTCCTAATTGTTTGCAAGAACATAATGGTGTCATTAGTTGTAATTACAGAGGGGTTTGTAGGCTGTGTGTGGTGGGGAGAGCAGCGCAGCACCGGCCTGCTGCTGGTGGTCGGGACTCTCCTCATTTGCCTGTTCCTACCCTCCTCCAGCAGGTTTTCCAGTGGACTGCTCTGAGCATGAAGGCATGGCGTGAAATCAGGCTTGCTGCTCGTGCTATCTCTTTTAGCTGTGTCATGGCATGAGTCTAGACAGCAGCTTTCCATCTGGGCTGCTCTGAGGTTGGAGTCATGGGCTCAGGTCACGTTTGCCTTTCAGTCTGTCTCTTCTAGGTAAGTTGGATTGAGATGCATGGGGAGTACAGAAAGATCCCAGCTTTATCTGCATGGAATCCCAGCCTGGTTTGGTTTGGAAGGGACTTTAAAGCTCATCCCGTTCCAACCCCCTACCATGGGCAGGGACACCTTCCACTAGAGCAGCTTGCTCCAAGCCCCTGTGTCCAACCTGGCCTTGAACACTGCCAGGGATGGGGAATACACCTGTGATGTGTATATACCTGTGAATATCCTGTGCAGAGCCCGAAGGAAGTGCAGGGGAAGTGGGACCAGTGCAGGGCCAGCAAGAAGAGCTGTAGCGTGGGGTCAAGGCAGATGCTGCTTTTGGCTCTTTCGTCAAGAGAAATGGGGTGAAAAGTTTGTCCCCAGCCACAGACCTCCTTGCTCCTGCTCTTTATTCTCCTGTGAAGCTCATGGGAAAGGAAAAGAGGAGGGGAAATGTCTTTGCTGTGAAGAGAGAGGGAATAGGCTTGGATTGCGAATGGGGAGGTCGAACACATGTCTGGCAGTGTGGCAGCACTGCAGGTCAGTGGGCTCTGGTTATGGATTATCCTTTAACTCCAGTGGGATTATGCCTCAACTCTAACATCCTAATCCTTCCTTGCAAGCGGTAGTGAATTACAGCAAGGCGCTAATGATACCTTCATGCCTGAAGGTTTATTGCAGCTCTGTTACTTAGGAGGATCCAAAATGCCTTTTAGGGGGGAGGAAGGGGAATGAAACCCCCTCCACCTTACCCTGAGCAGTCGATGTTTGACTCTAACACCTTTCATGCTGGTGCTGAGTGTTTGAGTGCATCAGCAAGTTTGTCCACATGCTGGCTTTGTGCAAGTGTTAGGGGCTGACAAGTATGAATCACCCGCTCGGCTCCTGATTTGCGTCAATCAAACTCCATTTAAGAGAGGCTTTGTGTGCACTTTGGAATGCAGGCCCAAGGCAAGCTGGGTTCAGTGGGCTCAGGCTCTGAGGGCAGAGAGCTGGTTATAAGTGGGAGATGAGGAGTTGCTGTTCTTTTCCTTCCATTCCCTCAAATCTCTTCCACTGGTGTCATGAGTTATCACTGAACTCTGCATTTGGGATGGTACAAGGTTTGGGTTTGAGAGCGACAGATACAGGTTTCCTTGTGGAAGCATGGGGTTTATTCCATAATAAACCCCAAGGTTTTATTGCTGTTGGGAGTTGTGCAGAGGAAACAAGATCCTGGAGAGCAGCCCCATGGTAAGCACCAACGTTGTCCGCATCCCAGCTCTGCCATCACTAAGCCAGGAGGTTGCTGTGATGCGTGTATTGAGGTAAAGGGACACAGGTTTGTGTTTCCATTTAATTCTTTGTCCTTCCGAGAAGAACTTTGCCCAAATGAAGCTCGGTACAGACTCATCTTCCCAGCCCTCCAGACGTGGGAGGCCCTTCCTGCTGAATCCTCTATGCTTTTAGACATGAAGTCTGTACTTTCTGACCCAGAAACTGACTGCAGCAGGATCGCAAGCCAGGCGGTGTCAGTGCCAAGCTGGAGCTCCCACCTCGACACGGGTTGTGAGCCCAGAAATAAATCCCTTTGGCAAACCCAGCCGTGGGGTGGGACGCGACTTCACGCTGCTGCTGTGCAGCAAAGTCTTTTGGAGAGGCGTTACCAAGAAAGCAGCAACCCCAAAAGCCACAACAGTCATATCTGCCTTTCACTTAAAATAGAGCTACGGAGCTGTTCCTGGAAATCCACAGAGGTTTTGTTTGTTCCCTTTTGGAGCCCCTTTTGTGCAGGTTTTCCTTGCAGGATAGGCACTCTGGAGGTATAAATAGCATAGGCAGCAGGGCCAGAGCACTGATTGGGCCCCTGCACTGGGCACTGGTGAGGCTTCACCTCAAATCCTGTGTTCATTCCTGGGCCCCTCACTCCAAGAGAGACATTGAGGTGCTGGAGCGGGGCCAGAGAAGGGCAATGGAGCTGGTGCAGGGCCTGGAGCACAGTGTGATGGGGAACGGCTGAGGGAAATGGGGGGTTCAGTCTGGAGAAGAGAAGGCTCAGGGGGGATCTGATTGCTCCCTACAACTGCCTGAGAGGAGGATGGAGCCAGGAGGGGGCTGGGCTCTGCTCCCAAGGAACAAGGGACGGGACAAGAGGAAACGGCCTCAAGCTGCACCAGGGCAGGTTTAGATGGAGCTGAGGAACAATTCCTTCCCCAAAGGGTGCTGAGCATTGGAACAGGCTGCCCAGGGCAGGGCTGCAGTCACCGTCCCTGCAAGTGTTCACACACCATGGAGACGAGGCCCTCAGTGCCATGGGTTAGTGGTGGCCTTGGCAGTCCTAGGGAATGGTTGGACTGGATGGGCTTAAAGGATAGCATCATTCTGTGATGCTATGAAGGTGGATGCTGTCTTAGTACATGCAAGGTCCACTGTAAATGCTTCTCCTTGGTTTTCCTACCTCTTGGTATGCTGCTTTCACTTGCTGGTGAGAGCGATCCTGTTTCTTCCATTCATCTCCTAGCCTTCAATACCCGTGTCCGAGGTCCCTCTTAACCCTGATGTTCCTATACAAGCACACTCTGCTTTCCCTTGTCCTTAACCCCCCCCTTGACCTAGTTCAGTCTCAGGCCACCTCCCTGCCTTTTCCTTGCTCCTCATTGAAGTCTCTTCTCCTCCTTCCCATCCTCCTTTGGCACCAGTCCTTGTGCTCATCAAAACATTGATCTCATGGGCTATAGGCTTGCCAGCATAATAAGGCCATTGCTCTTCCAAACAGTTCTTTTTTCCCCCCTTCCTACAAACACAAAGCAATTTATTTTGCCTTCATTGGACTTGCTCTCACTGTTTTTCAGGCTGGAATGAGAGGATTAATTCCTGCTTTCCTGCTGCCAGTCATAGAAACAGGCTAATTTCCAAGTGTCAGGATGATGATCCTTAT
Source organism: Ara ararauna (assembly GCA_028858755.1). Lineage (NCBI taxonomy): Eukaryota > Metazoa > Chordata > Aves > Psittaciformes > Psittacidae > Ara > Ara ararauna. Next base: position 6,711,567 of record CM054381.1, read on the forward strand.
CTCGCTCAGTTCCCAAAGAAGGTAATAAAGTAGCTATAAGAATAAATTGCTGGAGCAAATGCAGCACATGGGCATATGGCAGTCTATTAATTCCTCCTGTTCTCCCCAACTTTTGAAGGAGATCTATAAATGTTGATAAAACCCTCAAGAACATGCAGGTTTGGGGTTTCTCTACCCATCCATTCCTCCTCTGGACTTTTCTAATGGTAAATTTTGGGCTGGTTTTAAGTGGGTTTTGGAGAAGCTCAGTGTTTCCGTGTGAAATGAACACCAAGAAGGCTGGCTTGTCTCCTTCTCCAGACTTGGGGGTGTTGTTGCTAGCTGGTTTTCATCCTCAGAGGCAGACTGGTGAGGAGGGAGCTGTTCTGGCAGCTCATTACATCCTGTGTTTGCAGTATGGGAGCTCACAGTGATATGAAATTGGGGAGATCAAACAATCTTCCTAAATCACGCAATCCCAGCCTGGTTTGTGTTGAAGGGACCTTAAAGCCCATCCAGCTCCAACCCCCTGCCACGGGCAGGGGCACCTTCCACTAGAGCAGGTTGCTCCAAGCCCCTGTATCCAACCTGGCCTTGAACACTGCCAGGGATGGGGCAGCCACAGCTTCTCTGGGCACCCTGTGCCAGCACCTCAGCACCCTCACAGGGAAGAGCTTCTGCCTAAGAGCTCATCTCAGTCTCCCCTCTGGCAGGTTAAAGCCATTGCCCTTGTCCTGTCCCTACATTCCTTGTCCAAAGCCCCTCTCCAGGTTTCCTGTAGCCACTTTAGGTATTGGAGGGCTGCAATAAGGTCTCCCCTTAAGGAGCCTTCTCTTCTCCAGGTATGTTACGAAGAGCCCTCATGTGCCCAACTGTTACCAACTCTTTTCCTTACACAAGTACTTTTGTTTGGTCTTGTATTAAGTTGTTACAGCAGTCACCCCCATGCTGTTCCATAACCTTACTTGTGAATGTGATGGTCTTTTCTTGCTTACCTCAGGTGTGGTGACAGAGGGGTGTTCCATGCATTTTCTAATGCCTATGGATTATATGACTGGGAAACTTGCTTTACTTTAGATGCTATTAGTAAACCAGAAGTGTGATTGAAGAGCCTGGTCATACTACTCTGCTTCTGGGTCCTTCTGTACCAGTGATGTCAGAACAATGGTGGTGCTTACCATGGTGCTGCTCTCCAGGATCTTTTCTCTGCAGAGTTTCTCCTCCTGTTGCATATAGGAAAGGTGAATGTAAATTAGATAAAGGTAAAAACAGTTTAAACATCAAATTTCTCCCAAAGGCGAGGGAAATGGGTCCTTTTCTGTTGGAAATGTTGTGTCAATCCCTTCTCTTTGGTTAAAGATGTGTCAGAGGGGGCGTTTGCAGTGTGTGGGACCTGCATCTTTGCTTTCTTGCGGCTTCAAAGTGACAATGTCCTGTTTTCATCTACTTAAGGAGGACAAGAAGAAGGGAGCTGTTCCATCACTGTGTTATCTGCATATGGGTGTCTGCAGGAAAGGTTTGTGTAAGGACATAGAGTGTTTGCAAGTGTCCATGTTAGTTCCATGTTGGTGTTTAGGAGCACTTGAGGGAGGTGCCCTTGTAGATGTGTGACAGATCAGGTGGTTCCTGAGAGCAGAAATTCTCCTCTGGTTTGTGGACTATGGGACAAATCCCAATTGTTTAAGCATTATACATACGGATTCCTGGTACCTTTGGAACTCTCTGGGTCTTGTAGGTCTTTGTGGGCTGACAAGCAGCTGTGTAATCTGTGGTGCTTTCACAAGTACTGCTGTTAGAAGCTAACCCTTGAGGATACAGCCTACAACCAGGGCAGCTGGTCAGCTGCCTCCATTGTTAGAAGGGTATTTCCCTGCTAAGGACTTACCAACGTTGTAAAGATCAACAGTCAGCGGCTTGCAGCGACTGAATTGTTCTGAAGCATCTTTTGAACTTTGATTTATGACCACGTGCATTTCGCAATTAGGAAACGGCTGCAGGTCAGGCTGAGGAGGGAGTGGAAGGGCAGAGAGCTACAAAGGGCTTTGAGCAAACCGAGACTGGTCTTGAACTTAGGGAAGGGAGGTCTTATAATGCCAGCATAGTACTGGGCGGGGGGGGGGGGGGTTAAGACCGCATGCAACTGGTTCTGTGGTCTGTCTCCGCATGTCTTCTACCCTTGTAAGCTCTGTAGCATCTCAGAATGCAGGTTTTAGCCCAGCAGCTCCTTCATGAGGAAGTGTATTTCTCATTTGGCAAACATAGGTGCACTTACAGAGTGCCAGTCCTCTCCTGAGCGTGTTTTGGTCGTGGCTTTACACCATGAACTCAGTGTTACAAGAGGAGATGCGTGGCCGCTGGTGCCTGCTCAGCAGGAAGAGGGAGATGGGCTGCTTGTTCTCCATGCAGCATGGAAATGGGGGCCTTGGTGACACAGGATGGACTTCATTCGGATGGGGAAGTTTGCCCTGGCTTTGGTTCTGCTCCATTGCTGCTGCAGCAATAATGCTTCTGCCTCTAGAAAAGGTCAGAATTGCTGCTAGAGCAGCCTCTTGAACCAGGTTAAAGCCATTCCCCTTGTCCTGTTGCTACATCCCTTGTCCAAAGCCCCTCTTCAGGTTTCCTGTAGCCCCTTTAGGCACTGGAGCTGCTCTAAGGTCTCCCCTCTGCCAAATCTGTAAAGTACACGCATAGGAGTTCAGCTATAGAACACCAGCACCACATTATAGTATATAATAGAGCACCACGTGCAGTGCCCCCTTAAGAGGGCAGGTTTCTGAACTGCAGGTAAACAAGAGCCCCATTGATCTGTGCGTTTCTAAACTGCACGTTCAAAGTCCTTTTTGATGACTTTATAGTATCTACTTTCGAGGACAGATAATGATGTTCTGGGCGTGATAACCCCCACCACATTGCACAGGGTAGCTTGTGTTTCTGCTGGTGTTCACGGGGGTAAAAGTAGCTTCACCTTATGTGTGGTTTGATGAATCATTTGATGGGTGTTTAGGGAACCTGGAGTAAGGTGCTGCCAACATAGATTGAGTGCCCTTCCCTGAGGGCCACCATTGTGATACAGTGGAACTGGATGGGCTTTAAGGTCCTTCCTAACCCCGACCATTCTGTGTTTTTGGTGGGGAGTATCTTGTGTGTTCATGAGTTGGTCTATGTGGTGCTGAGTGCAGGTCACTGGGCTGTGCTGCAGGGGGAAGGTGACACTAGAACAATGCTTGGGGCCTTTTGGGTAGCAATTTCTTCCCACAGATCACTTTGGGGCTCCAGTTAGCCCCAGATGATCAAGTATGTATTTTGTGGGGGGAATTCCAACTTAAGAATGAATAAAATCACTTCATCCAGTTGATAATTTGTTCTCTTCTTGGCGCAGTACCACTTGTAATTCCTCGGAAATGGACAATTGGCCGTCCATTGAAGACTTAGAGGTGCCTTTTCTGCTTCCTTAGGTGCTTTTTGGGGCCGTGGCACTGGGATTGTGACAGCTGTGTGTACGGCGCATCCAAGTTGCCAGAGGAGCGCCCACATCCTCTTGGCTCTTGGTTTTGGAAGGGCAGGGGACTGTAGTACTACGGAGCAACTGGTGTGCGGGTCATTACCCCTCCTGTGTAGCAAAGCTTTGGTGATGGCTCTCTCTTCTTTAGCTGCTTTGTTCAGCAGCTGATGGGTGTTGTGAGCTGCTCTTAGCCCCAGGCAGCGCTATCAAAGCTTGTGTCTTATTCTCCTACTTCTTTGCACCTTTCCTAGAGTCTAGTGCTGCTCCTCTCCCTTCTGACAGTAATTCCCGTGTCCCCAGTGCCCTGAGCTCTCTTGTGCAGTGAGCCATTTCCTGTGGCTTTTTCCCTTTTTGCTGGATTTCTGTGGCTGCCACTGATCAATAGATTTTATTGATGGGGAACTTGATGGATAGACTGTGCATGGTCTAGTCATTTAGCAGAACACTGCTAAAGAGACAAGTGCTTTTGATGTGTAAGCGTTGTATATGCACATTAGCGCCTTTCCTGTCCAGTGTTACAGTGCTGGGAATACCCACAGGTGATTAAATACAAACCACTTTAACCCTCACCAATTCATTCTACATTGCAGATGAGCTTGTTTGGATGGAGGATGATTTTGAGATGGAGCATTTTGTAGGAGGCAAGGATGGCAGGTTCCAAAGTGAGATGTTAGCGCTGGGGTTGGGACTCTATGAAGAAGATGCTTGGGGGATGCTGCCATGCTTCAGCTTAGCCCACCTCTTCCTCTTCATGCTCCCAGTATTCAATGATAGTCATATTTAAGTTATGAAATCCACAAAAAGGGTTAACTTGTTTTTAGTAAAATGGCCAAGAGGTTTTCTCACCACTTCAATGCCATAACTTAATATTGGTGTTGATGGTGTATTCTGTTCTGTGTTCTTGTTTGCCCTCTTGGACATGGGTGCTTTATAGCACTGAAGAGCATCTAGGACTAAGGAAGCCTAAGTTTGCTGGTATTTTGAATAGCCAAGCCCAGAGACACACCTGCCTAAGAAATGGTCATCATTATCCAGGAGCATCCTTATCCCAGAGCCTGGTTCTGTACCGATATGGTTACAGAGTGGGAGCACTGCTGAATCTGGTGTTTTGGGGTCAGAGCGTGTATTACGAAGTGTTGAACACTAGGAAAAGCCTGTGTGCTTCCCTTTTGGGATTGGTAGTGGAGAGAAAGGACTGGCGGGTCCCACAGAACACACCATAATGCTGGTACTGAGGCAGCTGCATGAATTAAATGCCCCATTAAATGAGTGTGGCATCTGCAGCACAAAGGAAAAGGCTGGATATACATGGTGGGACACATTGGGAAGTAAGTGCCTGGCTTTTCTTCACTTGGAAATACAATTGCTGCTCTGTATTATTTTCCCGAGCTTCATTCTTCCTTTGGAGCATTGTTCGTGCTACCATTGAACATGAACTGCTGCAGCATCTTCACTTCATGTGGGCAGCTGTGGAAGTCTGTTTTCCATCTTTCAGAGGATTCCAGCTCCTTCGGTTGCTTTTGTCATTCAATTTTCTCTTGTTTACCAGGGCATTAGGAAGCTGGAACACAAGCAGTGTGTGTTTTGCCCTAGGAAACATCAGGAGTCCAGTTGCCCATTCCAGAAATTCCTCTTGGTTCATTTTTCTCTGGAAGATTGCTCACAAAGATTTGGAGCTCTCGAAATGTAAGTCTGAAAAGGTCAAACCTCATGTATGCCAGAGACAGGAGGACAGGCTGACAGCCATGCAGGGACACAGAGGCATTTTAAGCCATGGATTCCAAACAGGATCGGAGAGAACTGTCAAATATACATGCCTTGGGTATTGAGGAGGAGTTTGAGGTAAGGCTTCCTCTTGCTTTTCTCTCTGACTTCTTAATGTGTAGCAGAGAGGGATCAAACCCCCTGATTTATGGCTCTGAGGAAGGGTAGGAGTGGGAGAAAGGAGGGTTGTTCCTGGCTTCCTCATCCTTTGCCTACAGTCCTTTCTTTAGGGACTGTAGTGATAGGAAAAGGGATGATGGGTTCAAACCAAAACAGGGGAAGTTCAGCTTGGATATAAAGAAGCTGTTCCCTGTGAGGGTGCAGAGGCACTGGCACAGGGTGCCCAGAGAAGCTGTGGCTGCCCCATCCCTGGCAGTGTTCAAGGCCAGGTTGGACACAGGGGCTTGGAGCAAGCTGCTCTAGTGGAAGGTGTCCCTGCTCATGGCACGGGTTGGAACTGGATGAGCTTTAAGGTCCCTTCCAACACAAACCAGGCTGGGATTCAATCCCAGTAGCAGAGTAGTGACTGAGGAAGAAGCACATGAAGGGGTTTTCTCATTGGCCAATGTTGGGTTGAGTATGGGTTGATGCAGAGATCCGTTCGGTTCTGCAGGTCTGTTTGTGGGTGAGCTTGCTGGGGCTGTGCTGAAAGCCTGCCCAAAGGCTTTAGTTTGGATGAAGTCCTTGTACGGCGCTTGGATAATGGTGGGATCTGCTTTGTCTTAATGAATTTCCAATTCAAGAGATGAGAAAATGTTCACAATGCAGAGGGAAATCTCATCCAGAGGAACTCAGTTGACACAAGTCAGGTGTTTTCAGCTGCTCCGTTGCTCTTGGGGTACAAAGGATGAGCAGTCCCTGCTAGCAGAGCAGTCCATGTATCCTAAAGTGGGCCAGAATGGATTTCTCAGGGAGGCTGTTGAATGGCGTTGTGGTTTGACAGGGCTGTCACTGCCACGTGCCTCGGGATGCTGCTGTGCCAGCAAAAGGCATCACGGCAACATATGAGAGATGAACAGGGCTGGTTTCTCAATTACTGGCTGGAGGAAGGGAAAACAAAAATAGCTGCTGGTGTGAAACCCTGGAAGGTGCAGCCAAAGCTGATGGAAGCATTTGGCAAAGTGGGAAATCATTTAATCATGGAATGGTTTGGGCAGAAAGGACCTTAAATCTCATCCAGTTCCAACCCCCTGCCACGGGCAGGGACACCTTCCACTAGAACAGCTTGCTCCAAGCCCCTGTGTCCAACCTGGCCTTGAACACTGCCTTACTGTTTTCTACAGCTGCCTGAGAGGAGGATGGAGCCAGGAGGGGGCTGGGCTCTGCTCCCAAGGAGCAAGGGATGGGACAAGAGGAAACGGCCTCAAGCTGCACCAGGGCAGGTTTAGATAGAGATGAGGAACAGCTCCTTCCCCAGAGGGTGCTCAGCATTGGAACAGGCTGCCCAGGGCAGGGCTGCAGTCACCGTCCCTGCAAGTGTTCACGCACCGTGGAGATGAGGCCCTCAGTGCCATGGGTTAGTGGTGGCCTTGGCACTGCTGGTGTAAGGGTTGGACTGGATGGGCTTAAAGGTCTTTTCCAACCTGGTTGATTCTGTGCTTCTACAATGGCACCTTGAAATCAGGTAATTATTAATTGGGAGCCACTAGAAGCAGTACGCAGAACCCCACGGTGATGCAGTCAGAACTGCCCACACCGCATGGGAACACTCTTTCCTCTCCCGTGCTGCCGCTGAGATGTACTCATTTTTTTGCCCTAGAAACAAAGACAAATCCCAGACCCGAGTCTCTGTGTTACGCTTCTGGCTCTGCTGAAGAGCCAGGAAGACAAAAGGGCTCCAGACTAGGGCAGATTGGATAAAATCAGCCCGCGTTTCTCAGTTCAGTGATTCTCACCCTCACAAGCAACGCTGCTTTCACAAGAAGGACTGTCTGGAGAGGAGACATATACTGCCTGGAGTTATGAGCTCATATCTTCATGGAATAGTTTTGTTGAATGCTTAATGGACCTTGAACGCTCTCTCTTTAAATGAATGTAGAAGGAATGCCTTTTCCTTCAGAACTTCTTTCCAAATCCATGTTATGTAAGTTGAATATCATAAAATAGAGCCATAGAATCCCAGACTGATTTGGGTCGGGATGTCCCGTGGGCAGGGACACCTTCCACTAGAGCAGGTTGCTCCAAGCCCCATCCCAACCTGGCCTTGAACACTTCCAGGAATGGGGCTTATTATACAGAAGATAGCGTTATCATATCAATAAACACATTTACATAAATGCATGTGTACGTATTGATGACATGCGTGGAGATACATCATTGTTCCTCTAATACAATAAGATATTTGAGCATGATTTAATGAACCTAAGAAGTCTTCTGCTGGCACACAGGCTGATGGGATGCTGCCGCTGCTATCTAAGGCTTTCTTCAGCCACCAATAGGGACTTCACTGTTGGTCTGGTGCGTTTTTGGTTGTGTGGTGTTCAGGTGCTTCACAGGATGCTGCTTGCCGTCCATCAGCATGGTTTCCCTGCTTGTGAACGTGAAACCTGGCCACTGCATTGGTGCAAGTGGAGTAGTGCCTTTGGGTAGGAGGGCGATCAGAGGTTAACTTCTGCAGCAAACCCACCCGCTGTCATGTTTGGAGACATTGCCATGACACTGTTTTTAGACCATTTTCCTTTGTAACACACAGAAGCTATTTTATCATGCACTCATCTGATTCAGCGACACTTCACAGGTTTCAGACCTCACTGAGGTGTTAAAACCAAGATTTATCGTTATGCATTAACACTGTGGGCAAACTTTGTGCACTGGGCACATCTGCATGGCCACGGCATTCATGCAAGTGCAGTCTGTGGGGTGGTTTGGTGCTTGTTAGTCCCTTTTGAGACTCTGGGTTGCAGGTGAAGGGTGAGGTGGACAAGTACGACTCATTAATACTCTTTCATTTCATAGAATCACTGGTTTGTGTTGGAAAGGACCTTAAAGCTCATCCAGCCCATCATTAAACCCATCACCCCTTGTCCTATCACTACAGTCCCTGATGAAGAGTCCCTCTCCAGCATCCTTTCAGGCCCCCTTCAGATGTATGTCAAGGAAGGTTTGGCGCAGAGTGGAGTTGTGCCTTTCTTGTGGTGAATTTTGCATGCTAACAAGTGTTTTCGTTGTTAGAAGCCGCTCAGCACCATCGCTCAGGTGAGTCTAAGCATCTTGCAAGCTGTTCAGAGGGAGAGGAGCCTGTCCCAGTTGCGTAAGGGGGAGAAACTTGGGCCTTATTGTGATACCTGGCAACTGAGCAAGCCTTTTAGCCACGTGCAGCCACTGGGTAACAGGAGCCTCCTGGAAGAAGGGAGAAAGGTGGCAGACAGCACATTCTGCACCCCCTGGTACTGAGAGCCTGGTGTTATATGGAACATATTCAAAGCCCAGTATTTTGGGTTGGCTCCATGGTTGCTTCTCCTTGACTTGGAAAGAGGAATTTGCTCCTTAACAGACCAGGGATTAGCAGTTACTGTTTCCAAATGTGCTATCCTCATGTTACTGTGTTGAATGTGATTTAAATGCTTTTACTGTAGCAAATCTGTATTACTATCTAATTCTACTGTAGTTGATAACAGTGGAGTAACAATCCACTGTGCTAAAGTGATAAGAAAACCCCATGATTATTCCGTAAGTTTTTCAGCTTGTGTTAACTCCTATTTGCAATAGAGCAGGGAAAAAAGAAATGTTGAGTGCAAGGGAGACGTCAATGCACTCATCATATGGGTGAGATTTTCCTGTGCCAGATCTGTTGCGTCTCATCATCAGGAGGAATCAAAGCAGGAGCTGAGGTTAAGTGTTAGGAGATGTCTTCTGGGTGAGTCCCATCTCCAAATCACACACTGAAGTTGGTTTCTGTGAGCAGTCTTAGTGTCATGAGAATGTGAGTTCCATCTTGATCAACAACAGGGAGTAGTGACTGTAAACCAGCCTGGCTTTCTCCTAGACAAGAGAAGGCATCCAGGGTGTATGAGAAATGCAACAGATTTTGTGCACACGGTTGATCCAAATGGAAACGTGTGTCCTAGTGTTCTGAGTCTCACAGATCCGAGTGTACTGGACCACTCTGAGCGAATTGGAAGAGGCTTTAGATGCAAAGAACCCATAGAGCGTAAGGAATTGCTGCAGTGGAAGGGCCTGAGTAGTAACTCAGGCCTGGAATCATGTGGGATGAAACCAGTGTAACCTCATGGATGAAAATCAGAGATTCCTGGAGTGTAATATAGAGGAGCACATGGCAACATCCGTGGATGCTTGTGTTGCATCCTCCAAAACATCTCTTTATGCTTCTGAGGTGGTGGTGTTCAGCTGGCTATCACTTCAGCTCTGCTTTCCTTTCCCATCCATTCCTAGCACCTTCTCCGATGTCCAGCTGTACAGCCAGCAGTTAAAACAGTGCATCCTGTTACGAGAAGCAAGCTGGAGAGCCTCATTCGAGGGAGCCTGCCTCAGGGGTTGGTTGGCAAGCTCAGGGGCAACCAGGCCTTGTGGCACAAGCAGTGTTCAACAAGAAGGTCAGGTACTGAGGAGCTTTCTTGGCTGTCAGTGGTTGTGAGGGGGTACCACTTGTGCTTTCTCTGTTGGCAAGTGAGGTTTTGGGAGAGCCTGAGTGATGATACTTCTTCCTCGCTCCAAGTTAATGGCACAAGCCTGGAAGTGCCTGCCAGATGCATGTGCTGGTGCTGAATGCAAGAAAAGGAGACATTAAATGCTTTCTTGGAACGGAAATATCTGTGTGTTGAAAAGTGCCTAAACCCAAAACAAGACCCTCCGTAATCCTGGAAGGGTGAGCTGCAGATGTGGTGGGAGCTGGGGAGAGCCAGCTGGGAAGAGCTTTCTGGACTCTGTTGATGGACCACTACCAACGTGCAGTCAGGAGCAGTTCAGAAGATACATTAATGCCTTTCCTCTTTCTGACAGGAAGCAAAAGGCCTCTTCCCACTGTTGCTGGTATCATGGCAGCAGCAGAAGCTCTTTGCTGCCCTCCTCCTGTGTGAGTGTGGGCAGATATACCCTGACCTGGCTTCTGTGGGCTCCATCCAGTGCTCTCCATGCAAAGTGTGTGTCTCTTCACTGCTTGACCAGGATCATTTTGGGGTTGAACTGCTGATTTTGATGAAGCAGTTGCCTTTTGCTGGGCACTGTCTCCATTGGCTCTTGTGTTTTGAGCAGCATGAATTAGGATGTTTGAAAGGATTTTGACCTCGGGACATGGGTAATTCTTTGGGAGTGTGTCATGGCAGCTTCACCCAGAGCCTCACCAGGAATTCAATAGGTAAAAACCCTGGAGACTGCAGCTTGTTCCTTTCATGGGGATGTTCCTTCTCACACTGATGCTATTGCAGCTCTTCCTCCCTGGGCTATTTCTGGTAGTAACTGCTATTGTATGACTGCACAGAGATGATGGCCCACACTTTACCAGTTTCCTAATTTTATGTACATACACCCCAAGTATGAGCAAAGCAAGGAAGCAAAATGTGTCTTTTTGCCTTTTTGTGAGAGGTGGTGGCGCCTTACCTGTGATTGCTGTCTTCAGTGAGCTTAGGGTGAGTTGCAGGTTAGGCTGCTAATAGGTCAGCTTGTCTCTCATCCTTAACACAGAAGGATTTGTCACTGGTGCCCAGCAAGATCATGGGCATTTCCATAGTTACTAAATGGAAACTGTGCTGAGGCACATGGACAGTAAGGGGGTGGTTGGTGACACCAGCATGATTTCACTAACGGCATATCATGCCTGACAAAGGTGGTGGCCTTCTGTGACCTACTCTGGGGCTCTGGCATTGATGGATAAGGGAAGAGCAGCTGACATCATCTACCTGGACTGTGCAGGGTGTTTGACATTATCCCGCACAACATCCTTGTCTCTAAACTAGAGAGGCATGGATTTGATGGATGGACCACTTGGTGGATAAGGAATTGGCTGCATGGTCACACTCAATGAGTTGTGGTCAATGGCTCAGTGTCCAAGTGGAGACCAATGGCAAGTGGTGTTCCTCAGGGCCTTGGAGATGCGAGGGCTGGAACAGCTCTGCTCTGGAGCCGGGCTGAGGGAGTGGGGCTGGTTCAGCCTGGAGAAGAGAAGGCTCCTTAAGGGGAGGCCTTAGAGCAGCTCCAGTGCCTAAAGCAGCTACCCTGGCACTGGGAACTTGGGAGCAGGCTTATCTCCCTTAGGATGGGTTCATGATGAATCTGGCCGGTCTGATGGATGCATGTGAAGATGCAAGGAGCTAGGTTTAATCAAGTCACGCTGTCCTCCGTGATTCAAGCCCTGGGGGAGAGGGGAGCTGTCGTTACTGTGATACATGGGGGATAAAGTTGTGAGGCACCAGCATCTCTAGAGCTGCTGTTGTTTCCAAGTGCGGTGACCTGATGCACATTGAATAACATTGGTGTGACAGCAGGGAGGTGAGAAGAGGTCTCTTGAGGTCTCACTCAAGCTTCTGAAGCTGGAGGTCTCCGACAAGCTGTGTGGAAAGTTGGAATGCCCAGCCCAGCTTCCCAGCCCATGTCCCGCTCTGTTTGCTGATGTTCCTGTTTCTGTGTCTCTATTTTCCTCAGCAAATCTCCCTTTTTTCCTCTGGTCTTTCCAATTCTGCCATCCACTCCAGAAGCTGCAGCTTGTAAGGAGAGAAAGCATCTGCTTTGTAGTGCAATTGGAGATGATTCCCATTGCCGCCAGTGTCCAGGGAGTGATCCAAGAATGAGTTTCCTTTGCTTCTTTTCTCTCTGCCCTCTGCTTCTTCATCCAGGAATTTTCCCTGGTTTACTTTGCTTTCTGAAAGCATCAGTGTAATGGGTTGCTGAGTCATTATTATCCCTTCCCTTTGCTGCTGTGGAAAGGCTCAGAGCCTTTGGACACAGCCTGCCTCGGAAATAGGTTTGTGGAGAAGCCTGATTTGCAGTGCGTGCTACCTAAATGCAGGCTGGGGTGAGGAAGGACACCCACAGTCATGTTAACATAGAGTTCCTTCCCTCTTTAAGCAGGCAAAGCCTTTTCTTCACTTGGTAGCCTATTAGCTTGTGCATAGTGTCCTATGCGGGCAGGAGCTGGAGGCTTGTTTGAACCTCTAGAAGAGCCAGGCTATGTTTCAGCTGGATTTCTTCCTGACGGCTTATTCAACTGGAGAGAAGGGGAAATCAAGCAGGTTATTGAACCTTCTCCTCCTGCCTTTAAAACATGCTTCGGAGGTCTCCGCTTGCTGACAATTGCAGATAATTTCAAGGTGGTTTTTTTTCTTTCCTTGCTTCATTTTTGTATCGCCAATCAGTTCTGAAAGCCTACTGGAGTGTTCGTTTGGATTCAGGCGGCATTGTATCTGGGAATGTGTAGCTATCAACCCTGAATTCATGTGTTCTGAATAGGCTGTGATTGGGAAATGGCCGGGTGCCAGAAGCACCTCTCCTGCTGAATGCCAAGGGGATCCTCCTGTGGAGTTGGCTTCTTTTGGTGGGCTGAAATTCCTGGGATCTGGCTAGGCAGATGAAGGACCTCACATTGATAATACTGATCTCCTGTTGAAATACTCAGCGATGATTGTGGAATACTGACTTCACCATATCCACATACCAGGAAGGATCATAGAATGGTTTGGCTATGAAAGGACCTTAAGCTCATCCAGTTCCAGCCCCGTGCCATGGGCAGGGACACCTCACGCTAGACCATGTCACCCTCTCCAACCTGGCCTTGAACACTGCTGGGATAGAAAGATAGAAAGGGATAGGAAAGTCTAAAAACCCCAACCCCCCCCTGCCAACGCAACCCCAAAAAGCCAAATCAAGCCCAAACCAACTCCAAACCCCTTCCCTGCATTTAGCAGGGAACAAGGAACATTTTGCAGAGCGGCTCTTGGATAAAGCCGGTTGGTTGAACATAAGATTCCAGTTTGAAGCTTGGCCTGTGCTGATTTCTCGAGGACAGGCACCTTTTCAGATGGAGAGCACCCTGCAGATGGTGGCAGATTGTCCCCTCCTCCTCTCCTGCCAGGAGCGTGTGCTCAGTGACAGAACAAAAGCCGGGAAGGATGGAGCTCTCCGGAAGAGTCGATGAATCTCTTGCCTTGAAAACTAAAGCGCTTCGTGCCAGCAGGAATATCTATGGATGTATTTATAGCAAGAAACAGCAGAGTCTCTGCTCCTTCGTTGCAAAGGGGGAAATTGCTGTTCCACCAAGTCTGTGGAAGTGGAATCTACTTTTAGATGCTTTGAAATGATGGTTTGGGTTTTTTTTCTTTCCTTGGGATTTAAAAATACATGAAGTCTAAATTTTAGAACCCTGTACATCAGATGACACGAAGACAGTGCATATGGACTGTCTTCATGGCTTGAACCTGCCAGAGGGGAGTTTGAGATGAGCTCTTAGGCAGAAGTTCTTCCCTGTGAGGGTGGAGTTGGAACTGGATGAGCTTTAAGGCCCCTTCCAACACAAACCATTCCATGATTCTGTCTAAATTTGATAGATAAATCACTGGTGTTGTATCAGGAACGGGTAGATTGGGACAGTTTTACTGCATCCTGGTGTTGATAGTCATTGTCTTTCTATCTGGTAGAGCTGGGGTGATGGGGAAGTGCCATACCAAGTAGTAGGTTGGTTCTGCGTGCAGCATCTCCCATGAGATGGATTTAACGTCAGGACATAGCGGGATCATGCGGGATCCTCCAAGCGCTCTGGGAGGCACGGACACAATGATGTGTTTTATTCCTTATGGGTTGGAAACCCTGAGCTAGGTTTCAAGCGGGAGAAGGTGTTCGATGCCCACCACCAATACCTTCTGAGGGCTGCAGAGGAGAGGCTGCTGGAAAGGACTGGGTAAGCTAAGCCTAAAATAGAGCCAGGTCTTTGACACAGTGTTGTCCTGGCATGGCATGCTTAACTGTGACTGTGTGTAGGGAAGGAGATAGCAGTGTCTTCTGCCTATAAGTGGAGAAGTAACATGGTTGGGTGTTCAGGTTGATCAGTGGTTGTGTGAGGAGAACATCGCCCATGGGAGGTGTTGAAGTTCTCAAGCGGAGGCTGAGCTGGCTCCTACCTTCGGAGTCAGGGTGTGTTTGGGAACAGTTGGGACACTGGTGTTGGATCCACCATCATGGTTGGCAGCATTTGCTGGGTGGGTGTTTGGTGTTGGGTACAAGCAGGTGTGTTTCTTGGGTTTCTATCTCACCCGAGTGGGGCTGAGTAAGCTCTCGGACTACCAAGGTGCAAGAAGTGCTCGGGGTGTAGGATGCTGGGTTTATCTCTACTACAAGCGCGTGATGGAGCTTCGCTGTGATTAGACTTTGTGGTTATTTTCTGTGTACCGAGTGAGCGGATTTGGAAACTTGTTACAGAAGAATGGAATGAAACCCAGCATTAAATATGGATAGTTTTGGCTATAAAAAGAAAATAGACATAGAAAGGGCACTATACGTGCTATTTCTTTCATGTGGTCATTCTTCCCTTTTTATTTTGTGTTCCTCTCTACCTCATGCTTTGTCTGTGTGGGATATCGGACCACATTCAGGGAGCTTTCTCTCTTTGATCTCATGGAGAGGTTACCACAGCCCTTTGGTTCTTTGCATTTACATAGAAAGGATACTTTTATTACTATGGATTTCCAGAATGACATAGAATCATTGAATCTCAGCCTGGTTTGGGCTGGAAGGGACCTTAAAGCTTATCCATTCCTAACCCCCTGCCATGGGCAGGGACACCTTCCACTAGAGCAGCTTGCTTCAAGTCCCATGCAGCCTGGCCTTGAACACTGCCAGGGATGGGGCAGCCACAGCTTCTCTGGGCACCCTGTGCCAGCGCCTCAGCACCCTCACAGGGAAGAGCTTCTGCCTTATCTCCAACCTGAACTTCCCCTGTTTCAGTTTGAACCAGCTTCCATATCTTGTGTGGATCAAGTCATCGGAGCCTGCTGAAGAGTCTGAATGTCATCCTGTGTCAGATCCCTTCCAACCCAAGCCATTTGATGGTTCTGTGTTTAGTAGGAGTTGCGTTATCCTCCTACTGCAAAGAGTTAAGGCAAATAATGGTACAGGAAACAGAACACAATGCTTTTATGATTTTGGCATTTGAAAAGGAGCGTGTTGGCATTTGGGTATTAATCTGTGAACACCTTGAGGGACCACAGCATTTCCTGTTACCATCCTAGAAGCAAAATACCTAAGCTTCATCGCTTCCTAGTAATATGTTAAAGGTTACTTTTCTTACTACGTGCTTTTTACTTTGATGGTAACCAAAGTGGGATCTGTTGGGTTTATCTTTACTATGTTCTGCGTAGGAAAGTAGTATGAAGCTCTTGTACATGTTACCCCTGAGTATCTTCTGATACCATCATCGTTCTTGCTCGCAAGGTATTGGGTGCTGTGGTTGGTCAGCTGCTGGCTTCAGGGATACGTTCCACCTGACATCTGGAGCTATGAATGGCTCTGGAGTCGTCACTATTGTCAAGGGCAGGAAGGAGGTTTTGCTTTCAGCTACGTCAGCTTCTTCTGGAAGCGAGGTGGGCATCAGCCTGACTTAGTTTCTACTGCAGCAAAAGTTAAGAATAGAATCATAGAATCAACCAGGTTGGAAAAGCCCTTTAAGCCCATCCAGTCCAACCATTCCCCAGCACTGCCAAGGCCACCACTGACCCATGGCACTGAGGGCCTCCTCTACACTGTGTGTGAACACTTACAGGGACCATGCCTGCAGCCCTGCCCTGGGCAGCCTGTTCCAATGCCTGAGCACCCTCTAGGAAAGGAATTGTTCCTCATCTCCATCTAAACCTGTCCTGGTGCAGCTTGAGGCAGTTTCCTCTTGTCCCATCCCTTGTTCCTTGGGAGCAGAGCCCAGCCCCCTCCTGGCTCCATCCTCCTCTCAGGCAGTTGTAGGGAGCGATCAGGTCCCCCCTGAGCCTTCTCTTCTCCAGACTGAGCCCCCCATTTCCCTCAGCCATTCCCCATCACACTGTGCTCCAGGCCCTGCACCAGCTCCATTGCCCTTCTCTGGCCCCGCTCCAGCACCTCAATGTCTCTCTTGGAATGAGGGGCCCAGAGCTGAAGGCAGGATTCAAGGTGCAGCCTCACCAGTGCCCAGTGCAGGGAGAAAGAAGTCAGAATTACAGCAAATGAAATACATACCAGACCATGGTGCTGGTGGTTTTGTGCTTTATCACTCACTGGCAATGGCAGGTGGCTAACTTGTGTATTAGATGTAGTAGTAGCGCTAAGAATAACTAAAAACCCAAAAGGAGAACACAAACCCCAACCCTGTATAACCAGGATTGGATTAGCTTTCGTCTAATGGGGCATTTGATTCATTCGACTTGCAGGCCTAAACCTGACGTATCGAGAGCCCAATTATAATATGTCTTTATTGTCTCTTCTCCTCCTCTCCCCTGTTCTGCCTGCAGCATTTCCTTCTTACCATCCACACTTAAAATATGAGTAAATAGTGCTTAATTCCTAGGTTTGTTTCTGTTGTGTTCTATAGGCTGTTGTGATGCTCTGGGGTTTTCTAGCAGCCGATTCCAATTGAAGCCAGAATTGGTATTTCCACTGTAAATCTGAACGAAGGGAAGAGAAGGATGCTCTCATTTTGTTAGGCTGCTTCTCTTTTGGATGCACAGTGCATCTTCCAGCTCTCTGGGCTAATTAAAATGCCATTACAGTACATGTGGTGCTACAATACAGTCTAGGGAGACTTCCAAAAATAGATCCTTGAGTGCAGACAAATTAGAGAGGAAATATGCACTGAGCATTTTCTCATAGGTTTAAAGAGAAATAATCCATTTGGTGCTTTAATTGCTTTCTTGTAAATGCTGAAGTCTTTTTTCCCCCCCTCTCTGTGTATTTCAAATGAGTAGACAAATAAATAATACGTCCCTGATAATTCCCGTTCTCATAACTCATATTTTTGCTTGGTGTTCCATGCTGCAGGCGTTAAAATGCGAGTCAGGATGGTTGAGTGGACTGTGCTTAATGGTCATGGTTGGAGGCTTTTATTCCTCAGTGATCCTATTTGAACTGCTTGGCATCCCACAAGGGTAGCGCGTAGTCTGGTTGGAGAAATACAGCTATACCAGAAGCACTCACTCAATCACTCAAACAGATAAATGCTGTTTGCTTGTGTTCAGCAAACCAACCCCCCAACTCTGATATAAAATGCAAGGTAACTTTATATAACGTGGTTACGGTACATTATATAGTGATAATGGGTTAAAAACTAGATGTTTTGGGCCTGGAATAGGTCCATGGAGTTGTTGTGAGCAGTGCCAGTGAGGAGTTCATTTCACAGGGTGTACCTCCTTGTAAGCTGCTGGGAGCAGCGTGATTACAGGGGCTGAGGCTCGTGCTGGCTTGTAGACCACTAGGCAGCCTTTATCAGAGGGATGGAGCTTGTGATGGAGAGTACCCCACAGAGAATCAGCTCTGTGGAGCGCAGCAAATGATGCTGAGGATGTGGTTGGAGCTGGCTTTAGGATTTCATTCAGTCCAGGCACTGAATCGTAGAATCCCAGGCTGGTTTGGGTTGAAATGGACCTTAAAGCTCATCCAGTTCCAACCCCCTGCTACGGGCAGGGACATCTTCCACTAGAGGAGGTTGCTCTGAGCTCCCTCCAACCTGGCCTTGAACACAAGTCTCCATTAGCGTCTCAGTGTGTTTAAGTGAGTTGAAGGGTGTTTTGGGTTGAGTTTCAAGTGTTTTCCCCCAAAAAGGTCCAGTCTCTGTGCTCAGATGCAACCAAAACCACAGGATGTGCAGAAGGATGGGAAGCGAGGCAGCCAGAGGCTTGCTCCAAGAGCCTGCTCCCAAGTGAAAGCTGCCCCTGGCAGTGCTCCTGTTGGTACAGGCTTTAGGAGTAACCCTGGTCAAGCGTGCAGTAGCTTATTTATCTCTTGAGTGAAGATAACTATGAAGCTCATTGTGTCTTGGAGCTCTTCTCTCAAGTGCAGTATTGTTGTGTTGAAGTGTAGACATGGGTGGAGAGAAGGGGAATGCATCTTTTCTTTATGAGCCAGGTCCCCAGTTTTACTAGAAAGCAGCAAGGAGAAAAGGAAACTGTTTGCTTGTTGACACCTACAAATTCAGGGCTCATTGATCCAGAAACATCCCCTTTCTTTCTGACCTTAGCAACAGCTTACTTTTAATTGCATGCTCTCGAGAGATGTGATTGGGATAGTATCTCAGATGCCAACTGATGGCTCTTTCTTTATCTTGGGCTTGGCTGCCCTGTTGTGTCTGAGGCTTCTTATCCATTGGGCACTGAGAGGGTACAGCTTCTTTGAGTTTTGGCTCTGGAGGGATGGGGGCAAGCTTTTGGGCTGCATCCTCCTGGAATAAAAAGAGCCCAAATCATCTGTTAACTGCCTTGCAAAGAAACAGTCCTTCGGTTCATCACTCGGGACTGTTGCTGATGTCTTATTGCTCAACAGTTTTACTCTATATTCCCATGTTTTTTATCCAAGAACTGGGAATAGGTAAACAAAAAGCTCTGGTTCCTCCTGTGTGCCTGAGAACAGTGAAGTCCATTGGAGGTTTTGCACGTTGTGTGCCAAGCAACCTCTGAACTAGCTTGGAAAGGAACCCAAAGCAGCGAATGGTAGGTGGCAATAGCTTTTGTGGAGGACATGGATGGCAGTTCATTGGCAAGGTCTTAGGTTTCGGGACACAATTCCTTGCCTTCTCAGAAAGAACTGATTGCTGCTGTGGAGTGAAGTCTTGTCCAGGAAGTGTTGGTCTAAAGAAGACCAGGAATCTATTGGGTTGAGAGCTCTCAAACTCCCTGCCTCAGCAGATAATTCCTTATTGCTGCAAAGCCTCTGGGCCACTATATTGTCTTCCCTTAACTGAGAACAGGCTGTTGGAAAAACTATGGAGTCCTGCAGAGCCTCCATGTCACCTTTCCTCAGAGGTTTCTCCTTCACTGCCTACAATTCATCTTCTGGTGCTGAATCTAAACCGAGGGCAGTGCTTCGGCCGGAGAGGCTTCTGCATCCCTGAGTAATGACCTTCCTTGTCTTGCATATTCACCTGTTAATACATCCTGAATGAACTTCATGTCTTCTGAGTCACTGCCCTGGCACAGAGTGCCCAGAGAAGCTGTGGCTGCCCCATCCCTGGCAGTGTTCAAGGCCAGGTTGGACACAGGGGCTTGGAGCAGCCTGCTCTAGTGGGAGATGCCCCTGCGCGTAGCAGAGGACTGGAACTGGATGAGCTTTAAGGTCCCTTCTGTCCTAAATGATCTTAAGGTCCTTTCCAGCCCTATTCTGTTCTGTTCTGTTCTATTCTGTTCTATTCTAAATCACTGTTTGATTCTGTGATTCTTACAGTTGCCCCCCATGTAGACTCTCAGGGTCGACTGGGGGGAGGTTTGCTTTTGTTTTCATGTCTTTTTATTCAAGTCAAGTAAAATCCAACCCTATTTGCCAGCCATTCTGACAGAGAAACACAGCATTTGCCTGCTTCACTTTCCCCTTGCTTTTCCTGTTTCCTGCTTACTTAATTACTCCTTCTGTTTCTTAAACGTCTCCTTTCTTTCAGGAACCCCAGTCCTAGTCAGTCACACCTTTTTCTGTACCTCTTGCTCCTGCCTCTCCTAAAGTTTCACTTCCATGTCCCTATAGAACTTTTCCTTTATTCCAGGTGCCCTTTAAAGAGACTTGTCAGTTGTTCAGCACTTTAGTCAAGGGATCCAAGCAGTGCAGGGTAATTTGCATCAGGTTGAAAGATCTGAATACATGGAAAACTATTTAAATAACCTCTCCTTTCCCAGTTGTGCCGTGCATTTTGAAACTCAACACTTAATGACAGTCAGGCTGCTTCCAGTTTGCTGGAAGAGCTCACTGAATGCTTCAGCCTTCTGGGTTTGTTCATTAGTTGCCTTTAGTAATACTGCCTCATCTGGTTTTGGATTTGCATTGGATGTTGTTGTTCATTTTGCTGCTTTGTCTTTTCAGGGGGGTTTTATCCATGATTTTGTCTTATTCTGGAGCATCTTGGAACAATCTTGTCTTGGTTTTGCTGTTTTCCACAGGTTTGAATCCTGAAATCCCAGCTACTTCCAAACCTGTCTTGCTGAGATTTTTAAAGTAACTTCCGTGACTCTTTGGAACTGACTTGGATAAAAATAAAGTGTTAAGATCCCATCTATTAATAATGGCTTTGTCTTATTAATTAATGAGAAGAAATACCCATCTGGAAATGAAGCTAAACTAAATGTTCCCTAAGTCGAGCCGTACATCAGACAGGCTGGTGTCTGCTTCCTTCCGGGCTCCGTGGACGGCGCAGTGTGTCTTGCCCTTGGACTGGACACTCTGCAGGCATTGCTGCATCACCAGCTGCCAGGAACCCTGAGATGAATCTACCCAGTTCAGCCCAACTGGTACAGCTGAGACAGTTCACCCCTGTGCTGCTCAGATGGTCTTGGTGAAATCATTAGATTGAGTCATAGAACCATGGAATGGTTTGGGTTGGAAGGGGCCTTAAAGCTCCTCCAGTTCCAACCCCTGCCACGGGCAGGGACACCTTCCACTAGAGCAGCTTGCTCCAAGCCCCTGTGTCCAACCTGGCCTTGAACACTGCCAGGGATGGGGCAACCACAGCTTCTCTGGGCACCCTGTGCCAGCGCTTCAGCACCCTCACAGGGAACAGCTTCTGCCTAAGAGCTCATCTCAGTCTCCCCTCTTGCAGGTTAAAGCCATTGCCATTGTCCTGTCCCTACAGGCCCTTGTCCAAAGCCCCTCTCCAGGCTTCTTCATACAAAATCAATTCAAGAGGACTTTTCTTGACAATTAGTTTTAGTGTCTTAGGTAAAACCTTGGCCAGTAGAAAGCTGGAAGATATTTAGTAAGTGTTCTGGTTTGTCTCAGTGCTATTCAAACCAGGGCTTGTGAAAGTCAAATCATGAGTGCATCTTTTGACCCCTTTGCATTGTGTTTGCCTGTCCAAGGCAGCCAGACAAACTGCTTCCAATCCCTGCCCACTTTCTGGGATCTGCAGAAACAGCCATGCCATCTCTTCTAGGCAGGAACAGGGATGCATGTGTGGCACAGATACCTTGAGTGCTTTCTGTGTTTTCCCTTTAGTTCTCTAATTGCCACAGCTCTCTCTGTAGCTACTTGGTGAAGCAGGGAGAGGATTGGAGCTAATACTTTGTGAAGGCAGGAGGTGGGGATAAAACTTGTTTGTGATGGAAACTGATTGCGGTCTGTTTGACATTTGCAGACCCAGACCACTCTTGGCATAAACCATCGTGCTTTTCCCTTGTCACACAAGTTCAACTATACATCAACTGCTTTAGGAGAGAGTCTACAGTAATGGTGGGAATAAACCCCACTGCAGCAATAGCTGAAAACACACTTGTCTTGAGGCTCAGGTCCCCCCAGGTGACCAGCTTATCATCAGCGTTAATAGTGCAACAGGATCAGTAAAGCAATGTGGTTGAATATGCAAAGCATAGGGTTGGGTTTTCCTCTTTTGAAGTTCTGTAGAGCACAGAATCACAGCCTTGGACTCCAAACTTCATCTTTGCGCCCTGTTCTCAGGTTTATTTGAACAGTGTGACATTGGGTTAGCTCATCCCTTTGAGAGAAGCAATCAGTCAAAGCAAGAGGTTTGTGGGCAGCAGCACTGCTGAGCTGAGCAAGGAGGACTCCTGCTCTATTTGGTGTATGGATTTTAGTACTCAATCACAATTTAATGGAGCATATGTAGGATTTTCAAGTCTTCCTTGTCTTGCTCCTTTCAGAAGGTATGTGGTTGCTTTGGTTTGGGGATTTTTTGGGCAGTATTGTGTTGGCAGCAATAGGATGCTTCATTAAATGCAGCGGTGTTTCCAATTTCCTAATACACTGATTGCTTAGGCTCTTGAAATGAAATGATTTCTTTGCTTCGAGTAGCATCTTTAGCTTGTAGAAAGCTGAGGAGACGACAAGGATGTTCAGTTGCTTCGAGAGGTCAAGTTGCGTTCTGGGGTTGTTTTTGCTTTGTTTTTGAGCTCAAAAGCTCTGCATGTGCACAAAGGCTGGAGTCCAAGATGCTCAGTGTTTTGTTGAGTGAAGCCCCTCTGGCAGGTTAAAGCCATTCCCCTTGTCCTGTCCCTACAGGCCCTTGTCCAAAGCCCCTCTGCAGCTTTCCTGTAGCCCCTTTACGCACTGGGAGCTGATCTCAGGTCTCCCCAGAGCGCAGCAGAGGGGCAGAATCCCCTCCCTGAGCTGCTGCTCACGCTCTGATGGTTCAGCCCCGCACATGATGGGGTTCTGGGCTGCACTGACCCAGGTTTGTCCCACGGAGCACCCAGGCTGCTGGTACAAGGCTCTGTTTTGTAGATAGTTCCTCCTCTGAAATAGCTCAGCACTGATGCTGGAAATACTCGGCTTCCAGGAAAAACCAGGGGCTCCTGGTGCTGCTCTCACCTCTCTGTGGATGCTCCTGGTCCCTGGGCCATGCTGGCATGTCCAGCACAGGAACAGTGACGCTTCAGCAGCAAGTAGGGATGCAGTTTGCTGAGGAATTGGTGGTATTTAAGTGCTGATGTTTTGCTCTACTACTTCAGTGCAGTTCCCTCCTCATTTATTATCATTCACTGCTGCTTGTGCTAAGTGTCATCCCACCACTGTAGGTTGGCCAGTCTGGTACAGCAAAGCCTTGAAGTAACAAACCAAAAGCCCCTCAAATTATAAAGTGAATAAACTAAATGGCGTGTTTGAGAAAGAGAACTGAGTGTAGTTATAGTTTATTGATGTGTTGTTAGGCTGCACTGATCCTTGGGTATGGTCACTGGAGAGTAACCCATGCAAGTGATGAAAAGTCAAGTAGGCTTTCTGTCCACAAAGCTGGAATGGAGAAACTAAGTGCAATGGGGGTGACTTTTGGTATGTTTTAAATGTTCCACTGCCATCTTCACGTTGTTATAATCCTTTGCTTTGCCTGAGAAGAGATGGGGTGGCTTCTTTGATGTCTCCAGACAGGGTTTGGCTTGATCCTATCTGTGCGTGTAGAAAGGAGTTAGAGAAGAACAAGTGAGACTGAACTGGCAAAGGTGGAGAGATTTCCAAATGGGTTTGAGAGAAGTTTTCTGTACTGAAAACATCATTTAGCTGCTTTTTTTGCTTCCACTTCGGGGGATGCAGGTTGGGAAGGGAATGGGGGACTAGAAAATCTGGTCAGGCAGTCTGCAGCAGCAGCTATTGTGTTCTTCTGTTTTAACTCTACCTGCATACAAGATACCATCTTTGAAATCTTTTAAATGGAGAACTGCTTCAGCAAGATGGATTTCTGCATATCATTTACAAAGTATGTTTTTAATGCCTTTCTGAAATCCAAACTTATGCAAAATGGGGCTTGTTATGCATGTCTCTGCATTTTAATCTCCTGCAGTGATTTGTCAGGTTTCCTTAGCATCTCTCTGGCATATTACAGCCATTCTTCAACTCTGCTTCACAGGGCTGCCTTTCTGTCTTAACTCACTCAGCTCTTCAAGCGAGGGATGAGTCGCAATGTAGTTATTGTATGGTAAGGTTCTTAAACCTTGGATGGGGATCAGGAACAGTTATGGGTTTAAAGGCCGGGAAAACCTGAATGTTATTTGGGATACAGTAACTTTGATTTCCTGCTTTACCGTACGCAGTTGTTACGCTGTAAGCTGTCCTGTTCATGCTCTTGTTTCTATTGATTTGTGCTACTTGTGTCTCTGCTTTGCATTGATAATTGGTTAGTGATTTTCATGGTTTCTAATCCTTGGAATAGCTAAAAATAGTCTTGATGTGATTTCACTTTATTTTCTCTCTCTTTCCAGATGGGCTTTCTGGCAGAGACCAGCCAGTCGAGCTGTTGAATCCACCTAGAGTGAACCACATGCCTAGCTCTGGTAAGAAGAAACTCTTATTAAATGTTGTTCCTATTCTGGGAATGCAGGAAAATGTTCCTCAGCTCTATCTTGCGAGTGGGGAAAGCACAATGCAAATGCCGAATGCTGCAACAAAGTGTGTTAGGACTTGCACACATTTACTTTCCCAGGCTGGGTGAGTGGGACTTGGGAGTGGAGGGAGGATGGAGCAGCCTTGGGGAGTCTTAAACAGCTTGGCAGGGGGCTAAGGAGGGCTCAACCTGGTTGCAGCTGCTTGGGTTTACATGGAAAGGAGAGGACAGCAGAAGAAAGCAGTACCTTCTGAGTCCTTTTGCAGCCTAAAAGGAGCACTGTGAAGCAAAGGAGGGTTTTGAGTTGCTGCTCCCATTAAGGGGAACTCTTGGGTTGAAATGAGGAGGCAAACACAGGCTGATCAAAGTGTATCGTGCTGGACTCTGGGCTGTTTGCTTTGCTTCCCTCTTCTAATGATCCAGCTATGGTATCTCCTGGGTCTTGTCCTGGTACGGAGCAAGCAGAGCAACCACTGTTCATACTTACGGAACTGAGAGAGATCTTCCAGCTCAAAACTGCAGCACTTGGAGTGATAGAATCCAACCCTTTGGTCACAGTCCATAAAATGCCACAGAAAGCAATCTGCTGCTGTCTTTTGTGTTTCCCTGTTCTCTCTTCCTAAAGAGCTTTGTCTCCAGGTTCAAACAAAGAGCTTTACGCTAGGAATGATAGGCTATATCAAGCGTTGTCTACTTTCCAGGTAGAAGCTTCCAAAACCCCAACTTTCTCTTCTCTGTTGCCTTCCAAAATGCCCTCAGGTCCTTAGATATTAAGGAAGAGATCTCCCAGGAGATCTAAGTGCTTCTGGTAATGCAAGTTGGAAAGATGTAAACGAAGCTTATTCAAAACAACTTCAGTAGATTATAGGGAGGGGGAAAGAAGATGGGCTGTGACCTAACCTGGATTTTTATGGACTCCAATGTGTATCTGGGGAAGGAAACCGAAGGAGGTACACTTATTGTGTTGGTGGGGGGGGGAAAGGAAGAGGTCCTCATTTAACCAGGTCGGAGCATTTGGTTTTGGATGCTGAGAAACCTCTCTTCCCTCCTCCGTGTGTTCCAAAACGTGTCTGCCAGGTAGGGGAGGTTCTGTTTTCCTAACCCTAAAAGAGGTTCTCATTTTAAGCCTACTGAGGTAACGCAGCTCAGCTTTAAGTGTTTTATTCCCTTTTCCATATCCATGTGCTTGGATGGGTTTTGTAGCTCTGTAGAAGAGGAAGCACCGTCCTCTTTTGTGTCAGGAGATCAATGGCCACTATTGTGAATTGTGCATGTGATGGGATTTCATCTTTTACTGTTGTGATGGTGGTTAGGCTTTTTTGGGATCCATTTTCTTTTTGCTTCTCATGTTTAATGTTTCCTTCTGAGGTATTTTAGGGCAAAGGCTGATGCTGGTTAACAACTTGGGTAACCTGATGGTAAAGTTCAGTGTTCTATTTTTCCCTGGATGAAGAGAGGGACTCTTCATCAAGGACTGTAGCAATAGGACAAGGGGTAATGGGCAGGGGGTTAGAACTGGATGAGCTTTAAGGTCCCTTCAACCCAAACCACTCTGTGGTGCCATGATAAGGCATGGCTGGGGAGCTCTGCTCATGCTATAAGCAGGCAGCCTGTGAGAGAGGCAGCGACATGTGTCCAGTGTCTTCTGCCAGTCCTTGAGCCATGGGAATTCCTGTGTCCCACTGGAAATCCCGGGCTGGTTGTGCATGTAATGGGCTAAGGGTAGGACTGACTGGGAATACAAATGTGACCTTATCCAAGGAGCAGCGTTGGCTCTGGACAGTTGTGCAGTTCCTTTTGTCACTCAAGACCCTACATTTACTCAGTTTCTGCTGAATCTGGGGGCGATGTTTTCAGCCCTGCAGTGCATTCACAAGCTGGAAATGTCCATCTCCTATCTGGATTAGCAGAACAGGATTTAAAAGCTGGAAGCAGAATGTTTGGTCAAAAGATGTTTCGACATGTTTGCAAATGCAAGCAAATATCATTTGGCTTGAAAGTGCTGGCTTTCAAGTGTCATGCCAGGCTATACTTACATACCCTGATGGGTCTTTTGAATGTCTGTTACAAGCTGCTGTCAGGTTGTGGGAGTTACCCACTTGGGAAAGCCATTGTCGTGTCTGGGTTTTATCATATTACCTTTATGAGTTTGCTGCAGATCCTTCGGAGAGAAGAAAGGAGAAACATGACCAAGTATTGCTCTGGAAAAACAAGTTATGTGTGGGTTTGTGGGGTGTTGGTCCGAGTCTCAGGCATGGCTGAAATAATGGTGTTGGAAAACAGCTTAAGGAAAAGAAAATTGCTTCATCATAGAATCATAGAATGGTCAGGGTTGGAAAGGACCTTAAGATCATTCAGTTCCAACCCCCCTACCATGGGCACCTTACACTAAAGCATGCCACCCAAGGCTCTGTCCAGCCTGGCCTTGAATACCGCCAGCGATGGAGCATTCACAGCTTCCCTGGGCAACCCATTCCAGTGCCTCACCACCCTTACAGTAAAGAATTTCTTCCTCATGTCCAATCTAAACTTCCCCTGTTTAACTTTGAACCCATTACCCCCTGTCCTATCACTGCAGTTCCTCATGAAAAGTCCCTCCCCAGCATCCCTATAGGCCCCCTTCAGATACTGGAAGGCTGCTATGAGATCTCCATGCAGCTTCTCTTCTCCAGGCTGAACAGCCCCAACTTTCTCATCCTATCTTCATATGGGAGGTGCTCCCTGATCACCCTCGTGGCCCTCCTCTGGACTTGTTCCAACAGTTCTGTGTCCATCACAGCCTGGGATAGTCTCTTTAAATCCTTATCCCATCCTGGCCATGGTAAAGGGGCCGATTTGTAGCACTAGTGTGGACAATGGACAGTTATCCTCAGATCTAAGGCCAGGTTGGACGGGGCTTAGAGCAAGCTGCTCTAGTGGAAGGTGTCCCTGCCCATGGCAGGGGGTTGGAACTGGGTGAGCTTTAAGGTCCCTTCCACCCCAACCCTTCGTATGATAAAATCATTGTGGTGTGTTTGTAAGAACCCAAAACAGTTTCTCTTCACCTTGAACCATGTGTAGAAGAGGTTTAATCCTTGTTTGTTGTTTTCTGGTGTAAAGAGATGAGAAAGGGATGTCCGATACCCAAGTCCTAAACATTTCTATCTTCTTTTGCCATAAATTAAGGATTAATCCAAGGAAGGGAAACATTTGCTCTTTCCAAAAACGTATCCTAATTGGCGCTTCTGAATGTCTTAGTTGCTTGTAGAAGTAAAGCAAGACACCAGCCCACATATTGCCCAGGAATATCATCATCTGTTGGATAGTGCTTCTTTCTCTCTTTCTGGCTTCAGAATATTACTGCATCCTTGGCTCGTGGGAGGGAAGGGAATAAATTGTTGGGGTTATTGTGCAACATTGCTTGGCCTTAACCTTTCCGTGCTGAATTTGGAGATCTTCAGAGCAAGGATTGCACATTTTATCTTAGTTCATGGTACGTGGAAGAATCGCTTGATGATTAAGAAGCCGTGATTAGCAGGGGAGAAAGCTTCTCAGCTAAGGGAACATGGAGGTGGCAGTGTCTGGTTTAGATAGGTGGCAGGGACGGGAATTGTCCCACAAGTTTGGGTATTTTGGAATGGTTTTCTTCTTTTTAGCACTGAACTTAGCTGCTGTCTGCATAAGGGGACTGATTCCTATGTAAGGAGGGGTGGACAGAGCTCTCTCGGCCTCTCTCTTTTTCTTCTTATGCTTTTTACCTGAGAGTTGTTTCACCTTTTCCATAGTATAAAGCTGGGGGGGGGGGGGGGCAGTCTTAAAGACCTTGATCGTGTTAATAAGCAGATATTTTATAGATAATCCTCCTAAACACATCCGTTGTTTGCTGTTGATAGCATCCTTGAGACTCATCACATAGGTCTTTGTTTAGCGTACTTTGTAGAAGGAGTTTCCCTTTGTGTAAGCTGTGTTTCACGTTCTTCAGATATGCGTGTGTTAGACGAGTGATCAGTGGTGGTTTCAGGACAAGTTTTTGCGGGTGACTGTAGTATCCTGCAAAACATTAGGAACTAGTGAGTGAAAGCACAGGGATGGCTGCTGCTGAGCAGTTTCTGGAAGAGCAGCAGGGGCTTGGTATGTCCTAATGGTGCTGGTGATCATAGAATCAGAGACTCAACCAGGTTGGAAAAGACCTTTAAGCTCATCCAGTCCAACCATTCCCCAGCGCTGCCAAGGCCACCACTAACCCATGGCACTGGGGGCCTCATCTCCATGGTGTGTGAACACTTGCAGGGACGGTGACTGCAGCCCTGCCCTGGGCAGCCTGTTCCAATGCTGAGCACCCTCTGGGGAAGGAATTGTTCCTCAGCTCCATCTAACCCTGCCCTGGTGCAGCTTGAGGCCGTCTCCTCTTGTCCCATCCCTTGTTTCTTGGGAGCAGAGCGCAGCCCCCTCCTGGCTCCATCCTCCTCTCAGGCAGTTGTAGGGAGGGATCAGGTCCCCCCTGAGCCTTCTCTTCTCCAGACTGAGCCCCCCATTTCCCTCAGCCGTTCCCCATCACACTGTGCTCCAGGCCCTGCAGCAGCACAATCCCTGCCCTGGTCCTGCTGCCACACTGGTGCTGATACAGGCCAAGATGCTGGTGGCTTCTTGGCTGCCTGGGCACAAGCTCCTCATGGTCAGCAGCCATCAGTCAGCAATCAGACTGCATCTCCTACATTAAGCTGCCCAAAACGTCTCTTCTGAATGTGCCACTGGCAATAGCAAGGGCAGTGTGGCAGGGGCAAGCAGAGGATTATGTATGAGACTGCAGTTCTCTGCCTTTTCTTCTTCTTCTTCCTGGGCTTAATTATCCAGTCTCACTACCACATTCATTTGAAAAAAGAAGATGTTGATGTATGTATGAATAAATGGTTTGCAAGAGCCTCTGTACTAATATTGTTACATGATTTTACAGGCTTTTGAAATCAGAGATTAATCCCTGTCCCCAAGAGGGAGGATTGGTAGCCTGGTTGGTCTAACAGAGCAGAATCCCATGCCTTTGTTCATTTACCCTTTCAAAGGAAGGGGATGCCCTCTCCCTGCACTGTGTTTTCACATCCTTGTCTGCTTTCTATAGTGTCTCTGCTTCAAAAGCTCCTTTAGAAAGGTACCAAAGCAGCGTGATCCAGTGGGGCTTTGAAGCAGGTTCACATTGCTGGCCCATGGGCCAGGACTGGGGCTCCCAACAGGCCTACGCCTCCTTGTTCGCACTGGGATGTGTCAGTGCAGGACCAGTATGGTTTTATCATGCTCACACATAGAAAGGCTTATCCTTTAATGGCAAAGAGATCCTGATCTATTCTCGCAGGAGTTCTGGGGGGCACACACACCTACCCAAACCCCAAAATTATCAATAGTAAGCTTTGGTAGTTAAAAATCCAGTTAACCTTTATTACAATGGGTATTATATCCAACTCAGAGCTGGATGTTCAGAACGTAGCCCATGCAATGACAATATAAAGTGTTTGCCCAGCTATAGGCGTTACTAAAGCTCACCTTTGCTGCCTATTGCTCAGCAAGGAGAGCTTTGCACAGCACTTCAATCTTCAGATTTGCTGTATTGTTGTGCTTTGCTAAAAAGCCCTTTGCAGAATGTGGTCAGCAAATCTGGGGGGGTTTTATGCGGGACAGGGGAGGGAATTACCGCATCTAAAGGTTCCAGGCAGCTCCATGCAGAGTAGTGGGGAAGGTCAAGCTTCAGGAGCTCTTTGTTGGACTAATATTGTGCCCAAAGTCATGTTCATAGGATAATCTAACCCTCCATCAGCACATGTGCTTTGCAGGGTTGTGTGCACGTGCAGGAATGTAAGCAAGAGGTGCCACCCTGATGAGGCACCGTAGAATCCCAGACTGGTTTGGGTTGGAAAGGAACTTGTGCCTAAGAGCTCATCTCAGTCTCCCCCTCTGGCAGGTTAAAGCCATTCCCCTTGTCCTGTCCCTACAGGCCCTTGTCCAAAGGCCCTCTCCAGGTTTCCTGCAGCCCCTTTAGGCACTGGAGCTGCTCTAAGGTCTCCCCTTCAGGAGCCTTCTCTTCTCCAGGCTGCCCCAGCCCAGCTCGCTCAGCCTGGCTCCAGAGCAGAGCTGCTCCAACCGTCTCTTGCCTGAACTTCAGCATCTGCGTCCTGCAAGGAATTGAACCGCTTCTCTTGCTGGATAGGGTTGGCTGGCCAGAATGTGGATGTCCTGATCCTGTGGGGTGGGAAGAGCAGGAGCCTGCAGCTCATAGACTGTGCTTTGATGTGTTTTGCCTCAACAAAAATATTTAGCTGTCACCTCCTTCCTAACCCACAAGAAAATGGTTATTAAACAGAGGAGGTGGGATGAATTATTAACAACTTGTTTCTCTTAAGAGCTGAAAGCAGCACTTACATCTTAAGCACTGGAATATAGAGCTGTTTCCTTAGATGAAAGGCAACTGGCAGGGAAGTTTGCTTCACTGCAAGGCCCAACTTGCTGAGCTTTATTCTTCCCTCACCTTGTTTGGTTTCTTAATTCACACTGATAATGATATATTGCACTGGATTTGCTTGGCAGATATCCTACGAATTCCCTTCTAAAGGAAAGGTTGTTCTGTGCTTTGCTTTTCTATATAAGCAGCTGATGGAGGGAAGAGCGTTTGGATACACTGAGAACTGTTCCATTAGCAGCGTGTTTGCTTTTGGTCCACATTCCCTTTATTGGTGTTCCCTGTATCATGGAGCTCCCCAGAGAGCTTTATGTCCAGATTTACTCGGGGTGGTTGGCTGAAGGGGAAATAGATGCTGCAGGTCCGTGCTCTGTAGCCACCGATGTTCCTAGGATTTTAGGTATTCCTCTTCCGACACAAGATGCATGTATCAGCATCTTAGAGGCTCTTCCCCAGTGTATATTGATTTTCAGGGCTATATTTGGCTCTGCTTTGTCTTTGAGCAGTGGAGGGAATATCAGGTGAATGGCTTGTGCAGTGATGCCTAAAATACTGCCGCACTGTCCAGATGCTGTCCTGGAACATTGCCCTCAGTTGGTTAAGTAGACTTTTCCTCTCCCGTTTCATCACCTTTTCCCCACTGCTTCCCTACCCTACTCCCAAAAAAAACCTGCTCCAAACCCAAAAATGACTTAGGCTGAGACACAAGTCACCAAGTATATGGATAAAAACTGTAACCAAGGTACTTGTTAGCCAAAAAGCCCTAGCAACGCTGACGTGCTCAGTTGGTGATGTGTAATGGTTGAACTTTGGTTTGGCTTCTGAAGTATGTAGGCCTTGAAAGACGGGATGTTGCCTTCAACAAGGAGGGTCTTTGAAGAGCTGGACTGCGTGGTTTTACCTCAGCTGTGCCAGCATGGTTTCCTTCTGCGTGCTCATGCTTTCCTACATCGCGAGCTCTGAAAGAGGACCGCACAGGGTTCTCCTCCTCCATCCTCACCTAATTCCTGTCACCACCAAGCAGATGTGAAATGAGCATTTTCTGTGCCTTGGATGCAGGAGTAGGTTCATCCACACTAAAACCATCTCATTTAAGCTTATGGTTGGTGCTTGCTTGGCATTTTCCCCTTCAATAGCTTGATTTGAGGTCTACCTTAGTCCGGTGTCTCCTTTTAACTTGAAACGACTGCTTATGATTAAATATCTGCTTCTTTGGCTTCTCTTTAAATCTTGTGATTTAAACCACTCCGTTCCTTACTACTTTTCCATCTGGTTTTTGTTCAAGAAATTGTTTCACCTCGGATGATTCATTCATATTTGATCAGAGATTTCATTATAAGTGGGTCTGAAGTTTTTATGATTTAATAAAAGGTGTTGGAATCGTTGGCTTGGAACTGGAATTGTAATGTAGAGAATAAATGTATGGCACATCTTAATGATACTTTTGCCAGGTATTTTTCAAGCTGTTACACTTCTTGCAAATGAATTTTATATGGGGAGTTGATTTCCAAGTTTCTAATGAAATCCAGGGAGTGACCTTCTCCCCTGGCCAGAGGAACTGGTCCCAAGCAGGTCTCCAGCTTGTGCTGAAGACCAAACCACGAGTGAAATTTAGGTCAAAACTTGCTTCACTTGACACATTTGTAGTCCTGCTCATAGGCTGTGATGATATTAATGAAGGTCTTGAAGATCCTGAGTTCTCAGGGTGTCCTGTGCATTGGTAAAGTGATGCCTGAAAGGCTTTTATTGTCACTAAAGACACTGATCTGGTTTCTCTTAAACAAATGAAGACAGACTATTACTCAATCTCTTCTCAAAGTAGCTTAAGCTCTTACAATAAGGTATTGATGGAGGGAGAACCTTTATCCTCTATTTTTTACTATTGCAAACCTGCCTTAAGCTTTCAAGTATTTTTCTGTTGAATATAATAAGAGCTTCACTTTGTGCTTTCAATATTTGGGGAAATGGCTTTATTAGAAAAAGCTCAGCCCAGGTTATTTTCTGCTACACTTTCTTTAACATCTGATGCCTGTATAATGTATTAGAAAAGGAATATATCATGCACAACTAGTCAAAGCAAGCCTATCTACTTGATAATGTACCTGCGAAGGCAGCATTACCCGTGTTCTGATTGAGTGATTTCCATTACATTTTGCTGGGTAGGCTGAAATAACTCCAGTTGAGGGAAGGCGCAATCTGTCATGAATGAAATTAGCAGCTTTGGGTTATTCGCACGTTCTGGGGGAGGGCTGGACAGCCTCGAAGTTTTGAGGTGGGGATTTTCGAGTTCATTTTGCACTTGGGAAGTGGTTGTACCTCAGCGGTGTCGTTCCTGAGGAGCCTGTTGGAAATGCTGCCAAAAGCTTTCACTGCCGTCTTAGACTGGAGGGGTGATGTAAATTGGCTGGTTGCATAGACTCCTACACTGCTTTGGGTTGGAAAGGACCTTAAGATGATCCAGTTCCAACCCGCTGCCATGGGCAGGGGTTGCCTCACACTAGACTATGTCACCCAAGGCTCTGTGCTTGGCTGTATTAGGGTGACAAGCACCATGTTCAGTAATAGAGCTGTTGTGTGACTGTTGGAGGTGAGTTGTGGGTCCCTGGCGAGTGTCTCACCAGGGTCCTGAGATGGTAACGGCAGGAGGAGTCAATTGAACAGAGCAAGGGAACTAGTGAGGGTAGGGATATCTGGTTGTGAAGGTAAATGCATGTTGCTGAGAGAAGGCTGATGGTCTGTGTCTGACACAGTGTGAGGGCACATCGGGACCCTTTCAGATGTTGTGCTGATATTGCAGGGCTTGCAGGATGGGGGAGCATGGAAGGAGGGTCTTGTTCCTCTAGTCTTAGGAGCTGTGGAGACCTCAGAGCAGCTTCCAGTGTCTGAAGGGGGCTACAGGGATGCTGGCGAGGGGCTCTTCCATCAGGGACTGTAGCGATAGGACAAGGGGTGATGGGTTCCAACTGAAACAGGGGAAGTTCCAACAGGGGGTGGAACTGGATGAGCTTTAAGGTCCTTTCCAACACAAACCATTCCATGATTCCATGAAGACAAGCTTTAGTCTTGTTCCAAGCAGAGATCTCCTTTTAAGAGGAGACACGGTGTTATCATACACAGCTCTGCCTCACTAGGTGCTGCTATCACAGTGACAGGCAGAGCTGAAGGCATTTGCCCAGGGAGTGTTGGGACTCCAGTGTCCCACATACAGGTCTGGCCAGCCAGCTGGTAGGGGTTTATCCCTCTGTTTCCAAAGCTGTCCTCTGATAAGCAGTGGGTTTCCCTGTTGGTTTTCTCTTGTGGAAAGGTGGTGATTTGAGGTCTCAGGATCAGCAGTAGGTTTGTGGAGGTGTTTGTGATGCACTGAGAGGGAGAAGCAAGCAAGACAAATTCTTGCTCTTCTGACAGTAAGCCAGGGAGATGACATGCTTTACATTTCAACTGGAAGTCTCTTAAGATGGCATTAGACCTGCCCTGTCTGTCTCAGCCCAGGTTAGATGATGCTTAGCTGAGCACTAAAGTTCTGCTGATAAAACCCAGCTTGGAGAGCAGTATTAATTCCCTGCAGCGCTCAAATGTGCTACCCACTCATATGCAACATGCCTCTGTCCCGGGCTCCAAGGGCATGTTGATATGAGACCTCCACGTGCTCAACAAAGAGCACGGTTAAACAAGTGGGAAATAGCTGAAATGCGAATATCCTGTTCTGTCCCTGGAACTCAACCAGAGAGTGTGGTTCAGGTTTCCACTATTTAATGTGAGGGATTGAACCTCGCAAATCCTGGAATCCCAGACTGGTTTGGGTTTGAAGGGACCTTAAAGCTCGTCCAGCTCCAACCCCCTGCCACAGGCATGGACACCTTCCACTAGAGCAGGGTGCTCCAAGCTGCTGTGTCCAACCTGGTCTTGAACACTGCCAGGGATGGGGCAGCCACAGCTTCTCTGGGCACCCTGTGCCAGCGCCTCAGCACCCTCCCAGGGAAGAGCTTCTTCCTTAGATCTAACCTGAACTTCCCCTGTTTCAGTCTGAAGCCATCACCCCTTGTCCTATCCCTACAGTCCCTGATGAAGAGTCCCTCCCCAGCATCCTTGTAGCCCCCTTCAGACACTGGAAGGCGGCTATGAGGTCTCCACGCAGCTTCTCTTCTCCAGGCTGAACAGCCCCAATGTTCTCAGCCTGTCTCCATACAGGAGCTGCTCCAGCCCCTGCTCATCCTCATGGCCTCCTCTGGCCTTGCTCCAGCAGCTCCATGTGCTTCATGTGCTGAGAACACCAGAACTGCACACAGTGCTCGAAGTGGGATCTCACAAGAGCAGAGCAGAGGGGCAGGATCACCTCCTTTGTCCTGCTGCTTATGCCTCTTTTGAGCAGTAGGATTTAGGTTAGATCTTAGGAAAAGGCTTCTGTTGCCGAACCATGTATTGCAGTTGTGCAGATGCTGTTCTGCCTTCCTAGAGCATCTTGGTGAATATTGACTTGGAGATTATGACTTTAATCATGGCATTGTGCTCAGCGCCTACTAGGATGCATAACATTTGCAAGGTTGGGTGCCTGATGGGTTCCTGTTCCTGCCTTTGCTTCACTCCTCATGCTATATTGGTTTCTTTTACCAACCATGCCCTTCTTTTTATAGCAGCAGCATTTAGGGATGTTGGAAAGGGGCACGGAGTGGTACCAGGGTGACTGCCTGACCTGCTTCCCACCAAGTGCTGCTCCCACAGATAACAGCTCAGCAGTGAAGCTGTGAAATGTTTGCCTGGATGGATCAGCAGTGAGGAGAGCATGGGCTTCCTTGAGATCTGCCACCTCCTGCCTCTGCAGCCTTCTGCAGACCTGGTGCTCTCATGGACATGAGGGATCAGCAAAGGGAGCCTGAATGGGAGCCCAGTTTCCCTTTGCTGGTTCATGTGTGGGATTGGGCACAAAGCTGACAATGCCACCATCTGCACTCCGTTTGTGTCCCAGGGAAGGGCTGTCTCAGCTTTGTTGGTAGCTTTCCATTCAAAGCATTCAAGCTCCATGTACCAGGAGTCATCCAGGAGCGTAGTTCCCACTTGGCTTTTCTGAACTGAGCGCTCACAGTGTGTGTGGGTCTCTTATGGTCCCTGTGGTTGTGGTTGCGTTGCACGTGTGTGCTCAATGCAAGCGTTACATGTTGTGGCAAGAACATCCTTGGGTTCAGTTCCCCTTCCTGGTAAAACAGGGACAGGCCAAGGGGAATGGCTTTAAGCTGCCAGAGGGGAGATTGAGATGAGCTCTTAGGCAGAAGCTCTTCCCTGTGAGGGTGCTGAGGCGCTGGCACAGGGTGCCCAGAGAAGCTGTGGCTGCCCCATCCCTGGCAGTGTTCAAGGCCAGGTTGGACACAGGGGCTTGGAGCAAGCTGCTCTAGTGGAAGGTGTCCCTGCCCATGGCATGGGGTTGGAACTGGATGAGCTTTAAGGTCCCTTCCAACACAAACCGGTCTGGCATTCTGTGATTGAAGCATTTTAAGTTCTTTGCAGCTGGCTGGGTACTGAGTATCTGCAGTGCAAGCATTCTGTTGTCTCTCTATGTGTTGTACTTGATTGCGTTCTCCTTCGGTGCCCTCAGGTTGCTGACAGCAGCCTTGAAAGCCATTTCAGGTAGGCACAGGCAGACAAAGCTGCTCCTAATCTGAAGAAGGAGGGGGGATTTTAGGGGCACTTCATTAAAGACACTGTCCCCCCCTTCCCCAGGCAGTCACTTAGAGATGCCAGTTGTACATTTTCAGGGTCAAAGCCATGGTTTACTCCTATTCAAGGACGCATTTGTTGGATGAACTCCGTTTTCTCTTTACAAGAATCCAATTTCACCACAAACTGTGCTCTTTTGCACAGAGGGGGGACCTTTGAAGTTGTTCTACTCTTTGCAGGCTTCGCAAAGGCTTCCTGCACTGCCACACCAAGAGAGAAGCAGGCAATGCAGTTACTTGGCAACTCATCCCTGTGCATCATTGAAACCCACCAAACCCCTAAAGCTTGTAAATGCTCACTTCTGCCACGCAATAGCTCTTTTGTACTATTTTCTGGTCTTCTTTTAGGAACTTGAGCTTCAGTGTAGAGATGTGGCTCAGGGGTAAATGTGCTCATCAAAGTGCTGATGCAGCATTAGGGGCAGGAGCTACACCTTAGTTCTGTTGCATGAGAGAAATGGCACTTTTGAGTGAGGTGCATGAGGTGACACATGAGTAAGAATGGCAGGAGAGGTGAAGATCAGCATAGGATTAATTCTGGTCCTTTTAAAGCAGCTTTAATTGAGGTTTTCAGACAGTCTTGGAGCACGTTAGATATTAGTTGGTGTGCAACTTAAAATGCTCTTTACTCTTTATCCCATAAAATAAGATCTTGCATATGACAAAGATTTCAACTTCTAAGTAGCTGTTTTATAATGCATAGTATTATTTTGCACCTTTGAATTATACTATTAGCTGCTATTTTATACCTAAGTACTACTTTACATCCAAAAGACTAAGCTGTGCATCTCTCGGTGCATGTAACTGTCAGAGAGTATTGAGAACATGTCTAAGTGCAACATAGATGATGGTGATGATGGAGGTTAAACCCTTCTTAAAGGTGTCACCTAGTTAATGGATTCAATACCATCTATAATATGGTTATAGTGGGTTTCTGCCATGTTGCCTGCCCCTGTCAATCCTGTTGAGCAAAGGAGAGCTGTAATGTTAGGAGTATCATGTTATCTGAGGGCCAAGTGCAAGAGCCTGCCGCTGGGTTGGGGCAGTGAGAAGCACTGCTACGGGCTGGGGGACACTGGATGGAGCAGCCCTTAGGCAGAAGCTCTTCCCTGTGAGGGTGCTGAGGCGCTGGCGCAGGGTGCCCAGAGAAGCTGTGGCTGCCCCATCCCTGGCAGTGTTCAAGGCCAGGTTGGACACAGGGGCTTGGAGCAAGCTGCTCTATGGAAGGTGTCCCTGCCTGTGGCAGGGGTTGGAACTGGATGAGCTTTAAGGTCCCTTCAACCCAAACCAGTCTGGGATTCTGTGAGTGAAGCATTTAAGTTCTTTGCTGCTGGCTGGGTACTGAATGTCTGCTGTGCAAGCATTCTGTTGTCTCTGTGTGTTGTACTCAGTTCTGTTCTCCATCAGTGCCCTCAGGTTGCTGACAACAGCAATGAAAGCCATTCTATGATCTGTCTTCCCCAGGTAATGAGCATCTGGAAGAGCTGTGGTTGCCTCCCTCAAATGGGATATGCTGGGTCATTGGTAAAGCACTTCCAAGCAGGCAGGTGCTGCATTAAGGCTGTGCTCAAGTCCAGTACTCCTGGGTTTCAGTGCCTTCCTTTTCTCCTTTAGCTATGAGCAGCTTCAGACCTCCTGGGTAATGCAGTCTGGAGGATCAAAGTGTTTTAAATGAAAGTGAACTTTTCTTTAAGCTATTGTAAACCAGATCTTAATACAAATGCTCATTTTAAGACTTTCCTTTTCACGAGCAGCAGACATTTAGTCTTACATGTGCCAGTATTTCTTCAAGCATCTAAGGTGGGCTCACAATGAGAGGAGAAGTCTTGTATCGAAGCATCTCTCTCACCACAGTTTTGGGTTTATATCATGCAATGGCATGTGGCTGCGCAGGAATTCTGCTCCAGTACACGTGTTCTGATGAGAAAGTGACTTGAAGCAATAAACATGGAACTGCCTGTAGAAGACTTACTTATAGTAATGGAGAGGTGCCTTTGGTTCTCGTTTTAAAGATTTGGAGGAAGCAGGTTAATATAACTGGAAGCAAATACAGGGGACAGATGCGTATAGTGGGAGGCTTCAAAAAGGGTTTCAGTCTGTGTTGGTTGAATAACTGCTTTTAGGGTTTTATTTGTTTGGTTTTAAAGTCATTGTAGAGCATTGCCAAAGTATTACATAGGCTTTGTCCAAATCTACCTCTGTGCCCTCACTTGGTGCGTGTCACTGCCCACATCAGTAGGCAGAAGTGTCGAGTTCAGGGTGAGCCACATGGGTGTCTGCTTCTCCTTACAGCCCAGGACCAGTATTTCCAAGCACACCATGATTCTAAGCTTGGAAAGCTGTCTCTATGGAAGTTTTGGGGGGCTGAAGGGAGTGAAGAACAGATACCCTTAACTGCCTTTGCGTGTTTCTTGTTCAAGCTTGTGATGATACCTTGTTCCGTTTACCATGAGTATCTGCAGGGGGATGATACCAAATCAAGCTGCTGCTGGTTTACATCTTTCACCATTGTGTATGATAGCAGGGATTTCAGAAGCAACGCTGTCCTTAAGCATAAATCAAGGCAGATGGTAAAACCAGGTGACCTGCAAAATAGAACAGGTTTGCCCACCAGAAATGTACAGTACAAATGTACTGTCACCTAAAAATACTGAGGTGGCGTTTCTGAGCAGTGAAGAATGTCTAAGGAAGTCAAAGTTTGGGTAAGGCCCAAAAGCAGAGAATCCCAGACTGGTTTGGGTTGCAAGGGAGCTTAAAGCTCATCCAGTTCCAACTCCCTGCCACAGGCAGGGATGCCTTCCACTAGATGAGGATGCTCCAAGCCCCGTCCAACCTGGCCTTGAATTTTGCATGCTCTAAATACACACTGGTGACCCAGCTGTAAGGTGTTTCTGTGTCATATTTCTTCCTCCGTGTAGCTTTGTTTGATTGGGTTTATCTCCATCCGGTTTATCTGTGAACAGCTTTAATACAGCAGACCTTGTAAAACTGCCTCTTTACATGGTCAGATGTAGCTTTGTAGCCTCCTCTCACAGAACCACATCCGTGGCTCTCGGTAACCAACTCCTCTGTGCTGGTGCATCCGGCTCGAAGCCCTGGCCAGTTGATCCAGCAGGAATAGGGCACATGTGGCAGGAACTCCTCAACCCACCCAGCCGTTGAAGATGTGAGGCAGCTTTATCCCTCCGCATTTTCAAGCATCACTTCTGGACCCTTACCTTTTGCATGAGTAGGCAAGTCTTTAATTCATCTCCCAGGCTCTTTGCCCAGCTGGGGATCAGTAGAGAGGGGTTGGTGCTGTCGCATGGTACCCACCAAAGCAGGGCTCTACGCTTCAAACCTGCTGCTTTGAGTGAAGCAAACGTGAGGCAAATCAGTGGTGAAGTGGAAACATGCAAATGGAAGCAGGCTAAATCATGGGAGGATTAGGCTGTAGTGATTTAAACCAGCTATATTTCAGTATGGCAACACTGACGCAGGATTTAACGTACTTGAAGATACGCTGGTTATCTTTGTAGTTGAGATGGGTGGTCTGACACGCAGGCACACGCGCATTATCAGCCTCT
This sequence comes from Ara ararauna, assembly GCA_028858755.1. Lineage (NCBI taxonomy): Eukaryota > Metazoa > Chordata > Aves > Psittaciformes > Psittacidae > Ara > Ara ararauna. The sequence goes on from CM054381.1 coordinate 6,751,435, forward strand.
AGACCTTTCTGTATGCAAAAGTACTGTAACAGTGGCATTGTGGAAATGCAAAGTGCTGTTCTCAGGGTTGGCTCCTTCGGCTCATCAGCTCGGAGAGCAGAGGGGCTTTTGTAGGCTTTGTGTCCTGCTGCGGCACAAGAACTTTAGTGTGCTCTGGGGTTTGATTGGCAGCTACAAGTGTACACAAGCTGTCGCTCACAACATGCCATTAAGTCACCTTGCCAGGCTTTCCACTGTGTTTTAAGTGCCATTCAGAAACGTTTAGGTCAGTGCCTTGTGTTTTGCCAGAGATTGTCATCTGATGAGTTTGGTATGAACTGGGAGGGGAAGATCAACTGCTTCTTCTCATAGTTATTGTTGCCTTTAATCTTGGGATCCCAGACTGGTTTGGGTTGAAGGGACCTCAAAGCTCATCCAGTTCCAGCCCCTGCCATGGGCAGGGACACCTTCCACTAGAGCAGCTTGCTCCAAGCCCCTGTGTCCAACCTGGCCTTGAACACTGCCAGGGATGGGGCAGCCACAGCTTCTCTGGGCACCCTGTGCCAGCACCTCTGCACCCTCACAGGGAAGAGCTTCTGCTTAGGTGCTCATCTCAGTCTCCCCTCTGGCAGGTTAAAGCCATTACCCTAGGCCTGTCCCTACATTCCTTGTCCAAAGCCTCTCTCCTGGTTCCTTGTAGCCCCTTTAGATACTGGAAGGCTGCTCTGTCTAAGGCTGTTATAAGGTCACCTTGGCAATTAGCTTGGCCTCAATTTAACTTGCTTCTCCTAAGTGAAAGAAAGGCCTCTTATTGCAAGCTTGGATCCCACAGGCACCTGATACTGCTTCTTAGCTGGTGCTTACATGTTGTAACCCAGTGGCTTTGTAGTTTAGGTGGGCTCATCCAGCTGCCGTCCTTTATGGTGGTTTATTCCCTGCTGTCTCCCAGCCACTGGAGTCTGTCTTTGCAGTTGTCTCAGTTCTTCAACACACAGCTTAGAAACTCCTTACTGCATCTGTAGGTTTTTCTCCAAGCTATCTAGAAGTAAAATTCCCTTTATGTCTCCTCTCTTGTTTTAGGTTTTATGAACAAGAATTGCCTTTTCAGAGGATGATGCTCTAAAGAGAGCTGAGCAGTGCATTTTCACACATGCTGTTGTGTTCTATGAGCGTTCCAAATAGTCTGGCTTTCCTTGCAAGGATGACTTGGTTCCTGTAATCTTTTGGGTTTATATTTTGTTGGATGGATTCTGTACTCCATAAGAAAAAAACCCAAACCACGGAACCAAGCTGAAATTCAAAACTGCTTTAAATGCCTTAGCACATTAAAAGAACTCAACATTCAAGACAAGTCAGTCTATGAAGTATTTACTCCAAATGGGAAAAGCTCCCTGATGTTGTTACCAACAATTTGCTGTGTTTCAGAAACAAAACCTACGGCGCTACAAAGGCAATAGGGAGGGATGGAGGTATAGAACACACAGTCCTTTGTTAGTGGCCTACAGATAAAATACGATTAGTCTAAAATGTGATTTGCTTGATAGAGAAGGCATTTAATGTGTATTGGTTCCATGGAAAGGTTTTGGGTGTTTGAGAGTGCTGATCTGTTCAGCTTTGGATACCTTCTTTGAAACCATTTGTTGTGTAGGAATGTTGAAGTGAATGCAAGAATGGAATGTCCCCTTTTCCTCATGTTTCAGTTATGGCACAGTGCTATAAAAAGAGAGATGGGATCCGGAGACAGACCCTAAGAACCACATCGTCCCTGTGGTACTTTGTGCCCTAATCTGGAGGGAGGTGAACTTCCATTAACTTTCACTGTCTATTCCAATAAAGATGTGCTTGCTGCTTCAGGCTGGTACCCTCTGTGCTCACATCCAGCCTCTGCTCTTCTGCCACCATTCTTCAGATGGTGGTGGATGGATGGGGTGCTTCATACTAATTTTACTCCAAACCTCTGAAGGGAGATGCTGGTGCAAGTTCTGCTTCATGGTCAGCCTCATCCTCCTGTCGTAGTTCTTCAGTTGCATGCCTGGATGTCCTTTTTATCTCTTTCTTCTAGTTTTCTGGATGCCTTTTGTCCACTCTTCCCCTTCATAACCAAGTGTCCTCTGAAGACTTGGTATTTGAATCACTGAACCCTCTTCAGGTTCTTTCCAAAGTCCTCTATTGTTTTCGAGTTGTCTGAGAACTCAGTCAGTGTTAGTTTAGTTTAGGTAAGGATACACATAGGATCAACATCCATATATGTATATATATATATATGTTAAGTCTCTCGCCTTTGGGCTTCTCATAGCATCCTTTTGGGGGAAGAATCAGGCTACAGTCAAGCCCTAGCAGAGAAGTTGCCTGAATATACACTGTGGGGATCACGAGCACAATGGGAGCTCCTTACGGCAGAATCTGTCCTCTGCACGCTCCAGTCAAGCTCAGCTGTGGGTTCCCAAACTCATAGATATCTATCCTGTCCTTTAATCAGCCCAACTTGCACTAGATACTACTCTTTAAATTTCATAGAGTATTGAATTCACTGTGCCTGTGCCACTCTTCATGATGGGTTTTGCCACTTTGGAAGCTCTTTAGATATGATGTAGGTTTTACTTGCTTCCCCCATGGCCCTGTGGTGAGGGTGAGTGCTGTGCTCACACTGAGATCCAGAACTCTGAAGGAGCAGGGCATTCTATCTCCAAAGGAGATGCTTTGCTATTCCAGATTTGGTTTAAGGAAACATCTTCCCCTGATGAACCTGGTGGTGAGCAAACCCTCCTGGCTTTTCTTGTGTTCCACAGCAGAAAGCTAACTCTTTGTGAAGTGTTTTGACAGGGTCAGGTTTAGCTGTGATGTCGTTTGTAGTTAGTTATGTCATGACCGTGTTCTTTTAGTAAACCCACCATTTTTGCATGAATTAAATGGAATTTGAGGCTAAAAGACTGACTTGTGGTTTTGAGCAACATAAGTCAGAATTGCCTTATTCATCAGAGCAGAGAGGGAAGGCTTGCTGACCTCTTGCTTTGGTTGTAGTAGACATAGTGGAGGTATAACCCACATTTTACACAGCTGTGAATGAGTTGTCTTCAGCTTGGATGCTGCTTAGTTAGGTAGTTTCCAGTAGCAGGGTCAGAATAAAGCTGATTCTTAACTCCTGTATCCAGCTGATGCTGCTCTTTCTACTTTTCTGTGCATATTCCCAAGTCTTCCAGAGTGATGGATGCTACAGAGAAGGTGAAGCAAGTACAATGAGGAAAATAAGAGGGGAAGTGGGAGTTGTGTGGGTGTTCCTCCTCGTTCACCCACCCTTGCTTGAAAAAGGGTGTGCTGTTTCTCTGGCAGTACGCATCGGAGTAAGAGAACACTGGTTGTCATCCTCTTCCATCTTCTCTACAGAGCCCTGGAGGGGTCCAGGAGCGTCGTGGTCATAGTTCTTCAATTGGGGTAGGTGATACAATATAATGAGGATGTAGGGAGGGGATGAAGTGTTCTATTTTTCCCCCTGTTTTGCACGTTAGTTTTTGGTTGCAGTGCTCCTTACTCTATTGAAGGACAGTCTTTGGGGAAAGGGGGATCAAGACATCTTATGCTCCACCTTTGGCTGATGATATGAAACGTGGGAGATGGCTGGTTTAGCATGCTCCATCTAATATTTATAGAAGCAATGTTTTGATAAAATCAGAAGTTGTTCTTAATATCAGGGGTCTTTTAATTGCAACTGGTTGTGTTGGATGCGTTGGGTGAGCAGCAGTGCTCTTAGTACTTTCTGAAATGCTGCTCAACAATGGTTTGTGAAGCTGCTTCCCTCTTGCAGGTTAAAGCCATTCCCCCTGTCCTGTCCCTACAGGCCCTTGGCCAAAGCCCCTCTCCAGGTTTCCTGTATCCCCTTTAGGCACTGGAGCTGCTCTCAGGTCTCCCCTTCAGGAGCCTTCTCTTCTCCAGGCTGCCCCAGCACAGCTCTTTCAGCCTGGCTCCAGAGCAGAGCTGCTCCAACCCTCGCAGCGTCTCCGTGGCGTCCTCTGGACTCGCTTTAACACTGATCCAACAGGGTAGGGTTTTTTGTCATCATGGGGAGTTTTCATCTATAAGCTCAGATGAGACTCTCAGGCTCCTTCTTCCTCTGCTCCGTGTTTAATTCTCTTTTCTAAAGTACCAGTTTCCCTTGGATAAAGTTCTTATTGAGATTAGAAAGAGGCATATAAGAGATCTGGGTGGGTTTGTCTCTTCAGAAGTATAGCAGAGCTTCCTCCAACCTGCCTTTTTTCCTTGGGTACCTGATAAGGTGAGGAGTTTCTTGTAGCAACAATGAGACAGGTGGATCAAAGAGGTTCACTTGCTGGATAACACTTGGAACGAGGAGGCAGGGGAAATGATATTCCCAGGAATGCCTTTTAAGAAGGGATAGATATTCTTTTGATTTGTCTAATGCTGTATATTATTACTTATTTAGATGCCTTTTCCTGTGGAAACTCATGTGGGTTTTGGTTGCCTGTCCCCTAGAACACAAGGAAAAGCTTACCAGAGTTGTATGAAGTTTAAAGTAAGAAGTAGTCCAAGCTGACTCTTTTGATCCCATTATCTTTAATTCCAGTAAAAGCACTGGCATCTTCCAAAGCGCTCATTTTAAAGATGTCATTGAAGGTGGAGTAGGATAATAAATGAGAAGGCGGTGGTGAAACTTAAGTGTCTCCCTTTGGAGCTTCTCTATCTGCACAGGCTCATCTTTTGGAGACATCTGGGCAATCAAGGAGTTCTTCCTGGTCTCCTCACAGGCACTTTGACATGAACTCTTCTCAGTCTTATTTAGGGCTTATTGCATGTTGTGTACTTGGCAGTACCCTGTTTTCTCTGTGAAGCGTTTGGCTTCACTCTGGGCAGGACATAATGCTGATGGTGCTCAGGAGATGAGGGTTCTGCTGCAGCCCCTGCTCAAGAACACTGAAGTGTTTTCCAGTACTTTAGATGGGATCATCAGATGGTTTCTAAGATCCAGATATTTAGCCATGGAAGAGGAGGCTCCTTAAGGGGAGATCTTAGAGCAGCTCCAGTGCTTAAAGGGGCTGCAGGAAACCTGGAGAGGGGCTTTGCACAAGGGCCTGTAGGGACATGAGAAGGGGGAATGGATTTAGTTCTTTTAAACCTAGGATAGAGTAAGTGAGGATGAAGTGATCTGCTCTTCAAGGTTTGGCTTTCTTATCACCATGAATAAAATGTGTATATAGGTCTCCAATAAATGCTGATAGATCTTTCGGGGGAAGGGATTAGGATCAAAGAAAGCTGGTTATAGAAATCCAGCATCACTGCACCCTTATTATGGCTTCAGCTCTCAGTAGTAATCAGCAAAAAGTTTCATTGCCATGAATGAGTGAGTGACATTTAAAGCTCCATCTGTTGCCTACGGTGCAGTGCCTCATGATGCGTTTCAATGGGTGCCGGGATGATTAATTTTGGTTCCCATTCATACCGCAGGAAATATTCTCCTAGCAGGGAATGACTCCAGCCCTTTGCTGAACTGCAGCATGTGTGGTGCTGGTTGGAAACCTCAGCTGCTGTTTACTCTTCTCTTGTGTGCTGAGAAGGGATCCAGGCTGCGTTTGCATTCATCCACACCTCTCTTGTCACAAGCTCTTCAAACACACTGGCTGCTACGGTGCATGGCCCTATCTGCTTTATAGAGGGATGGCTCCATCGCCAGTGCTTGCTTCCCATTCCAGAGCTGTGTCACCGCATGTCTGGCCTGTCCCATAGGTGAGGACCACCTTCTGATGTCTAATCTGATGTCTCCATCCTTCAGACTAGCTACGCTGTGATGCTTAAACTCATCATGTAGTTCTAGCCCCAGAGTAATCCCTGCTGAGATCCTGGTCCCTGCCTTTGGGAGGGCAGAGGTAAGGATTAAAGCAGAGATAATGAAGTGTTGCTTCAGACTGCCCCACAGCACCCCACTTCCCCATCTCTGCACATGAGTACTGCAGGTTGATGGAGGAGTGTGGCAGGGCCATGCCTTCATCCTGCCCCTCGGTGATGCTTGGGATGTGCCATGCAGCAGTGGTGTCAAGGAAGCTGCCCCTCAGAGACTTCCTTCATGGGGTCCTGAGCAAGTCTGCGGGCTCCTGGTGACATCTTCCCTAGGGAATAAGCTGAGTATAGATGGTAATGTGGGTTTTTTTGCCCCCTCCATGTATATGGGACATGTAGCATGTCGTAGATTCACACCTCATGCGCTCTGAGGGTGCTGTGTCCTCGTCCGCTTTGTTCTGCTTTACACACGGAATACACTGCTTTTCTCCTGGCGCTGCAGTCAGATACTGCGGTAGCTTGTTTCTATTAATAGCTCTGATCTCACCCTCGCTCAGTGTTCCGGCGAGTTTGGACATTCCCAGGAGTGGGAAGGAGCACCATGGCTGCCCAGCAGTGCATGGGCTCTGGGGGATGCTGGCACCAGTTCCTGCTGGGCAGGGGCTGGATCCATAATGATCTAACAATGCCCAACTAACATGAGCCTTTCTTCTGGAGCAGATCACTGCAAGCGCTCCCTCGGTTGCTCCTTCCCTCCTTCCCTATGGCTTGAACCCCATAGAACCCCAGACTGGTTTGGGTTAGAAGGGACCTTAAGGCTCATCCAGTTCCACAGGCAGGGATACCTTCCACTAGAGCAGGTTGCTCCAAGCCCCTGTGTCCAACCTGGCCTTGAACACTGCCAGGGATGGGGCAGCCACAGCTTCTCTGGGCACCAGCGCCTCAGCACCCTCACAGGGAAGAACTTGTGCCTTATATCTAATTCCCTGGAATTAGATACAACTCCACTCTGTGCCGGATGGGTGGCAGCCTCAGGGAAGGTGTCCCATGCACTTCCCATGTGAAGGTGATGTTGTATTTCAAACGTGAGAGGCAGTTTTCTGTTCTGCTTCAGTTTGAGCGCACGCAGACACAAAAGGGAAGTCTTTCTGGCAGCAGCATTTGGTTTAAGGAAAAAGAAAGCAAGTTTGAGCAATGGCTCTGAAGTTCAGCTTAAGGAAAGTTTCTGCTGAAGCACGATTTGAATTTAAAGCTGTGCTTCAAATATCCCAAATATATTTGGTTCTAACTTCATAGAGTCATGGAATCATAGAACAGTTAGGGTTGGAAAGGACCTTAAGCTCATCCAGTTCCAACCCCATTGCCATGGGCAGGGACACCTCCCACTAAACCATGCCACCCAAGGCTCTGTACAACTCAGCCTTGAACACCGCCAGCAATGCCACTGTAGTGTGTTTTCAGGACTCAGCCCTTTGATGTTTTCATCCTGTAAGGACGTGCATGGAAATGCTGTATCACAAAAGGAAGAATATACAGTTTTTCCTGTCAAGTTTATTTCAGTGCACATATTGAAGTAGTGACACCTTCTCCTCATCCCTTCCAAAATGCTTAGTACTTGTGGAGAAGTTATTTTCCACTTGGGAGCATGGAAGAAACTCAACGTATGATTTCTCTGACAGTGTGTTTCTATGCAGCCTCGATGGGCAATGATTTTCATGTTCAACGTTGTCTGTAGGCAGCACACCTTTGTTTTCAGGTTGGAGATTACCAGTTCATTTACAGCAAGTGTTTAACAACTTCAGTCTATGTAAGAGCTGTGAGCTGTCAAATTGAGAGCCTCAACCAGGAGGCTGTTCCGTGCTGGTCATCGATGGGGACGATGCTTTAACATCCAACACAGGGGCAGACTTGGATGGTTGGGAGAGAACCATCGAGTAGAGTGTTTCTAACATGATATAACACTAATGGTAACTTGAGCATGGATAGAAAGAATCCTTCCATGCTTAGGTTAAAACAAAGCTTAACAAATAACATCCCTCCTGTTTTCTCCTTCTGGTCCTACAGGGAAGGAAAAGGCAGAGAGAACACAAGATAGTTGATTATTCATAATCGCGATCTTGTCTTCTAATTCATGGCTTTGGCATTTCACATTAAACCTCTGAATGTAGTCTTTGTGCTCTTGCTAGCGTCATGAAGCTGATTGTATTAATATGTTCTCAAGGCAGAGCCTAGAAAAGCAATTTTCTAGTCTACCATAAAATATTCATAACAACACAGGCTTTTTTTTGTCTCGAGGATGTGTTCATTAAGCAGAGAAGGTTGGATTGTTTTCGGGAGGTCAGAAGCACTTGCTGCTTCTGTGGGGAGCTCATGGCATTTCGAAGAGGGGGGCATTTTGAGACTGAAATAGTAAGAGGCGAGGATGACGCAGCCTCTGCCGAGACTCTGAATGGGAATTGTGGTCGTGCTCTCCACAGCTGGTGCCTCGTGCATCGGGTGTTGCAGGGGGGATGAATCCCTTTGGATGGGAAATGGAAGGACCGTGAAGTTTTCTTGGGACCATTATCCAGTACGGTGCAAGTTACGGCTCTGCTTAGGGAGTACAAGGATGCTGGGGCAGGACTCTTCAGCAGGGACTGTAGCGATAGGACAAAGGGTGATGGGTTCCAACTGAAACGGGGGAAGTTCAGGTTAGATCTAAGGCAGAAGTTCTTCCCTGTGAGGGTGGTGAGGCACTGGAATGGGTTGCCCAGGGAAGCTGTGAATGCTCCATCGCTGGCAGTGTTGAAGGCCAGGTTGGACAGAGCCTTGAGTGACATGGTTTAGTGTGAGGTGTCCCTGCCCATGGCAGGGGGTTGGAACTGGATGATCTTAAGGTCCTTTCCAACCCTAACCATTCTATGATTCTATGATTTATCCCAAGACACAAGCACAAGTTGTAGCAGTCACAAGGAGCAGTGTGTTCTTTCTGGCTGAAACCATGCCTATTTTAACACATCAAAAGCTTTTCTTGTCCTGCTTTTAGGGAACAGAGTGCTTGGTTCTTAAAGGTGTGTTACAAACTGTACGTGGATTTCAAGACAAATTGGATTTAGCCTGGATCTCTGCTCTGCAGCCAGGATGAGAGAGCTGGGCTGGTTCAGCCTGGACAAGAGAAGGCTCCTTAAAGGGGGGGAGACCTTAGAGCAGCTCCAGGGCCTAAAGGGACTGCAGGAAAGCTGGAGAGGGGCTTTGGACAAGGGATGTAGGGACAGGACAAGGGGAATGGCTTTAACCTGCCAGAGGGGAGACTGAGATGAGCTCTTAGGCAGAAGCTCTTCCCTGTGAGGGTGCTGAGGCGCTGGCACAGGGTGCCCAGAGAAGCTGTGGCTGCCCCATCCCTGGCAGTGTTCAAGGCCAGGTTGGACACAGGGTCTTGGAGCAAGCTGCTCTAGTGGAAGGTGTCCCTGCCCGTGGCAGGGGTTGGAGCTGGATGAGCTCCAATGCCGCTTCCAACCCAAACCAGCCTATGAGTCTATAAATAGCATTAGCAAACGCAGTCATCTGTATTGAAGATAAACAGATTTACGTGGAAGAAGGGGTAAGCAGCTCGAGTGACTCCTGCCTCTGCGTTAGTAACTCTGACCTTTGGTCCACACGTCTGGAAGATGGGAGATGTGCTTTCCGGGTGCTCAGAAATCTTCAGCTGGACGTGAAAGCAGGGAACGTGTTTAAAAGGTTTGTGATTCACAGAGCCCGCTGTGCTGCTTGCTTCATGACTCACTGCGTTTGATCCTCTACCATTAACTGGATTGAGCTCTCCTGAATCTAGGGAGGGGACTCTGGGCAACCTGTGTCAGTGTTTTACCACCATCACTGTAAGCAGTTTCTTCCTCATGTCCAGCCTGAATCTCCCCTCTTGTAGTTTGAAGCCATCACCCCTCATCTCTTTTCCAGCACACATCCCGTTTCCTACAGCCCTTGGGACACATGGTGGTTTCAGATGGTGCCTTTTGCCTCATACACCGTGCTGCAGGGGCAGGTATCACATAGATATGGAGCTGTTATGGGGTTGCCTGAGCTTGAATAGTACTGGAGGGATCCGAAACGTTCTTCTGTCACTCTGAAATCCTGCTTTTAATCTAATTTAAAGCATCACGTCTGAGGTGAGAAGTTTCTGAAGCGATAGCCTGTGAAATGAGAGGGCTGATGTCGAGCCATCAGCTCCCACAGAAAGGATGGAGGGGTGTTCCTGTGCAGCACTTGCCATAGGGATGCTTTGTGGGCAGGAATTGGAAGGGTCTACCCTCAGTTCCAACCACGTAGGAAAGCATCAGCCATTCCCAAGGAGGGCTTAGAAACACAGGTAGGTGGGTTTGAACGGTTGAATGGTTCACCCCAGAATGCCCTGGAGGGAAGGAATCCCAGCTCTGGTCCTGCGGGGGAGAGAGAGGAGCAGGGAAAAGGCCACAGGAAGGAAAACAATAGGGAAGTGGAGGGAAGAGCTTGTGGGTTGAAAAATAGCAACACTTCCAGTAATGTGACCTTTAGCAGGGAATGTTTCCATCCAAAAGAGAAAACCAAAGAGAAAGTCTCCTCCTCCCCAGCATGAGGAGGGGGAAGGACCCTGCTCCTGCACACGTGAAACTCAACTCAGATACTTTGGTCTCTGTGGCACCCTCTCCCTGCTTTTGTGCATCTTTGTTTTTAATGAAAAGCAATGGATTTGGCCTTGGTTTTTACTGTGCTTTCCATTTCCTCCGCTGATCTGCATTTCTTTACTAAGAAGTGATGTTCTCCTGCAAATTGGTCTTGTATAGACCAAGCAAAATGTCTACATTCATCTCTTGGAATGTGATTTATTGCTGATTTGTTGCTCTCTGCCTTCAGCTCCAGCAGCACTAACCTGGATGTGCTTTTGAAACCCCACCACTTAGCTCCACATCCCCCTTTCCAGTGGTCCCTGTCCCTGCTGCTGTTGGCAGCAGGGCACTGCATTTTGGTTTACACCTTCCAAAACAGCTGGATTTTTTGGAATGACTCTGCTAATTTGGTTTCTTTCCCTATGTGTCTGTTTTATTCAGACTCAGGTGTTACCAGCATCAAATTGGGACAAAACCCTGTGAAAACTGCTTCCTCCGGGATTGATGATACTAATGTCCTGGTGGGGGTTATGTGTGGACATCACAGGGTATCACAGTGGCTTTCTTTGGGGGATGGCATAGAAGGGTGACAGCGAAGTGATGTGGATAAGCAGGGCCGGTTCAGCGCAGGGTCCTTGTAGTGGGGCATCATGTCTACCCCTGTGAGATCTCAGCCTGCCCCAGGCACAGTCCTAGGCAAGCCCTGAGTAACCATCTCATGTGGAGTGGGTACCTTAGCAGATGTATGACTGGTCCAGCTTCAGGGATGCTGCAGAGTTTGTGCAACCTCACACAAACGTATCTTAAAGACAAAACAGCAGCTGAAATGAAAACCTCCAACCCAACTTTCGTTTCCAAGTTTGGGGAAGCTCGGTGTTTTGGAAGGATGAGCCTGTTTTCATTCTGCAGAGGAGCTCCTGAGTGATTGTAGAGAGAGGCATTAAATGTGGTCAGTGTATGGAGTGTAGGAGAAATGCAGGATTCAGGTGGAATTTAGGCATTTGTAGTCATCATGTGCCGGCAGTGATTTTCTTTTCTAGCACAAACAAGCTGAATTCAGCTATTGCAAAGGGATTTTTCACAGATGTTTCTTGCTGCCCTTTTTTACCACAGTCCCATTGTCTTCAGGGGGATGCTTTTTGTGTAAGCAAAGGACTGATTTTTACTCCACAGATAACCACAGTGATAGTTTTCCCTTTTTTATTCTCTTAGCATACACCTCTTGGTAAACAAACTGTTCTCTATCTGTGCCTTGATTGTGCTTCAGGTTTGTCCCACTTGGACTTGGAGTGACACAGGCAAGTCTTTGCATAGTCGCCGTTGGGAACCTGCTTCCTCTCTGCTGTGTCCCCATGTGATGTGTTTGCAGTCTCCAGGGAGACCTTAGAGCAGCTCCAGTGCCTAAAGGGGCTACCGGAAACCTGGAGAGGGGCTTTGGCCAAGGGCCTGTAGGGACAGGACAAGGGGAATGGCTTTAAGGTGCCAGAGGGGAGACTGAGATGAGCTCTTAGGCACAAGTTCTTCCCTGTGAGGGTGCTGAGGCGCTGGCACAGGGTGCCCAGAGAAGCTGTGGCTGCCCCATCCCTGGCGGTGTTCAAGGCCAGGTTGGACACAGGGGCTTGGAGCAAGCTGCTCTAGTGGAAGGTGTCCCTGCCCATGGCAGGGGCTGTAACGGGATGAGCTTTAAGGAACCTTCCAACCCAAATAATTCCATGGTTCTGTGATTGATTCTTCCTGTGAAGTCTGAGATTAATCTTTCTTATTTCAAGTGATGCTCGAAGAGCGGAACCACAGGTGTGTGTTTCAAATCCTCGGATGCAGAGTGGTATGAAGAGGGGTCACATGTGGTGTGTTGAAGTCCTTTACTGTTAGCAAATGCACATAGCTGCAGATGGTGGTGGCTGGGGGACAGCTTCTTGAACTCTGAATTCCCATAGTGCTTTTTTACCATTTAAAAGATGGTGTGAGTTTAAAGGTGTTGTTCTTGATTCAATCCATCCTAAGTGTCTTTACTGGACAGTATGAGAGCTAGATCCCTGCGTGAATGAGGAATGCACTCATCTCTCTCTTGTTTTTGTGTCGCAGTTGATGTGACCACAGCACTGCCCTTGCAAGTTGCACCGACTTCAGTCCCAATGGATCTGCGCTTGGACCACCAGTTTTCCATGCCCGTGACAGAGCCGACGCTGCGGGAACAGCAGCTGCAGCAGGAGCTCCTGGCACTCAAGCAGAAGCAGCAGATCCAGAGACAGATCCTCATAGCTGAGTTCCAGCGGCAGCACGAGCAGCTCTCCCGGCAGCATGAGGCCCAGCTGCATGAGCACATCAAAGTAAGTGATGAGCAGCCCTGCGCTGGGCACTGTGTGGAAGCGTCCCCTCACCTTGAGATGCACATCCAAGTGATGTGCTTTGGGGTAGGAATACCGTGTTGGACTTGGTAACCTCTGCTCAGAGAATAGCTAAAGGGGCTGCAAGAAACCTAGAGAGGGGCTTTGTGTAGGGACAGACCAAGGGGAATGGCTTTAACCTGCCAAAGGGGAGACTGAGATGAGCTCTTAGGCAGAAGCTCTTCCCTGTGAGGGTGCTGAGGCGCTGGCACAGGGTGCCCAGAGAAGCTGTGGCTGCCCCATCCCTGGCAGTGTTCAAGGCCAGGTTGGACACAGGGGCTTGGAGCAAGCTGCTCTAGTGGAAGGTGTCCATGCCCGTGGCAGGGGTTGGAACTGGATGAGCTTTGAGGTCCTTTCCAACCCAAAGCAGTCTGGGATTCTTTGAATGATCTTTTGTAAAGGGGTGGAAGCTCCAAGAGTTAAAAAGAGGGATAGGGTAGAGGAGAGGAAGCGAGTTAAGCTGGTGTCATGTTAAACATTACCCCCATCTGTATTCAGAACTCATGTATCCCACTGCCATCAGGTGGCTTGTTTTGCCTGGATTTGGGGAATGTCAGTAGAATTTAACCCAACAGGAGGGCTTTTAGGCTATCTTTCCACTATGGCCATGTATCTGGGACTCGAGTGGCCCATCAAAGTGCTCACTGCACATCAGCACAAGGTGCAGAGCAGATGTTTGAACCTTAGTGTCGCTGCAGCAACAGGAGCCAGGGCTGCGGCGGGTGTTTGTGCTGCTCCGGTGCACGGGACGGAGAAGCCACGTAACACACGGGAGAAGTAGGAAGTGCAGTTTAGAAGATGGCTGTTGCATAGTGAAAACCTTAGACATTATATAAATATTTCACAGTGATAGACTATTGCTATGGTAACAGAAGCTTTCAGCATTGCTAATATGCTCTCCTTTCAAACAGGGATTAGCTCTGCGCATGGGAAATAGTGTTAATGTAATATTAAAAAGCAACCTCAATTCAACCTTATATAACTTTCATTTTAATACGAAATGCATGTCAGAGTATGGAAGATAGGATTAAAAGTTAATGGTGTATTATTTACAGACTTTTCAAACACAGAGTTTGGAAGAGCAGTCGCTGTTTGAGGACTGATTGAATGTCTCTGTCCTTTCTGTTCTCTTCAGGACAAAGGTGTGGGGAGGTGCATGGTCAGGGGTTGGGGCAGCTCTTCTCCGGGCCAGGCTGAGAGAGCTGGGCTGGTTCAGCCTGAAGAAGAGAAGGCTCCTTAAGGGGAGACCTTAGAGCAGCTCCAGTGCCTAAAGGGGCTGCAGGAAACCTGGAGAGGGGCTTTGGACAAGGGATGTAGGGACAGGCCAAGGGGAATGGCTTTAACCTGCCAGAGGGGAGATTGAGGTGAGCTCTTAGGCAGAAGTTTTTCCCTGTGAGGGTGCTGAGGCGCTGGCACAGGGTGCCAAGAGAAGCTGTGGCTGCCCCATCCCTGGCAGTGCTCAAGGCCAGGTTGGACACAGGGGCTTGGAGCAAGCTGCTCTAGTGGAAGGTGTCTCTGTCTGTGACAGAGGGTTGGAACTGGATGAGCTTTGAGGTCCCTTCCAACACAAACCATTCCATGGTTCTGTGATTCTGTGATTCTTAAGCAGCTCCTCTGTGTTTTGGACAGGCATCTGTATAGAAGCATTGCACATTTACAGCCAGCAGCACTATGGACGTTTTAAAGAGGTTACTCCATTGCCATGTTAAACCTCAGCAAATACAGGAGGAGTCAGGGTTTATTTGGTTTCTTTCTTTTCTTACTCTGGCGTCTGTGTGAGCAGAGAACCTGTTCTGACTCGATGTGAACTAAGAGGGGGGAAGCATCTCTCCTTCCCACCCCTAAACAAAGCACTTGTGTAAGGAACACCTTAAAGTTGTCTTAAGTAAGTGAAATCTGGCTTGAAAAATGCTGGCATGTCTTCCTAGTTTTTCTATTCAAGTAGATAACTTTTTCCTATTGAAATCTGATGTTTGGGCCTTTTCCAGAGCTTGATTTCATTCCCACAGCCCAGTTTGAATCATCTGACATAGTGCAAGAGGAGAAGATGATGGGATGGTCGCAGCCCTTACTGCCTGCATGTGCAATCCCTTCCCTTGTCCTTTCCCCCTCAAGCAGTCCTTACTTTATAGACATTGGATTTTGAAGAAGTGGGCTCCAAATGTAGGTGGAAAGTCCCAGAAGATCCTGGAATTTGGAGATCCAAACTCCCAGTGAAACAGTATTTGTGGAAGGGAAGTACAGTGGACACAGTTACCGCTTGGCACCCAGCGGGAGTGGAATTGTTGCCATCAAGGAGTAACAGGAAGACCCTGACTTGTTTAGGGAAAATAAATGGAACCTTATGGGAACTAAATACAGAAATAGGGAAAAGTGCTTTTCACAGTGATGGTACAGCTTTGCAGGTTGCTGAGATGTGAGAGCATCATGGAAAGGAAGCAGGAGCTGGTAAGGACTGGAGGCTGCTGTGGGCTGGCTGGAGGCAGAGGTGCAGCTCCTCTCTCCTGTAGCCATTTACCTTCAGTGAGATGGATTTTCCACTCTGGGATGCCTTGCCAGATGTGTAACAATATTTATAGCCTTCAAATCTGCCTTCCTAAACAAAACCAAGGATGGAATAAGGAGCCTGATGCCCAGGCCATTGCGACGGTGGAAAGCCTCTCCGCAGGTCCCAGTGTGAGCTTTGCTTGACCTTTGATTGTGAAGGAATCGGCAGGGAATTTTTTCCTTTGTGAGTCACTCCTTCCCAGCCAAGATCAGCTGGAAGTTACCAAAAGCTTTTCCATTTGCCTTCTGGTCAAGAGCCGGAGCGAGGTGGTTGAAGAGGGGCAGGAGCTTTGGCAGGGCAGTGTGAGCTCAGTGAGCAGTGGGAGTGAAGGACATGGTGGGTAATGTGGTTAATCCCTGCGCTGCCTGAGCTCGGAGCAGGGCTCTTCCCAGCTCTGGCTGGTTTGTTAGCTAAAACCAGGAACTTATTCAGGATGCTGACGCATGTTGGTGTTAGCACATGACAGCAGACATGGGAAAGAGTGAGAAAGACGATGGGATAGCAAGACAGGCAAGCAGCTGAGCCTCACAGCTCCTCATGGACCTCAGATCCTAACCTGCAGGTTAAAAGTTGTTAATTCTGCAATGCCATTCCTGCTTTTCCCGTTATCTGAGCAAAGAAGGTTTGTGTGCCTCGGGAGCAGAGGGAGGATGAGGCTGTACCTGCAATGTAGACAGGGTGGGCAGAGGAGCCCATAACGACAGCCAAAGGAGCTTCGTGGTGAGGTTTGATGGGGAGTGATTGCCGAATTGGTCTCTTTTTCCGAATGCAGTGATTTGTAGAGCAGTGTGCTGTGCCGCCTCATGGCTTCAAGCCAGTTAATAAAAATACATGGAATGTTTTCAGACATCAGCTTTGTATACATAGCAGTGTTGAGATAAAGCTGAGGAGATGGCTTTGTTAGGTTTTGGCTGGTTTCAGATGGCATCGTTTTAATCAGTGTAGCTTCCAAACCCTGATGGAGAGGTGGTAAAACACATCTGAGGTGTCAGCTAGAGATATCTTAGAGGTATAGGTTGAAACTCTCTGGCCATTCCTTATTTTTGTTTTGAGAACAAAAAGCTGACAGGGAATCTTCCAGACACATCTTGGAATGCTGTAAAGATATCTAGACATAACAGGTATCACACTGATCCTGCTGTTGCTTCTATTTGGAGGCACCTGCCCTTGGAATGGCAGGTTTGGTTGCAGGATTGCTCCTTGGGCACAGATCTCATCCTCTCTCAGTTGTAGCCATGCCAGTGCTTAGAGGCTCTTCTGGTGACCTCTTTGTGTTGATTCCTACTTCCTGACTTAAATTCCCATCTGCTGATGGGATCAATGTCATCTGCTTCTCCCCTTTGCTGAGTGGCACCTTCCCCATGCCCCGAGTCAGGGCTGCTGAAGGTACCCATTTCCCCTGTATCCTGCTCTTCACGTTCAACTCTGATAAAGGCAAACTTCCCTTTGACCCCCCCCAAACACCCCAGCTCCCATTGCTAACTGTGTCTGCTCCATCCTTCCTGCCTGCAGCGGCCCATGTGGAGAGACTTCCTCTGCTCCAGTTTGTGCTGCTTGTCTGCAGAGCAGCCGTTCCTCACAGCCTGCATTGTTCAAGAGCAACTTCAAAAAGCCCAGAGATACCAGGTGCCCGCCTCTGTCTGCCTTCTGACATGATAAGATTATTCATCTTGGAAGGCTGCAGCTGGGTACAGTCGGTGGTAAAAAAAGCCCAGACTGAACATTTTGTGCCTTCTGTCTACTTGAATGCATTGTAATGTGCTCCCTTGCTATTTCTAGACAGCTTCCTGTTCTTTTTTGGTGACCTTGCCTCAGTTTTCTGATCCACGGAGCTGCCTCCAAGACTTAGACCTGGAGCTTGCAAAACTTCACTTCTGATGGAAGTCACCCTGAGGAAAGCTTTTGTAAGATCAGAGCGTTTGCTCTCTTTGAAGGGCAGGGAGTGACTTTCTTCTGCCTCAAAGACAAGCTCTTTTCCAAGAGCATTGAAGACAAATCTTCACACAGAGGGGTGGGTTGTGTCAACAGATTCATAGAGCAGCTTGGACACCCCTAGGCCCCCTCTCTTGCTTGAAGAAGTCATCATGCAGCCAACTGGGTTCATTCAGGGGCATCTTCCTACTTAGTGTTGGTGGTTTCTGGGCTGAAGCTGGGTTGCACACTCAGGAACGTTGTCTGCACTGGTCCTGTTCTGAACCTGGTAAAAGAAACATGTTTCCTTTGGGCTTCTGAGATAGGCCACAGTTTGTTGACTGGAAGGAGCTGAATGGGAACTCCAGCTTTGAGATGCAAAAAGCTCACGCAAAAGTCAAGTCATGAATCTCATTGCAGACAGTGGATGTGAATTGTGCTGTGAATCCCTGGACCTATGTCAGTGGAGTGTGGGGGTACAGCCAGCCTTGTCCTCCATGCGTCATCACTCAGTCTCTTTGCTTTGGGATTCACAGTTTTCCAGCAGGACATGGAGGTTTTCCGATCCCTCAGCAGTGGGAGACAGAAAGCCTGTGGCTCCCTGTGCTCAGCCACTCCATGTTCCTTCACTGAAGTCAAAGAACAGACATTCACCCACTGCATGTTCTTGTGAATGAATCTCCTGAAGTTGGACTTAAATTGGGCAGAGTTTGGGTGTTCTGAAGGCTGACTGGCTGATGGCAACAGCAGTCCAAACAGCTTTTACAGGTGATCAGATTCCTGTTCTTCCATCCTTTATAGCGTTTGTCTCCCAGTACAGTGTGTGTGGGGCGCAATGATTACTTTAGATGATTTTCTTTTAAAGCCTAGACCCTTATGGTCTCTATTCGGTTTGGAATTGCAAAGTAAATGGCAGGAGCAAGAATATTTTGCAGTTCACACATCTGATTTTTCAACTTCCATCTTATTTTGGAAGTAGATAAAATAGATAGGAAGCAATCAAAGGCAGCACACAGAGAAGCAGGGCAGGAGTAACGAAAAAGACCAGTGGATCCTGCAGGAATATTGACCTGTTAATAGACACTGTTGCTGATAAATTTAACCTTCCTAAACTTGTAATTCCTGTTGGTGCATATGGTTTCTTAACAACATGGAGCTGGTACGTGGGAGGATGGTGTTGCATTTGAAACATAAATCATGTTGTGAATAACTTCACTCAAGTACACGCAGTATGAACAGGAGTGGTGGATAAATCCCCATGTTTAAGTTTCCTGTTTAACTGCTGGTGGTGTGTATCGTAGAATCCCAGACTGGTTTGGATTGGAAGGGACCTTGAATCTCATCCAGTTCCAACCCCCTGCCACGGGCAGGAGCACCTTCCACTGGAGCAGCTTGCTCCAAGCCCCTGTGTCCAACCTGGCTGTGAACACTGCCACGGATAGGGCAGCCACAGCTTCTCTGGGCACCCTGTGCCAGCGTCTCCTTCTTTGCAATGGCCAAAACCTGGTGGTGGCTCCTCTGGTTGCTCCTGATCTCTTTGTCCTACATCTCCACTCCTGATCCTGATTTTAGCATAACATTCCCATTCCAACTCATCGACTCCCTGCACCCCATAACAGTTCACAGAGGACATAACTGCTTCTCCAAAGACTGAGGTCTGATTGCTTATGGCATCATAAAATCTCACTTAGAATTAAACATCTGGGGCTCCTTCCTTTACAGGTCAGTTTATATAGTTCTTTGATTTATAAAGATTCCTTCTTGTCATGCATGATTTGGATGGATGTTCCCTGCTCCTGGTGCGAGGATTTGTCCTCCCCTTCTGTAATAATCGTGTAAAGCAAAGCAGAGGCAAGTACAAGGGAGTTTTGCTCAGGGTAAAATGGGAGATGGAGCTGAACATGCTGGATACTACAAATTGAGCTCAGTGCTTTCTAAAGAGGCTCTTAGATACTCACCTTCTGGAGACAGGGTAAAAACTAGCCTGGAGTGGCAGTCAGGGAGCAAAAGGCATGTACAGATGCATTCCCAGCACAGATATCCAGGACTTAGAGGGATGAAGCTGCTGTGGGAGCTTCCAACCTTTTAGGGGAAGTGAGCAGTAATGGCACGGGAAAGAAACAGTGATCTGAAATTATATATCCAATGTAAGCTGCCAAACTAATAGCATAGGATCTTGTCACCTAGAGCTGGCTGGGAGGGAACACAACCCTTGTTCCCATTCCTGGAGACACTTGAGCCTCATAAACTTGAACACCAGACATTCTCAGTAGGATATGTCTAACCGGGATCAGCCTGCTGCCCGGGAAGCTGTCTGCTGGGCAGGGTCGTTTCCCTGTGTAGCAAAGGGATACTGCCTGATAGCTGGAGGGCGCCACACCAAATCTATGTTCAGCTGCTGCTGTGTTCAAGAGAAGGATGATAGGCATTTGTTCTGCTCAGCTGGGCTTTAGGATTCCTGTGTCTTGGCTCCTGCTGGAAACCACAACGTTGTTTTCCCCCTCTCCCACCTCCCAGTACAAGTCAGTCATTCTGAGCAGCCTCTGGTGCTCCAGGAGTTATCTGAAACACGTCAGGACGGAGCCAAGGGAGTGAATCCTGAAACTGAAGCCACAGCTTGAGACTTGAGTAAACAGGATGGGGAGAACATGAAGCAGTCTGGCCAAAGGAATGGCCAGTGTGGAGAGTGCTCTGAAATCACCCAATACCACAGTTCTCCCTCAAAGCTGACATCCCTACTTTGCTTCCACCCATAGCTAGTGACTTTTCGGGGGTGTTTTGATGTGCACCTGGCTTGGTGGCTTGGCCTCTTCTTTCTTGATCATTTTAAGTACCAGATTTAACCCCCTAAAACTGTGGAGTTTTGGCAAAGCACATAGAATCATGGAATCATAGAATAGTTAGGGTTGGAAAGGACCTTAAGATCATCCAGTTCCAACCCCGCTGCCATGGGCAGGGACACCTCCCACTAAACCATGCCATGGCAGATGATTTGCCCTAAACCCCACTATTCGCACCAAAACCCCAACCTCGCTGGCTGCTGGGGGAGAGGACTAAGATAGGAAGAATGTCATGAAGAATTAAGCTTCAATGAGAGGAGCTGAAACCAGCTTAGCTTCTCAAAAGTGTTTTCTGGGTCATGCCTCAACTCTTGACTCTAAGAGGACAAGTTCAAAGATCTGCTTTGTTGGGATTGGTTTTGCTCTTGTCTAGCACTAAGTTGTTGGGTTTGAAGGTAGTATTTTACTTACACATCCTTACAACTTCCTTGAAGCTATATCCTCCATCAGAGGCCAACCTCTCGTTCCGAGGTGGCAGTTGAAGCAGTTGTATAAAGAACTCCTCAGCCTGCAATCTTATATCAGCAATAAGCATGCAAACTGTTGGTCAGCCAGGCTTGTGATTACCTGCATGAGTAAGGGCGAGCTGTCTGGGTGCTGATAGTTTTAATGCTGCCTTCCACTAATTACAGTAAGCTATTCAAATATGTGTATATAAAACCCTAGGAGCCATAGTCTGAGCTTCAAAACCTCTCCTGCTTTGCAGATTTTAGTCCACTTTGTGAAAGTAAATGACAGATGCACCTTCAAAGTGATGGTTGTACGGGAAAGAAGCAGCACAGAACAGTGCCTGGCTTCTGGGGGGGAAGAATAAGGTAGTGTCTGCAAGGTTCTGTGATGCAGGAAGGACTCACATTCTTGCTGCTCGTTCAGCAGTTTGAGGAGTCGTTCTGGAAGCCTTAATGTGACATGTGCTCCTGAAACACGTCCTCATTCCCGCTGGTTTAGCTCCTCTTTGCTTACAAAGAGGTTGCCTTGTGCAGTGGAAGTTGACAGTGGGGTTACTGGTAAGGTGTCAGTCCCCATTGTAGGTTGACATGCTGAAGACAACTGATGAATGCGATGGCAAAACCCACTGCGGCAGTGAGTCCTCACGGTTAGCTGAGCGTTGGGAATGCTCTGCGTTCTCCTGATTACATTGATTAATATTAATGTATGCTAAAGGAGCACCAGCATCACTAACTCCAGGTACAGTTGAGCATTTGTGCAGTTTTCATAAATAGTGGAAGCAGTGGCATTAAACATATGCAGGAATCCCCATAGTTACAAATATTGACAAACATTTACTTTGGCAAGAGCCCCTAATTCAGATGTTCCGAGCTGCACTCCCTAATGCGGTGTGCCTGGCTGCCACACACTGTGCTCCTCCAACTGATAGCTGAGTTAGGCTGAATGCAAAGGGATTCCCTTCGGCGTAACACTTTGTATTTCACAACTCTTCCGATGGCATTGCCCTTGGGGATGGGAAGGTTCAATGGCAGACTAAGCCCACAACGTATGGGTGTTACCTTGGCGGAAGCAGCTTAGTGCATGGTACGGGAGAAGGGTATGGCTGTTCTGCACTTGGCCGCGCATGGGGCTGAATGGTCACTTAACTGTTAAAATGAACCTCTATTGCTTTAGATGA
The DNA here is from genome assembly GCA_028858755.1 of Ara ararauna. Classification (NCBI taxonomy): domain Eukaryota; kingdom Metazoa; phylum Chordata; class Aves; order Psittaciformes; family Psittacidae; genus Ara; species Ara ararauna. The sequence goes on from CM054381.1 coordinate 6,773,136, forward strand.
AGCAGAATCTCATCTTGTGAAGCTTCAGTTCCTTTTGTGCCCATGACAGCTTTTTGTATGTCCTCAGGTTTTCCTGTTCCTCCTGTCAGTTGTTGTAGGTGGGCTCTCTTGCAGCTTATGGGTCTTTTTTCACCAAGCATCAGCAGAAAACCCTGTTTTTACATGAGAAAATTAAACTGGAACCCCCCAGAATATAAAACTGGGGCACAGTCTAGTTTTAAAGCTTATGGTTTTAAGGCTAAGAAAGGCCTTTTTGCACTTTTAATGTGATAGTTATATTCCCTCTGGCTTTATTAGAACAAGGCGGGTACCGGTAGCAGCAGGGATGAGCAGCACAATGATGTGGCTGAGCAACGGTAAGGATTTGGGGTGCTCACCTTGGGCCTGCACCCCAAATCCTTGTCAGAGGCCCTTGTGGTGGTTGTGGAGCCCGGATGTGGTCTCTCACTGGAGCTGGTAAAGGCACCACGTTGCCTGTGCCCCTTCATCGTACTGAGCCTGCGCCACGTATTTCCTATCCAATACTGTCTGTGTGGTTTGTTTTCAGCCCTGGGCGTGGAGACGTGTTCGTGCTGTAAGGAGACATCCCAGTTCAGACAGAGCACCCGGATGGGTTTTCTGGAGTCATTTTCTGAGGCTCCAGCAGACACCAACAAAGTGATTTCTTTCCCTTTTTCATGGAGATGATTGGAGAGGTTGCTTCATTATTATTTATTTTTCCAACTTTGAAAAGATGGGAAAACTATATTAAGAATAGGCTTTGTGGCAGCTGGGGTCCAAATCAGCAGGAACAATACCTCTCTAATGAAACCTCTATAAGCCATCCAGATACAAATTGGTCTTTCATTTACATTTCACTACAGATGTCAATGAATGCACAGTTCCTTCTAAGGCACCCTAATGTATGTAAACCATTGCAGGAAGCGAAGCACGCGGAGCCTAGGAGACTGCAGATGGAGAGAAAAGGCTCCTGATTTCATAAAAATAACAAAACCTGTTTTAACATATTGTGCATTAAATATTGTTCATTTGCATACTTTCTATGGCTAGGTTATAAAAGCCCACCATGTGGTGGACTCGTTGGAAGCCTGAAAAGATACTCTTGCTCCAAATGGAGATGTGTTAGTAGAAGCTGCTGCTTAATTATGAAACAAAAATAACTACTTTTGTCAAGGGTTGGGGTTTTTTTTTTTTTGGTTGTTTTTCTTCTTTAGGTTTTGAAAGTCTGGGTTGGGGGTTGGTTTTTTTTTTACCGTTTATATAAAATTCCATAGGATGAGGAAGGCAAGCATAGGTGCAGTCATTGCACATCCTGCTATAACTGGGGTTGGGTGTTTTACAACAGTCTGCCTGCTTGGAACCGGCAGCAGCAGGGACTCCTCCATCCAGAGTTGACAGCAGATAGCCAGGCAGATTGGAAAGTACCTCTTTACATTTATTTCTTTGCATCTTTATATAGAATGGTTTAATTTGATGTGTGTGGTCTAGAATGTATCCGCGGCTGCAGCGTTGGGGTAGCACGAATGCGCAATAGGAGAAATCAGTGCATGCCTTGGGTGGCATGGTTTAGTGGGAGGTGTCCCTGCCCATGGCAGGGGGGTTGGAACTGGATGATCTTAAGGTCCTTTCCAACCAAAACCATTCTATGATTCTATGTGGAGTGCGTCTGCACATGCCGTCAGGGTTTGGAGAAGGATGAGGTGAGACCTATTCTCAGAGCGTTCCCTTACCCTGAAAGTAACCAGTGTTTGATGAAGTTAAGAAGACAGAGGTATCCCATGGGAACTGATGTCTGTACACAGTGAGGGAGAAGGGCTGTTGGAGAAACCGGAGTCCAAAGTCATATAATTAGAGGCTTATTCAAAAAAGCACAAGGGAGCTGGTCTGCAGAGCCCATGTTGGTAATGGTGTATTTTACTGTGAGTGCTTGACTTGGTGAGCTCAAGCACGCTCCTTCAGCATAGAATTGTTTGGGTTGAAGGGACCTTAAAGCTCATCCAGCTCCAACCCCTGCCACGGGCAGGGACACCTTCCACTAGAGCAGCTTGCTCCAAGCCCCTGTGTCCAACCTGGCCTTGAACACTGCCAGGGATGGGGCAGCCACAGCTTCTCTGGGCACCCTGTGCCAGCGCCTCAGCACCCTCACAGGGAAGAGCTTCTGCCTAAGAGCTCATCTCAGTCTCCCCTCTTTTGGGTAGAAGCTTTGTGTCACTTTCTCAAATGAGGTGCTTCCTGAACAGGATGCTGCTGCTTGTAAACAGACCGTGCCCTGAAGCCTGGAGCATACAGTCCCTATCACTTAGCATATCACTGAAATGGAAATGGGGTTACATAAAGTGAGTCATGGTGCCGGAGCCTCTAGACAAGAAAACCAGCATTTTTGCTCTTTCAATGAATTAAGCAATGTTATTGTCACCTGGCAGCAGCTTCTGGTTTAGCTCTGAGGACTCTGCAGTGTTAACTTACTCTTTTTCCTCTCATCCCTTCTCCACAGCAGCAGCAGGAGATGCTGGCCATGAAGCATCAGCAGGAGCTGCTGGAGCACCAGAGGAAGTTGGAGCAGCACCGACAGGAACAGGAGCTGGAGAAGCAGCACCGAGAGCAGAAACTTCAGCAGCTAAAAAACAAAGAGAAAGGAAAAGAGAGTAAGTAGCAAACAGCTCACCTGTGTCAGTGCTGACAGGTAGAGCAGATGAATGGCAGCCATCATGCAGCTTTATAAAGCTGGAGAAACCTTCCCGATGGCCCCTTTTGCAGAGCTCGGCTGCACAGGGAGCTTACATAAACTGAAGTATTGAGTGTGGAGAGAAACGTATTTCTCTGCTTTATCTTCATTTTTGTCTTAGGAAATGCCATTTGAGCGTTTTTCAAAAGGAAGCCTATCATCTCTTTACTTGATTTAACAGTTTTTGAAGTATTTTTGGCAGCATTCCTAATGGAGGCAGAATATTAAGCCCATAAAATACACCAGATGCACACTGCATTGCTGCTTCTTCTTCTTCATTCACTTTAATTCCCCTCTTTTAAGATGGAGCCGAGTTCTCAGTTCTTTGCTTTTGAAGTGTTTTCATTCAGAAAGTACTTCTTTCATGAGGTTACAGATTGTGGTTGGCTTTCCCACGTGTCATTATGCACTTGACGAGATTCAGTAGAGTGATTATGGCCTCACAATTTCCCCTTATCAAAGGCACTTTGGTTGCTTGTTCAGTTTTCTTTTTGGAAGTGAATGGGAGGAAAAATACCTCACCAAGTTGTACTATCAACTCGTTAGGTCTTCGGCTCAAATGGAATAAAGAAGCCTGTGATGGAAGAAGCAGAGAGGGCTGGAGGAGATGGGATGCTGTCTGGGAACCAGGAATGAGATACGGGTCCAAAAAGAATTTTTCTAGTAGGAATAAGCATCAAAAGGGGCTGCAGGAAACCTGGAGAGGGGCTTTGGACTAGGGCCTGTAGGGACAGGGCAAGGGGAATGGCTTTAAGCTGCCAGAAGGGAGATGGAGATGAGCTCTTAGGCAGAAGCTCTTCCCTGTGAGGGTGCAGAGGCGCTGGCACAGGGTGCCCAGAGAAGCTGTGGCTGCCCCATCCCTGGCAGTGTTCAAGGCCAGGTTGGACACAGGGGCTTGGAGCAGCCTGCTCTAGTGGAAGGTGTTCCTGCCCGTGGCAGGGGTTGGAACTGGATGAGCTTTAAGGTCTCTTCCAACTCAAAACAGGCTGGGATTCTAGGGAAAGACTGGTGTGTAGGAGACTAAGAAATGCACTATGTGCAGGTTGAATTCCCCACTCTCTGCATGTGCATCTCGTAGCAGTAGGCTTTAAGCTGGAGCCAAACAAGGGAGCACACAGGCCTACCCCAACGCCTTTGTAAAGCAGTTCATAGGAGATCCAGCATGTTTTGTGTGTTTGGTTTGGTTTGGTTTTCTTTCATTTTCGATACTAGAAAGACCAAAGGATCTGAATCTACGTAAAAGAAGAAGTTTAACATTCAGGAGTGAGTAAAAGGGATGCTAATGGAGGTTTGCTGCTCTGGTGCCTGTTTGACCACCAGGTCCATTGCTTTCCCTTTTCCTCTGGCTGCTTTGTGTTATTGACCAAAGTAAAGGCAGCGGGTTCAAGGTGGACAGAAGCTATAAGCACTTCCACTTCACCATGCTGTTTTATCATCAGCTGTTGATACTGTGTCAGTGTTTTGCTGGGCACTTCTGTATACTGGTATCTGGCTCTTCTTAAAGTCATTTGACTATATAGCAAAATGCCTGAATCTCCGTGAGCTTCAAAGGCATCAAAGCACCTTTTGGCTGAAACACATAGGTGTAGAGAAGAAAACATTTTGGGGATGGTAAGCTGAAGATCCTGTTCCCATGGCTACAGTTTTATTTTTAAGTTACTCTTTATTGAAGAAGTTCTATGGTGTATAATCATTATAGCACCTCAGCTCTTCAGAATACTGCTTTTTCTCACATCAGAAGATTTTGCTAAGTGCAACACAGCTAAAATTGTCCTGATCTGAAATATAAAGAGTGTTTAATCATAGAATCATCGAACAGTTAGGGTTGGAAAGGACCTTAAGATCATCCAGTTCCAACCCCCCTGCCATGGGCAGGAACACCTTGCACTAAACCATGTCACTCAAGACTCCATCCAACCTGGCCTTGCACACCGCCAGGGATGGAACATTAATAGGGATGTATAGTTTATTTTCCTCCTTCCTCCCTCACTGTAAGCCCAATTAGAATTGGCTTGTACCTTCTAGAAGCAAATCCCAAACCTATTTAGATTAAGGCAATATCAGCTTGTTGCATTCTCATCTTGGAAGCCTTAATCTGACGCTGATACCTGCTGTCAGAAAGTTTTGGATGAAAAGTATGACTTCCCGTAAAGGAAGGGAAATGTATATGAAAGTAAAGGTAGTTTTCCTGCAGGATAAGAAGCGATACTTGGTCATCCTGCCTTTCCACTGCTCAGATTGAACCTACAACCTGTCTGTGCATCAGTGTTTCCAGACACTTCTGGGCATGGACCATTCAATCCCTTGTTGCTCAGACAGTCTTGGACTGTGGCTTGTCTTGGACTTCCTCGTAAGCTCTGATAAGCCCACACCATCACTTAAGGGTTCTGCTCCTCTGCTCTTGCATTGTGCAACCTCTTCCTTCCACAGGAGCCCGGTCCTGCCTCTGCCTTCACTTAGTCTCTTCCCACTAACCCTGCCTTATCCTAGGTTTGGATACGCTATATTTGGATATATCCAAATACGTCTTCTTGGCTCTTTAGAGCTATTCTGCCTGCAGTACTTTGCTCCCTGTGGCTCTCTCTTGTTTGCAGTCTTATCAGTTGATCTGCTCTTTGCTCCCTGCTCCTCTTACACCCTCAGACTCTCCATAAGGAGCAGGCCAGCTTCACAGCTTGACTTTTCCCATGTGCAGAGCTACATCCCTTGCTAGGGTTGCTGTGTGGGCTCTTGCTCTCCAGTTCGTTCTCTTTCCTCCTCCTTTGACTCTGCCATGCCTTTTGCTTCCATTGGGGTTGAGTGTCTTGCTTCCTGCCTGTGGACTTAATCCATACACATGGGCTTTCTCTTGTCCTCTTTGCTTATGCCCCCGCATGGTGTATACTATTGTATATGTGACAGGTTGTCCCTTTCCGCCCTTAGAGTCTTCTTTAACATCTTTACTGGGTATTGCACAATGCGTATGTGACTGGGTTCAAAATAACCCAGTGTGGTTGTTTTGTTAGTGAGTTATTTATAATGATTTAAAGTGATTTATAGTTATTTAAAGTGAATTAGATTGTTAGGTTTGGGTTTTCTTTCTTTTGATCTTTCAACTCAAGGTACAAGAGCTGAGTAATGGTCAGAAGGTCTTTCATGACAGCTTGCTCCATGGCTCCAGCATTGCCCAGGGAAGGGGCAGCCTAAATGTTTTTATCTTGTTATGGGGCCTTTCACCTTCTAATTCCAGAGGAAGACAAGCCAGGAAGCTTTTGTAAATCTCAGCATTGAAAACTGTTTCATTTCAAATGTCCTAAATCGTGTCAGATTGATCCCAAACTGATGGGATGCAGACGTGTTTAATTAGTTTAAAGATACCCATAGATGAATGATGACACCTTTTGGAGAGATAAGGCCTTTAAGCATGACTTTGTCACCTCTTCTGCTCTAGCCATGTGGCTTGCTCCACTCATACGAACTTGTCTCCAGCTCCTCAGCGGTACTTCCCATTGGGCTACACACCATACCTACGTACGTAGATGTAGTGAGAAAGGCAGGGCTCCAAAAAGGTGACTTTTCAAGCTTTTAAACACAGTTGACCAAGATTCAAGGCAGAGCTGTAGGAATACAGTGCAGTTTTCTTTTCTTGGAGCCATACAAGAAGTGTTTCCCCACTCTGTCAAATGGTACCACGTTGCTGAGTAGGATCCAGGAGGCAAAAGATTACCCTGTTGTAGTTGGAGCTTTTATTCCCAGGAGAGCAGACAGTTTTCCTGGCTTTTTCTTTTCCTTGTAGCCAGGCTACTTTCCTTTGGAATTCTTGCTTTACGCCACGGTATAGATGAGCCATCCTTTTCCACATGTTCTGCTTGCCAAACTTCCTATGCATTACTCCATCAGGAACTCTCTGCCTGCGAATCTGCTCTGTCAAGCAAATGATAGTTTTAATCCATCATGGTAGGAAAACAAACCGGTATCTATTGTGGAGGAAATCATGATTAGAAATTACACAGTTGACATTTCAACTCTGAGCTGCAAAATTCCTTATTTCTTTTAACTGTGGGATTTTCTATTTGAAGAAAGAGATTGCACACTTGCAAATGAATCGGAATATTATGTAGGTCTTATTGTCCGCAGATACTTGTGAACAAAGAGGGCCCTATTTACAAGAGTTTTCAAGACTAAATCCCCATATGAGACATTGGTCTCATTCCCCTTCTGCTTGCAGATGTGGCATTTAAAAGTTGAGTGTACACAAGACCCTTTCACTTAACTACCTTCGATGAAAAGCAAGCTGGAAATACCTCATACGAGGGCTTTCTTTTGAGTGTGCTTCCCTGCACATGTAAAATCCTCTTCAGAACTCTTTTATAGTGAAATGAGAAATCTCTGATGAAATCCCTGTTTTCCGACAGGAGTTGTGATTATTTGCAAACCTAAAGGCAAAGAGAGAGCTTCTTACTGGAGATACCTTGTTCTTTTCCTCTTTGAAATAACAAGTTCTGCTTTTAGACTGGAAATCAAAGATTGAATTGTGAATCTTTATAGAAATTTCAGTTCTTTCAAGTATGTCAATTGATTAAATGGCCTTTTTCTTACGTGTTTTGACATTTCAGGTGCGGTGGCAAGCACAGAAGTCAAGATGAAATTACAAGAGTTCGTCTTAAATAAGAAGAAGGCATTGGCACACCGGAATCTCAACCACTGTATATCCAGTGACCCTCGCTTCTGGTACGGGTAAGTGGTACTGGGCTTATCTTTATGATTCAGCCTGTGCCACCTTTTTTCCCATTGCTGGAGATGTGGGGAATGGACCTCATGTGTTTACTGGCTAGAGCAGAGTAGGGAGAACCAGGGTTTGACTGTGCTGTACGTGACCGAAATGCATTTTTCAGAGGGTTTTGGTGTGAATCATTTGAACTTTAATAAAATGGGTAAACTAGTTTTTATGTTTAGTGAATTGCAACTCAGGGTAGTTGAGCAAGCATAGATAGAGTCAGAGAGTCCCTGACCGGTTTGGGTCGGAAGGGACCTTAAAACTCATCCAGTTCCAACCCCTGCCATGGGCAGGGACACCTTCCACTAGAGCAGCTTGCTCCAAGCCCCTGTGTCCAATGCTGAGAACTTCCCAAACATCAATCTGTTTGTTAGGTTTCTTGTGGCACATGTTAATCACAACATCCCTTTCCTGTGATACTGCAGGGATGCCAACGGGTAGAGACATATAAACGGGTGCACAAGGGGCCATCCTTAGGGATTTGAATAATCCCCTTGTCTTCCCTCCACCTGCTTTGTGGTGGGTACAGGATCAATGTTCTTAGATCTAACACAAAATGTGAAGCAGGAAGAAAGCCCCAAAGGCCTCCCGAGGGTTTCTAAGGGTCTGTCTTGGTAGTAAGGTGTGGGCAGGCATGAGCTCGTTGTGTTCAGCCTTTGAAGAGGGCAGATGGCAGCAGGGCTGTGTGACTGGAGTGTCTTACCTACTGCTGGAGAAGGATTTGTCAATGCACCCTTCAGCTATTAAGGCAGAAGTCAAAGATTTTTCATTTGCATTCTATTTAAAACGGATTCTTTAAAAAGAAGAGAAAACCTTTTAAATGAATTACATATTAGTATTTATTTATATGGCATCTCAAAGGTTACCAATTCAGTTAGAGAGATATTTATGTACTCACATACTTGTAATGTGATTCAGTTGGGTGGTGTTTGGATTTAGCATACGCAGATGAGGCTTGCAGAAGATAAACTGGATGCTCCTACTGTGAGCAGGCAAGCCAATTAAGTGGTAACAGATGCTGAAATAGTCTTTTAAATGACACGCCTGTTTTTAAGTACTTCTTTTGGTCTTATTAAGGTTTGTGAATTCCCTTAAAAACAAGAATTGAAAGCATTACTTGGAAACAAAAGCTCTCCTGAGGGTATTGAACACCCCAGTGACTTTGCGTCAATGGCCGTGATGTGAAGTGTGTTCCGTTGACATGTGACATAGCCTTTGGGCCAGGCTTTGGTTGTCCTCTGAGATGTCCAAATGCTTTTGCCTTCAGTGTCTGCCTCCAACATAAGAGGGATGTGGAGCTGTTGGAGCGAGTCCATGGGAGGCCATGGAGATGCTGTGAGGGCTGGAGCAGCTCTGCTCTGGAGCCAGGCTGAGAGAGCTGGGCTGGGGCAGCCTGGAGAAGAGAGAGCTCCTTAAGGGGAGAGCTTAGAGCAGCTCCAGTGCCTAAAGGGGCTGCAGGAAACCTGGAGAGGGCCTTTGGACAAGGGATGTAGGGACAGGACAAAGAGGAATATGTTTAAGCTGCCAGAGGGGAGACTGAGATGAGCTCCTAAGCAGAAGCTCTTCCCTGTGAGGGTGCTGAGGCGCTGGCACAGGGTGCCCAAGAAACCCTGGAAAGTGACCGGAAAGTACCCGGGAGCTCATGTGCAGACAAGGAACAGTTCCGCCTTCATCTCAGGAAGAAGGAGGAGACTCGTTCGCATCTGAGCTCTTGTAAAGGCCCCGGCCTTCACCTGAGATCACACATCACCAACTCTCACTTCCTCCCTGTAGAAGGACAAGAGTCCAAACGCTGCGTCCTGCTGCAGCCCCACAGCCCCATGGTGGCTCTGCTGCCACAGCCCCTCACTGCCATGGCAGGTGCCCTTCTCCACAGCCCAGGGGCTCACACAGCACTTGGCAACAGGCAGTGCTTGAGGGGGAAGTTGCTACAGAGAGGCCCTGACCCTTCACCAACAGTTTCCCCCCTCCCTCTCCTCAGGGACCCACAGGCACAGCCTGAGGAGCCCAGGGCAGACAGGGCAGGGATACGCAGTGCCTGCGCCCAAGGGGCGGCAGAATGGCACCGGGCAGCGAGCCTCAGAGAGGGGCCCTTCTGCCCACAGCATCCTCCTGCTCCTGCTCCTACATTAGGGCATCTGTCAGGCCGCGCACGACCCCTCCGCCCTGCGGGACTCTCTGTCCATCACCATGACAGTGGGCTCGTGATGTCACAAAGCACGTTCTACCCTGGGCGCTATAAATACGGGGACCCCGCAGACACCCGGCAGTTGCTGAGGTCCCAGACCAGGCAACAATGGCAAACAGCCACGCTGGTGCCAGCAAGGCAGCGAGCCGCAAACGCACGCCTGGGGGAGCGGTGAGGTTGCTGCCCAAGGCAGGCAGGAAGAGGAAGAGGTCGGAAGCGGGAGGCAGCGCCCGTGGTGGCACTGACGATGTAGAGCCAATGGAAGTGGACCAGCCAGAAGACCAGGAGGAGCCAATGGAGGTGGATCCACCACAGGAAGATGAGCCCATGGAGGTCGAGTATCCAAGCTGCAGCAAACAACAGAAGCTCCAGCTCCAGCCCAAGACCAGGAGGCATCGTGGTGGATCCACCTCCAACACAAGAAGACCACAAAGAGCTGCATCCACCAGAAGAAGGGCACCACCACAGAGGCTGGTCTACTTCAATTTTGGACAACCTAGCACCTCTGCACCATACCAGGCCTCCCGCCCATGAGACCCAACTCTTCATTGCTGAAGAGCACTGCCAGAACAAGACCCTGGCTTGCTCTAAGGGCCAGGCCCCTGAGGGCACTAATGGGTCCTGATGGCTCTCAAGAGCCTCACCTGGGACCCCTACCCACCCATTCTCCATCCATGGGCCCTGCACTCACTTCAGCTCAGCCCCGAGCACCCAGTCCGGGCCTGAGCTCTGTGAGGGTGCTCACTGATTGCCCCAGCTGCCCACCGATGCCTGGGGGAGCGGTGCTGTTGCTGCCCAAGCCAGGCAGGAAGAGGAAGAGGTGGCAAGCGGGAAGCAGTGCCAATTGTGGCGCTGACGGTGCAGAGCCCATGGAGGCAGACCAGCCGGAAGAGCAGGAGCAGCCAATGGAGGTGGATCCACCACAGGAAGACGAGGAGCCCATGGAGGTCGATTCCCCCACCTGCCACAAGAAACAAAAGAGAGTGTTCCGAGGCAACAGCAAGAAGATCCCATGGTGGTCAATCTCCTCAACACCCAGGAGAAGACATCGAGGTGCATCCACCTCCCACATAAAAAGATCCAATGGAGCTGCATCCACCGGCAGCCAGAGAACAGTCCTGGCCTGACCCCTGTGAGGGTGTTCATTGATTGCCCCAGCTGCCTGCCGATGCTTGGGGGAGCGGTGCTGTTGGTGCCCAAGCCAGGCATGAAGAGGACGAGGTGCGAAGCGGGAAGCAGCGCCAATTGTGGCGCTGACGGTGCAGAGCCCATGGAAGCAGACCAGCCGGGAAACCAGGAGCAGCCGATGGAGGTGGATCCACCACAAGACGAGGAGCCCATGGAGGTCGATTCCCCCACCCTCCAGAAGAAACAAAAGATAGGGTTCCGAGGCCACAACAAGAAGGGCCTATGGTGGTCTTTCTCCCTCATACCCAGGAGAAGATGTCGAGGTGGATCCACCTCCCACAGGAAAAGATCCCATGGAGCTGCATGCACCTTCAGCCAAGAAGGACCCACGGAGGTGGATACACCCAATGGCCAAAAAGAACCGATGGAGCTGGATCTACCCGAAGCCAAAGAAGAACACGAGAGAGGCTGGATTACTTCCATTACGCCTCGCCTGGCAGCTCCATACTCGGTCTCCCGACCATGGCACCCAATTCTTTACCGCCTGGCTTGGGAAGCTACGTTAGGAAGACAAAGAAGAATAAAGATGTTTTCCTCTGTTATTTCACTGAGCCAATGAATCCCAGATGTGTACAGTGCAGCTCCAGGTGTGTTCGTTCTGCAGGGATGTGTTTATTAGCCACATCAGATATGTATCGAGGAACCCAAACAGGGCTCAGCTTAATGGAGACTGTGGTGGCTGAACCTACTTACAGTGCAAACAGAACCCCAAAACACCACTGCCTGTGCCTGTCCGGAGCACCCCATGGCAACAACACACACCCTGACAGACAAGAAACACCTTCCTCTTTACCAGCACAGGGGCTGGTGGGTGGCAGGAGCGTTAAACCTATTTAAGCACCATGAACAGAGGTAAAAGATGGAGCTGTTGGAGCGAGTCCATGGGAGGCCATGGAGATGCTGCGAGGGCTGGAGCAGCTCTGCTCTGGAGCCAGGCTGAGGGGAGAGAGCTGGGCTGGTTCAGCCTGGGGAAGAGAAGGCTCCTGAAGGGGAGAGCTTAGAGCAGCTCCAGTGCCTAAAGGGGCTGCAGGAAAGCTGGAGAGGGCCTTTGGACAAGGGATGTAGGGACAGGACAAAGAGGAATATGTTTAAGCTGCCAGAGGGGAGACTGAGATGAGCTCCTAAGCAGAAGCTCTTCCCTGTGAGGGTGCTGAGGCGCTGGCACAGGGTGCCCAAGAAACCCTGGAAAGTGAACAGAAAGTACCCGGGAGCTCATGTGCAGACAAGGAACAGTTCCGCCTTCATCTCAGGAAGAAGGAGGAGACTCGTTCGCATCTGAGCTCTTGTAAAGGCCCCGGCCTTCACCTGAGATCACACATCACCAACTCTCACTTCCTCCCTGTAGAAGGACAAGAGTCCAAACGCTGCGTCCTGCTGCAGCCCCACAGCCCCATGGTGGCTCTGCTGCCACAGCCCCTCACTGCCATGGCAGGTGCCCTTCTCCACAGCCCAGGGGCTCACACAGCACTTGGCAACAGGCAGTGCTTGAGGGGGAAGTTGCTACAGAGAGGCCCTGACCCTTCACCAACAGTTTCCCCCCTCCCTCTCCTCAGGGACCCACAGGCACAGCCTGAGGAGCCCAGGGCAGACAGGGCAGGGATACGCAGTGCCTGCGCCCAAGGGGCGGCAGAATGGCACCGGGCAGCGAGCCTCAGAGAGGGGCCCTTCTGCCCACAGCATCCTCCTGCTCCTGCTCCTACATTAGGGCATCTGTCAGGCCGCGCACGACCCCTCCGCCCTGCGGGACTCTCTGTCCATCACCATGACAGCAGGCTGGTGATGTCACAAAGCACGTTCTACCCTGGGCGCTATAAATACAGGGACCCCGCAGACACCCGGCAGTTGCTGAGGTCCCAGACCAGGCAACAATGGCAAACAGCCGCGCTGGTGCCAGCAAGGCAGTGAGCCGCAAACGCACGTCTGGGGGAGCGGTGAGGTTGCTGCCCAAGGCAGGCAGGAAGAGGAAGAGGTCGGAAGCGGGAGGCAGCGCCCGTGGTGGCACTGGCGATGTAGAGCCAATGGAAGTGGACCAGCCAGAAGACCAGGAGGAGCCAATGGAGGTGGATCCACCACAGGAAGATGAGCCCATGGAGGTCGAGTATCCAAGCTGCAGCAAACAACAGAAGCTCCAGCTCCAGCCCAAGACCAGGAGGCATCGTGGTGGATCCACCTCCAACACAAGAAGACCACAAAGAGCTGCATCCACCAGAAGAAGGGCACCACCACAGAGGCTGGTCTACTTCAATTTTGGACAACCTAGCACCTCTGCACCATACCAGGCCTCCCGCCCATGAGACCCAACTCTTCATTGCTGAAGAGCACTGCCAGAACAAGACCCTGGCTTGCTCTAAGGGCCAGGCCCCTGAGGGCACTAATGGGTCCTGATGGCTCTCAAGAGCCTCACCTGGGACCCCTACCCACCCATTCTCCATCCATGGGCCCTGCACTCACTTCAGCTCAGCCCCGAGCACCCAGTCCGGGCCTGAGCTCTGTGAGGGTGCTCACTGATTGCCCCAGCTGCCCACCGATGCCTGGGGGAGCAGTGCTGTTGGTGCCCAAGCCAGGCAGGAAGAGGAAGAGGTGGCAAGCGGGAAGCAGTGCCAATTGTGGCGCTGACGGTGCAGAGCCCATGGAGGCAGACCAGCCGGGAAACCAGGAGCAGCCAATGGAGGTGGATCCACCACAGGAAGACGAGGAGCCCATGGAGGTCGATTCCCCCACCTGCCACAAGAAACAAAAGATAGGGTTCCGAGGCAACAGCAAGAAGATCCCATGGTGGTCAATCTGCTCAACACCCAGGAGAAGACATCGAGGTGCATCCACCTCCCACATAAAAAGATCCAATGGAGCTGCATCCACCGGCAGCCAGAGAACAGTCCTGGCCTGACCCCTGTGAGGGTGTTCTTTGATTGCCCCAGCTGCCCACCGATGCTTGGGGGAGCGGTACTGTTGGTGCCCAAGCCAGGAATGAAGAGGACGAGGTGCGAAGCGGGAAGCAGTGCCAATTGTAGCGCTGACGGTGCAGAGCCCATGGAAGCAGACCAGCCGGGAAACCAGGAGCAGCCGATGGAGGTGGATCCACCACAAGACGAGGAGCCCATGGAGGTCGATTCCCCCACCCTCCAGAAGAAACAAAAGATAGGGTTCCGAGGCCACAACAAGAAGGGCCTATGGTGGTCGTTCTCCCTCATACCCAGGAGAAGATGTCGAGGTGGATCCACCTCCCACAGGAAAAGATCCCATGGAGCTGCATGCACCTTCCAGCCAAGAAGGACCCACGGAGGTGGATACACCCAATGGCCAAAAAGAACCGATGGAGCTGGATCTACCCGAAGCCAAAGAAGAACACGAGAGAGGCTGGATTACTTCCATTACGCCTCGCCTGGCAGCTCCATACTAGGTCTCCCGACCATGGCACCCAATTCTTTACCGCCTGGCTTGGGAAGCTACGTTAGGAAGACAAAGAAGAATAAAGATGTTTTCCTCTGTTATTTCACTGAGCCAATGAATCCCATATGCGTACAGTGCAGCTCCAGGTGTGTTCGTTCTGCAGGGATGTGTTTATTAGCCACATCAGATATGTATCGAGGAACCCAAACAGGGCTCAGCTTAATGGAGACTCTGGTGGCTGAACCTACTTACAGTGCAAACAAACCCCAAAACACCACTGCCTGTGCCTGTCCGGAGCACCCCATGGCAACAACACACACCCTGAGAGACAAGAAACACCTTCCTCTTTACGAGCACAGGGGCTGGTGGGTGGCAGGAGCGTTAAACCTATTTAAGCACCATGAACAGAGGTAAAAGATGGAGCTGTTGGAGCGAGTCCATGGGAGGCCATGGAGATGCTGTGAGGGCTGGAGCAGCTCTGCTCTGGAGCCAGGCTGAGGGGAGAGAGCTGGGCTGGTTCAGCCTGGGGAAGAGAAGGCTCCTGAAGGGGAGAGCTTAGAGCAGCTCCAGTGCCTAAAGGGGCTGCAGGAAAGCTGGAGAGGGGCTTTGGACAAGGGATGGAGGGACAGGCCAAGGGGAATGGCTTTAACCTGCCAGAGGGGAGACTGAGATGAGCTCTTAGGCAGAAGCTCTTCCCTGTGAGGGTGCAGAGGCGCTGGCACAGGGTGCCCAGAGAAGCTGTGGCTGCCCCATCCCTGGCAGTGTTCAAGGCCAGGTTGGACACAGGGGCTAGGCAAAAAACCTGCTCTAGTGGAAGGTGTCCCTGCCCATGGCAGGGGTTGGAACTGGATGTGCTTTAAGGTCCCTTCCAACGCAAACCAGTCCATGATTCTTTGATCTCGTATCTGTTTGAACTTCATTCAACACTGCTAGTTGCTGGTACATTGAGTGTTTATAGTTAGTGAATAGTTCCTAATGAATTACTGATGTTAAAAGGCATAGTTGCATGTGTGGATCAGCCCTTGAGATGTCAAGGGTCCAGTTTTAGATGTTTTTAAGCAGGATGTTGTTGAAGTCCAAAGTATCTGTGAAGTGAGAGAAGGAGACTTGGTAATTCTCGTACTGTTTCTTGCAGGCTATCACGCAGGTCTTGCTCTGCCTTCAGCTCTGTGGTATTCAAGCCACTTTGTCAACTCTCTTTAATAGCTACATCTCCAGTCTATGTGTTATTGTTCAATATAGCTTTGTGGGTCTAATTTTCAGTTTGTGTTGGTGATAGACAACAACAGAAGAAATGCTTTTGCCCTGCAAAGTCAGGCTGTCCCTCCTGTGGATTCTGAACCCATTGGACAGCCCTGCTCACAGGAGGCTTTGCTTTTCAAGACCATAGAATCCCACTCTCGTTTGTGTTGGAAGGCACCTTGAAGCTCATCCAGTTGCAGTTGGCTGGGACACCTTCCACTAGAGCAGGTTGTGCAAGCCCCATCCAACCTGGCCTTGAATGCCCAAGGACCTTGTCCCAGTTCTATAAGATACGCAGGGCAGGACTACCGTGGAGGCTCTGATCTCCAGGCCCCCAGCACAGCGCTGACCCCACTTGACACTAAGGTCTGCAGAGGAGGGGAGCATCACTGGACTAATTGCAGAGCCCTGAGACATTCAGGCAGAACTTGTATTTCAGCTTTGACCCATGTGTGTCTACTGTGGCTGTTCTTTTTGGCCAGAGGAATGTCTCATTGCTGTTTCTCTTATTAAATCATATTCTAAACATCAATTGAGCAAAGTGGGGAGTTAATCCTAAAGAGGCCTGGACAGATTTGGATTGGAGAACTCAGCATTTAACTCTTCATTAAATGTACAGGTGTATCTTGGGTACTGGGCATTCATGTGTATGAAAACCTTACTTGACATAAGTAAGAGTGGCTTAGCAGAAACGCAGACAGAGCGCCTTGGGCTTAGCAAACAGGGCTATTACTTCCCTGAGAAGCTGTTAGAAATGCACTTGAGTAGTAACTCCTCAGTATGGTAGCAGTCATGAAAGCTGAGTATTTGTATGAGAAGGAGGTAGAGAGATATAATCACACCCTAAATTATACCAGTGCCATAGGTGTCTACAGTCTTGGTACACAAAACATTCTAGCACAGATACATATGTTTGAATATATATCCAGTTTATGTTCCATGACTGTGATTGAAGTCTCATGCATACTTTGCTGTGCACATGGAGATAGAAGGTTTTATGGTGGACCTCATTGCTCAAAGAACAGGGGATATGTTCTGGGAAGCTATGAGCTTTCAGGAATGCCCCAAACTCGATGTAATGTACAACTTCATCTCTTTCAAGACCTCTGGAAGGCTGGAACGGGCATGCAGAGCAATGCATTTAGCTCCAAGCAGGGTAGGAATGTTCGATCCCAGTCCTTGAGCCGTATAATGTATTCCTGTTTGCAGAGTTTAAATATCTGTCATTCAGCAGCCCCCAAGCACATCTAAACAGGCCCTTTGAGTTACTGCACATTCCTTAACAAAGTGACGAAAATAGCTTCAATGTACATGATTGTGCAGCTTAAGTCATGACTTAAAAAGAGAGAAAGAAAAGCCTCTTGCTTGTATAGGCAAAAAAATGTCATTGTGTGACACGATGGGTTTGAGGGCTCTTGGCTTGCTGCATCCAAGGCTTCCTGTTTGTGAAACATCTCTCTGTGCTGCCTTCCCCTGGTCTGAGCAGATCTGGGCAGAGAAAGCACCCTCTGTTTTCGGGAGGGCTTCAAATATTTGTCAGTTTGGTTGTGTTTTGATTGCAGGTGATGATTAAACTGCGTGTGTGCAGGGGCATTTACTGGTGTGAATGTGCAGGGGGTATGTGATGTGCGCAAGCGCTCATGAAATACGCGACTGTATAAGAGCCCGCAGCATCGTTCTGCCTCTATGGTTGGGATAGAAAGTGGGGAGGATTAGGAAACCACAGTGAATCACACTGCTTGGGAAGAGCTGTGGCTATAGAAAATGTTAATGTAGATGTTCAACTAAACTTGCAACAAAACCATGTAGAAAATGGGATGTTTTCCTGCTCCCTCGTTAGCCCCTTCCTTATGAAAGGTATCACTTGTAGTGGAATTGTTGCGATGTATCTCACCCAACAGCCTACTGCGGATTTGAGCTTTCAAAACGTGTACCATCAAAGGAATGGGATGGATTGGTGTAATTTTCAACTGGGAATGGCTCATTTTGGTTTCCGTAAAGAACCTTTTGTAGGAGAACGTTTTTAACCAAGGTCTCCAAAATGCCTGGTTATTAGGCAATGTAATATCTCAAATACTCAATTCTTCTGACAAAGTGCTCGCTTTGTCCCATATTCTTTAGCGTTTGGGAGAAGTAATACAGGGTTTAAATTGTGTTTCTTTAAACTTAAAATGTCAGCTTGTTTGACAGCTCTGTGGCTGTTACCTATATGGCTAAATCAGTCATTCTATGGATGGAGCTACTGTGCTAGCATGCCCAGCTTGGAGACTTCCCAAAGCCTGTGCTGACTGGGGTTGGTCGAGCTCCTGGGAAATGGCAAAGCTGGGCACAAGTCATTAGGTAGGAAAGATGCAGCCAACAAACTGGTAGGAGGCTTAGAAAACTCATTCATTATTTAATATCCTTAGCAAACAGAGTGCAATTTACTTCCAGCAGCCTGCTCAAACAAAGCTATAAATTACCAGCTTCGAGAAGTTAATCTGGGAGGGTGTCGAGTACTTTGGCTGTATCTCTGCTGAGTACTGGGGTCAGGAGGCAGGGAAGCCGAAGGCAGAAGACCACCTATGCAGCATGGCTCCATTAGCCAGTTGTGGCACCTCATCCTTTGGTTTTGTTTCATTCTTAGGCTTTGTCTTCTGTGTCTGAGTTGTATTCAGTGAAGGGAGGTTGTTGAGGAGAGTAAGAACACCAATGCTGAGCTTCAGGAATATGACTTAGCGAAAGCTAAATTGATGCTTGACATTATACTCATGGTTAAACAGCTTCATGAGTTGAGCCATGCTCAACAGGGTCATTCTTCTACTGAAAATCAAGCCTATGTTTAGTTATCTCCTCTATATTAGTCTTGTATGAGTGTTTAGAAGGAGAAAGCTACTACCAAGATGTTTTCCTTTGCACTGTTCCCCACTAACTGATATAAGGTGAAGCTGCAGTCGTTCCCTTTGTGTATCGCTGGTGTAAAGCTTCTCCTTTCTCTTTCCTTCTGTGCAGGAAGACCCAGCACAGCTCTTTGGACCAGAGCTCCCCACCCCAAAGTGGCGTATCCGGCACCTACAATCACCCTGTACTGGGGATGTATGATTCCAAAGATGACTTCCCACTCAGAAAAACAGGTAGCTCTTGCACTGATTTTCTGTGTTGCTCTGTCTTTGCTGTCACACTTGGTCCTCTTTATTTTGGTATTTTAAAGAAGTTACATTACTGTAAAGCTGTATTTCATGGGGTGGTTTATTCAACCAGACACCCACTCTGCTGTGCTCCCCCTTCATCTGTCACTACGCTCAGTGTGAGAGGGAGCCTGGAGTTGCTTTGGGCGTGCGGTTAGGAGACAGTGTGTCAAAGTTTGTGAGGTGTTTTCCCAGAGTCAAAGCTAATACAGAGATCTGGGTGTCTGAAGTCCAAGTGTGTTTTGCTGAGTGAGAAAAGGACCAAGAAAAGTTCATTTCTTCGGGGATTTGCATTTTATATGCAAGTTTATACCTCAAATAAATAAATCTGGTTCTGCCAGTCAGAGCGGCGGGACTTCCTGCAAAGGGGGGTGGTTCACACCTAGACAGTTATTTCTCAGTTAGGATTTTCCCTGCACGGTGGCTTAGCAGGTCAGTTATTTCTCAGCTATATATTATGTAAACTAGGTTGTTTTGGTTGGCTCTCATCCTCAGCTCCATCTTGCGTGCTTAAGCCAACACAGCCTCAGCTTTTAACCTGGCCAGCTCGTGATCCCCAGCTGCTTTCTTTGGGGAATCAGACAATCCCAGCCTGGTTTAGGTTGGAAGGGATCTTAAAGCTCATCCAGTTCCACCCCCCCGCCACCGGCAGGGACACCTTCCACTAGAGCAGCTTGCATCAAGCCCCTGTGTCCAACCTGGCCTTGAATAATGCCAGGGATGGGGCAGCCACAGGTTCTGAAAAGATGGAGTGGAAGCAAGAGGAAAGCAGGGGTATGGTTGAACTTCACAGCTTCTGCAGGTGCTGCCTGGCTGTTTCTCAGGGAAGCTTTGTGGATCTTCAGATGTGGATGGATGACCACCAGGAGTCAAAAAGCGTGTCATCCTTGTGATGAGGAATGCTGACAGTGTGTTAACGCAATCTCCTTGTGGGTTTACTGCAGTCTTTGCTCAAATCAGCTGCCCTACATCAGCTCCCAAAAGCTACAGCATCTCGTTTTCCTTCTGGGAGAGGAATGTAGGTGTTCGTGTGGCACTTCTCCTAATAGTTAGAAGTAGAGCAGGTCTTAGGTTCAGTGAATGGTTTAACACAGTTCTTGTTACCTTTGGAAACTGGGGTTTTCTTCTTTCACCTCCACACTACTGCTTTGTACCTCTTGCCTCCCAGTTCTGTGCTTTAAAGGACCTTTTTGGGAACTTCTCACTGTGGACCATAGCACCTGGCCCGTCGCATGGGTCTGGGGATGGGTTCCCATCTGCTGTGCCTTCCCCCTCGGTCGGTTGGGTGACAGATGCCAGACACTCCAGCTGCACAAGGAGTCAATCGAAACTTGGCAAGCCCACTCCAGGATATGGGGATTTTCCTGAGCACACCCTGTACCTTTGGTGGTGGTAGTTTTGACTGTGCCCTTTCTGGAGGACTCCGGAAGTAGAGCTAAGAAAACTGGCTTTGCTTGAAAGGTAGCACATCCTCTAATCTCTGCTTCTAGGTAATCGAACACCCCATTAGGTGTGTGGTAGATGCTGCTGTACCATCAGTGCCCAGGACAGATGAAGTGATGCTGTCTGGGCTTTGGGACTTTTGTCTTTGGTAGGGAAGGAGAGGACTGGTGGAGGAATGTCCTCAGGGAAGACTTCCTTCAGCTCTAAAGCTGGTGAAGCACAAAGATGTGCTCAGTGTACGTACACATCTGCCTGGGAGAAGGAATGCAAGCCCAGGCTCTATCAGCCGCTGCTGCTGTGTACTCCTCTTCTGTTGAAGGCTTTCAGGCTGCTCTGGGAAATCACAGCATTTCCATGCAGGGAAACATCCCTTGGCACCACTCCTATTGCTTAGGGCCTGTGGGGGGCCTGATTCCAAAAGATTTTTAGGTCTTTCCTATACCTTATAAATGCAGGTGATCCATTTCTAGTGTGGTAGCATTCCCAAGTGTAAATGGCTTTGACATGCTCCAGAACTCCCATGTGCATCACTTCAGGGGACCTTACTTTATCGAATCACAGACTGGTTTGGGCTGAAGGGACCTTAAAGCACATCCAGTTCCAACCCCCTGCCAACCTTCCACTAGAGCAGGATGCTCCCCTCTGTCAGGTTAAAGCCGTTCCCCTTGGCCTGTCGCTACAGGCCTTTGTCTAGAGCCCATCCAAGAGTTCTTGTAGGCTTTCCTTGTCGCTTGGGTTCAAGGATCAGCCACCCTTCCTGCTCCCAGTGTTATGGAAGGGGATTTCTGCAGAGCACAGCCCTTTGCTGTGACCCAAACGGAGTTCTCAATAAGACTCTGGCTGAATAAAAGCCCTGTCAGACAGGGGGAATTAAGGATGATAAATGTACTTAATCACATTATTAAAAATGGAACCAACCAAAATCCCTGTTGTTTTAAAGCAGGAAGACGTTGAGCTGATTTTGTTTTTCCAGCGTGCAGATGTTTATTCTTTATGGACCCCAGCATTAACCTTTTGGGGACTGCTCTGTGGTACAGTCGAGTTCACTCGCAAGGTTCAGGGGAGAATCGTTGTTTTGTTTTCCCTTTCTTTCCCTTTCAACGCAGCAGCACGTCAGTCTCTGGCACAGCATTCCCCTGCAGAATTCCCCTTGCCAAGAATGTTAAGTTGCTTGGAGAAGAAAAGCTCCTGAACAGTCTGGTGTAAACAAAAGACAGGGAAGGCTGGAGCCCATCCTAAGTAAAGTTCTTGATTGTGGGGGAGCTTTTCACGTTACTGGCACCAGGCGAAACTCTGCCTTGGTGTTTGTAATGTAAAACTGCCATCTCCTGTAGGCCAGTTTGATTCAATTTGATTCAATATTTGCACTTCAAATAACAAAGTCCATCGCAATATGCTTTTGGTTACCGGGCCTGGAATCCAACCACCATCATCATTAGGGATAGGATGATGTAGGGGGCTGTGGGAAGGAGGTTTACCCTTGTCCTGTCCCTACGTCCCTTGTCCAAAGCCCTTCTCCAGGTTTCCTGTAGCCCCTTTAGGCACTGGAGCTGCTCTAAGGTCTCCCCTTCAGGAGCCTTCTCTTCTCCAGGCTGCCCCAGCCCAGCTCTCTCAGCCTGGCTCCAGAGCAGAGCTGCTCCGGCCCTCGCAGCATCTCCATGGCCTCCTCTGGCCTCACTCCAGCAGCTCCATGTCCCTCTTGTGCTGTTGCTCCAGAGGTGAATGCTGACTTCAGGTACTGACAGACCCTGGGAGCTGTTTGTCAGCAGCTGTCTTGGAGCTCCTGAGGTTTGTTTTTAACACAGCTCTTCAGTTTCGCTTTCCTGAGGAATATTCAAGGTTGGACAGAGCTTTGGGTGACGTGGTCTAATGTGAGGTGTCCCTTCCCATGGCAGGGGGTTGGAACTGGATGTTCTTAAGGTCCTTTCCAACCCTAACTGTTCTATGGTGTCCTCATTTTCTCCCAGGAACAAGGCTGTTAGTTAATGTGATTCCCTGCTTTTTGAAACCTTAGCAGTGGACATATTGAAAGATGCTGTTAATTACAAAGCTGACACAACCGCCAGCGTTGAGATTGGTAAAAAGAGAACAATACAACTTTTTAACATGGTTTTCCCCTTGCTTACATAGCGGGGTTGTTTGCTTTTGTGTTTCTATAAATCCTGCACAGGGCTGGACTGTGTCATGTTGGACACCAGTTTTCCCACTTCCTCCTGTGTAAAGGCAGGGTAAGGATTCCTTGTGTTTGTTGGGCCTTGACAGCTCATCAGGATTTCAAAGGAAGCCACAGCATTCCAATCAGTTGTCATGAAAATCAGAAGTTTTGCCAAGCTCAGCCCCTGCTGGAGCCAACTCACATTCAGCTCACCGCATGCAGGAGCTGGAAGTGGTTCCCCATATCAATACTTAAACCTGACCCCAAAGCGAGAAACCCAGCTCATTCCTTTAGAAGTACTTTGGTCTTCCAGCCTTTCTCCTGTCAGCAGAGGTGGGATTTTGGACCAAGCTGATGTTATCAAAACCACGCTATTGTTTCGTTTTTGACTTGTTCTTCTCAAGCCTCTGGTGTTTGCCAAGCTGCAGTGCTTCATTGTGCACCAGAAGACCTCCTGAATCTGTCAAGAGCTGGGGTTTGGTGTCTTTGGCTTGGTTTCTAGGGCTGCTGCAGCCATTGTCACTGTTCCGTGAAGCATCGCTGATGCTCCAGGTCCTGGCTTTCCCTTTACTCCAGTATCACAGCTGGCAGCGCTGGGGAGCTGAACATCAGAAGGAAGTTGATGACCATGAAGATTTGAAGGAGGCAAAAGGATTCCTGTGGTCCCAAATATGTTTTCACTGCAGAGCTGTGGGATAGCATCTCAGGGTGTGAGTTTCCACTATTTCCAAAGCTAGACGGAGTTGAATGCCAGACTGGGAGCTTACAAAGACACCTTTGGCAAGTCTATGTCTCTGAATTTCCTGCCTAGATAGTAAATGAGTGTGTGTGTGGTACGGGCTTGAGCAGAAAGGATGAGGAGGAAGTGTCACAGACCCCTCTTTCAGCTCCTGTTCTCTGGGGAGCAGGGAAGAACCAGTATCCTACCTGAAAACCTCCCATCCCAGCAGTGTCTCTTGCCTTCTGCACAAGTTGTGACAGAAGAGAACTGGTTATAGGTCAAGTTCTGTGTCTTAGGGCTTGTGGTAAAGGGAAGAAAGCTGGCCTCAGCCTTCCCAGCCCACACAGTTAAGAACTGGCAGGAAAGGTCCAAGGAGGAGTATTTAGCTCAGCATTGTCAGACCGTGGCTTATGCACTTCTTTGCTGCAGTGACTTCCCTTAAGGAATAAAGGAATGCAACAAAAAGGAAACCTCTTCTTGTACCTTTGGGACATCCTGCAGAAGGAATCTGACAAATACATTGCCTGTGCTGATGATGCCAGTAACTGGTACAGCTTCCAGCCCACCAACCTTCTAAAAGAAATAGAAAAGGCGATTATGTTCTTTGGGCTCCATCAAGCACGAGCAGATTGTGAACAGTGACTTCTTCTAAGCCCCAGCTTGCACTTAGATGGTGACATGCACCCGGGCTGTCAGGGTCCTGATCACTTGCTGCCTATACATTGCTGCCATGAAACAGGCAGCATGGTCCTTCTGTGTGTGCATCTACCTGCTGGGCACCACAGATCAGTACTTGGGCACAGTATGTGCTCACTGGTTCCAGCACAGATCGGTTTGAGTATTATTTGCAGCTAAGCAGGTGAAATTGTGCTGAATTCCTTGCATTTCAAAGAAAGCAGAGAGCAAAAGAAAGGGTTTGTCAGTGATTAAAGTGCTGCCTTTGTCAAGGAAAGGCATAATACCTCTCTGAGTTGGTTCTGATCACTGGAATGCTTGAAGTGGTTTGTTTTATCACAGAGATTGTTTAGAGGAAAATAGAGTAGGCAGAAATCCTGGTGTAGTGTGGGAGTATGATTTAGAGAAAGTCATTGAGCTCTTTATGGCATGGAGTGTCACTCAAGTTCCAGAGCAGCTTTGCTTTCCACCAACATTGCCCTTCCAGCCAATGCAGGTGGAGGTCTGGCTTTCCTAGGGACCCACACACTGCCCCGGTGTGTGCTCTGCTGAGAGGAGCCATAGACGTGCCTGAGAAATCCCTATTGGTTAAATAGCCTTTCCTGCTGCTAGGAAAGGTTTTTCCAACTTAGTTGATTCTAGAATTCTATGACATAAGTGTCTCTAATCCAAAAATAACTTCCTAAAGGCAAAAATTGCTTTATGGCAGTGATGCTGCAGAATAGCTCTTCAGACGAGCACACTGACATTTCAGAGAGCAGCAACAAACCAACGTGCAGTTGGAGGACCAGCAAATACATGCTATAGTCCCTCCATTTCTTCTGTGTCTAAATGCACACTAGGGAATTCTTCACTCCCATATTTTTCTTCAGCACCAACAGCTTGAAGTGTGTTCTGTTCCAGTGCACACCTCTCCTGTGTTGAGCTTTGCCTAAAGGCAAAAGGAGGGGACCCCCACTTTTCTTCAGGTAAAGCAGGAGCTTTGACATAAGAGCTGGGGATCCGTGGGGAGAAAGGCAATACTTCCCATCAAAGCTCTTCTTGAGGAGTACCATCAATGGTGCATTGAAGAAGAAACCTCTTCCAGTAGAAGACCAAGGTCTTCTGGTTCAGTATCACCACTGTGGAGCAGGGGCTTCCTGAAGGCCCAGGACCTAGCTCTCAGTCATTCAGTGAAACTGCCCTTCTCCTCGTTGGTCCTCTCTGCTCCATCTCTGCTTCAAAGGGACATGCATGCTTTCAACTCTACATGTACTTATATATCAGAGAGCTGAAGCAGCTCTGCTCTGGAGCCAGGCTGAGAGAGCTGGGCTGGTTCAGTCTGGAAAAGAGAAGGCTCCTCAAGGAGCAGCCCCTTAGAGCAGCTCCAGTGCCTAAAGGGGCTACAGGAGACCTGGAGGGGGCTTTGGACAAGGGATGCAGGGACAGGCCAAGGGCAATGGCTTTCACCTGCCTGAGGGGAGGCTGAGATGAGCTCTTAGGCAGAAGTTGTTCTCTGTGAGGGTGCTGAGGCGCTGGCACAGGGTGCCCAGAGAAGCTTACTTATATCTAACCTGAACTTCCCCTATTCCAAATCACCCCTTGTCCTATCACTACTGTCCTTGATGAAGAGTCCCTTTCCAGCATCCCTGTAGCTCTCTTCAGACACTGGAAGCTGCTCTGAGGTCTCCACGCAGCTTCTCTTCTCCAGGCTGAGCAGCCCCAACTTTCTTAGCTTGTTGGGTGGCATCACATGAGCTAATGTGTCTAAGAGTGTAGGTACATGATTAGAAAGGGCTGGATTAAAATTTTGCTGTATTTTGAAGAGGTTTATATTAGATTTGAATTTCAGGGGTTTTAGATTTTTACAAGATATTTGCTATATTCTCGGCTTGGAGAAGAGAAGGCTCCAGGTAGACCTCAGAGCCTAAACTGGCTTTAAATGGCTTTAAGCTGGCCAGGTTGCTCCAAGCCCCTGTGTCCAACCTGGCCTTGAACACTGCCAGGGATGGAGCAGCCACAGCTTCTCTGGGCACCCTGTGCCAGCGCCTCAGCACCCTCACAGTGCCCAGCTGCTGAAATCAAGATATTCAAGGACTGGGATGAGGGTTTTCATGGTTCATTGTTGGTGATTTGTCAGAAACATGGATGTTTAATGGGAACATGGCAACGCCTGCCCAGGATGTTGTGTTTTTCGCCTTGCACAGACTTAATGTCGCATTAGTTCAGCAGCTTAGGGGATGCAATTCTAAGAAGAAAACAATGAGAATGACATAAATGTTGGCGAATTGGATTACATGGGTCCTGCTGCAATAAATGATGTATAAGAGGGGTAAGTTGGGTTTGAGCCTGTGCAAACTAGGGAAGCTTTTGGCTTCTGCTCTAGTTATTAATTTCCTCGGAGGAAAACAAAATATTCTTTGTATAAATCCTTATTATAGGCCAAATTAAGTATGTCACTGCTGAAGAAATCCCACTGGCTTTGTGGAAGCTGACTCAGACTTGGCATGGGCTCCATCTGTTTGCTAAACAGGAATCAACCTGATTTCTTTCTAACTTGCCAGTGTTTGTTTTTCAAGGTTTCACCTTAAGATGTAGGAGACCAGTCAGTTGTGTAATTCAGTCTTAAGCTTACTGTAGGTAGCAGTGATGGGTTTAGTCGGCTTTATTTGGGCATATTGCCTGACAGGGTGAATACTGGGAGATTTCCAGTGAATTGGTGTTCCTAGGAGAACATCTGACCTGTGTTGAGTATCTGGTATTGATAGTTACATGTTGCTTGAATTCCTGCTTTCTCCATTTAAAGGACATCTCTCTTCAGCTTAAAACTATTTAGTAGTATCTATTAGTTTAAAAACCATCTGAATCAGCTTAAATGATTGCTTTGAGGTTTGGAAATGCCTGTTTAAAGCTACCTCTTTCTGATGAAGATGCTCTGTGTCAATTCCTTCACTTTAAGACCGTTCTGCACTGCCTGTGCTGAGTTTGAATTCACCTCATTTGGGCTGTGTAGTACCCGGTTAAATGTGGGTTGGGATTATGCTGTCTGAGGTCTTGATGGCGGGTTAGATTTGGGATTATAGCGGGGTGGTGGAGGTAAAACCACAAGCAGAAGGAGCTGAAGAAATACAGTTCTTTAAAGAGACTTTGGTGTTTCAGAGCTCCAGCTGAGGAAGCAAAGGAGAAATATATGGGATGGTTTTGCCTGGGAAGAGTTTTGTCTGACATCGTAGTACCTTGCTTCCGCAATAACCTGTTCTCAAGGTGTTTTCTCTGTTAAGGCTGGAATTGTCTCTGTTCATTCCCTTCCTGTTACATGGAAGGAAGTGGGTATTGTGGCTTTGCACAGGGGGCAGATCTGGTCGTGTTGGCTAACCTGTGAGCCTCGGATCTTTTGTTTCCCTGCCCATTTTGAAGGTGTTTCTAACCAATCCCTTCTCTGTGCATGGAAAACCTCACAAGTACTTGTCTGTTCCTAACAGAAAACATACTTCTGCTGTACACCATGCAGGGTCTACGTTGCATAGGAATAAAATCAGTGCTTGAGTACGGTTTTTATTGTCCTGTTTTGCTTTGGCAGAAGGCAGATCCTTTCAACAGCTGGGGCATAGGCTTCTATTTCATTTACTAGTTGGCAGTGCAGATGTATCCAAACCGGATGTATCAGCATCTAGTTCCCATTTGTTCTTTAAAGTCTTGAATGGAGCATCTACCCGGTTACTAATCCTCAATATTTAGATCCAACTAAAACTGGGAATTAAAGGCTGAGGGATGAGGTACTGAATGTTCATGTACCTAAAGGCTACTTTCAATGCACTAAGTCAACTTCTGTTTTGAAGACAACTTAATGAAGTAGATAGTTAGAACCTATGCTTGTATTTTAACTAGTCCACTCTTCCAGTATTGCCCTTCAAGCAGATGACAGATTTGCATTCAGTCCACTGCCATTTTACATGCAAATGCCCTGTAAGATTATTTCCCCTTTGCTAATGCACTTCATCCTGCATTTTAAGCATCATCTTGTGGAGTCTGACACTTTTAGTGCTCCCTTTATCTCTTGCTGGCATTTTCCTGTCCAAAACATTAATGAAAAGCTGTATTCCCCCCCCCCCCCAAAACAAAAGTTTCATCAAAGAACTGTTTTGATGGCTTAACTTCAAGCATTTGATCTTGAATTCAGCAGCCTTGTGAGATTTGAGCCCTGTAATTCATGTTGTCAGGCTTGAGTTTTGACGTGACCCAGTAGTCAAAGCCAACTGAGGGAAAATACATCTTAGTTAATTCAAATCAGTTTGTAAACCCTCTTTTAATTCTCCTAAAGCAATATAGCTCATTGTACAGGGAGCTGAGCGTATGGGTAGTTAATGGTGAGAGCACAGGATTCGTTTGTTCCAAGGGATTAAGCTGCAGAGTTGTTAAGAGGTTGAGGAGGGGAAAAGATTGGGCCAGTTCACAAATCTCACAACTGTCAGGAGCCCTCGAGCACCAAAGCGGATAGTTCATGTCTGCTGAAGGGATCAGGAAGTTTACAGAGAAAGTCATCTTGCAGGAGGAATCTTGACTTAAAGCTTCATTACCTTTATAAAACCTTGCTAATCTGAGCCATACAAATGTGTTCCGTGTTGCTGTCATTAACCCAGAGGCATTAGGATAGAGCTTCCCAAGAGCTCTGCTTTGCCTTTTGGAGAAATGGAATTCCAGGATTTAGATGCAGCAGAAGTGTTGAAGAGAGGCTCTCCAAAGGCTGATGGACACAAAGCAAGTCAGACTGTGGTCTCAGGAAATCCATGCACACCTACCCTTGGCAGCCCTGAATTCTGAAAGCGTTTGATGTGGGTTTAGATACGGTTCAGTTTTGTGCCTGTGATGATGCAAACCAAGTTGCTCCCCAAATAAACAGCCCTTCTCCTCCCTGGTGCTGGCTTTGACCTTAGCCACACTCTCATGCCCTCTTACTTGAGTTGACACTGGCTACAGAGGACACAGGCTCATCTCGCTCCACGGTGTGTTGCTTCAAGGAGGTCAACCAGCAGGAAAACACTCTCCTGGTTTGGTTGTAAGCCTTGATTCTAATGTTTTCTTTCCCCTGCCCTGGTGTTGCTCCCTAAGCCAGCTCACCCTGGGGTTCAATGACTCCATGGGTGGGAAGCTGCCCGTTTCAGCAGCGCATTGCAGATGCTGTCTGAGCCCCACGGTGATGCTCCATGCTTGACCAAGCAGCAACATCTCAGCTGTCTCACCAGTTCCTGCACTGATGGTTTTGATCCTGTAGTTTTAGCTTTACCACTGGCTTGGAAGCAAGTTGGGAAGCTAGGGAGTGTGAATGATGCTTTCTGCAGTAGTCTGAGTTCGCAGTTCCTTGCAAGTCTATCTTCAGTTGAGAGAAGAGATTGCAGGATGATTATTATCAATTAAAATGCTATTGTCTTTCATTGCCAGTGAATTCAGCTGTCTCATGGGCTGGGACCTGCTCATTTATTAAGTCTTTCTTCCACATCTCTTCTATCAAATGACTAATTTCATTTAGGCTTCTGCAAATGCTGAACTTGCCTTTGCGTTGAAAACTACTGAAATAGGTAAAATACTGAACCAGTTATTATTCACTAATTAATATCAATTGAACCAATTAATATTAACCAAAGCACTCTCTGCTTTGCTTTATCCTGTTCAGCATCTGAACCCAACCTGAAGTTACGATCCAGACTAAAGCAGAAAGTTGCTGAAAGACGGAGCAGCCCCCTCTTGCGCAGAAAAGATGGTCCAGTGGTTACGGCTCTGAAGAAGCGCCCGCTGGATGTCACAGGTAGGTGGGTGACAACGCATCCACCCTGCAGCCGCACGCTCCATGAGATGTTCCTTCCCCCAAATGAATCCCTGCATTCAGTCTGCATCTCTCGTGTCTTGGTGAAACCGGGTTGAAGTTGGCAGTGGGAGATGTCAGTGTGCGTCAGCAGCATCGGTCCATTAAGTACCAATCTGTTGAGATAACATTGTCAACACCAGGAGCTTGGGTTTGGTTTGAAGACATGGAAATATGCCACCAGAGTGCTGGGTTTTTTGTTTCCCCCAAGCATTTCTATGATGTTCAGCAACAGGCTGAGAAATCAACTTTCTCAAAGATGATCCTATTAATATCCTTGGGGAGGCTGCAATTCACGGCTGTCATCCTCCAGCAGGAAATGCTTTATAACCCCTGTTTGTTTAAGCTTTTGGGCAGGCTGCCATAGTTCCTTGTTAGGTAATTACAGCAAGGTTTTAAAGCATGTAAGGCATTGTTTTATATATATATATATATATATATATATATACACACTGGTATTTTGACTACTTATTTGACAGTTTCTTGTGGAAGAATAATATTCTTCTGGGAGTCAAGTTTATAAGGAGAAATTGGGGTAAGGTGATTGTATAGATTACCATAAAGTTAATTCTTAGCACCACCTAGGGATGCGTGTGTGTAAGTACCACTATGTAACAGCTTTTTCAGACTTGGCTCACTTCGAGGCCACAGTAGCATCATTCAGAGAAACTCAGAGTGAGCTGTCTTTAGAGAGCACAGTGCTTTCAGGAGACCCCGGGGTAGCCATGCACCGCTTGGTGCTTCTCTGTTTTGCAAGGGAATAGATGATTTCAAGAGGTAAAGCATCATTTATAGCAGGTCTGAAAATCCAATCTACTTCACTCATATATTGCTCTATGTCCCATGGCTTTTAGGCTAAAGAAAAGGTTTAGAGTGTTATTTACCTTCCAAACTAAAAGGAGAAGCAGTGGATGCTGGGCCGTGCATTGCGTGAGACACCTTCTAAGGGAAGATTTCTGGCTGTTGCCATTTCGCACACTCTTTCTGTTTGTTGTGATTTCTGGGTTGTTGACGGGAGGCTTTGATTTCAGGCTGGGCACCTCTGTGGTTCTGGGTAGTGAGTTCAAAAGGAACGTATTGATAAAATACATAACATGGGGAGGGTTTTCTGAGCTCTTTTACTCCCTCAGTAAGGAGGGGGAAAAGATTTATCCCTCAAAACGAAGTGACTTAAACAGATTTGGACCCTGTAGAGTTTTGCCTGATTCTGGTGAAATGTGCTCAGGCACAACCGTGGCCCATGGTCCATGCAGCTCCATTTCACTCACACAGCTTTTAAATCCCTTCGAACAATTGAATTTGCCATCCTGGCAAAAGATCATCCTTGGGAGGCAGTCCCCAGGCTTTTCCCGGGGGAGCTCAGTGCTGTGGCAGTTGCGTGAAGGGCATACCAATGCAGGTCTTGTTTCTTTGAGGCCCAGGCATGGTGTGGGCACTTGGCAGGGGACAGGGACGTGCCCCATGCCCTGCACTGGAAAATCTCAGTGCTGTGCTCTAAAAGCAAAGGTCGGTTCTCGTGCCCATCCTGAGGGCTCGATCCTAGTGGTGGCTGGCCAGTAAATCCAGATGGACCAGAAGCCTGCGTGGGAAAATGTCAAGGCTGAGACAGTTCCCCTGCTTGTTCCAGTGTGAAGTCTGATGCAATACATGAGTAGAGAGTGTCGTTGGGGTTATAGGCTGAAGAGGGGGAGAGAAGCAGGACAATCTGGCATCCTCCACTTTGGCCTTTTCAAGCCTTTTCCATGTCTTTTATTATCTTCTGATTGTATTTAAAGTTATTATTGCACTGTAAGAGAAATGCCCAGGAGGAGAAGACTCAAGTATGGTAAGTAGGTACTTGGACAGCCCATTTAAAATTAGTTGTTGGTATTTTAAGAGCCCTGGGAAGATTTAGGCGGAGGGAGATGGGGAGGAGGAAGGTTGTTTTCCTCCAAAACAAAACTTAAAGGGTTGTTATCTGTTTAAATACCATCATGGAGATTGTTTGTAACACTGAAAGTTGGTTTTGGATGTGTTTTTAGACTCTGCATGCAACAGTGCTCCTGGATCTGGGCCCAGCTCTCCGAACAACAGCTCCAATAACATAAGCACCGAGAACGGAATTGCAGGATCAGTCACGAGTATTCAAGCAGAGGTACAGAGCTCTTCCTCCCTCTGGGTTTTAACACTTGGGTTTCCAATCAGGTTTTGCAGAGTTTTAGGAATTGAAGTGGACAAACCGGTGTGCACCACAGAAACAAAACCCTAGCTCATGACTCGGGGCAGGCTTTGGGAATTACCTCTCAAGCTGGCATGACAGGATGCATTATCTGTTGATTAGATCTCAGCCGAGCCAGCTCACAAGCTGCTTGTGGTTACTTGTAGAGGGTTTGTTGTGAGGAGAGAGTCAAAATACAGGGATTTAACAAGGTTTCCTGGTTAAATGGGAGTATTAAAATCCACGGAACCTGTTCACATACCTTCTTTAAAGGGTGAAGTTGTTGTTTGCAGTGGCTTTGTCTAAATATGAATAAACCAGAACTGTATTAAAGGGAACAAATTTAACCTTTTCCTCCCCACGTAGGGGTTTGAAAGCTTGATGCCTCATACCAACATGCTAGTTGATAATCACAGAATGGTTTGCATTGGAAGGGGCCTTAAGCTCACCCAGTTCCAACCCCCTGCCATGGGCAGGGACACCTTCCACTAGAGCAGCTTGCTCCAAGCCCCTGCGTCCAACCTGGCCTTGAGCACTGCCAGGGATGGGGCAGCCACAGCTTCTCTGGGCACCCTGTGCCAGCGCCTCAGCACCCTCACAGGGAAGAACTTCTGCCTTAGATCCAACCTGAACTTCCCCTGTTTCAGTTGGAACCCATCACCCCTTGTCGTATCGCTGCAGTCCCTGATGAAGAGTCCCACTCCAGCATCCTTGTAGCCCCCTTCAGACACTGGCAGCTGCTCTGAGGTCTCCATGCAGCTTCTCTTCTCCAGGCTGAACAGCGTCAATGTTCTCAGCCTTTCTCCATATGGGAGCTGCTCCAGCCCCTGATCGTCCTCGTGGCCCAAAGCTTTCACCATTACTTGAGGCATCTTCTACGGATGTCAAGGGCAGGGTGTTGGGACTGACTAAACTGGGAGATAACAGCTCCTGTGTTCAGGGTTACTGAAGCCCACCTTCTTCTAAGGGCAGATATTGAGGTGTGGGCCACATTAACTGGATCTCACTGTGAACCTTGTATGGACAAAACCAGTGTCATTGTGTAATGTTACTGGTGCATTTCTTTTTATCCAGCTTACCATTAACTGGTCTCCTCATGAATGTAGTTCCTGTCTTACCATCAGGACTGTGAAAACAGGCCTGGGCTTGTTCTTCCCAAATTGTCATTTAGAATTGAAAAGGGCTTCTTGCAGTATAAATGTGAGCCCTTAATGCTTTCTAGTTCTGTGCAGGTTTTCACTTTATTTTTATTCCTAATGTAGTGTAACAATATTTAATATGGGGAATGTGGCACCTTCTGTACCCTCTCTTCTGCCAAATTATCCAACACACAGCTACATTCACTCTAGTCTGCTGTAGAACTCACAGGATTTAGACAATTACTGTGAAGATTAAGACAGTCCCAAGCACAAGCACAGGCTGGTGGACAAAGGATGGAACAGCCCTGAGGGATGGACTTGGGGTGCTGGGTGAGGAGAAGCTCCCCATGACCCGGCTTCAGTGTGCGCTTGAGCCCAGAACCCCCCCATGTGCTGGGCTGCACACCCAGAGCGTGAGCAGCAGTTCAGGGAGGGGATTCTGCCCCTCTGCTGTGCTCTGGGGGGAATTCAGGGCAGCTCCAGTGCCTAAAGGGGCTACAGGAAACCTGGAGAGGGGCTTTGGACAAGGGCCTGTAGGGACAGGACAAGGGGAATGGCTTTAACCTGCCAGAGGGGAGACTGAGATGAGCTCTTAGGCACAAGTTCTTCCCTGTGAGGGTGCTGAGGCGCTGGCGCAGGGTGCCCAGAGAAGCTGTGGCTGCCCCATCCCTGGCAGTGTTCAAGGCCAGGTTGGACACAGGGGCTTGGAGCAACCTGCTCTAAAGAGATGTGGCTTTTGAGCTATGCACCCACTGTGCAGTCGTTTGGAGCAGACCTGGGAAAAGACATCTCACATCCGGGGTCATTGGTTGGGTTTGCAGAGCTGAAGCCTGGCTGAGCTGAGGGCACATCTTGGGTGCATTTGTGTCAGCCCCAGAAAGCCAGCACTAAGATGCTGGTTTTGCTGATCTGGGAGCTGTCAGTCATGTCTGTACTTGGCAAACTGCAAATCCCCAAGTTCTGCCGATGGAAAAACTAGTGGATTCATCAATTTCTTGGGATATAAACAGAGCAGGCAGCTTCCCCACAGTCAGGGTTAGCTGGTGCAGGTGAACGTGAAGCTGTGGTGTTCTCCATAACCATCTTATTTTTCAGCTATATAATCTGTGATTGCACCACTAATACCTAATGAAACGGACACACTCTATAAGACAAACTCTCGTCATCAACTGCTTGTGGTGCAGCAACCTTTTAAGTGAGGCTGACGCACGAGCGGTGCAAATGATCTGGGAATAATCCCTGTAAGTGCCAAAGCCTTTCCCTGGGAATCATCTTTGCCTCTTTTGCAGCTGTAGCACAGTGGGTAATTCACAGCAATGCTGCTGCATGTGAGACGTGTGTTCCCCTGGAATTTTAACCAGAGCAGCATTTATTGCGCTATCTCCAAACAACCTGTGCATAAAGCAGGAAGAAAATCCAGTTTTCATTTCCCTGTAGATCATGTCTGCAGGTTTGGGGATTTTTCACTTTCCTATAGTTTTTGGAAAAGAGGGAAAATAGAACAGACATGATTGTGCAGTTCCAATTTTAAAAGTGCCCAGGACTGTGTTAAGTCTATTGGATCATTGCCATCACAGAGCAGAATGAAACATAAATCACCGCGTGATGGCAGACAACATCAATAACCTGTTGCCCAAACTGTTCTCCTCCAGCATCTCAGGCATACTTGAATGGCTTAGCTAAATCAGAGAATCATGGAAGGGGTTGGGTTGGAAAGGGCCTTAAGCTCATCCAGTTCCAACGCCTGCCATGGGCAGGGACACCTTCCACTAGAGCAGCTTGCTCCAAGCCCCTGTGTCCAGCCTGGCCTTGAGCACTGCCAGGGATGGGGCAGCCACAGCTTCTCTGGGCACCATGTGCCAGCGCCTCAGCACCCTCACAGGGAACAGCTTCTGCCTTAGATATAACCTGAACTTCCCCTGTTTCAGTTGGAACCCATCACCCTTTGTCCTATCACTACAGTCCCTGATGTAGAGTCCCTCTCCAGCATCCTTGTAGCCCCCTTCAGGCACTGGAAGCTGCTCTGAGGTCTCCACGCAGCTTCTCTTCTCCAGGCTGAACAGCCCCAATGTTCTCAGCCTGCCTCCATACAGGAGGTGCTGCAGCCCCTGCTCATCCTCATGGCCTCCTCTGGCCTTGCTCCAGCAGCTCCATGTGCTTCATGTGCTGAAGACGCCTTCAAGTTTTGTTTTTAAATGAGAAATACATCTCTTTGCTTCTTAGTTGGCTCAGTCACCTCTTGAACCTTTTCAAGTCTTGTGGAAGATGGTATCTGTTTAATATCTGGTTTAATGTCTGGTAAACCTATTATTTAAGTGCTTGCCTTCAGTGGAGAAAGACTACAGCTCTCTGCCTCTTTTTAAAATAGACACTGTCTATTTAAATACTGGTTTGAAATCCAAAGGTTTTTCCTTCTCTGCAAGGTACAGGATATTCATTGCCGTTGCAGTTGATGCAAGGCTATAAAAAGTACTTGTCTACAGCCCAAATTCGTGCATGCTGAAATTGTTCTCTTCTGTGCAATTCAGCAAATGTTTGTGTACACTTTGTAGATGGGGTCTGTATATTTAAAGTGATGATAATGCTGCTAAAAACCAGATGCTGATAGTGTCAAGCTGTTACG
Source organism: Ara ararauna (assembly GCA_028858755.1). Lineage (NCBI taxonomy): Eukaryota > Metazoa > Chordata > Aves > Psittaciformes > Psittacidae > Ara > Ara ararauna. Next base: position 6,808,584 of record CM054381.1, read on the forward strand.
TTTTGCTCTTTGCTGTTTTTCAAACAAATCCCCAGGAGACACTTTGAGGCACAACTGCAGAGTATTGATTGTTCAAAGGGAAAATGGATGTAGTTTTGTTTCATTTATGATATCAGTAAAATATTACATTGCTGACAATAACTATCTTCTCAATGCGGCACGCTACCATTATGTCATTTAACTTAAAGCCAAATTGCCGCTAGTGCTCACAATTACTTGGCAGAAGCAGCGTGTGGGTAAGCGCGTCGCATGTCCTTACCCAGGTACTGCTCAGCAGCGGAGGGCTCCCTGCACGTTCCTCCTTTCCAGCTTGTGAACTGAGACCTTAAAAACACATTTCCTATGGAAGAAGTGGCAGGCTAAGAGAGCTGCGCTGGTTCAGCCTGGGCAAGAGAAGGCTTCTTAAGGAGAGACCTTAGAGCAGCTCCAGTGCCTAAAGGGGCTACAGGAAGGCTGGAGAGGAGGTTGGCCAAGGATCTGTAGGGACAGGACAAGGGGAATGGATTTAACCTGCCTGAGATGAGCTCTTAGGCAGAAGCTCTTCCCTGTGAGGGTGCTGAGGCGCTGTCACAGGGTGCCCAGAGAAGCTGTGGCTGCCCCATCCCTGGCAGTGTTCAAGGCCAGGTTGGACACAGGGGCTTGGAGCAAGCTGCTCTAGTGGAAGGTGTCCCTGCCCGTGGCATGGGGTTGGAACTGGGTGAGCTTTAAGGAACCTTCCAACCCAAACCATTCCACGATTCTGTGATATTTTCCATAAGCTTGAATGCCATTTAATGAAAGCACAAGAAGGCAAAAGGAAACAAGAAAAAATTCACTCTGCCCCGGATCGTAGGAAAACTGGGTGACTTTGTTGAACGCTTGGAATTGAGATGCAGTTGGACATGGGTGAACGTCTGGCAAGTCAATGGCATGTCGAAGACTGCAGTTAAAAGGCAGCCAGTGTCTGAGAACAGTGACACACATAGGGAAGGCCTTCTCCTCCTGTCCTTGCACAGACAGAGCAACGCTCAGGTGCGGATGTGGGGTGTTCATTTAAAGCCAAAGTCAGGACCAGCTGCTCCCCTTAAATACTGATAAATCAAAGAGGTGGGATTGCTCTCAAAGGTTGCTCTATAGGCAGTGTTTGGTTTTCAGTACCACTTCTTCTGTGCTTCCCCCCAGCACGTTACTACAGGGCTTCTTTGTAGTCTTTGAGGGAGAAAAACAGGGTTTTATTATCCAGAGCCAGCCAAGCCCTGGGACCAGGGAAATAACCTGCAAAGTCTCATTGACTTGCAGCACTTTGAATTTAAGTCTAAAATGTATTAGGATGTCTATTACATCAATACAGATTGTTCCACAGTGTAACACGAACTTAATCGTAATCCCTTTTCCCACAATAGCACCTGGGTTAAACAGCAGAAATTCTATAGAAAGTAATTTAGAAATCTAAACTGTATATTATTTAAGTTGGAAAACGACCTGTAGAGAATTGAGGATGCTCAGAACACTTGTTTCCTAACAGGAAAATCAGGCAGTTTATTGTCATTTTCATAATGGCTTTTCTAGCACATAAATCAATCTTGGTTGGAAATTAAAGGTATTTTTACTTAAGAGTTCCTGCTTTAAATGGCCATAAGATAATTCAGTAAATCAGGAAACGGCTCTATAAATGTAACTTTAAGGCTTTTGGATGAAATGTTGAAGTCTGATTTAAGCTAAAGCGCACTAGTAAGTAGCACAAATTGTCTGTGATTTGCTAAAGAGAACAACAGTCATTGTAATGCCTTTTGGTTTTTAAGGTAATCTCTCTTAGCTTTAAAAGGGCAAATAGTTGGGAAGGACAAGTAAGCTGTTAAATCTCTTTGCAAAAGCTTTTTTGCAGTGACTGCCTGAAGCCTGAGCAGAAGCAGGGTGCTGGGGAGGATGCAGGTGCTGGGGAGGGTGCTGGGGAGGATGATCCTACTGAGGAGGATGCAGGGGTGATCCTGTTGGGGAGGATGCAGGGGTGATCCTGTTGGGGAGGATGCAGGGGTGATCCTGCTGGAGAGGATGCAGGGGTGATCCTGCTGGGGAGGATGCAGGGGTGATCCTGCTGGGGAGGATGCAGGGGTGATCCTGCTGGAGAGGATGCAGGGGTGATCCTGCTGGAGAGGATGCAGGGGTGATCCTGTCGGGGAGGATGCAGGGGTGATCCTGCTGGAGAGGATGCAGGGGTGATCCTGCTGGGGAGGATGCAGGGGTGATCCTGCTGGGGAGGATGCAGGGGTGATCCTACTGAGGAGGATGCAGGGGTGATCCTACTGAGGAGGATGCAGGGGTGATCCTTAGTCTCCAGGAAAGACCAAATATACTGTAAAATGTCTCTCTGTAGGGCAGAGAGGTTGGTGGCAGTTGCAGGATGAGATCATCCCTGTGTTGGCTATCCTGGTCTCATCACCCTTTCGTAGGACAGTGTTCAGGACATGCACTTGATCTGTGCTTCACAGAATCACAGGATGGTTTGGATTGGAGGGAGCCTTAAAGCTCATCCAGTTCCAACCCCTGCCACGGGCAGGGACACCTTCCACTAGAGCAGCTTGCTCCAAGCCCCTGTGTCCAACCTGGCCTTGAACACTGCCAGGGATGGGGCAGCCACAGCTTCTCTGGGCACCCTGTGACAGCGCCTCAGCACCCTCACAGGGAAGAGCTTCTGCCCAAGAGCTCATCTCAATCTCCCCTTTGGCAGGTTAAAGCCATTCCCCTTGGCCTGTCCCTCCATCCCTTGTCCAAAGCCCCTCTCCAGCTTTCCTGCAGCCCCTTTAGGCACTGGAGCTGCTGTAAGGTCTCCCCTTCAGGAGCCTTCTCTTCCCCAGGCTGCCCCAGCCCAGCTCTCTCAGCCTGGCTCCAGAGCAGAGCTGCTCCAGCCCTTGCAGCATCTCCGTGGCCTCCTCTGGCCTCACTCCAACAGCTCCATGTCCCTCTTGTGCTGTTGCCCCGGAGCTGGATCAGGACTGCAGGAGGGGTCTCCCCAGAGCACAGCAGAGGGGGAACTTGATTATTTAGGCTGGATCTGAAGCACAGTTTAGTTTCCCTGTTCCCTGTTTCCAGTGTCTCCAGTGAAGTTATACACTCTGTACATTTGTGATGTGTTCTGACAACAAGTGGGCTATGTCCTTGATCCAATCTGTGGATGCTTTCTCACCAGGACAATGTTCTCTGCTTTTGTTTCTAGACCAGCCTGGCTCACAGACTTGTGAATCGTGAAGGCTCCGTTACACAGCTTCCACTCTACACGTCTCCTTCTTTGCCCAACATCACACTAGGACTGCCTGCAACTGGGCCTTCCAGTGTAAGTGGGGAGGGAGGATGGAGCCTTTGGAATGTTGTTGCTTGCCCTGATTTATCCATTAATGTGGTTGCCATCCATTGTGTATTTGCAGGGGGGATCAGCGCAGCAAGATGCAGAGAGACTTACTATCCCTACCTTACAGCAGCGGATCTCTTTATTTCCTGGCACTCACCTCACTCCCTACTTGAGCACTACAACGTTGGAAAGAGATGGGGGAACCGCACATAACCCTCTTCTGCAACACATGGTCTTACTGGAACAGCCAACTGCACAAACTCCCTTAGTCACAGGTGAGTGATCCATAGGTAATGTGCAAATCTTAGTCCCTAAATGTCGAGACAGTTTAAGAGAGCGGGTGGCATCTGTTGTTTGGTGGTAAGGTCTGTCTCTTGTGCAAAAGAGACCCAGCCTTCTTGTTTATCACCTCTGGTTTCTATTCCATATAGGAAAAGCACAGGTTTAAAAACTCACAGATTCAAATACTTGCTGTTCATCAGTATTAGAAGTGGCAAAACCACGGCAACATCAGCTGCATTCCAACAGATTGTATTTGTTTGTGTCTGTTACATTTTCGGGTGCTAATTGCTTTGAATCACTCCCTATGTCATGTTTTCAGCATGGAGTACCTGTGGGAAGGCACATTTCTATAAATAGTGTTAATTCAAAGCAACAGCCCTCAGTAGGATTTGGTTTTACAGTGTGTAATGCTGGGACAAAGCATGTTCTGCTGAAGTTCTAATAGACATGTTGATTTTACTTTCATTTATTCCACTTCTGATGGGAATTCTGGAGAGATGTTGGTCACTGAAGCATTGCAGCACAGCTCTTTGGCTCCTGTCTGGTTTTACATTCAAATCCCAGGGATATACATGGGGTCGTGATAAGCTTCCAAGCATGTTCAGTGAGGCATGGAGCAACCAGGGCTAGTGGAAGGTGGCATGATGAGGTTACTCAGAGTCAAGATGTGGCTCTTCACCAGTTACCCTTTGGCCAAGGTCTGTTGATGAAAAGCTATTGGAGAAGACTTCTGCTCTTACCCTGCCACCAAAACTCTTCTCTGTGCTGGTGTTTGCATTAAAGCACACATAGGGAGAAGTGCAGTTCTGCTTTCTATTCAACCTTACTCAAAGCTTCCTTAAGTTTGCAGTATATCATGGTTGCTTCCAAGTGTATTCCTTCTAGTCCACCTGCTCCGTGGGGTGTTTTCAGAGTGAATGCACCATACTGTAAACCAGCAGTTAGGAGAAACACTCACAATACAATAGAGCAACAAGAAGAAACACACGTTCCAGATGCAGTGACTGAAAGAGAGCAAACTAACACAAGTTCTCCATAGTCCTCCAAGGTATCCTATGCAAACTGTATAGGATCCCTTCCTCTGCTGGTGAGAGGAACTGTGCTGTGAGGGAAATGGAACACATCTTTCTCACTTAACTCATCTATTCATACACACACAGACATAAGTGTGTGTATATGTGTGCATGTGAATTTATAGACATGCATTTATAAGCTAAGATGCCCTTTTACATTATTCTTTTCAGAAGAGCAAAGGTGGGAGAAAGTCAGTAAATCTTCCCCTAAGAAGAGAGGCTTTTAAATGAGTCACATTCTCCCACGTAGGGCAGTTGGTGAATCAATGGGAAAATGAGGTAATGTCCTGGACAGAAATGTCAAGGTGTTTCTAAACTGCTGCAATTTGGCTGAAGAACTCTGGGCAGCTTCTCTCTCTTCTAAACTAAAGGCTGAAGAAAGAGAGAAGATGCGAGTTCTGTGCCCCTCAAACTGGGCAGTGCTAACACTTGCCAAGGCTTTCCTTGGTTTTGTGCAATGAGGTGAAGCAAAAGAGTACTCCTTTCCTACAAGTGTGTGCAGCCTGATCCACATCAGGGAGACAGCAGTTCACAGCAGCAATGCCTTTCTATCCCAAGGTGTAATGAGGAAAAGCAAATGCTTATCCTCAGTTTCTCCACCCTTGGGTTGGGCTTTGGGTTGGGCCTGTCTCCGTATCTCAGCTTTCTAAGAAATATGGGAAGGTGCTTTTGGAGAGTAGAGCAAGAACTGGCTTACCTCAAGAACAGGTCAAAAGACATGATACTTCCTAAAGACGTGCCCTTACTGGAGCTCACATAGGTGTTTCGCATGGTAGTCATCCCCCGAATTGCCAGAGGCATATGATTAACTCAAGTTATCCCAAAATAACCTCATGTTTTCATTAAGTTGCTAGCATGTATGCACAGGACAGTGATGAAAACAATGGTAGCTGTTTGTCATCTTGGGTTCTAACTTACCTTCTTTCTATAGAAATACTGAAGCCTGATTGCTCCCATATACCTGAAATGCTTCAAGGAAGTGCTTTCTCCCAGTGCAAACCTGGTGAGGGGTTTATCACATGGAAGTTTTCATCCCTGGTCTTTTCTACAGGAGGATATAGAGCACAGCCAAGGGCAGCCATGCCCTGTGATGTGTAGAGTAAGCAGCAGCTTCATCATCATCCATCATCATTGAGCATATTCAATGAGCCCCCTGTAAGGTGTAATTGCTGGATGCTGTGATGTGGCAGCTTGGGTTGCTGCTTGCTTAGCAATGAACCTGGGGTTACTCCCTATCCCAAGACTTAAACTTCTCCAAACTACCACTGTGATGTTCAGTCATGTCACCCATGGAGTGACGGAAGGCTCAGTGAGGTATTGCCGGGTTTAAGAAATTAAACATTTCCCTATGGGCTTTGCGTGACCAAGAAAACAAAGGATCCAAAGGAAAGCAAAGTATTTCTCCACTCAGTGGTAATTAATTGTTATCTGTTCCCTTTGAAGGATGCTTCAGCTGTAACTGGCGAGGTGGCTGGTTTTAACGTTATATGTCATTGTCTCCATCAGCGTTACTCAACAGCCGTTTTCTCCCTTCCTTTCTTCTTCCTTTTTTTTCTTCTCTGCTGTTTTTTCCTCCATATTATCTTCAGACTGGTATCTTTCAGGACTGCCCCTCCATGCACAGTCTCTGGTTGGTGGAGAACGGGTCTCCCCTTCAATACACAAACTCCGGCAGCATCGCCCGCTGGGGCGCACGCAGTCTGCTCCCCTTCCCCAGAACGCCCAGGCTCTCCAGCAGTTAGTGATCCAGCAGCAGCACCAGCAGTTCTTGGAGAAACACAAACAGCAATTCCAGCAGCAGCAACTGCACATCAACAAGGTAGGCACGATGCTTTTAAAGTCTGGTTTTGCCTCATACAGCATAGATAGCAATAGGCAGTGTTAGTAGAGAGTTTCTTGTGTGGTAATGTGTATGTGGTCATTACCTCCATCACCAAATGACTTTCATCCTTGCACCTTTTCTTCATGAAGAAGAACAAACATCAGCAAGGATGTGGACATCTGTCACCAAGGCTTGAGCCTGCTCAGCCTGGAGAAGAGAAGCTGCGTGGAGACCTCAGAGCAGCTTCCAGTGTCTGAAGGGGGCTACAAGGATGCTGGAGAAGGGCTCTTCATCAGGGACTGTAGCGATAGGACAAGGGGTGATGGGTTCAAACTGAAACAGGGGGAGTTCAGGTTGGATATAAGGAAGAAGGTCTTCCCTGTGAGGGTGCTGAGGCACTGGCACAGGGTGCCCAAAGAAATGGTGAATGCTTCATCCCTGGCAGTGTTCAAGGCCAGGCTGGACAGAGCCTTGGGTGACATGGTCTAGTGTGAGGTGTCCCTGCCCATGGCAGGGGTTGGAACTGGGTGATCTTGAAGTCTTTTTGAAGCCAAACCATTCCATGATTCCGCAAAGTCAAGGATCAGTAGCTCTGTGGCACAGTGGTAAGGCAGTACAGTTCAGATTTGTGGCTTTAATACTGAGCATTGCTGTGCATCCTGCCGAGGTTGTTTTGAATAGATCAGCTATTTCTAATTCAAGACTTGCTTTGAAGGAAGCAAGCACTATGTTTATTACCTCGCTTTCTCTAAATCCCTTGGAGGACATTCCATTCTATGAAATGGAATACATGTATTCCATTCCCTTCTACGATTTGACATCAGATGGACATTGGAGAGCACCATTCACCGAAGCACAGGTTTGTGCAGTTGCTTTGTAGCCGAAAGCATCTGTCTGGGCATTCCAGTAATGCAACGAAGCTGCAATAAGCTGCTTTGAGGTCACTGCATCAAGTATCCATTTAAAAAGACAAAATCTAACCCGATAATTTAGCCTATGGGAAGGTAAAACTCACCTTTTAGGTACAAGAGGTCTGGTCACAAATGGTATGGATGGAGCTGTGATGTTTTACCCAAGCTGAGGTTGACCCCTAGAGTTACAGAAGGCACAGTCTTTTGCTAGGCTTGCACTATAAAAAGGCTGTTGGGGAAGGGGGAAATGGTTCATAATCAGTGTGATATTTTTCTGTCTCTGGCCCGTGCTGTTTTGAGCTTTTCTAAAGGCTTTTCTGAAGGAGTTCCAGAGGTGGCTTTCTTTAAGGAACAAGCAGTAGTAGGTTTCAGGCTTGGGAGGACGAGTTCGATGGCAGGAGGACCTTTCATGTTGCTGCACTTCCATTGATGGCGGAGCTTCCTCCAAATGTTGCCGCTGTTCCAGTCCTGTGAGAAAATACAACTCCTGAGATGTAAAAACCCCACACAACAAAACCCCACTCCACACAACTCTCCCCCCCCCCCCCCAAAACACACTTTGTTTATAGACTCAAGCTAAGGCAGGATGATTACACAAGTTACTGACGTCAATCATGTACTTCTGGAGAGCTGCCACCGCGCACCGCTTGTGCCAGCCCTGGCCCTCATTCAGCCCTGTGCGCTGGGGTGGTAGGGAGCTGCTGCTGCCCTAGAAACCCCCTTTGCCCCCCCTCTAAACGCTCTTTGTGAGCAGGAGGGTCTGCTGTGGGGTGCTAGGTAGGGTTTCTTTGTTCAGCAATAGATGTCAGCTCGGCGGTTGGTTTGTTTGAGGTTTTGGAGGTTTAGGCCATTGCCAGCACTTGTAAGCGGCCAAAGCCTTTGCCATGACGTACCCACTGAACTCATTGAGACTTTCACTTGGACCTCCCAGGCGCTGGAGCCCTGCAGCCCTCTGAATTTCAGCTTTGTTCGAGCCGTGATCTATCACATCCATAAGCAGAGGCAAGGCGGGAAGCAGGGGGAGTGTCATGAAACTGATTGCACAGGGGCGATTTCACTGTTGTTTGATTTATAGAACCAAGGAGTTAAAATCATTTTGGTCCTAGTGCTGTGTGCGTGTGGCATATTTATCCCGTGGGATAGCATCCAAGTGCTGACATGGAAAAAGACTTTTCCCAGATGCGCGGATATTTTAAGAGCCTTGTGTGTAGGAGAGCTAAGGGCACAACTAAAAATAAGGGAAGAGATTGCTGCCTTTTAATTATTAGCAGAACTGTCAGCACTGTGTTAAGGTTGGGTTGGATTTCCTGTAAATAACACGAGGCTGCTTTCAATTGCTTGTGGGTTTTTCCAAACTTGAAGGTTTTGGCCTTAAACTTCCCTTTTAGGTGTCAGCATCAGGTGACATCTTTGAGAAGATCGCAGCCAAAACACGTCTTGCTGTTTCCAAGAAGGCAACTAAGGAAAAATAGGTTGTTTTCTTCCTGATTAAGAATAATCCTAATGGGGATTTGGCTGTGAAGACTCCGTGTTGGAGCAGTAACTTGGAATTGGACACATGAGGACAGGGCAGGTGGCTGGGTAGGGAAAGAGAGCACAGAGGGATGTGTTGCATAGGATGGGTCAAAGGAGGGACAGGGCTCCTTGGGGTGACTCTCATGGGTGCAATCCCTTCCAGCAGAGGGTCTGAAGTCCCTGCTCTGCCACTGTCAGCAGCAAATTGGGGATTGCTTAAGTGTAGTGAAGCATAGGGTTCATCCCATTCAGGAGCTCCTTGCTCACAGTGACTCCTATGGCTCTATGCAGAAAACCAGGGTCCCAGCCCCGCTCATCTGGTGGTCTTGTTGTCATCTGGTGGTGACATTTGCTTTAAGGAGGGGGGAAAAGCTCCATGCACCCATTCCCTTCAAGAAATGGGGACAAGAGATATGTATGAATGAAAAGAGCATTATTGAAGTTGTCAAGCTGAGCACTCCAGTTAGGGCATGGGATTAGAGAAGATTCTTATGCAAGTCTTGCTCACATTTTCTTCTTTTTGCATCTTTTTGATCCCCTTTTTGGTGATTAACTGGATTTTGACCTTATTGCAGAGAAGGGTTAGAGTGAGGCTGCTCTCCGGTGGTGTGATGCCTTGGCATTGGAGTGGGAGAGAGAAAAAAGGGACCTTGGGGATAATGCAGTTTGACACTGCAGCAGGGAATTGGCTTTCTCCCCTCTGCCACAGAGCCACATCTCACTGAGTGGATCCAGCTTGCAGTGGCACGCTAATATTCTCCATATTGTTTGCAGGACAAGGAAACAGAGCTGTGAGCTGCAGAGGTTTGTTTGCACACCTAAACCATCTCATCTTAATGTCAACCACATCATATGAAAAGCCCCATCCAGTGAGGTTTCATAATCTCTGCCCCAGCTGTGCATTTGATGGTGTGGAGCAGCTTTGCTATCAAGTCATTGTCAACACAGATGTGCTAATATTTGCAGAGCACTCATGTGCTCACACTGCAAAACCCTGTGGAGAAGTCAACTCTTTCTGCAGAACCAGGGTTTGAGACATTAAATGAGATTCTAGATAAGATAGTGAATCCCTTCTTGCAAGCTGAGCTCTGTGCAGCCTTTGATGGGAATGAGGAATGTGCCCTAAACCAGTAAACTCTAAACAGCCCTGAAAATGAAAGCTATACATTAATCATAATCCCAGCCTGGTTTGGGTTGGAAGAGACCTTAAAGCTCATCGTTCCCCATGGTCAAGGGGGCTTGTTTTGCCATAGGGGAAGTATATGAGGCAATCCTCTGTGGCATTTAGAGGTTGGCATTTTGTTGTGACAGTGGGCATCATACAGAAAGACACTGTTCTCTGGGGCATTTTGAGTTACAGGTGTCAGCTTTGCAGCGTGATAAGTCTTGAAGCAGCAACACGCTTTCTGAAGAGAAATACTCAAGAACACTCAACTTACTCCCTTTATGTAGTGAAAATGGGTGTTTTGCTTTTAGTCTCCTGGATGCCTTCACAAAGCCTTCCTAGAACAGGTAATCTCCTGTTTAGCCCTGAATTGTATTCTTAAGCTGATTAATTCCAAGCTTCTGGAGTCAAATGATGTTTCCTCTGAGTAACCCTCATTTCTAGCATGCTTTGGAAAGTGAGGTGTTTCTCCTGCTGGGGCATATGTATATGGCAACATATATACACCGCACTGTAGTGCCTCAACTTGTCTTGCGCAGCAGCATTGGGTGGATGCAGTCTTATTAACACCTAGAATTTCATTTTGCTGTTCCCTTATTTTGTTTTCCTTGGAATTCGTTAACTCCTTAGCTTCAGGTGACTCCTTTGCTCCTGTCATTTGTGGTAGTAGAAAAATGCCGTGTATTAGATTGTGTTAGCATTCAGGTAGGGCTCTTCCCCTTCGAATGGTTTAAGGGAGTCTGGTTGGAATTCCCCAGACATAACTTGGGATAGAGCAGGTATTGAAAATGATCCCTGGGAAAGCTCCTTCAGCATTCCTGCTGTCTCAGTAGGTTGAATATGAAATGCCCTCCAGCAGGACACAAGGCACTTGACATTCACATTGCTCGTGCATCAACGCACCTAGTAGGGTGAAAATGCTGTTCAGGGGTTTTGCCAGGAGCCTTTGTTCTGTGGGGTGTCTGTTGCTGCAGGGCTGGTGATGTCTAGATGTGTAGCTGATATAATCAACACATAACTCCCATTACTTGCAGAAGGGAAAGCAAACAGCTTTGGCTGGTGCCAAGCTGTTTCCTTCTTGCTCCCTCTCCTTTTCCCATCCAGGCAGTCCCTGTTGTTTGATTAATTCCACTTGGGTTGTCCTCTCTAGCCGGCACCCTCATGGTGCTTCCAGCAGGTAGGCTGCCTCAAACTGATAGCTTTTCCTGCTGTCTCATCTCTTCAGGGGCAAAAAAACCCCAAGCAACCAACTGATAACAGATTATTCTAGGCCTGAGCTGCTGCAGAAGGCTCTGTCAGCTCCTTACTATGCCCAACTCGGCCCCTCCACATCCTCCCTTATCAGCTCTTGGTTTTTCTTAGTCTATACAAGTTAAAAATGAGAATCCAAGGGGTACCTCACATGGGAGGAGTTGTGTTGATAGCCAGAAGAGCAAGGCTTTTGTTTCAGCTTTCCCAGGATTTAATTCAAGCCCCCAGCAATGTTTCCTGCTCCGAGCTCCCTTGCCTTATGGCTCTCTATTATCTCTTGAGCATCCCAGCCAGGGTACCAGCCCACCACCCTCTACCTCTCCCTTCCTAGCCACATCCTTGACTCAAAGCCGACACTTTTTTGGCTGTTTGTCTCTGGATGCTTTTGAGCTGAGCCTCCAGCATCTCATTTATTCCTGTCATTCTCATCAAAGCTGTGTCTCCAGTTATCCAGGGTTGTTCTCCCCTGAGTTTCTCTTTCATCTCCAGAGGAGGAAAGTGAGGTTTCCATTGGGTTCTGCACAGCATGGCATGATCAGGGCCAAGAGACAGTCTGTCTGCTGGGATGCAGCCCAGCACATGGAAGGTTCTGGGCTCAAGCACACACTGAAGCTGGGTCATGGGGAGCTTCTCCTCACCCAACATCCCCAAGTCCATCTCCCCAGGGCTGTTCCATCCAGTCACCCTCAGCCTGTGTTTGTGCTGGGGATTGCCTGACCTAGGGGCAGGACCTTGCCCTTGGCCTGGTTGAACTCCATGAGGTTCACATGGTCCCAGCTCTCCAGCCTCTCCATGTCCCTCTGGATCTCATCCCTTCCCTCCAGTGTATCAACCGTAGCACACAGCTCGGTGCCATCAGTAAACTTGCTGAGGGTGCATCAATCGCACTGTCCATGTGCCAACGCAGATTCTATTACCTTAAATTGTCTTAAATTGCGTGAACACATGTTCACGAAATGGCGAAAATGGAAGGTTTTTAGGGAGTTCAGTGGGCCTGGAATGCACATGCTCATGTATTGTATGGAATCTGTTCCTACCGATGTGCTTGCTTTGCAGAATTGTCCTTTCAGAAGGACAGTAAGGTTGCAGCAGGTAGAACAAGTGCCATACCAAGAGATTCACTTTGTATTGGGAGAGCAAACTGAATGTTTTAAAACGTCCTTGTCATTGACCACTTGAGCTTTCAACCTTCATAATGTTTTTCGTTTCATTCTTACTTTTATGTGGAGTTGGAATAATTTCAAACCTCTAGGGAATTACACTGCTGATTTCCATCGCATTTGACAATGACAGTTTAAGTTATTTTCCCAGCAATTACCTTGTGTAGTTCATAAGTGCAAAAGGTATTAAATTCAAAGCTGGAGACCTTGGATCCAAGCAGGAAAAGAAAGCAGCAGAAGGTAGTTTATTATGGTTTAATTAGCTTTAAAACAGATTCAGTTCACCAAGCCTAAGAGAGCTTAATATTGATGGAAGAACATCCTTTAGCTTAATGTGGTTTAGTTATCCAATGAGTACCACATTTGATGGGGGAAGGTGGGTGGGTGAAAAGGTACTCATGAGATCATTTAGTCCAGTGTCCCTGCTTGAGCATCATCAGCTGGAGCAGGTTACCCATGACCATATGCAATTGGGTTTTGCATATCTCCAAGGATGGAGACTCCACAACATGATGGGCAACCTGTTGGACCACTCTCACAGTGAAAAATACATTTCTTGTCTTCAGAAGGAATTTAATGTGGTTTAATTTGTGCCCATCGCCTCTTGTCCCATCATCTGAGTGCAACCCATCAGGCCCCATGGATTTATGTACGCGCCGGAGATTTTGAGTTCTCCCAAATCCTGGTGGTCGTCCACCAAAGGGTAAGTCTTCCTTGCTCCATAATTTCCTCTGGGATTCCTGAGGGATGGCCTTGCTAGAAGAGAAGGCTTTAAGTACCGTGGCCTTTTCTATGTCATTTGTCACCAGGTCTCTTACCCATTCAGCAGCGGGCCCATGAACTCCCTTGTCTTACTCTTTTCTTTCTTGATACCCTTCACATCCCTTGCCAGATTTAACTCCAGGTTGCCTTTGGTTTTCTTAACACTATACATACAAGATGAGATAGCAACTCTCTACTCCTTGGGTCACCTCTCCTGCTTCCAGCTCTCGTACAGTGCCTAGTTATATCTTGAGTTCACTTAGGAGCAACCTGCTCATCCATGCAGACCTTCTGCCACTTGTGCTTGGTTTCTAACTACTTGGGGTGGATCTTTCTTGATCTTGTAGAATCCCTGAGTATCAGCCAGCAGCGCTGGACCCCACTAGTCTCTAGGGGTGTATCCCATGGGACTCTTCCAAGCAGATCCCTGAAGAGGCTGAAGTCCCCTTTCCCAAAATGCAGGGCTGTTGTCCTGCTTTTTGCTCTGTTCCCTCCCCTTCAGATCTTCAACTCCACCATCTCATGGTGGCTGCAGCCAGTGCTGCCTCTGTGACTTCCATATCCCCAAAGAGTCCTTCCTTGTTTGTAAGTGTCGGGTCCAAGGAGGCCACGTTCCTTGTTGGCATTTTGATCACCTGTGTCAGGAATTCACCATCAGTGCGCTCAAATCTTCTCGATGGCTTGAGCTGTCTTGTCCTTTCAGCAGATAGCAGAGTGGATAAAGCCCCCATCAAGACAGGGCCTGTGAATGTGAGGCTTCTTCTGCGTGCTTGAGGAAGGCCTCATCTACTTCTATGTGCTCAGGAGGTCTGCAGCAGTCTGCCCATCTCAAGAGTGCTCATCTTGGTTTGTCCACTTAGTTAAGCTCTTGGCTGACTCTGCCCAAAGGAGCTGTGGCTGCCCTATCCCTGGCAGTGTTCAAGGCCAGGTTGGACACAGGGGCTTGGTGCATCCTCGTCTAGTGGATGGTGTCCCTGCCTGTGGCAGGGGGTTGGAACTGAATGAGCCTTAAGGGCTCTTCCAACCCAAACCAGTCAGGAATTCTGTGACTCCAGATCCATACCAAAACACAGAGCTCCATGTGTTCCTGCTCCTCCCTCACATAAAGGGCAGCTTCCCCTCCTCACATTCCCAGCCCGTCCTTCCTAAAAAGCCTGAACAGGATGTCAATCAGTACAGAAACACTGACTCTCGTTACTAAAAGGTGGATGCTGAGGTTAGGGGGTATGAAAAGAGGGGCGGGCTGCATCCCCTATCTCTGCTGGAGTTGGGGATGTGAACGCTGTTGGAGCTTGCCTTAAGCTTCTAAACAAGATAATGCCCTTCTGCATGTCCTGCTCCTCTCAGGAATCGAGACATCCAAGATGCAGTAATTCACCAAGTGCTGGAAACCTGTGGCCCTGTGGCCGAGTGCTCCAAAGTTAAAGGTTTTGAGCTTCAGTTATTTGAGATTGTCTGCTGGAGTTATGAACAACTTCTTGCTGTCCCCACTGTGATCCTTGAAGGCAATTAATCCTTTATATTGCCACTGGCTGCCTAAATCTGCTTTGTATAGGTCTGCTGAAGTTATATGGCAGAGTCTCTCTCCCTGCGCTTGGGGAAAAAGGCTTAGTTTCAGGTTTGAGCCATGGTTCTTCAAAGAGCAAGTTACTTATAAGTAGTCCCTCTTTCTGCATGTGTTCAGTAACTGTGTTTTGATTTAGCTTTATTAGATTTAAAATCAATATTGCTTTTCATACCAATGACCTAATCCTTGCGAAAGCTCTGCTCTGACAGCTTTCAGGGTTCAGCAGTTTCTTTATAAGCCTATGAAGTGGGTTCAGGCAAAGCTCTTTTCGAGCAAGGAAATGGATTTATTTACCTGTGCTGGGTTTAAAGGCAGTTCATGGTTTTGGATTGGGCTTTTACCCAAATAGGAATCAGGAGCAGTCTGAGAGGGAGAAGTGTGAATTCTGCCTTCGGTAAATCTGAGCCTGTGTGAATTATAGTGAAAACTCTGTTGTTCCCTTTGATTTAGCAGCTGCTTTCAGGGAAGTTCATCGCCTCTAGTTAGGAAGGTCTGGCTGGAATGGACACTTCTCTTGTGGATCACTTCTGTACGGATGCACTAAGTCGAGTGTCCTCAGCTTCCTCTTAACTCACCTCAGAAGAGTGACAAGGGGGAATCCTTATGAAAGCCTCTCACTTGACAGGTAAAATTGAGGGGTGATTCAAGAAGAAGCTGGGAAAACAAGGCAGCGGAAAGCCTCTTAGAGGGTCTATGGTTCTCTGTGCATTTGTAAGTGGAGCAGCATCCATAGGTGGGTAGGCACAAAAGGTTCTTACTTCTGTAGAGGGAAAATCAAGTGGAAAATGAAGAGTCATCATTACCTGGGAGACAGGAATTCATAGCACTTAATAGCAAGGTTGCCCTGGCCTTTCCCTTGAGCAGTTGTTCTGGACCTCATTTATGAGATAAAAGCTATAATTCCCCATTGCTCTTCCACGAATTGTGTTCTTGGAGGAGAACAGAGTGAACTTTACCTCTGGTGAGGTGCAGTGTATTTATCGCTTCATCTCTGGGTTCTTTTTCTCAGATTATATCAAAACCCAATGAACCAGCTCGCCAGCACGAAAGCCACCCTGAGGAGACAGAAGAAGAGTTACGGGAACACCAAGCCCTTTTGGAGGAGCCATACAGTGACAGAGTTGCAAGCCAAAAGGAGGCCCCAGGCTTGGCCAACATGGTGCAAGTGAAGCAAGAACCCATCGAGAGTGATGAGGAGGAAGCAGAGCCGCAGCAGGAGCTGGAGTCTGGGCAGAGGCAGGCTGAGCAGGAGCTGCTCTTCCGTCAGGTGAGCTTGCAAAGCACCAAGTCTGGGACTTGGTTCTTTGTAGAAGGTTGTTTGGTTCTTGGTACTCACCTTATATTGCTCTAGGGTGAGAGGCTTTCTTCGCTGTGAGGGTGCTGAGGCGCTGGCACAGGGTGCCCAGAGAAGCTGTGGCTGCCCCATCCCTGGCAGTGTTCAAGGCCAGGTTGGACACAGGGGCTTGGAGCAAGCTGCTCTAGAGGAAGGTGTCCCTGCCCATGGCGGGAGGTTGGAACTGAATGAGCTTTAAGGTCCCTTCCAACCCAAGCCATTCTATGACTCTGTGTTAAGCTAAGAGGAGCCAGCTTTTGAAGACTGGCTACATAAAGAAACGTGCAGGTTAAATCAGTCACCACATCAACTCAGAAGTCCCAGAGAGAGCCTGGATCACCTGCACCAAATGCAGGCAATGTGTTTGCAGCCACTGAACCACTTTTTGTTTCTTTGTGAAGACAAGCGTGGTTCAATTGCTACAGAGGATTTTAGTTTGGTTTTATGTTTGAAAACAAATGGACTGCCCAAGAGAAGGGCTGGGTAAGGGAAAAGGGGACAAGGTCCATGGGAGGGGGTTCCTTCTTCAGAGCTAGAGATCCTAGAGACCTCACTGTTCTCACTTTTGAGGGTAAGCACTGGAGGCTCATGGATTGCAAGTGATAAATCCAAGAACAACATAGCACAGAGTAATCTTTCCAATTACATGGCAGTCTCCCAAAGTCTGCCTGTTGTGGTAGCAGTAATGAAGGTGATTCTCCTACGGTATCAGTGCTCTGCTCCTCTTTACAGCCCTCAGTACTGACAGCCCTGCATAACCCCTGCCCAGGATCTGCAGCCAAGAGCAGATTGCTGTAGCCATGCCAGGGTGTAGGAAGAGCCCTTGGCTAGGGAAAACGGACCTCTGCCAGCTTTGCAGTTGCAGTGTTTGGGGATCAGGGGCAAATGAGTTGCTCCATGAAGTCATCTGCATCTCACTGCTCTGCCTTCTTCCCAGCACTGTGGAGCTGACTCGTGGCCCCCATGCTGTTGTTCCTCAGAGACTACGTTTTTGGTTCCTTTATCTTCATATCAGCGCTGCCTTGAAGGATCAATGCCAGGACAACCGTGCTCATTCGAATTGTTATTTGATTTATGCAGTCACGTCCAAGCCTCATTGCCTTAGTGAATAAATAAATACATAAACCAAATGTCATTTGAACAACAGTAGTGGAAGGTATTCCTGCCTGAGGCAGGGGACTTGGAACTGAATGAGCTTTAAGGTCCCTTCCAACCCAACCCATTCCGTGATTCCCTGATACCTGCTTCTTTTCCCCACAGCAAGCCCTTCTGTTGGAGCAGCAACGGATCCACCAGCTGAGGAACTACCAGGCATCGCTGGAGGCAGCCGGCATGCCTGTCTCCTTCGGAGGCCATCGGCCCCTGTCCCGTGCCCAGTCCTCGCCTGCCTCAGCCACCTTCCCGATGTCTGTACAGGAGCCGCCCACTAAGCCAAGGTTCACAACAGGTAACGTTTTGGGACGCTGGAGGCTGAAGCAGTGGGCTTGGTGTTACCATTTTGCCTTAATGTTGTGCTTCTCCTCGTGTCCCTGCAAAGCCATCTGTGTCTTGGCTGTGTCTGGGGATTCTATAACATCCTGTTGTCTTCAAGGGTAAGAGTCAGTTGTCTTACACCATGTTGTCCTGCTGTCCGTTCGCAGAGGGACAGACACCTTACAGTCCAGGCAGCAAATAACAAGAGAAGCAAGCACAGTACTTTAATTATGGATCGCCCTCCAGAAAAACACAAGTCATATGCTGTGACAAAGCTGATTTAGATGCAAGGCAAGAGAGCGGCAGTGTAGTGACAAAGGACAGCGTGCCAATTGCAGTATCTGATGGCTGTATCCAGTCCCTGTGCAGCCCCATGCCATAAGTTATCCACTCCAGGCTCTGTGCCAGTCTACCCGTCCTTCTGTAACACAGCCTCTACCCAGGAGTCTGTGTCTGTAGGTTAGCACAAATGAGATTATCCTGGGTTTAGCTGGGATTGAGGTATTTTTTTATTAGTAGCTGGTGCAGTGCTGTGATTTGGCTTTATTCTCAGGATAATGCTGTCAGCACACTGATGTTTTGGTTGCTTCTCTAAATCAAGTGTCCCATGCTTTACCAGGGAGGAGGGCCAAAGGGATATTCCATACCACAGCACATCATTGCCGGTATATAAACTGGGAGGAGTTAGTTGGGAGCCACTGGCTGCTGCTCAGGTCAGATGGGTATTGGCCAGTGGGTGGTGAGCAATTGTATTGTGCATCATTTGTGTTTATTGGGAGTTATCTACCTCTCCCTTTTTCACATTACTGTTATTATTATAGCAGAGTCATTGTTGTTGTTATATTGTTGTTATAACAAGTCCAGAGGAGGCCATGGAGATGCTGCGAGGGCCGGAGCAGCTCTGCTCTGGAGCCAGGCTGAGAGAGCTGGGCTGGGGCAGCCTGGAGAAGAGAAGGCTCCTGAAGGGGAGACCTTAGAGCAGCTCCAGTGCCTAAAGGGGCTACAGGAAGCCTGGAGAGGGGCTTTGGACAAGGGCCTGTAGGGACAGGACAAGGGGAATGGCTTTAACCTGCCAGAGGGGAGATTGAGATGAGCTCTTAGGCAGAAGCTCTTCCCTGTGAGGGTGCTGAGGCGCTGGCAGAGGGTGCCCAGAGAAGGTGTGGCTGCCCCATCCCTGGCAGTGTTCAAGGCCAGGTTGGACCCAGGGGCTTGGAGCAAGCTGCTCTAATGGAAGGTGTCCCTGCCCGTGGCAGTTGTTGGAACGGGATGAGCTTTAAGGCCCTTCAAGCCTAAACCAGTCTGGGATGCTATTACTATTAGAGTTAATTTCAATAATCTGTTCTTAATCTGTGGCCTTTACTCTTTTCCATTTCTCCTCTCCATCCCACTGCAAGGGGCAGGGGAGACGTGAGTGAGTGGCTGTGTGGTACTTAGTTGCTGGCTGGGGTTAAGCCACAACTGAAAAGCTGCATCCTGACAACCAAGTTTTTTTCCCCCAAAATCCTTTCTGTCTATTCAGTAGCCTTAGTAAGAGATGAAGTTAATTTGTGTGCAGCTTTCCAAGTCCTCTGTTGGGTGATTAGGCGGATGTGTTTTGAAGTCCGCCTTCTTCCCCAAATGTCAAGCTCTATTTTGTGAATGAACATGTTGCAATGTGATGTGTGCCCTGGGAAAAGGAAAGGGAAAAAAATCCAGAACACTCCAATATGAGCAACTCATGATTTTGCTTCTCTTTACTTACACATTTCTTTCACCCACACTTTTTGCACTGTTAAAATCAGCGCTGTGAATCGGGTTTCTTTTCAGATACTGATGAAGTCATAGGATAGTTAGGGTTGGAAAGAACTTTAAGATCATCCAGTTCCAACCCCCTTGCCATGGGCAGGGATACCTCACTTTAGACCGTGTTGCCCAAGGCCCTGTCCAACCTGGCCTTGTACACTGCCAGGGATGGAGCATTTGCCACTTCTCTGGGCACCCTGTGCCAGCGCCTCAGCACCCTCACAGTGAAGAACTTCTGCCTTGTATCCAGCCTGAACTTCCCCTGTTTCAGTTGGAACCCATCACCCCTTGTCCTATCCCTACACTCCTTAATGAAGAGTCCCTCTCCAGCATCCTTGTGGCCCCCTTCAGATACTGGAAGCTGCCCTGATGTCTCCACGCTGCTTCTCTTCTCCAGGCTGAACAGCCCCAGCTTTCTCAGCCTGTCTCCATACGGGAGCTGCTCTAGCCTGTGGGCATCCTCATGGCCTCCTCTGGCCTTGCTCCAACAGCTCCATGTCCTTCTTATGTTGAGGACATCAGGACTGCACATAGTGCTGCAAGTGGGGTCCCACCAGAGCAGAGGGGCAGCATCACCTCCTTCAACCTGTATAGTTGGTAGTTATGTAGATCTAGTAGATATGTTAAATATGACTTTGTTCTTCAGCTTCTAGCTGAAAGCATGTGCAACCAGCTCTGTAAAAGCTCATTTTTGCGAATCAGCCCTTTTAGCCTCTATTTGCTGTTAATATTGAGCCCTTGAATTTCAGTAAAACTGCATTTCTAATGCACCCAGCTATAGCGAGATGATTCTAGAGTTTAGCTTTTGCCAAAGGTGCAAAGATGGGTAGTTTCCTGGCTCACAGTCAAACCAGATGGAATTTGAGCATTTAATCCACTTAGGCCCAAATCTTGGTGCTTTAAAACCAAGAAAGTCTTGCCCTACTTTAAGAGATCAGTCATTCCTTCTCTTCTTTCCCTTCTCCTCTGCTATTTAAGTTGCCTTGTCAATCGTACGCAAGACGTGGAACACACAATAACATTTCCTACCAGAGGATATACTTTTGACTCAGATGCGTGCCTCTAAGTTTCATTTCAATTACAAGTATCTGTAACAGTGCAGATGTTGAGAACTGTGCTGCTTTGAAAAGACACTTTTACAACATCCTGATTTCTTTTCCTTGGGTTTAAAAGAAGAAAGTGGATTAAAATAAGAGGTAGAACATCACACTGCTTTTATATAGCCCCGCACGATCCCGTGCGGTGATATGAAGGATGCTTAGTGTAGTTCACCTGTAAAATATCCTTTTCATGGCATTTATTCATGTTAAGACTCCAAGGCTCTTATTTTGCCTCCTGTCTCGTGCAGTTCTCTGCGTTTTATGCTAGGTAAATGGAGGAGGGAAAACACAATAAATTGCTGTCAAGGGAGGAGTGTTTCCCATTCACTGGCACTAATAGAGGTGCAGTGCATAAAAGGTGAGAACTTTAGTCCTGTAAGTAGTCCTTCATCTCACATAAAAGGGGAAGCCTACAACTCTGGGCACACAAGCTTGGAGAGGAAGGGCAGGCAGCTCAGCTGCTGAGCATGTGTGCATGAGTTCAACTGCTGATACCTGCTTGAAGTTGTCCATGGTGTGTCGCAGATTGTGTCTTTAGTGGGTACTAAAGCTTAATCGCTAGGCTTGAGCTATTCTTTGAAAGGCAGGAAATGAAAGTTTTGGGTGTTTTTCAAAGCAGGCAGTGCTGAAGTCCATCAGGCTTCTTTTTCACAAGGCAAATCCCTCTGTTTGATGAGTGGCTGCTTTGGAGACTGATCCTCACACGATTTCAGAGGAATTCAGGTTTGAATCGTTGCGGTCATTCTGTGAGAGGGCTGGAAAAACCAAGCCTCATTCAGTGTCCCTAATGAAGCCAACCATGATCACTCTAGACATGGATGCGTCTCTTAAGAGATCAGTTATTGTCCAACACACAAAGGAACAGTTCATCACTTTCATATTCAGGCTATTATATAGGAAACAGTAATGCTTTTTCTGGACAGAGTTAGGAGCAGACAGCTGGGAATTCTGGGCTTTATGTGTGATTTATTTCTCTGTCTCTTTCTGTGTCCAGTACCTGTGACTCCGAAGGTATATGTAGGATGACAACATAATACACTTCTCAAACATGATGTGCATTACTCCACATGAAAGCAAAAACAAGTGCCCTTCCTGACTTCTCCAAGCAATCAGGTTTATGTCCTGAAGCATGACATCTCATTTTCCTTCCTACTAGCATATAAAGGAACGCTAGTCCTCGAACTTGCCCTCGCTAGCACGAGTAACTCCCTTGACTTTAATGAATACTTCTGCATGCGCTGTTCTATACACTTGAATAAGACTTCTCAGGTTAGGCCATTCATTTGCATAGCTCCAATTATCCTGTCTCTGATCTCCTGTAAAAATGGTGCCACAAATTATCCTGATGTTCTGCATTAAGGTATTTCTCAGTTCTGATGAAGGCATTTATTCTCTCCTGTGCAGAGCAATGTAATTATCTGAACCTCAAATCATATGTTTGTTCTGCCAAGGAAAGCGTGTTGGTTATGCTTTAGTGCTGACCTTTAGAAATGATTGTTCTCATGTCTTAGAGGATTGCTTCCAGCACCGCTTAATTTAACTTGTAATGGCCAATGTAGGTTTATATTTTAAGCTTAAATCACTACGCTTTGCTTTCTGTGTGTGTCTTCAGCTGAGTGTCCCCAACCGCAGGAAGGAGCATGGAACAGTTCCCTTCTTTCCAGTGGTTTAGTTTGTTAAAAAGAGAAGTGGTGAGTGCCGTGTGATTGCAGCGCAGAACTTCGTTGAGGCACTGCTGTTATCACTGAATCATTGGGAAAGAGAAACCTTATAGATCAACCAAATTCTATAAACCCCACTTGTAGACTCTGTTAGAAAATACAGGCAAGCAAGTGTCCTGAAAACCTTTCCTTTATCCCCTTCATCTATCTCTGTTGAATGGGCTCAATTCCCAAACCCCATTTTGGAAGTATGGATGCATTTTAAGCAAGTGTAGCTTTCCAGTGCCTGCACATGCGGAGGTGCTGGTTTGTGTGATGGGAGATCTTGCCCCCAGCTCCCTGTGTTTGGTCTCTCCAGTGCAGGTGCCATAGCTGGCACTGAGCAGGGTGAACTGATAAATATCACTGCCTGCTTCTGAGCTGACACCAGACTTCCTCCAGAAAACCTGGAAGATCTGCTGCACTGTAGGAAGACGGGAAGAACAGGGGGAGACAAAGGAAGAGAGACTTTATACAAGGGTTTGTAGGGACAGGACAAGGGGAATGGCTTTAACCTGCCAGAGGGGAGATTGAGGTGAGCTCTTAGGCAGAAGCTCTTCCCTGTGAGGGTGCTGAGGCACTGGCACAGGGTGCCCAGAGAAGCTGTGGCTGCCCCATCCCTGGCAGTGTTCAAGGCCAGGTTGGACACAGGGGCTTGGAGCAAGCTGCTCTAGTGGAAGGTGTCCCTGCCCATGGAACTGGATGAGCTTTAAGGTCCCTTCCAACCCAAACCATTCTGTGATTAAGAGCAGAGAAATATATTGTCAATTCAGAAAGCTCTTTTTTCATTTGCATTTATCTTTGGGTTGATCTCTATTAGCTTCTGCCCTACCAGGCTCCAAGTTTACCCAGGTACACAAGATGAAGACTTTTCATCTGCTTGGGCATTGTTTTCCCTGTACCTAGAATTGCACCATGGTAGTTTTTCAGGAGTTAGTATTTAAAGCTTGAAAGACTTGTGGAAAGCACCCTTCTGAGGTGCACCCTCCTGTCTACTCCATGCAGTGTGGTTTGCCATTGCCCTTCTCTTTGGCCATCACCTGAATGCCTCGATTTCACCATCTTTTAGTCCTCGGTGTCTAAGGTTGGTGCCCTCAGAAGGTGCAGTCCTGGCCCCACTGATGCCAATAGCGGAGTGCCCATGGACTGAAGGGAGCCAGGGTTGTAGCCAGACAGGTCGGCAGATACCTGATGAATGGCTTGCTGCTTGCATGTCTGTCTGTTTAAATTCAGGGCTACTTGTTGACTGTGAATGTCTGTGTTGAATAGATACGCATGCAGCTTTTGGCTTTAAACCTATAAAGCCTGGTTGTAGTCTGTAGGGAATCGGAGAAGGCAGAACCACTTTATGCCTGTCTTTAATGTGAATGATTCAGCCAAACAAGTGCAGCCCCATATGATTTAGGAGGACATCTACATGGGGTTCTTTTGGGTAACAAATGTTATAGGATCATCGAATCCCAGCCTGGTTTGGATTGGAAGGGATGTTAAAGCTCATCCAGCTCTGACCCCCTCCCATGGGCAGGGACACCTTCCACTAGAGCAGCTTGCTCCAAGTCCCTGTGTCCAACCTGGCCTTGAACACTGCCAGGATGGGGCAGTCACAGCTTCTCTGGGCACCCTGTGCCAGCGCCTCACCAGATATCAAAATGGATGCTGTCCCCTGAAGAAGACTTTCCTTCAAGAACAAGTTAACGTGAAATGAGGTTACTGCAGACCTTGCATTGATTTAAATGAACTTAAACCGCTGAGTTCCCACGGATAACCAGCCTTACCTTTGGGCTATAGCTTCTCCTCAGGTGACAGTTATAGTGCCTGCCTTTGCCCAGCAGTTCCTAATGAAGTTTGATGCCATGAATCAAATGTGGGAGACCTCTGCAGAGCTTTGCAGCATGATCTTGTTTAACTGAACCTTGGCTAACCCAGCAGCAGTCAATTAGCCAGTGCTCTGTTCTCTTCCTAGAACTGAATGTGGTTTGGGGTACTTTTCCCTTTGCACTCTCACCTACAGCGAAGTGGGGAGCTATCAGATACCTCCCCTAAGGCTGAATACCTGAAAGTGTCAATGCCAGGGTTTGCCTCAGTGGGCAAAGCCAAATTCTTCAGTGGCAGAACATGCCTGCACTCAGTCCCAAGGTGTGATTGCAGCTGGAGCCAAGCTTGGGTACATGCTGCAGCACGGCACTCGGCTCCAGGCTGCGTGCCCGTGTCTGTTCTCCAAGTCTGGTTTCTTACAAGCCCCTTTGAACTCCCTGCATTTGGAATTGTGCTGTTTATTGGTTGCTGTGCTGTTGCAGTCCAGCTCTTTTGAGTTCGCGTTCCCTGCCACGGCATAGGTGTGCTCAGCTGGGAATTCAAAGGACGATACTGTTTGCTGTGGCAGAGCCTATAACACTGGGATCTGGGAATATCTCCTGCTTTCACTGCTAATTCAAAGGCTTTGGATTCTTACGAAGACCTTTGGGTGCTGAAGCTTTGGCACAGGGTGCCCAGAGAAGCTGTGGCTGCCCCATCCCTGGCAGTGTTCAAGGCCAGGTTGGACACAGGGGCTTGGAGCAAGCTGCTCTAGTGGAAGGTGTCCCTGCCCATGACAGGGGTTGGAACTGAATGAGCTTTAAGGTCCCTTCCAACCCAAACCATTCTGTGATCCTATGATAATTTAAACACTTGAAATGTCTTGTTTGCTTGAGTGAACATAAAAAAACCCAGGTCTTTTGTCACTGGGGCTGCAGAATTGTGGATGACCTGGAACGTTGCTATGAAATCCTAACTCCCCTTCCAAAAACGTATCCGGGCAACTCTGGAGCATGAATCCAAGTTTCTTATGCTGTTGTCATGCCATAAATGCTTGATAATGCAAGGGGATTTAGCTGCCTGACTCCCACATTCAAGTGAAACAACACTGCTAAATACCTACATATTTGGCTGAGTAATTATGCCCAAGTGTGTGCTAATAGCCCTAATTAGTGTGTTGTCAAATAATGTTCATGCAAAGACTTCAGCACAAACTATGTAATGAAGCATAGTGCCTGCCAATGATTTATTCCTTCTTTTTTTTAATCCCAAACCCTAGAGTCATTTTTCACTATGAGGGTGCAGAGGCGCTGGCACAGGGTGCCCAGAGAAGCTGTGGCTGCCCCATCCCTGGCAGTGTTCAAGGCCAGGTTGGACACAGGGGCTTGGAGCAACCTGCTCTAGTGGAAGGTGTCCCTGCCCGTGGCAGGGGCTGGAATCGGATGAGCTTTAAGGTCCCTTCCAACCCAAACCAGGCTTGGATTCTATGATTTTAGCAGCAACATTGAATACCCTCACAGAGAAATTGCAGCTTGCTCCCCTCCTAGATCACATTCCTATACCAGCACCCCTGTACTTAGTGATGCTTTCACTTGTCACCTCCTTCTGTCACTCACAGCTTCAGCCTGCAGAGATGTTGGTAGCTAATTGCTTTTCCATACCTGGTGAAGGTTTCCACAGGAAGCCAGCAGTGCAGGATTGGGGTTGTCTTGGCTTTTAATTCCTTAGAGCTTGGTGGCTCCTGAAAAAAACATAGTCTTTGGCTAGAACTGTTCAGTTGAATAGAAAGAAAGAAGAGCAGGTTTTGTTCCATCTATGGCAAATTCTTTGTATATCGATTTTAACTGAGAGCAATTTTGTCACCTCTGCTGCAGGCCTTGTATATGACACCTTGATGCTGAAACACCAGTGTACCTGTGGAAACACCAACAGCCACCCAGAGCATGCGGGGCGCATCCAGAGCATCTGGTCCCGGCTGCAGGAGACGGGTCTTCGTGGCAAGTGTGAGGTAAGTAAAATACCAACCAAAGGGGATGAGGTGGTTGGGGGGCCTGGGAAAACAGGGAATTTGGATTTGTCTGGCTGATCTAGCTGCTGGATTATGGGCATTGGGGGGGGCTGATTCCTGGTCTGGATGGTTTGAGCCTGCTGCTCAGGCTGTTGAGTGCTCACTGGATGTGCAAACTTTACACTGCATCCTGAATTGATGTTTTTATAGCTCCTGCTCTTGGCTGTATTTTGCCATATGTGGCCTAAATTTAATCCATTCCTCGATGACTGCTTATGCTTGTGTGTGTGTGTGTATGTCAGGAGTACTTTGCTAGCGAGCTGACTGTTCATGGAACATTGTGGAATGCTGTTGCCCGATGATTTCATGAAGCTGCTTCTGTGATTTTCAGTCCTATTTTGGTCTGAAAATATTTCCAGTCCTACAGTTTCAGTCCTGGAATTCCCAACTAAGTGTTGGGTTTTGGAGCAACCAAACATAAGAGCAAGCTATGAAGCAACTGTGCTATTTGTTATCACTCGAATCATAATGGGAGAAGCTGTGGAGCAATAAGTGTGTATTTCTGTGGTTTAATAACTTTATTAATACTCTTTGGTATGTAATGGTCAACCTGTAGTGAAGCTGCTGTAAAAAGAATGAGGGCGGAGGATGTAATTAAGCACTATTGCATCACGAGAGGTTAAATTAATAGATATATTTCGAAGAGCGAGGCAAATGTACAGAAAAGCTTAGATACTAAAATACAATGATTAATGATTAATGATCGTGATTAATAACTGTTAATATTGATAACTAAAAGCGGTGGTCATAAATTAATGGTAGTGTGTAATCATGGGTTCTTTGAGCATCTGAGGGGCCTGAAGCACACAATATGTTTGAGTTATGGCTGGGGCTATTCCCTGAGCAACCACAAAAGGCTTCCACGGGGTGGCAGCACTGCCCCTGGCTAAAGTTCCCCTTCAAGCCCTGCAGAGAGCAAGGCAGAACCTCAAATCCGTTTCTGTCTATGGAGGCCTTTCTCAATGGATTCAGGGACTATTATTTGGGTCACACAGAAGGAAAACGTACCCCACTGCTGCCTAACTTCTCTATTCAGGAGCAGTGCGAGTTGCCTGGTCTCCTAAATGTGTGTCGTAGATGTTGTCTGATGTGCGAATTCTTCACTGCGTGATCCCAGGCAACTGTTATTTGCCTTAATTTTGGATAGTGCTCCAGTTGGAGTTGTTCCTGACGTTCGCCTGCTTCCCACCCATGATTCCCTTCTGCCTGCTGCTGGCATTCAGCCTCATTTGTCAGGAAATAAGTGATAAAATCACAGACCCCCAGACTAGTTTGGCTTGGAGAGGACCTTAAGATCATCCTGTTCCAGCCCCCTGCCACAGGCAGGGACACCTCACACAGTGATGTTAGCTTTCTGCCTTAATTCCTGGGTTTTCTTCTCTCTCTGCCCTCTCTCAAGGTCGAACCTGCCATCTCAGGTTAACCAGCTGCTCTAAAAGCACTTATTTCTCTCTCTAGTTAGCTTTTCCTTTATACCCACCATCTCCTACTCCTGCCGAGACCTGTGCTAAAGTTTCCTTCTTTAACCTTTCCCTGTTTCGTCACCTCCTTCCTACCTCCACACTTCGTTCTTTTGGTCTTGATTTTCTTCTTCTTCTTTCTCTTTTCTTCACTTTCTGCTGTTCTTGACCGATGTCATTCTTTTCTGTGTTTGCAAAGCCATTTGGTCACTTCCCTGCCCTTCAGAGGCTTTCTGAAGCTTCTCAGTTGGAACCTCTCTACCAGCAGGCAGAGAGGACCATACAGGATTTTCCTTCAGTGAAGATTACCTCCATATCAGATGCATTTGCATGGCAAAGGGACATCTTTTAGACACAAGTGATCTCTGCTGCTGGGTTTAGAGCATGAGCGTGAGCTGTTGGCATTGCCTGGGTCCAAGGATTTACCACAAGGGCAAGAATGCTGTAGACTAGACATGTAGAAAGTCTTGAGTTGACAGGCTGAGAGAGCTGGGCTGGGACAGCCTGGACAAGAGAAGGCTCCTTAAGGGGAGACCTTAGAGCAGCTCCAGTGCCTAAAGGGGCTACAGGAAACCTGGAGAGGGGCTTTGGAAAAGGGATGTAGGGACAGGACAAGGGGAATGGCTTTAACCTATCTGGGGTTCTGTGAAAGCTTTATTCTGAGAGACATATTCCATTGTATGACCAATTTAAAAGGAATTTTGAAGTCTGGCCCATTAATTGTGACTACACAAAATAATTCTATTACTTTTTCAAATCCCTCTTGCCTATGCAAAGCTCCATGCAGGACAGCGTGAGCTGTGCCTGCAATCCCCACTCACAGTAGTGTGCATGTGGTGTGTGAACTTAACAGAGGTCTTTATATGAGGAGAGTGACACTTCCCTACCAATGTATCTACATTGGGTTTTATGGATTAGAACTGCTCCATCTGCATAACAGCCCTACAGGCACTTGGAAAGAGGTGAGTATCTTCAGTGTTAGTAGTAGGTCTGCAGCAATGAGCAGCAACCCCTGGATTCTAACACTCAGAACTTTGCCAAGCTGAACACTGATGTATTTGCTGAGCTGCTGTTCCATCCTGTGTTCTGTTCTTAGCTGGGTTTGCTGACAGACACATCTTTGCACAGTCATTCTTATCTTCACTGTCGCAGGTGCTTTGCCTTGTGCCTCAGATGTGAAGAGTCACTCAAGTAAACCCAACAGCATGATGTGAAAACTGTGATTTGTGTTGTTTCATCCATTCCTTGCAATTCATCTTTGTAAAAGGACAGTTCGAACTCTGACATTTCCTTATTGTCACGTTTCCCCTTCCTTCCTTAGCAGCCCTGCGCTGTGGTCCATGCGCTGGTACAGTTTGATTCTCTTGGTTGCAAGTGGTTGCTCGGCACAGATTAAAACCATAGGAAATAATCTCATACACACAGTGTGGGATCAGACGAGGCTCCACTGGATCCCTCTCATCTTAACAGCTCTTGTTTCCCCTCTGAATGCACATTGAAAAGAAAGCCCAGCTTTGCTTTCTCATGGAAGCTCCAGCAGTTCTGGGTGTCTTTTCTCCTGGGAATGTTCTTTTGGTGTTCCTGTTGCCAGACTTATGGTGTGATGGGTAAGAATCTGACAGAGTCACACGAGGTTAAAGATGTCCCTTTGGAGTGAAAGCACTTGTCCAAAGTTAGTGACAGCTGTGGTTTAGGATATTGCTTGTTTAATTTAAGTTCAGTTTAATTAAGTAGCTTTATAAAACACAGCAATTACTCTGGTGGACGTTCAGGGTTTCAAAGCAACAATTCTTGAGGCGATCTCCATTGAAGACTTTGCCCCCCAAATGCAAACGCGCACTTGTGGTGTACTGGGATCCTCCCACCAGCATCAAAAGCAGGAGGAAATCCATAGGGTTTACTATGTTTTGAACGTCATCAAATCCCCAGGCTTCTCAAGAAGGATGGGGAAGAACGTGGTCCTCAACTGGGGTCCACCTCCGAGCACTGGCAGCAATCCTGTGTTGTTTAAAGGTTTCCCATCACAAGTGTGTATGAGGTGGTGGCAATGGGAAGTCAGTCTCTGGAGAGAAGCTTGTAGCTGTTTTCATGGCTTTTTGTGGCTTTTGGAGGGCCGCAGATGGGACAAGATGTGGCTCATGGTCGCTTGAGGCTAGGCAAAGGGGGGGATGTAATATGGAATAAGCAAGCTCCAAAGGCAATGCAAAGCCTCAAAGATAAGCGTATCAGGACTTAAGAGCTGTTAGAAAGCAAGGAGCTGCTCGAATTAGGAGCACGGGTGGCAGGCACTGTACAAGTCGTGATGGATCTGGGAACAGGAGTGAGGAATATGTATTGTTCTCCAGCTTTCTTTTGGGGGGGTGTTAATTCATTTTCCAGATCTGTTGTGTTAGAGCCAAGGACAAAGTTTGTGGCCCATGAGCTGGGAGATGAGGAAGGTGCAAAAGCCTCTTAAGCACCATCGTTTCTAACCAGACAGGGTTTGCTTTGCTGTTTGTGATACACAGTTTTGGTTCAGTAAGTAGTAGCTTTATCTTTGAATGTGTTTTACTTGCAGCACTGAAGGAAGTTCTGCATCCACTCCTAGTTCCGATTTGGTTGTGGGTGTCACGTGCAGGGGAGGATGGCATTGAGAACCCTCCTGAAGAGATGGATGTCTTGGTAGGGCTGCCTTCATTTAACAGGACCTGGGGAGCTGAAGCTGTTCGTGTCCATGGAGGAGCTGGCGTGTTATTGGGACAGGCTGTCGTTCTCCTGGTGCCTTCACATAACACCAAGACATACAGAATGCTATTTCTGTACATCCCCTAAATGTAGGAGCTGAAAATGGGTCAGTACATCTTGTTCAAAGGAACAGAGTCGGCATACAGGTTAGAGGGAAGCTGTAAAAGCCTGTAAGGGGGGGAATTGAGGCAGGCTTACCATGGACAAAGAAAGAAGACAGGATAAAAGTTCCCAGGGGATTTGATTTGCCAGGTATTTCTATCCCTTCTTGGATCTAGGTTTTTTGTGGTTATTGTCTCTTTAATGGGATGCTGCAGTTTTGCCTCATCACTGACCTCAGGGAGCCTAGCTGGTGGAGCAGAGCATAGAGAGAAGGAAAGAGGAAGTGGAGAGCAGGAATGCCACAATGAGGAGCAGCGAAGTGCACAAGCATCCCGCCGGGCTTTGATTTCTGCTGCCTTACGCCTCAGAGAGGTTTGCACCAGCTCTCAGGAGCAAGATGCACTTGACCTTCTCTTCAGGACGAGTTTCCCAGTTGAAAGTCTATTCTTCAGAGAAGCCTGATTTCTTTTTTCCTCCCTTTTTTTCCTTTAAGGTATTGTTGTTCTCATTAGAACCTCAGCTTCTCCAGGAAGGTGGAAGTCTGACTTTGTGGCAGACAGGGTGAAGGCAGTGAAGGAGGTGCATGTGATCCTACATGGATTGTGTGGATGTGAGCTGCACAGCAGGATGCTCAGTCCTGAGACTTATGTTTTAGGTGAACCTCAGACCTCTAAAAGAGGCTTTCAGAGCCTTCCAACTCTGTGCTGTTAACTAGTTATATTTTGTTGTTGACTTATCCAGAGGAGGCCATGGAGATGCTGTGAGGGCTGGAGCAGCTCTGCTCTGGAGCCAGGCTGAGAGAGCTGGGCTCGTTCAGCCTGAACTGGAGAAGGCTCCCTAAGGGGAGAGTTTAGAGCAGCTCCAGTGCCTAAAGGGGCTGCAGGAAAGCTGGAGAGGGGCTTTGGACAGGGGCCTGTAGGGACAGGACAAGGGGAATGGCTTTAACCTGCCAGAGGGGAGATTGAGATGAGCTCTTAGGCAGATGCTGTTCTCTGTGAGGGTGCTGAGGCGCTGGCACAGGGTGCCCAGAGAAGCTGTGGCTGCCCCATCCCTGGCAGTGTTCAAGGCCAGGTTGGACACAGGGGCTTGGAGCAAGCTGCTCTAGTGGAAGGTGTCCCTGCCAGTGGCAGGGGTTGGAACTGGATGAGCTTTCTGCGTAAAAAGATGTCTTTCTTTGTAAAGCTATTATTTTGAATAAGGGACTAAACCAAAATCTGCCTTACAATCAGTTTTTCCACATAAGTACCCATTTTAGCTCTTTGCTGGCTGTCTTTATGATTTCCTAAGGAAAAAGTTCTTTCATGAGAGTTAAGCAGTGATTTCATCACTCCTTTTCTTTCCTCTTTCAGTGCATTCGTGGAAGAAAAGCAACTCTAGAAGAGCTGCAGACAGTCCACTCTGAAGCCCATACGCTGCTGTACGGCACAAACCCTCTGAACAGACAGAAACTGGACAGCAAGAAACTTCTAGGTATTGTCTCCTTCCTCACCCCTAGCGTTCACACTGCTGTCCTCAGCCCTGCTGGGCACTCACTTGGTGATAGCCATATGAAAGCATCTCCAGAAGCAGTTCCCAAAAGAATCCTTCCCATCTCCGCTCAATGTCTGCTTGAGAGCAGTGCAAGAAGCATCTTCCTTTCTTCAGGTAGATCCCTGAGCCCTAGATAGATAGCGAAAACTTTGATGTCTTCAAAACCTAAAAGGAGGTTTCCCTGAGGAGGAATGGTAATTCAGGTGTTTTTCTTTTATGCTTGGACACTCTTCGCTGCACGTTAGAATGTTGCCCATTGCTACGTAGGAACTGGTACACCATAGTAAGGACCTGCAGCACCAACCAGCTGCACAGACATCAGCAAAAGGCTGTCAGTTCTCTATAGATAAACCACAGGAGAGTAACAGGGGCCTCTTAGTCTTGCATTTGTTTGATTTGGCTTAAGTTTGTTTGTCCCTTTCACTGGACACTGTCTCCTCCTGAAACAGGGCTGCATCTGTCATAAAATACAGGCATTTTCCCTGCAAAAACCATAGGGAATGGTTGTTCAGATAACTAACACCCTCCAGCCATCAAACCCCATTGATTCTAGCACCTCACCTCTGTGGAGTCATCACCATCATCATCTCCCTTTGTGCCTTTGTGATAAGCTGGAGGGGCAGTTTGGGAAGTTCTCCTGTGAGGGTCAGCACTTCTGCAACCTAGAAGCTGAGGAAGTTTATTTTTGAGATTAGCTTGACTTCGGACAATATAAAAAGAGAATTAACTTGATGGCCTACGGGATGGAGTAGTCACAGCAAAAGAGCTGGAAAGCTTTTGCAGGTATTCAGTATGTACATTGGATCCCCAAAGAGGAAAGCTATTAGCCAGTTGGTTAAACATGGAATTAGCACTGTATTTATAGCTAATTTACCACCTCTTTAAAATCCAGAGAAACAAAAAGTAGATACATCTGCCTGAAAAAACGCACAATTCATATGTAAATTTTAAAGCATTTACACTCTCACATCCTTGGTAGTGTAAAACTCAAGGCAGAAGGTCGGGTCTCCAGGATCTCCAATAGGAAGGGCTTTCCAGTAGCTCTTAGCTAAGCTTAGACCTTGTTTCCCAAACCCACTTGGCAGCATTTTAGCCTTGAGCTGCTAGCAGTGGAACTCACTGCCAGCTCGCATGGCCATCCTTGCCCAGTGATGGAATGCTTCTTCCTACTGCCCCGTTCTCGTCCTGTAGCACACTGAGCTGTGCATGGGCTGCACTGACACTTGTGTTGAGCACAGAGCTTGGAGGGAGAGCAAACAGCTTCACACCGTTCAGTTTGGCTGACAGGCAACGAGACAGAAGAAGTTGATGGCTTGAAAGAGAACCAACATTAAGGCTTTGAGAAAACCAGAGAAAATCTGGAGGGCTCATTTTGCATCTGTAAGAGGGTTCACATCATTTTCTGGGCTTGCAGATGAGCAAATCATCCTTCAAATTCTGCAGGTTTATTAACTGGATCCTGAAACAAGAAGATGCTGTCTCATGTCTATCACCACCCTCAGTGTATGATTTGTACATGTGCCTGGCTGAGATGTGTGCACAGCACCCAGAGAGAAGTTCTGCTTTGGAAGCAGGGTAGGAAGGGTGATGCTAGCCCTAAAACTAGTTAACTTAATGACTTCCACAGTGCTGGAGCTGAGCAAAGGTAACAGCCACTGATGTGCTGGGGGAACCTCCCTGAGAAAGAGGTGAGCAAGCCTGGAAGCAGCCCCTTCTTCAGCCTGTTGAGAGTTTAGAAGGCTTTTAAATATACAAACCAGCTTTCCAGGGTTCTTTTAAGTACAATAGAGGTTAAATGCATGGCAGGTTTGAAGTCTGAGACCAAAGCTTTGTGTGAGGCTCACATATGCAAATGGAAGTTTGTTAGACCTGAGTGTCTTGACATATGTACCACTCTGGTGGCTGACTCCATGTAAACTCTTTGCCTTTGATATGTCTATGAGGGGAAGAAAAAGCATGAGAAACCTCAGCCTAAAAGGAAGAGCTTGTAAAGCTGGGGGATGAAAACAGGGGACGTTTCTTCTTAAGCTTCTTCAAATGCTAAGGGAGATGTCTCTTCATCTGGCAGTTCTTTAGGAGAAAGCAGGAAGGGGGTAGATAGGGGGTACAGAATTGTAAGCAGTCTTCCTTGTGGCTCTGCTGATTCCTTTTACTGCTGCACTTGTCCTGTAGCTGCCCACTTCTGAGTCTTACTCCTTTCTCAAAGAGAGAAGTCTATAGAAGAGACTTTCAACAGAAGCCCAGTGCTGATGTTGGAGTTACTTTCCCCACATGGACCTTGAGCATCACAAAGATCTGCTTTGCTGTGGTTTATTGGCTGGGTTTGAACATGGTGGCCTTCAAGGCAGCTTGCACAGCTCTACCCCTGGAAGTGTTGCTAAAGCCCTTGGAAGTCTGAGGATGGAAAATAGGAATCCATTTCTCATTTGGCAGTGTAAAGCTTTGGAACCTGTTGAACAAGTTTAAACTTGGGCAAACAAGGCTGCTTTTGATTTGGAGAGAGCAATGAGAAATTGTTTTCAAGAAGATAAATATCAAAGTAATGGTTGGATTAGCAGTGAAGGATGTGACAGGAGGTCCGAGGCAGGATGATCTAAGAACTTTCATGTGGATCTAATCAGAGAGTGAATCTTGCTGTGCACTCAGATTCATAGTACAGATGCATTCACTCTGCTGTCAGTCACAGGGGGTAACATGTGTGTCTGCAACGTGTTTGACACCAGCATGGTCCTCAGCAACGTCTGTCTGCTGTCATGTCTAATTCATGCTCTACAAAGCTGGTACTTAGCATTTAAGGGAATTCATTCTTTCAGTATAGACATGACCAGGATAAGAACCTGGTTTGGTGGGAGAAAAATCCAATTCAACCAATTTATTTCACCATTAACTTTAAATAGGTCTCAAGTCAATGAACCTCAGGCAGTGTACTCCAGATCTTTTACAGTGTCTGCATGCACAGATTTCCTTCTCCCTCTTTGCCTGGGGTGTGTAGGCAAGTGCACAAGTCGTACACATAGGTTGGTGATGGATGTGAGACAGCGTATGCTTGTTTCAGTGTCTGGTTTATAAACCATGGAGGATGATTTGCTCATCTGCAAGTGATGTGAAGATTGTTACAGATGCAAAATGAGCCCTCCAGGTTTTCCTCTGTTTTTCTCCCAAGTTTTAGCGTTGGTTTTACTCTTTGAGTTGGAACACGTTTGCTTTGCTTTACCACTGGTTTATTTTCTTGTCTTCCTCTTTCCTGTGCTCCAGAGTCTTCTAGGAACAGCTGATGACAAATAATTAGGGTGGGTTTATGATTTCCTATCCTCTTTCAGTTGAAAGGGGTTAAAATGTTCATGCTGAGCAGTTGTTGGTAGCATCTCAATCATTTATAGGCAGCGTGAGTGCTTGAGGCGTAGGACAGCACACAAACCTTGCATATAAAGCAGCGATTTATAGAAGGCTTTTATACTGGGAAGGCTTTTAAACAAGCCGAAGTGCGTATATTGTGTATGGATGCATTGCAGTGGGTTGGCTGTGCGTTTCCTGAGAACTGTGTTTGGAAAGATTGCAGCACTGCCATCAAATTGGGGCAAAATCTGGTGAACTTTGACTTCTTGACTTACAGGGTCCCTTTCTTGGTTGTTTTCCTACAGGTTCCCTAACATCGATGTTTGTCAGGCTTCCTTGCGGTGGTGTCGGTGTGAGTACTCTCTTTAATGTGTAAATAACGTCCTGTTTGTTCTCCCCAGCCCCATTGGTACCAAAAATCCTTGCTTTGCGTTCCAGCCAGTGGGTAATTGCAACCAGATGTCACCCATAAACAGGGTCTGCCTGGGGTGCGGGGTTGCCGCAACAGCCTCACGTGTCTTTCTTCAAAAGCAGCGTGAAGATGTTGAAGCTATTTTGGAGCACTGAAGTGTGTGTGACATTCATAGGCATGTTTTGTCTCTGGCTTTTAGGAGGAGAAACCTCATTTCCCAGGCAGTCATGTTTGATGGCTCAGAGGTTACTAGATTTGAAAGCAGCCCTTACATCCAGTAATGCTTTCGGCATAGAATGCAGGATGTGCTTTTCATGCTGCTCGTGCCGCGTAGGTGTTTCATCTCCAGTATTTGTACTTCAGAGCTGCCTGCCTCCTCCTGCAGGTGGAAAACATATTAAGCAAATAGTGATATTGAAGGACAGTATTGGGGAAATGCCTGTAAATAGCAAGTTGCTGCATTTGGGTCTGGGCTACATTACTGTCCTCGAATGTAACGTCTCACAGGTTATGCGGCACAAGGGAATTGTAGGCTTCAGTATTTGGCATCTTCCTCCAGGACAATCACATGTGGATTCGGAAGGAGGTGACTAAAATATCCCTCCATTCATCACAGCAAAGCTGAACGTTAGTTTTGATCTGTCAAGAATCTATCTCATAAAGCAACTTTCTCTTGTTGTTTGTTCCCGTAAGGCTGAAAAACCCCAATGCCATGCAAATACCCAATGTCAAAGGTTTATGTTGTTGTTCTTTGAAGCCTGAAAGCTTGAAAGTTTCCCTTTCAAGTCAGACTTTCTGCTCTAAAGTTTCTGTGCAGGGTGACAGTGGAGAAAATCCCAGAGAACAGGAAGGGGAAAGAATGAGAAGAGACAATAAAAGGCATTGTGTTTGAAACCTCGCAGTGGTAGTTCTCAGGCATAATTGAGGCTCGTGAGTTGAATTTGGAGGTCTGGATTCTGTTATGGAAATGAAACAAAATTGTTTTCTTCCTGAGTCTTTGCAAAATCGCTGCTTTGAAAATTATCCCGTCAAAAAAGGAGGGGGAATAGAAAAGCAAAGCCCAAAACAAGAATAATCGGCATTTATTCCTACCGCCACGCGGGGAGAGATTTCATTCTGTATTGTAAATATGCTGCAGCCTCCTAATTCATGGCAAATTTTTGGCTGGAGTTTCAAAGGGTTGCATTTACTCTGCCCTGCAGTCAGGCATGCCATTCAAAGCAGAAATTATCATTTGCAAATGAAGGCTGAAGGGTAACAAGTCGAGACAGTGCCTGAGCCTAGCGCGGGCCCACAAGTCTTGCATTAAATACCAAGTCAAGGCAGGAAACGCCATGGTGCTGGTATTATTGATATGCTCCTAAGGAAGATAGAGTTTACAGTTAACTTGCTGGTTAAATATTCAATAGTCACTATTAAATAAGCCATTTGCTGTCTTTTGTCCAGCGCTTTAGCAGTCTTAGCAGATAATTCACATGTTTTTTAGGAAAAGCTTTTTAAACCCAGTAATTTACTAATAATAATAGAATGCATTGGGTTGCAAAGGACCTTAAAGCTCATCCAGCTCCAACCCCTGCCATGGGCAGGGACACCTTCCACTAGAGCAGCTTGCTCCAAGCCCCTGTGTCCAACCTGGCCTTGAACACCGCCAGGGATGGGGCAGCCACAGCTTCTCTGGGCACCCTGTGCCAGCGCCTCAGCACCCTCACAGGGAAGAACCAACCTGGGCTTCCCCTGTTTCAGTCTGAACCCATCACCCCTTGTCCTATCGCTACAGTCCCTGATGAAGAGTCCCCCTCCAGCATCCTTGTAGCCCCCTTCAGGCACTGGAAGCTGCTCTGAGGTCTCCACACAGCTTCTCTTCTCCATTCTGAACAGCCCCAGTGTTCTCAGCCTGTCTCCATACGGGAGCTGCTCCAGCCCCTGAGCATCCTCATGGCCTCAACTATGTGATAGTCAGATCTATTCATAAAAATGGTTTTTTGTTGTTCTGCTTGGATTTCCTTCCCCAGTAACCTCCGTGACTGTGTACTGGTGTTGATTTCATGGCTGGTGCAGGAAAACATGATCTTCACTGCTATGGGGATAAATATTATACTATAAATATTTAAATATTATATTTATATTAGATAAATATTATATAATATTATCTATATTATATAATATATACAGCCCAGCTGTGTATTTGTAGGGAAAATGAGGCTACAGTACCAAACCATTGGCTAGAGCATAGTGTGCTTCCCTTTTGTATGTCCCGTGGATGGGTTGAGCATAGACCATCTCCTTTGGGGTAGAAGATCCATGCAGTGAGCTCATGGAGTCCTTTCCATCCCGTTTTATAGTGTCTTTCGGAGTGTGAGATGAGTCAAGAAAGTGGGCTGAGCGGCATGGTGTGGTTATTGAAGAAGCAGAGGGAAAGCTGTCACCTTTGTTAGCATGCCAGTTCTGTGACACAAGTTGCTCTTGATTTGATTTGCTATGGGAACCTGTTAGAAGCAGCCCTGTAGTGGGGTCTTAGCTGGGGCCATAGAGCACGCCTCGCAGGAGCAGCTGAAAACCAAGTTCTTTTCTGCACCAAAGATGGGTTTGAGACAAATATAATTCCTTTTTTTCTTTTTTTTTTTTTTTTTTTTTTGAGGAAATCAGAAAAGGGAATTTAAATAAATCAGAGCCGAGGGTAAAGCATCAGTTAGGAAGGATTTTAGTGGGAGAGGAGGTGTCATGTAAATGTGAGAAGTTTTAGCATGCAAATGCTGCTGGGGGCTGGAGTGCTTGTTGTGGTGTACTGCAATGATTTCAAGTTGTTCTAGCAAGAGAGTTTAACGGGTGTTTTTCTGCTGTTGCTTTTCAGGGCCTTTTCAGGTTGCAGGGTGGCCAGATAGCTTTTCTGTATGGATGAGTTTCTATATAGTGATGGAGTTTTATTTTGAGATTGCCATGTTAGCAGAACATAACTCATTGCTAAGCAGTCATAGAATCATAGAATAGTCAGGGTTGGAAAGGACCTTAAGATCATTCAGTTCTAACCCCCTTGCCATGGACAGGGACACCTCCCACTAAACCATGCCACCCAAGGCTCTGTCCGACCTGGCCTTGAACACCGCCGGCGATGGAGCATTCACAACTTCCCTGGGCAACCCATTCCAGTGCCTCACCACCCTTACAGTAAAGAATTTCTTCCTCATATCCAGTCTAAACTTCCCCTGTTTAAGTTTGAACCCGTTACCCCTTGTCCTCTCACTACAGTCCCTTATGAAAAGTCCCTCCCCAGCATCCCTATAGGCCTCCTTCAGATACTGGAAGGCTGCTCTGAGGTCTCCACACAGCTTCTCTTCTCCAGGCTGAGCAGCCCCAGTGTTCTCAGCCTATATTCGTATGGGAGGTGCTTCAATCCCCTGATCATCCTCGTGGCCTCATCTGGACAGTCCCTGTTTTCTCTTCTTCAAAGTAGAGAAGGCTTTGGAGAGGCAGCCCTGGTGCTGGGAGAGGTTTGAGTAGGCTCCAGTCGCTTTATGGTGGTGACTGTTTCCTGGTAGTGAAGGAACATGAGGTGTAAGTGATGATCAGAGCGCCTTTAGGACATCAGCTTGACCAGAAATGGTTTGCAGCCCAGGTTTGAAGGAGAAGAAGTTTATTTCTTCCCTGTGAGGGTGCTGAGGTGCTGGCACAGGGTGCCCAGAGAAGCTGTGGCTGCCCCATCCCTGGCAGTGCGTTCGTAAGCAAGTGTCCTTTGCTGATGTTATTAAAGCAAATGCTGATGGTCATCAAAGCAGAAGCTGCCTGCAAAGAAATAAGGGTGGTGTTATGATAATGAGAAACTAAATAGTGATGTAGCACATGAAATTCAGTGTTGGATGCAAAATAATGCCTGTGGGTAGGAGAAGGACTGGCCTGGAGCAGGTAAAAGGTCATTGATTACCGTTGCTTTGTAATTCAGGAGCTGAAAGTGCCAGGTAATATTATGGTCTGGAAAGCTTGAAAGCAGGTTCTTTTTCTGCAACCAGTTAAACACCATTGTCTTACTTAGGACTTTTATGTAGATTAAAAGAGCAGATGAATCTGAAAGGCAATGGAGGGCAGTTTATGGGGAAGAAGCCCATGAAGAGCTGTTAAGAGCCAGGATGAGGGATGAAGTCCTGAGTTCTTACCAGCCAGCAAAGCAGAGCAACTTAAAGAGTGTGAAGGAGCAGGAAAAAGTTTAGAGCAAGTTGCTTCATCACACAACGCTTTTCAATCTCTCTCTTTAAAAATGAAGTCACAGTGGCTTGAAATCTATGAGAAAAAGGGTAAATTTGTTCCCTGGTGCTTGGAAACTCTTGTCAGTTCTTTCTCCTCACTGGTTTGCTTAGTACGAGTGAAGCCTTAACATTGCTGTAGCTGACACTGCCAAACTTCCTCCCATCTGCAGGCTTCTGATCATAGCAAGAAGGGAATAAAGCACAGAAGCATTTATATCAACAGATGTGAGCTCTGATTTAAGCAACAGTAATTTATTCCTACTGTTCCTCAGCAGCACCTGCAAGTGCACTACTTGGGACGTTACTTTCACTCCTCTGCAGCGCACGCTCTTTCCTTAATGTAGGGCTTACGTGCGCCGTTACCTAATCCAGGATAATTAGAAGAAGATTGCTGGGCAAGGAGTTGAAGCTTTGAAAAGCAGATTTGCATCCAACTTCTTGGAAACACTCAGAGGCTTGATGTTATGGTAGCTAATAACTTAGTTTTCTTTGGTGTGAATATTTTCTTCTTCCGTGGAATGGAAATGAGAAGAAACAAATGAACAAGTCTTAGAAGAACAAAATAGGAGTGCGGTTGTTTAATCAGTGCTTAAGAGCAGGAGGAGATGTGGTTAAGTAAAGACAACTGGCTGGCAGCACAGATAATGTGTGCTGCTGTTGCCTCAGTGTGATGATAAGGGGTAACGAGGGAAGAGCACAACTCCTTTGCTCCTCTTAGCTTCAAACGCTGCAAAGCAGCACTACAGCTTGTCTCTACCTGTCCCTAGGCTTAATTTCTTATCTGCATAGCTCTTCAGCTGAAGAAATAATGAAACCTTTTATAAGGCACTCATTTCGCTTTGAAGGGTCTGCACATGAGTGTATAGAAGGGTATACAGTGGGAGCAGGAACCTTATCATGTATATTAATAAAGACTTCCAGTTTATAAGGAAGGACAAAGTCTTTTGGTTTTCACCTTGAAGCATCTCAGACATTGCTCGTAGAAGAGAGCCTGTGTCAAGCTGTTGACCCTTCCTGCTCTGCATTCCCTCCTCATTTGCTAATAGTGGTACATGCTGTGAATGTTAAGAGCCTCCAGCAGGTCCCAGGCGCTGAATAACCTCTCCCCACCTTTAAAGGAGCCCTCTCCTATGGGCTCATCTAACAGAAACAGCAGCTTCTGTATTAGAATGAGCAAGGCATTATTATTCTCAAGAAGAGGAGAGTGCCAACCAGGACAACGGCTCCTCATCCAACAGCAGCAGATGTGGAAGACTCAGTATCTCTGACGCAGTTGTATCCTCCAGCTCGGGAATAAAAAGAGGAATATACACTGCTGGATCCACACAAAGCAAGAAATATGCTTCCTCTTTCTGTAAAGTCCTTCCAGATGGTAAGGCTTGATGTGCTGTCCCAGCAACAACTCCTGTGATGGCAGCTACATCAAAGAGCTCATAGGCAGGGAAAGCCAAATAGCGTCTCGCCTGTAATGAACTTCAGAGTTCAGGAATGATGGAGGGGTCAACAGCAGCCTGTGCACCAAACAGCAGCAGCTTCAGAGCTGGAGAGCAGTCCAGCTCAGGGCCACATTAATAACGTTTTCCTCCATGGCAGGGTCTGCACCCCCCCTGCTGTGGAGCGCTGATGGCTTCAGCAGGACTGTTCAAACACTTACAGCCTCACAGATGATGAAGTGCTGCCTTGGAGGAGGGCCCAGTGGTCTCCAGGCATCCATTCCAGGGGAGGTGGCTGGGTGTTAAATCCTTATCTTGGAGATGCTTGAACATGGGATGGGGCAGTGGAGAGCTTGAGGGCAGCAGTGGACATCTCTGCACTGGGAGCTGAGTGTGGGGGCACGGCAGAGCCCTTGACCTTGGTTCTGGGTTACAGGTTGAGTGCTTTTATCCAAGTGCTTAATTTCTTTCTGGCCCTTTAAACCCACCCTGTGCTGCCCTCCGTCAAAACAGGTGTGGTGCCTGGTTTCTGCAGGCATCAAAGGGCCTGAACATAGCAGTGCTTGTCTCAGGCACTGGTGACTTCTGCATGCCTTATAAAGGGGAAGACTGGCACAAATTGATGGCTGAGGAGATCCAAGGGTCTGTTGGTCTCCTATGTAAAGCCATGCTTTGGACATGTGAATTGTGGTGTTCTGTGTTTCCATTCCTCTGGTGCTTCACAGTGAATGAAGATAGCCCTCTGCAATTCTGCGTCCATGGAAGGGGCCTGATACTTGCTGTAGCCAGGCAGAAGCTACTGGTGTCCTGCAGCATTTTCTTTCAAGACCAAGATGAGTTAGATATGCTTAGAGATGGGCTAGATATGCTCGAAGATGGGCTAGATACGTTCAAAGGTGGGCTAGATACTCTCAAAGATGGGTTAGATAGTCTCAGAGATTGGTTAGATACTCTCATACCACAGGTAGTCACTGTAGGGCTTTTCCACCAATGCGGTGGCTTTCCTCAGTCTGAGACAACGCATATATTGGCAGCATTACTGCACAGAGGTGGCTTTCCGGTGTCCTTCAAATGCTTTCTGGGTTTACTGTGACTTTGAAAGCATCCTCAGGGCAGATGCTGCCAGAAGCCATCCCTGATGACAGACCTGGGACTATTTCCACTGGCTTTAGCACGGCGGTGAAGGAGGTAGACCAGTCTCCTATGGGGCATCTCCAGTGAGTAGACTGGATGCTAGACAAAGCAATCTCTTTCTTTCCTTCTCTGTTGGCGTTGTTTCCATAAATAAGCTCAACACAGTCATGGGTGAGAAATAGCTGGTGATCCTTTGCATTGAGACACGTTGCATGGGTCTGATGACATGGGTGCAGTGAGGAGATCCAGAGCTTCAGCCTGGAAGACAACCCCCCAGGAGCCCTCCTTCCCCCTCTGCTCTATGCAGAGTCACAGCTGAGTGGCAGTAAATGAAAGAACAGGCATTCCATCACGTACCTGCAGACTTACCTTGTTGGGGTGAATGTGGTAAAAGCCAATGCTTCTCCCTTTGTGTTGAAATTAGGACATGATCTCATAGAATAACGACCTGGGGATGTCTGCAGAACGCCTTGCCTTGCCCTGGCCTGTTTTGCATGTTTCTGGGGGGAAACCATTGAGGATGGTGGTCCTGTCAAGTACGGAGCATGGAAGTAAATGTCTGTAGTCAGCAGCTCAATGGTGAAGGTCTGTTGTTAGCTTTGATGAGACAGGGTAGAAGGATGGCTCCCCAGGGAAGCTGCCGGCAGCATAACCTTATTCTGGCAGTCCTGGCCAGGCATCTTTTAAACATCCACTATTAAACATCCTTCTCTATTGTGTGTGTTTTATTTTATAGAATCATTGAATGGTTTTGTAAACCTCTATTTCATCTGGGTTCAGTTTCCTTTAGCAATTAAAAGAGAAATACTTACACCATGGTGTTGATAGAAGTTACTGGTTGGAGATACCTGTAACTTTACAGTGCTGGAGATGCTGAATTTGCTCCTCTGTTACAGCATTGACCCTTTAGCATTGCAGAGCTGTTGGAAATGATCATCTCTTGAGTGTCATTTGGTTGGATGGAGACACAGTAGTGGTGATGTTACACTCATCAGTGGGGTCCAGCCCTGGTACTGCCTAGATCAGTTCTGCAACCTAATGCATTTAAATTTAATGTGTATAATGCATTTATGCATTCAGTACAGAAGAAGAACTCTTTTATAAACTGTGGGTCTCTGTTTCCTGGCTGCCCTTGTTGCTCCTAAACGTGGTTCCTGTGTGTCTCCCTTAGGTTGACAGTGACACCATTTGGAATGAAGTTCACTCGTCTGGCGCTGCTCGCCTGGCTGTGGGCTGTGTCATTGAGCTCGTTTCCAAAGTAGCCACAGGAGAACTGAAGGTTGGTATGAAAATAACACTTGGCTTTGATATAGGCTCTGTACAGGACTCTGCTCAGGGCTGTGATATGCAGGAGGTCCAGTTAGCTTCATTTTAATGGCACCATCTGGCTTTAGTCATAAAAATCCTTGAGGATATCAGCAAGTGAACAACAGGCTCCTGGAGAATGTTCTTATGCACTGATTAAGAGTAAGAAAGAAACCAGAGCAGCAAAAGAAATCACTGTTCCGGTGTTATCTGAGGGTCTTGTTGTTGCCTTCAGCCAGCCCCTTTGCTGTTTCAGTGACCTCATGAAGAATTTCTCTTTCCCTTGAATAAAAGGAAATGCTGCACCAACCGGTTTCTGTACCATTCATGTGGATGTTTTTCCCCCCTCCAAAACGAGGGAGAGTGTCATCCACTTGTGAGAAAACCGTCAAGAACAGCTACACAGTTCAAAGCAGAACTAATGCTTCCGTTCTTGGTGCTCTAAACCTTCCTTTCTGTCTCTTCTTCCTTACGTTTCATGTGTAGAATGGATTTGCTGTTGTTCGGCCTCCGGGTCACCACGCAGAGGAGAGCACACCCATGTAAGTATGCATATGTTCTTCAGTGTTCGTCTGTTGTGGGAGCTGCAGCTGGAAATTAGGGAGCGGGTTAGGTTTTCAATACAGAACATCTTGCTTATTGGTATGTAAGACAGTTTTATAGTCAAAGCTCCCAGTAATTCTCTGGAAGAGGGCAAGATCCTGCTTAGTGGTTTTGGGTGGATATTTTTGAGCCAGAATCAGCACCGGAGTCATGCTTTGAAAAAGAACTGATGCTTTTAATTGCTTTGACCTCGTGAATTGTTTTATATTCAATGTTAATGGCTTGTCCGATGTGAAGAAAACAAGGATACCCAACTAACGGTGGTAGTAGCAAATATAACTCTGCCGTGTGGTCACAACACTGAATTCGGAGAGTGTCAGAGTAGGAAGGCTTCACGTAGCAAAAGCTCAAGT
Organism: Ara ararauna; assembly: GCA_028858755.1. Taxonomy (NCBI): domain Eukaryota; kingdom Metazoa; phylum Chordata; class Aves; order Psittaciformes; family Psittacidae; genus Ara; species Ara ararauna. The sequence goes on from CM054381.1 coordinate 6,853,297, forward strand.
TGACCGTCTTGCATATGTTTAATATAGCAGGGCTTTTGCCATCAGGCTGTTCTCAAATCAAGGTCCTATGTATAAATCATGTTGGCTTTGTGTATCTGGCTTAATGTGTGATGAAGTTTCATGTCTTGGGTGCTTCAACACTCTTTGGTGGGAGATGAGTGCTTGCTGTTGAGTTCTTCTTGACCCAGCATTGAGCACTTCTATCTTCCAGGGAGGGAAGAAGAGTTAAGAGCAGAAGAAATCTCTTCCAAATGTGTTATATCGAGATGATAGATGCACTAGGGCCAAGGATATGTAGAATTAACACCTCTCCTTTCCCTCTCATCACCTCCAGGGGGTTCTGCTATTTTAACTCCGTGGCAATCGCAGCCAAGCTGCTCCAGCAAAGACTGAACGTTAGCAAAATCCTTATAGTGGACTGGGTGAGTAAATGCCTGGTTTTACCCTCCAGGAGAGCAGGTGGATATTGTTCTGGGGTTTTTATCTTGCAAGGGCAACCCTGGCTTTGTCAGACAGGGAAAAACCAATGTTGCCTATGGTCTGCAAGCCAAAATTTGGGGTTTTTTTCAAGTTTGGGGCTTTTTTCCATCAAAGTGTTTTAATAAAAGAAAAATTCCATAGTTTCGAAAATAAAATTGTAATTAATAAGTAGTTGCTTTCCAAAACAAGCCCATAACGCAGTCTCTAGGATGGGTAACAGCAAAGCGTACTGCATTATGGTTATTTATTAATGAAGGTTTTGACCCGAACTGTTATGATCCATCCCAGCTTTCTCTGCAAGATGTGAGGACCAGTTACTGAGAGGGACAGGCTGTCTGGCGTGGCTTGACATGGATCTGGACGGTCTCAGCGTCCTGCCTCTAGGCCAGGCAGTCAAAAGTGATCTCTGCATTGAAATGAGATGTATTTATATGGTTGTGAAGGCATTTGAGTTGCTAGGTATCAGCCATGAGTTTTGATTATATTGCCACATATCTCCCATGGGCTAGACCCACAAGTTAAAATGAATACCTTTGGCTTTTTGACTTACTGGGTGGACATCCTTTTCCTCACTTCCCACCAACTGGTTTTCATGTCAGGAAGGGGCATTTTGAAGACCTGTCTTGTTACAGACCACATTTCTGTGCCAAGTAGAAATGCAATAGGGAATCCAGGTAATGGATTTGTGTTGTTTTACCTTGTTGGCTCCAACAGAAGTTTGCTGGGCACTTGTGTCAGTGGTCGCCCCACAGACCCATTAAAGATGCAGACTTGGGGTAACTCATGAAGTGTCTCTCCACCCCCAAGACTGCTATGAATCCAGTTCTCTCCATCCAAGTAAATTGAGCCTATCCTCAGGTTTGATACACATTTAAGATTGTGTTTACCCCAATTTATCCCATGTGTTAAACAAGGAGTGTAACCTGAAGCCAGCTGTGCAAAGCAGGTTACTCTCATTTCCAATCAGCTGCTTCAGCTATAACAGAGAAGCACAGAAAATGAAGCACAGCAGCAAGGAAAGCCCCACCGGATCTAAAGTTTGATGGCTTTAATCTGCATTTTGATTAAGGTACTAACCTCCCTCATATAATGCAATCTCTGTCCCTGAAGGATGTTCACCATGGGAACGGTACTCAGCAAGCTTTCTACAATGATCCTAATGTTCTTTATATTTCACTACATCGCTATGATGATGGGAACTTCTTTCCAGGCAGTGGTGCTCCCGATGAGGTAAGAGCATGGACTGGCATAGCATCCATCTGTGTCTGACAGGACTGGCTATGGGCTGTGATTCAGGTGCCTCCCAGCATCTTCGGGAGGTTCTGCTAGGCTCCTGCTACCTCTCCCATGCTCATGCTTGTTAGTGCCCCTTTGGGAATATATCTGTTGGGTTTGTGTGTTTGGTGCCTTCTTGATCATGTCCTAGCAGCCGTGGGTGGTGGGATTTGAGCACTGGTCACTTACGCTGCTAGATCAGTTCCATCAGTTCCTAGCGGTATCCTCAGAGCCTGCAGCAGAAGGGCTGGGCCAGTGAAGCTGGGAGGCCTTTCTCCTTGAACTCTCGATGAATGCTCCTACATCCATCGCATCCTTCCTTTTCCTCTAGGTTATCAGGAGATACTGTCCTTCCAGAGTGATTTTATCAAAGAGAAATGATATTAAATACTTAGTTTTGGATGCTCTGAGGCGCACCAGGTTACATCTGAAAACTCCTGGAGTTCTTGCCCTGTCAGTTCTATGTTTTCCAATTCAGCAAACGTCCATGTTTCCATTTTGATTCCTAAAGAAACTCAAACGTAACATGATGATCGTAAAAGCCTTTTCCAACCTAGTTGATTCTATGATACTGCTTTGTTCCCTCGTTTGTAGACTGCTGTTGTAGTGAATAAACAGCAGTCCTTTGCAGCAGGCTTCATTTCTGCTTCAAGACCTACTTTTTGGCTGACCTTTTAATGCTCTCATAATCTGTCTTACAAAATACCTACTATCATAAAAGAAACACAAGGCTATACCATCCACTCCAGATTTAACCATTTATAGTATTTTTACTGTGTCATTCCAGACAAAATGGAGTAAAGACTACAAACCAAATTCAGTTAAAGCAGCAGATGGCTGAATAAGCCACTGTGGATGGGTGAATCCCCTGTGGGTTTTGTACCAGTGGTGTTTGCACCAATACAAGGGAGAATATGCGCTAACAGCCCTGCAGCTTTATCTAGCCTGAATCAATACCCATGTATTGTAGAACACCTTAATTTTTGATTTTCAGTTTGCATTCTGTTTTCATATGCAGGGATGTAAGAACCAACCCCACAGAACACAAGCAGGGTGTGTAGGAGCTCAGAGCCCCGTGCTCAGGCTGCTGCAAGGTCCCCGCTTGATGAAGGGACTGATTACGAGCTTTGGGGTTTCGATGTGGATGGGGACAACATGGCCCTGCTGCTTGGCAAACAAATTCCTAGAAACCCCTCGTTTGTGTGTTCAGTTTTTCCCTTTCTCAGGCGTTTTCAGTCAGTGCAGGCAGGGATCTTTGCAGGACATGCAAGGATGAGGGTGTACGGACATTCACCACCCCGATGGCCCTCAAGCAGTGAGAATCTCTGTCAGTCATATTTTTCCCCAGCAGAGGGGGAGCTCACTCTGATTAAAACTGGGTTTTTCTCCCCCAGTTGCAACTGCAGTGGAAGACAGAATATGCTTCTGGTTGGAACTGGATGATCTTAAGGTCCTTTCCAACCCTAACTATTCTATGATTCTATGAAGCTCAAAAAGATGTTGCATGTAACACACTCTCCTGCAGACAAGGAAGAGGAGGCAGTTGATGATGGAGTGGGTTTTGGGTGAGCAGGTCCACAACTCCTATAAAGACCAGAGCATGGAGCTTTATTTTCACTTGTGTTTTTGGGGACCAGGTTGCGTTAGAGGGAAAAATTAACCTCACTGCTACCACGCTATTAAATCAAAATCCATATTCAACTGGAAGGATGTTAAGACAGCTTCCATACTTGTAATTCAGAGTACAATCTCCCTTTTTCAGGTTGGCACAGGAGCGGGAGTTGGTTTCAATGTTAACATGGCCTTTACTGGTGGCCTTGATCCACCAATGGGAGACACGGAGTACTTAACTGCTTTCAGGTAATATTGAAGTTTTCCTCTTAGAAACTTATTGGTTTACCTAAACTGGGTTTCTTTTTCTTTGTGCGGTCCTCCTTAATCTTGAGTTTCTCTCTTGCTGAGTTTAAAAATACGAGATTCATATCCAGTTGCAGTTCCTTTTGGAGTACCAGCATAAAAATAAAGCTGAATTAAGTAAATAGGCTATTTCTGGCCATAAGTGTGGCTGTGGCATTAAAGGACTGACATACTTGCTGCTTAGCACTGATTAATGTATGAATGTAAAACGTCAGCTGATATGAATAAGCTGTTCTGATTTTGGCTCAAAAGCTTTTTACCTCTTTGGGGTGTTTCTATGGGTAAACCCAGCTGATGGGGAGGAGAGAGTCCAGAAGAACTGGACTGTTCTGTCATCATCAGGGACTACAGCGGAAGGACAAGGGGTGATGGGTTCAAACCTGAACAGGGGAAGTTCAGGCTGGATATAAGGGAGAAGCTGTTCCCTGTGAGGGTGCTGAGACGCTGGCACAGGGTGCCCAGAGAAGCTGTGGCTGCCCCATCCCTGGCAGTGTTCAAGGCCAGGCTGGGTCTGTGCTTTTCTTACTGGGTTCTGGTTTCTCCTCAGAAGCAGCATGCTGTGTGTTATGAATAAAAATACAACCATCTCTTAACTAAGTGTTACTCATCACTCACTGTCAGAGTGTGAATGAAGGTAAGCAAAGCTGTGGAGCTGAATTCATGTGTTGCTGGGATATCCTCATTGATGAGCAGTAATAGTAAAGCCAGATATAAACCACTGTGCTGGGTTGTACAAGTATATCCAAGCATGCTCAAAAAACCCCAGGCATCATTTGATTCTCCAAATGGAGGTGGGGATGAAGCCACTTGTTGATGTCCTCCTCATCTTCTTGTTCTGCTCACAGAAGCGTATGATACCTGAGGATCACAGGGAGGTATCTGCGGGGAGTCCTTTGATCTGATCCTTGCTTTCTTCCTCATAGCAGCATCATCAGAAGAGATGCATGAAGCAGAGCACACATTAGCTGATCTACAGTCATGCACACCCAGGTTGTGGTCTCTCTCAGCAGTGTCACTAGGGGAGCACTGCAAGAGTGTTGGCTGAACGTATCTTGCTGCTCTGGGTAGCTAATGGGCAAAATACCCCCATGGGGCAATGTATGTCACTGGCATTCAGGGGCCGTGATGCGTTTGCCAGAGCTTCAGAGAATGGGAAAAGGAAGGTATTAAAAGTAACGGTGGAAGCAGCTTAATACCAAGGTGAAATGAAGGTGGATCTCTGGGTAGAGGAGATCTTGTAAGTAATGCAGTAGTGAATAGAGGCCACTGTGAGACCACACTTTCTTTTCTGATACTCTCTCCAGAAGAACAAATCCAATTCTCTGAGCTGTCGGATATAGAGGCTTTATTTTTCTTAGGCTGTTCAGTTCTACCCCCCAACCCCTGTGCTGTGGGTTCATCCTCTCCAACTGACCTATCTTTTAACAGCTATGGGTTGAAGTGGTTTTCAGTCCTCAAACCAGATTTAGTGCACTTTTGGCGACCACCCTGCATGCATTCACAGAGACACGCACTTGCCAAAACATGGGATGCGAATGAAATACGGCCTTCATGGAAGAGCATTAAAAATCTGGGAGCATTATTTTCTGTCCTTCCTTGTGCACGTATTTGTATTCCATTATAGAGAGCAAAAAGAGCTTTTACTCCTCAGCCTGCCGTTAAAAAGCCTTCAAAGAACGTGTGCGGTTTAAAATCATATCTAGTCAAATAATTGTTGTTTGTGTCGCTGTTTTATTCCTGTTACGGGAAAGCAGCACTTTCCTCCAAAGTGGAAGTCTGTTTATCCCAGCAGTCAACAAGACTGATCTCTTCATTAGAAAGAGACCACGTAGAAGCGTGTTGACAGAGTGACATACTCACTATTAAATACTAATTGAGTCTCAAGGCTGCTGGAAAATTGCTCCGTCTGCACAGTAAGACCTTTGCCAACCATTCCTTAACAGGCAGTGGTGTCTTTTTGCCCAGAGACTGCAGCTATTTGGGGAGCATATTTTGGAGCTAGTCACAGCCCTTATTGCAGGGGGGGGGAGGTTGGGAAGCTGAGGGATGTTGTGACTCATCCTCTTAGGTAGCAGTTCCCGTAGTCTGCCCCATGTGCACACCTTCAGTCAAGAAGTTAAATTGGATGGGTTTTTTCATCTTATGCCAAGTCTGGTCGTGATAATACATTATCAAGTGACCTTTTTAAATCTTAACCAGCTTCTTTGAAAAACATTTTCCCCCCTTCCCCCCCGAATCTTTCTATCGATTTTAATGTAAAATAATGCTTTGAAGTTTGCAATTTATAGTCCCCCGAGAGTTAGAAAGTGAAGGGAATGGGTCATATATCCTCTTTTTTTCCTCCTTCTTTTCTTGTGTTAGCCCCTTGAGACAATGCATGCCTTCAAGGCAGCACCTTGTTATTCCACCCCATCGAATGCCACGTTGCATTTGCTGGGGATCAAACCTAAGATGAAGAAAAGATAAGAAAATTGGCCATAATGAACTCCAGAAGCTGCAGGCATTTTCACCATGAACTTGGAAACTCACAGCGGAGAACCGAGCTTTAATTCAAACCAGTCCAAATGCCAAACTGTGAGGCTTTGAAGTCTGCAGAGGAATCAGTGGAAATCCTTTGAGCTAGGCAAAGATACTGATAGACTTTTCTTCAGCCTTAACTCTTGACATGCTTGTCTGCTTTTAGGGGAGAAATCCCTCTTTCTACGTGAAAACAAAGCGGAGGAAAAATAAGCAACATGCTTTTCATTTTTGGGTTGTATTTCAAGATGAGCTGGTGTATGGGTTTGATAAAAGCGTGTGCTCACATGAACTAATAATTGTCCTCAGCAATAAGTCTTCTGATGTGTGAATAAATCACCCCAATGAATCCTATCATCCCCGCACTGGAACCCTTTTACAGTGTTGCTTTACTCTGTCTGAAGAACAGAGGGTAACTTGCATCAAGTATTTTTGCTACTGACAAATACTCTACAGACACAGGCTTCCCCGTGCTTGCCGTTCGACGTTGGGTTGTTCAGGACAGCCTGACCTCTTCGTATTTACTAAGCCCACTAAGCCATTTCAGAAGTGAGAACAAGAGTTAACGCGGAGCGGAGAGCAGCCTCGCCGCGCACTTTGTCGCTTATTGTCTTCATAACCGGGGGCTGAAATCACCGGCTGCCCTGTCTCAAGGTTGGGGTGATATCATGATTACTGTATTTGGGGGGTGGGATATAGGGTGGTGTCACCCTGGTCTCTAATAAGAAGTGCAGAAGGGATTTGGGGAGTTTGCTTGGCACTCCTCCATCCCCATCGTAGCTCTCGGACTCTGCCTGCTCGAGACAGCATGACATTCTAATTTAGCTGACTGTTGGCTGGGCAAAGGTCCTGTGTCTGAACTCAGCAGCAAAGTATGTGGGCAATACAGATTTCACAGGTTGGGCAGAAATGTGATAAACTCTAACGTGAGAAATGCAGGGTATATGATTTTGAAAGCCCTTAACTCATCAGGACGTGTTCAGCACTGTTATGCAGTAGTTATAGAAGCAAACAGTTGTAAAATGCAGTGTGTTCGTAGGGGTTTTCTTTCTTCTTTTTACCAGGAACTTGTTATACAAGCAGAAAGCGGGTTTGCTTTAGAAAGCCTCAGGAAGGCTTCAAAAGCAGAGTGTGCGAACCCGGCTAAGAGACCTACAGTGAAACCACGAGGACTGTAGCTAGTTCTTTATTACACTTATAACCCAGCAACTACTTGGTGCAATTCAGTGGTATTATTTTATTGACAGGAGTTTTACTCTGAATTTACTATAAGCAGGTTTTCCTGGTGATTCCAGCAGTTGTGTTGTCTCATAGAGACTTTTTTCACCCATACCCTGAGGTCTCCTCCACAGTGATAATTCCATATACAGCTTGATTCCGTGGTAGTTTTATTTCAAACGCCTCAACCAGAAGCAAAAGCCTGGACTGTATTTGAAAGGTCCCTCCTCCTGCCTTTAAGCATGCAATGAATTCAGGAGCCAATTTGAAGGGGGGATTTAGTTTTTCCCTTCAATCCATAAACCAGTTCAGGAGTAAGAGGGAGGTGGGAAAGATGATGTTTTGCCTGAAATGGTTGTTTCTGTGTTTCACATTTCATGCTCTCCCGATGCTGATTTTGTCCTCAAACTCCTGATCCCTTTTGACATAGTAAATGGCCGTGGCAGTGGCTGCTTAGAGAAACAAAGATGAAGGCTTAGGGACGTAGGATTAGATGTAGGAGCAATAGATAATGTGTTGTTAGATACAGATGTAGATATAGATATGACCAACAGTAGGGAAAAAGTCTCTGGAAAGAAAGGGTTCAGCCTTCTAAATCTCACCAATTTACTTGCTGCAGTTGAGCATTTAAAAGCAAGAAGAAATCCTCTGTAGGATTGTTTAATCTGCCTGTCATTTATTAGGCATTTAATTGGTGAATTGGCTAATAGCAGCCTAAAAATTACCCAGTCTTCTGGAAAACACATCAAAAATCGTTGTTTGGGTTCTTTTTCTCTCTCCCAAATGATTGCAGAACACGAGGGGTAGTTTTTGCTCTCTGCAGCCATTGGTTTAATGCCGAGCTGTTCGGCTTAGCTGTAATCGGAATGAAATGAAAGGATTTAGTTTAGTTTAAGGAAGCAAAACAGCCCTTTTACATTAGGATGTAAATTTTAACCTTTAGGAAATAAAAACCTGTGTGTCTTGAAAAATTCTATGTGCCTTGAATGAATATTGAGTGTTCCAAACCCTTTCGTTCCTCAGTGAATAACTCTACAGCCACCTCAGCCATTCATTAAAGGATGCAGACAAAATCGCTCACCTTGATAGCCATTGATAGGCCAAGTGGGGGACTGCTGAGAGGCAGAAGGGCTCTGGCCTTCCTGGCTCAGGTTTAATGTCCAAAGATGGAGCTGCTTTTACATACCTGGAGAGCATCAAATGGAGTTGGGACTGCAGGTTTGGAGTACTAGAATTAGGAGAAAGTCAGAAGCAAGAGAGTTTGGGTAGGAGTCAGTGGGTGGAGGAAAGGGTTCAAGTCTGGTTTTGAGAGTGCTCATGTTTGAATGGGTTTGTGATGGTCAAGGTACCAAAAGCATCATTAACTTCTTTATTCTGACGCCTTGTCACCTTGCACTTCTCCTCTCACCGCACAAAGCTCCTGGGTAGGCTCTGTCTGGAACGGGCATCATGCAGCACCCACCCATGGGCACAGACTGTCTATCCGTCCTCCTGGCCCCTCTTGGATGGGGAAGCATAGGGACCTGTGACCCATGTTTCTTACATATCTGAGGGACCTGTTAAAACCTATTGTGTCTGTATAGACCACCGCTAATAATTGCTCAGAGTTGAGGATACTTGTTGCGGTAACCAGTAGTAGCTGGAAGGTCACCCCATCCTGCACTGTAGAAAACACTGGACATCTCAAAACAGCTTCTTTTACCTGCTGTAAGGTATCCGTGGGTTCACTTTTAGAGCAGAAAAAGCAGCAGTAGCTGGTTGGAGTTTGTACAGCCTTGGTTCACGGTGAGATCTCAGTGCTGGCTGTGTGTTGGCTGTGCCACTAGAGGGTATCTTCGAACCGCTGTCCCCACACAGGGAACTTCAGCCAAGCATCGCCAATACCACTGTACTGCTCGCAGGCTGTCCCTGTTCATTCATGCTTGGCTTTCAGAAGATGAGCTGATAAGAGCTTGTGAGACCCCCCCCCATGAAGTCCTGATCCAGCTCTGGAGCAACAGCACAAGAGGGATCTGTAGCTGCTGGAGTGAGTCTAGAGGAGGCCATGGAGATGCTGCGAGGGCCGGAGCAGCTCTGCTCTGGAGCCAGGCTGAGAGGGCTGGGCTGGGGCAGCCTGGAGAAGAGAAGGCTCCTGAAGGGGAGAGCTTAGAGCAGCTCCAGTGCCTAAAGGGGCTGCAGGAAACCTGGAGAGGGGCTTTGGACAAGGGCCTGTAGGGACAGGACAAGGGGAATGGCTTTAACCTGCCAGAGGGGGAGACTGAGATGAGCTCTTAGGCAGAAGCTGTTCCCTGTGAGGGTGCTGAGGTGCTGGACACAGGGGCTTGGAGCAAGCTGCTCTAGTGGAAGGTGTCCATGCCTGTGACAGGAGGTTGGAGCTGTATGAACTTTAAGGTCCCTTCCAGCACAGACCAGGCTGGGATTCTATGAGCTGTCCTTCAGCCCAGAAATGGTTGCTGATTTGGGGTTGTGGACAGACCATGCCCACAGCTCAGGAGTGCAGGTTTGGGCTTGCTCTGCAACCAGGATACAGTGATCCCATACATCAGTCGAGGTACTAGCAGCTCCTGTGGCAATATAATTTTGGGGGGTAGGGAGGAAATCTGGTTATTTTAGCAGTTTTTCTTTGGTTAGAATTCAAGAGCTCAGCAGTATTTAAAAGCTCGAGGGGGGGGGAATAGAACTCTACCATGTGCACGTGCTTCCAAACTGCTGCTTTAGTCCTTTGTGAAGGAGGTGGTTTCTCCTTAAGATGTCTGTGGGTTGCACTCAACAGATTTTTGTCTACTGTAAGGAAAAGAATTCGCAGTCTTCCAGCTTTTGTAAGAATTGAAAGAAAATAAGGTTCTTTTTGCCTAGGTCTGTGTGTCTGCGCGAAGATTGCAGGAGGCTCTTGGGTTACTGCGGCAATCAGTTGGCAAAACGTACAGCTCAAGACGTACTTTTGGATTATGTGATGTCTGAGTGGCCTTGACCAGACCATGCAATGTGTCATGTCCTTGCTTTCCAGTGGTGGCAGTGGCACCTGCTTGATGGGTTTGACCCATGCTAGAAGAAGCTTATTGAGTGGTAGATGTTAATGCTCCATTTAAAAGTAAACCCTGTGCATCAGCTCAGATCAGTGTTGGGGCTAATACAAGTTGCTGGCACCAGCAGATGTCTTGTGGCTGTTTAACATCATTCTAGCAAGAGATGTGTATTTTTATGGGTGTCTTGATAACACTTGAGCAATCTCAGCACTAAACAGACCTTTTTTGGCTCGCTCTTGGGGTTTTGGAGTGTCACATAACAACTATACCCAATAAAAGTGAATGCAAAGATATTTGCAGGTTCATGTTTTGGTGTATTAATAACTCCATATATTAGAAAGTTAACCTTGCCAGTAGCTCTTCCTAGGCTGGGGAAGTAGGGAAATGCTGTTGTCTTCAGTACCAGCAAGGGATGGCACTAGGCAGGTTGCCCTAGGGATACATTCAAGATTCATTTCTAATAGAAAAACCCCATCATTTGGAAAATACCACTCTATATGAAGGGCCTTGAGGTGGAGGTTTACAGCCATCTGTGCACCTCCTCACTTTTCCACCATTTCATACTGTTATCAGTGCCCAATGGAAGACTTCAAAACAACTTTCAAGCCCTTGTGTGTAGGTACCCCGACGAAGACGAGGAGTTCATCCAACAGGCTTTGTTGGTCAGAACAGTGTGGATGTCTGCACCTTGTTCATCACCCAGCTCTCTTCCTTTGGCTTCTTTAATTGCTGGAGTTTTGGTTCTGCCATGTTTGTGCTGGAGCTGTTAGATGAAGAAGCAACTAGTTGTTCCTCTGCTCTGTTTTCCGCTTATGTGATTTCTTGGCTTGAGAAGTGGGGTGTTTGCAACCTCGTGTTGGTTTTGAACAGAAATTGAGATTGAAGAGAGAAACCACAAGGAAAAGGCGTTTTGCTGAGAAACAACAGGCACAGACCTCTTGTTTGATTTAAATACCGGCCTTAACAGCCAATGGTTTAGGGATGCTAAGCAATTCAGGCCATTTTTACAGTGAACAAAATGTCAGAGCGTGAGGAACCAGAGTTGTCAGAGGTGTATTTGGGTTGAGTATTTGCCTATGAAAGCTTTTTGTCCTGTGTGGTATCCCCAGCCTTTCATTAGGGTCAATGAAAAGTACAACAAGGGAAAACTGAGCAGCTTTGTAGGTGCTGCAAAGGCTGAAGGAGGAATTTCAGAGGAGGACATGGAGACAAGAACCACGAGTCATTGGATGGGTTTCCTAGGTGGATTTGCAGCCTGTACCAGAGGCCCTCTTGTTTTCTCCTTATCCCCTTGTGCAAAGCAAGATATGATCCCAAATGGGGAGCACAATGTGTGACAACGTATTTCCCTGGTCAAAATGTCATGCTGTTGAGGAAATAATAGTCCTCACTGTTAAGACTAACATGAGATTGACTTCCAAGCTGTACTGCATGCTGTTCTCTCCTTCTCAGAAAGTAGGAGATGGACTTTCCTCCTGTGGAATGATAGCACAAGGTTTTGTAAGGGGTTTATTCAGGATGGTTTAAGTGTTCTTGAGCCAAAATAACGTGTCTGCCATTGTTAACTTTATGTTGCAGGACGGTAGTAATGCCCATTGCCAATGAATTTGCCCCAGATGTTGTGCTGGTGTCATCTGGTTTTGATGCGGTTGAAGGCCATCCCACACCTCTTGGAGGATATAATCTATCAGCAAAATGTAAGTTGTGGATTTACAAGAGCAGAGAGCTGAAACTGCTGTAAACTGCTGCTGTCCTAGGGACTAAAGGACGCTATTTGCAGGTTTTACAGTTTGGGGTCTGTCCTTCAGCTCCTTCATTTCCATGGCAGACTTTGCAGCCTTTTCCTTTGAATTTTCATGTGTTTTGTCACTGCAGTGCATATATTTTGGTCCGGCTGAAGCCTTCATTTCCTTGAAGCATTGAATATTTCAGTGTTGAGTGCAAATAAGTTACCAATTCATTCGTAGTCACATCTCTACATGTGGAAGACGGATGCCGAATCACAGCGTTTCACTTGTTCTAATGGCAAACTGCAGAAAGAGGCAATGCTACATGTAAACAGGGCGCCTTGCTCTGAATAGCAGCGGAAGTCCATTCCTTCCTCCAGGATACCTGGAGTACAATTAAATAATCTATAATTATATTCTATTATAGATTCTATTATAAATTATAGTACATTATAAATTATAAAATATTAATTATATTACAAATAATATAAATATAATAATAAAAATTGAGTTGAACATTTTTGTTCCCCACCTTTGCAGCAGTGATACAGGCCCACAGGAGCCTCCCTTTAGCTTTAGACCTGTGGTGGTTTACACCGCACAGGAGATGCACTGAAATTCCTCCCCTTGGTTATGCTATGCTTATACCGGGCACAGTTTCATTCCAGTCAATCGAGAGGACAGTTGTTCTTGCAAAAGGATTTTATTATTACTTTTTATGAGTTTGTTTCAGCCAGAACACTTCTTCTCTGCAGTAAACTTGAGAACCTTGTAAGGTAGCTGAGCCTATAAACTCCCTACAGGAATAAAGTGAGAGAGATTTATAAGAGATAAGTTATTTCAGGTATCCAGAAACACTGTAATGACAAGGTCTTGTTTACCTGCTTGTTGAATTACCCGTGCTCTGCTACTCTAAATCCTATTCTAACACTAAATGCTATGGGCTCAGCCATGAATCTTGGTGCCTGGCTGTTAATTTGCCAGTTCACAAAGGCACTTGTGAAGGTCACTCCAAAGCAGAAAGCAGGGAGCATGGATGGGAGGGGGGAGGAATGCCCTGGATTTTCTTCTGTGTGGATGTATTGAGGTTTTCCGGAGGGGGGGATGCTGCTTTGAGGCCGTGTTCTTTAAACCCTCGCAGCTTGGTTCTGTTTTGTTTAAAGGGTAGAAATGTATTGTGTGTCATCTGATCAAAGTCCCGGCTGCCCCAGGAATTTTTATAGCGTATTATATAGGGGAGGAAACGTCTGTTAAGAACTAGATGTCAAATATCTCTGGGGCACTGCGATGCTGCTATCGCAGCTGAAAGCACCAGCGGCAGTTTGACTGATTTCCCCTTCTCCTCCTCCCTCCCCCCCCCATGACTGCTCTAACTGCATCTTCCAAAGCGGGGCTTAAAGCTGCCTCTTTCCACCCTCTTTCCTTCCTTCTATCCAAAGGAGATATTCACTGCTATAGTTATTATTTATTTTATATATATTTATTTCAATTATATTTATTTTTATATATTTATTTCAATTTTATTTATTTTATATAATTATTTTGATACCTTAAGGGGGCTGCTAAGAAATCCAGAGAGGGGCTTTGGACAGGGGCCTGTAGGGGCAGGACAAGGGGAATGGCTTCAACCTGCCAGAAGGGAGATTGAGATGAGCTCTTAGGCAGAAGCTCTTCCCTGTGAGGGTGCTGAGGCGCTGGCACAGGGTGCCCAGAGAAGCTGTGGCTGCCCCATCCCTGGCAGCGTTCAAGGCCAGGTTGGACACAGGGGCTTGGAGCAAGCTGCTCCAGTGGAAGGTGTCCCTGCCCGTGGCAGGGGTTGGAACTGGATGAGCTTTAAGGTCCCTTCCAGCACAAACCAGGCTGGGATTCTATATTTAAGTTGGGGCACTGAGGGGAGGTAGGGACAGTGATACTGCTTCTCACCTGGGATAAACTCCACTGCAGCTCATGGGGGAGATACAGATCCATCCTGACACACACACACAGCGGCTGAGGCAGTCCAGCAGGGAACCATGGCTGGAATTCTGCAGCGAGCATATTAAAATCCAACCTGGCTTATATTATGCGTTGAGTCCTTTCAGATCCCTTGTGGTTTTTTAATATGATGTAATTCCTCTCTATAATCCTTTGATCCTTTGCCAGGAGCCTGATTCCAGCCGCAACCTTTGCCCTTCTCCTGCATTTCCTCTTTTCCCTCGTTACAGGCTTTGGGTACCTGACGAAGCAGCTGATGGGCCTGGCTGGGGGGCGCGTTGTCCTGGCCCTCGAAGGAGGCCACGACCTGACAGCTATTTGTGATGCCTCCGAAGCGTGTGTTTCTGCTTTGCTGGGAAACGAGGTACCAAGACATGCAAAAAGCCACAACCTCCACTTCATTTCTGTCCTTGTTTTGGGTCCTTCTGACGCACATTGATTAAAAGAGTGCATGCTTTATTTGTTTAACTACCTGTGCTTGGTAATGTGTGTTATAAGGCTTGAAATCACTAAGAATTGAATTAGGGTTTATTCTTTATGCAAATAGATTGCTTTCTGCTCTTTTGAGAAGAACTATTTGGATTGCTTTCTGAATTCCCTGTCCAAGCCTGCTCTTCTTTTTGCAGACCCCCTCTAGTACTACAGTGTTAAAGATAATTTTTGCCCCTACCATGACTTAATTCACACCAACAGCCTGTGCCTGCTATGTTAGGCAGCTTGCTTGACATTGGTTTCAAATGTATTTTTAGCTTGATGTTATATATCTCTATCTATTGCTGTATTGGGATATAAGGCAGAAGCTCTTCCCTGTGAGGTGCTGAGGCGCTGGCACAGGGTGCCCAGAGAAGCTGTGGCTGCCCCATCCCTGGCAGTGTTCAAGGCCAGGTTGGACACAGGGGCTTGGAGCAAGCTGCTCTAGTGGAAGGTGTCCCTGCCTGTGGCAGGGGTTGGAACTGGATGAGCTTTAAGGTCCCTTCCAACCCAAACGAGTGTGGGATTCTGTGATAACAGCAGAGTGTGATTCCATCGAGCTAAATATTTCAGCCCTGGGGGAAAAGCAACCGCCCCGGTTGGAAGTCAGGGGTGGCTGTGAAACCTCAGGCAGCGCTAATGGCCTGTTTTGGATACCCAGCTTTGGAGGTCTGTGGCAAACTCCTGTTCTTAGTGGAGAAGCAGGGGCAGCAGAGGGGAAAGAAGTACATGCGTCTGAATATTTTTAGGCTGCCTCTTCAGGTAAGAGATTGCCCTCCATAAAGAGCAAATCTCAAAGGCCAGGGTGAGAGTAATAAGACATGAGTAGGCTACAGAGATGATCTCTGAAGGCAGCAGTCTCTTCCACAAGACATGTCCCTGCCTGTCCTGGTGAAAGGAAGTGATTCCTCCTAAAGCTTTCACCTGCCTTGAAGAGCACATCCAGGGTCTTTCATCACCACCTTTGCTGCAGAGCCCCTGGGGGCAGGAGCTGAGGGAGGATGTGGTCAACACCTGAAGGTGCAGCACCACAAAGAGGAGAGGCCAAGCAGTATTTCAGCTTGGGGTCTGCCTCCAGCAGGAGCTGACTTCTGGGGATGGTGGTGAGCCACCACAGCAGGGAGCAGGATCTGTGTGGAGGTGCAGATCAGCTGTTTTACTTCCAGCCTGTTGTAGTAGTGCTCTGTCTTGTAGTATCCACACTCCACATGAAGGACAACAGTGCCTGGGGAAACCTCACTAACCAGTCCAAGAGATAAAACAGCTGGAATCCATCAAACACATCTGCTTCTCTCATCCAGCATCCCATCTCCAAGCATGCACAGAGCATCTGCTCCTTGTGCTTGGTCAGGCAGTTCTCAGCACAGGTAACTGATCCAACATGGCAGCCTGTGATCAACTCTTGGGACAGCCAAAAACTCAGGAGACAACTACTACATTGGCATCAAGCAGTGAAGTCTTTACTGCAGCACCCATCTCTCTTAGGGTGGCAGCTGATGGCACTGTTGTCGCCAGAGACAATTCCTCAGCACCTCTGGGTGCAGATGGTTTTAATGCCCTTTGAAGGGGAGACAGAACAAATAACATGTGAAGGATGTTCTTCCTCTTGCTTAACATGCTCCTGGGATGCAGGCAGGTGACTACGGTGTGGTTTGAGGATCTGTGTGCAATAAATAAGTGCCCGATCCAAGCCACAAACACGTTTGGAAGCGCGAGGCTTTAGGGAGATCTCAGCACTCACAATAGCTTGGATGCTGCTAACTGCCTGAGTAGTTTCACTTAGAGTTAATAATGATCCTTCAAGGTGAAAAAGCACTTTTATTCATCACTGAATCAGGACAGCTCAGAGGGACTAAAATACTTGGAGATGGACCTGCTTTCACTTTCCCTAGGTGGGCTCTAAGGCTGTGCAGGGATCACAGTCATGTTCTCTGACTTAGCCCCACATCAAAAAGCAGGAAACGCTAGTTTTATCAAGCTCTTTTATACACTCTTTTTAACACAAGGAAGTTGGAGGGAGCTGCTGTTGCTTTGTCCCGCAGCCCTTTGATGCAGTTTGATGTACAGCGTGTGAGCGGCTCTTGCATGCGTGCACATGGACAGCCAGCTGCGGCCGCGATGGGCTGCGGGGAGCTTTGCTTCCTGAGGAGCCATGCTGGAGTTACACAGGCAATGGTAGGAAATGAAGGGAATGGTGCCAGTCCCCAAAGCGTCTGCGTCCACCGGCAGAGATCAAAACTCCTGTGTTATGCAGCGTTAGGCAAAGGCAGGAGCTGTCTTGTTCCCAACTGTCCAGGAAATTAAACCAGAGCTTTAGCTTTGCAGCAGATCATTTTGATGTGAAATGAGTTAGTGCTGGGTGAGGTGGCTTGAAAATGAATGTGCATTGATTTGGTTGCGAACTCAGCTGTGCAAAACTAACACAACTTCAGCTGCAAAATCAAAGATGGGCATCTGACATTCAGGGCCAGGCTGGATGTGGTTCTGAGCAACCTGGTCTAGTTGAAGGTGTCCCTGCTTGGTGTTGGACTAGAGGAGCTTTGAAGGCCCCTTCCAAGCCAAGCTATTGTGTGATGCAGGGAAGTTGTGCTGATGGTAATTTAGCCCAGTAAACCATCATTACTTAAAGGGGCATCTGATAGCAGGGTTGGAGGGCACAGGAGGCAGCAACCATGAAGAGGTGTATCCAGGCATCCCAAATAAACAAGAAGGTGAAAATAAGCAGTGGCATAAAACCTTTGCCTAATGCCTGGAGGTATTTCCTCCCTTTTCCAGGAGAGCTGTTGTCCGTGAGTTACTTCGAGGGGAGGCGTGTGCAGTGGAAATGATTCACATGTGTGGCTGGGCTGCCTGATGTTGCTTGCTTTCTATCAAATTGGCTGAGGGGCGTTAGAAAGCTCTTACTTAAAGATATGCCCAGGAATTGCTTTTGCCTTCACTTCTGTCGTACAGAAGCCAGTTTGGACCAGTGTTATTGTTAGAGAGGTGAATGTATAAAAAGCACCATCTGTGATTATTAAATGTGGAATGGAGCATCTTCTAGTCCTCATGAAGACCTAGCGAATGGCTGCCACGTGGTCATAAGAGCAGATCTCTTGGCTGGAGCTTCTCTTGGCTTTGAACAGAAGTCGCAGTTAAACTTTGCTGTCAGTTTGGTCTATATTTAACTGTTCAACTGTGTCTGCTGCTTCGCTGGGGAATAACCCTGGTTTGGGCCTCAGCCACTGTTTTCAAACACAAGGATATCCCTTGTTTTGGATGCCCAGCTTTGGAGGTCTGTGATGAATTCATGTTCTTAGTGGAGAAGTTGGGGCAGTGAGAGGGGAAAGAAGGAAACAAAAGGTGGGCTTTGGAGAGCATCAGAACTGCTGGAAGTTTTACCTTAAGGATTTACTTGGTTGTGAGAGGTCTAATCCAAACCTTTGGCCATGTATGTGAGCCAAGTAGGGATACTCTGCTGACACATCCTTACCTACCAAGCAGATACCTCCGCTGTGCCAGAAGAAACCACGAATCTCCACACCATCATCTGTTGAAAGCAAATGACCCCATCTCCACCCCTTGGAAGACCTTTTTATCGTTACTGTGCTGCTGGTGTTTCCAAAGGATGGCAGGAACCATATGAAATGGATCTTAGGGTCTTTGCCGGGTCTTCAAACGAACCACCAAAACCAATGAACTTAAAGTAGCTGCTCGTTAGTTTGAATTGAGCCCAGGTTTCTTGCCTACTGTGAATCAAAGCATCTTAACTACAACAGGCAAAGGTTGAATCACTTCATAAGGGGCAACAGAACAGTTGACAGAAGAATATAGTTGTCAGGGGGTTGATCTGATTTCTCTCTTTCTCTACTGACCAAAGGCTGCTGGGGCTGGGATGGATGCAGGCAGAGCTTTTTATCTCCTAGAAAATAGGAAGGAATGCTGTCAAGCAAGAAGAGGGCGTTTCTCTTGCTCTCCCTCTTTCCTCATTCTTATTCCTGTCAGTCACCATAGGTGCATTTGTCCATGCTGATGTAGAGATGGAGTGGATCCTTGGTAGGTCAGGAGGTAGTTTTGTAACCTCCTGACTGCAGACTGAAAGGACAACTCTCTCCTGCGTGGTAGGAGAGCTTGTATCCAAAAACAAGCAATACACGCACCTAGGCTGGGCATTCCTTTTCTATATAGCAAGTCTCAAGTCTGCAGAAGCTTCTGGCTTTTGAGTGCTAATAATTTAGGAACAGTTTAATCTCTTTATTTAAAACAGCTGTGCTAATCAAAGTGTGGGCTCAGCAGTGTCTGCTGCCGCTATGAACCAGCACCACTTAGTCAGCAGAGGTGTGTGTTCCCTGGCTGGTACCACTGGGATACAGGGACCTCTGACAAAGACATAGAGCCAGAGGCAAAACCACCTCCTCGCCAGGAGAGCTTAATTCACACCCATGGGTTTAGTTCACACCCATGGGCTGGAGCAGTCTGTTTTCGCAGCAGTGGCAAGCTGCTCAGTGAAGCTCCCCATCTTCAGAAGGGGTGTGTGTGTGTGTGTAAGAGTTAATACACTGAATTAGGTATTTATATAATAGTAATAGCGGCCTTATTTTATCTGCCCTATGTAATACTGCCTCTACATAAAGTTTATATCAGTGGCTGCAGCAGGTTCTGTGCTGCACAGCTGCTGAGCTGCAGCATTTTATGTGTGGAGGAACACCAGGGTGGAGGAGGCTGCACTTTGTATCACAAAAGCACTTGGGAAGTCTGTGTATTTTGCCTATTTAACTGAAGGTGGAGAAGTAGGAGCCAGGGGAGTGAAGTGGGGGTGCCTGGTCTCTTGAGATAACATTTCTTTGGTGTTCCTTTCTCTTCCCAGCTCGACCCTCTTCCAGAAAAGGTTTTCCAGCAGAGAGCAAATGCTAATGCCGTGCATTCAATGGAGAAAGTAATCGAGATACACAGTGAGTATAGCCCCAGTCACCCAGCTGCTTTCCAGCTGGGTTGCCCTGTGGGACACCCGTTTGACTGCTCCATCATACTGGCAACTCTGTGTGCTTTTGTCCTAGTTTATGGGTGGTCACTGCGCTTCTGACCTGGATTTGTGCAGCTGCAAGCTGGTCTGGCTGTGCATGCAGGAGTGGATCAAGCAATGCACGGCAAGCACTTGATTCAAGGAAACGCTTTAGCATTTGGGGGAGGAATTAGTATTAAAACCTCTAAAATCTCTGTAAGGGACAGGCTGTCCTGCACTTAGAGCGGGCTCGTATCCCTTCAAAAGCAATTCAGGTATCTCTGAGTAGCGTTAAGTCTTGTTGGATGTGGTGGCGCCCATTAATTATAAATGGATAGTTCAACAGAGTATGGCCTAAAGTTGCTGATATTTTAGGTGTATTTAGCTGGGGAGGTTAAAATCACTGTAGTTGAACCTTTCCTAAGGACATTCCTGGGAGATGGAGTAACATGGGAATCCCACCACTATGTCCTGACATCTTCCCACTTCAAATGTTTGTGGTCTAAGGCTGGAGGGGTCTAGTCTCCCTTCATTCTCTCCCTCTGAAGTTTTGCTGTGCTCTTTCCACCGAAAAAGGGTAGCAAAATTCCACCATAAAAAAGAAATGCAACTTAAACTTCTTCAGTCTTAGGTGATTTGCCCACAAAAGGAATGGGGCAGTTAGCAGATATCCAGTCCAAATCTGGACTGCTTCTGTCCCCTCTTGCTTATTTTTCCTTAGGTCTAAATGTTTCTGAGGGTTTTGAAGTGAAAAAGGAAATGTCATTCTTTTTCAAGCACCTAAGTACCTCCTTTCGTCAAGGCAGAGAGGTGACCTGCACTTCTGTGCTGCTTGGATCCTCACCTCTGACACTCGTACATTCTGCATGGAGGCCTCAGAGCATCCTTCCAGTGTCTGAAGGGGGCTACAAGGATGCTGTTGAGGTCCATCAGGGGCTGTAGTGATAGGACAAGGGTTTAAACGTAGCAGCTCCTCTGTTGATAGAGTAGCATGGCATATAGCTCACAGGGGTCTCTCTGTCTTTGCCTCACAAGCAAAGGGCTCCCTTGGCACAGATTCCCAGGAACCTGCAGCTTCCTGGGACCTTAAGATAGTTCTTGAAGTGAGAGAGAGGACAGATCAGGGTTGTGTTTTGCATAGGCGTGCTGAGTCTTCCCCAGGTAGTTCTCAGCTCTCTCAGGCTTGGGAAAGTGGGAATGTGGTGCTGGACCTATAACAGCGCAGGTGACCTTACTGCCTCTCTTCCCACCTCTACCCCAGGCAAGTATTGGCATTCACTCCAGCGTTACGCCTCCACGGTGGGGTACTCCCTGGTTGAGGCTCAGAAGTGTGAGAACGAGGAGGCAGAGACGGTAACAGCCATGGCATCTCTGTCAGTAGGCGTGAAGCCAGCTGAGAAGAGGTGAGTTGCTTTCCTTCTCGTCTGTCGTCCCACCTCGCAGTCAGGATGAGCTGTGGTGGGCAGCCTTCTGGGTTAATCCTCCTCCTTCAACTGCTGCCCACACATTCCTCATGTCTCCTGTCCTTCGTGGGTTCTCTAAAGACCTCTTGGGCTGCAGGAGAACAGCAGTGCGGTGAACACTGTGTGTGACCTTAGTGTGATGCGTACTGTGCCTGACCCTCCTGCTCCAACTGGAGCTGAATATGGGTTTAGAACTGTGAGAGGAAAATGATTTTGCTGCAAGAGATGTTAACATTGCACAGATTGCCTAAAACCCCTTCTTGGTGTCAAGTTTTAATTGCAGGTGAGGCAGCTGAGCACAACTGCTTGGGTGGGAAGGTGATGGGAACATAAGGCATGAAACTTCGCACCGCAAATTGTCCAGCTCTGTGTGCTCAACCCTCTTTTCTCTCTTCCCTCCCCTTCCCATCCTGCCTGCCTGGCTGTGATATCGCTCAGACCCGATGATGAACCCATGGAAGAGGAACCTCCCCTGTAGCATTCACCTTCTAGCTGGAGTTCTCCTGTTTGTTCGTCTTCTGTCTTGAAGCTCTGCCAAGAGGCTTTCTCTTGTTACTCCTGCGTCCTGTCATGGTTTTCTCCAGAATACAGAAGGACAGCCAGGTGTAAAACAAAGCAACCGAAAACAATCTCTCCATATCTCTATGCGTCTACAGTATCTATTTGCTGAAACAGAAAAATGCTGGTGAAGAGCAGTAAAGGACTGACACTGGGCGCTTTTCCTCTGGTCCTCAGTGGGAGCAGAAAAGAGGAGCAAAGCCCGTGAAGTCTTTGGCAGAGTTGCCATAAAACGAAAGAGAGAAGAAATACAAAATCAAAGATTCAACACCGCAACCGAAAAGAAAACAAACCTTTACAGTAAAACTGGTGCTTTACAAGTTGATCACCCACGATTCAGCAATCTCCGCTTGAACCACTCGAACCCATCGTGTAGTTTCATTTCTTGGATTTTTCCAATGGCTCTTGCCTGCCTGTGAGTCAACGATGTGCTTGTCGAAAGCAGAACAATGGGAGATGGTGTCTTTTTAACGGGGAGGGACAGGGAAAGAGGGACTCATCTTAACATCGGAAGGAAAGGGAAAGAGAAAGGGGGGAAACAGTAGCCCAGATGGAGTCGGCTTTATTGTCTCCAAAGCCATCTGAAGATGAGTTTGTGCCTTTTTTTTTAATTGATGGATATGGTGCAGCTGGATTTTCTGAAGTCTGAGGAACAATGCCTTAAGTAAAAACACACACACAAAAACACTCGCAAAGAACACAGCAGTTCATCAATAGTTGTTTTTTTCCCTCTGCTTGGGAAAGCCAAGAACTGCCATCAGGAAAGACGACTTTTTGGCTTGCGCTGGCATGGTGGTGGGAAGCAGGCATCAACTGAACAGAGCGTCTCCAAAAACTCTCTCCAAGTTTGGATTTGTTTTGGTTTCTTTCATTGCTGTTTAAAGAAAAAAAAAAAAGGATAAAAAAGAGAAAAAAAAAAACAAAAAGAGGAAAAAAAAATTAAGGTAGTTGCCAAAAAAGTGGCAAATACTGTTGGGTCTTTGAAATTCAGCCATTTTTAAACCCAATTTTCCAACCTTTTTGTCTCTTCTACGTTATCTCTGAATTGAACTTCTCAATTTGGTTGTTGAAGCATGTATTAGACTACAACTGCAGGATTTAAGACTGGAATGCTTTTTATGAAAAGCAACTAGCATGAGATATTGCTTAAATTTTTAGGTATAACTTTATCTATGTGTATAATGTATATTCCAGATGTATTCCAAGCTTAGAAAACCAGATTCTTACGGAGAACAAAATATTTATGGTGCATTTATAGAAAACTACGTTTAATAAATGCATACTCTTAACAGTAGCCATTGGAAGCTCCTTAGAGAAAGCTTTGTGAATTGGAACGTAAGAGGTGCTTTTGGAAAAGGATCCAGGTTGAAAGTCGAGGACTTTGGAGATGACAAGTTGGGAAGTGTTTCAGAAAGCCAACACGTTAAGCCACTGGGCAACTACCCTTAAACATTTGTATTTTAATTTAAGGTTTTTAGTTGTGATCCTTTTCTATCAAAACAGAAAAAAGAGAGAAAAAAAAAAAGAGTTTTTTATAACAAAGACTATGAATTTGATGTTAATTTTTATATCAAAACCCTCCAGAAGCCTTGTTTATGTGACTCTGACATTTACTTTCCATTTGGCAGGTTTCGTTTCCGAACGGCAATAGCATCGAAACCCCTTTTTCTTCCCCCCTCCCACTTTTTCTCGCTTCCACGTTATTTTTTGCCTTGTTTATTTCTCCTTTTGGTTTGTCTTTTTCTTGAGTCTTTTGGACAGTGAGCAGCTTTCTACAGGCGTAAGGAACCGTGGCAGAGGTTTATTTTCCGCAACGGGTGCGTTTTAATGAGGAAGAGGGAACCGGGATGGGCTCTTTTGTACAATGATACCGCCGACTGTATATTTGCCTCAGTTCTGTTATAGTAGCTATGTAAAGAAAATAAGAGTTTTTCTTACCTTCAACATAGCAGTGTTCCCATGGGTGATGTCTTTGTCCTCCACGTGGATTCGGAGCCAGGATTACAGGCGGCTCCTGGTGCTGCCTACCATTGGGAAAGGCTTGTGGGACACTCATGGGACAGCTGGCATTTTCTCTCCGCCGAACAGACGGACACACAGACATGCACGCACACCTCCCCATGTCCTCTTTCTCTCCCTCTTTTTCTCTCCTCTTCTTCTTCCCATCGCTGGTAGGGTTGGAGAACTTTTCCTGAAGGTATTTTTGGCCCCTTCCCCATTCCTGCAGACAGGAAGGGGAGAAGCAGCAAAGCCCTGCCGCGAAGAGTTGGAGCAGCTTAGAGGAGCCCGGATTGACACGCGTGCCTTCTTACAGCAGTGTAGGATAGCACACACCCCTCCTCCCAAGAACCAAGTGTAGCTTCTCTCTTTAATTCTCATTTGATTCTGTTTCAATGATGACTGACGGGGTCGCTTCCAGTAACTTCCTTCCTTCCAGTTCTCGAAGCAGCCACTTTCATTCCATTCAGGACCCGCTCTCATGGGAGGAATTGGAAGCGTTGTGGGCAAATGCAAGAGGCTTTTGGTTTTTCTTCCTTGGTTTATGATGCAATTTACAAACCAGACACTACTGTATTTGAGGTTTGCAAGCCCAAGTACGTGTTCGAGTTATGAATAGCTTCGGTCGTGTAGGACCATCCTCAGCATAGTCTAGAAATGATCTTCCTGTGTCAAAACAAGAGGTACCTGGAGATGTGGTGGTTTTGGGGGTTTGTTTCTTTCAATTGACCACTTTGCTGCTGTGATCTAAAATGAACCTGACTGCCGAATCTGGTGAACTGACTTTAACTTCTCCTTTCGCCGTGTACGCGCTGTGGGCAGTAACAACCATGTTTACACCATCCTTTCTCTTGTCAGCTCTTCCCCTGAGGGGGTTTGTTGTAGTTTCTCCTCTTGGTTGTGGCAAAGCTGCTGCTTTTCTTTCCGTGTTTTCCGGGAGCCGCCTGCTGACCATGCTGAGCCGGTTTCTTTATGAGAATCGGAGGAGCTTGTCAGGATCATTTCTTTCCATCATTTCACTCAGCTTTTGGCCAGGGATGGAAAGATTTTCCCCCCTTCCCCAAGACATCAAAGCTCATCTCCTCCTAACTCCCACCTACATGAATTTGTTCTGCAGCGGTGCCCGCTCCCTATGCGAGGGGGAATGCTCCTCAGGGCCAGTGCAGGCTCAGAGAAGGAGGGGGAAGAGCCCTTGTTTTGAGGTTTATTCACCTTTTGAGCCATTAGCTTCTTCATTTCAGATGACTTTGCTGTGGCGGAAGCCAGGGATGCTCCTGCATCCCAACACGGTGCTGCCCACAGCGCATCCTTTGTACCTGCTTGGAAAGAAAGGAGCGTCTTTCAATCTTTACAGAGAAGCAAGGCCCAGTTTGCAGTACACAAGTAATCATTTGGGTTTGGTGGTTTGTTTTTTTTTTTGGGGGGGGGGGGATTTGTGTTTTGGTTTTTCCTTTCAATACAAAACATTCCTTTTTTTAGTAGTCACAGCCATGTATTCATTCCATTCTTCCTTTTGTAAACTTTTTTGGGCCCACGTCTTTTCCGGGCATTGCTATATATAAATATATAGATAAATATATATATGAATCTATTTTTTTAAGTTTCCTACACCTCGAGGTTGCATGGTCTGTAAGGTTGGCATGTCTTTATATTGTACCCAGATTTTGCACGCCAAACTTGGCAGCTTTGAGAAATGAGAAAAGGATAAAAGAACTTTGTGGGTTTGGGGTTGTTTTTTGGGTTGGTTTTCTTTTATTTGACTGTTTTATTTGGGGGGGGGGGGTGGTTATATTTTTCTTCTCGTGGCATTTGCGGAGACTAAAGGTCGGGATGTTGTTGTCACACACACACACACATGCACCCACACAGCTACACGCAAAGGAAGGAGAGTGGGAAAGGGGGTTTTTTTTTGCGTCTTACTGAACTTAACTGAGAAATCGTGCTTTTTATTGTTAAAAATACATAAAAAAGGAAAAAAAAAAAGATGAAAAAGGACTACTTAAACATTTCTCATTTTAAGAAGAAAAAAGATGTTTATCTAGCACTTGTAACTTACCAATAATAGAGTTTATTGTATTTATGTGGAAACAGTGTTTTTAGGGCAACTACGCAGAACACACCAAGTAAAAACTGCCTGTGTCGTTTTGGGGGGTTTTAGTTTTCTCCTTTTCGTTTGGGTTGGGAGGTTTGCTTTGCTTTCTCGGCCGGGTGGGGAGGTCGGATGCAACCCTTTGGCAACAGCTAAGAGTCATTCATTCCGAGGAGGTGAATGAGGAGGACTTTGACGAGTTAACTCTTCAGCACAGCTGCGTGAACTTTTCTAAGCTTCCTTTTCCATGATGTATTCTTGCTCGGTTTCACTTTAAAGCAGTCGTGTACTGTGCAACACTGTGGTTTAAAAACAAGACTTTACAGCGAAAGGAAAACGTGTTTCTTCATTGTGGCGAAGTGGGGCTCGTTCTCAGCCCGCCCTTCGCTTTGTCTTTGATATTGATGAAAAAGAAGTATCCTATTGAAAGAAAGAAATAAGTTAACACTTTTCTGTGCTCCATAGTGGAGGCGCTATTTTCCAATTTATGAGGATGACAAACTTATATATATAATATATATATAAAAAGTGGGGTGGGGAGGGCGTGGGGGGGGAAGGGGTCGAAACATTATTCACCCGAGAGCTTATTACAGATATGTAGTATCAAAAAGTTGTAACTATATTATATTCTACTTTATACCTAATACATGCTCAGTATGACGTCACCATTGGTAGCAGCTCCCGGTTTACGCTGTAATTTAGACACAGTTTCGCTGTTAGATTGTATGGACCCTACTTTAAGTGATGGTAGCATTCCTCGTGCTAAGTTTTCTGGCGGTCCTTTCTTTTCCTCGGTGGAGTTTGGAATATATTTCCTCCTTGTTTTCGTTTTGGATTTGTTGGTTTGGGTTTTTTTATTATTGTTTTGCCTTTATTTTTTTTTTTTTTAGGGTTTTTCTCCCTCGTTTCATTTTCTCTTTCTTTTTTTGTTTCGAACTGGCCAATGGTGTCTTTCTCTGACAGTACCGACTTCGATTTCAACTTTATTAGGAGTCCAGTATTTTGTACCACATTATGACAACTTGTTATTCTTGTGGTGTAAATAAAAAGACAAAGTTAATTATAGAACCACCCTGGTTTCTGGTGCTGAGCTTCTTTTCATCCGGTGCCTTTTGAGGGGGAAGGGGGATGTTTTCAGCTGCTTCGAACAAAGCGGTTTCTTGGTGGTGTGATGGGGCGTCGGTACTTGAAGTGGCTTTTTGGTCAGAAGGTGCCCATGGTGGAGCTTCTGCCCTGTTTCCTTGCTGCTCCAAGGTGTGTGTTAACAAGCGCACGTAGGGGTTGTAGAGTGATGGAAGAATAGAATTCCCAGCAGGAAATCTCTGGGAGCAGCTGAATTCCTGACAAAAGCCACCAGTGAGTGAAAACCAGGAAAACCAATGGAGGGAAAACCTGACATTTGGTTTCTGCCTCGTGGAGTTGGTGCTTTCCTTCGCTGTAGCCGGAGCTGGGTATGGATCTGCGGGTTCCCAAGCTGGTTCCTTCACCTCCCAAGATGTCCTTCAGCTCCAGGGTAAGTCCCATTTCCATGCCTCATTATCCAGTTCTGCTCTCCTCCAAACCCACAGGTCGTTCCGTGCCCCATCTGAGCAGATCCTCTGCACTTGCCCACAGGCTCTGTGGCTCAGGAGAGGTTCTCAGTGTCGCCTTCAAGTTAAGATGGGAGAAACAGAATCATAGAATGGTTTGGGCTGGAAGGGACCTTAAATCTCATCCAGTTCCAACCCCTGCCATAGGCAGGGATAGGGGGAGAGCACGCGGAAAACTTGCGGTCTTGGGAGCATCCCTCGGCAGCAAAGCATTGCAGGGACAGGGCTATGCAGATGCATGTGCCTTTCCTCTTGGAAAAGGAGAAAAGGAGGCTCATGGCCAAAGTCCACCTAAGCCACTGTTCTTCGAGAGGACATGAGCGGTGATCCCATGCAGCATCCCCCATCCCTGCCCATGGCAGCAGCAGTGGTGCCATGCTGTGGGACACCGAGCATCGCCTCTTGCTCCAGCTGTAGCCTGGGAAGGTCTGCGCAGGCAAAGCCTGTACCTGTAGATAGGGTGATAGCCCTCAAATGGGGCTTACTTTGGGACCAGGAGTGACACGGGCCAGCCTGGCCACGGGGGCTCTTCTGAGCAGAGCTTTGGGAAGGGTCTTCCAGTTCATCCGTGGGTGTGAAATTCCATTGCCAGGCTCCAGGCAGCTCTGACAGCCTGGAGGGCTCGTTCTGAGAGCAGTGAGGGTTGTTTCCAGGGCAGCTTCAAGGCTGTGCAGTTCATTTGTCAGAGGCTGCTAATCCTTTAAGAAGCCCCATGTCTCGCCCTGCAAAGCCAGATGTGTGCTGTGGGCTCTGATGAGTACTCATTGCTGAGTGGTGGATTTGAGACCCTACAAGTGAGGAGGATGGAGGGGAGGCTGTTTAAGTGCTGGACTGGATGCTATGGAGGGCATTCCTTTAGCATCCCCAGGACCTGCAGTACCAGATTATCCACGTTTCCAACAATGCCTTTTCCTTCTCCAAACACAGTGGTTCCAACCTCCAGGTCCAACCCCAGGCATGCAGCTTGCAGGGAAGTGGGACCTGCTCTGTGAGTGCTGACATGTCAGGCCTGCAAATGCATCTGTGATCCAGAGCTGCCTTCATTTCTCGCTACTCACTGTGAGCGCGTGGACGTAAAGCTGCTGCAGTGCAGCGTGGACGTTTGAACTCGATGGTGTGGCGCCCGCGCTGGGGTCTCAGCGTGAAATGATGTGTTTTAATAACTGCTGCTTCAGGCGTGGGAAGTTTTATGGCCGGAAATCTGTTAATCCTCAAGAAAACAGCGTTTGTGCTGCTGTGAATGTGCCCCGGTCCCTTTGAGGTGGTTCCCTCCGATGAGAGCCTGTGTCTAGGCGCAAGGGATGGGGTGTCCAGGCTACTGCTCCACACCCTTCCCATGGCTCTTCCAGAGTGAGATGGGTTTGGTTTTAACTTTGTTATTTCATTTCTTTCAAGGAGAAAGAGGCTGTTTCTCACTCTGGGCAGCAAGTCAAGGCTTGGTGCATTAAATCAATGTCTCTGTAGCAATGGGAGAGCTGCAGGGGAAAGAACAGGGTCCAGTATTAAATACACAGCCCGAGTGCATGGGGGGCAAGAGTTCAGGCTGTGCCAGCAAAACAGCCTGCTTTTACGACAGGATTTGGATGTGTGCTGAGCGGAAGCTTTCTCCTAGGGCTGGTGGATGGTTCATCTCTTACAGGCTGCTCTGAGCATCACTGAGGGAGTTGGGGACTCATTTGTTCCCCCCGCCTGCATCTTATAAGCAGAAACATCAATGTAATGCACAGAACTGCCCTGGGGTGCCATTTGCTGTTCCCCACAGGAGTCAGCAGTGGGTTTGCTGCTCACGGGAGGGCAGGTAGCTATAAACACAAGGCTGCCCAGCTCTGGGCTGGCTCCAAAAGCTGTTTCCTCTCATATGGTCCTTTTCCAAGAAGCCTGACTGGTCTTTTCTAGGTGAAGTTCAGCTTAGGGCTTCCCACTGCAAAGACAACTGTTGCTAAGCAAGCAAGAGTTACTATTGAAAACCAGTAAGTGGGAATTGAAATGCAGTTGCCTTTAAGTGGTAATGGCTTTAGGGAAAACAGATTTGGCAATCATGGTGTTGGAAAGAATAGCATGTGTGCTACAAGCTGGGTGCTTGGGGATGTTGGTACCCTCGCAGCAAGGAAATGGGGAGCTAAGCTTGAATTCCCATTGGGGAGAGGCTGGGAGGTGTTTCACACTGTTTCCCCTGGAGCAAAACGGGATAGATGATGGAAAGATGCAATAGCTTGGTCATAGCTGGGAATTTCAGGGCTTTCTGCTTGAGTATTGGAGGAAAGGCTAAAGCCTGGCCAAAGAGGCAGGAATCTGCTCCTATGGGTGCGACTGCTGTGATTTCCGCAACGTGAAGGATGAGCTGGTGCTCCTTCTTATGGGGAGCTGGTGCTTGAAGCTGATGCTCTTTTGTCCTGCCTGCAGACAGCAGTGACCTGTGTGAGATCCATCAACAGCAAATCCAACTCCAAAGAACCATCACATATACAAGGAATTTAACTCAAGAGGTCCTGGAAGCTGAATCGAGGGGGTGTAGATGAGCTGTAGGAGTCCAAGGCAAAGTATCGAAGGAGAATACCCAGAGACCCCACAGTAACTCTGCCAAGGCAGAGCCTTTTAAATGCCAGTGTTTGCTTCCAGATGGAGCAAATGCAGAAAGTCAATTCAGAGACTCCGGAAAGCCTGGTGCTGGCCAAATGGGTACGTGGTGTGAACACAGAGCAATGGGATGGAGCCATGTGTGTATGAATTAGAGAGCAATTGCCCTCACAGTCTGCCATGGGGTTTGGCTGTAACAGAGGGGGTTGGAACTGGATGAGCTTTAAGATCCCTTCCAACATAAATCATCCTGTGATTCCATGTTCTATAGTCAATAGCACTGGGCATTTTCCAAGCGAACACCCAAGCATCAGCTGCTAAGATTGGACAACGGAACACACGGATCGCTTCAGGTCGGAATGAAGACGTGAACAACCTAATGTGAGTCCTGGATGAGCCTGGTAAGGGTAGGTAAGGCTCTCTAACCTGGATAGGAGCGAATGGAAGGGTAAAGAGAGTTGACGAAGTGAAAGAGCCGGGAGAGTTGAGCTGTGCAAAGGCTTGGCTAAAGAATGCTGCAAAGCAGAAGAAGGGAGGAAAGCGGTGGCGAGCATCCCTGAATGGCGAGCTGCTCCTCCAGGAGCTGCTGAGGGAACAGCAATGGGCAGCAAATCTGTTCACTGGAGAACAGGGATTGTATTGAATAATAGTGAAGGTGATAACACCCCAACTCTGCGCGTTGTGGGGAGGTCACCGTCTGCCTTCTTTAACAACAGCGTAACTTAGCACAAGCGGTTCCCGCTGAGGCTTGACAGTGTGTTTGTATTTCATGGCTGTCAAATAGCGTCTCACAGGCTGTCCTAACGAAAGGCTTCAGCAGGGACAAAGCAAATCTAGAGCTAATTACAGGCTCTGGGAAAAGGGGGTGGTGTCTGAGTTTGCTGCGGGGCTCATTGGGTTGGGCTGTGGAATTCCAGTGTGATTATAAGGATGTGGAAATGTGGGAGGCCACCCGGGACTTGGGTTTCTTTCCTGTACTCTCTTACGCTATCCAAACCTGGGGGTGCCCAGAAAACCTCAGGGGTTTCAGGTGCAGAAGCAACCAGTGCTTGCCCAGGAGACCCCCGAATCACAGCTGCGGGTACCAGCTTCTCTGGGACCAGCTTGAGGGCAGCACAAGAGCAGCAATAGCAGTGGTCCAGGAGGGGAGCTACCCTGCAGCAGGCAAGCATCATCCCCATGGGACCTAAAGCTGGGCAGCAGCTCCCTGCCGTCATGTGCTTTGTTTTCTGAGCTCAGAAAGGGACCGCAAACCTCTCTGGCAGAGTCCTTGGGTTTGTTGAGGGCAGTGAGAGTGGAGAGGGTCTGCTCTCCATCATGGATACCTGCGTGGAGTACAGGCCCCGAGCATCCTGCGCATCCCCAGCCCAATGCGATGGGGCAGTAGCTGCAGCCACCCCTGCAGAAGTGGGCAGCAGAGGGCATGCTCCAAGCTTAAAACACACGGCAGTGGCAGGGAAACCATTTTATCCTGTACAGGTGTGATTGCACGTTGATGTGCCTCAGCTACAGACAGGTACCCTT
Organism: Ara ararauna; assembly: GCA_028858755.1. NCBI lineage: Eukaryota > Metazoa > Chordata > Aves > Psittaciformes > Psittacidae > Ara > Ara ararauna. The sequence goes on from CM054381.1 coordinate 6,884,681, forward strand.
TATCTAGGATATCTTTTATAGGACAAGGAGTAAAGGGTTCAAACTGAAACAGGGAAAGTCCAGGCTGGAGATAAGGAAAAAGTTCTTCCCTGTGAGGGAGTCCCTGCCCATGCCAGGGGGGTGGAACTGCATGAGGTTTAAGGTCCCTTCCAACACAAACCAGTTTGATTCTACGCTTCTATTTGCTTTATTGTGGGCCTTTTGAGTCATTTTCATCTCTTCTTTGCATTCATTCATTCCCCTGCCCCAAGGGGCAAGGTTTGGAATCTTCAAATTCAATGCAGTGTAATAAAAAGAAAGCATTTTACTGTATTTAGGAGGATGAGGGCAGGGGCAGCATCGTGGACTTTAGCTTGTGTTCCATCAGGGCACAATTACCCAATGGTCAGCAGTTGCAGAGGGCCTGCAGGCATGAGAACCCTGTTTCCCTTTACACCAGGAAGGGAATGGGGAGCAATTCCTGTGCTTTAAAGGAACTGAATGCCCAGAGAAAGCTTTCCAAATCTCACTCTTCAGTGAGATGTTTTCATTTGAAAGAGAAAAAGGAAGAAATAACAAAAACCAAACCCCCTCCTTCCCCACTACATGGAGCAGTTCCTGAAATCCCCCCCAGTCCCTATGGATCACGCAGCCCGCACAAGCTTAGCAACCACCTTTTAGCCAGCTGGGCTCATTCGGTGGTGAGTGACAGGAATTCCTGGAGCCTGTTTATCCAGGAGGTGGGTCTTGGCGCTGATGAGAGTCCCTGCTTGGCCCTCAGTAGGGCTGCATTGAGTCTGGTCTCAAATGGTTTCCTGCTGCGTGCCAGGAGAAGGAAGGTTACAACCAAAGGGAGGAAAATGCATCTTCGGGAAAGGTGGGGAGAGCTCTGCTGTGAAAAGGAAGAGAATTGAAGCAGAGATGGTGGAAAACACCCAGTGAGAGCCCCAGGCATGTCCCAAACCCATCAATAACCCTGCCACGTTTGGTGCATTCAGGAGCAGAGGGTTTGCACATCTCCACCCCAGCCCCCATCTCTTTCCTGGCCACGGTGCCCTGGGGATGTCTGCCCCCATGGGATGCAGCTTGGGAAGAGGAGGAGGTGTGCATGAGGCTGCAAACCCAAACCACAGAGTGGCTTCTCATAGCACTGCCTGGAGCCTGGCCGGGGCTGCCTGGTTTCCTCTGGGCTGATTGATGATGGCTTCTTACATGTTGCTACACTTCCCCCTTTCTGGGGGATGGTTGATGCTCAGCGTGTGGTTGGTGGAATGGCTCTGTGTTCGGCAGGATAACAAATCCTCCTGGCCAGGTTTATCTGTTGGGCTTTATTAGGGAACCTCTGCTGCGCCAGATTCTGGGGGTGCTGAAAATGAGACTCAAATTGAGTTATTCCTTGCGGGTTGCAGGCTAATGCTTCTTTCATCTAAAGCCTTTTCAGAGTTGACCTCTCTGCCCTTTATCTGCCATGGGTAATTCAATTTGCACTGTTATTCCAAAACAATTCCTTTTGGTTCCCTTTGTGAGTCAAGAAAGGCAGGACTCAGGACTTAAGTACCACAGTCTGCTTCCAAGCTCTGTTCTGAAGAGGCTTACAGGGGGAGGGAAGGAAGAGCAATCCAAGCAGAGCACTAAAGTATCTGCAGATTTCATTAGGGCTCCTCCGATGCGCATCTCGGATTTGCTGTAGGAGAGAGCTTGGCGCAGGCATGCGATGGATCACGCCATGGGCTGTCAGAGCCCTTGTTCCTAAGGATCCTGGCTCAACACGCTGGTGCTGCTGGTCTGGTGAGCAATTTATTCCTGGTGCAGAGCCACACAGCTCCTCTGGGTTAACCCTGCTGGGGTATGTTACTGCAGGGAGGCAAATAACACACAAGCACGCAACCTCAGTCAAAGAACACAGCGCCTTGGTTTGTGCCTTGGGCTCTGATGTAGCTGCTTTCCTGAGTTCATTGCCAGTTCTTGCACAGCCCTCGCCCAAGGGAAGCCAGTCCTGCCAACCAGGCAACCAAAGGGATGTTGGCAAGTGCTGTGCAGTATAGGTGGATGTTGAGCAAAGCCCTGAGGGCCACCCCATTAGCACTGGAGACGCAGGAAAGACACTGAGAGCAAATGATAGGTGACAGGCAGACCTCCTGCCTGGAATGTCTAATGTGCACATAACCTACAGCTTGCAGGAGAGGTGAAGAGCTGTGTTATTCCTGCAGTGTTGAGCATCATCCTTCGGAACAGACAAACTGCACAGGCAACCTGCAGAAGATGGGGAGGGGGCTGGTTTTGATGGCATAGAACATAGAACACCTATGGAGGTCACAGAATGGTTTGGGTTGGAAGGGACCTTCAGAGCTCATCTGGTCCAACCTTCCTGCAATGAGCAGGGACGTCTTGAGCTTGATCAGCTTGCTCAGAACCACATCCAGCCTGGCCTGGAATGTCTCCAGGGATGGAGCATCCACCACCTCTCTGGGCAACCTGTGCCATGGTTTTATCACCCTCATGGTAAAGAATTCCATTCTCACATCCAGCCTGAATCCGTCTCTTTTAGTTTAAAGAGATGTCCAGGTGAGTTTTTGCTCTTCCTGTTCTCCCTAATCCCACATTAGGACAGGTTTCTTCTTTTCCCTCCCTTGCCCTGCCTGTCTTGTCCTCAGCTTTGGGACCTTGGGGAATTGGAGTTCCGCAGCAAAGCAGCTCAGATGCCAACAGAGGAAATGAGAAGTCATTGCAAAAATGCTATGAAAATGCTGAGAGTGCTCAATGGCAACTCCCACAGCAAGGAAATCTTTCTTGTTTGGTGGGGATTAAAGCTATTAGCTCAAAATAATCCTTCATGTTCTGGCTGCTTGCCGGAAAAGCCAAGTGGAATGAGAAGAGGCACCAAACCCATGTGTTGGCTTGAGCTTGCCCTGCTGGGTGGTTGTGGTTGATAAGAGCCAGCACACGGCTCATGTACTTATTGAATTTGTAGTTGAATTTCACCTTTTCCAGACAACTTGGATTCCACTTGGAACCTGTCTGGCAGGATTTGGCTTCCAGCCGACTTGGAGCCAGGGCCCGTGGAGATTAATGACATGGAAAATGAGGAATGCTGGCTGTAAAACTCCCAAATAGTGGGAAAAAGGCAGCTTAGAGCCAGCCACTGGTGAGAAGATGTGTGACCTGCTTGGGGATGGTGTTTGGAGAGGCAAAGGCAGCTCCTTCAGGGCAACAGCCTTATACTTAACAAGGATGCCTTAAAAAAGGTCCTCTCATGAAGGAGCTGGAGTGCCTTGAGTACAGCAAGTCCTTTCCTTCCCCTCCTCAAGGGTGTGATCCAGGTTTCTACAGTCAAGAATGCGTCCATGGAAATACAGGACAGCACAGGCTGTGGCAAGGGATCAGCCAGAAACGCAGGTCTCTGATGTCCTCTCCTGATGCCAAGAGGACGTGGCCCTGTCTTGCTCCTCAGGTTTGGCCGTGGGATGAGGGAAAACGTAGTTTCCACCTGTTTGTGTCTGCCTTTCTCCAACAAGGGTGAAATGGAACTGCAAAGTCACACATCTGAGCTGCAGATGAAGGCGTACCGGTGCCACAGCTCAGCTATGCAACACACAAAGGTGTCTGGTCACTTTGAGCCCAGGGATTTTAGTGCTTGTGTCTTCTGAGACCTCCATCTCCGTATGTTCCTATCCCCTAATCCCAGTGGAGGGGGAAAACCTTGTTTGTCCCACTCTCTTCCCACAAGCATGCAGCAGTAGCAGAGAGCAAGTAAATGGTGCAGAGCAAATGACGATCCTTCCAGTATCTGAAGGGGGCCTATAGGGATGCTGGGGAGGGACTCTTCATGAGGGACTGTGATGATAGGACAAGGGGTAACGGGTTCAAACTGAAACAGGGGAAGTTTAGATTGGATATGAGGAAGAAATTCTTTACTGTAAGGGTGGTGAGGCACTGGAATGGGTTGCCCAGGGAAGTTGTGAATGCTCCATCGCTGGCGGTGTTCAAGGCCAGGTTGGACATAGCCTTGGGTGGCATGGTTTAGTGGGAGGTGTCCCTGCCTATGGCAGAGGGCTGGAACTGGGTGATCTTTAGGTCCTTTCCAACCCTAGCTGTTCTATGATTCTATGACTTACGGATTTCTGCCCCAGTTTCCTTTCTCCAAGGTCCCTGTTGCTGTGAAGTCCAGCACAGAGGCTGTTTGCTGTCCCTCCTGCTGCACTGATGTGGACCCATCCCTGGGAGGAAAGACAGGTACGTGATGATGGGTACCCACAAAATCTCCAATCTGTGTTTCTCAGCATCCTGCCTAGAGCAGGGATGGAAGACATAGGCATGAGATAAAGCAGCATGGTAGAAGCTTGGAGATCAGTGATTTAAGATGCTGGTGCACATCCCTTTCTGATCATGACCCTGTGAAGGCAGTCCACCAAGACTGCGATGGGGGAGGAGGGACAGGACTGTTTGAAGTCCGAACCACCACCTCCTCTTTTGAGGCTGTTAAGCTGGAGCTGAGCTTGATTGAAACCAGAGCAGCCCTGAGGAGAACTTAGGGGTGTTGAGTGAGGAGGTTGCCCAGAGAAGCTGTGGCTGCCCCATCCCTGGTAGTGTTCAAGGCCAGGCTGGATGCAGGGGCTTGGAGCATCCTGCTCTAGTGGAAGGTGTCCCTGTCCATGGCAGGGGTTGGAGCTGGGTGAGCTTTGAGGTCACTTCCAACACAAAGCAGCACAACACAACCACCCCAAGCATGCACCCTGAAGAAAGAAAGCACCCTGAAGTATCCCCACCCTGGAGGGGATGGGATGGACATGGGTTTTGGTCCTTCAATTTTCTTTAACCCAGTTGGGCAAACAGTAGAAAACCTGGTGAGTAGGGAAGATGAATGAGGATGAATGAGTCCTTAGATGGGGAAAGGTGGAAATCACCTGGAAAGAAGATATATGTGTTTTTATAGATATATATATATATATTATGTACATAAATATATATAAAAGTCTGACCCAGCTCTGAACTCTTCTGGCAGGGAAGTGAAATTCATGAGGAAATATAGCACCGCCTGCAATTCCTCATTATATCAGTTGGAGCGATGTTCCTGCGACCAGTAAATCTGCCAGATGGCAATGGGGGGATTAGGTGGGAAGGTGGGACCCGCAGGAGGGTGTTGTGTCTCCCTTCCCCCAGCTCCTTCCTTAAGGAATGTTAATCATCCCGGCTCCCAGAATGCTCTCAAAGGTTTGTTTATGCTGCTTAGGGGTTTGCTTTTCCCTTTTCCCTCTATATATTGCAGGATGGTTGCGTGCAAGGCTTGGGAGGGAGGGCAGCTCAAAGCAGCTGTCCTATAGGTATCCCTGGTGTCTCTGCAGCTGCAGGAGACTTGGAGTGAGGAAACTCAGTGTTACAGGCTCCTGGTGTGATCAAATGGGCTGAAACTCGCACTGGCAGGAGGCTGCAGTTCCCTGTTCATCAACAGCAATGCATCAAATCATAGAATCAGCTAGGTTGGGAAGGGCCTTCACATGGGCTGTGTGGCATCACACAGCAGCAGCAGCATGCCTGGGACAAGGTGACCATGGGCCACCTCCTCTCGCATTGCTTTGAGCATCCTGCAAGCCCTTGGTGGGCTCCACTTTGCTCATCTGGTGGCTTTGGCCATGCTGGGTTAAGCCGGGCTGGGCTCAGGCTGCACTCAGCCCCATCCATCTGCCAGAGCAGTCTCAAGAGGCTGTGAGGAATTGAATCTTTCCGAGATCACTGCCCCCATTTAGGTTAGTCCACAAACCAGGAATGGGCTTCGAAGTCAGCTGGAGGGAAGGGGAAAGGAAGCAACCAGACAGAGACATGCGTTGTTAATCCCCAGAGCCCCATTTGCTTAAGTAAGCAAGCCAAGGCTGCCAGGTTAGGCTTGGTCCCAGCTGGGTGTTGGCTGCCCCATGCTTTACAATGCTTCTGACACAGCAAGGAAAAGCCTTTTCAACAAATGCTTCAGCAGAGCGAAAGAAAAGAGTTTCACAGAATCAAGTGACTGGCAAAGGACCCAGCTGGCTCCTTTATCCCTGGCTTTGTTTGCTTTCCATAGTTATGGAGGTCATCCTCGCTGCTCCATCATTCCACACTCCTCCATCCCCAGCCCTCCTCCTTTTCCTCCTCTCCCTCCCCAGCATCTCGTGTGAGCAGTAAGGGATGGGCCCTTTCTCCAGAGGGGAGGAGGTAAAAGAAGCGCTTCCCCCAGGGCCCGCTGTGATTTCTTGTGAGTGTTTACAGGATTCATCCTGGCGGGAAGCAAACACGCAGGGGTTGTGCCAAGGGATGATATCACTGGGTTGATGGACTCCAGAGCTGCTTGGACAGATCAGGGGGAGATAAAAGGGGGAAACCATCTGATTAGACCAGAGCCCAAGCCAGTCACCTTGAGAAGATATATGGAGTAATGCTTTGGGGGGGGGGGGGGGGGGGGGGGGCAGGAGAGGGTAATAAATGCTGCAGCGTGGAAAGGCAGTGCTTTGTGCTACCATAACCAAGCTGGACCTCTTCAGAGCCTGCCAAATTGCACTATAGGGCATATGTTTCAATGACCCAAGGGGGAGATGCATGCACATGAGCAAAAATATTGACCCCTTTGCTAGTGATGAAGCCAAGCGTCCTGCTGCTCAGCTGCAGAGCTCCCTGCTTCCTGTTGGGCAAAGCTTTCCTCCGTGGGGGGGACTCGTCAAGGAGAGGAGCACAGCAGGGCTTGCGTGCAAAAGCCGAGCGTGGAATCTCGCTTTCCTTGCAGCTGCCTTTCCCGGAGGGGTTGCCACTGGTTCCTCAAAGCCTATGTTAGCGAATGGAGTGTGATGCAGGGGAGAGAAGCAGGGACAGGGATGTGCAAGCGCAGTGCTTTTGGGGGGGAAATACCCTGAAGAGGTGTTTCAGTGATTGCCCTTCCTCCAGCTCGCATGGCTTTGCTTCTGCTTTTGCTTTCTGAGGAGAAATACCATATTAATCAGATAGCTCTCTCTGCCCACCGTGGTTCTGAGCTTGAACTATTAATCTTGTTTGGTATCTCAATATCATAGTGCATTATTAATTGCTTCATTGTGGGCTGGGGACTTCAGTCAGTAAAATATAGCTTCCCAATAGCAAAACCAGAAATGTTTTTCATGTCACAGGCCTGGCACTCTATTTCCTGTATATAATGTACACCTCCACTGTGCCCAGCATTTCCCAATGACTTGTGTGTTGTGATCCAGGAGGAACGCTTGGTCTGGTTGCTAACAGGAAAAGGAGAAACCCTAGTGATCGGTGAATATATAGGACAAGATCTCACTTGCCAAATCCCACAGTGAGGGGAATGCTTGGATGACCTCATGGTGTTATCTCTGGTGAAGGACCACAGAGACCTAGGACTCTGGTGAAGCCTAGGCTGTCTGTGGTGAACTGAGCAACGTGTATGTTATAGCCCATGCATCTCTCTGGGAAGTGTTTCAACCAACCACCCCTGATACATTTGCAGCACTGAGTTTTGGACCCCATAACTATGGAACAAGGTATATCCAGTCTGTGTTTCATCACAGAATCATAGAATCACAGACTGGCACCCTCACCACCCTCACAGTAAAGAACTTCTTCCTTATACCTAATCTGAACTTCTCCTGTTTAAGTTTAAACCCATCACCCCTTGTCCTATCATCCAGCTTTGTCTACCACCGCTCCCCAAAGGCTGCTCCAGGACACTGTTGGTGACCCAAGGCTGGCCTATGAGGTGCAATAGCCTTTTAGTCTCCTACATGATGGGCTTTTGCGTTGGGTTTGGATTTATTTGCTGCCACGGAAGATTTCTCACAGCAGCATCCCAGCTGAGAGCACAGCCCCATTGTGGGTGGTTCAGGCCAGGAAGGCAGAGAGAGGCAACCCATGCTCCATAAGGTTCGAAAGACAGCAAAAATGCATGGGAACATCAGCCCTGCCATCCCCAATTTGCAGGTGGGGAGCTAGCAAGGTGATGCATGAGCCTCAGGATAGGCTTCACTCTAATATAGCTGCGTATTCCTTTATCTCCACTCATCCTCCGGGTTCCCTCTTGAATCAACGGGAGCAAACCAACATGTCAGAAGGCAATTTGTATTGTCAGACTGAGGCTGTGATCAAGCATCCTCTTCTGATTAGCTCTATTTCCCAGGCATGGGCAGGCAAGTGGCCCACATCCCTGTGGTGGAGCTAAAGGATGCCACCTGAAATGTGCCATGAGATACCTCTTGCACACCACCCTTTCTGTTCTTCCCATGCCAAAAGCATGTTTTGCTGTGCTTTCAGAGCATCTGCTTGTCTTACTCTCATTTCTACCCAGATCTCAGTGTTTTTTGCAGGTAACTGGGCATTCGGACCAGCCCAGGGAACATCACAGTGTGAAGTTAAACTGAGGTATGCTTTATTGCAGGGCTTAGAGGATGATATCACTTACAGGATGATATTGCTTATAGGATGATACTGCTTATAGGATGATATTCGGGGGTTGGAACTGGATGATCTTAAGGTCCTTTCCAACCCAAACCATTCTATGATGCTATGATCACTTATAGGATGATACTCTTTACAGGATGATATTGTTTACAGGGCCTAGGCAGCAGAAGCACAAGGAAATAGCAAAACATTGGCAGCTTCAGATGGTTTTGATCTTGTGTCAGCTCTCTGATGATTGATACGATGAAGCATGTGTGTGCCAGCACGTAGCACTGCAGGCAGCATTATCATGGGCAATGTACAGACAAAGCATTCAAATATGCAAAGGGAGTGTTAGCAGGAGTGGGATCAGGCATCAAACGCGTGGGCTCCTATATTCCCTAGTGCGAGGTGTTTTGGGTGCTAGCCAAGTGCTATAGGCAGCAGGACACTGTCTCCCAGGCCAGAGCAGAGGACTGCCCTGGTTCTGTGTGGCTCCATACCCCAGGTGCTCAGGCACTGGAACAGGCTGCCCAGGGCAGGGCTGGAGTCAGTGTCCCTGCAAGTGGTCACGCACCATGTAGCCGAGGCCCTCAGTGCTATGGGTTAGTGGTGGCCTTGGCAGTACTGGGGCCAAGTTGGACTGGATGGGCTTAAAGGTCCTTTCCAACCTGGTTAGTTCCATGATTCTTCACATAAGAAAAGGATGGATGGGGGAGCCCCAAGGGGTTTCATCCTCTCCTGAGGCTGTGACTGGTTCTGCCTTCCCAAAGGAGCATTTCCTCCTGTCCATTGCTCTGCTTCTGTGGCCTTCCAGAACACACAAGTCTTGCAGAGCAGCCGGATTCTTATCTCCACAGAACGCCTGCCCCGGGCTCAGACTCAGGCAGTATGAGATTGCCTTCCAGCGAGGATATAACATCTCTGGAAGGAGGCCGAGGGTGGGTGATCACATATATCTTGAATTAGGACACTGCATTTAACTCCTCCTCACACTGTGCTGCCCCATCTCTGCATTTTATACCTGTTTCTGCAGCTCTCCAACCTGTGGTTTCATTCATTTTCCCTTCTCCAAAGGGAGAACTAACTCCAAAGGGCTTCATTCCTCAACCGGCATTGCAGCAGCCCCACTCTGGAGAACAAGTTTGACTTCCCATGTGGTTCCTCCATTCAGAAGGTTGTTTCAGCAGCATGTTGGTGCCATGGATGATGGGGAAAACCTTCTCATGTGGATGCTGTGAACTCAGAGTGTGGTGGACATCCATATCCTACCCAGGGCTGCAGAACTCCCTAATCCCCCTGATGTCTATGTTTCCCAGGAGGACACAATAGGAGGAAATCTTCTCCACTTGTTACCTTCCACCCCCCTCTAGTGGCTATGGACCCGGCTGGGTCTGTGGTGGAGTCAGGGAGGACCGTGCTGCAGGCTTGTTAATGCCTTGTTTCCTCCTTAATGCCATCTGAAGGCCACAAGATGGGTTCCTGCTCAGATCTAGAGAGATGCGCACCCATGCGACACATCTCTGTGGTCTAAGCCGTGAGCCAGGGTGATGGAGATGGGGGGGGATGATGTGTGTCACATCCTACAGCTTCTTTTCTTGATTTCTTTAATATATATATATAAAAATAATTATTTAAAGTAGTTTTCTTTTCTCCTTAAAGAACTGAAACTACAATTGGCTACAAGGCATTAAATCTGTCGTCTCCACCTCCCACCTCTGTATCAAGCCTATAAGATTATAGGGGGTTTGGTTTTATTCATGGCCTGAACCAATTCAAACATGTGGCCAAAAGCCTGGAGAAGAAAGATGTTGTTAATCTGATGCTCTGGCTTCAGTTTCTGATGCTGTCAGCTTCTCAGTGAGTTAAAAATGAGTAGATGAGAATGGAGCTGAGATGGGATAATAAATATCAGGCAAGGACCCCCCTTAGTTTCTCTGCTGTCGCCCCCAGCGATGTTTCAGAGCTGGCAGTAATCACTGCTGAGCAAACATCTGTGTGTGTGCATCTCCTTCATGTTAATGTTGATATGAGGGAGCTCCTTCCCATGCAGGAGCAGAGTGGAACGCCTGATGCTTAACATGGGATCTGTGACTTGGTTTTCCCTCTGTGACCCATCAGACCTGACCTTCATGCAACCCGGAGCGGGTGGGCTCCATGCGTGTCTCTGCAAGTCCATGGCTCCATCACTTCAGCTTTGCAAGGCTCTGTGACAGAGTGGTGGTATATTGCTCCTGCCCTCTGTCACCAACTGGTGTTTGGATGCCAGGGAAGAGAAATGTCCTACCTAGAGCAGACCTCAGTGATGTCTTCCCGAGGGCTTCTCTGATGTGAGATAGCAACATCCCTGACTCCAATTGATGGGATTAGCACTGAGGGAAACAGCTGCCCTGCCTGCGTAGATGGGGAGATGCTGGGGCAAACCCAGCCCCAGAAAGGAACCCAGGTACCTCCACCTCTCCCCATGCCCCCCATCCTCTTGTGGGCTTCCCTGCCAGTCTTCCTTGGGAACAGTCCTGACCTATCTCCCCGCATGGGTCCGGGGACTGTCATGGTTGCCTGAGCGCTGAGATTCCTGGTTTCCCCCCCTCCTTTTTGGAAGTTGGGAAGCTTCCAACATGAGTCACTGTCCGCCTCTTCTCCGTAATTAGCGTGCTGGGAGTTGCAAGTATGACTTTGGTGTAGTCTACTAGAATTAATCAAAGTATATCTTACACATTTAAATGCAGTAAAACCATCATCCGGCCAAATCCCTCCTGACTGGCACAGCCTTAGCCCCAGTCCTCTCCCTCTGCTCTTTCCTCCTCTTTCTTTCTGGTCTCTTTTATCTTTCCCTTTTAGCACTGTTTCCCACCAGTGCTCTTAACCTCTTTTCCCTTTAACTTTGGCAGAGCCCTTCTCAAGGAGGTTTATTTTTAACATGCAAGTTTTGCAGCCTTGTGTCCATGAATGTCTCACTGAGGTGGGTGTTGGGAATTTGGTTCTTTGGGCTTTGTTTGTTTGCTTCACAGGCGTTTGACATCTTAAATAAGAGAACAACTTCACCATTTAACAATAGGAATGAAACCAAGTGACCTTCCTAACTGCTTGTTTCAACTCCCCATTTTAAAGCCTCTTCATTTTGCACTGATTTGGAAGTCCAGGTTGGATATAAGGAAGAAGCTCTTCACTGTGAGGGTGGTGAGGCACTGGAAGAGGGTGCCCAAAGAAGTGGTTGCTGCTCCATCCCTGGCAGTGTTCAAAGCCAGGATTGACAGGCCTTGGGTGACACGGTCTAGTGTGAGGTGTCCCTGCCTGTGAAGGGGGGGTGGAAATGGATGATCTTAAGGTCCTTTTAAACCCAAACCATTCTACGATTCTACGATTTCAGGAGTGACCAAACTTTCTGAGGATCAAAAAATGTGATTTGGGCATTTTTCCCCTCTCTGTTTGCCATCTTGTTGTTCTATGGTAGCCATAGGGGTGGAAGGGCTCTGGCTGTTTTGCTGATGTAAGCTGTGTGCATGGGGAAGACCATCTCCAAAGCACTGCCTGGAGATGCATACTGGTGAAGAAGTGCCCTCTCCAGCCTGCTCAGGGTAGGTTTAGAGGTGGGATGCTCACTGAATGCAGTGTTGGTGTCTTTTAGAGCAGTCGTGAGACTCTGTGCTTGGACTGGTCTGGACAGGAGAGGAGCCATCACAAGCAGCTTCTCCTGAGTGCCAGTGCACTGCACCATGCTTCTACAACAGGGGACAGTGATTCCAACTGTGTGTTCCTGCATCTTCCATCACAGCAGCCTTTCCTAAGGTCTTCATGGTGGGGTACTGGCCATTAGTCAAGACACTTCTATGCCTGCTCTCTGTAGCTGGAAAGGACAAGCAAAGTTTCGCTATGGTTGTTCAAGGTCTTGAACTGAAGACCTCACCTCAAAAAGGCAAGGACTGCTTGCAAGAGGGAAGCTGCAGATATCCATTCCCCATCCCAAACATCTCCAGTGAGAATCACACTTTGCAGGTTAATGGCATAACTGTGTTAGAAATGTGTTGAAACAGAATATAGACTTTCTTTCATGCAGAGAGTTGTGCTGCTGAGATAAAAGGCGTGTTGCAGGAGTGGCTTGATTTGAGGATTTAGCAGTGCAGGTAGGAATGCTGAAGGTATGAGGCAGCAGGAGCATGGGGAGAGGCTGGTCTCCATCTGGTATTTTCCTTTGTAATGATGAAATGTTTCTTTCCTGAAAGCAGGATACAGATTTCCATGTCTTTTGATACCCACAGCATGTGCCGTAGCTTGAATTCCTTCCAGCTGACTGGTAAGTTCTTAAAGACAAACTTTTCCATTGGCCTTTTGCATTCCTTCTTCGTTTACCCAGCTCTGTTTTCAGTTCTCAGGATATAAGTAGATTTCAAAAGCTGGGAAAAAAGAAAGAAAGTTGGAATACTGATTTGGGATGAATGGAAAAACGAAACATTGGACATTTCAGGCAAAATATATAAAGAAATAAGTAGAAAGAGATGTTTGAGTCAGCCTGAAGTGAGATATTTTACTTGGACGCTGACTGCTTTATATTGTAAAAATTAGAAAGAAGAAGAGGTTTCGAATCAAAGTCTCTTTGGAGTTTCCTTTAGGAACACCAGAAATATGCCTTCAGGAGAGTTTGCCAGATTTTGTCGCTGTTAAAAGCAAAAACTCCATGAAATTGCTGCAAATGGTTGTATTTTTTAAAATATCCATTTAAAAATATCACCCACCTCTACTTACTTGGGCTTTTTATGGCTTCCATAAGGCCCAGATAGCAATCCCCACATATTAACTGTGCTCTGCGTTGTAGGAGCTGCACATCTGCAAGCCAAATTTCACCTGGAGGCGACTGTCAGTAAAGCTGAAGACAGAACTTGAGAGTCTATGAGTTAATGAAGAGGAAGATGGGTTTTTGCACCAATTTGGGAAGCCATCACAACAGCACAGGCCTGTAGCGTGTGCTTAGATGCAAGTGTGCACTCAAGTCCTATTTGGCACTCGTTTGAAGTGTTTTCCTGGGTTAAGGCCTTCAGTTTCAACCTCCTAAAAAGTTCTGGCAAAGCATGAAATGTGCTTAGAGACGAGAAATGAAAACACGTCGTAGTTGGCAATAACCTTTCAGTTTTGGGAGATGTTCATTTTATAGGTCAAACACATATGGGAAAGTACCGTCCATTTCCCAAATAACAATGCATAGCGTTGGGAACAATTTAATCTGAAACAGCAACATGGGCTTGGGTCATTATGAATCTTGGATGCAGTCAGACACATGCTGCAAAACCTGGCTGGAACGGGGTGCCCGCTAGCTAAGGATGGATGAGCTCTGATGGACTGCTGAATGAGATCCCACCTGCGCCTACAGGCTGGTGGTCCAGCTGATGACAGCCAGCAAGCATGGGGTGTCCAGGCGCATAGGGCTGAACACTGGCCACTTGTATGTCCCTTGCACCTTGTCCAAAGAGGTCCCCAGTGGCCGGTTGTTCCAGAGGCAAGAACCAGAGATCCTCCAGAGCCATCCTGGCGGAAGCAGTGTGCCTGTGAGTGGGAAGTCACTCGACTCCAATGCTACAAGCGCTTTGCAAAGACCTTGGCAGTGTGAACTCAGGGGGAGCCAAAAACATGACAAGGGTGGACAGGCATAGCATATGTGTGTGGGGGTGCAGAGGTCAGTACAGAGACATAAAGTTTAATCCAAAGAGAGGGAGGCTCAGCAGTGCTTGCACAGGGTTCCTCACAGACTTCCTCCCCTTGTGGGAACCAAGCTCGTCCCCCCTCCTCATCCCACAAGGAGTGAAGTGTTGAGTCAAGGCAGGTTGTTCTCCATCCCAGAGGATGGGGTTTTGGAAGGAGCCCATTAGAGTTCAGTGCTCCACTCTCCAAGATAATGGGAACATCCCAGCCAGCAGGACTTGGCTTGGGATTTTGACCGTACAAAGGAAACCCCAGGCTCACGAGGGGATTCGTTATCCCCCCTGCTGGCCACTTGGCTCCGTTTCAGATCCAGCCTATAAAAGGCATTGGAAATGTTAGATGAAGGAGTTTGATTGCACGTCCACTGCATCAGTTGACCCCAGAGTGACAGGGCCCCATGGACCCTTTATTTTTATCCTGGGCTGGGATTGCTCTTCAGTTTTGCAAGAGAGTTGGAGATTGGGGACTGTGTGACTTCCAGGACAGGATGCAAGCCCAGAGCAAAGAACCCACCCTCTGCCAGTAGCCAAAATCCACAGCCTGATTTTCCTTCAGGTTCAAGAACATGTTTGTGTTGGTAGACCAGACAGTCCTGGAGGGGACAATAGATGCATGAGTGTGTTCCAGCCCCGTTTCCAAATGGGAAAGCCTGAGTAAGGTAGAGAGAGTATCACCCACAGCTCCATTTCAGCTTCTGAGCCTTTCATACACTGCAGAGATCAATCTCTGCTGCTGCTTTCATTAGGACATCACCTGGGAAAACTCCCCCCTGAGGATCTGCTGATGGTATCGGCAGATGTCTTAGGGTAGATAGGATGCAGGTGGTGCATGCTTTTGTTGTTCTATTTACTCAACCTGCTGGAGGAAGCATTGTGCTCCCACTGAAGATCACAAGCAGGGAACTAGGCTTAGGCCCAGACTTGCATAGTGCCAGATTTGTCGTTTTCCCAGTGTTCTTCCTCCCACCTCTCCTCCTCTTCATTGCAGCTGTATCCACACGATGGCACCAACCTATAGGGACTGTCCTTCGAGCTGAGCTAGTGGGGAGGTGAGGATAACCTAGGCAGGGGGAATTGTTCTTAACAGCCTTGAGTGGGGTGGAAAAGCAGAGCTGCGTGGAAGATGCATACATTTACTCCTGGCTCAGGGGCATGTATAGGTGCTGTCTGTAGCAAGTTCTCTGTTGGTTGTGATGGGTTGTTTATGCTATGTCTCACCAGGGTATAAATAATAACACCGGGCTACATGGAGATTGCGGCAATTGCTGAGCATCGCCTACAGCATCCTGGTCCTCTGAACTCACCCACTGATTTTGAACTGTCCTGTACCAGTGTGGTCGGTGGGAGCTGAGACCCAGCTGCAACCATCTAACGTGTTTTTAACCGTGACCCTCCTGTGGGATCTGAACCTGCAGCTCCAGGGCAGAAAGTGCATTCAGCTCCAGGAAGGTTCAGGTTATCCCAGCGGGCTTTCCACATGCAGCTGCGAAAAGCAGCTCCTTGCTTCTCCTCGACCACCTAAATCCCTTGACCTCCTTTGAATCTGGCTGTCTAAATCACCTCCTTTGGTTTGCTTTTTGGACACTGAGCTTTAGCTGGACTCCAGGAGTAAAAGCAGCAAACCTGAAAGCCAGCTGTGTTTTCCGTCCTTGTTTTCTCTTCCAAGTGAAGCGAGAACATGAATTCCTGATCCTGGGGTTTGGTTTTCCAGCCCCCAGCATGTCAAACGGGTCACTGATGCTGTGGGATCACGGGTGGCAGAACCATTAAAACCAGGCAGCTGGAGTGCCAATCTGACATCTCTGTCACCTTTATCTTTCTAGTAGTCCTGACTACATCAATTGAAGCACAGGGCAGGATAGCAGCCAAAGCTTCCCAAATAGCTTGGGACTGGGGGTAATAAGGAACTGTGCTCTGGTTTTGGGGAATGAAATATCCCTCCTATTAAAGTGAATGTGATTGGGGGGGGGGGAGTCATCTTGGTGGTATTAAATGAAGATTTATGAGCCAAGCTCTTTGAGGAGGGAGGTAGAAGGAGGCGATGGTTTAGTTTAGAAGTGAAATCATCTGCTTTGAGCCTGACCTTTGCCTTCTCCTGACCCCAGTACTAATGAAGGGGAAAGGGTCTGGTCATATAAACATGTCACAGCATGAGGTTTAGTTGTCTAAGGCCTGATTACAGCCCAGCCGAGCTGTACCAGAGGTAGCTGCTCCTGGTCCACACTGTGCTGTGGTGCTGGGGATGGACTCCCCATATCCTGTCTCAGACAGATGCGTGTGCTGCAGCCTCCTTTCAGAGAGCTTCTGCCTTGGTGTGTAGTGCTCTTTCTCTCCCTAATATCCTAAAGCCATGCACTGTGGGGAGGGATTAGATGTAGACAGAGGAGACCCCGTGCACCACATGGCACAGGATGGAAGCTGTTTCTTTAGCAGAAACACATTGCTCCTGCAGCATTTGCATCAAAACCATTGGCATTGTTGATTTCATTCTATTTTAATGCAGCATTAACAAGCACGGGCACACAAGGGCAATGCTGAAGCCCCAGTGCAAGAAAGCTGAGTTTAGCATGAATCAAACTATATAACCTGAGAGCAATACTTGATATACAGAAAATGGGTCTGAGTTGAAGCCTAAATGAGTCATCCATCTCCACACTGGGGTATTCACATGTGGTCTGTAAGAGCAGGCAGGTCTTTTCTCACTTCTTTTCTGTACTGCACGCCAATCCTCTTCTTCCTCTGCACCTCTCTCTTCCTTCAGACTTGCAGCTCTGTATTTGTGCGTGCGGAAGGTAGTGCTCAGTGTTGTTTCTCCAGAAGGGATAAATCTAGCCCCACCTCAGCCCACTGCCATAATATGAGGTTGGGACTCAAGATTTGATGGTTACTTATTTCTCTGCTGGCTTTTAGGTGGTACAAGTTCCCTCCGTCGCTCAGCTTGTCCTGGCATCCTGATGAGACAAGGATGCCCTGTGACGGCAACCAGTGACTGCAGCACAAGCCTGAACTTGACCTGTGCACAGACAACATCCCCAGCTGTTTCAATGTGATGGCACAAGGCGTGATGCCTGGGTGTAGCTGATGGTGATGATGTGATGGTGTAGCTTTGTTGCTGCTGAGTGAGGGGTCACAGGAAGACTGCCTGTGGGAAAGCAAGCCAGGTAACAAATAAATCACGTAAATATCTCTCCAGCCAAATCATGTATCCCAAGGAAAAAAAATAGTGGGGAAAAAAGGGAAATTGACTTCCTTCAAGGCCAAGGTGTCAAAGATGGAGTGCACGCACAAGCACATCCACCTCCCCCTAATGTAGAGCTGCAAATGTCTTTCCTGTGCTCACTTGTCCCCTATCCTGGGAGGAAGAGACCAGAATTCCACATTACCACCACCACACCACAAGGAGCTGTCTGAGGACAGATGTCCTCATGATACCCAGGAGTATCAGTACCCACGAGGTAATACATTCTGGTGCCTTGTGTCTGCCAGAGGGAAGGTGGCATTAGTGGGGTAAGGTTGTGGCCATGGGCCTGAATAGACACTGGCTGTGATTGTCACTGTTGTGTAGAGGAAGCTAGGATGAAAGAGACCAGTGGAGAGGGATGGAGGTGTCCAGGGGAAAGTGATGGAGAGAAAGGAGAGCAAATACAGAGGTCAGAGGCCTCATCTTGGGTGGATGCTGAAAAGTGGCCAAGTTTGGCCATGTGTAAGGCTTATGCCTGGGTCTGGCAAATGTGTGGCTGGCCCCATGGATGGCATCAGCCACACCAGTGTGGTGTGAGGGGCTGTGCCCATGGATCTCCCTGCTCAGCCTTTTGGGTCCATCACCCCCCTAGGGCCTGCCCTGACTGATGTTTGGATGGAGAGCCCCATGCAGCACCCAGCTAAGCACCCAGAGGGGAGAGGAGGAGGAAGATTTTCAACCAGCAACTCTTGCTGTCCATAAGGAAGCAAAGGGCTGTTGGAAAGAAAGGGGTCAGGGTCAAAACCCAGCAGTGCCAATGCCAGAGCTGAGCTTTGGATACAGACCCAGGCAGGCCAGGGGATCATGGCACAATCTCCACCTCCCATGGCGCTCCCAAGCCGGTGTCTTGCGCATCGCCAGGACCATTCCAGCTGGTCCCTCACCCAGTTCCTGCTGAGTTTCCACCAGATCACTAATTTGGGAAAGCAAGCCGCAGTCTGGCAGGCCTCTCGTGAAAGAGGACTCTGAAATAGGGGATGTTAGGAAATTTCATTATGGATCGTGTGGCCATGTGCGAAGCAGAAATGCTTCTTTTCAAGTAAGTACCCGGACAACTCGAAGACGTGATGAACTGCAAATGACCCACAGAGCCCATTGTTTCCAGTAGCTGGTGAAAAAGCCACACTGACTGAGGCGAGCATGTCAGAGCCGGGCTGAAAACAATGCTGCTTGAAGTGGTGGCGTGAAGCTGGATGGGAGAGTCTCCTTCAGCCGCGTGACTTGGGGAGGGCTGGGGCACATAGGAGGAAAAACCCAGTGCAAGTCCCCCAGCTTCAAACTCCGTTTGCCGAGGGCAGCTTCGTGCTGCAGCATCATGCTGTCGAGTGCAGCATCGCAACGACTCCACTGGACGCACGTGCTCTGGATGTGTTCATCATCCAAGCTGGATAAGGGAGCCTAACCCTTTTGTAAGTGTTGGCCAGGGGAAATCTGACTTATCTGAAAGAAATGAATCATGTTTCAGCAAATGGCTCCCGCAGAAATACTTTTCGCACAGCCTTTGTTTCGGGTTTTGGCAGCTCTGGAGTTGCCAGCATTAGCAAAAGCCATCCCTCCCGCCCACTGTTCTTGAATAGGAAGTAAGTAATGAAAGCAGAGGGGACATGGAAGGCAAAATCCATCACCACTGCTGCTCTGTGCTGCACGGGATATGTAGCTTAAAGGCAAATTGCAAAGGACATCCCCAGATGAATGCAAGGGGAGTTGTGTGCTCAGCTGCTCTTGTAAGCGTGCCTGTGCTGGGCAGGCAGCTTGGAAAGCTGCCTTTAGAGTGGCCCTGTGCAAATCCCAGTCAGGCACTGAGGTTTGTTGGAAACCAGCCCTCAGTTCCTTCCTTCTTTCCTGGAAACTGGTATTTTGGGAAGGGGGAAGGGGGATATCTCCTGTTGGCATTTCAGAAATGTGAGGTTCGAGGAAGGGGAAAGCAGGGGGAGGCAGGCAGGCAAGAAAGAAGGCAGGTAGGCAGGAAAGGAGGAAGGCAGGAAAGAAGAAAGGCAGGCAGGTAGGAAAGAAGGAAGGCAGGAAAGAAGAAAGGCAAGAAAGAAGTAAGGCAGGCAAGAAGGAAGGCAGGCAGGCAGGCAGGCAGGAGAGAAGGAAGGAATGAAGGAAAAGGAAGCTACATTTTGACTTGCAGATCAATCCTTAGCTCTTTGTTTCCTTCTGCAAAGGCTTTGACAAAGTTTCTCTCTGCCTGCGGGGAGGTAGCACCATTTGCAAGTGCCATCCAGGGTCACAGCTCAGGAGGGGTGGGAGGAAAAAGTCCATCTTGATCCTGAAGAACTTCAAATGTTATTCTTCCCAAAGGTAGGGAATTTGCCGTGGGAAGGCAGTTTCATTCCTCTGCCTGGTAGGCTCACTGATCGGTTTAAACTAGACCCCTGGGGGGAACATGGCCTTTAAAAGCTCCATTTGCTCCCAGTCATTTTAGGCAGTAACCCAAGCTGAAGCCAAAGATCCTTATTTAAATATGAATTAAGCTCCAGCCTTACTCTTCCCTGTGTTATTTTCCTTTGAGGTTTACTTTGATATGATTTCAAAGTCTTGAAGCTAACAAAATGTTGGGAATATTTAAAGTGACAGGAGAGTTCTGGGAAAAGATTTAGGAGGCAACTGAAGTCTTTCAGTGCAGGGCTCTGAAACAAGGCAGGAAATCATAAAAGGGCTGAGTGCACTTTACCATGCTCAAACCAAATCCTCAGCCTCTAAAGGCCATCAAAAGACATCAAAAGCACAAAAAACATCGAGATGCAGCTGAAAAACCTACATCCGCTTGAATTATCCCGTTAAAATGTGTGCGAAATGCTGGTAATGTATGGCATTTGCTTATTAGTGAGGTTTGGGTGACCAGCTTATAGCTACTGATTAAGTGCTAGAAGTGGGGAAAAGAGTTACAGATGAGACAAGAACTCATGGTTTCTCATGAGTAAATACCTCTCAATACTCATGAGGTATTGAAAAGATGTGGAGATGTGGCACTTAAGAGCATGGTTTAGTGGTGAGCACGGCAGTGCTGGGATAATGGCTGGACTTGATGATCTTAAAGGTCTTTTCCAACCTAAATGAATCTATGGATTTGTGATTTTTGAATAATCCCATTGAATTATCCTATTAAATAGTAGTTATCCCATTAAAACATGGGTGAAATGCTGGTAATGTATGGCATTTGCTTATTATTGAGGTTTGGGTGACCAGCTTATGGCTATTGATTTAGTGCTAGAAGTGGGAGAAAGGGTTAAAGATGAGACAAGAACTCCCGATTTTGAATGCATCGTGAAGACAGCATGTGTGAGTGCTGAAGGGATGGGTTGTGAAAGAGGGTCTTCTGCTGGGCTTGACCTCTCCTTTTGTCCTTCGTGGCTGAAGCAGTGCAGGAATAGGCTTTGTCTGCCTGAAGAAGATGAAGAAGGGCCCCAAGGGAAGGATCTTCTCCTCCCAAACCATTCTGCATGCCAGCCATACAGGTGGGGCTCACCATGGTGTCCCAGGGAAGCACTGGTGAAGCTTTTTTGGGGTGGCAGGCATTGCTTCTAGATATCTATCATTGCAATCTCTCCTCTCACTGAGTGCTTTGGAAGGGATCTCCAAAGTCCAAGCATCCAGAAGTTGTCTGTGGCTTTTGAGATCCATGTATGGCTAAATCCAGCAATGAGCAGAGCCTTCATTCTAAATACCTCAGGGCATTTGTCACTCCCTATCCCTAGAGCCTGGAGGTATTTAAAAGATGTGGAGGTGTGGCACTTAAAAGCTTGATTTAGTGGTGAACATGGCAGTGCTGGGATAACGGTTGGACTTGATGATCTTAAAGGTCTTTTCCAACCTAAATGAGTCTAAGAATCCATGATTTCTAGCCACACTGTGAGCAAAGCAAGGCAGAACAGAGGGAGCCCACATCCATACTGGAACAAGTTGTGCCATATGGGGCACCACCATCTGCAATGCTTTGCTTCCTCAAGCCTGCCCAGGTGATATACAAGAGCAAAAGATCTCGGGCAACAGCACTTTCACATCGCTTGTGGTTTCGGGGGGCAGTTATGTTTAACCCTGATAAATGCCACTATGTCACTCTGCTTCATAACAGCAGTAAACAGAAGGTTTGTCATTGTTCTCATCATACAGCTGACTGCATCTGGGTGCCCCCAAAGGCTCATGGGCTCCATCCTCTCCCATGCTTGGGTAGGATGCGAGCTCCCTTAGCTGAGGTCTCAGTGCTGAGGTGATGCTAACCAACACAGGCCTCTCTTTGCTGTCACCCTTCAAGGGGTGGCTGAATTCAGCATCCCAGAAATGGTGCCCAGGTGGTCCCAGTTTACAAGTATCCCTGGGAAGCATTACCAGTGTTTCCCCTCCCTTCCCCAATCCCGCCTTGCTGTCAGCATTCCCCGTTTCCTGGATTCCTGCACAAAACAGCATGTCCTGGGTGCTTTCTGTCGCCTTTCATGTACACAGAGACCAATCAGTCCAGGACCAATGTTTAACCAGGCTCTGCGTGTGCATGTGTGTTGCCATGGAGGAGCAGCCCTGTTGTCAGGAGCTGTATTAAGGGAATTTTTTCGTTCTGTTTTGCACGAGAGAGTCTGTCTCTGCTCCCTTTATCTCTTCATCTCCTATGGGGTGTTGGACTTTCATGCAGGGGTGGGATTGGGAAAGGAAAACGCAACCCCCTGGGGAATTAGTGTGAATGGTGTGAGGAATATCATCGAAGAAAGCCCTCCTACCATATAAGAAAGAGAAGTAAATTTATCTCTGTTATGTCCTGTGCATGGCAACACAGACGTGGATATAGGATCTGAGTTTTACATTTACTTCAGCTTCTTCCAAACTAACCCGCATTAGCGGCTCACGCAAGATGAGCTCAGACACGATGAGAAGCCTTTTCAGCAGCTGATTGAGACACGTGTCCCTCTCTTCATCAATCCCAATGTGTTATCTGTTAGGAATCCGTTATCTGGAGAGTTTACAGCTTTCAAATTGTCAGGACTTCTTGGAGCATTTGACAGTGTCAGTTCTCCCCTGGGGAACTGAAACTACTCACCCGAGTCCGGCGGCATAGCTGTATTCTGATTGGCCTCACCAGCTTTTACAGTTACTGCTTTTTTTACCTCAAAAACCAAATCTTCAAGGCCACCTTGGACGGGGCTTGGAGCAAGCTGCTCTAGTGGAAGGTGTCCCTGCCCATGGCAGGGGGTTGGAACTAGAGGAGCCTTATGGTCGTTTCTAACCCAAACCATGCTATGATTCTACCTCTGGGCTCTGAGTTTACCTCTCCAAGGCCATTCACTCAGAGAAGCCTTGGCTAACTCCCCAAATTCATGGAAGAGTTACCAATGGATGCTTGTGAGCATTTATTTTCACTAGGAGTTGCTAGTGCACTTTGCAGAGTGAGATGTAAAATGCTTTGATCTACCTTAACGTGTCCTTAAATGCTCTTCCATAGAGCTCTATAGAGCTTAAATGCTCCTCCAATAGAACATGGGGTTCAGCACTTCTGAGCCCCTGTAGCATTCAGGGAAGCACATGGCAGCTATGGTGGGCACTGCTGTGGCTGCACGCATCTGACGTGTGGCTAGGGTAGGTCTGACCATCTCCTCCTGGTCCTGGTCATGCCCTGGGAGAGCAAAGCAGCACTACAGGCTCTTCTAACAAGCCATTAATAATGCTGAAGCTGGGTTGGAAAAATGTCACTCTCTGTGGTGAAATCAGTTTGGTTAAAGAGGGGAAGTTCAGGTCCAACCCAAACCATTCTATGTGCTTCTAGGGTGCAATCGGGAGCATCGTTAATGGTTCACCAAATGGGAGAAACCAAGGCACAAACATGCATTCCCTGGGGGGAAAAAGGAGGGAAAATTCTGTTTGCTGCATTGCATGACATCTGTAAAACTCACCTTCTTAAATGGCATTTTTGGCTCTGCTGGTACCAAAAGGCCAGCCGGAGATGTCATTGACTTTTAAGAAAACAAGAGCTTCTAATGGATGTGATGTATTTTATGCTATGCAACTGTGCTTGGTTTAAAATAAACATGTGACGTTCGAGCTCTGAAACCTATCAGGCAATTAATGCATCTGATACACACATGTATGCTCTTGATTTGGCATGTTAAAATGTTTTTCTCTGAAGCTGGTCTAGATGGAATGACATGATTTATTTTTTAATGGCTCTAGGCACCACAGAGTTGTTTTTTCCACACACACACACACACACACACACACACACACCCCCGGAGTCAATTATCCTTCACCATCTCTTCTTCCCCCCACCCCCTCTAAAACATCACACTCTGCCAGTTCCTGAGTAGATCTCTTTCACAAAGATCTGGTTTGCCTCTTGCTTTGCAAGAGTTGGGTTGATAATCCCAACAAGGAACACTGAGGCTCCCAAACTGCCTTTGCCAGGGACCTGCCCTTCAATCAATCTCGCTCCATCATCTCAGTGTTGCAGCCCAGATTCTAACCAGCGTTGTTGTTAATTCATCAGGGAAAGGGTGTGAGAAGGAAAGGTCTTTTGGATACTTCAGGCCCTTGTTTCCAGCTCCACCACAATTGTTCTTTAAAGGAATTTGTAATTTTATGGGTTGGTTTTTTTTTTCAGAATGATTTCTTTTCAGAGACGTTGTTTGTGACTTGGAAATGAAAACCCAGATTCAGCATGTGTATGACCAAGGGTCCGATGGGGCTCTGCAAGGCGATGGGGGGGGGGGATTACTGAGCACTAGGAAGGTCCACCAGTGTTTGCTCGCCTCGCAGGAGGGAAGGTAAGTCGGAAAGAGGAACAGCAGCACCTCTGGGTGACCGTTTCCATAGTGCAGCTGGCTTTTCATAGAATCAGAAGGGTTTGTGCTCAAAAGGACCTTAAAGCTCATCCAGCTCCAACCCCCTGCCATGGGCAGGGACACCTTCCACTAGGGCAGCATGCTCCAAGCCCCTGTGTCCAACCTGGCCTTGAACACTGCCAGGGATGGGGCAGCCACAGCTTCTCTGGGCACCCTGTGCCAGCGCCTCAGCACCCTCACAGGGAACAGCTTCTGCCTAAAAGCTCATCTCAATCTCCCCTCTGGCAGGTTAAAGCCATTCCCCTTGTCCTGTCCCTACAGGCCCCTGTCCAAAGCCCCTCTCCAGGTTTCCTGCAGCCCCTGTAGGCACTGGAGCTGCTCTAAGGTTTCCCCTTCAGGAGCCTTCTCTTCTTCAGGCTGCCCCAGCCCAGTTCTCTCAGCCTGGCTCCAGAGCAGAGCTGCTCCAGCCCTCGCAGCATCTCCATGGCCTCCTCTGGATTCACTTCAGCAGCTCCAGATCCCTTTAAGGGCAAAATCTCCTCTAAGAGCAACCCTCCTTATCCAGGGTGCAAGTAAACAACCAACTACTCCCGGTGCACACAGGCAGACATCAGCCTGATCAAGTGACACTCACACCTTTTGCCTTCCCTCACCTGGGAAACAGCTTGTAGCCAAATCAGTGCATGTCAGAACATCGTGAGGTGCAAGGAAGTGGTTCAGCTCCTGCTCAGAGCAGTGCAGTCAAGAATGTAAATCTCATACCCCCAGTAGCTGCATGACATCTTTATTTTTATTGGCAAGAGGAGCAGTATACACAGCAACATTGCAGTCTCTTAGCTCGTTAAAAATATCTCAATAAATAAAACAAATAAGCAACATATACACTGAAACGAAAAGGGGATGAGGGGGGTGAGCGGTAGCAAATCATGGAGCAATAAGGAAGAGGCAGTAGAGCGTGGAGGGCAGTCTGTAATCCAGGCTGTACTTGAAACAAATCATGCAGGGAGCTGGGGACACAGTGGGGTTTTTTCTTCTCTTTTTTTGTTGTTTTTTCTTATGAGAGCCTTGGTCCAGTTTTGCCATTACTGTACAAGAAATCAGGCGTTGGATTTAAACAAACAGACAGCAAACAAACCCAGAAAAGAATGCAGGTCCAGGGGAGTAAAAGCTGAACCCAACCATTTCTCATTAATGTATTCCTGAATTAAGGCTTTTCAGAAGAACAAAGAACTAAAACCAAACGCACACAGAGACAGACACAACAATGGACAACCAGGAATGTCGTTTCTCTTTTCTCTTTGGTCAGTCGCTTTAGGGAGAGATGTTGCAAGGTTTCAGACCATCAGCTTTGGTGCTGTTTTCTGCTCAGTCTAAGTGCTCCGCAAGAGTTCAGAGCGAGGGAGGTCAAGAGGGGTCTTTTGGACCAGTTTACTTGAGGTTGTTAAGGTTTCAGAAGCTACAAACTTGGATACATCCCAATTCCACTTCAGTCTCAGACATTGGACAGTCTGGAGAGAAGAGACAAAAAAAGGAAGAAAACAAAAATAAAGGCACTTGAATACAGGACATCTTTCCGAGGTAAGCTGTCTGGTAAAGTTGTTTTCCCTTACAAATTACGGCTGTGGCTCATGATCACCAGCAACCACGTGTTGCAACCTGCCCCTGGTCCCAGCAGCGTGGAAGCAGACAGCTTATCCAGCAGCTGGGTGAGATCCAAGACACCAGGAGCAGCCCCACACCCCCTTGAGCAAGGGAAAAGGGGAGATTGGATGCTCGGGTATCTGAGCTGGGCTTTGGAAACTCCACCTACAGTGACTCCAGCCCAACATCAGGCAAGGTCTGTGGGAAATGAATCCGTTTTCTTTCCATCCCTGGGTAATGCATTTATGCAATATCTAAGCGCATCCAAAACCACCACCACCACCCACAGAAAAATCAACCTAAACTTTACGATTCATTTGGCTTTTGGATGTACAACCTCAGTTCAGAGCATGGAATGGTAAATCCATAGGCAGGAGCAAAGCATCCATCACAGAGGCCGTCTGCTGACAGCAGCATCTCTAACCCCAAGGGATGTTGTGCTAAACTCCAGTTCTCCACGTGATTCCTGGTGACTCAACCGTACCGTCTCTCTTCTGCCCCATTTATTGGAATGTGACAAGATGCAGCAGCATGTTGGGAGCCCTGCTACCTGCAGGGTTTGCTCTGATCTGCAGCAACCTGCTGCTGCTCAGTTGTGGGCTGGTGGGACAAACTCTGTGACCCAGCAGTGCCCATAGGAGACCCCACCTAACTTGGGGGAGGGATGGCTTTGCGGGCGAGATGCTGTTTGTGCCTTCAGAAAGCCACCTCAGCTCATATATCAAAAAGCAGATATAATTATTTCCTCCCACTAAGGAAAGCTCCCATTTAGCCTACTTCCTTTCCTTGCCTTCTCAAAGTTATTAATTATCTAATTACAACCACATTCTGCAGACGAGCTCAGGACTTGACAGGCTGCCCAGGACCACTTAGGAAAGCTTAACTACTTGGTGTGTGCAAGCAGCAGTGGTTTGTGTATGTGCACATCTGACAGATGACAGGTTGGTCCTTTCCTGATGCTGGCACTGAGGAGGGACTCAGGAAAGGAAGATAAAATACAGGAGGGAAGGAAGATACCAGGGAGAGATTTTCTGATGGCCTTCTTTTAACATTGTTTTCTCCAGCAAGCAGAAGAAGGGATGGAGGATGCTTGCTGCCGGCTACACGAGGTATCACCGTACCCTGCTCTTCGCTGAACATGGCTGTCATGTAAAGCAAGGTGGAAACAGGTAGGAGGCAATACTGAGCTGATCATTTTGTACTGGTGTTTGAAATCCCACTCAGGACTGGAGAGGTCAGCACAAAGCCGCTCTCGGAGCAGAGCTGGTGATTTGCAAGCTGATGGATTTAACCCCTGGTGAGACACCCTGCTCTGGCTGCTGCAGTGCAGGATCCCGTTCCCACTGGTTCTTTCTGGTTTCCAGCAGCTTTTTTTGGCTCTGCCTGACTGGAAAGAGACGGGAATATCACAGCAGCTCAATGCTGATATCCTCCCTGTTACTGTGAGGTGAATGAGTCTAGGTCTACCCTGTGGACGGCACTGCAGCTGCGCCCCATGTCTCTTGCATGGCTGTACCAGGTCCCTCATGTGCTCCCAGGGTTTGACCCATCCTTTCTCATCCCACACAGGTCACCAGAATGAGGTGTCATTGTGGATAGATGTGGCTGCTGCTCAGCCACTGCTGGGCCAGTGCCTGGTTATTATAGAATAGCTTGGGTTGGAAAAGACCTTCAGAAGTCATCTAGTCCTACCCCTGGGTTATCAGCCTTGGCAGGATAACCTGGTAGGTTATTTCCACTGTTATTTTCTTGGTGATTGTCCACTGCACATTAAAGCAGCCTGTCTGAGCTGATTGAGCCTTATTATGACCAGATATAGGGGTCACCAAAGGAGGCTGCCCTACCTGGCCATGAAAGGGTTATTCTTCACATCTTGACATAAACCTGCATTTCAGTTTGTAGCCTGTGACATTTTGCTGGTTGTTCTTGCCACGTATTCTATATACGATCCACGTCAAAGAGTAAAACCCCCTCGTTCACAAACCCAATCTATCAGCACAAGAGAAGGAAATTGCATGAGATGAGAACCCCCGCTGTGTGACACGCTCCTTCCATTTCTCCTGTGGACTTTTGGGATGTTGGGTGCTGACTGCTTTTGAAAACCTGGCTCTAAATACCAGTTTTGAAAACACGTAAATGGTAACAGAAGGAGGAGGGCATCTGCTTGTGGCATCAAGGACACTTTAGTGGTGGGACGTGTGGCAACATGTCCACTGCAGGTGGAGAAGTGATGTGTGATATATGTTCCCAGCCTGTTCTTCAGTTTCCCCCCCCCCACCTCCATGTCATTCAGATAGAGGAGTACTGTGCTAAAAACCTGCTAGCATCCCACATGGAGCTTAGCAATACTGGGGGACTTCAGCGGCTTCTCAGTTTGCTTTAGAGTGCTATGTGTATTGAAGAAATCATACTCTGAATCTGGCTTGTAATCCTCATGTCAGAAACCTGGTCCTTGCTTGTAGTGGTTTGAGTCTTGCAGGGGGAAGGAGGATCAACTCCTGGCTGAGAAAGAGGGATAATATCCCCCAAAACCTGCTGCTGGTCTTTCCTCCTCTCCTACCTGGTGTTGTTGCACCACTGCAGCCAGACTGCCTCCTCTTACCCCTTGTTTCTGGAGATCCCATCTTGAACTGCTCCAGTAAACCCAGTGCCTTGTGCCTGTGCCCTCAGAAGGGCTGGCTCCGATCCCCTAACTCATCATGCACCAAAAGGGGAAGCACAGCCCTGCTTTCCTTCAGGAGCTATAAAATGAGGCAATGGGGCCCTTCAGGCTTCTTTTCCCCCTTAAATCATAGAGAGCTTTTTCATAATGATTTTATGCTTTTAATGGACCCTCCCAAGGTCATGCTTTATGTTTATGATCCTTTAGTCCCAGAGGGGCTCAGCAAGGAGCTCATCAAAGCCTCTCAAAGCACTCAGCTGGCAGCTACTGCTATGGCGCTTCTCTGCTCTGCTCCCATGACCCGGACCCATGGAGGCTTCCTAATGCGCTCCTGCAGGAATGGCTGCGGGTTTCCTATGGCAGCAGAATGATGAGGTATGGACTTAATCAAAGCAGGAAAGCACATAGCACACTTCACAGGGAATGCCCCCCTGGCGCTGAGCTGGTGTGGTAGCACAGCAGGACAACACAGAGCTTAGTTTTAATCGCGCAGAGGCTTGCTATGTAACTGCTCTCTTTGCACGTGCCTCAGTTTCCCCAGTTGGGAAATGGCAGTACATCCCTTCTTCTCTTACAGTGCCTGCGGGATTTAATCAACTGGTGCCAATAAGGCACCTTGTGGTTCTCCAAGTTATAGCTGAAAGGCAAAACGCTGCATTATAACAAAGCATGATTGTAGCATCAGGACTGGGAGCTGGTAGATGTTGAAGCTCTCTGCTGAACATAGTTCTCAAGCATTTCTCTTACCCTGTAGCTTGGAACACAGAATGTAGCTGTTATGCATTACTTTATTGCAGACCCGGTGCAGCTTCCTCTGCTCTGTCAATTGAGGGCTTGCTGCTCTATTTTCTTTCTCTGCATTTGGAGCATTCCCCAGCCCAAGAACACAGCATGGAAACCATGAGAGCTGAGAGCTGCTGGTGTGATGGAAGGTGGCAGCAATAGCACAGCCGGGGATTTTGCCACAGGACCCCAAGGCCTCTGCTCCTATAGGATTAGGGTGGGTTTGGTTACAAAGGGATTGAAATAATTTCCATAACATAACTCAGAGTGCAAATGAAATAGGAAATGCAGTTGAACGGCTTGGGTTTGTTTGTTTGGTGGTGGTGTTCTGTTATTTGTTGCTTTTAAAGGATGCTTTTTCAACTTATTTTACTGCAAGGAAATGGCTCTTCCACAGGTCCCAGCCTCTCTCTGCCCACATGGGTTTTGTCCATCCAAAATCCCTACCAGGAAAGTGCTGGCCCAACTTCTTGCCTTGTGTTTGGGGCTGGGAATGGGGTCAGGGAGTGAGTAGCGGCCAAGGGGTGTGAGTGGTGCAGCACTCACCAGCTGCTCACCCACACCAGCTGGGACTGATTTCGGCAGTCACAGAGAAGTTTATAGACTGCTTCCTCCCCCCTTCAACTTGGGGAAGTAAAAACCAGTGCAGGTCAAAGCCGAGACGCTGGCCCTGCTCGGTGGGTCAGTGCAGGGCACGCTGCCTGAGGCTGATGCTGCTGCCTTCCGGCATCGCTGGAGTGGACGTGGCTTCTGACCGAGCATCATTGCTGAAAGGAGTTTGAATTGCAATAACAAATCTGTTCTAAGTGACACCAATGGGCACGTTCCTCACCCACCCCGTGTGTGGCTGCCTCAGTGGTCCCAGCCAGCTTCTCCACCATCCTGTGTTGTCCTCACAGCACTGCTGCCTTTGGCACCATCCCTGCCACCGTGTTTTGCCCCTTCTGAAGTCTGCCACCATAGACTGTGCCTGTTTAAAGCACTTCCACAACATTCACTTGAATGGGATGTTCACTTGCAGGCTGTGGAGATTTGGACTGGGGAGCAGCACTGCTGTGAGCCAGGCTGGTGTCAGGAGGCAGGATGCAAGCAGAGCAGGCAGCGTTGCTGGGCATGGGTGACAAAAAGCTCTGACATCTTCCTCCCTGGGAAGCAAACATGCACTGAGCAAACAAATGTTGAACCAGCCCATGGGAAAGCACTGAACAAACTCAGCTGGAGATCTCCATCACCACCATCCCAAAACGTCTCCTTTCCAAAATGAAAATACCAGGAAGGATTAATATAGTGAAACATACAGCAAAAGCCTATTCAAGCTATCGCTGGTCCTCACTCATGCTGGCTTTATTGTGCTAGGTGCTGCACCATAAGCTGGTTACAGGCATGTTACAGGGTGAATGGGGAAGTGGAAGCTCCCTGTTGAGTTGCATCTGATTGGAAGTGGGGTAGAACAAATATCAGTCAAAGACCTCTCTGGTTGTCACCCAGGTGAGTACCTTCAGGGCTGGAAACCTTCCATATAGTTCTCAAGAGGAGGAAAACATGACGTGGATGAGTTTTCCTGGACTAGTCCAACCACCGGGTTCAAGCAACGCTGGGTTGCAACACAAAATGGGACTCTCGTGCTTTAGAAAATCAATACAATGCTTCAGTCGGCGCTAAGTAGCAGCTGCCCTTAATATTTTCCTTCAAAATAAATCAATATGCAGCTAGTTTGGTTATTGCATTATGTCATAGCCCCGGTACGCCCGCTCACCGCACCAGCGCCGCATGCGTCCTGCCCCGTGGGCACGGGGACGGGGAAAAACAACAGCGAACAATGCGAAACGTGACTCGGAGGCTCACGTGTTGGCCCCCGTGCCTTGGGAGAGAAAAGGTCAGCACGGGCTGGCATGAAGTGCCAGCAAGGGAGTTTGTGAAATGCCAAAGCAAGCGCTCCAAAAATGCTGAAGGCTTCCCCTTGACTGTGTGTTGGAGGCTTGGACGGTAATGGGTGGGAAGCTGAAAGGCAGCGTGCATATCACCCGGCTTGTAAAGCAGCATCCCCACCTGGGCCTGGAGGAAATTAAGTTTGTTTTGACCTAGTTCTGAGCCTCCCAAAATCACCTTCCAACTATGCACGGGCTGAGTGTTTCTGTGAGCCATATGAAGCAGACCTAAGACAGGAAGGATGGGTGAGTTATTTTGCCTTGGCTTTTATCACAGTGCCGTTAAAAACATGAAGCCCCTGCGAAGCAGAAGAGATTTGCTAGGGTGGAGGCGAGATGGTGGACTCATGACCCGCAGGTTGGAACATGCACAGGCAAACCAGGTTATTTGTTACCTAGATTAGATAGATCAGAGTGTCTGGCCAAACTTTAGCAAACCCTGGGAGGTGGGATGGGAGGTGGGATGCCTCTTACCCCCTTCCTAAGCTGAAGAAGTCCCTGGTGTCAAGCAGCAAGCTGAAGTTAAGGTATACCCAAGCACAGGCTGCACATATCTGTTCTGTTTAAGAATGAGAAAGCTCCACCTGCACCACGTGTCCGTGTTTATGCATCGTTTAATATATGCTCAAAAGTTTTTATGGCAAAGCTAAAGGAAGAAGGGAGATGCTGCTCTGTGTATAGCGTACATAAAGCTACCCTTGCTGCAGGTGTTGGCTGGATCTCTACCAGAGGGGTAATCCCAAACTGTCTTTGGGAATTGTCCCCAGAGCCGAGATGGACAGTGGTGTGTAGCTGAGATTTAAAACATTTTTCTGATGCAGAGGGTGCAAACACGAAACTTTTTAGGACCAATTTCTGAACATGACCAGAGGCAAGCAGCAGAGGTAAGGGGAAACTGAGGCACGAACGAATGGCGCCTCAAAATAGCAGAAATCCCTTGATTTTTAGAACATTTCTTACCAAGAATGGCTAAAAAGATGGGGATGGAGAATAAATTCCCATCCTTGTGGTTGCCTTATGCCCCAAGGCGAGTGCCGGTCCTTGTGGCTGTGGTACAGACCAGGAAAGGAGAGAGTCTGAATCCAAAGCTATCCCTCAAGCAACGGAAAAGGCAGGCAGGCCGGTCTGCAAGGCTTCAGAGGGGAGGAAACAGCGGAGAAAGGAATTCAGATAATTGTGTACATGCAGTGGGGGGAGAGAAGGCTCAAATCAGATCTAATGCTGTGGGTATGGACAGACTGAAACCAGATACCCTGGCTTGTGTTTTTTCTGCCTTTGCTGGTACGAACCCTTATCGACCATCTGCTCTTGAAGTCTCCCAGATGAAGGAAAGCCACAATTATGTGCATCTTACAGCTGGGAAACCATTTAAAAACACATCCTTCCCAGTTGTTCATTCCTGAGTTGCACACACACACCCCACCAGCTATCACCAAACGTACCCCTCGTCTAGAGGAAAGCCTCTAATCTAATTTACCCCAGGCTTTTCAGACTTGGGAGGATTTATCTGCCCATGGCTGGTTTGAGGGAAAACATCCTTCCTGTGTCCGGGGGCTCCCTGGTTCATTATGGGGAGCATAACTAGCTCTTTGATGGGCATGGGGCATATGAAAACAGAGATTTAAGCCTTCTCTTCTCCCTCCTTTTTGAGAAAGGTCAATGGCTTGGTCACACCTCACTGTCTGGGATGAACCACCCTCAAGAAACAATGCCAAAGAACAAACCAGGGGCAAAGCTCTTGGTAATATCTTCAGTATTTTGGCATCTATCTTCTTGCAACCCGTTTGTTTTTAAAGGTGCAAAGTGAGCTTTCGCATTCTTCCAGCTCCAGGCCTGCCTCTGCAAGGCTAAACCGTCTGGAGTAACAAAGGTGTCTCCGGCACGAGGGGAGGCTGAAACCCTCACAAACCATTTTAACACCTCTGAGTGCTCTGATCTCAATTTCTCCTTAGTTCCTCATGACTGAGCTGTTGAGTTTTCCTTGGGGCTTCAGTTCCTTTCCACTTGGGATGAAGAAAGAGGGAAGCTGAAGGACTGATGCAGCCCCGTCCTGGACCTGCAAGCTCAGAGCTCTGCTGGGAAATCAGCTCTGTTCAAAGCAAACCGTCATAGCTCGCCCAAGAAAGCCAAGGTGGCCTCCACCATACTCAGAAACTTTCAGGCTCACCAACTTCCCATGGAAAAACTTGCCCTTTGGGGTCCCGAAACACACTTCTTTGGCATTTTGTCCGGTGGCTGATTGCCCTAGTCCGGATAAAATCAGCCTCAGGGTAGGGAGGGGAAGCGAGAGCTCTGCAATGAAGCGTTTTGTTGCTGGGACACCCAGAGTTTCTGTGTTATGTCCTGCCTCTCCACAGCAATCTCAGGGCAGTTGTTAATAATATTGACTCCGAGGTGTCCCTCCCTCACCAGAAAATTAAGCCAACAAAATAAAGAGCTTTAGAGAGAAAGGAGCCCCCTCAAAGAAACATTTCCCCAAGCCCTGCACTCCTCCACAGCCTGAGCATCAGCCTCTGCAGGGCAGTGGGGTTCTTTGCAGCTGGAGGAGGAGGAGGTAGGTTTGTGGGAGCCCCTTATAAAGTCTTGGCAGCACATCACTAAAAGCTCATTTAGAAGTTGCCGCAAGGCGGAAGCTGCTAATGAGCAGTTGGAGCAGGAAAAACCAGGGTTGCTTCGATGTTTGAAAGGACCATCTAAGCTCTATCCTCAGCTCTGCCCGGCTGCCTGGTGGGTGGCTCAGAGGAACAAGAGCTGGGGGACACCAACAGCATCTCCTGAGCATGAAAGCCAGGGTTGTGGGCAAAGAGGGACAGGAGGACGTGGCTACCACCAGCTCTCCTAGCTAATGGAGCAGCAGATAAAGCCCATCACTGTTTCCTTGGGTTCATCTCACCTCCTCCCAAGAGACACACATAACAAGCTTGGCTTTGCACAGTAAGGTGCAGAAAAAAGGAGCAAGCAGAAGGAAAAAGGTAGGGAATGAGGTATTCTTGTTGGAGAGCTCAAATGAAACATAGAGCATCGGGAAAAGAGGCTGCACAGGTGCCGACATGCATCTTAGAGTGGCTCTGAAGCTGTTGAGGCTTATGCCAAAGATGAGGGCAGTTATTTCATGTCTTCCTCTTCCTCATGCGCACCACATCCTCTAGGCTTCTCAAATCAACATGAATTCCAGCTGCGAGAACGCAAGTAATTCCAGGCAGGCACTTGGTTCTCCCTCCATGAAATGCACATGTCAAAGCAGTGCCAGGGAGATAGAAATATTATACGTAGAAATCAGGTAAGGGGAGCAAAGTTATTATGGATGTGCCATACACTTCTACTGAGATGCTCACAGCAAAGACCATGTGCAAACCTTACCCTGCACAATTACAGCTTGCAAGCTAAGGCTTAGTGTATTTTAGGAGACAGTTGCATGATGTGTTATAGCTTAAGGACTTATGCCATTGGCTGGGCTACAATGGCTGACCGTGTACCTGTGTTCAGCAGTTTGGAAAGTATAATGTATTTGTTTAAGGCAAACCTGTTCTTGTAGGCTGACTGAGACTATCTGGGAGGAAAATATCAATAGGAACATGGTTCTTCTTCCTCTTGGGAATATGTGAAGATAGCGGCTTAGGGCAGCTGGCACTGTGCAGCTTGGTGTGCGGCATGCTCTGATGATGCTGGCACTCAGTGTGAAATGTGTCTCCGGTCCCTGTCTGTCCCTACAGGGATAAACACAACTGAGATATGAAATGGGCTGCAAAAATACCATTCTGCCTCTTCCACCCCGTTTTAGAATAGCAGAGTATTAGACAGTCCTCGTCCCCTCTGAGTTCCTGCCCAAATAATACAAATCCTAGCAAAACCACCTTCTCTAAATATAGATATATCTGCAGCTTTATTCTTTTTTCCGAGGGAATTCTTATAGCCTGGCCTGCTCAGCCAGCAGCTTCCCTGTTCTCCTTATTTTTCCTGTGTGCAGCAAATATGCAGCTGCAGTTTGCAAATGTTATGAGTGGCAGCATCCCTGTGGGAAGAGACAAGCATCGTTCTCTGGCTCTGGGACTTGGCACCACAGGTCCTAGCCCATGGAAAAGATCTTTCCTACCCATTTCCCCACTTTACCTGCCCCTGCGCTGTTTAGATTAGGTACTTTGGGAGCAAGAATTGCTGTGTCTGTATACAGCTGAGCACAAGGAGGAATAGCCTTAGCTTTTTTTATCAGTGCAGCACAAACACTGCAATAACACCGACTCCTAAATCAGTGAGTGGGTGATAGTTATGACTGACTCCACAGCATGGATTAATGCCTGTGGAACTAATAGCACCGATAAACCGCCTGTGTTAAAAGCACCTATGGTTTAAACTTGTTACTTAAGAAAAACTAGAATGAAACAAAAAATGGAGCCACTCACAGAAAGAAGAGGCAATTTGCACAAAATCAATGGCCTTTCATGGGCTTCTGTGAGCAATCTGCAGGACAGGGACGATTGCCTTATGAACTCGGGGTGCTTTGTAATGTTTGATACAGTCACTGACAAATAGCAGCTGAAACACCTGTAGGCCAGATGTGCACAGCTGTACATGTGCTGCTGCTGATCAATCTTCAGATTACATCACGCTCCAGATGCCTGACTTCAGAAATGCTTGGAAGGCAGAGCTGAAGCAAACTTCCCCACAGCAACGCCATGCCCCCTCTGCACGCAATGATGAGCCCTTCTTCTGTTGTCACCTTGACTGCACAGTGCAACCTCAAGGCAAATAGAGGGGAAACTCCAGCCAACCATCTGGGAAGAAACATTGGCATCCTATAGTCAGGAATGATGTCTCTGCCTGATTAATGCGCTCGGGATGTGGGCTATGTACTGCCCTAGAATCATAGAAGTAATCAGGTTGGAAAAGACCTTTAAGATCATCAAGTCCAGCTGTTCCCCAGCCCTAACCCATGTCACTGAGGGCCTCGTCCACACGGTGAGCAGACACTTCCAGGGATGGTGACTCCACCGTTGCCTGTTCCAGTGCCTGACCGAAACATAATCCAAGACCTGTCCACTCTGTGTTTCTACCACTTTGAGACCCCAAAGCCATCAACATCTGCCTTTGAATTGGTTTATTTCGGTGTTTCTCACCACTGCAACATACAGCACACCTTCACCATCTCTCTGTGGCCATGTGTGTGTGCATGTGTAAAGGCAAGTCAAGCGATTCCATTGTCAGTGGATTCATTACCTGCAAGAAGTATGGCACTTGTGCCTATAACACTGGGAAGCAAACCTTTGTCTGCCCTGAGGGAGAATGGGAGGTGATTGCTTAGAAAAGACACTGGGCTATTTGTGCATCCAGAGTAGGGAAGGACATTTTCTCTTTGGTGCATGAGGCTGTGTTTGCTCTTTAAAACTGGCAAACAGATGTTGAGGCAGATTCCCTGAAGCTCAGGAGATTAAACCTTCCATTTTTATACTTATAGATCTTGAAAGAGTATCACAAAAACCTCTTGATGTGAAGAAGCAGGATCCCCATCTCCTTGCTCGATGTCACCATGCCCAGCTATGGCAGAGCCGCATCTTGGGTGACAATCCCA
This sequence comes from Ara ararauna, assembly GCA_028858755.1. NCBI lineage: Eukaryota > Metazoa > Chordata > Aves > Psittaciformes > Psittacidae > Ara > Ara ararauna. The sequence continues at coordinate 6,921,338 of CM054381.1, forward strand.
GATGTCTGCAGAGGAAAAGAGGCTGCTCTGAAACTTTCCCCCTTTCATGAGGCTGAGTTTGAAGAATGTGCCCTCACTCACCACACCCTGATCCCTAAAGGCAGTGATTCCAATCACTTGGCCCCAACCCGGCAGCTTTTCACATGGCAGTGGGTGCAGGGTCTTGATAACCACCCAGGCTCTGAGTAAGGACCGTGATTCAGCCTCTGCGTTACTGATCTCCCAGGGCTTTTGGCGGGGATTGTACCAGGCCAGGTCTCCATCTGGGATTAACCAACATAACTTCATTGAAGTCAAAGGGCCAAACTCTCACTTGGAATAAACTAGTATAACTCGGCTGCAGTCAATAAAGCTACTCTGGTATTTTATTTATGGCAAGAATAGTCCAACTATTTAAAATATATGGGGCTACCCTTATGCAGAGGGTGTTGCATTTCTATATGCCAAGCAATCCCACCAGGGTAAGAAGTACTCGGCATCAAATAAGGCACTCTGCTGTGTGCCACTGATATTAACCATGCTTCAGAGAGGGCCACTGGCTGATGTGCAGGGCTGGGGTGAGCACAGCTCGGGACAGGAGACCCACTGCACACCAGGTTGGCTGCATTTGCCTTTTGCCTTGGAGCAACCTGCTCTGGTGGAAGGTGTCCCTGCCCATGGCAGGGGTTGGAATTCAATGAGCTTTAAGGTCCCTTCCAACTCAAACCAGGCTGGGATTCTACGACTGATGCTGGCACGGTGCCTCTGGGGATGATGACAGTGACTTTGCATAAGTGTGCTGATAGACCATGGCTTGCTTTGCATTAGTTATCTGCTAGTGCCTGGGGGCTCATTCTGTCTTCAATGGTCTGGCAGCTACATCAACACAGGCACAAGCCTGGCAAGAGCAATCCTTGGTCCTGCACCTCTCCTGGATCATTTTTCCAGCCTTTACTATAAGTACTGCATTGTACAATACTTCTCATTAACTTCACAGCTTTTGCCTTCCTTGCAGATGGCATTGCCCACACTTAAACCCAGCCTCTAGATCTCGACGTGGATCACCCAGCTGCTGCTCTTAGAGTTCCTTCCTCTCCTGCCTTGGTGTTTATAAGGAGCTCTGCCACTCTCTTTACTCTCTCATAAAGAGAAGGACTTGGGGTGTTGGTTGATGAGAAATTTAATATGAGCCGGCAGGCAGTGTGTGCTCGCAGCCCAGAAAGCCAACCGTATCCTGGGCTGCATCAAAAGGAGCGTGACCAGCAGGTCGAGGGAGGTGATCCTGCCCCTCTACTCTGCTCTCATGAGACCTCACTTGGAGTATTGTGTGCAGTTCTGGCATCCTCAACATAAAAAGGACATGGAACTGTTGGAACAAGTCCAGAGGAGGGCCATGAGGATGATCAGGCGACTGGAGCACCTCCCGTGTGAAGATAGGATGAGAAAGTTGGGGCTGTTCAGCCTGGAGAAGAGAAGGCTGCGTGGAGATCTCATAGCATCCTTCCAGTATCTGAAGGAGGCCTATAAGGATGCTGGGGAGGGACTCTTCATGAGGGACTGTAGTGAGAGGACAAGGGGTAACGGGTTCAAACTTTAACAGGGGAAGTTTAGACTGGATATGAGGAAGAAATCCTTTACTGTAAGGGTGGTGAGGCACTGGAATGTGTTGCCCAGGGAAGCTGTGAATGCTCCATCGCTGGCGGTGTTCAAGGCCGGGTTGGACATAGCCTTGGGTGGCATGGTTTAGTGGGAGGTGTCCCTGTCCATGGGAGGGGGGTAGGAACTGGATGATCTTAAGGTCCTTTCCAACCCTAACTGTTTTATGATTCTATGATTCTATGAATCACTCATTTTTGCAAGACTCATACGGCAGGTATCATTGCTTGTAATTCAGCTTGAGGTTAGCTGGTTGCTTTACAGGCTTTCCTGAAACTTCTATGTGAGTGATGCTGGGCAAGCCAGTAATGGGAAGCAGGAGCAGCAACAGTCTTACTCACAGCCTCTTTAGCAACATACTTCCAGCCGGGATGGTGCTGTGAGCTGCCCAACCCACTGCTCTGCTCCAAGAGCCTGCACTCCCATAAACGAATATCCTGAGGGTTTTAATTTCCTCTGCAATGACTAACTAATAACTTCAAAACACGTTTTTATGGGCATCAGCGGCCTCGGAGTGGACACAGCAGTGTATTCGGCTTGCTGTCTGCTAGGCTATGTTGCTGCTTTGTTTCTTTCCTATAAATAAGCTATCCACTTCAGAGCTCTCGTGTCCATTTTTCATCACACGTCTGGAATTTATGGCTTCGCAAGAGGTAAACCAAAGTTGATTGCTCCCTCGCTGCTCTTTTTCAAAGGGGAACAAACAATCTCACTCCAGCAAGTTCAAACTTCTGGAGGAAGAAACATGCAGAGATGAAATCTCTGTGCTAAAGGAGCAAAAAAGTCAGCGTGTCCTTAGCTTGTCTAGTTAGTGAACTACTTAATCACATGCCTGAACGTGTGCTGTTAGCCCTGCTGAGCTGACTTCAGTGTACATCCACTAGGGATGTGCGGTCTTCTCTGCTGAATAGGAACAAATGACTCCCAAGAACTTGATTTGTATGTAGCAAGTACACAGAAGCTTGGAAAAAGCTCTGGAAAATTGGTTTACATGGGGTTTCATTCTGTAAAAGGCAGATATATGCTTTCTTGTCTGCAGTTGTCAGGGGTTTCTGGGTTTTGGTGATTAACTGAATGGGTTAAGTCGACATTTTCGGCCCCGTTATTGTGGGTGACTCAGCTAAAGGCCAGCTGCCTGGTCTTGTTTAGGTTTGCCAGCTGCAAACTGGACTTGATTGAACCTTTGAGCCTGAACTCTGCTAGGTTCCCACTGGGCAAATAACCTGTGTTGCTGTGGTACTGATGCAATCTTGTTCCGGGGAGGGGGGAAGAAAAGCTCTCTGAATCCGTTCAAAACAAAGACCCTGTGCTTTGACTTTGGCCCTGCTGCTCCTCTCTGAATTTCACAAGCTTCTCCTAGGCTGTGCAGACCTGAACTAAGCTCGTGCTCCTGTGAATCAGGCGCTTGGCTCTGAAGCTGCTTCTCATCTGACTGCTTGGGTTTGCGACTGATGCCGAACAGCTTTTCTGTTCTGTTCAGCTGAGGTTTTTATGTTGCTGCTGTCTGCGGTACAGCAAAATGTTTCCTCAAGCTTCATATTCCCTGGGTTCAGTCTGTGCCTGTGTGCTTGTGAAGCATGAGGGAGTCTGGGCGTTACACTCACTGATCGAAATGGAAGATTTGAAGGGGTATTAAGAAATCAAATTGAATGCAGGTAGGGTATAGGAAAGTATTGCTCTGACTGTCTAGAGAAGTGTGTGTATGTTTCTATATGCAATACACAGGTCACCATATTTAGGCTTTAAATATACAGTAGTTGTGGGGGAGCACAGGATGTCTGTAGGGACTTAAGCTTTTCACTCCTCTGTGCTTTTAATAAGTTAAAGATGCTGTTTTCTCTTGCAATTTCTGATTGCCACTTTTATTCAGGCACAGATGTCTCATCATATGTATATGTGCACTGCACACTTCCCCTACTCATGTGTGCACCTTTAAAACAGCACTTGCCTGTATCAGTAAATATTGTGGGAGGTGCATATACTTCCATCTAATACTTTAAAGTTGATGTTCATCTATGAGGGAGCACAGCCATAGGGATACCACTCACCACCAAAGAGATTCTGGTTTTAGACACCACATCTTGTGGAGGGAGCCTCCTCTTCCACCTGATCCTTGGTTCCTAGCAAATGTGATAAGCTGCGTTTCTTACTCCATCCTCACTTGAAACGTAAACAGGTTTCTAAGGATCAGCAATTCCTTAGCAGCTTAAAGGCTACATAAAACAAGCAATTATTTAATCAACATCCAAAATGAGAGAACGGGATGAAGCTTTAGGGCTCAGGGAGACTGTCTGGTTCTTGCGGCATGTGCTTTTCCCTTGAAGGTGGCAGAAGAAACACAAATGGAAAGCAACTAGCAAGTTTCCCCTGTCTAAGTACTGCAGCTAAGAAAGGATAAGGCCCTTACCCAGAGCAGTGTGCCTGGCTGGGACCTGGGCTTTGTAATGTGTCTGAAGCTGCAGTCCACTTGAACTGCAGCTGGAAACCTCGCGGCAGTGCAATGTGCTTGTGTCCCTGCGGGACTGGCAGGAAGTCTGGAAATCAGTGCTCCCCGTATGAAAAGAACACATTTGCTTGTGCCATGCCTGCCAGCTGGGGAGATATCCTCAGGCTGGGGGGCTGCTCGGCCACACTGTTTTGCTGGAAGTTACATGGATGCACCCTACAGGAAACTTAACCTTACATCCCACAAACAAAGTGATCTCTGCCCTTTCCATACTTATTTATATTTGGTTGACTGCATAATCTGGCTCTCCAGAAAGTCCCTTCAGGAGGTCAAGCAGCTGAAATAATAGCTAATGAATTTCTTAAAATGATTTGGGAGTTAAATGCTTTCTTCTTCCCTCCCTTCAGTCCCTTTCTGGCAAGCACTCCGGGGTTATTCCATCAGAGAATGGAATATCCAGGGCAGAGCATGCTGCAAAAGCATCCTGATGTATATGAAGGAAGGACCTACACTCATCTCCAAGGGTTTGCATGCTGCCCCCAAACTAATAAGGATGGGATAAGAAAGCTTGCTGATGTGTGGGGTATCGCAACAGCCCCGGAGACTAAGGAGAGCTGTTGGCATTGCTTTTCCTTCACCTCACTTGATTTCATCCCTGGCTATGGCATCATCTTAAATCCAAAGGATATGGGGCTCTTGGACTTCTCTAGTATTAATTCATCCAAACTATTTCCATCTATGTGCCATTAATGAAAGGTGCTGAGCTTATTCCTTTCAGTGGAGCTGTGCCTGGCTGCACAAGCTAGGCTCTGACTGCAGGGATTGATGGTTTGTATCTGTTCTGGGGGAATCTGCTCTTCTATTTCCTTGCCCACAAAGATTCTCTCACGTACGTGGGCTGTGAATATGATGCTTAGCTTCCGGGAACACACTGCTGTAGGAAGATGTGTAGGAGCTGCACTGAAACAGCTTGTGTCTTCTGGAATTCCCACTGCATCTTCAAATGAATGAGAACATTGCTTTATCCCTACTTACGTTGGTATTGTATGGTATGGGTTTCAAAGGGGTATTGCTGGCTCCTAGGGGTCTTTCTGCCTCCTCCAGCCTGTTTCTTCTTCACCCTGGTGCTCATGGCAGGTCTGACTTCTCCTCTTCAAAACAGTCATCGTGCCCACAACGTCCGTGGGATGCAGTGCACTTTGCTGTGTAACCCACAAAGGGGGTGCTGCTGTAAACAGGCTCCTTGCCTTAGCCTGGTCAGTCTCAGCCTCTCTTGGTGATAAATCCCAGGCTAAGCTGCTCCTTCTGCCTGTTGCTTCTTCCCCAGTCTCCAAGGCCCTTTGCTCCCTTTGTGCTTTGCTCTGTCACTTTCCTCCTCCCTGTGTCTGCTGGGCTCAGTTCAATACCATGAGAGGAGAGCAAGCCCTGTGTGAGCACACGTGCTCCTGGCAGCTCTCTAGGATATCACTGAACACACTTCTTGAGGGCCCTCCTCACAGAAGGCTTCAAAAGCAACATGAAATTCTCCTCCCATCTAATCGATGTGGGTTGGGTTTGTCCTGACTTGAAGGAAGCTGATGCTTAAATCTCCTCTACTTTGCTCCTACCACCAGGCATCATCTGCTATAGTTACACTGGGGAAAGGTGCATCTTTCTAAGGTCCTACCCCACTTCTCAGGAGGAGAATCCTACAGTTTTATATATCTGAAGCAAGCAAATGTCAGTGTTAGGATCTACAGCAAAATGGGGGGAAAAAAATAGATGGAGGTACAGAAATACTGCTGAAAATGCCCACAATTTGGGAACATTGCTGGCTCAACACCTGTAATGCCAAAATCTTGATGTTTTCTGCTTGCCCTCCTGCACCAGAAGCTTTTCCTTCAGTTGGGATATCGAGATTTAGTCGTGCTTTATTGGTGTATTACAAGAAGTCCCATGTAATATTTTTAAGCATGCTCTTTAACAGAACATGTAATATCTTATTTAATCATTTAATGTAGTACTTTTAATAGGGAAGGCTTTTAGTCTCCAGACTTCAGGTGGAAAAGCTTGAACACATGACCTTAGTTCAAAACTAGCAAACAACAGCTTGAAGAATGGTTTCTGAAGCTTTATCTCAGTTCATGTCTGATGTGGGGGGCAGGCAACTGCTTTGGAATGGACAGGAACCAGGGGCACAGGCTGTTCAAAGCTGCAGGAACACAGGAGGGCTTTAACAAGTCACAGCTACCTGTGACTTAAAGCAATTCAGGCTTGCATTCAATAGCTTTTATCACTGCTGTACAAATGAAAGGGAGGAAGGCTGCAACCCTGATCTAAGAAGTCAGGGGAGAAAATCAGCCCAAGAGATGTTTGGGACTGAATTATCCATCAGGACTATGCAGGCAGTTGTCTCTGACAACCGACTGTTCCATCTGTGTGCTGACCATAGCGGTGACTCTCTTTAATGCATCACCGTCTCCATAAAAACCTCTGGTGGTTTGTGAACCACAGCACTGCTGATTTAAAGCATGCCTGGATGTTTAAGGAAAGCCTGATTTATGCTGTAAATGTTTGCTCATCAGTTTCCCTTTTAATCACTGCAACTGTTGGGACTCTCAAACCCCCTTGGCTCCCCTGGTCACTTTCTATGGCTTTATAGCGGTTCTGCTTTAACTGGAGACCACGGGATGGCTCTGGCCCAAATGAACTCCTTGAGATCCTTGTGCAGTATTCTCCTGGTGGTACCCTGAGATCAGCAGATGCTGGCCTTTCTCTCAACTCCCACTCAGTGCCTCAAATCCCAGGGAAAGCTCTCCTTCCGCTGCTACACCATGTGCTTTGAAGGCAGAAAATGATTCTACAAGAGACCATTGGGGCTTTGGGTGCTTTCAGCTGCCTTCAAATATTCACAGGGGTTTCCAAGGCTGAGATAAGGACACCTCCATGCACAGCCTGCTCTGCGTCTTAAGTTGCCAGCCCTCTGCAGAGCTTTCTCAACACTGATGCATTCATACTCTCTAGTAAGACTGTGGTAAAGCTAATTCTCTCATGAATGCTCCTGTCTACCTGCATGTGATGCCTGTTTGCAATTATGCAGCTGAGATGTTCTTTGCTTCAGCCTGGTGCTTCTAACCCCCCAAAAAGCAGCAACCAACCCACCCATGGATAAATAATTTAGGATTATAATGGATGTGTTCAGTCCAAGGAACAATTGGGTGCAAATCATTCTCCTGCACAAAGTGGGTGCATTTTCTACTGGAGTCTTACTATTGCCTTTAGCAAGAGCAGGGCGTGAGCTGCGTTTTCTTTCTCCCTCTGCTTGTTGCTGCCTTATCTGCTCTGCTAATGCCTGTTCCTGCCTCTTTGCCTTTCGTGTCTGCTGTCCTTTTTTCTCTCCTTATTTGTTTCCCCCCTCTTTAGGTCATTTGTTTTGGGTCACTCTTCTTTCGGTACCACTTCCAATGCAGGGTTTTTCCAGATCTGCTGCTTCGCTGCCTCTGGGGGGATGTTTTGTTCTCATTGATTTGTTTTGCTGGCCAGAATACAAAAGGTTAAACAGTTTGGAGGGCTTTATTCTGCATCTACTGCTGAGGTACGTTTCTAAATCAACAGTAGGTCATGTATTGGAGTGACTCAGAGCTGCTTAACCTTTTTCCTTCCGTTCTTGTCTCTCTCCCAATCTGAAGTGCACATCTGCAATTTAGATTGCTGAAATGAGAAGCTGTGAAATGCATATAAATTGCTGTAGATGGGCTGCTCAGCGTGGCCTCAGTGCAGAGCCAGTTTCCATTTTGCAGGCCAGACAGAGAAAACTGCTTCCAAAAGCACCTAAAAATACAGGGTACAGAGAGGATGTTCTGTGCTGTGACAGCAGGGAGGATGGGCTGGCTAGGCAGGGAAAAAGCAGTCTGGTTGCATGTGGTTCTCTTCTTTACATGCATTTCTCTGTCTTGTGGAGAGGTTACAAGGCAGGCAGGCAACAGGCATTCAAAGGACAAGTATTCGTATTAGCTCTTCATAAGGGAAACTGAGGCACCATCCATCAACCAAGATGGTATGGACAAGTTGGGCCTGAAGCACAGCGGAGATGAGTTTCCCTAGTATGGGCTATGTGCGTAAGCTGTGCCTGGTCCCCACTGAAAGCAGCAGTACAAAATGGGCTGGAGATGAACAGAGAAGATGAGAGCAAGTGCGGTTGCTCCTTCACCAACCATCATCTGTCTAGACGCTGTCAATGTGCTGTCCTGCAAAACACCCTATTTCCTAGCAGGCAGATGTGTGGTTACAGACCTCTTGTTTTTCTCTAGCAGCAAAACAGGGGTGAAATCTCCACTCCCAGACTGCAATAAAACCCTACCTTGCTTTTACTAGAAATCGCAGCATCCCAACCTGGTTTGGGTTGCAAGGGACCTTACAGCTCATCCAGTTCCACTCCCCTGCCACAGGCAAGGACATCTTCCACTGGAGCAGGTTGCTCCAAGCCCCTGACCTGAACTTCCGTTGCTCCAAGCCCCTGACCTGAACTTCCTCTGTTTCAGTTTGAACCCATCACCCCTTGTCCTATCGCTACAGTCCCTGATAAAGAGTCCCTCTCCAGCACCCTTGTAGCCCCCTTCAGACACTGGAAGGATATTCAGCCAGCTCTTGGTGATTCTCTTCCAAGAAATGTATGGAACAGACATATTTGGGGCTTTGTCCCCCTCATCTCCCAAACCGAGTACCTTGATTATGACCCTGAAAGCTCTTCTGTGTCATTTTCAGGTGTCCCAACTTAAAATGCAGCTTTTGAGCACACTAACTTTGCTGGGACAACTCAGCTTGGTTTAGCCCTGTGTTGCAGTACAAGACCTGTGGGTGCAGCACCTCAGCTTGATAGCGTGCACCTCAATCCTTCCATTTTAAAGGAGTTCAGCTCCTCAGGGAAGAGCAGATGCTTTCTGGCAGACCTGTAAGTACCAGCAGCTGGGTGATGCTCATTGCATCCTGTGCCTGCTGCTAGGATTGGGCTGCATCTGGGCTGGGATTTAATACACTGGCCCAACCGGATCTGTTTAGTTGCTTTTGTATATTACAAGTTGTGATGCCAAAAAGCATTGCTTATTCAGGGTGCTACCTGCTGCTCCTGGCTGTCAGCCCACAATGCTTTCTGCAGTGATGAGCACCATGCTGCAGGGTGGCATGCTGTGGTTGCAGGATTAGGGCCTCCTCACAAGGAGGTCTGGGAGGTTTGGGGGAAGTTTTTCTTGTGTTCAGACCATGAATTACCTTGCTCTTGAAGCCTGCCAATTCTATGGGATTTTCACTAATGAAAGGACTGCACTGCATGACCTGCTTGCAGTACTCTTGTGCAATTTTGGTTGTCCTTCAAGTGGCTGTTGACAAAGGAATGGAGAAAAACTGGGCTTGCTTTGTTTGGAGCTAGTCTAAAATCTCCTGTTAAGATGAGGACGGTACGGATTTAATCATATACATAGGAAAACACACCAAGTAATGAGATGAAGACAAAAAAGTCTTTCTATCTAGAAAGAATATGTTGACAACTCCCTGAGCATCAGCTGATTGTGTGTGGAAAAAAGTTGTTTCTATGAATCTGAGCGACAGCACTTGCAGTGTAGCTTGTCTGTGCCTGCTGCACGTATCTGCCAGATGGTTTTGATCAGAAATCAGTGCATAAAACCACACTAAAAGGGAAGAGATCTTTGCAGGGTTGTGCCTGAAGCATGGAGCTTGCAATTACAGGCAGCTTCTGATCAGAGACTGCCAGTGAATGCTGCTCCGAGCATCCCCCTTGCAAGGCCAAACACTTCACCATGAATCATATGGCGGGTAAAGCAGCAGGCAGCTGTGACTACAAGGTGGTGGAAGTGCCTCTGATGCCGTTTCGGATTCTGATCCTTCCTTAACGTGGGAGGCTCTTGCCCTAATAATCACTGCTGTGGGATGAGCTCAGTGCAAGGGTGGTCCTTGCTTTGTGCAGTGAGGCAGCTCCTGGCTACTCCTAGGCATGCTGCATGCTTCCTCTTAGACATACATGCCCCTTCAATGCAACCTCGCACACTCCTTACTCTCTAATAAAGTGCATCCTGCCCTCTAGTGCCAGCAGATGCTGAGTCAGCAAGAGCCCACGAGCAAGCTGCGCTGTGTTCCTGTGACTTTCCACCTTTATCATCCAACAGATCTCTCTGAGCTTGGGAAGCTGCTAATTATGGGGCTGCTAAGATAGGGAGAGCTCAGCATGGCTTTGGAGCAAGTATGGTTCCTTGGAAGACACTTTTAGAGATGTTTTCATGGAAAAAACACCCTTACGATGGTTTTTAACATGTTTGTAAGGAGCTTTATAATGGAAACAGGGATACATGTGGCAGGCTTTGTGCAAGAAAGCTTTTGGAGGTCAGAAGATTCGTTTCATTGAGTTTAACAATAAACTTTGAGGCCCGGAGAGTGCTTGGCTGTTGTGTTAGAGCAGGGATTATGCCTAGAAACAGGTCTCTTGCTTTCCTCCTAAAGAAAAGGAAGACTAATTTCTGTTGAAATAGAAATCTAGGTGCCTTCATTTCATTACCTGCTCTACTGGGAGGAGAGTGGAAGCTTCCCTCAGCTATTGCTTACAGCGATGCTCTTGGTGTGTATCTGCTGTGAGCCAGGCATGGCCCATCAGTGCCCCTTAAAGCTCCTCTGCTCATCACATCTCCCCCCCTCCTCCTGATATAACCCTTCCCTGAAGTTTTAAGATCCCACCAGGAAAAAAGCTTCTAGTTCTGCAATGCAAGGACATGGGCTGGGGTGCGTTTTCCTGGCTGCAGAGCTCTGTGTGGATGGGACCCGCCGGGACTTTTGCATCATTTCCCGGGTTATTCCAAGCCGCTGGGAAGGTCCATCCACAGGAGCACCGCTGGGACCATGAGGCTGCAGAAAACGAGAAAACGTTTGAAGGAACTGCTCTCCTTCTCCCCTGTTCCCTCAGCTTGGATCAGAAGGTAGGGAAAGGGGGGGAAAACACAAACCCTGAGAGGTCACCCATAGTTTTCCTCTGATGCACAGTGGAGTGCGAGTGCTGGCGTAGCTGTCAGGGTGGGTTTGTTTCTTTAAGGTGTCTCCCAGAGGGAGGATCAGCCAAATGCAATGTGGCAGCTATGGTAACTCCTCTTGGCTTTCAGCACGGCCCTTGCTGATCACACAACTTGCTAGTGAAGAAGGTACAGCTGTCCAGGCCTTGGCAGTGATCCCCACCCTCTGTTTGCTGCCAAAAGCTGGGGTTTTGTTGTTTCTTTTTCCTTTTTTTTTCATAGTTTCCGAAGAAAATGAAAATGGGAGAAATAGCCTCATCTGCCTCTCGGCCCCATCTGATGCCTCCTACTGGGTTAAAGCCTGACAGTGCTACATCCGTGTGTGATGCTGCAATGATGGCAGTTAGGGAAGCGGAGAGCCCAGATTTGAGAGCTCCTGTCCTGCTGGAGTAGGGGGGAATGACCAGGGCTTTAATGGCTGGGATCCCTGCAGTGTCTGCAAAGAATTCTGTTCAGGGCTGGTTTGTCTTTCCTAGGGTGGGCAGCCCCATTCTATGGCCAGCTTACATCCACACCTGCAAGAAGGGAACCAGCTGGAAGTACTGAGCTTGTATGGGGACAAAAGCCTCCAAGCTGCATGTTATACAATGGGCCCACATCTTTCCCAAGTCAATTCCCTGACTGTTCCACAGCTGCAGAGCTGCTGGTGCTTCTCCAGTTGTGGTTGCCATCTACAATGCAGGTAACTCTAAACACCCATACGCCACATAATCCTAGTAACCAAATCCCCTGCAAAGCTTTAGGTGTTGAGTCCCAACCTGAGCTACCTGCAAGAGATCCCAGAAGCTTCCCTCTGCTCTCTTGCTCTTTGCATCCACCATGGCAGTGTTGTCCCAAAGCACATCTGGGCTATGCTGGCCTTGTCCCATTAGAAAGGACCATGCATAGGTCCAGGGTGTGACTGACACCACCGCATCCCCAGAATGAATGACAGAACAGTTTTGGTTGGAAGGGACCTTAAAGATCAAGTTCCAACCTTGTGCTTTCTGCCAGCACTGCTGTGTGGTCTTTATAGCTTGTCTTCACTAGGGGCTCCTGCCAACCCCAAAGGGACAAATCAGTGGTGCCAACAGCATGGGCAAGCACCCTTTGCACAGGGAGAGTGTGGTTTGGATGATCTCTTTAAGGATGCAGGGTTAAGATGGGTTTGTACTAGGGAGCTTGACATAGGGTGCTGTAGCTTGCATTGACAAGCTATATATTTGAGTTAAAATGGAGATTTTCTCCCCATGGGGTACTCCAGATTTCTTTGTCAGGCTGGGTCTGCTGGTGTGACATGGCAAAGATGACCCAAAAGCTGCTTGTATTGGAACACTTTGGGCACATGTTAAGGATGTGCCTGAAACAGAGCTGAAAGGCAGCCTGAACAATGCAGTGAATGAGTAGTTCAAGGTGGCAGCCTATGGAATTCCTATCTAGAAAGAGGTTTTGTGTTTTAAAATAGTGCAAAATGTTGCTAGAGCTGTGTAAGATGAATGTAGCTATGTGTGTAGTAGCATTTAAATGGAAGATTAAGAAACAATAGCGCTGGGGAACAAAGACATCGCAACGGATTTGCATGGCTGGTGGAATTAGGGCACTAGGAAATAGTGCTGAACATGTCTAAACGGGAGGTTTATTTTCTGTAGGAGCAGGGATGAGTGGGCAGGTCTAATAAATGTACTTGGGACTTGTACACGTACCTCTGTAGGTGCTGTGGTGCACATGAAAACCTTTCTAACTGCAGCAGAAAATGAGCCAGTAGTGATATGAGATCAAGAAGCCAGTATCAGAAAAGGGAAACGCATTTGAACCCTCTTGCTTTTAAAGCCTCTTATTCTGACATAATTCAGAACTAGGAAATAGCTGCAACTTCCAAAGCCATGTCCGTTTCCCTTAGGCTACTTAGCCCCTCTAAACCACCTTTTGCCACCCATTGAGAGGGGAAGTGTTGCCAGGTTTACAAAATAACTGTGCTTATGAGTTAAATTCTCAGGTTAACTCAGTCCTATTGAAAGGCAGTGTTTTGAACTCCCGATTCACAGCTTCAAAATGCTACCCTGTATTCTCAGCATCCTGAGCACGTTGCCTGCGTTGGCCCTGGGTACCTGTAGTTACTTTTTTGGGGGTGACGGAGTCTTTTTGTGTCCTCTCTACCACTAATTTCCCTGGCAAGAACCTATAAAACGGTGTTTAGTTACTCCTTTGCACGCATTGACTTATCCCAAGAAATACTGATCATGGCGATTTCAAAGTTTCCAAGGGATCATTGGAAAGGGATGTTCTGATCCCCCTTGCTTTTTGAGGCACAAACTGTGCCTTGAACAGTTCAAAACTCAGTGCCCCATACCACCTCCCTGCATCAAAACCTAAGTGCAAATTCACTACTTCTCTATGGGGAAGCTGGTGAGAAAGCTGAAGCTCAGCCGTGCTCCCGCTCCCCTCCAACAACAAACATTTCAGAGACCAAGTATGAAAGAGATTATTTAGCGCTGGTAATAACAGGAATCTGTTAAACAGCTCTTCTCATGGCAAAGGGTGAAAAATCTCTTGCAAAATACCTCCTTGTCCACCGCATAAAACCCCACTAAGTGGAAAGAGATCTTTGCAGGGTCATGCCTGAAGCATTGTGCTTGCAATTACAGGCAGCAAAAAGGACTCGGTGACACTGTAAGTTTCCTGAGCTCATCAGGCAAAGTAATAAATGTCTTTTACAGATGCAGAATAATCATCTAATGTGTAAAAATATGCATTAATGTTGTACACATCGTTTTATATTTTTAAGACAATATTATCCCATGTGGCCAGTTTTTATAGTGTAGTTTTATGCTCTGGTATTTTACTGGGAAGTTTCCATGGTGGTGATTCCCTGGCACTCCTAGAGTCACTGCCATAACCAAAATCTCCATGGTTCCACATGGATGCTCTTGCATAGGCTCAATTCCTGCTACCTACCCCATGCCGTGGCATCCACTGATGTCTGGTGTGTCACAGCCTTGTGCATTAGGGGGAAAGAAAGGCTTAAGCTCACAAGAATTGGCTAAAGGTGCCTATGGGATGCCAGCTGGTGTGTATGTAGCATGGAGGTGATGATGGGCACCACAGTGCTCAGTTTTGAGATGCCAAGGAGCCATTTTCTCTATCTTAACTCATTTGATTTAACCATTTGATAGTGCCCCAGATGCTTTTCTCTGGGGCTGATGCTGCTATGAGGGTGTATCGCTCACATCCAACAACATGGTCCTGGGCAGGGTGACACCTCACTCTGCCCCTGTGCTTGGGGTGGATGGCATTGCCGAGCACTCACAGATACTGGGGCTCCTCCTGGAGATGTGCTGTGTGTGCAACTCAGCCTGCAGAGCGGCTTTCCCATGGAGCCTTTGCTCTGAACACCCAGGAAGAAGCTTATAGCTTTCTGTTCCATGGGCAGCACTCTATATACATATAATACATAGTGGTTTATTATATATAACACTCTGCTATACATAATATATATAAAACACTATATACAATGTTGCCCTCAGCAAACGCACACAGAAGCTGCAGTGGGATGGGGCTATTTGAATGGTGAAAGGAGAGCAGTGAAACGTACAGAACCAGTGTTTCAACAACGAAATACCATTTCATTGCTTCTCTGTCTTGAGCATGTTCAGGGTGGGATTTTTGTGCTCCTGACAGCATTTATAGGGTGATGGCGTGGGGGGGTATCAGGGTGCTGCAGTGCTCCCCAATCAAGCTTTCTGCAGAGGGATTAAAGTCCTTTTGTTTTAACAGGGCAGTTTATCTTTAGTGACCAATGGCAAATTGTGCGCTGACAAGCATAGAACGAGTTAGGTTGGAAAAGACCTTTAAGATCATCAAGTATATGTCCATTAGCCTTACTTTTTGTTGTATTTCTTTAACAACCCCATGATTTTCTGAGCTTCCTGGGGCCAGGAATTTCTCCTAGTGAGCCATATTCCACAGTGAGATTTCATCATAGTGCACATGAAACATGCCATAAGGGTTAGCTCTTAAATGTGTGTGTTTGTGGCTTGTAAGGTCCCTCTGGCAGATTAATTCTATTAAGGAGGTTGGTGTTGGGAAACCCAAGCACCCCATCCATGCAAAATGCAGCTTTCTGCCCGAAAGCCTCTCCTTGGCACCATCCCAACTCTATCGAATATTCCAAGCTGGATCACCTGATTTCTTAGCAAAAGCCTCACTACAGCCATTATCCCCCCACATCTCTCTTAGCTGAGCAATTAGGTTTATTTACATTGAAGCAGAAACATATGGTTTTCAAAGGAGGCCCGAGCGGTTTAAACTGAAGGTGTAATCAGATAAATCACGGCGTGAGGATTTTTGGTGGCTAAATTCAGCTGAAACCTAATTCATACATTTTAAAGCGTGCATTTGGTAGGTCCAATATCTCTTGAGGAAATGGTAAAGCTTCTTTTTGGGGGCAGCGGTTGAGATAGGCAAAACTATCTTATTAGGAATTCAATTAAAGCTAGTACAGGCTTACTGGACCTCTTCCAGTAAATATATATCAAGCTGAACCAGTAGACATCTGCCTCTTCCTCCCAGCCCCCCTTTTTCTGTTTTCCAAGCAAACGATGGAGAGAAGATGGGAGGAAGAGATACTGTTGGTCACATCCAGCTTCACTGTACAGTGCAGGGCATGGGGGTTATTATCTTTTTGATGTCTGATCACTTCTGCAAGTTGTGCGGGACCAGGTTTGCTGAGCTCCCATCCCTTGCCACAATGCGGAAGCCTAAACAGAATTGGGAATCATGTGAAAGCTCAAACAAAGCCCCTGGGAGAGGTCTGGGGGTGCCTGGCAGCCCCCTTTCCAGGGAGAAGCCATCCCAGGCTGACAAACACCTGCTGGGCTCTTTCCTGGGCTCAATTCGTAGAATTAGATCAAAACGCCTCTTCCATCCACAGGGCTCAGGGCTCAGGCCTCAGGGAGGACTGGCTGGAGAGATCATGGAATTAATTGCATCTTTGATACCCTGTATTAGCAGTAGCACTGAATTGTTGCTTATTTAACACTTTGATGAGCGGTATCAAAAGCCCCTGCTGTCCTGTTTGCACCTTTCTCCAGCAAAGCCCTCCTCTCTCTATGTTCCTGCAATGTGACAGCTCATTTTCAGAGGAGATATGCTGATTCTTTCTCTTTTTGACCCTTCTCAAGGGAAAACCCTCCTTGCTGCTAAACACCGAAAGCCTTGCACTGTAAGGGTGATGAGCAGTGGAAAAGGTTCAAAGGGAGATCCTCTCTTTTACCAGTCACACACACACTGCCTTAATACAGGAGAAGTACATCCCAAACCCAGAGCCCAAATCCCTACCTCTCATACCCATCCACATGCATGCAGAAGTTGAGCAGACCCTCACAGAAAGCCCAGCTGAGGAGGTACTTGCTGGAGAAGAGCTTTATGGCTGCTTAACTGGCTCCCCTTTCTGGGAGAAGGGCAATGGCATTGCTAAATCTAGCCCCGATGGAACAGTCGCTGTGCCCTGGAATGGGCTGCGTGGACCGGCTGCCTTCATCCAGGTCTGGAAGTGGTTAAAGAGATGGGTATGAGGGAAGGGGCTGCCTTACTTTGATTTATTGGCTGGCTGAGTTAATTCGTTGTTTGTGTATGATTAGTTGTTGCTGCTGAGTGGTCATCTACAACTACAAATCTAATAAAATGCTGGGGCTCCCAGAGCTTTGTCTTTATTTTTCCCTGGCAAATATTCCTACTGTTTTAATTCTGGACAACTAATTATTAATTAGCATGAGGCTGCTTGTATTCAGCTGAAGGACTTCTTGGTTTTCCTCTCTTCCAAATTTGCCTTAGAAGCAAGTCAGAAAGGACGGTGTGTAGGGCGCTACAAGTCGCTTAGAGCAAGCTACTGAAATGCCTGATGGGATCATCAGCTAGCAAGGAGCAGCAAGATTCCTCAGGGCCAGCGGAGGATCTGGATCAGAAGGTGTTTCATGGCACAGCTTTTTTCCCCCCTTTCCTAATCTGTGAAGCCTGGAAAGGGGGGAGAAACTACCAAAAATCATGTGCTTTCCCCAACCATCACCTGTAATTCCATGTTGAGCTCGCTCTGTGCTCTGGGTTGCGGTGGCGTTCCCTTACATGTTCGTGGCCTCATCAAACTATTCCTATGGCTCTACAGTGAGACATAAATTCAAGCTTGAAGATTTTAAAGTCGTGTTGAACCACATGGAAATGATTCTCAGAGCTACAGCTATAAAAATAATCATATTGCTAGGGGGAAAGAGTGACAAGAAATGTCCCCAAAAGAGATTTCAGCAGTGGTTACAGGATCTGTCCCAGCTCTGTAAGAGGTTGCTGTGATCTCCAAGGCTCGTTTATCACTGCTACATATAACTCCATGAAACGTCTCAAAAAGCACTGAAGGAAGGAATGTGAAGGGAGGTTGTGAAGGAGAAGCGCTGCAGTCTTTCCTTTTGTTTTTAGAGGATGCTTTGTGTGCTCTTAAAATTAGAGCTACTCTGCGGAGATGACTGGTGTGAGGATGACTAATTTGGAGACAAATTAGGTGTACTTAGCTGAAATGTATGCCCTGATTGTTCCCTTAATGACCCTTCAACGCACATCTCTCCCGATAGCACTTTTACCGCAGCCCTGCCGCTGGCAGATTAAGTAGCAACATGATTTCCCCGCTCTTCCAAGCAGTCCTTAGATTTTGTTCCCACATTTTCTCTCCACCATGTGTATCTCTAACTCTTTGTGATTAGTTTCTATGCATCTATCCCATGGCAGATTTCTCTTTTCCATGTCTCCTTCTCCGGAGCATTTTCCTTACACCCTCTCTTTCAAAGGTCGCTGAGCCCAAGTGTTTTCTGGCTGACTGCAATGTATTTGGTGTCTGCTGTGGAGCAGATTTATTCTTTCCCAAGAAAAGACACAAAAGTAAACAGAAGATCCAAAAACGCATTTTTCCTGGGCTTTTAAATGCACTGAGATGAAACACACCCCCCACCCCCCGCCACAAGCCTATTAATGTAAATACCAAACTTTACAATCCTTCCTGTCAAGGAAGCATATTTACATGTTTCTAAGGATGCGTATGAAAAAAATAGGGCTTTGGGGACAAAAAGGCTTAGTTCCAGTGTCATAACACCCCTGGTTAACTACACTGCTTTCATATACCATAGAATTAGGTTGCTCCCAGGGCCAGCGGAGATATCGTCTGTTTGCTTCTTTGAAAGACAAAATGAAATAAGATGATAGCTTTTTATACTGGAGACAGCCCTGGAAAGGCAATGGTAAAGGGCTGTGTATCAAATGGACACGTTGCATGAGGCTTCCTCAGCACAAAAAAGATGGGAAATTAGTGCCACTGCCACCCCAAGAGAGGCAAAGGACTCATCCCAAGCTATAATGGAGAGAGTGGGAAGCGGGTTGCTGGCAGACTGGTTTTAATAGCACGGGGTTTAGGGCTATATTGTCTTTTGCACTTTGCTTCTGGCATCGCCGTTGGACAGGATTTTTCCTACTAAATGGAATAACAGGCAATACTTTCTTTACTCAAAACTGCGAAATCCAAAAATCATGAGTATCTTGAGTGTTTTGAAGGAAAAAGAGAAAGGTGGCTGCAAAGGGAAGGGGCACAGGTGCTGGTGATGAGGATGTGAAGATTTTGGGAGGAAGGCTCAGCATGTATCCAGCTGAAACAAGCCATTGAACTCATTGAAGTACAAAGCTGTGCTTGTTTGTCTTGAAACTACTGGAGTAAGTTGTCTGTAATTACATGGACCAGAACAGGAAAACCTCTCATGGCCAGAGGAACGAGCAGCAGTGACCTGCTGGCATTTGGAGAAGCCAGGTGGCATTTCACCAGTTCCCAAGGCTCTGATTTTCTAATCCAAAAGCTGCTCTGATTTTGTTGCAGATGAAGGGTTATGACTGTTCCTGCAAGGAGAAAACCTTTCCTGCTTTACCTCTCCCCAAAACCCAGGGAAAAGGGAGGACGGCTGAGACAATCCAGCCTGAACGGCATTCACCCCTTTTTGCTCACCCAATCTTTGCAGCGCTCACTGCAAAGCGCCCTAGGAAAGGCAGGAGCTGATTCCAAATTCAAATGGCTATTTCTTCAGGGATTATATATATATATATATATATATAAAATATACATGTATTTAGCACCAAGACTACACAGGCAGCTACCACTATGCATAAAAACTCCTCTGGCTGGGACAGACCCATGTATAAGTCCGTGTCGCGCCACGCAGCTAAATTTGCCCCTTTTAGAGGGTTTCTTGAGGATCTTGATGTATCTTTAGTTTTTCTTTGCCGGCAGATGTAATTTTTGTTGCCATAAACGATAGAATTTGACACCGCACCACACCAGGCCGTTTGTCAACAACGTTTTCAACAGTTCAACCGCACGCGTGTGCATGCACACACAGGCACAAGAAAGGAGAAACACAGGGGCTCAGGGAAAGGCAAGTTTCTTCTCTAAGGCACTCAAACACAAAGCAAAGAGCCACCTCTAACCACAGGGCTCCAAGTCAGGTTATGGCAAGGAGGCTGAATGCCAGTTCACACTGAATCGGTGAAAAAGTGAAGTGAAAAACACCTCGGGATTTGACTCGACATCACGGTTTTTCATGCTGTCCAAAATGTCTCTTGCAATTGCTTTTGGGTAGGGGCAACCTGAGCATCAGCGCCTAAAATCTGCCTCATCAGAGTGGTGCTAATAAATAACTCAACTGCCAGTGATTTTTACATGTGGTTTAAAAGAATAAAGCAGGTTTTGCTGCTATAAAGCACTGCGTGATAAAGAATGGTTGCGGACTTGAGAACAGTTTTAAAACCATCACTGGCTAATGGCAAGCACATCATTTGGGGAAACAACAGAATAAATGCTTTGTTCCACCCCAGCACTTTACTATTCAGCCAATCTAAACTGCTGAAGAAATATGTGTTTGGGACATTTTACATCTGTTTTTGACAAGAAGCCTGGGTTTTAGCCTATGTGGTTGGGAGGTTCTAATCTATTTGCTGCAGCTTTTTTAGCCAGATTAGCATGGGAAAAGGCATCCTGTTTTATAAACGGAGGGATGAACTTTTTACAGATCAACTCGACTTTGGCTTTTTGCAGTTGAAATGAGGGCACAGCATGCGAAAAATAGTAGCATAATATAATGTCCATAAAACACACGACAGCAGCATCACCTATTTAAACAAAGCTAAACAACAGGCAGCTTATGCAATGGGCAGAGTAACTAATCTGTGAACAGCCTAACATTCAGGGTGTTACTTCTTCCATAGAACAGTGTGTGGACACCTTAATTACAGCACTGAAATCCAAACTCTTTAAGGATGAGAGTGAAACATTTACTTGGAAGTGGTTTCTGATAATATTTTAAGTCTCTGCGTTACACAATTAGCAAGTCCCAGTTGCAAACTCTCTGTCTATTCTCGAACAAGGTGCTGCAGTTGCCCCACGGTTGGGCCGTTTATTGCTGCTAAAACAAAGATGGATTTGTGCCTTTAAAAGAGCCTGGCCAATGCGCTGGGATAAACTTGATTTTCACCTTTAAGTAGCCGGTTCTATGCATGATGAAATTAACTCATTTTACATCACGCGCGACGTGATGGGAGGGCGGCAAATTTCTCTCTTGGAGCTTGGTGAAATGGGTTCATGGACTCTGCTTTATGTACCAAGCCCCAGAGAGTGACCAGCCGCATGCACACTCTGGCTGACACAACGCAGAGCTGCTCAGCTTAATTGGCTTGAGATGAGGGTGTTATTAAAGGCCTTTTCTTTGCCTTTCTTGCTGTTTATTTCTCCCTCCCCAAATATTACAAAGGCAACTTAGGAGGAAGTAGTTTTCTGCTAATGGAAAACTATGAGGAAGAGTTTAGTGTTAAAGAGCAAATAAGAAACTACCTCTAACATCAGCCTTTGCTTTACCGGCACTTTGGGGAAGCGAAACTGAAGAAATAGGAAAATTTGGCCAAGTTTCTTCTATCTTTGTTTGCTTTTTACTGTGTGTGTGGGGGAAGGGGCACAGCCTGGGCTTGCAGCCGACATCTGCTCCCTGTTTCTTTTAGAAGAAACACAACCTGGGCTGAACTTGTCACTGAACCCCACTTATATCCTGCAGACCCCTCAACCGGGAGAGGATGCAGCCGCCCCAGGTCCGCTGCCTTGGCACTGGGGGTTTTGGGGCTGGGGTGGCAGCTGTTTCGCTTCCCGCTGTCAGCCTGTTGTACTGATTGCCTTCTCCTCTCTTAAAACCCTTCCCTGAAGCAGCGCTTTCTGGCAAATCTCATGCAGCAGCACTTCTCCCCCCCCCCATTCCTCATCAGCTAGCTCTCTCTCTGCTCCCCCCTTCCTGCAGAGTAGAATCATGCTGATTTCTATTCTTATTTCTTTTTTAAAGTGGGGTATATCCCATTTTTGCACGAATGTAAGTTCCTTTTAGTTTGAATTCTTGGAGGCACAGGGGAGCAGAAGGGGGCCAAGCACATCTATGCTGCCTATCTCACCTCCACATCGGTGACCCCCAACCCCTCGCCCAGCAGCATCCCCACTCCCTACCAACTTGTGCCACTTCTCCCCAGGCAGGACCAATCCCTGCAATAAAGCCGGGCTGTGCAGGGAGCCACGGGCAGCCCCATCCCACAGCCTGATGAACGCGGAGCATCACTCAGGAGAAGAGAAATCAGTACCTACCCTTTCGGCAGCTGGGCTTGCCTGGCCCGGGCGGTGGCTAGTGGGAGGCCGACATGGACCACGCTCCTTCCATCCTCCATACGGAGAAGGCATAACTCAGCCTCTCGTGAGCCACGTAACTACAGCTCGTCATCTTACTGTCCATCTCGTCGCTCTGTAGCACCTGGTAGAGGAAGTCTATATACCGTGCTGCCAGCTTGAGGGTCTGGATTTTACTGAGTTTGTCAGAGGGCAAAGTGGGGATGATTTTCCTCAAGGCGGCAAAAGCTTCATTGAGCGACTGAGTCCTCTGCCTCTCTCTGACATTGGCCAGGATCCTCTGGCTCTGCAGTTCCTCATAAGACTGGGAGCTGGGACTGGACTTTTTCCCCCTCTTCCCTGGGTTAGGGCTGCCATCTTCGCTGGACTTCTTACTGTATCTTCTCTTCCTGCCAAATCTCTTTGGCTGTCTTTCCAGCTCCTCTTCACTGGTCCCCAAGCTATCCACAGGGGAAACAGGAGAACTGGAGCTTTCTTCCATGCTTTCTGCAAGAAGGGGAGGGGAAGAGCCTTTCCCCCCCTCCTTTATGTTATGTGAGTGTGTGTGTGTGTGTGTGTGTGTGTCTTAAATGTGCTTTAAATTCCTGAGACAGATCCTTTGGAAAAACCAGGAGGGCTTTTTTGGTTTTGCTCTTTTTTTTTTGTGCTGACCAAACGTTTTCCAGGTTGCTTGAAGGGCTCTAATTTCAAGGACCGGGGTTGTGCAAAAAAAACTTGAGGTCTTGGAGAGAGAGGAAGTTATTCCAACTTTTTGGAAACTTTAGCTGAGCTCAGTTGCTAAATAGTTGTCAGAAGTGAGGGAGGTGCAGGGCTCCCTTCTGATTGGCCAGCCAGGTCAGTGGGAGGAAAGCTTTTTCCCCTGCTAAACTTTCACAGTTTTACGTTACACTTAAATCTTGGGAATGCACCTCGAATAAAATATAACCGGAGACCCCCCTTCCCCCTCCCCATAGGTGCTGGATTTGGAGCATCCCTTTAGGATAACGGCCCTGCCGGGGGGGGGGGTTTGGGGTGCTGAAGGCTGCATCTCCGCCCGTGGGTCCCACTCCCAGCCCCGTAGCCAGGCTGCCCTGGTACCTTGCCCAAATCAGGGTGTGCAGGGCTAATGAAGCCCCATCATGCCCAAGAGGATGCCCCATATTTTGCACCCCTGGGGCTGGGGGGGTGGGGGTGTGTGTCTTGCAAAGCCCCTGCTTCCCCTTAGCTGCCTGTAGCAGCACCCTGCTCCTCAGCTGCCCTGCAGAGATGGGCACCCATGGGGTGACCTCAGGGTGGCAGAAGTCCCCTGGAACATGATGAGCTGTGGGAAGGGTGGAGATTTGAGCTCCCCTACTTGTGGGAGAGCATGGAAAGACCCTCCTGCACTAACCCCATGGAGCTCCAAATACAGGTCATTGGGAAAGCAGCTAATAGTTGGCAGTGAAGCTGATGGAGAGTATACCATGGCTATGCAGCCCGCTTTTCTCCCTGCTTTTTTTCACCTCCTGTCAGACACTAAATAGCACTTTTGGGGGAGGCAAGAGCAGAGGTAGGTAAGCAGGAGGATGTCCTTTCCTCCGGAATATCTTGCTCTTGAAATCGTGGTATCCCAGCGCACAAAACTCGTGGTAGCAGCTCCAGGATTTCTGATGTATCAAACAGAAGACAGCGGATTTCTTTTTCCTCCCCATCACACCAGGGAAAATGTGGGAAAACTCCGCTTGCTTCTGTGGAGCTAAGGCAGAGCAAAATCAGTTTTGGACCTCTGATTTCAGTTAGAGCCCAAATTGCAGGAACAGATGCATTCCTGAGCGGCAAAGATCATGTTTTCAATAGGGAGCAGGAAAATGAAATAAAACAATAATAATAAAAATAAGGCAAAAGCGAACTCGTAAAACGTAGATGCTGTATCAGAAGCATTCGTTTGGAGCGGATTTCTTTGCAAGGTTTTCCAGTAGGTATCAACACTCATTAATGGAAAAAATAATGTCTGGTTTGATTGGAAAGTGTTCCTTGGTAGAAGAAGGAATTCTTGGCTTGCCTGGGGCTGACTCCACTCCTGGTAGGTAATGTTTATAGTGGAAAGACTTCCCCAGGCAGTCCCTGGGGAGAGCCTGTGTTTGCTTTCAAAAGGAAAGGTTTTCAGGTGCAGCACAGAAGTCGGAAAGCGAAGCAGTTCTGCAAATAGACTTTTAATCCAATTTAAGACCCTGGCGACTCCGAACGGGTGCCTCTCCCACCCCAAAGCCAAGCTTCCAGAAGGGATTGGGTCTGGCAGCCGGGGCCAAGGGTTGGCAACTACATCTACAACCTGGAGGTCCATGAGTACAGTGGGCTGAGATGGCATCTACCAGCCCCATGGACCTGAAGCTGATGCCGTCCTCGACTGGGTTAGTGTGGTTTATACTGGAGATATCTGGGTAACAGCCCCTTGTCTGTCCTCTAAGTGAAGTAAACTGCTGTCCATAGTGGTGCTGATGTGGAGCTGTGCCTCAGAGAACTAGACACCCCTTGTCAGGGGTATTTGATTTGTGTTTGAGGTACTTGGAAGCCTCCTCTTAGTGCATGAGGTCATTTCCAAGTAGTAAAAGGAGCCATCACCAAAGACCAAAGGGGTATCTCTGCTTTCCAGCTGTAAAGAGCGTGTTTTTTCCCAGCAAACAGGTTCCTTCTGAATGGCACTGGCTTTTCCGTGTCTATGGGGGTAAGCTGCTGTGGATTTGCAAGGATGTGAGCAATAAGGGAGGGCAGTTGTGTCATGGGGTTGAGCACCAGGAATATGATGCCAAAGTTGCTGTCTATGTCTGCAAAAGGCTGCTTGGGGAGGGAGCAGGGCAGTGTTTTGGGCTGTTTGAGAGCACCAGGAGCAAGGAGAGGAGACCTCAGCTTGTATGAGAAGCAGAGCTGCTCACTGCTGCCTCTTGTCTCCCCCTGCCCCGCTGATATGCGTGCTAATGTTTATTATGCCTCTTCCTTTTGCCCTACCATGACCACCAAATGCAGGGCTTGATTTCCCAGGGAGTGAGATGTGCCCATGGGGTGGGACTTAGTTCTTCCAGGGGTTGAGGACAGAGGGTTCCTTGGGGCAGAGTGTGCAGCTGTATCCCAAAACACCTAGCTCTCATCTGACAATTTTACCTTTGTGATAACCACTGTGCCTATCCCATACAAGTGCAACCATGGATGAGAGCAGCTCAGCATCATATTGGAGCTGTGGAGGATGCAGTCACTCAGTGATGCACCCACTTAGCTCTGGGTGCTCTTGGCCATGTCGCTCTGGGTTCTCTTGGCCATGTCTCTCTGGGCTGCACAGCGCAGAGCAGGAGCAGGCTTCCATGGCAGAGCAGTCCCTCACTCCTCTGCACACCATAGTGATATTAACTAAATGAACAGCCCCGGCCCCCTGCCTGGCTTCTGTGAAGGATACTGAGGGTGTTTGCACAACAAAGCGAGGCAGGGTTTCTCCCTGTGGGTACTGTTGCTGTGCGTAACCTCTAAATGTGCAAAGCTTTTTAGTATCAGACAGGCTTCATTGGGGAAATTTACGATGAAACATGGCTGTGTTGTAATTATGAAGTCTATAAGCCCAGCTCCAACAAACATCAGCTCCAGAGCTGCTGTGTATGCGTGCATTCTTTACAGCCACCGAGTCCCCTAGCAGTACTTAGTGCCAGAGCCGAGTACAGTGTTGACAGTACTGCAAATATCTTCCCTTGGAGCAGACCAAAGGCACGGTCTATGTGTGTGCAGCCCTGGGTGAAATGTGATCTGGCTTTCCTGAAGGAAAAGGGAGTTTTGAGAGGTTTGTGGGGGAGGCAGGCGGTATGAAGGTACCGCTGGCAAAGGATGGGGTGGATGCATCCTTCCACAGCAGGGTGGGAAAGAGGAGGTTATGAAATCAAAAACTGCAGCGAGAAAAATCATTCTGGTGAAAGTTTTAATGCCCTGTTTAAATGTGACATCCACTGTGATGCTGCTGCTGCTTTTCCACTGCCATTACCAGGCTCCTGAAATCCCTTGTTAGCAGGGAACAATGAACACAGACTCAGCTTTGGGGGTAGCGCTTATTGTCCATAGGGAGCCTGTTGTCCAGTTGTCCCCTGGCACAGCTTGGGCAGAAAATCACCTTTCAGCCCCTCTGCACTGTGGAGGTGAATGTTGGGATTTCTGCCTCCTGCCACTCCTTTCCTCTGCCCACAGTAGGAAGTGGGGAAAGGTTGAGTGCCCTGTCAGTAAAGGCGATAGCATTTCAACGTGCTCTATCAAGGGGGGTTGTCAGGGATGCAAATCTTTAGAGCAAGCTGAAAGAAGAAAGATACTGTTGACCTTACTGCTTTCCTCCTCCTTTCTACCTACTGCTATAGAGAAAAGCATCATTTGTTCTTTCATAACTGTCCCAAGCGCAAACAGTACCCAGCACCGAATAGCCTCTAGTATAGTCAGGTTTAATCAAGCTGATTATATCATCCCTCCCTCCCTTGCCTTCAGTGTGATTTAGGCGATAATTCCTCAGTGCTTTTGCAGCCACCACTGAATATCAACTTCCACATGCTGTCTTTGCAAAGGCACTCGTATTTTGCCCTGCAGTTCTGCTTTGTGGGCTTTGTTTCCTTATTCCTTGCACTGCACTGCGGCAGCAGCCAGACGCGGCAGGCGGATGTTTCCCAAAGCATTCACCCTGCAGTGACAAGTTTATAATCAAAAGCAAAGGAGCAGTGAGTGAGCAGCGCAGATAAGAGGCAGGAGGTAAGGAGAGTGAGGCTTTAGGGATAAGACAGTTGGAGTGGAGCACGGTTTCAAAGTAATTGGATACGCTAATGCTGGAGTTCTGTGCAGGAATGTACATCTGTTTCTGAACTGTTACCAGCTGATGTGCCCGCTCTTCCTTTCTGCTTCCTCGGTTATAAGCCTTCAGAGCAGCAGACATAAGCGATGGGGAGGCTGACCCGGGGACAGCAAGTCCTATTGCTTGCTAATCCTACCAATAAATGCAGTCAAGGTCAAGGCATGCTTTTGATTTGCAAAGGCATTGCTGGAGCAGCTGGGCGTGCTGATGCCTGCCCTGTGCGGAGCAAGGTGGCAGCTCTCTCCTTGGTTTGATGGATCCATCTGGTTTCCTAAGCTTTGAGCTGGAGGTTGAAAACATGGACCTTTCTCGCATAGACTTTACAGGTGAATGTCAACAAAGAGAAGGGAATAACTTGGAGATTTTCCCCTGCGGAAGCCGCACAGGCTCTTTGTCCACCTTCTTTATGAATTGGGCAGTTCCACCCAAGCTTTGACCAAGTGAGGTGTGAACTGCAAGGGCCTTTTCTCCAGAGCTTGCCTTATTTTCTGTGTATAATATCAGGACAAACTGTCTACAGTGTCATAATGACAAATGCAAATCATAACTTTTAAAAGCAATCCTGTGGCAAGTCAGATGGTTAAGGCACGATATAATCCACAGCTTTTCCAACTGAGGCTGGGATTCTGCACAGCACTGGAATGTGCCTTGGAGAAGAGAGGTGCATCTGAGCACTAATAACGTCTGTAGGACATAGGCAGGTGTTCAAAATCATGTATATGCTAAATACAGACCTGAATTTCCGATCTGAAACCCCTCTGAAATGAAAGTAGAGATCTTCAGTGGCTTCAATAAGTTTTGGATCAGGGTCTCAAGCATTAAGCAATCAGAGGACCAGTTCAAGTCTCCTGATCATCTGCGCTGCGTTGTCAGTAGGACGGGGATAATTTAGACCAGGCACAGTTCTGCCTCGACTGCTGGGTGCAGTGTTTCAGGTCTGACTGTTGATTGCTGTCAAGATTAGAAATCAGTGCAATTTCCCATGTCAATAGCATTGGAAAGATAGTGTGTGTCCTGCTGTAGGAAGAAACCAAAAGGCAATGGCATTGCAGTTGTGGCTTCTATTTCTAATCATAGAGGAAAGCAAATAGAAGAACTGGCATGTGAGGGGAGTAAAAAGTAGTAGCTAACATGATTCCAAAAACAACATTTCTATTTTAGATCATTTACTCAAGGCCACCACTAATTGCAGATCAGAGCGGAATATCTCCCTGGGAATCCATGGAGAAGAGAGATTTTTCTTCCCCCCCTTCTTTTTGGAAGGTGAAATATTAATTGTGGCTGCAGCAGTAGTAACTGTAGCTTAAAACCTGGGCTAGGAAAATGAAAATATAGTTTCATGAACTAGAAAATCAAAGCATGTGAAATATTTTGTTCTCCTTGCCTTTTCCTCCCCTATTTCTAGCCTCTTGAAAAGAGGAAAGAAGGGTTTCCCATCAGGGTCATGGAGTATCCAAAACCAGCCTGACTGTTCCAACAGTGTTCAGGCACTGTGGGGAAGGGTCAGGCTTCTATTCAGTTTTTTTGGACTGCAACACGCACTTCAAAGCAAATATATTCAAAACAGCATCAATTTGGCTTTGGGGTTTGAGCATTGCTTTGGCAGCTTCTCCATCTCCAGAAGAGAACTGCTTCCAATGAGGTGCCAGGTCTTGCTCCTGGGATCCCAGGGTGAAAACTGCTCCTGTTGGGCACAGGAGTTCATTACCCTGAACCTTTCCTAAGTTTTAACTGTTGAGGGTACCTCTAGAATTTAACCACCATAACACCAATGGGCTGGGTGGGTTGCTGCTGAACAACAGATGGTCATCATTGGTTCAAGCATCGTGGTTCCCAGAGGTGAAAGGTCCTGCCTTTTGCTTCTCTGTGCTCTCTGTGGGTCTTTAGGCATTACTGATGTTCCCACAGCATTAGGACAAAATACAGCATCCTAGCACCCAGCCTGCGTTGCTTTCTCGTTTGAAGAATATGGGACTAACCCATAGCCCCAGGAGAGCTGTGGCTCACACTCTTTGAGGTTGATGGTGCTCTTTAATACCTTCAGTGGTTTAGTGTCTTAGTAAGAAGGTGGGACCTGGTGAAGATCCCTTGGATTTCAACTGAGAAGTGAATTGATTCAGGTCCTTTGTGTCTTGCCTTTATGCCTTTCAGTGTCCTAGAAGAGGGAAGGAGTATCACCTTGGAGAGCCCCTGGGTGACTGGTAAACCTCTGGCCAGGGAGATGAAGAAAAACCTGACAGAATTAGTTACTTAGGGAAAACTGTTTTGTGAAACAGACCATCATTCCTAGGAAAATATGTTTTATTTTGGAAAACCAGGCACCCTTATTCTGACTCCCTACCTGTGCCCAGGTATTGAACTGCCTACTGCCCCTGCTCCCTGTTTTGGACATCCCTGATAGACCATGGCTGCTGAGCAGGATGGGGCTGGCCATGTCTCGGGTTGTCTGTCCACCAGTAAAATGAACGCACAAAACCCGTGCCTCCCTTTGAATTCTGCTGCAGCAATGGGCTAGTACCCTCTGCTTACATTACTTGGTTATCAGCTGGTTTCATTTCACGTTGGTGTTTAATTCGATGCTGAGAGATTTAAATCCTTCCATTTAATAAATAAATGATCACTGAATAGCTGAGAGGAAATGATTTTTCTTAGACTGAATAGATCTTTTTCTTTTCTCTTTGTCTTTACCAACACCTGTGTAACTCAGGCACCTGAATAAAATCCGAGGAGAAAAGACAGCTTTGTTAAAGACTCAACTGGACCAAGTTCCACTTGTGGGACCCTCAGCAAATCCAGGGAAACCAGGCTTTTGACATTCCTAGTGAGATCTGGGGAGAAAAAGCAGGAAAGCCTCATTGTTTCTTTCAAAATGATGAGGTGAAAAAGCCCCAAATACTCAGAATTTAAGATTGGTTGAATTTAAATGAAGCAATCATAAAAATTTGGGAATTAGTATAATTTGGTTTGGATTTTTATTCCTAAAATATTGAGTTAACTTGTCTTTTTTCTTAAGAATAGCAGCCTTTACCTGTGTAGACCATGTTGCCGTTCAGTGAACGATAGCACAGGTCTTCTTGATGTAGATCTGGTTGCAAACAGAATACTGTACAGGCACTAAAGCTGGCATGAAGGAATATGTGTGTAGTAGCTGAAAAACTGGAAATGAAGTTATCAGGAAAACAGCTGCACCCCTCAAAGGCACAGGAAGAGCATTCCAACAAAGCCTCTGTGGATTTGCATATGTAGTGTCAAGGAAGATGCGTGTTTAGGTCAAGCAGCAGGTATTTTAACCTCCCAAGCCTGCTGTATCCAGGAGTCAGGGTATCATTCCCTACTTCCACTGATGCTTTCCTCCATTGCACCCCTGGTGCTCTTCACAGGGCAAGGATAACTTGCTCAATACTGTCCTGAGCCTTTCTGTGTTGGGATTTGATGGTGGGAAGCAGTGCTCTGGAAGTATTGTAAGAAGCTGGGACTAAGTTTTCTGTCCCAGCTGCCCACATCCTATATCCAGCATCACAGATGAGAAGTGGGCTTGAGAAATGTTCCTTCTGGTGAAGCTATAAGGTGCGTTACAGGGATGGATGCACGTTATGTATGCCCTACCACTCTTCATAGTGTGGCATGTTTTGGTCTCTGTGGGAATGGATGAAGTTCAAGCATAGAAGTCATTGCATTGAAATTAAGGGGTTGATGCATGTGCTCAAACCTTCTCCAGGAGCACCCCAATTCAGGAGGTGACATGGGCAGCAGCTGCAGCCTAAGGATATGGTCTAACTTCTATGTTATCTAATCCTAGAATTAAAACAATAACGCTGCATAGTAGCTCTCTTTGCCATGAAGACGAGCATCGCAACCTGTAATGGATTACAGAGTGTTGCATTTTTGTGTGTTTTAGCTAAAGGTCTCTTTAAACTTGCATTTAATTGTTGGAGGAGAGCTATAAAGCATACCTGTCGTCAGCCTGAGCCTTCCCCAGCTTTTTCATTATCAGTTGAGCTTTGAGATTTACTTTTTTTCTGGCATCAATACTACTGTGATGTTTCATTTCCTTCTCTTTTGGGCTTTTGGCAAAGATAAAGTTTACTGTCAGTTCCACTATATACTCGATCAGGTGACTCGGAGTCTGATCCACAACTTGCAAAGTCAGCAGAAAACTTTATGTTGCTCTCAGCAGGCTTTGCAACGACCTTTAATAACTCTGCCCTCCCGAGGGGGCTGAAGTACAGATCCAGTAGGCATTTGTCGTGGCTCAGTCTCCTGAAGGGCCAATAATTTCTTGCAAGTTTTCTGTAGGCCTTTGATCCATCACTGTTGCTTGATTGTGCTTTGAAGACTTAATAGCGCCCCATATCCCACACTTATTAAATTCAAATTCTCCAGTTGCATTTCCCTGGAAGATACATAAAAATAACACATGGAGGAAATAGAGCTGGAAGATCCTTTGTATAAGCTGGCTTACGTTTTGTATGTGGGGAAGACACTGAAACCATTGCTTTTGCACCCGTGACTGAACCATCTGTTGGATTTTGCTCCAATGAAGTATATCTGAGAAAGCAATAATAGGTCGGGGAGCTGTGTGCTGGCTTCAAAGGCTTAATTTCCAGTATGCCACTAAGCAACCTTTCATTTAGAAAGAATTAGCATTGAAGGCACCTAGCTGTAGAAGTTGCCATGGGCTCTGTCAATGGATGTGTCTGGTGGGATTTTAGCACAGCTCGTCTGTAGTTCTACAATCATTTGGAGGCAGTTATTTTGGGGTAGGGATAAGGAGGCCATTGAAGGCTCCCAGGATTGCTCAGCTGATGGAAAGGGAAGGGTTTGATAAATAATTTTCGTAAGGATGGTAAAGAAGAGAGTGGGAGATGCAGTCAATTTCAAAAGCAATCTCACATCCAGGAGGGAGGACAGATGATCCATTAACTGCTGAAAGGACTTGGGAGGGATTCAAAAGAATCCCCAACTCAAACTCTAGGATCCCCAATTTAAGGTCCCTTTAGAATCCTTTTCATGTAAAATAAGAGTGAAGTCCTGGGGACAGATAAAACCCACAGTGAAACTGGGGAAATACTTCCCAGTATTCCCCAGTCATGGGGAAAAACCGTCACTGTTTTCTGGGGCCTCAGTAGAAGGGACATTTCGGATAAATTCCAGTCAAGTGATCTAATTCCCATGTGAAATCCCTTGCAAGCACCAACCTAATCTTGCACATTTACTCAGACCTCACCTCCATAAAACCATGTTCTCCACCGGAGAGCGCTTTGCCTAATCAGGGGAAAAAAGTCTGAGTAGAACAGACAAGAGCTTGGTTGCACTAAAAATGGGTGATGGAAACACTTCCACTGACTCCAGTTTGCCCTGGGTCAGCCTCACCTTGGGAACTGGGGGATTTGGGTGGCTAATAAAGCGCCATAAGCTTCCTAAACAGCACATAAGCACAGACAGCCCTTTCTGAACCTTTGGCGGGGCTGGTGGGACACATACCTTCTAGCTTACGAGGCAAAGCCTAAATTAAAAGCTAGAAACGTCAGCGTCTCACGGCATGTTGTGCAACCAGGCCTCAGTGATGTTTCGTAATTGAAGTTGCTCCCTGGTTGTGTTTGGTTTATTTTTCAGCGAGATCTAATTTTTTGATGGCAGCACACGCTGACAAACCGATTCAGAAAGCAAATGGGACAGAGGAATAGTTGGTTGAAAGCAAACGACTTGTTTTCAGGGAAGCTGAGGACTTCCCAATGGCAGTTTTCACAAGCATGGAGTTTTCTTCGGGGGGAAGCAGAAGGCTATGTGCAGAAGTGCTTACTGCAAGTATTACAAAAGATGAATCTTCAGTCTGACCTCTCTTATACAAGTTTTGAAAGCCCCAGAGTGTGACTGTTCTTTTAATATAGTTGTCTTTGTACAAAAATATTTCTGTGGACAAGGGTGGGAGGAGGTTTTAACCCAAAAGCACTGCAAGATTGGTGTTGCCCTGGCAAAGGTACATAGAAGCAACTGAACAGATGCATAGGACCTTGGAGAAAATGACTTTTGTCTGCTTTCTTGTAATGATTTGAGCCTTCAAACAGCAGAATAGGCATTTGCAGTGGCACTTTGGGGTCAATCACCAAGTCATGTGCTCAGTCTGTCGATGCTGAAGAGCCACTGTCCTCATTTTGGCTGGGATAGTTAAACTCCAATGTTTCCAGAGCCTTCCTCCCTGCCCTGATCCCCAGATGTCAGCTTCATGCAGGAACTTTCAGCCTGGGCACCTCTTTCATTGGCATCTTCATTCTGCTGTGTGGCAGGAGACCATGAACACAGAGGAATGAGACAGGATATCTGTTTTTTCTCCCAGCATTTTATCTCTGGCTGCTGCACATGTTTAATGGGAGGGAGGCAAGAGTGGGCAGGCGGCATTGCCCCCCATATGCAATGGGGTGAATGCAGCAGGAGCAAAGTGTGGCTGGTGCAAAGTGATTTAGAAATTTGCAAGCAAACATCTGTCAGGCACTCAGCATAGATGAATAACAAAATCAGACCGGAGCAGACATATGATGAAATCCTTCCATGTGGAGGGAAGGGGGAGGGGGACAGCAATCCAACGTGTACTAATATTTTCATTATAATGCAAGGCGTATCAGTAACACGCACACGTGAAGCTATGGAAATGTGCGGTATGTTGTTGTGCCATATGTTTTAAATATCATGGAGTAGGCCAGTTTTTGCCGTATATTTGATATTCTGGCTCTTGTCACTAGGACTGGACCAACCGGGTTCATATGGAATATGAATTGGCCTCGAACTCGGTCTAATCACTGACCCAAAGAGAGTTTTGCAAAATGCATTTCGAACCTGAGTAATGATAGGCTAAATCTTGTGCTGTGGGAGGAGGGCGATTGGTCGTACACTTGACCTAGATACAAATCTCTGGGGTTAAGAATAAAGAGGCTGTTGGATAGCAGGGACCAAAACATGTCACTGATAAGATTTGTTTTCTTTAACTCATTTTTTGCTGGAAAACGCATCTCGGGTGAAAATAGGGATCATCCTTTTTAGGGGTTGTAGTTATCAGTGCTTCGCAGCAAGGGGGAAGTAATGAAATGTCGTTACATCTATGTTTTTAACTTGGGAATCAACGTAAAGCTTCCGCTTTCTTTCCAATTCCCCACATTTTGTTCAGGGAACAATTAAACAGGGAAGGAATCTTACTTCTCGGTCTTTTATGTTTCTTACCTATTCAAAAGAAGGGAACCGCATCAAAATCCTCATTTTGAAATGCTCACATAAACCTTGCCTAAATTTAGAAGGAAAACCAGAGAAATAATCCTGGGGACAAGTTCTTTCATTGCTTTACTTTGCTCCTTTTTGCTTTTCCTTTGGGAGGTTCTCCCTGCCAGCAGAAAGGGGATAGAGAAGAGAAAATTGGGATGTGGAGAATATTTATATTTTTAGTTATATTATCAAACACTTCCTGATTCTTCCAATTCTTTTTCGGTTTTTTGGTTTTGGGTTTTCTTTTTTTCCTTTTGAGAAAAATAAAGAGGAAGGAATCAGTGAGAAGGGTAGTGGTGAGCACCAGTGGTGACAGATCCTCTCCCCTCTTACCCCCACATCTTGGCAAGGAAATTGAATTCATGGCAAGTTTCAAATGAAAGCACTGAGCTTGGGATGGGAAAAGTCCGCTCCCTTGTCTGGGCAGCCTTGGTGTTTCTTTGCAAGTCGTGGGCTGGGACCCGAACATCTTGCAGGGCTCCTTCCTGTTCCCACGTCCGTGCCAGGAATCAGACTCCACAGGAGGATTTCGGATAACGTGTCCTGGGAAGACAGGAGCCGGAGGGGGATGGAGCTCCCTCTCACAGAGCCAGCCGGAATCCACAGCTCCAACACACCCAAGAGCACGAAAGCTGGTTTTGTTGCTGGAGTTGGCAGATACGTGCGCAAGGATCTCAGCTGATGACTCAGAAGGTGCTGTTTTTACAGACACTTCGCTTACAAAGTCGCTCTGACAGCTTGCTTTTACCTTGCAAAACCTGTACGTAAAATGCTTTGCCTTTCCCAAAGAAAAATCTGTTGTTTTCAGATTTGCTTTTCTTTGGTGCCATTGGTAAATGCAGAATTAGCTCATCACTGAAGTCTAACACTTTCAGAGAGATGAAGATTTGCTAGCTCCCTGCATCTTTCCTTTTCTCCCCTTTTTTCCTGCTCAGGGGGGTAAGAGAGTGGATGCAGTGTATGGCAGTGCTTAGACTGTAACTCAGCCTGTAAAACCTGCATTGCCAGTGAGGTAGAGACAGAGACAGAAAAGCATGCACCACCCTGATTTTTAGGCTCTGGGTTGATCAGCTGGGCTGCTCAATAATTACATTTGGTGCTTGCCTTCTTTGCTGTGACTACTTGCATTGCATCTCACAGGTCAGTTTTATGTGCAGAAAGCACCAAGAGGCAGAATTTGTGGGCACTTCTTTGTACAAGGGCCTTCTCTTGAACAAAACTGAGGAAATATGGGACAGGCTAAATCCCACTGATCCGGTGGAAAATCGGGCTCCCTCCTGGGAGCCATTAGTGCTCTTCACTGATTTAATCAAACATTCAGATGTTTAATTCCAAAAGGGACTGTCTGATTGCTTTGACCTCCTGTTCATGGCAGGCTGGAGTACTTTGGCCAGACACCTGTGTTGAGTTTGCCTGAAATTTGTCACTCCCTACCTCTCTCTTTTATCTTTCCTTTTCAACTTCACCCATTTTTTCCCTGTTTAATCCTGTAAGCAGTGCCCCTCTGCAAGATGCCTAGTAAATGATGGTATCCCTGCCATGATTTCACCCGGCCCCATCTTCAGCCGCTGCACAGTCTGCGACTGCATTTCAGTCCGCTTACCAAATGTGACAAGAGCAATCCTGGCTCCTTCACTGCAGTGACTCATAACGACAACTTATTAAGATATTAAGTCCCAGGACTGGAGCCAAGAGGGTTCAGACACTGCCTGCACCACTGTGGCTGTCTCTGTCCTTCTCCATGGTGTGTTTATATATCAGCTGGAAATTTCCTAAATAAGCTGATTCTAACCATCAACAAATACCGTTCAGATAATACGCTTTTCATGGTAGTTTCCAGTATTCTGCTTACAGGAGGACATAAAACCTTCTTTTGTTGTAATATAGCCTCCTTGGCAGCTTGTAACTCAGTGGGAAAGGCTCTGGATTCCTGGAGGAGCGCACTGTGTCAGCGATTTTGGGTATTTCAGGGAGTGTGAGGCCTCACTGGGGAAAAAAAGGAAAGCCCGAAAAAAATCTCTGCTCTGCTTTTAAGATGAATCCGTAATCAAATTAGGTCTGAAATCAAATAGCGTGTGTAAGGGGTGTGAAAAGACATTCTCTCTCTAGGCAAATCTGGTGGGCTTTTGTAGGAAGTGGGAGCCCTGTCGGGCATCCATTGAGTGTGTGTTTATGTCCTATTTCATTTCTAAAAGGAAAACTCAAGGGAGCAAGGGCTTCCATGCACACTTCTCCCAGGGTTGTTTCTAGCTTAGTAAGGTATTGGCAGGGTGGCCTCCATCCCTGGGCAGGTGCTCCCTGATAGAGGATGCCCGCTCATATCCAGCACCCAGTGTCTGACATGTCTGGAGACTTCTGTGGTCTACCTCCCCTCTGAGACAGGCAGAAAGGTTCCCAGACACAATTCCTTCCATCCAGGGTGTTTCCCGTTCTCTGTTTTTCTGAAGAACCTTTGTATTTTCAATGAAGGGTTGTGGGGTTTGGTTGTTCTTTTTTCTGAATGCAGGTGATTCAACAAAAAAAAAAAGGTCTGAATAGGTTAGCTTTCTAATGAAATTAATTCCCTTCCCCCAAGTGACTTCTTTTCATTGGCAAAAGTTTTGCTGAGAAGTGTCTGTTTTCCTTCAAAATTTGAATTAATCTTTAAAAATTATCTCCAAGTGTGTGTGTAGGAGGAGGTAAAAATGTGTAAAATTTAAAACCATTGCAGAATTATCATTTTCCCTGAAAATTTAACCCTCAATGAATTCTGGATCTTGCAAATCCACACAGATCCCTTGTTCTGTGCTTTATTTGCTCTGACCACCTCTGTAATTCATGTACCTCATCATGAAATGCATCACCTCTTTTTCTAATCTTCTTTCAACAGAAGTCTTAGTACCTCAATGGAAAAACAATATTAAATACAACGATGCAATGATCTCTTAATCTTCCTTCTTTTCCCCCTTCTGCACAGTAGAACTGTCTTTCCAGATGAAGGCCGGAGGGTGTTTAGCGAGGTGTTGTGCATGTCCGCCGAAGAAAATGTTGCTCAGGTAGAATGCTTTTCATACGAGTTGAAAATGGTAAGGGTTTTCTTAATGCCTCCTGTGTTTTTAACTTGGACCTGTGGAGTGAAGGGTGGACGCACCTTGGCCACCTTGCTTTTTTGCTCTCAAGATGCATAGCTCTTCCATGAGCTGCTTGTAAGTGGGAAAGAGGCAGGTGATCTCCACTCTGAATATCAAGTTGAAAAGGAGCTTGAAATGGCATTAGAAGGTGGAAGAAGAGCCTGGGGGATGAACTTAGGATGGAGCATCCTTTAAGGGGCCTTCTGAGCCCCCTGCTCTGGGAAGCACTGCAAAAAGCTTAACTTCTTGGGAAAATGCACTTACAAGTTGTTGTTGTTGGTGGTTTTTTTTAGATGCCACATGAAAAATGAAGGATCTTCCAAAATCTTTCTTTTCAATAAAGGGCCTTCTTTCAACAACAACAAAAAAAAAGAATTCAAAGGAATATTTCAGGCAGCTGCTTTTCATTAACTCACGTGATCAGCTGGTGGAAGAATTAAATTAGAGTTGCTTGATTTTATTATGGGTCCATTTTATCTACAGACCAACAAAGGTAAGAGGCAAAGCCCTCCACAGAAGGGCCTGATCCAGAGCCCACTGCAGGCTTGGAAAATCTCCCTCTGATTCCCAAGATCTTTCAT
The DNA here is from genome assembly GCA_028858755.1 of Ara ararauna. Classification (NCBI taxonomy): domain Eukaryota; kingdom Metazoa; phylum Chordata; class Aves; order Psittaciformes; family Psittacidae; genus Ara; species Ara ararauna. Next base: position 6,958,952 of record CM054381.1, read on the forward strand.
CTGGGTGCGCTGGTAATTTGAAAGCTGCCTCTCCATTTATCAGCTCCATATCTTGAACAGAGCATATTCTGCATGAATTGGTATTTTCATCTTGTGCCGTAGTGCAATGGGCTGCTTGGCAAAGAGGCTTCATAGACCCAACGTGTGGCTTTTTTGGGGAAGATAATTGCACAAGTTCAAAGTCTCGTCAGCCAATCGTATTTTGGTATTCATGCAAGCTGTTTCATAATGCTGTTTTGAACCCTGTTGGTGGCATAATTAAGATTTAATTAAATACAGGAATAGAAACATGTTGTTCATTTGACCATCTGTGAGTCAATGACTACAGTGGTTTTCTAAGTTTCTACTCTACATGCTGTTAGTGAGTGTTTCATATTATTTTCCATCTCCCCAACCATACTTGCACGTTTTCAGAGCCACCGAAGAGCCAAAGCAGATATTACAACCTTGTGTTGATGATCATCTCGTTCTGCTGTTCTTAGCTATTGATCATATTGAGCAAAGTCAAACTTTTCAAGCATAGAAAGAGCTGCTGAGATGATGCAGAATGGGAATGCCAAATAAATGATAGCTTAATCCCAGGATATAAAGTCAAAAGGGGATGCTTTTTGTTTCCTGTGGGGTTTTTTTGATATCTGAATGTTCAAACCAGCATCACCCAGTCAATAATAATAATAATAATAATAATAACAGCAAGAACAACAGTAATAGCAACAGTAATAATAACAATAATAGTAATAATAATAATACTAATCATAATGCAGATATCTTTTTCTCAGAGCCTTCCTCCAGCACCTAGCATGAATCAGCCTTGTTCTCAGCTGCAGGACAGATATGAGATCAATGTTCAAACTGTGGCGATAGCCAACTACCCAAAGTGCACACTAGGGCCCCAGAGTACCAGCTTCGACACGAAACAGAGCTCAGAAGATGTTTAGCTGATGTGCCCCAAATATGCGTTTTTCAGTTTGACAAAAACTGCTTGTGAGTTGGTGTTGAATATATGGTAGATTTAACTGAAAACTGTGGGTTTCCCCCTAATTTAAACTGGGTTCTTTTTCTCAGACTTTAGAAGGGAAATATTTTTATTTCAACAAGATATTGTGAAACTAAATTTGGTTAAATGTTATGTTTTTAAATAGTGCAAAATTCACCCCAAGCCAAAACTGAAACGTTTTGTTTCAGATACAATGAAATGTCATGTTTGATCTCAACATTTATTTCCCTACTGTTTTCTGGTTTAAGGAATAAAAGGAAAAAAAGATGTTTAAGTTAACTCAAACAATATTTATGCTTTCTTGGGGTTTTCTTGGGGAGGAAAAAAAAGGTGGTGTCAACCACCCACCCCCAATAAGTGCTTTAAAAAGCTTTTGTTTTAAGCACCTAGAAAAACATAGAAAAGGGATTTGCCTTGGCTCCAGTTGATTCCCTCTTTTACAGTTTACCAAAATACGTATTTTATCTTTCCTATACATTTTCTATATTTTCTTTTTTCACAATACAGCTTTTAAAATCAGGATCATTAATACATTTGACTAATTCCTTCGTATATTTATGTCCCTTTTCTTTCTTGTTTTCACTCTCCCTTTCTCTGCTTAGCGGCAGAGATGAAGGTGGTGACTGCTAAGGTTAGCAAGAGTAGAAGAATACTTTCAAAAGCTTTAAAAAAGGAACGTCTTCCTAGAAAGGTGTAAAGGAGAGGCAATAGGTGAAAAAATACTAGTGGGTTTATTTCAGCCTCAACAAGAATGGATCCATCTGCTTTCACTGTCATGGTGTTGAGAGACGAGGGAGTTTGTTTCAGTGCTTTATACTCATGTTCTTGCTAACAATGTGCACATAAAGGGCATGGCTATACCCTCTCCTCTGACTCCCATTTTATTCCAGTTTCCACAAATTTCCAGAGCTCTAAAAATTACTGTTAGTTGCTATATTCGTCCACCTGATTCCAGCTGCTTGTTAAACAAGATTGGAAGTGGGGAGCGATCCTGGTGCTTCCAAACTTATCAATGGGTGTTTCGGTCCCCACCATTGTCGAGTGGTGACAATAGCCCCGTCATTTCCCCCAGTTTCCAAACCAACCCTACTCCTCCTGCAATAAGTTGCAACCACCTCTGGCTCTGCTGCTGTTCTTTATGCCTTTATCACCATACAGATCCCATCGTGGAGAGCCCATAGCTTCCAGTGAATCATTAGTTTTTAGCAGTGCATTAACCTCCAGGGAGCTGCAGAAATGGGTCTATTAGCACTCGCTCTTGAGGCTGAAAGACATTGCTGAAAGAAGGATCTAATATACCAAGGAGTTGCTTTCATTCCTATGCCTGTCCCCTGTTTGAAAGTCCTTTCTGGTTTTGGTCCCACTCTGTGGAAAGCCTTGGGATTCTGCAGGTGTTAGGACAGCAGAAGCTTTGAAATGCTTGTGCTCTGTCTCCGCTCCTGTTGAAATCACTGCTGCTAAACACCGCCGCGCTTTGTGCATTGCAAAAACCCCACCTGTGATTCAGTAAATGCAGATCGGGTTAAAATGAGCAGAAAAAGGTTCGTTTGGCAGCTGCCCCCCTGCTGAGCCCTTTCTGCATGCTCGCTTTGCGGCCGAGGAGGAGCGGAGGGCATGTCGCTTGCCTCCAGCGCTGATTCGCAGCAGACGGAGACCTGGCTCAGCGCACGGTGCTGGGCGCTGCCGCTGGCCCTGTGCTGAGATGTGCCATAGGGACGGACACGAGTCAAGAAGCTCTGACCCTCCCAGCCCTGCAGGTGGTGCCTGCTCTCCAAAGTGCCCCAGGAGTGAAGTTTCACCTATGTGAACTGCTAGAAGCAGCTCATAAACACCTGAAACCATTTTCAGAGAGCAACCGTAGAAACTGATGTATTCCTATGGCACAGTGATAGCTGTAATTTATTTCAAGTGATTAGCCTATAATTTGAATATTATTTGAACTTTTAATGTATTTTCATTTCGGAAAACTGCGGTGCGTATTTCTTGTTCTCAAAGTACTTATGTTTTGTTACTTGACAAGTCTAAGTTGTCCCTGGAAATATGCATTTACAATACAGAATATATGCAGCTTGTACGGCCGTGGCTGTGAAACAGAATTTCCTCTGTTAGAATTTGTTTCTGGACAGATGTGTTTAAATTCACCTTTCTGTCTGGGTTCCTGTAGTCTCTGCCTTCCCTAAGCAATGCGAGAAATGATGAGAGAGACAGAGCGTAGACCTGCGTTTCTGCATTGCTCAGATTTGTGTCTCATCCCATTTGCTGTTGGAAATGGTCGGTGAGTTTTAATTGTTTTAATTTTTTTCAACAAAACTATTTTTTTCCGTGGGAAAAGGTGGAGATTTTCCCCTTTATTTTGGTTCCAAAATTGAGAACATAAAAATCAGAAAATGCCATTGGTCGGAATCAAAAGTAACTTCAGTTTTTACTGCACATTTTTAGTGTGCGGTAAAATCTGTGTTCGGCTTTTGGAAGTATAGGAGGAAAACATTGCATTTATTTTCAGCACAGGTACATTGAATTTGAGGTTTTTGGGAGCTGCCCGACACCGACAATGAAAATAGGCAAGAGGAGTGACTTTTGCTTTGCAAAAGCTGCAATTTGCAAGCCGCTCAGCATGTTTTTGAAGTTGTTACTTCATCTTTGACCTAGTGGAGGGATGCATTTAAGCCTGGCTTTATTTAGGGTCCTACTTAATCCCGTGCTGAACAAGGAGGGTATTAAAACCCCTGTGAGCAGCAATACTGGAGTGGCAGGGATACCGCTGAGCTTTTTCTCTCTAACTACACACCATAAGGAGTTCAGAGGAGAATAAACCAGAGCACATCAAATAAATGGCTGCAGGACTGGGCTCACTGTCACAAGCAGTAATGCTTTCCAGGCTCATGCCCTCAGCAAGCTGCAGCTATCTGCCGAGCATCTTTTTAACCTGTTTTGACTCCTGCAGCATTGACAGCATTGCTCCTAACACGCAGTGTTTTGGGAGGAATATTTTCTTCTCATGTTTTACTTCTTGCAGTTTCTTAGTGGAAAGCACAGGCGTTTTATTTGCAAACCGGTGAACAATACTGGGGTATGTTCCTGTTTTCCCTCTAACTCTACATGCTTTTTTGGCACAGCTAGCAAGGGATTAATAACTAGAGAGAAATGCTTCAGATTCTGCTGGTGGTGGGGTTCTCAGGGGCACCTCTCCCAACGGCAACCCCCACTTGCTGTAACTGCGCCGATCTCCCATTTTCCTCTAAACTCGGGCACGCCACATTCCATGGAATTTGCACAAAAAAGTGTCTTTATTATAAGCAAAAGGCAGGCGGGCAGGTACTTAACATCCTGTATCAATAAACATGCTGGTAGAAATTGCTTTCCCTTCTCAGGGGGAGCTGGAGGAGTTCTGTTAAATGCATCTACGAAAGATCCTGAGGGCTGGTTTACAATGGAGGTAGGAAAGGGGGGCAGATTGTATGGGCTATTTGTTGTCTCTGTAAAGAGATACTCAATACGTACATATCCAAGCAGGCTTATATCCATGTGCCTCTATTTATCTGGGATTCCCCTTGTGAATGCGAAACTTCAGGACTGCAGCAAGCCTTGCTTTAAAGCATTGTGCCTCTATCTCCGCTGATAATAGCGTTTCCTGTACTTAGGAGTGGTTTGAACAGAGCCTTCCACGTGAAATAAATGGTTATTTCATAGGGAATCGATTCCTATGTCATGATAAAGGTTATTTGCAAAATACCCCATGGCCAAACAGACAAAACTCTGTTCCAGATTCAGGCATTTTCTCAGCTGCCAAACAAGCAGGACCAGGCACAGTAATTACAGCAACATGCTGACCTGACCATTTGGAAACACCAGCTCTTGTTCCTGAAACCTGTATTTACATCCGATGCATCCTTTTGGATGTATTATAAGAGCAGTAAGTGTGTTACTCAAATGTTATCTTCCACTTGACATGCCATTAAGTATCATCAAGTGCTGGAAGTCTTCTAGTGAGAGATGTCAGGAAAGTACAAAGCGTTGGGGTTATGTCAAATGTGAAAGAAAAATAAAGGCTGTAGTATTTTAGCTTTTCATTATGGGAGGCAGGGAAAGGAGAGGTCTCCTCCAAGGCAAGTATTTTTATGTTCAGAATGACGTAACACAGAAATAAAAGGATGCTCTGTAGCAGAACACCAAAACGAAATTCCTTTGCAGGCTTTCCCCATAGAATATATATTTTTTTAATTTAATGCAGTTAATCCTTGTTTGCTTGCCTTCTTGATTGTATTAACCAGCAAGGTAGTGATTAAAGGCAGGAGCGTAGCTCATGCTAATTATATTTAAACCCCCTGAACCTGTTTCTTTTTAGTGAGAGATGATTACAATAAACACACCTGCACTATTTTACAAGCAGGCTTGGGCCTGGCTTGGGATAGCACGCTGTTGGGAAAAGCCAGGATTTAACCCTGCTTGGGGTGCCTTCGTACAATGCTGTCTTTCCTCAGCAATCCGGGAGCTGCTGTGTGGCAATGTGCAAGCACCCTGAATCCATGAGGGTATTGGTGGCAGGAGGACGGCCCTGGAGGGACCAGAGCAATTGGTTTGTCGGGTCTTGATTGAGAATTGAGCACTGATTAAATGCTGCAATTAAATTGGCTATATCCCTCCGTGTGTATCGCAAAAGCTCAGTGTGCTGCTGTGTTTGCATCGGGGTCAGTGCTGAGTGTGGCAGTCAACATATACTGACTCTAAAAGACCCATTCTGGTGTTAGCCTAAGCCAGTACAAATCTCTGCCAGTTTATACCCACTCAGGGGCTGCTGCCTTGTTATCTTGGAGCATATATATTCTCATCGAAACTAAATTGTCTTTTTGTGTGCTGGGTTTAGATTGAGATGCAGCAGATTTAAAGAAAATAAAAGAAAGAAAGAAAACCAGCAAAAGTTAATTCACCGCAGCAGAGTGGTTTGGGGAGATAACATCTATTCCTGCTGTTTAATTAAAACCAGGTTTTTATTTGCTCTACCTTTTAATTAAAGAGGAACAAGAAATTTGCCCTTCTAAGGCATCTGGTTGATTTTATGAAATCTAAGGGGTGTTTTTCATTGTTGTCAGTTTTTAGTTTGAGATTCAAATGCACCAATCTGCTCCACCACGGTTTTTGTCGAAGGGACAGAACTCCTCAACTCTGGAGGCAGGGAGACAGCCACAACCATGAAATTCCCCTCCGGATTCAAGCTGGTCTGCTCACAAAGCAGAAAACAATAAAAAAAGCCCTCTCTGCAGCTGTGAGCTCAAGCTAGCAATAAGTAGCAAGGTAACAGCAATTGCAAAGAAAAAGAAGGGGGGGGGGGGGGAATTTCAAGTAAGCCCCAACTAATTTCCATCGCTGTTTATCCAGGGTCTTAATTTATTTAAGCAGTAGGAAAGGGTATTTTGTAATGTACTTATTTTTGCATCCATTTCAGCACGTGAGGAATTAAATCAAGTTTCCTGAATACATTTTCAATGCAGTTTTCGAACTGCCTTCTATTGCTTTGCCAAGATCAGTACTTCGGAATTTTGCCTCAGTCCTCACTATTCGTGCTTAAACACCTTCAGAAGAGAGGGTGCTCGGGTCTTCCTTAGATCATGTTCAATTCCATGAACTCTCTCAAAAGATAAGGGCAGCACATTTAAACACCGAAATAACCAATAAAATCAGATTTCACTTAAATGTTCTGAAAGCAAGGGCACGATTTTTCCTCCACACTACATAATTTACCTTGAAAGCTGATAATTTCTAACCTATTTTTGTTTTGGCAGCAAAACCTTACTTGTAGGGTTTGCCAGCTCCCTTCACTGAGTTAATTTCACACTTTTAGAGGATTGTTAAGTTACCATTGATTTTTAGCATTATTAATTCAATTCACTAGGAAGATACCCACTGTGTATTACTTTCATTTTGCAAAGCAGTTCAGTTTCGGCGCTGGCTCAGAGTCGCGTGTTCTGCTGATGTTTTACCCCATGGAGAATAAGCTTGGCTGTTGAAGAGCTGCACCGGGATCGGTTCACAAAGATGTAAGAGTTGCTAGAAGAATATAATGTGGAAAAGGAAAATAAAGGTACTGAAAGAGGTTTTCTGGTTTTTGTTTGGCTGGAGGATTATTCACCCCCTGGAAGCAGATCCATCATTCTGCTGGGGCAGTGTAAAGTTTCTAAGCCTGAAGTTTTTGTACTGTCAGGACGCTGCAGAAATCCTAGCCCGTGGTATCAGCAGGAGAGTTGGATAATGTCTATTGGAAACTTACTGATAATATGGAATTACCTTCCCGGAAAAGGTTGATTTAAGAGTGCAGCACATAGTTCAATAGCAGAAAGGAAAGCCGATAAGCTACTCAACTTAAAGTGTTGATCCATCAGAACACAAGTGTCTATCCTTCATACTAATCACACTCTCAGCCCCGCTGCAGCCAGCTCAGCCTAAGCACACACTTAGGTTTAAACATGCGCTTCATTGCTTCCCTGGACTGCTGAAGTGGAATTACAGAGCATAAGTGCTGCAAACCAGGCTGTTATGTACGCAAAAATCTGTGCAAAGGCTTCTGTTAGCTGTGAAAGTCTGCTTTGCCACTGCAAAATTCCTATGGCAGGCTTGTCTTACTGCATCACCTGAGGCTCTTAAATACAGGGCTGACTATGGATGAGATGGTGTGTACCTCCACAGAAGGAGGAAACTATGGGATGGTGAAAAGAAGGACGGTGATAGAAGGATCCGCTGTGCTTTAGACAGCATGAGGATGAGGCGCTTGCAACAGGAGTGGTGCAATTCGCAAACCTTGGGAATTGCGGGGCTGAAATGCAGGTATCTGAATAACAAGAGAATTTGATGTTTGTTGAAAAGCGAGGTCTCAGATTAGCTCACTGGGCTGGGTCTAGTGCTATAACATCCAATAATGGTTGCTACAGTTCATATAATTTTATTGTTCTCTGGAGAACTGCTTAAATGTTAGCTTGGGAAATCTCTCCTGCGGGCTCGAGCAGGATGTATGTGTGCATGAACGCCTGAGTGTGGTTCAGTGCTGAGGGTATTGAGACTAGGTTCCCTTCTGAGAAGCTTTGTGGCTATTTAACAAGATTCGCTCTCTGGGAATCCCAGGTTAGATCTCTCTTCATGACTGAGGGAAAGCGGGTTTTGATAAGCCTTAGCTGTGAGCATGACTTGCCGCTGGAGAGGCAGGCTAAAGAGAAACCTGCTGGGCACTGAAACACTGAGAACACTTGCTGCAAGGAAAGGTCCATGAGGCTGATGTCATTTCATGACTGATAATAATTGCTGATCTCTGTATGTAAAGTTTTACTGTTCCCTCTTTTCCTATCCCACATTTTCAAGAGACAGGGACAGACACACAAGCCCGTGTGCGCACTCCAAATAGCTAAACCTGGGATTGCCCTTCCCGCTGCTTTGCTTCATTTTCATCTCTGTATAGCAATGTCTAACGGGAACTGCTTGGGCTAAAATTTTCCATGCTCGGCGCCTGCCTCAGCTCAATTATTTTTGGAAAGTGCTTTTGGAGGAGATGGTTTAGCCATTCGTGAGACTGTGATGAGAGAAAGAGGCATCTCGCCACAGCAAAGGAGCCTCGAGGAGGAGAGGAGGGTGCAGAGGGAATGGTGTGCTGCTTCCTGAGGACGTTCATGATCAATGGAAGCGCTGCCTCTACGCTTTGTGTGCCAGCTTGTGTTATCTTGCCTCCCCTGGGTGCTGTGGGAGTACTACGCTGATATTTCTGAGCACTCAGATATTGCGGGCGGGAGCATTGTGAAGCTAAATAATACTTCAGGCTCTTCTTGTGCGCAAGGTGTGCAAACAAGGACTCAGAGAGGGGGCAGAAAGATGCATGAAAATGTCTTTAGAGAGATAAAGCATAATGGATTTTGCATGAAGAGGCATAAACCATAATCTAATTGCAGAGACACAGCTATGCATACTCTTTATCTGTATTTCCTATTTAACAGCTACTTCTGCTCAGTGCTCCCCGAGGGGACCCTCTTTGCTGGGGCTGGGCTGGAGCAGGGATGCTCGCAGGAGTCATCTGCTTCTGGAAGGGCGAGATTTTAAACACGTACCACGAGAGGGCAGTGCCTGCAGCTGGATTCCCTTCTGCTCCCGGTGCGCAGGCTCGGATTGTTAGTGCAAAGCAATATCTGATTTTATTCACGCCCCCCTTTTCCCCTCTCCTGGCAAGGAATCATCTTTGAGATTGGAATCTCTTTGTCTCTGGTGCTTCCCTGGTCAAAGGCGCTCCGATTTAAGCAAAGAGACTGGGTGGGAGTGGGAGTCATCTAAAATTAGACATAGTGGTTGCAATTGCACTTTACTTTGTTCCCACGCAAGGAGCTGATATGGCTTGTGAAGCCCTTCCCAAAGGCTGGGGCTTTCTGGTAGCCCCTGCAGCAATATCCCAGGTCCTCACACATGGATTTATTGAAGGTATCCAGTTATCAACGTGTTGGATTGTTGTAAGCGGACTTCCGTAAGGTGTTCAGGATATTGACTATATGTATTTAGCTTTCTCCTGTAAGCCACTACAGGCTGCCTGTTTGCTTGCTTTCCTCCTCGTGCTGAATGACTACCTTGCTCCAAGGAGTGTCTGCAGGGAGCATCCAAGGTCTAGCTTTGACCAAAGAGTTGGCCCTGGCCAGACTGCTTATGGCCATACAAAGGGAACAGATTCATTTCGTCCCTCCCAAAGTCTGACCTAGGAGCAAAAATCCCTGTTATAGATCCCAAGGCCCCACAGGGCAACAGTAGCTATAAGAATCCCTAATTAGGGTTGGTCTTCTTATTTTCTAATAAGAAAATTTTCTATAATGTTCTAATAAGAAACTTAATGAGAAAAGGCCTAAGAAAAAGCCTACTAATAAGAAAATTAGGAGGCCTGCTGCTGCTTCTGCTTCACCAGCTGGTCTACAGTGGCCTGAGATCCATGTGCAAAGACCTGCAAAGCTTTGGAGCACAATGTAGGAACTGCTACTAGTGCCTATAGGGCACCACCTCTGGCTGCCATCCCACTTGCAAATAGGTCCAGGGCAGACCTGGTGGTAGCACTCTGGAGGAGTTTCAGCCTGAAAGGTGCAGGGAAGCTTTATTCTTTCCTGCAATAGGAAGGCAACACAGAATAGACAACCTGGGAGCTCCTTTGTCAACTGCCTTCCTCTCAAGGTGCTAAATGTCCCCATTATTTGAGGAAAAGCATTGTTTCCTGACCAACAAATGTTCAGCAACTGAAAAGGGAGTGGTGTGAAGACATGGTGCTTGGTGTTTGACTCCCGCAAGAGTTTTAACACATCCTTTCCCTGTAGTTCAGCCTTCTCCTGCTGAAGGAGAAGGATGTGTATGGTTATATCCACACAGACAACTACACCCTGGGGTAATCCATCATCACAACAACAGCTCTGGGACCATCAGAGACTGTGAAACCTGCAGAGATTGTTACATGCTGAAACCAGCCACTATGGCTGATCCTAAGTGAGATTCGCAAAGACAGCCATGAATTGCAGCAGGATGTTGTGCAGAACTACGTACAAAGCCTGTGTAATGCCACCTTCTCTCATCCACCAGGAACGAGGCTATGATAGGTGCTGTGATCTCCAGACTGCTTTACAGGATGCTGCTAACACTGTGGAGTCTCTTCTGCATGGAATGGTGGCTGGCTACTGAAATGAGATAAAAACCATCACTGTGCAGTTGAGCTGTTCCTTCATGCTGGGAGACTTCTGCCTATTAGGACCATGTCTTTCTTCATAACAAAATGTTGTGGTGCTGCAACACTTTGCTGTTGAGGTCCAGACTTTGTGTAATCCCCGTCCTAAAAACTTCAGTGCAGTCAACCAGAGACTGGAAGAGCACCTTGCAAAATGACCAACTCCTGTACAGGCAGTATGGGAGTGACCCAAAGAGGGTTTTCTTTATATCAGGGCTGCTGGTTACTGAAAGGCAGGTCTGCCTCAATCATTTTGAGATCTTCAACCCCGCAGCTCAAACAGCTCGTGCATCACAGATTCTTCAGTGGAGAAGCTCTGGCAACACTTCAGAAACAATATGAATTTGGACAATTACTTGTGTTTTCAGGTGAAACATGAAATTCCTTTTTCCATGCTCAAAAAGGAAAGGCCTTGGAAATGAAGTTTGCTACTCTGGGTCTGCGGCAAGAAAAAAGGAAAAACAAATTGTCCCTTCACCCCCAGGTCTGTCCTTTAAAGAGTCTGCCAATGCCTTGTCAGTAGAACAACTCATTTCTTCACAATGGGGATGTGATTCCTTGTGTTCCAGAGTTTTGTTCCAGTTTCTTTTATTCTTCTTCATCCATTCCAAGTGCATGAAGGAGAGCCATGGTTTATTGTTTCAGAAAGGGTCAGTAGTTTAGTTCTGAAGGAAGGAAGGTGCAATAAATAATTCTCACTTTTCTTGGCAAGGACCCTGGTGAACTGGAAACATGGACCATATTTCAAGTGAACAATTCTTCTGCTGTTGATGGGCCCCTAAACTGGTCCTCGGAGGTTGCAATGTGAAGGTATCATTCTTTAGCACCTCCTAGCTTCCCTCCATAAGAGGTTTGTCTGTTGAATATCTGGTGAGAAGATCCTGCTGCTTTGTTAGGAGACAAGGGAAAAGCAAAGCTGATCTGTCCTGCGCTGCAAATGGAGCAGAGCTGAAAAGACCAGGAAAAAGGAGCCTGGTTCTCAAAGCAGCGAACTGGGCAAACTGCTATCAAGTGTGGCACAGTGAATAAGCCAGAACTGGCAGAAGAGAAGATCGGTGGACACAGAGCATGTCTACACACAGTAGTTTCTCTGGATTGATGTGGACTGTAAATGTAGTGCACAGGAACCATTGACTACCTCGGTTTCTCTGCCTTTCAGCCTTATAGTCAGAAAAAAAGCAGGCTTATTTAAGATCAAATGTGCCCAAACCTGGAGCTATTCAGAAACATCTGTCCTGGAAAAAAATCCCTCAAGAGCCAAATTGCCTTTGTTCTGTTCAGCAGGAAGAGGGCCATAGAGCTGGCTTGGCTTTCCTCAGACAGAAAGAGCTGATACCCTCTTTATCTGCTTTTATTCATCCCAGATGAATGGGATCATCAGAGAAGATAAAACAGAGACTGATCTGATGGCATGATACTTTCACCATTTTAGCAGCCTGTTGCATCCAAATGATTTAACAAGGCATCACCCAAGAAGCACTTTGGCTGGGACCTTGTCAGACTTCAGGTAGCTTGGAGAGGGCAGATAGAGATGGACTGTCCCCTCCAGCCGGTATATATCTAACGTGTCTCCACCGAAGGTGACAGAATGACACCAGTGTCAAAGCGTAGTGTGTGTAAGGAGAAAGAGCTTCATCAGTTTTAATAGTGCAATAAATGTGTTGACTCTACTTACCAACTTGAGAGCCCAGGATTAGACTTTTAACTCCCAAGAAGAACACTTTTCCTCCTGGTTTTGACTTCAACCCAAACCCCAGTCCTTATATATTGTGCTGCAGGATTTATTTGCTACAGTTTTCCCTAGTTTGGAGTCATCATCAAATTCCAGCAGCTGCGTCCTCAGAGTCATGCCTTGTGAAATGATTCTTTGACAGCAGCAAGGATAGGTGGGGGTGCCTTTGCAGCAGAGCGTTTCGCAGAGCTTCCCAGACTGTAGACCACAGGCCAGCTACACTCAACCAGCCAGCAATTCTCATAGGAACCCCATGGTGATGTTGGTGGAGCTAGACTACAGAAACCTCAGAAGATATTTCTTTCTTGTTATTGCTGTTTGACCATGGAGCGTCAGTGGTAGGTGTCTGCATCTCAGAGGAGGACTTCAGCTTTAGCTTTCTTCCTTAGTTGGAGTCACTACATTGAGGAAAACCTCTTTGTGTGCAGGACAATTCCTCCTGCATTTGTCATTATGATGCTTTTGGTATTAATGTAATATCCAGATAAGTTGTCTGTCCACTGCAAGAACCTGAGATACTGCCCAACATTACCCTTATATGAGTGTGCTTTCCTGCTGCTACTGCACACACCCAGCCTGCTTCAAAAGCCATTAGCCAGGTTTTTAGGCTGGAGCAAAGGGCAAAAAAAGAGCTTTCTGCTTGTAACCAGGTGCCCTGCAGCAAATATTTGTTTCATAATGCGTCATTATTGTCTTGCATCCAGAACAAACCTCTGCTGCAGTGTAAAGAAAAGCAAGGCACATAGTCACGTCTCTGATACCACTGAAACAGGGGATATCTGGAGCCAGGGATTTTGGACACCCAAAATTAATTTGGTGTGAAGGACCTTTTATAACAGACATGTTCTCAGTTGGAAGCTATTCTACCACTAACCATGACAACACTAGAGAGGTAGTTGTTGCTCCCTGAGGATTAAAGTGCATGACCTCTGGGGTCTGTCCAAAAGCATCTTAGAGGGGTGAGACACAGGTAAGGACTTTGGAGGAATATACATCCTGATGAAAGCTTGCAAAAAGTCCTGTTGGGTCTATCTGGACTCTTTCTAAGTGGCTGGCTTAATTCAGCTCTCCCCTTTCCATGTTGACACAGACTGTGCTATTTTTGCAGACACAGGTTGGAAGTGTTATTGTACGAGGTGTGGACATGTAGATCTCTGCATTTTCCTTTGGTACAGAGCTGCAGGCTGGAAACCAAACTGTACAGATGGGTGACTTGGGCTCGTTGAAAGAGCTTCCTTTGGCCAAAGGTGCTGGGGTTTGTGAGATCTAGACAGCCTGCCAGTCGTGGTCTGCTGTGGGAAGGCTTTGAAGAAATGGCATGTGGCTATTGCATGCCTCATTGAGAACATGGGTCCTGGGTTGTTGAGTGTGACCCTGAGATAAGTAAGGAAGTCTTCAGCACTGGGAGAATGGCTTTGGTCCCCCTGATGAGACTGATCCTGCAGGATCACCAGGAAGGTGGCAGTATGACCACTGCTCCCAGGTGTGCTGCAGAGCTTGGAGGTGAGGGGCAGGATGTTTTCATTTCCTTTAGAACCCAGACAGGTACTTGGGCATCCTGTACCCAAGCACCAAGTGATCCTGAGCATCCATCACTACTAACCTGTGATACTTGTGTCACCTTCAGTGACACAGAGGATTGGCATTGCCAGGGCAGGAGCTAGATAGTCTTGAAGGCCCCTTCCAATCCAAACCATTCTATGATTCTATGATATTCAGTGGGTTTTGAAGTACTTCTCACCTTCTTCGTCACTGAGCTCTGCTAAGCTCTATCTGTGAGGTGAGCTGAAGCAGGGTCATAACACAGACCTAGGTCTCTCAGCATACAAAAAGGTGGACTCGTATCCAAAAGATCAAGCAAAGCATCAGGATTGCTGCACTGATCCACTGTACTTGTTGTTTGGCCCTATCCGGAGTGCTCAACTGTTGCGGGAAATATAGAGGTGCATTCAATATAAGCTGCTTGAGGTCCCAGTTGGGTTCCTGTGTGCTAGAACACACACTGAAGCATTTGTGGGCTTGGATGGGCAGTCAGGTAAAAAAAGAAGCAGCAAGAGGGGAACGTATGTTAGTGACATGCCCCAAGTCATGGAGGTAAGACAGAAACAGGAACCTCAGCCACATACCCTGGTTTTGCAGTCAGGTCTGTGTCTGCAGGACCTGCTGTGTTTCTAGCAAAGGAGAGGAATGGATTTGGAAGAACCAATTATTTCATATTTTAGCAATTGTAGAGATTTATGTTATTATTAAAGTAAAATCTAATGGGTATTTTTGTGGTGGGGTTTTGGTTTGTGTTTTGGGGCTTGCTGTTTTGTCATTTTTAAAGCAAAATGAGTAGAGACGTACATAAAAGTGGAAAACTGCATTTTTAGGTATTTTTGTTTAAGGTTTTCACCTTTTCAGCCACTGTAAAAATTCATCCAAGTGTCTCAAGAGGGTGAAAAAGCAAAGAGAGTCAAAAGTTTGAGGTGAAATGATTTATTCTAAATTGACTGAAATACATTGTGGCATATGAGATGAAATCCTCCCTTTATTTTGACAGAAGAATTGGAAAGGTAAGAAGGCTCTTTTCAGTTTTCCCCTCACAAAGGCCCCTCTTCATCTTCACTTCCACTTAAAAACACCAAATTCAACCAGGACAAGACCCCAGTTCCTGATGTGGTTTTGCTCTGTACGGATCAAAGCTATGAGGAGAACTAATCAGTATGTTAAATACATTCCCTTTTATCTAGATCTAGCATGCTACCTGCTAAGAAATGTGATAAAGTACATCAAGGATAAATGGTTTCAATCTCCAAGTACACTAGCAGGGTGTTAGTGAAGTGTGCAAGATGTGTGATGGATCTTCTTTACCAACAAATTGATTCGGAGAGCTTTTGTGGTATGGTACTGACAAGTAAAGAAATGCATTCAACAGACAACGTTAGCTTTAGAGTGCACTCAGGTAATATAGAGGAGCTATGTCAGAGACATAACAGCTGTAGGTTTTTCTTCACTGTTTTAGCATTGCTAATATTATTACCATGGGCTGCAGAATAGGAATTACTCTTCGGTAATCATTTGGTAAGTGAACACAGTGCTTTGCCTATTTTGTTGTGGGGGGATGTAAGTGACATTTTATGTTGGAATCATTTATGAGACCCTTCCTGATGGTGCTGCAGCAGCATCAGGTGGCTGGCATTTGCTCAGAAAATCACAAACCAGATGAAAATGTAAAAATCCAGCTGCTGTCTTTGCATGAGCATTCAAGCTGATGGGTGTAGAGGAGATGGTGTCCAAGTACTAGAAGCCATTGGTATCAAAAGGCCATTGGCCTTGGACTCGGACCTCCCAAAGTTGTCACACTGGGAGGTGGGCATGAGAAATTTTGGGGACACGTAAACAGAAAGAGCTGTCTCTCACCTCCTGAAAACTGCTCTCCGTGCTCTAAATCACCGGCAACTTTCACAGTTATGTCCTTGGACATCTTAAGCCAAGCAATAGGTTGCAACTGGTGGTGCTTGGTTTTTTCTTGTGATCAGGGACAGGTTTTCTCACACACTGGAAATGTGATTTGGACATAGTCCTCCTCCAGTGGAAGAGAAATGCTGTTGCTGGGATTGTTAATGACTGATTTTTAATCTTTCAGTGTGTGAGAAAAGAGAAGAAAGAGAAGCAGAAGGCCCTGCACAGCAATGCATTAACACCAAAAGAGACCGGATGAGGAAAGAAAAGCGATGAGGAAAGAAAGTGATCCATGACAATAAGTGGAGTTGTAAGTGTTCCTCTTTTTTACTTGTAGTACTGGGAATTTGACAGCCGGTACCCAGCAGTCAGGCCAGCAGGTTTGGCAATATGCTGCCTTGAAAGATCTTTCTTTTTATGACTACTTAATCCCATTTTACCCAGGACAGGCGGGCTGTCAGATCTGCAGAGAACAGAAGGGAGAAAGGAAAACAAAGTAAAGACATCCCACATTCATTTAAAGCATTTAAATTGCTGTTTAACAAGCCAAGTATTCTGTCTCTCCAGGAAGCAGTCTCACTCATTTAAATCTTGCCAAGTGGAACTCTTCAGAAATGGTAGTAAACTAGAAGCCTGACAAAAGAGGTGATCCCTATGAGAGCCAGTTGTGTTGGTTTAAAACCTGTATATCTGTTAAAGGTGGGGGCAGCTGGAAAATACAATCTGGATGTTCTCAGTAGTCCAGAAAGTTGTGATAAGGAGCGTATCAGGAGCCATATTCTCAGTCATGTAGCAAATGGAAATTAATAGGAAAGGAGAAAAGAATTAACTTTTCCTTTAAAGTAAACTGATTGCTTTTCCCCTGCAGGCTCTGTCTCTTTGACACTTCCCTATGAAATGAAAGGGAAATGTTATTCTGCAATAGACTATTCTTGCAAAAAGACTTTTTTCTCCTTATGCTGCACTTTCTGAAGGCTGATATGCTTCAAGGCCCATTTCCAGAAAGTGGCAAGATCCAAAGGAACATCTTCCCCAAAGGGACAGAGTTAAAAAAGGGGTTAATTGCCTTATAATACGAAGTGGCAAGAACTACTGAAAATCCCCCTCCTCCTCCTTGTGCCACTAAGTAACACCAAAACTGTTGCTTTCTATTTGAGACTTGAGGCCCTATGTTTGGCACTTGGACAATTTCCCATCTTTGCCCTGCAATGGAATGAGGAAGCAACACATTCTGGTGGAAACAAGCACAAAGTCCAATCCCACGTAAGTCAGGATAAAGCACAGGACAAACAGCATAACAGCACTTCACCTTAAAATAGTAATAATTACAAAAGAATGTAAATGCAAATAGGAATTCGCCCCCCTACACTTTGAAACAAGCCTGGAATTTGAATGCATTTTCTTGTGTATCCTGATCTGCAGTGTTGAATTTTGGTAACTGTGGGAACCTCTTGGTTACTTGGGTATATGTATTTTAAGAAGTGAGATTCTCTTTATGCTCAAAGCCAAGGGGTTTTCTCAGCCAGGTATAAGCTAAAGAAAACATGTAAAGAACATAAAATCTTTACAGGCTCCATCAACTTGCACTATAGAACAGCTTTGTGCTGTATTTAAAAGAAGAGGGAGAGACAGGGAAAGCAGCAGTGAAGCATTTTGCACACGCATTGTGTATGTTGTTGTGTATGTTGGGGAGATTCAGGTTAGATATAAGGAAGTTCTTCCCTGTGAGGGTGCTGAGGCGCTGGCACAGGGTGCCCAGAGAAGCTGTGGCTGCCCCATCCTTGGCAGTGTTCAAGGCCAGGTTGGACACAGGGACTTGGAGCACCCTGCTCTAGTGGAAGGTGTCCCTGCCCATGGCAGGGGTTGGAGCTGGATGAGCTTTAAGGTCCCTTCCAACCCAAACCATTCTATGAATGTGACAAGTGGATGTCCAAAAGCAAGTTGACCAATTCACTCCCACTGGCAACCCAAAACAAACACAACACTTTATTCACTTACCGCTTGTATTCCAGGTTGCCTGCTGTTGGCTTTGCAAACCATTCTTCAGGCACTGCTCCACATAGGATTTGGGATCGCATCCGGAGAGGAGGATCTCACCGAGGAGAGAGATGTAGGCGATGGCCAGCCGCAGCGTGTCGATTTTGGAGAGGCGCTTCTCATACGGGAAGGTCGGTACGTGGCTCCTGAGCTGGTCGAAGGCCGAGTTGATGTTGATCATCCTCTTCCTCTCGCGGACGTTGGCGGCGTGGCGCTGGCGGAGGTGGCCGGGGGGCCGCGGAGGTGCGGAGCTGTCCAGTTCAGCACCCTGCTCCCGCCCAGCTGCACTGCCCGCCTCCTGCCCCTGGGAGGGCCAAGGGCTGAAGGGGTCTGTCAGGGAGGAGCAGTCAAGTAAGAGATTGTCCAGCTGATCGCTGGGATCTGCCTCTCCCCAGAGGAGAAAGTCAGGAGCAGTGTCTTCCTGCTCAAAGCTGTAACAAAGTTCCTCCATCTTCCCACCCACCGGTCTGAAGCAGGCTAATGGAAATGTTTGCAGCTTCAGACCAAATTGACTATTGAGCAAATTGGATTCAAATTTCATTAATACCCCCCAAAAAATCAGGAGCAGGGAGTGCTTATTGTGCCCTTGAAGAAGGCTATCGCAAAAGTTTCCCAGTTGCATATCCAAGTGGGACTCTTGATTTAAATACTTCATGGCTCCTCAGCAGGGGAATGATCCTATTCTTCCCCACTCAAAACTAATTAGCACACGTGTTTCTCCTTTTAGTAGCTGTTGTCTACAAAACAATATGAATGAATGTAACAAGAGAGAATGAGTTTTCTATTGACTTTCTCCTGGAAAATCCATTGAAGCAGTTATTGAGTTCTTCCACAAGTTCAATCTCTCCACTTGCTATTTAGAGTAGGGTTCACACAGGGATTTTGTTATTGTTTTGGTCTTTGGTCAGGAGTGGTTGGAGGAAGAAACAAAATACACTCCTTTATCTTTTTGGTGAAGTGTTAATAGCCCTGCATTCTCCTATGGCTGGACAAACAAAACGCTATTATAATGCTGTCAGAAACACATGATTCTGCCCTCTCTAACAGCAGGGACATCTTCTGCACTTCTAGAAAGAGAACTGTTGGGATAAAGATGTGGGATGCACTGCTGTGTTAAATTGGAAACACAGTGGTACCTCATATTAAGCAAGCCAACATCACTCTATCTGGTTATTGCATTTTCTGAATTACACTTAAGTGATACATTTTGTGGAGAATACGGACATTCAGTGCCTTGTCTTAGACCAAACTAAGCCCTGGAAAATGGCGGCAGCTACAATAATTGCAATGGGTGCTGTTCTGGAAGCGTGGACCAGGTCGGCCACATCTTGAGAAGTGCTGGAAAATGGGAGAGTAACAGGTGTCCATCATCTCTGTGATACTGGACAGAGGGGTGGAAGCTGCTAAGCACCACCAGAACTTTAAAGCAAGTGCATAATCTAAGTGGGTGCCTCACTCTCTTCAATTTCCACAATACTTAAGCTGATGTTTAAATTCATTCAGAAGAAGTTTAAGTCATATTTGAATGACTTAAATGAAAGGAATGGAAGCACGTTTTAAGTTAAAGAAAGCCTAAATGCTTTTCCTGAAGCATGCCATAAAGGATTTTTATCAAGACAACCAGATGCTTGACTTCATGTGACTTGTGTCTTACTGCTGTGGGAAGTTTCGAGAGATGCCTACTATGAAGTTTATGAGCCACAGACAGCTCCTTGACAGGACAGCTGAAGGCAGAAATCTCCATAGCTTCAGATATAGGGCTGGAAAGCAGAAAATGACCTACATTTTCTATGAATCCAAATGGATGATTGCATCCTCCACCTGACAGTGACTTATGATGGAGTCCTGGTAACTTTACACTGTAAATAGAGGGATTTATTTTAAGATAAGGCATAGGATATCTTCCTAGTAACCTGGGATTTTTACCTGTGGCAATTCTTCCTGCTCCAGGAAGTTTTAGGCAGCAGAAAACAGGCTGCAGGAAAGGTTTTTGCAAAGGGCAGATGTGAGAACGTTGCAGCGTGTGAAACACAAGGACTATCTTTTTTCTTCTTGTTGTGTGAATTGAACAAGAAATCTCTTGTCTGTATACCTGCTTTACAAAAGAAAATAACAAGTGTGGCAGTGCAGCGCAAATAGTGGTCAAATACCGTGTCTTGCTTTATCTGGTCAGCTCAGGGCACAAATGTTGCACTAGTTTTGTACAAAGTAAATAATTTCTCATGATACCAACATACTGAACAGTATAATAGTGGTATTATGAAATTGTCCTCCACAGGGGCTGCAGGAAGGGTAAAACGAAATGGTCACAGTCACAGGTAGCAGACCTAAGATTTGAACTTGGACCAAGCAATGTGGAGTTCATCCTGCAGTGCTTTCTTTTAAATCATATCACTGTATTTGCCAGTATCATGTATAGGCAATGTTCCCAAAAGCAGCAACTTCCTATAGCCCTGATGCTTGGCATCAGGGCTGCACGTCTGATCCCAGCAGTCCCTTCTATACCCTTGTAAGCAGATTTGGGCTTAGCTATGCAGAAAACAGGCAGCAGAAAAGCCTGCCTGCCTGAACTCTCTCTTTCTGCATGCTGCACCATCATTACCCAAAACACCTCTGCAGCTGCATTTTTGGCTTCTTTGCAGTTCCCAGATTTCATATTCTCTTTTAGGCGCTTCTACAGCTCCTCAGTGGCTGTTTAGCTGAGCACAGGGTAGTGTTGAATTGTCCACCTTAGGCACAAACCTTAGACACTTGAAAATACCAAACTCAGCAAAAGAACAGCAGGTCTTCTGAATAAGGCTGTAGAGGAGACACTTCTTGTCCACCAGGAGCAATGGGCAGAGACAGAGGCTCAGCAACTAACTTGGGTTTATATGCGGGGTTCCTCTCTCAGCAGATGCTTCTTCAGTGCTTAATGTTCTTTTCCATTTCCATCACTGCTAATAGTGCTGCCTGTGTTGCTTGGGGATATGTCTGGCCTCACAGATGGAGAGCAGATGTTCCAGCAAGCCTACTTCTAGTGCGTTCAAGGGGAACTTGGCTCTCTTAGAGAGACTCTGAACAAAGAAGAAGAGGGGAGGATAAGGAAAGAAAGAGAAATGCAAGAAATTATTTCCCCCTAGAAAGCCAGTTTTTATGAGAGGTGAGGTCTCAGAAGAGAAGCTGAGGTTCTCATCCCTCCTATGAACAACCCTTACCACAGCTTTAGACCTGCTGCACTCTGGTGTTTCTGCAACTCTATTCATCAGAGGGAGAAGGAATGTACAACCAATTGGGCTTATTTTACACTTGTTTGGAAGATGTGGGTGAAGGAGTCTCCAATAGTGAATGAGGTAGCATAGGTACCACACTGATTATGAAATGTTGCTTGAATTTTTCCCTAAAATCTCTTCAGACTCAGTGGGATGATCCATAAATAGCATTTGGCTGCAGTCATTTTTAATTAATAGGGTCTAATGAAAGCAGACTCTTGAGTCAGCAACTTTTTCCTGGGTTTATATCTATGATAGGGAATGGAGTTTTGGCATTTGGACTTGAGTTCTCCCAAACCTAGATATCTATGTCTTCCACACATAGCATGTTTCTGTCATCATTAATTGCTTAATGAAGGGGGTCAGTCCTTGGCCTGGACAAAGAACAGATGTAGAAAGGACCAGATGCTTTACTTTCAAATGAGATGACTCCAAAATACAGGTCCATCATGTCATTGCTGCTACTCCAACATTGTGCTGAGCAGCTCATCATCCGAGCTGGGAATGCAGTCC
Source organism: Ara ararauna (assembly GCA_028858755.1). Lineage (NCBI taxonomy): Eukaryota > Metazoa > Chordata > Aves > Psittaciformes > Psittacidae > Ara > Ara ararauna. The sequence continues at coordinate 6,980,647 of CM054381.1, forward strand.
CAGATGAACAGAGAAGGTCAGATGAAAGATGTCAAAAATCTTGGGGAATGCTGTATCCAGGTGGATGATACTCAACATGTATTAGTAATGGCACTGCCAAACTGTAGATGGATATCTAGATGGATATCCAGGATATGTAGATGCATATGTAGAGAGATATCCAGAACCTGAGCTCAGCCAGTTAGGAGAACCTGAGGCCTCACAATTGGCTGGTTGACCTCCTCACAGTCATAGCTGAAGGGTGGATCCTAAAGGGTTGCTATCCCTTTTTTTGAGCCATATGCCATGCCTGGGATACCTGAATTACTGGGCACATTGTTTGTGAAGTGCTGAGGGCAAGAAAAGTCCAAGTATTATCATTTAAAAATGGAATGTGCTTCTTTTTAGCCTAAAACAATAGCAAATGTAATGATGTAATGAAAAGCAGAGCAAGGATTTCCAGGGCAAGAGAATTTCAAAGGGATGATGGTTATTTCTGAGATGCTCAAGTAATTGTGAAATGAAACAATCAAGCAAAGGCAGGATGTTGATTTTAAGTGAAAAAGGTAACAGGACCTTTATTATTCGCAGGGTAGAAACATCAGACGTCAAAGTTTGTGGAGGAAGGCACCAGCGAATAATTGTTAATATAACTTCGATTTATTTCATTACTAGTATAAGCCAGTCAAGACAGTCTTTGCTTTAAAGGTCTTTGGTGTTTAAGAGTGAACACAGACACTTGAACCTTTCTGCAGGGTGTTTGCAAAGTTTCAGAAAATTAATCCCAGTCTCTAGGAGAAGGAAGGCATTTTCTCCAATAAAAATACTCACTTGCGGTTTCCCCCTTTTCACAGGGATCTTTATGAGTTGGGTGGTGACCTCTAGACTGTTGCTGCCAAATAGTTCCTCATCCAAGTCACTGCACTGGGGTTTGTGACTCCTTACTAGAGTGAATGGTCATCTCTGGGAGACAGCATGTACATCAACCTAGTCTTAGCTGTACAGTTTTGATCTCAAAGGGAGGAAAGTGCTCATGGGAACTTCTGAAAGAAAGTGGTATTGCTCAAGCAATGACTTTAGGAAGGCCTGAGTTTCTGTATGTCTTCATCTGAGTGGTGGACTTGGCAGTCCTGAGGTAAAGGTTGGACTTGATGATCTTAAAGGTTTTTCCAACTCAGCTGATTCTATGATCGGGAACATACCCTTAGCAAGGTTAACATAGTGCTGCACCCAGGGCTGGCAGATAGTGCACACGAATAACCCTGTCTCCATAACCAATGAGAATTATCTCTAGGGAGAGAAAAATCTGTCATTCACGGGACATCTAGTACTCTTTTTAGTGCTTTTATTATGATGTTTCAAAGTGGTGTCTTTAACCTTATTCCCATTCATGGGTGACTCAGCCATCAGGAACAAAAAATCATTCTACCCCTGACTTCTTGAGGAAGACTGACCCCAATGCCTTTGCAAAACCACTGTAACAAATATGTCTTCTGCAAGGTGCATGAGCATCTTAAGAGTGGATTATCCATTCCTACAGTTGCAGGTGCCCTTTCTTTGGGTTCAAGAAATTCTGAGTCATCTGCACTATTTTTAGTTGTGATTTAATGAAAAGTGATCTTTTTTTTTAAAGAAAAAGGCCAACTTCTGCCTCCTGTAGCTGTACCGAGGATAATCTTTTCTTTAGCCTTTCTGTTTTCCCTAAGTAGAAAGCTGATGAGGAGACACAGCACCAGGCCAGAGAGCAGAGCCTGATATCCAGGCTTGCATGGCTAATAACAGGGCTCTGGCTGCACTGGAACCCAGTCCTTGGTCCCCCCATCCGCACTCTCCTCCTGCTGGCTGCACCTGCACAGTGGTCCATGAGACTTGTTACTCATGCAGGCAGCACCTCGTAAACCTGCCCAGAGACCTCAGGTTTGAAAACAGTCACCCAGGTAGATTTACACCACAATGTCTGTTTGACTGACAACTGCTGCCGCTTTATAGGAAGCCAGTACATGTTTGCATTATAAACCAGGAACAATAGCTTGGGAAAACCTTGGCCTGTGCAGGATGCTTCAGCCCCACTCTCCATCTGGGAGGTGGTTCTTCCTGGTTGCTATCAACCGCCTTAGATGTGCTTTGGATGCCATTTAGCTCCTCTTAGCATTGGTTGACTCAGTGGACACAGTGGCAGGACTGAGCGTGCACAAAACCTGTCTCTAATGGAGAGCTGTCGCACCATGTTATGATGCTGCTCTGGAGGAGAGAAGAGTCTTTTGGTTTTGTTTTTGTTCCCAATCAGTTGTTTTGTGTTTCAGAAACCTCTCTAAGAAATCAGGAGAGAAAAAAACAGAAATCTGGGAACGAGATCATGTGCCAGCCACAACAACAGACTGCTGTGGAAGAGAAAACTCTCTCCCAAATCTGTGTGAGGACAAAGACAGTAAGAGATGGGGACAACTGAAGGACTGTGGGGGACCTGATGTACTCCATGGAAAATGCAAAGATTAAGTCTTAAGAAGCCATCCTGGAACCACCTGGATGGCATGTTTACTAAGCATGGCAAGCACACAGCTCTGCAGTTGAACCCCAAACCAGCATGCCCTGCTTGGGAAGCTTGGGATGAATAGCACCATGGTTCCGTTCTAAGGATGCTCAGGTGATGATGACCTCACTCTAGCTTTCAATGTTTCCTCCTTTTTCATGCTGGCAGGTCATCGTTGAACCAAAAACAGGAGCAATGTGAAAGGTGAGTGTCTCACAGCACTAAGGAGGGAGACAGAGTCTTGGGCAAGATTCAAATCAGACGAATCTTTCCAAGTCAAAAAAAAAGCTTAATTCCACCATCTCCCATCCTTCCCTCCCCTGAGCTGAATCAGTGGTGGCACCATTTCTTGGGGAAGGTCTGCAGAAGAGCAAGGTCATGACTACTTGCCTGCATGAGTGAAAGGGGCAGTGGCAAACAAACCAGCATCAGAGTGAAAAGCCAATTCCAGCAGCACCAGTGGAGTCTCCCATCACAAAAAGTGAAGTGTTTAGATCTGCTGTGGTGGCTGCCAGTCATCTTGGGTAGGCTCCCACGTGAATTCCTGCTCTATGAACTCAGCATCAACAAGAAGCGAGGTTTTGTAGGATTTAAAGCCAGAAGGGAATCATTAAGATCCTCTGGTCTGAGCAATGCGATAACACACATCTTTGGTTGTTACCCAGCAATTTTGGCCTGAAGCCCACTGGGGATGCTCTTGATGCAGTTGGGTATTTTTTAGAAAGATACATCCAGTCTTGATTCAAAGTCTCTGAGTAATAGACCATCAAAGGTTCTGCATATGTTAGCGAGTCATTTTTGTCTTTGCTGGAGGTGTGCATCTGATTTCCTGGCCAAAGGCTTTACCATGCCTGTATTGACTGCCGAGAGCCCTGGTTGGAAAGGTCAGACTTGAAGCATGGCTTGGCACTGGGGGACCTACTAATAAAATCCCTGAAGGCAGAAGACACCTTCCCCAGAAGCAAAATCACTGGGAAGAGCCAGACCACATGCAGGACCTCTGCCACTGGCACCTCTGGGCTGCACAGCAGCAGCCGTAGAAGTGAGCAAATGGAGATGGATCAGAGAAGCACAGTCCAGTGCTGCTTCCCCAACAAGGCACCTAATTCCTACTGCCTGTATCTAGGGACCTGCACGGGAAGCTGGATCACAAAGTCATCTTGTGAAGGTAACTTCAGCTGCCTGGGAAAGAGATACTGGCACTTAAACTGGCTGAATGGGCTGTCTTTTACTGATGCTGGCAGGAAAGCAGAAGTGGGAAATGGGGTGGGATGAATTGCCTATGAATGCAAAACGGATGCCTCTACACCAGCTTCCAGGAAATGAATGTCACTTACAGTGACCACAGTCTCTCTGGCAGTCTCTTACGGCCTACAAACCCTAAGCTGGCTCTGTTTTGTTACTCTGAGTACTTATTCAGCAAGCCCACAAGCAAGTCTATTTACTGAACCATTGGGTGTGGGAATGCCTGCAAATGCATGATTCTTTCCACATACCTATGCCTGTGTCCTTTGCTGCCAGGGTTAATGCTACCTGGTAATATTCAGGCTGCATCTTGAACCCATGAGGAAAGAAATCCTGACACATCAAATAGTCACAACCTCAGCATGAACCAGACACAGCTCTAGCAGTCCCTAAATTGCAGGTGGTTGGAAGCTGGGGGAGGATGCCAGGGAAATTATTAGCATAAGAAGATTCCTGGGCTCTCTTCATGAGCATCCAATACTGGCTACATCAGAGCTGGGAGAGGGTGGATTCCTGGCCATGCTGCTCCTGGGAAACCCATAGAAAAGCATTTGTGTAGCAAAACTGGTCCATTAGGTCAATCAGCCTTCCTCTCTTTTCCATCTGAATGCATTGGCGGGAGGCAGGTTGTCTTTAGCCTCTAGGGGTTATGTATTCTGCTTTTCCCACACACACACAAAAGCAAAACAAAAGAAACCTGAGCTTTTCATGAAATCTGTTTCCAGAACTTGGCACTTGGAAAAACTATCAAAAACTATTTGCCTTGCACTGAAATTTGAGTCAGTTTTCAAGGAATTTCTCTGAAATTCCTAGTGAGGAAGACTTACACGGGAATTCTTAGGAAAGCTGCATGCTCTAGGGAGTTCAGCTTCTTCATGGCTCTGGGCAGCCAGGGAATTGCGACGACAGAAGTTTTTTTGCAAACTCTACCCCCACTGTCAGCTGGAATTGTGAGTTTCACAAGGCACTGATATGAATAATAATGCATGGGAAGACATTGCACAACATTTTCAGACCTCAAAGGCTCTACCATTCATGGGCAAAGGATGGGTCCATTCCTTATTTTAGCTGGAGAGATGTGTTTAACTGTGGCTACTGCATTGAAGGCAAAAGCATGTGGCTGGGATGTTTCTGGGAGGTAGGTCATTCCATGGTGCGGCTGGTGCACGGAGTGCTGCAGCTCCCAGGGGGCCAGCTGGCAGCGTGCAGCTCCCTCAGAGCATTTATCTATGTGTTGTATTGGCCTTATAACATTCAGCTTTTATGGTCAACTTAGGAAAGGGAGAAGAGTATTTTAAAGGTGCTGCATGAAAATTTCATTTTCAGACAGAGAAACCAAGGCACGGCATGAGTACCAGCTCAGAAGGCCAGCAAGCCAGTCACATAGAGGAAGGATTGAATCTCATCAGGCTTTGTCTATCAGGAAACATCGTTGCCCCAGTTCCAATAGCTGAGGTCTTCGTGGATGCCCAGAAAGGTACTGGTTGTTGTTGCACTGTCTGTGTAAAATGCCCTTCCAAGAAAATGCCATTCATTTCAAATAGTGTGCCCCTTTTTAAACCATGGTTTGTGTTTTGAGAGCAGGTCAAATAGCAGACACTTTGATTAATGCAGCATCGAGGTATTGCAACAACCAACAAAATCACATGCCTGTGATGGGCTGGGAAAAGGTATAAAGGGCAAACATTCAAGGCAGTTCAACTTTGTGGGGAGGTGAGGAAACAAGCAGGAGAGATCATTCCTAAACAGAAAACCAAAGCCAATGCTTGCAATTGCGAAGGCATCAGCCAAAAGGAAAAAACAACTCAGCCTGCAGTAAAATCATGTATGAGTCATGATGGGCCAAGAACAAGTTTGCTTTCTTTTCCCCCTCATTGAACTGATGATGATTAAAAGATAAATCATGCTTGGAGTCAAATGGAGTGATTGGATTAAAGTTTAGCAGAGTATTTAGAGACTGTTTGGGAAGCAATGGAAAGCTAATTGAAAACTTACAATTGTGAGACCCTTGAACTCTCCAGCTCTTAATAAAACACTACTGCAAAGTACACAAGTGTTCCCTGTGGGAGAGATTCCTCTCCACAAGTGCTTTTATTCTTCAGGTATGTGGAAAAATGGTATTCATTTTCCCTACAAGTTCACCAAAGGAAAGCATGTTCATGATCGTAACTCAGTTATTGCTCATGATGCAGTAACTCAATCTATTCAGCTCACTGAAAATCAGTGAAGCAAGACAAAGGAAAGTCACTTCTTTAAAAAATGAAATGTTAAAAACTTCATTCTTTTAACTAGTCTTTGTTTTTCTGAGCAGCTGGGATTCCAGAGTGCCTGCCTGCCTGCATTGGGCTGAAGTGATTCCGGAGCCTTAAGAGCTATGTAAAAATTCCTTCTAGATGTGCTGTAGTGGGAAATGTCATGCTTTATTTGTCCTAATACTGTAATTGCATTCTGGAATCACCCCCAGTTCTTAGGGAATGTACCCAGCCTCCAGCTTCAAAGTATTGTCCTTCTCGATGGAAATACCAGTGAAACCCACAAATAAAGAGAATAAACTTCCTCATGTCCACACACACACACACGCATGAGCACACAGAAATGAAAAGACGGGTTCTTCGTTTGGCCTCTGTAACAAAGAACAGGTTTTTCTTGGTACACCTTCGCAATGAAGTGAAGCTGCAGAAAGGCTACAGTCACGTTCATTTGCCCCCTTGTACTTCCACATCCTTTATCTGAATTTTTACTGCCCTGAAGGAGGGGATATCTTAGGTGGCAAGAGGGCATTTTTCAGCCGGAGCCTGGCTGTGTGATGATCCCCATGTTCTGTCTTTCTCTCTGCCTTTTCTTAGTTGATGGGCTTAACATGGCTCCTTTTAACTTTTCCACAGAGATCATGCGTCCTCAGCCTCCTGCTATTCCCTTTCCTGGGCTATATTTCAGATTGTGTCATGTAGTCACAGCAGAGCAAGCTGGTACCAGCAAGAGTGTAACTCCAGTGACTCCAACCTCTACATGAACTACCTCACCTTTCCTAAGGTAAGCACAGGGACCTCTACAGTACATGGCTTCATGCAGCTTGGCTTTATCTGCTGTTAACAACTGAGGCAGAGAAGACTAGACGCATGGGGTTAATGTTTTGGATGAATTCAAGTTACCAACTCAGGTTAAAATCTAATCTGTTGAAGAGTTTGCCTTATTGCCTAACCGTTGCCTCCCACCAACTTCAGTGGAGCTTTCACTGAGTGCATTGCTCTTTAGCATCAGTGTCTCATATGCAACAAGCAAAATGAACATATTAAAATAGGCATAAAGCAAACCTTCTGTTTGTGCTAATTAATGTTAATTGCGTACACCAAAATGGGAAGTTCACTATAATAGTATTGCTATGTGACATGCCCACAAAAGCTAGCCTAGCATTTGGTTTTTCTTACCAGCTGTAGTTTGTTCTCTAGTAGAAAGCTTTATTATGTCTTAAAGTGATTAATGTGTTCTGGGTAATAAGTCAGCAGTCACAAACTATAGGACACTCCTTGGTGTATTAAAGGAAGATAAATCAGGAAGATTAATATGCTTCTATCCATTGTTGCAGATTATGAGAGGTTTTGACGCAGAGCTCAAGAATGTGGGATGGATGCAGCACTGGAGGGGACACTTGCTCAAGGTCAGTTGCATGTATGCGACTTCTCTGTGTGGAGCTGCCAAGAGCATGTTAAAGTGATGAACACTTTAAAGATGTTTTGGGGTGATGGTACTTGCAGGGCATTGGGAAGAAGTGAGAAGGCACGTTTTGTGATGCCTGACATGACAACCATGTGAATGAGCATCTTTCATTTGGGGAACCTGTAGTTTACAACGATTTTTGTTCTGAAGTATGATGGGAAGGTGCAGTGCAAAGATATGTGATCATGTCCTCTTGAATGAGGCTATACTGGCAAACAGAAACAATTCATACCCATGTAGACTGGGTGATGTGACAGGTTTAATTAGCACTCATTGGACTCAGTATGGTAGCAGTCTGAGAAGTGTTGTGCGTTCCTTATAGTATGACAGATTATGGGTTTGCTGTGCCTGCTTCAGCCATGAACAGATGTTCACTCTGCCTGTTTTGTAGCAATAGGACAAGAGGTAATGGGTTTAAACTGAAACAGGGGAAGTTCATGTTGAATCTAAGGCAGAAGTTCTTCCCTGTGAGGGTGCTGAGGCGCTGGTACAGGGTGCCCAGAGAAGCTGTGGCTGCCCCATCCCTGGCAGTGTTAAGGCCAGGTTGGACACAGGGACTTGGAGCAAGATGCTCTAGTGGAAGGTGTCCCTGCCTGTGGCAGGGGGTTGGAACTGGATGATCTTAAGGTCCTTTTCAGTCCAAATCATTCCATGATTCTACTCTTGACTCTTCTTGCTTCCAAAGATCTCCTCCCTTTGACTCTGCCCTGCAAACTCCTGCAGGAAGAGCAACCAGAGTAGGGTTTGGTGTGCAGCCTCTAGCTTCATGCTTTCATTTCAGTAACCATTGCATTTATTTAACAGTATCTATTGATTAGTGGTATCTATTGATACCACAGCTGAAACATTATTCAGTCTCATGGTGGAACATTAGAATTGACTGAGCTTGTAATGTCAAAGTGTTGCCTTGCATGGGAAAAATGCCTTGCATTTCCTCCTTGCTGTGGGGAAATGAATGGGGGAGGGGGGAGCTTGATCTGGTCTAGAACAAAAAGGAAACTTACCCACTTTCTTCAGAACAGGCAGCATTTTCTGAGCTCGGAGAATACATCTGGTGCTCTGAACTAGTGAGCTGAATATGGACTGAGATGCTGCAGCTCTGTGTAAGAGCTGTAGCTGGGAGTAGCTTTGAAGTCCCCTGTGTCTGACGCCATGATACCTCATAATGTGGCATTTTATCAAACAACATGTAGGTCTCTCTTCATTAGTACTGCTGGATTTGATGAGATAGGCTGTCTGGGTGCTTTGGCTCAGACCACAGTTTGTACTGGGTGTCATAAAGAAGGTATGTATGATTTCAGTCTCTCCTCCCCTTACGGGGGTCTCTCAAGCCTTTGCTTTAATGAAAGCAATAATAATTATACCAATAAGATTATATGTGTTATCCTAAGGGTCTGTAATCTGAGTGGTAAGCCAGGAGCTTTTGTGTCCCCCTGAGAGCTCCTCTGTCAACTGCTCTTAATATTCCTGTGCTCTTTGCAACCATTATGGTTAGCCAACCTCCATGAGGGGGAAACTCCTCCAGCTACATGCATAAAATAAGACCAAGAAGCTGAACAAGACCACATTAGGTGGAATCTGGGGACATAGGACCCTGGATGAATGCTAGGAGGACAGCGCAAATGTCTTCCTCCTCTCCTTTGAGAACAACTGTGTTTGATTACATGTTGCGCAAACTTATTCTGGTTTGTTTTCCCCTTTAAAGGCTAGGGCAGATGTCTTATGAGGCTGCAGTAGGGTTCCAGCTAATGTCCCTTGGCTGTATTTTAGATCTAAATCTCACAATTAATGACACTGCTTTTGGAGGTAGTCAGGCACCTGAAAAAAAGGGTGGATTTAGACATCACTATGAGAGTGGTGGGACCCTGGCACAGGGTGCCCAGAGAAGCTGTGGCTGCCCTGTCCCTGGCAGTGTTCAAGGCCAGGTTGGACACAGGGGCTTGGAGCAAGCTGCTCTAATGGAAGGTGTCCCTGCCCATGGCAGGGGTTGGAACTGGATGAGTTTTAAGGTCCCTTCCAACCCAAACCATTCTATGGTTCTGTGATTCTATGAATTAAAGCAGTTGGGCATCTCTGTGGAAAGTGCAACAAGGGGACAAGAGTATTACAGGGGGCAATGTGTTTGCCTTTGGGAAAGAAAAACTTCTCTTAGCTGCAGGAGCATGGAGTTTGTGCTGTATTCATGTGAGCCCTTTGAGAAAGCAAAGCACGTGTGCTGGCCATTTCCTCAAAGAAAATATTCTTTGTGAAAGCTAATAATTTTAGCAGGGATTCCTTTCTTCCTCTTGAGGAGAGTTAAATGAAGTTATGGGTCAGGGAGAGAGCATCTGTACAATGTAGGAAGAATTTCCACAGCTTGAATATAGTCCCTTCGTTGGAGAAGACCTGGACAAACTGGCTGTCCAAAACGTTTTCTTTATTAAGGTTTTTATGGGTGCTTTTTGCTAGTTTGCAGAGGCTGTTAAGCCACTCTGAATTGGTAGGACTCAATAGATGGAACTGATAGAAAGCTTACAATTTTCCTCCCACAAAACCAAATTTCCCAGTTATTTCCTACATACTTGTCCAGGTTTCTTGATACAAATTCTGTGTAGTTTCCAGCTGTGAGTGGCATTTTCCTCCTTACAGGTGTTAAAAGGGCTTTGTCATCTAGGCTGATTAAATGCCAGGACAAGTCCTGTATACCACGGTCCTTCTGCATTTGTATTCTCAAACCCACCCCAAACCCCTTTTCTTCTGAGACATGAGACTGGAAGCTCTCTGAATGACTTGATAATGTTCAGACCTCCTCTGTGTAGCAAATGGGCAGCCAATAGCTCTCTTTTGGGCTGTAATTTCCTCACTCAGAAATCACCTTAAATCAGAATCGAAACTCGATGAGGAGCATACATTCACAAGTGAAATTAATAACTGGTTGTTGAGTTTGTAGTTCCCTTGAATGAGGGAGCCCTTAAAAAGGCACTGGGTAAAAAAGCGGACTCGTGGTGGTAGAGCAGGGGCCAGAAGCTGAAACTAATCTTAATGAAAAAGGATATCCAACGAGCGGCTGCAGGGCTGTAAAGTCTGCCTGCTCAGAATTCTACCGGACCATGCTGCTTTGCATCCCCGTTTTTGAAAGCCTAATTTCCTGAGAGATTGCATGATTATTGTTTTTTAATCTAAAATGTATGGCTGAAAGAAAAAGCATTAACACACCCCCCCCCCCCCAAACCCAACTGGCAATGCAAATGAGATCATTGAGCGGTCTCCTGGAATTGCTGTACATTGTGGTGCCCAAAACTTGGCATTTATGGAAGTGACCAGCAGGGAGGAAACAGAATTGTTCTCATGGCCAGTGTCAACTTGGATCGTCAAGCCACACCGCAGATTTGGCATCTCTGATGGAAAAGAGAGGCTTTCCAGTCTGGTACAATCCCGCTTCACAGCGTCAGCCCTTGCGTAGGTTGGGTTTGGTGAGGATCAACAGCTGGGTGGGACAGCATTGTATAAGTCTGGCGCTTTCTTGTCTCAGATTAATGATCTTCAAATATGGTTTTCAAGCACACAGACTCACTCACATGTAAATAAAAAACAGAGGGAAGCTTTTAAAAGACTCAGATGCTTGGTATTCCAAGCAACATTCATGCAATGCCTTGCGAAGACATCCCGTTGAGTGGGAACACAGTGGTCCTTCTGCACCTTACCTCTTCCCTAGTGTATCTCTCTGAAGGGATTCAAAGCTGCTTTTCGCACTGAGCTGTTGATCCCAGTTTCATGGCTCCAACCAAACTTTTAGCCTCCCTTTAGCAGGCTCCTGCAAAAGACAGGTGCCTTTGGGTAGTGGTACAACCTGCCCAAGGTCCGAATCAACGCCTGGAGTGGTCTTTCTATCAACAGATGAAATCTAAGCCAGCTTCTTTGACTTAGCTGCCATAGGGAAGCACCCACAGCTGGGAAGGATAGACCAAAGATAACTTCACACAGGTCTGAACAGCTGTGGTCCAGGAAGATGCACCCATGCAGAGATGCAGCAGTCTGAATCTTGCGCAGCCAAGGTAAAGAAGATGAAGCTGTTGTCGCGTGGCCCCTCTTGCATTTCATATTTCATGCGCCTTTGCTGAAACAACCCCACCTGGTTTGGTCAGGCTGTGCCAGCACCACGGGCCAAGATTCAATGGAGCTGTTGTTTCCAATTTAAAAAAAAGCATGCTATAGCTATAGAAGCTAAGAAGCCAACACCTTGGCAAAGGATGGGCTTGAACATCATTTCAATGTAGTAAAAACGTTAAAGCTCCATCCTGTTCCCATTGAAGTTGGTGGCAAAGCTCCCATTGACCTCAGTGGGAGTAGGATCAGGCCCCCATATGTAAACATGGTTGGGATGGATCTGTCAGGGTCTTACTCCCGGTCTGGGGTCTATGGATGTGCTTCCACTGAGGCAATGCTAGTGGAGCAGTGGCGTGGGTCAGGACTGGAAATGCGTCTAATCAGTGCCCTGTGGCTCTCCGTGCATTTATCAAATGGAATTTCAGGCTGAAAACAAAGGGATTGAAAGGTTGAAAAACAAGGCAGGAATGTGCACTTGGCAGCTCTGCTAGCCAGATGTTTGTTTCTTTTTCCTTACTCTTAACAATGACTAAAAAACTCGTGAACAGTCTCAAGCCCAGCTCAAGGTCAGCCTGAAACTAGGTAAGAGGTGTCGCAACAAGGCGGAACGAACATCTGGGAATGGAAAACGTTAATTTGTACCAGGATCCGGTCCTGTGGCTCAGAAAACACGGCCGAACCTTCAGAAGGCTGGGTACATGCGTGCTTCCCCTTCCTACAGCAAGCCCCATCAGTCGTGCGAAGCTCGCATGGAAGTTCGCAATATTCCCTTTGTGCTGTTGTGTGAACTGCTTCCAAGAGCAGTTCAGCTGTTGTGCTGGAGTCAGAGCAGAAAGAAGCCAATATTAAAGCGAATATACACATCCATATAAATATATGCACCCATTTCCTGGGAAAAACATCCCTAAATAAAGGAGCAGCAAGTTGTACGTTGTAGTCCGTGGATCTTTCAAGGGAGAGAATAGCCCTTATAGTCTTATTCCATTACATTGCGAAAGTTGCCCTTCTGAAGAATCCCTACTTGCTTTTTGATAAAACCTATCCAGAAAACAGGAAAATTACTGGGTGGGAAGCAGCAATATAATGCCCTGAGGCTGCAGAGCAGTACATTGAATCTCTGGCCTCTTTGCTGTGTCACCCCTGACAATATGTATTTCTTCTACAGCATCTCCCAAAGACTGTTCCCAGGATCAGCATCCTTTTGCTTTGTTTCACAGAAGAACACCTCATTAATCAGTCTGCAGAATATCACAGCAAAGTAGATAAATTAAAAGAAAAAAAGAAAAAGGAAGAAAAAAGAAAAAGGAAGAAAAAAGAAAAGGTTATTAATTTTTATTAGTTGGGCAACTAAGCCAAAGAGGTAGAAGTGACTCATTCATGACTTATTCGTTAATGATAGGATTAAGAGCTGAGCTCTTGTTATCTGACCAACTGGCTTATTTTCAGATCACATCTGTCTAGTAGTGACTCCACAGCCAAGCATCACGCTTGGCCAGGAGGCAGCATTTTACTAAACTGGTGTGTTTGAGATTGTGATTGCCTGACCTTATTCTTACATAAATCAATGTGGCAAACATATCACCTTTTGACAGCGTACTATCAGGTACAACCATTTTCAGGTCAAAAAGAAATCAGATCTGTTTAAGCTCAAGTTCTATAGAAGCACTTCCATGGGCTGTGTGAGCAGTGTACCACAGTGAATCAGTTTGATTGGTTTAGATTTGTAAGAAAATAGTACTGTCAACAGGGTTAGGATTAGAGTTAGGGCCAGCAGGTACGCACCCATACAACTCATAAAAGCCATGCAGCTCAATACGTGTGAGCTTGGCTTTAGTTAATCTGTGAGTAAAGCACTGCCTGAGGCTAACCCTGGACTAAATCAAGCTCTAGACCCCCAAATAATACTCTATGAGGGCAGTTTCAAAGTGGCAGGAGCCTGGAGTATGCTCTAATGATAGCAACAAATCCCAGCAGCTCTTGGAAGGAGAGGAGGAAGCTATATGATGAAGTAATTTCTTCCTGAACATGTAGCAGCTTGCAGGTCTGCTTAGACTGTAAAGCTGGGAAAATCTGCCTCACCACAGGTACTGGAGCTCGCACAAAGAAAGGTTTCTTATCAGACCTCTCATCTGCTTTCCCGAGTCTGAGCTGATTCCTCCCTGCCCTCAGTGTAACAGGCACATGTAGTATCATGGACTCTCCTTATGCCACCTACTGGGCTCAGGGACGTGACTAACATGCTCAGCGAAGACCAGCTATTGTCTGGACCACTTCAATGCATAGAAGGATAACAGAAAAAAATCATTCTAGAAGAGTTCCTGTGCAAGAGTTGCTCCATTTTCATCCATGATCCAGCAGGATGTTGGATGTGCCTCTACACCTGGAAATGCATTTGCCTTGTGATGTACCCAAGCCTGTCCATTCTTGTGGCTGAAGCAGCATGTTTCCTCAGCCTGTCAGCACTGACTCATGCCCTCAGCACCGTCTAACGCCGTCAAGCAAGCACATTTAGCGCACTTTGAAAGGAATCTCTTTCTCTTGCAATTAGAGCACTTTGCTATCTAAGCTGGATGTCTCGATCGTGGAATGCGCAGGAGAGGTGCAGGCTTGATTATGTTCTGTGTTCGGGAGAAACACCCGCCAATGCTGAGGCTATAATCCTCCCTCCTCTTTCTGCTCGCCAGATCTCTGGCTCTCTTCAGAACCATATTGAAAAGAAATCTTTGTTTATGGAGTTTCTGGAAGCTTCAGGTTTGTTTTCCTCCCTCCTCCCTCCTGCCAACAGTGGAAGTGCCAAAACATAAAAAAGAGGCATTTCCCTTGGAGTTGCCGGCCCTGGTTGGAAGGAAGAGTGCAAGAAATATGAGGCGAAATCTGCTCCTGATCTTCCCAGCACAGCCTTGCAGAGTGGAGGGATGGGGAGAATTCAGCAAAGCATCTGGGCTGCTGGATGCCAACGCAGCCTGTTTTCCAGCTGGGGATGTGTCATTACTCCTTTTGATAAGGACAGTGGCACGTAAAGGCTAAGCCAGAGGAAGGACGGCTGAATGCTCCAGAGGTGGTAGCCATCTGCTTGCAGATCTTCTGCATGTGAAAGCGTTGGTTCACTCTGTATTTAGCACAAATGCTAAAGCCAAAGCCTCCAGATCCATGTTACAAGCCGCTTCAGTGGCTCTGCGGGCTTCAGTGTTGGGCTGCCTTGTTGCTGCAGTGTGTGGTCTTAACCAAGCCGTCTTCTGCCACCTGACTAAAATGTTTCACCGTACCCAAAATCTGCTTTGCATGCAAAGCTTCATTCCCCCTTTGAAGATCTGAGGAATGAGAGAGACCCAGAAAACAAGTTTGATTCTGCTTTAATGGGCTTCCAGGTGGAGTTAAGCCTCCTTGTTCCCAAAGAGACATTGGTGGGAGCCAGTGAAACATCCAAGGAAAAGTGTTGAGTCCCTCCAGGAGACTTGTGGCTTAAGGACATAAAAGGATTGAACAAGAGATGTGATTTTGTCAGTACGTTTCTTGTGTATCCAGGAAGACAATGGGGATACTGTAAGCTGGTGGCAACAAGGGGCAGCACAGTCTTCCTGTGTCTACCTGTTGCTGAGGCCAGCCAAGAGGTGAATGGATTTCTCTGTGTGAATCTTTCCTTGATCTCACTCTATCTCCTATTGCTATTATCTCATTTTATGGCTTTCCTTGGCTCCAGTCCCAGCATGATTCTTTTGAAGAGACCTTTAAGTAAACTGAGGCAAGGGCACCATCCTTCAAGATGCATGTCTGGAGGGATTTGCTCTATGCTTTATTCCCTTGCAGTATTCAGATCTGTCAGGGTTGGGCTTCTGCCTGACTTTCTTCCTTTGCCAGCCAACCCTCCTGCTACCTGCCTCACTGGAGAAAGAGGTTGCTATCTTTCAGCCATCATTCAGAAGACTCAGAAAGTGATGGGTCAAGACCTAGATCACCTTCTCTTCTCAACCCGTGCACCAGCCACTTCACTGAGTTGTCCTCCTGCAAGCTCCAAATGCTGCGGAAGAAGAAGGGTGAAAAGTTCAGCAAAACACAATCCATTTTACAGCAGACCTGCAAAGCACAAATATTAATACCAATAAAACAAGGAAGGGGTGATAGTGGAATTCAGTTGCCAGTGGCTGACACACCTTCAAACACTTAAACTGTGAGCAAGGCTTTTAATCCACACACAATAAACTGCGCTACTTCCAGCATCAGAAGAAAAGTGCTTTTTTTAAGTTAGATTAACACAAAAAAAAGCCAAAACCCAAAAGAAAATCAAAACCCCCCAAACTTGACATTGCTGAGCTTTCCTGTAAACAATCAGTCCGGATATATTTTATGATGTGATTTATAGAGAGTTTGTTTCTTAAGACTCAAAGCAACATTGCTATTAAAGTATAAAAGATGCATGTTTTGGTGGTGGATGAATGCCATTGCCTTTTTTCCCTAGCAGGGAACCTGCTGAGTGGGTTTACGCCACTTGGAAAGATTAATTCTTCATGTGTGGGCATTCGTTGGCAGCCTTAAAGCAGCACAGATTACAATGCCATCATTCTTCTGGTCAAGAGTAACACCACAGCAGCTACTCAAGCTAAAAGATTAATTAATGAGTTGCAAGACAAGGGGAATGTGCTTCCTTGGAATTCCAGCACCACTTCTGCTGATTCTTTCTTCTGCAGACATTTTCACATCACTTTCACAGCACAGATTTAGTGTTACTGTTCTCTGTTCAAGTCATGGAATAGATTAGATAATCCCTAGGCCTTTTCCACCTCTAACACTTGTGGTTCTGGTTAAATAGCTGTCAAGTTCTGAATTTAAAAGAGCAGAACAAGCCAAGGCTTTTGAGGTTCTGCTGGGAGGATTACAACTTGTAACACATTCCATATCCTTCCAAAAGTGCCTGCACTTCTGGTTTTCCGGACAAAAAGTGTTATTCAGCTTTCTGCAGAACTTCTTTGTAGTTCATCACACGATCCAACTTTTCTTTCTGCATGAAGATACCACTAGCCTGCTCTGGCTGGCTTCAGAGGAAATCTACCCTCCCTTTCATTGTTTCTGACTGAAGATGTTTGCCTGTTGCTGGAACAAAACAAATTTCCTTACACTAAAATATTGCATCTGCCAATTCACTTTTAAATGTGGCTCTTGGAATTTATAGAAGAGTAAAAGGTCCCAGGGAAGTGAATTGTTGTCTTGTAACCTTGCCAAGTATACATAAAAGAGCTGATAGGTCTTTGGCCTACTTGCTTTTATTGTGATCTATAGGCTGCACAGAAATGTTGTCTCTCGGATGGTGCGGTTTAGGGCTGTGGAGTTTTCAAAGTAGGTTAAGGAGTTTTTCACCTCCAAATCTTTTCCCTGAACTTGGCTGGCTGCTGCTTTTTGTAGTGAGTCATCACAGTGAAGAAGCAACTGATTTGTGGTCTTACTGGAAATGCCAAGGAATTACCAGGGTATGAGATACACATCAGCAAAGTATCACTGAATGCAACAGCGTTGCATTAACGTAGCTGGAGAATCTGGTCTCTCACCTGGAGAGTCTCTCCAGGTGGAAATGCTAAGGGGTTACAGGATGGACATACTCTCTTCCCTTGGCTTCTAAAAGATGTCCTATTTTGGTCTGTCTTCAGCTGGGGCCCAAGTAATAGCCAGCAGAGCATTGCAATGAAGCAAGAAGCCATGTCAGGTCCTTTCCAACTCTTAACTATTCTATGATTCTGTGTCATGATGGTGCTGTTTGGTACTGCAAAACAAATATGACTTCTCAGAGGTCTGATCAACAGACTTGCTATTGGCCAAATGTTGAAGTTTTTATTATCTGGGTCTTTCTTCCTCTCCTGATGTTGTTTACAGCGAAGAAATTTCAGCCTTGTCCTTTCGAGAGCATCCTTTCTGCTATTAGATCTTTGCACAGCTTTAATAGCACTGGTTGCTCCTCCTTGTGTCTATTGTCTCTGATGTTAGAGCCCCGTTGCATTAGGTACACTATAAACACTCCATTGGTGAGAAAGACAGGTGTCTTCACTCCTTGGGAAGGAGAATGTGACAGAAAAACCACACCTGGGAGAGAATCAGTCACTTTTTTGTGACAGGAATCATAGAATCATAGAACAGTTAGGGTTGGAAAGGACCTGAAGATCATCTAGTTGAGCCTGATACCTTCGTAGGTTTGACCTTGGACTCAACTCAACTTGGAGACTGTGAACTCAGTGGAAATAGGATGGGTTGCCCTATTGTAGGGATGTGGCTTTAGAAAGCTCTTCTGGTCAGATCTTTCTCTTCTCTAAGGAAAACCTTGAAGAATTTGCTGGTGAGCCTTGGTCCTTGAAATTGTGTATGTCTGGGGAAGGCTTATTAACTTGGTATCTGAATTTGAGGTTGCTAATGCACCAGAGGCTGTAGCCAGGCAGAGAGTGTGGTTTGGGGGAAGGAGAGGTTATTGGGTTTGTGTTAGCTATATGCCATATTAATTAGCATGGAACATATTAATTTTAATTATACTATTTGTATTATATTCTACTATCATTCTTCTTTAGCACTGTTGTGGGCAGTTTGCTTGCTTGCACTTTAACCACATACTGTTTGCTTCTGGTGGAACTGCTTTCCAGTAAGTAGCCTGTGTCTGTTGTGAAAATGGGGCCCTACACGGGCTTTTTCCTATTCCCTGAGTGACCATGGTGCAATGTGATGGGAGTCAGGAATGTCTGAGGACAAAGTGGGAAAGAGGCTTACACACATGACAGCATAATACATATGCTTGCCTTAGTTTCTAGATCAGCTAAACTTGCAAGAACCACGTTCTGGGTGACCCTCGAACAATCTGGACCATATTTCTCTGCAGTCATAAATGTCCACTTAGTTTTGGCTGCAAAACAGACTAGCTCAGGACACTTAGTGTAACAGGAAACAGATTTGGGAGACACCAGTTCACAAACCTTAATGGTGGACCTATCAGATATTCACAGCGCTTCTCTCTCCCATCCCCATCACAACGATTACAATTGTGATTCTTCTCCTAGACCAGACCTGGATTCTCACTCACAATAAGGAGCTGGCTTCCTAGTTTTGTGCAAATGCCCAGGATTGTCTTTCTCAAAGTGACAGCTTTGAAATGAGGTGGATATCCTAGCTAATTCTGCAGGTATACCTGCATTCTATGGATCAGATCTTCTCTGAAGCTGAGACCCTCTTTTGTGTCTCAAAGGATCCTAAGATGTGAAAATGTATACTCTCCAGACTTCTGATGCGAGTGAAATTGTATTCTTGTTACTCAGAAAGAATGTATTTCAGAAACTGAAAGTTAAATTATAAGGATATTAACATTTTGGGATTATAAACACAGCAGATGTTTCTCTTACAGCCCGTTTGCATGCAACTACTCTGTAATTTAAACGACAGAGAGAATGCGTATAGAGCTTAGCTGAGAAGTTGCCTCATGCCTCCTCATCTTCAGAGGTGTTTGGCATCAGTTTAACTCTTTTCCTGCTGAAAACAATGACAGCACAAAACTGCTTCTACCCTGCATTTCCTTGCTTATATTTTGAGAAAGGGTTTTTTTTTCATTGACTTCAAGGATGCTGACTTGTTTCTTGGTCAAAAAGAATTGGCTTCTTCCTTCATGCTTTTTTCAGCAATCCACATGCATCACAGGGGTGGAGGAAAAATAATTGGCCTATAACTTTGCACAGCTCAGGGAAAACATACAATTAGCATTGCTGCAAATTGCTCCCGGCTGAAACTGGGGAGCTGACAAGTAGAAAAGCCAAAGAACCTTTAAAGTAGGAACATTTCCCTGTTTGCCTGGAGGATGTTTATGACCTTAAGCCATCAGCTGTATCTCTGTGTCTTGTTTTTATAATGGAGCATCTCTTGAGATTTCTTCTATCGGTTTGTCAGTGTTAGCATGGGAAACATCAAAGCGAAGCAAGATAACTGGCAAGTGGCATGGCAGCGTGGGGTAAAAGGTGAGCACTTAGTGAAATGGGGCCTGCAGGCTGTATGTTCCACATCAAATGCAAGCTCTCCTGAGCTTTAAAACCAGAGCACCATAAAACTCTAGGTGACTCCCTTAATGGGTTTAAAAATCATTCTCCCAGGCTTGCTCCCCGTTGTTCAGGCAGCCGCTCACCTGCAATGGAGAGAAGCAGCAGGCTGCAAGGAAGGGGTGAGAGGAGAGAGCAGATGCAGAGCAGGAAGGAGACGGAGGCAGCTGGTAGTCCCACAGGATAACGTAATTGCTTCGGGGCCAAGGGCCAGGTGCAATGTTCAAAGGAGGCTGAGGAGGGAGGTGCCCAAATCTCATGTAAAATCATTGTGAAATGGGCAATTATTTGCTATAGGCTTCCATGCTTTGCAGTAATCACTGTGTGGGGGAGAAAAGGAGTGTAGCTATCTTCGCCACTAAAGGGGGAAATGGTATTTCAACTTTCTCTCTCTTGGGCAGTTTGGTGAGCCCAGCTCTTTCCTTTACAAGCCTGGTTTTGTTCCGTGTGTAAAGTCCAAAGCGGTTTGATTGGCAAGGATCATGCATAAAAGGAGCAGTTCATTTGAGATGCAGAGCCAGTTTGAACAGAGGCTTTTATGGGCTTCTTGAGGTCAAGGGGTTGGGAAAAAGCAGTCCCAAGTGGTCCAAATTGTGTATTCACTCAACTCTCCATTTGTACCCTGATGTGGTGGGAAGTGTCCAACCCTGACTCACCCCGTGGCAGGGAATAAACCATACCCTAACCTTGACCTGTTCCCTTGTGCCGCTATAATACACCCTAGAACAGTTGTAATGTCCCTTGTTCTCTATTAATGCTGCCAAAGTTCTCCCAAGAGCAATAACCATGGGGAGCCAAGACATACTTCTAATAGAAACAGAGAACTGAGGACCTGCCTACAGCTGGCGTGGGCTGCCAGGCCAGATGTACCTGAATGCTTATACTAGTGAAAAGCATCACAAAGTATAACTATTTCCCTCCTCCTTTAGTTTGTTTTCTCTCCTCTGCTTAGGAGCACTTTTCAGGCAGAAGATTATGTGTCTCTGGGAGGTAAGGTAGAGGAGTTAGCAAGGTCTGAAGTGGTATGCTAAGTGTTGACAGGATGGGACTGACTCTCTGGCACTCTGGGAGTAGATGCATTAGGAAACCTTCATTCCACTGCCCCAGCAAATGCTGATTGTGAGGAAAAGGGTTTATGACCAGGTTAGTTTGGGAGTGTGAGCAAGCAAACGCTGTGCGTAGCAGTTCCTGGACATTCAGTGAGTTGGAGATGATGCCAATGACAGGTACCCATGGCTCTGCATAAAGAATGAGAGTGGTGTAATTGGCACAAAGGAACAAGTGTAAAAATCCCAAATGCAGGATCCTGAGACAGCCACTGCCACGTAAAAATCAAATCCCAACCACCCTCAGAAGCACTTCTCCCCTTGAAGCTCTGCTCAGGGCTTCCCTGGACAAGAACAGCCCTGCATTGTCTTCTTCCATGGATATCCAATTGGGACTTTTCAGAGCAGCCAGACCATGACGGAGCAATTTACAGCTGACTTTGCCTAGGAAATGAGAACCATGCTCCTGTGAGATGGGTCTGCTCTGCCTCTGCTGCAGCTCTGGGAACAGGGGCAGAAGAGGAAGGAGCTCTTGCAAAGCACATAAAAACAGGGGTTTCAACTGGGTGATCTTAAGGTCCTTTTCAACCCAAACCATTCCCTGATTCTACCACTCTATGCTGTGTGCGAGAGGTATGGCACTGTCTTGAAGTAGGCAGGAGGTACTTAAAAAGTCATTATAGGGAGAAATAGTCCCTGCATAAGGGAAGGAATCTGGCGCTAAAGAGAGGGCTGTCCATTGGTAGCATTACTTGCAATGTAATGGCAATGACCAGGGCAGCCTTTTTAGACATGACTGCTTTGTACTGCAATGTGAGTCCTTGGGGGACTATGTCTGCAAACAGATGCAAGTGGAGGACCACAGTGTCCACAGAAGGAAGGCAGACAGATGAAGGTGTCCGATAGTTGTAGAGACATCTTCCTGCATGATCTCCTTGTGTGTTGGATCTATGTAGCAGAGGTTGAGAAGCTGCTCATATCAGAAAGCAGGAAGATGTGGAAGAAGCTGGGGTATCAGCTGGAGTCAGAGCACCTCACAGCATGCCTCATTTCATACTTGTATATGAAGATGAGGCACATCAGAACAGTTAATTCCATATTTTTAATCAAAATTAATAGGATTCCCATCAAACCTTTCTCATCTCTTGTTTTGGTTTTTTTTTTCCACCTGCCTTTTATTTTATTTCTGGCTCTTTATGGCCTCCTTTTCCAGCTGCTTACTATTATCACCTACAATTCTAATCCCTCCTTAACTGCTCACATAATCACCCCTTTATTTGCAACCTGGATTCATACCCTTTGATCCACAGGTTGTCCTTGTATTTCCTGATTTTAGTTCATTCCAGGGCGTCCAGTGGTCTCCAACATCTTGGGATCCTTTCTTTCTTTAACCTATCCTTCTTTGCCACAGCATGGGAACGAAGTACATGTCATTGACCTAGCCTCTTTGCTAAGAGATAGGCTGCAGTTTTCGTGGCCAAAGGGTCATTTGAATTTGGTGAATCCCCTCTCATAGGTTATGAACAGGCTGCAGTGATAGCTCTGCTTTAGTTGCTGGTTTTCTTCTTACCACTTCAGTTGTGCGTAGAGTGCTCTGAAACTCACTCCGAAGTAACTTGGTGAACATAGGCCACATTCCCATAAAGGCAGAAGGAAAGCTAGGATCAACTACCCGCTACCTAGGACCTGGGCAAGTGGGGCTGAGGTTTGGAGGACTTTGTGTTTTGTACAGCAGAGCTGCTACCCCTTGTTGCCAGTGAAAATCTCTTGCTTTTTACAGCTTCCTAACTTGTCTCTCTGCCTGCATGACTTCTACTGCGAAAGTTACCAAACCAACACACTGGATCTTTTACTTGCTATCTACCCTCTCACATGAGAGGCGGCTGAGTTGTTAGTTAACATGGTCATATCTTCCCTTGCTTTTTCTAGCCAGTGGCTACTTGTCCAAAACACCTTTTTAATAGCTAAATAATGGCACTGTTGCAGTTGGGGCTGCCTCAAAATCTCAGTGAGTTTTAAGGGGGGAATCTTAAGGAAATGCGGGAATAATAAGATATCATTTGAGGCCAGAGGAAAAACCTGTGGAATCATGAAATTATTTGTCCTTCTCCACCCTGCAACCAATTCCTAAAATGTTCTTTCTTAAACTAAACTGAAACCCCACGTTTATAACCAACCTTCTTGACACTGTGAATGCCCATGAAATGGTGAAGCAAATCTCATGTTTATGGCTGGAAAGCGATTAATCTAAATGGTGGGAGAAGGTTTGGAGCTGAAGAGACAACATCACCCTGATCAGAAGCCTGGAGGGCTGGGGGGGAGCGGGTAGGTTGGCCCATTTCTTTGATGTGAACAAAGCAACATGAGCTCCAAGTAGGGGAGATGGTCCGGTGATGCTGGTTTGGGAACTGGGAGATAACAGGTCACGCTGTAGCTCTTCTAGAGACTTACTAGTGTGAATCCAGGCTAGTATTAAAGATATGACAATTAAAGATAGTATTCATGTGAGTAACTTGCACTCAGTGGAGCAGGATCACCCACCGCTCATGAGAGAGTCTATTCTGGGTCCCTTCAACTCCTTTAAAAGAAAAGAAAGAAAAGAGAGAGAAAATACAAACGCAGCAGGGACACTGAATTTCCAGGCTTCCAGTCTCTCGTGGCTTTTAAATGGTTCTTACTGCTTTACATCCTCTCCAAGTGCTTCAGGCAGGCTTAGAAAGTGGTGGCTGAAAGGGTCCAGCCGCAGAGACTGGGAGTGATTCACCGTATGCACTTTTCCAGCTTGGATGTAAAAAAGGGGTTTGACTTTTTAACAGGGCATGTCTGCCTGTGGCCAGCTCCCTGCAGGAAGCCAGGACTGGGTGTCCAAGCTCTTCCACCATAACTAATGTGGATTCAACTAACCGTATCTGCTGTCAGCTGCATCTGTCCAGCTGTTATGATGAAATCAGTGCTATTTCTACTGTTGTAAGTTTAGGTAAATGCTGAAGTCCAGCATATTTGACTTGTACCAGCTGATGCTTGGGCAGCTTTCAGACACCCTTCCACTGATTATATCAGTGAGTAGTTGTCTTCTGTACCTACGTGGGGTTTTGTTAACTTAGTCCTAAATGTGGGGTTTGCTTTTGCTACACAGCGGAGCTAAACTGAAGGCAGCAGAGAGCAGAAGGGAGGTAAGGCTCCTTTGGTTTTATGTGAGCATTACCTTAGGTCTGTATAAATTAGGGCTTGATTTACCACTCGTTGATATCAGTGCTAATATCTGCTTTGGGTATAACTTGCACCCCACATATCTGGCTTCCCTCAGTGATAGATACGCTGTCTGCAGCGATTTAGCATGTTGCCTTGCAGCATCTGCAGCTTTTGGGGTTTTGTAAGCAAAATAAGGAAAGAAAACATTACAACCACTTGCTCTGTGCTGCAAAAGGAGATTTCCTTGCTTCCTTGCAGTTCTTCACTCTGTCCAGTGACTACAATGCAAGCATTCACTGGGACAGTTTCATCACAGTGAACAGTGACCTTGTGCAAAGGGAAGGAAAATCATCCTGGAAAGGTGATTTGAAGCACACCAGGACTGTGAGAAATGAAGGCAGGGGCTAAGGGTCACTCTTGAATAGCCATGAAACTTACCCCCCATTTTTCTCATGCTTCATCCATATGGTTCCAGTTTGACTCCTTCGCAATTCTCACCTTGCAGCCCCAGCTCTGCCAGTCCCTTCCAATGGCAACAGCAACTGTCAGCATATACTCAGGCATGTTAAAGTGAATAAAACCAGGTACATCCTCCTTTTTTTGGCAGTTAAAAGGGGGGGGGGGGGAAGGCACTTAGTACAGGCTGTGTGAGAGCTTGGGAACAGGCAGCTTCATGTTTGTGGCACATGCCAAAGCTGTTTTCTCCTAGCAATGAGATAGATAGCACCTGATGGACTGATGCTTGCTCTCTTGGTTGAGGTTTATACCCATTCTTTAACATCCCGGTGGCTAGCAGTGCATATGTGAGCACTCGGGTAGGACACCTGGTTACTCCACTGGGAAACTTGGATACAAACAGCCGGAGAAGCTGTCAGAGGAGCCTTCCTCTACGGATGAAATCTGTGGCTGAGGTACACAGAGCAAATGGTATTTAGGTATCTGCTGGCCGAATTGCTTCACTTCCCTGCTTCCCCTCCACATCCTCCCCCCCGACCTGCAGTCAGTCTGGGTGACATCTGTGAGGTTTGAAAACCCTTGGCAGTGAGGGAAGCGTTGGGTGAAAGATAAAGCCAGAGGTACCTTTTCTTGGGGTGTGAGCCAAAGCCTATTGCAGGTTTGGCGTTCTTGGGCAAGGATTTTGCAAGACAACATGTTTTGCAACTTTGGTTTTAATTGTTTCTGCTGTAGACAAACATGCTTAGCTGGCTCATTACAGCATTTACCAAGAATTTGTTCTAGGACAGGATTAATTAATTGCACTGTCAACATGCTGGTTTTCCACCACAGTTCTGCTTCGTGGTCTCCCTTGGGAAAAAGGCATCTGCCCAGGGGAAAATGTTTATGGTAATGGGCAGGCTGCAGTCTCCTTTTCCTCAGAACCTACAATTATTTCAGGGAGGAAAAGATGTTTTCAATGCATTTACAAAGGTTTTAACCTAGAACTTTATGGAAGTAGTTGCAGTTTGGGGCAGTTGTGTATGCCAATAGCAAAAGTCTTTTTGGTTACCTTTTGTTCTGACTTGAGACAGGACACAGGGAGGTGACTGGAGAAAGTACTTGAAAGAAAACAGTAGAGGATGTTCATCTTTGCTCATCCTTTCAAGTGACGTGGCTGAGAATAAACCAAGGCACAGGAAATAGCAGCAGTCAGCATCTGGGAGACTGAAAAGCATTGGGTCAGCAGACAAGACTTAGATGGGATTGACCAAGGAGTCATGAGAAGGACAGCATTGCTCCTTTCATGGGTCAGAGACAAAGCCAAAAGCAGGACAGAGGAACAATGTGAGTTTGCCTTCAGTCTCTTTCACCCCTGATAAGAGAAAGTTGTTAGAGCAGTGCAAGACAACAGGCGCTGTAGTTCTCAGAAGGGAGGAACGGGCAGGAACAGAGGTGGGGGACCACTGGCTGTGCCTGGAAGACAAGCGTACTGCTCAGGGAAGTGTCAAGTTAGGGCATTCATGCTACAGTCATTCCTTTGTTGCTCTTTCCTAACTTGAGCCCATGAGGGCTCCTGCTCAAAACATTCTCCAGCAGCTTGTGTCTTGACCTAAAGCTTTCCACCATACCAAAGGGAGAGCCATGAGTGTCATCACTGCTTGACCCTGTGAGGAGTCAAGTGGGCTCCTCAGGAGAATGATACTTCTCAGTCAAAGTGATATGAAGAGGAAAGCAAGACTCTGCTTTGCTCCCGCCTTCTTTTGTGTCTGCAGGCAAGTCTGAAAGGGATTTTCCAAACCACTCCTCATATGCCTGCTTTGGCTCCCTATGGAAAAATGGGAATACTTTGTCTCTTATCTTAAACTGAAGCTCTTTGCCTCTTCACAGTTACTCTTGCTCCATGTCTGGACAGCTCCCAAGAACATGGATCCCCATTGGAGCTGGGGCTTCCCTGTGATTTTTCTCACTATTGTGTGCAGCTAGGAGTGTCCTGGTTTTCTTCAGCTGTGCTGAGAAGGAAAGGGTGCAGTTCAGGGTGACTCGTGGTCCTGCTTGTATTTGGATCTGATAACAATGGATAAGCAGGTCTCTGGGGATACTACCTGTATTAGACCATTGTGCTAGAGTGCCCCAGATGTACAGATGTTGCATGCAAGTCTGGCTATGCTGTTGAGCCTGACAGATACCTGGTACCATCTGCCCCTGGGATGGGGACAGTGAAGGCTCGGAAATCTGGAATGAAAGGCTAAAAGTCACTAAATCTACCCAGTCAAAACTTTGCGGAGGGCAAAGAGGACATCTCAGAATCTTCTGTCACCAATGGGCAGCCCTGCAGAGATTCAGCTTGCTGGACTTCTCCAGATTCTCCTCTGAAAATAGGTCCTTGGCATGATATCATCTAAGTGCAATTAACACAACTGCTGCGCTAATAACTGGGTTTGTTACCTGTTTGGTGTCGATGGCCATTGTTATCTCTTTACAACCCTTCCCCCTCCATGTTTCTTTCCACATGTCTTGGACTATGAATGCCCTGGAATGTAACAAATTGATGTGTTTGTACACCTTCTGCCACCTCGGCTTAAGCTTCAAGGTATCACCAACTACAGGTGGCAGATAATGGTTATCTGTTGACCAGAAGGGAGGTGCAAGGGGCACATTGGAAGTTCCTGTTCCATATCCTAGAAGCTGTGGGACATCTATCAGAAAAGCTTTATTTAATCTCTAGATCATCCAGTCCCAGTCTTCACCCGTTTCCCACTTCTTTTTCACTGCACATGCTTCTTAACCTAGCTCTTCTGAAGTCTACTCTCTTGTCACATATGACTTGCATTAGCTTTAATGAGAACTGTCCATGTAAATCTCCCACTCAGCTAACAGTGATGGCTCCTGGTTGACAAGCTAATTTTGTCCATGTGGAGCGCTTTGCAATTAGATGGCTTTATAGCTCAGTAAAATTAAAACTTAAAAAAAGAAGTTTAAAACCTTATTTGTGGACAACAGGCCTAGCACTTGCGAATGCTAACTTCTGCACAGTGATTGATGGCCCAGGAGAGACCTGTCAGTAGAGACAGGTAGAGTAGTTAAGGGAGGAAGATCCTAAAGATGGCATTCAGAAATGCACGGCATTATTCCTGCCTTTTCTAGGAGCAGAAAAGGTCCAAGTATCTGTATATGGAAAATGTCTTCCTTTATGGGTATGTTTGCAGGACTTGTTGCATCTCCTGCTGCATGCTGTGACATAAAGATCAGACGTTGTCCTTAGGGATCATAGAATCATAGACAGTTGGAAAGGACCACAAGAAGCATCTTGTCTAACCATTCTTGGCAAAGCATGACCTAGAGTAGATGCACCCTGTGCAGCCAAATCACAATGTAAACATCCACTTCTTCCCCCAGCTTGCTGAAAGATACCTCTCCATCTGGGCACGCAGTTGGACTTAGCTAGGCCATGTTCTCCAGCCATGCCCAGCATACCCAGCAGACATGCCCAGAGCGTAGCCAGGTACAGGAATCCCCATTCAATGATAGCGTGTGAGATGCCAAACTGCTAGCAGGTTGGGAGTGAGAAAATGCAGCAGGAAAGCAACCCAACTCTTACCACAAGCCCCCCATCGCACCACTGTTGAGCCTGTGTATTGCCATTACAGTGGCTGGCCTACCGAGTGTATCTAAAAAGCCTGCTTGGTCCCCAACAAAGGAATGTTCCCAGACGTGCTGCAGAGACTTTGCCCATTGCGTGATGTGGGCAGCATTTAGTTCCCTTTGTTCCAGAGAGGAGCGTTTCGCCCACGATTACTTGGAAGCATCGCAAAAATAGAAAGCATTGCATTATGAGAGTCACTCATTTAGGAAAATCATGCAAAAAGTCATGTAAAAATGTGAAATAAATACAAAAGAAACCCTGTATGAGAGCCAGCTGCATGAAAATCCCCAAAAAATTGAGCAGATTTCAGCGCTGAGATGAAGTCATGCGATCAGGAAGATTGCGGTGCCTTGAGGAATGACACAGCCCAACGTGCAGCCCACACGTAGCTTGCTTGCTCTCTGCCACTGCAACAGGCAAAGTGAAATCTTGCAACCAGCAGATTCTTCCAGCCTGAGCCCCTCAGCCCTCATCTTGGCATGTGGGGCTGGGGATAAAACGGGCCTTGAGGCAGGAGAGGGAATGCAAAGCCAGGCAGGCAGAGATTTCCTGACAGTTTTCCTGGGAAATAGAAAGAGCATTTGAGGTTTTCTGCATTGATTCTTTTCACAGCACTCACCATGGCTAATTGAGATTGTAACACTGCAGCTCTGACCTTGTAGTGCAGAGGAACACCCTACATTCTTTGTACCCCAATCATCTTTCTAATGGAATTGTCCTTTCCTAGGTACCAAGAAGGGACCTTGCTGGTCTCCTGGCATCTCAGGGAATCCTTCTGTCCCCACACAGCACTAGGACTTACTGCAAGACCTATATTGTCTATCTTGTCTATACTGACCTATATTGTATCAAAATCAGTAAGGGATCAGCTTTGCTTTCATCTGCATTTGCATCCCTGATGATTCTGCATGATGTTTCTATGTGTCCCCTCCTCAGTGAGGACCGAAGCACGTGTTTCAAAGTGCGAAGTGAACCCTTTTCAGACATAGATGCATCCAAGGCAATATGAAACGTATTTCATTCATCAGGGTTA
Source organism: Ara ararauna (assembly GCA_028858755.1). Classification (NCBI taxonomy): domain Eukaryota; kingdom Metazoa; phylum Chordata; class Aves; order Psittaciformes; family Psittacidae; genus Ara; species Ara ararauna. Next base: position 7,009,607 of record CM054381.1, read on the forward strand.
GGTGAGGGCCAGGGTAACTGGTGTGCTGAGCAGATTCCATCTCAGAGTGAAGCTCATAGTGCTGTTGTGGTAATGGTCTTCCTGAAAACGTCTGTATTTTCAACAGAGCAGCTGGTCCCCGGCCTTTTTCACTGCTGCTTTAGCCACAGGGCTGTAGACATTGCTACTGGTATTGCCCTTGAAATGCTATGACTTTCCTCACTCAGCCCTCATGTTTTGAATCACTGTTGCTTTGGGGAGGGAGAGTAAGTTGCTTTCCATCCCCTGGATGCTATTAAGAACTGTCTGATTATTATTTCTCATTTTCTTTTCAGACCTAAAATGCTGCAAGCAATGAATGTGCTAAACCTCACACCACCGGCAACCCAAGCAGACAGAACATCTATTTATACAAATACAAACTGTCCCCAGCATTCATGCAGCACTAGAAAGCTAACGCACAGCCCCAGAAATCAACCCCTTCAATCTCAACGCGTGCTCACTGAAGGGAAGGGGATGCACCAACACAAAGCCACTCTATAAGGAGGTGCATGAAGGAGCAGCCAAGGCACTGCTGAACCTCTGCAGCATGAAAACCCAGGAGGTGAATCAGTCCCATGGAGAGCTGGAAAGTAATTAAGTAAAAGGGGTGATGAGCTCAAACTGAAACAGGGGAAGTTCATGTTGGATCTAAGGCAGAAGCTCTTCCCTGTGAGGGTGCTGAGGCGCTGGCACAGGGTGCCCAGAGAAGCTGTGGCTGCCCCATCCCTGGCAGTGTTCAAGGCCAGGTTGGACACAGGGGCTTGGAGCACCCTGCTCTAGTGGAAGGTGTCCGTGCTCATGGCAGGGGTTGGAACGGGATGAGCTTTAAGGGCCCTTCCAATACAAACCAGTTTGGGATCCTGTGACTATGAAAATCTCCCTGGAATTTCCCATTTTGTGTCACTGGTGCTTGCACTGATTATCTGGGGAAAAAGGAAGGAGGATGGTGAATGAATGGCAAGCTTCAGCTCTGGTGCAGGCTGTCTGGAGCCCCTGAGCACCTTCCTGGACAGCTGATGCTGGATGCTACCTTGGACCAGCAGCAACCTGTTTCCAGGGCTGATTTGAGTTCACTCTGCTCTGCCTCCCAACACTCCTCCATTACACCTTGGTTGAGCAGTCCTTTGCTGAATTTAAATGACTCAAAAAGGAGGATGTTGTTTGCATGTGCTCTGGGCTGCCACTCGCTTTGGTCCCCTGAAATCAGTTGTGTGCTCAAGCACAAGCAGAAGAGTTTCATCGGGCTACAATTCTGCAACTTGATTGAAATCAGTCAAGCTTTTAAGAATACAGCCCTTATGGCCACTTCTGTTCATTAGTGATGGAAGATAATACATTGTAATAAGGGAATGGATATAGCTTAAGCAAATGTCCCTTTTCTTGTGCCTAATGAAGCTTTTTGATGTCTTTTCAAAAGGATCTGCTACAAAAGGAAGATAAACACCTGCTGAACATGGCAGCAAGACAAAAGGGGTGGCAGGAGAAATAAAACAAGAGCTCATAAGGCTGTATCTGGTTCAGGCAGCTTCAGCCACAGCTCCCCTGCAGCACTGTCGGTTCAGTCTCAGGAGCCTCAGCCCTTGAACAGGGGCTGTAAAGCTGTCAGGTGCGGCAGGATCACAGCAGCTTCTACTTTCCAGTTTATATATAGAGATGAAAGGAAAAAATAGACAAACACACATGCATATCAAAAGAGCAGATGATTGCATCCAACGGCCAGCATGGGCTGCTGCTTTCTTTGCTTTGCAAAGCAAGCCAAGATACAATTAAGGTCTAATGACAATTAGAACCCTAAGAGTAATAAAATATGTAGGACTCATTCTCTGTTGGAAACAGCAGCTAAAACAGTATTAGACTTTCCCTGGGAAACAATCCCTTCTTTTCTTTCACTCCTGTCATTTTGATTCTTGTTTCACCAGGCTTAGTGGGGTTCTGCTATTTTATTGATGAAATGATGGAGTTTTCTGCTCTCCAGTAAACCCAAACAAGAGCAATTGAAAAGTGACAGCTCTGTGAACACTGCCTCATGGGCAGGGTGGGAGGGCAAAAGAAGATGGTTTTCATTACATGTTGTGAATGAGCATATTTTATCCTCTGCCTTCAAATATGGACCCTGTGGTCTCCCTCCTGATAGGCAGCAGTGTAAATAAAGCCTTTTCCTTTCCCTAGCCTGGTCCTCTTCTTGCTCCGGCAAATATCCACGATGAGAGATCCAGATTGCTTGCTCTGAGAAGGTTCTTGAGCCAGTCTGTCAACATGGCGTGTTGATGGAACCTCTCACTGCATCGTTTAAGGTCTAGATAATCTTTTAAGTTACGTATGCTAATGTGTTTGCAAAGGAAAAGGGCAAAGGCATTGCTGAGCATGCTTCTTCACATGGTGACCAGTGGCACCAGTGATGCTCTGTCCCAGCCAAGTGAGTGCTGTCTTGTGATTTATGGTCCTAAACATGCTTGGTCACATGGTGACCAGTGGCACCAGTGATGCTCTGTCCCAGCCAAGTGAGTGCTGTCTTGTGATTTATGGTCCTAAACATGCTTGGCGCAGGAAGAGCAACGCCAGCCGCTAGCTTACCATGGGATAACCACACAGGAAGGGCCAAAGTGATGAGTTCGTGTCCAGCAAATTTAGAGCGTGGTTGTTATCCAGATGTTTGCAAAGTGCCTGGTACCGCCCCTAGTGCTGCAATGTGAGGTTAAAAGGCAGATGCAGTGATGAGCTGCTGGGGCAGATAGGCAGATCCTGCCGCTTGCAGGCCAGCACCGCAGATGACACTGGTGCTTCATTGTTTCTCCTTCTGTTTCTCACTGCCCAGGGTCCTGCTGGGACAGGCAGGAGGGTGGGAAAGGAGCCCCATTAAACTCATCCTGCTGCAAACCTCCTGATTTCAAACCAAGCAGATGAAAGCACAGCCAAGCTGCATAAACAGCAAATTGCTCTGTGCCTCGTGCACACCCAGGAACATTAAAATTCCTGGATGCTGTGAGAGAGATGCTCTGGATCTCTTCAGCAGCCAGATGACAACTTTCTTCATCCCCATTAACCCAGCTTTTACACCATGAAATGCTTTTGTCCAGCCCTTCTTCAGCATTGATCAAGAAGAGGTTTGGTCTTAACTTGATGGCCTGGGTGGCTGTGGGCAGTTCCAGCCATCTCTCTGGATGAGGAGTGATCCTCTGGTGAGGCTGCACCTCGATTCCTGTGTTCATTCCTGGGCCCCTCACTCCAAGAGAGACATTGAGGTGCTGGAGCAGGGGCCAGAGAAGGGCAATGGAGCTGGTGCAAGGCCTGGAGCACAGTGTGATGGGGAACGGCTGAGGGACCTGGGGGGTTCAGATGGAGAAGAGAAGGCTCAGGGGGGACCTGATCACTCCCTACAACTGCCTGAGAGGAGGATGGAGCCAGGAGGGGGCTGGGCTCTGCTCCCAAGGAACAAGGAATGGGACAAGAGGAAACGGCCTCAAGCTGCACCAGGGCAGGTTTAGATGGAGATGAGGAACAATTCCTTCCCCAGAGGGTGCTCAGGCATTGGAAGAGGCTGCCCAGGGCAGGGCCGAAGTCACCGTCCCTGCAAGTGTTCACACACCGTGTAAAAGAGGCCCTCAGTGCCATGGGTTAGTGGTGGCCTTGGCAGTGCTGGGGATGGTTGGACTGGATGGGTTTAAAGGGCTTTTCCAACCTGGCTGATCCTGTGATTCTGTGATCTCTGCATCTCTGCATGTGGCTACAGAGAAGGCAGAGAAACCTTCACCTCCCTGGTGGAGATGAAGGCGGGCTGCTTGCAAAGCCCATTGCTCACAGCTGGGAGGTGATGGCAAGCTGGAGAGTGCCGTTGTTTGCTTACCTATCTCTTCCTTTCAGCCTGGTTAGGGTAGAGCTAATCCATGCTCCCAAAGAGAAGGCAGGACGCTCAGGTCTGTCAGCACACCCAGTTCCCAAACCCATGAATCAATCATCAAGAGTCCCCAGTACTAGCACCAAATATCTCAGACAAACTCAATTTTCCAGTTTCGAAGCAAGGACCTTTTTTATTTTATTTCTTTTTTTTCTTTTTTTTGGTTCCTCATTTTACCATTTTAAGTCTAAGATTTAGTGCTAAACTGACAGGCTTAACTTGCAAAGTAACTGGCAAACCTTGAAAGAATTGTGGTTTTCTCCTTCCCAAAGGACATTGCGAGTGACATGGTTTTTCGCTTTAGTGATAGATGGTACTTGCAGGCAAGTATTTAGATATCTAAGTACTAAAGCAGCCGCAGGTCTGGTTCCTATCAATAGTACATTTTGTCATGCAGAAATTGAAACAGCATGGATACCACACATAGAAATGGAAGGGGGAATTATCCATACAATTAATTTTCCCTATAAAGGCACGCAGTTCAAGCACTCTCAGTTCACAGCAGTCAGTGCACGTTCATTTCCTAGGGATTGCCCACCTCTAAGATTTACCTTTGATTTTGGGTATCAGTGAGCAGCATCTGTCAAAGCAGCACATGGGAGGAGCCATGTGATTCTAATGAAATTAGAGAAAAAGGAAAAAACTCCAAAACAAAACACCAGCACCCCCTTCCCCCCAGGCTAAACTAATGGAGCTGATTTGATTGAAGTGTGTTTAAATAGAAGCCTTGGGATCAAGATGAGCAACGAGATGTGAAAGCACACTCAGTGCCACATGCCCTTGAGTGGCGGGGGGGAATATTTCCCCTAGCTCAAGGTACCATTGAGCTCTTCCTCCCTGAGCCTTCAGGGCAGTAACAGGAGTTAATGGCCCCCTGGCTACGCTTTGAGCAATGGAGAAGCAGTAACTGCTCCTCACCACAGAGGGGATCATCAGGTTCCAAGACTCTGCTCCATCCCTTTTCAAGTCTTTTTTGAGTTCATAAATTAAAGCTAATTTAATTAATTTCTCAATGAACGACTAATCTCTTGCACCAAGAGGCATCACTGGGCTTAAGAGTGTTAACTGGTGCTATTAATGCTATGTGTGGCCAGTATTCGCTTACATTCTCTCTTCATTAACAAGGAATGGTGTTGACTTTCCTAACTCTTTGGATGTCTTTCTTCTTTCTTTGTGCATATTAAAAGACTTCCTAAACTCTTTTGTGTTTTACACATTTCATTTCCTAGTGCAGTCATCTCATGGCTGCTCTGGGTCTGAGGCTTTTCTGCCCTTAGTTTGGAGTCAACTATTTCTAAGGAACATTTATAAAGTCAATGAGATGGTTTTCCTTCAGACAAAGGTGTTACAGGGGGACCAGAGCCAGGCAGAGTCACTCTGTGCTATGCTTATGATGGGGGGAAAAAAAGCCATATCAGGAAGGCAACAACTGCAGTCCTGATTTGGGGAATTTAAGTCCTTTTTCCTGCTATGCACTTTCTAGACAACCTTGGGCAAATTTCTTGGCATCTGCCATTGCTTCCCCACCTTCAAGTAGTGCTTGGAGGGCAAAGAAGGCTCATGAGGTTGAAAAGAGAAGTCCCATATAGTGTTTTTGCAACCCCAATAGCCCACTCTCACTGGAACGTGAACATCAAAACCCGGTTCCAGCCTTGTCCTTTCTACTACACATTGATTTCTGTCTGCAAAAACATCAGTCTGTGCTTAGGGCTAGATAATACCAGGCATTTCATTGGCCTTATTGGACCACAGCTCACCTGTGAGTGCTGGCCAAGTGAAAAATAGCCAAGAATATCTTTTTTGAGTAGCTTAAATCAACATTTTTATCATTTCTATTTAAATGAAAGCTCAAAAAACACCAGAGCAGGTAATTGCAAATTTCAGCGTCACGTAAATGATTATAACCACGCTATAAACCCATAGGGGTTTGGGAACAAAGTTATAGCGAATTCAGTGCCAGAGCCAGAACAAGGAGCCCTGGGTTGCCTTTAGGAAAGAGTAAGCTGGGCACTGCTTTAAAAACCAGCAACCAGTATGGAACAAATTAAAAAGGGAAGCAGCAAACTCCTCTGGGATTGCATAATAGTTTAAGCATTCCTCTGGGACATCTGAAGTTTGGAGGAAAGGGGAAGAGGGGGGTGGTAAAGAAATGTTTCTAACTCATAAGGAATGTTTGCAATAAAAAGGCACCCATACGGGTGTGCCATAGCCTGAATTAGTCAGAAAGCAGATGTGTGCATCTGCAGTCTCCACTTCTTCCCCTTGTTTTCTCTTCTGTTTCCTTCATCCATTTCCCTCCTCTCCCTCACTTTTACAGCAGTTACACCTGCACGATGGAAGGAGCAGGGAGGAAGCAAAGCTTAAGGCATTTGGTGTGTTAGGTCAGAGTACGAAACAATAGCACCATAAATCAATTTGGAAGGGGAACAGAGCCTGGGGGGAGGGGGGGTGTCTAATCCAAAAATAAGCCATGTGTGAGGTTTATTTAGTTCTGTCATTGCTGAAGGGAGTTAACAACAGGGCAGAAATAACACAGTTGGGGGGGGGGGTTGCCTCTTTCTTTGCCTTCTCCAGCAGCATGAGCTGTGGGTCGTATCTGTATGGTGCACAGGGTCCTCACCTGGCATTGTCCCTTCCTTCTCTGTGTGGCTTGAACCCCTTGGAGGGGTTCATGACTATGGCAGGTGTCAAGGGATCCTGGTGTCGACAGGAATTGTGTCTAGCTGACCATGACAACTGGAGCCAGGAGCCCAAAGGCTTCTCCCCTCTGAGCTTTTAATGTCCCCTTGGCTTACAGCTTCAGCAGGAGGCAGTGGGCATCCATTTCACATAAGCATATGTGTACATGAGCAACGTGTACGTGTTTGGGGGAAGAAGCTGAGGGGTCTTCTCAGCCTTTAACACCAAAGCAACGAATGCTTGGGTTTGGCTTGTTAAAGGAAGAAAAAGGCAAGAAATAAAAACCCCCAACTGCCTGAAGCCCAAGTGTGACATAAGGAGCCTTGAGGCAACTTTCATCATGTTTTTAATGTGGTTTCCTTCATTTCCCTGGGCTCGCCTGTTTGCTGGAGCAGATTGTATTTAGATGATGTATTAACCAGATCAACAGGAGGATGCTCCCCCCCCCCCCCCCCGCATTCAGCTCCCCTACCCTATAACTGTACTTAACAACAACCATAACTAAAAGGTCCAATTTGTGCTTTAAACACACAGCTCTGCAGCACAGTGTCATTCTGTCCTCATACTGATTCTGTGGCCGGTGTGTGCAGCCTGCATCCTGGCTCTCAGCAGTCACTATTAAGCTCTCCCTGCAAAGACTGGCTGCGGACGTGCTTACAGATTAATTCTCCTTTCTCCTCGTTAAGAAACAGTGATTCATTTGCAAACTCATCCCATTGAAACTGAGCTTTTTATGTTGTATACCACAAGAGAAAGGGAAACCAGGAGCTGTTAACCTTGCAGAGACTACTCTTCACACTTTGCTAGCTGAAATCTCTCGTGATGTTTATAAAGTTATGGACCAACAGCTTTTGAGCCATTCCTATGGAATAATAATGCTTCTCTTTCAGAAAGCTCTATCAATTGTAAAGGGCTTTTGAAGCATTACCTCTCTTTTGCAGGTGGGAAAAAGAGAGTTACAGAGATGAGGAGTGCAAAGAACAACAGTCTGAAACCCAAACCAAGTGCTGATGCTGAGGAGCATTGTGAAGCAAATCGCATCTCAAAGGAGCTAAATGAGGCTCCCAATGGCCCAAGATGAGATCCTTTGACATTAAATCTCAGCAGGGATTGTATAGGCAGTAGCAGTGCTCTTCCCCCATCACAAGATGTAAAGTGAAAGGGAGCTGAGCAGAGGTGCAGCAGAGCTTGCCAGTGTCTGGGGTCCAAGTGGTTCATTTTTAGCTCATGCTAGTAAGGGATCCTAAACAAGGATAGGTCATCTCCAGAGGCTGATGGATTTCATTTCCAGCTGTGTAATGTGATGGAGCAGCGGTGAAGCGAGGAGCTTTGTTTCTGCAAGAGGTAAAGGGAAACCTCTTTCCATGATGATTATTTTTTAAGGCTACAACAGTGCAGAAATGGATTGATTTGGCCAGACTGCAAGACATAGGGTTTTGCCAGACTTTCAAAGGTGTGGATCTACTCAGCTTGGCAGATAAAGCTTCAGAGACGAGGGAAGAGGCACATTCAAAAGGCCAGACAAGGTTGCATAAAAGCAACCTTCCTCATTTGGATTAGGGTCCAGATGTGTACTTCCCTGTGTTTTTTAACAGAGAGGCTATTATTCAAGTATGAGTAGGAAGAGGAGGATGCTTAGGTCTACTTTGGACAGTTGTACTCAGTATTGAACAGTTCTGGCTTTGGAAGACCTTCAGAGCAGGTGTTTGTCCTGCTTTGAGCCCAGATGTGCTTTGCAAAGTTGGTGGCTTGGCTGAAGCTCACGAACAAATGACTTCACCTAAGCTAATGTTCCATCCAAGGTCTCTTCACCACAGCTTGCTTACTCCTTAGCCTCCCAGCTAGAAAGCTTTGCCTTCCTTTTTTAAAGTGAGGAGCACCAGGTAAGTCAGCGGGTAGAGGTATTTTCATTGTTATGTATGTGGGAGCCAATAGGTTTGATATCACCCACTTCTCTTTGTCCCAAGAACGCTTGAGCAAGGAGCTGACCATAAGCCCATCTACCTCACCTCCCACCTCATGAACCACTGTGTACCTCCTGCTCCACCACATTCCCCATTCACCCTGCCCTCACTAAAGAGGTCTTCTCCTTCCAGCCATCACCTTGGCTTACCCACCAGCTGGCACCCCAGCCCCACTTCATGCTGTCTCCTCACCCCTGTTAAGCACAAGCTAGTGACTGCTCTAGTTCCTTTCTGTTCAGTACACAAGCAAATGATGAAAAATCACAGACAAGCACAGGATGCCCCAGACATCAGCTTTGATGGGATTTTTGGAAGTGAAATAAAGAGAATGTCCAGAGAAAGAAAAACAGATGTCCATCTGCATAAGCAGTCACCAGCTCGCAGAATCATGTTGTCAGCTTGCAGTACAATCAAAGGTCTCTGGTTAGGAGCAAGGCTTTACTCTTTAAACCCCCAAAAAGACAAACCAAAAGCCCTAAGGCAAGCCCTGAAGCTCCTGCGATCATGCCAGTTGTGGGCATGTAGCACTGGAGGGCAATGCAGTGACCTGCACAATGAGGACAGCACAGCCCCAGTGATGAGTGCAATGATGAACACAGTGTCAGACAGTACATGCCCGCCCTCTTCCAAGGCCAAAGTGTTGGAATTTCCAAGCACATTTGTCCCGTGTGAAGGTAATTGCTGCAATAAATAAACCAGCATCATTGTTTCTTAAATAGAAAGCAGATTATGATGTATGAGGCGTCAACTGTCACTGCAGTCATGGCCCAAGTGTTGGAAATGCCATTATGGAAGTGCTCGTAAAAGTTTGGTGGGGTTGGAAAACTCTGCCTATTGTTGCTATCTGCCTTCAAAGCCCCCTCCTTTTGCACACTGGACTTGTTCTGCTAAAAAAGATATCAAGAAATAGCTTGATGACTGAGTAGGAAAGCACGCTGTTAGTAAACACAGGGATCTGGAATACAGCAGATAGATGTTCAGAGTCCCCATCTGCTGCAGTCACTCACAGGAGTTGAACCAGCAACTTCTGAAGGTGGATTAACTGTAGACTCCAGATGCAGAGCTGAGAGAGAAATGGCACTGCAGATGTGAAGCAGAGCAAGCAGTGGAGCAAATCCTCGTGCTCTCGTCCCTGGGAAAGCTTCAGCAACTCAGCTCCACTCTGCTCTCCCACTCCAGGCATCGCCCTGAGTGCTGTCCCTGCATCTCCTCCTCCCTAGTGTTCATGGAGCTATGCTCACACCATGCAGTTGTCTGGGAGCATCACAGAGCTAGCCTGAGCTCTCTTGTCTGACTGAGCAAGCAGGGAGTCATGGTCCACTCCTTACCTTGCACGTCTCCACATAGCATCAAAGAAAAGCCTACTTCTTCAAGCAGAGACCAGACAGCTCCTTTGTAAATGTCAGCACACCTTGGTCTGTAGGTGCTTTTGCAGTTTCTGTTCTGAGTTTTGGAGGACCTGAGTTCTGCCAGCAATGACAGTCACTGTCGCATTAACATTCACAGTTTTATGTGTCCACTCACGGGGAAAAACACAATAAGCAATGTGCCCCTGTGTGTTCTTCAGGCTGCTTTAAATCATGCTTCTGGAGCCAAATGATGCCTGAAATTGCATATTATAAGCCCAGCTTTCAGAGGTTTTTGTTCTCTTTCTCTCTAAGTGCAGGTCTATTATCTTGACTTTCAAACTGGCTATTGCCTGTAAGCAAGTGAGTGCCTTTTCTACTTCACTGGCCAATCTGAGCCTCCAAAAAGTGTAATTCAAATGTCTGATTAAGGCTGTTGTGGCTGTATTCTGGGCTCCCAGTTCAAATGTGGATTACTGTCTATAAAACTTTTTATATCATCTACAGTTATATTAGAATCATATTCCCTTGACCATCCTTAGAAAAACAGTTCTTGACTGGGCTAAAAGAAGGGGAACACATGGTATCAGTAAAAGCTAAGTTAACATACCATTCCAAGCAATAACATTACACTATATAGTGTAGCAACAAGCCAAGAAGTAATAATTATTGGGAGTAAGTGGAATCAAGAATTGCCCCCAGTGTTGCACTATGCTCCTTTCAGTGGAAGAACCTCAGGCACACAGTACATAATAACCAGTCCCATTGTCAATATAAAAAGGTTGATAGAACTTTATTGAAAATCTCTCTCTTTCCCTGTTAAACAGAGCAGCAGTGATTTGTGCCAGGGCTGCTGAGCGGTTCAGAATGTGTCCGTGAGGTCAAGACCAATGGTTCTGCTGCAATTTGAATGAAGACTTCTTGTGATGCCGGTCCTTTTTGGCGGGCTGGGATCCTCATTTTGGGCTCTGATGCATCTTCCCTGTGCACTTGTCCTGCTCCTCTGATGGCTTCCTTCTTCAGGACCAGCCCAGGGAGCAGGAGATGAGTATCACTATGCCCTTCAAGAAAGAATGCTGCTCTTCACTGAAGTTCAGGATGGTTGAAGCCAGCAAGAGAGGATATGTCCTGAAGACATTGCCTGGGACTTGAGGTGGGAACCAGGAGCGTTTGACCTCGTGGCATGCAGCAGTGAGCAGGTAGGCATCTGTGTTGCCCCTCTCCCATCACCATCTGCCCAGTTCCCCCAGTTCATTCCCCACGTTTGGCCCGACCAGGAAGCCCCCTCCTTAACTGGCTGCCCTGCAGACCTCTTACCCTTCTCCATGAGGAATAACCAACAAGCCCCTCTCTGTGCCCCTAGGGATAGAGATCCCTGCCCCACCACATCAGGGTGATTCAGCCAGCTCCCTCCTTTCAGGCTTCCCCCTTTCCATGAGTCAGGTTTTCCATGTAGCCTCCGAGCTGTGAATGGGGATGCTCCCACTGTGCTGTCCCATTCCCCAACACAGCCTCCCTCCAGGAGATGAAATGGGGGACTTGTGCCTCATCCTTGCTCTCCAGATGAAGGTACTCCAAAAACCATCCTCTTCTTCCATAGCCATGATGGATAACAGAGGTTTCTCCTCCCTTCTCACCTGCCCACATGCATCCTTGCTCTAATTCACCCCTTTTTAAGCCCTGATGATGGTTTTTTCCCCCTTGAAGAGTGGAGTTGGGTTGCGGGGAGAAAGCAGACACACATACCAGGAATGCAAGTTTGGGTTTTGCAGGGTACAGCTTCAAGTGCCTGGCAACAACCCCCCTCCATCGTCCACCTCCTGATTTGAGCCATGAAAAACAACTTCCTGTCAATAAACACGAACAAAAGCTTGGAAGCATCTTCAAAGTGATGAGTTATGTCAAAAATATGTTTCAGAGCACTTTGAATGTTCCTGTAAACTGGAGGGAAATGATTGTTCATGGCGCTTTGGCATTCAGGAGGGTTTATAAATAACCACCACAGGTCTGCAGGAGTTAGTTTTGCCATGAGAAAAAATGCAATGGAGCAAGGAGGGAGAGAAAAAACAGAGGAGAAAAGCCTAAGAGGGGAAATGAGTGAAAATCAGGTCCAAAACCTGGGGAATAGCATGAATTTCAAAAGCTAAAACATTATTGGTGAACTGGCATCACCCAGTGTGGACTGAGTCTGCCTTTGGGAGAGTGTCTTCCCCCTGTCCTGGATGCAGGGCTGCTGGAGCAGGGTATGGATGCTTCTGCCTGCCTCTGCACTGCTATTGCTGCATGGGACATGGAAGAGGGAAGCAAACATACGGTTCCCATTGGTTTCCAAAAGTGAAACCATGTGCTGGAATCCCAGCCAGACGTGCTTCTTGTTATTTTAATGAGAAATTCCATAATTAGTGGCAAAAAATAAAAAGAAGCTACTCTGCAAGTGAAAGAAAACCCCTCTCTCTCCTCTCCAGCGCATGATAGATGCATCAAAGAGATGTGGTGTTCTTACAAACATGCATTACTTAACAGGCTATGATGTTCCTTAATCTGTTTGCTTGGGGGAATTAAAAAGAAACAGGGGAAAAAAGCAACCAAATAAAACTGACAGGTTGTTTTACTTAAACAGTCCTTGTCTTAAAGGGGCAATGCGCTCCCCACCTGTAATTCATTTGTCAGCAGTTAAACATCATTACAACATTAACAGCCAATCTGAATGCAGAAGACCCGAGCTTTGTACAGCTATAAACTACAGGACATCAAACTGTACTTTATGGAGTAGGGGCCAGTCAGAAGTGACCCCTTCTAAACTTTTACAATTCTCTGCATTCTTCTGATTATAGTAAAGATTTATTTGCACTTTGATATATATATCTATATAAAAAAGAGCGTTCTATTAAAAACACTGCATCCCAGTTATTTAAGTGAAGGAGGAGAGGAAAGAAATACTGCAAGACGTCTTGAGCTGGTAGGTTTCATTCATCTTGCAAAGTGCCCATAGATGGATTTGCCTGGATTCAGGTTCAGAAATAAACACATAGTATTGCATTACATCCCGTTTGCACACTTTGTTCTCCAAACGTGTTTGACATCTAGTTGCACAACTCCTTGGCTAGCTGGTATAACATGGAACGTCCTTGCAAGGGGCTTGCTGAAAGCCAGGTTTTTGGAAGAGCAAAGGTGCTTTGGTGGCTGAGTGCTGATGGATGCCTTCTCTCACTGTGATGTTTCCCTAGAGCATCCTTTGGTTCTGCTGGGGAAAGCATTTAGCAATTCACATCGCAAAAATCCTCTGAAAATCTAATTCATCATTCCTCAATGTTTCAGCTTGCTGCAAAAAAACATGGAGCTAATAACTATGAGCAAGTATGGGAAAGATATTAAGGTGGTGCTGCAAACAGAGCTGTGCAGTCAGGAAAGAAGAAAACACCTTGGGTTTCCCTCCTCTTTTGCAGGACCCTCATGTGCTGCTCTCATACCCAGCTCAGTGCAGGTGGCTGCTTTTCAGCACTCAGGCATGGACCCATGTAACAGAGGAAACGTCTTGATGCTGTGCAAGTTCTGCTTCACCTGCTAGGAAGCAGCACTCCCCAAAATGATTTTACACACTCACATACACACTTGTATGTACAGACATACAGAAATACAAACACAGATGATGGGATGGGGTGGTGGTCAGTGTTTAGTGGAAACCTGGTTTAGGTATGGCATGGTCTCAGGTTCATGATGTCCAAAGATGGACATCATATTGTTGTCTGCAGTGCATCTCAGGAAACATCCTCTGAGCAGGAAGGTTGAGTTAGGGACAGATGCAAGAGGCACCTAAGCCATCATTCCCTAATTCCCAGATCACAGCAATGGGCTTTTCAGAGGTTGTGCATAGTGAAGTGCTGATAAGAAAGATTGTTCCTAGGAAACTTGCCACTTCCACAGATTCGCTCTTTCCCATGGGGGAAAAAATGTGATTGTGCTGAAAACCTGCCTGGTTGCTCTTTTTTAGTATCATTATTGGGTTATTTTCTATTTTGAAGGATGGGGGGAGACGAACCTGAAATGAAACACTTCATTTTGGTCAGTTTGACCTGATTGGGGAATATTTCATTCTTTTGATTGGATTGGTTTCAAATCAATTCAGAATACGCTTCAGCTTCCCTCAGGGAAAGTGCAGCTCTCTTTATTTACTATGGCTGTGCTTTTAGGAGGACCTCAAACCCAGGAGGCAAAGAGCATCTTTTGTGCTGGCTGAGTCCATGGGAATAGTACAAACCTAGGGGCCTGGTTGCATGGTCTAAAGAAGAGCATCCAGCAACTGTATGATATAAAACGGCCAGCTAGCCCCATACTCTCGAGTTAGTAATGGGGCTTTGTGCAGGAGTATAATAAACTATATTGAGATACTTCTCCTGAGCTTCTCTCTGCTGCCAGCCACCAGCAAGATAGAGGTCTTGTGCTCTCTTCATAAGACAAAGCATGCAGAGGGGTTGGAACTAGATGATCTTAATGCCCTTTCCAACCCTAACTGTTCTATGATGCCAAATCCAGTTTAATAATGTAATGTCTTGAAAGTCAGCATTTTGCAGTCATTGCAGCTCCTGTTCTGATCTTCAGCATTTGAATCTACCGATCTACCATCACTCCAGCACTGACATTTCTATATAATATCATTACATATTATATTCTATAATATTCTATATAATTATATAGTATTCTATAACATTCTATTTATTATAATCATAGAATATTCTATATTTTCTATTCCATTATATTATATTCTACTCCATTACATTCTATTACATTACATTATATATATTATGATATATAACATAATTTGGTTTCCTGGATAATATTCCCAGAGCATTATTTGGAATTTTGGCTTTTTCTTTGTTTCAAAGCATGGAGCAAACTCTGAAACATCAGACAGAACCTCAGAGTCCTCTTTCTCTCCAGTTAGCACCTGGGCATGGCAACGTGGCTGAGATAGGGAAGACAAAGAAAAGCTGGAATGAGCCCGTAGCTGCTGATATTTAGGTGCTGAAGAGCTCAGTGATCACTACTTTGAACAGCTCGGTCTTGCTGCTTGTTGGCAGCTCCCTCCAAATTACTTCAGCTGCTTTCTTTAAAATGGGTCTGGTTTCCTCCATAGAATTTGAAGTACAGCATCAACTTGACCAGGTTGGCTTTCGTCTGTTCACATCTCTTTCAAAAGAACTGGTGTATTTTGGGAGGGAAATGTCCTAAAGATGTTGAAACCCAACCTCCTGTCAAAAGTGCTATTCTCTTTGGGTTCTGCAGCCCAGCTACAAATGGTGTTGGCTAACACGAAATATGCTATGCTCTAACAAAAGAGGGAGTCATGAGGCTTTATTGTGAGTGAACAGGGCAGACTGAGGAATGCCACCCTGCTTTGTCCAGGATCCCTGGTCACTTATGCATCTTCTGCAAGGTGCAATACAACTATACACTGGAAAGCAGGGTTTCTCTACCCAAGGATCTATGGCATGCTTTTGGTGTGTGTTTTACAAGGCTTGTGTATTGCCAGCATGTGTCAAGCCGACATGTGTCAGCATGAGGTAATTAGAGGTAGGAAGCTCCCCTGAATCTTAGAATCACAGAATCCCAGACTGGGTTGGGTCGGAAAGGACCTTAAAGCTCATCCAGTTCCAACCCCTGCCACGGGCAGGGACACCTTCCACTAGAGCAGCTTGCTCCAAGCCCCTGTGTCCAACCTGGCCTTGAACACTGCCAGGGATGGGGCATTTGCCATTTCTTTGGGAACCCTGTGCCAGTGCCTCACTGAATTTGCTGAATGCTCCAAGTCTGCCTGATGCCCTATCTCAGAGCAGGCACTGCTCTTCCACAGCAGGTAACGCATCCTGTAGATGGACATGGACTTGGCAATACACCCCCCAAAAGGCACAGCACACCTGGTTTCAGCATTTGCTCTGAACCTCAATGCTGAACCTTGGCAAATCTTTCTGTAAACCTCATCTAAGCGCAGAGTAACCTCTGTGAGGAAAGATTTACTGCTTTTGGCCCAAAACCAGGCAGCATTTCATCGTTTTGGAGCCCCCGATCTGCCCGCACTCTGGGCTAGGTTTGCTATGGGGTTTTGGTGGCGTAGACCCACAAGATTGTGCAGGCTGCAAGGGACCTCCAGATGGCATCTGCTGGAGCTTCCCCACCATTCTCAGGTACCATTTCTCTAGAGGCACAGGGTTTCTCCCCAGGCTAGAGTCCCCCTCCTTCCTCTGAGACTCTGTTTGTGACAGGCTTTCTTTCCTGCCTTTTCTAATGTTCTTACCAGTCACACAACAAGTAAATTCTAAAATCCTGAGGTTCTTGAATGTTTACTGGGAGCTGGATTGAAGCCTCAATGACTGCGATGCGTAAAAAAGACCAGAGGAAATAAGGAATAACAAGTTTCGTTGCCATAACAAAGGATGATCCAATACCTTGAGATCCAAAAATAGTTTCTCCCTATTAACCTCTCCATGGCATCCGCTCGAGGATTGCTGCTCTTATGTTTTTGAGCATGAAGAGAAAGGAAGAAAGAAACAGAAAGCAGAGGTTTGGCCTGAATGCAGTGACCACACTTGACAGGGCGAGAAGCTGGGCTGAGGAGTGGAAGGATGGGTTTGCAGTTAAACATCTGGGCTGAGATCCTGAAAGGCTCAGCTTTGTCCTTGGTTTTGCCCCATGCTCCTCTCATGGCAATGGACTGATCCTTTCCGCTTCTGCTTCCTTCTGGGCTCTTTCTCCCCGTAATGTTCAGCAGAAGGCTGAAGGCAGACGTTCCATCCCTGGCAGTGTTCAAGGCCAGGTTGGACAGGGCTTGGAGCAACCTGGTCTAGTAGAAGGCGTCCTGACTTGGAACTGGATGAGCTTTAAGGTCCCTTCTAACACAAACCAGTCTGGGATTCAATGACTATTCCCAATATGTAGTTGGATTCCAGCCTTACTTGTCTCAGAAGCAGAAATCCAAGGAAACACTTCTTAAGACCTCCAACCCCACAGCCTGTCTCATCTCATGCTCTTCACTCACCCTTCTCAGTACCTGAGAAATAGTGGGAATTTTCCTCCCTTCCTGAAATTTTCCAGTGAAACCAAGGGCAGATTCCAAGCTGCCGTGCCTCTCTATGCTTCACAGCTGGAATTGGGTTGGCTTCTTTCTTTCCCTCTAAAAACACACAAAGTTGGGAAGGAAGGGGAGACCTGGATGGATGAAAGCATCCATTGTGGAAAACAGCTGCATATGTCTGAACCTACCTCATAGAAGTGACTGAGAGCTTGCTGTACAGAGCCCACATGAGGAATAGTAGGAGCTGGCTGCAAGGCATGGATGGGTTCAGCTCCTTCCCTGGGCAGAAATAGTGATTATTGCCCTCTCCTAATGATATCTGCAGGATACAGAGCTCTTGAGAAGCTGCTTAGGAAGAAGCCACAGCTCTGTCCCACTGCTTTAACACACGCAGGATAATTGTGTGTTTTAAAGGAGAAACCTCCCTCCCTCCTTCTCTTACAAAGGAATTGAATAGATAACTTTGTGCTTAGTTTTCTCCAGGGATCTCTGTTACTTTCTTCTTGTTGTTGTTTATCACTGTAAACAAGCAGAGCAATTGACAAGTGCTACTGTCAATTGCAGTGTGCTCTTAAAACCCCATCCCTGCTTGTAAAGCTGCCCAGATAAACCTAAGGGCTGAGTGCAGGCACATTAAATGCACACAGAGCTAGCAAAGAGGTGGGCTGCTTGGTCCCCAGGAGGTGACTGGAGAACCCTGTTCCATACCAGAGCATGTAGAGCAGGGCTGGGGTCTTTGCCCACTTCTTTTGGGATATATCTGCAAAAGACCTCATCAATTCCTATTTCTGAAGTTCGCACCATAGCAGAGCCAGCACCAAGCCTCCAGAAAGCACAGTTTATTTGGAGAGCAGAAGGACCTTTGGATCTGCAAGTGCTACAAACTCACAGAAGATTATGTTTTCTTCTTTAGCAAGAAGTGGGAAAGTCTCACTCATTTTGCCTGCCAGTTTCTGAGCTTTTTGGGGTATTCCAGCATCTGCCTCGGAAAAGATTGGAAACCCTGATTCTGTGAAGGCTGGGATTCTTTCCCAGCAATAAAAGACAGAGGTTATTTTTAGTGGAGCGCTGAACTTGCCAGGGTCACGAGAAAATGGGGATAGAAGGGAAATACTGGTTATAGAGTTGTCAGGGGAAACCATGGGAAGGTGAGCCCTTCGTGCTCTTAGATCTGCATATTCCTGGTCTCCTTGGCTTTAAGTGCTCTGGATCTAGTGCCTAGCGTGGAGCTGGTGCTCTATCCCCATCCTTTCCCTGGGAAGAACTCCCAAACCTCTCCAATCTGCTTCCAAGAGGCACTGTGCTCAGTGGATGGATGCTGAATAGATTTAGAACATTCCAAATATTCTATGTTATTGCTGTTTCTGCTCATCCATCAAGTTCTGTACCACATTTTAAACAGAAATAGTCTTTATTACAGCTGAAATTTCTGCTTTTTCCTGAAAATGAAAGCTCTGATTTCACTGTTTTACATTAAACTGCATATTGATGTCTTGTTCTGTTGTAGAAATGGGCAATGATGAATTTCAAATGGCAGAGTACAGGTTGGAGATCAAACAGGGAAACTCCTTGTTCCATTCACTAAGGCAGGACCTTGAAAGCTGTTCCTGGAATGCTCTGCAGCTCTGTTGGCTCCCAACAGTAGATACTTGGGCATGTGCAAGCAATCATCGTTATACTATAAAAAGCCAGGAGGTCACCTGAGAGGTGCAAGAAGGCTGTAATCTGGTCACAATTGCTGAGATTGGGAATTCCACATTGGCTCTTCCATAGGCATGAGGCTGGCAGGAGTCTCATTTCTGCTCTAGCAGGTAGGACTGCAGTCAGTTGACGTAGATCAGATGCATGTCTACAACATCCCAGGCTTTGGCTCCAGGGTAAGAACTGTTCCAAGGTAAGAACTGCAAAGTTTGCCAGAAAATAGCTGCCTTCATCCTTTCTCTGTTTATGAAGTTCCTTTCTTAGGCATCTCCTCTTGACAGCTTCAATGATGGGAGTCTGCCTTTGGATTACTGTTACGCATTTCTTCTGCACTGCATTTCTTCTGTTTCAAGCGTATCTCAGCATAGATGGGAATTGAGCTGCTTTGAGCTTCCTTTGCTGAAAATGAAGCAGATGCCATTGGGTAACACTGACCTGTTGAGCAGGTTGAATTTCCCATTTTGGAGGCAACAAGGCACACCTAAACTGAGTAATGGAGCATGGCTTGCATGCCCGTGAGCTGGGCAGTCCAGGCTGGAATGTAACCCAGGGAATCAGAGGATTGCTTGGTTTGGGTGTTCAAAAACTACATCACTTCCCCAGTGGTTTGACTGTGTTGGCTGTGGCTTTTCTTGCTGAAGAGTTATATGGTGTGGAACTACCTCCACATCCCTCAAGCAGTGATGTTGGCATGTCTTGAAGACAATTTGGCTGACATGTCTGCCCTCCCCCTTGCTAGGAACCCCATGGCTCTGCTGTAAGTTGGTCAGCAGAAGTTCTCTACCACCACAACAACCCACGTCTATGTCTATCCACAGCAATTGGATTCCACTCAAAGACCAGTTTGGGGGTTTTAGTGACACCAGAAAACCCTCAATGTGCCAGCAAGTGGAAGTGAGTCCTCCAGGACCAGTGTGGTCCCTGGATTCCCTTCTCTACCCAAACATCACCTGGTCCATGGACATGACAAGAGCTCTACTGTAGAAGTGATGGCTGCATTGCAACAGGCTTCTCCCACTTATCTTCAAAGCTAACTTTTGCCATGGCATGGAATAATGTCTGCTTGGGAAAATGGGGCAACTGTTGGCTGAAGAAAAGTGTCTTTCAGATATTTTATAAGCCATAAAACATGGTTCTCAAATGAGCTTTTTCCAAGCACATTACTGCTACAGCCATTAATAGTCATCGAGCTCCAAATGAACAAAAAAAACTCAGCTGGGAAAGAGTTGAAAGGGAGACCTATTAAAACAAAAAAAAAGCCATTTCCAAAAAATATACACAGTTTCATTTCCAATTTGTGCTTGCTTTTTTGAGTTATTTTCTGCTGTAACTAAAACTTCCAGTGACCTAAGAGTCCTTTTAAAAGACAGCTGCACAGAATAAAAACGGGCCGTTTTGTTCCCCCTGCATTGTTCCTAACAGCAGGATGCATTTTCCCTTCTCCTGATTGAATCCTTCCCAGAGTGTCTAGACATGTCACCACCAGCACTGAGTAGCCGGGAGATACCAGGGTCATCCAAGGAGGTGTAAATGCCAGTTATGTGTCCTCCTCTTGCTCCAGATTTGGGTGAAAATCTGGCTTATGAGCAATGAGATTCCTGAGAGTAAGTTTCTGTGTTGTTAATTTTTAGGTTGTGCTGGGGTCATATTTTCCACCCCCTCTTTTTCAGCAGTGGGAAGCTGAGATTTCGGCAGAACAGGGCTTTCTGAGCAGGGCTTTAGATGGCAGCACCTGATTCTCCACGCCTGGAGACACACAGCAGAAGTTGGCAGGGCAAACTGGCTCATACCTCTCCAGCTACTCACCTTCTCTCCAGCTTGGAGCTGATGCCAAGCCTGGGATAGCTTCACCTGGGATAGCTTTGCTTGCCTTCCAGGGATGCTCCAGATGCAGGTACTTGACCCAATGCTCCAGATGCTTCCAATGTTTACCATGTGTAAGATGTTTCACTCCACCATTTTCAGACTGGTTTGGGTTGGAAGGGACCTTAAAGCTCATCCCTTTCCAACCTCTGCCACGGGCAGGGACACCTTCCACTAGAGCAGCTTGCTCCAAGCCCCATCCAACCTGGCCTTGAACACTGCCAGGGATGGGGCAGCCACAGCTTCTCTGGGCACCCTGTGCCAGTGCCTCAGCACCCTCACAGGGAAGAACTTCTGCCTTAGATCCAACCTGAACTTCCCCTGTTTCAGTTTGAACCCATCACCCCTTGTCCTATCACTACAGTCCCTGATGAAGAGTCCCTCTCCAGCATCCTTGTAGCCCCCTTCAGACACTGGAAGCTGCTCTGAGGTCTCCATGCAGCTTCTCTTCTCCAGGCTGAACAGCCCCAATGTTCTTAGCCTGTCTCCATACAGGAGGTGCTCCAGCCCCTGAGCATCCTTGTGGCCCTTACTCTCACTCCCACTTCACAGCACCTGGTAGCAGCTGCTCCTTGGTGAGAGACGTGGCGTGGCAATTCCTGGCCTTGGGCTGCCTCCAGTCAGTACGAATGGATGGTCCAGTTCCCCTCTTCATGCCAAATGGTGTTAGCGCATTCATCCCGCAGTTCACAGCTCATCTCCAGTCACACCCTTGGATCCCAATGATCCTGTGCGCTAAGGGCAGGAACCGTCTTGCTGACAGTTTGGAGAGCACTTGAGACAATAGGAGTGCTACCCAAATAACAAAGAGCAGTGCTAATAATAGCCCTTATCCTTGCATCCCCCTGCAAGTCACACTAACTCACTAGGCCTTGGCCAGAGCCTGTAATCTGTCAGTTATAATCTATTTCAGTCCTGTGCAGAGGGATCTGGCTGTGTTTCCTGGGTTTGGGCTGCTAACATGACTCATTCCCAGCTGATCCTTTCGTGGCTTCAGCCAGGTGCTTCTGGGATTTGGTGTCCTCAGCCCTGCTGCTCTCAGTAATGAATTGATGCTTCATGGCCAGGAGGCAGAAAGGAAAGGGTGGTGAGGAGCACACCCAGCAGGGCTCCCTCTGCCAAGAAATAAGCCTCATGAGGGCCTAAGAGAGTATTTTGGAGGTAAGGACAGGAATGAGGTGGGGTGAGAGTCTCCAAGCTGGATTTCCACGGGGATGAGGGAAAGGTGGAGTCACAGACGCCTTGGGGAGATTTCTTGTGGACCCATCACTGCAAAAGCCAGAGGAAGGATGAGATGGGAGAATAATATCCATGGTAGAGTCTAGATGATGAGATTGGCTGCAGCTGAGTTGGAGGGTTGCAGTATGGGAAGGCATGGCCAGGTCTCAAGACCAGCTCTCTTCCCCAGGCAGCATGGGACCATGATGTAGCAATGCACAGTTCTTACAAGTAGTAGTGCCTTTGCTTATGTGAAGGGAAACAACATGCAGAGATTGAGTAACCCACTTTCTTGGTGAAAACCAGAGCTAGAACATGGCCAAATCCTTGGAGGGATGGAGCTGGAAGACATCTTCCTGAGCCCTGGCCCTGGCAGCATGGACCATTTAGCATTGTGCCCTGTGGAAGCTTATGGTGGGGAGAGAGTAGCTAAAGCCCTAGGAATGAGCCCTGGCAGTGTGAGGTATTTTCAGGAGTAAGGACCTGTACCAATGTCCATGAGGCCACTGCACATATATGGTTCTCCAGCCAGAGTGAGCACCGGCATCCATGGGATTGTCTCCAGCACAGAGATGCTGCAAGTGCTGGTCCCTGCTGAGCTGTGGTCATCTGGGCTTGGAAGAGCAACTCTGTAAGCAGAAAGAGGGGGAAAAACACAGGGGGAGAGATCATGTGTGAGGGGTGCAGGTGGCTCCAGCCCAGGACCCTGCATCCAGTGGGAACATAGGGGTATTCTCCTTCGCATCCAAGCCCTCTGTTACACTGCAATGGGATCTCAGCCCTACCATCGTCCAAGCAAGCTGTGCTTTCCAAAGCAGCCTGGAGCAGAGGAGCAAAGGGCTTTGAAATGCAGTTCACTGGGGACTCCAGCCCCACACTGGGCTCCGGCAGTGTCACCAAGCCAGGTACTCAGGCATGTTTCCCAAGCCCTGTGGTTATTCTCACCTCATACGGCCATATGGCTCTTTATACATCAGCAGATCTTTCCAAGAGCTTCACTTTTGGCCACAGGAGATGAGTCCTGGATGGTCCTTTCAACCATAGCTATTTCACTTGGGAAGAGGGGATGGCAGAGAGCTACCGTTGCGCAGAGGATGGGATATGGGTAAGTCTTCCCTGGCACCTCTCCAATCTCAGCTTGTCTCATGTTTTGCACACAGAATAAATGCTCCAATAAATGCCAGCTGAGAAAGAAGGAGAGGGGAATGGAGGGCAAGCACCATCCGAAACACTGGTGCTCGTGTCAGTCTGGAGGTGAAGCAAAGCTGAAGGTGAACTGAGATCATAGTGCAGAGCTCCAGGCTGGGAGAGAAATGAAATGTGGTCTTAATTACTTGATAACTATCCCACATTTCACAAGTCATTTTAATGGCCCAAATGGATTGCTTTCAAGCTCAGAGTTAATGATGGAATGATAGGGATAGAGTTCTCTTGCAGTGGGACATATGGTGCCAGAAAGCCCGCTCTGAGGAGAATATTATTATCTAAAATGACATTAATAGATCCTGTTATTCCCTCACGCCATATCATGTGCAGGGAAGGGACCGTGCTGTTAAAATGTCAGCATTCAGGCAGCGTCTCGGCACAGTAGCTGATGCTGAGCACTCAGTCTGGCAGCCCTGGAAGCAATCCACATTGCCCTGGGCAAACCCTGGCCCTTCACAGGAGATGGATGCTCCAGCAGTGGGCATAACCCGGAGCCACCCCAGCTGCACTGTGCTTCCAGGTGAACTGGGAAAGGATGGATGTTGGTTAGCCACCAACGAGTGGTGTTTTCCAGGGTTTCTTTCCTCCACTGTAACGTCTTTGTGCCCAGAGCTATGCTGCTCTGTAGGTGATGGCAGCTTTCTTAGGCACTGGAATATTGTTGCCACATTGCTTCTGGACACCTTAGAGTAATTGGAAATAAGCTCAGTAAATGGTGGCTGCTGAAGCTCATTTAAAAATGAGCCTTTAATTGCTAATTAATATTATTAATTAATAATTCATAAAGTTTATAATTAATGATGTATTTTTCCTTCCCCTTTCCCTCAAGTTTTACTGGATTTTAAGTGGAGAAGTAAGAAGCTGGGTAGATGTTCTCCCAGCTTTGCCTGCCTAATGACTGCCTCTACTCTGATCTTGTGGCTTAGCTGCTAAGGAAACACATCAGAAAAGGGGAAGGAAACACCAGCTTTGGGTTTTCATCTGCTAATTATGGAAAGGAGAAAAAGAAAAGATCCCCCTTGTTTCCTATGCATAGTATGGGAAAGCGATTAAAGGTGTGACAGTCTTTATTGTTCAGATATCTGGCCTGCTCTGCACAGAAACAGAGGTCTTTGCAAGCAGGACCCCAGACTGTTTGCCCCTCTCCTTACCTTAGTTTCTTACAAGCAAATTCATCCCTGGTGTGATTCTGCTGACAGCAGCAGGGCTGAAGCAGAGAACAATTTGGCCCCTGGATGGCTACAGGCCAGATGTTGCTTTTTCAATGCAATAATGGCAAGAACAAGCCTTGTTTCCAGTTAGAAGCATGTTCAATAAAGTTGATGGCTCTGTTCTGTGCTCTAATGTGAGTACCCAACACACTGTGAGTGCACATGACCTCATATCCCCCTCCTCGCTCCCCCCTTCTGCTTTTCTAATATAGCTCCTCAGCCTGTCTTGGCTTCTATCTCCTAGTGTAGTTTGTACTGAAGTCAAGCAGTAGGATGAAGATGGATGACCTCATGGATGTCAGGAGTGGGCTTTGCTAACACACTCGCCTTGGTAGCACAAACCAGCATGTGCTGAATCCATTTTCTTTCCCAGGCTTCCATGCATCAGTTTTAAAGGTCTGTGCTTCTTTTTCAAGCCTAAATGCTGACGTGGAAGGAGGTGCACCCATTCTTTTTATTCGCTTCATTTTTCTTGCTTCTAATGGGAGCTGTTATCTTCAGTCCCAACCTGCCTGAACACACTGAATCTTATATCGTCGCTGCTATGAACACACAGCATCACTGCTCCATGCTGTGCCTTGGCCGTGCTTGTTTCCAGCTGCTGCTCACTGCAGCCATTATCAGCAATACGTTTTAAACATGTTGGGATGCAGTTAACAGGGAGCTTGCCTGGGCCCTGCTGAGGGAGTTTGTTGTTTCAGTTGGGTCTCCTCATCGTGGCCTGAGATCTGATGGCTGACACCCAGCAGTAGCAGGATGGAGGTAGCTCTTGGCTAGGGAATAATGGCTTCATTTGGGAATTGAAACTGCCGCTCACAGTATTAACGTGGGATTTCTGATGTTCTCAGGAACATGGGTAATGCAGTTTACATTAAATGACAGTCCATCCTCCACTGGAACATCTCAACCAGGCCCTACAGCTCTGCCCAAGCAGTAGCCCCATTACCAAACCCCACCATAACAGCCTTTTCATCCAGAAATGCTTATTGCAGCTAATGAGAGAGAGAAATCCACGTTATCTAACATCTTGGTTCAGCCTTCTCACGCTTCCAAGGGAGCCCCTATCCCATGGTGGAGATCAGATGTATCTCCTACGGTCCGATTGGCCTTCCAGAGCTTCTAGCCAAGTCTATCTCTCTTGCTCATGTGCTTCATCAAGAAGTCATCAGGATCAAATCAAAAGCTCAGAAAGCTCTCCTGGTGGCCAAATATGGACTCCCAAGTCGAGGGCTATAAAATTGTATGCTACTTGCCAGATGTCCTGACAAAATGCATGATCATATTGATTCAGACTTCCTTCTGGATTCTGTGTAGGAGAGGGATCTCTTCTGGGGAGAAATATTAGTTCAAGGACATCCAGAGGAAACAAAAGGTGTTCTTGACCAGTTTGGAGCCAAAGTCCCATGGACAAGTTTGAATCAGGTTCCTCTGTCTGAGATCAGGTTCAATTTTGATAATCTCTCTCCAATCCCAGACCAAGAGAAGCAAAGCTCTGGGATTCATTTGACATAGATTTCTATGAACTACTGAGCAACTTGACATGCAGCAAACCAGATGTCCCCCGCAGGACTCATGTGCAGAGTATGCAAGCCAAATGAACTTGAGATGTGCTCCAAACATCCAACCATGATGGAAAAGGTACCACAAGATGTAACTCAGCAGGGTGTTCATCTTGCAGGTTGAGAAAGGCAAACAGCGTGTACAGCTATGTGCTTTGTTCCTCACCAAACAGTGTGGCTCGTTGTTGAGAGTTCATAAATGCTCATCTGTGAGAAAGTTTAAAGATTAACTTCAGGTTCATGGATTTATGGGAGGCAGTGGTAGAAATGATTACTGGGTCTTAGACAAACCAGTTGACAACAAGCAAACAGCACTTCTTGGAGGAAAAACCCCACTGTTCCTTCATCACTCAATACATGACCTGTTTTTCTACTGACCTGGTGTGAAACCCCTGCTCTATCAGCTGCTTGTCAGCCTCCAATGCGCAGTGACCTTGTAGGTGTTTGAGTGCATGTCCTGCCTTGCAGTGCTCAGATCCATTCCCACAGATCACAGAATCATAGAACCAGTCAGGTTGGAAAAGACCTTTAACATCATCGAGACCAACCATTACTCCAGGACTACTGCCAAAACCACCACTAAACCGTGGCACTAAAGGCCTCACCAATTTTAAAGCCTTGGTGTCCCTGTCCATGGCAGGGGGTTGGAAACAGATGACTTTTAAGGTCCCTTCTAACCCAAACCATTCTATGTTTCTATCATTACCAAACATACCCTTGATGTCTCTGCCATCACCAAACACATCCTTGATGTCTCTGCCATCTCCCTGGTTGGCCACCAGTGTTTGTTTCTGGTGGCAGCTGACACAGAAGGCTGACAGTGGCTATCAACATAACCAGATGCTCAAGGCTTGGTGGTTTAAATTTTTCATAGCAATCTCTCTCAATAGCAATCTCTCTTTTCCTCCCAGAAAATGAAATTATTCTGGACACACGAATCAGTCATTTCCGGGTTCCAAACCTTGTGCAGCAGCAAGCACAGCATTCAACAGTCAGGGGACGCATGGGGTTTGTGTTTCAGCTGCATGCCCATCCTCATGCTCGGGATGTGTTGTGCTGTAACCTCCAAGAGCATCCCGCTCTGAGCCTCTACTTGCCTCATCTCTCTGCAATGGCCTGAACCAAAGCTCCAAGGCAAAATAAACTGAAGACTTCACAAAACCCCAGCACTTGTAACCAAACTTTTCACCTTCTGTATATTATTTATTATAACTCTTATTCCAAGCCAGTGGATCTGAGGGGGTTTGTAGCCCCTCCGAGTGAAAACTGCTTCCTTACAGAGCAAAAACTTGATTGCTCCACTTAAGGATCAGTGGTTCACAATTTCATGATGGCTGCAAATCAAAATAGCCAGTCCAAAAAGCTGAGCTGTCATGGCACCCACAGGGGACCTTAGACCTCAACTTGTGCCACTGTCCAGGCAGGGATCACAGCCAGGATTCACCTCATCTTGGTGAAGGCACCTTTGCTGCTGGCTTGAATATGTGGTATCAAAGGGAGGTGCTGGTGGGGGTTCTAGTGTTGGCTCAAAGGGGCAGATGTCCCACATACCCCTTCCCCACTCAAATGCAGGACCACAGGGAACCGTGGGGCGTGGGTTTTCTTTCTGCCTCATAAATAATCCAGCATTCAAACTTCCAGCTTGGCAGGCAAAAGCAAGAACGAGATCTTTTTGGCAGAAGGTGGAAATCAGCAGAGTACTACCTGAAAACAAAGTGCTGATGTTTTGGGGAGAGCAGTTCATCATCAGAGATGGGTTATGGGAGGAGCTGGTCAAGACCTCATTCTCTTACCCGTCATTTTCCTGGTTGTCTCCAATAAACTGGATTGAGTGTGGACAGTTTTCCATCAGTGAGCAGTACAGCGAATCGGGGCAGAGCTGCAGAGGCTCTAAGTCCATCTGTAAGTCGTGGGGGAAGATGGCTCAGAGGAAATGAGGTGGACCAAGAAGATGAATGTAGTCAGGTTCGGGATGATTGTATTCTCCGCCTCAGTGGCTTTACAAATGGCCTGGTTTAATACCTGGCAGAAGCAGGGAGTGTGAAGCAGGGCTTAGCTGTGCAGATGCAGTGGCTATGCCCCGCATTTTGCCAGGCTTGGGAGCTTCCAGCTGTGAGATGCAATCGCGTACCCATGGGCATACAGCATGCACTTCATATCCTTGGCATCTGCTCATCCCCCATACAGCGAGCTGTACACAAGGCTGCACTACGACCCCCAGTAGCCTGCGCAGGGTTCTGGTGTCAGAGTGCAGTGAGAAACAGCACTCACCCAAATATATGAAGTGCTAATGACCCTCCTTGGCTTTACTTGAGGGAACAATGTTGCCTCAGCAGTAAATCGGCTTCCTCTTCATTAAAGCCACCACCTTGGGAAGGCCAGCTTTGAAACTCATGCCTCACCTCCTCAAGCTACTTGTCAGGCTCTGAACACCAGAGGACTTTGTATGAAGGCATTAAAGAAAGTATGTCCCAGAGCTTTTGAAGAGGCCTGAGTATCATAATAGGAACAAAGGAGCTACAGCAACATTCTTCCTCAGCCACTTATTTTTCTTTGCAATTCTTACTTTTGGAATTCTGGGAATCAGAAAAGACAGCAAATGGGAAACTGCGATTGACATCTTGGAAATGATCCCAGGAGCTCACAGTTTGCTGTAGAAAGAGAAAGGTCAGCAGGTAGCAGTGGATACTATGGATTAGTATATATACATGTGCCCTCGGTGTGGATGGGAAGCAGTTCTTAGGAGAAAGATCACCAAGGATCCTTCCCCTAGGTCATGGCACATGTTTAATCCCAAAGTCTACAGCCAAAGCTGCTTAAGACCAATACAAAAATGAGGCTGAAGTGACCAAATTTTCCATTAGTTTTTCCCTCCCTTTCCTGATCTTTACCCAAGAAATTTCTATGCTAAATTGGTCTTTCTTAGAAATAACTTCTCCAGATGGAGGGGGAGATGCTGTGCAGTGATGGTTGGCTGACCTGGTGACACAAAGAGAGTCAATCCAAAGGATGGAGCTGGGTGAAAGGGAGGTTTTCCTTCCCCATTGTCCAGCTGGAAGGGATTAATTGATGCTGCCATTTTGCCAGGGGGTTGGAGAAGATGTTCTTCATGGCTAATCCTTGATCCAAAGGGGTGTCTGGGACCATGGGGACAGGGTCAAGGCCCCACTTATTGTGCCAGCCCATCAGCAGAGGCCAAGAAAGGCTTGGCCTTCAAGGCAGAAGTTGTACCTGATGGCCCTGTGTTCAGAGGGGCAACATATGTCGGTGGCACCTTTGATGCACAATCTGTTAGAACACTTGCTTGAGGTGCGCGCAGGAAAACAGCCCACACTTGAGCAGATCTGGATGTCCAGAGCCTTATTTCAGCATCACAAAGAGGGCTGGACTCATTCAGGCTGCCCTGGAAGTTCACTCCAGAGCTGGCACTCTTCAGACAAGGGATTCCTGGAGCAAATGACCCTGTATTTTAGTGCTTGCAAAAATGAATGCGCTGTGAATGTGTCGTGTGAATCCTCATAAAAGGCACAGAATGCCTTAAAACCTGAGTCAACAAACACACACACAAGTCTTGATGCAAATGCATCCCGGTCAGACAGGTCTGGATCCCATAACTACAAAGGTGTTTTATTTCCTGGAATTCTGACATCAAAGGGTGGATTTTCAAGACAAATAGCTGCTATTTTCATTTCTCTGGAGAAATCATATGATGTGATTGACAATTAAGATCTGAAAAAGATTTGATGGGCAAAAGATCAGGAAATAAATCTCCCCACACCACCAAATCCAGGGTTGTTATCGAAAGCTATTCATCCCCACTCAGCACTACGAGGATCACAGGAATCTGGGACCTAATTTAGGGGTATTTTTTTTAGTAACACTAACAGAGGACTGAGGAAATTTGGCTTAGTTTTACCTGCTACAATGCTCGGTAGGAGCTAGAGTGAAGGAACAGATATTGAGCTGGATTCCCTGAAGATGGCACAATGGAGACATGGGTTTGCAGCATCCCCCACTGGACTTTTTAACCCGTTGAGGCCAAGAGCCTTTCCTACACAGTGAGCAAACATAGAATCATAGAATCATAGAATAGTTAGGGTTGGAAAGGACCTTAAGCTCATCCAGTTCCAACCCCCCTGCCATGGGCAGGGACACCTCCCGCTAAACCATGCCACCCAAGGCTATGTCCAACCCAGCCTTGAACACCAACAGGGATGTAGCATTCACAACTTCCCTGGGCAACCCATTCCAGTGCCTCACCACCCTTACAGTAAAGAATTTCTCCCTCATATCCAATCTAAACTTCTCCTGTTTAAGTTTGAACTCGTTACCTATCATTATAGTGCCCTGTCATTACAGTCCCTAATGAAAAGTCCCTCCCCAGTGTCCCTATAAACATCATCACCTTCCTCCATCCACATGGAAATGTTACAATAAGGGGTAAAAACAAGTACCGTTTAAGATGCATTGGTAAGTGGCAGTGACAAACGTTACACCATGCGGTTGTTAGCTGTGATGGCAGAGAGGGAGAAGGAGAGACAATAGTCACAGCCACCCCTAAAAATCAGGGGGGTTAACTGAGCCTTGTCTCCACCCGTCTCTGACCACTGGGGAGTCCGGGCTAGATTTGACATTGATTGACCATTTTGTTCAAAAGAAAGAACATTTTATTTCCTGAGTCCATTATATTTGTGCGTCACAACCGCATAGTCCAGCCTCCTCTGGTAACAGGCAAAGGCATATGGTTTTATTTCTCTAGTAAGCCTAATAGTGTGCAAGAGGCAAGGTTCTGATGCTGTGTTGGTTTTCCCCCAAGGGAACTCAAGGGTCCTGAGTCCTGAGGTGTGGCGCAAGCTCAGCCCAAGGCTGGGTTTGGGTCTTCTGTCCTACTTCAGTCCGAGTTTGAAGGCTCTTTGAGAAACAACTTCAAAACACGGACTGAGGGTTAGGAGATCAGGATTGTATTGGAGGAAGTGTGATTGACCCTGATGGTCCTGCTGACTGCTATTAATGCAGGCCTTGGCATTTAATAGGGAGTTAATAGGGAAGGAAATGTGATCTTCTCAGTGCCATGACCAGAAGTAGCTGGGGCAGCCATGTTTTAATCTAACCAAGGGGTCAGATACATTGATTGGGTAGGGGCTGAGAAGTCCTTCCTCTCCCCTACATTATCCCTCCCTCCAGATCAAGCTGCTGTGCTGATGTGCTCTGTCAAGCAAAGGGTGCTCTCCTGATGTACCGTCACCTACTCCATTACTCAGAGCTCTTCTGTGGCCCTTCAAGGTGTCCAGATCCTATAGTGCCACGGGGATGCTAACATTGCTCTACATCCCAGAGATGCTGTCAGTTACATGCTACAGTAACAGCAGTTATCAAAGTACAAGAGGAACTTGGCATCCCTTTGTATTTACTGTTCATGATCTGGACAGAGTTAGACAAAACTACTTTCAGGTGGGAGCCTCTGTCACCGGCTGCACAAGCACGTGGCTTTCTTTTCTCCTTTAACTCCCCCAAAACCTGCCCAAAGACAGCATCGTTATTTCCCAATTGTTCCACTCTCAACCCAGGAAAGCACCTTAAGCACGCGCTTAACTTTCGGTATGTGAGTAAACCCGGCTCTTCTTTGGCAAAGCACTTAAGCACATGCTTAATTTTGAGGTTGTTCTTGAGCACAGTGAAATGTAAGCTGGTGTTTGAGTGCTCTGCTGGAGAGGAGCCAGAGCGCTCAGCACCTCAGTGGCTTCAGCTCCTCAAAGAAAGCTTCAAGCAAGCTGTTAACTTTAAGTACTTGCTTAAGTTTCAGGTGTAATGTGGTATAAAGCCTTAACCTGTGAAGCCGTAAGTGAGTAAAGTGGACAAATGCCAGCCAGAGCTGGTAAAAGAATGAAGAAAAGGTCCCTCATTGTTCTTCATCTTTCTTTTTTGCTGGTATTTTGCTGGTTTTGAAACATTGGCACCTCCCAGTATGACTTTAGAGTAGCCAAAACTGATTCAAAAAGCCCAAAGTTGGTCATGATCTGGAATGTGCCAATTTTCCTACCCACTCGAAGGAAAATGACCTTTCTTATAACTTTGTTATGAAGTCAATATGTACATATGTTGTAGAAAAGGGGTTGTAAATGTTTTTAAAGAAGACACGAATGTGTATGTGCATATATATGCACACACACATATATGCACTGTATATACAGATACATTTCTCTTCCCATAAATCTGAGACACTTGCTTAATAAGGGATGCAACTTTGCAATGGTATGGAGGCAAAAGCCAGCTGCAGAGAGCATTTCAAACAATACCTGTACTCTAAAGGCTTCCTGCCCATTCCTGCACAAGGGCATGCATTAAACATATCCCAGTGTGAAAGCTTGTCTTCTTCGTGGTTTTCAAGCTCCAGTGGTTTGTGAATCATCAAACAACATCTCTGGCTAAGATCTGAACGTTGCCTATGTGAGCACACATGTCAGTAACATTTTATGGAAGGGGGGGGGGAGAATTCCACGTTTTAAGGGGAAAAAAAGAAAGGAGCAGAGGTTTAGGTCTGGTTCTCTTTAAAATATGGCAGCTGTTTGAAAGCTGCCTACAAGTTCAAAATGTTAGAAGCTGGTATTAGGAGCTCAAACCTGGTGTTAACAGAAATGAAGGGATGGATAGCACGACCACATATGTGATACTGATGCAAGAGCCGATGGGAAGTCAAAGAGAGAGTGCTGTTGTAACATACTTGTAAATGATATTTGAGGTCCTCTTCAGTCTTTTGTCCATAGAGGATAACTGCCTGCCATCCCCAGTGTGTGATAAAAGGCTTTCTCCAGATCAAGCTGAGCTGGAGATGCTGGTGAAGACATTGATGAGGGAACAGGGTTGATTTCTCTTGCTTGATGGCCACATGGACGTGGAAGAGAGCTTTTTCTGACCTCCCAACAGAAATGTGAATATTCTATTTTCTCCAAAAGCAAACGAACACAAAGAATGAAGTTGAAACAAAACTTCTGTTTTAATGAATTCTGGTCGATTTTGGATACTTTTCCAAGCCAGGCCACTTTTAACAAGAAAAATAATACTGATGGATGAATGGATATTAACAATGAAATAAAACATTTGACAACTGTCCAAGTAAAACCTTTTCATTTTTACTATGTTAAAGCGCAGCATTTTGACACCTAAGCAAACTTAAACATATATTTTTCTCCTTAAATTCCACTGCCTTGCCAAGATTTAATTCAGCACATGATTCTGCCCTACCCAAAAGGCATCTTTTGGTGGTCGTAACTGTTCTGGCAATTCCTTTCCTACAGCAGTGGGAGAGGAGAGTAATGTCGAGCACTGTAATGTAAAACAAGAGTAATGTAAAAGTGGAAAGTAAAGTAATGCTACCTCTTGTAGCATTTGTTTCCACAGAGATGTGACCTATATGACAGGATGCGGCTGCACTAAAGGCATCTCCTTTGAAGATGTGTCTACTATCCTTGTAGAAGCATGGAGTTGGTCCATAGCACCAGCAAACCGGTGCCAACTTATTCATTCAAGTCTCCATCTCCCATGAGTTTCCCAAATACCCAGTTTCCCAGGGAAGAGGGAGTGTTTTGTACATATGTTTGCTCTTAACCCCTCTTTTGGTAGGAACCCATCAGAGGAAGGGGTTAATACGCCTGCAAAACAGCCAAGGGAAACGGGAGAGCCAGGAAGCCCAGGTCTTCGCTGGTGTCTGTCATTGCAGAGTCTGTCTTTCAAAGCCTATATAAATAAACTCCCTAGTAAACTCAGCAGTTTTGTCATCATAAAGGCTGGCAGCCTTTCCTGGCAATAAAATAAACCCTAATCATTCCTTCAAATAAAACACAAATAGCAGCAATGCCTTCACAGGAGGCTCTGGCTGCATTGGCTTCTCCCCCCACCCCCAGCTCCTCCAGCCACCCCACCATGTGCGTGCCATGCCAGCCCATGATGGATGGAGGAATGCAGGGGCACACTGCTGCTAAATGCCTAAAAGGAAACAGACCCAAGGTCTGCAACGTAAATCAGGAAAGGGCAAGGAGCTCAAACGAAATAAGAAACCACTCTGATCCTCCTGCTGCACAGCTCAACCAGAGCAGAAATACTCCTGTTCCCTCCACGAATCCCAAGGATGCAGCTTTCCTTCCCTTCCTCATGCACACCTATTGCCTTTCCAGCTCTCTTTTCCTATGGAACAAAGAAGATATGATTCTCTATCTCAGGAGAAGCCCGCTCTTGCCATTTTCTCTCTGTGGCGTGGCTGATCGAAACCTCTGCTTCACAAAGAATATGTTCCATGGACAACCAGCAAAAGGGGAAACCTTGAGTCAAAAATTTATGCCTACAGGAAAAGGGATGCCCCATCCCTTTTCCTATAGGAAGTTAACCAGAAAGCAAGGAAATGGGAGCAGAAAGGGTTGCAAAAGTGTAAAAGAAAGAAAGAAAAGTGAGGTGAAACTTGTTGTGTGCTAGTTTATGGCCATTCCTCTTCATCCTGTTGCTGGGCACCACCGAAAAGAGTCTGGCATCATCCTCCTTGCACCCAAGTTTGAGCTATTTATATGAATGAATATAAATGCCTTTCTCTTTTGAGCCTTGCTCTGCAAGATGCATCAGAGAGCAAAAAAGGAAGATGGAAGTGGCAAAAGAAGCTGAAACTATCCATTTTTAACAACTTTTTATCTGGCATGTTGTTTGTTTGATTAGGAAATAGATAATGGGGTTTATAGAGATGCAGATTGGAGGACATCAGTTCGCATCCTGCTCTAGCACAGATTCACTTGGTCCCAAAGGGGTGTGCCTGATCCCTTTTCAATACTAACCCTTCCTTCTGTGTGTCGACTATTCAGCTGACTAGCAGCTCACAGCACACACTTGTGCATTACCTCCCTGGTCTCCCAGCTCAACTGCATCTACACTGCAGCATACATGGCAGCTACAACTGCTGTTGAACAGCAACGACTCGAACACACTCGATAGGCATCGCGGCATGGGGTGCTCAGTGACGCCAAAGAGCACTGTTTGGTTGTGCATCCATTTCAAAAACAAGCACAATATGGTCCAGTTTTAGTCATCTGTAAAATAGAGCTGCTGGCTCCTGTCCTAGCGCGGCGTCAGCCTCTCCAGATGATGAAAGAATGTCACTTGGGCCGGGTCTTTGGCACAGTCCATCTCCCTCTGCATTAGATCTAGGCAACAGAAGTTTTGCCAAGTGTTTTGTGTTCAGTGGAGGGGGGGGGGAGGGTTGCAATGAAAATACCCAGTTCTGGAAACTTCAGCACGTTTTGCAGAAGTTGTGCAGGAGTTTCACTGAGCAGCTCAGTAACATTGAGAAATGTTGCCCAAAACTCTGAGGAATGGGTTTCTTCTGACATATAGTCACTAATAAGACATCAGAGCAGCTTCCAGTGCCTAAAGGGGCTACAAGAGAGGGGCTTGGAGCAACCTGCTCTAGTGGAAGGTGTCCCTGCCTTGGAACTGGATGAGCTCTAAGGTCCCTTCCAACCCAAACCAGTCTGGGATTCTGTGATTCTATGACTCTAAGACACTTGCCTTCAAGGCAGCCACAGTAGCCACTGACTCGCTGGCTACTGCCTAATCCCAGCACAGTTCTCCCAGTTCAACAAACTCATCCCACTGTGGAAACCACATGACACAGCAAGGCCATGGTTGTGTTTCCTGCGGGAGCATTATCCCACTAGAATAACATCCGCAGAGAACAAAGGCTAAAAGCCTGGGCAAAGCTTAACGCTGGAAAAAAAGGAGTCCAAAAAGCGAAGGGAAAATGCCTTCAAAAATCCTGTGGCATGGCTAATGAAAAATAAACATCCATTTTGCATCTGCAGGGAAAGGGAAAGAAAATGAAGTCAAAGAGCAAGGTTCTTCTATTCTAGGAATTCTCTCCATTGAAGACTGTCAAATACTGCCTGCCAACACTTGGGAGAATGACAACAGCATCTTTAAGTGCAATGAATCAAAGCCCCAGAGTCAAGTTTTATGGAACCCAAACTGCTATTCTTAGAAATCATCCCCAATCAAATAATAAACAAGTCATCAGGAAAAGAATCCTTCAAACTTGCAGAGGAGATCAACTCTCATCTGAGTGGAAACAAAACCTCAAATGAGCCACATCGTCATTC
Organism: Ara ararauna; assembly: GCA_028858755.1. NCBI lineage: Eukaryota > Metazoa > Chordata > Aves > Psittaciformes > Psittacidae > Ara > Ara ararauna. The sequence continues at coordinate 7,045,472 of CM054381.1, forward strand.
CCACCCTTCCCTAATTGCAGTCTTGTTCAAGGGCAGGACCAAGCGGCTGGAAGGCTGCAGAACTGAGTGTAGGAGATGGCGTTTTAAGAAGATAAAAAAGTATAAAATAATACCTTTTCCTTTGTGACAGGCTCCAGAGATGATGCTTTGCCAAGGTCTCGGAGAGCAGCAGGAAGGATGGGCAGGATCATCAAACAGGACACCAAACAAAGATGTCAAAAGTGCAATATAGAGATAGGGACAACCTGAAATCAGGAACCAGACTGTATTTGGAAGTGATTAAGGGAGTGCTCTACAATGTCTTAGGTCAGGAGCAAAAACCTCTCTGGTTGAGCAGGCAGAGGCATAGAGATACAGCTCTTGATGCAGGTGAGATACCCGAACACAGGGAAGCTCTCAGCCAGGTTTGGTGGCTTCTTCAACACAGGACATCTACAAACAGAGATTTGACATTTTATCCCTTGAAATGAGTAAAACATGAGATAAGATTTTAATGCCAGAGCTACCGAGTGAAAACATTACCTGTATCTATCCAAAATAGCTGCTTTTAATGAACAGCAGATGCCCATGCACTTCCACCACGTGAGAAAACACAAAGCAGATTGCCCTCAGCCTTGGAGGACTCCAGTCCTCCTTTTCCAGCCCTGGTGTTGATGCATGTGGGGTAAGCATGTCAGCGAGGGGCAGCTCGCTGTCTTAGCTATGGTGGGATTCATGTTGCACATAGACTTGCCTCAACTTGCTCTTTTCTATGGGAACAAAAGCATCTTGGGATGGTCTCACCGCCAAAGCAGGGAGGAGACTGTGTGGATGAGAGGCCTTGGAATGATCTCTGCCACATATGTGTTGGTGGGAGAAAAAGGGATATTCATAGGCTGAAAGGTGAAGATGCTCTTTAGGAAGTATCACTGTGAATTTACCTCTCTGGAGCTGCTTCAAATGTGAGTGTTCATGGAACAAGGTTTTCTGCAGTGAAAACCTTCATTTCACACAAAATATTCCCAGAGAAAAAGGCAAAAATCAAACAAATTTGTATTCTTTATAAATAAAACCAAAACAAGCTGCTTGGATGAGTCCCTAAAAATTCCCACCGCAGCAGCATCGGGAAAAGCAAAAAAGCCTGGAAAACCAATTCACCCCAAATGGGCATGAAGAGGCCTCTGTTACTTGCAGGTATATTCCGAGGGATTTCTTTTTTGGATCACACAAACACCAACAAAGTCATTAAAAGTCCGTTCTTTGCTTTTATTAGCAATAGCCAGGGCTGGATGATTCAAACCACATTCACTTTGCAGAAGGGAAGTTTTGATCAAAGCGTTTCTCAAATCAGATGAAAGACCATTATAAAATACATTCATGCAATATGAGCCAGGAAGTGGGAATGGTTGTCCAGGAGAAGAGCTGGGAATAGAGCAAGATAAAACCCACCCAAATCCCCACCAAAACCCAAGCTGCTACTACAGATAACCACCTAAACAGCACTACAAAGTAAAGAAACCTTTACAGGGGCTGTGTTTCTTACTTTGTGGCATGAAGAATGTAATTACCGCTTTAAAATAAGGCTGACTCAGTCGAGCTGTGTGATCCTTCGGTGGGATAGAACTAGGATTGCTTTGAATCACTTCAGGTAGGTGACAGCATAGAATCATACAATAGGGCTGGAAAGGACCTTAAGATCATCCATCTAGTTCCAGCATCCCGGGTATGACAAGAGTGGCCATTCTAGCATCCCAGATATGACAAGAATGGCCAAGCATGACACAATCATGTTCTTCAGGATGGGAACTTCCCTGCTCAGGTGCTCTCTATCCACTCTTCTAACATGGGTGGCCATTTGTTGGGGAAGCCTTTTTGACTGGAGTTGCTGGTAAAGGTGAGCTAATGGTCAGAGTGTGCGAAGTTGGAGAAGAAAAGGGCATGGCAGGGGGTTGGAACTGGATGATCTTGAGGTCCTTTCCAACCCTAAGTGTTCTATGATTCTACGATGGGTGAGCAGAACAGAGAGATGCAGAAATAACCCTAAGGAGGTGGATGTTTTCCTGGTGAGAAATCCTGGTGGGAAGCTCAGCTTTGATAGCACAGGGCTGCGCTCAGCCTTGTGTGGTGCATGAAGAGTGCTTCCCTTCAGCATCTGATGGAATTAAGCACAGAAACCTTCACCCCTGTTTATTCTAATAGCCTTTCACCCTTGTTTTGGCAGTCGGGAGGATGCTGAGCTTATCATATATATCCCAGCTCTATGTAGGTCTCGAGTTCTTTCTATCAAAAGGCACTGTGACAGGTTTCTTTGCGTGGACCTATCTGCTCCAGCTTGAAATGCACTCAAGTCTGGCCATGGAGCTTAACACTGCCTAATTCACTCTGTCAAGACAACCAGAAACTGACAAGAACTCGAGGCAATGAGGCTGCTTTGTCTGGGGACGCCTTGGGTATCCCTGCATTTGGGTGCTATCATCTGTCGCATCAGCATTTTAGGGGGTGGTGAAACCACAGTCTGTTTCCCACTGGGACATTGGTGAGGGTTTCCTTGATACCAGCCCCCTCCACCTCCTGCCTTTAGGGCGGTTTGGGATGGCTCCTGCTGGTGGAACGGTATCATCCAGGAGACTATTGCAAAGGCAGGAAGAAAAGTGTGATCTTTTGCTCACAAATACCTCATGTTGTCTCACTGAAAGCTGCTGCAGCTCTGGTGTTCAAATGGCTATGCTGGGGCATAGCAAAGTATTCACTAAGCTGTGATTTGCAGCACCCTATCCATGCATTAAAACTCATCTGTCAAAAAGAAAAGGCTCATATAAATGATGATCTATAAATAGATCATATAAAGGCTCATATAAATGACGATCAGCTATTCCCTGGGACAGCAGTTTCCCACTCTAAATGTAGGACATTTCCCAGCACAACCACCATGGTGGTTCCTGTGTCCAAGGTCAGCTTCTGCACAGATGTCTGTGGTTCCCATCCTGAAGAACCTGATTCCAAAAGAAGTGTCATTTCAAATCGAATGGGCTTATGTCTGGGGCTTTGGGTTGGTTTTGCTTGGAATCTAATTCTTCATTTTAGCTGAATCAGTGACACAATAATGGTCAAAAGAGAACTCCAACCTGAGCAGCTACAACCAGGCTGAGGGCTGAAAACCAACCTGAAAAGAGTCAGCTTTCCTCAGTGACATGAAAGAAGTGTGACATTTCATTATTTGTTGGGAATGCAGATGGAAATCCCAGGGAACGCGTATGTGCTACATGAGTATTTCTAGTTCATGGAAACGTCGTAGCCCTCAAAACGCTGTCTCAAATCATTTCCAAAGAGAAACTGTTTTCCAGTGAGGTGCAGATTTCAGTCAGTTTCAAACAAATCATCTCCTCTCGAGACATCAAATCCAGAAACTGTTCCAGGGAAGTTGTTCCCTTTCTTTTTGAAGCAATCAAAGTAGTGAGATGTTCTCTTCCACTCTTCCATGGTCCCTGCACTGCAAGCTGCTAAGGCAGAAGCCAGCTGCCCAAATGAATGGTTTCTGATTCATTAGGAACCACCGTTCATCAAACCAACCCCAAACGACAGCAATTCCAGGCAGAGTGAACCATTTGGGTATAACTTAAGAGATAAACACTGCCTTGCATTAGCTCTTTGCCTGTCCTTTGCTGGTAGAACCTACTTGTGGGAATCCCCAGCACAGCCTGCACACGGATAGTGATATTCACCACAGCAGAGGTTTCTAGCCTGAAACCTGCGGGTTTTCTCCTACCTGATGTGATATTCAGCTTCTCTTCCAGCACCAGAGACACCTTTACCATGAGATTTACAGTCACAGAAATCCCAGACAGGTTTGGGTTGGAAGGGACCTTAAAGCTCATCCAGTTCCAACCCCCTGCCACGGGCAGGGACACCTTCCACTAGAGCAGCTTGCTCCAAGCCCCTGTGTCCAACCTGGCCTTGAACACTGCCAGGGATGGGGCAGCCACAGCTTCTCTGGGCACCCTGTGCCAGCGCCTCAGCACCCTCACAGGGAAGAGCTTCTGCCTTAGATCTAACCTGAACTTCCCCTGTTTCAGTTTGAACCCATCACCCCTTGTCCTGTCGCTACAGTCCCTGATGAAGAGTCCCTCCCCAGCATCCCCACAGGCCCCCTTCAGATACTGGAAGCTGCTCTGAGGTCTCCACGCAGCTTCTCTTCTCCAGGCTGAGCAGCCCCAGCATTAGTTCTGCTCACTCAGTTCTTTTAATGCCTTTTGACCTGGGGACCTCTATAAGAATCCCCACTCAGCCAAATCCTTTCACCCGAGCTCCCGTGGGCTGCCTGTTAAAGACAGGCTTCCCTCATCTTTAACCCCGCCAGGAAGCACGCAGGCCCTGGGGTAACTTCAGGTTCCTGCAAGTGCTCAAGAGCTTCCTGGTGGCCTGGAGCTTCAAGCCAGCACCCACCCACATTTGTGGTGCCTTTGAACTGCTTATAAATAGATCGCGCTCATGCGGCTGTTTCATGTGCAACCATGGGAGCGAGGGGAAGCGGCTCAGATCTCAGGCACAATGTACAGGCTCTGGTGTCATCCCGGCCATCCATCACTGCCGAAAGCATTATGAAATCCAGAAGAGATTCTGACATGCGATTTGCTCACTCCATCCATGGGGGGAGAGGAGGGCTGGGGAGAAAACCAGGGTGGGTGTTTTTTCTAGGGAAGCGAGCAAGCGAACTGGCAGAATTCCTGCCACAAGGAATGAATTTGCACACACACTTTGATCCCTTTATGATTTTTTTATTTGTGTTAGCCACATCCTCTTCGCTGCACCACTCAGCAAAAGATGCTTTAAATTAGATGAGGCTTGGAAAACACTCTCTTTGTGGCTCCCCCCCCACACCCCTCATCCCCAGCCTTGCCTGCCCCCAAGGCTTAGCATTGGTCTGGTAGCCAGAGCTCTGCCTAACATGAAACTGGCACAAACGAAAAGGCGGATAAATAAACGTCCAGGAATCTTGTTTGTCAGATTTAATCCATCACGTTTCCCAAGCAGCCTGGTCAAAAACTTCTGCAGCAGTGTTTACATCATCCTGACTGAAAGCTACATCCGTGCATATAAATACCATTCCTGGATGGAGCTCCAGTTTCACATGAAGGCAGTTATCGTCCCGACTGCCCTCAGACACTGACAAAAGGAAGCAACCTGCCCTCATCCTGCCCAATCCAGCCTCCAGCACTTGTCCACTCTTTATTTCCCTTCCATTTCTGGTGAATGCTGACCAGTTGTGGGATTTTCTGCTATCCACAATGGGTGATGAGCAACTGGAATTCGTGAGAGCATGAGGAGATGGTTAATCACCATGCTAATGAAAGTGACACAGTGCATGCACTTAGACATGCAACCTGGTTGGGTTTTGCATCACCAGGAGCCACTTTTCTAGTAGTGTGCACTGGGGATGGGAGCAGCAACCCTACTTTGAGGTGGGGAAAACCACCAGCAACACACGTCAAAGCCAGGGCAAATGAGAGATGTTTTCCATTTTAGTGACTGGAAGAGGAAAATAACTTTCAGCGTGAGATCAAGGAGTAGGAGATGGTCACTGACCCTATATAAAGGCAATCGAGGGCATGTGATCATGCCTGATAATGCTGAGGGTGGTGAGGCTTGGAGCAAGCTGCTCTAGTGGAAGGTGTCCCTGCCCATGGCAGGGGGTTGAAGCTGGATGAGCTTTAAGATCCCTTCCAACCCAAACTAGGCTGGGATTCTATGGTTCTGTGGTGGTGAAGTTTAGAACAGACCATAGAGAGTCTGACATCCCCACGTGCCATGGGCCACCAAACACGTTCCTTCAACAGACAGAGTCTAAGAATCTAAGATTAAGTCAACAGATAAAGCTAAGTGACTAAATAAAACAAAAGGCAAAGGAAACTCAAACCTGGTGCATCTTGTCTCCTCAAAAATGATGCTTTCTCTTTATTTCATGGGCTCCTCCTGCTAAAGGAAAACCAAACCAAACTGTACTTCTCCATTCTCACCTTCCCCATTCCCCAGCGTTTTTCCATGGCAAAAATTATTCATCACATGGATACAAATCATCCTTGTAAACCGCATTTTTTGTGGTAAATGGTTTCATCACACAATGTCATGCTATGTTGCCTCATCCCACTGATCTACATCTATTTCTATAACTTAGACGTACTTTGCCCACTCAACTCCCCTTACAGAGTGAAGGGGATATTACAATGCACTTGGACACTACCACACAGTTCAATCACTTCATTTTGTAAGCCTCATCCTGCTTTGGTGCCAGGATGTTTAATCACATGGATTGCCAGTATTATCCAGAGGTTGGATTTTGCAAATGGATTGGAGACAGACATCTTAGCATTGAAAGAAACAGGCTCTGACTTGGGCATTCCCTTGGGTTTGGGATGGTTTTTGAGCTCTTAGCATTGAAAACCTCCAGCCCAAAAGGAAACAGCACCTGTTTTATCCAGCACAGACATTTCCCAGGTGCCTCTGAACACGCCTTGGAATGAAACGAAGGCTGTCGGATGATGCAGCACAGATAAATCAGTTTTACCTATCAGAAAACACCCACCTCCTTCGTTATAAGCGCTGTTAGCATCCCCACTTCTGAAGCGAGGACCATGCAGAGGACTAAGGCAGCGCTACCTCAGGTATAGCAAACCCTATAACCTTTTATCCAATGTTTTTAATCCCATTAAAGAGAAAACAAGCGGCTGTAAACCTACTTTTCCCCTTCCTCCTTCACCTCTTGCCTTACTCCAAAGCAGGAGCTGCTTCTGGCCTCCAGATGTCAAAGCCACAAGCTCTTCCCCTTCTGCTATTTTTGCCACGCGCTTTGATCTCTTGTAACGGCTCCTTAGGGAAGCAGGGGGAGGCGCAGGGGGATGTGGATGCCCCCTCCAAGCCCATAGGGCTTTGCTCCCTTGCTTGCCTTTGTCCTTCCTATGGATGGGAGGGAAATGCACCCAAAAGGTGGGGTGCAAAACAGGGAGTGAGGTGGGGGAACGGCAGTGGGAAGGGGTAGGCAGTAGGGCTGGGAGAAGGCAAAGAGAGAAAGGAGATGGGAAGGAAGGGTGGGCAGGGCTGAGCAGAAGAAGGGCTGGAGGGCACCTGCCTGTGGACTCTGAGTTGGAATGGGTCTTGTGTGGGGTGGGAAGGAGTTTTTCCCTTATGGCACATAGCTCTGAGACAAAGTGGGATGCAGGACCTGATAGCAAGACCATCTCGAGCCATGGGGGCAGTGCAGAAGACAGCACTCAATAGCCACCGCCTGCCTTCCCTCCACCCTAAAGAAACCTCACCTGCTTCAGGGACATCTGATCGCCCTGGACTTTCCTTTTCACTGTACTGAGGGTTGAACACTAGCATTAAAGACAGTGGAATGCGCTATATATAGCAGTGTAAGCACGGTGACACATGAATCACTCGCTACCGGAGGGGTGCCTGACCTCCTGGCATCCCCAAAAGAGATGGGATTCCCTTTCAAAGGCAGCTGAGTCATGCCCAGAGCAGCGTCTGTGTTATAATTCGCTGCATGATCAATGGACTGCATCGCCCCATAGTGTCTTAGATCAACCAACACCTCAAAACCCACCCTCTCTCCGCTAAAGACATAAAAAATAGATCTTTTTCATGCAAAACCACACAAGGAAAATGAAATTATACTATCAGTGGGACTCATTCCTGGAGCAAAGGAAGCAATAGTACAGCTAGAGAGTTAATGTCCAGTTCAAGAGTCATGAGTATCTTCTTTCTTCTTCCCTGCCAATGTCTTATTGCTGTGGTGGGTGACATAAGAAAGCTTTCCTAGCACAGCTTAGCTTACCTTGAGAGACTCACTCAACAACTCCAGGCTGGTAACAGCGCTGAGAGGACTCATGTGATGCTTTTACTGCCAAAGAAGAAGACAAAGATACAAATTGGTGGTTTTAAAACCCTACAGGGACAGGGTGAAGCAGAAACGAAATTGATGTTTGTGACCAAAGCAAATCGCATCAGGTATTTGCCCAGTCTCTGCATCCTGCTGAGAGCTTGGGGTGAAGAAACATTCAGGGCATATTGCATGGACAGAGGTAGGCAATGAGAGTGTAACTCACACAGACAAGCTGCCATAGGCAAAGTGCTGGTGAGTGCAACTCCTGGTGCTTTTTGCTCTGGTTTCCCAATAGGAATTACAATAGAGGCTTCATTTGCTATGGGTGCGCAAAGACAGTTGAAAAGCACATCTTTCATAGGGCCACCTTTGCCCCTTTACCTTCCAAACAGATCACTGCATTTTAACAGCCAATATCCCCACTAAGGGTGCTCCAGAACAAACTTCTTTACTGTGGACTACTCACTTTTGGGGCCAGTGAACAAAACTGCAAGTTCACCTAAGGAGCAGCAAACTGAAGGCCTCCTGTGTCACCCTTGCATTGTCCAGGGCACCTGAGATTGAAGAAGCGACTTCAGAGCTTTAAGTTAACAGGAATGAATACAAAACCTCAGGTGGGCTCTCTGCTTCAAGCAGACCTTATTGAAAGCTTCATTTCTTGCCTAAGGAGGGGCAGTACCCTGGGATAACACTGCTTCTTTGCCAGGTGATGGATATTACAGTGCGATGCCCCCTGGCTGCAAAGGGGCTCTCAGCAGCAGCAGCTCACCAAGCACTTCCTCAAAACCTAGCTCCATCAGCTCTGTCTGAGCCTCTTAATCCAAACCAGATGTGCCAGCAGAGATCCTGGCACAGGCCAGCTGCCATTCCCCTCTCGTGGCCAGACACACCTCTTCCAGGCACTGGGAATGCCTCATGCCTGCACATCTGGGCATCCTTGGTGGCCTCATGTAGCCCAGGCAGGCTGTGCATCAGCGTGGCAGAGGGTTGCTGAGGTGTCCTGAAGCCTGGTTACAACCATTTTGCAGGTGACAAAGGCAAACAGCAACAGCGAGCTTGGGAGTTACACTTGATGAGCTTTAAGGTCCCTTCCAACCAACCCTATGGCTCTGTGAAACCCAAGCCAGAGCAGATTTTGGCTGCAGAGAACTAAGGTGATTTAGAAGGTAAACCACTTGAGTTTGTGTTGGATTCCCCTTTCCTCTGCTCCCCAGCACCCACCCGGCCGCCTGTTTTCCCCCAGCCATCCCTTACTCCCAGCTACCATCACCTCATCGCTCACTGTGGCACCGCTCAGGGTGACGACAGGCACGCTTCACACGTGCCGAGGGGCTGCACATCAGAGCCCTCCTTGGCCACCTCCACGACCCTGCAGGAGCTCCCCTTCGCCTGGAGGGCAAGAGACCGCACATGGGGATGCTCCATCCTCCCAGGCACCCACCACCTACCTTCCCCTGGGCATTCTGGGGTCACCACGGTGGTGTAAAGTGGCTAAACCCAGTGTCAGCAATGTGCAAGCAGGTGTTTCCTATCCATACATACATGCACATACGCATATACATATAGCCCTGATGTGGCACTGCAACGCCTCGCTGTTTTCTGTTGAACAGCTTCAGTTTTGCCCCCAGGGCACTTGCGAAAACAAGGCCATGATACACATTACAGATACCACAACAGAAATCTCCTCTCCTGCAAATACACTGACTCTTTCCCTTGTAAACATATCAAGTGGAGATCAAAATTCCCTCTGTCCAAATGAATTCCCGCATCTCCGCTAGCCGCATATTTATGGCTGTTTAGTATTCCCAATTTAGGCATTGGCAGAAACAAAGAAGCAGTGAGTATAAGAACACATATGCTGAGAAATGCAGTGCTGAAGGGTATCCCACCCTTCATTTAAATAGTAGAACTAAAATATCTCGTGTATGGGTGTGTGTACACACATATGCACATATGTCATGGCACTTAAGCAAACACTACATCCGCAGACCACTGAGCATTTGCTTCTCCTACGATCACATTTGGAAAAGTGCTAATGCCTTATGGGAAATGTGGAATAAAATGTAAATATGTTGTTCCAAAGCAACACAGCTTACCACTGCGCTTCCCTGCCTCGATCCTCCCTCACGGCAAACAGCAAGTAATGCACTCAGAGCTTCTGCTTCCTCCATGTAGGAATTAGCCCTTTGTCCCGTTGAAACAGCCGAACTGGGAGCAGGTTTTTCCCAGGTATGTTTTTAATGCTTTACAAATCATCAGTTCCTATTGCCTGCCTGTTGGGGAAACAAATCTATCCAAGACAATTGCCAGGGAAACCTTATAACCTTCTAACAGTCTTCCGATAGCTAAAGGGGCTACAAGAAAGCTGAAGAGGGGCTTTGGACAAGGGACAGGACAAAGGGAATGGCTTTAACCTGCCAGAGGGGAGACTGAGATGAGCTCTTAGGCAGAAGCTCTTCCCTGTGAGGGTGCTGAGACGCTGGCACAGGGTGCCCAGAGAAGCTGTGGCTGCCCCATCCCTGGCAGCGTCCAAGGCCAGGTTGGACACAGGGGCTTGGAGCAAGCTGCTCTAGTGGAAGGTGGTCCTGGATGAGCCCTGCTGCTGGTGTATGGGATAGCACTCTCCAGTGGGAAGGGTTTGATGACCACAGCCATGCAGTACTGCCTCTGGGCTCCTTACTAGCTGCCTCTGCCCAGTGGGCTTAGCTTAAGCAAGGTGTTTGCACAGGAGCACACAAGGAGATAGAGACAGATGACCAAATCAAAGACGACTCAGTGTATACATCTGCCTTAGACTCACTTTTTGCCGGTGATCCCTGTTCTCTTTAGATGGAGACAGCACCATGTGGTTGCTTGCCACAGCCTTCAGAGTCCGCATTGATGGGAAGGGTGGCTTTTCCTGGACAGCCAGCAATCTCTCAGGATGAGGGAACTCTCAGGCTATAGAGGGTTAAAAGGCATGGGGGGAATATGTGCTCTGAGGATGAATTTATGAACCTTAATAAAGCTGCTGGGGGAGGAAAGATAATCAGGGCAAACTGAAAACTGCTTCAGCACTTGCATTCCTCCACCTCCTGTCCTAGAGGCAGGCAGACATTCCCCCTCCTGCCCTGCCAAGAAAAGGAATGGCTGTAAAACTGCTGATATCATTTTCAGTTCCTCCCCTCACTATGAATCTGCAAACCTCATCCCTGCTTCCCTCTCCAAGAGTAGGGAACGGTTCGCGTTAAATGAGCGTGGAAGTTGGAAAGCCTGGAATTGGAATCATTTCCCTGCTGGTCTTCCAGGGGCTCTGTCAAAGGGGAAAAGCCCCCAGGCACAACCGGAGAACAAGAGCTCCTGCCAGAGCTTCTTCCACTTACACCTCCCAGTGCTTCACCTCATGGGGTCTGCTTTAGCACTTAGGTGGTGGGGCAGAGCCAGGGAGAAGGTTGGTTTTCTCTCCTTCAGCTTTTGTAGATGGAAGATGGCAGCACTTTTTGAGCACAACCCTTACGTTTGCACCTTCCAGGCTTGAATATGCCTGAAGATAGGATTGGGAAGCCCAGAGGAACCAAAGGATGCTAAGTACAGTTATGCTTCAAAAGGCAGACAAAGGCTTTCAAGAAGCAAGCGTGAGGAGAAAGGGATGACACGAGGAAGAGGGATGCACAGGGGGATGCATGGCACCTACAGAAATCCTTGAAGGAGGCTTGGTCTGTGCTATCTTTGCAAGGTCTGTTCCCCTGATCACACACATAAACTGAGCTGATTCAAAGGGCAGTGCAGCTACAGAGATAGAATCATAGACTGGTTTGGGTCGGAAAGGACCTTAAGATCTTACGACAGCCCTTCCCCTGTCTTGGCAGGGCTCCACGGTCTCCTCGCACTGACACAAGGAGCCTGCAGCAGAGGTGTGTGTAGGACCCAGGCTTCATAAGCACAACTCTGCCTGTTAAGCACCAAACCAGCCTTCTCTCCAGATGAATAGGAGGCAATTCCAGCACTCTGGCAAAACTGCTTGGAGAGAGGCAACAGAGCCCCAAGGCTACCCCTAAATCTGTCACATAACACGTCCTCCTTCCCTTAGCACTCACATATTGATATTGTTGGGGGAAAGAAACCAAAAGCAGCCCTGGCTGTCCCTGTAGGTCCCAGAGGAAATGGTTTTATAGGACTCTGGTGGATGCAGAAAATAACTTCCACTTAACGGCAGGCGCTGGCTCAGCATTTGCTGGCCCGAGACAGATCAAACACTTCAGTGCAATTCCCAAGTTATTGGTCCTCCAGCTCAGAGGTTCCCAGCCAAATCTTTATCCTCTGCCTCCAAAACCTGGTTCTACTTTATACTCGGGAATAATATGCCTAAAACCACGTATTTATGACTGAGCAATACTTTCCTCACCTCTGCAAAAGCCCAGCACCCGGCTGGAGTCCAGGACACAACAGCATCTCTTGCAAAGGTGCAGAGCATTTGTGCCCAGACCCCACAAGCACTTTGGGGTGCTTGAAATTGAAACGGACATCGCGTCTCTGAACGCACACTGCAGAGCTTTAGGAACAGCACCCAAGATGAGAAGAGCACATTAACCTTGGTGGCAAAAACCTTCACACTTTGGGAAAGGCCACGTGCAGCCCAGAAGGAGGAAAATGGCACGAGGAAATGGGAAATTCACCCAGAGGGAGCTGCGTTACCAGCACCAGCTGGCTCCGCTCATGCTTTGGTAAAGTCCCATTTTCTCTCCAAAAGAGAAGCTTTACTTTTTTCTCTCCCCCACTCCTTCCCTGCCCTTTTCCTCTGTCATAGTTCTGGCAGGGCGTAAAGGGGAACAGATGTAGCAGACAGAAATGATGGATGAAAGAAGAGAGAAACAGAGGAGGGTAAGAAACCACTCAGCTTCACCAATGCATCCACCCCTGATTATATCCCTATGCTAAGCTGTCCTCTCCGCCTTCCATCCCCATCCAATGCACACACCTCACAGTGTTAAGGGGTGCAGAGTACACGCAAAGCCTGTGCCGAAGGGTGAAGGGTTCCCATTATAAAGCCGAGCTCATGTGTTCAATTAAGGAAATGAAGAGGAACCAATTCATTACTTATTTCGTGCTAAATTGCTCTTTCCAGCCAATGCCTAGAGAAGCTTTGGAGAAGTCGTTGGTCTTGGTTGTCCCAAGAAACATAATCAGCCTCCCAAACTGACACGGCCATTTGTCAAACCCAAGGGAGTGAGAGTTCAGGAATACATCAGTTTTATGCTGATTGCCTGTAGGAGAAAAGAAGTAAATTATGTCAATATCTTCCAATGTGAGGCTTGAAAAATGTCTGATTTTCTATTGTCAGAATCACATTAAAGCCAACAGAATCAGAATTAAGGCACATTCAATCACCTGTTAGAGCACCTCCTGCCTACCACCAGGCTGTTGGCAAGCTGCAAGAAGGGGACTGCCCCATGCAGGGGGATGAGCCAGGAACCAAGGGGGATCCTGGTGCAGGTGTGTCCACACTGACAGCATGTCATACACAGGAGGGTCCACCAGCAGCCCCAGACAAGGCAAAGGGATGGCCCACACCAGAACCCAGCCAGGGGTCCAGCCTGATCTCTGCCTGAGCACATCTATGGTGCAGACCTTGGTGACAGGCACCTTGTGTCCAGCTCCTCCACGACCCTGGCACATGCAAAGGCATGAGACAGGCTTTCTCTGCACTGAGCCTCATTACCTTGCTCGTGGATGAAAGCTTCCTGCATCCAGCTGCCATCTATCTGCATCCCTCCCACAGAGCCAGCAGAGTTTATTGTTTTTAACCTACTGGTGGATAGTAAGACAGATGTCCACGCTGGGCCTTATTTTGAATAGAATTAAACTAGAAACAAATGTATAGGACGGGATGAATGGATGTGAAGTATGAATGCTCCAGCATGTCTGACTGAAGCAAGAAAGAGCTGCTGGCTCCCATTTTATCTTTTTGAGGTAGATGCTTTTTAGCTGGGAAATGGAATTACCCCAGAAAAGAGGGGGCCCTGGAAGCAAGACATGATTCCTGTAGGGAAAAGTGAGAAAACATAGCTGAAAGCATACAAAACACAAGAAGAGAGGTGGTTGCCTCCTAGCATGGTCCTCTGGGGTGGGTTGAAGCATTCAGATGGGGAACAGGAGAACAGGACAACCCTCTGAGTTAATTCTGGAGGAAGAACATGCTCTTGGATGCCTTTGAAAGGCCAAAGGAGCATTCCTGAGGTGGTGCTTGATCAGAGCCCAGAACCACCTAGGGAAAGAAGAGGAAGAAAACAAACCAGGGGCACGAAGCATAGCAGCAGAGGAAGGTAGGGCGGAGATGAAAGGAGAAGGGCAGGTTCAGAGAGCCACTGAGCTGCCTCTGGAGCCAAGGAGCGAACCTGTTGGGTCCTGTTGGGTCTCCCTCCACCATCCCAGCACACGTGTGCGTGTTTGCACAGCTGACTGTCGCTGACCCCGGCTGCTTGGAGCCGTTGGTGGGCTAAAGCGATGCTGGTTCCTTGCTGCCTGGGATGCTCCTGGGGCATCACCAGGGCAGCCCCAAGCCTGTGTGTGGTCAGGGCGCTGCCTTCCCTCCCAGAGCAAGAGATTACAGAGAGCACAGCTGAGGAACAAGAAGTGCACCAGAAGGAAGCAAAACGGGAAGTGAGGAATGCAGCGCTGCAGCTGCCTGGGGCACCAGCACTAATCAATACAGTCTACTTTACTTCTTTAAAGCAGACATCAGTGATGCAGCTGTATTTAATACCTGTCCCAGGAGTCTACGCTTTCTGCGGCTGAAAAAGACAATCAGATCACCTCAGCCTACCCCAGGCTAGCAAAAGTAGGACAGAGGCAAGGCATCATGCCACAGGAATGAAGGGTTCGTCACCCTATCCATCACCTCTTCATCAGGGACTACAGCAACAGGACAAGAGTGATGGGTTTAAACTGAAACATGGGAAGTTCAGGTTGGAGATAAGGAAGAAGTGAGTGGAAGGTGGCAGGGGGTTGGAACTGGATGAGCTTTAAGGTCCTTTCTGACCCAAATCATTCTATGATTCTGGGATCTCTTGCATACAGGACCGGGGACTGCCATTGCAGGAGAAACATCTGATACTGGCATGTGTCTTCATCTCTTCCCAGCTTTCCTATCAGCTTTTGATTGCCTGGGGGTTTTGATCAGGATGTGTTGCTAGTATTTAAGCCACTGTTCAGAGAAGAGCAGAGTCCAGGCATCACCTTTTTACCAGCTACTGTGAAAATCGCAATCTCAGCCTCCACTTCGGAGCTGATGGGTCCAAATCTCAGCCGCATTCATTCACTACTGCTTATTTTATTGGCAGGAACCGATGCAGCAAAGCAGGACGTGCTGGAGGACTCCAAACATCATTAAACAGCCCTGCGGACCAGTGTTACCTCCTGAGTTCAGAAAAGAGCCAAACTCAGGAGGTCACAGTGTCACCCGCAGTGAGGTCCCGTCTGAAACTCCTCTTGTTGTTTGAATTTCCCTTAGCATATTACCCTGCCCCGAGAGCTTTACTTCACTTGTTAGGTTTGGCATCTCTTTTTGCACTATTTGAGTGCACTATTCTAGAATATGTTTCTGATTTTGGCTATCTTCATCATCATCTTCTAATTATTCATATTTTCCTTCCAGTCACTGGACTCATTCCCATGCTGGCTGCAAGGCTTCAGCACCAATAGCCATTTAATTCAATCTTCCTCTCTTTCAGGAGCACCTTCTCATAACACTGCCCTAGTACTGCTGTAAATCCATGGAAAATGCAAACTTGGAGAAGCAGGAGTTTTGACTTATGGGAAGCACCTCGAAATACATCCCTGCGTATGCTTTTTGTACCATAAATGCTTTATCTTTCTCTTCCATGAAACAGAAGGTCCCCCATAACATGTCCCTGATGGGACACAGGGCGATCCCCAGAAACTCAGAAGGCTAAAAACCCAGTTTATCTCTCTGGAAAGCTGGAATCTGGTAGCCTGCTCCAGTGGGATAGAGCAGAAGGGATCTCCTGATCTGAATAAGACTCCCCCCATTTTGGACCAGCCAAGGATTTACCTCTGCAGCCCCAGGAACCAAGAGAAGCATGGAGATCCCAGCAAAGAAAGAATGAGAAGGGATGTGCCCACCAGAACAAGAGAAGATAAGAAAAGGCTGGAAGAAGAAATAGGCTTTCCTGAGCTTGACACATATTCCACATTCCTTCCTTTTCCCTTCGGGATTGAACTCAACATGACCCAGAAAATGCATCATGTGAAAATCCACTGTCTCCTACTGTTAGGAAAGAAACAACACCTAAGAAGCAGCAGGCTTAGCTGAAATGGTGGATGTCTCATTTGGTCTCCCTGTGCCTTACAATGCAAGGATGAGGTTCCTCATACCCTCAGGCCCTTGCTGTACTTGGTGCTCAGGCTCCACCCAAACCCCATGAGGCTCTCTCAGGACAATGGCACTCAGTCCCTCCATTGCATGAGGAACGTCTGCCTGGATGTCTGCATCCACCATGACTTCAGTGCCATATAACTTGGGTCAGGAGCATGGAGCAGGGAGGACATCACTGCTGGCCCTTGTATGGACAAAATACAGTGCAGCAGAGAGACAGAAAGAGAAGTTCTGAGTCCCACCTCAGGATGGGTCCCAACCTTAGGATGCAGCTGGCTAGAAACCCCACTCTGAGAGAGAAAGGACCTGCACAGACAAAGAAGGGGGGGGGGGGGGGGAGAGACTCCTGCAGGCAAATGCAATACTCATTTCAAGTCAACTACATCCAAAATCCGCCATGTGCTCTAGCAAGCAATGGGAAAATTCACAGCTGAGCAGCCAAGCAAGTAGAGGTAAACCTCAGGATAAATATAACAGTCTCCCACCCCACCTCTACACTTCCATCAACCAACTCATAGAGTGGTTAGCGTTGGAAAGGACCTTAAGAGCATCTGGTTTGAAACTAGGTAATCTTAACCTTCACTAGTTCCTAAATGACCTTAGTTAGGACATAAATAAACCTTTTTTCTTGTAAGATGGCATTACTGTGTCTCCTCCCCTTCACCCTCGAGGAGACGGCTCTCACAGAGGCTGAGCAACACTCCCAACGTACATCGCTCTCACCAACACCAGAACTCACCATCTTCCCTTCTAAACCTTGAGCCGCTTCTCTGAACGGAAAAATAAGGCACTTGCCAAGTGGAAGAAGTACCAAAGGAGCAAAGTGAGGTGTTATTCCCAACAGGAGAGTACTTCAGAGCAGGCGGAAGCAAGGGATGCTGTTAGGGAAGGTAGCTGATGGGGACGCAGACAAAAGCTTCCCAAAGAATCTGCCTTAGCGGCTTTTCCCACAGGATTACACAACTCAGCACAATAAAACCAAGGAAATATCACAGCTTGCCTTCAGGCACCCCCCTCCCTGCACCCTTCCTGACGATATGTTAAGGCATCACTGAGTTTTCCAATAGTAAACCAAGGGAAAGCTTCATTTGGACACCTGGGGGTCCAACATAAGGCATGTTGAAAGCAAAAGGAAAGCTCTTGCATATGGGCAGCCTGTTCCGGTAACAATAACAGAATGACCAAGGCTGCCAGTGGATAGGACATACTTTGTGTTGACCACTAGAAGCCCTAGTACCCACGTAGTAGTAGAGAACAAATGGAGAGAATTCATAGTGTCATAGGCTGAACTTGGAACTGAGCTTCAACATGGTTTCAACCACATGCAATTAGCCCAATTAAAGGATTTTTGCCTTTTCAGGGCCTGGTTAAGTCCTGCCTGCATTTTAATGGGGAGAATAAACTTGTGTTGCCAGCAGATGTTGCCACTCGTGCAGCAGGGTGCAGTTTGGGGCCACGTATGCTTGGAGAAGTTGCGTGCTCAGGCTATTAGCAAAGGCAGGGAAAAGGTTCACTCTAAAGATGAAATGCATTAAAGAAGCTCACATGCTTTCTGCTCATGCTGTGCCAGGCAGCAGTAAATGTGACCAGCTGAAGAGCAGGGATTTGGGGAGGGGGGGGACACACAACTGCTGGAATCCAGGATTCTTTAAAGAGAAAACAAAACCTGGAAACATTTGCCGAGCGAAACCAGACTTTGGTGATTAGGTCGTAATTAGGCATGGTTGAAGGGCCAGAAAAACTCCACTATTTAAATGTGCTTACTCAGTTGTTTGTTGCTAATGGTGATGCTTAATGGGAAAGAAAAGGAAGCAATGTGTAGAACTGACTTTCAGCGCTTGCCCTCTGCATTAGTCAACCACGGTCTTATCGCTATGGGCCTTGTGTGGAGCTGGAGGATTATGAAATACATTGCCCTGTAAGCCTCCATCCCTGTTGCTGGCATGGAGAGCAGAGAAAAAAGCATATTTCTTTCTCATTTTCTTTAATACCTACATATAAGAATGATGCTGGGATGCTCTGAAATGGTTCTGTACAGCTCTGAAGTTCTGCCTCCAATCTGAAAGAGATCTCAGGCAGCCCAAGTATGTCTGTGAGCAACAAAACTTGTGCCTTGACAAGTTCAAAGGAGGATGCAAGGACTCAAGCTTCCCTTAATGCTACCCCCTGGCAGCCTTGTCTGTGAGCATCCAAAGAAAACTATCCTGCAGACTCCCCAGCTGGGAAAAGGTGTCACGCTGCTCCGCACATCTCTGGTCATCAAGAACAGTTGCATGGATAAAAAGGTTGTGAGCTTTT
The DNA here is from genome assembly GCA_028858755.1 of Ara ararauna. Classification (NCBI taxonomy): domain Eukaryota; kingdom Metazoa; phylum Chordata; class Aves; order Psittaciformes; family Psittacidae; genus Ara; species Ara ararauna. Next base: position 7,064,005 of record CM054381.1, read on the forward strand.
CCTTATTGGCAAGGATAAAACCGACACTTCCCCTTGGTAAGATCTTGCATTCTGTGCTCAAGAAGCAAAGACAAGCCAGCAGCACTCCACACATCAAACATCTGCAACCACCAAATGTACCAGCTTAGACAATAGTTGGGTTGGTTTAGGAGGTGACAGGTTTTCCCGATGTGCATCAGTGATCACATCCATTCCCCTGACACCTAAGACACTGAAGTACTGAAGCCACCCAAGCTGTGAACAAATATCATGGGTGGGCACTGAAGTACCCGAGGCAATGAGACCTTTTGTGTTCCTTCCTAAACATGGGAGCATCATGCATAGAGCTCCTTTGTGTTACCCAAGACAGCAGCACTGGCAGATGTGACAGAGGTCACATCTGGAGCAGCAGTGGGAGACTTAGAAGCCTCACTCAGGACAGGTTTTGGGTTCCCTGGAAAAAAGGGAAGTCGGGAGAAATGCTGCAGGAACCCTTCAAGACTTACTGGGACAGCAGCTGCTGACTGCAGGAGCAGCAGTGGCTTTGTTTGTCCCTACCCAGGGGACAGGGTTTCCTGCTGGGGTGGCTGTTGCACCAGGGATGCTCCATCTTTCTGAAGGGCTCCAGACCCATCCTGGCTGGTCAGAAAGATCCCGTTCAGGCTCTAACTGCCAAAGGGGTATTCTGACAGCACTGGCATCAGCTGGATTTATAGCGAAGCTTTATCTGTTGCCTGCAATTCTAATTTGCGCTTCATAGGCCATAAAACTCCCAAGTTTTCCAGGCGTGGGGAAAAAAAGAAAGAAGTGATGATTGACTGTTGCGGCTGCTTCTTCTTTTTCCACCGGAGCTGTTCCTTATGCAGTTGTAACCAAACAGTAACCAAACACACTGTCTAATGGCCAGTGCTGTTTATTCCAAACCAGGATGGATTTCCCATTTGTAATTCAAAACCCATAGGGTGCAACTCTCCTCGCTTGGCATGAAGCGCGGTCCCGCTTCTAGGACACAGAGACGGTCCTGAGGAAAACTGCTCCTGCCTGAAGAAGGATCCATGAGAAATAAACAGGTGAATGATGGGTTTTAAAGGCATCTCCAGCCTAAGCTGCAAACCAGCCATTCGTTTCCCAAAGTGAGTATTTATTAGACTCTGTGCAGTTAAATCCTTTTTGCTCCCACTTAAATATCCATTTTCTTACCCCCATGCAGTTATGGGCTTCTATTTATACTTGAATTTGGGTTTTGAAACAAGCTCCATCACTACCAAACCCAAAGGAAACCACAGAACTACCGAGAACTGTTAAGCCTGGCTCATTTCATGTGAGACATAGAATAGAATCAGAACAAATTCACTACCAATCACACTGAAATCTGGCTGCCCACATTGAGCGCCGCTTCTGCTTTCCTTTACGGGAGTGTTATCAGACCACCCAACCCACCACATGCCAAGGATGCAGAGTTTCACCTCCTGAAATGCTGCAGTTTGGGGGTGAGGAACGAAGTCTCTCTCCCTTCTCATGGAGGAGATGCAAGCATCTTCAAGCTTGCAAAGTAGTTGCAAAGGTTTAGGAACCAAAAGGAAAGGAGAAGGGGGGGGAGTTCTTCCATATTCCTCTGATTTCTGAAAGCCTGGAAAACATTGCCATGCTTACCTTGCAGAGTAATGGCATTGTGGGAGAAAGCATCCAGGCTCTGGAGTATCATTTAGTGCAGCGAAGATCTGGGGTTGGGGTTTGCATTTCAAGAAAGGTGTGGAACAACGCAAAGGTGCAAACCGAGGCTCAGGAGAAGAAAGCCATTGCCTCACGCAGTGCTACCTGCAACCCAGCTATGGGAAAGACCCTGCGGAAAGGAGGAGCTCAGTAGGTGTAAGATGATGGAAGTGATTTAGGGAAGCTTTCTCCTGAGGAACACCAAGAATTGGAATAAAAGGCATGAGAAGAGGCTGGGTTTACTGGGGAGGAGGTTCAGCGCACATCCCTGGGAATAGGTTAGATGAGGAATGCAGCAAGTGCGCAGGCTGGGGTGGGATGGACTGGGCAGAAGCACAGGCTCCAGCCCAGGCATGGCTCAGGGGAGCACAAAGCATTTTGGCAAGCCTCCCTCCCCCCCCCAGGAGCCAAAGGGCAGAGCAGGGAAGCTTCCTTGCAACTCAATTACCTTGGCAGCAATCTAAGAGATATTCCCATTGCCTGCGAAGCCGTGTGCCAAGTCTGGAATTTGTTTGTGTCTGTGTTTATTTCTCAGAGAGTTTCTTTCTCTGCACCCCAGGGAACTGGCTGGATGCAAGCTCTGGCCTTCTCATGGAATAAGAATTAACTCCTGGATCTTGGCAGCACCAGGAAGAGAGCAGCTCCTGCTGAATCGCAGCCCGGCAGAAGTCCCACAAGCCACAAGACAACCAAAAAGCCAATGCTGCGTGCTTCCTACCCGTCAGGAGACCCAAAATCCCCCAGACTGACAGGTCTTTGTTCTGTGGCATTGTGTTGCAGAGGGGGGCTTGCTGTGCTCCCACTACAGACAGCATCATCCAGGCCACTGTGAACTTGAAGGGCCCATGATTCCCAGCCCCTTATCAAATCTGAAGGTGAATAGGGGAGCAAGAAACGAGTGAAAGGCGCTGTGCTGGCTCAGACACTTGAAATGAAATGATTCGCCGAAGCCCAGTTTTCCACTGGGCTTTTAAATTCCTGAAGTAATTAAGATCTTCTGGTACAAACTGGTTTTGCATCTCCCCTGGACCACGCCAGTGTGCACAAAGGGAGGCTCTGGCGCATCCTTACAGGGGTTACTTCTGTTTGAAGATAGGGTGAGCAAAGGCTGAAACACGTCAGGACTTCAACATTTTGGGGTAGTTTGGTAAAAAAACGTTCTTTCTCCCTTCCCCCAGTGGGGATGAACCAACGTCAGTGCTTCGGGAAATGAATCGCTGCTCTTGGACTTCCTGCATCCCTGCATCACGCGTTCCTGCCAGCGGTGAATCACACACAGCAGACATGGCACTTGCCCACAGCTTGGACCCGGGGAAGTCTGGGCAGAAAGGGAGGGGGGAAAGTGACGTGAAGGGAAAAACCTGAGTCGCTGAGAAAACAGGTCTGGAGGCTCCCAGGCTCATGGGACCTAAACGCTGCACATGCCTGAGCCACGTTAAGCCAGAGATCTTGCTGCCCTATCCGCCTTCTTCTTGCTGGCTATAGAGAAGGAAAATAAGCAGCTTTAGACACTTCAAAGACAAAATTCCAAGGCACAGATGCACCTTATCATGGCCTTTCAATACCTTAACGGGGGCTACGAGAAATCTGGAGAGGTGCCGGACAACAGCCTGTAGGGACAGGACAAGGGAATGGCTTTAACCTGCCAGAGGGGAGATTGAGAGGAGCTCTTAGGCAGAAGCTCTTCCCTGTGAGGGTGCTGAGGCGCTGGCACAGGGTGCCCAGAGAAGCTGTGGCTGCCCCATGCCTGGCAGTGTTGAAGGCCAGGTTGGACACAGGGGCTTGGAGCAAGCTGCTCTAGTGGAAGGTGTCCCTGCCTGCGGCAGGGGTTTGGAATTAGAGGAACGTTAAGGTTCCTTCCAACCCAAACCAGTCTGATCCTAAGGAACATCAGGATTATCTTCTCACAAGTAGCAGATGCTACAGGCAGGAGTGTGGCTGTAGACTCAAAACGTCAACTGCTCAGAGGCCAAACAGGCACTTGAGCAGCCAGGGCTGTTTAGCCAGCTCCACCTAGTAGCCTAAATCTCATTTTAAAGAAAGGTGGTCTCTGGAAGAACACAAGATCCATCTGATACGTAATCTAATCTTCTAATGACATTCATGGCATATAAACCGTTTTCCATGGAAACCTATCTGCAGGATGATATGCACGCCAGATGCCTTGATTTAATTAGCCCATATAATAGCCTTAGTTATGCTTAAACATCTGACCCATGCTTAACAAGACTGGGTACTTCAAAGTCGGGTGAATCATTTCTCATACCAAAGAAACATCAGCAGAGCCAAATGTACAGCTGACATCCATTGATGTCCTGTTTGCCTGCCCAGTTACCAGCTTTACTGACCTTGGCCATGAACGCACCACCAAGTCCTTTCTTTCAAACAGCAGGGTGGTGGTGTCCAAATTCCTACTGGACCCTGAAGAGGATCCCATGTGAAAGTACATCCAGCCAAGGCTGCCCAGCAAATCTGTGCTGGTTTGAAGTGATCCATACTCACCATGGTTCTGCAGCATTTTAAATGCTCTCTGCTAGGAAGCAAACACAAACTTGCAGCAGCTCACACCAGCACAGAGCTCCCTTCAGCGCTGTGGAAGTCTAAATGCACAAATAACTTTTAACTGTCCTACTTTTAGTCTTCTGATAGCGTACCATTGTGAGATTCATATTTACCTGCACCATGTTCCCTTTGGCCTCTTGATGTGCAGACACACACAGAGTGAAGGGGAATAAAGTTCATGCACCAGCAATGGGAACAGTAAAACTTCCTAGCGTTGTTTGCATTGGCACAATGGGCTTTGCTGACATTTTGGCATCACTTGTAGTCTACAATGCATCAAATATGTAGGGTTATCACGACACTGAAAGCTTATAGACTAATCCCAAAGTTCACCGAACACCCAGCAAGAACAACTCCCAGCAAGAGGGAACAGACATTGTCTCAGGCTGCTGAGTTAAAAGTGATTCTCAACTTAAAAGATTTCACAGCCAGCCTTCAGGCTACAGCTCTGAATGATGAATGACTTGGCCAGGACGCTGTGGTACTGTGTCATGAAGGCCATAAATCTAACACTGCCAAGTCCATCAAGTCCAAGGTGCCACTTCCAGGCTGGTGGCAGCCACCAACTAAGGCAAAGAACTTCTGCTTTGATGCTTTGGCTTTAAGAAAGTTTGCATTAGCGGAGGTGGGTAATTATAGGGACTGAACTTAGTAGTGGAGCTAGGGTAATTGGAAACTTCTGCTTTCCCAAGTAGTACTTATAGGAGGCTTTATGGGTTGCTTTGAGGAAGGTAAGGACTTGAACACCTTTAAACAAGAAAATCTTACAATACGGAAGCAAAATTCCTTTCCAGCTCGAGAAGATGTATCTGGAGGTGCACATCCAAGTGCTAGTGTTGAGATGTGAGGAAAATCACTGTTAGACAGCCACAAAGGTTTAAAGACTGCAGCACCTCAAGACTGAGCCGGGCTTTCCATGCCCCACAAGCTTTGGCCTACGCAGCAATGAAGTGCTGCTTAGAGATGCCACCAACACATCACCAAGGCTTCATCAGTCATCTGTGCAGGATGCCACCAAGCTAACCGACCCTGGACTGCTCTTCAGAGCATCTACCTGTGAGTCTTGGTGGTGTCCAAGAAAGCCCTGAAAACATGCTTGGGATCTATTACAGCACCCAGCCTTTAAGCTCATCCTAAGACAAAGGGGGAACAAAGCAAAAGAGCTCTCATTTGAAAGAAAAGAATGATTTAAACATATTAATTTGATGTAGGTTCCATTGGAGACCAAGCTGCAGCTACCATTAGTCATTTGAAGACATAAATCAAAAAATCAAATCAAATACTGCATCTACTGCCTATGCCAGAGAATAATGTGGATATGATTAAACATAAGAGAAAATTTCCAGAAGCTGCTTACATACTGATACGAAATGCTCAAACTCCTGAAGTTTTCCCAAATTAAGACTTGCTGGTAAAAACAGTGCTTTGTGGGATACGAAACGAGGGATGATTCTATCATGACATTCCAACTGCAAACAAAAGCAGGCTCAGAAAGGCCAGAAATACCCGTACAAAACCAGCAACAGCCACAAAAGCCATCACCCCACTCCCTGTGCCTCCTGAATCTTCCGTGCCTCCAACCAGTACTACAGCTCATGATGCTGTAAGAGACATCATGCTATGGAGCTGACAGCCCTCAGTGCTTTTAAAGCAATTCCTTCATTTAACTTCCAATTTATGAAGGCATTTTCCCATTCTTCAACTCTCATTTGCTCTGAGGAAAGGCAGACCCTGCTTTGCAAAATGCTAAATAAATGGATGTCGCCAAATTATTAGAACTAAAAGCAAGTGCAGTTGGCCAAGAGAATCATGGCTGGGAACCAGCTCCCAGAATTCCCTGAGCAGCTTTCAGATGGTGGTGGCAAGATGCCACGCGAGAAACTCGCCTCACCCTGGTATGTTTGGAAAGGTTAGAGAAAGCCTGTGCCACGGGGAAAGGACTGCGTACAGATCGGACATCATCCTGCTACCTTCTAGGGAATGCCTGAAGACATGAATCAACCACCACGGTTGTCCTGCTGCACCTAACCCATCTTGGCTTTATTTTTCTCTCTGTCTTCCTAATGACAAAAGCATAGAATCATAGGATCATAGAATAGTTAGGGCTGGAAAGGACCTTAAGATCACCCAGTTCCAACCCCCCTGCCAGGGGCAGGGACACCTCCCACTAAACCATGCCACCCAAGGCTATGTCCAACCCGGCCTTGAACACCGCCAGCGATGGAGCATTCACAACTTCCCTGGGCAACCCATTCCAGTGCCTCACCATGAGAAAGTTGGGGCTGTTCAGCCTGGAGAAGAGAAGGCTGCGTGGAGACCTCATAGCAGCCTTCCAGTACCTGAAGGGGGCCTATAGGGATGCCGGGGAGGGACTCATCATGAGGGACTGTAGTGAGAGGACAAGGGGTAATGGGTTCAAACTTAAACAGGGGAAGTTTAGATTGGATATGAGGAAGAAATTCTTTATTGCATCCTATGGAAGTATTTGGGGATGCTTGTTGCTGGGGCTCACAGGTATGCACTACCCACCACTGTTCCCTTCTCATATGAAGCTTTTAGGCCAAGCTAACTTGTGGTACCTCACAGCCTTCACTGAACATGCATTTGATGGAAAACATGAGCTTCCAGCATTTACCTGTAGATCTTGCTCAGAGAAGCTGTGGCTGCCCCATCCCTGGCAGTGTTCAAGGCCAGGTTGGACACAGGGGCTTGGAGCAACCTGCTCTAGTGGAAGGTGTCCCTGCCCATGGCAGGGGAGTTGGAACTGATGAGCTTTCAGATCCCTTTCAACCCAAACCGTTCTCTGATTCTATGATGCTCACCACTGTGCAGAGGGTTTGGCTGGCACTTTCTTGGTACCTCTCTTGGACTTTTTAATACCTTTAAAGGAGAAAGGTCGTGGCCCATGTGAGCTCCTGGTCAGGCACACTCAGGCTGGCCCATTTTCTGTTGGAAGGCCTCATCGTGCATTTTACAAACACCAGATGCTCAATGCTGGGAAAATAAAGCATACTTTCCAGTAAACAAAAGCAGATTTCATTTGTCTCTGAAGCATAAACAACACAAAAAAAGAAGAGTGAAAAAAAGTGCAGAACAGAACAGTACAAATCAGGTTTGGAGGGGGTGCGACGTGCTGAAAGCAGCAGGAAATGCGTGTACCTGGAGCTGGCTTAGTGAGCCCTGCAGTGCAACTGTGCCCTGGGGGGCTGCAGCCCCCTTTTCCCTGCGCACGGCTGGTGTGGGACCCTGTGTGTACTGCCCTATCTCAGGCACAATGCATGGACCTATTCTTTTCCTTCCAGGTTGCAGGGGACAGAGAGCTCATCTGGGAGGGAAGAGGGAAGAGAAGCCTGAAGGAGCTGACAGGGAACCAAAATGATGTTAAACAAGTAGGGGCTTCCCCAGCAGTGGCTGCGGGAGTGGAAGCAAAGCATGCAAGAGGAAATGCTTTGAGACTGCCTGAGATTTACTGTAGCCTTGGTCGGTTCTCATAACCCAGGGCAAATAGTTGAGCATCAGACAGTGCAAGCCAAAGTCTCTCCTCTTCCTTGCTGCTGCAGGGAAGGGAACTCCGCATTAGATGTTAAGATAAGATTAATGAGTGTGAGTAAAAAGGATAACACTGCAATGCCATTATGTAAACCATCAGCAGACTCACCTATGAGCTCTTTCCCCCCCCCAAGCCATACATGAAGCTCAGTGAGAAGTGACCAGAAACCCCAGGCTTTCTACTCCAAGAGAAATAACCAAGAAGAGGACAAGTTAACAGCATGCAAAATCACAGCTAGAGTCTAGCAGCCCTTTAAACAACTCCCTGCTCATCTACCTGAGGTCTGCAGCTCAGACACACAGATCTCTCCCAACTGACAGTCAATCCCCTTGTCCTTTCTAAGCTGCAGCACAGAGATGCTATTGCTGACCAGCAAGGTCATGGGTACCAACTTGGCTTGGCTACTGAGCAAGCCTGAGGGGAGATGGAAGCAGGAGGGAGCTGCTTCCAAGCTCAAGGAATATCAAGGCTAGAGATGTTTTGCTTGTTTTGCTTTGTTTGTAATCACCATAATTTCAACCCATTTGATGGTTTTCTTCCAGCTTAGGAGAAGCTCTTTTTTGCCTTTAGAGGAAATGCTGGCACCAACTCAGACAAACATTCCCCAAGTGAAAAGAGCAGGAAGCCTAAAAACTGCAGGAATCCAGCCTTAGACTGGAAACAGCTACTGGGACTCCATCCTCAGGTAGCTGCAATGCTCTTTCTACCACCTGTGCTTAAGAACACAAAGTGGGTGCTGCAGATGGAGCCTGCATATCTGCTGACCCATAAGGAAGCGCAGCCATCAGAAATGCTTGAGCTTGAGCTTGGAGAGAGATTACCAACGAAAACGCCACCGGAAAAGCAAAGCTGTTGCAAGAATCCTGCTGAAAACCGTCCAGGGGAGGCAAGGCAGGGGTTAGCAATAGCGCAGTAACCCACTGCTCAGCCCTTGCCTGCCCCTGCCTGATGCAGGCAGCACGGTTCTCCGGCCCCCTCCAGTGGTGACAGGACACGCAGAGGAGCAGGGAGACCGGACTCCTCCTCCCCAAGGCAAAAGGCTCCTGCACTGGTACATCTTCATCCCGCTATCCATGGATCCAGGCCCACCATAGATAGTACCTATCTACTCTCAGATGTGATCTTGCTGCGGTGCAGTCATTTTACGCTGGGCAAAACCAGAGCACTGATCAGCACTTCTTGAAGTGGGACCCTGTCACCTCTGTTCTGTCCTGGGCTGCTTTCCTCAGTGGGACAGGCAGGACTAAAAAGGCACTGTACCTCAAAAGCCAGTCTGGGTGTTAAAACTGCTTTACTTGACCTTTTGTGAGGGTGCTGAGGCGCTGGCACAGGGTGCCCAGGGAAGCAGTGGCTGCCCCATCCCTGGCAGTGTTCAAGGCCAGGCTGGACAGGGCTTGGAGCTGCACATTCTATCTGGTATCACATATTAACATCTCATGCTCTGGAAATCCCCCATAACAACAAAGACAAGAAGAAAGCCTACATACAAAAAGACTGCTTTGGATCTGCTTTGCTTATTCCAGGTCTGGTTTGGTTCCATAAGCATTTGCCAAATCTTGTCATTCCCATCCCACCCAAGCTTACACACAATGTTTTGTATCTTACACCCAAACATAGCAGGCATTCTTCAGTACAGGGGATGTACACACAATTAACAGTTTAATTTCCCACCCATGACTTCAGGATACTCATTTGTTACTCATGTTATCTGACAACATGGAAAAGAACACCTTTACAAAACAGAACACTTTGCTACATAGTAGGAAACGGTTAAGTCCAAGTTAAGGCAAAAATAAATGCTGTCTATATAGTGCAAAGACACACAATATGCACATGTAACTCAGATTTCATACTGGAAGACTTGTTTCTTCAGTTTAAAAGTACAGGGACAGCCAGAGCATGTAGGTTCTGGCCCTGCAGGACAGGATACACAGGTCTATGAATAGCATGGATCTATTTTGAGATTCATTATTATCTCCCTACAATGAAAATTCCAGATCTAAGTCTGTGCATTAAAGCACTTCACTCAGGCAAAGCTGGGTTTACGTAACTTCAGCAACCAACATCCACAGGGACTCACTCTTAACAGTTGTCTTTGCACTTACGGCTTAATAGTGAGTTGTCCCCTTAAGCTGGCCTCCCTTCAGGCCCTCAAGACTGAAAGACCATCCAAGTTTAACACAGAGACCTATGCAGGAAGCACAGTCCCTCAGTTGGATGGGTCCAGGCAAAATGCCTCCTGTCCTTCAAAGCTTTGACTCTGCAAATGTCCAAGGGATTCATGAACCTCCAGCTTGCTTGCTAGCGAGTTGGGAGAACCATCATTTGACCTGTGCATCAGAGATATCCATGGTCAGGGGAACCCTTTGGAGTCCACATGAGATGGATTTGAAAATCCACGTGGTACTTTCAAGCTTGAGATCAAAAGAACTACCCAGAGGCCAAAGTCTTCACCCCCAGCATGGCTTGACTTTACCAGTAGTGCCTACAGAGGAATCCTGGCAGTACCAAACACTGACTGTGCATGGGGAGAGGATGCTCTTCACAGTTTCACTCACATGGAGATAGTGTTCTGGAAGGGAGCACTGTTGCTAAACTGGCCAGGGTGTTAATGGCAGGCTATCCGTAAGTACACTGCAGGACAGCATCAGGCAAGGGCACAACATTCAGCAAACCAAATACTAAAGCATCTAGAATTAAACCCGTAACAGCTCATCTGCAGAGCCTTGGCTTTAAGTTACATCAGGCACTGAGCTAACTAAATTCTCTCAATTTCCTTGGACCACCTTCAATCATTCACAGCATAGCTCATTCCAGGTGGAGCGAGCTCTCCCTATCCTGCCACCTTCACCCAAAAGGCACTAATGGGTACAAAACTACGTCAAAAATCGAGGGGGAAAAGGGATCAACCCAAAGCAGCAGCTGAATGGCACTTTCTCAAGACAACCTACCTCATTTTCTGCCTCTATACACTGGAGCTGGAAAGTATGGTCGGTCTGTGCTCCTGCAAAACATTATGGTTCTGCCAGCAAGGTGACAAGAGGCTTTACAACCTGTTTGCATCTCTCAGGCATGTTAACACTTCTATAAAGCAAGCGCACAACTCTCCCAGGCAACATCCTCATGGGCTGCCCTGGCCTCCAGCATGGTGAAAACCTAAACCATCTGCAAGCCTGAAACAGTGCAACACTGCTGCCTTCTCACCTTGAGAGCATGCCTACAGCTACATAGCCTTGCCATTAGATCTCACCTGAGGAGGGATGTAAAAGTACCATTTGCTTTGGCACTGAAGCCCTGAATGTAACCATCACACTTCAGTCTGTTCCCAGCAGTGCAGATTTTGCCACCTTACGCCAAAATGAGGGAGTCAAGCAATTCAAGGATCTTCCAGCCCTAGCCATGGAATTGGAGTAACAGGAAACAAGCAGGGACTTGCCCTTCCTCCTCCTCTGAAAGCAGCTTCAAAAGGCATGTGCTCTTCAGCAGATAATAAAACATACCAGGAAGTCCATCACTGCTTATTTAACTCTACCCTTAACGCATCCCATCATGGGAGGACAGGAAACTGAACTGATTTTCCACTCATTTATAGCTCTGGAAAAGAAAAAGGATATTTTCTAACTAGTGTCAAGACCTATGGGGCAAGTCTTGAGGACATGCTCCTCTAGTGTCAGCCAAAGGCATGTGAAATCAAAATGCAAGGTAGCTTCAACAACCCCATTTCCCTCTTACTACAGCAGGTCAAGTGATCAGACCAAATTCCATCCCCAGTGGGGCTGTCTTGCTGTCCCTGCCATCCCATGCTTAACTCAGCTCTAAACAACAGGTCCCTAGGCACTAATACCATACACGATATAAATATCAAAATAAATCCCCACTATCTTTAAGATCACATCTGGAAAAACATCTGGCAAAGAAAAATTTACCCAAAAAATCAAGTAGGAAGCACTTGAATCAGTAAAGTAAAAGCAAATACCGATTATCACCTGAGCTTTCACCCCAGATCCTGGAGGACCATCATCTCTGTCCTTCTGAGTTGCTATTTTGACAATGTCTCCTATACAAGGAACTGGCTGACCCTGAGATCCCCATGAAAGGCTGTCAAATCACTGCAGAGTGAGCCTATCCTGTGAGCCTGTGACATGAAGGCAAACAGCAATGGAAATCAAAGGAGCCCAGGCTGCTGGGTGCAAGGCTGCATTTAGAAGCACATAAGCTCCTAACTCTTCAAGAAAAGAAAAAGTCTTCTCTTCTCCCTTTGCCATAGTGCTGGTAGGAGCAGTATGCAAACAGGAAAACCTGTGAGGTGGATCTGGGACGGTTTTCTCTGGTCCTACTGACACAGTGGGATACAGAGTAAAAGGTAAGTAGGCTCTTCAATGCGCTGTGCATTGTCAGCTTCTTTACTGGGCCTTCAGTAACATCATCACTACCACAGTATTGGAAGCAGGCAGTTTAGGGATCATTTTGGTGCCTTTTTCCTCATCATACAGGTAACATTCACAGCCATTGCATCAACTACCATACAGAACAGCAACAGAACCATTTAATTCACAGCCCCTCCCTCCACTGCTGCTCTTGGTCACTCTCAAATATTCAAACCCATTTTACAGGGAATAGAAGATGAGTTTAGGCACTGCTTTTCCAAAAAGCACTCTAGCAGTCTCCCAGGTTCACTTGCTGTCATAGTCCTTGATGATGATGATCACTTGCTGATCCCACCACCACTGTGGCAACGATCACATCCACACAATAGGCTTTGGAGCTATGAGTTCCCAGAGGTGAAACTACCTTTTCCTCTTCTCTTCACATCTGCGCATTCATGCTATGCAGAAGACACAAGACTTGACCCAGTCCCACGCTGAGACCAGCCAGCCCTTGCCTTGTCCATTACAGTGCTGAAGGGAGAGCCAAGCTGCCACAGCAGCTCTGGTGCTCTGCAGAAGTCACTCAGACAGGACAGGACTACATATTCTGCTACTCTCCCATCTGTGTGGTGAAGCCTCTACATGAAGAGAGCCACCTTGCAGCACACAAATATAATTTTCCAAGTAACAGCCAGCACTGGACAGGAAACGATGGGTTTCACACCATGAGGACAGAAGAAAATACACCAAGTTTTACAGCAGCAATCACAAACTTCATACAGAAGAAGAAAGGTCAGGTACTGATGGCGGAAAGAGAACAGTGCTCTTGTAAAACCTTCACCACAGCGAGGAGAAACTCCCTTGTACACTATAGGAAGAGGAAAGACACTTCCCCACGCTGAGACACAAGGCGTGTGTAACAGAGATCAAGAACAGAGGTAGAGTCATAACAAACAGACATATGCTAACAGCTATAGGATGTATTGTATTTGCTCATGTAACAGCCACACACGCTTACCAGCCCCGGTTCCCAACCAGTTGCAAACAAGAGATCACCAGTGAGATAATCAGTAGCTTAAGAATAGACACACAAAATCACTGCACCCTAAATGTGGAGGGGAAAATCACAGGGGCAGGGAATTATGTGAACTCCATGAGCACCACAGTGTGAGGGACGGGCGAGGACTGGCATCTGGCTTTATCAGCACACTCGTTTACCGAATCAAACTGTCCCAGAAAGCAGCCAGTTGCCCTTTAACTGTGTTCATGAAGTAGAAATTGTTTAATGGGATCTGGGACTGGAAGGCTATGGATCAGATCCAGCCGGGATTTGCCAAGTATTCTTCGTACAGCTATGCGGCAGAGAGACAAGAGGCTCCGGGTGCGGCCTGCAAGAAGGAAAGAGAACAACTATTGAGGCTCAGAGAGAGGGCTAACAGTGTGTAAACTGTGCTGAGCTCTGGCTGACAGCTGAGGAGACATTTACTCCTTCCATCCTACAGCAACACGAAAGTAGTGCTGTGAGCTGAGCGTGCACAGATTCCCCCTGTAAGGAGGCCAAAGCCATGGAGCAATGAGCCACCACACACACAGTGTGGAAGGGCAAGCTGGAGGCTGCATGGGGTTGTGACCATGGAGCCAGTCCCTGTATGAGAGGGCTCAAGAGATCACTGCCAAATCCACACCGGGGGAGGCTGTGGAAGGCTTTATGCTATTCAGATTGTTTTAAGATGACATGGACTTCATTTCTGCTCTAAATCACCGCCTTGGGAAACAACAGCACTGATGGCCAGCTTAGGCCTTCCACCAACATTCTTTTGATGGCTTCTTTTCAGTTCATGGAGAGCTCTTCCAGCACAGGGACATCCACACTGGTGGTGTCCATGTTGATTCAGGACCTCCAAGGCACTACTCCATTATCCTGCATGTTCTACCTGAGGAGTCCCATTTGGCTCCTAAACCCAGGCTTAATGGAAACCACGTGCTGCAGCTCATGTGTGCCTCTTCCCAGCAAAAGTCCAAGCAGTCTGAAAAACCAGGCACATGCAAAGCTGAACAACTTGGAGCTGCGGGGTGTATCCCAGAGCCTGAATCCCTTGGAAATTCCTGTAGAGCTCAGGAGGGAAACTCCACTTCTGACCTGGTGCAAAGTCCTGGTCTTCACCAACTGAGCCTGGTGGTTTTATGAGGTGCTGCCCTTGCTGGAACAAGGACACGCACTGTACTGGTGTTGCTTTTGTCATAAAAAGAAAGAAACAGCAGGCAAAGTTAGGCATGATCAGGTCTGAGACTCTGGTTTACTTCCTTTGTAACCCATTTGCTTCCCAGAGGATGTGAAATTCCAAACCCCAGCTTTTTTCCACCTTTCTCTACCACCATCTCCACTACCATTTGTGGCTTCACTGCCCAAGCAGCCTGTCGAGATACACCTCTTGGGTCCCTCCCCATGCAGAGCACAGGGTTACTCAAGAACACTGAGGGTACATCTGCATGGCTTCGGAGAACTGGATCTTGCTGGATATGCCATAACCTGCCTGTGGTCTACAGATTCAAAGCCCAGCTCTGACAGGCCCAGGCTGCCTAAACCTTGCTGAGGACACGGTTAGGCAATGAAAAAAGGAGCTGGGAGAAAGATAAAGTTACAAACTGCAAGAGGCACTGTTGGTAGCTGAAGGACTCAAGAGGGAGGAAACCACCACGTGAATGTACCAAATACAACAGGAGAAAACCAGCTGGCTGGAGGCTCATGGGGAAGCCACTGGCTTGAGTCATCAATGCTGGCAGAGCAGCAACTCAGCAACACTAGGGATCTGTGCCAGGGAGCCACAGAGGCCAGCCCCATGGTCCTGTCCTGCTTGATGCTCCTCTAGGGGAGCTGTATCAGGGGTGGTGAAGCCATTCACACTTTGCTTAACAGCTTGCTAAAGTCCAGTTATCTTTTAAGTTAGGTATAATCTGTTTACACCATCTTTTTGCTGAACAGACCCAAAAGAGGATGCTACCACCTGAACAGCTCCTAACTCCCAAATAAACTCTCCAAAGAACTCTCCTGAATCCAGAGAGAGATAGAACCAAACTTCAGTAAATCAAAGCTACTTACCCCTTGCTTCTTTGAACACCTGCAGAGCCTCAGGGTTGACTTTGACCCTTCCTGTGGATTCAACTCCCAAGGCCTCCACTTTCACCAGGTTCAGATTGGCTCCAAAGTCAATCAAGAGGTGGACGAATGCCGCTTCACAGCCATGCCGCAGGACAGCGTCCATCACACACACTGGGGAGCCCCGGGAGAAGCCTTGGATGTTGATGGGCCCACAGCAGTTAAAATCCGGGTTGGCTCCAGCTTGGAGCAGCAGCCGGAAGCACTGGAGGTTGTGGTAGGCAGCACTGATGTAGAGTGGGCAGACCACCAGCGTGGTGAGGGGCCGCAGGGACAGGCTGGGGCCGCGGGAAGGCAGGTGGTGATTCACATCCACATCTGCACCGTACCTGGTTGGGGGAGAAGAGAAGAGCAGAGGTTTGGAAACAAGAGCAACAGCACCACAACTGCAGCCCAAAATGGCAAGAGGTGAGGCCTAAGAGCGAGCACCCTGCCTGTCTTTGGTACCTCTGAGGCCCACCACCAAAGTACCATCAGTACCTACCCTCAGATGGGCCTGGTGGGGCTTCTGAGTGGGGATGCCATACCCAGCATGGTCTAATCTTCAAGAAGCAAACCTGTTTCTCTGCCCACAACAGCCCAGGCTTCGGAGGGAGGAGGAGCAGCTGCGGAACATCTTACCCTGACCTCCTGAAGGACTGGCCAAACACAGCCCTGGCACAAGGGATGGCTCAGCCCTGAGCCAGCACCACGTAATGCTGGATGCTAGTGAGCTGGCTGGGGAGCAAGGATGCTTTCAAATTACTCAATTGAAGAGATGCAGTGAAATAACCTCCCCACCAGGCTAAAACAAGCCAAAAAGCAATACAGACAATTGATCTGACTGCCACAAACAGCACAGAAATGTAAACAGAAACCTGCGCTCAACAGCAACACATGTATGTCAAAATCCTGCTCCCAAAGGAGCTAGGTTGCTTGGAATACCATCTGAAATCCCTTTAGGGAGTCAAAAACAGGCCTTTTCCCCAGTAAATTTTCCCCTATTCCGCTCAGAAAACTGGAAGAACACAAAATAATGACATCAGACCCTCCTCTGCCCGCGTCCACCCTGCACAGCTCCATTCATAGGCTATACATTGTACTGGATACCACACAAGAGATTACAGCTCACTCCAGAAGCTGCAGGGGGGACCCCCAGGAACTGCAGCACTAAACCTCCCAAGCTTTTTGCCTCACCCTACCCCACAGAGAAACCCACATCCTCTATCTTTGCCATGGGCTTGGGCTTGCAAGATGCCATGCAAGCAGGCTAAAGCCCCGCTCAATGGCCAGGAGCATCATCACGAAACAGAAGCAGTGCCCATAGCATACTTCTTTTCAGTAAGTACAGATGGCACTAAGTTGTGAACAAGCAGAAAACAGGGCTTATTGGCTTCGGTTCTTTTCATTTTGTTTTCTGTAGGAAGTGAAGAATGCGGCCAAATAAATGGGAGCAAAAAAAGGCCAAGTGCTGCTCTCTGGCAAAGCAATTAGAAAAATGGCAATGCTGCAGAAAGAAGAGACAGCAGAAATAAGCATTTCTTTCCCCCAGGCTGGGTGACGCCAAAGCAATGGGACACTGTGTCCATCCACTTCACATGCAGCTTGGATGGGAAGGAGGCAGAAGACCACACAATCCCCTCAGAAGTAGCTGGTTTTAATTGCAGCACTGAGATAAGGCAAAGCCCTGTCCCTTCTCTCCACAGAGGGATAAAAACCTCCTTCATCCACTAGTTCCTCAACCAAAACTAGACTTTTCTGTCTTCCTAGGTAGCATTATAGTCCTTTCTGCAGTTAATAGAGCAAATAAGGAAATCAATCACCTGGGGACAAATCCTGCCTCAAGGCAAGCACAGCCCAAGGAGGGGAAACCCCATCCAGCAAATGCTGAACCAAATGCTTCAATTCTGAGTACGGGAACAGTCTCATTTAAATTACGCACACTCAGAACAAGGCCCAAGGAAGCTTGTCTAAGAGCTGCAAAGGGCATGCAGCGCATTTTCACCCCGACAAGCAAGATCTCCCAAGCATGAACATCTTGGCTGAGATCTTAGGAGACAGTAGGGCCACTGCCTCGTACGGCCATGATCCTGACCAGACAGCAGATATCCCTTTATTTCAGTTCTTTTCTTCCCATTACTGTCATCAAAATTCCCAGTGGAAACCCTCAAACCAAAGCAAAATACAAAGTTCTACCTGCTCAACATGCACCTGAGGCAGCAGGGCCATTTGTCAGGTCTCTTTTTCACTGTTTAAGTCTGGCAAAAGGATCCTCTCACCCTTAATCCTTCTTAATGAGGTCAGCCCTCAATCATACTGCAAGTACAATGCAACAGTCCAATCTCATTGTGGCATGATCACATCACAAGCTGCTAGGACAGTAACCTCTATACCTTGGCAATCTAACCATAAATACTTCCACCAGCCATGTTAAAAAGCAGATCACTGTCCCATAGCTATGTGTGTATTTACTATTCATGGATACAGTTTCTCCTCTTGCTTGGGTAGCTGGTTCAGCAATTATAGGAGTATCCAGGAATCCTGATTGTGCTACCATACGATTAACAAAGAGATGAACTAGGTGATGCTTAGACACTTGCAGCAAGCCTGGTTGGGCTGGGCTTTTTGTCTTTAGGACTTAGGAGGGTTTCTGGAGTTGAATAGGCTGAAATATTTCCTTCTATCCCAGTAAAAGCATCTTCCTCATTGCATTCCCCCTGTCAAAGCCTTTGAGAGCAACATCTTACAACTCTCCAAGTGAGCTGTGCAACAACAGACTGCATTTGAAAGTAAGCAAATCTGAAGAGATCTGTGAAATCCATCCTCCAAGATATTTGAAATTGTGGGCAATCTGACAATTTGGTATTAGCTTAGCAGCTTTGGGAGAGACATTGTCTAATAAAAACACTTTGGACAAACTCCAGTTCATTTTTAAGCCTGAAAGCGTTCCAAACGCTTGCTTTTAATATTGCTGGCAAGGTATCCCTAAGAGTAGACACATAAATCAATGCATCAGCTCTCCCTTGTGCTGCTGAAACACCATTTGCTACATTTCACTCTGCCTTAGCAGATATCTCAGGGCAGATTCTTGGGAATGCAGCATGGGAGCTGAAGCCTGTACTGACAAGCACATGGCAATGGGGACACCCTTCTCTCAGCTTGAGAAAGGAGTGAGGAGGGCAGACTATCTCCCCTTCTTTCTACTTGCCAGCTTCCTTAAAGCTGCCCTTGTAGGAAAATTAACTTCCCCACAAGCAAAAAGTAGAGGAGAAAATCCCCAAGTACTTTGAAATGTTGCTATTCAAACCCTTTTGGTTGCTATTTTCTAGCATCTGTGGTCACTGAAGGGGTTTCTGGGAGAGCATTTCTGTGGGAATCCAAACACACTTTCTTCTATTATTTCTTTCTACAACCTGTATATTCCCCTGATGTTCCCTTAGTATTTGGTGTCAATGGCCCACTTAGTCCCTTATACAAAAAGCTTCCAATTTAGAAGAAAGGAAGTATCACAGCACACCACAGAGGAAGAAAAGTCAAGTTCACACAGCTTGCTGTTACATCCTGAGCACTGCAGAGGAAGTTTCCTGAGGGATGGATGGTCATCAATCACCCACCACCCAAATCTAAGGTTACTGTGCATCACTTTATAGTGATGGCCATTACTCCCTGCCCCAGAGATGCCACCCCGTCAGTGGAGCTGTGCATCAGATGTCTAGCAAGGGGAGACTGAACCAGATGCAATGGAGGGTGTCCTAGTGATGGGCAAACACCAGGCAGCCAAGAACAGCCAGTGTCAGTGACAAACATCTCTTCTCCTAAGGGCAGAAAATGGTCAGAGCAGCAGAGCTAAGCAAAGGAGAGATGTGCTCCCAAACACTCTTTGTTCACAGGGAGATCCACCTCACTCATAAATTCAGTCAGGACATGGGGCTGACAGTCAAAATAGAGTCTGAGGGAAAAAATACTTTGAACAATTTGGATCTGACTGAACAGTGGGTGGTGGGCTTAGAAACAGAGATTCCTCTCTTGGGCTTCATCCTCGGAGAACAGGCATGGGAGTCGCACAGACCTGCTGCCAGGGCCAATCGATGAGGAACACAAGTATGTCCCTTTGGGTACCTCTCCATCCTCTCACCCTGTTCATCACTTAGTGAGCTTCACCAGGTTTGTGGAGGCACTGAGCATGCAAGGAGGGAAGGGATGAGCTCCATGGGGAAAAAGCTGCCAAGGGAAGAGGAAGGAGGTAGAGTCACCTATCTCCAGCATGTACCTGAGCTCTCACCTGATCAGCTCCTGGAGGATGTCTGCCCGGCCCACACGTGCCGCATGGTAGACGGGGGTGCTGCGGTGGTGCCTGCTGCCGTTCGGGTCAGCCCCAGCTTCCAGGAGGATCTTGGCACACTCGAGGTGTCCGTTGACCACAGCTACGTAGAGGGCTGTCTGCCCCTTCACGTCCACCAGGTCAATCTCAGCCCCTTTGCGGAGGAGGAAGTCCACGCAGGGCCCATGGCCGGCAGTGGCAGCGATGCGCAGCGGCGTGCAGGGCAGCCAGCCGCAGCACCACACCGACTTCTCGTTGATCCGGCTGCATTGGAGAGGGAAAGCATTCCATCAGAGGAGCCCTCCTGCTGCCCTGCACCACCCCACCTCCCCCAGCCCCCAAGGAGGATCTGGGAGAGCCCAAACTGCTCCCATGAAGCTTTTCCTGCCTATTATGGGCATTTTAGAGCAGCCCTGAAAAGCTCCTGCCAATAACAGGAGGCTATAGCATAGTGCCTGGGAGATGGGCTTTATGGCAGCTCAGCTGCACATACGCAGCGAGGGGCAAACCCTGCATCAAAACACAGTCAAAATTACCAATAAACAAATACGAAATGTCCCAAATCAGCAGCGACCAGGCTGGGGACCACAACCATTTAATTCAAGCTGCTCCAAAGGGGACACAAAGTCATCAAAGCAGCAGGGAAACAGCAAGAGGCCATAGGGAAGAAAGAAACAATGCATGGAAACGAAGGCATACATACGTATCACACTGCCAGCAACATCCACACGCAGCCAGCCACCAGCGCATGACAAACACACATCCAGGGAAACCTAGCCCTGCCAGCAAGCAGCAAAGTGGAGAGGTACAATGATCCTGGTCTGAACAGGAGACCATCAGCATCCTCTCTGGGTGGGTGTATTGGCATAAGAGCCTTTTCCAGCTTATTGCAAGAGATGGATCTGGCTGGCACCTGCTTAGATCCCTCTGAAATAACCTGCATTAGCTTTTATGCTCATGCAGATCTCAGGCTAGTCCTAAAAGTCTCATATGCATCCAGCCCTCACTCCCAAATTCTCTGCAAATCACTGCCAGTCCCCTTTGAACAGAAAGGAAGGGATTTCTTTAAGGCCAATGTAGGCTGGTGAAAATGCTCTTTAGCCAGCACAGCAGTGGATGTGCTCTTCTGGCTCACTCCATGAGCCCACGTAACTGGTACAGGACAAAGCAGTTTCTATATGGTGCGTTTACAGAGTTTGCCAGGAGAGCAATCCCACAGCTGGGTTTTTTTTAACCATGTCAAGCTCTCACCTTTCAAGCCTTATGATAAAAGTGCTCCCCTTTAACCTTGGAGGTCCGGGGATCACCACCCCACACATACCCTCAAAGAAGCCCCTCCTCTGTTCACTCCATCAGCTGTGTGATGGTGCTGCAGCCTCCAGCCCTCCTCCTCCCACCAAATATTGCTTTTAATGCAAGGAAGGACAACCTGGCCCTGCTGCCACAGGGGTTTTATGTGACACGGGAGAAAATAAGGCAAAAATCTCAAACCAGGGGTCCACAGGAAATCTGGGCCAGCAAGAAACCTGGAGAGGGGCTTCGGACAAGGGATGTAGGGACAGGACAAGGGGAATGGCTTTAACCTGCCAGAGGGGAGACTGAGATGAGCTCTTAGGCAGAAGCTCTTCCCTGTGAGGGTGCTGAGGCGCTGGCACAGGGTGCCCAGAGAAGCTGTGGCTGCCTCATCCCTGGCAGTGTTCAAGGCCAGGTTGGACACAGGGGCTTGGAGCAACCTGCTCTAGAGGAATGTGTCCCTGCCCGTAGCAGGGGTTGGAGCTGGATGAGCTTTAAGGTTCCCCCAACCCAACCCAATCTGTGGTTCTAAACACCCCCATCTGCCCAGTGGCAGAAAGAGGGGTTGGCTCGTTCTCACTTCTGCTGAAAGGACACTTTTTTGAGGCTGGGAGACATTTTGCTCTCAAACCAGCTTTTTCTCCGTGGTGCAGGAAGATTCATTAACTATCCCCATGGCTCCAGACTTCGCACTGGGCAGGTTTTATAACATTGGGTGTTTCGGGTTTATGTTTGATTTTAATCTCTTTTGCGCGTTTCTTCCATCATACATAGGCCCCATTTCTCATGGCATGACATCGCTCTGATCTGAAAGGAGCTCATGCACACTCGCAAAGCGGCTCCAGATTTACCTCCTTGGAGACCCCAGAGGGATGACTGTGGGGGGCAAACAACGCATCCTCCCACCCTAACACCCATCCCTGGCAGTGTTCAAGGCCAGGTTGGACACAGGGGCTTGGAGCAACCTGCTCCAGTGGAAGGTGTCCGGGGCTGGAACTGGATGAGCTCTGACGTCCCTTGCAGCCCAGCCCATGTGTTTCCATGCGCAGGACGCCTCCCTCACCTTTGGAAGCTCTCCTCCTGCAGCAAGCTCTTGAGGGTGGGCAGGTCCCCCACGTATGCCGCGTCGTGCAGCCGCGTGTCCTCGCAGTGCTCGATGGGGTGGTCGCAGAACTGCTCCCGCAGCCACTCCTTCAGGTTACGACCTGCGCTGGAGAGAGAGCCGGGGGGGAGAGCCAGGCTGAGCCCGACCCCGGGGCGGGGAGCGCGGGATCCCGTCCCCCGGAACGAGCCCCTATCCCCCACGTTACCTGCCTGCCCGCCCGAGCCAGCGGGCGGGTCCGCGCCGCCGGGGAGGCCGCCCTCCGCCATCTGCCCCCAGCGCCGCCGGCTCGGCTGGGCCCGCCCTCCCTCTGGTCCCCCCCCACCGGCCTGATTGGTGCCTGCCGGCTTCCTGCGTCCGCGTTAAGGTGGTTTACCCCGGCAGCAGCGAGCGCCGGAGGAGCCGTTCCTCCTTCAGAGCAGCCCCGCCGCGGCCCGGGGCTCCGAGAAACGGGAGCTCGGCCGCTGGTGGAGGAGCCGGTTCTTGCTCAGCCACGGGTAAAAATGGGGCTGACGATACGCAGCGCTTGTGCGCGCAGCGTGGGGAGCCTTGCTGCACCTGCAGGAGGGACAGAGCAAGGGTTTCAAAGCAGATACATAAACAAGGCTTGCTACAGCTAAAAGCTGCAGCGGTGCGGTTGTCACGGAACCACGGAATGGTCTGGGTTGAAACTACCTTAAAGCTCATCCGGTTCCAACCCCTGCCACGGGCAGGGACACCTTCCACTAGAGCAGCTTGCTCCAAGCCCTGTGTCCAACCTGGCCTTGAACACTGCCAGGGATGGGGCGGCCACAGCTTCTCTGGGCATCCTGTGCACCTTTGACCGTCCTTGAGTCAAAGGGACCAGATCTGGGAACCAGACAGCGGGGACAGGTGGAACTTCAGCCTCCAGCTTGGCTCCCCTGTGTTTATGAAAGGCTTCCTAGGATTGGTATGGGCTCAGGACTGGGCACTCTTTGGGAGAAGCCTTGGCTGGGTTTGCAAGCATCCCGGCAGAGGAGACCCACCACATTGTGCTCCTCTGCATTCCTTTCTTGGTTTCCAATGTACAACTGCATCTAGCTACAGACCCTCTCTGTGGCTGCTCATGGGCAGGGAAGCAGCCATATACATCTCGGTTCCCTGTTGCTGTGCCTGAATAAAGCACAAGACAGAGCAGCTTGCTTAGCTGTTGCATCGTCTGCAGCCCTCACAGATTTAATGGGACTAGATTTAATGAGCTCTTCCAGCTGCAAAGGGTGGTGTTGGATTGCTGGTCTCATCCAGATGAAAAAGGCATGTTAGTCCATGGGCTTTCATACACATGGCCCTGGATCAAAAGCCATAATGTCTGTGTGCACAGGGGGATAGTTAGTGCAAGGGACAGAAACCTCTGTAGTTCAGTGCTTTCCTAGCAGGAATGCAATGCCAGTATTCAATGCTCTTAGGAAAAGGCCACTCCTACTCAGCACAAGCTTCCTTTAAAATAGATTTGTTTACTCACTGTGTCATGCAGAGCTGGCTCTTCTCTCTTCTCCCATGGGTAAAGTGCAAGGAAGGGAAGCAGAGGATGTAGCACTGTTTACTTGTAATATGGGGTTTGTCCCCATGGACAAAGCAGAGAGGAACAAAGTGAGGGTAAACAGGACAGATGAAGCTGGAACACCAGTGTCTGGATCACTCATGATTTGAGGTTCATTCAATTCTTGCAGCAAATGCCTCCATTTAACCACAGTCTTCTCTCTCCTCCACAAATTGTTATGTATTCCTGTACTCACAGACATGCTGCAATGAAAGGCAGAAGGTTTTTACATACCATATCCCATTATCCTTCCTAGAAGAAGTTTATCTCCTTTTATTATGTGCATGTTTGTTTCCCATAAATACATATGAAAAACAACCCATCCTAAGTTGACCTGATGAGTTCTTGCACAGGGATGGTAGCAAGGGAGCGACTCTCAGCCTTGGAGATGGCCAGCACTGGAAATCCATAGGTGTTTAAGAGAAACCCCATGGAGAAATAGACTATGATGGAAATCTGGATCACTCTGAGTGCAATTTGCAAACAAGTTAACACTTGGCCAAGATCTAGGAAATACACCTCCAGCATACCAGACTGCTCCTATCAGACATATCACTTAACCAGCTGAGGACACAGGCTGTGGGCAGCTCTGGCTGTTGTTCCTGCCCCACCAGGTCACTGGACTAGATGACCTCCTGAGTCTGAATTCCTTTCAGCCTGAATTATCCAATAATCCTGGTAATAGTCAGCCAATGCTTCCTGTACCTGGAACAGTGCTCAACTCCAGGGACTGCTTCAAAAGACTGCATAAAGCAGTTGTTTGTTTGAGGTACATCAGGTACATCCTCCTCTTGCACAAGACAGCAGAGCTCTATAGGGATTGGGATCTGCTGGCTCACTGTCTCGGAGCACATAACCTCTAGTAACCTGCCCTGGCCATGCCCACCACCAGGAGGGAGAAGCAGCCAGGCAGGTGAACAAGCTTGGCCCCTCTTCCCTCCATGGCCAGCAGTTCATTATCTATGGGTGGCCTTTTTGGCTTGCTGCAGTGATTCCAGCCCACTAGAAGACCAACCCACCCAGCAACTGGGGCCTGTGACTCTCTTAAGGAGAAGCTTCCAGTATCTAAATATAGCCAGTAATCCAACACAGCCAAAACACACTGACTCACTCATTAGGCCAGGTCATTTCTGCAGCTCCTAACGCTGAAGCAACAAAAAAGAAACAAGTAAAAGAAAATGAGCAAATAAAGGCAAAAACCTCCTTCTGAGCCCTCAGCCATGGGCAGTTCCCTCAAACACCATCCACATTTACGAACATTTCCCACTGCCTCTCGAACACACACATCATAGAATCATAGAATGGTTTGGGTTGGAAGGGACGTTAAAGCTCATCCAGTTCCAACCCATGCCATGGGTAGGGACACCTTCCACTAGGAGCAGCTTGCTCCAAGCCCCTGTGTCCAACCTGGCCTTGAACACTGCCAGGGATGGGGCAGCCACAGCTTCTCTGGGCACCCTGTGCCAGCGCCTCAGCACCCTCACAGGGAACAGCTTCTGCCTTATCTCCAGTCTGAACTTCCCCTGTTTCAGTTTGCACCCATCACCCCTTGTCCTATCGCTACTGTCCCTGATGAAGAGTCCCTCTCCAGCATCCTTGTAGGCCGCTTCAGATACTGGAAGCTGCTCTGAGGTCTCCACGCAGCCTTCTCTTCTCCAGGCTGAACAGCCCCAATGTTCTCAGCCTGTCTCCATACAGGAGGTGTTTCAGCCCCTGATCATCCTCGTGGCCTCCTCTGGACTTGCTCCAGAAGAAGGAGAGAAGAAAAGAAAGAAAGCAAGCAGGTATAAAAGAAGGAATGCTGTAACCAGAACTGTAATTCACGCTTAGCTCAGTCTATAAAACTTCTCCCTTCTGGAACTAAGCCAACAGCTTGAATTTTTAGTGAACTCTGAAGTTAAGTTGCCCTGGTGATAAATGCATCTGTGGGGTAGGGAGAGGGGGGGGGAATTCCTGTCCTCCCGTTTTTAGCACAGCTCAACATTTTTCTGTGGAATTCGTATAGTTCCTAATGTGGACATGAAGACGTACATCAACAAGGGGATGGGAGGAGAACTTAATTCCAGCATCCGGGACTGTCATTAGGACTGGGGCTGTAATCACAAAGATGATGAAAGATGGGTTGCTTGGAGTCCAGTAAGTTAATTATGCTGCAAGAGGCAGGACTGATGCATCAGCTGTATTTTGACCTTCCATCCGCTATCCAGGACTTTGCTCCGTCAATCCTGACCATGAGAAAGTGGAGGACACAGAGTGGAGGTTATAATGTAACGCCACAGAAAGACAGAGACCAGAAAATCCCAGCCACCTCTCATCTTCAGCATGGCACAAAACGAGACAGAGATGTCCAGTACCCCTGCTGCTCCCAGCTGAGCAGCACAATCAGTCCTGCAAGTGAGGATAGAGGGTTGAAATTGAGTAAAGAACCATCACAATAAGCACATGTGAATTCAATAGCCTGGATGTGGGTGCTGGCAGGCCAGGAACATCCCACCTGCATGGAGCATACCTGCCCAAGGTGGTCCCAAAGGAAAGGTTACACTGGCTTCACCATGCAACGACACCCTTAAGGTAAACTTGCCCCATAAAAGGTTGTATTTCATCCTGGATGTACTCAGAGAGATGTGGCTTAGGGTGAAAGAGGGTGGCAGCACATACCTTGGCCACAGGCCCCCAGCTCACACAGCAAACACGCTTACAAGTATTTGGCTGCCCCATCCTTGGCAGTGTTCAAGGCCAGGTTGGACGGGGCTTGGAGCAAGCTGCTCTAGTGGAAGGTGGCCCCTGCCCATGGCAGGGGGTTGGAACTGGATGAGCTTTAAGTGCTTTTCCAACCCAAACTATCCTGTGATTCTATGATCTATGAAATGAACTCTTCTCCTCCTAAGCTGTTACAGCTCTTTACTTTTTTCCTGCACTTGCTTTTCCTTGAGGTATTTCTGACAACTCCACACAAGCGGTGAAAGAAGTTGTTCAAAAGGCAAAAACAAAGGGGGGGAAACCTTCCCAGTTGTATTTTCCCATCAAAATCTGAATATTTTCTGAAAAGAAAAAATAGCAAAAAAAAAAAAAAAACAAACCCATAAATAAATAAATCCCTTTTGTCTGCAAATCCCCTGGTGAGAGAGGGGGAGGTCTGAACCCGTTCCTGCGTGACTCATTTCTGGGCAGCTCTTTGCTGTCCATGGAAACTTGTCCTCAGCTGATTTTATGTTGTTTTCTAACCTGCCTGCACGGAGGTTTGGTGACTGAGGTAAAGGAGGCACCTGCTTCTCTTTTGATATTCCCACATCTGCCATCAGAGGGAAAGCTCCAGATGGCCATTTCTCCTGAAAAAGAGTGATAAAGTCTCCATTGGAGTTCTCCTCCTTTGCCTCGTGCTGGGGATGTCCCTATTGCTCCACCAAGCAATGGGATGGAGCAGGTTTCACCCTCAGGTATGTGGCCTCTCTTTGCATTTAGTGTCAATGATGAAAAACGCCAAAGACGCTTTGCTGGAGAGCAAAACAAATAGCTAAAGCCCCCCTTTAGAACGTTAGGTAAGCAAAGAGAATGTTAGGAGCAGCATCCCAGCTGTTAAATAATCCAAGGAAAATCAGTTATGGAAAGGATATCCACATGGAAATGGGCAGGGGAATTGCTATCAGCAGTGAAAAGCATGGATTAGTGCTTAAAGTAATAAGCAGAGATGATGTGGGATGGGAGACCCAGCTCCATCCAATGCCTGATGCCCAGCCTCTGGTGGTTTTGCCCTTGCTCATTGTACCTACAGGTCTGATTCCTTTTGCCAGGCAGATGCATCCCTATGTTAACCTGACAGTGGAGATCCTTCCCTGTTTAGAAGCATAGAATCAATCAACTAGGCTGGAAAAGGCCTTTAAGATCATCAAGTCCAACCACGTTTCATACATTTCCTTCAGTAAACCAAACCAACTACTTGTACTATTTGTGTAATAGGTATTTCAGTCATGCTTGGAGAAGATGCTCGCTCTGGCAGGACTGAGATTAATCCCCAGTTAGAAGGAAAGAAAGACCCTAACACAAATTGCTGGAAAATACAGGAAAGTTTGTCCTTTACTTTCCTAGCACCATTGCTGACAACACTGGAATGTAAGCTCCTAGGCAAAGATGTCAAATGCAAGGTCACTCCAATGCTTTCATATGAACTACATCAAGGCTGTAGACTCTGTGTTTACCAAAGGACAGGTCTGGTACAGCCCTGAGGCTGATCCTTAATGCAGAGGAGACAAGTATCATCTGTAAACCTTTCCTGTTCTCAAACTCTTGACCAACAACAGACAGGATCAGGATCTTTGTTTAAAGTTACAGTTACTCAATGAGCTTCATCCTCTCTCTTTCTAGACCAGAATTTCCAGTACATGGACGTGCACCCACCACAGAACTAACACCAGCTTACCCAAGAGCTGACAGCAACCTGTAGATGGATGGACACCCTTTCCAGCCTCCAGCATACTGCCTCTATCCTCAGCTGAAGGGAGAAGCAGGTGTAGTAATGGAAACACTTGGTTGGGTTTTGCAGATCAACCTAATTTGAAAGGAATTCCTTCTGGTTTATTACAACTATTAAACGTTGCCATAAGGAGCAAAGTGGGAAGCAAATCTAACTCAAAGCAGCAAGATCGACCCGTCCCAAAGCAGCTGAGGGCAACACAAGTAGGAAGGTAGCAGATTACCACTCTTAGGAACTTGGTTCCTACCCCTGCCCCTTGCTTTGTGATTTTTGGCAGGTCTCTGATGCTCCCTGAGCCATCGCCCTCCCTTCTTTCAGTGGGAAGATGGAGATTTCCTAATCCCATGTCATGGGAAGCAGAGCCAAAGATGCTGTGAAAGGCACTCGGGTTTCATTCAGAAATACGCTGTGGGCTTCTGCCACTGGGTAAAAAACTGAGACTGTGAATGGGAAGGCAAAACTGAAAGAACTAAATCCATGGGTTGTTTTGAATCTGGTGCTTTGCAAAATCAATTGCACATCAGGAACTAAGGGTCAGGAGAGACCTGACTCCTGATTTCCCAATGCTTATTGCTGACAATGCTGGCATTGTCAGAGGGACACTTCCTTTGCCTTGTGGCTTTGGCTGAAGATCCCTCAGGCGAACAACATGGTTTGTTCTGTGAACATTCAATGCCAGGCCAAAAGAGGATGGCAATCACCCTGAACTACCAGCATCAGAATGCATCTGGCTTTTCTGCGTCAGTCCATCCCCACTGCCTGCTGCCAGGCTTTCATACTTCACTGCAAAGAGGTAAAATGTCCTAAAGCAGCGTTTGTCTGCTGACACACAGAGAAGTTAAACGGTTTAGGCTGGATGGACCTTTGAAATCCATCTAGTATAACCTATCAAGGCATTTGAGGCAGTCCAGATCCAGGCCTAAGGGACTCTCCGTGTCTTGGAATAGAGCTGCTGCCATCAAACTCGGTCTCACCAGCATTGACCAAGCAGCTCGTAAGCCTGCATTAGTGATAAAGGGCTCACCAAGGCCGCCATGGCAATATCTGCATCTCCACGTTTCTTTTGGAGCTGCCCGACTTCACTGCTGCTTCCAGCTAGGCACAGGCATTGGGATCTCTGTGGTGCTGGGTTATCTATGGAGAAAGCACACTGTGAAGGTGGCAAGTTCTGGCAAAAGTTAGAAAATGCTGTCACCTAAGAAACAAGCACGGGACTATGCAAAAATGGGAGCGTGTTTCATAATGTGCTCCCATAAACAGATGAATTAAGCCTGCTCTCCAGACAGCTCTAGCTCTATCTGCCTTGGAAGTGCTTGACTTTCCCACCTTAACACTGTGCTCTTAGCAGGCTTTTTTCTCCCTGTGCATTGTATATAGCAAATCCAGCCGTCCACCCACACCCCTTCCCCTGCAGTAAGAGAATCCCAGTGTTGAGTGAGCGCAGGCACTTACCGCCTGACACAGTGTCCCCGCTGCAATCACAAGGGTCTCTTTATAAAGCAACTCTCTGGGCACACAAGAGCAGGACCAGCCTAACTGAATCAGCAGAGAAAAATAAACATCCTTCTCTTGGAAGTGCCTCACACAGTTTCATTAAGCCAGCCTAGGACTGCGAAGGAGCAGGATGTATATTTATTGAATTGAGCCCTAAGAGAATAAAAGGGGAAAAGAAGCCCCCTGGCTATTCTGGTGAGGGGGGATTTAAGGAAACTAAATGAAGCAAGAACTACCCCCCCTTACTCCAATCTCTATGTTAAAAAGAGAGAAACTGCAAAGCGTTATCAGGAGGGGAACGGGAACATGTTGCGGTTTGAGAACAATTACATGAGGAAAGGTGTCTCTTGGAAAGAGGGGCACAAGAATTACGAGCGTGTTTCCAGGCAGCGGCATTCCTGCCTGGTTTACGGCATGCTCTGGATGCCGGCCTACCTCCAAGGTGGGGTGTGAACATAAAACATGTCCCTGGTTGTTGTCCCCGCTCCGCTGCGGCACAGGGCAGTGCTCCCCGCCTGCCTTCCACTCACCGGGGCAGGGCACAAGGGTTTAGAGCTAATTAAGGAATGAAAATGAACTCTTGACATGTTTAACCACCTCCCCGTGCTCCCAGCCAGGGGGGTTCTGTTTCTTTCATGGTATTTCAGACCAACCCCTGCTCATTTTTACTCTGCTACTTTCGTGTTGGTTGGAAGTGGCTCCAGAGAGGCTCTTTAAAATGTTTCAGTTACCAAAAATCAGCTTCCAGTAAAGAAATAACACAGATTGTTCTGATAATCCTTCTTACAGAATGTCTCTTCTCCAGTGATGCAACGTTTCCTTTAACAAATGAGCCTGAGTTCTTACCTCTCCCCTCAACAAAGAGGTCCGGGGCTGGAGATGCATTAGAATCATCACCTTCCGTGTTGCAGAGAGAGACACAAAACCTGGCCAGCTGTGCCTGAAGGACAGGAAAATCACAGAACAGAATACATATATTCATAGCACATAGAATCACAGAATCCCAGACTGGGTTGGGTTGGAAGGGACCTTAAAGCTCATCCAGTTCCAACCCCCTGCCACAGGCAGGGACACCTTCCACTAGAGCAGGTTGCTCCAAGCTCCTGTGTCCAACCTGGCCTTGAACACTGCCAGGGATGGGGCAGCCACAGCTTCTCTGGGCACCCTGTGCCAGAGCCTCAGCACCCTCACAGGGAAGAACTTCTGCCTTGTATCCAACCTGAACTTGCTCATTTTCAGTTTGAACCCATCACCCCTTGTCCTATCGCTACAGTCCCTGATGAAGAGTCCCTCTCTGCAACCTTGTAGGCCCCTTAAGATATTGGAAGCTGCTCTGAGACCAGGACAGCAATATAGCAACCAAACCCATTCTATAGCTATGTTAATACTGGTACGAAGGTGTAATTTTTGCTTTTAGCTTTTAGCTTCTGAGAAAGGATAAAACGTGACATGAACTAATCAAACTAAACCCAAAAGGTACATAACCGGCATCTCTAGCACGTCAGGCTACCTCAGCTCATGTTCAGTAACACCAGCATCCCTCAGGTCAGAAGCATCCCATTACACAGTCCTGGTGTGACAAGTGGAAAGGAAAGACACAATAGCCTCTCAAGAGTATTTTAGCTGGGCTATGAAGAGAATCAGAGAACCATAGAATCAACCAGGTTGGGAAAGACCTTTAAGCTCATCAAGTCCAACCATTCCCCAGCACCACCAAGGCACTACTAACCCACAGTACTGAGGGCCTCATGAACAGGCTGCCTTCCCTTCCCACATGTGACTGGGCCATGCAGATATGGAGGGAATCATTATCCCTAATTATCCAAGCAGATTTTTTTGCAGCGATGGATCAATACAAATCCCTTCAGGCTTTGCTCCCCAAAGCGTGGAAGTTAAACTAATACAATGCAGTTGCCTCTTTGTGTTTAACCAAAAGCTAAATGGCAAGAAAAGCAGAAAAGATTACAGTCATCAGCACCTGGTTATTGCCAGAATCTGTGGGGTGTGGAATCTGATCCCCATTGCCTTTATCAAGCCAGGGTTTGACAAGTAAAAGAAGTAGATTAGGGGAGATTTTGAAAGCCCTTTTAACAGTGCAGACAACTGCAAAGCTGAGCAC
Organism: Ara ararauna; assembly: GCA_028858755.1. Lineage (NCBI taxonomy): Eukaryota > Metazoa > Chordata > Aves > Psittaciformes > Psittacidae > Ara > Ara ararauna. Next base: position 7,095,673 of record CM054381.1, read on the forward strand.
TCCAGTCTCAGCCTTATTAAAGGCTATTTTCATAACCATAAACCAGGCAGGACAATGTCTCATTTTATAATTAATACATATTGTTATTAATAGAGTTAAACAAAGCTGGCTTTCATTCCTTTATTTAGTGGTGCATTTGGTGAAGCACTTAAAGGGGGCCAGCCCAGTGTACACATAGAACTGTTTTAATTACATCCTGTGAATTTATTTTTCCAGGGAGAAATATTTCTCAGGGAAAATGTCTATAAAAGTAACTTTAGAAGCAATGTAATTTTGTGTGTGTTTCCTATAGGAAATCTGTTTAGTTTAAGTCCCAGGTTCTAACACTCTCTTTTATGCAGCAGTGTGAGCTGAAGAATGCTGCTGACAGCCCTGCGAAAGCCTTGTATCTCTTCTGAAATGAAGCTGCTGATGGATTTGTGAGTCCTTATCTTGATGGGGCCTTCCCTTCCTCCCTCTCAGTTGGATTTCACTTGCAGGATGGCACGTCCACAGACAGCTCCTGCAGAAGGAGACACTTTACCTTAATGGGCACGCCAGGCTTTGATTTACGTGCCCATGTTGGTGTTGCATTTGGGAGTTATTTTTACTGTCATTTATTTAAGCAAGGACCAGCCCCACAGGAGCTCAACTTCAGTTTCCCAGATACAAGAAGAAAAACGTTATGGATTTCACAGCCATCAGAGTGAGAGTTCCCAGGAAATGGATCCTCCAGGAGGGGCTCTGGTCAGGCTTGAGTGTATACTTCTTTCCCCTTGGAATCAACAAAGACAGCTGGAAACTCCAGCCCATGGCCACTTTGTCACCCTTTGTAACCCAAGGTGGTGGAAAAGCTGTTGGCTCCCAACTTCTGGAACCTGAAAACCAGCTTTTTCTTCCCTAATAACTTACTCAGTAGCACTCTGCTCATCCTGCTCAGATTCTGCCTTATGCCTCCTCATCCTGGAAGAGCAGACATACCCCAGCACCCTGGTGAAAGGATTATGTGATGCACCAGCACTATGATGTGGCATTGGGAAGCCTTTCTCTGCCCTACATCCACTGGGTGCTAGTGTGAGGATTTGCACAATGTCACTTTGGAGAGGAGAGCACCTTTCCTCATGCCCAGCTTCTAAGAAAGCCAAAGGAAGGCAAAAGCAGCTTTTCTCTAGGTAATGACAAGGAACTGGACACTCCAGAGTGGCTCCTTCCCAGTGAGAGGTTTCTAGTAGAGAAAAAGCATGACCCTCTCCAACCTTCACATGCAAGTTTTCTTCTACTAGGAGGCTTAAAACAAGGGCTGTGGTGGGCACCCACATCCCAGTGCTGCAGCAAAGGCAATGCATTAGAATGTGGGACAGGAGCAGGTAGCATACAGATAGGTTCAGGTAAAACAAGGGAAGAGCTGCTTGTCCTTCCCAGAATCTCAGGTCCAGAAGAGTGTGCCCAGCTGGGAAGAATCTGGATTTGTGCATCATTTTGGAAGGAAAGCCCACATAGCTGGAAGTTTCTGATCCTAATAAAGGATAGTCCTTCAGCTACCTAAGAGAAGACACTGTCTTCAAGATGCTGCATCTTTGGTCCCAAATGCCTTGGGCTAATTGGGCACTGCTTTCAGTTCAGCCTCACCTTCCATGCTGTGCTGCCAGGTCCTTTGCCAAAATGCCCTCTTCCCTCCTTTTCCTCTCCACCATTGAACCAGAAGCAAACGTAGCATGAGTTCTTGCAAGTAGGTGAGATCAGTTCTCTGTGGATTTACTCAGCTGTGGATTTGCTGCTGTGCGGTTTCACCATGTTGAAAAGCCTTCCAGAACACAGAGGAAAGGGGCTGAGTCATTTTAAACATAGGGAAAAAAGAAAATTGAATGCAGACAATTTGGCTTTCCCATGAGGAAAGGAGGGTGGATCAGCTTTGCCAGCTATAAAACCCCATCCTACTTAGGTACTTATTGTAATGACAGTATTTTCCCTGTTCACCAAGACAGTGCATTAGCACTACCGCAACTGAGTCTGTAAGGTCCATTCTTTACCTCCGGGAAGTGAGTCTTTTGATGCCACAAAACATGCCATGGCATTTCACACTGCCAGAGACACTTAGGAAATAGGCAAAGCGCTGTAGGCCAATAACACAGAAGGAGGAAGACCTTATCCTATAAGAAACCTTGTCTCCAGTAGATCCCTGTAGAGCAGGAAATGAGGGACAGCTGGAGATAACCTGCTCTAGCAGAAGGTGTCCCTGCCTGTGGCAGGGGATTGGAACTGGATAAGCTTTAAGGTGCCTTCCAACAAGAACCAGGCTGGGATTCTATTAAATTCTCCATGGCTTCTATGCCCCTCCTGGCCCTCCTGACAAGGCAAAGACACTCACCTGCTCTGAGGTAAGGGAGAAAAGGAGATGTTAAGGCTTTATCTCCCATCACCTAAGGGAGCTTCTCCAGCCTCTGGCTTGCCTCTCCCTTGACAGCACTGGGAGTTAGGTCATTTCCTTCCCCCTTCTCTCCAAGGGATTGGAATTAGTATTTCCATTGTACTCCTTGACTGTGCTCCTGGCTTCCAGTTTAAGCCCCCCCCTCCCCTTTTCTGTTCTTGTTATGAGCCCTTTAAGACCCAGCTGTAAAACCCTGCAGCCCGTATATCCTAACACTTCATAATCACACCTTGTAGTAACACGACAGAAATCAGCTCATTCCTAGTGACCCACAGAGCCTAAATGCTCACCAGTGCCTATTAAGTATGAAGCTGGGAAGGAGGCATCAAGCTGAAGCACCACTGCCCCCCACTGCTGTCCTCAGGGGTCCTCTGGGAGGACCTCAGTGGGATGGGGCTGAATTTAAGGCATCCCATAAGGCAGCCCCTTTTGATCTCCTGAGTGCACAGGAAAGCAGTATTAACCTGTAAAGAAAATAGCCTACCTATAGTATAATATAGGCAGGCTATATTCTATATTTTTTTATAGTGTAGCAAATGGAGTCAAGCATCCTTTAGAGCATAGACACACATGTGTAGGCACGTTCATCCACTAAAAATAGACAGATCACAGATCATTGAGCAAGAACATCTAATTTCTTACTTATTTTAACTTAATCCACCTACAAGATGTGGTTTTCAGGCCTTGGTCTCCAGCAGAGCACAGTGCATCACAAAGAGGACAATGACAGCTACACATTGTGCTTACTGGAAGCCATCCAGGCAGCTCAAGAGCACTGCTCCCCCTTTTCTGTGCTGCCCACTATGAGATCAATGCAGCACCTTGTGGATCAAAGCCTTGCTGTAATTAGCCCCTATTCAGCTGTAATGACACCAATAGCAGCTGTAAAGCCTCCCAGCTGCAGACCTCCAACTCCCCATCACTTCCTTCTCCCCAGGACCCCATTCCCACCTTAAGCAGCACGTCCACTGGTTTTCATGGTGCAGAGCAGCGCAGTTCTGGCTCCCACCTCACACCAGCCCTTCCTCCACTGCACAGCATGCTGCAGTACAGTTCTTACATGGTCCAAAAGCCTCTTCTCATTTGGCTTGGCTTCTCTCCGGGTTCTGCAGCCGCCTGTGGCTTTGGGAGTGGTTCAGGTGACTTGCTGATAGCCTCATCTCCTACCTCTGCCTTTCAAGAAGAGTTCACTCCGGGTTTTCGAACAGGTTTTGGGGAGTTTCTGTACTTCAATCTGTGAAACGATTTCAGTTTAAGCAGCTGTTTTCACACGCTCCCCATTCCACAACGCATCCACCTTTTGGGATCAGATTTTCCAGGCTTCGGCTCTTGCCCAAGGCTCTATTTTTATTTTTCTTAAATAAAATTCCAAAAGGAAAAATAAAAGTTGGTCGAAATCCATCCCACATTCTTGGGCTCGGCCTGAGGCAAGAAACTTCCCCCGTTAACAATAATCCCTGACCACACTTCTTGTGGAGCTCAAAGGATGCGCAGGAGCCGCCACAAACACTCCAGGATGACAACTGGAGTCCAGCCATGGGCTGAAACCCCTGGTCCACCCCAAAGACTTGCAAGTGAGGTGCCTGTCCTCACCTTGCTGTCAGGCAGTGGGTCACTGACGCTGCTCCATTACCTTGAAGTGCAATGGTGCTATGAAAGTGGGTTCTCCATCACAAAAGCCCTTCGTCAAGCTGTGACCCAGCCTCTGCTGGAGCCAGTGGGAGCTCTTCCACCAAAATGGACTTTCAGTCAAGCTTGCAAGTGTATCACAGAGTCCATACTGGTTTGGGTTAAAGGGACCTTAAAGCTCATCCAGTTCCAACCCCCTGCCACGGGCAGGGACACCTCACACTAGGCCATGTCACCCAAAGCACTGGAAGCATCTGGATACCTTTGGGAGGTCCTGTGCTCCAGCTGCTTTCTGTGGTTGCACACTGAGAGCCCACAAGCCCCATGCAAATACAGCACGTGACACTTGAGAAAGTGACATCTGAACGCAGGAACACGTTTAACACCCATTCACACACGGCTTCTGACCGCTCCCACCAGCAGATCTAAACCACAGCACAATAGAACAGTATGTAGCTGTGAGACACCCTGGTCTCTCACCCTCCACTTTGGCTGCAAAAGGATACTGTTAACGTGGGCTCTGAGGTTACAGCCCTCTAATGCAGTTAAACATCAAAACAGCTCTTTCTTGACACTTGTGTGGCCAGGAACGAAAATCTTAGAGCCAGAGAACATTAAAACTGGAGGAGAACGCCTTTTCTTCCTCCCAGGCTACCCAGTGGGCACAGGGCTACCTACCAACAGCATCAATTCCTCCTGGCTCCAAGGCTCAATGTGCTCCTCAGCTGAATTGCCCAAGAAGCATGAATAAGGCTTAGCGTGATGAGAACAAATAAGCCTACCTACTACATCAAGCTACACAGCCCAGGAAGGGCTAAGCATCTTTGTCCAACCTAAACAATCCTATCTGGCCTTGCAGTTCTCCTTCTCCTTCCCTGCTTTAAGTGTAACTCTCAGCAAGAAGAATGGCCTGCAAGAGATGAGCACAACAGGGTGAGATCTGGAAAGGATGCTCAACAAAGGGCAGGGAGAAAATCCCTCCTCCAAGAGCTGCAGAGGGGTTGCACAGTTTGGGTTTTACAAGCACAGTTGGGTTTTACAGCTAAATATAATACAGCAAGAGTCATGTTGAGAGACAGACAAGCTGCACGTTAGCTGCAAAGGAATTCCAGATCTTAACTGGGTAAAAGGGAGATATTTTTACCTCTCCTGTCCCATCCTTCTCCCAAATCTCTGCAGAGACAATGCACAATCCCCCTGCAGCTCATGGAGGTCCATGTGGAGCAGATATCCCCCTGCAGCCCATTATGTTCTCTCCCCTCTCTGATTGAGGAGGGGAATGATGGAGTGGCTTTGGTGGGCAGCTGGCCAGGGTCAACCCACCAGAAATGATCAATTTAAAAAAGAACTTGGGAACTGTGGAGAGGAACATCTTGGAATCTTTCTCTTCCCAGTGCCACCTCTCCAGTGAACAAAAGTACTGTGCAATGCTTGTGATGAGACTGAGCCCAGCATCTCTGTGTTCTGGCTGCTCATTCACAATCAGCGTCACTACTGGTTCTTCCCCATCCTTCCCTATGCTCCACGCAGTGATGCTGACCCAGGACCTGCCTCAGGCTGACTCCAGTTTCACGCTGTGGAACGTGCACTGGAAGGACCACCAGGATTATTTGAATTGGCCACAAAAGCTTCCTTTCTCTCTCTGGAGGTTAAAGCCAGAGCAGGTTGGAACCTCCTGCTCAGAGCAACTGCTCCTTATCCAAACAGCTTCTCCTTCCCAGGCAGATCTGCAATACACTGAGTATCCATGGCCAACACTTGGTATCCAGCATCAGTAGATGCTGTTCCAAAAAGCAGAGAAACCTGAAAGCAGAGAAGAAACTAAGCACCACTTGCCACTAACCTCATCCCATGGAAAGCTGTGAGGCAGAAAACAGGCCCTGTGGCTGGGCTGCTGCCCAGGAATTGTGCGATGCTGTGCAGCTCATCCACGCCTCTTGCCTGTACCACTTCCCATCCATTTCCTTGTAGGCCAAGTCAGTCTTCTGGAACAAAAACAGCTCTGTTAAAATATGCCTTTTCCATTAAATCCATAGAAGCCCTTTCAGTTTGTATCCCCGTCACCTGGAACAGGCTCTTCAGGCGTTTTCAGGAGGGAGGAATTCACAACCATACTTACCTGTTCAAACAAAAGCAGCTGGAATGGAAAGCAAGGACTGTTCCTTTTCACAGCATTGCAGGCACGAGACCTCCCTAAATGTGGTTTGGCAGGAGACAGAGAGAAGACAGGTCCTGGTATACCCTGGCCATGCAGACTCTATCTGCTGTTCTTCACTGCAACAGGAAATCCTCTTTGCCTCAGGTTTTGGGTTGTATTATAATACAGAGATGAATATGCTACTAACCTTTAACAGACCTTGCAGGAAAGACAGGCACATGGGTCCCCAGGGTTGACTCGCTGGTCTTTGCCTCTCCAGCATCCCCCTGGGAGGAAGGAGGGAGCAGGAGCCTCTGTAGCCGCTCATCCTGCAGGAGGGTGATGCTCAGCAAGGTCCTCAGGCTCATCCTTTGTTAAAATAGATGTCCACTTCTTCAAAAGCTGGGAAAAAGGCATTCCTTTTTCTTGAAGACTCATTTGCCACCCAGCTGGTTTGATCTTGGTGGGGAGTAGGAATCATGGAATTAGCTGGGTTGGAAAAGACCTTTAAGACCATCAAGTCCAACCATTACTCCAAGGCCACCACTAAACCGTGGCATCAATACTATAATGGTCAAGTCATATCATCATCAGTTAATTCCTTCTATTTGAACCACAATGTGAGCATTTTCATTAACCTCTTTGAACTTTGGGATGTGAAATACACAGAAATAGAAATCTATTCCCAATAGTATTAGGTAATAAATAACTCTGCTTTCCAAACTTGTTCTCATCCAGGTTCTATTAAGGAAGTTAAAAGAATTCAGTGCTTGCTATCTTTGATGCCAGTGTCCCTGGGGCCAGACCCCTCTCATTCCTTTCAACCTAATGCTCCCAATCCCTGTCACTAGCCAAAAACATGCCTGGAAAACCCCCACCTCACTGGGACAAGCGCACCACGGTCTGAACACACACTTCACCACGTCCATACGACCAAGAGCCTCCATGGCCCAGAATAGCACCTGAACACACAAGTGACCTGCAAAAGCAGCCAAAACCATCAGTTTTCAGCCCATTCCTGGGCACACAACAAAGTCAAGTCTGTGGGACCCAGTGTGACATAAAATGAAGCTAAACCCAAGCAACCTCTGCTTCACAAGTCATAAATCTGGAGTGGAATTTCTCTCCCTTTTCTTCTTGGTAAGCATTTCCCTTCCCGTGGCTGTCAGCTGCAATTGGAGGCCATCATCTCAGGTTGGGATTTGGGCAGGAGGGGGAGGGAGCTGAGCCTTGTTTCATCACATTAAATTAAACTATAAACTACACCTTTTAATTCCTCCTAATTAAATTCCACCCTGGAAAACGGAAATGTTCTTTCTTAGTACTTTTTGACACCAAACATGGCAGGAAGCATTTTGGAAGAGGCTTCGGTGCTGCAGGCAGCTACCAGGGCACTGCAGGACATGCCTGGGGTGTGATCTCCACCTGAAGATCACTCTGTAGTTGGCAGCTCCTGAGTCCATCACATGTACTAGACTGAGTCACATCCACGTGTGCATTCATTCAGACTCTGAGGAGAGGGAAAGAGTGCAAATGAAGCTGAGAAAGGCTCCAACCATTTAAGATACACAGGTCCCAGTGCTCTAACACCCCTGTTTCTGAGAGCCCAGTTCACATAAGCCTTCAGTGGGCAGCATCCCCTACATCATATAGCACTGGCTGAGACAAAAACATGGAATTCAAAAACATTTGAAAGCAACTGGTATTTTCCCCTTTACATTCCAATAGGCACTCATGGGAAGTAACCTAATAGGCAAGAGACTGCTCTGAGGTCTCCACACAGCTTCTCTTCTCCAGGCTGAAGAGCCCCAGTGTTCTCAGCCCTGACCCACAGAGGCCAGTGGCCACCTCCCAACCTGCACAGAGAGGAATGTCAGGCATGTCGTGAAATGAAACTCCTGCTTCCCAGACCTGTCAGGCCCCATTAGCACCAGGAGACCTGACAATGTAAGGGTTCTAAACCCCAAACCACCACACCAGCAATGTTCCCCTTGCTAATGAACCACCCACAAGCTGAAACACAAGCCCAAGGCATGGGCAAAGCATCACATGTGAGACTCAGTGCCTGCAGACATTCTTCTCTACCCATTATCTCTCCCCCTTCAGGAACCACTGTTGTTTATTTGGGGTTCTTTTGGTGCTGCAACCTCAACCTTTAAAATGAAAGCAAGCCCAAGCTCCAAGGCACTAACTTTGTTCCACCATACTGGAAACCAAAGCAATCCTGGATAGAGCACCAGCTATGACTGTAGCAGACATCAGGTGTCTTATTAAACTCTGACACTGCCTGATTTTTGTTTAAAGTGGTTTTAGATGCAGAAAGCATAAGAAATCGGGTGCATAAAGATGCAAATCATCCCCTAGGTCTCCTCCCAGGAAGCAAATGAGTGCCTCCAAGCTGCAGGTTGATATGAGCCCTAAGCTTTCCACCCCAACTCAGGGCATGCTCACTTCTAACGCAAGGACAGATGAATACATGGGCCATGTCACCATGCAGCACCCCTTAGCAATGCGAAGATGAGGAGAGGAGGGTCTGTTGAAAGGAAGTTCATGAAATGGAGTAGCTCAGGGAAAGGAAAAGTCATCATTTAAATCCTGTTTGACCCAGGGCAGAGCTGAAGTCACTTAACATCCCTGAAACACCCTGCTACTTGTCTCCTCTGACTGCTTTCCTGCCAGCCCTGTGTTCCAGCAGCACCATGCTAGTCCTGGCTGTGGATGCAGAAAGGACATGGGATGGGTAACAAAGGCTGGGGGACTGGTAACAAATCTCTCTGTCCTCTTAAAGGGTGGCTTCTAGCACCAAGGGACCAGAGGCTCTTGGGGTCTAAAACCCCCTAAAGCAATGGGCTGAGCAATCCCATCAAACCCCATATTGTTTGATGAAAGTAAAAGGTAAAGGAAGAGAGTGTTCAGACTGCTCTGAAGTTATATACTAACCACACAGGCTTTCACCAACAGTCCTGGGCTCTGGGGATTCTGGTGGACATCCTGAACCACTTTTCCTTCATGGATGGAGTGGACAGGCTCCAACCTTGGGTGCATGGTAGGAGAGGATGACAATGCAAGGCTGGCTCACAGGAAGAGTCCTGCCTCCCTGGAGCCTACCCATAATATTGCTTCACCATTTAAGTTCAGACAGCGAAATAATACAATTCAAGTGACAATAAAAATGCAAACAGCATCCTGTCACGTTGGTTGGATGGGTTTGGAACAACCTGCTCTAGAGAAAAGTATCCCTGCCCGTGGCAGGGGTTGGAACTGGATGAGCTTTAAGGTCCCTTCTAACCCAAACCAGTCTGGAAATCTGTGATTCTATGAACTGTCAAGAATAGATCAGAAAATGTCTCCTATTCCTTCACAAATCCCCTACTTCATTTCCAACCCCACCCCAAAACCCCATGCAGCAAAGCATCCTGTCCTTTATAATGTCTGTATTTAACATAGCAAATACTCACCCTCTTTGGTGATGGTCTGTTTGGTAGGTTCTTCATAGGTCCAGGTCCCAGAAAAAGCAATGAAGAAGGTAAAAGAAACCCCCCCCCAGATATGCCAATCAAAGAAGAAAACCCCAAAAAGGCCACTAGCACTTCATACCCAATCCAAACAACAGGGGAGGAGGAGATGTGCTCATACATTAAACACCTTGAGAAGAGCCTTGCGCTGGACTAAAGCCTTCTGCACTCAGCACAGCATCATATAGCTGTGTCTACGCTAATATGCTTTGCAGATTTAGGAGTAAAGCTGGACTCTAACGTGCACTGCACTCCAAAGGTCATTAGGAAAACAGCAGACACCTGCAGTTGAGTAAAATAAATCAGTGGAATTATTCACATACAAAATGTTACAGAAACATGCATTTGGGAGGAAAGAGGCACTTAAATTAATCCTTTCCAAATGAACAGATGCAATAAAAATGGAATTAACACCTGTGCAGATAAAATACTTCTGCTCCCTTACACAAGTGATGCATGGACTGCATTTTCAGTTGTTCCCAGTAAGATTCCCAATGGCTCTGAACACATGACGCCATCTCTGCAACGATGCAAAGAAGTGCAGGTTACACAAGGCTTTACTTCTTGATCTTTGGTTTGTAGATAATCTTCCCTCTTAATAACAAACAGGATTCAGGAACCTTATGACCTGCAGGAGATTGGTTGTTTCCAACTTGTGATCAAATATATGCATTCAAACTATGAACAGAAGGTTGGACCAGATGATCCTTGAGGTTCCTTCCAACCTCGTACTCTATAAGGTTATGATTTGATGACTTTTTAAGGGGGCAAAAGTAGTATCACGACAGCGTGTTCAACAGGAGCCTCGGTGGCAATGAAAAGAAGATGGAAAGAGAAGTGGCTCAGAAACTGTGCTCAACAGGTCAGGAAGGGAAAAAGGGCTGTGAGCACCTGGTGAGTGAGTAACAGCAGTTCACATCTAAACAAACAAGTTATTTTAATAGCTCTGGAACTTGAGCATTCAAATAAATATCATTCTATCCCAAGTAATATCAACTTCTAAAGATCAATGCAACAATGGGCTTTTATGTAAGTTTTAGGCTTTGGGTCCCTAAACATTTTATATCTCAACAAGGGATATCTTCGTTTTCTCTGCTATATTGTTTTTATTTGGTAACAATGTCAGTCAGTTCCAGTTCTTCACCTTTTGGATGACAGGTTTATGCTAAGAACCATCCTCCGGATTTTCTCTTCATTCTTTATAATATTAGCTCTTACAGCACAGATCTTGTCTTGCTGGTCTTTAATCAACTGGTCCAGTTCAGCCAGATCAGCTTTTAATGGTTCAATAGCACTGTCTGTGATGCTGAAAAATACGCAAAGAGCATAACGTGAGTGGAAACGTGTTAACTCAAGTTACTTAAGCCTCCAAGAAAGCACATACAGTACCTGAAAGTCTGCAAAGGATTTAAGTTGTGCCCACACTTTCTGAAAGAACTTTCAGAGTAAGAAGCACAAAGGCAAAGCTAACAACCCAGAGAAGATTGTTCAAGAGAGATCACCTGCAACTGAACACTGAACAGCCATTTCTTGGCTAATCCAGCTCTTCTGCTAAGGCTCTTTGCCATTATTTCACCCCACTCTAGGCAGAGAAACTGTGGCTGCCCCATCTGTGGCAGTGTTCAAGGCCAGGTTGGACACAGGAGCTTGGAGCAACCTGCTCTAGTGGAAGGTGTCCCTGCCTGTGGCAGGGGGTTGGAACTGGATGAGGTTTAACCTGAACCACTCTGGGATTCTATGATTCTCTATGAAAACAAACCCATCACTAGCTGCTGACAAGGGCAGGTAATTCCACACTAATAGGAAATGTAATAAATCCTATGCTAATAAACAAGGACACTGATACATCTTAAGTGAATGGGGCTGTTTGGCTTTACAACCAATGTGCCCACTTCCATAACGCTTTGTTCATCTTCCAAGAATGCTGAACAGGCAGAGAAATGACAGACCAAACTAACCTGCTCTCATTCTGAACTACCCACTCACTTTGAGCCCTAGATAAAGTCCGCATCCCAAAATCATTTAGCTTTCCCCTTTTTTCCACCACATTAGCATAAATTACAAAAAGCACTGCTAGAAATTGCACTATTCTCCAATGGGATTTGTCAGTTGTCTTTCACAGGAACAAAGAAAAAGACAAGCATCCAAATCACACTATACATGGAAAGCATTGTCTTCTTCATGTCCGATACTCATTCTTTCCGGAAGGAGTGGACATGCCTTAGCACTCCACTGGTCTGATGAGGATCCACTGGACACATCACTAGGAGCGGTGCAAAGGTGAGTCAATGCCTCAGTTTCTCCAACCATAAAATAGAGCCAAACACCTTTCCCTTCCACTTTGCAGCGGTGCTGCATTCTGAGACCAGCCAGAGTTTTAAAGCCTGTCAAAGGTTTGGGATAGAAGGCGCTATGTAAGTGCAAGGAATTAACATCATTACACTTTAAATGTGAAGGAAAGCCTTAGTTCCCACCCCAGGCAGTGGACTAAGCCAGCTGCTGTAAATTCCAACACTTAACACATTGCTACCTACCAAGATAGGACTTAGCTAAGAATGCCACACATTCATGCAAGAGTGAAGCACACTGGTTCAGGGAACAGCAAACCTAAGCTGCTTGTGAATCCAAGATCATCACTACCCTAGTTCATGTTCAAGATCAGAGGACACACAGCTGGAGAGAACATTCTGGTTTCAAGGAGCATAAAGACACATTGGAGAGACAAAGTAAGGCCAAAGAAACTGTTTTGAGGCTTGACCTCCTTGTTTTTATCATGCACATCCCTTTCATTCTCCTGGCTTTCCAGTGTTGTCTTTTCAACCTTGCACAGATGACAACTGTTATTAACACCACTGCAGAATACCCTGAATTCAATGGCACAGAGACAGCAGGTTGTGATTTAGGAATCCACTCTTAGTCCCATTCCAAATCTACTTTACTCTTTTCCCATTGCTCCTTTAGTTGTGAGACGCAGAAACAAATCAAGCCCTCTCCTACCACACACACGTTTGCATCTCTGCTGCCATGTCCGTCATGATAAATTGAGCTGAAAAGACTTGAATGCTTCAAGTCCAATCCACAGAAATGACGGATGGCAAATCTGCTTGGAAAAATGAGTTAAACCCTCCCCAACCCCAGAAATCTGTCTCAAGAGACAAATGAACCTTTCCCTGCCCACACTCACCTCTGCTCTTTCTGCAGAGTTTCTGCATGCTGCCTGTTCTCCTGCCGCCACATCTGCAACTCATTCTTCATGGCATCCATATCCTCTTGGATGTAATCCATGATCCTGCCAAGTGTCAGGGCACTCTGGCACAGAGTCTGAATAGAGACCTGAAACTTCTCAATTTCTTTGGCTACCAAGTCTCTCTCTCTTTTCCTGGCTGCTTCTGACACAAGGGGCTTCTCCTAAAAGAAAGGATGAAGAAGGAGGAAAGCATCAAAACTAAAGAAAACTAAGGAGAAACAAAGCAAAAGAGAGGAGCAGAAAGCATGAAATAGCCAAGTCACCACTGCAGAGCACTGCTACAAAACTGTGCAAGAGCATCAGCAATAGGAAAACTGCTTTTCAGACCACAAGAGCATAGAAGTAAAATTAGCATTTGATCCCATTCAGTGATCTCATTGATGTTCTCATTCTCGACATGATCTTTCCCAAGGCAGTGGGTGTAGGAGCGTAAACCTTCTTTGCATTCAGCCATGATTTATCATAGAATCCCAGATTGGCTTGGGTTGGAAAGGACCTTAAGATCATCCAGTTCCAACTCTCTGCCATAGGCAGGGAATCCTCACACTAGACCACATCACCCAAGGCTCTGTCCGACCTGTTACCACAGCACTCCAGATCATGTTTTAGGCTACTGCACCATCAGTGTTCATTGGACCTGGTTGCCACAGTGTTTTGCTGCTCCTTGGGAGCTACAGCTGATGCTGAAGGGCACAACCTCCTTCTAGTTCTCTAAGTCAGTTCGCTCAAGATGCTTCTTTCCCTCAACTTCTGTATCTGGATTTCCAGCTCCTAATGCTGCTCCTAAGAATAGCACTTCGTGCTGCACAGCTAAAATAGATGGTGGTTATTCCATGCCTTGTGCTTCTGCTAACAGTGGTTGTAAAATCATGCAGGTTGCAGATGTGGCCTCACTAAACTGCACTACTCAGAAATAATCTGGTCTTGCACACGCTTCCCTCATGTGCAGCCAGCAGAGTCTGTGGTCAATCTTCTGAAGCTTCCAGCTTACTACACGTTAAATACAGAGAAAGAGACTCTTAAAGTGGCAAAGTCACGAAAAGCAAAAGGATGCCATAAAAAGAGCAAAGTGATGCCACATTACTAACACACTGTAATAATCTGATTCCAGGAAAGCCTTCCCTGAAAGCAACAAATGCCTTTAAAGAACAGACTGCTGAGTTTTTTCTCCCCCATCAAGAAAACACAACCTCATTTTTCTTTCTTTCCAAGAACCCTATGGGTCAAATTCCCAAACCAAGGGGGTTTTTAAGACACAAAAAGCTTTAAGTTCATTTAAAGTCATTTCAGTCATTTAATATGTGCTGGAAAACTAGAAAGGTCTTTCTCTACTACCCCAACCACACGACCAACCTGAGCCCAGTTCCTAGTGGCTATATCAACACAGAGGTGGCAATGTGCTTCTCCTTGAGCTGGGACACAGAATCCACCATGCTGTCCCCTCCTGCCCTCCTACCCAATTGGCTTGCCTCCCTGTGTGAGCTGTGGGCTGTTTGTTCAGCTGTGTTTGGAGGCAAGAGGGACTATTGCCAAACACATTTCAGCAGCCCTTGGCTCACTGATGAACTCATATATATATATTTTTTTCTTATATATATATATAAAGAAAAATACTTCTAAAGATTGGAAGGCTGAGATTTACTCCCGTCTGATGCCTGTGTTTTACCACACACACAGTGCATGAAAACTGTGGCACTTGTGAGTGTACTGCAACTTCATAATGTTAAAATTGCTTAATTTGGAACCAGGCTGAAGTGACAAATGCTGCTGAACTTGTGACCTTCACTTCCTAAGTCAATTCCTGAGTGCTGGCTAAACTGTTAAAAATAACACTCCTCTTAATTCCTTCTCACTCGGCCCATACCTCTGTCACAGAAGCAGGTGTTTCATTATACTCCATGATATAAAACATGGCATTTAGATACTTTCTGGAGTCATCCATGTGTTTACCATCCTTTACAAGGCAAAGACTAAAGTGCTGCTTCAGGACCCATTTCATTCCTTGAGAACTGGTGAGTAGCCCTGTTCTGAGCACGGATACCTAGGGTTAAGCAGATCTTCTCCCCAGGTGTCCTATCTTGGCCAGCGGGGTTCCCATCAGCATTGTTCAGCTTTTCTCCCTGTTGATCCTGCAGAGAAGAGGGGTTTTGCCCAGGTGCCCTTGAAGGCACAGATCACAGCCATTTACCAGGTCTCAGCACACACCTCAGGTGGACAAGAGTTTGTCTCTGGAAATATTCTTTCGTCGTCCCCCCACCCTTCCTTGCTGCAGCTAGTGAAGATGTATGAACAGATCTGTAGAATCCCAGCCTGGTTTGTGTTGGAAGGGACCTCAAAGCTCCTCCAATTCCAACCCCCTGCCACAGGTAGGGACACCTTCCACCACAGCAGGTTGCTCCAAGCCCCTGTGTCCAGCCTGGCCTTGAACACTGCCAGGGATGGGGCAGCCACAGCTTCTCTGGGCACCCTGTGCCAGCACCTCAGCACCCTCACAGGGAAGAGCTTCTGCCTTACCTCCAACCTGAACTTCCCCTGTTTCAGTTTAAACCCATCACCCCTTGTAATAAGGGTAATAATAAACCGCCACAGAATATTTGCAATGAATAAGGAGGATGCCCTTGAAGCATATCAGCAAATAATAAAAAATCATTTTAGTGTCCCTTTGTGTAGTTCAATTCTTCAAACTTGACATAAACAGGACAAAATATTGTCCATCCAAAGTCATTTTGTGTACTGAAACACTACCACTACAAATCCATTAAATATTATTCAGACTTGAACAGGTATATCATCAGCATCAGACAATCATCATCACAGAATCATAGAATAGTTGGGGCTGGAAAGGACCTTAAGATCATCTAGTTCCAACCCCCCTGAGATCACCCAGGTTCAACCCCCTGCCATGGACAGGGACACTTCACACTAGACCATGTCACCCACGGAAGAACAGCCTTGTTAAAAAGCCTTTCAAACACATACTATATGATAGCAAAGTAAGAACATGCAAGAGGCTTTTAGTGTTATCTCTCTAAAGGAGAAGTACTTAAATGCCAAGCTCCCACGACAAATTGCCTTGTGCCTGGAGGGTGCAGTAAGTCAACTGGCACGTTGTTGTCTCCCACCATCAATTCTTCCTTTCACTTCACTAACACTTGGACTACCAAGATGCCAAGACGCAGAAAGCTGAGCTCAGGAGAGAGTATTATCCCCATTAATCCCTAAAGCTTTCCCAGCTATTAATGGCTACAAGTACCTAACAGGGGAGGTGGGGGGCATACTGTGTGCTTTCACACTTCCAGTGATGGGTTAACATCTACGTGGGACACTCTTGCAAATCATTAAGACTTAATGGCAGATGGTTTATTACAACAGGCAACGTGGGTGGTAAGAGTCCTGAATGCCACCTTTGCTCCTTTTGCACAAACATGTAACAGGATATATTCAGTCTTAAGGAAAAAAAAAAGCCAGAATCAGAATTGTTCCAGCCTATTTAATGAGGCCATACACCTCACTGAACCCTCCTTTCACAAAAGCCCAAGAATCAATAAATTATCCCTATATAAAAGACTCCATCACTTCTGTAGGCCCAACACGCTTCCTTTCCTCTGTGTTTTTCATAAGGCACCAAGATAAATGTTTATTTTGGATTCCTGGGAAAAAGTCTGCCTTTCCCATTACCTCAATGCGAACAGAACACGACTCAGAGGCAGGGACCTAAGCAAGGAAAAAGCAGATATTTTCTTCTTCATCACTAAAAGGGGAAATTATCAACAGGGCTCCAGAAGCCACCAGCATTTACTTGGGTTGAATTCACCCTGCCCAAAGCAATTGGTGTAACTACTGCAGTGTGCACAGCTCCTAAACATGGATCATTCACAAGACAGACATCATAGAAACATCATGTTTGATAGTTGGGCTTTTGAGGGCATCTGAAGTGCCTGCCATCTACTAAGCTAAAGGAGTCACAAGATGATTTTTAATCCCCACTGTTTGAAAACTATCTACGTTTGAAGCAGCATTTGCTTACTTTGATAGAGCTCCTCCTTTGCTTCCATTTTTCAATTAACAGCTCCTCTATATGAATCATATTAGAGCAACCATCCATAAAGCACTTGTGAGTTTCTACAGCCCCTTTAAAGTATTCTATTATATCCCACTATGAAAACAGACCCAAGTAATCACAGTTTTATTGAGCTGTACCATTTCCCCCCTACCTCCTTCTACAGGACAGGACAGAAACTTCATTTTGGACAAGTCATTTTGATCCGTTCAATGTAAAACCAACAAGGTGGGGTGCTTTTTATTGTACAAACTATTTTTTGATCATAAAGGGTGTTTTCTTTTCCTGGTTTTTACAGAGTCTGCATTTTAAGCAGATTGTAACTATCCACCAGGGATCACCATAAGAAACTCTTTCACAGAAACACAGGGAAACCAGTAAATGTTAAATCATTTCAAATGAACAGGATGCTTTTCTGCTTATGCCAGGTACCGAGTTCAGTAACAGGCCAAGGAACTGGAGACACAATGTTCTTTACCATTCCATTTACCAGAGTTCATCTGACCTTGCTGCTGAAGGCACCAAAAGCAAATAAAAGGAGAGCTCCTTAAAGAGGGCTTGTTTTTCTTGGGTTTTTAGGGACAACGTTCCCCCCAGGTCACATCTGATACCTCCAAAAAGAGCTGGGCTTTTCACACGGACATAAACACCCCACCTCAGCCCCCAGAGCGAGTCTGCTTTACTTCACATGCAGTAAGTGTTGGGGAGAAGTCAGTTCATAAAACCTCATGTATTTGGTGGGGTTTTCAGCACACTAAGCCGAATCGTATGGGTCTGACCACACATATGCCTAGAGACAACAATAGTAGATAGTATTAATTCAGTACCAATGGGTGCCAGACCTGCCTGGCTTTCTGCTCACATTGCTTCTACTTCCACAATCTCCTTTCTCTTGAAAAAGCAACCTCCTTCCTCTTCAGAAAGCAACAGATCTGTTCCTTGAGTTAAACAACAGCTTTCATACCAGTCACAATCACTGCTAAGCTGCTTGAAATATATGAAAGTCACTTGTAATGTATCCTACACCACACTGCTGCTGCATCCTCTCCAAAGGATGGAAATCACTGTCTCACTGCAGTTTATAGAGCCTTTCAGTTTAACACACCCATCTGCTGTCTCATGGTGTATTTATACTGTACTCACAGGACAGAACCTTTTGGGTGCAAAGGCCACAGCAAAGGAGCCACGACACCAGGAGTATCCCAAGAGTGACAAAAATCCCATTCCTGTGTTCACAGCTTGCTTCTGGATCACAGGGTTTTAATGGGAGTTGGTGGGACATTTAAGTATTAAATGCCCCATCCGTGGCAGTGTTCAAGGCCAGGTTGGACACAGGGGCTTGGAGCAAGCTGCTCTAGTGGAAGGTGTCCCTGCCCATGGCAGGGGGTCAGAACTGGATGAGCTTTAAGGTCGCTTCCAACCCAAACCAGGCTGGGATACCTTGGCACAGGAATACATCTGGTTAACATGACACATTACTAACTGCGTTGACTGGAGGGGACAGACAATGTCGTGCACCTGATGGATTCATGTAAAAATCAATGACCTGAAGAACTTTAAACAAACAGAATCAGCAGTGATTGTATTTGTTCTAAGCTTAGAAGTACATACCTAATTTATCATATTTGTAATTAAAGTTAATATTATCCAGGTGCTAAGTTATTTAATATCACTTGCTCCTCCCAGAAACCTCAAAGCTGCTGCTTTGCTGAAGCCCATGAATTGTATTTGGTAGTGCAAAGATGGGAATTCTGTGATTCCGCTCGCTTCAACTATTTAATAACCTGCCCACATTTTCCACACATGAAATAAATGAAGTGGAATACAAAATGTAACATCTGTTTCATTCTCTGTTTAACATTAGAGGGCTAGATTCTAAACAAATACATTTAGGAAGTCTTTTTAGGAATTTGTTCGGCTCAACACAGCTAATCAAGGCACCAGAATCTTGTGTATTTCCAGAATGACCCCTTTGTTTGACCTGAAAATTGTGTATATTATTTTAAGTTCCTGCACATGCAAAACCTCAATGATGAAAGTCTCAGGCTTCTTGCCTTTGCTCTTCCTATTGCTTTATTAAACCTTCTTAAAAAGCAAATGCATGCTGGGGAAATGCAGCACATAAAAAGGCTGCAGAGGAATGCTTTTAACACAAAGAATTGCTCCTCAGCCATCAGCAGTTCAATGTGTGAAACAGCCCCAAGAATCCACTGGTGTCCTATGTGGATTAAGTACTAATTCACCAATGTCACTTAATTTCTAGTTGATTAATAAGATGCCAGCTTAATTGTTATTAGTTTAGTTATCATTATTAATCTACTTCATAGAATCATATACTCGGGGAATGGTCAGGGTTGGAAAGGACCTTAAGATCATCTACCTCAGATTAATCTACTTGATTAATAATGACAGTAGATCCATTGATCATGGGTTTTGCTGAATATTGCACTTAAAGTATTAGCTGAAAAGTTCCAGGATATGTTTTTTCTCCCTTCATTTTCCCAACTGGCAGAAGAACGAGGCTTTAAAGCCTAATGAATGTAACTGGGAAAAGATGTCATTATTTTGTAGTTATTGAACAGTTGAACCAAGTGAGGGAGGATGAACATTCTTCCTGACAGACACAAGGATCACCCATCATTTCATCAGACCCCATTTCCCAAAGCAAACAGTTCTTTCAGCTTTACACTGGATTTCTGGTTACCTTGCTCCAGACTACACAAGTACACTCCTAGTTCCCTCTCCAGTACATACGACGTGTTGGAATTCAGTTGCATACTGATGGCGAAGATATTTCTTCTGGAGAGTTTGATGGAAAACAAATTAAGTAGAAGAGCTGACAGGCTGGGGAGAAATGGTCAAATCCCAGACTGATTCTGCTTCCCAGCAGACTACAGAGGGAGACCTGGCACAAACCCTATGGCCATTTGAACATATCACACTGCACAGAGTTCATGAACCCATTCTTTAGTCCCATCACCATAACAGGACGTGGTTCCACTTGTCTGCATATACCACTTGGCAGAAATAAATCACTTGAAACTCTTCCTTCTTCTTAATTACTTCTGCTGCCTTTATCCAGAGATATTCCAGAGAACAATTCATCCCAAAATTGCTGCTCTGCAGTCTTGCAACAAAAAAAAACCCTTGCCAATGCCTTCATTGTGATGTTAAGAATATCCCTCAAAGACAAGACATGCTGAAGGTCCTAGGATAACACCAACATGCCAGACCCCTGCCTGCTACCCTCTG
The DNA here is from genome assembly GCA_028858755.1 of Ara ararauna. NCBI lineage: Eukaryota > Metazoa > Chordata > Aves > Psittaciformes > Psittacidae > Ara > Ara ararauna. The sequence goes on from CM054381.1 coordinate 7,115,920, forward strand.
CATATCTGCTCCGTGAAACATTCCCAGAGGCAATGCCATGTTGGAAATACAGAGCAGCCCTGAGGAGAAGGACTTGGGGGGGCTGGGTGAGGAGAAGCTCCACATGACCTGGCTTCAGTGTGCGCTTGAGCCCAGAACCCCCGCGTGTGCTGGGCTGCACCCCCAGAGCGTGAGCAGCAGCTCAGGGAGGGGATTCTGCCCCTCTGCTGTGCTCTGGGGAGACCCCCCCTGCAGTCCTGATCCAGCTCTGGGGCAACAGCACAAGAGGGACATGGAGCTGCAGGAGCAAGTCCAGAGGAAGCCATGGAGATGCTGCAAGGGCTGGAGCAGCTCTGCTCTGGAGCCAGGCTGAGAGAGCTGGGCTGGGGCAGCCTGGAGTAGAGAAGGCTCCTGAAGGGGAGACCTTAGAGCAGCTCCAGTGCCTAAAGGGGCTGCAGGAAACCTGGAGAGAGGCTTTGGACAAGGGCCTGTAGGGACAGGACAAGGGGAATGGCTTTAACCTGCCAGAGGGAAGACTGAGATGAGCTCTTAGGCAGAAGCTCTTCCCTGTGAGGGTGCTGAGGCGCTGGCACAGGGTGCCCAGAGAAGCTGTGGCTGCCCCATCCCTGGCAGTGTTCAAGGCCAGGCTGGACACAGGGGCTTGGAGCAACCTCTCTAGTGGAATGTGTCCCTGCCCATGGCAGGGGATGGAACTGGATGAGCTTTAAGGTCCCTTCCAACACAAACCAGGCTGGGATTCTACGATTCTACTTTTACTGTCTCTCACATCACAGTGTTTGTCCTCTAAAATGAACTCCCAGGATTCAGTAAAGTCTCCAGCTCATCTTTCCTTGAACTACATCTGTCCTGTCCCAGTCACCAACTCTGCACACTTTTAATCATCTTTTCCTTTGATTTTTCCCTCTGTTGTCAGGAAAACTACACTTCTGTCTGGATCTTAACAACTTCAACAACATCACTTGAAAGGAGTAGCACCAAAGAAACCTCCTGGCAGTAGCAGCCAGCTGCTTGGACATGAGATCAGATGATATTCCAGGAGCTCAGCATTGTATGCAAGTCCTCATGTGATGGACTAGGAAGTCAGCACGTTTATTTTCCACCATTAGCTCAGCTAACACAGACCAGGGCTTCAAAAGATGCAACAAAAGACAAATAAGGACTGAATAAATGCTTTACAGACTGAACACAGGCAACGGGCCTGAATGGTTATTGTAGGAGACCACAATTGTCTACATGCATTTAAAACCAGACATTCTAAGGGGTTAAAAGGGAATTGTTTTAGTTAGTTATTCAGAATATAACCCAGAAAATGCAGCACAAACAACATAGGAAGCTTCCTGAGGATGAAATCCATGTGATTTTGTAACCCTCTCTTGTTGTCCCTTTTCATGTCCAGCTGACAGGCCACAATAGCAAACGGCATAGCTGACAGCACGATTATGCACTGGCAGAAGACATTAGTAGATGAACTGCTACTGCTGTTCCCAAACTTAGCCTGGGGACTGATGATTCAACAGCACCACCTAGTAATAAAAGCAGGAACAACTTGTTCTTGCGAGTGCCAGCTCAACATCATGAACTTCAGAGCGACTGCATAAACTGAGCACTACCAACTTTTAGACCTTCTCTTCTTCAACCAGTTATAGAAAGAACTTACTCAGGCAGGAAAAGTGTCACATTAGACGTACTCATTAGAAATAGGCAATGGTGTTTCATGATCAGTACAGAGACACTACAAGCTGCTCACCTGCAATAAATTGATTGTGAGTCACAAAGTTGGATAAAGCTGTAACTATCCCTAATGGAAATTAAAGGGGTTTTCCTATTTTAAAGAGGACTCATTTTCTTTATCAACCTCAGCCCTTGCAATACATGAAAGGAATTTTCTTCCAAGCAAGCAGGCTTGGATCTTAGAAAGTCCCAAACTTTAGAGAGGAAGATAACCCACCAAGAGTCTCATCCGCCATCTCAACTTAGAATCACAGGATCAACCAGGTTGGAAAAGACCTTTAAGCTCATCCAGTCCAACCATTCCCCAGCACTGCCAAGGCCACCACTAACCCATGGCACTGAGGGCCTCAGCTACACGGTGTGTGAGCACTTGCAGGGACGGTGACTCCAGCCCTGCCCTGGGCAGCCTGTTCCAATGCCTGAGCACCCTCTGGGGAAGGAATTGTTCCTCATCCCCATCTAAACCTGCCCTGGTGCAGCTTGAGGCCGTCTCCTCTTGTCCCATCCCTTGTTTCTTGGGAGCAGAGCCCAGCCCCCTCCTGGCTCCATCCTCCTCTCAGGCAGTTGCAGGGAGCGATCAGGTCCCCCCTGAGCCTTCTCTTCTCCACACTGAACCCCCCAGGTCCCTCAGCCATTCCCCATCACACTGTGCTCCAGGCCCTGCACCAGCTCCATTGCCCTTCTCTGGCCCCGCTCCAGCACCTCAATGTCTCTCTTGGAGTGAGGGGCCCAGAATGAGCACAGGATTTGAGGTGCAGCCTCACCAGAGCCCAGCGCAGGGCGACAATCACTGCCCTGGCCCTGCTGCCACACTGGTGCTGATACAGCTTCCTCAATTTGGTGGGCAAGAAATGAAAAGGCTGGTCTGTATGGAAGCGTAACCCATTACCGCGGTCCAGGAAAGCAAACAGGAGTATCTCCATTTCAGAGAAGTGTTGATTTTACCCCCCCCAAAATTCCAATCCTAAAAGTTAACACTTGTGTCACTTGCTGCAGACTGCAGAGGTGATTAGAAAGTCATGGAAGTACTATATAAGACCAGGTTTTTAACACAGTCTGCTGTCTACCATGGTTTTAGTCCTCAGGGACAGTTTTTTACTGCTCTATACTTTGCTCATCACCTATTAAAATATCATTACTCAGTGCCAAATTACTAGAGTTCAGAAAGCCAGAAGAGGCAGTCTAGTGGTTAAGACTATTTGAAAGGGCTTGATGCTGTGTGAAAAGCTGGTATCTTGAGGTCTGAGCCTCCAAAACCAGTGTGCCAAACTATATATCATTCCTGAAACAGACATAGGTAGGAAAAATCTACAATACTGAATTAACATTAACAAAATGAGCTGATGTGATTGGAATTGAATGTTTAAGAGTTCATGAAAAGCATTCACCTTTCCAACACATTATGTACCTGTCTTATTTTAGAGCAGAACTCTGCAGTGCATTCCTCAGTGCCTCCTCACTAGCACATCAAACTAGTTTAGTAATAGAGAAACTTTCCAAAGGGCCAATGGATCAGAGAAGTCCATCTCAATGCTTGGCCTTCAGCTGCTTCTTGTAACATGAGTTTTACAAGGTTGAAAAACCAAGAGCTCTCCACTTGGAACAGGAAAAGCTTAAATCAGGCGGCTCAATCTTTTGCTTTTGGTTTGTGATCACTGCTAGACCCTTTCTAGATCCTAAGTGATCAAAACAACAAGAACAACAAAACCACCAAAACCAGCAAAACCATAAACTCCCTTCCCTTTTCTAGCTACTGACTGTGGAACAACTCACATCAAACCATATCGTAATCGATCATAAGATTATCATATCACTATCATAATCAAACCACATGCATAGACCTGAATGCTGGGGTATAGTAGGGCAACATTTGGTGAAATAATACTAGTTTATATGGTTAATTGCACCAGAGATGCCTTTTATTAAAAACACCCCAATGATAGTGATTGCTGGGCTATGGGATACTGCCTAGAGGACAAGTAAGACTGAAACACTAATACTGCAGCTGCACAAATGCACAGTGTGTCCTACTCCATCTAGGCTGAAATGGGCAGATTTTGTTGTAGGAAACAAAAGAATAGGCTAAATTCCCCCCCTTGAGAAATTGTCCTGAGATCCTGGGATATAGACCAAACCTCTAACCCACAGAAATTAAAGGTGAGATAGAGAGAGCACTACATAGAGGAGGTGACATCTGAGACTGATAGAGAACTAAAAGCATCAAGGAGGAAAGCTTGATCATAAATGGGAAAAAAACACATCTGAGGCAGAGAAAAAGGTCACGATCACAGTACTTAATATTGACAATTCTACAAAGGCCATTACCATCTTACCCTCTCTGTCATCTTTGAGGATATCTGTGATGCTTCATAATCCTTCTTTGTTTCCAGGAGTTTTTTTACAAGCCCACCTGTGGAAAAACCAGTACATTTCTTACCACTGGTTGGTACTAAAGTGTTGTTTGAAACATTCAGACAATCAAATAGAACCCAATTGCCTAATTCTTTTTGTTAATGTTAATTTCCAGCAACATGAACAGCATTCCATGATGTACTTTAATTCCTGAGCTCCAAGGTATTTCTTGTTTGGTCTATTTTCTCTAATGTCCTCTAAATTGAACTGTATCATCAGTATCATTTACTGAATAATTCTTGGTCCAGAACCAACTCCTTGAGCTGTATGAGCACAGAGGCTTTTCCTCTGCACCCCTCTTTAGGAAGAATTCAAGAACTGCACAATGAAAGTTTATAGCTATTCCTCTGCGAGGAGATTTTGGATGCAAATAAGTCTAATTTGCCTCAATCACATCCAGTGTAACCATAACAGAAGCCCTTGAATCAGAGATCTGAAGTCCCAAGTAAGCATAAATGTTAAGAAGTCTTCTAAAAGCTTCTCTATAGCTTGTCTGGAGCAGCCAATGCCATCTCCTTACAGCTGACAGGCTGTACCTGACACTGTAAGAAACATTCATTTCTGAGTTTGACGCAGAACATTTAATCCTGCTGACATTAGAGCTGTATAGAAACTGTGCTGAACATCACTTGTAAATCCAGCTGCACAAGGAAACTGGGTTTGATTTGACTGAATTTCTGGGTTTTTTCTTGCAAGCTCCTACCCTCAGAAGGTATTTTGCTGCTTTATTCAGCATTTTAAGTGTTCAGCATTTGTTTGAAACTCCTGGGTTTATTATACATATCTATATATAAATGTGTAAAAGCAAACATACCATGCTTTTGATCCTCAACCAGCTCCGCTTCTGGCTCCTACACATGCAGGAAGACAGCTTTAGTTGGACAAAGTTGTCATTGCTCTAATACACAACTCTACCAAAATATTCAGCTAGAAATTATTTAAACAAGTAAGTTACAAACAAAGGATGGAGAAAGGTTCTATAATGTGCAACATGAACCGACCATTTCCATATGTGGCACTTCGGGCAGTGGCAGTGCTGCCTCCACCACAAACTGGTCATCATCATCATCAGAAATCTGCTGGTCTATGATCACGTTTGAGACTGTTTTACCACTACCACTCCTGTAAGAGACACAATGAAAATGAAAACCTATTAAAGTCTGCCCCAAAAGCCTAGTAAGATCTATCCAGAATAGAAGAGACAGCAGAACCCTCCTTTCTTCCTGCAAAATAAAGCAGCAGCAATTAAAAGCACATCAGATTCTGTCATTTCCATTCACCGCCCAAGGTAGCCATCTTCCACTCACAGAAGGACATATATTTTCCTTCTAAACACACTACTTCAGTGACTTATCAGAGATCAAGTAAGCCATTTTGACCACAGTTTCAAGTGGCAGTTTCAGCCTTTTTTGAACATGGGATATTTATTGCATGTTTTGCAGATCTCCTCCAGTGGAAGAGTAGATGAGCATTCTAAGGTTGCCTGTTTCTGAGTTCCAAAGGTAAAAGTTATGGTTTTGAACTTCCAGATGTGACAAGTAACCATAACACAGAGATAATGCACTGGATTTGCAGAAACAATCAAATAAATAAAGTGGACTTGAATTTTCCAACCTGAAACAATGAGCAGAGAGATGATCTTGGTCAAGTGAAAGGTGTCCCTGCCCATGGCAGGGAGTTGGAACTCAATGAGCTTTAAGGTTCCTTCCAACCCAAACCACTCTAGGATTCTATGATCCATCCTAAAGCTGTTCATCAGCAGATGAGACATAGAAGATCTGAGGAAAGTGTGGCACAACAGCCAGAAACATCTGTACCCACATTCCCTATTCCTTACCTTTCTGGAGGTAAGAGCTCAGCGCTCTCTGGACGTTTCACTCTGGGGGGTGCTGGTCTTGCACTGCCAGGACGGGGAATTCGTCTGCAATAGCAAAGAGGCTGTTTCATTTACAGTATAAAACAAAGCCTGGCATGTCCTCCAAAGGAACAGACACGTAAGAGCTGAGTAAACTAACCAATGCATAAACACACTGAAAACATCTCCAATACCCAATCCAATAGCACATTTGCTATCCTAGTAGGAGTCTAGGAAAATCTAGAAAATGTGTCTAAAGCAAAAACCCCTATGGTCTGTGTAAGACCAAGGCACAGAAGGAACCTTAAAGCTCATTCAGTTCCAACCCCTGCCACGGGCAAGGACACCTTCCACTCGAGCAGGCTGCTCCAAGCCCATACAACCATTTTACCTATGTCTGATCTTGTCTCCCCTCTGGCAGGTTAAAGCCATTCCCCTTGGCCTATCCCTACAGGCCCTTGTCCAAAGCCCCTCTCCAGGCTTCTTGTAGATCCCAATATAATTACAAAAGCCTTTGCTGAGCAACGGAAAAGTAAATTAGGATTTAAAAGGCAAGTTCCATCTTATCCATAACACTGTACTTCTGAAACACAGGTATGTCATGCAGTGTTCTTCTCATTAGACTCTCCACACATCTTTCATATTTTAATAAGCACATCGAGGCACTTTATGGATTTAGAAAATAAATCTGAAACACTTCACAATGTCAAAGTTTTCCTTATGGAAGGAAACGAAAGTGAATAAAGGGAAACCATACATAGGATAACACTTATCATTTGGTACCACTACTAGAAACATCCTGCTCCAAGTCTCCTTGCTGCTCCCAACTGGACTGCCTATATTACCTCCAGGCACATCAGACTTTGATTCAAGGATAGGAACATACCTTTGGATGGGTTGAGGTGGAAAGTCAAGAGGTACTTCACCATTTTCTGCAGGCTTCTCAGGAGCCACATCCTCTGCTTCTCCTTCTATTAAACGCAACAAACATAAAACGTTGGCTTAGGCAAATCTAACTTGTCTCATGACAGCATTTTGAATCCTATCAGCACTACATATGACCGTGTGCTCATGAAATACAGCACAGAAAACGCCTCTAAGCTTATATAAAGCTCTGTTTCTTGTGAACTTCCAGGTTTTCCACATCTTGGAACATCCACAATTCAAAAGGGACACTGAAAAAAAAACCACAAACATTTTAAAATGCTTTGATTCTTTATTTTTCTTAATACTGTGAAATTCTCTCATCTGTGAAGTGGCATCATCTCAATTCTTCCACAGACTCATGGTAACACTGACCGAGATTTGAGCAGGGGGTTGGTCTGGCTGACATCCATCTGGCCATCCCATTCAACACCAAGGTTTCTATGCTGACTCTCCTGGTCAAATTCATCTTGTTTTCAAAGAAACAGCCACCATAAAGCAAGGGGGTCATAAGGATGAGCAGGGGCTGGAGCAGCTCCCATATGGAGAACGGCTTGCGAACACTGGGGCTGTTCAGCCTGGAGAAGAGCAGCTGTGTGGAGACCTCAGAGCAGCTTCCAGTGTCTGAAGGGGACTACAAGGATACTGGAGAGGGACTCTTCATCAGGGACTGTAGCGACAGGACAAGGGGTGATGGGTTCCAACTGAAACAGGGGAAGTCCAGGTTAGGTCTAAGGAAGAAGCTCTTCCCTGTGAGGGTGCTGAGGCGCTGCCACAGGGTGCCCAGAGAAGCTGTGGCTGCCTCATCCCTGGCAGTGTTCAAGGCCAGACTGGACACAGGGGCTTGGAGCAAGCTGCTCTAGTGGAAGGTGTCCCTGCCCGTGGCAGGGGTTTGGAACTGGATGAGCTTTGAGGTCCCTTCCAACACAAACCAGTCTGGGATTCTATGATTCTATAGTCACCTGATTACTTGCTCTCACTACATCCCAACATGCATCACACTAACATAACAGCTACTCACAAGATAGAAAATCAACAGTTGCAAGGAGTCCTGCAAGCCTCATGCCGGTGTACACTTTCATAGTGACCTGAAATCCAACTGTTCCTCCCTTCTTGCTATATTGAGTGCATTTATGTCTAAAGAAAGTGGAACCTAAGTAACTTCAGGGCTTATGAGCAAAGAGCTGAGGCAGGCCAAAACACTCTTCTGCCAGAAAGCTCTAAACATACACTTGTTATTTAAGAGGCTGCCATGAATCCAGTGAGGATTCCTAATGGAGGATAGCAAGGGAGAATAACTGATGTGCTGACACATCCTCATTTGAAAGGAGAAAAAAAAAACCTCAACCAAACAAAAAACCACCACGGAAAGGTTCAGAGCCTCAGTGCTCAAAATGATCATTTAAGATCATCAAGTCCATTAAGGCACAGTTGATCACTGCCTTCTGATTACTCCGCTGTCTTCTGATTACTCCAAATAGCACCCAACTTTCAGCTATCGGCAGTGACTGTCAGACTCTACTTCCCATTCCAACTTGTGAAAGCTATGAAATGTGTAAGTGACGATTTCACCTCTAGAAGAACTTACAGGAAATAAAAGTTCACCAATGCACTACTGTGTTACACTGTCTGACTGTATAAAGCTGAAAACAAAGACCAGCCAATACTTGGTTCTTATGCCACCTGAGAAGCCAATCCAAATCAATAGTGAACCTGGGGGTACTCCTCATTCAAATTATAAAGAGAGGAATATAAAGTTACATTCCATAACAGAGACATTCCATTAGACAAGACAGGTCCAAAGGATTAAAAGGAAGAATGGAAGTTCTCCCGCTTGTGCAAGGTCACACAAATGTCTTGGCCAAGCGTCTACATTTCAGGAGACTGACACAGCTCTGAGGCCCTGAAAACCACAGCTGGACTGGGAAACAGCCTTTGACCTCCCACATCCATGGCATCAACTCCCCCAGTGAAGTCAAGCATCTGGACCTGAAGAACCCAAGAATGCAGCTTTTTTGCTTAAATCTCAGTTCTTCCTCCTACATTTTGCTTCTATGGCTCCATGTACGCTGCAGCTAGATACAAATACCTCATTAGCAACGTATGTCTTGGGAGCTATATAGAACTTGGAAAATAAATGAAGAAATAAGAATGCAGAGATGGAATTTTCCTCTAAAATCCAGCCAAATGCAAACACTAAAGTGCAACTCCCGAATACGTGTACAAAAAGGCAATGTGCAGTGAGTCAGTTCTTACACAGAAGAAGTCACCAAGGGCTTCACGTGCAGCAGCCATGCACTACCCTTGGCATACTGTAAGCACTGAGCTCTGAAAAGGTGCAGAAGAGTAAGGAAAGAGAAATTAAAAGTAACTGTTTTATCAGCGAACGTACATTTTTCAAACCAGGACATTCATCACAAGATGTGAATAAAACACATGGGAGCAGTTGGATTAAGCACAAATCACTGTCCTTAACTCATTTAGCTGCATGGATTCAAGTTCAGTCCCAAGCACTCAAGTTAGACTGTCTGAGGCAGTCAAGTTTTCAGTCTCCTACCTTTCTCTTCAAGTCCTGGCTCAGCCTTCTCTTGCAGTTTAGCAACACTGTCCTCTGAAATCCTATCTGCCACACTCTTCATTTCCACAGCTTCTGGAATAAAACAGTTTATAGCCAAATGAAACCAAAGAAACAATTAAAAGGCAAAAAGAAAAAGCCATGCTAAATTCCTGGTGCTATTTCTTTAAGGGCTATCCTGCTTTAATAAACCATCTCGGATGTAAATAAATAACATTTCAAGTTCACAAAGCCTTTTTACATGACTGCTGGTTGAACTCCTCATGCTCCTGCAAACTAATGGCAACTCCCTCAATTCAGAAACTGTTCACAGATACTATTCATTAGCCTGAGAGCTGGTGACAGAACACAATATTTACCTAATAAACTAACGACTAATAAACTAATTGTTAAAACACACCCTATTGTTTGTATACCGCTTGAAATACACAGCACACTTGGGTTTGTTTCAAAGGCTTGAAACACTTCTCAGACTAAAGCCATTAGGAAACTTTAAGCAAAAAAAGCTGATTTCTGGTAGCTGAACTCCACACCTTGCTGGTAATGCCATAGAAGAGCTTTGCCCACAAACACAGTCCTCTTCTGTTGTTACCTAAAAGTGGTTTATTCTTGCAAAAAGACATAAGACCATTTAATCTACCAATGACCTTCAGTTAATTCCCCCAGTTACATTTGTACACCATTCCTGAAAATACACCTGTGCATTGAAAACACATAGTCAAGTTAAACTACTCATACAGTTTGCAAGGTCTGTACAGTGTGGGCAGAGTATTTAGCTTTAGGCTTACCATTAACAATACGTACATAGACACACACACACACGACTCCCCCTTCACTTGCAGTAATACATTCAGTGCCTAATGCTCGGTGGAAACATCCCACACTAGCAAAACCAGCCATGAAATTACTGCATGCAGCATAAAGCTGGAGCTTTCAGGACATACAGCTGAATAGCAGAGGATCTGCTCCTCCACCCAAGGCACAGCAAGGAGCCACAAAGCTGCAGAGTCCATTGCAGCAAAAATGCTGAGTTCTACTACTGCAGGAGGAGATGAACATACAGCAGAGAGAGGACAAGCAGCATTTTCATTTACCTGTGCAGACTAAGGCCAGGAGAAGTTGCCATTTAATCAAACTGAAACTAGCATTTAAACATTCAGCACCATCCTGCACGGGTTACCCAGGAGAGCTTAGCAGAAAAGCCAAAGTGAAGGTATGCCCAGAGAACCTATGGCTGCCCCATCCCAGGCAGTGCACAAGATAAGGTTGGACACAGGGGCTTGGAGCAAGCTGCTCTAGTGGAAGGTGTCCCTGCCCATGGCAAGGGGTTGGAACTGGAGGAGCTTTAAGGTCCCTCCCAACCCAAACCAGTCTGGGATTCTGTGATGTCTATTGAGAAAGTAATTCAGTGTCCTAAAGGAAAACTGTTCAGATCTCAGTTAAGAGCATAAGTTTTGCTGCAAGGCACATTGCAACTATAAAAAGCAGCCACTGGCTGAGTAGTAATAAATGTAATATTAACTATAAACCAAACCAACACACATTTGCTCCAATACCATTAGGAATTTATTCATAACAGAGGTGAGCAAATGCTGGTGTGACTTGGTTTAGTTACCAGGATAGCACATATACTTGCTTTTGCTTAATTAATCCTCCATTCACCATTTCAGTTTGGTTTATTACAATTGTTAATTAGTGATGACACTAAACCTTTGGCTTCTTCTGTTGTGCATTTATTTATCTCTGTTAATAGTGGAAAACACAGAAAGCACTGATCATCACCAGTAACTACAGAGACCAGTGGGCAACAAGCATCAGCACAGCTCCAGAAGGTTTTTACTCCCCTCTGGATTACTTACTATGTAAGTCAATAACGTAAGAAAGTACCTATGAGCATTACTCACCTACTGCAGCTTTGTTGGATTAGAACAAAACAACTAATGGCCCAAAGTATTCATCACTTCAGTAAAGTGAAATTTGAGTGCACTGACTTCCTGCTTCATCAAAAAAGAAGGTTTTTATAACATTTACCTTCAAGCATTGGTCATTGACTACATTACATTGATCCCAAAATCTGGATCCTGATTTGAAAGAAGGGACAAGCCTATAAGGGGATGTCTAGTTCAGGCTATTAAAAAAATATTCAAACCTTGGGAAATAAGACAAGTTATAGGATCAGCGAGGATCACTAAGCAGTAAAATCAGACTATATTTAATAGAATCCAGATGGAATTTTTCAGCTGGAAAATTATTAAAACCTCACAGCACAAACATACATGAGATGCGATGTAAAATCTGCAATGTTCAAGCACCAGCTTGAATTAAGCTCCTATGTCAACAGCCATCCATACCCAAAGTGCCAGCCCTTTGCCAAGGTATTTTAGGTGCCTAAACATCTACTCCATTTCCCACCTCTTTAAGTATTTTGTCTCAGACACATGGAAATCTGCTAAAACAGAAACCCAAAGAAAATGTGGGTGCTTGGTAAGAAACCTGGCAACACACAATCTCTACATATACATTAATATACATACATGTCTATACATACACTAATAACAGTGACATTGCCAGATTTAACTCTATGAAGATCATTGTGCTTCATTAGTCTAAACAGTACCAGGCTTTAGAAAGAATGAGACATCAATTCACAGGTGTTATTGTATCTTCTGAACAGTGATGTTAAACTGATTTATAGAATCACAGAATCCCAGACTGGTTTGGGTTGGGAGGGACCTTAGAGCTCATCCAGCTCCAACCCCTGGCCATGGGCAGGGACAACTTCCACTAGAGCACGTTGCTCCAAGCCTCTGTGTCCAACCTGATCTTGAGCACTGCCAGGGATGGGGCAGCCACAGCTTCTCTGGGCACCCTGTGCCAGCGCCTCAGCGCCCTCACAGGGAACAGCTTCTGCCCAAGAGCTCATCTCAATCTCCCCCCTTGCAGGTTAAAGCCATTCCCCTTGGCCTGTCCCTACATCCCTTGACCAAAGCCCCTCTCCAGGTTTCCTGCAGCCCCTTTAGGCACTGGAGCTGCTCTAAGGTCTCCCCTTCAGGAGCCTTCTCTTCTCCAGGCTGAACCAGCCCAGCTCTCTCAGCCTGGCTCCAGAGCAGAGCTGCTCCAGCTCTTGTAAGCGATAAAGTTACAAATTCAGGGTTCATGGCTGTATGATTCATCCCTATAGGAAAGCATATTTTGCCTTGCAATCCTCTTTCACCTTACTAAACTACCTTTAAAAACATACCTTAAGTCTTATTGAAACAAAAATACTGTGCTGAACACTGCTCTGCTGTACACTTTGAACAAACCTTTACACATGACTTTATGTAAAGGTAATGTGAAATAATTGTATCAACTTGGGACACACTGTCCACTAATCCTCAGTGATAGGAAAACCAAAACAAGCCTAAATTTTGCAAGGCCTATTTGTCTAAATTTACTAGATTTTTAAGCAAAGAAAAGAGTTCTTGTGAAACTAACAGACCAACTGAAAAAGGGCATTCTGAGACAACACAAAGAATACCAAGAGCAGGCTGAACTGACATCTGAAATCGTGCATGAGGAATGTGAGCAAAGAGAACCCAGCACCACTCTCTCTGTATCAAACCCATGCAGAAAAGTTGCCTGTTGGCTTCATAAATGCAGAGTGGGAGTATAAAACAAGCACTGAAAATAATAAACATGGATAGTTGAGTATTTCTGCTATTCCTATTCAATAAGCCTCCAGCATATTTAACAGAGACAATATCCTCCCTCTAGTTACCTTCTCCTCCGGGTTTGGCGTGTTGCCTTGCTCCTTTTGTTGATGGCTGCTGTGAGATTCCTGAAGAACTTTCATTCTTTAAAAAATAAAAGCCCACAAATTTATATAATTATCTATAAAAAGATCTTTTTTTTTAATATGAATTCACTTACATGTGTTGCTTTTTTATCTATATGTATCATACATAAAAACTACTCACGAAACTGACCCATATAAGATTACTTCCAGTTTATTTTCCTCAACGTCTGCAGGTGTTTTCCTGGATACATGCTATTTCCTTTTACATAAACCTATATGATTAGATTTCACTATTGTAAAGACAATTCCCAAATGTAATACTAAGAGTATCCAAGGCAGAGCAATCTTGTGAAACCTTGTGAAACCTGTAGAGCATCTGTGACACCACTGCTTGTCTTGGGATAGAATGGTTACGTACCAGTGAGCTACAAAATGAGTAAGATGCTTACAGTCACCTGCCTGTTTCAGCTACATCAGACACACAGTTCCTCTTTGAGAAATTCCATTTCAGAACAGAAGCAAAGACTGAAAACCTGTGTCATGAGACCTGCATAATAATCTACTCAAGTGGTAAGTTTCCTGGACAAGGGAAGAAATGGAGCTTGCAGGAGAACCCAGCAGACAAGCAGTGGATGATCTGAAAGTGTAACCACTGCAGCAAGAAGGAGAAGAGTTCCAAAGTGGAAAACAGCAAACTGGATCAACATTCAGGCCACATCTGAGGCCTCTGACCTTACTCCAAAGTGATTCAGAGGCCAGGAAATGAAAGCAGGCAAGCACACACAAGGATTATTCCGTTTTCTTTGCATAGGAAGAAGGTCGAACCAGATGATCTTAAAGTCCATTCCAACCCAAACCATTCTCTGATTTCTATGCCTGAAATGAAGAACATCTGACTGACAATACTTTCTGCACATTACACATGTCAATGGCCAGAGAGCCATGGAAAGGAGCAAGTTAAATGAGCAGGTCTACTTGGCTGGAGGGTGGGAAAAAAGATATGCATAAGTCACTGCCTCTTGTGAGAAGACATCAACACCAGTTCCTGTGCGCAAAGGAAGAACTGAGCCCATGCACAGGTAGCACCAGAGGCTAATGGCAGCTACATCACTTGCCCTATGGAAAGGCTCAAAACACCATTATGGCAAGAGCAGGCAGAGGGGCAGGTCCATTACAGCTGCGATGACTCCAGGTAGGCTATGGTACATATTTACTACTCACCCTATCTGAAACACAGTCAGGGCCCAAATGCCTGCAGGGAAGGTGTAAGGTGTAAAGGAGGACTTCTGCCCGCCCAACAAAACTCCTGCATATGAGATCAGGCTAGGAAGTAGTCCATCTTCATACACCAATCCTGGCTAGCAGAAGAGGCAGACTTCTGCTTATGTACACTGCATATACTAATAAACCAGTAGCTTTCAGCAAGCCATTCATGCTTCTAATAACTTCCATGGAATCCCAGTCTGGTTTGTGTTGGAAGGAACCTTAAAAGCTCATCCAGCTCCAACCCCCTGCCACAGGCAGGGACACCTTCCACTAGAGCAGCTTGCTCCAAGCCCCTGTATCCAACCTGGCCTTGAACACTGCCAGGGATGGGGCAGCCACAGCTTCTCTGGGCACCCTGTGCCAGCACCTCAGCACCCTCACAGGGAAGAGCTTCTGCCTAAGAGCTCATCTCAGCCTCCCCTCTGGCAGGTTAAAGCCATTCCCCTTGGCCTGTCCCTACATCCCTTGTCCAAAGCCCCTCTCCAGCTTTCCTGTAGCCCCTTTAGGCACTGGAACTGCTCTAAGGTCTCCCCTTCAGGAGCCTTCTCTTCTCCAGGCTGAACCAGCCTTTCCTGTCCTTCTGCCCAACTCCCTGATTTCATTAGCAACATTCACTGCTACAGAGGAAGCAAACACCTCTGTACACAACAAAGTACAGGTGATTTGCAAAATGCAATCATTCTGTTTCTGCACTTTCTATACCCAGAACACATCCCTGCACCTTATTCAAAATCCTGTAAGGTTCAGCACCTCATGGGATTTCCACTTTATCTGCTTTTTTGTAGTTTATGCTAATTGACAGTCCAAGCAGTTGGCATCCAAGATGTATTTCCAGTACTGCTGACAGAGATAACAGAAATGAGAACTATCAATCCTTCTATGTCTACGCAAATGATCAATGCCAGGTTGGACGGGGCTTGGAGCACCCTGCTCTAGTGGAAGGTGTCCCTGCCTGTGGCAGTGGGTTGGGATCGGATGAGCTTTAAGATCCTTTCCAACCCAAGCCATTCTATGGTTCTGTGTTCCACTAATCTGTAAAAAAGAAATGATAAATTACATTTTTCTTCCATAGTACCTTGCATATAGGATAATGGGAACTGTGGAGAAGGTGAACTCTTTGGAGGTGCTTTATAGACAAGTGAGCAGCCTATGCAAGAGTCAGCTTCAACAGTTAGTTTAGGTGCTTTAGAACTACATCTCCTTTACCTCCATGCTCAGAATTCCAGGCATTCAATCAGGCAAAAGCAAGTCCTACATCCTACACTTCAGCAAAATCTAGCTGCATGGACATGGTTCTGCTTTGACAGAAACTAGTGTTCACTTACACTGTCTTAACTGGCTTTTAAAATCACTATTTAACCCACATGAGAGCTACCACTATTTCTGTTTCCCTCTTTAGGAACTACTGGCACATTGCAAAGCAAAACAGAAGTCCAAAACATCGAGCTAATATTGAAATGGTTAATCTTAATCTTACTTCATCTTAATTACTGCCAGCTTTCCCAATCACAACACTATGCAAGGAGCAGAAGTAAAGCTTAAATCCCAGCAGCCAGGCTACAGGCTTAAATCCCAGCCGGGCTACAGGCCCGCAGGCCACATCTGGCACATTCAACCTTCAGCAGCCCTTTGGGTGATGTAATTATTAGCACAGGTGGGGAAGGAGTTGGGAATAGGTGATGAGGCTTCTGCAGGAGTGGATTTAGTCATTTATTTATGTCAGGTAGTGACTACAAACAGTGCTGAACATCAATGTAGAGCCACATGTGCACACTGGCAACAGGGGCAAAGTACAACCTAAACCTTCATCACTATGGTAGCACACAAAAACATAAATCCTGCTATATTTATGGGTTGAGTCTTTCCAAAGGGAGATAAAAGAGATCATTCTTTTTTCTTACAAATTCATAGGCTCCAAGACTTTGAAAAGCAGTCACTAGAGAGTAAGAAATCTTACACTTCATCTCACACCATCCTAGAAATCATATACTGGCGTGGAATTCTAGATGGATGTATGCACACATCCCAGATCAAGTAATTACACTACTATTTGGAGAGGATACAGGAACCTGCTGTAAAGCATCCAATCTGCTGCTTTTCCCTCATTATTAACCTCCAAAAAGGTAGACTTTCACTTTAACTCATAAGGAAACCACGATTTCTAATGTTGCAGCAGGTCAAGAAGGGCAGAATGCTTTGAAAAGACATCCTCTTAATTATTCCTCTTTTCCATGCAACAACCAACCTTCACATGCATAAAAGGATGTCATGAACAGTTTCTATCAGTGATTTCATATTGCTCTCACGAACAATTCTGTACATGCCTGTTACACCACACTCCATGTACAAAGGCAGAAAAAACACTCCCCATTCAAGAAAGCAAGGGGGACAACTCTTTACTGTTCACACTCTAAGTACTGAGAGCAGCCCTGAGGAGAAGGACTTGGGGGTGCTGTTGGGTGAGGATAAGCTCCCCATGACCCAGCTTCAGGTGTGTGCTTGAGCACAGACCCCCCCATGTGATGGGCTGCATCCCCAGAGTGTGAGCAGCAGCTCAGTGACAAGACCTGGGGAGACCTGAGAACAGGTCCAGTGCCAAAGGGGCTACAGGAAAGCTGGAGAGGGGCTTTGGACAAGGGCCTGTAGGGACAGGACAAGGGGAATGGCTTTAACCTGCCAGAAGGGAAATTGAGATGAGCAATTAGGCAGAAGCTGTTCCCTGTGAGGGTGCTGAGGCGCTGGCACAGGGTGCCCAGAGAAGCTGTGGCTGCCCCATCCCTGGCAGTGTTCAAGGCCAGGCTGGACACAGAGGCTTGGAGCAACCTGCTCTAGTGGAAGGTGTCCCTGCTCATGGCCGGGGGTTGGAGCTGGATGAGCTTTAAGGTCCCCTCCAACCCAAACCAGTCTGGGATTCTGTGATTCTGTAAATCATCCACTATAATTTTCCCCCTCTAATTCATCAGATCCACTGATAGTTCACTAATCATAAACAAGCATTAAGTCTGTGAACAATAATCTAATTCAATCAACCCGCCACCAGACTTTTCTTCTATGTAGAGCCACAATGCCAGGAGGTATAGTTGTATGTATATTGTAAATAGTGTGCCCATGTGTAGACATTTTATATATATACATACATACACATTTATAGAAGTTTTATATAAGTACAACTACATATATAAATACCTTTTTCATCCTTGTGAAACAGGCTGTTGTTCAACAAATAATCACAGCTCATTTCTAATGCCTTTACTATCAGTTTTGTACCCCTCAAGGACCTTCTTTGCTCTTTCCTTCAAACTGTCTGTATTTCCACTATTTACTCCTAAATTGGCCATCATTCTGAACAGGCAGGATTGATTCATGTGCAACAGGAACAAGGAAACATCTCTACTTTAACCTACTTCAATCTCTACTATCAATCTAACTGCTGTGGTGATAAAAGTGATTGGAAAAATAGCCATCAGTTGTCTTTTCCTCACAAGATGGTGTTCTCTTGGTGATAGCTGCTGCTAATTCAAACCTTTCCAACCCAAAAAGCACTACTGGAAAAATCCTGCTTTTTAAACTCTAAGTTTGAAGGATGGATTTCTACAGTAGGAGCCAGTTAGGAATAAGTGACACCAAAAAGAGAGGGTCATTCACAGCACTAGAACAAAACTCTGAGACATGGCCAGCAGATTTCCATGCAATGACTCTCTCTGCTGCTTCTGTCTGGTTTTCACTCAGTAGTTGTTTCATTATCCAGTCAAGATGAGTTCCAACAGAAACAGAAGTTCATTAGATATGACTTAGAGGCTGATTTAAATGACCAGTTCCAGAGCAATACAGTCTGTAAGGCAAAAATAAAGTCATTCTAGAAGCGGCCAAAAGTGACAGGATATTACAAAAGGCTTTAGCCAAGAGGTTCAGCTGCCATCTGCAAAATGGAAGAGACCTTTCCAACGTGTTTGGCCTTAGGGGTAAATGACATACCTGTTCTGCAGCCACTTTCATCTAAACAGCTCAGAAACTCTATGACCCCACTCACCTTTTGTCAAAAGCCAAAGTTGTCTTTACTATTGAGAAGGTCAATGAGTCATGCTATGAAGTGCTTGTTTTAAACATGACTTTTACCTGAGGTGGACTGAGAGCTCGCAGAACACAACACTGATCACAAACAGTGTGGCAGGCAACAGATAGCCTGTAAGCAGCAAGTAGTCCTCTGATTGCCATGTGGTAGCCAAACGTCTCAATTCAGACTTAGACTTGCTTGCTTTTACTTCCAGATAATTATAGATACTCATGTGAGACCATGACATGCTGGGTAGCATACACAGTTTCTGTAGTACCAGAAAAATACATAGAAATCAATCTGTCAATATTTCAGCATCATTTTAAAGCTGACTTCTGATAATCAGCAGCAAGAAAAATGAAGACTTGCATGAATAGAGATAGAAGTTAGTGAGACTCCTAACATAGAATCATAGAATGATTTACATTGGAAGGGACACCTTAAAGCTCATCCAGTTCCAACCCCCTGCCACAGGCAGGGACACCTTCCACTAAAGAAGGTTGCTCCAAGCCCGTGTGTCCAACCTGGTCATGAACACTGCCAGAGATGGGGCAGCCACAGCTTCTCTGGGCACCCTGTGCCAGCGCCTCAGCACCCTCAAATGGTCTCACTTGTATTCTACTTACAAAAAGCTAAAGACAGATGTTGAAGTGTAATTAATTATGCAGCAGAGGCTGCAAAACACGAGTCAATACTTTTCATGTGCATAAAGACATAAAATGTTTCACTTTTTAATACACTTGGTTCACTGCCACGTTTCTTAAATGGAGTTCCAGCAGTTTAAATCAGGGTAAATCCCTGGAAATAAAGGCATTATCCCACTGTGAAACTACTGTAAGGACAGGAAGACAACTCCAGTCCATTAGATGCACTTTCCACTTATTTCATGCTGGAATTGCCTCTACATCACTTGGTGCAGCTATCTTAGTTCTCCAGCTCTAAAAATTCACTGGGGGCATTTTCATTTCATTTCTCTCTTCCACAGTCTTCAGATGATGACCACTTGTCACCCACTGGTCTAAAGTGTGTGTTTTCATCACCTAAAAACTAAGCAGCATTTACTGTTATGCAAGCAAGTAGAGGAGAGCAGGTCATCTAGATCTAAGGTAATAAACCCACATGCCTTGGAATCACTCCCAAAAGCACTTAAGTGGGGAAATGAAACTTTACTGCCCCAGTGTATTATTGTGGTGCCCAAGAGCATGACGAGAGTGTGGGATGAGGCTCAGAATTTCCATTAGAGACCCAATTTGCAGGAAGTTGAACTTGGCCAGGAACATTTGCTTCAGGCTAAAAAGTATTTTATAAGCTCTCCCTCCAAGTGCCAAGAATTTCAAAAGTTGCCTTGGATTTCAGTCAAAGAATAGCAATAAATTTGTCATCCCATGTAGAAGACACAATGATGTCAGTGGCCCATAGACTCTCAACAGAGACTTCTGCTAGACTTGGGATCCTGCCTGTTTTAGCCTAGCCTGAGCTGCTTCAGGTTAATTTACTGGAGTATCACTCTTTAAACATTAAGCCATATGGTTCTATAACTCCTCAAAGTGCCTCAGGTCAGGAAGAAGCAGCAGATGCAGATGTAATGGTATCACGAGCAACAGCTACTGTTCAGAGGCAATCACTGAGTTGCTCTTCTGTCCTACCATCATCCAGCTGCAAAACACACACTCAGATGCAACACTGGACTCATCTGCTTTCCAAAAGAGTAATTTCTATTAAAGTTCAAAAAGCCTCCCAAATAATGTGATGGCTTTCCAGGGAAGATTCAGTGGAATAAACAGAAAGCATTGAATGAACAAAGAAAGCATAAAACACCACCCAAATAAACAGACAAGCATCTATTTTACAGCCCTAAAAGCTCCCATGTGCATACCTTTCAGCCCTACTTTCCTTTGAGGCAGAGTCCCAAACCACACTAAAATGCAACACTTCTAATATTCACCTTCCCAGATGTTCCCCACTACTAACCTTGTGATCTGGCTGGCACTTGCTGTCTTTAGTTGGCCTCCGTGGTTTTCTATGTGTGGATTCCTCAGCATCTGCAGACTGAAAAGCAAGCAACTGGTTTAGATTCAGCATGCTGAGGAGCAAGCTGCTTACCTGGATTAAGCAAAAAGGGAAATGAGCATAGAGTAGAACTGAGCACATTACAATGTGCATTGATGCACCTTATCCATCTACCTACCCTCTTTACCTTGCTTCCCTGTACAGGAGACTAACTGAGCAAAATCACAGAACCCCAGAGTGGTTCGGGTTGGAAGGGACCTTAAAGCTCATCCAGTTCCAACCCCCTGCCATGGGCAGGGACACCTTCCACTAGAGCAGCTTGCTCCAAGCCCCTGTGTCCAACCTGGCCTTGAACACTGCCAGGGATGGGGCAGCCACAGCTTCTCTGGACACCCTGTGCCAGCGCCTCAGCACCCTCACAGGGAAGAACTTCTGCCTATCTCCAACCTGAACTCCCCCTGTTTCAGTTTGAACTCATCACCCCTTGTCCTGTCCCTACAGTCCCTGATGAAGAGTCCCTCTCTGCATCCTTGTAGCCCCCTTCAGACACTGGAAGCTGCCCTGAGGTCTCTATGCAGCTTCTCTTCTGCAGGCTGAACCAGCCCAGCTCTCTCAGATAACATTGCTCTCTCTGGTAACATTGCTCTCTCTGAGTAACACCAGGAAGGCAAGATTCCTTATGGCCAGCAGACAGGCACTGATGAAAGTGCTTTCTCACATCAAACAAAATCAAGCTACTTCCTAACAGAAGCATCTCTGATGTCCATTAATCCTGAATTTCTAGCATGAACCAGCATGTAACACACCAGAAAAGGAGAACTGAGAGTATTTAGAGGAGGAAGAGAGAAGAAAAAAGAACAACAAAACAAAAGGCAATGAAGAGATGGCTCCAGGCCATCTAGACTTTACACTGAGAAGGCCTGAAGTATGGGGAAATGGTGGATGTGTTCCTTTTCACGGATGTCTCAGAGTCCAGTGCTATGCATGATATGATGATATGCAGAGTCCAGTGCAAACAGAGAACCCTTGCAAGAATCTAGATGGCTGGAAGCCAGCAGCTTAATTTAGAAAACTAGAAAAGTAATACAGATATGCAACTCCCGCCTGTCCTGCTCCAGAGGAAGTAAGCTCAAGTGAGACTAGGTACGGCCCAAAGGAACTCTCTTCAGCCTCATCTTCCCTAAAAGCTGTAAGAGCAACATGCATTGAAGGGAAGACACGTGAGGATACATGTACATAGCAATAGTTGCTACCACCACTCTCTGCCAAACGTAACCTAATGTGATCAGAAGAATTCAGACATGCAGAGTTCAGAACAGAAACTGCTTCTCAGAGGTTCAAGAAGCAGAGTCAGACGAGGCTGATGGCTCGAGGCAAGATGTATCAGGAGAGGTACATGAAGTTACACACGACCTCAGTCACACTCTGACCCGATCAAATCCACACTGAAACTTTAACCTCATGACAGTAATTTCTATTCAATAAAGTACATGCCAGGTCAGTAGAACAAACATTCAGCCTCTAGCACAGCGTGCAGAAAGTTCCTCTCTGAAATCAGATTTCAATTACCTTTTCCTCTAATTTATCATTTCCATGTTCTCTTAAGTGCTCCCCATCTTTTTCTCTGTCCCTTTTTCTATCCCTTTCCCGATCTTTCCCTCTCTCCCTGTCTTTCTCCCGTTCTCTGTCCCTAGCCTTGTCTTTGTCTCTTCCTTTCTGTGTGTCCTTTTCTCTCGCTCCTTCGTATTTTTTCTCTGTTTCCTGTCCTTTATCAGGCTTGAGTTCCTCTTCTTGTTCTATGTCCCCTCTGCTCTTGTGTTTTTCTGTTTCTTTTCCTTGCTTGGTTGTTCTGCTTCTGCTTCTTTCCCTTTCGTGTTTTTCTCCTTCCTTGAAGGTGTCTCTTTCATGGTGCTTCTGCCTGTCCTCATTATCCTTATCTTTATCGCTTTCCTTTTGCCTTCCTTCACTCTCTTTCAAGTCTCCTTTGGCTCTTCTGCCTCCACTTGAGCTTCTGTCTTTAATTTCAGCACCTCCTCTACCCTATAAAGAAAGGAAAACTAAACATTAATTCATACATACGGCAACTCTATCACACAGTTACTTTACACAGCCAAAACCACAAGCTAAAAACCCAACAAGCCACAAACAGTGGCAGCCACTATCTCCCACAACACTTGCCAAATCCTACCTCTTTATCTTTATGGCTTTTCCGCTCCTCTGATTTGGATTCTCTGTTTTCTTTCTCTCTAGACTTAGAGGTGGGAGGTTTCTCTTTAACATCACCTCTTTCCCCAGCTAAGATCCTTTTAACAGCAGCATCACTGGACAGCTGCAAGGAATACAAAAGCATCATTTAAATCACAGAATCTCAGACTGGTTTTGGTTGGAAAGCCCCGTCCAACCTGGCCTTGAACACTGCGAGGGATGGGGTATATATGAGTAAATGATTTCATTAAGTATCTCCTTTCTCCCTAACTCTGTAACCAACATGACTTGTGGGTGGTTTGGGGTGGGTTTTCCTCTGCTTTTGTGTTGGTTTTTTATAAAGAAAGCTCATCTTAGTCCTGCGACAGACTCCTTCCAAAAGAGCAGAAATAATGCTCTTATGTTAAACACCTCTTTGTAGTTCTTGCAATAATGTGATTATATAAACCAGAGCTACCTAAATACATTGCGATTTTTAGGTATTCTAACACAATAGCAATTCTCATTACAAGAATTGAAGTAGTTTTCAAAATGGGAAAGTAAATGACTGTCAAATCCTTAAACTATGACTGCTGCATTGCTTAATCATTCTTAAAACCATACTATGTTGTATCTACATCCACTCTTAGGTCACTCCACTTTCACCTCATACTTGTTCAAGCAGCAACAGTCACTAAAGAAAACAAAGCTACACTAAGAATGACTTTCAATAAGCTGCAGTTACAGTGGTTAAAAAGCATCTAGATTATGTATTAAGAAAACAAACTACTATCACTCACATCATTCAAACAGCAAGACAAGGCTTCGTGACCAAGTGGCAAAGACTTTGACTGCATTAACCAAAAAAGGGGGAAAAATATCATCATCCTGCTGCCTGGGAATTTGCCTTTCTGAAGAAAACTAAACCTGATCTTGCCCTGGGGGTCGAACTCCTGATTCTCTTCTGGCTTGTAAATGCAAACCTCTGAATTTTGGTGGGGTTTCACATCTGGACACTCACTTCTCCGCCTGAACTAACTCCCAGCTCAGCACTAAGAGTCTTAAGCTGAAGACTTGAAGGAAATCCTTGCCACAATGCACATGGAGTTTAGGTTTCATCCTCTGGATATTGATTCTTATCACAATAGTCTACAAAGCATTCCATCAAAGAAATTTTCAAACTCATCCAGTCTCTCTGCACATGTTAATGAATTTCAGCCTTCCTCATCTCAAGCAATTCTCCTTTGCTGCATTTCCATTTTCAAACCAACCCAACCGACCAACCAAAAAGACTCAGCACACTGGAAAATCACTTTCATTACAGAATCAGAGATTTAACTGCAATTTTAAAGGAGCTAAAGTCAAAGGTGGCAGAATCTGGTCATAGAATTAATGTGTCTGACTCTTCGTATCATTCTTCAAAGCTAATAAATGTTATTAAATGATCAAAGAATCAACTGAAAAATGGAAAACCCAGTATACATTAAAAGCACTACAATATCCAGACGGTGTTTGTGTGGGTACCTGGCTCAGGATCTGCTAAGATCACATCCTACCTATCTGTTGTTATGAGTGCTAACCCACCATTTATCTTGTGTCATGATATGATAGAATCGTGGAATGGTTTGGGTTGGAAGGGACCTTAAAGATCATCCAGTTCCAAACCCCCGCCACAGGCAGGGATATCTTCCACTAGAGCAGGCTGTCCACTAGCAGAAATAGCAGACAAGTGTCAATAAAGTGTGTTACAACCTCTGAGAAGATAACACCACATGCACAACATAAACCCAGTGAGATCATACCTTATTTAAGCAACACTTCCCAATTGCCTGAAGAAATTCATTGGTTTTCTCAGGTTCATGCCCAGCCACAACACGCGCTGGTTTTACTGACAGGGGCTCTCCTGTAACCATCACAACAGCATCAATTGCTTTCTGAAGGAAGCTGATTTTGGCATCTTTATCCTGGTAAAGGAGCAATTCAGAAAGAATATTGAGACTCCAAAGTATTTCCATGCACCACCTAAAGACTAGAAAATCTCAGATGGGAGGAACGGCTCATAGAATCTTAGAACCCCAGCCTGGTTTGTGTTGGAATGGAACTTAAAGGTCATCCAGTTCCAATGCCTGCCACAGGCAGGGACACCTTCCACTAGAGCAGCTTGCTCCAAGTCGTTGTGTCCAACCTGGCCTTGAACACTGCCAGGGACGGGGCAGCCACAGCTTCTCTGGGCACCCTGTGCCAGTGCCTCAGCACCCTCACAGGGAGGAGCTTCTTCTTTAGATCTAACCTGAACTTCCCCTGTTTCAGTTTGAACCCATGCAACCGGAGCACTACTTGGTTTGTAAGGTCAGGAAAGAGGCCTGCCCTTGATTTATAGTTAGTTATTTGTTTCCGATTAAGAGACAACAGCATTGATAATGGATGAACATTGAACTGAAATATCCAAAGTGGAAGTATAACTTTCTCTTTTTAATGTGTTCATCGTTCAGCTCCAGTGCATTTGAAGACTGCTCAAGACCGTTGGCAATCTAGTTTCAAGCACTACATGTTAAAGAAGACACAGATTAAGAAACGGTTGTAAAAGAGTCACTGAAGAGTTTTAAGAGGACTGTTGCAGCCCATATTGCTCAGAAGGACAGCTCTTGCCCCAAGTATTTCTCCCTACAGAAAGCCCAAATTTATAGGACTGGTAAGAGTCTAAACTGAGGGACTCAGATGCTTGTACACATACTTTACAAACCAGACTTAATAGTGAGTAAAGAAAACATACAAAAGATGGTGGGAAAGGGACACAGGCACGTCTTTTTATCTCCACAATTACCAGATGTGTTTTAGTTTGACGATTATACTTTACAAACAACTTCCCCCAAGTGCTCTTCAGTAGAGATGATGTCTTGTAGTGATCAGGCAAAAATCAGAAGAAGTAAAACAAACACACCCCCACCAAGTAAAACTGTATTGGAGGGTTCGTGGCCCCAAGGATGAAATCGGGCTGGGAAGTCTCTGCAGCTGTAGAATACTCAGCATGGGGAAAAGAAAAAGGGGTTTAGTAATAAAACATAATGAAATTTAAGGAATATTTACCAGCACAGTCCACAAGTTACTCACTCATCCTTTACACTCATGAGTGGAGAGAAAGGAAGTATTGTACTAGCCTGTTAAAAAGTAATCCCATATAAGAACAACTCCATATGGGTGGGTTTATGTGCTTTTGAACAGACGCCTATTAACTACCTCATTCAAACTGATACCTGAAAAGCAGCCACTGCCACTGCAGTTCATTCAAAAAAGGAACAATTGTAATTACCCAGTAAAACACCTGATCTTGCACCACACTTCCTGTCTGAGTATCTCAGGTGCACAGATTCACAGCGACCTGGGTCAAATTTGACAAATATACCAATGCAGACACCTCAGCTGAGCAAGGCCAACATGCTCTACAGGCCAGCAGGTAGCACCGTCTACTTCTGTGCCATGTAATAAATGTCATAGAATCATAAATTCCCAGAGTGGTTTGGGTTGGAAGGAACCTTAAAGCTCATCCAGTTCCAATGACACCTTCCACTAGAGCAGCTTGCTCCAAGCCCCTGTGCTCAACCTGGCCTTGAACACTGCCAGGGATGGGGCAGCCACAGCTTCTCGGGGCACCCTGTGCCAGCGCCTCAGCACCCTCACAGGGAAGAACTTCTGCCTTATCTTCAACCTGAACTTCCCGTTTCAGTTTGAACCCATCACCCCTTGTCCTGTCCCTGCAGTCCCTGATGAAGAGTCCCTCTCTGCATCCTTGTAGCCCCCTTCAGACACTGGAAGCTGCCCTGAGGTCTCCACGCAGCTTCTCTTCTGCAGGCTGAAAGTGTCCTCTGGAGCTTACTAAAGCCACTTGTGGTATCTGAGGTCCCAGAGCCACTCTCTGTAAACAAGAGTTGAGTTCTGCTGCAAGCACATGCACGATAGTTAAAGTCATGGGAAGACAGTCTCCAGAGGCAGGGTACTTCCCGCCTTGTGACTCTTCCAAATGGATTAAAACAAACAACTGCCACATAGCTGGGATTTTCAGATTGTCTGCATTAACCTCAGGGACACATCACCCTCACCAGTGCTCCCTTCCTTCAAACATTAAAAAGGAAAGGAAGGAAATACTGCAACCTCCTCTATTAAAATAGTCACCCATCCTCCCAAGGACATGTGCAGTCTATTAATTTAGGGAAGAAGACTAGTCACTACTCTAAATCAAACATGTTTTGGCTTAGATCCAAGCAAACCCAAAATGAAGATGCAAACTTTCTTCTTACATCCTCATCACCTTCAGCAGTTATCAGTGTGTTCTGCCTTTAGAAGAAATGCTCAGGAACCCAAGCAGAAAGGCATCAATGTATAAAATCCTATGACGGTAACAAACATCTGAAACAGTGCTGAGAGCTTAATGAAATAGGGAAGTATGTCCCCTATTTCAAGTGATAGGACTTTACATATACATATATATAAAGATGGTTTTTGTGTGTACATCTATATATGACACTGATGTAAAAGACTACAAGAGCAAGCCTGATATCCAATCTTCCAGTTCACAAGAGAATAAGAACATAGCAAGATGAACCTTTCTGATAAACACACAAACAGCAATATCATCCAATTGTAGAAGAGGTGTATTTGTTTCAATAATTAAGGAATCCTCATGCTTTAAATTCTTTTTACATCTTTCTCCAATTGACTATCATGACTATAAACCCCTAAAGCAAACTAGAACTTGCTGAAGTCCATGTGCATGCTCTCCAGGCTAGATCTGGCTCATGGGATGCTGCCAGCCTGCCTCCTGCATGTTTCTATGCAGGAGGAGGAGGAGACCAGCAATCCAAGCAGAATGTGTTATCCCCAACAGTGAAGACACTAAAGGTAGCACAGAAGAAGCAGTGGGTACTTCAGGACCCCACTGCTATGTCCAGGTGGAAGAGGGAGTTGAAACTAGAAACAAAGACGGCTGCTGCATGTACATGTGCATGTTGCTGTGTAGCACGTAATAGGATGTCACGAGCATGAGCCAGGCCCAGCAGCCATAGAGGCTGGACCATGTGCTTTAGGCTTTCCTAAATTCCTTCTCCATACCTTGTGATCTGCAACAGCACAGGCAGCTTACAAAGATTACCTGCCAGTTCTTCCCACCCTGCAGCAAACAGTATGGGCTACAGCACTGGGAGTATGTCACAGCGGGTACAGTCCTGTCCTTGCTTTCTAAAAGCATCCTGCCCATTCCAAGTCTGTGCATCTCCTGCCAGATGTTCACACCCCATGAGCATCATTCCCTGGTGTTACTTAAAGCAGCTCAACGTCACACAGAAATACACACAGCTACTCACACCATGGCCTCCGGCTGCTGCTCTCTGTGGGTAGTTTTGGTCTCTAACTAACATAAGGAAGCAGCCTATGGGAGCCAAGTCTTTCTCCTGACCAGCATTTTGAAGAGAGGAACATGAGCTAGAGGTGTTTTCCCCCACACTGCAGCAGTTTGATCTCCTCTCTCTGAACTCTAGAAAAGCATCATCTCATAGATTGTGTAAGAAACTCTCAGATAAACATTCAAGATTGGTGCAACTTCACAGCTATCACAGGGTGTAAGTACTGGCAAAGATCTACTCAGGAATTGCTGAGAAGTTTGCTTTCTCCATCCACAAAGTGTTGAGCTGCTCTTCATCATAAAACCCACTGACAAGCTTCAATAGGGAGAGTACCAACAAAACAGCACTCTGTTGAGTAAGTACCAACAACAAGAACAGTCCCAGAAATAAACACACATCTCAGACTGACAATTAGCTCTAAGAAGTGCATAAACCATCCCTGCAATTGGCTGTACGGATCACAAGCCAGGCCCACAGACCTCATACTTTGAGTTGCTATGTTATACAATCACCAAGGGATGCAGCCACCTAGCTAGCAACATACAAATACTGTGATATGTGCATGAACATAGAGTTCAGAGTAAGTGAACAAAGGCTGCAAGCAAGTCAGTAGTTGGAGAACTCAGCATCAGCTCAGGAAAGAGGCAGACGCTAGAAGAGCAGCAGAGACTAAATTTACTCTTGTGCTTAAAAAAAAGCAGTTTTCAGGAATAACATTAACATCTGCTTTCAGGAATTAACTATTTACATACCATAACAAACCTACAGCGGAATACATACACCAGACAAATGCCTTGCAAGTAGTAGTATACCGTAACAAACCTATTGTGGAATACATACACCAGACAAATGCCTTGGCAAGTAGAAGGATATTAAGCAAGAATACTTACTGCCTATACGTATACACTATATATCTATCTGTAGGTGTATATACAGATACATACATAGAGCAATAAATATAAAGCCATATATTCCACTGAGAGACCATAAGACGCTAAAACGGGTTTGATAGATTCCTAGTGCATGGGACTTCCCATCAACACCTCACTACTTCAAGGCAATCTTGCTACATAATGATTCTTTTCATCTGTAACATTTGGGAAACCTAGATCTGGTCCTAGATTAACCCTCCCTGCTTTGAAACTGTCCAGAAAAAGTTCTTTACACACAACAGCTTGTCTGTGTCACATCGACTTCTAGGTGTCCATCCCATGCACTGCGTAATACAACCAATAGGCAGGAACACCTTCTCCAGTGTCATCACAAAACTACAGACAGGCCCTTGATGCTGAATGCAGGAAAGCCCAAAAGTGGCAGTTCCAAAGGATACCAACATTAAAGCTAAATAAATGAGGCAGTTTCATACCCACCTTAACGTTATCTGATTTCAACTCAAAATCCGTGTAAAGTCCTTTCATAAAGCCTGTCACTCTAATTACCTTCAAAAGAGAAGAGAGAGTCAG
This sequence comes from Ara ararauna, assembly GCA_028858755.1. Taxonomy (NCBI): domain Eukaryota; kingdom Metazoa; phylum Chordata; class Aves; order Psittaciformes; family Psittacidae; genus Ara; species Ara ararauna. The sequence goes on from CM054381.1 coordinate 7,145,568, forward strand.
TTAAGAACCCTCGGTCAGCAAAGCTTGTGTGGCAACAGGATCTGTTGCTTTTCTACCACTGGCTTTACTTGCTTTCAGAGACAGAGCTAGAGCAGGTTCAGAGCTCAGCTGTGTCCCTGCAACAACAAGATTCAATCCTTGCTTATGGCTCAGGCCTCCCTTCCTGTTTAAGCCCACCTTTAACCTCGGTATTTGGCGAATCCAAGAGGCTCACAACACAAACACCAGCACACGCGTTTGAAACGCAGCTCTGCCTCATTCCCTTGTTGACTTCACGCCCGCTGTGTAACACAGAGACACACTCGCTAGCCTCAATCCCCCGACACTTACTTACTCCCTACCACGAGCACAGAACCATACAGGCGCCGGGAAGCGCCGAGTCCATCCCTGGAGGCACTGCAGCGCCCACAGCCTATGGGGTCCCCCCTAAAGCGCCCATAGCCCCTGAGGGTCCCCCCATAGACTGCGCGGCCCCTCTCCGCCCCGGCCCGCCAGGGGGCGGCCGCCGCGCAGGCAGTCCCGGTGTTGCCTAGCAACGGCGCGGCGGGCCCGCAGGCCGGTGCGCGGCCCACCTCGGTGATCACGTCGTGCAGGTAGCGGAAGGGCGGCTTACTGAGCAGCCGGTCGGTGAGCGGCGGCTTGCGGATCACCCGGCCCAGCGACTCCTGCGTGCGCCGCAGCACCGCCTCGTTCATAGCGCCGGCGGGACCGCGGCCGCGCCGAGCGGTCCCGGCCTGCCCCGCGCCGCGGGGGCGCCTGGCTGCGCAAGCGCAGAGCCGCCACAGGCGTTGCTAGGCGCGGAGCGGCCCTAGCAACAGGGGCGAGGCCTTCGCCTCCGCGCCGCGGCAGCCCCTCGCTGCCATGGGGAATGCCCTTCTCCGCACCCCAGGGGCTCACACGGCACTTGCCAGCACGCAATGCTTAAGGGGGAAGGTGCCACAGAGGAGCCCTGACCCTTCAGGAACAGCGCCTCTGCTCTCCTCTAGGGACGGCCTGAGGAGCTCAAGGCACACCAGGGCAGGGACAGGCAGTGCCTGTGCCCAACCGGCGGCAGAACGGCACCGGGGAGCGATCCCCAGGCAATGAGACAAGGGGAATGGCTTTAACCTGCCACAGGGGAGCTCTTAGGCAGAAGCTCTTCCCTGTGAGGGTGCTGAGGCGCTGGCACAGGGTGCCCAGAGAAGCTGTGGCTGCCCCATCCCTGGCAGTGTTCAAGGCCAGGTTGGACACAGGGGCTTGGAGCAAGCTGCTCTAGTGGAAGCTTTAAGGTCCCTTCCAACTCCAATCTGTGCCTCTCTGATTCGGAATGACAAGGGCTGAGTATTTATTCCTTAATTACAAGGCAAGTTCAGCACGAATTCCCAAAGCGGAGCCCCTGGCTGTTTCCTTCCCAGTTCCTTCCATCCCCACGTGTCTTCACTCTTGGTATTTGCACACCCAACACCCTTCAGAACACATCAGCTCTGCTCAGCGGCCACAGAGGGAGGACTGAAGTGAGCAGGAACTGGCTTTGCTTTGTCACATCTCCCTCTCCTCCTGCAAACTGGGATGAGTTACAAGGAAAAGAGAACACACAATTCTCCCATAGTAGGATTCCCAGAGTGGAACACTCACCCTTTTACAAGTGCTGCACCAGAAACACATACCATAGACAACCACTCTTTAGCAACCCATGCTTTTCACTCTACGCTGAGCCATGCTCCATCAGTTGATTTGTGGCAGCTCCTTTGAAAAACAGAGCAGATTTAACATCATGTGCACAAACAAGGAGCTGAAATCATGGTAAGTAAATGCTAGAGCATGCTCTCTGAAACTAAAACCTAAAAGTCCATTTCATCTGCACCAAAATCCCAATTCTCCCACTGAACCCAGGTCTTGGCACAGAGCAATCCCAATCTACTTGGGGAAACTTCTTGCACAGAGATCATATGATGTCTTGGGAATAAACATTAAAGCTCAGTGAAGGTTGTGCCCCATCCCAGGTTAGAAACCAATTCACCCCACTCCCAAGCCATGTGTCACTGAGACGTACAGAGACAAACCAAATACACGTATAGAAATGGCTTTTTATTTAGTGCAGAACACTTGAAAAATAGAAACGAAAGGTTCTCCAGGCTTTGGAATATAACCATCATCAACCGTGGAATCACAACGACTCCATTTTACAAAGGTGTTCCCTCTCCCCACCCCCATTTTTAAGGAACTTTCTCATTGTGGAATATCCCACAATCGTTTTAAGGAAAGAAAAAGAAAACACAATGCATTTTGAGCCAACATTAGAAATAATCCAAGATTGGTTCAGTGCAGGAGCTGCTACATTACACTTGAACAAAGGCACATACTAAAGTCCCAACTTCAGCACTTGTAATCCCAATTTAAACCACTCCAGAGGTTGTGCTTCCAAGAGACTGGAGTCACTCAAAGGTAGTGGAGAAGGTTGAGCTCAGCACAGCAGTCCAGCAAGGAACTCAAGTGGCAGCAAATGAAGTGCAATGCAATGGGACAAAATGCAGACACAAACCTTTCTTGCTTACCTTTCCGTAAAGCCTGGCTCAAGAGCACTTGGTGAGAGGGAAGAAGGTGATGCACAGTACGATGGGGAAAGCAACTGCTGCCCTCAGTCAGGAAATCCACCCAGAGAACTAGGATAGCAGAGCCAAGTAAAGCCAACCTAGAGCTGAAGCAGTGGGGAAACTAAACTGTCCCCTTCTCCCACTGCACAAGTGTTGTAAGCACTAAAGAAGTGTTGGCAGTGATATTGAAACATCAGCTTCTACTAAACCCTGATTCCCAGCCTCAAGCACAAGAAAAATAAGGTCCTTCATCAGGTAATTACAGGCATCTCAAGCTTGAGATCCAACCTCACAGGCATTCCATAACCATTTTACTTAAGAACCTTTGATCCTGCATTCAGCGGGTGATCAGCCACATACATCCCCTGTTAGAGGCTGTCAGTCAGCTTTGTGACACCAACAGTAACTTTTCCATTTCCTCACATGTACCACAGGAACAAATCAGAACTATTGAAAAGATAACAAACGAGAGAAAGTCCTCTCAAGAAGACTGAAACTAAACCAAGTCTTTTTTCAGAGTACGAGAAAAACCAACTTAAACCCAAACATCAGACCCACCAATTTTTTCCATACTTTGTTAACGAAGCTTATGGACAACAAAAGAGCCCTGCAACTTTAAAATGCAAGATCAGCACACTGCTGCTCCATACCACAAAGAAACTCCATGGCTTACAACTTGCAGATTCTGAACTTGCTCTTCTTTGAGCCAATTTTGTACCCTTTGCCCAGAGACTCCCGTATTTCCTTCATTCCTGACTCAGCTATCACAGGCTTAGGTTAAGAGATAAAGCAAATCCTGCTATCACCAGTAACTTCAGTGATCAGAGACAGGAAAAAACAAAGGAAAACTCTAAAAGGAGATGATTCTGACTGCATTAAGAACCTCAGCAAACTCAGCAGTGATGGTGCAAGACATCAGCATCTGACCAAAAAAATTTAGGGTGATTACAAAAGAGTCACCAATAGTTTCTACAATATATTAATCCATTTTCTCATGGATAAAGTGCATTTAACTAGCCTGAGAATGAGTACCACATCGATAAAGGGATGCTAAAGAACTTCCCCAGGAGAGATTAGAAAAAAATCAGTGTTATCCTGAATCCACTTTGTCTCCGTGGTTCTTCATCAAGACGCTTCAGGGCACAGCCTCTTGCTGCTCCTGGCGAGGTTACTCCATTCCAATCGAGTACATGGGTACTATGGTCTGGTGAGCAAATCATCTCCTGCTGCTATCTGAAAACACCCACGTTGATAGAAAGAGCCACTTCTGGTTTACGGTGCTTCATGTTGAGCTTCTCCTCAGAGAAGCCAGGGTGCTGTAAGCGCTCAGCTTGCCGGCTAGCAAAAAGAGAGATAAAACAAGATACCCATTATTGGTAAAGTATTATTTGACTCTTCATTAGCGACTGTAGGTACAGGACAAGGGGTGATGGGTTCAGACTGAAACAGGGGAAGTTCAGACTGGAGATAAGGAAGAAGTTCTTCCCTGTGAGGGTGCTGAGGCACTGGCACAGGGTGCCCAGAGAAGCTGTGGCTGCCCCATCCCTGGCAGTGTTCAAGGCCAGGTTGGACACAGGGGCTTGGAGCAAGCTGCTCTAGTGGAAGGTGTCCCTGCCCATGGCAGGGGGTTGGAACTGGATGAGCTTCAAAGGCCCTTCCAACCTAGTGTGAAGACTCAGCCAGAACACCAGCATGAGCCTGGACTAGAACGTGATTTCCACAGAATTGTAAGAATGACATTTCAAGCTCACCCTGGCAGGGCCAGGGCAGCCAAAGAGTTCATATTTCATCTCCAAGGGCAGGATCAAACACTGCAGTGTGTTGCAAGAGAACAAACTAAGGCTGAGGGTAGGACCACAGCACTTAAAGCCAGGAGTTTCACTCACCTGAACACCACTTCCTTGAGGAATAGTGGAATTGTGTGCTCTAAGAACACCCAGCTAGCACTGTCCCAAAAATTTATGGAAGTATGAAGCTAGGCTGAAAAGCAGCAAAGAACAATATTGATGTTTCTAATGAAGAAGTGCCAGCACTCAGTACCTTTTCTTCTTTTCTAATGTAAGCTGCCTTCGTTTCTCTTTCCCAATGTCATCTCTCAGTGTGCTGAAGTCCTTCGTATCATCAAGGAGAAGGTTCTGGTGTGGAAAAAGATTTGGTAGATGAAAAGTTTGAAGCTTAAAACTATCTCCCACCTGTTGCTCAGTTACACAGGGAGTTTTCAGAGCATTTCTTCTAACTAGCGTGACAGCCATTCACTTCCAAGTTAACTAAGTGGGAAAGTATGACAAGGCAAAACAGTTTGTTGACTCCTCTGTTCAGTTTTTGCATTTGGCAGTGAATTTGCCTTATTCAGAGACTGTACCCTGCTGCGTAGTTCTTTTGGACAGAATTAAACAGATCTGTAAGAATTCTTTGGATAATGTAATGGGCTGCAATTTACAAGATGATTTTTAAAGGGTTCTTGGGTTTTACTCAGAGCTGACAAAAAAACCCAATAGTGAATAAGATGAGGGCAAAAAGAAAGATCCAGTTTGTTTTGGACAGGATTGAAGAGTAGAGCAGAAAGTGACTGCCTGCACTGAGAGCTGCACCAGAGCCTCTGAAGCACTGCCTTCTAGTGCCAGTACCCAGATCTAAGAGGGAAAAGCATGAAACTTCCATCATGTTTCTAAAGAACAAGAGACAAAGACAAAAAAGCACCAGTAGCGACAATTTTCCTACCCACACTGTGTATTGTCCATACCCACATCCCAGTACTTTCATGGAGATGTAGCGGGATGCATGAAACTTAGGAAGAGGTTAAGATACCACAAAGGGCGCAGTGCCTGAACCTAATCCTTGTGCAACAATGAAAGCCAAGTCCATTTACCTTCACCCCAATGACATCTCCATCCTTTAGGTGGTATGGTGCTGCCTGTAAACTCTCCAGCTTTTTCTTCCGTTTTTTCTTGGAGATTTTCTGTGTCTGAAGAAAATCAAAGCAGAAGATTCCTACATCAGAAATCTGCTTTAACACGTTCGCTCAAGAACTGCAGCACAAGCCAACGCATACCACTGTTGGATTCTGTCATTCTAGGTCTTACCCAGCTGGATATTGGCAGCCACTCAAATCTTTCAGGGAAGTACTTGGCTATTTCAATTTTCTCAACAGGGAGACAATAGTGAGCAGCCACTTTCTGCCTCAGTGCCCAGGCTGTGCATTCCTTGGAGATATCCCACACCAAATCCGTGGAGTCATAGTAGTCCCTCTCCCCTGGTATTCCCATCTGGACTCGAAGCAGCAGTTCATGCGGGCTGTCATCAAGAAAGGAGAAACAGATCATTCCAGTAAGTCATGCCTTCAGAATCCAGAATTCCCAGTTTTCACTTCCTTCTGCCTTCCCTTTCTCTTTATGGAAAGCAGAAAACAAGTTCCAAAGTCTTCTCCCGGCCTGAGAGTTGCAATGCTGACAGACAGCATTTCAGAGCAAAGCTGCTCAGTTAAGTCTTATCTCAAATGCATTGCTGTGAGCAAGAAGTATCTGAAGATCTTACCCCAAATTCTCTTCTTTCTGCAAAGGTTCTATGCAGATTTCCACTCTGGCACCCAGCCTATAGGCACTGAAAGCAAAACAAAGATGATATAAACCACTGGTTTAGCCAAGTAGATCTGTACTTATCTGGAAACCCAAAGCAAGAGGCGATCAGAACAAAACTGAAAATCCCAGAAAATGACAAAAGTGGCACTTAAAATCACATAAAATCAAGCTCAGCAGAGTAAGTGCTGAATGCTCCATCCCTGGCAGTGTTCAAGGCCAGCTTGGACAGGGCATGGAGCAACCTGGTCCAGTGGAAGGTGTCCCTGCCTGTGGCAGGGGTTGGAACTGGATGACCTTAAGGTCCTTCCTAACCCAAACCAGTCTGGGATTCTATGATCACATACTTACACCATCCCCTTCCACAGCTCTTGAGTTAAATAATGTGCTTGGCACAACATAGAATTAACCAGAAATGAGCCTTCTGGTTCTCTCTGACTGAGTCCCTTTCTTTCTCCACCAATCTACCACCCCACAACCCAGCCAACAGCCAGCCTGCCCCACTGCTGCTTGCGCCTTCAGCACGAAACCTACTTCAGTTGTTGCTTGTTGCTTCGTAAAAGCTTGCCTGGGCGCTTACTGTCCATTGTCCATGCTCTGAGGAATGAGGGCAGGGGGACAACCTGCTCCTGGCAGCATGGTAAGGTCAGAGCCTGAAAAAGAAACACTTCCATAGTTTCTCAACTCAATACTGAAGCTATCAGGATCAAAGTATTCATATTTATTCCACCGCAGCTATTGCTCGTGGCTACAGATAGTGGCTACAATTGACATACTGGCTTTTCAACCTCAAAGCAAGTGGACTTCACTCCCTCCCAACACTTCGCAATTGAACTTATACTTCAAAAATGGATCACATTCCTTTTCTGAATCCAAATTTGCACAATGAGGGAATGAGAATGATGGAATCATTGCCCCAATCTCCAGCCAAGCACTGGGCAAGCTCCTCAAAGCCCCTACCAAGGACACAATGCTCATTTCATGCCAAGACAATTCTTGTTCACAAGATGCAAGTAAACGGTCAGTTTTTCATAGCTGTAGTTTGGCAGAGACTGCAACTCAAGTTGAGTGAGTGTTGCTATGGACCAGAATCAGGTGAGATATCCTCCCCCATGTAGTTTAACTAGAACAACCAACTGGCTACACAATAAAGAGCTTTATGGTAGGATTGGTTTATGTCATTGGTGGGTTTGGGATTGGGTTTTTCGGTTGAGGTATTAAATTATACTTTCATGGTTAAAAAAAAAAGGCATAAAAAGGCACCTTAGTTTCTGGCCTTCCTGAGTGACAAACACAACCTTCTGTGCATCAAAAGCAATGCTTTCTTCATTAGATCCAATATACAAACCACAAAAAAAAAGGTGCAACAAACTACTAACAGGAACAACATGGAATGAAAAGTGGCTTTTTAGGAAGTGCTTGTACGTGTGTGCTTCTCCTGAGGGATTTTTACACTGTGAAATAAAGGTAGGGCTCAAGCCAAGTTCCAGATGAAGTGCAACAAGGCTTCTGAGGTCAGGACACATGAGAGGTAGAATGGCAACTGCAGGGGATGCACTAAGGAAGTGTCTGAGCTACATGCTCCAATTGCCTCTTGGTACTTACCACTGAACATGGCATATAAGCAAATGCCATATCAGAACATACTGGAGACAAAGGAAAAGGAAATAGAAATAGGTATTAATAGAGCTCAATTAATCCCGGTGTTGCTGGAAGTTTCCAAGACAGGAGAACATCTAACCTGCATCTTCAGATCTTCCAAAGAAGCTTCTCCTGCTATTTCTATATTGCCAGCATAGCAAAGATCCGTGTCTGTGTGGATGTGTTCTGCTGAATCTTTAGATGGGAAGGAGAGGAAGAAATAAACAACAGAAGAATCAACACGACTTTGTTTAGCATCCTATGACATAAGTCACTTTGAAATGAAATTTCACTTACAAAAGGGACCCGACTTCATTTAGTTTTGGAGATCAGTTACAAAAACCTCATATACAGTTAATAAATACATGGGTTTTAGTTCCCAGACAGGAAGAGTTCCAACTGATCCCATAGTGCAAATCTGAAACCCAGGGCCAATTCCATATTATAAATAGTATCAATTCATTAGTTATGACTCTGATACGTAGAGCACGGTGCAAGGAATGTTCCAGCTGCTCTTTCTTACCTGTGCTACTGAAATCACTAGGGGTAAAATCAAACTGAGAAAGTCAGACAGAAAAGGAGACAAATGCAAAGAGACCTTTTCAAAGGGTCCTGTTCTGCAGCACAACTCACCAGCAAAGCAAGGGTATTATTTTTCCTGTAGAAAATTGGTTTCCCATTTTCCAATGTTGTCCCCAGTTACATTTCTTCTTTTCCAACCCTCCCTCAATATTCCTGCCCTGGCTGCTTTTTGGTTTGGATTTCAAAAGAAGGGGAGATATACATCAGACATTAGGACGAGGCTTGAAGCAACCTGCTCTAGTGAAATGTATCTCTGCTGCTGGCAGGTGGCTGGAACTGGATGAGTTTTAAAGTCCCTTCAACTCAACCCAGTTTATGGGATTCTACGAAAAGCAGGTTCAAATACCCTATGTACGATCTTTATTGCTGTTTAAAATATACGCATCACTCTTTTTACAGCTTCTCAAAAAGCAACACAACCTGAAATAAATTAAATGTGATATCAGGAATCCGGCATTTAAAGCCAATCACCTCTGTGCTCATGGAGCAGATACTTAACAGTACTGCCACCGCCTTCAGGTATGCAAAAGCCATTTTACTTGTGACAAGAAAAGACCCCCTGCTTCAAAACTATCCTTGACTTAGGGTAGCTGAGGAACATCGGAACCCCGCCATCCAGCATTGGTGGGCTTGTGAAAACTGCAGCTGCCTCCTAAGTGGCTCATCTCACCATAAACTTGCTGATTAAGCTCACCTCCTGCAGGAGACACCTGCAAAGCATCCATCTGGCAAGTCAGCCCATTCACTTGGTCTTGCGCAGGCTCTTCATGTTTCTTAGGACTTGAAGACTTGAACCACCAGACGGGTATCTTCAGGAAGCCCTGCACAGTGAATAGAAAGTACCAGGGAGCTCATATGCAGAAAAGGAAAAGTTCCACCTTCATCTCAGGAAGAAGGAGAAGACTTGTTCACATCTGAGCTGTTGTAACCAACTTGCACTTCCTCCTTGTAGAAGGACGAGAGTGCAACCACTCCATCCTCCTGCAGCCCTATGGCCCCATCATGGCTCTGCTGTCACATTACAGATCCAACTGAATGACACTTTTGCCTGGAGCTTTGGACACAGATACGACCTTACCAGAGGAAGCTGGATTAATCTAAACTCTCCCTTGAGGTGGAGAAATGAGAGATGGCTGCAGGAACTACCCACAAAAAGGAAGAGGTAGGAGATAGGAGACAGCACTGGTTGTGTGGCTTACGGTATGGAGCCCATGGAGGTGGCTATACCCAATGACCAAGAAGAATCCATGGTAGTGGATCCACCCAAGCACTAAAAAGAGCCCATAGAGGTGGACACCAATTCTCATGCAGCTGATGGTAGGGAGCACATGGATATGGATCCCCCAAGACCAAGAACTCATGGAAGTGGATCAACCTAACCACCAAGAAGAGCCCATGCAGGTGGACACCAGTGGCTGATAGTCAGGAGCCCATGGAGGAGGACGCCATTGGTTTTGTGGCTGATGGTTGGGAGCCCCTGGAGGTGAATCCATCTCCAGCATGGCACCCCTGGAATGTCTACACCATGCCAGCGCTCCCCTTACTAGCTCAACTAGCCCAACCTGGTCTTGAACACTTCCAGCAATGGGGAATCCATGACTTCTCTGGGCAGCCTGTTCCTGTGTCTCACCACAAACTGTCCTGATACTGCTTAAAGTTTGTTAGCAAAGAATCCTTCCACTTGTGTAATCATCACTGACAAGAGTCTCCCAGGAGGGCCCTGTGGTTTTGAACAACATCCTCAGGCCAAATCTGAAGGCAAACACTTAGGATTTGTCATTCTGGGAGGAGGCAGCAGTCTAAGAGCTGTGCCTTCACAAGAACTGGGCATGCCAGAAAGCATAGGATCAACTGGGTTGGAAAAGACCTTTAAGATCAACTACAACCATTACCCGAGGACTGCCAAATCACTACTAAACCATGGCACTAAGGGCCAGATCTGTTAACCTTAACAGATCTTCTAGGCAAAGCTGCTACAGTGGGCAAGGCTTTTACTACAGTAATTGAAAGAAGAATAGAGACTCAGAACCTTGTAGAAATTGATATAAAACGAGAGATTTAAAACTACAATCATGCTCATTATTGCCAACCAGAATTCTTCAACTGAAACATTTTAAAGACATGCAAGAGAAGAAAAGAGAAGTGACTGTCATATTCCAGTCTCCAACCACTGCCAACTGCCTAAAGAACACAATCTCTCTGGTTTTACCTTCGGTGGAAGCTTTCCTTCAGTTATAACCAAAGTATCTCCTCTGCAAACATTCAGTTCCTTCAGCGTGGCATTCTGTAGGAAGAGAAATCACATCAGAGCTGTAAGTCTCCATGTCCTTGGGCTTTGTTTCCTAAAGCAGATGTTGGTGGGCTTTTAAGCCATGCATGCCAAAGGTCCACCGAAGAGCATGAATACTGATTTAACATCCATCACTCAGAGGCAGCTTTGCAGCAGGACAGAATGCTGCACCTATAGGAGCCTGCTCTACAGGAGCCCCTCCAAAGCATCCTGCTGAGCTGTGTATTTCCTTTGCACCTCCACATCTCACCAGCTGACACCTCATGCTTCTTAGCACACAACCCTTTAACGCATAGAAAGCCTTTAGAAAAAGCTCTCTGCATCTGGCTTAATCATAAGGTGCAGGTGTCTAAGGTTACCATTTGCACCATAGGTATCCCAACAGTGTCTTCACAAGTGCTGTGAGAATCCAACAGTGTGTGTGCTGCTGTAGCACACAAAGACCCACCATGGGTTTGTGGTGCTGCAGCTCCCTTCAGGAAGTCTCTAAAGAAAAGTGGGACCAAACCAACCACAGCATGATTCAAGTCAAAAAGAAGATGCTCTTACCTCCTGACTCAATGCTTCCCCTGCTTCATAGCACCAGTCAATCCTTCTCAAGTGCCAGTTGTCACCTATCAAAACCGTACAAATGGGAAACACATTAGCCAAGAATGGGGGCTCAAGATAAACCATTACAGACCTCTCCATCAGTGGTAAAGGGTTCTTGTGATTCTTTGTATCTGAACCACAACTGACAGAGTGACTGAAGTACTCCTTCATGTCCTTCCCCAGGCCCTAGAAACATTTTGCTCTTTGGAAATGGGTCTTCTCTTACTTGCAGTAATGTCTCTTCCTCACCTACCCAACAGTTTCCCTGTTTGAAGAGGGAAGTGAAGGAATTCTCATGCCAACTCATCACCTGAATCGATGACAGAATTGCTAAAATGCAAACTACACTACATAGAAAATCCAGATTCCCCCTCTCCAACTGTCTGCCAGGAGAAATAAAGAGATGGTGCAGTTCAGAAACTACAATACTTTACATTTAGCACCTACATGTGAAGTGCACCGGAGACAAAGAACAAATAAAACTGCTCAAAACTGGTCACAGAAAATGAAGCACTAAACCCAGAAGCACTGTTTCTTGGCAGGAACCCTCCACTGCAGGCAATGAGAACGGTGAAGTTTATTTCAAGGCCTCTTTAACTTTTTCAACTCATGTGTACCTGTACACAGGAGCACAATGTTTCATTATCAGTTGGGCTACTCAATGTATATTCTGATTGGAATGTCTTTCAGGTGAACTCTGATGGCTTTTGGAGCCATCAGTCCACTGCAACACATACTCAGTATTCAATGAGCATTCAGCATGGAAGCTGGAATGCAATGACACTCCAAGTTTCTTCTCTCTTTCCTCCCTCTTAACATCAATGGAAAGAGATGTTCAGCCAGGAAATTCAGGTGTCATTTTTGTGCTCTATCTCCTCCATAACCCTCATATAGAAGCTTTGTAACAATCAGACACACTGGTTTGGGTTGGAAAGGGTGTTAAGATCATCCAGTTCTAACCCCCTGCCACGGGCATGAACACCTTCCACTAGAGCAGGCTGCTCCAAGCCCCTCTCTCCATCCAGCCTGGCCTTGAACACTGCCCGGGATGGGGCAGCCACAGCTTCTCTGGGCACCCTATGCCAGCACCTCAGCACCCTCACAGCGAAGAACTTGTGCCTAAGAGCTCATCTCAATCTTCCCACAAGTAACTGCCACCACTCAGATTCCCAAATAATGGCTCAATTGATCTCATTTTGAGTAACCTGGGTTTGCAAAGCAACCAAAAGTTGCTTTTTTACAGTTAATCTCATGCGGTGGTTCCCAAGACAACAGAGAACTTGTCAAAGCAGCCAAACACCTCTAACTGCTCCCAAGCCAATAGTCTCGGAACTATGGATTTAACCACATTGTGATTAAATAGAGAGCCTGGCGCTGCTTTTCAAGAGCAATTGCACAGCTTTTATCAGAGCAAGACAGAGAGTGATAATTCTCTCTCCTCCTCACATTACAATGACACATCCAAGTTGTAAGTTTGTTTGAATGATCCAAGTTTCAGGATAGCAAAAGCTGTCTTCAAAATCTGGGAATTCCTTTAAAAAAAACCATTAAATAAAAACACAACTGACCTGATAATCCAGATTTTTCCAGCATTAAATTTAGACACTGAAAAAAGAAACGGATGGTGAGACTTGGCTTAATTCATAGCTTGGGAAATACAGTTCTCAGTAAATCTATATTGGAATGTTCTAACAAAGACTGAGCAACTGATTCTTGGTCAAGTCCTAAAACCTATGCAATTACACATGCTGTACTTGAGCTACACATGAAACCCTGCAAGGATTGGTTTCAGGCAAGAAATTACTATCACAGAATCCCTGATTTGTGTTGAAGGGAGCTTAAAACTCATCCAGTTCCAACCCCCTGCCACGGGCAGGGACACCTTCCACTAGAGCAGCTTGCTCCAAGCCCCTGTGTCCAACCTGGCCTTGAACACTGCCAGGGATGGGGCAGCCACAGCTTCTCTGGGCACCCTGTGCCAGCGCCTCAGCACCCTCACAGGAAACAGCTTCTGCCTAAGAGCTCATCTCAGCCTCCCCTCAGCCAGGTTAAAGCCATTCCCCTTGTCCTGTCCCTACAGGCCCTTGTCCAAAGTCCCTCTCCAGGTTTCCTGCAGGCCCTTCAGGCACTGGAATGCCATGCAGGTGAGTCAGCTGTTACAAGCTTTTTTAAAGGAAAACATCCCAAATCTGAGCTATCTTTTTGTTGCTTTCCTTGAACAACCTCTGCCCCAGAGTTTGAAGATTCACCTTTTCAAAAGCAATTGTGCAAGCTCAACACTTCCCAGCCACTACTCAGCGACATTAGCTCTCTGTGCCAGAACCCTGCATTGGTAGTACTGAGAACTGCTTCCTTCACTGGGTGCACAGCTCCTCCTGACTCCCTTTACCCCAGTTCTGTGCACCCAGAGTTTGATAAGCTACAGAAGAACTGTGTCAGGCTGTGCCATGTATGTGTTACCATTCTGAAGACTGCTGTGTGTAATAGGAGTGTCTGCCATGCACAGAGCAGCAGGGCTGAGTTCATGCTTGGGAAAAGCAAAGATGTCTCTTTACTATGTGGTGAAAGATCAACACCTTTTGGTGCTGAAACACTTCTTTTGCCTCAGTGTCTCTTGGTGACCTGAAGTGATGCAGAAGATAAGGCAAAGCTCTCCAGGAGAAGCAGACCTGGACCAGGTATGAGAAAAGCTTTTCAAAGCGGCAAGACTTACCTCTTTGACAGAAGTAGTTTCTTCCACAACTATCTCCATCTCAGGGCTTGCAGTGTGGTCACTCCCAACAATAAAGTACAAGAAGAGCTGAAAAGGCAAATACAGGCTATTAGAACACATACTGAAGTATGGAAATACTGGGAAGTAATACTTCCTACTGCACACATAGACTAGCTACAGCACTCCTGCCATTAAACAGAACTGAAACTCCCTTGGGCTAAAGCAAAAAATGTAAGCAGTACAAATAGAGAAGCACATGCAATTGAGTTATGGCCATCCTCAGATCTTCATTAACCATCTGCATGCCTGCTTAAAATGCACTTGGATCTGTAGACATATACATCTACTTTTTCTCCTCCATATTTACAACTTGTAGATATCAAGAGCAATATCCCCCTTCTCCTCCTTTATGCTCTTTATATGCACAGCAGAGCACAAGAGTTGGACAACCACGAAGAAATGAATGAGAAGTGATTTACCACTACCCACATGAACTATAAACTGGTCACATATGCTCTTGGCCTTCTGCAACTAAATGGTGAGAGCCTTCACGCTGAAATGTGTGATTCTTAGTGCCACTGAGCATTTGTTTCTATGCCATTTTCAACCATCAGGAGAACAAAAAGAGGAGTACATGACACATTGGGAACTCTAAACAAAGCATAAAAGCAGCACAAGACTCTTTTCAGTCACACCACTACCATACCTGAGTGGAAGTTGGGGCTTTCCCATGACACAGCCCAAGCAAACTTCCCATTTTCAGTTCTGCTTCCTTGACAGTATAATCCTCAGGCACTTCAAGAAGGACAAAACCACAGAGAACATCATCATCTACTGCTTCCTGAAAACACCCATTCTATTATGCTGCTCTTTAAGATAAAAACATGCAGTGTCATTTAGAGAGCTTCACTTGCACAGTGTTGACATCACATGTGTAAGCCTCCACTGCTGAGATCAAAGCAACATCTGTGCAAAGGTTCCTCCCAACCCCTCCTTGTATATGGACTGACAGAATCATTTAGGTTGGGATGAATCTTTGCAGGTTGTGGTCCAAACCCTGCTCTGCAGTCACATCAGTTGACTGCGCTTTTCCCAGTCAAACCGAACAGCTCCACGGATGGATAGCTACCAGCCTCTCAGGGCTCCCTAGCTGTTGTTTGACACCTCCCAGTGTGAATCCCCTTCTCCCCCCCCTTCATACCAGCTGGAATTTCTCTCACTGAAACTTGTGTCTGCTGCCTCTCATCCTTTTCATGTGCTCCCCCGAGACAAATATGGCTCTGCCTTCTCTCTATATCCATGTTAAGGAGTTAAAGACAACAATTACACTTCCTCTACCCAAGCCTCTTCTCTTCAGCTGGAAGAACTCGGCTTTCCTCCTCTTTCCTATGTTCCAGCTACCCAAACCAAAGGGGTGCTCTGCTCTAGATGGGCTCTAGTGTGTAAGAGCTTTTCTCATGCTGAGGAGCCCCCAGAACAGACACAATTCTCCAGCTGCAGGCTGACAAGCACTGAGTGGAAGGGAATTAAACAATCTTCAGCTTCCTGGCCATGTTTTACTAATGCAAAATAGCAAAGACATAGAAAATATTTCCCAGCAAGCACAAAGCTGATCCACTGTGTTTCTCACCACTGCCCCTGGAACATCTAGGAAGTTGCTATTTAAATGTATTAAATATGATTTAAAACAGATCACATAGAGACTCCAGTTTAAGTGTGGAACACAGGACTTAACGTTAATTCCCACACCCTTGAAGCATATGGCCAGTGGACAATGAGCAAAAGCAGGAATGCCAATCAGTTCTACTCAATAGGGATGCATGAAAAAGAAGAAAAGGCTCCAGGAGACTTTAGAGCAGCTCCCAGTGCTGAAGAGGCTACAAGAGACCTGGAGAGGGGCTTTGGACAAAGGCCTGCAGGGACGGGACAAGGGGAATGGCTTTAACCTGCCAGAGGGGAGATTGAGATGAGCTCTTAGGCAGAAGCTCTTCCCTGTGAGGGTGCTGAGGCGCTGGCACAGGGTGCCCAGAGAAGCTGTGGCTGCCCCATCCCTGGCAGCGTTCAAGGCCAGGTTGGACACAGGGCTTGGAGCAAGCTGCTCTAGTGGAAGGTGACCCTGCCTGTGGCAGGGGGTTGGAGCTGTATAAGCTATAAGGTTCCTTCCAATCCACACCAGTCTGGGATTCTATGATCCTATTTAAGTTTCACCTCTAGCACTGTATTAGTACTGTTAAATAAACTGGAAAACTGGGGAAAAAAACCCAACCACCAAACAAACCCAAACACAGTCACTTCAGTTAAGCCTGGAACTCAGTGGAGCTCTGTGTGTGTGTGCTTCTCCAAAGAAAGGACAAAGGGAAGCTTTAGGTTTCCCAATTGAACTTTTTACAGAACCATGATTAAATTTACCTGGAGACAGAAGTTTTCCATTTCCACTGACAGGTCTCAGACAGCTGGCATTTGCTGAAACAAAAAGGGCAGGAAAGAGAGATCTAGTAAGTAAGTCTGTAAGGAAGAAATATGGCTTAGAACTTGAGACAGAACATATTAGGATTAACAGGGTTCTGTTTGAGGCCTCCCTCTGGAGGGATGACATCAAAAGTCCAACTGAAGAGAGATTCCTAAAGACGTCTTGAACACTCCTAGTTGTGAGGCTTTTAGTTTCTTTCTGTCAGCCACAAGCAGTTCAATACAAACTGACCCAGTGCTCCCACAGGTAAAGGCATCAAAACCAGCTTTTAAGAAAGGACACTGGATTGTCTTTAAGAAAGGAATAAGGTTAAAAAGAGAGTCACCAATACTCAGTGTGATACTGTCGTAAGACACACGATTATTCCTACTCAGACAGCTTCTGAAAAAGAAGAGCTTCATAAAATGAATTTAATCAAGTCTTGCACCCATTGATTTTTTCTAAGCTAGGAAAAATAAGAATTTGATCCAGAATTAGATAAATTAAGACCTTTACACCCTCTTCTATCAAAACCAAACCCTAATTTCTTGACAGCAATGGATTTTCTAACATTATCACATGTAAAAGCACTTACCAAGCTCCTCGTCGAGCTGAAGCTCCCGTATAGCTTTCATTTTTATATCTGCCATCATCTAAAAAAAAAAAAACCAGCATTAGCACCTCTAATGCACAATGCCAGTAACACACTTGTTGTTCACATGTCTGCCCACAAAATGCAGCCTTCAACTGAAATTAGTCCTGGATATATTCTTACGGTAACACTATACACACTCTCTGCAGCTCAAAGCCATTCCCCTTGTCCTGTCCCGACAGGCCCTTATCGAAAGCCCCTCTCCAGCTTTCCTGCAGCCCCTTTAGGCACTGGAGCTGCTCTAAGGTCTCCCCAGAGCAGAGCAGAGGGGCAGAATCCCCTCCCTGAGCTGCTGTTCATGCTCTGGGCGCGCAGCCCAGCACACAGGGGGGTTCTGGGCTCAAGCACACACTGAAGCCGGGTCATGGGGAGCTTCTCCTCACCCAACACCCCAAGTCCTTCACCTCAGGGCTGCTCTCAATCCATACGTTCCCCCTCTAGTACCTTTTTTTGCTTTACTGACGTAGCCTCGCCAAATATACACTAATGGGATAGACTAAAAAGAATGCTGTTTCTCACTAAAGGCCAGTGAAGTAGCTGCACTGGTTTAAGTTACCTGCATTACAGTCCCATTATACAGCATGCAAAGTATCCCAGTAACTGTAACTCCGAGTTGCACAGTATTGCACCTCGAATCCTGTGTTCAAGTTCTGAGCCCCTCACTCCAAGAGAGACATTGAGGTGCTGGAGCGGGGCCAGAAAAGGGCAATGGAGCTGGTGGTGCAGGGCCTGGAGCACAGTGTGATGGGGAACGGCTGAGGGACCTGGGGGGTTCAGTGTGGAGAAGAGAAGGCTCAGGGGGGACGTGATCGCTCCCTACAACTGCCTGAGAGGAGGATGAAGCCAGGAGGGGGCTGGGCTCTGCTCCCAAGGAACAAGGAATGGGACAAGAGGAAACGGCCTCAAGCTGCACCAGGGCAGGTTTAGATGGAGGTGAGGAACAATTCCTTCCCCAGAGGGTGCTCAGGCATTGGAACAGGCTGCCCAGGGCAGGGCTGCAGTCACTGTCCCTGCAAGTGTTCACACACCATGTAGCTGAGGCCCTCAGTGCCATGGGTTAGTGGTGGCCTTGGCAGTGCTAGGGAACAGTTGGACTGGATGAGCTTAAAGCTCTTTTACAACCTGGTTGATCCTATGATTTTCATCACAGAAACATTTTAGCCCTGCGGTTAAATCCACATGCACTGGCCAAGTTTTCCTAGAAAACAGCCTGTGTTAGGTTCCTGACCAAATGTGCCTCCTTACCGTTTCTATAGTGGCAGTAATTTTAACGTGTTTCTCTTCATCTCCTGTTCTGCAGAAGTTTTTCACTTGGAGCCAGCTGATGTCATATGTAAAAGCTGTCAAATTGCCACTTGACACATTCACGAAGCTGTAAGAAATGAGAAGGACAAAGATGGTGAAAGATAGTAGAAAGAAAGAAAGCAGTGTAGAGCCGGCCTTGGATTCTCTGTATCCCAACTCCATAAGCTGAGGGGTCAACCTCTCACTGCTTGATTTAACCTCCATTTTTCAGTACCGTTCCAACTAGAAAGTCAGAACATACGTAGCAAGCACATATACATCTCTGAAAATGGGAATTAACCTAAGGATTATGCACTGGGAAGTGAAATGAGACCAGAAATCTACCCAGGCACCTCTAGATTCAACTCAAGAGATTCAGCAAAGCTGCTTCTGATATCGCTCTGTTCTCTCATCCCACCGAGTCCCTTGAAGAACCACCCAATTCAAATCTCAGGAATTCAGGTTAAGCCAAGATGTGCCAGCACACAGGCTGTTCTCACCAAGTTCTCCCCTTTAAAAGTGTAAAGGATATGACTGAATCTGCACTTCAAGAGCAAAGAAATAGTTCAGAGTTGGTAAGTACCTGATCTCCAAAACTTAAGATTACATTATCTTAAACTAAAAAGCTCAAAGTGACAAGTAAAGGACTACATACATGGCTGTCATAATTTGAACTGAACAGATTTTCCCAAAATGGCTCTTTTCCTTAATTATACTTGTCATTCAAATGGTTACCTCTGATCATGGCTGTCTAAGATGAGCACTGAGCATCCATCCGTCAGACCAACACTTCTGACTGTTTTGTTCATATCTTCTTCCACAAGAACTTCCCAGTTTTTAGCTTCTTTCTCTGGTCCCGAGAGGTTCTTCAGAATGATTCCTCCGGCTGGTGCTAAGGCTCTGTGCAGCTCACCCAGTTCTGTGCTGCACGAAAAGACGTGCTGTGACTCTGTGAAGTGCTGACCCTTCCCTCCCTCGTTGTACTCCGCTAAACGAAGAACGTTTAGGACCACAGGTTCATGATCGGGGCCTGTCATCACCTTTGTGCCACCAACCTGAAGGAAAGAATGCACGATTCATGCTGTGGGGATCAATACAATACAGAAGAGACTGGACAACAATAAATAACAACTACTCTTGAGAGAAAATATGGACTCTCTCTCCTCATTAGAAACAAACCACCTTTGACCAAATACCTACTGAACAAACAACTGGAGTAACTCAGAGGTATTGGGAAGAGAAAGCATAACACTAAGGTCTGTTCCTTAGCTGTTCCAAGTCGGCATGTAAAAATACTTGGTCTCCATCAGATTAAAAAGAGAGGAGTTCAGCCCTTCAGAATATTAAAGAACTACCCAAAACAGTGACTTGAGGCAGATCAAGAGAGTTAGACTTCAAAATCCAGCCTTTCTGGTACTCAACCTAGGCAAAGAATATAGCTCCTTGCTGAAGACAACTGAATCATGCAGGAAGCTGGAGTAGTGAAGAGCATACTGTAAGTATAACCAGGACACGAATGACTCTCACTAGATGTTTGCTTTTGGTTTGGGGATGGTTTGTGTTAGGGTTTTTTGATAGATCAGAAAGAAAACACTTCTACAACAGAAGTCCTTTAAAAGTATCACAGAACTTTATAATCATAGAATACCAGGCTGGAAGGGACCTCAAGGATCATCTGGTCCAACCTTTCTTAGCAAAGCACGATCTAAATCTAATACCTAGTATTTTATTAGACCTAACATTTGTTTCCATTACAGAGATATGATAAAATGCTGTATTACAAGCATTTGAAAGTCAAGCAGAAGCCTCACTATTAAAAGGAATTTGCAACACTGAAGAAGTAGTGTAGTATTTCAGGGAGATCATACACAGAAGTAATCATCGACAGGTCTCATTTTGTATGTGAAATCATACAATCCCAGCCTGGCTTGGGTTGGAAGGGACCTTAAAGCTCATCCAGTTCCAAACCCCTGCCATGGGCAGGGACACCGTCCAGCCTGGCCTTGAACACTGCCAGGGATGGGGCAGCCACAGCTTCTCTGGGCAACCTGAGCCTCACCACCTTCATAGTAAAGAATTCACTACAGGGCATAAGTTGTTTGTTATTGCATTACTATCAACCCATCTCCATCCAAGAGGCACCAGATGTTCCCAGAACATCCTCTGATGTAACTGGCAGGGGGTATCTACATCTTATCTCTTCAGAGCAGACAAGCAGAGAAGGTATTTGGCTCTTTTACCTCTTTCCCATTCCACACAAAGACATCTGCTCCATCAGCCAGCCCAATGCCATCCAGGGTCAGCTCATCTCCTAAAAAGGAGCAAATCATCAGGTTCTTGCCCCCCATAAAACAGACAAACAGGGTTAGCTGGTGAACTGAAATATACTGGCACATTCTACTCTGGCTCAGGTGTATCAGTACAAAAGCTTGTGTGGTCAGAATTTAGGGTAAGTTAGGGTACACCTATGCAGCAAGGGCTCCACAAGCAGGTACACACCCCTACAGTACTCTCACCAAGTAAAGAGGGCCACAGCACAAAGGTTTGAATTCCACTTCCTTTGCAAAGTGAGACCCAAGCCAGCACTTGGCAAAGCTGCTTGGTCAGAATCATCTACATGAGAATGAACAGTGAATCAATGGACCTAAAATGAAAAGGTTGGATTTAATAGGGATTTACACACTGCACATTCCAAGCCCATTCTTTGAAATACTAATGCCCCTGCTGCAGTTCCCTCTACCTTCCTACAGTAAGTCAGATTCAGATTGTCATTTAAAGAACCATACTAGCACGTGGAGGAATACTGACAGCAGCTATGAGTGCCTCTCTATTTTGAAGTCACCATCATGGGAAGCTGGTTATGTGCTGGTAGAACCCTCAATTCTCTAAAACAGACCACAAAGACTATAAAATCTTAAAATGGCTTTTGAAGAGAAACCCTTGGAATTGCACAACAGTGCAAAACCAGAGAACTCATGCTTTTTAAAAGCCTAATTACTCAATAATGCACTCTTTATGTAAGCCTCTTCCTTTACAGAATTCCAACTTCAACTTAAGTCTAACCTACGCTTTTCTTTCGTGTCACCCTGGCTCCTCTCTTTTATGTTCCCTACCTACTAGGTAAATAGTATGAAAGCAAACATTCATAAGCAAATCGAGATCAAAATACGTAACTGCTATTTTTGTCAGCAGGTATGTTTAACTTGGATAAGATCTGCAGTCTCACTGTATTTCACAACCAAGATTACATACAACCAAGTCTCAAATCCCTTCGTTTCACTAACAAGAGTGTCCTAAATGACTTAACTGCAGTGGACTTGAATGTAAGTCTGAGTTTGAAGACTCAATGTCCAGTAATATACATCTCCAAGCTGGTTTACAGATGAAATGCTCAATGTCTGCAGAAATACAGCATGTAAATAAATATGGAAGCCTTGTCTGTAGTAGTCTCACCATTAAGTACTCTTACCATCAAGCATCTGGTAAAGATGCAGTCCTGCTGGTAAAGGCTTGGCAATACTGAGAATCATGTCTCCTTCCCAAGATTCCAACATCTAATTAGGAAGAATAAAAAGAGTCAAAGAAATAAACTACCAGCATGCAATAACTCACAGCACTCCACTGAGCACTGCTGCAGCCTGGCTACCAAGCTCACTGGATGACGAGTAACAAGTTACAGAGATTTATCTCAGCCAGGCCAGGAATGCAAGAAACTCTCACGCATTTCGGACTTGGCCTTTCAGGCCTGTCACTTGAGACAAAAGTAGCTTCAAGTGGACACTAACCAGAATGGGAGGTAGAAGGAAAGCAAAAAGTGTTTCCTGAGACTGAGTTAGCTTTGATGCAGAACTCTCTGAAAAAGCATGTTATAAATTGGGCTTTTAGTACCCCTCAAACTGCCTTTATTGTTAAAAACTTCCCAATGAAATAAAAATTGCAGCACAAATACATCTGGAAATCTCCTTGTGGCCCAAGTGAAAACTAAGGATGATATGAGTTCATTTAATACAGCAAATACCTGGAATATTGATTGCCGAAGGTCTCCTAGTGTTTTCCTTCTATCGATAGTCAAATCCACAACACTCTCTTTCCAAGAAAGTGCAGGGTGCAAAGCCCCATTGTGAAATGTGTAACATGAGCTCAAGTGGAGATGTAAATCAATGCCATTGTTGGCTGAATCACATTCCGCTCTTTGGAAGAAGAACACAAGAGTAAGGGAGGGAATTTAACCCCAACAAATGGCTGTCTTATCTCAGAGATGCTTCTGTGGCCTGAACTGATAACCTCATGGCTAAAGTGACTGCCACATTCGGTCCTCCTTCAAGAGGTATGCAAAGAGGTGGTCAAAGATGACGTGCAATACAGAGACATCCTCCACATAAGCACTCTTATAACAGTATGTTCTGGGTTAGTTCTACAACTTAGTCAACATTCCTAAACATTATGACAAACTTATCTTTAGGGATGTGGAGATTGAAGGGATTTTCAGACTGTTTTGCTGATCAGTACTCTGTTGAAAGGCAGAGAAAGAACAACTGCAGTGACACTGATTCAGGACAGACACAGCCATGTCTTCCTCTTTATACCTATATCCTTATAGAATCCCAGCCTGGTTTGGGTTGGAAGAGACCTTAAAGCTCATCCAGATCCAACCCCCTGCCACAGGCAGGGACACCTTCCACTAGAGCAGCTTGCTCCAAGCCCCTGGAGAATCCCCAAGTCCAACCTGGCCTTGAACACTGCCAGGGATGGGGCAGACACAGCTTCTCTGGGCACCCTGTGCCAGCCAGTGCCTCAGCACCCTCACAGGAAGAGCTTCCACCTAAGAGCTCATCTCAAACCCTCCTGCATCTGGCTCTACTCTGAGTTTCATTCAATTTAAGTCCCTTTGGAGATCAGCAGATTAAGAAAGCTGTTCAAGAGATTGGTACAGTTACATTAATATACCTCTTCTTTTGCAGCTCAGTATTAGCAGCATTCATTTCATTCAGAAGGTGTGTAGGTATTTTGTACCTTGGATTTCCTCGTGCTGCAACAAATACCATAGGTTAGTTTGATCTCAGCTGCTTGACATGTGTTTTGGCAAACAAGGGATCAAGATGAGACATTACAGTATGGTAACCATTGAAAATTCAGAGCCATAATGTTGTGTCCTTTCCTAACAGAAAAAATAAAACTGCAAGATGATTTAACTTCATCCCAGCAATTTTTCCTTAAGGGAAACAAACATATCAACACTGTTAGCAACACATTATATTTGTTCCAGAAAGAGATGTTAGAATCCCAGACTGATTTGGGTTGGGAGGGAGCTTAAAGCTCCTCCAGTTCCAACCCCTGCCACAGGCAGGGACACCTTCCACCAGAGCAGGTTGCTCCAAGCCCCGTTCAACCTGGCCTGAAGTCAGCTACAGCCAACTAATTGGTCACCGCCTCCTTGAAGGTAACCTTGTATTCTTCAGCTAACCCTTTCTTCAAATGATCACTAGAAGGAAATCTGTATTTCCAGTTCTTGCAAAGCACTGATATGCCCAGCAGCCTTTGCCCTCCCGAAAACAAAGTGCCTATGAAGTTAGCCCCCAGAACATCAAGAGGAGCTTTGTGTACCTTCAGGTGGTCTTTTCAACAGAGACTTGCGATAAAACAGCATGTAGGCACTCTCTTTCCCCTCAAATTGTTTCTGAATATCCTTTTCCTTGATGGGCTGAACTTTGGAATCATTCAGATCAAACCAATGACAACCAGCAGAACTGTCCTTTAGCCTTGGAGGGATTTTTTCTGAGTCCCACTGGACATCATTCTTCTGAGGGGGGCTTTGGAGATCTTGGCCTTGAAAATCCGATTTAAACGTGAGCTTGTGTTTTTCCTTCAGGCCAACTTTGTTTTCATCAGGACTGAACTGAAATATCTGAGGATGATTCTGCAGATACTGAAACAAAAGCAAAGGCAAGATGGAAAAGAAACTGATTCCCCTGATTCATCCTCAAGTTGACACACAAACCCCACCACTTCAAACTTGGGTTTATGGTGCTTCCACATGTATTTCATAGAATCCCAGCGTGGTTTAGGTTGAAGGGACCTTAAAGCTCATCCAGTTCCAACCCCCTGCCACAGGCAGGGACACCTTCCACCTGGTCTTCCACCATCGAACCTGGCCTTGAACACTGCCAGGGATGGGGCAGCCACAGCTTCTCTGGGCACCCTGTGCCAGCGCCTCAGCACCCTCACACAGAAGAACTTCTGCCTTATATCTAACCTGAACTTCCCCTGTTTCAGTTGGAACCCATCACCCCTCATCCTATCGCTACAGTCCCTGAGGAAGAGTCCCTCTCCAGCATCCTTGTAGCCCCCTTCAGATCCTGGAAGCTGCTCTGTGGTCTCCACGCAGTTTCTCTTCTCCAGGCTGAAGAGCCCCAGCGTTCTCAGCCTGTCTCCATACAGGAGGTGCTCCAGCCCCTGCTCATCCTCATGGCCTCCTCTGGACTTGCTCCAGCAGCTCCATGTCCTTCTTATGCTGAGGACAGCAGAACAGCACACAGCGCTCCAAGTGGGGTCCCACAAGAGCAGAGAAGAGGGACCTCTTTTACACGTGTTCTACCTTGCTAGTCCAAAGACCAGCACTTGCAATTATCACCCTACTACTATTCAAATAGGAATAGAAACGGAAAATGATCTTAAGAGTACAAAAGAAACTCACATACATGCACATTACCTTTCGTAATGGCCCATACTGCTTTCGATACTTCTTATTCCAAGACACCCCTTTCTTCTCCAATAATTTTTGCCCCAGTTGATCCACAGGAATTTGTTTAGCTTCTGCCTACAAAAAAACAAAATGGAAAATGAGGAAAACAAAGGCTACAAAAGCCAAGGGATACACACAAGTATCCAATTCTGAAGTGTTTCACTCAGTCCTGTTTGTTAACAAGCCAATGTCACATCACCTCTTGCAACAGCTTCAGTAAGCACTTAAATACTCAAAAAAGGCCCTTTAGTGCGCAAAGAACCACTTATTAGTATTTAAGCAGGTTAATTTACAAGTTTCATATGCTTCACAATGTTCAGAAGAGTTCTGTACACTTAAACCTGCCCACTTTTGCATACACTACCACCACCTCCTAGGCTCCCCAATATGAAAATCAAAGGAATAAACTCTTTACATACCATACCTCTGACAAAATCCCTTTTAAGACTGCCAATGGATTTTCTATTTCTTCGGCATTTTCAGTATCTCTTAAAGCCTTATCTTCCATCACCTTATCCTCTTCTTCCTGTAAAAGAAAAAGAAGACTCACAAATAGTGTTGTTTCACATGCAAGTAGTGGGGGTTCATTATAGTCTGTATTAAAGTTAGCACACGCAATTTCAGAGTAGGAAGAAGTTGCGATAAGCTGCCTCTGCCACCTGCTATGGACTGAATTGTGGCATTCAGAATCTATTTTTATTCTCTTAAACAAAAAAAAAGCATTTGTGGTATTTATAAACAGGCATCTGGAGTCATACACTACAATAAGTGTGCTGGTCTGGAGCAAAGACAGGATTCATGTGGGAAGGAAGAACTGAGACTGAGACCCCTGCCTTGTAGCAGTGTGTGCAATTCTGCTGTCCTTACTGTCTGGCGGCTACAAAGATGCTGGAGAGGGACTCTTCATCAGGGACTGTAGCGATAGGACAAGGGATGATGGGTTCAAACTGAAACAGGGGAAGTTCAGGTTGAAGATAAGGCAGAAATTCTTCCCTGTCCTATGAGGGTGATGGGACACTGGCACAGGGTGCCCAGAGAAGCTGTGGCTGCCCCATCCCTGGCAGTGCTCAAGGCCAGGTTGGACACAAGGGCTTGGAGCAACCTGCTCTAGTGGAAGGTGTTCCTGCCCATGGCAGGGCATTGGAACTGGATAATCTTAAGCTCCTTTCCAACCCAAATCACTTTGTGATTCCATGATTTCTACGTGGGGCAGCTCAGCAAATCAGGAAGCTAGTTTGCTACCAAATCTTGATAGACATTGTATACTGTGAAAAACAAGCCCTCTCCCTGACGGAAGAGACCAAACACCTCACTCAAATATTAATTATTTGGATGCACACTTCATCCATTACCTCTTAATGCTTTTCTGAAAAATGAGACCTATCAAGCAAGGTAGAAAAAAACCCTTTAGGACTTACTTGTAACTGCCAGTTTCCTAGTTCATCCACATCTCTGACATAAACATGATAGTGTCCTCCATAGCAGCCACCTTTATGTATAATAACAGAGAAGAGCTCATACATGTACTCTGAATCATCCATTTCAGTCTTTAAAAAGAAAAACAATAACAGTAACAATAACACATCAGTAAGTCTTTCACACAAGGCCACTTTTACACCATCAGCATCGCTTCAGGTACTTCTCAAGGTGCATTTGCATGTGCAGAGATTGAAATGGCTTTTCAACACTGAAGAACTGAAGTACGGACTGACACAAACCACGGACCAAGATACAGGCTCTTTAAGCAACCTTCTAAGCATGATTCTGAACAGCATTGAAAATTCAAGGTTTAAAACAACAACATATTGCTGTAAATAAAGGAATACCTCGACCTGTTTGCTCTAAACCAGGCTTATTTTGTGTTGCTTGTTTTTCTCTAGTCTTTGCAACATTTATATACACAAAGCACATGGAGGGGAAAGGCATTCCTCAAATGCAAACGCAGAAGTTTGCAAGCTTGTGCTGCAACATCTCAGTAAGAAAATGTCTTTTTCAATACCAGTGCCTTCATGAAGTATATTCTTTATATATTTTAAAGCTCTATTTATAATCAAAATACAGAGATATGATGCAAAGACAGATCCTTCAGAAAAATCAGGTAACTCCAGGCACATAAACCGTATTAAAACATAGGTAAATTTCTCCACGATATTATCAGGCAATGCCAATACAAAACCCAATTGGATTTCATTTCCAGGTGATAAACTTCCTTTCAAGGGAATGTCAGATTAAGCTCTAAGTCATTATTACACCCTTTCCCCTCACATAGCTACGAGGTACTTCCCACTCAGTCAGAAAACGGCCTTTTGAAAACAAACTGGACTTCCAAAGATTTATAATAAAGGACAGAGGAGAAGCCCACAAAGCTTCTCAAATACCTTCCCCTGACAAAACACCAACTAAACCAGAACTTGACCTCGAGATATTAGTTCCCAGCTGAGTATACAGAAACTCCAGAAAGTGTTAACAGTACAAACCTGCTCACAGAAAGGCCTCAGGTTTATCTGGCTGGGGAACGTGTAGCAGCTCGTCTCCTTGTATCGCTCACACTTCTCAAAGTCAAAGTTAAATCTCAGGAGGGAGATGGTGAGGAAGGGCGGCAGCTTGCGCAGCTTAGCAGACTGGAAAGCAATTTAAACACACTGTCAGCATGGTTAGAACAAAAGAGGGTTTCCTATTCTTTAACAAAGCTTCATTACAAGAAGGCAGTGTATTCAGTTTTAAAATGTCTTCTCAATTCCCTATTCCAATTTCCCTACCAACTATACATCCCAAAAGCAATGCAGATCTTTCCCCTGTGTTAAGCCTTACAACTTCCTCGAATGGTCATCACCACTCCTACCCTTTATCCTGCTACAGAAAACAAAGGAGGGTGTTGTGGAAATTCTACTCAATAACTACATTTCCATAACCCACAGGTTTTTGGTGTGAGGATTTTCTTGGATCTTCCCTAAGAAGCAATTGCCTCAAACCCCCCAGTTTGTGAAGTTGGAGTAAACAGCACCTTCCCAGCCCCTGCCACTAACTGGCAGAGGGAAGGTTTACATTAGATCTTAAGAAGTTCTTCCCTGTGAAGGGCTTTGCAAAAGGGCCTGTAGGGACAGGCCAAGGGGAATGGCTTTAACCTGCCAGAGGGGAGATTGAGATGAGCTCTTAGGCAGAAGCTGCTCCCTGTGAGGGTGCTGAGGCGCTGGCACAGGGTGCCCAGAGAAGCTGTGGCTGCCCCATCCCTGGCAGTGTTCAAGGCCAGGCTGGATCCACAACATCCCTACAGCCAGGCACAGAGCAACCAAGCAAGAGTTAATAGTTCATTTATACAGAAGAGGACCTTCAAGGCAGGAAAGCCAACATAATCCCTTTTAATATGGAAAAACATCAATCAAGACCAAACAACTTGAGATGCGAGCACATAAGGAACCTTGGTGTGAAATGAAACCAATCATCTTGTATCACCTCTTAATGTAAGTGTGGATTCAGTGAACGCACTTCTGAGCCCTTCCAATGTCTCCATTTGCAGAGACATAACAGATAGCCTCCCAGGAATACACATATGGAATAGAAATCCCTTGAATTAGGTCTTCCATTTGCATCAGTTGTGAAGACTACATTGAAGAGCTTACTGGCAACAAAGGATTTTGCATGTTCTCCCAAATTTAAGGTGAAAATCAGACCGTACCATGGAAATCTGATCAATTCTGGAACATGAGATTCTTAAACTAGTACCTCTAGAGGCCAAGACAAAAAAAGGGGGAAGAATAACATCCAAAGACCCACAGAGTACTGCAGGGAGGGATGAATGGAGTGGGCTGCTATGGGCCATCTTGCCTTTGAAACAGGCTAGCTGTGGGCAGGTGGGCACACTGTTGGGCTTCCTAATGCTGCCAACAAGTCCTGGAATGACCCAGTTGGCACCTCACCTGCTGCCAGAGTACACTCTTATCACTGGAGCCTGCGGTGATGGCACGCACTGCACCAGCAGAGCCACAGGCAGCAGTCATGCTGACACAACATCCCTCCTTCTTGATTCAGCATTTTAGCACAGCTCCTCCCTGTTGACCTTGTCCATCCACACCTCCGCATCCCCCAGCTATGTGGCTTCTTACCTGAGTTCAGAGCTCCCACTCGATGAGCACATGTAAGAGATAAAACAACTTACCCTGCACTCCCTTGAACCCAGCAAAGTTTAACTCAACCAAGCCCTTGCCATGAGTCACTGATTAACTTCCGTGACCTCAGTTTGTCTTTGCACCCGCTCCCACATCCAGAAGGCTGCAAGGTTTGGATTGCACTTATCCTGCTGCAGAAGAATCGCAGCAGTATGGCAAAGAGCTTTCTTGTGAAGAGGGCAAAGTATATGGAAGGCAGAGTGCACTAACAGCCCATGCCTGCTTCCCCTTCACAAAAAATAGTGGGAATAATAGGAAAAAAAAGACATGACATGAAAAACTAGCACAGAAGAAAACCAAATACCACTTTTTCTGGGTAAATGCAATCCAAAGACCTACAAGTCCCATAAAGCTTTCACTGGGCTGCTCTTCCCTAGCCCTGACTAAGGTGACAGATGACAAGACATATAAGAAGTCTTAAATTTAATGATTGTGTTGGGGAAACCAGTCCAAACTGTGGTAAACCAACAAAGAGGCCAAGCTGTCAGCATGAGGATGCTGCAGGCTGCACTGGCATACAGACAGTAACCAGCGTTAGCAGCCAGGCCACCACTTCACAAAGCACTCAGGGTCACAAATACAACTCCTCTGGAGAATACCAATGTCAGCAACTGTCAAGCATCTGAAGCTTTCCCAAGGTTCGCAGGGGTGAAGACAGGGAACTAAGCAGACAAGTATTCCAGTCTGGATGTCCCTGAGCTCCTGGGGATCAATCTCAGTGAACACCACTGGCTTAACGTCAACAATTCTCCATTGAACACAAAGCTTTGATGATTCAGCACAGGAAAGGGTCACTGTGTTTGGCTTTACAAGTAATGAGGAAAAAGCAACTCAAACCCAACAGATCTCACCCATAGCTGAGCACAGATGAAAGCAGTAAATCATTCACTAGAAGTGAAAGACAGTGAATCACAAAGCAGCACAACTCAGCATATAAACCCATTGGCTTCCTTCAAGCTACAGCCTGAAGGAGAAGACTCTCCCCGTCCTTATTCTGAACACAGGAACATGACTTTGAGGCTTTGCTCTGCCTGGATTTTCATCCTCCTCCTTCCTGGCCTCTCAGATGGAGGGAAACTCCTGGTACTGCCCATGGATGGAAGTCAATGGCTTAGCATTCAGCCACTGGTTGAAAAGTTCAGCAAGAGAAGACATGAAGTGGTGGTGGTTGTACCAGAAGTAAGCTGGCAGATGAGAGAGACACAGGCCTACACAGTGAAAGTATACCCAGTGTCTCACACATTGGAAGAGCTGGAAGGTTCCCTGCATGAAGACATTCTTACCCACCTGAAGGCTCTAGCACTACGGAAGATGCTGAAATCACCTCCTGAAGTGTCAGGGGAACATGGCAATAGCTGGCTCAACAGATCCCTTTTCCCTGTGCACAACAGTTATTCATTATTTTCCTTTCTCATGAAGAACCCAAATGGGAGAATTTCCCTGGTTTTCATTATTTGGATCTGTTTCAGTTTTTCTTTACGCTCTAGTGGATCTTTTAGCTCTGAAATGGTCAAAGTAATGCCCAAAGCCAGACACAGCAATGGAAACAGAATTCCTGTTAGCAACCAAACGCTGAAAATCACCAGTGCGTTACCTTGGAAGCTTCAACAAGCTTATCACAGGCTCCACATCGATACAAGTTCTCATTCTCAAAGTGCTCTTCTTCTACATATGCGTTCCACAGGGCCTCTTCCAAGCCAGCAACGCCTTTTACCGCCACAGTTAGGTCTAAGAAATCTTCCTATGCAGAAGTGCAAGAGAAAAAGAAGGTAAAACACACCTTTTTTAAGTTACAGGAAGCACAAAAGACTATAAAAATACATATTACTGTTGTTATCTCATTGTTCAGCTCTCTACTAACTACATCTACCAACAGCAACGCTTGCCAACTCAGAAGATGCAACACCACTTGTTTTGTCACCTCTGAGTCACAGATTGATGTAGGTGGTTTAGAAAACATCAGCCAAGACTTAAAGTCATGCATAATTGTCATGCGTTCAAGTGCGCAGTGCCCTAACCAATACACAGTACCCAGGTTCAACAAGGCCTCCAGTGACACTCAAGAAAGATGTCCTGAATTCTGGAGTTTAAAAACCCAAGAACTTTGAAAGGACATTCAAGGGACTGAACACAAACCTGTCCTGGAGCATTGTGTTTCTTTACCTGTCTCTCACTGATGTTCTTGCATTCTTTACATACAATCTGGTTGACAACAATCCCATGGTACAGTCGGTTAATAAGGTCATGACCTGAAGTCCCCACAAGGGATGTTTCCAAAGCACTGAAGAGGATCCGATTCAATTCTTGCACATCATGCTGCCTCATTTCCTGCAGGATGAAACAGAAACAACTTCAACAGTGTCATCTGCTTTCCTTATTGCTTATATATGTTAAGTGTGACAAAGACAGCTGCCACAATGACTACCAATGCATTTACTTCCTTGAGTAGTAAACTGCTACCTTATTATTGTTATTCTTAATATAAATATGCTTGAGTTGCCACAAGAACATAAACTACAACCCACACAGGACATTTTCACTTGGGTGGATTGAGACTAAACCCTAAGATGAGCTACAAAGTTCAATTCACATAAGAATCTCAAGTATTTGAGGACAAGGACCCTAATTACTGTTGAATAATAACCTGTAAAAAAAAAAACAAAGGAAAAGCTACTGAAATTGTATCTAATACCAAGTTTCTTCTGTTGCTTGCTGTAAACTGGTATGCACTTCATAGAATGGTTTATGTTGGAAGGGACCTTAAAGCTCATTCAATTCCCACTCCCTGCCACAGACAGGGACACCTTCACCTAGAGCAGTTTGCTCCAAGCCCTGTGTCCAACCTGGCCTTGAACACTGCCAGGGATGCGACAGTCACAGCTTCTCTGGGCACCCTGTGCCAGCGCCTCAGCACCCTCACAGGGAACAGCTTCTGCCTAAGAGCTGATCTCAGTCTCCCCTCTGGCAGGTTAAAGCCATTCCCCTTGTCCTGTCCCTACAGGCCCTTGTCCAAAGCCCCTCTCCAGCTTTCCTGCAGCCCCTTTAGGCACTGGAGCTGCTCTAAGCTATCCCATTCAGGAGCCTGATCCTGTCCAGGCTGAACCAGCCCAGCTCTCTCAGCCTGGCTCCAGAGCAGAGCTGCTCCAGCCCTTGCAGCATCTCCATGGCCTCCTCTGGCCTTAACTCCAGCAGCTCCACGTCCCTCTTGTGCTGTTGCCCCAGAGCTGGATCAGGACTGCAGGGGGGTCTCCCCAGAGCACAGCAGAGGGGCAGAATCCCCTCCCTGAGCTGCTGCTCACGCTCTGGGGGTGCGGCCCAGTACATGCGGAGGTTCTGGGCTCAAGCGCACACTGAAGCCGGGTCATGGGGAGCTTCTCCTCACCCAACACCCCCAAGTCCTTCTCCTCAGGGCTGCTCTCTATCCAGTTCCCACCCATGTGTATACAACAATGTACGATACTGTTCATATATAGACAATTCAATGCTATTTCCATAACCTGAAGTATTTTAAGATATTTCTTAAATATTAGACTTAAATAGAAAATAAATCTTCATTCAGGAGAAGCTCTCAGTGCTGGTGTCACTGACAGTGATTGTACCTCATGACTGCTCCAACCAAAGCTCTCAGTGAGGTCTGTTGTAGATGCAGCCTGCTGGTCCAAGAGCAAAAGCTGAGCAAATAACCGCTGAAGTTGTAATGGAATTATTCGAACCTAGAAACAAAACCCAAAATATAGCCAAGAGATGAGAAAGGGTCCTCAAACCCTTTATTTCAAGAAAGGGAAAAATCATTTCACACAAAACATGTATTAAACCATCACTGCCTATTGCTTTTAGAACACAGGTTACTTAATTCAGAACAATACATCAGACCTTGTTCCCAAAAATCTAGTGCTTCACCTTACTCAGCCAAATACAGCCATGGAAAATGGGTTTTGCAAATCTGCAAGGATTAAATTAAGCCATCACCATAGCAAAAAAAGGACAACTTTCTCTGGTATTTGCCATAATAGTAAACCCCAACAACAGAGCTACAAGGCACCATGACACACAGATTTAATATATGCTATTGCTTGGTCAGAAAGGGGTTTGGTGAGAAACACACACTATGCGAG
Source organism: Ara ararauna (assembly GCA_028858755.1). Taxonomy (NCBI): domain Eukaryota; kingdom Metazoa; phylum Chordata; class Aves; order Psittaciformes; family Psittacidae; genus Ara; species Ara ararauna. Next base: position 7,178,941 of record CM054381.1, read on the forward strand.
ACGGGAAGGAGAACAGTTCACATCACAAGCTAATGTCACATTGATCAGCTCCCTATAGTTATCTTGGATTTGCAAAGAAATACGTTTTCCAAGCAACCAGTTACATCAGTTTAAACTGAGAATTAAAGAATGAAATTCTGTAATCAAACATTAGGAAGCACTGTTTAAACAGGGATTAAATTCCAGTCCTGTACCATGGTTGAGCTGCTAAACCTCCAGAGAGGCTCAGCGCAGGAACCTGGACTGCACACATTATTTATTTAGGTTTTTATTTAAACTGGTGACAAGCATCTCCTATGGAAACAGGCTGAGAGAGCTGGCCTGGGGCAGCCTGGACAAGATCAGGCTCCTGAAGGGGAGACCTTAGAGCAGCTCCAGTGCCTAAAGGGGCTGCACGAAACCTGGAGAGGGGCTTTGGAAATCTGGGCCTGTAGGGACAGGACAAGGGGAATGGCTTTAACCTGCCAGAGGGGAGACTGAGATGAGCTCTTAGGCAGAAGCTCTTCCCTGTGAGGGTGCTGAGGCGCTGGCACAGGGTGCCCAGAGAAGCTGTGGCTGCCCCATGCCTGGCAGTGTTCAAGGCCAGGTTGGACACAGGGGCTTGGAGCAAGCTGCTCTAGTGGAAGGTGTCCCTGCCCGTGGCAGGGGGGTGGAGTTGGTTGAGCTTTAAGGTCTCTTCAACCCAAACCACTCAGTGATTCTATGAATCAACATTCAGCTGTGGCTAATGACAAGAACAAGTTAAATACCTTTGCATCTGGCTTACTGCTATCATCCAGAGTCCCAAGTTCTTCAGGTCCTAGAGAGAACAGTGCTTCTGCAATTGGAAAGAAAAACACCTATATAAAAAGAAGACAATATCCCCTCTTTAAAGATTTATTGTGTTTTAACTGCCAAGCATTTTTGGCAACTGAAAACATCTAACAACATTTCTGGCCACCATTCAACTTTGCAACTGGTTCAAGCTACAACAATTAAGCAGAATTAAGCATGAAGGTGTTCAATGGCAAAGTATCTTCTCATGAATCAGAGGCTGCATTAAGAAACAGGAACACCACTTTACAGACAGCAATAACCTTTCTGTGTTTGCAGGGTTTCTTTAACATTTAACAGATACAAGCCACTGTAAAATATTAATTTCAACCTTATTTTAAGACCAGTTTGGACACATTACCTCGAAATTCAGGTGTGAAAAGCAGGGTCTGCAGAAGGGAATTGAGGTAGCAGGTCCCACCCTGGTTTTTGATACCACTTAGGTTGGTGAAATCCCTGGGAGCTGGAGGCTCGAAATCTCTGGGCTTTGATTTCTTCCCTTTTCCACAGTGATTGTTGGAAATAAAGGAAAACTCCTCTTCAAATAAATCCCCAAACATTGTGAAGGCCAAAGAGTCCTTTAAAAATATGAAACAACGTGCTTACTATAAAAAAAGGCAACTGAATGCACCCACCTCTAATCCTTCAAGATGAACCTCTCAGCCCTGACTGAAGAGTCTGTTTCATCTCATTCTGCTCATTCTAAAATGTTGTGGAATGTTCGGGTGTTCTGTAACTTTTCTATAAAAAGAGGTACTTGCACTCAAAAAACGGTTCAGTCTTGATCACATTGGTCTGTTGTGCTGCCCGTGTGTTGTTTTATAATCCCCCGCAATTCGCGCCCGAACAGGGACCCTCAGATTTGCCTCCTGAGAGCTGCTTCCGTGGTGAAGATCAGCGCAGACCTGACGAGTGGGAAGCCGACCGAAAAGGAGCCGGCAGTAGCCCTGCTGATGTAGAAGGAGGACGCGGGCGTCCCGCGGAACAAAGGTGTATCTGCGAGAAAAGAGACCACTCCGAAAAAAGGCAAGTGGTGGTCGGGGAGGAATGGGGGCGGCTCAAACAAAGGGAGAGGCAGCTGTCCTTCATCTCCTCCAACTTGTCCTCTCTCAGAGAGGGATTGAATATGAAGAAGATGTTCTTAAAGAGCTACTCCAATGGAGTAAGGAGGAGGGGCTACTTAGCAGGGTGGGAACGGCACTTGAAATGTCCACGTGGGAGGCGATAGGCGTTCGGCTTTGGGACACTATAACTGATGGGGGGGAGGCAGCGCGTGAGGCTCAAAAGTATTCCACGCTATGGAAGCTTATCCGAGAGACTTCGCGGGACATGCAATCAGAGAGAGCTGCGGCTGCTTCGGCGGCTAAAGCCTTGTCTCCGGTAATGCCGTCCGTGCCTCCGCCTGAACCCCCAGCCCTACCCGCCTCCCAATTCCCCGCAAAGCCCCCGACAAAGGGTTCAAAGAGCCCCGAAAAGAATCCTTTCGACCACTGTGGCGGGGGGAGGACTCACCCGAGGGTTGCAAGGACAGTGAAGATGGGCTTTCCATCTCTGCCCAGTGGGGAGAGATTGAAGTCTGATGCTGTTACTAATCCTGAGGATACCGAACCTCGCTGCGGGGGGAAGGCATCCACGGGCTACAGACCTGGTGCGACCGAATATTCCCTTACCTCCACCCCAAACCATTCCCCCACTAACTCTAACATTTCTACCCCGGAAGAAACAGAGCAGCCGAAAGAATTAAACGACCCGACTAAAGAACTGTTGCAGGAGGTCTTACAGAAACTCGCGGCGGTGACTCAGGGAGAAAGGATGCGAACGTTTGCGCCCGAGGGAGCCCGTGCCCCTCCGTCTCCGGCAGCTTCGGCGCTGGCCCCGCTCCCACCTAACCTGTTTCACTCCTCTGTTCAAGATCCTGGTGGTGTATCGAAAAGGTGGAAAGGGGTCATTAGAGATGCTATCCTGGAACGGAGTTTTGTTCCACAGGCTTTTCCAGTCTCAGTCGCACCACTGGGTACCAACCAGTGGGAGGCGATAGATTGGAAACTATTAGAAAAGGCTCGATTATATCCCCCAGATCCTCATGATAAATTGCCAGCTGTAAAGGGAAAAGTAGGATGGGTGGGGGATGCAGATGTATTGTGTGCTTATAGTCTCTCTGTGATATTCATGCACTAAAAGTTGGCAAATATAAGTATGTTCATGTTTCTACCGACCCTTGCAGACCTTTATAGATATTGCTGACCACTTCTTCAAATGTAGGCTGGCCACCTGCATCGGAACGAGTGTGCATTTTGGTCAGTTTAGAAGCCCAAGCCTCATGCAATGTGAGGGAGGCAGAGCCTCTGCAGGGACGCCCACTGAGATTGAGCCTGCCACCTTACATTGCAATGACGCTGTTTGGAGCCGGTTTCTTGATTGTCTTCACAGGGTCATTGCACCACATTTTGTCTACATTTTGTGTTTTAAATTTTGTATTTGTGTGAAGTCTGTTTATGGGATCCCATGTGTATGTATGTGTGCGTATGTGTGTTGAGGGCAGACACTGTTCTGTGTATTTTTTTTTTTGTTATTGGATTCATGTAAAAGTTGAAATATCAGAGCAGTTTGTAGAGACACCACAGATAAGGCTTAAAGAGGCCTGCAGCACACTGGGCACAGAGGAGGAGTCCTGCTTAGTGTGTTTAAAGTAACCTGGGGGTGAATCGAGGATTTGGAGGATCAGATCAGTTGAAACAAGAACTGCTAGCTGAAAAAGCGAGAGCAGTAGCACAACCACAAGCTTTACCAGCCGCCACCCAAGCAGCATCGGGGTGGCAGAAGAAGAAAAAACGGAGAGAGTTGTGAATTTTTCTTTGACAATTTGGAATTTGTACTTCAGTTGAAAGTATGTAAGAAATACCTGTATTTGAACATACTTCCTTTAATTTCTGTATTGATGATAATCTTTAAAATACTGAGGTTGTTGACACCTTATAGTGAGGCAAATCCTAACCATTCCAAGAGAATGTATTTTACTGTTCTCTCAAAGTGTCTATTTAGTTTATGTTTTATAACTGTGTTTGCTGTAATTTCATCTCATACTGAATTCTTAGTGTTTTACAGATGCTGGTAAGCGTTTTAAATTAGCCGCTTGTGTCTGGCAAAACCACCAAGGGTGGGAGAAACATGTGATTATTGGTACTGTTGATGATTCGTTGCAAACAAATTGTAAAAAGCCTTCTTTTAAAACAAAAGGGGGGAGAAGCACTCCCTGCGGCAGAACGATTGGCAAAAGCAATATATGTGGCTAATTCTTTACGATTAACAGGAGACAGAGCTGACCCACCTATGGTCATTCATAGTTTGGCAATGCAATCAGGATTATCAGAAAAACCTAACCAAAAAATTTTGGTACAATATAAAGACCTGGTCACGGGTCAATGGAAAGGACCCGCAGAAGTTAAGTTAACAGGAAGAGGCTATATGTGTTTGATTACAGATCAAGGTGTTCGGTGGGTACCAGCCCACTGGATATGGCCTTGGCAAGGCTCAGCAGAAGACATCTCGTCTGCACTGGAGGATGTCAGCGATGATCAGGAACCTGTTAGTGGTTAAGCTGTTAATTTTACTGTTTGGATATAGTTCTGTATCTCTATAATTATTGCTTTGAAGGGTTTAGGTATTGTGTTATTAATTCTGTTTGCATGCATCATTGTGTTTACTATAATAAAGAAATTGGTAACCAGGGTGCTAAGTCAAGCCTGGATTGCTCAAAAACAAGAAGAGGGTATTGTGGAGGCATTTCTCACTGAAAAGGGTTATGTGAGCACTCCAGCCTTTGGCTCAGCCCCACTCCCACAGTGAGCAGAGGGGGCGGAGGCCGCTGGAGGGGTTGTTGCGGGACACCTTTACAGAAGCCCACCAAAAGTTACCAGAAGGGGACGCCCACTTGCTGCCACTTCAGGAGCTGCCACCAATCACAAGCCGTTGCTAGGAGCTGGCTGGGAGGCAGAGCCAATCATCTGTTGCGGAATGTTCGAGTGGTCTGTAACTTCTCTATAAAAGAGGTGCTTGCACTCAGTAAACCGCTCAGCCCTGATCACAGTGCTCTGCTGTGTTGCCTGTGTGTGGTTTTATAATCCCCCGCACTAAAAAAGTAATGCCAGATCCATACAAAAGCGTGTACTATTCAACAAAAAAGGGTTGAATTCAAGGCATTTATGTTAGCACAGGTCTGAACAGCCTTTTAACCAGAAGCAAATAGATCACATTTCAATCTGGATCAGCAAAATCAGAAACAGCAAAATAAACAGGTCCTTCTAAACATCCAGCATCAACCAGTGCTCAAGTTGCCCTGTTCCCTGTGGGAAAGGTGTGTAAAGCCTCTCAAATTCCTCACACTCAATCACTCCCTCAACAGATCTATGTGCACAAGTAATTGGTCCCAATTACTGGCTATAAAGTAAGCGTAAAAACAGCACAGTATTTTTTACTATTTCTATGAAAATATTATCTTTGCTTCCAGATGGCTGAGCCAGAAATTCAATGCAAGGAATTATTATGGAAGCTTTTCCCATCATTTTTGGAAGTTTTGAAACCTCTTAACATGTACCAGGACTCCCAAAGCCAGTTCCATTTTGGTTTGTACTTGACCCCCCCAGAAAACTTCATATGGTTGTAGCTCTTGCATTACCAGTGAGTAACCCTGAAGCAGTGAACAGTCATTCCCCCATTAGCCCTCACTCCATGGGCAGTTTTACAGACCTTTATCATATCCACACAGATATTTCTTCCCAAGACATTTTCATTCCTACAACTGAACTTGCCTCTATCTTCCACTATCCTTATCTACCTCCTCTGACCCGAGCAGTGATCTAGCCCTTCCAGGTAACTGCCCCAGTTTCTATCCTGGGCATGACGTGCCATGGTATGGAATACCCCTTTGGCTAGTTTGGGTCAGGTTTCCTGGCTCTGCTTCCTCCCGGCTTCCTATGCCCCTGCTTACTGCAGAGCATGAAACTGAAAAGCCCTTGAGCAAGCAAAACTTAGCAACAACTAAAAACATTGCTGTGTTATCAGCATTGTTCTCAGGCTGAAGTTGAAAACACAGCGCTGCACCAGCTACTAAGAAGGAGGAAAATGACTGTTACAGATGAACGCAGGACACCCTAAAACTCATTGTATAAAGTAGCATTACATTAAGCCCATTTAGTCCTTCCCAAGTAGAAGTTTTTAGGCAAAAGGGTATGCTCAGAGCAGCTGACTATAAGAAGCATGGCAGGGTTCACTCTGCTTGTTCTAGAACACTTCCTCAGTACTTCCTACAGTAGATGTCCTCTTACAAGCCCCACAGAATATAACAACATGGCTGGAGATACTTCTTAAGGAACATTAAGAAGTTCCTTAAGGCCAGGTTGGACGGGGCTTGGAATAACCTGGCCTAGCGGAAGGTGTCTCTTAACCATCCAAAGATTATGACCCTTCCATTTTTCCCTCACTGGAATGCACAACAGCTTCTTCCCAATAGCCTTGTTCACTATAAAGAGGCACATATCTAGGAGATAGCAATGAACTGACAGTCTGCTGTACCCACCACTCCAGAGAACCACTTCAGCAGGACAGTGCCAAATCCTTCCTCACTCCTCGATCCTCAAAGCATTGCCAACAGCTTCCTTCCCTTAAAAGTAATACACAAGTTAGAACCAATCTCTGGATGATGTCTCTGGTTCAACATGCTTCACAAAGCTAGGATAACTTAGACCACAATGTTTAACAGGGCCTTGCCCTTCCCAAAGTTAGGATAACTCCATCTAAGGAGATCCCTGAGTACCTGCTTTACATTCATTATCTCTGATGGGAAACTCCTGTGCTGCAACTTGGGTCTGGCACCTCTCATCTTACTCCAGTGCATGCCCTACCACAATCAGGCTGCACCTATGCTCTCCCCACAGCAGTAAATCATAAGACTTACCCCGGTTGGAAAAGACCTTTAAGCTCATCCAGTCCAACCGTTCCCAGCCCTGACAATGCCACCACTAACCCATGGCACTGAGGGCCGCGTCTCCACGGTGTGTGAACACTTGCAGGGACGGTGACTGCAGCCCTGCCCTGGGCAGCCTCTTCCAATGCCTGAGCACCCTCTGGGGAAGGAATTCCTCATCCCCATCTAAACCTGCCCTGGGGCAGCTTGCGGCCGTTTCCTCTTGTCCTGTCCCTTGTTCCCGGGGAGAAGAGCCAGACCCCCTCACTACATCCTCCTTTCAGGCACCACGGTCTCCCCCTTGCTTTCCTGCCTGCAGACTGAACGCAGCCGGCTTCCCCCCCCTTTCCCGACCTCCCTTACGCTCTCCAGCAAGCTCAGGAGCTGGGTGCAGTGCCCACTCGCGGTGTCACCGCTCCGGACGGCAGCCCATGGCCGGCTCCCTTTGGCCCGCACGGACTCACCGCTACCACCAGAGCCGGGCCCCCTCCCGCCACCGCGGCCGCGCGGCCGCCGCCATCTTGGTTGTGGCGCCGCGCAAATCACTGCGGGACGGGAGCGGCTCCGGGGCTTCACGTACCTGGGCCGAGGCGCCGCTCCCGATGAACAGACCGAGAGCCGCCGTGTACCGGGAGAAAAGGAGCCACCGGGCACCGGCACCGAGGGGAAGCAAAGAGCGCCCGGCAACGTGACCCCTGAACGCAAAGCCTGCCGGCAGTCGTAGTATAGCACCGGCAGGAGCAGGCCAGCCCGCGGGGCATGCTGGGAGTTGTAGTTTCTAGCGGCACTCCCCGAGAGGCGGAGGGGAGCGCGTTGCCATGGAGACCTTGAGGGCTGCGCTGTCTCGGTGGCCTGAGGGGCTGGAGCGGGCCTGTTCCTGCTGTAGTGCGGTGGTGGAGCTAGTGCAGATGGGACCAACCCACTACACCTAAAACCTGCCCCAACCAGCACCAGGGACTGGCCCTACTGGAAAACAAAGCAGGGATATAGATCAATCATACAATCACAGAGTAGTTTGGGTTGGAAAGGATGTTTAAGATATTCCTCTTTGTCCTGTCCAAGCAGGCCATTGTCCAAAGCCCCTCTCCAGCTTTCCTGCAGCCCCTTCAGGCACTGGAGCTGCTCTAAGGTCTCCCCTTCAGGAGCCTTCTTTTCCCCAGGCTGCCCCAGCCCAGCTCTCTTCCCTCAGCCTGGCTCCAGAGCAGAGCTGCTCCAGCCCTCACAGCATCTCCATAGCCTCCCATGGACTCACTCCAACAACTCCATGTTTTACCTCTGTTCATGGTGCTTAAATAGGTTTAACGCTCCTGCCACCCACCAGCCCCTGTGCTTGTAAAAAGGAAGGTGTTTCTTGTCTGTCAGGGTATGTATTGTTATTGCCATGGGGTGCTCCAGACAGGCACAGGCAGTGGTGTTTTGGGGTTCTGTTTGCACTGTAAGTAGGTTCAGACACCAGAGTCTCCATTAAGCTGACCCCTGTTTGGGTTCATTGATAAATATCTAATGTGGCTAATAAACACATCCCTGCAGAACGAACACACCTGGAGCTGCACTGGACATACAGGGGCTTGTGGAGGGTATCCTGCTTGTAACAGTGGGTTGGAACTGGATGAGCTTTGAGGTCCCTTCCAACACAAACCAGTCTGGGATTCGATGACTCAGTGGAACAAGAACTGAGAAAAAACATCTTTATTCTTCTTTAAATTGCTAACTAATTGCCCAAGCCAGGCAATGAAGAGGAGGGTGTCATTGGCGGGAGGCCTGGTATGGTGCAGAGCTGCCAGGGTGTCCGTAATGGAAGTAGACCAGCCTTTGTGATGCTGGTCTTCTGATGGACGCAGCTAGAAGTTTTCTTATTCTTTTGGAGGTGGATCCACCACGACGCCTCCTGTTCTTTTGTTGGAGGTGGAGCTTCTGTTGTTTCCCGTAGCTGGGACCATCTACCTCCATGGGCTCATCTTCTGGTGGTGGATCCACCTCCATTGGCTGCTCCTCTTCTGGCTGGTCTACTTCCATTGGCTCTGCACCATCAGTACCACGAGTGTCGCTGCCTCCCGCTTCCGACCTCCTCCTCTTCATCCCTGGCTTGGGCTGCAACAACAGGAATCCCCCAGACATTGGTGGGCAGCTGCCTGCGTTGCTGGCACCAGACGTCTTGCTCGCGGTTGCTTGGTCTGGGGCCTCAGCAACTGCCGGGTGTCTGCGGGGTCCCCGTATTTATAGCGCCCAGGGTAGAACGTGCTCTGTGACATCCGCAGCCCGCTGTCATGGTGATGGACAGAGAGTCCTGCAGTGGGGACGGGATGTGTGCGGCCTGAGAGGCTCTGACGCTGTGACTTTCCAGCAGGCGCCAGGGAAAAGGGTCCCTGCTTTTGGACCTGAGCGGCCTGCAGAGAATGCCCAGGGCAGGGGCAATTCCAGAGCGTTTCTCCCCCAAGCATCCTTAGGCGTTTCCTCCCTGCATCCATTATTCAGGCAGGACTTCCCCTTAGTGAAGCCATGCAGGCTGTCACCAAGCACCTCGTTGGTTTTCGTGTGCCTCAGCATGACTTCCAGGAGAAGCCGCTCCAAGATGTTGCCAGGCCCAGAGATGAGGCTGACTGCTCTGTAGTTCCCCGGCTCATCCATATTCCCCTTCTTGAAAACGGGGGTTCTATTTCCCTTTTTCCAGTCATCGGGAACTTCACCTGACTGCCATGACTTTTCAAATATGATGGACAGTGACTTAGCAGCTTCATTTGCCAGCTCCTTCAGGGCACGCCTGCTGCGCTTCCTTCTAGTAGGGCTGCATCGCTCGTGAGCTTGCAGCAGGTGATCCTTGAATATCAACCAAGAGTCTTGAGCCCCCCTGCCCTCTAGGGCTGTATCCCATGGAGCCTTACTGAGCAGGTTCCTGAAGAGGCCAAAGTCTGCTCTCTTGCAGTCCAGGGCAGTGAGCTTGCTGCACCCTCTTCTCACTGTCCTGAGGATCTCAAATTCCACCTTCTCATGATCGCTGCACCCACAAACTCTCTGTCGACTGCTCACCTGTCCCCAGGCACAGTTCCATACTCTCCAACCTATCCCTAACATAAATAGCAACTCCCCCTCCCCGCCTGCCGGGCCTGTCCTTCCTAAAGAGCCTGTAAGCTTCCATTCCAAGACTCCAGTCCCAGGAGCCATCCCATCGTGTTTCTGTGATGCCTATGATATCATACGCCCGTAGACGTGCACACATCTCTAATTCCTCTTGTTTGCTCCCCATGCTCCGGGCGTTTGCATAGAGGTGTCTGAGCAGAGCTCAGCAGAGGCGTTGGGGAGAGGGCAGTGAGGGACATGGAAGGCAGAGAGTGTGTGACCCCACAAGGCAGAGAACCAAGCTTCTTCCTACAGCTGGCAGCTCTAGAGCTCAGAGCAGCTTGCAGTGTCTGGAGGGGGCTCCGAGGATGCTGGAGAGGGGCTCTTCATCAGGGACTGTAGGGATAGGACAAGGGGTGATGGGTTCAGACTGAAACAGGGGAAGTTCAGGTTGGATCTAAGGCAGAAGCTGTTCCCTGTGAGGGTGCAGAGGCGCTGGCACAGGGTGCCCAGAGAAGCTGTGGCTGCCCCATCCCTGGCAGTGTTCAAGGCCAGGTTGGACACAGGGGCTTGGAGCAAGCTGCTCTAGAGGAAGGTGTCCCTGCTCGTGGCCGGGGTTTGGAACTGGATGAGCTTTAAGGTTCCTTCCACCACAAAGCGGTCTGGGATTCGATGACTCAGTGAAACAAGAACTGAGAAAAAACATCTTTATTCTTCTTTAAATTGCTAACTAATTGCCCAAGCCAGGCAATGAAGAGGAGGGTGTCATGGGCGGGAGGCCTGGTACGGTGCAGAGCTGCCAGGGTGTCCGTAATGGAAGTAGACCAGCCTTTGTGATGTTGGTCTTCTGATGGATGCAGCTAGAAGTTTTCTTATTCTTTTGGAGGTGGATCCACCACGACGCCTCCTGTTCTTTTGTTGGAGGTGGAGCTTCTGTTGTTTCCCGTAGCTGGGACCATCTACCTCCATGGGCTCATCTTCTGGTGGTGGATCCACCTCCATTGGCTGCTCCTCTTCTGGCTGGTCTACTTCCATTGGCTCTGCACCATCAGTACCACGAGTGTCGCTGCCTCCCGCTTCCGACCTCCTCCTCTTCATCCCTGGCTTGGGCTGCAACAACAGGAATCCCCCAGACATTGGTGGGCAGCTGCCTGCGTTGCTGGCACCAGACGTCTTGCTCGCGGTTGCTTGGTCTGGGGCCTCAGCAACTGCCGGGTGTCTGCGGGGTCCCCGTATTTATAGCGCCCAGGGTAGAACGTGCTCTGTGACATCCGCAGCCCGCTGTCATGGTGATGGACAGAGAGTCCTGCAGTGGGGACGGGATGTGTGCGGCCTGAGAGGCTCTGACGCTGTGACTTTCCAGCAGGCGCCAGGGAAAAGGGTCCCTGCTTTTGGACCTGAGCGGCCTGCAGAGAATGCCCAGGGCAGGGGCAATTCCAGAGCGTTTCTCCCCGAAGCATCCTTAGGCGTTTGCTGCCCTGCATCCATTATTCAGGCAGGACTTCCCCTTAGTGAAGCCATGTGGGCTGTCACCAAGCACCTCGTTGGTTTTCGTGTGCCTCAGCATGCCTTCCAGGAGAAGCCGCTCCAAGATGTTGCCAGGCCCAGAGATGAGGCTGACTGCTCTGTAGTTCCCCGGCTCGTCCATATTCCCCTTCTTGAAAACGGGGGTTCTATTTCCCTTTTTCCAGTCGTCGGGAACTTCACCTGACTGCCATGACTTTTCAACTAGGATGGACAGTGCCTTAGCTGCTTCATTTGCCAGCTCCTTCAGGGCACGCCTGCTGCGCTTCCTTCTAGTAGGGCCGTATCGCTCGTGAGCTTGCAGCAGGTGATCCTTGAATATCAACCAAGAGTCTTGGGCCCCCCTGCCCTCTAGGGCTGTATCCCATGGAGCCTTACTGAGCAGGTTCCTGAAGAGGCCAAAGTCTGCTCTCTTGCAGTCCAGGGCAGTGAGCTTGCTGCACCCTCTTCTCACTGTCCTGAGGATCTCAAATTCCACCATCTCATGATCGCTGCACCCACAAACTCTCTGTCGACTGCTCACCTGTCCCCAGGCACAGTTCCATCCTCTCCAGCCTATCCCTAACATAAATAGCAACTCCCCCTCCCCGCCTGCCGGGCCTGTCCTTCCTAAAGAGCCTGTAAGCTTCCATTCCAAGACTCCAGTCCCAGGAGCCATCCCACTGTGTTTCTGTGATGCCTAGGATATCATACGCCCGTAGACGTGCACACGTCTCTAATTGCTCTTGTTTGCTCCCCATGCTCCGGGCGTTTGCATAGAGGTGTCTGAGCAGAGCTCAGCAGAGGCCTTGGGGAGAGGGCAGTGAGGGACATGGAAGGCAGAGAGTGTGTGACCCCACAAGGCAGAGAACCAAGCTTCTTCCTACAGCTGGCAGCTCTAGAGCTCAGAGCAGCTTGCAGTGTCTGGAGGGGGCTCCGAGGATGCTGGAGAGGGGCTCTTCATCAGGGACTGTAGGGATAGGACAAGGGGTGATGGGTTCAGACTGAAACAGGGGAAGTTCATGTTGGATCTAAGGCAGAAGCTGTTCCCTGTGAGGGTGCAGAGGCGCTGGCACAGGGTGCCCAGAGAAGCTGTGGCTGCCTCACCCCTGGCAGTGTTCAAGGCCAGGTTGGACACAGGGGCTTGGAGCAAGCTGCTCTAGAGGAAGGTGTCCCTGCTTGTGGCCGGAGTTTGGAACTGGATGAGCTTTAAGGTTCCTTCCACCACAAAGCGGTCTGGGATTCGATGACTCAGTGAAACAAGAACTGAGAAAAAACATCTTTATTCTTCTTTAAATTGCTAACTAATTGCCCAAGCCAGGCAACGAAGAGGAGGGTGTCATTGGCGGGTGGCCTGGTATGGTGCAGAGCTGCCAGGGTGTCCGAAATGGAAGTAGACCAGCCTTTGTGGTGGTGGTCTTCTTCTGGTGGATTCAGCTCGTTGTGATCTTATTGTGTTGGAGTTGGATCCACCACGATGCCTCCTTGTCTTGTGTTGGAGCTGGAGCTTTTGTTGTTTGCTGCAGCTGGGATAATGGACGTCCATGGGCTCATCTTCTGGTGGTGGATCCACCTCCATTGGCTGCTCCTGCTCTTCCGGCTGGTCTGCTCCCATGGGCTCTGCACCGTCAGCGCCACAATTGGCACTGCTTCCCGCTTGCCACCTCTTCCTCTTCGTGCCTGGCTTGGGCAGCAACAACACTGCTCTCCCAGGCATCGGTGGGCAGCTGGGGCAATCAGTGAGTACCTTCACAGAGCTGAGGCCCGGACTGGGTGATCAGGGCTGAGCTGAAGTGAGTGCAGGGCCCATGGATGGAGAATGGGTGGGTAGGGGTCCCAGGTGAGGCTCTTGAGAGCCATCAGGACCCATTAGTGCCCTCAGGGGCCTGGCCCTTAGAGCAAGCCGGGGTCTTGTTCCAGCAATGCTCTTCAGCAATGAAGAGTTGGGTGTCATGGGCGGGAGGCCTGGTATGGTGCAGAGGTGCTAGGTTGTCCAAAATTGAAGTAGACCAGCCTCTGTGGTGGTGCCCTTCTTCTGGTGGATGCAGCTCTTTGTGGTCTTCTTGCGTTGGAGGTGGATCCACCACGATGCCTCCTGGTCTTGGGCTGGAGCTGGAGCTTCTGTTGTTTGCTGCAGCTTGGATACTCGACCTCCATGGGCTCATCTTCCTGTGGTGGATCCACCTCCATTGGCTCCTCCTGGTCTTCTGGCTGGTCCACTTCCATTGGCTCTACATCGTCAGTGCCACCACGGGCGCTGCCTCCCGCTTCCGACCTCTTCCTCTTCCTGCCTGCCTTGGGCAGCAACCTCACCGCTCCCCCAGGCGTGTGTTTGCGGCTCGCTGCCTTGCTGGCACCAGCGCGGCTGTTTGCCATTGTTGCCTGGTCTGGGACCTCAGCAACTGCCGGGTGTCTGCGGGGTCCCTGTATTTATAGCGCCCAGGGTAGAACGTGCTTTGTGACATCACCAGCCCACTGTCATGGTGATGGACAGAGAGTCCCGCAGGGCGGAGGGGTCGTGCGCGGCCTGACAGATGCCCTAATGTAGGAGCAGGAGCAGGAGGATGCTGTGGGCAGAAGGCCCCCTCTCTGAGGCTCGCTGCCCGGTGCCATTCTGCCGCCCCTTGGGCGCAGGCACTGCGTATCCCTGCCCTGTCTGCCCTGGGCTCCTCAGGCTGTGCCTGTGGGTCCCTGAGGAGAGGGAGGGGGGAAACTGTTGGTGAAGGGTCAGGGCCTCTCTGTAGCAACTTCCCCCTCAAGCACTGCCTGTTGCCAAGTGCTGTGTGAGCCCCTGGGCTGTGGAGAAGGGCACCTGCCATGGCAGTGAGGGGCTGTGGCAGCAGAGCCACCATGGGGCTGTGGGGCTGCAGCAGGACGCAGCGTTTGGACTCTTGTCCTTCTACAGGGAGGAAGTGAGAGTTGGTGATGTGTGATCTCAGGTGAAGGCCGGGGCCTTTACAAGAGCTCAGATGCGAACGAGTCTCCTCCTTCTTCCTGAGATGAAGGCGGAACTTTTCCTTGTCTGCACATGAGCTCCCGGGTACTTTCTGTTCACTTTCCAGGGTTTCTTGGGCACCCTGTGCCAGCGCCTCAGCACCCTCACAGGGAAGAGCTTCTGCTTAGGAGCTCATCTTGGTCTCCCCTCTGGCAGCTTAAAGCTATTGCCCTTGTCCTGTCCCTACAGGCCCTTATCCAAAGCCCCTGTCCAGCTTTCCTGCAGCCCCTTTAGGCACTGGAGCTGCTCTAAGGTCTCCCCTTCAGGAGCCTTCTCTTCCCCAGGCTGAACCAGCCCAGCTCTCTTAGAGCTGCTCCAGCCCTCACAGCATCTCCATGGCCTCCTCTGGCCTTGGTCCAGCAGCTCCACGTCCCTTTTGTGCTGTTGCCCCGGAGCTGGATCAGGACTGCAGTGGGGGTCTCTCCAGAGTGCAGCAGAGGGGCAGGATGCCCTCCCTGAACTGCTGCTCATGCTCTGGGGGTGCAGCCCAGTACACAGGGGGGTTCTGGGCTTAAGCGCACCCTGAAGCTGGGTCATGGTGAGCTTCTCCTCACCCAACGCCTCCAGAGGACTGGAACTTGTTTACCCTTAATGTCCCTTCCAACCCAGACTATTCTATGAGACTATGATTCCTTATGATGCCAGCAGGGCCACACAGCCACAGGCAGCATTGTGCTGACACAGCATTCCTCAATCACACTGTGACCTTCTAGCACAGCCCCACTCCATTAGGGTTGCCCGTTTGTTCCTTGGCATCACCCATCTCTGCAGCTCCTTATCCAACTTCAAAGTTTCTCCTGTCCTGTTGCACTGGATACCTGCAACTGTTATCTCGTGCTCCCTTGAACCCAGTAAAGCCCTTGCCAACACAGGTAGCCGCTGGCAATCCCTCAAACTCTCAGAAACACCTCTAAGGTACTGATTAACTTCACCCAGCCTGGGCTTGCCTTTGCACTCGCTATCTTCAGTGCAGTGCAAGTTCGGATGGCAAATGCATCCTGCTGCAGAAGGGCGGGGAGGGCAGGATGTGTCCCTGCCAGCTCTCTGCTTACCCCTTTGCAGCAAATGGGAGGTGGCCATTACAAAATATAGAGATTAACATTTTTGTGGAAAAGGTTGTTTGCTAAACTACTCATTTTCCCCAATGGTCATTTGAAAATGCGTTTCCCATAAACCTGGAAATAACGTGATTTAATTATTCAGCATTTTTTTTCCTTACAGTTTATAATAGCATCAAAGATTCTGGGGGTATTTGTTTCGTTTTTAACTCACAGCATCTCCCCCTACTCTGAAGCTCATATATTTGATTTTATGGAAAGTTATCCTGAAAGATATCTGCTCTCTGATACTTTTGTAGTAGTTTCTCTACTGAGAAGCTGATGGCTCTCATAAACCCACACTTGTGCTGAAGTTGCTCCTCAGCTAAGTCAGATCCAATAGCTGGGCTGGGCTCACTCCCAAGTCTCTATTGAACAGTCCAAGCCATACTGGGAGTAGCAGTCATTAAGACACAGTTAGTACATGTCTTATGTCTGGCCTCTACTTGATGTATAGGCAAGTGATGAGGAGTTTTCAGCTGCCTGAGAACCATTTCATAGGCTGTGAAACAACTGCATTATTGCCATGAAGCCTCATTCATTGTTCCTTCTTTGTGTCAGACTCTGGAGGTACCTGCTAGCTCAGACTTGCTTCATCTAGGAAATTCATTGAGGCTCTTTACATTTGTTACTGTGGTAGTGGAGCTGTTTGCACCCAACCTGCCTCCCTTAGTCTTGGCCAAGGCGTAAGACAGAATGCATCAATGATAAAGAGAGCTGTAGGAAATCTTACTAGTGTGCTAAGGAGCTAATTCTCCCTTGAACATAAAAGCTTCAATGACTCAGCAAAGGGAGTGACAGGAAAGGGTCACTGCACCTGGCTTCACAAGTAATGAGAAAGGAAAACAACCCAAACGGCCCATAATCCAAAGCAGTAAATCATTAACTCGCAGACTAAGACAAAGCAGCCCAACTCAGCATATAAACCCATTGGCTTCCTTCAAAAGCATCTTCAAGCTTTTGAAGCCTGAAGGAGAAGACTTTCCCAGTCCTTACTCTGACCGCAGGAACATGACTTTGAGGCTTTGCTCTGCCTGGATTTTCATCCTCGTCCTTCCTGGCCTCTCAGATGGAGGGAAACTCCTGGTATTGCCCATGGATGGAAGTCACTGGCTTAGCATGCGGCCACTGGTTGAAAAGCTCAGCGAGAGGGGACATGAAGTGGTGGTGGTTGTACCTGAAGTAAGCTGGCAGATGGGAGAGGCACAGGCCTACACAGTGAAAGCATACCCAGTGTCTTACACATTAGAAGAATTGGATAATACCTTCTTTGAGTACGTTGCGACTCACCTGAAGGACCTGCCTTTCCCGCTGAACACCCTAGCAATATATGACAGCTCAGTGCAAGTTTTCCAGCTACTGTTTTCTCAATGCAAGAGCCTATTCAGCAACAAGGAGCTCCTTCAGTATGTGAATCAAAGCAGCTTTGATGTTCTCCTAACAGATCCCATCTTCATGTGTGGACCACTGGTCGCTCATTATTTTTCTCTACCATACATGTTCTTTATGAGAGGATTTCCTTGCAACTTACACTATGATGCTCCGCGGTGCCCAAGTCCTCTGTCCTACATACCCAGGCTATTTACCTTCAACTCTGACCAAATGACTTTCTTCCAGAGAGTGGAAAATGCACTGGTTTACCTCCTGGAGCCTGAGTACTGTAGGGGTTTCTATGAAACAGCATTAAAGTTTGCTTCTGAAGTTCTTCATAGAGATGTGACCCTCATAGACCTTGTGGACTCTGCTTCCATTTGGCTTCTGAGATTTGACTTTGTGTTTGAGTACGTCAGACCCGTGATGCCAAATATGGTCTTTATTGGAGGTATAAACTGCGTTCAGAGTAAACCACTTCCTAAGGTATGAGTTTTATTACATTTTGCAATGAAATGTGATGAAGTCTTTTCTGAAACTTCAGGGATTCTGATGTATTTTATTTTCTTTCCTATTATTAATTTATTTATAATGACTTACAACAACCAGGATTTTGCAGTTGTTTTCCACAGCTGAAATTAAATTACCTTGATGGAGGCAGATAACTTCTGTGAATTAATAAGGATTTTCTGGCAAGTCCAACAAAAAATGAGCTTCACCTACCATTCATCTGCTGTATATTATTCATTAACAAGGTTTTGATTTCATTTTCATGGAGTCTGACCTATATTTCTTTCACCTGACCATGAACCTAAAGACCATGCTCTGAGAATTTTCTTTTGGCTTTCGGCTTTCATTCCAGGCTCAGCAAAGTCAGTTAATTTGCTTTGGTTGTGGTTTTATGACATTTGGTTTCCAAACTGGCTGTCTACGTTGAGTTACGTCTGTTTGTAGATCACACTGAAACATAAATGGCATGTTGAAATGGGAAAAATTAATCTCCAATAGTGAAAAGGTGAAAGACACTCGCATGCAAAACTCAGAGAAGTTTTCATACCTAGTCCTTGACATTTGCTTTTACCAAAATTGTTCTGCAGGGTTTGTAAAGCTAATAGAGAAATTTAAATCTCTTTTGACAAGATCTCTTTTAACACTTTCTTTATAGTCTCTAAACCAATTCATGGCACTAGGCATTTCTTTCCAGGCACAAAGCAGAACATACTCCCTTCTGAACAGGCGTCGCACAGTATCATTGCATAGTTACAGTACAGAACATTTGAGCTCAAGGGCTTTTTCTACTCTCAGATTTCTTTTATACTCTCCAGCAGACTTATGCAGAGTCCACTGCAATCAATAAAGAGCAAGGCAAATGAAGAAGAATAGTATAAATTGGAATAGTAGAGCAATATTAGAAGGCATTCTCTCTCTTTAGGCTCAAAAGTGGCACCTTGTAATTTGTGATCTAAGAAGCAAATTCTTGCCGGTTGCATGACAGAAAACTATATCTTGATGGTCTCAGAGCTCCAAACAGTTTGTAGGTTTGCTACAAGGGCAGGGCATTCCTGCCTTTATTGTATAGCTGGCATTTCATGCTAACACTTGTCATTTGGTGGAAAGCACATTTTCCAAACCTGGAAAAAATTTGTGTATGCCCCTTAGGTTCACCCTGCCCTTTCCTAGCTATATTTTCTACGGACAGCAGAGAAATTCCTCTTGTTTCACTTGGAACAGTGCCAGCAACAAGGCAATAACAGTGCAAACAAATGTGAAGTGAGTCTCATGGGAGAACAAAACCTACTTTTCCCTACGTAGTGGCAAGCCTCGGGTTGGTCCTTGCTGTTCCAAAATTTAACCATATGATAACAGTAGATAGGTCTTCAAAACCTAGTAGCCCATTACTCGACAGACAAACCCACCTCCCCAAAAGACAGCATGGCTGGGAAAGGGAGAGAGAACTGGAGATTCAAAATGAGGTGTCTTTTCTCAGATGAGGAGCTTATTCCATGTTAAATACAGCAGAAAGAGGGCTCCTTTAGGCTGCATCTGACATGGAATACCTTCTCTGGAGTTGAAGGCAGCAGGGTGCTGAGGAGCTTATGCTTTTGCAGAACTAGGCATATGTGTTTTATCCAGCACAGAGCTGGAAATTCAATCCCAAAGCGTTTGACTCTCCGGAGTCATAAGTATGGTCCATAGCGTGCAGTCTCAGAGGGAGCGGGAGAACACGCCAACACAAGAGCCAACGGGAGCTCACTGACTTAGGTAACCACGCTGGCCGGGTCAGGCTGGATTTCCCCTTGTCCTGCACTTTACATAGTAGCAATTACATATTCATTAACAGATACAGAAATCCAGTTGCCAAGTGTGTCGGGAGGCTTCATGCAGGGCATGGAGGATATCAGACAGAATATCTTGACTGAGCAGAGGTCCTGTGCCGGCATCATCCTCTAATGACTCCAGAAGTACCTGAAGGCTGGCGTGGAAAGCAGTCCCTCATTAGGGGAACATTGCCAATGAACTTGGACTATGGGCCCTGAGACACCTTGATATCTCATCCTTATCCAAAGTGAATTTAAAGCTGCTGTTTTGCAGCTCATAATACAAAGTCCATGAGATTTGATCAAAGCAAAGTTCAGAAATGTCACCTATAGCAACATTTTAAAGTTGTTCCTGGTTTGTTTGGTTGATTTCTTTAACCTAAAACACCCATTACTTATTTAAACAACTGGTAAGCTTCAAACATTAAAATAACCCTAGATTTAAATAAGTAGTTACTCAAGTAAAGGAGAGGTGTCATTGAATAAAACCCTGTGGTTTGTTCCTCCAACACAGGGATTAAGAAAACAGGTCATGTTCTGCAGCCAGAACATCACTCTGCTCATGAACCAAATGAGAGGGTCATTTTTCGGGGGGCAATATTCAAGTTTTTGATGAATGTAGTGGCAGTTCAGAGCAGCCTGCTATCACATCAGCATCCATTTGTGCTGCTTCTGTAAAGGATGTTGAGCACCTTTAAAGCTGACCGTGCTGCTCATCTGTCTTATATTGCCATGGCCAAATACACACCATCAGAGAAGTAAAACCAGTCCAACTTTTGAAAATGAAAGTCTAACCATCATACACTGTACATCTTCAGTGCACAGGAGGGATCAACCTGAAACAGCTGCTCTAACCAGACACTTCATCTCACTGTCCTCTTCACTTGGCTCTTGTCCACAGCCCTGTGCCAACAATATTGTCAAGAGGTGAAACTGAAGGAAGCTGTCAAACACGGTTCTTTTGCCAAAAAGTCTCAGATATCAAAAGAAACTGCTGCCCTGTTTCCCTTCCTGTAGGAAGTTAGTCTTCTGTTGAAATGAAAATGCCTTCTCTAAACATACAGTACGTGACATAAGCCTATGCACAGAAATGAAGGTATTATATTTGCAGATGTCAAACACGCTGCCTTACAGAAGTTGGGAAATACTCCAATTAGTTACCTGGGCAGCCTTAAATGTCACTTTCTGTTAGGATACAGTCATTCATTTCAGGCTCTCATACTGTCATTTTCATATGACTCCTATTTATGGCTTAGGAAGGGGCTGCCCTGGAATTAGGATCTGTGTTCTGTGATTTGCTTAGCTGTCTACTGCAAAGACTTACTTTCCAGCTTGCGGGTCATTGCTCTTATGGGTTGTTTTTCCTTTGAAGTCCTGCTAGTCAAACAACGTACACATGCTACCTTATCTTGCGCAGGCAAATGCCAGTGTATCTCCATAGCTGTGTAAAACAGGCAGGTTCACCAACCTGCATTTGAGTGACATTGGGTAGCATCACAAAAAAGGACTGGGTTCAATTTACACAAGGATTCCTCCATGCCTAATTCATCATCTAGAAACCTGGGAAATCAAATCACATCATCTACGTGCACTCGCATTTAAGCTACTTTGGGGGACATGGTTTAGTGGAAGATGTCCCTGCCCATGGCAGGGGGATTGGAACTAGGTGATCTTGAGGTCCTTTCCAACCCTCACTATTCTATGATTCTACTTGTTCCTGCTTGCAAGAGCCAGAGCATAAGGAGGTGAGCAATCTAATCTAACAACAAAAGAACAAATCCAGTGCATGACATATTAACTCTTACAGGCTGCCTCAACAAACAGTTTGCTCATTTAACATTCCTCTTACCTTAGTGCCACTCACTGTTTGCTGCTCAGGTTAAAAGAAATCCACACGTCACCATCAAGTCCAACTCAGAGATAAGCAGTTTGAGAGACTCTTCCAGCTGGAGCAAGCACAGCGTGAAGAGTAAGCACACCTGCACCTAAACCCTTCAACATGGTTATGGCTTATAGTCTCAAGTCCTCAGAGCTGCTTGCATGACAGTGGAGAGCTGCTCCATAGCAGCAACACTCCTTGCCAGCTCAAAAAGATACCTGGAATAACCCCCACAAGCTTTATCACAAGGGATACTTTTAACAGCAAAATGAATCTGCAGTCTTGGGTCACTCAAGCTTCAATTGTGTTTATGTCCATCCGTGTCCAGGGGGAAAGCCTTTCCTCCAAGCTGGCACATGGCTCTCCCTTTCCAAGACCTCGTGCCATAAACTGCTCTGCTGCTCATCTGCACACACAACATCCTTCAAAACTAGAAGTGGTCCAGGTGCCTTCTGCTCCTGCATAATAAACAGCAAACACCTGTAAGCCTACCTTGATAGCTGTGATATATTAGTAAGACATGCAGGTTTGACTGCTTCCAGGGGGTGGGAACATAACATCAGCCTTCTACATAGTGGTTAGGTATTCTCAGGCTAGGCCATAAAAGAAATGGTGATGCAATTTCCATTTATCCTATTGTGTATATTTTAAAGGTTGCCTTTTGAAACCAAAACCAGGCTTATTTGCTCACTGGGTCCTTACCAAGTCAATGGTATTAACCACAACTCTTCCTACAAGATGACATTCCTCATCTTAGTTCCGTGAAGGAGGCGATGTGCTGCCATACTTCCAAGCTTAAAAATTAACAGAGAGTATGAGGAAGGGCATCTTTTTTTAAGAACAATGTGCTCACCTTCCCTGTTATATGAGCGGTTGCATTACTGAAGGCTTACCACAGCAGTATTAGGAAGTTAAACATTTATCCCTGCCATCAATAAAATCTCTTTTAAGGACCTTCATATAAAAGACTGTGTTGGATACCTCTAGAGTAGAACTCTCCGGTTTCCTTCCACCGAAATGGCTCTTCCATTCCAGTGTTTCTTCCAACATACTGGGATATTTCTTCTTCTGATTTCATCTTTAACCTTTGCTGAAGGTGGAAAGATCCTGGTGATACCTCAGGATGGAAGTCACTGGCTCAGCATGCGCCCGGTAGTGGCGAAACTCCACCAAAATGGACATGAAGTTGTTGTGGTTGTTCCATCAACAAGTTTGAATCTGAAGCAAAAGGAGCCTCACAATTACACAGTGAAAGTATATCCGACGCCTTATGCAGAGGACCATTTAGATATGGTGCTCAAATCATTCTTTGATTCCAATTTTATTGAACAATCTTTTTTGAATATGATTATATCAATGTACCAAAACGTCGTAGAAATAACCAACTTTTTTTTCAACAGCTGTAAGAGCCTCATGCACAACAAAGACATGATGCAGTATCTGAGAGAGAGCAAATTTGAGGTAGTTTTGATGGATCCAACTCAGGCGTGCGGACCCATAATTGCTGAGCATCTTTCAATTCCTTCTGTCTACTTTCTGCGTGGATTTCTTTGTGGTATGGATTCTGATGCCACCCAGTGTCCAAGTCCTCTTTCCTACGTCCCCAGGTTTTTCCTCAATAATTCAGATAAAATGACGTTTACTCAACGGGTACAGAACGTGCTGGTCCGTATGCTGGAGTTAGTTTACTGTAAGCCTTTCTTAGCTCCGTATGAAGAACTTGCAGCTGAGGTTTTCCAGAACAAAGTGACAGCTGTAGACCTTCTAAGCCGTGGATCTGTTTGGCTGATGAGATACGACTTTGTGTTTGAGTTCCCGAGACCAGTGATGCCCAACATGTTTTTTATAGGAGGAATAAACTGTGATCAGAAGAAAAATCTCTCTCAGGTAGGAAACTTTATTTTGTTTTTATTGAAAAGGCAAGAACAGAAGTGTTTAAGCATCCTTACATCAAAACCTAACAGGCAACCTCTTGGTATTTAAAGGTAGAAAGCTAATGAGAAATCCCACATAATGCAGAAAGGTTATTTCCTAGTATCCAGCATTCAGATGATATCCTATCCTGGCAAACCTAAGCCTTGGCAGATGTGAGAATTTAAGTGACATGTAACTTTAATGCACATAGTAAGCTCTCTTGTTGAACTGAAGCTCACCCCAACTGTGGTGAGATGCTAATTTTCCTCCCTAACAGAAGCCAGATTTGTTAGCTTCCATTTCATCTCAGTTTCTTATGCCATATCCATCTCTGGAAGAGCTGTCCTTGCAACCAAAGCCAGTCTCAGAAGACATAGCTATCTTGCTCTGAAAGAGTAGTCTGAGGAACACCTATAAGCACAGTCTGCTCTCTGTCTGCCAGATGGTGTCCTCCTTTCCCAGCTCTCTCATGAGCTGTCTATTCATACTTCCATATAGTCATTCTTCTTCACACCCACATCGAAGATTATAGGACTAAAGATTTTAGCTTTTCATCTTTTAGCTCGTTCTTTTTCTGTCACCCAGATTGATTCATTTACACCTATGCCAAGGGGTCAGTATCTAAACCCCAAATTGTATCCTTCCATACTTTAATTGGTTACTTAATTAGGTTTTAAGCTTTCCTGGGCATGGATGTCTTCTGTAAATTCCCATTGGGTTTTTGGGTATGAACCAGATTTCTGAATCAAATACAGCATATCCTATAGCAGCTCAAAAGCAGGAAAGGGATATGCAAGTATTGCAAATAGTGAGTATCCCTAAAACAGAGTAGTGTGGAAAAAACCCTAACAGCCTCCCCTTTTGTCCAGATAAGTATGTTTAGTGCTGTTTGAAGTGTCAGAGCCAATCCTCTTACCAGGGCAATCTCTGGTGCTACTTCACTCTGGTTGTTCAAATGAAGGACAAGGAGTAGCAGTTGCTCACAAGGCGTCTTTCAAAAAGACATGGAGTTAGGAGTGGGCAAGTGTGCAAGGCCAGGTTGGACAGGGCTTGGAGCAACCTGCCCGAGTGGAAGGTGTCCCTGACAGTGCTGGGGGGTTGGAACTGGATGAGCTTTAACGTCCCTTCCAACACAAACCATTCTCTGATTCTGTGACTCTATGGCTGCTGATCGGATATTAAAGACCCACACAGATGGCTGTAAGTGCCCTACATGAAATATGCATGACTGTCTGCCTTCATCTGTTCATCTAGCTTGAAAGCATCTTCTTTTAGTGTTGATTTGAGAGCTTTTTCAGAGGTTATGAGCAAGAGGTCTGTTTCTGTGCATCACCTTCTCCTGAGCTGTTTGAAAACTTCCATTAAGTTAAATCTATGTTGTAAATGATTGATGTGGTGACAGTGCAGGTGATGGATCTGGCTGCTCTTTTTAGAGGACAGGTTCTCAATAAGGTCAAAACTTCCCAACCAGACTTGAAAATAAGCTTTCAGAAGCTGCATGTGAAAGAAAGCTCCACTAGTGAGGTAGAGCCCTGAATGTCCTGGAGGCACAAATTTTATCCCAAAGGCACCTGGATAAAACTTATAACTGGATATCAAACTCATAAACTTTGATGGTGAGAGATTATCACCAACATAAAACCCCAGCAATTAACAACTGGAGGTGGACCTGGACCCACAGAGTTCATGAACTGATCTGACACTGGCTATGAACTCGTGAGTTCATAAATTAGAAATGTTGTACGTTCGCGTTATCTGAGGTACAACGGTGAACTGTTGTTTTGCAACTTAATTTTATATCCGGTAGGATAAGAAGTTAGGTGAAAGGGATAACATACAGATGGGGGAAAGGTATTCTGTTGGCTACTTAGTGTCCAAAAGATACGTGTTTGCGTCAATGAAAAAAAGAAGTCATTTTCTTCAGTTGTACCAACTGGTTTGGGTTACTAAAAAGAAAAAAAGGCAAAGCCTTAACATCGCTTTGGCATCTTTATCTATCTTTCCTGCAAGTTATGTTTCACTGTCCAACCGTCATTAGAAAAGAAAATACTTAAAAATACCAAATTACTACACTTGGTGACAACTCTGTGACGCTTCAGCCTTCAGCGTCAGCCATCTCTTCCTTTCAGAACAGAAGAGATGGAAGAACTTGACTACTGGAGGATAAAGAGACATTTTAGTGTGCTCTTTGTACACCCACTACTACCATATGGGGTCAGCAGGGTTTCTGGGCATCACCTCTGTATGCATTTCTTTCATGGATCCCCATGCATCTTAGAGCATGTTGTCAGTACATGTCAGCAAAAGTTGCTGGGTTGCGAAAAGTAAGGAGTGTCATAAGGCACTGTGAGAAGAAGAGAAGGCTGAGGACTAGAGCTGTTGTTTCAGCTTGCCTGAACCAACTGTACAGTAAGAGACACACGTTTCTTGTGCTCGTGCATTTTGAAGTGCAAACATCACCTCATCTTTTACAATCATTACTCACGTGGGCACCCAAAATGCAGAGGCAAGCTGAAAGGGCAGAGGTACGATAAGAGTGCCAGGTGGGGTGTTTGCAAGGGTGGAGCACAGCTACAAAAGCTTGTGGACCCCTGCTGGGCTCTCTAATGTGTGGGTTTCTATCCATCCAACCTGCAACATGCTGGTGGCAGTGCTGCTCCTCTTCTCGTGCTGCCTGAGTCCTGCCGCTGCTGGGAAGCTGCTGGCTATCCCTATGGAGGGCAGCCACTGGCTCAGTATGAAGGAAGTGCTGGCTGAGCTGAACAAGAAAGGGCATGAAATAGTTGTTATTGTACCAGAGAACAGAATGCTGATTGATTCCTCGGAGATGTATGAAATGAAAAGTTATCCTGTACCTTTCAAAAAGGAAGAGATGCAAGAACTTCTGCACTCCCTTAGTGCAAACGCTTTTAGCGATGACTCTTTCCTGACCAGGTTTATGAATACTTGGAATGACTTCAAACAGAGCTCTTCCATGTTTCAAGCTTCCTGCAGGTCCTTACTGTACAACAAAGAGATGATGAAATACATTGAAGAAAGTAAATTTGACGTCGTCTTTACAGATCCTCTGACACCCTGTGGACAGATAATTGCCTTGAAATTTTCTATCCCTACTGTTTTCTTCTTGCGGAACGTCCCATGCGCTATAGACATTCACGCTGCTCAGGCGCCGGACCCACCGTCCTATGTCCCACGCTTGTTCTCAGTCAATACAGATCACATGACGTTCTCTCAGAGAGTGAAGAACTTCTTGATAAGCCTTTCAGAGCCTTTCACCTGCAGTATGGTCTTCTCAGGATTCGAAACCCTGGCCTCAGACTTCCTCCAAAAGCCAATTACAATTACTCAGCTTTTAAGTCATGGATCCATTTGGCTGAGAAGACTTGACTTTGTCTTTGAATATCCCATGCCTATAATGCCCAATATGATTTTCATTGGAGGCATAAACTGCGGCCAGAAGAAACCATTATCTCAGGTCAGTGACTGACAGGTAACACGGGAAAAGATGTGGCAGTCATTCACCTGCATGACCTGAGTGAGGGTTAATGATGTGTTTGATAAGAATGTTTCTTACCTAAAGACAGAATTTAGAGTAACATTTTCTGTATAGCAAATCTACATGAAAAACAGACCAGGAGAGCAGAATGGGATTCCACCTCCTTTCCTTAGGCCTGCTCAGCATGGAGATTTTGTTCAGCAAAGGAATCACATGCTATGTTGTGTTTAATTCCAGCTGAAGTCAGGTACATTAGCTGAAGTCAAAGGCTAATATGTTGTGGTGAAGGTTGGTCTAACAGATTCCATCACAAAACCTAGACAGCTGAATTCTTTACTGCATTTTGAGGAGATGCCCAGTTTGGATAGGGAGACGTTGCTGGGTGATTGCTTAGGCATTTAAAGGTATGTATGTGATGTATGTTAGCTTGGTGGTTGTCATGGTTTAAGCCCAGCCATAAATCAGCCACACAGTTCGCTCGCTCACTCCCCCCCCTTCTCCCCCCCCCCCCCCCCACTCCCATGGGGATGGGGAGGAGAATCAAAAGAATGTAACTCCCGTGGGTTGAGATAAGAACAGTCCAGTAACTAAGGTATAACACAAAGCACTGCTGCTGCCACAAAAATAATAATGATAAGGGAAACAACAAGGGAAGAGAATACAACTGCTCACCACCCACCAACCGATACCCAGCCCGACCCAGCAGTGATCTAACCCTTCTGGGTGACTGCCCCAAGTTTATATCCTGGGCATGACTTGCTGTGGTATGGAATACCTCTTTGGCCAGTTTGGGTCAGGTGTCCTGTCTCTGCTTCCTCCTGGCTTCCCCTCCTCCCTGGCAGAGCATGAGTCTCAGAAAATCCTTGGTCAGAGTAAACATTACTGAGCAGCAACTGAAAACATCGGTGTTACCAGTGCTGTTCCCAGGCCAAAAATCAAAACCAAAGCACTGCACCAGCTACTAAGAAGGAGGAAAATGACTGCTACTGCTGAACCCAGGACAGTGGTGCTCACGGTGTGTGTTAGGCTCTTGCCGCTTGTGATGCCTATTCTTAGGCTTGTGCTCTAAGTAAAACAGCCTCATGTGAAGCCAGATATTAAGTGGGAAAGGAGGTGCAGGAGGAGACAGCTCTCCTCAGCAAAGGATGACTCTGAAGTTAGTGTCACCCAGCAGCTTCAGCAATAAATCAGATTGTTTCTTAGAAAGAATAAAGTTTTATCCTTTGTGACTGTTACTTACAAATAGACAGTCTCTCCTCCTTTCTTCCCTGGAACTCCTTTCACTTGCCAGCCTTCCCTGTGTCTTGGGGAATGGATTCCTCCTGCCTAACACTACCCTTACTCTTCCCCCAGATTCATAGGCTTTTGTGAAGAGGAATGAGTAAAGAATAGATTTGCATTTCACAAGCCTGGCACATCTTGCCATCAACCGCCTACGTGGCCACTTTCATCAGGCAGTGATTTTCCCTATCTGTTCCCTCCATCAGAGCTGCTAAATGGCTCCTCTGGGACAGACCCAGGCAGAAGCTCTTGGGAAGGCAGAATCCTACCCCCAGGCAAGGCCATGTAGCAGCTCCAGGTTCAAATCAGCCTATCCTCTAAAGACAAAGATCACTCTCACTTGCATCTTGCTCAGGAGCTAAAGACCATAGTCCAGGAACAGTAATTACTGCAGAAGTATTGGTTCTTCAGTCCTGGTTTCTTCTTGTCTTCTGGCTGTGCCTCTGAACCACATAGTAACATCGTAGTGCAGAAGGAAATCCCGTGGCTCGACAAGTTTATCACAAGTACTTGTTAACTGCTCAGACATGGGATCTTACTTTTAGTTTCTCATCTGAAGTAGTATCAGCACCTCTTGCCATTTAAAATCAGTTCCTGGCCTGGAACAAGAGGGCTGTTCCTGGCTACTTTTGTCCAATCTTTCCTGTATTTAATGAGGTACAAGGGGAACAGAGTGGCTTTTCCTTCCTCTTGCTCCTGGAAGAAGACAATAAATGATTGAGAGGTGAGTCAGGATGAGAACAAAGTAATGTCATGGATGACAGCACGGATTAAGTGGTTTTCCTTTGATGATGCAAGCCTCTGCTGCAGTGTTACTTTACTGTTATAAAGTGCTGCCTGATGTTGTACCTGGCCCCAGTACTGAGCTGTATCTAAATCAGAGTGTCCCCTCTTTGCAGAGATAACATGCTGTATAGTGGCATTGTCTTATAATGTGAAACATAAACTCACAAGCATTTCAGAACAGTTGTCTCTGGAGACATCCAAATCCTGCCTGGATGCGTTCCTTGGCAGGGGCTTCAATTAGATGATCTCCAGAGGTGCCTTCCAATTCTAATGACCCTGTGAAAAGAGGAAAAGCAGAAAGCATTTTAAGAGCTGCTTTCAGCAAGCCCAGTTACTTCCAAGTGCCAGCAAGAAGTACCTATCCAAAGAATTGGGATTTCTTCTTTCAAAGTCTGCTTTTATTATCAGTCTCGCATCAATCAGCACAGGGAATCAATCTGAAAGGACCCATTCCCTCAGACAAAGCCCAGTTCTGCCCAACGCAAGTTCAGTTATCAGGTCCCTTCAATGATTCATCAGTGCCTTGAATGGTTACTGGTGACTGGTTTTGCTGGAAAAGATGGATTGTTAAGGGGGAATGTGAGAAACTGGCAGGGGGCTCTTGGTCTACTTTAAATCTGTTAGGTCAGTGCTGTTGAACACCCTTTGGATTTCTAGGAACATGGCTCACCTAAGTGAATACAGTTCCTTAGTGTCTGCGGGCATTCTGGGTTTCCTGTCTCTGTTTTGCTTGGCCAGTGCTGGGAAGCTGTTGGTGGTGCCCATGGATGGGAGTCACTGGCTCAGCATGCGCTCACTGCTGGCAGCGCTCAGCCAGAAACAGCACCGCATTGTCACTGTCGCACCAGAAGTAACCTTGGATGTGAAGGCATCTGAATATTACACTCTGAAAACGTACCCAGTGCCTTCAACTAGGGCAGAACTGGGAGCAAGGATGCGTGCTTCTGCAAAGGATCTTTTTGAGAGAAGACCTTTTCTTCAGGGAATTATTGCTCTTTATGAGCAGGCTGAAGTCATCTCCGAGCTCTACGTCTCCTCCTGTAGCAGTTTACTGCACAACAAGGATCTGATGCAATATCTGGAAGGGAGCAAATTTGATGCTGTTCTCACAGATCCTGTTGTATCTTGTGGACAAATACTGGCCCTGCATCTCTCTATACCATCCGTTTTCTTTCTATGGGGACTCCCCTGCAGCTTTGATTTGCAGGCTACTCAGTGTCCAGACCCCCTTCCTATGTCCCAAGAACATTTACAGACAACTCAGACCATATGACATTTATCCAGCGTGTGGAAAACTTACTTCTCAAGGCATCAGAATCCTTTGTTTGCAATTCTGCCTATTTACCATTTGAACTTCTGGCCTCGGATGTTCTTCACAGAGCAGTGACAATGAAGGAGCTCTTAAGCCGTGGATCCATTTGGCTTAAAAGAACGGATTTTGGTTTTGAGTATCCCATGCCAGTGATGCCCAACATAGTTTTTATTGGAGGTATTAACTGTGGAAAGAAAAAGCCATTATCTCAGGTCAGTGATTTCCTCGATATTCTTTGAAGGGACAATGCTGTTTGCAAAGGCTATGTGTGTGTATGAGTTTGTGGGATTTATATGAGCCATAAGTTACACTGTAAAGACAAAGAAAATTGGTGAAAAACTGGGTTGATTTGAATTCTCTCCCACTCTTGCAGCTACTTATCTGTAGCATTAGCAGGATCCAAGTGTTTTAGCTTACACACTTGTTTTCTTTGGGCTACATGGAAGTAGTACATCACTGCACTCTTGCAAACTATGCCGACACACACACTAGTGAGGGTGATCCCTCTCTTACTGTCTCCTGCTGGTGTTTGCCAGGTCGTTGACTCCAGGACAGAGCACTCAAACCATTTGGTTTACTGTCACAACTGATATTTAAAAACAGTTAATCCTTTTGGTTAGGGAACCAGCCTTTCATAATTTAGAATCATAGAATCCCAGAGTGGTTTGGGTTGGAGCAGACCTTACTGCTCACCTGACTCCAACCCCCTGCCATGGGCATGGACACCTTCCACTAGAGCAGGTTGCTCCAAGCCCCTGTGTCCAACCTGGCCTTGAACACTGCCAGGGATGGGGCAGCCACAGCTTCTCTGGGCACCCTGTGCCAGCGCCTCAGCACCCTCACAGGGAAGAGCTTGCGCCTAAGAGCTCATCTCAGTCTCCCCTCTGGCAGGTTAAAGCCATTGCCCTTGTCCTGTCCCTACATCCCCTGTCCAAAGCCCCTCTCCAGCTTTCCTGCAGCCCCTTTAGGCACTGGAGCTGCTCTAAGCTCTCCCCTTCAGGAGCCTGATCTTGTCCAGGCTGCCCCAGCCCAGCTCTCTCAGCCTGGCTCCAGAGCAGAGCTGCTCCAGCCCTTGCAGCATCTCCATGGCCTCCTCTGGCCTTAACTCCAGCAGCTCCACGTCCCTCTTGTGCCTTTGCCCCGGAGCTGGATCAGGACTGCAGGGGGGGTCTCCCCAGAGCACAGCAGAGGGGCAGAATCCCCTCCCTGAGCTGCTGCTCACGCTCTGGGGGTGCAGCCCAGCACACGCGGGGGTTCTGGGCTCAAGCGCACACTGAAGCCGGGTCATGGGGAGCTTCTCCTCACCCAACACCCCCAAGTCCTTCTCCTCAGGGCTGCTCTCAATCCAGTTCCCACCCATGTGTATACAACAATGTACGATACTGTTCATATATAGACAATTCAATGCTATTTCCATAACCTGAAGTATTTTAAGATATTTCTTAAATATTAGACTTAAATAGAAAATAAATCTTCATTCAGGAGAAGCTCTCAGTGCTGGTGTCACTGACAGTGACTGTACCTCATGACTGCTCCAACCAAAACTCTCAGTGAGGTCTGTTGTAGATGCAGCCTGCTGGTCCAAGAGCAAAAGCTGAGCAAGTAACCGCTGAAGTTGTAATGGAATTATTCAAACCTAGAAACAAAACCCAAAATATAGCCAAGAGATGAGAAAGGGTCCTCAAACCCTTTATTTCAAGAAAGGGAAAAATCATTTCACACAAAACATGTATTAAACCATCACTGCCTATTGCTTTTAGAACACAGGTTACTTAATTCAGAACAATACATCAGACCTTGTTCCCAAAAATCTAGTGCTTCACCTTACTCAGCCAAATACAGCCATGGAAAATGGGTTTTGCAAATCTGCAAGGATTAAATTAAGCCATCACCATAGCAAAAAAAGGACAACTTTCTCTGGTATTTGCCGTAATAGTAAACCCCAACAACAGAGCTACAAGGCACCATGACACACAGATTTAATATATGCTATTGCTTGGTCAGAAAGGGGTTTGGTGGGAAACACACAGTACGCGAGATGGGAAGGAGAACAGTTCACATCACAAGCTAATGTCACATTGATCAGCTCCCTATAGTTATCTTGGATTTGCAAAGAAATACGTTTTCCAAGCAACCAGTTGCATCAGTTTAACCTGAGAATTAAAGAATGAAATTCTGTAATCAAACATTAGGAAGCACTTTTTAAACAGGGATTAAATTCCAGTCCTGTACTATGGTTGATGTCGTGGTTTAAGTCCCGTCAGCCACGCAGTCTCTCTCTCCCTCACTTCCCCCTCTTTCTTTCCCCCGCTCCCGGAGGGATGGGGAGGAGAATCAAAAAGAATGCAACTCCCACAAGCTGAGATAAGAACAGTTTAGTAACTAAAGTATAACAGAAATCACTACTGCTACCATCAATAATAATAATGACAAGAGAAATACAAGGAAAGAATACAATTCTCACCACCGAATACTAAGCCCGACCACGCAGTGCACCCCCACCCTTCCGGGTCTCTGCTCTCTGCTCTCCATCCTGGGCATGACGTGCTGTGGTATGGAATAACCTCTTTGGTCAGTTTGGGTCAGGTGTCCTGTCTTTGATTCCTCCCGGCTCCCCTCCTCCCTGGCAGAGCATGAAACTCAGAAAGTCCTTGGTCAGACCAAAACATCACTAAGCAGTAACCGAAACACTGGTGTTATCAGCGCTGTTCCCAGGCCCAAAATCAAAAACACAGCGCTACACCAGCTACCAAGAAGGAGAAAAATGACTGCTGCTGCTGAACCCGTGACAGTTGAGCTGCTAAACCTCCAGAGAGGCTCAGCGCAGGAACCTGGACTGCACACATTATTTATTTAGGTTTTTATTTAAACTGGTGACAAGCATCTCCTATGGAAACAGGCTGAGAGAGCTGGGCTGGGTCAGCCTGGACAAGATCAGGCTCCTGAAGGGGAGACCTTAGAGCAGCTCCAGTGCCTAAAGGGGCTGCAGGAAAGCTGGAGAGGGGCTTTGGACAAGGGCCTGTAGGGACAGGACAAGGGCAATGGCTTTAACCTGCCAGAGGGGAGACTGAGATGAGCTCTTAGGCAGAAGCTGTTCCCTGTGAGGGTGCTGAGGCGCTGGCACAGGGTGCCCAGAGAAGCTGTGGCTGCCCCATGCCTGGCAGTGTTCAAGGCCAGGTTGGACACAGGGGCTTGGAGCAAGCTGCTCTAGTGGAAGGTGTCCCTGCCCGTGGCAGGGGGGTGGAGTTGGTTGAGCTTTAAGGTCTCTTCAACCCAAACCACTCAGTGATTCTATGAATCAACATTCAGCTGTGGCTAATGACAAGAACAAGTTAAATACCTTTGCATCTGGCTTACTGCTATCATCCAGAGTCCCAAGTTCTTCAGGTCCTAGAGAGAACAGTGCTTCTGCAATTGGAAAGAAAAACACCTATATAAAAAGAAGACAATATCCCCTCTTTAAAGATTTATTGTGTTTTAACTGCCAAGCATTTTTGGCAACTGAAAACATCTAACAACATTTCTGACCACCATTCAACTTTGCAACTGGTTCAAGCTACAACAATTAAGCAGAATTAAGCATGAAGGTGGTCAATGGCAAAGTATCTTCTCATGAATCAGAGGCTGCATTAAGAAACAGGAACACCACTTTACAGACAGCAATAACCTTTCTGTGTTTGCAGTGTTTCTTTAACATTTAACAGATGCAAGCCACTGTAAAATATTAATTTCAACCTTATTTTAAGACCAGTTATCCTGAAAGATATCTGCTCTCTGATACTTTTATAGTAGTTTCTCTACTGAGAAGCTGATGGCTCTCATAAACCCACACTTGTGCTGAAGTTGCTCCTCAGCTAAGTCAGATCCAATAGCTGGGCTGGGCTCACTCCCAAGTCTCTATTGAACAGTCCAAGCCATACTGGGAGTAGCAGTCATTAAGACACAGTACATGTCTTATGTCTGGCCTCTACTTGATGTATAGGCAAGTGATAAGGAGTTTTCAGCTGCCTGAGAACCATTTCATAGGCTGTGAAACAACTGCATTATTGCCATGAAGCCTCATTCATTGTTCCTTCTTTGTGTCATTAGACTCTGGAGGTACCTGCTAGCTCAGACTTGCTTCATCTAGGAAATTCATTGAGGCTCTTTACATTTGTTACTGTGGTAGTGGAGCTGTTTGCACTCAACCTGCCTCCCTTAGTCTTGGCCAAGGCGTAAGACAGAATGCATCAATGATAAAGAGAGTTGTAGGAAATCTTACTAGTGTGCTAAGGAGCTAATTCTCCCTTGAACATAAAAGCTTCAATGACTCAGCAAAGGGAGTGACAGGAAAGGGTCACTGCACCTGGCTTCACAAGTAATGAGAAAGGAAAACAACCCAAACGGCCCATAATCCAAAGCAGTAAATCATTAACTCGCAGACTAAGACAAAGCAGCCCAACTCAGCATATAAACCCATTGGCTTCCTTCAAAAGCATCTTCAAGCTTTTGAAGCCTGAAGGAGAAGACTTTCCCAGTCCTTACTCTGACCGCAGGAACATGACTTTGAGGCTTTGCTCTGCCTGGATTTTCATCCTCGTCCTTCCTGGCCTCTCAGATGGAGGGAAACTCCTGGTATTGCCCATGGATGGAAGTCACTGGCTTAGCATGCGGCCACTGGTTGAAAAGCTCAGCGAGAGGGGACATGAAGTGGTGGTGGTTGTACCTGAAGTAAGCTGGCAGATGGGAGAGGCACAGGCCTACACAGTGAAAGCATACCCAGTGTCTTACACATTAGAAGAATTGGATAATACCTTCTTTGAGTACGTTGCGACTCACCTGAAGGACCTGCCTTTCCCGCTGAACACCCTAGCAATATATGACAGCTCAGTGCAAGTTTTCCAGCTACTGTTTTCTCAATGCAAGAGCCTATTCAGCAACAAGGAGCTCCTTCAGTATGTGAATCAAAGCAGCTTTGATGTTCTCCTAACAGATCCCATCTTCATGTGTGGACCACTGGTCGCTCATTATTTTTCTCTACCATACATGTTCTTTATGAGAGGATTTCCTTGCAACTTACACTATGATGCTCCGCGGTGCCCAAGTCCTCTGTCCTACATACCCAGGCTATTTACCTTCAACTCTGACCAAATGACTTTCTTCCAGAGAGCGGAAAATGCACTGGTTTACCTCCTGGAGCCTGAGTACTGTAGGGGTTTCTATGAAACAGCATTAAAGTTTGCTTCTGAAGTTCTCCATAGAGATGTGACCCTCATAGACCTTGTGGACTCTGCTTCCATTTGGCTTCTGAGATTTGACTGTGTTTGAGTACGTCAGACCCGTGATGCCAAATATGGTCTTTATTGGAGGTATAAACTGCGTTCAGAGTAAACCACTTCCTAAGGTATGAGTTTTATTACATTTTGCAATGAAATGTGATGAAGTCTTTTCTGAAACTTCAGGGGTTCTGATGTATTTTATTTTCTTTCCTATTATTAATTTATTTATAATGACTTACAACAACCAGGATTTTGCAGTTGTTTTCCACAGCTGAAATTAAATTACCTTGATGGAGGCAGATAACTTCTGTGAATTAATAAGGATTTTCTGGCAAGTCCAACAAAAAATGAGCTTCACCTACCATTCATCTGCTGTATATTATTCATTAACAAGGTTTTGATTTCATTTTCATGGAGTCTGACCTATATTTCTTTCACCTGACCATGAACCTAAAGACCATGCTCTGAGAATTTTCTTTTGGCTTTCGGCTTTCATTCCAGGCTCAGCAAAGTCAGTTAATTTGCTTTGGTTGTGGTTTTATGACATTTGGTTTCCAAACTGGCTGTCTACGTTGAGTTACGTCTGTTTGTAGATCACACTGAAACATAAATGGCATGTTGAAATGGGAAAAATTAATCTCCAATAGTGAAAAGGTGAAAGACACTCGCATGCAAAACTCAGAGAAGTTTTCATACCTAGTCCTTGACATTTGCTTTTACCAAAATTGTTCTGCAGGGTTTGTAAAGCTAATAGAGAAATTTAAATCTCTTTTGACAAGATCTCTTTTAACACTTTCTTTATAGTCTCTAAACCAATTCATGGCACTAGGCATTTCTTTCCAGGCACAAAGCAGAACATACTCCCTTCTGAACAGGCGTCGCACAGTATCATTGCATAGTTACAGTACAGAACATTTGAGCTCAAGGGCTTTTTCTACTCTCAGATTTCTTTTATACTCTCCAGCAGACTTATGCAGAGTCCACTGCAATCAATAAAGAGCAAGGCAAATGAAGAAGAATAGTATAAATTGGAATAGTAGAGCAATATTAGAAGGCATTCTCTCTCTTTAGGCTCAAAAGTGGCACCTTGTAATTTGTGATCTAAGAAGCAAATTCTTGCCGGTTGCATGACAGAAAACTATATCTTGATGGTCTCAGAGCTCCAAACAGTTTGTAGGTTTGCTACAAGGGCAGGGCATTCCTGCCTTTATTGTATAGCTGGCATTTCATGCTAACACTTGTCATTTGGTGGAAAGCACATTTTCCAAACCTGGAAAAAATTTGTGTATGCCCCTTAGGTTCACCCTGCCCTTTCCTAGCTATATTTTCTACGGACAGCAGAGAAATTCCTCTTGTTTCACTTGGAACAGTGCCAGCAACAAGGCAATAACAGTGCAAACAAATGTGAAGTGAGTCTCATGGGAGAACAAAACCTACTTTTCCCTACGTAGTGGCAAGCCTCGGGTTGGTCCTTGCTGTTCCAAAATTTAACCATATGATAACAGTAGATAGGTCTTCAAAACCTAGTAGCCCATTACTCGACAGACAAACCCACCTCCCCAAAAGACAGCATGGCTGGGAAAGGGAGAGAGAACTGGAGATTCAAAATGAGGTGTCTTTTCTCAGATGAGGAGCTTATTCCATGTTAAATACAGCAGAAAGAGGGCTCCTTTAGGCTGCATCTGACATGGAATACCTTCTCTGGAGTTGAAGGCAGCAGGGTGCTGAGGAGCTTATGCTTTTGCAGAACTAGGCATATGTGTTTTATCCAGCACAGAGCTGGAAATTCAATCCCAAAGCGTTTGACTCTCCGGAGTCATAAGTATGGTCCATAGCGTGCAGTCTCAGAGGGAGCGGGAGAACACGCCAACACAAGAGCCAACGGGAGCTCACTGACTTAGGTAACCACGCTGGCTGGGTCAGGCTGGATTTCCCCTTGTCCTGCACTTTACATAGTAGCAATTACATATTCATTAACAGATACAGAAATCCAGTTGCCAAGTGTGTCGGGAGGCTTCATGCAGGGCATGGAGGATATCAGACAGAATATCTTGACTGAGCAGAGGTCCTGTGCCGGCATCATCCTCTAATGACTCCAGAAGTACCTGAAGGCTGGCGTGGAAAGCAGTCCCTCATTAGGGGAACATTGCCAATGAACTTGGACTATGGGCCCTGAGACACCTTGATATCTCATCCTTATCCAAAGTGAATTTAAAGCTGCTGTTTTGCAGCTCATAATACAAAGTCCATGAGATTTGATCAAAGCAAAGTTCAGAAATGTCACCTATAGCAACATTTTAAAGTTGTTCCTGGTTTGTTTGGTTGATTTCTTTAACCTAAAACACCCATTACTTATTTAAACAACTGGTAAGCTTCAAACATTAAAATAACCCTAGATTTAAATAAGTAGTTACTCAAGTAAAGGAGAGGTGTCATTGAATAAAACCCTGTGGTTTGTTCCTCCAACACAGGGATTAAGAAAACAGGTCATGTTCTGCAGCCAGAACATCACTCTGCTCATGAACCAAATGAGAGGGTCATTTTTCGGGGGGCAATATTCAAGTTTTTGATGAATGTAGTGGCAGTTCAGAGCAGCCTGCTATCACATCAGCATCCATTTGTGCTGCTTCTGTAAAGGATGTTGAGCACCTTTAAAGCTGACCGTGCTGCTCATCTGTCTTATATTGCCATGGCCAAATACACACCATCAGAGAAGTAAAACCAGTCCAACTTTTGAAAATGAAAGTCTAACCATCATACACTGTACATCTTCAGTGCACAGGAGGGATCAACCTGAAACAGCTGCTCTAACCAGACACTTCATCTCACTGTCCTCTTCACTTGGCTCTTGTCCACAGCCCTGTGCCAACAATATTGTCAAGAGGTGAAACTGAAGGAAGCTGTCAAACACGGTTCTTTTGCCAAAAAGTCTCAGATATCAAAAGAAACTGCTGCCCTGTTTCCCTTCCTGTAGGAAGTTAGTCTTCTGTTGAAATGAAAATGCCTTCTCTAAACATACAGTACGTGACATAAGCCTATGCACAGAAATGAAGGTATTATATTTGCAGATGTCAAACACGCTGCCTTACAGAAGTTGGGAAATACTCCAATTAGTTACCTGGGCAGCCTTAAATGTCACTTTCTGTTAGGATACAGTCATTCATTTCAGGCTCTCATACTGTCATTTTCATATGACTCCTATTTATGGCTTAGGAAGGGGCTGCCCTGGAATTAGGATCTGTGTTCTGTGATTTGCTTAGCTGTCTACTGCAAAGACTTACTTTCCAGCTTGCGGGTCATTGCTCTTATGGGTTGTTTTTCCTTTGAAGTCCTGCTAGTCAAACAACGTACACATGCTACCTTATCTTGCGCAGGCAAATGCCAGTGTATCTCCATAGCTGTGTAAAACAGGCAGGTTCACCAACCTGCATTTGAGTGACATTGGGTAGCATCACAAAAAAGGACTGGGTTCAATTTACACAAAGATTCCTCCATGCCTAATTCATCATCTAGAAACCTGGGAAATCAAATCACATCATCTACGTGCACTCGCATTTAAGCTACTTTGGGGGACATGGTTTAGTGGAAGATGTCCCTGCCCATGGCAGGGGGATTGGAACTAGGTGATCTTGAGGTCCTTTCCAACCCTCACTATTCTATGATTCTACTTGTTCCTGCTTGCAAGAGCCAGAGCATAAGGAGGTGAGCAATCTAATCTAACAACAAAAGAACAAATCCAGTGCATGACATATTAACTCTTACAGGCTGCCTCAACAAACAGTTTGCTCATTTAACATTCCTCTTACCTTAGTGCCACTCACTGTTTGCTGCTCAGGTTAAAAGAAATCCACACGTCACCATCAAGTTCAACTCAGAGATAAGCAGTTTGAGAGACTCTTCCAGCTGGAGCAAGCACAGCGTGAAGAGTAAGCACACCTGCACCTAAACCCTTCAACATGGTTATGGCTTATAGTCTCAAGTCCTCAGAGCTGCTTGCATGACAGTGGAGAGCTGCTCCATAGCAGCAACACTCCTTGCCAGCTCAAAAAGACACCTGGAATAACCCCCACAAGCTTTATCACAAGGGATACTTTTAACAGCAAAATGAATCTGCAGTCTGGGGTCACTCAAGCTTCAATTGTGTTTATGTCCATCCGTGTCCAGGGGGAAAGCCTTTCCTCCAAGCTGGCACATGGCTCTCCCTTTCCAAGACCTCGTGTCATAAACTGCTCTGCTGCTCATCTGCACACACAACATCCTTCAAAACTAGAAGTGGTCCAGGTGCCTTCTGCTCCTGCATAATGAACAGCAAACACCTGTAAGCCTACCTTGATAGCTGTGACATATTAGTAAGACATGCAGGTTTGACTGCTTCCAGGGGGTGGGACTATAACATCAGCCTTCTACATAGTGGTTAGGTATTCTCAGGCTAGGCCATAAAAGAAATGGTGATGCAATTTCCATTTATCCTACTGTGTATATTTTAAAGGTTGCCTTTTGAAACCAAAACCAGGCTTATTTGCTCACTGGGTCCTTACCAGGTCAATGGTATTAACCACAACTCTTCCTACTAGATGACATTCCTCATCTTAGTTCCGTGAAGGAGGCGATGTGCTGCCATACTTCCAAGCTTAAAAATTAACAGAGAGTATGAGGAAGGGCATCTTTTTTTAAGAACAATGTGCTCACCTTCCCTGTTATATGAGCGGTTGCATTACTGAAGGCTTACCACAGCAGTATTAGGAAGTTAAACATTTATCCCTGCCATCAATAAAATCCCTTTTAAGGACCTTCATATAAAAGACTGTGTTGGATACCTCTAGAGTAGAACTCTCCGGTTTCCTTCCACCGAAATGGCTCTTCCATTCCAGTGTTTCTTCCAACATACTGGGATATTTCTTCTTCTGATTTCATCTTTAACCTTTGCTGAAGGTGGAAAGATCCTGGTGATACCTCAGGATGGAAGTCACTGGCTCAGCATGCGCCCGGTAGTGGCGAAACTCCACCAAAATGGACATGAAGTTGTTGTGGTTGTTCCATCAACAAGTTTGCATCTGAAGCCAAAGGAGCCTCACAATTACACAGTGAAAGTATATCCGATGCCTTACACAGAGGACCATTTAGCTATGGCGTTCCAATCATTCTTTGATGCCCATTTTATTGAACAATCTTCTTTGAATATGATTATTACAATGTACCAAAGCATCTTGGAAATATCCAAGGTTTTTCTCAACAACTGTAAGAGCCTCATGCACAACAAAGACATGATGCAGTATCTGAGAGAGAGCAAATTTGAGGTAGTTTTGACGGATCCAACTCAGCTGTGCGGACCCATAATTGCTGAGCATCTTTCAATTCCTTCTGTCTACTTTCTGCGTGGATTTCCTTGTGGTATGGATTCTGATGCCACCCAGTGTCCAAGTCCTCTTTCCTACGTCCCCAGGTTTTTCCTCAATAGTTCAGATAAAATGACGTTTACTCAACGGGTACAGAACGTGCTGGTCCGTATGCTGGAGTTAATTTACTGTAAGCCTTTCTTTGCTCCGTATGAAGAACTTGCAGCTGAGGTTTTCCAGAACAAAGTGACAGCTGTAGACCTTCTAAGCCGTGGATCTGTTTGGCTGATGAGATACGACTTTGTGTTTGAGTTCCCGAGACCAGTGATGCCCAACATGTTTTTTATAGGAGGAATAAACTGTGATCAGAAGAAAAATCTCTCTCAGGTAGGAAACTTTATTTTGTTTTTATTGAAAAGGCAAGAACAGAAGTGTTTAAGCATCCTTACATCAAAACCTAACAGGCAACCTCTTGGTATTTAAAGGTAGAAAGCTAATGAGAAATCCCACATAATGCAGAAAGGTTATTTCCTAGTATCCAGCATTCAGATGATATCATATCCTGGCAAACCTAAGCCTTAGCAGATGTGAGAATTTAAGTGACATGTAACTTTAATGCACATAATAAGCACTCTTGTTGAACTGAAGCTCACCCCAACTGTGGTGAGATGCTAATTTTCCTCCCTAACAGAAGCCAGATTTGTTAGCTTCCATTTCATCTGTTTCTTATGCCATACCCATCTCCGGAAGAGCTGTCCTTGCAACCAAAGCCAGTCTCAGAAGACATAGCTATATTGCTCTGAAAGAGTAGTCTGAGGAACACCTATAAGCACAGTCTGCTCTCTCTCTGCCAGATGGTGTCCTCCTTTCCCAGCTCTCTCATGAGCCGTCTATTCATACTTCCATATAGTCATTCTCCTTCACACCCACATCGAAGATTATAGGACTAAAGATTTTAGCTTTTCATCTTTTAGCTCTTCATCTTTTAGCTCGTTCTTTTTCTGTCACCCAGATTGATTCATTTACACCTACGCCAAGGGGTCAGTATCTAACCCCCAAATTGTATCCTTCCATACTTTAATTGGTTATTTAATTAGGTTTTAAGCTTTCCTGGGCATGGATGTCTTCTGTAAATTCCCATTGGGTTTTTGGGTATGAACCAGATTTCTGAATCAAATACAGCATATCCTATAACAGCTCAAAAGCAGGAAAGGGATATTCAAGTATTGCAAATAGTGAGTACCCCAAAAACAGAGTAGTGTGGAAAAAACCCTAACAGCCTCCCCTTTTGTCCAGATAAGTATGTTTAGTGCTGTTTGAAGTGTCAGAGCCAATCCTCTTACCAGGGCAATCTCTGGTGCTACTTCACTCTGGTTGTTCAAATGAAGGACAAGGAGTAGCAGTTGCTCACAAGGCGTCTTTCAAAAAGACATGGAGTTAGGAGTGGGCAAGTGTGCAAGGCCAGGTTGGACAGGGCTTGGAGCAACCTGCCCGAGTGGAAGGTGTCCCTGACAGTGCTGGGGGGTTGGAACTGGATGAGCTTTAACGTCCCTTCCAACACAAACCATTCTCTGATTCTGTGACTCTGTGGCTGCTGATCGGATACTAAAGACCCACACAGATGTCTGTAAGTGCCCTACATGAAATATGCATGACTGTCTGCCTTCATCTGTTCATCTAGCTTGAAAGCATCTTCTTTTAGTGTTGATTTGAGAGCTTTTTCAGAGGTTATGAGCAAGAGGTCTGTTTCTGTGCATCACCTTCTCCTGAGCTGTTTGAAAACTTCCATTAAGTTAAATCTATGTTGTAAATGATTGATATGGTGACAGTGCAGGTGATGGATCTGGCTGCTCTTTTTAGAGGACAGGTTCTCAATAAGGTCAAAACTTCCCAACCAGACTTGAAAATAAGCTTTCAGAAGCTGCATGTGAAAGAAAGCTCCACTAGTGAGGTAGAGCCCTGAATGTCCTGGAGGCACAAATTTTATCCCAAAGGCACCTGGATAAAACTTATAACTGGATATCAAACTCATAAACTTTGATGGTGAGAGATTATCACCAACATAAAACCCCAGCAATTAACAACTGGAGGTGGACCTGGACCCACAGAGTTCATGAACTGATCTGACACTGGCCATGAACTCGCGAGTTCATAAATTAGAAATGTTGTACGTTCGCGTTATCTGAGGTACAACGGTGAACTGTTGTTTTGCAACTTAATTTTATATCCGGTAGGATAAGAAGTTAGGTGAAAGGGATAACATACAGATGGGGGAAAGGTATTCTGTTGGCTACTTAGTGTCCAAAAGATACGTGTTTGCGTCAATGAAAAAAAGAAGTCATTTTCTTCAGTTGTACCAACTGATTTGGGTTATTATAAAGAAAAAAAGGCAAAGCCTTAACATCGCTTTGGCATCTTTATCTATCTTTCCTGCAAGTTATGTTTCACTGTCCAACCGTCATTAGAAAAGAAAATACTTAAAAATACCAAATTACTACACTTGGTGACAACTCTGTGACGCTTCAGCCTTCAGCGTCAGCCATCTCTTCCTTTCAGAACAGAAGAGATGGAAGAACTTGACTACTGGAGGATAAAGAGACATTTTAGTGTGCTCTTTGTACACCCACTACTACCATATGGGGTCAGCAGGGTTTCTGGGCATCACCTCTGTATGCATTTCTTTCATGGATCCCCATGCATCTTAGAGCATGTTGTCAGTACATGTCAGCAAAAGTTGCTGGGTTGCGAAAAGTAAGGAGTGTCATAAGGCACTGTGAGAAGAAGAGAAGGCTGAGGACTAGAGCTGTTGTTTCAGCTTGCCTGAACCAACTGTACAGTAAGAGACACACGTTTCTTGTGCTCGTGCATTTTGAAGTGCAAACATCACCTCATCTTTTACAATCATTACTCACGTGGGCACCCAAAATGCAGAGGCAAGCTGAAAGGGCAGAGGTACGATAAGAGTGCCAGGTGGGGTGTTTGCAAGGGTGGAGCACAGCTACAAAAGCTTGTGGACCCCTGCTGGGCTCTCTAATGTGTGGGTTTCTATCCATCCAACCTGCAACATGCTGGTGGCAGTGCTGCTCCTCTTCTCGTGCTGCCTGAGTCCTGCCGCTGCTGGGAAGCTGCTGGCTATCCCTATGGAGGGCAGCCACTGGCTCAGTATGAAGGAAGTGCTGGCTGAGCTGAACAAGAAAGGGCATGAAATAGTTGTTATTGTACCAGAGAACAGAATGCTGATTGATTCCTCGGAGATGTATGAAATGAAAAGTTATCCTGTACCTTTCAAAAAGGAAGAGATGCAAGAACTTCTGCACTCCCTTAGTGCAAACGCTTTTAGCGATGACTCTTTCCTGACCAGGTTTATGAATACTTGGAATGACTTCAAACAGAGCTCTTCCATGTTTCAAGCTTCCTGCAGGTCCTTACTGTACAACAAAGAGATGATGAAATACATTGAAGAAAGTAAATTTGACGTCGTCTTTACAGATCCTCTGACACCCTGTGGACAGATAATTGCCTTGAAATTTTCTATCCCTACTGTTTTCTTCTTGCGGAACGTCCCATGCGCTATAGACATTCACGCTGCTCAGGCGCCGGACCCACCGTCCTATGTCCCACGCTTGTTCTCAGTCAATACAGATCACATGACGTTCTCTCAGAGAGTGAAGAACTTCTTGATAAGCCTTTCAGAGCCTTTCACCTGCAGTATGGTCTTCTCAGGATTCGAAACCCTGGCCTCAGACTTCCTCCAAAAGCCAATTACAATTACTCAGCTTTTAAGTCATGGATCCATTTGGCTGAGAAGACTTGACTTTGTCTTTGAATATCCCATGCCTATAATGCCCAATATGATTTTCATTGGAGGCATAAACTGCGGCCAG
The DNA here is from genome assembly GCA_028858755.1 of Ara ararauna. NCBI lineage: Eukaryota > Metazoa > Chordata > Aves > Psittaciformes > Psittacidae > Ara > Ara ararauna. Next base: position 7,223,203 of record CM054381.1, read on the forward strand.
AAGAAACCATTATCTCAGGTCAGTGACTGACAGGTAACACGGGAAAAGATGTGGCAGTCATTCACCTGCATGACCTGAGTGAGGGTTAATGATGTGTTTGATAAGAATGTTTCTTACCTAAAGACAGAATTTAGAGTAACATTTTCTGTATAGCAAATCTACATGAAAAACAGACCAGGAGAGCAGAATGGGATTCCACCTCCTTTCCTTAGGCCTGCTCAGCATGGAGATTTTGTTCAGCAAAGGAATCACATGCTATGTTGTGTTTAATTCCAGCTGAAGTCAGGTACATTAGCTGAAGTCAAAGGCTAATATGTTGTGGTGAAGGTTGGTCTAACAGATTCCATCACAAAACCTAGACAGCTGAATTCTTTACTGCATTTTGAGGAGATGCCCAGTTTGGATAGGGAGACGTTGCTGGGTGATTGCTTAGGCATTTAAAGGTATGTATGTGATGTATGTTAGCTTGGTGGTTGTCATGGTTTAAGCCCAGCCATAAATCAGCCACACAGTTCGCATGCTCACGCCCCCCCCCTTCTCCCCCCCCACCCCCCCACTCCCATGGGGATGGGGAGGAGAATCAAAAGAATGTAACTCCCGTGGGTTGAGATAAGAACAGTCCAGTAACTAAGGTATAACACAAAGCACTGCTGCTGCCACAAAAATAATAATGATAAGGGAAACAACAAGGGAAGAGAATACAACTGCTCACCACCCACCAACCGATACCCAGCCCGACCCAGCAGTGATCTAACCCTTCTGGGTGACTGCCCCCAGTTTATATCCTGGGCATGACTTGCTGTGGTATGGAATACCTCTTTGGTCAGTTTGGGTCAGGTGTCCTGTCTCTGCTTCCTCCTGGCTTCCCCTCCTCCCTGGCAGAGCATGAGACTCAGAAAGTCCTTGGTCAGAGTAAACATTACTGAGCAGCAACTGAAAACATCGGTGTTACCAGTGCTGTTCCCAGGCCAAAAATCAAAACCAAAGCACTGCACCAGCTACTAAGAAGGAGGAAAATGACTGCTACTGCTGAACCCAGGACAGTGGTGCTCACGGTGTGTGTTAGGCTCTTGCCGCTTGTGATGCCTATTCTTAGGCTTGTGCTCTAAGTAAAACAGCCTCATGTGAAGCCAGATATTAAGTGGGAAAGGAGGTGCAGGAGGAGACAGCTCTCCTCAGCAAAGGATGACTCTGAAGTTAGTGTCATCCAGCAGCTTCAGCAATAAATCAGATTATTTCCTAGAAAGAATAAAGTTTTATCCTTTGTGACTGTTACTTACAAATAGACAGTCTCTCCTCCTTTCTTCCCTGGAACTCCTTTCACTTGCCAGCCTTCCCTGTGTCTTGGGGAATGGATTCCTCCTGCCTAACACTACCCTTACTCTTCCCCCAGATTCATAGGCTTTTGTGAAGAGGAATGAGTAAAGAATAGATTTGCATTTCACAAGCCTGGCACATCTTGCCATCAACCGCCTACGTGGCCACTTTCATCAGGCAGTGATTTTCCCTATCTGTTCCCTCCATCAGAGCTGCTAAATGGCTCCTCTGGGACAGACCCAGGCAGAAGCTCTTGGGAAGGCAGAATCCTACCCCCAGGCAAGGCCATGTAGCAGCTCCAGGTTCAAATCAGCCTATCCTCTAAAGACAAAGATCACTCTCACTTGCATCTTGCTCAGGAGCTAAAGACCATAGTCCAGGAACAGTAATTACTGCAGAAGTATTGGTTCTTCAGTCCTGGTTTCTTCTTGTCTTCTGGCTGTGCCTCTGAATCACATAGTAACATCGTAGTGCAGAAGGAAATCCCGTGGCTCGACAAGTTTATCACAAGTACTTGTTAACTGCTCAGACATGGGATCTTACTTTTAGTTTCTCATCTGAAGTAGTATCAGCACCTCTTGCCATTTGAAATCAGTTCCTGGCCTGGAACAAGAGGGCTGTTCCTGGCTACTTCTGTCCAATCTTTCCTGTATTTAATGAGGTACAAGGGGAACAGAGTGGCTTTTCCTTCTTGCTCCTGGAAGAAGACAATAAATGATTGAGAGGTGAGTCAGGATGAGAACAAAGTAATGTCATGGATGACAGCACGGATTAAGTGGTTTTCCTTTGATGATGCAAGCCTCTGCTGCAGTGTTACTTTACTGTTATAAAGTGCTGCCTGATGTTGTACCTGGCCCCAGTACTGAGCTGTATCTAAATCAGAGTGTCCCCTCTTTGCAGAGATAACATGCTGTATAGTGGCATTGTCTTATAATGTGAAACATAAACTCACAAGCATTTCAGAACAGTTGTCTCTGGAGACATCCAAATCCTGCCTGGATGCGTTCCTTGGCAGGGGCTTCAATTAGATGATCTCCAGAGGTGCCTTCCAATTCTAATGACCCTGTGAAAAGAGGAAAAGCAGAAAGCATTTTAAGAGCTGCTTTCAGCAAGCCCAGTTACTTCCAAGTGCCAGCAAGAAGTACCTATCCAAAGAATTGGGATTTCTTCTTTCAAAGTCTGCTTTTATTATCAGTCTCGCATCAATCAGCACAGGGAATCAATCTGAAAGGACCCATTCCCTCAGACAAAGCCCAGTTCTGCCCAACGCAAGTTCAGTTATCAGGTCCCTTCAATGATTCATCAGTGCCTTGAATGGTTACTGGTGACTGGTTTTGCTGGAAAAGATGGATTGTTAAGGGGGAATGTGAGAAACTGGCAGGGGGCTCTTGGTCTACTTTAAATCTGTTAGGTCAGTGCTGTTGAACACCCTTTGGATTTCTAGGAACATGGCTCACCTAAGTGAATACAGTTCCTTAGTGTCTGCGGGCATTCTGGGTTTCCTGTCTCTGTTTTGCTTGGCCAGTGCTGGGAAGCTGTTGGTGGTGCCCATGGATGGGAGTCACTGGCTCAGCATGCGCTCACTGCTGGCAGCGCTCAGCCAGAAACAGCACCGCATTGTCACTGTCGCACCAGAAGTAACCTTGGATGTGAAGGCATCTGAATATTACACTCTGAAAACGTACCCAGTGCCTTCAACTAGGGCAGAACTGGGAGCAAGGATGCGTGCTTCTGCAAAGGATCTTTTTGAGAGAAGACCTTTTCTTCAGGGAATTATTGCTCTTTATGAGCAGGCTGAAGTCATCTCCGAGCTCTACGTCTCCTCCTGTAGCAGTTTACTGCACAACAAGGATCTGATGCAATATCTGGAAGGGAGCAAATTTGATGCTGTTCTCACAGATCCTGTTGTATCTTGTGGACAAATACTGGCCCTGCATCTCTCTATACCATCCGTTTTCTTTCTATGGGGACTCCCCTGCAGCTTTGATTTGCAGGCTACTCAGTGTCCAGACCCCCTTCCTATGTCCCAAGAACATTTACAGACAACTCAGACCATATGACATTTATCCAGCGTGTGGAAAACTTACTTCTCAAGGCATCAGAATCCTTTGTTTGCAATTCTGCCTATTTACCATTTGAACTTCTGGCCTCGGATGTTCTTCACAGAGCAGTGACAATGAAGGAGCTCTTAAGCCATGGATCCATTTGGCTTAAAAGAACGGATTTTGGTTTTGAGTATCCCATGCCAGTGATGCCCAACATAGTTTTTATTGGAGGTATTAACTGTGGAAAGAAAAAGCCATTATCTCAGGTCAGTGATTTCCTCGATATTCTTTGAAGGGACAATGCTGTTTGCAAAGGCTATGTGTGTGTGTATGAGTTTGTGGGATTTATATGAGCCATAAGTTACACTGTAAAGACAAAGAAAATTGGTGAAAAACTGGGTTGATTTGAATTCTCTCCCACTCTTGCAGCTACTTATCTGTAGCATTAGCAGGATCCAAGTGTTTTAGCTTACACACTTGTTTTCTTTGGGCTACATGGAAGTAGTACATCACTGCACTCTTGCAAACTATGCCGACACACACACTAGTGAGGGTGATCCCTCTCTTACTGTCTCCTGCTGGTGTTTGCCAGGTCGTTGACTCCAGGACAGAGCACTCAAACCATTTGGTTTACTGTCACAACTGATATTTAAAAACAATTCATCCTTTTGGTTAGGGAACCAGCCTTTCATAATTTAGAATCATAGAATCCCAGAGTGGTTTGGGTTGGAGCAGACCTTACTGCTCAACCGACTCCAACCCCCTGCCACGGGCATGGACACCTTCCACTAGAGCAGGTTGCTCCAAGCCCCTGTGTCCAACCTGGCCTTGAACACTGCCAGGGATGGGGCAGCCACAGCTTCTCTGGGCACCCTGTGCCAGCGCCTCAGCACCCTCACAGGGAAGAACTTCTTCCTTATCTCCAACCTGAACTTCCCCTGTTTCAGTTTAAACCCATCACCACTTGTCTATTGCTACAGTCCCTGATGAAGAGTCCCTCCCTGAAACAATGTCATAATGCGCCAGTCAGCCAGGGATGATTGCTCTCTCAGACTAAGGCTTATCCTTGCACCACATAGATTTTCTTCATAACTGTTGGAGGTTTTCATAGCTGCTGGCCAGCTCTGAGCATCTGCAATAGCTTATGAAAAGTTTCCTTACAAAGGGTGTACTTAGAGCTGCAGGAGTGTAAAATGACCTTAAAATAATTCTGGTGTATACTATCAATCTCCATACTAAATTATCCTATCGTCAAAATGACTTCTGTGCACAAATTTTCATAATTAGGGCTGATTTTCATGTGTTATCATTTCATGCATTCCATGCATTAATGTTGTTGGCTTTCCTGGCCCTGGGGCTTACTCTTCTCAAGCTGATCCACAATGGTTTTTTGGAGTTGCTAATCCAGATTTAAATATAGCTGGCAAAAACGATTCCCTTGTCCTTCCTACTTCCAAGCCCTACTTCATCCCTCCAAAAAGAGGCCTCTCAGGGGAAAGAACTCTGACAGCCAGTTTTCCATTCTCATTACAGTGTCAAGATATAAAACTGATAAAGAAACCAGACCTTTTCCCCTATGAAATATTCATATCTTTCTGATCTTTCACATATAGTAAATGATTTGGACAGGCAGGAGAGGAGGAATTTTCTTATACTGAAAACTCTTGTGTGGCAAATTAACTATCTGTTACTTACCCATGATTATATGTTTACCACACAACAAATGAGTCTAAAGATCACCCAGATTAAGCCCAGCGCAGGCTGTTTAAAAAGGTGGAGCTGGGAATATTCTCTCTGGGCAACACTCACCCTGTTTCTGCAGAGACATCCTGGTGCTTAGTGCTCAACTGCAGGTCACAGCAATGCTGCTTCTGTTGTGCTCAGTCAGGTATCTTGAGGAGAGTAAGTCTGATGTTGCTTTTACAGACCCTCTAGGCAGATGTTAGTGGAACATCTTTCAGTTCCTTCTACAGTTTTGGGGGCTTTTTTTAATGGGTAATGCCATGTTGTCTAGATTTTGATACCACTGAAGTGTCCCAATCCCCCTTCTTACACCCTCAGAGTATTTACAGACCATGCAGACTGCAGTGTGGAAAGAAACTAATCCTGGACATCCTGAATTTTTTTCCCTGTGATTTTGTCTTTCAACCATACACAAAACTGGCTTCTGAGTTCCCCCCCCCCGCTGTTTACGGTGTGAACTGTGCACTGAGAGTTGTCTGGTGTATACACTCAACACCACCAGCACGTGGACTGGGCTGGAACAAAGTGCTTATTGTGCAGCCTTTTATCAAGCCAACGATTATACATTTACCACACAGCAAATACCTTAAGGATCAAAAGTTAGGCTGGAGCACAGATTCGTTAAAAGCGTGTCGCTGATGTGGTTACTTCAGTCCTGCCAGTGGTTTGCTTTTTGGGCTGCACTCACCACGTATCTGGAGAAATGGGCCCGGCTCTTGCACAAGTCATGGTGATGCTAGTCCTGCTCCTATCCGTGCTCAGTTTGGCTGCTGGTGGGAAGCTGCTGGTGCTGCCAGTGGATGGGAGTCATTGGCTTGGCATGCGGGAAGTGTTGGATGGTCTCAGGCAGAAGGGACATGAAATAGTCGTCATTGCACCTGAAATCAGTTTACACATTAAGCCCACAGAGGGTATTGTTATGAAAACATACCCAGTCCCTTTCACACAGGAAGAGATGGATGGAAGCTTCCGAGCCTTTTTCCAGGATATATTTGAAGAAGGATCATTTCTGGAAAGATTTATTAGGATATACCAACGGACAAAAGAAACCTCTGCCATGTTGATGGCCAGCTGTAAACAGTTACTGTACAACAAAGAGCTTATCAGCTATCTTGAGGAGGATGAATTTGATGCTGTCCTTACAAACCCTCTACTACCCTGTGGGCAGATAGTGGCGGATCGTCTCTCACTTCCTTCAGTGTTTCTCTTGCAGCAAATGCCATGTAATTTAGAATATGGAGCCACCCAATGTCCCAGTCCCTCTTCTTATGTCCCCAGGATATTCACAGGACTTACAGACCACATGAACTTCCTCCAGCGGGTGAAGAATCTACTCTTTGACTTCTCAAATTATTTTCTCTGTGATTTTGTCTTCCAACCATATGCAAAACTGGCTTCTGAGGTCCTTGAGCGAGATGTCACTGTGAATGATCTCTTGCGCCGTGCTTCCATTTGGCTCCTAAAGATAGACTTTGTTTTACACTATCCGAGGCCATTGATGCCCAACATGATTATGGTTAGTGGAGTAAACTGTGCTCACAAGAAGCTAACTCAGGTGGGTTATATTCTGTTTTTTCTTGTCATCCTTGCAGGCTTTGATGGACTCTGAAACACACAGGTTTTGTTCCAATCGTTTCTTTCTGTGGGTGATAGTAGGGTCTTTGCAAAGAGGTGCCAGTACTGGTATCAGTGAAGGCATCTGAATATCACAGCATAAAGATGGAGAAAATGTATATGGAATTAGATCTTGAAAACTCCCCTCTATTCCTGTGCCTCTGCTCTAAGCCAGCTTTGACATTAGACCAGGTTGCTTTGTAGCCTCTTCACTCCAGGCTGTTGATGTGCAAGGCAGACTTTCATTTGAGACCTTTGCTCATTCTGTGCTCCAACTTATCACTGCTTCTTTCCTCTACTATCCTGTCATTTTTAATTTAAAGAGGGTTTTCTGTGATTTGAATTGTTACAGTCTCATAAAAGATTCATTTGGAAGGTCCTTTGCAGGCCTGTTTGCACACCTCCTAGCAAAAGCATGTCCAGTTAGTTGAGGTTGTTCCATTCTATGTCTTGTCAGGTTTTGAGTATCTATCTCCTCTGACCCTTATAGTGAAAGCAATTCATTATATCCTATTCATTATTCTTGTCCTATTGTATCCAATTAAAATTTTCCATGCTGCAGCTTGTGTCTGTTGCCTCTTGTCACTATCAATCTCTTGGAAGAGTGCAGCTTTGTCTTCTTTATGCCCTCCTGCTAAGGGAGTTGGAGACAGAAATAAGATGTTATCTTTCTCTTCCCAATCTTAAGCAAGTCCATCTTTCTCAGCCCCTTTTTGTACATCAGAGACCCCAGATCTTAACCATCTTTCTGGCTTTTGCTGGACTTGCTTCACTACATTAATGTCTGTCTTTGTACCGGAAAGCCCAAAACATATCTTCACATGTCTCTCAAGTGCTGAACAGAAGAGAAGGCTCACCTTTTTCCATCTACTGTCTGTACTCTCAAGTTGTACAGCCCAGGATGCTATTGCCTCTGAGGCTGTGAGGGCACACATTCAATATCACTCACATTCAACTCTGTCCACAAAGACTCTGGGTCATTTCCTGCGGGGCTGCTGTCTGTCCAGCTGGAGTGCAGCCTGTCCTGGGCCACGGGGTTATCCCGTCCTAGCAGCAGAAGTTCGCTTTAGCCTTTGCTGACCTTGTGACGCTGCTGTTGGCCCATTTCTCCAGCTTTAGAAAGAACTATTCCTCTTAAGAAAGTTTTCCAGATACTGACTATGCAGAGCAGTGAAATAGAGCTGATTTTTCAGACAAAGCTGACTCTCCTGCAGTAAAAATGAAGCGTTTTTAAGAGGATTTGAACTGGGCACTCAGTCTAGAAGAGCAGAGATGAAATAAACCTGATAGCTAAACCTATGAGAAGAGCTGTGACAGGATCCCTGACAGAGGTCTATAAAATCCTGCAAAGTCTAATGAAGCTGAAATGGGACCTAATATGTGGTTTCTTCCAATACTTCACCTGTGACTAACACTGAAATGTGGTGGCAGCAAGCTTAAAGGTAACAAAAGGGAGTTCTTCTTCACACCATCCACCTCCAAGAAATCTGTCTCTCAGCGCCAACAGATTTATTTCAATGTAGACAAACCCTATGGATTTAAAAAGGATTTGGGTGGTTAATAGGAGGTGGTTAATACATACTGACTGCCAAGATTTAGAGACTTACCACAGAGGTTATCATGGAGTCTCCTAACTGGGAGTACTTGCTGTACTACTTCCAGCATACAACCTTGGCACTCAGCTCTGCACTTTAGCTTTACTTTCTGCTGATATCTTTTTTTCTTGCCTTTGGAACAGGCTAAACTGTGGACTTCAGTCTCTGGACTCACATTCATGTGAAAGGGCTTTTGTGTATTACTCAAAATACAGTGATGCAACTCTTATCCTTAAAGGGTTCGTTGGTTTGGTTTTACCTTTCAGTGTTGTTTTATATCATTTAATGATAGTGTTACACAGATAATGCACGTCCAGCTGAAATGTTAGAGGAACTTAAAGACTATGTGAAAGCCACTAAATATCAAACACGAGAGTTGAGGGCCTGTTGCATGTCAGAACAGGGTAACATACAACTGAAACTCGGATAGATCTCTGGGTGCATACTGCCGCCTTGGGGCGTATGTAGTGATAGAATCCTAGAGTGGTCTGGGTTGGAGGGGTCTTAAAGCTCATTCAGTTCCTACCACTGCCACGGGCAGAGACACCTTCCACTAGAGCAGGTTGCTCCAAGCCCCTGCATCCAACCTGGCCTTGAACACTGCCAGGGATGGGGCAGCCACAGCTTCTCTGGGCACCCTGTGCCAGTGTCCCACCACCCTCTTAGGACAGGGAAGAGTTTCTGCCTAAGAGCTCATCTCAATCTCCCCTCTGGCAGCCTAAAGCCATTCCCCTTGTCCTGTCCCTACAGGCCATTGTCCAAAGCCCCTCTCCGGGTCTCTTGTACCCTCTTTAGGCACTGGAGCTGCTCTAAGGTCTTCCTTTAAGGAGCCTTCTCTTCTCCAGGCTGAACAAGCCCAGTTCTCACAGCCTGTCTCCAGCATCACCTTCTTATGTGAGAACTTCTTCTCTCTGAAACATGAAAATGCACACATAGGTACTTCAGCTAACACTGGCACACAAGAATACCTTCTGCCCACCTCCTTTAGTTTTTGGCCTTTTAATGTCACCTCACTGCCAGCTAGAGGGAAAGGTTTTGCTTAAACAGGCTGCGGAACAGGACTGCACTGATGTCTGAAACTCCTTCCTCTTAATGCAGTTTCCTTAGATGCTACAGTCCTTCCTGCTGGCTTGTGAGAATCACAATGTCACACGTAGGACATGCTATCAACGTGAACTTTTTAATAACAGTATTAGCCTTAGAATGTGCTTATCACCTCCAGGTACCTTTGGCAAAAGTAACCATGTCATGAACCAGATATCCCATCACTCCTACCTGCTCCAAGACAGCTCTTCCAGGCTGCTGCACATCATGAAGAAATCATTCAGAGCTCTCTCCAATCAGGTGTGCTTGGTAGGAGAGTATAAAGTAGTATCTCTTCTCCAGCCATTGCTCTTGTTCAGTTACCATTCCTGTATCTCATTTTGCCTTTGCAAACTTCCATCATCCACCTTTTCCCTTTCCATGAAATATGCCTTCATGGCAGATGGATCTGCTTGGTCAGGTACTTCTTTTCAGCAAAAACTGCTTTTATAGGTTTATCTTGAAAGTTTTCATGTGTTTTTCCATATTCTCCCTATGTAAGGACATAGCTTTGTTTAGAGGCACATACTCTGGTTACCCATTAGGTTCCAGAGCATCGTTAGCTGCAGCTTCAACCCAGGTTCTTAAGAATAATTAAGAGCTTGAATCCCATTCAAATCAGTCTGATTTGGATATCTAAACAAGTCTTTGGAGTGGGACAGTCTTCCACATCAGGTCAGCCTCAGGTGATCACAGGCAAACCTTCAACACTTCAGAGGCAAAAACTTCTTCTCAGTGTTAAGTCCCAATCTATCTCCCGAACTGCTCTTTGTGGTCCTGATTATGCTATTTACTGCTACCTGAAAGAGTTGGGCTCCAGCATCAGTTACTCCCCATCAAGTAGCTATAGGCTGTGGCCGAGTTATAAAAAGCAAGACTTCCAACATGGTGTTTTGGGGTTTTTTTGGCCTTAAAAATCTTATCATAGCACAAGCAGGAGCAGCTCAGAAACTCTGTTCTCCCCTTCTTCAGGTAAGCACAGAACACAAGTGTGTTTCCCTTGGCTCATACCACAGCCAAGCTTTCTACTCCTGAAAAGAAACTATTATTGAGACCTTTCAACACTGTTAGGCCTGTAACTTCTCACCTATGAACTCGTGTAGCCCCTGTTGAGCAAGGACCATGTATTCTGCTGCATTGTTACTTTCAAAGAGACATTTGGCCTCAAGCCACTCACTACAAAATCTTGTGGCCCTTCTTGAGCAGGAGCTGCATATTCTGCTGCATCACTGTTTATACAAAAAGGTGTTTGGTTAATGTGTGACTTTGGTGACACCACTGCTGCTCGTGCCAGCTCCTGCTTACCACGGAGAACATCCTGTGTGAACTCCAGGCACCTTTCTGAGGTGCAAGAGAAAGCTTAGGTCTTTCATGTCAATATTGCAACATGCTCTGTAGCCATAAAAGTAGATTCCTAACTTGAATCTGGCACAGGGCTGTCAAGTACACAGTGACTCAAAATAACCCTGACCCAGCAATATCCCCTCACAAACAACTAATCAAAGGTCCTGCTAATTGTTATGAATCATGTAAGATAATTTCAGTGCACAGAAAATGCATTTTGCTTTACATCCCTTGATAGCACTCTTATCGATGCTTTTTATCATTGCCTGAAACATGATCTTTGAACATCAATAAGCTGTCGTAGTAAACATTTTGTAGAGGGAATGACTGAAGACCATCAAGCATAAATAAGGTACAGGTCTTTCTCACTTTCATATGCCGCTTGGAAGTAAGAAGGAACAATTCATTCCTTTTCCTGACGACAGCCTCAGGACAGGGATGTGGAGGTACCAGATCTACATGGGGCTTGTTCTTTTTCTTTCTTTCGGGAGTTTGGCAGAAGGTGGGAAGCTCTTGGTTATACCTCAGGATGGAAGTCACTGGCTGAGCATGCGCATGGTTCTGGAGAAACTCTGGGAGAGGGGGCACAAAGTCGTTGCAGTGATTCCTGATGCTGCTTTGCTCCTTAAAAGCTCACAATCTTTTACCATCAAAACATACTCTGTGCCTTACACGCAGGAGTTTGTGGATAAATTCTACAATTCCATTGGTGAAATGAGTTTTACCAACCCTTCCCTTCTAGACAAAATCACATTATTCAGCAATTTATCAGAACTGACCAACATGTACACTACTTCTTGTCGGCATCTTTTATATGATGAAGAACTCATGAAGTACCTCCAGGACAGCAAATTTGATGCCATTATGATGGATCCTGTGTTGCCCTGTGGACCAGTTATTGCTGAATATCTCTCTCTCCCTTCAGTGTACTTCATGCGTGGTCTTCCATGCAATTTAGACTACAGAGCCACCCAGTGTCCAAGTCCTTCTTCTTATGTGCCAAAGACTTTCTCGTACAGCTCAGATAACATGACATTTGCAGAGCGTGTGAAGAACTTCCTGATTGGGGCTTCAGAGCACGTGTTCTGCAACCTGTTTTACTTAAACTACAAGAACTTAGCTTCTGAGTTTCTTCGCAGAGAAGTAACAATGCTGCAACTATTTAGCCAAGCATCCATTTATCTGATGAGATATGACTTTGTTTTTGAGTATCCGCGCCCAATAATGCCAAACATGGTCTATGTTGGAGGCATCAACTGTAAGCAGAAGCAGCCATTATCAGAGGTTTGTCATGGTTCACGGTGATCATATATATGACATTTATCATATATTTATGCTAAATATAGCATTTATTAGCAATTATTTTAGATATGCTTTCTATAGTAGTATCCGTGTTTGAGCCAATATGTGATTGACTGGATGTGGATGGCATGATTTGGGAGCAGGAATCCCAGGCTCTTGTAGATGATCATCAGATTAACACTACAAGCAGCTGAAGGGTTCCTCTTCAGGAGAGCTTAGGTGAAGTTGACTAAGCTATGTAGCTGCCTAGGTATAGCTTAGCTTATTGTAATCATGTCACTATAATCTTAGCTTCTCTGGGCAACCTGTGCCAGGGCCTTACCACCCTCACAGGGAAGAACTTCTTCCTAATGTCTCTTCTCAATCTACCCTCATGGAATGTATGCTATAGCTAGATAAATAACAAAATAATTCTAGATTAGATAATTTAATATCCCTAACAGTTGAATACTGATTAATTGCAGGAGATTTGATTGGTCAAAACATGGAAATGTGGATTTAACTCTGTGGATATACCCAGGCACTTGTACAGTGCTGTAGAGCCTGATACTGTGCTTGAATACTCTAAAACCAGGGATATACAAAGACATTAGAGGGAGCTCTTTTGCCTCTGAATTTGTATAAGAAGCAATGTAAGGGAACATATAAGAGGATGATTGGAAAAAGAAGCCCTTGGGATTGTAAGTACCTACCGTCCCTCCCTGTTTTAAGTCTCCCAACCTTCTCTCCAGGTAGTGCAGATGTCAATGGTTTGTTCTGTTTTCCAGACCACAGTGGTGTTGTAACAGCAGAAGTTATTGCTAAGCTTGCACCATCACATGTACTACTGTAGACTGAGGGCTTTCACTTTGATAACTGCTATAGTATAGAAAGAAATCTGAAGATAAACCTTATCAACCCACTCTATATCAAATCTCAGTCATTGCTTCTTGGTTAGCCTCGGAGAGCACAAAGTATTCCAAAGGGCAGGCTTTTCTTCTGAGTTTTGTGTCCAATCAGCTGAGCACACTCAAGGCAAGGAATTGATCATTAACTGAGTGTTAGCAAAACACTGATTGCTGGGTCAGGTGTTACCTCCCATTCATGACTTTTGTTCAGCCTTTCAGTGCCACATGCTCCCTCTTGCATTTGAACCCTCTCCTGTTAATTCGAGCATTCAGTGCCCACTTAAAGCCTTCACAGAGATGATAAACCCAATCTTTACTCCCAGTTAAAAATTATCCTCGTTTCTGCCTAAAGACAGCCAGCCCGTTAAAAATCAACCCCCTCAGTTAAGATTAAAGTGCAAAATACCACTCCCCCAACCCCCCCCCATTCATTCCTCCTCCCCTGCAATAGTTTGGCAGCTCTTTAAAACTTCGCTGACAGCACAGGGGAAATGGCTTCTTCAAATGTGGGATTTCATTCTCTTGCCTCCTGGCTTGTGCTTCTCCTGCTCCTGCGGACCTTTGCTGAAGGTGGAAAGCTGTTGGTTATACCCATCGATGGCAGCCACTGGCTCAGCATGCGCCCAGTTGTGGAGCGGCTCCAACACAGGGGACATGAGATCGTGGTGCTTGTGCCAGAGATAAACTTGCGGATAGGTTTGTCGGGGCGTTACACCATAAAAACATACTCTGTGTCTTACACCAAGGAGTTTGTGGAGGCAGAGTTTAAAAAGCTGGGCTATAGGAGCTTCACACCTCAGCCCTTCTCAGCAAAATTCTCCAATTTGGCAAATATCTCATCCCTGTTCTTGGATTCCTGCGAACGTCTCCTGGGTAACAAAGAACTGATCGAATCCCTTGGAGAAAGCAAATTTGATGCTGTCTTTATGGATCCTTTTTTTCCATGTGGACAAATAGTGGCTGAACATATCTCCCTCCCTTCCGTGTACTTTGTACGGGGACTGCCGTGCAGCCTAGACTTCCACGCTACCCTCTGTCCAAATCCTCCTTCCTACATTCCGAGGTTCTTCACTCACTACACGGACCGCATGGGGTTCCTCCAGCGTGTGGCCAACCTCCTTGCTAGCCTGAGCAGCTCCCTGCTTTGCAGTTTCCTTTATGCACCATACAATAGTGTGATCAAAGACTTCCTCCAACGAGAGGCAACACTGCTTGAGCTCTTAAGCCACGCTTCTATTTGGCTCATGAAATATGACTTTGTGTTTGAGTATCCCAGACCCTTAATGCCTAACATGGTCTTGATCGGAGGCATAAGCTGCACTCAGGAAAAAGCATTATCCCAGGTTAGTCCCCTTTTTTCCCCCCTTTAGTTTAGCTCTGACTGCACTGCTTGTTCTCACCAGGAGATGGAGCTCCCGGCAGAAAGCGCGGTGGAAGGAGCTAGGGAAGCAAAACACTTCGCAGCTCTGCATCCCTTGTGCAGTAACCTGAAAGAAGGTTGTAGTGAGGTGGGGTCGGTCTCTTCTCCCAAGGAACAAGTGACAGGACAAGAAGAAACGGCCTCCAGGTGTGCCAAGGGGAGGTTAGCTGAAGATTAGGAGCAATTCCTTCCCCAAAGGAAGCTGCCTATTTCCAGTGACTTTCATTTGTGTACCAGTTTACAAGACTTTGTGCTAGCTGGGGCAATGCAGCAAGACAAATCCTGGTGGCTTTCTGCGGGAATTTCAGGTAGCAAGTGGAATCCCCAGCACCCAGCTAGACATCTGCTTCTTCTCTGTCAAATACTCTGTCCCAGATCTGGACTGCAATTGTATTTTGCTTGAACTATGCCAAAATTCCTAAATATGGCATATTTACCACTTTCCACTAAGAAATCCTCCTCATTCTTAATGTTTTCTCTTATTTCCTCAGGTATTTCAGAGATATGGTGTGTGGCACCCACCAAGAGGAGCAGATGCTAGTTAAAAAGACCACTAAAATAAGGTTGTTTTAGGTGATTTTCTATTCCCAAAGCAGGACTGCAAAACATCCCCTAAAATTAGTGGCACTTCAGAGCAGGAAGTCTGACCTTGGCACACAAAAGCACTCAAAGAACAGAGGAACACTGATGTGACTGGTCCCACAGAATATAAATAGGCCTTGGAATAGCTCTGTGTTCCACTGCATCCGGAACTGCAGGAAGCAAGTCACCCACTGCCCAAAGAATTGGTCTGAAAAGCACATTTGCAGCGTGGGGAGGATTTTGCAGTTCCCAGATGTCTGGGAGTTTATACAGAACCAAGGCCAGAGTTCCCAATCATTAAGTTCCCATCTACCATGCCTTAATGCAGATGGAGAGCATCTCTTCAGAGAAATCTAGTAAGAGAGAACTAAGCCCTGAAATGAGAGTTAGAATTCATCTTCTTTGTCCCTAGGAGAGGATCAGGTTTGCCCTTGAGGGTGCAACTATCACCAAACCTTTGATGGCTCCTTCTGTTTGGGACACAGCCTCAAGTGAAGGGCCATGGTACTCATAAACTAAGGGAGTCAGTCTCAATTATCCCCTTAGATCCTAAAAGTGAAGTTCCAACAGACTTACAGGAACATCTAGTTTGTTTTAGTCCATTCATTTAACTCCGAGGCCTGCAACAATTCCCTCTGGTTTTGTCTTTCCTTCCTGGCTTTACCAAATAGTTTTCAATGGCACAGGATTTTTGCTCCAGCTTTTGGCTGGTTTTATGCTTCATTAGAATCCCTCTGTTCTTGGATACAAGTGACAGATCTAGTCCTTCTATTAGTTAAACCAACTGACCAAAACAGATTAAAAACCTGGTAGTGGTTCAATATTGCCATTACTCAAAGCAGACCCAGTAAATCCAGAGAGTAGAAGTTACAACTATCTGCTATTAGAACACCTTTAAAACCAATCTTCATTCTCTCTTGCAGCTGCATGGTCTGAAAAGAAGAATATCAACTCTAAATCCAGAGCATGTGATTGCAACGAATGGGAAAATAAACCACGGTGTAGTCACCTGGGGGTTGGTTGCCAGGAAAAGCCTGATGATGGCTTCATCTCCTTAATTGCTCCAGCATCTTTTTTGCTGCACAGACACTGATGTCTTGGAGCAGGCAGACTCTGCCACAGGACTGGTTTAAAGTCAGTCTTTTCTCATGTCCCTCCTGAATCTTGTTTCAGGCTTCAATTCTACCAGCACTCAGGCACCTTCTTAACTTCGTTCAGCCACATGCGCCCATTCTTTTTTCTCTGGGACTAATTTTCATATCGAATCACAGAAACCCAGCCTGGTTTGGGTTGAAGGGACCTTAAAGCTCCTCCAGCTCCAACCCAATGCCATGGGCAGGGACACCTTCTACTAGAGCAGGTGGCTCCAAGCCCCTGTGTCCAACCTGGCCTTGAACACTGCCAGGGATGGGGCAGCCACAGCTTCTCTGGGCACCCTGTGCCAGCGCCTCAGCACCCTCACAGGGAAGAACTTCTTCCTTATCTCCAACCTGAACTTCCCCTGTTTCAGTTTGAACCCATCACCCCTTGTCCTGTCACTATGGTCCCTGATGAGAAGTCTCTCTCTGCACCCTTGTAGCCCCCTTCAGACACTGGAAGCTGCTCTGAGCTCTCCATGCAGCTTCTCCATGCTGAACAGAATATGGTTATACATAGATATATAGAGATAGATAGAGAATATAGATAACTAATTTTCCTGATCAGCATTTTGTTATGTTGACTGCTTCTTTTCTTGCCTTTTCTGACAGTTTTGTTGGAATGTTACAGAACCTACAGCATATGACATGAAAAGGACTTTCACTAAGAATGTGCTTTGTGTTGGCAGGAATTCGAAGCTATTGTGAATGCCTCTGGAGAACATGGCATTATTGTCTTCTCCCTGGGCTCCATGGTCTCCGAGATCCCTCTGAAGAAAGCCAAAGTAATTGCAGATGCTTTAGGAACAGTCCCTCAAACGGTATGGTTTCCCCTCTTCCCCTTGCAGCCCAGCAATCCAACATGGTTTTCAAACACAGTACATGATTACCTTCAGCTTTCAGTGGGCTTGCTCCTCCCTTCTTTCTCCTGCTCCCTGATGCCAGAAAACCCACTGAGGAGCAGCAAGAAGCCACTTGCTGAGAACTGACATGTTGGTTACTTCTCTTGCAAGGTTTTGTGGCGATACACAGGAAAGGTGCCCCCCAACATGCCCAAGAACATAAAGCTCGTCAAATGGCTGCCCCAGAACGACCTTCTAGGTAGGTACAAGATACCTTGAGTGATACCAGCATGTTGCTTTGAATCCCACACTGCTGCTGTAAGGCACCATTAGCATCTTCTGTGCTGACCCCCTGCATCACTGTGGGTCACAGGGCTTCCTTAACAGCCTTTGCTGTTTGAAACAGAGCTCTTCTCTTAGAAATGTACCTGATTGCACCTTCAAAACCACTGACTTATGAAACAACTCTGTTTGGAAAGTTGTCCCAACACTTGATTCCTGTTACTGTCAAAAATGGAGGTCTTTATCTCTGCCTAGCCTGCAGTCATAAGTAACGATGCACAGGACAATGCAAAGTTCTTGACTGACACCTACCAGTGCCATTTTCTATGTCATTTTGTGTGTTACTGTGACTTCCGAAATCAAAGAGCTAAGCAAGTCTTTCTTTCCTCCACAGCTCACCCTAAGACTCGTGCCTTTATTACCCACGGAGGCTCCCATGGCATTTACGAGGGCATATGCAACGCAGTGCCAATGTTGCTGATGCCTTTATTTGGAGACCAGATGGACAACGCCAAGCGAATAGAGTCACGGGGAGCAGGACTGACACTGAATGTAATTGAAATGACTACAGAGGACATGTCCGCTGCCCTGCAAGCAGTTATTTATGATAAAAAGTCAGTAATAGAAACACAGTCTTTCTCCTTCTACTCTTGTCTAACACCACCATGATAGCTTCCAGCTTAACAGAACGTTAAGCTGCTCTTACAGGCCTTCGTATATCAAAGTTACATCACTGAGAGGCTGATGCTGGTCCTGGGTTAACCTCATCCTGTACCTGTAACAGCATTGTCCTTGTTACTGCTCAGAAATACAAGCATTAGGTGACAAGAACCAGCTGATATGAGAGGATTCAGGTAGCAGAGAAGATGGGGTATATATGCAATGAAAGAAATCAAGCTGATAAAAGATGAGCACAAAGCCAGACTGACCAGGCAGTGATGTAGAGGGCTTTGATACAACATGGCAGAAAAGGCAATTGGTGAAGGGAGATGTGGCAAACTGGTTTTGTTCCCCAAATTGGTGGTGTTGTGAGTCAGTGGGGAGCCTGAAAAGGCTGAAAGGTTCAGCTGCCTGGCTGATACTCTATGCATGAAGATATCCCAAAAGGAGGCAACTGGAGGTGCCTCAGAGGCTGTGCTGCATCAGGAAGCCTTGTCTTCCAGCTAGCAGGGTTTATTAAACAGACCTCATTTACAGACAGGATTTCTCAGTCATATCCCCTCCCAGTGCTCGTATGAGCACAGTGAGCTGCTGCCTGGCTTGCCAAAGCTGGACAATTCCAGCACAGAACTGGAGGAACATGCAAGAGTACACTGAGGCAGTACAGGGAACTACTCTAGACACCACTGTATTACAGTTAGCATGCCCAAGGTGTTTTAAGGCATCATGGTGAAGAGGAGCTTCAAGACCCTCCTGCCATAGGCAGGGGATTGGAACTAGATGATCTTAAAGTCCTTTCCAACCCTAACCATTCTATGACTCTGTGACATATCCTCCTTTCCCCTATTTCTCTGAAGGCTTCTCAGTATTTGGCATCCTCTTCCCCATTATGTTTCTGAGAAATGGCACCTTATTGCCATTGCTTCCTAAGCAGTATTCTTAGAGCAATGATAACAACAGTAATAATAATAATGCATCTTGAGCTTGAAAAACTGGATGGCTTTTCTACACCCAGTCACATTTCAACAAGATACCTTCACCCCAGAGATTCTGATGACAGCTCAAACTAAGCTTTTTCTTTCTCTTCTTTCCTAAAACCTTTCCCTCTGTTTTTGCCCTTGAAAACAGCACTTTTCTGGGCCCATAACTTTGCTATTATCCATCTTGTGGGGCGGTGGGGAAACACCACAACAGAAATTCCCAGTGGGCTATGAGCCAAATAACACCGCATCCCTTTCCTCTCAGAAGAACAAGTCACTGAAAGCACTGAACATCTTGTCTTGACAGGTACAAAGAGAACATCAAGCGCCTCTCAGACCTCCACCTTGACAGGCCCATCCACCCAATGGACCTGGCTGTGCACTGGGTGGAGTTTGTAATGAGACACAAAGGAGCCCCACACCTTCGACCTGCTGCTCACGACCTGAACTGGATCCAGTACCACTCTCTGGACGTCATCGCCTTCCTCATCGTCGTGGTCCTCCTCTCCCTCTTCATTTCTCTGAAGTGCTGCCTGTTCTGCTGCCGCAGGTGCTGCTGTAAGAAGGGAAGAACAAGAAAGCCAACCAAATCCAAGTCCCACTAGCAGGTGAAACCAATGTTAGGAGATAAACCTCTGCTCCAGACCAGATGATCAGAGACCATCCCAAATTTCATTGATTGGTGACTTTGAAATAATAGTTCCTTTAAACTAGCACCATGGGAGGGGTTGTTTCACTGATATAATTGTTGCTTTTAATTAAGAATCAGTTGTTAAAATTACTTTGTATGGGAGTGCTTCAGTCACCTGGGAAGATATCAGTGTTAAGTCCAAGGCTCCTCTGCACATCTTACATGCGTTTTGTGTGTGCTTACAGTCCCCTAAACAAAGCTAATATTTTGGCAGGGAAGTCATCGTAAAGACACTGGTGTTTCACACGAGTTCCCCATCAGGCTGAGTGCTGTATCTGGAGCTTACCTGTGAGGTGATCAGAGTTTTGTAAACATCCTTTTTCATAAAACCCAACTGATTTACTCATTGTAAATGTTGTTCAGGTGAAACCCCAAAGCCCAGCCTTATAAATAAATCCCCAATATTAACAATAATGGCTCTTGTGTTTTCTAACTTGAGAGATATGGGGCTGGAGAAGGGAAAGCCTGTTCAATCATGGGGAGAGAGCTGGAGAAACTTCACGGTGTGGAAGCTACCTCAATGCAAAAAAGCTAGTTCTCAGCATCACTGCCTGGTGACTTGGTCCTTGCTGAGAAGTTACCTCTTGAAGCTGCCACAGTTCCCACTGCTATCAGAAAAGACCTAAAAGTTAATAGTGAGGGCTCAAAACAGGCTGGAACATCCTAGTATGTCATAGCACAGGCATCCTGCTATGAACCTGCTGCTGTTCTTTTCTATTGCTGTTTGAAAAAGCAGGTACTTCAGAGGGAGCTGTGAAGCTCAAGAAGACAGTCCTTCTCCTCAGCCTGTCCCCATTGCACTGCCTGATTCCTGCGGGCATCCATGCCAATGCAAGCTGTCGGGGACCTTATGCTTTTCATCTTCTGCCTTTGGCCCCCCTCCTCCTGCCGCTGGTGAACAGAAGGAAACCTTTCTTTGGGTCACACAGAGAGCCTCCACTGTGCCTGAGAGCTGCTGACCTGCTTTTAAGATGCAGCTGTTGCAGCTCCACACAGTTCCTGCAGTGACATATCTGGATGTCCCCCTGGTCCACCCACTGACTTTCTCTGCATGGACAAGGGAAAACCCCCTTGATTTCAGATCAGATGAATAGAGCTAAAAAGAATTAATCTTAATTGGCTTTGTTAGGATTTAACTCAAAAACCTCTTGTGTAGAGCTAAAAGAAAGGGAGGAAGACTCAAAATGTCCATCCCATCTCTTCTAGAAAGAACTTGAACACAACTAAAGCAAAACAGCAACGGAAACCAGGTGTCCTCCTCTTCTCCTTTTCGCTTCTCTCTCCTTAGCCTCACCTCTTTTGTCCTGCTCCTTTTCCCTTGGAAAAATGAGACGGAGGGAAAGGGACCTTGGGAATGTGCAAGGCCAGGACTAGATGTGTGCAGTTTCAGCTGTGCCCAGCAGAGGGCAGTCCAGTATCACTAATGCTATCACTGACCGGAAGGAGCAAGAGCATCCTTCCCCACCCAGGCAGAGCCAGCGGGCTGTGGGCAGTTATAGAGACTTGGTTATCCATCAGTGCTCCGTGAATATGGACCCTGCTGCTCAGGGATGGATTTCAGAGTGAGTGAGGAGCCAGAGGGTGCGGGGCAATCAGCTCTGGAGCAGAGCTGAGACGGGGTCATTTCCCAAAAGGGGAAACTGAGGCAGGAACGACCGCTGCTCCTCTCCCTGTGCTGCGCAGGCTCCACCTCACTCCAGTGTCCAGGCACCGCAGCCTAAGCGTTGCCAGCAAGCCCTCAAATCTCTGCTTTTAAACACCTGCCAACAGACAGGAGCCAAAATCCCTTCTCTGCCCTTGCAGGAAGGAGGCACAAACTGATGGTCAAAGAGCGAGAAACAGCAGCGACCTCCTAGTGAGCACCCAGTCCTCATCCACTGTGCAGGATGCCTGGCACAGCCACAAGCACATGGATCCCAGTGCTGCCTTGCCCTGCTTGCTCCTGTTTTGATGCTCACACTGCAACGACTTCACTTGATTTATGAAGTAAATACCTGCTGCTGCAGCAGCCAGCCAGGACTCCAGTTGTCATGAGGGGGTTGCACGGGACTTCACAAACCCCCTTTCAGCCTTGTTTGCCCACTGTGGGAAAGCACTGAAAGCTCAAGGCGAGTAAACAGAGAGTAGAGGCGAGGGGATGCGACTTGCAAGAGCAGCACCAGCCCCATTTAACAACAAAACAAGAAGAAACAAGAACATACACCCCCAAAAGAAAGCATCCCAAACTCAAAACCCCCACCCCAAACCCATGTGCATCCCCAAAGTAGCTGCTTCAGGATTGCAGGCACCATGTCTGTGATGGTCCAGAGCTTTGCTTTCCTCCTGAAAGGGTGGCAGCAGTGCAGGGGTGATGCTGCCATGACTTTCTGCATCGTTCTCTGGAGCTATACCCCTGCAGATCCCCATGCAGCATCCCAGTGGGGTTTGGCACCAGAGATGTCCCATCCCATGACACACTGCCCTTGGGCCAGCTCCAGTCCTCAGGCAAGAGCAAACCAGGTCCTTTTAGCAGCCACAACAATTAATTATCACCTGCAGAGGTGGGATTAGAAGTTATTTATAGGTGAGGTGATGAAACCTGGGGAAAACCCATGGCCAAGGTGAACCACACAATGCAGGACAGGCTCTCCCTCCTCCGGAAGAATGTGCCAGCACCTCACCAACCTCACATGGAAGAACTTCTTCCTTACAGCCAACCTGAACTTCCCCTGTTTCAGTTTAAACCCATCACCATCAAATGTTTCCTCACTGCCCGAGGATGCTGGTACTTCTGGGAGAGGCGATGATGGCTCCGAGCTCATCTGTCCCAGAGCAAACTCCCACCCTGTTTATGGTGGGTATCAGGGCTCTCTCCCTATTAGCTGCTGTTGCACATTGCTTTGACTGGTACTAGCAAGCACTCCCAGCATCAATTCCTTTCCCATTAAGGATGAGTGAAAGGTTTCATCCACCAGATCTGATTGCTTAGGATGATAAAAGCAAGTCATCAGAACAGGCTGCTCAGTCACCAGCAAATCCTAAATCCCCACCAGCCACACACTGGCCGGCTTATCCTATGGCATGACCCGGCTTCAACAGCCAGCCTGAACAAATGGAGCAGATTTCCTCCCTGACGTGCTACCAGCCTTATGCTGGGGGTGACATGTCCCGCTTGGATAGGGCAGAGCCAAGCAAGCTACATCTGTTACTGAGCATCCTTCCCAGCAAGGGACCAGGCTTTGCAAAGCATCTGCTGGAAGCTTTAATTACCATTCAGTGGGGGGTAATCAGAGCAGGGCAGGAACAGGGGTTTGGTACCTTCCCGAGGCTGCTCAAATAGATGGTGGGGGTGTCCCATCGAGTTTTGGCCACAGATGGTTAGTCTGAACTGCTTAGAGCGGGTGCAAACTGATTACATGTAAAGAAAGGGTCCAGTGGTTGTAAGGGGTGGGGAAAGAAGGGGAAACCACAACCCAGCATCAAGTGAGTCTGGTAAGCAGTATCAAAACCAACACATTCATCTCCCCAGCCTGAGGCTCCTTCCTTTCCATGTAGGACATCGGGGTCCTTCCACCCCAAATCAAGCCATCAGTCACCCCTCAACTGCTCAGTGAGTGAAGCTTGCCTGGGTTTTGGCCAGGCTTCTCTACACACAGCCTTTGGGAAAAACATGCCCTTAGAGACTGCTTTCTCCCCCCTCCCATTATAATGAAGAAGCCTAAACATGTCACCTGTAGCTTGGAAGTCCCTGGATTTCACCAGGGGATTAACAGGTGAGCCCCAGGGGATGCTTTGGGTAAAGCCTGTTATGAGGACAAAGGGCTTCCAACAGGAAGCTTGAGAAGGTCACCCTGGGAACACATGATGGGATGACCACCACCTCCATCCATTTACACTCATTCAAGCCCATGTTTTCCGAGGGATCAGGCCTGAAGAAGGTAGCTTTGGGTTATTAAGGTGCAAAATTGTCCAGCAGACAAGGAAACTCTGGTTAGACTTTGGTGACAAAGAAACCTGCCCTAAGAGGCAAACCTATGAGCAGCCCTTGAACCACCTCTTCTCCTCTCCTCTAAGCACTCGTGATCAGCTCCTCCTATTGCAAGACAGGGGTGTCCTGACAGCAGCTAATCCATGGCAAGCATTTAATTAAGAGCTGGAAAGGAAGCAAAGCAATTGCTTTTCAGTGGGGATTTCTAGGGATGGAAATAGATGCCCACAGAGCTCCAGAGCTTTTAATCAGTCGCTGGTTCTCATTGCAAACTGAGCTGGATGGGCAGGCACCGAGCGCTGGAGAGGACAAAGCAAACCTCATGGATAAACCAGCTCTTCTGTACAGACACTGATAACCCAGAGGTGACTTTCCTTCCCTCTCCCCTTCTGACACATCATCTTCAGTCATTAACGCTGAGCTGCTGCGAGATGATCATTCAGTTGTGCTGGCTGAAGCAGAGGAGGAAGTGGTGTGAATGCATTTGCAAGGGGACTGGTGCTCAAGGAATTTGCTCATTTCATTGGCACAAAGCAGCCAAATCCTTCCTTGGAAGTTGAAGTGCTAAGAGGGAGTCAGTCAGCCTAAATCAGAAGCTGGTGCCCTTCTTTGCCCCGACCAGGTACGAGCAAAGACACACGTGGCCAGAGCATCCCTGAACTCCAAACCGGTCGGGGTTGGAAAGGACTTTAAGATCATCCAGTTCCAATCTCCTGCCATGAGAAAACAATGATTTGCAGACATGAAAATCAAACAGAAATCAATGAAATTGAGAACAAAACCTGAAATCACAGAATCAACCAGGTTGGAAAAGCCCTTTAAGCTCATCCAGTCCAACCATTCCCCAGCACTGCCAAGGCCACCACTAACCCATGGCACTGAGGGCCTCATCTACACGGTGTGTGAACACTTAAACATTCCCTGTTGAAATAAACCCTTTTTGGTGAAAGATGCTGTTGGGCTGAGGACATCCTGAGCTCCCATCGTGCTTTACTGCCTGGCAGCCTGCCCAAGCCTGCCCGTGGGCATTGACTGTGCTCTCTTCAAAAGACACATTTACATGACTCCCATTCGGCTCCAAAATGCTTTAAGAGGGGTTTCTACAGTGTAAAACCCAGACACAGCCCCACCCCCCCAAGTGGTTCCAACCTTTCCTGCTTGTTACAAAAAGTAGACTTTTATTTGTAAATGCCTAAAAAATGGGATGTCTCTCGTGTTCCCTCCCCCCCTTGGAAGTTTTTAGTAAGAAAGAAATGGTAGCAATGCCACAGGAAAAGCCGTTCCCTGCTGGATGCCTTCCCATCAAGGAGGGAAGTCTCCTGCTGATTCGCAGTCCTGGTGGAGAACTTAGAAACTTTGGCCTCTTAAAGCCCAAGAACAGCAACAAGCTCCATCTCTTTTTAAGTCAACTGCTTAAAAAAGAAGGGGGGGAAAGCACAGGATAAACACCCCAGCAAAGGAGATATGGACAAAACCAGCACTGCAAGACCTAGATGGCAAAGTCCTCATGGTCCTGTGGGCTGAAGGCAGCTGCCCGCAGCATGTCCAAGGAGTTGACGAGGATCAGGGTGCCAGTGAGGTGCTTCCAGCGCTTGGTGATGGGGTTCTTCATCTTGTCCAGCCCAGTGTGCAGCTCCTGGATCACGTCACGATAGCTGTCGCCCATCTGGCTACTCCAGGTGAGAAGGAAGTCGTACGCTGGCTTCCACATGGCCTGTGGTCAGAGAACCAGAGATTCAACCATGTTGGAAAAGACCTTTAAGATCATCAAGTCCAGCCACGGCCACCACTAACCCATGTCACCAACAGCCTTGTCTACATGGTTAGTGAAGCACTTCCAGGGACATGGGGCAGAGAGGGAGTAGATCAGAGCAGAGGCAGGCTGGAAAGCATCATCCAATGCATCCCCAATGCATCCCCATCCCAGAACAAGCACATTCCTAGGAATACCCCAAAACTTCTCCACCATCCCCCAATCCCTCTTATCCCCCAAAGGTGCTCCAGCAGAACATGCTCTGAAGGTACCTGCAACCCAAGGACCGAGCTCCATCGCTCTCACCTCGCTGTCCACTGTTCCCGTCTTGTCCCGGTGCGGGGCCTCGTAGGCATCCATCTGCTGCTTGGAGACCTTGGCGAGCTTCTCGGCCAGCTCCCTCCAGCGCTGGGCCACCTCCACGGCTGTGGTGAGCAGCACGAAGTCCTGGATGAGCCGCACCACCAGCCCCTGGCAGTCCATCTTCAGCAGGGCCTGGAGGACAGGGGTGAGAACCAACTGAGAGAGTCAAGGAAAGCGGGAATGGGAAAGGAACCCCACAGGGAAGAAGTCCATTGAGAAGCCCCTCTAAAGCCTCCCACCCCCTTTTGAGCAGCAGCCGGTGAAATGAGGCCACCGGGCTCCTCAGAAGGGTAATCTCATTAATGGAATGGAGCACCATACCCCAGCCCCATTTTCCAGGCAACCTCTCCAGATGTTCAGGCGCCACCATAAGCAGTTTAAAGCATCCCAGGGGCTAAGAGGAACAGATGCCTTTAATCAGTGTAACTAATCCAGCGCAGTCCATGCAGCTTCCCTCCCCAGTCACAGAAGAGCATCATCAGCGGGTATGAGCCAACCAAAACACTTTGGGATGGGACCTGGACAAAGGTCCAGGCTGAGGAAACTGGGGCTTGGAGCAACCTGGTCTAGTGGAAGGCATCACATGGGGTTGGAACTGGATGAGCTTTAAGGTCCTTTCCAACCCAAACCAGTCTGGGATTCTACACCATGATCAACCTTGGGAGGAGATGGGCTGGGGTGAGACTCAGGCAAAGGGCTAGTTGACAGCAGTACCCGACCATGGTTTGGCTTGGGATGTTCTTGCTCTTCTCACTGCTCCTCTGCCTGCCCACGTGAGTTCAGAAACCTCCGCCTTCTCCATCATTTATGGACCTAAAAGCTGAGATTTTCTGCATGGTTTGGAAGAAGCGGGGAAGAGGAACAGCAGCAGTCCTGGTTTTCCAGCTGGCGATGACTTAGCCAGGGAAAGAAATGACAGAGCAGGGTTATCTTGAGGATAAGAGCTCCTATCTCGAGGACAGGAGCTAACCCTTAACATCAGGAGATCTGATCCAAGTGAAACAGGAGAAACCCCACAATGCAGCTCAGGAAAGGAAGGGTTTAAGTAGCAACTCCCAGAGGACAAGATCTGACCAACACAATCAATAGCCCCCTCACCAGGGCTCCCCCATCCTTTGCCAGAGCCTGTGGACCACAACAGCCTCAGCAGAGCAAATTCCACCTCCAGCCTCAAGCAGCAACAGAAAGGTGTTTTGGATTAAGGAAATGGCATCCCCCTTTTTAAAGCATGGGAATCAAGCAGAAATCCCACACCATGCCCTGAGTGCTCATTTGCTGAATAACCTCCTTGTTTTCCTACAGCCAGAGCTGGACTCATGGCACCACTGTACTCAGGATGGGTGAACACACCCATCAGTGTTCCAACATGTCCCTTCCATAAAGGCAAAGCAGAGCTCAGGGATGCAGGGCACAACCCTGCAAGGGATGCCAAGCACCAAGGAACCACGCTGGTTCCTATTGGGAACACCACTCACACCTTCACCATGGAGCTATGGGCAAACCCCAGCAGGTTTGGCTCTGAGGCAGAAGAAGGGTTAAATCCTCACAGGGACATTTGGTGGAAGATGGGAACATCTGAAAGCACTCCAGCAATTTGCAAGGCAAATGCACATTGATTTTTCCCTTATCTGCTTCCAGCTTAAAGCTGGGCTCCATTCTAATTACAGCTGCAGCCCAGCGCTTGTTTGCTCCTCCAAAGTGCTTACACTGGTTTCCTGTGTGAGCAGAAGTAACAAACCCTCTTGTTAAGCAAGCAAGGAAAATGCATTTCAAAGAGCATCATTCTTTAAGGGCATTAAGCAGCATTTAGATCTCACACCTGTGTGCCAGAACTTCCTATTCAGCAGCACTTCCTCACCACCCCACCCATGGATCCATCACCCTCTCTGCTGCCAGAGGATCAGGATGATCCTAAGGAAGGGCAAGATTTAGCATCCTCAAAACTGCCTTTCCAGGTGAATGGATGATTCCCACCTTTTGCCAGAGGCTGAGCAGGTCTGAGGCATCAGAAGAGGCTGCCAAGAGCCAAGTGCACCACTGGGGTTAAGGATAAAGCTACAGGACACAGATTCTCTTGTTCCTCCTCCTGCTCAATATAAACAAGAGAACAGCACCAAGCAAAGCAATTGGGGACACTCTAATGACCCAAAGCAGCAGTTCTGGAGGAGATGGATTGCTCCCCACCCTGCAGTGTGAGTGTTAACTCTGAAACCTACTGATGGCCGAAGAACCACCTCCTTCCTGTGCTTTGCCCCCAGTGATTTGAGCTGGGGAGGCTCAGCATGCACATTATGGGCTGGGGAAAACACACAGAAGAACGGGCAGAGGTGATGGGAAGAGCACCAAAGCCACATGGGGATGGGGTGCAAGGAGGAGACACAGCCACTAAGGTCTGAAACAAAGGGTAGTGGTAACAGCAACACAGCGTTTTTAGCCTGGGTAGAATTTACTCCCCTGCCTGGGATTAACAGGGCTACAGCCACCTCAATCCCACCCCTTGTTACCCAGCCATGTTCCCTGCGGAGGTGTGACCTGGGCTGTGCCTCATCAGCACCCTCCAAAGCATTTATTAACCTCAGAAAGGCTCCAAGCCAGCTCTGCCAGACAGGTAACTAAAGCAGGTGGTTTGATATTCAAATCCCAGTTCAAAGCGACGTAGAAGCGCCTCTACTTAAAAGGCATCCAAGGGAGGCTGGATTTGCATCCCAGCTCTGAAATGCAGAATGCCATTTCCCATCCTCTAATAATGGAAACCAGCACCTGGAAGAAAGCAAGCCAGGCTAGAAGGTAAAGGAAACCCCATAGACTGCATACAGATGCATGGCCAACTCCTGCCTGTGCCCATCACCACAACCTTCATGGTCTACTCCTGCATCTGCAGGCACTGTGCCTAGGGTGGCACCACAACACAGCTCCCACCTGGAACCTCATCAGACATAGGGAGAAAGGCCCTATAACCCCTAGTAGCTGATGAGTGCCACAGGTGAGCAGATGCTCATGCACAAGCTCCCATCTCCATCATCCTCTCTGGGATACAGGAGTCGTCTCTGTGCAAGCGCTCCCCAAAATAACCCTTGCTTTAGGCATTAAACATCTCTTTCACTCCCTTCTTTTGGCTGAAGCACCCCTAAAATCACCAGTCATGTGCAAAATAGGCACTATCCATGATCTTAAACACCAGCTCTTTTGGGTCTGCAGCACGGTGCAGCGTGGCTCCTTAGGGAAGCAGCATCCAAGACCTATACGTGTGATGGGGATTTGTTCCCATGAAGTCAGAAGGGCAGGAGTCAGTCTTTCCCTCTGGACCCAAATCCAGCACAGGGACTATCATTAGCCAGCTGATTGCTTTGGGATGGAGGAGTAGGAGGGGCCCAACATAAACAACCTTGGTCTGGCATGCTCTGCTGTGCCAACACAAAGTCCAAGCAATGGGCACCCTGCTCTGCAGGACATCAAGGACTGCTTAAGCTTGCCTGCAGCTCTTCGGGGTCTGCATACACAGGGACAAGCATTATCTTTTGGTGCAAGGCAGGCAGCATGCAGAGCAAATAACAAAAAACAATGGGGAGAAAAAAGATCCCAACATCATCTTCTCTATGATGCTTTAAAAGTAGCCTGAAGAAGAAAAGCTCCTGATTTCCACAGCTCCCTGCTGACATGCCCAACGGCATTCTCAGAAGACCCATGTTTTTCCCAATGGCAGCATCTGATGGAAAGTGACGATAAATGAGTGGCTCTATACAAAGACCCAGAGAAAGAGAATTGCTCTGTCTCATCATAGATCCATCTGAAGTCACTGTAGTGCAGTCACTGCATGGGCGGGTACTGGTGGCCCAGCTTCTTCCTGCATCAGTGCCCAGGCTAACATCTGAGCAAGATTCCCCCAGTTACCTTCACTACTGGTGCTTGATTAAAAACCATAATGATTAAAAGCAGGTCACTTATTAACTAGTCACCGTCATCAGGCTTTTTTCCATGCTTGGCAGCTGGTGCGTGGCTCTGACACTGCAGTTCTGTGTACTCAGCACTCAAGGGAGATAAGCTTCCTCTCACCACTTCACCCTTCACAGTCCCTTTGAGATGAGACAAGCAATGGTCAGATCAGAGCTTAGTGCAACCAGTTCTTGCTAGCAGCCATCGGAAAGCAAGTCCCTTTGCTACAAATCAAATCAGATTTAAACACAATAAAATACCTTGCATTTTTAGAACAGGCTCAATCTCACTTCTCCCCAAGTTAAGGAGGATTTGACAGCACCAAGGGGGTTTAGAAGCAGCAGCATCTTCCACCAGAAAGGGAGCTCATCCTTGATGGCCACGCTCAGACCCACCAAGAGCAAACAAAGCCAACACTCAGGATTAGCCTCCATTCAAACAAGGCAAATAAATCCTGCTCTGGAGCTCTGCACTCCAGTCATCCCTTGGGGAGCAGGATGTTTTCCTGCAGCTTACAGCCCTCCCCTTGAAGGAGCTGCTCCCTGAGTACCCAAAGAGCTTTATCTTCCCCTTATTCTCCCCACTGAGGTCTGACATAGATTTCCCATGACCTACAGACAGTCTGGGAGCCCTGGAGACAAAGGGAATAGATAAAAGGAATGCTTACAGGTAAGGCAAACAGCACAAAGCCTCTGCAAGCATCCAGCAAGAGGAGCACAGATTTCATCTCATTGTTCACTCAGGCTAACGATTAAAGGAGAAAACCCTCCCTTAGGGAAACCATGGGGTCAGACACCAGCCTTGCCTACCAGTGGGTATTTTCCTCTCCTGGATGGCCCCAGAAAGGACATAGACAACCACATATGATGGCCAGAAGAACCCTCAACAGAAGCGTCAGTGGTGGCATGACTTGGCACCTGAAAGTCCCATGGGCCACAAAGTGCTACCCAGGCATGAGGTACCTGCTGGACAATACTTCCATGAGTAATGATGGGCTATATCCTCTGTAACACCTCACACCTCAAACTCCAGCCTCAGATTTCCCCTTAAATATAAGGGAATTTTGGGAAATGAAATAGAATCACAGAATCAAGCAGGTTGGAAAAACCCTTTAATCCCATCCGGTCCAACCATTCCCCAGCACTGCCAAGGCCACCACTAACCCATGGCACTGAGGGCCTCTTTTACACGGTGTGTGAACACTTGCAGGGACGGTGACTTCGGCCCTGCCCTGGGCAGCCTCTTCCAATGCCTGAGCACCCTCTGGGGAAGGAATTGTTCCTCAGCTCCATCTAAACCTGCCCTGGTGCAGCTTGAGGCCGTCTCCTCTTGTCCCATTCCTTGTTCCTTGGGAGCAGAGCCCAGCCCCCTCCTGGCTCCATCCTCCTCTCAGGCAGTTGTAGGCAGCGATCAGGTCCCTCCCCCCTGAGCCTTCTCTTCTCCATCTGAACCCCCCAGGTCCCTCAGCCGTTCCCCATCACACTGTGCTCCAGGCCCTGCACCAGCTCCATTGCCCTTCTCTGGCCCCTGCTCCAGCACCTCAATGTCTCTCTTGTAGTGAGATGCCCAGTCCTCCTTACCCAGGCTGCCTTCTCACAACTTCATTTTGCTGCTGCTGCTGCCTGCACCCGGTGTCACCAAGGGAAGAAGCTGTTGCTATTCCTTAATTCAATTGGCATCTTAAACCACACGATTCCCTACAACTCAGTTATCCTGCTTCTACAGGACAGCCTTTTTAGAGGAGAGCTGAAAACCTCTTCCAGACATTTCATCGTGTATTTTCTTTGGCTCACTTTCTATAAAACACTAGAAATGATCATGAAGATGATTTCTTGTAAGAGATTTCCTAATGCATCCTAGAAGTACTGAAGCAGCACTTACCCAAATGCTTTTCAAGACAGAAGTGAGCCACGCGTTTCGGTTTGCAAACATGAGCCACAGCTGGATGTAAAGCATCCCAGCTCAGAGGTACCTTTGGCTTAGCTGCCCCCCAAAAAGAGACGGGGCAGCGCTTGACAACCCTTTCTGGGAAGGATTTCAACCCTAAACCTCCTGCTCTCTTGTAGCTGGCCACTAGAGCCAGGCATACACCTTGGAACCAAATGCTCATCAAATGACACAGCTCCTTTGTCAGTTCACAAATGAGCCACCAATAGGCTTCAGTTCTGATGACTTTACTCATTACATTCAATTACTCAGCATGGTTTATGTGAATGTATGTCAGCTAATAGATCATTCGCAAGTCACTACTTTAGTTGCCCAAAACCAAGCTGACTTTCAAACACAAGATCACCTAAATCACCTATTAAATTCGGATCCCAAGTGAAGACAGCTTTTCCACTAGTATTGTCTTTACTGATGCACATTTCGACACTGGGGTTGAGGAAACCATAAGCTCCTGAGTGACTCCCACAAGCGTCCATCATTGAAGGGGATCAACTAAGTAGACAGGGGACCAAAATCACCTTGATCTTTAAGGAATTCAGATAAGCTTCCTTCCAAAGCAAGCCTGTTGCCTGCCCTCACACAACACGTCCCCATGGCATTTCACACAGCACAAGCCCCATTTACTGCCATTAAACCAGGAGCCCACCAACATGCACAACAGTGTCGAACTTCCACCTGGCTGTGGAAGACCTCAGAGATGGACTTGATTTCCTACAGACTGAATGAGGCAACTTCCATGTCCCCCAGCAGGGAACTGAGATCCCCTCATCAGACCCCAGACTCACCGTCATCAGCTCCTTCTGGAAAGACTTCCTCTCCTTGTTCTCGGTGTTGTTGCAGTCTTCCTTCAGCTTCTCCAAGACAGAGGCCACTCGCTCCGGCTCACTGTCCAGCTCCGCTCGGCAGAAGAAGGTGAGCGGCAAGTTCAAGTAGCCCAGAGCATCGGCAAAAGACCTCCAGCTACTGAGGTTCTCCATGAGCAGAGTCCTCACAGAGGCGTAGATGTAGGTCAGGAACTTGCAGGGCCTCAGGATCTGCTCAAGCAATAGGCTGGTGGTCAGATCTGGCCCAGAGAAGTAGCTGGGCTTGACCTTCCCAACCACAAGCACGTTTTTGGTGTGCACAAGGCCTATTTTCCCCTGGTAGTAGCCAATGTACCACTCCTTGGTCCACAGCTGCCCTTTCAACCTGATCTTCTCCTCACTGAGGAGAGCTATGACATCTCCTTTCTTGTACTCCAGCAAATAGTGGTTCTTGCTTTGCCTTACCACCGTCTTCAGCAGCTTGCCGTACTTCAGGCTCAACACTGGCCGGTCCTGAAAAACCGGATACTTGGTGGTGGCAGCCAGAGGTGAAAGGATGATCTTCCCAACCTCATTCTTCTTGAGGAACCGCCTCTGCCCCATCGGTTTGATGGCACTTTTTGGAGGTGGCTGCGGGGTCTGGACACAGAACTGGGTCAAAATGGCATCCTTGTCATCCTTGACCTGTATCCTTAGCGTGAAGTCCGAGAGCTCGTTGGGATCAAGGGATGCAATG
Source organism: Ara ararauna (assembly GCA_028858755.1). Classification (NCBI taxonomy): domain Eukaryota; kingdom Metazoa; phylum Chordata; class Aves; order Psittaciformes; family Psittacidae; genus Ara; species Ara ararauna. The sequence goes on from CM054381.1 coordinate 7,256,228, forward strand.
GGGAAGATGAGGCGGCTGACCTTGCCCAGCTTCATCTGGAAGCCCCGCACAATCTTGGCTTGCTCGCTAGCTTTCACCTCGTAGTTGGTCATGTTGGAGAACATGCAGAGCTTGAGGTCCTGAGGCTGGGACAGAGCAAACTGATGCTTACCCCAGAGCTGGAGAGCAACGGGAGCCGAGCTGTGGGACTGTCTTGTGACCTCATTCACCAGGAGAGTCTTAGGTGCACACTCGTGCCCAAACATGGCCACGACAGTTTTAAAAGAGGGGTGAATGTGCTTTGGGCCATAGACACCAACCGTGATCTTCTTGCTGATGTAATCCCAAACAGTGTAAGGGTAGAGGATGTTCTGCCCCTGGGCTACGGCTGCGATGTACATGCAAGGCTCCAGGTTCTCCAGCTGCACCTGGATTGTGTCCCCATAGGAGTAGCTCAGCTGCATTGGTGTGTATGGCCCCTCTTTCATGTCACTCCGCAAGCACTGCAGTCCTACCAAGCTCTTGCTCATGATGTCGTTCTTGACCTCTGCTGACACTTTCATCTCCAGGATGATGAAGGTTTTCACCTCCATGTTGCTCAGTTTGATCTGCAGGATGGGGCTGATGGTGCTGCACTTGTCACTGTTCAGCTCCAGAGGTGGATCCAGCATCGCCTTCATGGAGATCTGCTGCGTTTCCCCAGGGCACACGTGGCCTTCTGGTACGCGGATGCTGATGTTGGTGTCTGGAAGCTGAACAGCTCCACCAGAGCTATCCAGCTTGCACACAATATTGGTCTCCACCGGTTGTGTCTGACCCCAGCCAGGATTTTGACCAAGCAAATCCAAGTCATGGCAAGACCGAGCCAGCTTCCTGTGGTTCAACCACGCTGTCCTAAAGTCCTCCCGGCTCTGGAACTCCTCAGGGGTGGGAGACTTCAGACCGCTGAAGAACCCTGATGATGCTGGAGCATCCGACTTGGCCTGAAGAACGGACAGTTCGGACAAGCTGTAGGAGCGCTTACTCCTGAAGAAAGGATTATCCCTTTTCACAGGCTGCTCCAGATCCAGCCTGGTTGTAGAGGGAAACTCATCAAAGATGTTACCCAGGCTGCTATTAGCAGCCAAACTGGAAGCAGCTGAAGCAGGAGTCCCCGTGTCAAAGAGCAGTAAGTCAACAGTGACATTGGAGTTGGATTCTCTGTCCGAACTGGGCACTGTCTGCAGATTCCCATTCAGAAAGGGGTTTGTCTGGACACCATTCAAGAACGGGTTGTTACTGTAGGGTTTTGCAGAGTTCCTTTTCACGTCAGTCCACTCTCCAAGCAGGTCTAACTCCTTGACCCCCTCATCAGGGCTCTCCAGTAGATTGTCTATCATGCCGCTATCCGTTAAGGAAGAGTTGCGGCAGTTTACAGGCTGGACGTAGGAGGAAGGAATGTAACCCATTTCGGTGGTGTTGTGAGCATACCACCACTCCCCTCCTGATGTGTCTAAGACATAAAGGTGGTCCCCCTTGGAGAACTTTAAAGTGGTGAAATTCGTTGGGCAGTAATCTTTGATTGCTATCACTTCCTTCGCGTTTCCAAAGCATGTGGGATTGTCTATCAGCAAGGCACTAGGAGAAGGCACTGCAAAGCCAAGGAGAAAACAGCACCGTAAGCAATCCACAAGAGTCACATCTTACTTGCAACCATTTATTTCAGGTCAGAATCCCCTCTGTTTTAAGCAGTGAAATAAGGTAGTTTTACAGCCTCTCAAACCTTCTTCTCCCTCTGGTGCTTCTGATACATCCATGTTCCTCTTCCCAAAGGGTTCATGATCTAAAGGCACTAATGCAGCTGGGAAGAGCACTGGGAGCCAAAATAGGAGAAGCAGCAACTTGTTATGCTCTTGATGCAGTCAACTGCCTTAGCAACAAGCCTCCCCTCAGTGCAAGGCCCCATGTACGAGGCACCAGCATCCCACCGCCCTGCTGAATCCCTGATGGACAATGCACTACATGTGTTGGAGGGAGTTTGGAAGGAGTAGGAGTTGCTTCCCACCGGCTCTCCATTTCACCTGGCATGCTGGGATCTAAGCTCCTAGAGGCAAAGGCTAGAATGACAGGCACCCCTTAAATCACAGAATCACTCTGGCAGGTTAAAGCCATTCCCCTTGTCCTGTCCCTACATCCCTTGTCCAAAGCCCCTCTTTTATATATTAAGGGAAGAGTTCGTCCACATCCTAAACAGCCCATCATTAACCCACTTCCCCTGGCAGCAGGCAGGCAAAGCCATGAGGACATTTATTCAGCATAAAACTAAATACAAACTGTGCTGAAACTGGTTTGCCACCTTTGTAGGAAGCCACCATGAACTCCGCGCTGCAGCCGAAGCTGTCTGCAGGATGGGGCATTTTGCTCTCCCCATCCTTTTGGATCAGACAAGTCCCCATGTCCCCACAGCTCTGCACACCAGCAGCGGGGTTAACAGGGATGTGTTGAAACCAGCAAACCCCTTGGAGAATATGAGTAATTCCTATTTCTGCATTCAAAACAATCTCATTTGCAGTGTGTTTGATGTTCGCTTTCTTGCTGCACCCGCAAAAGCAATCACTTCTGTGCATGTTTCCTTTTAAAGGCCCTCGGTGCACGCTAACTTCCACCTGGATTTATTTCATGGGATGCATTTCTGCCAGGGGAGCAGTAATTCCCTTCTTCCCTGAACACAGCTTTTCTGCTGGGTAAGGTAAAATACAGCTGGAGAAACAGCAGTAAAAAGAAGGAATAAAGATTATTCAAGCAACCTGCAAGCTCCCAGCTCCGGGGGAGAAGAAAACAAACACCTTGCTGCTGTCCCCTCTCTGAGCTGCTGGACCTTTTGGTGCCCGGTCCGAGCCCATCCTTGCCCCCACGGATGCAGCAGCACTTGATGCTCTTCCCCATCACCCCTGCCCTGGACCACAGGGGAGAGGCGGCATCATCGCACCCATGCCGCGGGACCCCAACCCACCTTTGACATCGCAGAGGCTGGTTTCGGCCAGGCCCTCGCCGAGGTCGATGAGCGTCCCCTCCGACTTGCACCGCGGCAGCGCGCCCGCGTTGGCCGCTCGGATGCGCTGCGCCGCCATCCCCGCCGCGCCGAGGGCACTACGGAGCCATGGCCCGTCCGCAGGGCAGAGCCGGCTGCAGGGACCCGGCGTCACGGCGAGGGACCAGCCTGGGGAGAGGAACAGAGCGCGTTAGCAAAGGCTCCGGACCCACCCTGCGGGGCCCGTACGGGAGAGCTGGGACTGGTTTGTGTTGAAGGGACCTTAAAGCTCATCCAGTTCCAACCCCCTGCCACAGGCAGGGACACCTTCCACTAGAGCAGCTTGCTCCAAGCCCCTGTGTCCAACCTGGCCTTGAACACTGCCAGGGATGGGGCAGCCACAGCTTCTCTGGGCACCCTGTGCCAGCGCCTCAGCACCCTCACAGGGAACAGCTTCTACCTAAGAGCTCATCTCAATCTCCCCTCTGGCAGGTTAAAGCCATTCCCTTTGTCCTGTCCCTACAGGCCCTTGTCTAAAGCCCCTCTCCAGGATTCCTGCAGCCCCTTTAGGCACTGGAGCTGCTCTAAGGTCTCCCCTTAAGAAGTCTTCTCTCCTCCATGCTCTCACATCCTCATGTTCTCCGTGAAGATAACCTGGGTGCTCAAAGTAAGCACAGCACTGCCTACAAATCACTAAGGGCTTTGGAAAGCAAGGACAGCCTGGTCTTGCACAACGCTACTGCTGGCTACAACCCTGTACAAAGCAGCCCTCGTGCCTGTAAGAGTTATTTGGGGTTACGTTGCTCCAAGGCTCATAAATTGGTCCTTCTCTCCATTTCACAGAGCTTTCAGGGCATTTACACGTTACATTGCTGTAATACATATTTATAAAGCCATCAAGCACTCAGATGTTGTGGGAGCCCAGGGCAGAGGTTAGCGAGTGTGGAAGGCCCACAGGACCTGGATTTTTGCATGTTCAATCAGGTCATCACTCTCTCCCATTGTAGCCCTGGAATATCCTGGGATGGGGGCTGGCTTTTCCTGCATCCTGGCCAACCAGGCATGGACCAGGCAGAGAAACATCCCTTCTTGCACCAACTGCCCTGCTTTACTTGAGGAAAAACACAAATGGGGGGGGTTATCTCTTTTTTCCTCCAGAAATGCTTCCAAAAGCACTTCCAGCATCCCTGGGGAATGCTGCATCAGCATCCCAGAGCCAAGCCGAGACTGAACCATCTCCCACTGCCACAGAACACACAGCACTTGCACTGTGGCTGATGCAAGCGCTGGTAAGACCTCAGCTGGTGTCACTCCCAACGCTGTTTTTCCCTTCTCCCCACGCACACATTTAAATCCCTCATCTTGAAAGTTAAATCAAGCAGAAAATCACCCCCAAACTTACGTTCCTTAGGTAGGAATACGGAGCTGATGGGAAGGGGAACACAAGCTCTGCTTGCTTCAGCTGTTTGTAACCTACTGGGGCTCTCTCTTCCAGCACAGAAGCTGCAAGCCCTGAAGGATTTGGTGCCTTTGTCTGGAATGCTACAAGTGGAAATCCGGAGGGGAGAGCCTGAGCGGGAGATACTCCAGCCTGCTTGAGATGCTTCCCAAACCATCCCCCGGCACTGGTATGCTGGGAATGTGGGTAGCTGGAAGGGATGCACCGGGCTCCAGCCAGAAGAGGGAAGGGAGAACTTGTATGGAAACGCTTTTCCCTTTGGGAAGAGCATTATTTCAGGTCCTGCTGGGAGGGGAAAGGGCTTGGCAGGCATTAAACACACAGAAACCAGGCTTTGAGACAAGTCTTATCAGAGCAGGTAAGACAGGGGGCCTTGGAGCTGCCAGCAGCAGCAAGGAAAAGCAGTGAACAGGCAGTGGGAGGAATGGAAAGGAGGAACAACGCTCTCTTTAGCTAGCATGGTTTACCCTCCATCCACCTCACCCCTTTGCAAAGCACCACCTCTGCGGGCAGGGGCTTGCTCCTCATCAGTGCAAAGCACTGATTGGAACTGCAAGTTGTTGAGGTGGCAGATAAAGGCCTGGAAATGCTACTAAATACTTACTAAGCACTTACACAACACTTCCTGCCTCCCCCTAAAGAGACCCTGCAGACATGAGGTGGGCTCTTGTAGGTCCCTCCAACCCTCAGCTGCAGGGTTCAAACTCAGCACAGCTACACAGGCATGAGGCGCCCAGCGTCGTCACTGCAGACATCGCTCAAGAGGCCAAGTTTTCACCCATTTTAGCAATGCTTGCGATAAAAACAACCCTGGTTTTATCACAATCCTCTGCTAAAACCCCAGAAACACCTCAACAGCCCAAAGGTGACCTCTGCTTGGTAAGCACTGCACGAGGCAAGGCAGAAACCAGCCACAGGTAGGTGATTTCTCCTGTCAATCCCAGTGCAAGCCATGAATATAAAGACCTGCCTCATAATCCACTATCACCTAATGTTGCTATCAATCACTGCAGCCATGCACTGACAAACCCACAAGCCCCACAGTGCCTGGCATTTGCAGGGATGCATCCCCTTCCTCCATTTATAGAATCTATGGGAATCTTTATGCTAAGGGTCTGACAGATGTGGTTCTGTGGAGAAACAGCTGGGAAATATCCCTCCCTACACACACCTCCAAAAGCAACAAGAACATACATCAAAATGAGCCAGCATGAAAAGGTATTTCCTTTCCCAAAAGCAGGAGCTTGGCTGCATCTCAGTCCACTCTGGATGGAGCAATGCTCTCACACATGAAAGGATGGGGGTGCATGGCTGGATGGGGGTGAAGCTGTGTTTTGGAGCTGACAGAACCAAGATGTTTCTGAATGCAGAGGCAGGACAGATAAGCAGCCAGCCTCTAAACTCAGGCTATGGGAGAATAAACAGGGACACTCAGGAGCAGGATGGGGGGGAAAACAAAGGTAGACAGGGGAAGATGTGCTTAGAAATCATTTCTGCAGCCACTAAGACAGTGGTCTGCAAACTCCTCTGAAAGCACGTGGAATACTGACTAGCATTAAATATAGGCTAGGAAAAAGCCAATCCCTCTCCAGGTTTCTTGTAGGCAAAATAAAACCATGCAAGCCTGGAGGACCTGCTGCATGCTTCCCCCACCAACGGGCAGTATGGATGCAGGGCTCCATTGTGGCTACACCCTTTGGTGCCAGCTAAGCCACTGTTCTTTCCAATATCCCAAAATAGGCTTTGCGGAAGGTTGGGCAAAGCTTTAGGGAAGTTCCAGTGAGCCCATTCCCATAGCTACTGGCTGGCACCCTGCAAACCCTAACCAGCTTCCCAGGGCATGGGAGCAGCAGGGATGGTGCTGCCCTTGGCATGATGGCAGCAGGGATTCTCTCTGGATGTGTGTTGCTCCTCCATGGGGTGACACAGCAGCTGCTTCACCTCCCCTCCCCATCTGCTTGGTCTCTGCTCCCCAGGCACATCACGAGGATGCCCATCCTGTGAGTCACCCACCAGGGGAACAACAGAGCTGTCATCAGCAGGGACTTGCCAAGCATGGATTTAACCCTGCATTAGCTGGGGCTATGAATAAGGCTTTTAGGAAGGGACAGATGGGACATGCAGACCTAGCCACGTTCCTCTTGCAGAGAGGCTGCTACTTCGCAAGAGGCAGAAATGCTGTTGGGAGCAAGCTGGGGAGCAGTGAGGATGCTGAATCTCCTCCCTACCACAGACCATGGGGAGCCATGGGGTGGTAGAGTGGTGCCAGCAGCAGAGCCTCATCCTCCCCAGTGCTCCTGAATCCATTCATCGTGCCAAGCTGGTCCTGATGGGGTCATGGTACTGCCTGGATACAGAGCTATAAATCAAAGCCATAGCCCAGCATCTGCTACTGGCCAAGGGGAGGTCTTCTCCAGCAAGCACTGGCTGCAGCCCAACTTAGCCCCTCCCAAGAGCTTCAGTGATGGAAAACCCCTGACTGCCAAGAATTTGGGCTGATAACACCCTGGAGGCATAGGAGCTCTGAGCGGTACCAAGCACCATCGAGGCCAGAAATGGAGCCAGGTCCTTCCAATGTGCAGGCAAACCTAGGGCAGTACATAGCAAAGGGAGGTGGGGAGCACGGATGGACATTCCTGCTCATCCCACACCTCCCAACCATCCCTGGAGCTGCAGGGTCCATCCCACCTCAGCACGCACACGTCCAAGGGAAGCATCAGGACCGGGAGCCACCATGACACAAATGGGTCAGCCTCACACTAACTACATCCCTGCATGCCTGTTCTCCCTGGGTGATGCAGAATAAGCCCCTTAAGTCCTAAGCACTAAGTGGTACAAGTGCAGGAGCAATCCTCCACCTACCCTTGGCCACAGGGTGGGAAAAGAAGAGCTCCAAAATCCATCACTCAGCATCATCTTCCCATGCCAAAGCCAAGACCAACTCCAGGCATTTGTTGCTTATGGCTTTTAATGTGCTTTTTCCTCCTCCAAAGTCAAGCTCCTCCAGCTTTTCTACAAACACAGAAGTGGGTTTGGGTGTTTCTTGTAGAAACAGCAATCTCTGCTTAAACACAAGTGAATCCAGTTTCTTGTAGCTACAAGTTCATTTCCCAGAGCCACAGCGCTACCCACAGAGCTCATTCATCCCACACAATGAATTGACTGCAATATCACAGCTTTTATCACACTCACAAAACCATCAGTAACTCCAGACCATGGAAGCAGGCATAGAAGAGACCCCTGGAAATGCAGGGGACATGCCAGCCCTGAAGGAGAGCCAGAAGATGTGCCTGGGAGCACCACCACCAACCAGATGCTGTCGCTGCAATGGGCAATGGCCTCCTTAAGAAGCCTTTTTTGGGCCAAATTTCAGCAATCTCATTTAGGAACTTGGCTTTGCCCTGTAGATTCTTCACCTTCAAGAGCTTCCCCATGACCATGCTCCAACACTACCTTGACCATTGGGCTGAAGTTGCTCAACACGCTTCAACCAGCAGCAAATGAACCAACGACGTAAAGATTCACTTGCTTTTCCCATGCTCATATTAGCAGTTCTTCCAGCACATGTGAAAAACATCATCCTCTACACTGGCACCATCAGCACAGACCCAACCTTGACTGGTGCAACCCCATAGCTTTTGGCACATCTGATGCCAGCAGTGCCTCGGACCTCAGTGATTCCTGACCTTGCCATTCACTTATCTCCTCCTTTCCTCCTCCTGCTTCACCATTTGGGTTTCCCAAGCCAATGCTTTCATCTTAACATACAAAAACCAACCCCCACACCTCAAAGAACTCCAAACCCCCAACCAAAGGTGAACTGCCCCTTAACAGTGATGGTCCAAGAGGAAACAGCCTCAAGCTACACCAGGGGAGGTTTAGATGGAGATGAGGAATAATTCCTTCCCCACAGGGTGCTCAGGCATTGGAACAGGCTGCCCAGGGCAGGGCTGCAGTCACCGTCCCTGCAAGTGTTCACACACGATGTAGACAAGGCCCTCAGTGCCATGGGTTAGTGGTGGCCTTGGCAGCACTGGGAATGGTTGGACTGGATGAGCTTAAAGGTCTTTTCTAACCTGGCTGATTCTGTTAAGACAACAGAAAACACAAGTTCTTTGTACCAGAAAGAACATGTTGGTGCGAATTCATGCACATCCCGGAAAGGGCCTTGGAGTTGCTGATGCACCAGAACAGAAGACAGGTCAGTTTTTAGTCCCTTCTCTAGGAAACAAGAAGGGGCTTGCAGAAATATCAGGATCTCCCATCCCTCCTGCAGCACTTCATGTCCCAGAAGTGTTCTAAAGAAGAAAGGGGCAACACACATCCCACTGTGGCTCACAGTCACCATCCTCTGCCTTGGAAAAGGAGGACAACCTCTTCTTTTGTAAGCTGTGGGTTTGTGCAAATGCAGGTCTCCATCCTGGTACAGATGTCTGCATGATCTGCTCTGGACAGATACACTGGTACAAGCTCTTTGGCTGTTGTCAGCACTGCTCTGGCATGCCCTCAGCTGATGGAGGAAAGGGATGAACACTGGTGTGGCCTCTACGTAGGGGCATCACCAGGGAACAAGCGCACACACTGCTCCCAATGCAGTGCTGTGATGAAAGAGATGCCGTGGTCATGCGTAAGATCCCAGGTCAATATCCACAAAGAGCAGACTAAGGACAACCATGGAAAAGGAAAGGAGGGGAAATGGTTTCCTGCCTCCAGAGATGCTGCAAGAACCATCTCATTAACACCTGAGGGGCCACCCAAACCTCTCCTCCCCATGTCAAGACATCAAACTAAGCAGGCCAATGAAAACTTGAAGCATGGTACAAGGCTTTCATTGAGACAACCGCCAGAGGAACTCATTATCCTGCTACCCTTAGGGCCACAGTCCTGGCAGTGTCTCCTTCCTCAGATCATATAGGTGTTAATTTGGACTTCAAGAGCTGTCAGAAGCTGAAGAAACCCATCCCAGAAAAGCTGTGCTTCACCTAAGTGGAGATGATGACTGAGCTTTAACTGCATCAGTGCTTCAGAGCCCTGTCTCCATCACCTTCCACTCATTCCCTCTTTGTCTGATGGAAAGAAGTAGCTGTTCTCAGTGGGATTGCTGGTGCAGTGCACAGATCCATGAGCTCTTCTTGTTCCTGGCTGCAATGTTGGGAAACCAGTCCCACCAGTGTGACCAGAGAAGGGCAGACGCAGGAAAGTCACTGACACTGCTGCCTCGCACTATAACTGATGCAGTGGTGTGCAGAGAAGACAACAGAAAGCTCCAGAGATGAGCTAGCTGCAACTCATCCCTAGACCAACACACACACAACTCCAGGCAGCTCTCCCTGCCCAAGTACTCCACCAAGATGCATCTTCTCCACACTGACCACCACTTACTTACGCAAAGAGTGTCAAAGGCTGGAACACTGGTCATGCTTGGTCCTCATGACCTGCTCATAATTTAAAAGGAGAGGGCTGCATTAGAGATGCAGATGCTGCAGGCAGGATGTCCATCATATTGTCCATAAGTGTCATATTTGTCCATAGCAGTCAGGTGAAGCTCCCAACAGGAAAAGGAAAATATAACCCCCATTTTCAAGAAGGGGAATATGGAAGACACAGGGAATTACAGACCAGTCAGTCTTACCTCTGTGCCTGGCAGGAACTTGGAACGGATTCTCCTGGAAGGCATGCTAAGGGACATGGAAAACAATGAGGTGGTTGGTGACAGCCCGCATGGCTTCGCTAAGGGCAAAGTCTGACCAATCTGGTGGCCTTCTATGATGGGGCTACAGGACTGATGGACAGGGGCAAGAGAAGTTGCGTGGAGACCTCAGAGCAGCTTCCAGTGTCTGAAGGGGGCTACAAGGATGCCAGAGAGGGGCCTTCATCAGGGACTGCAGCAATAGAACAAGGGGTGAGGGGTTCAAACTGAAACAGGGGAAGTTCAGGTTGGAGATAAGGAAGAAGCTCTTTACAGTGAGGATGCTGAGGCGCTGGCACAGGGTGTCAAGGATGGGGCAGCCACAGCTTCGCTGGGCACCCTGTGCCAGCACCTCAGCACCCTCGCAGGGAACAGCTTCTGCCTAAGAGCTCATCTCAATCTCCCCTCTGGCAGGTTAAAGCCATTGCCCTTGTCCTGTCCCTACAGGCCCTTGTCCAAAGCCCCTCTCCAGGTTTCCTGCAGTCCCTTTAGACACTGGAGCTGCTCTAAGGTCCCCCCTTAAGGAGCCTTCTCTTCTCCACAAGTCCATCACGCCTCACTTTTCATCAGCAAAGACCTTGCCTTAACTGAGATTAGAGCTTGTCTCCAGGTGGGAATTGAGCTTCCCAGGTGCCAGCCCCCACCTCTGCCAGACAGGAGGGTGTTTGAGCTCACCCCAAACAGGTCAGTGTTGATGCAACACAGCAGCAACCACCAACGCCTGCTGGTTTAATGAGTTACCCCTGGAATTAAAGCCCTTCAAACCGCACACAGGCTTCCTGCAACCTGCACATTAACTCGAGGAGAGCACAACCCAGGGGTGAGGGATGCCAGATAGAATCCAAGCCATGGCTCCAAGCACTTTCCACACCATCAACCATGCCGTGAAGGGAAAAACCCAAAACAACACCACCCACCCCATCTGTCTGGACTTCAGAGGTCCTTGTTTCAGCCTCCCCGGGTTAAAAGCTGCTCGATTCCATCATCACAGGTCAGATGGCTGATAAGAAGCCACATTTCATCATTTTCAGACCCCAAGTGTTTACTGGAAGGGTTTATCTGCAAACAAAGCTATGCACTTTGAACTTAGCTTTACATCAGTTAAAATGCATGAGGCCCTTGTCTGGATGCTCTCGGAATTCATGAGGTATGAAATGGGAGTCCAAGTTCACTCTCTTCAGCCTCCACATTGAAGACTTTCTGCTTCTCCTTGCTGGCACATAATCCTTAACAAAAAGAGAAAGCAATTTTGGGGAATAATGTATCCCTTCTAGGCAGATTTCTGGGTGCAAAAAGTGCCATTTACCTAAACTGGGCAAAAATCTCACCTTTGCTCAAACTTGCTCCCACTGCCAGATGAAGCAGGGTTCAATCTCAGAGACGGTCTTTTGCAGTCGAAGTTGATGGGCAGAATTAAAATGACACCTCAAAGTCACCTTAAAGTAACAGGAGACGTCTCCCTGCTTAAAGCAGAGCTTTTATGGTTGAGTGGAGTCACTTTCTACCTAGTTTCTGCATTGCACTGCTTGCAAGCAGGAAACACCCTCCCATGTGTGCATCAAACCATGGTGATGTGTCTTCACATGAGCATCCCCTAAACATGGGCAACTCCAAGCCATCGCAGATGGAATGTTTCCAAAAGACAAGTTATTCCTTCTGTACTGTCCCCAAGAAGTCAGCTTCAGGCAAGGCTGGAAGGAGATAGGTGCTTCGTCCATTCCTGCTGAGATTTCCAAGGCCACATCACTGAACCGGGGATTACTGCAGCCTGAAGTAGGGGTGAAGCGTTATCAGCCTTGGTACAGGGCTGTCTTAGGCCAGAACAGCACCCATATTAGAGGAAAAAAGGCCAAGACCTTGCTGGTACCTATGTAGGGGACAGAAAAGAGCCTAAAGCTTGTCCACTGTCTCTAGAACAATGACTTATCTTAGAATGCAAGGCCTAAAATCAGGTTAAAAAGCCCCATGGATTCAGGGACAGCTGAACATTGGCTCTATGCAGCTAAGAACCTGCTATTGATTTCTATGGAAAGCAGCTTCAATCCCACCACCTGCTCTGCCTCAAGGCTGCTTTGATAACCACAGTGATGTATGTTCATTTTGGCTTCATACCTAAAGCACGGGTTGGGATTTACAAGCAGCATGCTCTTGGCTAGAGAACACAATCCCAGGTACAGCCAACATGCCAGGGCACCATCCATGGCCATCTCCGCTGACTCACCTAGACAATACCTCCTTTCTCAGCATCCTTCCCACCAACATCCCAAGTTTTCTTCCCTCTGGGATCAACTTTTCCACATCTCAGTGCCACTTGTGTCCATGAATGCAGCACATCCTGGTGCCAGCGATAGGGCACCTCTGCAAGGAGAAGCAGAGGAGGCAGCAATGCTATCCAGGAGCTGAGGGATGCTCTGAGCTGATGCCCATAGGCACCCTGCAGAACTCTACTATCAAAGGGCCAGGGTCAGGCCAGAATTAGACATGCTCTTGCTGGGAAAAAGAGAGCCTAAATATCAAACCAATAGAGATGGACCTGTTTTTTAACTCCTTTTTAAGTTAAAACCTGAAGTGACACATAGAAGAAGTGAAATCCCAGGCTCAGCTGACGCATGAGGATGGGTTTATATTTAGAAGAACAACTTATGTGCTAGATCAACAGGAAAGAAAGAGAAACTTTCTTGGCAATGTCCAGAAGGAGGAAAGAAAACCAAAAGTAAGGCAGCCACGGCCACCCCTTATTGCTAAGGGCAACGTCCACCAGCATTTTAGCCTCCCAGGGCTCCGCTTTTACACTGAATTCAGGACAACTACCAACATGTTAGCACTTCAGCACGAAACAAATACACTGAGGCAATAAAGAGAAGCCATTCCCAAGTTTTGCAGACCGAATTTTCCAGAGAGAGAAAACAAATGAGAGGAATTCAAACAGAATTCCTCTAAATCTGCTGTTTCTTCTGCTACATTCGTCATTTGGGAACTTTTAATTCCAGAGACCAGCTCAGCCGGATATCCCATCGCTTGCTGGGCCTCATCCCAAATTTCTCTAACATTACTCACATTTTTCTGTACAGGAAGAAGGATGAGGGGATTACACTCCAAAGGGAGGAAGAAATGTTTGCAGCACTACGTAGGGATTGCAAGGGTTAGGCTCAGACCTCTGGGCCCCAACGATTCCCACATATCCCACCCACAGAAGGGGAAGGAAATCAGCCTGATGCTCAGCCTCTTCTGCCTTTGCACTGCTTGGGATGAGCTGGGATTCCCTCAGCACCCAGCAACGGATGCTCAGCTCAAAGGAACACGCTCTGCACACAAACATCCATCCCAGCAGGACCAGCAGCCAGCTTCCCCAGAGGCAGCTACCCTCTGCCCTGCTTTCACAATCGCAATTGCCTCAAAGCAGCCTTAAGCCACAAAGCCCGTTCCCAAAGCAAAACATCTCCCCTTTCCCCTCTGATACAGCACTGGCATCACCACTTCCTGGTCACAATCCCTTCAAAATTAGGCCAAACTGCAAGTATTTTTACTCCTTTTATCCTGCCTGACCACAGGGCAATCTGGCCACAGGGATTTATTCCCACACATCCCCAAACACACTTCTGCAGGGATTTTAGAGCCTATTTTTTGAGGCAAGGCTGCTGCACGAACCCAGGCAACACCAATGCTCCGTGCCTCAGTTTACCCCCAGCATTATCAGCTAGGACACAAACCCTTCAGGGCATGCATCCCTTCCCATTACCTAAAGGATGCACCTCTGCCTGCCTGTGCCAGGGTTTCCCATGGGATTGGGATGGAAAGGTCACCCCTGCTGCAGGGCCCTGCATTCCTCTGCTCAAACCGCATGCTAGGCTAAAGGGTTTTTCGCTTACTGTTTCCATGCCTGGTCATGTTCTGCATCCTGGATCTGGAGAATATTTTAATAGCTCCTATTAATAGGAAGAGCAGGAGCTGGAGAAGCACCAAGTGCTCTGGTGGAGCTGCAGGGCAAGGTGCTAGAAGCCACAGAATCCCAGATTGGTTTGTGATGGAAGGAACCTTAAAGCTCATCCAGATCCAAGGTGGCAGGGACACCTTCCACTAGAGCAGGTTGCTCCAAGCCCCATCCAACCTGGCCTTGAACACTGCCGGGGATGGGGCATCAGTGGTGGAGACAGGAGGGGAGTACTGCTGCTCACACTCTGGGGGTGCAGCCCAGCACATTGGGCTCAACACACACACTGAAGCTGGGGCATGGGGAGCTCTCATCACCCACTTTCTGCAGGCCCAAGAGCAAGGATGCTCTGGGGACCACAGCACATTCACTGGGGACCTGAAGAAGTCAGCGTGTGCCCCCCATTGCCAGGCTGTGCCCTGCTTTCACATAGTGTCAGCAGGCACTGCAGGAGGCCAGACGGACCATCTGGTAATGGAGTTAATTAAAGCAGGTTCTCAGCAGCAATTAACTTCCAGGCACACCACTCCAAAGCAGCTCCAGCCCTCTCCAGGGAGGCCCAAGCCACACCTCAGGAGAGAATGGGGAAAAATCACTTGGAAGCACTCACTGATGGCACTGAGCAGCATTTGCCGACTCCAAGCAGCTTCGCAGTGAGAACCAACCGAACTAAACCTGAAAGCCCCAGACCACCTTCTGGTTTTCACCTCCAGGATGAGCAGGGCTCCATGTGGGCTTAGGCAAGGCTGTAGATGATGGATGCATGGGAAGGAGACCCACTAGCTGATTGTCCCAATCTCAGAGCATCTTTCCCCTGGTCTGGAGCAAAGCAGAGAGGATAAGCCTCGGGAAGCAGCAGCATTGCCTGTGACTCTTAGGATGATAACCTGGTCAAGGCCACAGACAGCAGCATGAGCCATCAGTTCTGCTGACGGGGTAATCACCATCTCCCAGGGACAGTAAATACTTTGTCCATGGCCCATGCCCAGAGATAACCAAACAGAATGCTTGTGGAGGCCAAAAGAAAGACTTGCATTGTGGCTGCTGCTGTTTGGCTCCCCAGCAAGGAGGAGCTGGAGAGGACACGCAGCCTGGGAAGCTGGAATTACAACAACAAATCAACAAGGAAACACCCCAGAACCAACGCAGCCTGCTGTTGGGGACCCTGTGCTTCACCCCCTTTCCCCCAAACAACCTCCTTGTCTTCCTCTATCTGAGCAAACATGGCATGAAAGCCTATGTGTGTACCACTTGTACAACAGATGTGCAGCGACCAGCATCCATAGGTAAGGAGCTCAGGAAGACAAGCCAAAAGATGCACTCACCCCACCTCCTCTCTTTTTGTGGGATGCATCCCCTCATCTTCTCCTCTCTTTTTGTGGGATACACTCCCCCCAACTCCTCCTCCTTTTATACAGGGATGCAGTCCTCCTCCCTCCTTTTTTGTGGGATACCCCACATAACACACCTCCTTTGCCTTTCTGGCAGGATGCAGCCACCCATCTCCTCTTGTTTTTCCTACCTCCAAACCCTATGAGTTGCATGCACTGGTTGCTCCCAGGCCATGTGCATTGGGACTATTCCCTGTGCTTCCTTACAGGCTTTTAACAGCTCAACCTGCACCCAAAGTCACTGCCACATGCACCGAAAGGAAAACGATGTTAACAATGCATTTTGTGGGTAAGGAGGTAAAGAGGGGTTTGAAAGTGGAGGTACAGTGCTTAGGGGGGAGAGAGAAGAGCAATTCCCAAGGCTGGGAAACACTTCTTATGCTGACAGAGAGCAACCCCACCCCAGCCCAGCTAATCTGATGGCAGGTTCACAATGCTGCAGCCAGGATGCAAGGGGCTGGTGAGGGAGGCTGGCGAAGGGGGGCGGGGGGGAAGAAAGCAAGGAAATGCCATAGAGGTGAGAGGTTTTTTCTGGCTGGGGAAGGGTTGTTTTGTTCCTTGCCTTCAGCTTGCTGCCATTGTCCGGAAGCTGCAGCACTTACAAGCAAAGGAGAAGTTTCTCTTTGTTTAATTCTAACTGGGGAACACAGCATCCCGCCCCGGCTGCACTGGGAATGGATGCGAATGGAGCCCGTGGCAAAGCAGTGGCGAATAACACAGGAGTTAAAGCTTTAACGTCTCCCACAGTGACAAGACCTGAGCTCAAGCAGTGTTTTTACCCCCAGAGGCACTCAAACCTGGGAGGTTTTGGTCTCAAGCCCCCGTGCAACTGCCACATTGGTTATTCAAATCATAGAATGGTTTGGGTTGGAAAGGACCTTAAGATCACCTAGTTCCACCCCCCTCTGCCTCTACTCTTTACCTGGTGTAGGTGTCTTCTAAATGGATAACTCAAGCATCTCCTACCAATGGATACTCCAAGCATCTCCCAAGCAAACCAATGGATGCTCCCACCAGCCCTGGCCTAAGCCACATCTGTACCAACAGCAAGCTGCAGCCAAGAAGTCCAACCAAACCCTTCCATGGACTTACTCCAAATTCATCCCCCTCTAAACTCAAAGAAAGATGTCTTGTACTCCCTGGTGTTACGCCATCAGCCCTGAGCAGGATGTGCTGTGGACCACCATCAAGAAGAACCCCCACAACTGGTAGTGAACCCTGCAAAGCCCTCACTGAGCTAATGGAAACCCATCTCCTGCCTTGCACTATTGTTCAACTCCAAAGAAGCCTTTTCTGTTCCCAAGCAAATGGCTGGTGTTATTCAAACAAGGCCACACACCATGCAAACACCTTCCCACTAAAAGACAACCTAAAGCAGGCATGAAGGGAGAAGGGCAGCTCCTGGATTTCCCCTTGGAGAACAAGTCAGGGAGAGGGAAGCGATCGCTTTGCACAAGGCTTGTTTGCAGCACAGGATGAACAACCCAGCCTCACAGCTACATACCACAGCACGTTCCTTTGCTGTGTCGAAAGGGTGTTTGCTAGAGTTAGAAAACATCTGGTTTTGCTTTGTGGCAGTCATCTCCCCTCTTGAAAAGGAAGGGATGCTCCCCAGGGCAACCCTCCCAAGGGGCAAGAGAGGGGGCAGAGGAAGCAACTCTGTTGCAGGGCCTGCAGAAAACTGTGAGAAGGAAAGGCTTTCACATCATTATCATCATTATTATCATCATTATCATCATTATTATTATTGAAGCTTCCCCCATCATTTAAGCAGACACGCATCACCATCCCTCCAATCTGTGCACATGCTTTCCGATGATGAAGAAACACTGGAGAGCTTAAAGCAAATAAATGGCTGAGGCACCTCCTGCCTTTGTATGTTAATACACACAGGTCTGAGGGCACAAAGTCGCTCTCACATCCATCACCCGCACATGCAGATGGTGTGTGTCAGCCAGTGCAAAGGAGATGGGATGCGACACACAGCACCTTCCTGCTGATGGGTCTGAAGCAACATCTCATCCAGGCGGAGCTGGAGCACCTATTCACATAAGAGCAGTCACGAACATTTAGCCTTAGGACTTGCAATTTGTTTCCTTCTATCAGTAATGAGCGTTACGCTCCCCGCAGCCCGTTGATAGAGCGGCTGGGAATGACAACCTGTAGGCACCGAAAATAAACCCTTGCACGGCTCCAAATGCAATCAGCAGCTTAAAAATAGAACTATTGCATAGGGGAAGGGGGGCACAGGCCAGGGGGTTGCTAACAGCGGAGCAGTAGACTGGCCAGCCCACAGATAGTGCTAGGCTTCCACCAGAAAACTGGATTAAAGACGGGAGATGCTGCTTGCGGGGCACCAGTTTGCTCCAAAAGACATGCAACACACCCACAATGCCAACTTTGCTAGTAAAGGGGAAAAACATGAATCCAAGGACAGGATGAAGGAGCTGGAAGTTTTACAGTCAGCTCTTTGACCCATTACAAACAAACTTCACCTTGGAAGCACCAAGATGCACATGGGTACGCGGCTGTGGCTGGAGCTGCAAACTGCCCGAGCAGCAAAGGGATTTCATGTTCTCCTTCACTTACCCCTTGTGTGAGCCATCAGAGCACCTCATGAGAATCCCAGACTGGTTTGTGTTGGAAGGGACCTTAAAACTCATCCAGTTCCAAGCCCAGCTCTCTCAGCCTGTCTCCAGAGCAGAGCTGCTCCCACCCTCACAGCATCACCATGGCCCTCGCCATACTCCCATGCTTTTCTTTACAAGCAAAATGGAGCAGCTATCCACTGAAATCACTTGTTTCCAAGGATCACCAGGTGAAATGAAGGACCCCAGCCTGCAATGAGGGCTGTGGGAAGGAACGGGTGCCACAGGCATCCCGAAAAGCTACCCCTCACTGTGGTCTGTGGATGGTTGCAGCGTTGCTGGAACCAGGACATCGCTTGAGCATTAAACCATAACCAGATGTGACCATCTGACCTGCTGGGAGCAAGTCTCTCTACCTCATTTAGAAAGCCAAGGCTCTGTGCTAGAAGGGAAGAGGCTTGTCAGGACATGCATATTGGAGGACCTGCTCCCACCAGCCCAAGTTACAGGTCCTGCAAGTGCTTTGCCCTTTAATGTTTTTACGGAAACAAACATTATTTATAGCCACAAAGCAAGCTCAGGCTGCTTAATAAACACCACAGCTTCATAACAGAGAAGCAAGGGTGTTCTTGCACCAAAACCACCTTTCAGGGGCTTTAAGGGGAGAAAGCAGACCCATCACCTCCATGAGGAGCATCTCTCCATGGGGTTTGCTTCCAAGTCACGTCTTTGGCCAGCACTGAGAGGTCCACGTGCTCCCTGCCCCAGCCAAGGCTGGCACAGTGCTTGTGACAATGCCCTCACACAATGACAGCCCTGTGCCCAGTGCTGGCTCCTCACCAGGGTAAATGCAGGGCTTGTTCCCTGCTCACAAACACAGGGCCAAGGAGCTCTGAAGGAGCTCAGGTCCTATGTGAAATGACGAGGGACTTCTTTTGTGCTTTTTAAGGTGAAGTCTCACTTTAGCGAGCAGCCTGGACAGATCTGTGCTGGTGCAGACAGTGGAATGCCTGCCACATCACAATGGGGCATCACCCAGAAGGCAGGGTACTCCAGGTACCAAACAGCATGGCACTAGACCTGGGATATTATGGAGAGAGATATGGAGCTAGGCTGAGAGAGCTGGAATTGTTCACATCTCCAGGGACGGCAGTGTTCAAGGCCAGGTTGGATAGGGCTTGAAGCAAGGTGCTCTAGAGGAAGGTGTCCCTGCCTGTGGCAGGGGTTGGAACTGGATAAGCTTTAAGGCCCCTTTAATCCAAAGCAGTCTGGGATTCCCACAAGGGGCAAGCTCCCAATTCAGCATCCACAGCAACACATGCTACTGAAGCCACCTATGAAACCTGACATTTGTCTCCCATCAGGAGGTCCCAATCAAGCAATTTAAGAGCAACTGCATATACTGCAATACATATATTCTAGTTAACAAGCCCCAGCAGGTTGATCCCCCTCTTTCAGACCTGGCTTATCCACTGGTCCCTGGGGAAGCCAACATTTGGCTACAAAACCCCTCTGAGAGTTGCCATACACAGCCAAGGCGCAAGAGATACTCAGCTCTCTGCTTGGGGAAGCCCAACACCACCATGGATATCCCTCTGTGATGCTGCTGGCTGCCAGAACACCCTTGGTCCAGCAACATCCCAACCAGCCCTGCCAACACAAAGTATAGCCTTTGTAGGAACAGCAAACCTGCTGGAAACCCATCCTACCTCCTTCCCCTCCCCAAGGAGCAGGCTGCAAAGCTCAGGTGTTTTCAGAATGAATCCTGGAAAAGAGAGGAAAAGCAGGAGCCAAACCTGAGGCTGAGGCACTCCAAAGTGAGGTAGGTGAGGTTATTTGCATGTGTTTCTGCTCCAGCCACCAAAGCAGGAGGCGATGCAACTTTCAGACCTCTTGAGAGCAAGGAGACGAAGGAGGATGCAAATCAGCCTTCACATCCTGACCTCTCCAGCTGCAAGCTCAGCCAAGCTTCTGCGACCAAAAGCTCCTTGCTGGATTTCAATGCCTTCCTCAGTGTCTAAACCACCTCCTCATCACAGACACAAGCTCTCCCGAACAAACCCCACCAGGCTGGCATAAATATTTGGCTTCGCAAATAGTTTTCTCCTCATTCAAATGAAAACATAATTAGGATGTCAAGCACAGAGGCAAGCGAGGGCTGCAATCGCTCCCCGCGGCACCACTGCTCAGCCTTCACTTGATTAAAAGGAACAACACGGCTATTTTTGACAGCACAGTCTCTTCCACCACCCGAGTAGAGTTCTTTTGGAAGTGTATACGGAAAGCTGGCATCTGTGCCAGCAAAATCCCCACCCTGGAGGACACGTGCTCAGCAAAGGCTGGGGATCCATGCGATGGGGCAACTGCATCCACTTGGTTAAAGGGGGTTAAAGCTTGCTGTAGGGAGAGCACAGGGATCCAGGATAAATGTCTAACCAGTGGAAAGGGGGAGGGAAGAGAGGGGCAGAGAATGGAGAAAGAGAGGGGGGCAAAGAGATAAAAGATGCTACCAGAGATGTTGTACAAGGGCACCTGTGCAGAGTCTGGTAATGATGCTGCCCATATGGGAAGAAAAGCCACAACGGGAGACATCCCAGGACAACGTTATTCCCAGTATCAGGTATTGGGTTGGTTGGTTTTAAGCAAATCTAGGCATCCTGCTGCTGCAGTTAGGGACTAGGAAATAAAGGATGAGTCCTTCTTCCAGAGCGGAGGGGGAAGTTTCACTATCCAGACACACACGTCAACATAACACACGTCCCCTTCCAACTTCTTCTCAAACACCTGCTCTGTTCATTAACAGCCATAACTTAATCATTACAAATCTCAGGTAGCTTTAGTCAGGAGGGACAGATTGGGGGGGCAGTGATGGGCATTACACATGCTTCCTCAGCATCTCCCTGCCAGAGCACAGATGCTGCACTAGGCATTTGCATGCAAGTACAAGGGGCAATAGGTCTAAATTTAAACAGGGGAGATGCAGGTTGGGTAAAAGGAAGTTCTTCCCTGTGAGGGTGCTGAGGCACTGGCACTAGTTGCTCAGAGAAGCTGTAGCTGCCCCATTCCTGGCAGTGTTCAAGGCCAGATTGTGAGCTTTACCTAGGGCAGTGGCACAGAACTACATCACAGTCACCACCATCCCCCTTTGTACTGAAGTTAGTTTGAGTGTAAGTACTGAGGAGTTTACTCCTGAACAGCTTTATAACCAGGGACCCCCCCAAACACCAAATGGGTACCCAAGTACCAGAGCCCAAAGCTCCAACATCCCCCCACCGACTCACACCTCCCCATAAGAGTCTTTCTGTCCGAGTCGCTGAACACGGTCCTGCAAGCAGCGCTCCTTGCAACAGCCATAAGCCAAGCCTTGGACAGCATCCCTCCCTTGCAAAACAATACAAACACATCAGGAAGCCAGCAAAAAGGTCAACGACCCCACAGCATCGGCCAGGCTCTGCTGGCAAAGAGATGCCACGCACGGCCAGCGCAACGCTGTTAAAAAAGCCTCAAGCTCCCAAGGAACGTCCCAGATGCGATAAGAAAGTAAAGCCAGCCCAGTCTCTGCTGCAAGACATCCCCACGAGTTTCCAGGCTGGACACAGCAGGAAACGCCTGCGCTTTGTCCCCAGAGTACACCCGGTCACGTCCACCCAGGGCTCCCCACCGGCGGCAGGGATGCCAACCCCGGGACCTGGCCCCCATTCTCTTCACCCCCTCCTGGCAAACACCAGCGGGACGACAAGTGGGGTGCTGGGGCCGCGGGCGGGACCCCCCGAAAGCAGCGGAGCAGAAGTTAGTTGCTGCGATGATTCCCTGGCTCCAGCCCGGCTCCCGCTCGCAGGCGTGTGCGCGCTTTCCCACGCACCGCAACACACGCTTACAAGGCGCTGCACACGCAGCGCTCACACACGCACAAGCGCTGCGGGGCCACGGCGTTGCACTCCCGCAGCACCGGATGCCGGCCCCGGGAGGACCGCGGTGGCGGGGTGAGGGACGCGGCTCCCGCCGCTCCAGCCGCTCCCGCCGCCACCGACACAAGCTCTCCCCCTGCGCGGCGGGGCGGCAGCGGAACCGCAGGTACCAGCGATGCATCCCCCCGGCAGCTCCCGCACCCCGGCAGCGCGGGGCTTACCTGGCACCGGAGAACCAAGACCCGGGACACGACTCCCCTCCGCTCCCGGCTCAGCACCTCCCCACCGTACCCCGCCCCGCCCCGCGTCAGCGGTGACGTCAGGGGGAAGGAGGCGTGGCCTCGCTCAAAGGGGCGGGAGGGCGCGCGCAGTTGGCGCGGGGTTTCTGCGGGGGGATGTTGAAGAGTTACTTGTGCTAAGGGTTCGGCCCTCGTGTGGCACAAGAGGCACTGTGCTGAGGGACGGAAAGGGAACACACACACAACCACCACTGATCCTACAGTGGAGTAATGGGAACGACTGCGAGAGGGACGGTACACGGAGGAAAATCATGGAATGGTTTGTGTTGGAAGGGACCTTAAAGCTCATCCAGTTCCAATCCCCTGCCACAGGCAGGGACACCTTTTACTAGAGCAGGTTGCTCCAAGCCCCATCCAACCTGGCCTTGAACACTGCCAGGGATGGGGCAGCCACAGCTTCTCTGGCAGGTTAAAGCCATTCCCCTTGTCCCTCCATCCCTTGTCCAAAGCCCCTCTTTCATATATTAAGGGAAGAGTTTGTCCACATCCTAAACAGCCCATCATTAACCCACTTCCCCTGGCAGCAGGCAGGCAAAGCCATGAGGACATTTATTCAGCATAATATAAACGCTGTACTGAAACTGTTTTGCCACCTTTGTAGGAAGCCACCATGAACTCAGCACTGCAGGAGTTGTTTGCAGGACGGGGCATTTTGGTCTCCACATCCCTTTGGATCAGCCAAGTGGCCATCCCCATGTCCCTACAGCTCGGCACGTAATGAGCACAGCAGCAGGGTTAACAGGGATGTGTTGAAACCAGCAAACCCCTTGGAGAATATGAGTAATTCCTAAAATGCTAACCCCAAATCCTTATCCTCAATAAGGCAGCAAGTTGCACAACCCGGTGCCTTCAGTTAACCACACAGCTCATGAAGGCGGCTTCAAAGCTGGCTGACCCCGCAGCAGCCAAAGCCAATATAAAAGGCTTTGCGCTCATTAAAACCCCCAAAACTAATTAGGAATCCAACCAGGTCACCACCTGGCATCCCACCCCTGTGCTGGCTGTGGCTGCGCTGCCTGGCCATGCCTGCAGGGATGCCAGGAGCAGCAAACACAACAGTGTGGGGATGGACGCAATGTGCACAGACACCATCGGAGTGTTGGAACACCCCTGGGAGAAGCAACTGAGCACCAAGCACTGGGTCTTGTGCGCAGCAGGGTCTGGGCTACGCAAGACGCTGCTCTTCCCTCCCCTCCCTCCTTGTTTTTTCCTGGATCTAATCGGGATACGGTGATTAAATTTCCTCTTCCTGGTGTTGGCTCCTCCTGCGCCCAAACTTCCAGTGCTGCAGACGGAGACAGGGTGTTCACTATGGCTGCAGTGGTGTGGCCACAAGTCCTCATGCAGCCAAGCTTGCCTATGAGCTGGGGCTTCCCGACCACATCCAGCCTAGCTTCATATAGGTTAACACAAACTAAATGAGCCCTGCAACCACTTCAGAGCACCCTTGGGAGCTCATTCCTGTTGGCATTGTTTTGGGAGATTTGGGGTTTATCAAAGGAAAGCTCCCTACAGTGGATAACCTGGTTCTGTCATTGCCACGGGGCATTTCCATTTTGCTTTGCAGGTGGAAACGGTTCAGATGGCACCCACGGATGCTGGGGTGCTCCCATCTGCACCTTGGCACCAAGCCTGGGGCACCCTGACCAGGTTGCTCCTATCCCTCTGCTTCTACACATGTGTGCAAAACTCTGGTTAACGACATTATTGGAGCTGCTGATTGATTTCTCTCGTGCATCCTTTGTCTGATTTCATATCTTTCTGATACTGTAAAGTTGAAAATCATAGACTCACAGAAACCCAGACTGGTTTGTGTTGGAAGGGACCTTAAAGCTCATCCAGTTCCAACTGCAATGCCCAGAGGCAGCTCAGATGAATAAGGGGCTGAAGGGTGGGTGTTGTCCATGGCAGGGAGCAAAATCTATGGGTACAGAAGTTTCTCTCCCAGCATCCTTGAAGCTGATGCCCCAGGGCTCCTGCCTCCCTGTCTGCTGCTCCATGTCTCCTCTGCTCCCACTGTGATGGCAGAGAGCCAGGACAGAGCCAGGCATGTGGGCACAGTGGCAGAGCTGTCCCACCTCTGGATGTGTGCCACTCCTGCTTCCCCTGCCAGGAAACGATACTGGTGAGCAATTAGACCCGGACAGGATGCCCTTAACAAGCTCAGGCTTTTATAACAGGGCTGGAAATTCATCTTGCAGGAATTCCGTGTTAAAGTTCAGTTCAAGACTTTCCCTCTTCACCTATGGTGTTTCTCAATCACTTACACAAAAGTGAATGGTAATCGTTTCCGTTTGCCTAAATAGTGCTTAGGAGAAGAGCTGGTCCAGGATGATAGACCCGTGACTCAGATGAGTGTATGTGGCTCTTTTGGAAAGAGCTCATCTTTGCTCTGATGTTGCCTTTGAAATGGCAGATAAAAGCAGCATTTCTCCTATGAAGCCAGGCTGAGAGAGCTGGGCTGGTTCAGCCTGAAGAAGAGAAGGCTCCTGAAGGGGAGACCTTAGAGCAGCTCCAGTGCCTAAAGGGGCTGCAGGAAACCTGGAGAGGGGCTTTGGACAAGGGCCTGTAGGGACAGGACAAGGAGAATGGCTTTAACCTGCCAGAGGGGAGACTGAGATGAGCTCTTAGGCAGAAGCTGTTCCCTGTGAGGGTGCTGAGGCTCTGGCACAGGGTGCCCAGAGAAGCTGTGGCTGCCCCATCCCTGGCAGTATTCAAGGCCAGGTTGGACACAGGGGCTTGGAGCAAGCTGCTCTAGTGGAAGGTGTCCCTGCCCGTGGCAGGGGGTTGGAACTGGATGAGCTTTAAGGCCCCTTCTAACAAGGACGCTCGTGCAGGGGTAGTGGCAGCTCAACCACTAACGCTGAGCTCCTGAAACCTTGGTCAGAGCCATTGCTAATGGGAGCAATCCAATTCCAAACTGGGATCTAATAAAAGCCTGTCCCAAGGTGGAAGTGCCTGAGGTACTGCTGCAGCCTGGGTTTGTTGCAGCCTCGTGCTATGCGCTGGAGGGAGTGCTTTTTCCATGATCCTCCAATGTTGGTAGGAGTCCAGCAAATCCCTTGGCCTGTATCATGCTATGGATTGCATTCCGGAGCTTGGGAAGAGAGTGCTTGACTGCCAAGCTACGTTTAATAATGCTTCATTAGGACAGTGAGCCCAGCAAAATCCCTGGGGTGAGCTCTTTGCAGGCCAATCTTCCCTTGCTGTGATTTAATTACAGCTGTGATGGTTAATGACGAGGGATAGGGATAGGGATAGATACAGGGATAGCTGGCAGATTTTAATGTCCCTCTTAGTTTGTGCCGTGCCAAGACAGATCTTCTCCTATGGAATAGCCCTATGGAACTGCTGCCTTCCCTGGAAGCAGCAGATCTATTTACTTGATTTCCTTGGCAAGGAGCAAGGCAGGCTCCTGAGCATCGCTGACACAGGTGGCACTTAAAGGTGTTTGAACCCTGCTTGGTCAGGGTACTCAGATGTTACGGCTGGGATAAAGTAAAGGAATGATGCAGGCAAGGTTTGTTTTGGATGCGTAACTTTCTCGCTGCAAAACCAATTACTCACAAAAAGGTTCTAATAAGGAAGTCTCGGAGCATTGGGACTGGCAAACGAAGCCTCATCTTCCTTCTGCCAGGCTCCCCCAATGGCTTTTTCTGCTTCATTTTCTGAATTGGCTGACACTGGGCTGCAATGATAGCCAGGCAGATCAACTCCTCCAACACCCAGCTCCGCTTCAAACATGCATTTACCCAAGTGGGTTTTGTAGCTGGAGCCTGGAGGACTTTATTTCCATTCCTTCCTCGGCCACATGCTGTGAACAGTACACAAGATCTTCATCCACTGCAATAGCTGAAGGCAAAAGCAGTGATTTCCTATAGTACATTCGCAATCGTGGCCTTTGCTTTTGCTTTGCTTTAAGACACATAGCACAGCAACCCCAGGCACACTGGTGAGGTAACCATTGCCCTGCAGCAGGTGAGCACCCCATCTCTTCATGAATGTGGGGCTGTGTTGGTGGCAAAGGGGAAGTAAAGTTGTGGGATGAGGGGGCTGCAAGTCACCCGTGACCACTGTGCAAACCGCTCAGCTCTTGTGTAAGCAAGGTGTTTGTAAGGTGATGGTAAACACCCAGCCAGGTAACAATTGCTTCCTACTATAACAGGGATTACCTTTTTGAAGCCTGAGGAGGAAGTGTGCAAAGCAAATGACAAGGCTTCTGGAGTGGCTTTACATTTCTCTGCCTGCCTGGAATGAATGAACAAAGGGAAGCAAAGAGGCGGAGATGAGAGATAAGAGAGGCCCCAGGGACCAGCACTGCACCTTCTGCAGTTCTTGGGTGAAAACCTACAGTATCCTTCCCCCCTGCTCCCATCGCATCCCTCATCCTTGCCATCGTGCATCAGATGGTGCTGCTCGCTCTGCCCTGTGGGGAGGGATGCGTGGTGGAGTTTGCTGCAGGGAGCTTTGCACCACATACATCCTCAGCCTCCCTCCTCCTGGAAAATGACTCCGTGTGGCAAAATACTTCACTGGAACTCAAATCCTTTCTTTTAACCCAAATCCTTTCTTTTAACCAACCAGTTTCCAGTAAGCAGCACTCTTCCCTTTAACTAGAAGCCAAGCAACCCCCTGTCCATACCTCCCACCCTGGCTGATGGCACGGTGAGACCTGCGAGCCAGGAGTTAATGCTGTGGTTTCCCATAGAGAGTTTCTTCTCCTCCCTGAGTCCGAGTGCACGAAATAAAACAGCTTTTGTTCACAGGGGAGATTCTCCTGGCAACAGGATGACGGAAGCTGCAAAAAATGCCAAGGCTCAATGACAGCTCTATCTAAACCCAACCACCGAGATGAGCCTGGTTTATCATCCCTAGTGAAGAAAGCATCAAGCTTATGGGAAGGGAGATTGCAGACTTGTAATCCCCTGTCTTCCTTAATGCTGGCTACTCTCTATTACATCAAGAGTCATCCCTGCTGATAGCCTCATCCAAGCCCTTCCTCCCCAGGAGCTCCTGGGCAACCCCACCATCCCTTTCCCCCGTCATCCCCCTCTTGGCGTCTTTGATGCCTGCACAGGTCTCTCACCCCAACCACCCAAACCTTCCTCTGAGACAAAACTGGGGATATTTGTGGCCAGGAAAGGGTAGGCAATGGGATGATGCTGATGTGCAATGGGCCAGCTTGGAGCTCCCGTGTTAGCCTCCAGCATCCTGGCTGGATTTGACATCCAGAACCATGTGCAAACCCTGTTCTACTTGCACAAGGTATCCTCTATTCCCTTGCTTGGAGCAGCCCCAAAGAACAATGATAGTGTGGCTGGGACAGATGGCGTTTTGCAATGGTCACTGCTACCAGGGACATGGGTCCTAGGGGTTATTACACCCTGACATGGGCAAAGAGCAGCATGAGCCAGTCATATTGGTATATAATGATGTTAAATGTCATGCTGCCAGGTATCCCTGTGCAGAGCCCTCCACACATTGCACCATTTGTGGCTCTCTTAACAAAGGGAGTCTTGTAAGATACCCCTGTCTGGCTGAGATTGAAGCCATCACAGATAACTGCTTGGCTGTTTCTTTCTTGGACCACAATACCTCCTCTTGCGTGGTAAAACACACTTCCTTTCTGTGCCGCCAGATTTGCTTTTCAATGCTTCATTATGTCCCAAGGTCACGGTGTATTGAGCAGTTTGCTCAGCTGCCCTGCAAAGAAACAAAGTCACAAGAAATGGGTTTGTTTAATAAATGCATGTGCTGAGCCCGAATCCCTTTGTTCTAAGCATGTAAAGGAGGACAGAAAGTGCTCGGGTCCACGTTCATTTTGCACTCCTTCCTTTATAAGTCCATTATTATTTCTACAGTGAAGAAATACCCAGTTCTTTTCCAGCTGGCAAGCACTGGGCTCTCATTTAGTTGTCAGTGCTATGGGATTATTTGCATGGGCATTAAGAAATGGTGCCCTTCACAGTCATAACGGTGGCAATCAGCCCAAAAGCTCAGCTTCCCCCCCTTAGTATCCACCAAAGGGTTCACCACAGGTGTGAACAGCATTATTCCCATTTCGAAAGCAGAAAAAATGGTTCTGAGGGATATTAAAGCAGATGAAGGTGGCATTGATTGAGCTGGTTATCATAGAATCCCAGCCTGGTTTGGGTTGGAAGGGACCTTAAAGCTCATCCATTTCTAACCCCCTTCGACACTTTCCACTAGAGCAGGTTGCTCCAAGCCTCATCCAACCTGGCCTTGAACACACAGGGATGGAGCATCTGGGCATCTATCCTGGTAGGCATTGGGTGGAAAAGCCTTGGGGCTCATGTGGTCCATTTGTGCTGTGGTCTGTGCTGGAGCCAGGAAAATTGGGAAGTGGGAGAAGCAGAGCTTTGAGGTAAAATGTTGGTTTCTTTGCAGTGCTTTCAAGTTCTGTGGCTCCAATCCACCACATGGGAAGGAGCAGGGATGCGATGTGAATTTCCCTGCACAGTGCTTCTGAAATGGGTCCTGTTATCTTTGCCTTTGACAACATTCAGACCCATTGTGGGTGATGCTGGGTCTGCTCAAAACGCATCCGTCAGAGCAGCTTCCTCTGGGATGCAGAGTTCCACTATCTGCAATCTTCCAAAAGGGAAGTTTATGCAATTCCTCCCCCATTACAACTCCCTTGACTCTCACGACTCATTTCCACACAACTCCTACGAGCTTCCACCACCCCTCTGTCCTGATGCTTGCAGATGAGGTCCAATCCACCACGCTCACTGGCAGGCTACTCTAGGGCTAACTGCAATCAAATCTGACACAAGTATTGGCGAGTCCAAGGATAAATATGTCCTGACAAAACTTTATATCCAATAACATCACTGCTGAGAAGAAATAACCTGTAAATGTGTCAGTGAGGGAAGAATTGCATGAGGTGCTCATACTTTATTAAACAGCAGAAACCCACCTCAAGAAAAACACAGAAGTCCCTGATGTGAGAAAAACATTCAGCAGAGCTGGCTGCTGAAGAAGCCAAGCTTTGATTGCTCCTCTGTGCTCATCCAGCCAGCAAATGTGCAGTGCTCACCTTTCTGGTGCAATAGAAATGTGTTGTCCCATCACTGGCACTTCCCCCTTTTAATAGGAATACATCCTTAGTGCTTGCAGTGGGAAATACCTGGAGCTGGCAGCTCCGCGATG
Source organism: Ara ararauna (assembly GCA_028858755.1). Taxonomy (NCBI): domain Eukaryota; kingdom Metazoa; phylum Chordata; class Aves; order Psittaciformes; family Psittacidae; genus Ara; species Ara ararauna. Next base: position 7,285,655 of record CM054381.1, read on the forward strand.
GAATAAATCCTCTGCTGTGATAAATATCCCAAACCCATTGCTGGAGGAGCATTTAAAGACAGTGAGTGATGGAAGGAGCAAGTAAACAAGGCAGGGTTTCCCCCTGTGCATGCAGGAACGTCTCCAATGCAGTGGAAAGCACGATCAATAATTGAGTGAGGAGGCAAGCTGCTCAAGCTGCTCTGAGCTTTCACAAAGCACAGCCTCAGCGTTCACGAGTTATTTTTAGGCCTTAAATAATGTATTGGGAAATGCTTCTAACTGGGTATTTGAAGACAAACAAATTTATGTCATAAAAAGTTAATTGGCAAGAGCAGCGCTGAAGGAAAATCAATGGCAGCCACAGGAAATACCCTTTAGCTCCTCCACACATTGGTCCTGTTCCTCCATGGAAGTTAGGGGCAGTTCTGTAACGTCTAATTAAGGAATCATTCCCTATCAATTAGCTCATATAAGTGGATTTTACTCATTCTCCAAGCTAAATCACTTAAGTCCTGGCATTTCCTCCTCAGTGCTGCTGCTATGCCAGCCGCCAGCAAGGCAGTGCAGGGATGGGAGTCAAGGAATGGGCGGCTGGTCCTGGTTCTGCTTGGTGAAATGGGCTCATCCCATGGGTGAGTTCACTCAGTATATACTGTTGGCATACAAGAAATAAATCAGCCGGTTTCCAGAAAGGTGGGATGGGTAGAAGGTCTTGCATGGCATGGAGATAACCAGATGCCCAGAGCAGTGGTCACAGGGGGTCCTGGAGGTACTACTGTGAAGGGCAACATGAGCAGGAGGTGGAGGGAACAAAGCTGCTGTGTATGGCACTGCTGCACCCCAAAGCAGCATTCAGCATGGGCATAGAGGAAAGGGCTGTGTTGGAAGGACCTTGGCCAGGGCTGTTGCATTCCTACAGGCATTCGCTTGCACGTTGGAGGCAGATGAAGTATCTGCTGTGATAAATCCACTGTGGCTTTAATGTGGGCACGTTCCCTCCCTGCCTCATCCTTCAACTCATCCCCAATGCAGGGCATGAGAAAACACACTGCTGTGCCAGCAGCCAGCCCTGGGGATGCCAAGATCCTCTCTTTGATCCGGGAGAGACAGGAGTCCTGCCAGTGTCCCATGGCTGTAGGGCTGCCCCATCCCACAATTCAGCCCCCATGCAGAATCCCCATCCATCCATCCATCCATCCATCCATCCATCCATCCATCCATCCATCTGTCCATCCATCCGTCTGCAACCCAGCAGCCGGCAGAGGCTCAGGGACAGGCTGCTGCCACGTCAGGCTTCTTGTTGTGAAACCCAAAGAGATAAGATAAGAAAGGTTCATGACTTCTCAATCACAGGCTGAGATTTCTCATCTCCAGCCAGGCTCCCCTGCCTCTGATGTTTATTTGCTGTTACACCCAGCATCCAGCAGTAGATGAATTGACTCTGCTGGGATTTCAATTCAGGCTGATCAGAGGAAATTGGTTTTGACAGCTATGAGAGATAGAAACATCTTGGGCCAAACTCACCGCTGGTTGAAGCTCCCTGGGGTTGGCAGGGCTGGATTTGGCTCTGGCTGGGTGGGCAAATGCAAACCAGCAGTGAAAAGCCTGGAAATGGAGTAACCTGCATCCAAAAGCATTCCTTCAGTTAGCAAAGGATGGTTTAGCCCCCATCACTCTGAGGAGCGAGAGACAGGAGGACAGAGAGTCAGGCTGTAGCTGCATCAGGCTGTATGATGCTGGCTTTATCTCCTCCAGGGCTTCAGCTGGCAGAGGAACACAACCTTAAAACCATGAACTAACCCAAGGCAGCCATACACCAACCATCCCCCTTCAAACCGACCTGAACCCGACAGAACAGCACTGCTGCTTTTCTAGGAGTGATTTCTTCCTGGGCTTTAAGAAAAATCAAAGTGATGCTGACACAGAGCTCTGAACATGCATGTGTGACTCCTCAATTCCTTTCTTAGAGTCATAGAATCACAGATTGGAATGGTTTGGAAGGGACCTCAAAGCTCATCCAGTTCCAACCCCCTGCCACAGGCAGGGACACCTTCCACTAGAGCAGCTTGCTCCAAGCCCCTGTGTCCAACCTGGCCTTGAACACTGCCAGGGATGGGGCAGCCACAGCTTCTCTGGGCACCCTGTGCCAGCGCCTCTGCACCCTCACAGGGAACAGCTTCTGCCTAAGAGCTCATCTCAGTCTCCCCTCTGGCAGGTTAAAGCCATTCCGCTTGTCCTGTCCCTCCATCCCTTGTCCAAAGCCCCTCTCCAGGTTTCCTGTATCCCCTTTAAGCACTGGAGCTGCTCTAAGGTCTCCCTTTCAGGAACCTTCTCTTCTCCAGGCTGCCCCAGCGCAGCTCTCTCAGCCTGGCTCCAGAGCAGAGCTGCTCCAGCCCCTGCAGCATCTCCGTGGCCTTGCTCCAACAGCTCTACATCCCTATTAGAGCAAAGTTTTTGGTTCAGGGGAGGTTTTCCCACCCCGGAGGAGCTGCAGGAGGTGGGAGGGCTGGGCAAACACAGATGTGCTTTTCATGCCGTGCTGTTCTCAGTTCAAAAGGCTTGCACCTCCCCAGGAGCACGTTCACCGCTCCTATCTAGTCACAGCAGCTCTTGTACTCGTCAGGAGCTCAGACAAACAGGAAAGCATGGCTTGCTTTGATCACTACAGCACTACAAGGCTGTATCTTACCCTTGGGTGGTGTGAGCTGGATGCTGGTGGAGTGGGGAGCAGTCTCCCCTCCATAATCCTCAAGGCTTTCTGTTGTGATTTCTGACCCCGTGAAAGAGAAAAGAGGACCATCTGGCTGATGGGCAAAGGTCCTTCCATCGAGGACAGAGGCTGGCAGCAGCTGTACAAGCAGTGTGGAGGGAGCCTGATTGCAGGCTTTCATCCTGATGGAAGGAGCTGGCAAGGATCCTTCCAAATCAGGCTCCATCACCACTGATGGAGGCTAACTTTTTTGGGGGTAGCCATGAGGAATTCAGCTCACAGCCTTAGGAAACACAACACAGCTTTAAGGCCTTACCGACAGGTGGGCATTGCTGGATCCCAGCATGTTGTCCCTGAGCAGGTCCAGCTGCATTTATCCATCTCCCTTGATGCATAAGGTTAACCCAAGCTCAAGGACTTTCCCTTGAAGCTATATCCTAGTTGATCCATTAGATCCTAATTGGATCCAGCTCCGCCAACCCTTTCGATTTGGGTCCAAATCCCTTCTTTTTCTCCTTGGGGATGGGGAAGAGGCAGGAGGTGGCAGGTAAACATTTGTATGGCAAACTGTTCAGCACTCATTGGCTTCATCTTCATGCAAGCCACAGCTGGGCAGGAAGGAGGTGTCATGTACATTCATTATTCACTTAAAAGAAGTCGAAACCTAAGCTAAGCCATGCTGCTCCCTGCAGATGGCTCTTCTTGCACATCCCAGTTTTTCAGGTGGGACCACACGAGTGATGTGAAAAGCCTGCTTCCCTCCCTGCCTGTCTCACATGGAAAACTGAGTGCTGTGGTAGTGGGTGTAGCAGCTGGGATGGGATAGGGTCGTCACAGGCATTTTTCCAATGCAATATTCATTTGGAGTGAAAACATCATTTGGAAAGTACAAGTCTATCAGGAGTTACGTCCAAGCATCATAAAGCTTCAGAAAAGCATAAATCCCGGAGGAAAATGGTTACAAGAATACTTTAATCTTCCTCTCATTTTCAGCATCAATGACTGCTCCCAGCTTTGCTGTCCATAGGTCACCCATACCGACTTCATTAGATTCCAGTAAATCATGTTCAGAGGCAGAAGCTTGACAGTTTGCCTGCACATTAATGGCACGTTTCACTTCCCTGCTGTTTTCTTTATTTGCTCCAGACTGCATAGAAAGAGTCAAGTCTGACTTACACACAATCAATACGAGGAGCAAGGAAAACAGGAAAAGAAAGTCTAGGCCGGGCCTATTCTGCAATGAGTACAGTGAGAGCCCGTGGGCTTTTAGGAAATGCTCATTACAACATAGATAAGCTGTTAGTTGGTGTATAAATATCAATTGACATAAATCCATCATCTATTTTAAACCCCGTGTTTTATATTTATTTTTGTATATATTTGTATAAATACATGTATTTATATAAATGCTTCCTTTAAAGCATATTAACCTATCCCTCTCCCCACCAAACTCAACAACAGAGAGCAGGACTTTTGCTCCTGGGGGGTCACCAGTCACTTTCCAGGTAGTAGTCATTGAGCCCAACAAATCTGGGACAAGCTGGATCCGTGTTTCCCAATGGATTTTCTCATTTTCTCCATTTCCCAGAAAGGAGCTGTGACCCTCCTTGGACAGGAGAGAATGAGATGTCCCTTTCATCGCAATGGGTTTTCAGGTGCTCATACCAGACTCACTTTGAGACTCTTCGCCTTCACTCAGGCCTGAAAAAGCGATTCAGCTCCATACTTTACATGCCGACACACCACATCTTGCTTGAGTGGCATGTTCATTAGCCCCACTGCTTTGCAAAATGGTCCCAAGGGACAGTCATCAGAGCTGTCAGGCTCAGAACATCCCTTTAGCAGTGCGTAACCTTCCTCCCGCTGCAGGGTCCGCTGCATCAGCCACTGCTGAGCACCAAAGGCAGGTGATTCAGGGGCAATCACATATTTTGAAGCACAGATACAATCACCTTTCCTGATTAGTGTCATGCTTCACTGGACCTTCTAACTAATCTACTATTAACATTCACGTCACTATCCATAGGACTGCAGCTCTGTTAGCCAAGCCTGGTGTATCATTTACTGAGGGCATTCGACTCCACATATTTGTACCTGTTTCTTTGGAAGTGTGGCCTGAGGAGAAGGAACTTGCCATGGTTCTAGGCACTTTGAGAAACCAGCAATGCTTTGGACTCCCAGCAAAGCTGTAGCGAGCCCTCTTCACAGAAGTAATGGCTGTGCATTGCAAGCCTCCATCAAGGTGGCCAGGCCAAGCTGCTGCATGCTGAGCTTGGGATCACCCTCTCTGTATCTGATGTCTGCAAAGCTCCAGCACATCACCTGCACTCTCTTGGCCTTTCAGAACACATCAAACTCAACCTCTTTTACAAAGTAAAGGGAAAGATGCCACGAGGAGGTCCTGATTTGCCCATAGACACAGGTGATGTCAGAGGGCTGCTCTGCTCCTAATCCCCTCCGTTGAAAATGAACCTTCTCAAGTCAAAAAGGTGGCATGGTTCTATTCCATCCCTTTGGACACTCTAAACTGATCCCTTAGGCAGGAGCTGAGTTGGGAGAAGGGCCCACTGTGCCTCCCCAAAGGAGAGCACAGTCCCCATGATGGAATAAGGGCTCAAACACAGAACAAGCTTCTCCAAAGCCTCTTAGAGGAGCAAATCCCACTCACAGGCTCTTCCCCTGGTGCCCGGTATTTACCAGGGGAGGGATCTATTTATTCTAACTTGGACCATACCATGTGGCTGCTATGGTCCAAGTCAGATCCAGACACTTATTCCTAACCCAGAAAAAGCCTCATTCCTTCAAGGCCCACCATCCCGGCCCTTCCAGGAGCCTTGAGCATCCTCAGGTGCTGCTGTGTGTCTTCTCCCACCTCGGGATGGATGGCTGGGACATCTGAGCATGCAAACAAGGAGAGGTGACCTGTTGAAAGCAGCCACTGCTTTCTCCTGCCTCCAGGAAATAGGGGGATCCTGCAAAGAGGTGTCCCAGGACATTTATTATGTGGCACAATGAGGAAAGACCTGACTTCTTGTGCACCTTCCCCTATTTCTGGGCTGCTCCTGCTGCTGAGCAAGGACATGGCATCTCCTGTCCCAGCAGCACAGCTCTCTCAGCTTCATATGTGGCCTCTCACCTACCTGCTGCAATGGTACCTCCAGGGCTTGGATAAGCCATGCAATAGCTCTGCAGCTCCTTTCCCCCATGTAGGACTGGAAGCAAAGCCAGGGAACATGCCAAAGGGAAGCAGGGCTCCAGTCAAGTAGCAAACAAAGAACAGGAATGGCAGCTCCACAGGATTAAAGGCATCTTGGTGCGAAGAATGCAGTCAAGTGCTCCTTCTCCACCAGGTTAGGTTGAAGGCAGGTTAAGCATCACCTGTAGCCAGGAAAGAAGCTATCAAGAAAAACAGGGATGTTTCTCTTAACCTCCAGGGCAATGTGGCTCCAAAACTTGATGGCTTGAAAAGGAGAAGCTGTGGTTACACACCCTGACACAGCACTTGCCTGGCTGGAGCAGGAGCTGTGCAGTGTGGGGATGTGGTCCAGAGATGTTGGCCAGCCCAGCACAACACAACACAGGGGCTGCGCAGCGCATGGCTTCACAGCCTTGCTCTGATAAGCAGCTCCATAAGCTGATGTGGCTTACGGAGGACCAAGCAAACGTGGCTGGAGAAGAGAAGCTGCATGGAGACCTCAGAGCAGCTTCCAGCGTCTGAAGGGGACTACAAGGATGCTGGAGAGGGACTCTTCATCAGCGGCTGTAGCAACAGGACAAGAGGTGATGAGCTCAGACTGAAAGAGGGGAAGTTCAGGCTCTTTATAAGCAAAGCTCCCCATGCTCCTGCCTTAGCAGTACATGCAAACCCCATGTGTTAGTTTTCAAGCAATTAGTTCACTACTTTAAAACACTTCTCCCATTGGCTGATGCTTGGCTAGGGATACAGCTGCTCCAGCTCTGCCTTCATTGCAGGAGCCCACACAGCATGACAGGGGCTGCCAGCTTTCATTTTGCTACTGCAGTGTCTACTGAGGGCAAAACACCTTTCCAGTTGCCCAAAGGGCAATTTGGAGTTTCTAAACACCCATTTGTCTCCTGATGGTTCCTGAAATGGGGCACATTCATTGTTCAATGCAAAAGAAATGGCAGTGGGGACCTAGGATCATGACAATTTATTCATTCTTGACTGCTTTAAAGCTGCACAATCTGGAAACCTTTTGGTTCCATTTAATCGAATCTGGACTGGAAATGAAGTCCCCAAAGTGGGGGAGATTATGGACAACCTTTCTCCCACCTGTGTTTTGTCTGCAGTGTGATTTCCCAGAGTATCCATCACTGTATGACTGCGATGGGAGAGATGAGAAGTCTTTTCCAAGATGCTCAAAATGACTGAGGGCATGAATCTGTGCCAGGTGAATCTGCTGGAATGACAGTCAAACCCCTTTTCCCAGGAGGAATCAGGTACTAATGTTGCTTGACAAGCAGTAAAGTTTTACAGCTTGATATAAACAGAGGCACATCATCTGGTAGTCACTCATCCTACAGAAAGTCCATACTTTTTATAGGGGGATATATCCATCCCACTGAGCTCCATCCACATTTGTGCCTTAAAAATACCTCCTCTTGGGGTTTAGATTCTCTGACCATCCTTAAGTGCCCTGGATACGATCACAGACTCCTTAGGCTTAAATACCTAATGTGAACTAGAGCCAGAAGAGATACAAAGACCCATTTAGGATCCCTTCATACACATTGGGAAGGGAAAGAAAAGAAAGCATCTGTCTGTTGCTTTGTCCTTGTCAAGAGACCCCTTCCTGCAGCCTCAGGTTGCAGGCCTCCTGCAGAGAAACCCAGAGCAGGAGGTTGTGCTGTGCTGAATGGGGATGTTATCCTGCAGAGCAACCAAATGATGCTGAGATTATACTAACTGGAACAGGACACAGCAGACCCCAAGAGCACTGGAGATGGTGAACTGAGCCAATGGCAGCTTGAACTAGTGCTTCCCATCAACTCCCTTTATAATGCTAATATCCTGGGCAGAAAGAGTGCCAAGAAATTGCTCACATTCCTCCCTGCAACAACAAACCCACAAGAGCCAAACCCCCAACCCCACACTTTCATCCTCAGCCTGGTGCTTGCTTTCAGGCTCTTGGTTCTGCTGGGGATGTTCCCTTTCTCTTCCAAAGCCACCACCCAGCAGCCAAGCTCCACTCCTGCTGCATTGCTTTGTGCAATTCACCACCAGGCATCCGCTGGGTGCAAATCCATCCCCCATTCCCATCATATATCCCGGCTCTCACTGCCTCCTCTTTCCCTCCTGCCTTGGGAAGGCGCCTCCTTCATCGAGGAGCATTCCACTATTGCTGCTTTCCACCATCAGCTAGGAAGGTCTGAGGTCCTTCCTGGCGAGCAATTAGCTCTAATTAATTCACAATTAGAGGGCTTCTATTCCATTCGATTCCATTCAATTCTATTCCATTATAGCCAACCAGTGGGATTGGAGCCACTAATCACTGCGCTGATGGGGCAGTAACCCAGAAGACTGCAACCATGGAGTGAAACTCCTTTGTGAGCCCTGCTAACTTCCAGCTCCCAGTCCACAATTCCCTGCTCTAATTAGGGTCCAGACACCCACCAAAACTGAACATGAAGTGGGTACAGTGAAAGCTCCCTTTAAGTAAGTCCTTTTTCCTGAGGGGGGACGTTCCTTGCTCCGAATTTGGGTGACTTCCCACACTATTACAAGATGAACACATGAGGACGATGCCATCCCGAAGGGAGACACTGCACATGGCACAGTAGCTTGATGGAAAAGCAGGAAAAAAACCCATGTCCTGCTGAGCTTGTGTTCCTGTATAAGTCTGAAAATAACTGTTCAGGAGACAGATGAGAACATAAAGCAGAATGAAACCCCTTTCATGTTGTTCAGGCACTTCATTCCAAGGAAGACGTCCATTGACAGAGCATGGCAGGGTGCAGTGTTTATCAGCCCCTCGATTTGCTTTGGCACCAGGGCCATAAACAAGAACAGAGCAGCACCGAGCCTCTGAAGTCCAGAAGAAGTCTCTTGACTTTGGAAGGACTCTGTAAATATTAGGACAAATGCTATCTTAAAAGGCTCAATGCCTTTGATTATGTTCCCATATCCAGCTTCCTCCATTTAGTTTGGTCTCATCGTCTCTAAACTGTGGGGCCTGTAGAGAAGTTTGTGACCTGAAACACGACCACAAGTTTCTTCTGATGGAGCCTGAGCTCCACCAGTGCAATTGGCACTTAAATGGAGAGTCATGTTTCCAGCCATAGGCACAAAGGTGTAGGACCTGTAGGCTAGGATGGTGCAGGACCTGTGGGTTGGATGGGGAAGGATCTCCTGAGCTACCACAGCTTATTGGCAGTGGTCTAATGCTCCTAGGATAAGAGGTGTGTCAAAGGGCCCTGCTGCTCTAATCACGTTCTCCTCCAGACCATGGCAGAGTTCCCACTGCCTTCAATGGGAACGGGGACCCAGCCATTGTCTGACACCTTTGATATTTTCTGAGGAACTACTGATGTGGAAGGAAGGTCAAAGTGAGAGCAGGCACATGGGAGGAGGGTGGACAACTTCAAAGCTCAGTCTGAAGTCTCTATGGCTCCACGGAGCCATGTGCAGATAGCCCAAGCAGCGCCAAGCAAACTCACTTTGAAGGAAGATCCTGAGTGCTATTTTTATGGTGGAAAGGTCCTTTTAGGAGAAGGTTTCGTAACTCCCCAGATCTCGGACACTTGGCTTGCTCCTCCTCTGCTCACTGCAGGTTGCTGCAGGGTGATTCTGCAGGAGATGGGTGGTTTGTGGGATAAAGATCAGCCCATAGCACTTACCTGCATTGTACCCTCAGCACAAGGCATGAGCACCCTGTGGCATGTGGGAAGCCACCATGCTGGCCTTGCTGACCAAAGGCAATGGCTATCCATGCTGAGCATGGTCCCCTGCCTCGGCTGAGCCCAGGACTACCTCATGGCAGGGTTTCATGCCTGCGTGTGCGTGTCCAATGCTGCCTTCAGTGACATGACTGGATACTGCAGCCACTAAACCTCCCCCGTTCAAATCTGTGCTTGGTACTCACGATCTCCGCATCATGGCTTTATTCATGTTTGCCATTCACAACACACTTGATGTTTCAGCACTATTAACCCTGCTGTTGGGATGCCTGCTCGGCTGAGTCTTCTTTACTCTGGCCAAGGAACAATGATTAGAAACATAAACTTGACTGAAACATCAAAAGCAATCTGTGCCTCCGTTTGATGCTGGCACCTTGTGTAAGTCATGCTGCCAGCCTGAGGCTTCCAAAGGAGCCAGCATGTCAGGAGTGAAGAGGAAGGGAAGCTTTTGCTTTGGGTTTTTTTCTGCAAGAGAGATGTCAAAGGCAATTAATTTCACTGTGGAATGTCTGTCATAGAATCATGGAATCATGGAATCCCAGCCTGGTTTGGGTTGGAAGGGACCTTAAAGCTCATCCAGCTCCAACCCCCTGCCATGGGCAGGGACACCTTCCACTGGAGCAGCTTGCTCCAAGCCCCTGTGTCCAACCTGGCCTTGAGCACTGCCAGGGATAGGGCAGCCACAGCTTCTCTGGGCACCCTGTGCCAGCGCCTCAGCACTCTCACAGGGAAGAACTCCTGCCTAAGAGCTCCATATCTCAACTGCACACTTGGGGCAGATGCAACAGCCCCTTGAATAGCGATGTGCAGGATGCCATGAGAGCACCAACTCCAAGTGAAGGGCAGCGTGGAGGCCTTTCCATCTTTCTCTTACACTCTTACCCCAGACATGAGCCTTTTGAAGTCTGCTTTGATGCTGGTTCCTGTCCTAGCATGGCCCTGGCTGGCGGGAGCAGGACCTGGGGTAGGTACAGCAAGGACGTTGCAAGCATGTCCACCTCCCTCTCCGCTGCATTAGGGCTCCAAAGCCTGAGTAGGGTAGTTCAGTAGCTCCCACTGCAACATGCCACAGCCCTGCTCTCCTCCAGACACCAGGCACCTTTCCTGGGTGGCAATATTGTACCTACTTGCAGAACAAACAACAGCAGCATGCTGACATTACTGACTTCAGTAGAATGGCACGGTCAAGACACAGCATGGGAGATGTGGTCTGTGGGGGCTTTAGGCCTGTAAGGAAAGGAGAAAAACAAGGCTGTAGTTCCTGTTAAACACTATCATTCATTTTCCTGCTGACGGCTTTAAGGTTTGGGCTGAAGAACGAGAACATTTTTTGCTCCAGGGCACTGGCAAGCTGCTGGGTTGGCTCCGCTTCCTCTCCATTAACACTTGTGCCCATTGCTACACAAACAAAAACCTCACAGACACTTTCAGGTTCAGCTCAGTTTAGCTCAGACCTCAGCTTTCCACTGAAAAGAAAGCTCCCAAGTGCAGACTAAGACCTATCGGCTTCTGCAGGGGAAGAATTAAACTGTGCCTGGCTCCACTGCTCCTCACTGCTCTTAGAAACCAGCAGCAAAGACACGTGCAGCACTGGGGAGTTGTCCATGAGTGAGCAGACCACCCCCTCTGCCTCTGATTTGCACTGCTTACACATTGATGTGCCTCTTGATCCTTCCTGTCCCTTTGGAATTACCCCCTGCCAGCATAGAAGCAAACTCCCGCATTGGCAAGCCTTAATCCTTGCCATAGGCAAGCGTTTTCCTCCCCTCAAACCCAGCCATGCTTTTGGGAAATGGAATTGCTGAAACCTTTCCTTTGGAAATGAATTCCTAAGGAAAAGTAAATCCCTCAAAGCTACTTCAAGCACATGTTTAGCCTCGCAAATGTGGGCTGCCAACACATGCAAGTGGAAGACCACACAGTGCCTATTGGAGCTCTCTGGGTCCCTCCAAACCCCCGAGTAATCACTGTCCAAGTATTGCTGGGAACAGTGTGCTTGCTCCAGCAGTGAGCGCTGGGTGGGAAGCCCACTTGGGCAGCACAGCATCAAATGGCTCTTGAAGTGGGAATAGGGTGTACAAGAGTTGTGTGGAGAGAGTGCATCATCCCTGACAGTCGGTGTCTTCCCTCATCCATAAACCCATTGAGCTCCAGTTCCTCCCTGTTCATCTGGAGGCAAAGCGCTCTTCCGAAACCTCTCTGAGATGCCTGGTGGCAGCATGGAAATGTGGGTAAGAGCATGGGCAAGGTGATGCTCTCCGCAGCTTCAGTGAGAGCAGGGCTGAGCTTGGGCTACTTTTGACCACGCTCTTTCCTGCTGCTTAGTCATCCCTGCAGGAGGATTTCTGCCTTGGCATGACTGCAGACACAGAGCCCTTCCTGACAACCTCTGCTGGGAGGTGCAAATGTTACTGCACAGAAAGCCAGTGAAACACTGCAAGTGACTGAGAGCACCCTGAGCAGGCACCCAAAGCATCATCAGCAGGAGGGCCAGGGAGGGGGACAATGGCATTTGCCCTGTGTTGTCCAACTTGGGTTGCTGGTACCTGGCATTCCAGTGAGCCTCTGCTACCCTGGAGGCTTCACCAACCCCATCCCTCCTGTGATGAGAAGACAGGTGGAAGTCATTTAAGACAACTGCATTTTCTCTATCCCCAGCTTTTTGTTATCCACCCTTCACATACCTCCCTCAGGCTCTGGATGCCGGAGCTGCTGTTCCTGGAATAAAGCACTTGATCTGGCTGCAGTCCCAGTGGAGGATGCATATAAACACCAGGGTGCATAGCTTCTGGGTGATGCAGTTCTAGAGCAGGTACAACCATTCCCTCAACACCAGGGGAGTCTTTGCATCCCCTCTGAGATCAAGCAAATCTCATCTGCAGCCAGAGTAGGGCTCCTATGGACAGCCCAGCCTTCTGCACCGACTTGTGCAACGCTATAGCACTGAGATACCAGCATCTGTTAGGCACAGGCTGCAGCATGGCTGGACCTCCAGGAAGAAACTCAGCTTCCATGGGCTGTACTGCCTTTGAAGAATGCAAACAAAGAGCTTTTGGTCAAGCCCACTAAGCGAGTGGAGATCCAGCCTGGGGCCCATGCAGTGCAAACAGCATGGTAGGGGCTCAGAAAGGCAGCCTTTGAAGAATGGGTCATGCAGGGCAGTGTAGGAGCCCCATGGGAGCATCATCTGTCTGTTTGAGGCCCCACTTCCCCAGCATATATCTCAGCAGGCTTCCTGCACACTCTTTACTCCTAGGACAACTCACATTCCTAAGGGATTTGCTGAGCTGTGGCCTGTATGAGATTTCTGAAGGATTCACATGCTTGGCAAGGGAGGTTTAGAAGCAATTCCTTTTCTTATTGAATTTTTTGGGGTATTGTTCTTCACTCTGCTCATGAGTACATTCCAAAGGCCTGACATCGCTTTAGGGGATGAAGGAATGAAGGTAGGAAATGAAAACACAAAGGAAAGCAGAGCCACAGTCAGAAGAATCGCTCCTTGCCTTATTTCTTGGCCAGTTTTCCAAATGCCAGGCTCCTGCAGGATTATCTGTATCATAACTCAAGCAAATGTCTTTCCATTGTATGGCTCTCAAGCAGCTAAAATATCCCCTTCACCTCAGGGCACAGCCGGCAAAGGGAAAGATATTACTTACTAACAAATAATGGAACTTCTTAGGAGACACCAGAGCTTCATTCCTGTCTTTGATAAGCAGGGATGGAGATCCTGCATCGGCTCTTGGTTCCAGCAGCTCGGAGGTGCTGCAATGCACAAACCTGGCTTTGGTGTGATCCAAGGAAAGGGAACACTTGGGGGAATCAAGGCTGATTTGGAATTGTACCAGTCAGGTGCGTTTGAATTTAAATGAATGCGTATTCTACTGCTTTTACCCATGGAAATGTCCTTGGCAAACTGGTGAGAGCCACATTACTAGAGGTTGCAAGATGAAGCTCTAAATGAGTTGCTGCAATCAGGTAAACTCCCTAGCTTCAGGGCATGAATTAGTGAAGACCTGGAAGAAACTTCTTTAGGAAAGTCATTCCATGCCTGCCCAATTCCAAGGGTTTCTATAGCTTGTTTTGGAGGCCTGGTGCTGGGCTGATGATGCCAGTGAGCTCAGGGGATTTACAATTGATGGATTGTTGCCTGCCTTTTCCTAAAGGCTCCCGTGCAAGCCGCCCGTAGGAAAAGCTCCTGGAGGACTGTGTTTTACCTATTGCACTTCTCATCTGCCAGCTAAAGGTCTGCCTCAGGCACAGCCTCAAACCAGGGCCAGGTAGATGCAATGTGAGAGCAGCATTTTGGGTACCTTTAACTCCAAACAAACAGCAAGGTGTTGATTGCTGAAGGAAATAAATGAAGTGCTTGGACCTTGATTGAACAGTGCGTTTAAGTCTATGCCTATAGTTAAGCCTGTAACAGCAGTAGGGCTATTCCTAAACTGAAAAGGAGGCGAAGGCTTAATTACGTTGCTGAATCAAGGGCTTCAAGCGTGGAGAACTCTGATGTTACATGTCAGCAGGACGGCAGATTCCTATGGCCAGTTACAAATCACTAGGATTTATGATCACTTTAAATCCTGGAAACGCTGACAGCTTTAAATATAGCACCAGGGCTGTGATAAATGGTTGGCATTTTTTCCTTGTTAGCCTTTTGTTACTAAATTTAAGGTATCCATTGCAGCATGATCCAACTATGGAAGCGCAATTGGAATGGCTGCCCATGCAAGGGGCTACATCTATTTTTGTCTGTGCAGCTTAAATCTGCATTTCTGAGCTCAGGATTTATGTCAGACTTTAAATTAATAATAAGGCATCTATCCACAGGCAAATATTTGTATTGCAAGACCTATTCAGCCAGCCAAGGCTTCAGTTACAGTGACAGCACAGATCCTGTTTCAAACATCACCTGGCAATGCATGCTTATCATCAACTCCTCCTTGCCAAGGGAATTAATACATGTCAGCTTAAACTCTTGAACCCTTAAAGAGTCATTCCCAAGGCAAAAATACCCCCAAAAGGATGTATTTTGGTTAGATTTATTTCTATTTATTAGGTTTATCTTATAGACTACATGCAGGTCTCTGGCCTTTGTGGGCTCAAGCAGGCAGTGGACATTGCACAGACACAGACCCAAGGGAGGTGCAAAGCTGAAAGGGAAGAGGATGAGTGCTCACCATGCTGTGACACGAGTCTGGGGACACAACAGATGCAAGATCATGCCTTACTTCTCCCTTGGCTCTTGGAGCAGTCACTCTCCTGCATTAATCAATGGGAAGCGCACTGATTTCCTTTGCTTTGTGACCTGCTGATGGCAGAAGCAGCGTAAAAGCCAAAGCACTGTTGTCATGATCCAAGTTCAAGGAGCCTTCCCCAATTAGTCTTGTCTAGAGCAGCTTTTCCTATAGCAAGGGATGGGGGTTTGCCAATCAAGAAGTGTGTTTGCAGCTTCCCATGATGCACATTAGGATCCGTGTGGCACCGAGCGCTGTGCAGCAAAGCAGGATAAAGCAACGCCTGACAGAAACTGGGATGGAAACGGGTGCTCCCACCTACAGGAAATGGGAGATGCCGTGAGGAGTCACATCAATATCCATGGGTAATCTATAAGCTTGGATGGCAGGAGGCCTGGACACGCTCCCTGATCCACAAATCCCAAAGGAAACCCAGGCCAAGTGCTGGCTGCAGCACAGGCCACAGAGGGGAATGACACTGGATACAGACCAAGCTGTGCCTGGAGTTGAGGTGAGGAACATCACTGCTGGCAATGTGCTGGAGGTAATTGCTAGTTTACAGGCTAAAATGTGCCTGCCTTACACTCACAGAGCAGCAACCTCATCCCTTTGTGTGCCAGTGCAGGTGCATGCGAGCGGATACAGCGCAAATCAGCCCCTTCTTGTTCCACAGTATTCATGCAGCCCCCATGGCATGGTGCTCCCAATCCTCCCCTTTCGATTCTGCAGGCACTTGCCTTACTTAGGGTCTGAATTGCTCCCGCTGCATTGGAGGAAGATGCCTCTTGTAAGGAGAGTGGAAAGATGCGCAGTGCAAACTGAGGGCGGATGGGAGAAGCAGCACTGACTGGATGGCATCTCTGCTGGTGCCACCAGGATCTTCTACATCCGAGGCAGGTCTCTGAGTCTCCAAACCCTATTTTTCAGAAAGGCCAGTAAGGAAACCTACAGGACTAGGTGCAGGGCATGGAGCCACAGGCTGCTGCATCCAACCCTGTTCCCTCTCAGCCTGACCTCCCAAATACTTCATCTGCCTGTGGCCACATGGGGCATCATGTCACACAGCCATGAAACCCCTGTGCCAGCATCCCCAGCCTGCTCTCAGAGACCTTTGATCCCTCTTTTTGCTGTCAGTGTCTCACCCAGCATAAGCCCAGGTGTGCCAAGAGCCACTTGGATGCCAGATTTAACCCCTGTGGACACACTTGAGATGGGTAGGGCTCCGTTTCCTTACTATCACCCCCATGCCCTATCACTGGCATGAACCCTAGAGCCACATGGCCTTACCTGTGCATCTTGGGAGCTCTCCCAGGCCGGCAGCAGGAGCAGAAAGCTGACTTCAGCAAACAGCAGCAAGGCTGCAGGGATGCTGAGTGATTGCTATCGGATCAGGCATCATGAGGCCAGTGAGGGCTCGTTAGGGAAAACTATCCTCTGCTGTGGAGATAAGAAAGAGGGGCTGGACAAGGCAAATGAGAACAGCATCACTCAGTTTGAAGCTGTTTCTCCTTGCATGTCCTCTGCAGCACACTGAACAGAGGAGCAGCCACAGAAGGACATGGCAGGGACTAGGGGCTGGCAGTTAAAGTAGCAGGAACTCATTAAACTCATTGCTGCCACCTGAGCTCCTGACCCTCAGCACCCATTAGGGTGAGTGTCAAAAGCACTGTGCACCCAGCCTGGCTTGGAAGCTCCATGAGGAAGGGATGCCAGGAGTGCCAGTCATCCCCAGTGCCACCAGTGCAGCAGATCCCAGGCTGGCTGTGCTGTATGGGCAGGGACAGCTTCCACTGGACCAGCCTGCTCCAAGCCCTGTCCAACCTGGCCTTGAACACTGCCAGGGATGGGGCAGCCACAGCTTCTCTGGGCTGTTATCCCAAGTCTGAGACAGAGTTCCCTGATCCAAAATACAGCCTGGTGCTGGGAAGGAACCCATTTCCCAGAACTCAAATAGATTGTAACAGGCATTTAAGCCACGCTGTGAAGGGAAAGGCCTCCAGACTGCTGCCTCCATCAGTTCAAGCTGTGAGTTACCATCTCCCATCCAACCTGTCCCATGGCATGGGGCTGGAACTGGATGATCTGAAGGTCCTTTCCAACCCAAACCAGTCAGGAATTCTATGAGTGAGGGGAAGCTTGGGGACAGCACTGCCCTTCAGTGTCCCCATCTGACCCCAATCATCTCCACAGAACTCATTCCCCATTCCTCACTGCTTATTAGCATCACTAATGCAGCAGTGCCCACAAGGCTTGTGACACCACTTCACCCCCCATTCGCTCACTGCACAGCGGCACCTTCCCTCCCTGCTTTTCACACCGCCTTCATTCCCAACCCGCTTCCCTTCTCACCCTGTCTGCTGACAAACCAGAACCCAGAGTGCGTCCTAGCAAGGTCAACACTGGCTGACAGACTTGAGGAGATGGGCGAGTATTTGCTACAAGGCAGCCTGGTGCTGGTGGGGAGAGATGACAGCAGCAGTTACGGTTGTATTCCATGAAGGAGACCACGCTATAGCTTTTTTCCTTGGTATTCCTAATTCAGGGCAATGCTGGCGATGTTTTCCCTCTCCAGCAGCAGTAAGCACAGACAAGCTCATTTGGTGGCACTGCCCTCATTACTTATGGACTTCCCATGAGTGGAAAGTCACAGTGAACAGCAAACCGTAATGCTTTCCTTCCCCTGAGGATGAGCAGAGGACTTCTCGCCTCTGCTCAGAGCCTCAATGCAGCAGCACTGAAAGATGTGCCTGGACAAGCTGTGACCTTTGCGGGTATTGTAAAGCAAAGAGATGAGACAGCCCCTGAGAGGACATGGGCAGCACTGCTGGAGCTGCAGTGCTGAGAAACGCTTTGATTTCCAAGCACCTCATTTATTCTGTCCTCACTTGCTCCGTTCTGTCCTTGGCTTTCCCAGCTCAGGGCACGCAGCCTTCGGCTGCGCAAAGGGCAGAAGGAGCCCTGGCAGCGGGGAGAGGCTTCAGGGAGCGTTTGCAAAGCCCTGCTTGCATTGAAATCAGTGCCTACCCTGACGCTTTGTAGCTCCTTGTTGGCCAACCCACCCTATAAAGTGGGGCGCCTCTGCTGCGCAACACCCGGGTAGGGCTTCATTTTCAGCTTGGAAAGCAAAGAAGAGGCGGCAATGAACCTTTTTCCTTTAGTTGGATTCCTCATAGGCGCAGCCAGGCTCCTGTTAGAGCTGCGTTACCAAGTCAGGTCCTGTAGGAGCATCATAGGGCGCCTGCATCACTGCCAAGCAGGTTTACTGGAGAAGAGCGCAGACCCTTTAATGTTGTTTCTTACCAGCTCAGGGATGCAGACTCTGCCCTGAAAAGCCATCGCACAGTGTGCAGTCCAGCCTCAGGAGCACTGATCAGGGGTCTGTGATGACTTTCCTTCTCCTTTGCACCATGCTTGAATGCTGACAACCACAGGCCAGCTCTGCAGGAGTGGGGCCAAAGGAGCCCTTCTGGGGCTTGTGGAAGAAGCTTCTGGAGCCATGCATGACCTTGAAGATGGGCTGAAATGGTGCCAGGACAGCTCACATGTGCTGCCCTCTCTTCACAATAAAGGTGCCTTCTTCTCACAAGCACAGCTTCAAAGAAAAACAAACCCCACAGAGTCATTCCTAATCCAAGATTCCCATTGTTAACTCATGTCAAGGTGTGGGGGACATCTCATTTTGGAGTAACATCAGCCCCTGAAGGCCAAGTCCTTTCGCACTACTGCAGTGAATAGCACTACTCCAGCAAATCTAACCTCCATAAACTCCCAGCTTCCCTGGCATCCGGACAGCAGGGAAGAAACCAGCAACTGCAGAAGGCAAGCAATCGGTGCAGAGTGATTTGAATAAACTCCATAATCTCAGCTCTGATTAGCACTGGCGATTAAACCCTGTGAATATTGACCAGGACATCTTCAGTATCCTCAGAGAGCCAAAAGGATGCAGCGTGGCAGCAAGCTCTGAGCTGTCAGCACTCTCACACAACTGGAATTATGCAAGGAGCTTAAAGATCATCATATTTATCACAAAGCCAAAGTGTTACAGTTTTATTTGCTTTTTGTTCCAAGCCTGAGGGTTCTCCGCTTTTCTTCCTCCTCATGTGAGGCTCGGAAAGCTGCGATTCCCACTTTGCTCGAGGAGCCAGATTTAACAAAGCAGGTATCACGATGCCTGCAGTGAATCAGGGCTGAGGCACTCGCTCTAAGTCCCCTGTTGGCTTCAGGAGAGCTGCCTTTGATTCCCCTTCACTCCAGTAACCTTCTGTTCCAGCCCAGCATGGTTGCAGCCCAGGCTGCCAGTCACCAGCCTCTCTGCTCCAGGAGGCCAGTGGAGGTGAGCACTGGTTATTTGTACCCATGTCACGCACAGTGAAACGTCCTCACCTGCCTCGTTTCACCATGGGTCTCAAGCAGACGCCTTCATGCAGACATCGCACACAGGGTGGCTTGCTCGGGCAATGAGGGACATCTGACACTGATTGCTGGTGACACGGGTGCCCAGTAACCTCTGCATAGACAGTCACATTGAAAAGAAACCGGTTGCCAGACTCCTGCGGCAGATTACTGAGCACCTTATCTGAGGAGGCTTAAAGCCAGAGGAGGCCATGAGGATGAGCAGGGGCTGCAGCACCTCCTGTATGGAGACAGGCTGAGAACACTGGGGCTCTTCAGCCTGGAGAAGAGAAGCTGCGTGGAGACCTCAGAGCTCTCCCCCAGTCTAATGCGAGATACTGGGACATGCTGGGTGCACCGGGACATCCCTTGCACTGGGACGACAGGCGATGCTCTGTTGGCGCCAGTGGTGCCAAGATGACAACCCATGCCCTTGCAGGACGATGCTCTTGACCTGCAGAGGTGGGCAAAGCCGAGGAGAGGATGCAGAGCCCTGTGTGTACCTCACCCCAGCCTCTCCCAAGGCAAGGCCCCTGCGCGCCATGCCTCCTCCAGGCATGCCTGCTGTTTATCCAGCCATCAATCCACAGCACTGATGTGGTGTTTATAGCACTGCATGCTTCCTGGCAGGCTGTGAGCTGCAAGAAGTGGTCCTGCCCAGCCAGTTCAGTGCTGCACTGCCACCAAGCAGCCAGGTCTGTACTGGGAATAGTGCAGACCCCATTGCCTGGGCTTGGAATTCCAGCCTCTTGCCATACACTCAGCACTGCTGCAGTGCCCTATCTGAAGGGGAAACCCTTGGGTTTTGGAGCATGGGGAGGGTGTCAGCAAGATGCAGGTCTTGTCCAGCTATATTTTGGCCATGCCCTTGCTCTTAAAAACTGGGAGGAAAAGTCGAGTAAAGGGACTGGAAGCAGTTCTTACTATGGCTGTGAAAGCCACCAGCTTGCTGAGATTTAAGAGGCAGAAAGCACAGGTAAGGGGAAGCACACTCATGAAGATCCCACACCCTCTTTGAGCACCACCTGCAAAGACCAGGGTTGGAAGGGTTTAAAAGCGATAAAAACCTTCTTGCTGACATCCTTAATACATTAAAAAGGCCCCCTCAGGTCTTTTTTGGGGTCTTATATCTTTAATAAAAGATATTTTGGGTGGGAATAAAAGACGTTTTGGGTGGGAATCGGCTCATTGCAGCGTGAGCAGAACAGGCCGTGCTCTCTGAAGAGAGCACTAAAGGTTCTCACAGCCGTCACCAAAAACAGCTTTGCTGTCAGGAATCTTGAGCCAAGGAACAGGCATCTGAGCCAAGTGGGATTTTTGACCTGCTCCGTTGTTGGCTCTATTCCCACTTAGAGTCTTAGGCTGAGATTCGCAGCAAGCCAACCGTTTGACTTGGCAGGCGTGCTGGGGGCCAGACCTGGCTTCTAAGTAGTGCTGAGCCCTTCAAAGGAAAACACACAGCTCCCCAGTACAACAAACGCAGCTGTCCCTGGGCGGCTGTCAAGGGGGACAAGGAGTCTGCTCATGCTGGGAAGGATTAGCAAGCCTTTCCTTCCCACCGCACCAATGGAAGGAAGGGAAAGGTTCAGCAAAGGGCTGAGCACCATCGGTGCTCAGGGTAAACAGAGGTGAGCTGCAAAGTTGTCTCCGACCGAGCCCTTAAACAATGGGGAAGAAAGGGAAATGGAAAAGCAAATATTAGTGTTTTGCCATTCGCATGGCCCCGGAGCAAAGAGAACAATGCCTTTAGTTGGACACCACCTTCACGTCTTCCTCCTCCTCCCCTCTTAATGTCATCTTAGGAGCAGTGATTTCTTTGGATGACATTGCTGAAGGCCGCCTGCTGCCCACTGCAGCCCTGCTGCCTTTTTCCCATGCCAGAATGAAGGAAGACTTAATTATCAATGTATTCTGGTGCTCCCACCCAAAGTCATGAAGCAAATGAGCACCGTTTTGACCTTGCCTGTAGCAATGAACTCCCCTCAGCTGGGTGAGAGCAGGGCTCAAACACCCCCCCCCAGCTATCCTAGCCTGGCTTTATCAGCCCTGCACTTCAGCTTCCCACCAGTGCTTTAGCAGGACCAAGGTCCTCTCCTGGCCGGAGGGTTCAGACCCTTCCATTGCAGGGTGAGGTTCAGCCTCCAGCATGGGATAAAGTCAAGTGTCAGGGAGATGTCACCACGGCGGTGGCATCTGCTAAGGTGAGGTGCAGGAGACCAAAGCGCCTCTCCTGGCTCCACCAACAGCACCTGGGAAGCTTTGTCATCAAGGCTGGTGCTCAGCAATTGCAATGGGAATAAGAAGCAGGCTCCTTGGGCCCTTTGCTGGGGTTGTGGGGAGGAGGCATCAGGCTGCCTGCTCTGTGCAAACCATGCCGAAATGCAGCTGGGCTCTTATCCTGGCCTGATTGTTCTAGAGGCAAAAAGAGACCAAGAAGATGAGTGGAGAGCCCTTGTGCTGTCCGTTTGATGTAGGAGGTTGTCATGGAAACTGCTGTGTAATTAAAGCCTCCCTCTCCGCTCTTAGGTGCTTTGGCTGTGTAAGAGATGGGCTGCATCATTCGGGGCTTTTCAGTTATTGTGGCTGTTACAAAGGGAGCTGTCACAGTTTCCTGTTGAAATCAGGCTGCTTCAGCAGCGTGCTCACATCTAGGAAGAGATGTGGCATTGCTGGATGTTTATTGTCTTCAAACAGGAGCATTTATTCCTTTGTATCAGCAGCTATGACTGCACTCTTATTTAGCCCATCTCTTCCAGAGCAGCAGCAAGGGTAACTGCTGGTGGCCTCTCAGGACGTGGTGCTTAGGAGAAAACCCTTCCTGTTTGGAGCTCAGTGCATATGTAAGAGCCCAATCATGACCTGCAGAACAAGGCCATATAGCCCTGTGCTGATGCCAGTAAACTGTGTGCTTCACGCACTTCACAGCACCGAGGCCAACAGCACAACCCTAACCTAGCAGAGATTTATTGTCCTGCATTAAAGGCATTGTGTGGTGAAATGCTATGGTCACAGAACGGGTTTTTTTCCTTCCTTTTTCCAGATGTATCTGAAACCTCAGGTTTTGGGTTTGGGTTCTTTTTTCCTCTTAACTAAACCTCCTAGCACGGAATGATGCACTGCTTTATCATTCCATCTCCCCCATTCTTTCCCAAAATGGCTTACAGTACGTTTTCCCTTAATGAAACCAAAGGAATATACTCATTCAGTCTCAATAGCAGTGGGGGGTTTTGTGCGTAGCAGCAGCTGAATCCTGCTGGACACTGTCACAGGTTCATGACATGGTACCACTTCGATGGTATCTCCCTGGCTGAGCCGCAGGAAAGCCTGGGGAAACACGTGATACTTGGAGGGGAAAACATTTGTTTTGTTCATTAGCATGCAGTAAAGCCTGCCTGCCTAGAAGCCAGGCATCACAGAGTAAATACAGCAGCTCTGCTCTCACCCTAGCAGGCAGGGTTAGCTGGAAGCCACCCTCCAGGCCAGGTCTTTGCAGAGACCTTCAGCAATATAGCCTCCACCGCTCACTGCTGCAGGCCATGGGCAGGCTTCCCACTGGTTTCTGATGAGCAGAACAGAGCTGCAGGTGCCTCTTTACACCCTGCTGGGGCAAGGCTGAATTCGTAGCATCATAGAATCATGGGATGGTTTGGGTTGGAAGAGACCTTAAAGCTCATCAAGCTCCAGCAAGCAAAGATTAGCATGAATCCATGAGGAATTACATGTGTGTGATTACATTGGTACAGCCAAGGCCTCTCCTCAGGAGCAGTGACAAAACTGGAGCATGGGAACCAATGACTCACTCGCACATCTGGAAGCAGATGATCTTCAGCTCCCTTCCAACCAAACCCATTCCATGATTCTGTGGTTGTAAATCTTCGCTTTTCTTCCTCAGAGGCACGTCCATTTCATGGTTTGCTTTCCTTGCTGATGGAAAGACAAATGCCTGGATGCAGCCCCTCCTTTCTTCAGCCTTATTGGTGCAAAGCTGCAAACACACATCCTTGCAATTGGTCAGCTTCCCATGGGATTTGACTCAGGAGGGGGCTGGGCTCCTTTCTCACATGCTTAAGGAACTCATTGAATGCTTTGGATTGGATCTTCACCTCACCTGGGCATGCCAGAGCGAGCCACCCAAGCAGAGGGGGTTACACAGTTCTCTTTCTTCTGGTGGCAAGGAAAGGAACCTTTCAAGTGTCTTCTCATCCCCTATGGTTTTCTGGAGACATCTCCCTCCTGAGCCTGGAAGATCCTGGTGGCCTGAGGCACCTCCATGGGCTCCACACCATCAGCCACATGAGCTGTGATGTTGACCCCCATGGGCTTCCTGCTGTCATTAACATGAGCAATGAGTCCACCTCCATGGGCTCTTCTTGGTCATTAGGTGGATCCACCTCCATGGGCTCCACACCACCAGCCAGTGGTGTTGACCTCCATGGGCTTCCCGCCATCATGAACATGAGCAATGGTGTTCACCTCCATAGGCTCTTCTTGGTCATGTTGTGGATCTACTTCCTTGGGTTCTTCTTTTTCTTTGAGTGGATCCACCTCAATGGGCTCCCCACCATCAACCACAGGAGCACTGGAGTCCACCGCCGTGGGCTCTTCTTGGTCACTCAGTGGATCCACCTCCATGGGCTCAACACCGGCACCCACATGAGCAGTGTTGTCCACCTCCATGGGCAATTCTTGGTTGTTGGGTGGATGCATCTCCATAGGCTCCACAAAATCAGCCACATGTGCAGAAGTGTTGACCTCCATGAATTCCCCACCATCAGCCATATAAGCAGTGGTGTCTACATCCATGGGCTTCCCACCATCAGCCACATGAGTGGTGGAGTCCACTTCCGTAAGCTGCCCCCTGTTAGTCACATAAGCAGTGTTGTCCACCTCCATAGATTCTTCTTGGTCTTTGGGTGGATCCTCCTCCATGGGTTCCCAACCATCAGCATCATGTCAGTGGCGTCCACCTGCATGGGCTCTTTTTGGTCACTGGGTGGATCCACCTCCATGGGTACTCCTTGGTTGGTAGGTAGATCCACCTCTATGGGTTCTCCTTGGTCTTGGAGGAACCAACCACCATGGGTTCTTGTTGTTTGGGTGGATCCACCTCCATGGGTTCTTCCTGGTCTCTGGCAAATCCACCTCTGTGGGCTTTTCATGATCTGGTGGATCCACCTCCATTGGCTGCTCCTGCTCTTCCGGCTGGTCTACTTCCATGGGCTCTGCACTGTCAGTGCCACAACTGGCGCTGCCTCCCGCTTCCCACCTCCTCTTCTTCATGCCTGGTTTGGGCACCAAAATCACTGCTCCCTGAGGCATAGGTGGGCAGCTGCCTGCCTTGCTGGCACCAGGCCAGTTGTTTGCCATCATTGCTGGCTTGCTCCTAGGGCATAGAGGTGCCAGCTCTTGTGCACTGAGCCCAGGGCAGAGTGGAGCCTGGCACCCTTGGGGCTGCAGTGCCATCGGTGGCACAAGGATCCTGTTGGAGGTATCTTCAGAGCCACCACCAGTCATGCCCCATCCAGACCTGACCTGTTGCGCATTACAAGGGGTATCTTCTAGGGATGGTTGTAGGGGTAGTTATGGGAGGCCACCAATACTGATTGTTCCTGGTAGGCACATTATGGGACTAGCTGCAGCCCTAAGCCAGTTTGATGGCTGTGCTGGGTCTGTCACCACTGCCATCAACCCTTCCCCTCAATGAGAGGCAGAAGTGCGTGCAGAGCCGCTACCCACACAGCATGTGTCCCCACGGAGGTGGTTTCAGAGAGGCTAAAAGCACACAGCGTGCTGCTGCAACCAAGGACCACAGGCTCCCTTTGCCTGCCCGCAGCTGGGGACCGCAGGCTTCTTTCCTTTTGCCTGCGCGGTAGGCGAGGATGCAGGCTCCCTCTGCCTGCTGCAGGTTCTTCTGCCTGCTGTATGGTGGGAGAATGAAGACAATCAATGTGATCGTTCAGCAGACTCAGTTTATTTCATCTGAGGGTTCCAGTTATATACTCTATGCAGGCACACTTGCTAATATACGATTGGCTACTTATGCTACTAATTGACACATGGTTGGTTACATGATTGGTATGTGCTTGGTTACAGCTCAAAGGTTACATTCACATCCCACCCCCCCTTTGTGGTCTTCTTCTCGGTTGTGTTCCAGGGGGTTTCCAGCTTGCAGCTGTGCTTCAAGGTGGCAGTTATCAGTTCCTCCCTACACATCCCAACTTCTCAGGCTCTTCTGCCAACTCCCTCAAACTCTTCTCACGCACACGCTCTCTAGTAACCTTCAGCCGAGGCCTCAAAGCCTTTGGTTCACTACTGTTAGGCTTTTTTTCCCATCGTTTCGCCTATGATCTTGTTGTGTCCATTTTCTATCAACCATTCCCCAACAGCGTGCCGTGGCGACGCCATTGGGAAGTCATCTCTCAGGAGAGGCACATCAGGGTGCTGGACATATCCTGCCTCTGGGAGCTGTGGCCACGCAGGCAGGGACTTCCCTTGCTGCCAGGTGGAGCAGTGCAGGGCAGGATACGTAAAATGGGGTTTGTCACCCGTGAAAGGCTCCGTTAGAAAATAGCTGTCACTTGTGTGCATCCCTGCTGAGCCCTCTGCTGCTTGCAGCCGAGGACGGAGCCTGGAGAAGCAGAGCTGGCCCCTTTGGGTACCACAGCATCCCTCCAGGTCACCAAAACCTTTCCTCCATGATTCATAAACCAAGCCCAGCCCCTGCAATCTCTCCTCATAGGAGAGGTGCTCAGAGCCCTTAGAATCCCTGTGGCCTCCACTGGACCCTCTCTGGCAGCTCCTTGTCTTCCTTGCACTGAGAAGCCCAGCGCTGGACACAGTGCACCAGGTGCGGCCTCACCAGGCTCAGCAGAGGGGGAGTATCACCTCCCTCTGCTGCTGCCATCCTCCTCTTGTTGCATCCCTGGATCCTCTTGTTCCTCCAGGCTCAAGAACACACTGGTGGCTCATGGCCAACTTGCCATCCACCAATACCCCCTTCTCAGCTGAAGGCCAGCCCCAGCCTGTGCTGATACTTGGGGTTCTTCCTCCCCAGGGGCAGGACACTGCACTTGCAGTGTCCCTTT
Organism: Ara ararauna; assembly: GCA_028858755.1. Classification (NCBI taxonomy): domain Eukaryota; kingdom Metazoa; phylum Chordata; class Aves; order Psittaciformes; family Psittacidae; genus Ara; species Ara ararauna. The sequence goes on from CM054381.1 coordinate 7,311,976, forward strand.
TTCCAGTCGTTGGGAACTTCACCTGACTGCCATGACTTTTCAAATATGATGGACAGTGCCTTAGCTGCTTCATTTGCCAGCTCCTTCAGGGCACGCCTGCTGCGCTTCCTTCTAGTAGGGCCGTATCGCTCGTGAGCTTGCAGCAGGTGATCCTTGAATATCAACCAAGAGTCTTGGGCCCCCCTGCCCTCTAGGGCTATATCCCATGGAGCCTTACTGAGCAGGTTCCTGAAGAGGCCAAAGTCTGCTCTCTTGCAGTCCAGGGCAGTGAGCTTGCTGCACCCTCTTCTCACTGTCCTGAGGATCTCAAATTCCACCATCTCATGATCGCTGCACCCACAAACTCTCTGTCGACTGCTCACCTGTCCCCAGGCACAGTTCCATACTCTCCAACCTATCCCTAACATAAATAGCAACTCCCCCTCCCTGCCTGCCGGGCCTGTCCTTCCTAAAGAGCCTGTAACCTTCCATTCCAAGACTCCAGTCCCAGGAGCCATCCCATCGTGTTTCTGTGATGTCTATGATATCATACGCCCGTAGACGTGCAGACGTCTCTAATTGCTCTTGTTTGCTCCCCATGCTCCGGGCGTTTGCATAGAGGAGTCTGAGCAGAGCTCAGCAGAGGCCTTGGGGAGAGGGCAGTGAGGGACATGGAAGGCAGAGAGTGTGTGACCCCACAAGGCAGAGAACCAAGCTTCTTCCTACAGCTGGCAGCTCTAGAGCTCAGAGCAGCTTCCAGTGTCTGGAGGGGGCTCCGAGGATGCTGGAGAGGGGCTCTTCATCAGGGACTGTAGGGATAGGACAAGGGGTGATGGGTTCAGACTGAAACAGGGGAAGTTCAGGTTGGATCTAAGGCAGAAGCTCTTCCCTGTGAGGGTGCTGAGGCGCTGGCACAGGGTGCCCAGAGAAGCTGTGGCTGCCTCACCCCTGGCAGTGTTCAAGGCCAGGTTGGACACAGGGGCTTGGAGCAAGCTGCTCTAGTGGAAGGTGTCCCTGCCCGTGGCCAGGGTTTGGAACTGGATGAGCTTTGAGGTCCCTTCCAACACAAAGCGGTCTGGGATTCGATGACTCAGTGAAACAAGAACTGAGAAAAAACATCTTTATTCTTCTTTAAATTGTTAACTAATTGCCCAAGCCAGGCAATGAAGAGGAGGGTATCATTGGCGGGAGGCCTGGTATGGTGCAGAGCTGCCAGGGTGTCCGTAATGGAAGTAGACCAGCCTTTGTGATGCTGGTCTTCTCATGGACGCAGCTAGAAGTTTTCTTATTCTTTTGGAGGTGGATCCACCACGATGCCTCCTCTTCTTTTGTTGGAGGTGGAGCTTCTGTTGTTTCCCATAGCTGGGACCATCTACCTCCATCGGCTCATCTTCTGGTGGTGGATCCACCTCCATTGGCTGCTCCTCTTCTGGCTGGTCTACTTCCATTGGCTCTGCACCATCAGAACCACAACTGTCGCTGCCTCCCGCTTCCGACCTCCTCCTCTTCATCCCTGGCTTGGGCTGCAACAACAGGAATCCCCCAGACATTGGTGGGCAGCTGCCTGCGTTGCTGGCACCAGACGTCTTGCTCGCGGTTGCTTGGTCTGGGACCTCAGCAACTGCCGGGTGTCTGCGGGGTCCCCGTATTTATAGCGCCCAGGGTAGAACGTGCTTTGTGACATCACCAGCCCACTGTCATGGTGATGGACAGAGAGTCCTGCAGTGGGGACGGGATGTGTGCGGCCTGAGAGGCTCTGATGCTGTGACTTTCCATCCGGCGCCAGGGAAAAGGGTCCCTGCTTTTAGACCTGAGCGGCCTGCAGAGAATGCCCAGGGCAGGGGCAATTCCAGAGCGTTTCTCCCCGAAGCATCCTTAGGCGTTTGCTGCCCTGCATCCATTATTCAGGCAGGACTTCCCCTTAGTGAAGCCATGCGGGCTGTCACCAAGCACCTCGTTGGTTTTCGTGTGCCTCAGCATGACTTCCAGGAGAAGCCGCTCCAAGATGTTGCCAGGCCCAGAGATGAGGCTGACTGCTCTGTAGTTCCCCGGCTCGTCCATATTCCCCTTCTTGAAAACGGGGGTTCTATTTCCCTTTTTCCAGTCGTCGGGAACTTCACCTGACTGCCATGACTTTTCAAATATGATGGACAGTGCCTTAGCTGCTTCATTTGCCAGCTCCTTCAGGGCACGCCTGCTGCGCTTCCTTCTAGTAGGGCCGTATCGCTCGTGAGCTTGCAGCAGGTGATCCTTGAATATCAACCAAGAGTCTTGGGCCCCCCTGCCCTCTAGGGCTGTATCCCATGGAGCCTTACTGAGCAGGTTCCTGAAGAGGCCAAAGTCTGCTCTCTTGCAGTCCAGGGCAGTGAGCTTGCTGCACCCTCTTCTCACTGTCCTGAGGATCTCAAATTCCACCATCTCATGATCGCTGCACCCACAAACTCTCTGTCGACTGCTCACCTGTCCCCAGGCACAGTTCCATACTCTCCAACCTATCCCTAACATAAATAGCAACTCCCCCTCCCCGCCTGGCGGGCCTGTCCTTCCTAAAGAGCCTGTAAGCTTCCATTCCAAGACTCCAGTCCCAGGAGCCATCCCATCGTGTTTCTGTGATGCCTATGATATCATACGCCCGTAGACGTGCAGACGTCTCTAATTGCTCTTGTTTGCTCCCCATGCTCCGGGCGTTTGCATAGAGGTGTCTGAGCAGAGCTCAGCAGAGGCCTTGGGGAGAGGGCAGTGAGGGACATGGAAGGCAGAGAGTGTGTGACCCCACAAGGCAGAGAACCAAGCTTCTTCCTACAGCTGGCAGCTCTAGAGCTCAGAGCAGCTTCCAGTGTCTGGAGGGGGCTCCGAGGATGCTGGAGAGGGGCTCTTCATCAGGGACTGTAGGGATAGGACAAGGGGTGATGGGTTCAGACTGAAACAGGGGAAGTTCAGGTTGGATCTAAGGCAGAAGCTCTTCCCTGTGAGGGTGCTGAGGCGCTGGCACAGGGTGCCCAGAGAAGCTGTGGCTGCCCCACCCCTGGCAGTGTTCAAGGCCAGGTTGGACACAGGGGCTTGGAGCAAGCTGCTCTAGTGGAAGGTGTCCCTTCCCGTGGCCAGGGTTTGGAACTGGATGAGCTTTGAGGTCCCTTCCAACACAAAGCGGTCTGGGATTCGATGACTCAGTGAAACAAGAACTGAGAAAAAACATCTTTATTCTTCTTTAAATTGTTAACTAATTGCCCAAGCCAGGCAATGAAGAGGAGGGTGTCATTGGCGGGAGGCCTGGTATGGTGCAGAGCTGCCAGGGTGTCCGTAATGGAAGTAGACCAGCCTTTGTGATGCTGGTCTTCTGATGGACGCAGCTAGAAGTTTTCTTATTCTTTTGGAGGTGGATCCACCACGATGCCTCCTCTTCTTTTGTTGGAGGTGGAGCTTCTGTTGTTTCCCGTAGCTGGGACCATCTACCTCCATCGGCTCATCTTCTGGTGGTGGATCCACCTCCATTGGCTGCTCCTCTTCTGGCTGGTCTACTTCCATTGGCTCTGCACCATCAGAACCACAACTGTCGCTGCCTCCCGCTTCCGACCTCCTCCTCTTCATCCCTGGCTTGGGCTGCAACAACAGGAATCCCCCAGACATTGGTGGGCAGCTGCCTGCGTTGCTGGCACCAGACGTCTTGCTTGCGGTTGCCTGGTCTGGGACCTCAGCAACTGCCGGGTGTCTGCGGGGTCCCCGTATTTATAGCGCCCAGGGTAGAACGTGCTTTGTGACATCACCAGCCCACTGTCATGGTGATGGACAGAGAGTCCTGCAGTGGGGACGGGATGTGTGCGGCCTGAGAGGCTCTGATGCTGTGACTTTCCATCCGGCGCCAGGGAAAAGGGTCCCTGCTTTTGGACCTGAGCGGCCTGCAGAGAATGCCCAGGGCAGGGGCAATTCCAGAGCGTTTCTCCCCGAAGCATCCTTAGGCGTTTGCTGCCCTGCATCCATTATTCAGGCAGGACTTCCCCTTAGTGAAGCCATGCGGGCTGTCACCAAGCACCTCGTTGGTTTTCGTGTGCCTCAGCATGCCTTCCAGGAGAAGCCGCTCCAAGATGTTGCCAGGCCCAGAGATGAGGCTGACTGCTCTGTAGCTCCCCGGCTCGTCCATATTCCCCTTCTTGAAAACGGGGGTTCTATTTCCCTTTTTCCAGTTGTCGGGAACTTCACCTGACTGCCATGACTTTTCAAATATGATGGACAGTGCCTTAGCTGCTTCATTTGCCAGCTCCTTCAGGGCACGCCTGCTGCGCTTCCTTCTAGTAGGGCCGTATCGCTCGTGAGCTTGCAGCAGGTGATCCTTGAATATCAACCAAGAGTCTTGGGCCCCCCTGCCCTCTAGGGCTGTATCCCATGGAGCCTTACTGAGCAGGTTCCTGAAGAGGCCAAAGTCTGCTCTCTTGCAGTCCAGGGCAGTGAGCTTGCTGCACCCTCTTCTCACTGTCCTGAGGATCTCAAATTCCACCATCTCATGATCGCTGCACCCACAAACTCTCTGTCGACTGCTCACCTGTCCCCAGGCACAGTTCCATGCTCTCCAACCTATCCCTAACATAAATAGCAACTCCCCCTCCCTGCCTGCCGGGCCTGTCCTTCCTAAAGAGCCTGTAACCTTCCATTCCAAGACTCCAGTCCCAGGAGCCATCCCATCGTGTTTCTGTGATGCCTATGATATCATACGCCCGTAGACGTGCAGACGTCTCTAATTGCTCTTGTTTGCTCCCCATGCTCCGGGCGTTTGCATAGAGGTGTCTGAGCAGAGCTCAGCAGAGGCCTTGGGGAGAGGGCAGTGAGGGACATGGAAGGCAGAGAGTGTGTGACCCCACAAGGCAGAGAACCAAGCTTCTTCCTACAGCTGGCAGCTCTAGAGCTCAGAGCAGCTTCCAGTGTCTGGAGGGGGCTCCGAGGATGCTGGAGAGGGGCTCTTCATCAGGGACTGTAGGGATAGGACAAGGGGTGATGGGTTCAGACTGAAACAGGGGAAGTTCAGGTTGGATCTAAGGCAGAAGCTCTTCCCTGTGAGGGTGCTGAGGCGCTGGCACAGGGTGCCCAGAGAAGCTGTGGCTGCCCCACCCCTGGCAGTGTTCAAGGCCAGGTTGGACACAGGGGCTTGGAGCAAGCTGCTCTAGTGGAAGGTGTCCCTTCCCGTGGCCAGGGTTTGGAACTGGATGAGCTTTGAGGTCCCTTCCAACACAAAGCGGTCTGGGATTCGATGACTCAGTGAAACAAGAACTGAGAAAAAACATCTTTATTCTTCTTTAAATTGTTAACTAATTGCCCAAGCCAGGCAATGAAGAGGAGGGTGTCATTGGCGGGAGGCCTGGTATGGTGCAGAGCTGCCAGGGTGTCCGTAATGGAAGTAGACCAGCCTTTGTGATGCTGGTCTTCTGATGGACGCAGCTAGAAGTTTTCTTATTCTTTTGGAGGTGGATCCACCACGATGCCTCCTCTTCTTTTGTTGGAGGTGGAGCTTCTGTTGTTTCCCGTAGCTGGGACCATCTACCTCCATCGGCTCATCTTCTGGTGGTGGATCCACCTCCATTGGCTGCTCCTCTTCTGGCTGGTCTACTTCCATTGGCTCTGCACCATCAGAACCACAACTGTCGCTGCCTCCCGCTTCCGACCTCCTCCTCTTCATCCCTGGCTTGGGCTGCAACAACAGGAATCCCCCAGACATTGGTGGGCAGCTGCCTGCGTTGCTGGCACCAGACGTCTTGCTTGCGGTTGCCTGGTCTGGGACCTCAGCAACTGCCGGGTGTCTGCGGGGTCCCCGTATTTATAGCGCCCAGGGTAGAACGTGCTTTGTGACATCACCAGCCCACTGTCATGGTGATGGACAGAGAGTCCTGCAGTGGGGACGGGATGTGTGCGGCCTGAGAGGCTCTGATGCTGTGACTTTCCATCCGGCGCCAGGGAAAAGGGTCCCTGCTTTTGGACCTGAGCGGCCTGCAGAGAATGCCCAGGGCAGGGGCAATTCCAGAGCGTTTCTCCCCGAAGCATCCTTAGGCGTTTGCTGCCCTGCATCCATTATTCAGGCAGGACTTCCCCTTAGTGAAGCCATGCGGGCTGTCACCAAGCACCTCGTTGGTTTTCGTGTGCCTCAGCATGCCTTCCAGGAGAAGCCGCTCCAAGATGTTGCCAGGCCCAGAGATGAGGCTGACTGCTCTGTAGCTCCCCGGCTCGTCCATATTCCCCTTCTTGAAAACGGGGGTTCTATTTCCCTTTTTCCAGTCGTCGGGAACTTCACCTGACTGCCATGACTTTTCAAATATGATGGACAGTGCCTTAGCTGCTTCATTTGCCAGCTCCTTCAGGGCACGCCTGCTGCGCTTCCTTCTAGTAGGGCCGTATCGCTCGTGAGCTTGCAGCAGGTGATCCTTGAATATCAACCAAGAGTCTTGGGCCCCCCTGCCCTCTAGGGCTGTATCCCATGGAGCCTTACTGAGCAGGTTCCTGAAGAGGCCAAAGTCTGCTCTCTTGCAGTCCAGGGCAGTGAGCTTGCTGCACCCTCTTCTCACTGTCCTGAGGATCTCAAATTCCACCATCTCATGATCGCTGCACCCACAAACTCTCTGTCGACTGCTCACCTGTCCCCAGGCACAGTTCCATACTCTCCAACCTATCCCTAACATAAATAGCAACTCCCCCTCCCCGCCTGGCGGGCCTGTCCTTCCTAAAGAGCCTGTAAGCTTCCATTCCAAGACTCCAGTCCCAGGAGCCATCCCATCGTGTTTCTGTGATGCCTATGATATCATACGCCCGTAGACGTGCAGACGTCTCTAATTGCTCTTGTTTGCTCCCCATGCTCCGGGCGTTTGCATAGAGGTGTCTGAGCAGAGCTCAGCAGAGGCCTTGGGGAGAGGGCAGTGAGGGACATGGAAGGCAGAGAGTGTGTGACCCCACAAGGCAGAGAACCAAGCTTCTTCCTACAGCTGGCAGCTCTAGAGCTCAGAGCAGCTTCCAGTGTGTGGAGGGGGCTCCGAGGATGCTGGAGAGGGGCTCTTCATCAGGGACTGTAGGGATAGGACAAGGGGTGATGGGTTCAGACTGAAACAGGGGAAGTTCAGGTTGGATCTAAGGCAGAAGCTCTTCCCTGTGAGGGTGCTGAGGCGCTGGCACAGGGTGCCCAGAGAAGCTGTGGCTGCCCCACCCCTGGCAGTGTTCAAGGCCAGGTTGGACACAGGGGCTTGGAGCAAGCTGCTCTAGTGGAAGGTGTCCCTGCCCGTGGCCAGGGTTTGGAACTGGATGAGCTTTGAGGTCCCTTCCAACACAAAGCGGTCTGGGATTCGATGACTCAGTGAAACAAGAACTGAGAAAAAACATCTTTATTCTTCTTTAAATTGTTAACTAATTGCCCAAGCCAGGCAATGAAGAGGAGGGTGTCATTGGCGGGAGGCCTGGTATGGTGCAGAGCTGCCAGGGTGTCCGTAATGGAAGTAGACCAGCCTTTGTGATGCTGGTCTTCTGATGGACGCAGCTAGAAGTTTTCTTATTCTTTTGGAGGTGGATCCACCACGATGCCTCCTCTTCTTTTGTTGGAGGTGGAGCTTCTGTTGTTTCCCGTAGCTGGGACCATCTACCTCCATCGGCTCATCTTCTGGTGGTGGATCCACCTCCATTGGCTGCTCCTCTTCTGGCTGGTCTACTTCCATTGGCTCTGCACCATCAGAACCACAACTGTCGCTGCCTCCCGCTTCCGACCTCCTCCTCTTCATCCCTGGCTTGGGCTGCAACAACAGGAATCCCCCAGACATTGGTGGGCAGCTGCCTGCGTTGCTGGCACCAGACGTCTTGCTCGCGGTTGCTTGGTCTGGGACCTCAGCAACTGCCGGGTGTCTGCGGGGTCCCCGTATTTATAGCGGCCAGGGTAGAACGTGCTCTGTGACATCCGCAGCCCGCTGTCATGGTGAAGGACAGAGAGTCCTGCAGTGGGGACGGGATGTGTGCGGCCTGAGAGGCTCTGATGCTGTGACTTTCCATCCGGCGCCAGGGAAAAAGGTCCCTGCTTTTGGACCTGAGTGGCCTGCAGAGAATGCCCAGGGCAGGGGCAATTCCAGAGCGTTTCTCCCCGAAGCATCCTTAGGCGTTTCCTGCCCTGCATCCATTATTCAGGCAGGACTTCCCCTTAGTGAAGCCATGCGGGCTGTCACCAAGCACCTCGTTGGTTTTCGTGTGCCTCAGCATGCCTTCCAGGAGAAGCCGCTCCAAGATGTTGCCAGGCCCAGAGATGAGGCTGACTGCTCTGTAGCTCCCCGGCTCGTCCATATTCCCCTTCTTGAAAACGGGGGTTCTATTTCCCTTTTTCCAGTCGTCGGGAACTTCACCTGACTGCCATGACTTTTCAAATATGATGGACAGTGCCTTAGCTGCTTCATTTGCCAGCTCCTTCAGGGCACGCCTGCTGCGCTTCCTTCTAGTAGGGCCGTATCGCTCGTGAGCTTGCAGCAGGTGATCCTTGAATATCAACCAAGAGTCTTGGGCCCCCCTGCCCTCTAGGGCTGTATCCCATGGAGCCTTACTGAGCAGGTTCCTGAAGAGGCCAAAGTCTGCTCTCTTGCAGTCCAGGGCAGTGAGCTTGCTGCACCCTCTTCTCACTGTCCTGAGGATCTCAAATTCCACCATCTCATGATCGCTGCACCCACAAACTCTCTGTCGACTGCTCACCTGTCCCCAGGCACAGTTCCATACTCTCCAACCTATCCCTAACATAAATAGCAACTCCCCCTCCCCGCCTCCCGGGCCTGTCCTTCCTAAAGAGCCTGTAACCTTCCATTCCAAGACTCCAGTCCCAGGAGCCATCCCATCGTGTTTCTGTGATGCCTATGATATCATACGCCCGTAGACGTGCAGACGTCTCTAATTGCTCTTGTTTGCTCCCCATGCTCCGGGCGTTTGCATAGAGGTGTCTGAGCAGAGCTCAGCAGAGGCCTTGGGGAGAGGGCAGTGAGGGACATGGAAGGCAGAGAGTGTGTGACCCCACAAGGCAGAGAACCAAGCTTCTTCCTACAGCTGGCAGCTCTAGAGCTCAGAGCAGCTTCCAGTGTCTGGAGGGGGCTCCGAGGATGCTGGAGAGGGGCTCTTCATCAGGGACTGTAGGGATAGGACAAGGGGTGATGGGTTCCGACTGAAACAGGGGAAGTTCAGGTTGGATCTAAGGCAGAAGCTCTTCCCTGTGAGGGTGCTGAGGCGCTGGCACAGGGTGCCCAGAGAAGCTGTGGCTGCCCCACCCCTGGCAGTGTTCAAGGCCAGGTTGGACACAGGGGCTTGGAGCAAGCTGCTCTAGTGGAAGGTGTCCCTTCCCGTGGCCAGGGTTTGGAACTGGATGAGCTTTGAGGTCCCTTCCAACACAAAGCGGTCTGGGATTCGATGACTCAGTGAAACAAGAACTGAGAAAAAACATCTTTATTCTTCTTTAAATTGTTAACTAATTGCCCAAGCCAGGCAATGAAGAGGAGGGTGTCATTGGCGGGAGGCCTGGTATGGTGCAGAGCTGCCAGGGTGTCCGTAATGGAAGTAGACCAGCCTTTGTGATGCTGGTCTTCTGATGGACGCAGCTAGAAGTTTTCTTATTCTTTTGGAGGTGGATCCACCACGATGCCTCCTCTTCTTTTGTTGGAGGTGGAGCTTCTGTTGTTTCCCGTAGCTGGGACCATCTACCTCCATCGGCTCATCTTCTGGTGGTGGATCCACCTCCATTGGCTGCTCCTCTTCTGGCTGGTCTACTTCCATTGGCTCTGCACCATCAGAACCACAACTGTCGCTGCCTCCCGCTTCCGACCTCCTCCTCTTCATCCCTGGCTTGGGCTGCAACAACAGGAATCCCCCAGACATTGGTGGGCAGCTGCCTGCGTTGCTGGCACCAGACGTCTTGCTTGCGGTTGCCTGGTCTGGGACCTCAGCAACTGCCGGGTGTCTGCGGGGTCCCCGTATTTATAGCGCCCAGGGTAGAACGTGCTTTGTGACATCACCAGCCCACTGTCATGGTGATGGACAGAGAGTCCTGCAGTGGGGACGGGATGTGTGCGGCCTGAGAGGCTCTGATGCTGTGACTTTCCATCCGGCGCCAGGGAAAAGGGTCCCTGCTTTTGGACCTGAGCGGCCTGCAGAGAATGCCCAGGGCAGGGGCAATTCCAGAGCGTTTCTCCCCGAAGCATCCTTAGGCGTTTGCTGCCCTGCATCCATTATTCAGGCAGGACTTCCCCTTAGTGAAGCCATGCGGGCTGTCACCAAGCACCTCGTTGGTTTTCGTGTGCCTCAGCATGCCTTCCAGGAGAAGCCGCTCCAAGATGTTGCCAGGCCCAGAGATGAGGCTGACTGCTCTGTAGCTCCCCGGCTCGTCCATATTCCCCTTCTTGAAAACGGGGGTTCTATTTCCCTTTTTCCAGTCGTCGGGAACTTCACCTGACTGCCATGACTTTTCAAATATGATGGACAGTGCCTTAGCTGCTTCATTTGCCAGCTCCTTCAGGGCACGCCTGCTGCGCTTCCTTCTAGTAGGGCCGTATCGCTCGTGAGCTTGCAGCAGGTGATCCTTGAATATCAACCAAGAGTCTTGGGCCCCCCTGCCCTCTAGGGCTGTATCCCATGGAGCCTTACTGAGCAGGTTCCTGAAGAGGCCAAAGTCTGCTCTCTTGCAGTCCAGGGCAGTGAGCTTGCTGCACCCTCTTCTCACTGTCCTGAGGATCTCAAATTCCACCATCTCATGATCGCTGCACCCACAAACTCTCTGTCGACTGCTCACCTGTCCCCAGGCACAGTTCCATACTCTCCAACCTATCCCTAACATAAATAGCAACTCCCCCTCCCCGCCTGGCGGGCCTGTCCTTCCTAAAGAGCCTGTAACCTTCCATTCCAAGACTCCAGTCCCAGGAGCCATCCCATCGTGTTTCTGTGATGCCTATGATATCATACGCCCGTAGACGTGCAGACGTCTCTAATTGCTCTTGTTTGCTCCCCATGCTCCGGGCGTTTGCATAGAGGTGTCTGAGCAGAGCTCAGCAGAGGCCTTGGGGAGAGGGCAGTGAGGGACATGGAAGGCAGAGAGTGTGTGACCCCACAAGGCAGAGAACCAAGCTTCTTCCTACAGCTGGCAGCTCTAGAGCTCAGAGCAGCTTCCAGTGTCTGGAGGGGGCTCCGAGGATGCTGGAGAGGGGCTCTTCATCAGGGACTGTAGGGATAGGACAAGGGGTGATGGGTTCAGACTGAAACAGGGGAAGTTCAGGTTGGATCTAAGGCAGAAGCTCTTCCCTGTGAGGGTGCTGAGGCGCTGGCACAGGGTGCCCAGAGAAGCTGTGGCTGCCCCACCCCTGGCAGTGTTCAAGGCCAGGTTGGACACAGGGGCTTGGAGCAAGCTGCTCTAGTGGAAGGTGTCCCTGCCCGTGGCCAGGGTTTGGAACTGGATGAGCTTTGAGGTCCCTTCCAACACAAAGCGGTCTGGGATTCGATGACTCAGTGAAACAAGAACTGAGAAAAAACATCTTTATTCTTCTTTAAATTGTTAACTAATTGCCCAAGCCAGGCAATGAAGAGGAGGGTGTCATTGGCGGGAGGCCTGGTATGGTGCAGAGCTGCCAGGGTGTCCGTAATGGAAGTAGACCAGCCTTTGTGATGCTGGTCTTCTGATGGACGCAGCTAGAAGTTTTCTTATTCTTTTGGAGGTGGATCCACCACGATGCCTCCTCTTCTTTTGTTGGAGGTGGAGCTTCTGTTGTTTCCCGTAGCTGGGACCATCTACCTCCATCGGCTCATCTTCTGGTGGTGGATCCACCTCCATTGGCTGCTCCTCTTCTGGCTGGTCTACTTCCATTGGCTCTGCACCATCAGAACCACAACTGTCGCTGCCTCCCGCTTCCGACCTCCTCCTCTTCATCCCTGGCTTGGGCTGCAACAACAGGAATCCCCCAGACATTGGTGGGCAGCTGCCTGCGTTGCTGGCACCAGACGTCTTGCTCGCGGTTGCTTGGTCTGGGACCTCAGCAACTGCCGGGTGTCTGCGGGGTCCCCGTATTTATAGCGGCCAGGGTAGAACGTGCTCTGTGACATCCGCAGCCCGCTGTCATGGTGAAGGACAGAGAGTCCTGCAGTGGGGACGGGATGTGTGCGGCCTGAGAGGCTCTGATGCTGTGACTTTCCATCCGGCGCCAGGGAAAAAGGTCCCTGCTTTTGGACCTGAGCGGCCTGCAGAGAATGCCCAGGGCAGGGGCAATTCCAGAGCGTTTCTCCCCGAAGCATCCTTAGGCGTTTGCTGCCCTGCATCCATTATTCAGGCAGGACTTCCCCTTAGTGAAGCCATGCGGGCTGTCACCAAGCACCTCGTTGGTTTTCGTGTGCCTCAGCATGCCTTCCAGGAGAAGCCGCTCCAAGATGTTGCCAGGCCCAGAGATGAGGCTGACTGCTCTGTAGCTCCCCGGCTCGTCCATATTCCCCTTCTTGAAAACGGGGGTTCTATTTCCCTTTTTCCAGTCGTCGGGAACTTCACCTGACTGCCATGACTTTTCAAATATGATGGACAGTGCCTTAGCTGCTTCATTTGCCAGCTCCTTCAGGGCACGCCTGCTGCGCTTCCTTCTAGTAGGGCCGTATCGCTCGTGAGCTTGCAGCAGGTGATCCTTGAATATCAACCAAGAGTCTTGGGCCCCCCTGCCCTCTAGGGCTGTATCCCATGGAGCCTTACTGAGCAGGTTCCTGAAGAGGCCAAAGTCTGCTCTCTTGCAGTCCAGGGCAGTGAGCTTGCTGCACCCTCTTCTCACTGTCCTGAGGATCTCAAATTCCACCATCTCATGATCGCTGCACCCACAAACTCTCTGTCGACTGCTCACCTGTCCCCAGGCACAGTTCCATACTCTCCAACCTATCCCTAACATAAATAGCAACTCCCCCTCCCCGCCTGGCGGGCCTGTCCTTCCTAAAGAGCCTGTAACCTTCCATTCCAAGACTCCAGTCCCAGGAGCCATCCCATCGTGTTTCTGTGATGCCTATGATATCATACGCCCGTAGACGTGCAGACGTCTCTAATTGCTCTTGTTTGCTCCCCATGCTCCGGGCGTTTGCATAGAGGTGTCTGAGCAGAGCTCAGCAGAGGCCTTGGGGAGAGGGCAGTGAGGGACATGGAAGGCAGAGAGTGTGTGACCCCACAAGGCAGAGAACCAAGCTTCTTCCTACAGCTGGCAGCTCTAGAGCTCAGAGCAGCTTCCAGTGTCTGGAGGGGGCTCCGAGGATGCTGGAGAGGGGCTCTTCATCAGGGACTGTAGGGATAGGACAAGGGGTGATGGGTTCCGACTGAAACAGGGGAAGTTCAGGTTGGATCTAAGGCAGAAGCTCTTCCCTGTGAGGGTGCTGAGGCGCTGGCACAGGGTGCCCAGAGAAGCTGTGGCTGCCCCACCCCTGGCAGTGTTCAAGGCCAGGTTGGACACAGGGGCTTGGAGCAAGCTGCTCTAGTGGAAGGTGTCCCTGCCCGTGGCCAGGGTTTGGAACTGGATGAGCTTTGAGGTCCCTTCCAACACAAAGCGGTCTGGGATTCGATGACTCAGTGAAACAAGAACTGAGAAAAAACATCTTTATTCTTCTTTAAATTGTTAACTAATTGCCCAAGCCAGGCAATGAAGAGGAGGGTGTCATTGGCGGGAGGCCTGGTATGGTGCAGAGCTGCCAGGGTGTCCGTAATGGAAGTAGACCAGCCTTTGTGATGCTGGTCTTCTGATGGACGCAGCTAGAAGTTTTCTTATTCTTTTGGAGGTGGATCCACCACGATGCCTCCTCTTCTTTTGTTGGAGGTGGAGCTTCTGTTGTTTCCCGTAGCTGGGACCATCTACCTCCATCGGCTCATCTTCTGGTGGTGGATCCACCTCCATTGGCTGCTCCTCTTCTGGCTGGTCTACTTCCATTGGCTCTGCACCATCAGAACCACAACTGTCGCTGCCTCCCGCTTCCGACCTCCTCCTCTTCATCCCTGGCTTGGGCTGCAACAACAGGAATCCCCCAGACATTGGTGGGCAGCTGCCTGCGTTGCTGGCACCAGACGTCTTGCTCGCGGTTGCTTGGTCTGGGACCTCAGCAACTGCCGGGTGTCTGCGGGGTCCCCGTATTTATAGCGCCCAGGGTAGAACGTGCTCTGTGACATCCGCAGCCCGCTGTCATGGTGAAGGACAGAGAGTCCTGCAGTGGGGACGGGATGTGTGCGGCCTGAGAGGCTCTGATGCTGTGACTTTCCATCCGGCGCCAGGGAAAAAGGTCCCTGCTTTTGGACCTGAGCGGCCTGCAGAGAATGCCCAGGGCAGGGGCAATTCCAGAGCGTTTCTCCCCGAAGCATCCTTAGGCGTTTGCTGCCCTGCATCCATTATTCAGGCAGGACTTCCCCTTAGTGAAGCCATGCGGGCTGTCACCAAGCACCTCGTTGGTTTTCGTGTGCCTCAGCATGCCTTCCAGGAGAAGCCGCTCCAAGATGTTGCCAGGCCCAGAGATGAGGCTGACTGCTCTGTAGCTCCCCGGCTCGTCCATATTCCCCTTCTTGAAAACGGGGGTTCTATTTCCCTTTTTCCAGTCGTCGGGAACTTCACCTGACTGCCATGACTTTTCAAATATGATGGACAGTGCCTTAGCTGCTTCATTTGCCAGCTCCTTCAGGGCACGCCTGCTGCGCTTCCTTCTAGTAGGGCCGTATCGCTCGTGAGCTTGCAGCAGGTGATCCTTGAATATCAACCAAGAGTCTTGGGCCCCCCTGCCCTCTAGGGCTGTATCCCATGGAGCCTTACTGAGCAGGTTCCTGAAGAGGCCAAAGTCTGCTCTCTTGCAGTCCAGGGCAGTGAGCTTGCTGCACCCTCTTCTCACTGTCCTGAGGATCTCAAATTCCACCATCTCATGATCGCTGCACCCACAAACTCTCTGTCGACTGCTCACCTGTCCCCAGGCACAGTTCCATACTCTCCAACCTATCCCTAACATAAATAGCAACTCCCCCTCCCCGCCTGGCGGGCCTGTCCTTCCTAAAGAGCCTGTAAGCTTCCATTCCAAGACTCCAGTCCCAGGAGCCATCCCATCGTGTTTCTGTGATGCCTATGATATCATACGCCCGTAGACGTGCAGACGTCTCTAATTGCTCTTGTTTGCTCCCCATGCTCCGGGCGTTTGCATAGAGGTGTCTGAGCAGAGCTCAGCAGAGGCCTTGGGGAGAGGGCAGTGAGGGACATGGAAGGCAGAGAGTGTGTGACCCCACAAGGCAGAGAACCAAGCTTCTTCCTACAGCTGGCAGCTCTAGAGCTCAGAGCAGCTTCCAGTGTCTGGAGGGGGCTCCGAGGATGCTGGAGAGGGGCTCTTCATCAGGGACTGTAGGGATAGGACAAGGGGTGATGGGTTCAGACTGAAACAGGGGAAGTTCAGGTTGGATCTAAGGCAGAAGCTCTTCCCTGTGAGGGTGCTGAGGCGCTGGCACAGGGTGCCCAGAGAAGCTGTGGCTGCCCCACCCCTGGCAGTGTTCAAGGCCAGGTTGGACACAGGGGCTTGGAGCAAGCTGCTCTAGTGGAAGGTGTCCCTTCCCGTGGCCAGGGTTTGGAACTGGATGAGCTTTGAGGTCCCTTCCAACACAAAGCGGTCTGGGATTCGATGACTCAGTGAAACAAGAACTGAGAAAAAACATCTTTATTCTTCTTTAAATTGTTAACTAATTGCCCAAGCCAGGCAATGAAGAGGAGGGTGTCATTGGCGGGAGGCCTGGTATGGTGCAGAGCTGCCAGGGTGTCCGTAATGGAAGTAGACCAGCCTTTGTGATGCTGGTCTTCTGATGGACGCAGCTAGAAGTTTTCTTATTCTTTTGGAGGTGGATCCACCACGATGCCTCCTCTTCTTTTGTTGGAGGTGGAGCTTCTGTTGTTTCCCGTAGCTGGGACCATCTACCTCCATCGGCTCATCTTCTGGTGGTGGATCCACCTCCATTGGCTGCTCCTCTTCTGGCTGGTCTACTTCCATTGGCTCTGCACCATCAGAACCACAACTGTCACTGCCTCCTGCTTCCGACCTCCTCCTCTTCATCCCTGGCTTGGGCTGCAACAACAGGAATCCCCCAGACATTGGTGGGCAGCTGCCTGCGTTGCTGGCACCAGACGTCTTGCTCGCGGTTGCTTGGTCTGGGACCTCAGCAACTGCCGGGTGTCTGCGGGGTCCCCGTATTTATAGCGCCCAGGGTAGAACGTGCTCTGTGACATCCGCAGCCCGCTGTCATGGTGAAGGACAGAGAGTCCTGCAGTGGGGACGGGATGTGTGCGGCCTGAGAGGCTCTGATGCTGTGACTTTCCATCTGGTGCCAGGGAAAAAGGTCCCTGCTTTTGGACCTGAGCGGCCTGCAGAGAATGCCCAGGGCAGGGGCAATTCCAGAGCGTTTCTCCCCGAAGCATCCTTAGGCGTTTGCTGCCCTGCATCCATTATTCAGGCAGGACTTCCCCTTAGTGAAGCCATGCGGGCTGTCACCAAGCACCTCGTTGGTTTTCGTGTGCCTCAGCATGCCTTCCAGGAGAAGCCGCTCCAAGATGTTGCCAGGCCCAGAGATGAGGCTGACTGCTCTGTAGCTCCCCGGCTCGTCCATATTCCCCTTCTTGAAAACGAGGGTTCTATTTCCCTTTTTCCAGTCGTCGGGAACTTCACCTGACTGCCATGACTTTTCAAATATGATGGACAGTGCCTTAGCTGCTTCATTTGCCAGCTCCTTCAGGGCACGCCTGCTGCGCTTCCTTCTAGTAGGGCTGCATCGCTCGTGAGCTTGCAGCAGGTGATCCTTGAATATCAACCAAGAGTCTTGGGCCCCCCTGCCCTCTAGGGCTGTATCCCATGGAGCCTTACTGAGCAGGTTCCTGAAGAGGCCAAAGTCTGCTCTCTTGCAGTCCAGGGCAGTGAGCTTGCTGCACCCTCTTCTCACTGTCCTGAGGATCTCAAATTCCACCATCTCATGATCGCTGCACCCACAAACTCTCTGTCGACTGCTCACCTGTCCCCAGGCACAGTTCCATACTCTCCAACCTCTCCCTAACATAAATAGCAACTCCCCCTCCCCGCCTGGCGGGCCTGTCCTTCCTAAAGAGCCTGTAACCTTCCATTCCAAGACTCCAGTCCCAGGAGCCATCCCATCGTGTTTCTGTGATGCCTATGATATCATACGCCCGTAGACGTGCAGACGTCTCTAATTGCTCTTGTTTGCTCCCCATGCTCCGGGCGTTTGCATAGAGGTGTCTGAGCAGAGCTCAGCAGAGGCCTTGGGGAGAGGGCAGTGAGGGACATGGAAGGCAGAGAGTGTGTGACCCCACAAGGCAGAGAACCAAGCTTCTTCCTACAGCTGGCAGCTCTAGAGCTCAGAGCAGCTTCCAGTGTCTGGAGGGGGCTCCGAGGATGCTGGAGAGGGGCTCTTCATCAGGGACTGTAGGGATAGGACAAGGGGTGATGGGTTCAGACTGAAACAGGGGAAGTTCAGGTTGGATCTAAGGCAGAAGCTCTTCCCTGTGAGGGTGCTGAGGCGCTGGCACAGGGTGCCCAGAGAAGCTGTGGCTGCCCCACCCCTGGCAGTGTTCAAGGCCAGGTTGGACACAGGGGCTTGGAGCAAGCTGCTCTAGAGGAAGGTGTCCCTGCCCGTGGCCAGGGTTTGGAACTGGATGAGCTTTGAGGTCCCTTCCACCACAAACCGGTCTGGGATTCGATGACTCAGTGAAACAAGAACTGAGAAAAAACATCTTTATTCTTCTTTAAATTGTTAACTAATTGCCCAAGCCAGGCAATGAAGAGGAGGGTGTCATTGGCGGGAGGCCTGGTATGGTGCAGAGCTGCCAGGGTGTCCGTAATGGAAGTAGACCAGCCTTTGTGATGCTGGTCTTCTGATGGACGCAGCTAGAAGTTTTCTTATTCTTTTGGAGGTGGATCCACCACGATGCCTCCTCTTCTTTTGTTGGAGGTGGAGCTTCTGTTGTTTCCCGTAGCTGGGACCATCTACCTCCATCGGCTCATCTTCTGGTGGTGGATCCACCTCCATTGGCTGCTCCTCTTCTGGCTGGTCTACTTCCATTGGCTCTGCACCATCAGAACCACAACTGTCGCTGCCTCCCGCTTCCGACCTCCTCCTCTTCATCCCTGGCTTGGGCTGCAACAACAGGAATCCCCCAGACATTGGTGGGCAGCTGCCTGCGTTGCTGGCACCAGACGTCTTGCTCGCGGTTGCTTGGTCTGGGACCTCAGCAACTGCCGGGTGTCTGCGGGGTCCCCGTATTTATAGCGCCCAGGGTAGAACGTGCTTTGTGACATCACCAGCCCACTGTCATGGTGAAGGACAGAGAGTCCTGCAGTGGGGACGGGATGTGTGCGGCCTGAGAGGCTCTGATGCTGTGACTTTCCATCCGGCGCCAGGGAAAAAGGTCCCTGCTTTTGGACCTGAGCGGCCTGCAGAGAATGCCCAGGGCAGGGGCAATTCCAGAGCGTTTCTCCCCGAAGCAGCCTTAGGCGTTTGCTGCCCTGCATCCATTATTCAGGCAGGACTTCCCCTTAGTGAAGCCATGCGGGCTGTCACCAAGCACCTCGTTGGTTTTCGTGTGCCTCAGCATGACTTCCAGGAGAAGCCGCTCCAAGATGTTGCCAGGCCCAGAGATGAGGCTGACTGCTCTGTAGTTCCCCGGCTCGTCCATATTCCCCTTCTTGAAAACGGGGGTTCTATTTCCCTTTTTGCAGTCGTCGGGAACTTCACCTGACTGCCATGACTTTTCAAATATGATGGACAGTGCCTTAGCTGCTTCATTTGCCAGCTCCTTCAGGGCACGCCTGCTGCGCTTCCTTCTAGTAGGGCCGTATCGCTCGTGAGCTTGCAGCAGGTGATCCTTGAATATCAACCAAGAGTCTTGGGCCCCCCTGCCCTCTAGGGCTGTATCCCATGGAGCCTTACTGAGCAGGTTCCTGAAGAGGCCAAAGTCTGCTCTCTTGCAGTCCAGGGCAGTGAGCTTGCTGCACCCTCTTCTCACTGTCCTGAGGATCTCAAATTCCACCATCTCATGATCGCTGCACCCACAAACTCTCTGTCGACTGCTCACCTGTCCCCAGGCACAGTTCCATACTCTCCAGCCTATCCCTAACATAAATAGCAACTCCCCCTCCCCGCCTGGCGGGCCTGTCCTTCCTAAAGAGCCTGTAACCTTCCATTCCAAGACTCCAGTCCCAGGAGCCATCCCATCGTGTTTCTGTGATGCCTATGATATCATACGCCCGTAGACGTGCAGACGTCTCTAATTGCTCTTGTTTGCTCCCCATGCTCCGGGCGTTTGCATAGAGGTGTCTGAGCAGAGCTCAGCAGAGGCCTTGGGGAGAGGGCAGTGAGGGACATGGAAGGCAGAGAGTGTGTGACCCCACAAGGCAGAGAACCAAGCTTCTTCCTACAGCTGGCAGCTCTAGAGCTCAGAGCAGCTTCCAGTGTCTGGAGGGGGCTCCGAGGATGCTGGAGAGGGGCTCTTCATCAGGGACTGTAGGGATAGGACAAGGGGTGATGGGTTCCGACTGAAACAGGGGAAGTTCAGGTTGGATCTAAGGCAGAAGCTCTTCCCTGTGAGGGTGCTGAGGCGCTGGCACAGGGTGCCCAGAGAAGCTGTGGCTGCCCCACCCCTGGCAGTGTTCAAGGCCAGGTTGGACACAGGGGCTTGGAGCAAGCTGCTCTAGTGGAAGGTGTCCCTGCCCGTGGCCAGGGTTTGGAACTGGATGAGCTTTGAGGTCCCTTCCAACACAAAGCGGTCTGGGATTCGATGACTCAGTGAAACAAGAACTGAGAAAAAACATCTTTATTCTTCTTTAAATTGTTAACTAATTGCCCAAGCCAGGCAATGAAGAGGAGGGTGTCATTGGCGGGAGGCCTGGTATGGTGCAGAGCTGCCAGGGTGTCCGTAATGGAAGTAGACCAGCCTTTGTGATGCTGGTCTTCTGATGGACGCAGCTAGAAGTTTTCTTATTCTTTTGGAGGTGGATCCACCACGATGCCTCCTCTTCTTTTGTTGGAGGTGGAGCTTCTGTTGTTTCCCGTAGCTGGGACCATCTACCTCCATCGGCTCATCTTCTGGTGGTGGATCCACCTCCATTGGCTGCTCCTCTTCTGGCTGGTCTACTTCCATTGGCTCTGCACCATCAGAACCACAACTGTCGCTGCCTCCCGCTTCCGACCTCCTCCTCTTCATCCCTGGCTTGGGCTGCAACAACAGGAATCCCCCAGACATTGGTGGGCAGCTGCCTGCGTTGCTGGCACCAGACGTCTTGCTCGCGGTTGCTTGGTCTGGGACCTCAGCAACTGCCGGGTGTCTGCGGGGTCCCCGTATTTATAGCGCCCAGGGTAGAACGTGCTTTGTGACATCCCCAGCCCACTGTCATGGTGATGGACAGAGAGTCCTGCAGTGGGGACGGGATGTGTGCGGCCTGAGAGGCTCTGATGCTGTGACTTTCCATCCGGCGCCAGGGAAAAGGGTCCCTGCTTTTGGACCTGAGCGGCCTGCAGAGAATGCCCAGGGCAGGGGCAATTCCAGAGCGTTTCTCCCCGAAGCAGCCTTAGGCGTTTGCTGCCCTGCATCCATTATTCAGGCAGGACTTCCCCTTAGTGAAGCCATGCGGGCTGTCACCAAGCACCTCGTTGGTTTTCGTGTGCCTCAGCATGCCTTCCAGGAGAAGCCGCTCCAAGATGTTGCCAGGCCCAGAGATGAGGCTGACTGCTCTGTAGTTCCCCGGCTCGTCCATATTCCCCTTCTTGAAAACGGGGGTTCTATTTCCCTTTTTCCAGTCGTCGGGAACTTCACCTGACTGCCATGACTTTTCAACTAGGATGGACAGTGCCTTAGCTGCTTCATTTGCCAGCTCCTTCAGGGCACGCCTGCTGCGCTTCCTTCTAGTAGGGCCGTATCGCTCGTGAGCTTGCAGCAGGTGATCCTTGAATATCAACCAAGAGTCTTGGGCCCCCCTGCCCTCTAGGGCTGTATCCCATGGAGCCTTACTGAGCAGGATCCTGAAGAGGCCAAAGTCTGCTCTCTTGCAGTCCAGGGCAGTGAGCTTGCTGCACCCTCTTCTCACTGTCCTGAGGATCTCAAATTCCACCATCTCATGATCGCTGCACCCACAAACTCTCTGTCGACTGCTCACCTGTCCCCAGGCACAGTTCCATACTCTCCAGCCTATCCCTAACATAAATAGCAACTCCCCCTCCCCGCCTGGCGGGCCTGTCCTTCCTAAAGAGCCTGTAACCTTCCATTCCAAGACTCCAGTCCCAGGAGCCATCCCATCGTGTTTCTGTGATGCCTATGATATCATACGCCCGTAGACGTGCACACGTCTCTAATTGCTCTTGTTTGCTCCCCATGCTCCGGGCGTTTGCATAGAGGTGTCTGAGCAGAGCTCAGCAGAGGCCTTGGGGAGAGGGCAGTGAGGGACATGGAAGGCAGAGAGTGTGTGACCCCACAAGGCAGAGAACCAACCTTCTTCCTACAGCTGGCAGCTCTAGAGCTCAGAGCAGCTTCCAGTGTCTGGAGGGGGCTCCGAGGATGCTGGAGAGGGGCTCTTCATCAGGGACTGTAGGGATAGGACAAGGGGTGATGGGTTCAGACTGAAACAGGGGAAGTTCAGGTTGGATCTAAGGCAGAAGCTCTTCCCTGTGAGAGTGCTGAGGCGCTGGCACAGGGTGCCCAGAGAAGCTGTGGCTGCCCCACCCCTGGCAGTGTTCAAGGCCAGGCTGGACACAGGGGCTTGGAGCAAGCTGCTCTAGTGGAAGGTGTCCCTGCCCGTGGCCAGGGTTTGGAACTGGATGAGCTTTGAGGTCCCTTCCAACACAAAGCGGTCTGGGATTCGATGACTCAGTGAAACAAGAACTGAGAAAAAACATCTTTATTCTTCTTTAAATTGTTAACTAATTGCCCAAGCCAGGCAATGAAGAGGAGGGTGTCATTGGCGGGAGGCCTGGTATGGTGCAGAGCTGCCAGGGTGTCCGTAATGGAAGTAGACCAGCCTTTGTGATGTTGGTCTTCTGATGGACGCAGCTAGAAGTTTTCTTATTCTTTTGGAGGTGGATCCACCACGATGCCTCCTCTTCTTTTGTTGGAGGTGGAGCTTCTGTTGTTTCCCGTAGCTGGGACCATCTACCTCCATGGGCTCATCTTCTGGTGGTGGATCCACCTCCATTGGCTGCTCCTCTTCTGGCTAGTCTACTTCCATCGGCTCTGCACCATCAGAACCACAACTGTCGCTGCCTCCCGCTTCCGACCTCCTCCTCTTCATCCCTGGCTTGGGCTGCAACAACAGGAATCCCCCAGACATTGGTGGGCAGCTGCCTGCGTTGCTGGCACCAGACGTCTTGCTCGCGGTTGCTTGGTCTGGGACCTCAGCAACTGCCGGGTGTCTGCGGGGTCCCCGTATTTATAGCGCCCAGGGTAGAACGTGCTTTGTGACATCCCCAGCCCACTGTCATGGTGATGGACAGAGAGTCCTGCAGTGGGGACGGGATGTGTGCGGCCTGAGAGGCTCTGATGCTGTGACTTTCCATCCGGCGCCAGGGAAAAGGGTCCCTGCTTTTGGACCTGAGCGGCCTGCAGAGAATGCCCAGGGCAGGGGCAATTCCAGAGCGTTTCTCCCCGAAGCAGCCTTAGGCGTTTGCTGCCCTGCATCCATTATTCAGGCAGGACTTCCCCTTAGTGAAGCCATGCGGGCTGTCACCAAGCACCTCGTTGGTTTTCGTGTGCCTCAGCATGCCTTCCAGGAGAAGCCGCTCCAAGATGTTGCCAGGCCCAGAGATGAGGCTGACTGCTCTGTAGTTCCCCGGCTCGTCCATATTCCCCTTCTTGAAAACGGGGGTTCTATTTCCCTTTTTCCAGTCGTCGGGAACTTCACCTGACTGCCATGACTTTTCAAATATGATGGACAGTGCCTTAGCTGCTTCATTTGCCAGCTCCTTCAGGGCACGCCTGCTGCGCTTCCTTCTAGTAGGGCCGTATCGCTCGTGAGCTTGCAGCAGGTGATCCTTGAATATCAACCAAGAGTCTTGGGCCCCCCTGCCCTCTAGGGCTGTATCCCATGGAGCCTTACTGAGCAGGTTCCTGAAGAGGCCAAAGTCTGCTCTCTTGCAGTCCAGGGCAGTGAGCTTGCTGCACCCTCTTCTCACTGTCCTGAGGATCTCAAATTCCACCATCTCATGATCGCTGCACCCACAAACACTCTGTCGACTGCTCACCTGTCCCCAGGCACAGTTCCATACTCTCCAACCTATCCCTAACATAAATAGCAACTCCCCCTCCCCGCCTGGCGGGCCTGTCCTTCCTAAAGAGCCTGTAACCTTCCATTCCAAGACTCCAGTCCCAGGAGCCATCCCACCGTGTTTCTGTGGTGCCTATGATATCATACGCCCGTAGACGTGCAGACGTCTCTAATTGCTCTTGTTTGCTCCCCATGCTCCGGGCGTTTGCATAGAGGTGTCTGAGCAGAGCTCAGCAGAGGCCTTGGGGAGAGGGCAGTGAGGGACATGGAAGGCAGAGAGTGTGTGACCCCACAAGGCAGAGAACCAACCTTCTTCCTACAGCTGGCAGCTCTAGAGCTCAGAGCAGCTTCCAGTGTCTGGAGGGGGCTCCGAGGATGCTGGAGAGGGGCTCTTCATCAGGGACTGTAGGGATAGGACAAGGGGTGATGGGTTCAGACTGAAACAGGGGAAGTTCAGGTTGGATCTAAGGAAGAAGCTCTTCCCTGTGAGGGTGCTGAGGCGCTGGCACAGGGTGCCCAGAGAAGCTGTGGCTGCCCCACCCCTGGCAGTGTTCAAGGCCAGGTTGGACACAGGGGCTTGGAGCAAGCTGCTCTAGTGGAAGGTGTCCCTGCCTGTGGCAGGGGTTGGAACTGGGTGAGCTTTAAGGTCTCTTCCAACACAAACCATTCTGGGATTGTGTGTTCCATGACTGACCGCTGTAACCGCATCATGGGCCAGGACAGTTCGTGGCGTTGGGTACCTATGGGGATGGATGGGCCCTGCCCTTCCGAAAGAGCAGCGGTGGGAAGAGCCGGAGACGGGAGAGCGGGGGCACGGCGGGCACCGGTTCCGTCCCACGGTCCAGTGCTACCCTCTAGCGATACCGGAGCGTAAGAGCAGGAGCTCCTGCGGGGATGGGGTGTAGCCACAAACCTTTATCGCTGCTCAGGGCACGGGGATGGGCTGGGGGGTGGTTTTGGCCTCAGCCTTTCTAAATCTGGGTCTATGAATGCTCAGGTAACAAATGCAATGGACGAAGTTGTTCCCTGTGAGGGTGCAGAGGCACTGGCACAGGGTGCCCAGAGAAGCTGTGGCTGCCCCACCCCTGGCAGTGTTCAAGTCCCTGCCCATGGCACAGGTTGGAACTGGATGAGCTTTAAGGTCCCTTCAACCCAAACCAGTCTCTGATATGATTCTGTGTCTGAGGACCAGCATGTGCTTGGAATGAAAAGGCTCACTTTCTGAGGAGGATGCAGTTGGGTGGTTTGTTAATCCCACTTCTTGACGGCCTGGATTGGGTTGGCCTCTGAGGCAGTGAGCTCCAAGTAACAGGCTCCTGCAGCACTGGCAGCAGGGACGGGCACTGATGGACTGATGGCACCACAGCACCCACTCCAGCACTGGTGGGGACCATGCTGGGTGCAGTAAGTTCAGTGCCTCCCTCCCCTTGGCTGCCTAACTGCAGAAGAATAAGCAGGAGCAGTGCAAGGAGCTGGGAAGTCCCTGGCTTCCCCAGGGCACTGCAAAGAGCAGTGCCAAGCACCTATGGTCAGCATCAGCATGGGTACCAATGGGCGTGGGACAGCTTTGAGGCAGCCGAAACATGTGAATGTCCCAGAGCAGCCACAGCCTGGCCTGGGTGAGCCGTGGCCATGGCTGCTGTGGGGAAAGGAGTTGCTCACTAAGCTTAACCAGAAGCTTTGGGTGTTGCCAACGTGGTCGCTGGCTCCCTCATCCCCCTCTGTGGGTCCTGCTCTGCTTCTCAGTGCTCACATCTTGGCTCATTTACACCCCAGTTGTGGCTACAAGAAGGGGAGGGAAGAGGGGAAGGGAAGGTAGGAACACTTCTCTTCGGGCCCCTGAAATCCAAAAGCAAGGTTTGCCTCTGTGCCATCGCCAGGTGGCCCTAGAAAACAGGGTTTAAACAGGGCTGTCTGGTTAAATCAGACAGCTTCTAATGTGTTCTGCTTCGGCTTCTGCAAAGCAAGACAGAGGCCAACAGCATCTGTCACTATTCACCAGCATCACTGCGAGGTCCTTTTTGCCCTGGTCCCCTTGGGCTGGTTTTGCTGCCCAGCAGTACAAGGGGATGCTTTGGTGCCACAGGGTATCAAATAGGGCTCCTTTGCAGCACTACAGATGGAGGAGACATCTGTGGCAGGGATAGTGAGATGCCAGCACTGTGACTGTCACATTGGTGCCCACCACTGCTGTCTGCCTGGCAGCTGGAGAGCATCCCAATGGAGATTCATGCAAGGGAGGCACTGTGAGGTGTCCCTGCCTGTGGCAGGGCATTGGAACTGGATGAGCTTTAAGGTCCTTTCCAACCCAAACCAGGCTGGAATTCCAGGATCCTATTACAGCTTCACTGCATCACACTGCCTCTGGGACTGGCAGGCATGTAATGCTCAGCACAGTGTGAAACCACATCAGTGTCCCTTCATCCCTGTGCCTGGAAGGTGCAGAGCGGAGTGGTAACTCCCCAGGCCCTACAGGCACTTCCTGCCATGATGGAGACAAGGATCAGGGCTGCAGTTCCACCTCTGCCGCTCATGGGAAGGAAGATAGCAGGGAACAGGGATGATTGCCTTGAAACTAGGGGGTCCTGTCCCCTGTGCTGCCCATAGAGCCTTGGGGACAGTATCGCTGTCCCCAGCCCTGGGCTCACCTCAGCCTTCCAGGCTGGGTATGCGCAAACAGAGGTGGTTTGGGGCTGCCTGGAGGGGAAGGCTGGCGTGCATTAGTCAGGTGTGGGTTAGGAGCTGGGAGCTGGCCTCCTACAGGGCTCCTGGTGACTAAAGGAGCTGTAAACAAGTGCAGAGCAGGAGTTTTCCCCTCTGGCAATGGAGCAGCTCCATTAAGAGGAGAGGGAAGAGAGCTCGGGAAGGGGAGAAGGAAGGAAATCACATGCAGTGACATTCTGGGGGGCTCAGCACCGATGTGTGGTGCACATCAGTGCAGGAGGTTCCCTGAGCTGCGGCTGTGCTGCTGGAGAGCATTGGGTGATTGGTGAGCCCTAAATCTCCACCAGCCCTGTGCTCTCTCTGTGCCGTTCTTGCAGCTCAGTAGGCTCCAAGAACTACTGCCACTGCAGCCTTGGGCAGGAGTTCTGCCAGGGTGGGAATGGGCTGAGGCCCGGCATTACCCAGGACAGGAATGAGGGAGGGATGCGCAACCATGTGCCGGCAGACAAACCTGAACCACGCTCTACATCCCACGTGTGTGCTTAACCCTCCCCGCTTCAGCATCCTTCCTTTGATGTGGAGGTGCTTTAGCCTTTGAGCTTCCAGGCTGCCACCATATGGGGTTACACAGCTCCAAAGGAGCCCTTCATGGTCAGATCCTCACCCCTGGTCACAGGAGTGTTCAGTGTATACCACAACATGGGAAACCAAGTGGGTGCAGGTACTTCTCCCTCTCTATCCCCCAGTTTCCCCTCGGCCGGACCAAAGGGAGCTGTGTTTGTACCCAAGCCCAATGCAGTGTCCTGGGGCAATGAAACCAGCCGGGTTTCAGTCTCCTCCCTTCTGGCCCCAGGATGCTTGTGAGCACAAAAGCAGCCGTTCAGTGTCGTTATTTACCCAGCTGGAAGCCGGGGCAGTCAGGGGTTATTTCCCTCCAGGCACTGATTGTGGAAAGGGTGTTGGGGGTCTGGTATCCGGATCATCCAGGTGAAAGAAAAGGGTTGATCCCCCCTTGCTCTCAGCCCTGGAGGTGTCTCACTCACCCCTGGATGTGTCCTAGACAAAGCAGAGGGGGAGTATGTTTCCAAATAACATCTCTGTTCTTCTGGGGTCCGCACGGGGCTTCCCTGGGCTTTCCTCCCCTCCTGCAAGAAGGGCTAGAACTATGGAATAATGGAATCATAGAATGAGAGTGGTTTGGGTCGGAAGGGACATTAAAGCTCATCCAGTTCCAACCGCTGCCACAGGCAAGGACACCTTCCACTAGAGATTGCTCCAAGCCCCATCCATTAGGAGCTGCTCTAAGCTCTCCCCTTCAGGAGCCTTCTCTTCCCCAGGCTGAACCAGCCCAGCTCTCTTAGAGCTGCTCCAGCCCTCGCAGCATCTCCATGGCCTCCTCTGGCCTTGGTCCAGCAGCTCCACGTCCCTCTTGTGCTGTTGCCCCGGAGCTGGATCAGGACTGCAGGGGGGGGTCTCCCCAGAGTGCAGCAGAGGGGCAGGATGCCCTCCCTGAACTGCTGCTCATGCTCTGGGGGTGCAGCCCAGTACACGGATGAGGAGCTCTGGTTTGCCCAGCACCCACAGCCCTGGGTGGGGGTCAGGAGATGCTCAGGATAGAAGCACCAGTGAAGTTCCCCTTCCTAAGGCTGCTGAAACCTCAGACTCTAAAACAATCAAAGGAGGACATCCTCCTTCCCTCCCTCTCAGCACATGGGGTTTTATTCCAAGCATCCAAGCTGTCAGTTAGGACATCCAAAACGGAGTGGGCATGTTAAGGAAGAGATGCTGCATGCAGTGTGAGACAGCCCGTGTCCCTTCCTGATGCCCTGAGCTGCAGCAGTGGGGCACAGCAGTAACCGGGGGAAAGATGATGCCTGTCACCTCAGTGAATGACAGGGACAAAGGCACACAGCTCTCTTGTGCTTCTTTTGTCTCTGCCTGCTCAAGTCAGGCTGATGTTTTGTTCCTCCTGCTGAGTTTCATGCGCCGGAGGAGGAGGGAAGTGACAGGCAGGGTTAGGGCTGCAGTGCAGGTACAGCACCAAAAGAATGGGGTTTGATGAAGATCCCAGCATAACTCACCAGGAAACCTTTGTGCTGCCTTGGTAAGGCTGTTTACATGGAACTCCTTCAGAGCAGTTTGTGGCTGGTTTAGTGTTTCCTGGCTGTAAAGTCAGCTTTATGCTGGCCCTTAAAGGACTCTGCTTGGCCTGAGGAGGCATCTGAGGTCATGAAAGGAAGCTGAGCTGCTGTGCTGCAGAGGAATGGATTATTTCTCACTCCTGCATTAGGAGCTCCCTGGATTTAGTCATTTCTCCGCTACGCTGCTGCTTTTATCCATCCCTTCTCCATCCCTCCCTCCACACATCATTCATGGAATCATATAACAGAATCCCAGTCTGGTTTGTGTTGGAAGGGACCTTAAAGCTCATCCCTTGTCCAAAGCCCATCTCCAGGTTTCTTACAGCCCCTTTAGGTATTGAAAGGCTGCAATAAGGCCTCTGCGCATCCTTCCATCCTCCATCCACCCAGGAGTCCCTTGAGACATCTCTGAGACACAAAACCTCCTTGGCCCTTGTCCCGGGAGCCTTCATGCTCAGTGGGCAGGAGTGGGCAGGGATGGAGGGCTCAGCTCCAAGGGACATGGATGCTCCCAGAGCATGGGGGTGAGACAGGGCACAGAAAAGCACACAAGTGAAGCTGTCTCCAAGAGACAGCAGAGGTGTGAATTGAGCTCTGAGAGGGATAATCCTGGCGCGAAACATTCAGTATCTGCCTCTTGTTATTCCCCTGTGCCCCTTTGCTCTCCCTCTTTAACCCTCTCACTGGGGGTACCCAAGCTGTATCACCCTGCTTCTGCAGCCCCACAGGATAAAAGGAGTCCCATTAAACCCATGCCGCTTGTTTCCCCTCAGAGTTAACATCCAAAAGGCTCCTATGGGACTCACAGGCTATTCAGCACTTAATGCTCCTGCATTACCCGGCCTCCTTATCCAGTGAGTGGGCTGGAAGAAACTTGGGAAGAGAGTGGATGAAGGCAGGAAGGAGAGTGGCACAAGAAAAGGATGCTGACTACCGGAGGTGTTCCCACATCCAGGCACTAGTCACAGGATCCTCAGCGATCCCCATGAAAGGGGGCAGCCCTAATTACAGTCCTTCCTGATAGCTTTGTTTGGGCTGGTGTCTCTGCTTTCGATGCAGAAACAAAAGGGAGCAGACTAAACCAAGTGATGCTAGTAAGAAGGAAGGGGCAGGGGAGTGGGGAGAGGATCCTCCATGCTCCAGGATCTGGGATGCTCTCTGCAAACCCATTTCCCCTGCCCTGAGTCAACAGATTTGCCACCAAAAGCTGCTGCTCCAAGGTTTGGCTCGGCCTGGGTGATAGGGGGGTAATCGGCTGCAGAGTAAAAGTCACTATTAGAGATCCATGAGAGGGCCCTGGAAGCATGGGAAGCATCCATCTGGCATCTTTGGGATGTGTGCGGGCTCCGGCGCTTTGTGTTCCATCCCCCCAAAATAACCCAAAGATACTTGGAAGCACGGGATGAGCTGGGGGAAGGGAGATGGGATAGGAAGAGGGGGGGGTGGGAAGAAGTAATTGCTATGTCTGAAAACAGTTACTATGGCAGCAACAGTCTTCTTGCTGCTGGAGCGAAGTGTTGGGGATCAGCGAGCGGTCCCTTTGTCAGGGACGTGCAGGCACACATTTAGATGCTAATGCCGGCTTTAACCTTGGCTGCTTGACCTTAGGGAGATGGAAAGCGGATGAGAAAGCAGAGGAGAAGGTGGGGTCTTATGGAAAAGGCGGGTTTCCTCTCCCTGAATTTGCCGCTGGACGGACTTGGCAGGCTCCGCTGCGATTAACGCTGTTATTTCTGTGCTTAATATTCAGCGGAGGTCTTAACAGCTTATTTATGGAGAGCTGGCATTAGTGCAGCATAAATCACCACCGCAACGCTCCTGGTTTATCTCCATCCCCTTGGGAGCATCTAATTATAAGGCCGTGTTTTAGAGCATCTCCCCCCGGTTTGATCAGCCTCTCTATCTAACCTCGCCTTTATTCCTAACTCACAGTCAGTGCTGGGGTGAATAAAGGAGGGGTGCACAGGGGGGAAGTCCCTCTTTTGGGCTTTGACTGAGGTGAAAGAAATATCGGTGTCCTGCTTAGAAAAGGGAGCGTTTGGACTGGAGGCTCAAAGCTGTCTTCAGCAGCAGGGATGAAGGAAGAGGGAAGGAGAGGGTTAGAAGTGATGCATGGGAGAGGAGGAATTCCTCAGCCCAGCTTGCACTTGCCTTGGGATTATCTTTCACAGCAGTGGTAAGGAAAGCTTTTGCTGGAGCAATGCAGGCAGGAGAGGTGGAATCTGCTGGTGACGCCGGTCACAGATGTGACCCTGTTCTTCTATTTCTGGCATTCCTTTAATGCTCCAGCTCCTGGAGCGAGGTGATGCCTCAGAGCTTCCTGCACATGCTCTTGGAAGCTCATTACCTTTGCCTGGTCCAGAGGAAACCCTGAACAGTGTGAAAGGTCCCTGCACCTTTCCCACTGTCACCACATGGTGATTCCCATCTAAGCTGCACCTCTGAGCCCATCACAGCGAGCTGCAGGCGTTTGCAGTGATGGGATGTGTTAGCAGGTACTCTTATCACCATGCAGAGCTGCAGCACGCATCCTCGGGATGAAATAGGAAGATGAGAAGTGATCCCACTCCAGCCTGACAATCCTTGCTGCACGTTGCATGGTGAAAGCATCCCAAGTTAAAAGCAGTATCTGTCTTCTGCAGAGCACTTCTTTCTCTGGGGCTTTCCAGTTAAGCTGTCAGATAGAGTTGATATTTATTCTGCATATGCTGTGAAAGAGGGATGTGAAGTATTGTAGGAGCAACCCTGCTGCTGGCTCAGGAGCAATGCCAGGGATAAATGCAGCAGCAAAGAGTGGGGCACCCCAGAGCATGCGGCAGGGGTGGCTCCCCTGTCCCCATGTTGGCCTGGAAGGAGTAGCTGGGTCTCTGAGCCGTGCTAGACCCTGTGAGCTGTGCCTGAACCACTTTGAACCTCTCCAGCTTCCTTAGTCCGGGCTTACACATGGAGCAGCAGAAGGTGTCTCACGTGCAGTGAATAACGCCTTGGCTTGGTGCTATTTTTAGGGATAGAAGCTCTTCCCTGTGAGGGTGCAGAGGCGCTGGCACAGGGTGCCCAGAGAAGCTGTGGCTGCCCCATCCCTGGCAGTGTTCGAGGCCAGGTTGGACACAGGGGCTTGGAGCAAGCTGCTCTAGTGGAAGGTGTCCCTGCCTGTGGCAGGGGGCTGGAGCTGGATGAGCTTTAAGGTCCCTTCCACCTCAAACCAGGCTGTGATTTTCGTGCCCGGTGACGCTGGAAACCGAGCTTTAACCACAGGAGGGTGAAACTCCCCTTCTCTCAGGCCGGGGCTGACCCCGGGCGCTGCGGGCACGAGCGGGGCGGGCAGGAGCAGGGGCGGTGCAGGCAGGGGCGGTGCGGGCAGGAGCAGGGCGGGGGAAGGCAGCGGCGGAAGGCAGCGGCGCGGTCCCTCCTCCCGGGCGGTGCCGCCAGTCCCCGATCGCTGCCGCCGCCGCCGCCGCGTGGAGCTGCGCTGCCCGCTCCCTGCCCGCTCCCTGCCCGTCCCAGCTCACCCCGAGCCGTGCCCCTGCGGGCCGGCGGCGCGGGGATGGGCGCGGGGCTGTGAGGGCGCGGCGTGAGCCGTGGCCATGGGGAACATCTCGTCCAACATCTCCGCCTTCCAGTCCCTGCACATCGTGATGCTGGGCCTGGACTCGGCGGGGAAGACCACGGTGCTCTACCGGTTAAAGTTCAACGAGTTCGTCAACACCGTGCCCACCATCGGCTTCAAC
Source organism: Ara ararauna (assembly GCA_028858755.1). NCBI lineage: Eukaryota > Metazoa > Chordata > Aves > Psittaciformes > Psittacidae > Ara > Ara ararauna. Next base: position 7,343,741 of record CM054381.1, read on the forward strand.
ACCGAGAAGATCCGGCTGAGCAACGGGACGGCCAAAGGCATCAGCTGCCACTTTTGGGATGTGGGGGGTCAGGAGAAGCTGCGCCCGCTCTGGAAGTCCTACAGCCGCTGCACCGATGGCATCATCTACGTGGTGGACTCAGTGGACGTGGACCGGCTGGAGGAGGCCAAAACGGAGCTGCACAAGGTGACCAAGTTCGCCGAGAACCAGGGCACCCCGCTGCTGGTCATCGCCAACAAGCAGGACCTGCCCAAGTCCCTGCCGGTGGCCGAGATCGAGAAGCAGCTGGCGCTCCATGAGCTCACCCCTTCCACCACCTACCATATCCAGCCCGCCTGCGCCATCATCGGCGAGGGGCTCACGGAGGGCATGGACAAGCTCTACGAGATGATCCTGAAGCGGAGGAAGTCCCTCAAGCAGAAGAAGAAGCGGTAGAAGCCCCGCAGACGCGGGGAGGGATTGGGGGAGCAGACAAAGGAACCGAGGGGGCGAGAGAACCAAAGCGATTCTTTTGGGTTTAATAGTTCTTATTTTGTTTGTTTTCCTCCCTTTTTTTTTTGTTTTCCTGCTTTTTTTTCTTCCCTCCTTTCCCAATGCACAGACAATAGCGGTGATAACAAAGCCGCTCCTGCCAGCCAAGCCCAGATTCCGGCCGCGGGCGATGAGCCGGGATCTCTCCCCTTTCCCACCGCCCCTTTCCGAGAACCACCGTGCTCCCCAGGCCCGGATCCGGACGGAAACATGCTTTTGGGGCGAGACCCCCTCCATCCTTCGGGACCACCGAGCTTTTGTGTGCCGGGGTGGGTGTGTGTGTGTGAACAGGGCAGGACCCTGTTGAAGTGCATTTGAGAGGAGCCCCGCGTGCTTCTGGACCTTTAACGTGTACATTTGGGGGGTGTTGGGGGGGGGGGGTGTAAAAGCAGCGCCAGGGCTCGGCAAGGTCAGCGCTGAGGGGGCTTCAAGCTGCTCTCCGATGCTGCTGCATCCCGCTGCATCCCTCCATTTGTCGGTGGGAAGGGGTGTTGGAAGCCGAAGGGGGGGCTAGACCAGCACAAAATGTCGGTGTGGGGGGGGATGATGGGTGAGGAGACACCCACCCACCCCACAGGCTGGTGTTTTAGGGTGCAGAGCAAGGACAGGCAGCCTTCAGCCCTGTAAGGCTGCAGTGCCAGGGGTGCTTGGCTGGCTGGTGCTGAGCTTTAAGCCGTTTGCTTGGAAAAAGCAGATATGAAAGGCAAGGATTAGGGATGATGCTGCTGGAAGCATCGTGAGGGTCTCCCAGGAGTGCCCCATCTCAAAGACTCAGCGTGTCACCTTCTGAAGCAAAGCCCAGAGCGGGTCCTTATTGTGCTCAGCTCCGCGGGGCTCATTTGCTTCCAGCTGGGGTGATCAAAACTAGGGGTTAGGGAATAAAGCCAAGCCAAAAGCAAGCTTTGTGGTACTGGTCTTGCTGTGAGAGAGGTCAGGGCACAGCTTGCTAAGGGCGGGTTTGAGGGGGGGTCATGTCAGGGTGGGATGGACAGCTCGGATAGCCAGAGCTAGTAAAATCTCTGCTGGAAACGGACTCGGCAGTGCCGGGAATATGGCAGAGGACGAGGAGACATGGGAATGGGGGTGGGTAACATGGCAGGGGGGGTTAGTTTTATATATATATACATATATATATATATAAAGATTTAAAACCGATTCACAGCAGAAAGCCCCTTCCTGCCTCTGCCTGCTGGGTGCCTGGGGCAGCAATAGGCCTTCCTCTGTCATAGAATGGTTTGGGTTGGAACGGACCTTAAGATCATCCAGTTCCAACCCCTGCCATGGGCAGGGACACCTCACACTAGACCATGTCACCCAAGGCTCTGCCCAACCTGGCCTTGGAAAAGGCCTTCTGCAGGTGAACATTTTGGTACCTGTATGGGACTGGGGCCCAAAAGCCATTTGCTGTGTGTGTTTTTGGCCTGGGACCCAGCTCTCCCTGGCTTTCCGCACTGCCCCCAGCACAGAAGCAGGCAGCCCTCAGGGCCCCAGTATCCCGAGTTTAGAGCCATGCAGCTCTGCAGGGTTCTTCCGTGGTGATTTGACACCAGCTTTCCCGATTGAAAACCCCTTTCCCGGAGCAGCCATGGGGAAAGCACTGAGCAGACAAAAGGAAAATGCCCTTCAGGTTTCAGGGAGCTGATTCTCCCCTTTGCAGCAATGAGTGCGGCACCTTCCCAATAGCGGCTTTTGGGGTGGTTGGGGTACATGAGTCCCAGCTTGTGCGCTGAGTGGGCTGGTCCCATCAGTTCAGGTGGCTCTGTTCCCGCTGCCTTGGCTTTGCTTTGCTTTGCTTTGTCTTCACCTCCAATGCTGGCACTCGTTGTCGAGAGAGGAAAAAGGAACTCCACATATTTCTTTTTGATGCCACAGAAGGCACATGCATCCATCCTTTGTTTTGGGAGAGGTGAAATGTAAAGCTGTGCTTTCCCCATGAGCAATCAGGTTTATAAAGGCCACACATGCAGGGGTTTGCTTCCTTGTAGTTGGGCTTGGATTAGCAAATGCTGGTGTGGGAAGCCTGGTGGCATGTATCTCTGGAGCTCGGTGTTGGTTAGAGCATCCCCTTGGAGACATGGCAGAGCACAGGGTTCAGCTGAGCCGAGGTGGGACGCTGCAGCGGTGCCATTCCCACAGACTCTGCTTTCTGCAATAATTAAACAGACTTTTCCCAATGGCTTTCATGGTATTCATGACGTTTCCCAGCCCTGTGCCCAGTCGTTCCCCCTGTATGAAGATGCACATCGCCAGCAGTGGGCTAGAAGATGTGCCTCAGCAGAGCAGTGGTGAAGGGAAAGCGCTTGGGTTGTGGCTGTGGAAATGAGCTGGGTTCTTTGCAAGGTTGTGGGTCTTGACACAGGTTTGAATGACCTTCATTGGGTTTAACTGAGCAGCTCGCAAGAGGTACTGCTCTCGTGTCCCCAGGTACCTCTGCAGTGTTCCCATCAGTGTTGGGTATCCCGTGTCCTACCCCTACCATTGTCCGTCAGTCTCTGTTCCTCCTGGTCTTTCCTTCTTTTGTTTTTTAAAAGATGCAGACATAATGCTGTGAACTGAAATAAATTATTTATACAATGAAAGGGCCTGACAAAAACAACAACAAAGAGAAAATAAATGTGTTCTCCTTATTTCTCAATGGCGATGCTGCAGTTTGCAGTTGGTTCTCATTGCGTGTGGTGAAGAAGGTTGCTTCTGCCTTCCCAGGGAGAGGAGCCATGGGCACAGGGATGGAGAAGTGACCTGCTCAGGATCACTGGGCATGGGGCTGCCCTCTAGGACATGGATGATATTGCAGTTAATTCAATCTGAGCTCTGCAGGTCACTTCACGAAAGGGGAGAGCACTCTTCGGGGTGGGTGTTTTCTTCCTATGGTGAATGGATGTGGAGGAGGTGATCCCCCAGCACTTAGAGGTGAGGAAGTGCTGGTGTTTGCTCCATGCATGGCCTCAGTGGCAGAGAGCCAGGTCCGCAGGGGTTAAAGCACCAGGCTCTAAGGACAGTTGAGAACAGGATGCTGCAGCGCTGGAGGCTGCCTCAGCTCCTGGGTGGCTGCTGACACAGGAAACACAGGGTGACATCTCAGAGAGGACAGCCTGCATTGGTTAAATGACTTCTCCCTTGCTGAAGTGATGACAAGGCAGCAGAGAGGAAGTGATGAGCCCCGTGTGTGAAAGTAGGATCTGGCAGGGCTTGTGAGCACTTGTCCTGCTTGAGCTTCTCTCTGCCTCCCAGGTTTCCAGGGTGCACAGTGCGGACAGGCTGCCTGCTTAGCAGCATCTGGGTTCTAAAGTGTTGCAGGACCTAGAAATGAACCTAAAGGCTTATGTAGTGATGCAGTTACTGCACACATCCAGAAACCCTTTGGAGGTCAGTTGGATCTGTGGCATTCAAGGACTGAGTTGCTGAGTGCTCAGCTGGCTTGTGACCATGCAGGGAGCCTTTGAGAGGTGCAGATCCCCACAGGCTTGCACGAAGCATCACCAATGGGTTCCTGTCCCTCTGCCACACAGGTGGCACGGTGCTCCCAAGGATGCTTCTGACCATTGCTTCCCTTTGTGCCTCCAGCCTCCTTGTCCAAGCAGCACACAGGACATCATGTGCTTCTCCTGGCGTGTGTTCCATGGATCTGGAAGCCCAGGAGCAGATGCTGCAGCGCCTGCACCCTCTAGTGTGGAGGGACTTGTCCTCACTGATCCAGCCTGGCAGTAGCCACTTCAGGAAGGTCTTCCTGCACACCGTTGTCCTGTCCCTGTACCCCAGCACAAACTTGGGTCCCTTGGGCACACAGGGTGACCCGCTGCATCCCACATGGAGCTGGGGTGGGCTTTCCTCCTCCTAGTTTGGGGAGTAATGGCAGAAACCATCACTGCCCCTGGATGCAGGAGGAGAAACAGCCATTAAGGTTTGAGCTGTAGATTCTGAGAGGCTGTCACTCTGTGTATGCAACTGTGCAACTGGAACCACTGTGAGCAGGGTTTATTTCACTGCCAGAGCCCCTGGCTTACAGGAGGGGCTGTGTCTTCTTGCAAGCAAAGCCCCTTGTGCCTCGAGCTGCAAGGACGTAGATCCTCCTGCGAGCCACACAGCTCCTCCTGGCCAGAGTGTGCTGTTGTCAGCAGGGGTTTTTGCGTGTTTAAGCCCGTTGTCATGAGAACATTGCACAAGGAGCAGCACATTGGCCTTGATTGATACTGCTGAGCCGTGTCCCCGAGTAGGCAGGGCAGTGAAGCAGTGAGTGGTGCTGGAGCTGTGGTTTCCTGATGCTTGGGGACCCCTGTGGCACATGGAGGTCCTGAGGATGCCGTCCCAGAGCTATGAGCTGCATAGTATCTCTGCAAGCATGGGCTAGGAGCAGCGAGAAGGACCCGCAACCTTTCACATGGCAAAATTGTGGGCACAGTTTGGGTAGGAGGGGATGACCATGTCTTTAAAATGGACTATAAACCATTACAAAGAGAACAAAGAAAATCCCCCCACTAATTCCAATTTGGAGCCTGTTTGCTTTGTTTCATTCACTCAGCTCCGTCCTAGAGCTTCTTCAACATGAATTACCCCAGATCACATGCACCTTGGGTCTGAGCAGCAGAAGGCCACTGCTGGAAGTCAGGGCTGCAGGACACCAGGTACAGAAGAGGTAGAGATTGTCTATAGAGCACAACTGAGCCACTTCAGCACAAGCACATTCTTATTGAGGATGGTTCACAATGACATGGGAATATGGAGGGCCCAGCCTGGGAATATTTGCTCTATAAACCATTTGGTTTGTTTCAGCTTAACCTGGGTTTGCTTCCCTCAGATCTTTGAGTGAGATTTAAAGGAGGGAAGCTTACAAAAAAGAACAACTACATTAAAGTACTGATGGAAGGTGAGTTATGAAGCCTATAAATTTCCCAAGTGTTCATGCTGGAGCTGCACCCAGCTGATGGGTGACCAGACATAATCCCACGGTCCTTATGATACCCTCATCCTCCCTCCATGACAGCCTTGACTAAGGACATCTGATGGCTTGCAAAGATGCTGTAGCATGAGGGGCAGACACTGGGGAATGGGATGTAGAGATCGTTGCACCCAGTTCTTCATCAACCCACACATTATCATCATCATCATCGTCATCATCATTATCAGCATCTTCATCATCCATTATCACTCCGGCCCAATGGTACGCACACTGTGCCTCTGGAGTGGGCTGCTGTTCAGCTCAGACAGTTTCTTGTGATCCCTCAGGGCTGGGACTGCAGCATTCCCAGAAGTTGGTGTCTGGAGAGACAAAGCACACCCAAAGCTCCTGATCCCACCTGGCATTGCTTTCAAACCTGTACTTTGCTGCTGGAAAGAGAGCAGGACACAAAGCTGGGTCTTGATGCCACCGGCTCCTGCCTAACCCTGGTCACATCACTTCAGATGCCCTCAGGCCGTAAAAGAAGGTTGTCAGCATTAGTTTTACTTTCAAGGCTAACAAAAACCCGATTGGTGGTGTTGTGATACTCAGATCCCCACAGTAAAGATGCCAAACCTGCAGGATTGTCCTTACATGACGGGGAAAGAGGTTGAATGGTGCTTGGCTGGGGGAAGGTGGCTGCAGGTCCTGCATCAGAGCTCAGTGCCTTGGTTCAGCATCCACCAGCTCCATGCTGACTTGATCTTAGGAGCTGTGGCTCTGAAACCCTCCAGCTACATCCAAGTTATAGCTGCAAGAAGGATGTTCATAACTCATTTTAGTCCCCTGCTCCCACACCTCTGGGCTCCCCAAAGGGGTGGTCATGAAGTCCTGCAGGCAGAGGAGGTGGCACGGAGGCTCCTGTCACTGTCCCAGCACTGTGCCGGGGCTGGAGGCAGCTCAGGACTCTGCAGAGGTGAAAGACAAGCGTGGCAATGGGGAATAGGAACACAGGGCAATTGTTGTGCTGGTTAATGTTTAAATAGCTCTTGGAAAGCCCCCTCCCTTGCTGCTTACACTAACAAGGGGGCCCTTTCAACTCTTTGGCAACTTCCCCGTCCTTTGGCTTCTGCTGCCTGTTTAAAACATCCACAGCCCGGAGAGGAAATGGCAATGCTGCAACTTTGCAACAGTTTCTTGCCCACCACATCCTCCCAGGGTGGACCATGCTCTTCCCAGCCCAGCCTTAGAAACCACCTGATTGCTAAGAAGGGAAAAAAGATCCCCCTCAAAAAGCCAGCTCACCACCTATGCTTCCATCAGCCCTGGAGCATCTCTGACTGGGAATGGGATAGGGATGATTTAGGATAATCCCCTGCCAGTTTTGCCTTCAGTTGGTGGCACTGAAGCTGAGCCTCTCCCAGCTGCTGCCCATCTTCCTCTTTCCTTCATAAGGGTGTGATGTAGAGTCCCACAGTGATTTGTCCCTCATCAGCTGCAGGATAAATAACCCATCTGGGACCCTAACCCCTGCCACCCCCCTGTACAACTCAATGAGAGCAAAGCAGGAGGTGGTGGGGCTCAAACTCCTTGTGAAACCTCATCATCAGCACTTCTGTTCAGCCTGGCTGCTCTGTGTCCCTGATAACTGCTGGGGGCGAATGGGCACCGAAGCGTGATTGCAGGCGGGTAAGTCCTGGTGTGACAATGTGTTTGAAGAGAGCAGTGGAGCACAAGGAGGCCATAATCCCATCGAGGGGTCATGGAAAGGGGCTGGATTGGGAAGAAAGAGCCCTGCTGGGTTTTTATCCCTGTGGCAGGAGGGTTTACAACCTCTGAGGATGCTCTGGGCTGAGAGAGCCTCTAATGGCTCACTTGAAGCTAAAAACAACCTTAGCTGTGGATGAGGGAAAGCCTGAGAGGAGAGGGATTGGGGTATACGAGCATCATCCTCAATCCCCACCTCCTTGCCACGCTGCAGGGCTGGAGCCTGGGTACCTCTTGAGGCAGCGACTGCACAGAGAGATGCAGGCTGCTGCTCCCCATCCCTGTTTATGGGTTGCTAGCACCAAGGCTTGATGTTTATCGTGTGGTCACCCATGGGACACATGGGTGCCCAGCACTTCTTTATTTGTAGCTAGATAACAGAGACAGTGACGCAGGAAGATGGGAGGGAGAAGGGGGGAGCTGTGCCTACTGAGACCATGGCAGTGTACAAGTTCCTCATTCATAATTACTTGTAAGTAAGTTCTTGGTATGCTTATATATATATACACACATATATATGCTTATATCCAATTTGTGTCCTGCTTTTTATACATATCTACATTATACATACATTATATATATATTTATACATACACAACAGCACACAGGGAGAGTATAGTGCAAATACTTCATTAGCTGTTGTGTCAGCAGGACATTCTCCCAATGCTTTCAGCCCCAGCAGGCAGCCATGTGTCCCAGTAGGCATCCGAAGCATATGTTAGGGAAGAGAAAGGCTGACTTCCAACATGAGCTGGACTTGGAAGAGCCTTGTCTTGATCAGCTGAAGGACCTGCACTGCAGCTTATGAGAGCTGCTTCCCTGCATTGCCTTCCAGCACTAGCCTGATGGCACAGGGATGAGGTGGAAGCCTCATTCCAGCACTGAGCTGACTTGTTCCCTGGCAGCTTGTGGGACCAAGGTGCGGTGTAGGGCTCACCAACTCCAGTCCCTTCTAGAAGCCTCCTTTCCTACTGGCTGAGCCACAGCCCTACCTGCCCCTCTTAAAGAGAGTGTTTCTTCTTGAACTAGGGGAGCTACAGTGGAGATGCCCACAGAGGCGGCATGGGGATGCTCATCCAGACCCCATCATTGGGCAGACTCAACCCTTTGAGGTCGTGTCTTGGTGATCAATAAAGCAGGGTGACAGAAGGCCCCATGCAAAACAATGGCATCTGTAGTGGAACTGCTTGGAAATCATCCAGTGCTCCTCCTCCCTTGCCATCCAAACCTGAGAATTCATCAGAAATGACCCATTTCATAGAAATGCTGATGGCAAAATGCCACTCCGGGGCTGAAAAAGAAGCAAACTGCAGTGACCTTGAGCATTTGGATATGCTGAAGCAGCAGTTCTGGGGTGGATCATGTTTGCTCTGAGATAGCTCTTTACTGGAAACTTTTAAAGGCACATTCAGTTATTAAATGGATAGAATGAAACGTACCTTAAAATCTGTGCAGGGCACAAAGGGAGGCTGTGCACAGCATCTCTGACCTCTCCCTGTGGGGTGATACTCCCCAGCAGCACCCCACCCTTACAAAACCAGTGGGTTCTCTGGCCTATCTGACAGGTCCTTCCTTCTTCTCCATGCTGTGGCTTTTTTCCTGCTGGGTGTCCAGGAGTCTCTGGTTTCAGGAGTCCAGAGCCCTCAGGAAATTCTCGGGAGGAGAAGTGGCAGCAGAAGGAATCCTATCCCTTTTCCCCCTGCTTCTAACCTGCTGCCCTGTTGGAGCTTCTTTTGTCATGAACTATGCAGAGAATTGTTGTGTTTCTAATGATCTGAACCCCTTCAGTCAAGACAAGACTCGGCCTGCAAAGAATGTGAATAATTTATGTGTAGATAATAACAAGAGAGAGAGCACAAGGAAAAAGCAGTTTGTCTTTCATTCCCCTCAGTGCTGCTCCTCAGGCTTTGCCCTCGCCAGAAGAGCTATTCCTGATTATCCCAGGTGGACTCATTTACTTTGGGTCCTTCCTTCACCTCTGCAAGCTTTAATGCAACCCACTGTGGATACAATTGCAGCTTTTCTTCCCAAATTCACCCTAAATCTGTATTCTTTTGCATCTTTGCATGGCCTGGATAAGCTTTTCTCTGCAGGCTGGTCCTCAGGAGCAGAAATCCAGCTCCAGCCTTGCAAATGCAGTGATTTACTGTCAAGAAACCTTGTGCTGGCATAAGCCAGGAGCCCTGACACATCAGTTTGATTTGAGAAGCCCTAGCAGGAGCAAATATATAGCCTGTGAAAAAGGCATCATGGCAAAAGAACAGCTTCCATCAATAGATTGAACATAGAGGAGACGTCAGGAGACTTCTGACTGCAGTAGCTTACGCTGTGTAGTGTGGCTTTGAGAGGCAGGTTCAGCTCCGAGTAACATTCTGCAGTGCTTCAAGGGGGCAAAGGCATAAAAAGAATTGAAGATCCAGAGTTCAGTTACTTCTGGCAGCAGGGAGACATGCTGAAAAGGAAAGAGAAGGTGTTTGGAAGTGGGAAACAGGCTCCAGTGCATGCAAGACATTGCTAAAAGCAGTTCATGTAAAGCCTAATCCTGCTGGTGAAACATAGCTAAAAGCAAGGGGGACCAACAGTGGTTAGAGCTGAAAAGGTAAATGCACTTAAAAAGACATGAGAAGAGTATCTAGAGCTTCAAGTCGGAGTCAGGAAATAATGCAGGAAGTTCCTAAACAGCTCTGACTTACTTCTTGTTCTCTGCTGTTGATGGAGTCACTCAGAAAACCAACCCAATCCATGGGGGGGTTTGCTCTCCTCCTCATCCTCAACACCTCCTGCTGGCAGAGGTGGGGGTAGGATGGGAGTGAGGATGGTTTCATGTCCCCGCTTGAAACCTCCACTTTATCCAGACCCCACATTTATGGCACTTTTCTCAGATCTTCTATGTCTCATCTGCTGATGAAGAGCTTTAGGAGGGATCATGGAATCCTTGAGTGGTTTGGGTTTGAAGGGACCTTAAAGCTCCTTCAGTTCCAACCCCCTGTCATGGGCCAGGGACACCTTCCACTAGAGCAGCTTGCTCCAGCTCATCCACACAGTGGCCACTCATGGTAATGAAGCTGGGAGCTTTGTGGTATTTAGTGGTTTATCAAAAGCTCCATGACCTGGAGGGGGACTTTTCACACTGAGGAACCCAAAGTCAGAAGACAGCAGATGGAAAACAGCCAGTGCTGAGCATTAAACAGGAACAACCCCCAAAATTAACTCATGACTTTTATGCCAGTTTCAGGATTTTGCAACAGCCTGACTCATGGCTTTTACTGTTATGAGGATTTAAAGGAGCCCCTTTTACCCTCACATTTAACTCTTTCTGGGAGACTTCAACTTGCTTCTCTCTGCCTGCTGGAAGTGATTCTGTCCCTTTTAACAGTCATTTCAACAGAGTAAGGCAAGGGAAGAACACAAGAGGATGGCTGCAGTGAGCAAACCTCACGAGGCTGGGTTTTTTCACCTACCTAGGAGTCAAACAACAAGCCACCAGGACCAGGAGATAAACTGCTTTCCCAAAGGTTTGCTCTTGTCCCTATGCTGAAGCACTCCACTTCTGAATGCAGAGAGATGCACCACAAGGCTGTGTGTGTAATAGGTAACTATAATCACTGCTTTGAGGATGGGACAGAGAGCCTTGAAAGTCCAAAAGTGCCAAATAGTGCAGCGTCAGATACCACATCACTGCTCTCATCCTTTCAAAGGGAAAAGAGGAGCCCAAGCCCTTAAACAACACTGAGTGCAGGAGGCTGGTTGGGAACTCGTGTTAGAAGAGGATCGTGTAAGACCCATCGCAGCCAACCTACAAACAGACTGCTTGTTATTGGCAGTAGAGACATCAGACACAGGTTTGGTCCTAAAGCTTTGTCTAGGGTGAAAGCGTGTGATGACAATGCTAAGATGCAACACAACAAAAGCTTTAGGTCCCTGTGCCCCCCATCAATTCATCTCCCTGGTTACAAGTGCAGTCTGGGTGCTCTGCCACCCCACTTTGCATCTGCCTACAGACCTTAACCAACCCCACAGTGACCACACAGTAAAGTGATTCCCAGAGACAAGGCAAAGAGATGAGCTTCCCTTCTTGCTCATCCTCAGCCCACCAGCCAGGGCTGGGATTGTTGGAAGGAAGGGGAAGCAGGGAGGAGGTGAAGGGGGGATAGCTGGATACCTGCTTCATTTCTAGCCCAGCTTCAGTCTGAGCCCTTGCTGATCTACCCCATGGGACAGCTCTCAGATCACAGAGCTGGAAAGCAAGATGCCAGAGAGGGCTAATGCCCACTGGCTCACAGGATGCTGCGAGGGCTGGAGCAGCTCTGCTCTGGAGCCAGGCTGAGAGAGCTGGGCTGGGGCAGCCTGGAGAAGAGAAGGCTCCTGAAGGGGAGAGCTTAGAGCAGCTCCAGTGCCTAAAGGGGCTACAGGAAACCTGGAGAGGGGCTTTGGACAAGGGCCTGTAGGGACAGGACAAGGGGAATGGCTTTAACCTGCCAGAGGGGAGACTGAGATGAGCTCTTAGGCAGAAGCTCTTCCCTGTGAGGGTGCTGAGGCGCTGGCACAGGGTGCCCAGAGAAGCTGTGGCTGCCACATCCCTGGCAGTGTTCAAGGCCAGGTTGGACAGAGGGGCTTGGAGCAAGGTGCTCTAGTGGAAGGTGTCCCTGCCTGTGGCAGGGGTTGGAGCTGGATGAGCTTTGAGGTCCCTTCAATCCAAACCAGGCTGGGATTCTGTGACATGATGTGATCCCCATTTTCAGCATCACTGTATGCGCTTAGACCCTGCACAGGGGCTGGAAAGGGAAAAAGAACTGATGAGACAAAAACAAATATTACCATGTTAGTGTCAGCGGGGTGGCTTCTCTCTGACCCTATCACACATGCCACCCACAGGGGGGCCCAGCACCACATCTCCCCAGCTTCAAGGAAGGAGCCAGATGCGGTTTTGAGTTGGGCTGGGGGGAGCAGCATGTCCCCAGGGCAGGGGCAGACCCCACTGTTGCTTTCTGTACATCAAAGCCAGAGCATCCTCCCTGGAGACACACATCACACACATACCCCACCCACCCCACCCCCCGCCGCCTTTATCGACCTGGGGCAGAGAAAGCATAGGGCTCGGTGCCAGCATGGATGGATATGGCTGTGGGTCCCCACTGGTCTCATATTGAGTGGCCCAGTTAGGGAGGAATGCCTTTGTGGTGGCCCCCCAGAGGAATGCCAGGTATGCAGGGAGCAGAGGTCAGGGGCGGTGAGGGGCAGCTGTGAAAGGGAAAGATAAAGCCAATAAATCAGGCTGTGGGAAGGGGAGGAGGGCACAAGTGCACAGAGCTGCAGGAGGATGGTACCGGGCAGCCCCCCCAGCACAGGGAAGCGGGGTGTGAAGGCTTACCTGTGCCACAGACCAGCCTGGGGATGGGGTGATGGAGGGGGAAAGGAACCAAAAGCATCCATGGTTTTCCTGTGCTAAAACAAAACAAATCAAAAGGAAAAGACATGAAGACAAAACCCCAGAAGCTGTGGCTTTGGCACTGATGGAAAAAGCCCTCAGAATAGAGGTTTGCCCTCAGTTTGAGTCTATTTTCTATTGTTTCTGTAATGGGAGATGGCAGCCTGCATTCACTGCTGGATCAGAAGACACAAAACTCTCCTTGGAGAAAGTTATAAAGGGCTATGAAGTATTTAAAAACCTCTATTTATTTTCTGCTGATACAGGAGGCCTCCCTCAGGCTTGAACCTCCATTGTGCAAGCATTCATTCCTTGTGGAATCCAGCTCTGGAATCCATTCCTTGTGGCTCCAGCTACGTGAGACTACGAAACAGTGCCTTAGAGATTGGATGGACATCTTGGTGACTTAGCTAGTGACCTGCTCCCCACTCTTGGGCCCTCCAGGTGAAAACAGGTATCCAGACACATGGCTTTGGGACACAGGAGTAGTCAGGGAGCTGTACTTGCTTACCCAGAGTGCAGAATAAGCCCCCAGAGAACATCCGTGCTGGTCCACATCCATTCTGTGTAAGAAGAGCTATAATAAACCCACACCAGATGCTCTGGATCTCATCCCACCTGGTACGGTCAGAGTTGATACACCCTGGAAGAGATGATACCAATATAATCCCAGCTTCCACAGCAAGATATGAGAAGCCAGCCCCGGTGCAAACCAAGAAACAAACATTAGCCTGCCTGTCTGTGGAGAAGCAGACGGGAAACGTGACCCTTGGTGCCTCCAAACATAGAGTGACCTGTGTAGTCTCATGGCTTTTAGCTTGGTTTCTTAAGAAGCCCCCAGCCATCCACCATCCCAGTGCTGGGGAACCTCTGAGCCCTTGGCCAGGCTCCTTTGGCAGAGGAGCTGAAGTCTCAGTGACACGAGGCGCCCACGAGCCTTGCGAAAATAGGTGACTTGCTGTAGAAGAAAGCAAAGGGCTATAAATATCCTGAGTGAGGGAAGGATCCATCACTCACTCAGCTCTCATTATGCATCAGAGAAAGCTCTTCTAAAAACCCCTGCCACAAAGAAAGGCCCAGGCATGAATCATGCCTTATGAGCTAGCGAAGAGTCCAATCACAGTGGCGGAATCCTAATGGACCCAGACATCCTCTGTGCCTTTGCTCCAAACCTTGTATCCAGGCTCATTTCCTGGCCTGGAACCATGCAGAGGGCACCCTGACCCTTGGGAAAGATCTCCTGAGGGCAGAGGGCCATCTGTTTGACAAGAGATAACATCTCCCTTTGAAGATGCTGCTTACAAAGGGCTTCTGCCTCTAAAAAGACTGAACAGTAGCAAGTACCCAGGCTGTCTGCCATCCACAGACTTGAATGTACTCCCTAAAAGGTGTTCAGAAATGGGGTTTAGAATGGATAAAATAGAAGAAAGAGGAACAGGCATCACAAGCCCATCTCCCTTCCTCCATGGGCTCCCATTGTGTCTCATCTTTTTCCCCTTGGCCTGGATTGAAGCCCAAGAACTGAACCCTATGGATAACAACTGCAAGACCCTTGGCCAGAGGCTGGAAGGACAACTGCAACTCTCTGTTCAAAGCCCATTCCCACAGAGAAGGCTGCCTGCCAGCCTTTGTGAGCTGCTAAACAGAACATTCTGGATGCTGTGCTCGGGGTTAGTGATAACTTAGCAGGCTAAAGGAAACTCTTACACCCCTTTCAGTGAACACAGTGAAATCAAGTGAGATGCATTGGGGCAGAAGTGGTGCGTGATGAAGAGGAGAGAAGGAGCAGCTTAAAGTTGAAGTTTGAGGGCTGTGGGGATAAAACCAGTTCTTCACTGTCCAGGATGATAGAGAAGGCTGGATACTGGATACTGAGATAACACAGATGCCTAGAATAACCTGAATAGCCTAGATAACCTCTAATCTGGGCTACGGCATGTCCATCCATCACTAAACTGGAGCCACGGAGCCTGCCATGAGCTAACTCAAGTCTTCACATACTGGATCAGCAGCTCTGCATTACAGATCCCAGGGTTGCTCAATGCATGGTCAAGGTCTTTGAATCTGCCACGGGGCTTGGCGCAGCCTGCTCTAGTGGCAGGCCCGTGGCAAGGGGTTGGAACTGGATGAGCTCTAAGGTCCCTTCCAACCCAAACCAGGCTGTGGTTCTAGGAGGTCATGCACAGGCTGTGGAGGGGTGGGTCTTGATGAATTTGTTGCACCTGATGAGCTCACCTCTTGGCAGGACAAACCTGCAGATGACAGGAAGCTTCATGCCTCACTTTTCAATCTCTCCCATCCATGCCTCCAGCAATGATGCTCAATCTTTTGCTTGAGGTAGGAGCAATGGCTGGTTTTCAGCTCCTCTTAATTTTCTTGTCTGTTCTTTCACTTCCCCACAGCCCTGTGAGTGCTGCAGCCAAGTCACCTCTAAAGTATGAGCCCTCATTCACCAACAGGTCAAACCATCCCCCACTGTAATCTCGGTAGTGAACAGTTAAAGCCAAAGCTGAAGCCCCACATCTCCCCTCCCCAGGAATTCCTGAGGGTGGGAGCCCTGGGAAAGGAGGGCAGCTCTGCTGAGGCAACAGGGGAGATGGATGGAAAGGATAAAGTGGATCAGGAGCCTATTTGTGGGCTCTTTGTTGTCTCCAAGAAGCATTTCTTGCTATGAGAGAATCACATCACACAACAGGCACCCACAGGAAGCTACAGGAGCCAGCAAGCTCTGTTTCAGTCATCACTCCTCCCAAAAGCAACAGCTTCCAGCACTAGAAGCTTTAAACTGGGCTCCCCTCATAAATCACTGTGCTGACACTCAGGGATAAGCAGTTCCCAGGTTGGCATGTTAGGAGCATGTTCAAACTTCATCCCACACCGTTCTTCAGATGGAGCCCGCAGAGCCTCTGTCTCTGAGAGCCCAACAGCCCTGCTCCACCAGAACCCATCAGCATGCACCTCACAACATCCACATTAGCTTGATGCTTTGAGACACTTGCCTTGCTCACAGCGGGCCACAGCACCTAGTTTCCTCTCCTAGATTAGTAATTCTTCCCAAATTTCCTTCTTTTGTATACAGGTTCCCTCTGTTTCCTGCTACAGGCTTCATTTTCTCTGCTCTATAGGCACGTGGAAGTGTTTGTGCTGTCAGAGAGATCAGCTCATCTGTTCAGCTATTTTTACCCCTCCTGCAATAGCATCTTAAGAATTGTTTTTCCAGAATACTCTCTGGAGGTCAGGAAGGGAAAGAAATAATTTCAGGTACACTCAAATGGACAGAAGGCAATTTCCTACACAACAGGAGCCCATAATCATGCTGAAGTCTTTCAATCCTGACACTTTAGTTAGAAGGAAATCAGAGGCATGCTCTTTGAGCAGTGCCTTCAGCATCACATCACCCACACCAGGCCTGGGTCCTGAAGGTGCCAGTCCACTGGGAGCATTTTGGGGGAGCTACTAAGAACGAAAAGCTTTTGGTTTCTTCCAGAACGACTCAGCCTCAACTGAGCATTCCCCCCCCCGAGCTACTCTTGTTGTCAGCACACCCAGCTCTGGCACCTGGAAACACGGGAAGATCAAGCCTCTGCAAACAGGGATTTGTTTGGAAATGGATAATAAAGATATTTCTGGGCTTGGCTCATTCCTCATGACTGCACCGGGGAGTCAGGTTCCCTCTTGCTGCTTCTTGAAGGCAGTGTGGCCGTGCTGCAGCAAACCCAGCCTTGCCCACCAGCACGGCATGTGCTGAGTGTCCTTTGTACACAACTACAGGCAGGCACACACAGGCACTGCCCCGGGAATACTGCTCCTAGTCAGGGAATGGCTGCTCTGACCACACTCCACAAAGGAGACGGCTTCTCTTTTGCCAGCTGCTTACCCTGGCTCTCACCACTGGGGTTGGTGAAAGCTGGCACTCATCTGGTCCCAGCAAGCCAACCTCCTGCTTACACTGCACATGGGTGCCACAAAGATCACCCTACACCTGGTGGGTAATTACACACAGTGCAAGTCTAAACTAGAGCATCCTTTGGAATTGCCTCTGTGGACACATGTAACGTGGTGCTGTATTGAGCCAAAATGCATTCTTTTCATTACATTAAACCGAAAAAAACCCTTACATTTATTCCTGAGTGAGAACATTCCCTTTCATCTGGAAAGCACATCTGGATCACCTGCTCTGCAGACAAGACATAGGAGAAAAAGGGAGAAAACATGGAGTTGCTTTGGACCAGAAGAGCATTTTCAGAGTATCATTGATGCTATGTAGCATTTGTGGGACACATCTGAGTGCCCCTTAAGCACCCAAGCTTTCAAAATGCTGTATTCTTCCCCAGAGTTGGTGGTTCTGGGGCCTTTGGCAGATGTTCTATTCTAAAGCTTCTTTAAACCACAAGGTTTAAAACTGAGTCTTTTGTCCCCAAGTCTGCAAACACCCTGAGGCTCTTGGTTCAGGCAGATACATCCAGCATTCAGTGGTCAATCACCCTCATTGTCGGTGCTGCTGTCAGAACTGGTGGCATGTTATGCTCAACCTGCAGCTTCTTCTTGGCTCAAGTCCTCAGTTCCCAGTGAGCCACTGCTCCCTTGTCAATGGTCTTGTCAACTTTGAGGCCATCAGTGTCTCCCCTGACTCTCCCTCCTCACACACAGGGCACATCACAGTCAGGTCTGAACTTGTACCAGCCGCAGCTTTGCTCCTGGCAGTGAAGCAAGAAGCTGTCATCTCCCTCTGCTTCGCAATGCAGCATCCTTCATGACACCAAGCTGTACAACTCCCTGGAGTGGCTGTGCTGCGAGAGGTGCTGGGAGCCAGCTTGGCCCCAAGCATGGCCGAGGAGAGCGGGTGGCTGCGGTGCTGCCCTTCAGCCCTGGGGAAGACACATATTTACAATCATTAGAATCACTGAATCCCTGAACTTCCCCTGTTTCAGTCTGAACCCATCACCCCTTGTCCTATCGCTACCTTCCCTCTCTGGCATCCAATTCCCAGGCTCTCAAAACTTGCTGGCTTGGCTGCTCCTCCTGGCTCTGTGCTGGACTGGAGCTGCTCATGGCTTGGGAGCTGAAAGACAAGTCTAGGTGGAAAGCACCTCCAGGG
Source organism: Ara ararauna (assembly GCA_028858755.1). NCBI lineage: Eukaryota > Metazoa > Chordata > Aves > Psittaciformes > Psittacidae > Ara > Ara ararauna. Next base: position 7,361,441 of record CM054381.1, read on the forward strand.
ACAGCCCTGTTTAAATGCAAAGTCAATGTCAGTGTGGGCATGACCGTTTCCAAGATGCAGTGGAGGCATTTGACCACAGTCATAAGCACCTTGCTTGCTCTTTGTTGTCTTTTAGTGGCATATCACCAACAGTTGTCTATCCCACCTTGGTGCCCACCATCCAGAGACCTGACCTGCTTCCCTAGGGCTCTTTCCTTCGTGTTGTCACTGTGAGGGGCTTACAATGAAGATCTTCCTCCCATCAGGTCCATACCCTTCCTTTGGACTGATCCCAAAAACTTCTAGAGCCACACCAGAGCTGAATCTGGGCTCTCACATGTGCACTACCATGTATCTCTCTGCACGGCCAAACTAATGTACTTTCAGGACACAGTTATCAGTTAATCCTTCTCTGGCCTCTTCCCTATCAAGGCATCATCTAAACTATTCCACAGCCCTGCTGTTGACTTTGATCATTTATTCACAGGCTGGACAGATTCTCTCCGTTATGAATTACAGGGCTCTAATTGGACTGAGAGCCAGGTCTGCACCTTCCTTTGTAATTTAGCTTTAATTAATGCCCATTCATTATTAACTGTTACCAGCCAGGCTTAACATCAGCTGGTTATTACCCAGAGACCAGCACAGATTGTTTTTATCTCCATTATTACCCATTTCAATAACGTCTCCCTCCCCTGTTGACAGATGCACACAGACCGTGTGTCAGCATAAAGGATGGCTGTTCAGCGACAACGGGTCTTTCAGAGCTGCCAAAGTCAAAGGGAAGTCTCCCTGTGTCTCTAGGTCATTGCCCAAGGCAGTGTGGAAAGGAACAATGCCCCTGGATTCCTGCAGGAGATAGACACTTCACCTTTTGCATCTCACTGAGGCAACAGAACCTGGCATTGAAAGTGGGAATGCACTATTTTGGAGCTATTTTGAAAGAATGGGGGCATTTTTCTGTTCTTTTTCTAGTTTCCATTTTCTCACTTCTGGCTTGAAGGAAAAAAAAAAAAGGAACAGAAAAAGAAACCTTTCCTTCCTCTTCCCTTTTATCACATTCCCCCCCTAAAATAGCAGCAGTAAAAGTACCACAAAGCAAACCCAAGAAAACAGCAATCTGAGTACTCGGGAGAGGGCTTCAGAGCCTGGTTAAAAATAGAGAGCTGAAGGAGAAAGAAGAATGCTTTGCCTCCAGCCTGCATCCACTTTCCATCCTGCAGAACCACTCCTGAGAGTCCTCCAGCAAAGCCAGAGGCTTTGAAGCCAATGCAACCATGTTCCAGGCTACTCCTGCTCTTCTGACTTCCCCTGCAAGTAGAGTGTGTTGAAAGCTCTTCTGTGACATCCACGGGATGGATGGAGACCAGGCAGGCACAGGTAGGAGTCAAACTGGAGCATCCACTGAAATCATGTCATGGTGACAAGGGACATCCCAGGCACATGTTGCTGCCTCATGGCAAATGGAAAGGAGGGAGAAGTTTTGGGTGACAAATTATCTAGTCCCCACATTGCCCTGGGACTGTTACCCTGAGCTGAGTGCATCTTCCCTCTCTTCCCTGCAAAGACTTCATTTGGTTTAATTACTCTCATTTGAAGTCAATTCACATTGGCTTTCCTGAAGATGCCTGCCTAGAGCAGCCCTCGAGGAACCTAAAACCAACTGCAATTGGTTTCAGTTGCGTATCGGCTCCCTCAGGCTTGACAGGAACAGGGCAAATGGGTCAACAAAGCACTTGAAAAGATGCTTTCCTGATTTGCTTTTTACTCAGGCTTTCAGCACTGTCAACTTCCAAGCCCTCAAGGTTGGAAAGAATCCCATCCAAGGAAGAAACAAGCAGTAGAGGAGGAGCCTGGCCTATTTGTCAGGAGTGTGATGGGTAGAGGAGAGTGTCCTTGAATGTGCACATGCCCAGGCAGTGTCCCACAGCTCCTCACCATGGAGCAATGCAGCTGGTGACCAGGCAAGGTGGAGCAACATCTATGGTCACTGCTGTGATTTTCCAAGCTTGTCAGAATCACAGAGCAGGAACCAAATATTGGATGTTGCCAGTCCCAAAGGGGTTTTGTTAGCCAGGATGCAGCCTGGCTGATGGCCCAGCATGTTTGCACCCATAGGCTACCAAAGCAAGAGCTGAGTGTGGCCACATCAGTTGATGTGGGGACTTGTGGAAGGCTTTACTTCAGCTTTGCTCCATGGTGGGCAGCATGCAATGATGCAGGGGCAAGGTCTGGCAAGGAAGAGCACACTGAAAGCTTTTCTAGCACTCACTATTCAGAGCAAAAGGCTGATATTACAGGGGGAAGAAGGATCAAGAGCAAAACAGACTGGTTTATCTCCTCTGCTGCTCCCCCTTCCCCCAGTTCTTCCAGAGCAGGAGCAGTGACTGCTGTGATCTCTGGCTCTCCCATCATCAAGTTTCAGCCGCTTCTAAGCCAGACTCCGAAAATCAGCTCTTTATGGCCTCATCTGTGACCCAGAAACAAAGAGCAGAGCAGAGTTCACATCACAGCTTTCCCTCCTGCCAGCAGCCCTTGTAACCAGCTGATAACCAGAACCAAAGGGCTTGATAGGATGCTGTTCTCCAGTGCCTGGGACTGATACCCTGTCCTGCAGGAAACAGACAGCCAGTGTGGATCCGGGCATCACCTTGGTTTGTTGAAAGCACTCCTGGCTGCTGTGTCCAAGCCCTCTGCTGGCATGAATGGATGTGTCCTGACAACATTCCTGTAAAGCAGGAACTTTGCAGCAGCATTCCATGGCCTTTCTTTCCCTTTTAGACGAGGGGAGAAGAGCTGTGGTTTGCATTTGCTGACCCTCACATGCAACAAGCACACGTGGTCCCTGACCATGCTGGTGCTTCTGGTACAACAGCAGGGCTGGAGCCTGGGAACGAGCAGAGAATCACCTAATGGTTTGGGTTGGAAAGGACCTTAAGCTCATCAGGTTCCAACCCCCTGCCATGAGCAGGGACGCCTTCCACTAGAGCAGGTTGCTCCAAGCTCCTGTGTCCAACCTGGCCTTGAACACTGCCAGGGATGGGGCAGCCACAGCTTCTCTGGGCACCCTGCGCCAGCGCCTCAGCACCCTCACAGGGAAGAACTCCTGCCTTGGATCTAACCTGAACTTCCCCTGTTTTCAGTTTGAACCCATCACCCCCTGTCCTGTTGCTACAGTCCCTGATGAAGAGCCCCTCTCCAGCACCCTTGTAGCCCCCTTCAGACACTGGAAACTGCTCTGACGTCTCCAAGCAGCTTCTCTTCTCCAGGCTCAGCAGCCCCAATGTTCTCACTGACAAGGCAACTGTGGGGAGCTGGAAAGGTGCCTCAGGGCACTGCAAAACCTTCTCCCACGCTCCTCAGGAAAGAGCATGCCCGAGGCTGGATTCCTCATGTTGCCAGCCTGCACCCGGAAGAGGCACATATGGCATCCGACACTGAGGAAGGGTGGTTGGAAGGTGCCACAGAGCCAGCCTGACGTGAGGCTCCTTGCTGGGTAAGTGGCACTGTCCCAACCCTCGCCAGGACCTGCTGCTCCTGGCACGGTGCCACCTCAGGGAAACCATCCAGCATGGCCCCTGCTCAAATGAACCAGGGGAATCTCTGCCCAGGATTAACAACAAAGGCTGGACCTGCTGGCAAACTGGGCTACAGCAACCCAGGGCATGCCCTGTGATGCTGGTACCCCCCAGCCCACTGCAAGAGGTACTGATGCTGTACAGCCCACAATGTGGCATCTCCCAGTGCTGGTCCTGGTGCCCCAGGTAAATCCAGCACCAAGTCCTTCAGGCTGGGGAAGGGAAGGGCTGGGGGCATCCTCCTGTGAAGCTGGAATTCATGCTTGTTAATTGCTTCTAGCCCCCAGCATCAGCACAAGGCCATGCAGCTGGGAGAAGCTCAGAGCAAGCAAAGGCACCTTGCAAAACAGACATCTCTCTGCTAACAGTGGTGTTTCTCATTGCTCCCAGCCTTTCCCAGAGCCTCCCTCAGTCTAAGGGGGCCACAAAGCCAACTGGGTTTGGGATATGGAGACACCAATCTGTCCCTGTATCAGAGACAGGGCAAAAAAGGCAAGGAAAACAACAAATGAATAGCAAACCCCAGCTATTCTGACACAAAGGCAAGCGATGTGCCCTCCAACCTCTTGGATCCTCTTCTCCAAGGCAGGTGGTGTTTTGTATTCTGCTTCCTCCAGCATCCCAATTCCTGCCCTAGTGCAGGGAGAGCTCCTGAAATAGCTGCTTCTAGCCACTTTCTTTTGGATGCAAATCACTGGTATTCTGCAAGAAGAGCTCTCACTTGGAGAGCTATCCTGCCAGACCTGTTCCAGCTGATTTCCTCACAGAGCTGAAGCCCTTCCTATAAAAACTTTTGGCTTCAAACCAAGCAATCAGCCAGGATTCGCCTCCTTTCTTTATAATTCCACAACTGTCCCCTCCTCATTTGTTTCCTTTGATTTCTCTCCCTTTCACATCTGCATTACTGCAGAGTGCTGTTACTGAGATTTATGGCTAAATCTCATCTGGCATACAGGTAATTCAATATGCACTTGCTGGTCCAGTTTGAAAAGCAAACAGCTTCTCTCACCATTCTGTTTTAGGCTCAGCTACTTTAATTGCCTGGGACATACCATGCACAGGGTAAATATTTGCTCCCAGTTCTGAAGCTTTAAGCTCCCTCCTGCTCTCTGCATGTGGATCAGGATCTTGGTAGCGTTAGGGGATGCCCTTTCCCACACTGGAATGAGTGGGTTCACTTCTTCTATGATTCTATGAATTGGGTCATTGCTGAGGAGCAGCAGAGCAGGAGAAGGGGGAGAAGAGGGAGCCATGTGGCACTGCAGGAGGCACAGGTCACAGAACCAGAAGAGTTGAGTTTGAAAGAACCTCTGGATGCCACCAGTCCAAACCCCTGTTCAAGGTTGGTCCAGCCAGATGCAGTTGCTCATGGCTGTGTCCAGCTGCTGACTGACTGTCTCGAAGGATGAACTTGTTTTGTGGGAAGATGCTTCTTTCTAGGCAGGATTTTCTCAGCTTTATTTCACTCCACAGAAGCAGGAGAGATTGTGACCTTATCCAGGAGAGAAGGCAAGATATTAAAGCTAAGACATGCTATGCTTGCAGCCAAGAAAGCAGAACATGGGAAAAACCCGACTTCTCCAAGAGCGATTATGCAGCACAGTGACTGAATGGGGGAGACAGCCGAGGTTGAACTCATGCCATGGATTGTGCCGCAGCAGCATTACCAAGAAGACCTTTTGTGGGCTTTCACACTGAACAATGAGCAAGGGAAACTTGAACGTTAGCTACCCCAATGACCCAGCCAAATGGCCATGTTGGATTAGTCCTCACCAGGACCATGCTTGGCAGCACAGGAAGTGCTTTCATGATCCAATCACCTACGCTTCTCCAGGTGAAAGGAGCAGGCTTTAATTTACTGCTGTGAGTCTGCTTAGAAAGCAGGAGAGCACAGGCACCACTCTGGAGGAGAATCCAAGCTTTTCTGCACATGAGCCATGCCAAAGGGATCTTGCTTCACCAAGGTGAGGGTTACCCAGCTCCCCAAAGTGTGGTGACACCTCACAGTGCAAGGAGCATGGTGGAGGGAGAGGAGCCTTTCCTTGAGTACCAGATCTCCTTGGCAACTTCTCTGAGAAGCAACAGAACTAAAACCAGTGCCAGAAGGCAAGCTGAGAAACCACCCAAATCCCTAATCCCCAGGGCCTGGCTATGCCCGGGGATGGGAAATTTATATCCTCTGTCAACAGGAACTACACACAACAAAAGCAAATCCAAGGGAATTCCATTTTGCATCTCACAGCTTCCTCTTCTGCTGGCTGCTGTGCGTTACCTTTGTAAGGTTGGCTGGTTGTAAAGTCATGTTCCCAGCTTCACCAGACAGTCAGATCCCTGTGTACTCTCCTCCTCCTTTCCTATCTGTTAAAGACCTTATGGTATTTGTAGAACATCTGGCACAGTGAGGTCTCAGTCCTCTTCAGCCCCCTGGGTAGGAACATACTGTGAAGTTTCTGCTCTGCACCAACTGACCCTGCTCAAGCAAGTCCAGAGAAACACTATAAAGATGCCACAAGGGCTGGAGCAGCTCTGAGAGAGCTGGGCTGGTTCAGCCTGGAGAAGAGAAGACTCCTGAAGGGGAGACTTTAGAGCAGCCCCAGTGCCTAAAGGGGCTACAGGAAACCTGGAGAGGGGCTTTGGACAAGGGATGGAGGGACAGGACAAAACCTGCCAGAGGGGAGATTGAGATGAGCTCTTAGGCAGAAGCTGTTCCCTGTGAGGGTGCTGAGGCGCTGGCACAGGGTGCCCAGAGAAGCTGTGGCTGCCCCATCCCTGGCAGTGTTCAAGGCCAGGTTGGACACAGGGGCTTGGAGCAACCTGCTCTAGTGGAAGGTGTTCCTGCCCGTGGCAGGGGTTTGGAACTGGATGAGCTTTAAGGTCGCTTCAGCTCAAACCATTCTGGGATTCGATGGCTCTGCAACATGCTCAGGCCCTCAGCAGACCCACAAAGAGCTAAGAGCAGCAAGAGGAGGATTATCCATCCCAAAAGCTTTCTGAAAGGCTCACAGATGAGGACCAGAGAAAGACAGAGGCTACATACAAACCCCAGCACTCCAGCAGCCTATCTGCAATGCAGTGCAATCAAGGAGTGACTCTGTGGCAGGCTGAACTCTCTTGATGAGCTGGTGCAGAGCGCTGCGCGGGCAGTTTTCCCTTTAATGGAGGGCACTCCCTTGGAACAAGCACTTGGCACCAGATGAGTGAGGAATGAGATGGCTCTAAGCCTGTAATTTAATTAGACTGTGTAGAGCTGCCTAAGGAAAGGACCATTTCCTGAGCAGGCTGCAGTGCTGCTGCCTGGCAGCCTGGACACTCTTGCTGTGTCACACAAAGGCAGAGCAGAGACCTAAGCTCCAGGTCTCTTTCCAGGTGGGACAAGTTCCTGCCCTCCTTCCATTTTGCAACCAAGCAAAGATCTTGACCAAGACAAGACAAAGATCTGCTGCAAGAGAGTGCTGTGGTGGGCAGGTCTCCCCTGATGATGAAGTGGAGTAGCCCCCACATGCACTCCCATATACACTGCAGGACAAGCTGGGGTGGGCATCACTTTGAAGCACAATAAGTCACTCTCCCAACTGTCCTTAGTGCTCAGCTACCCCTTTGTGGCCCAAGGCATGTCCAAGCACAATGATAAGCTGGGGGCGACTGGATGGAGCAGCCCTGAGGAGAAGGGACTTGGGTGAGGAAAAGCTCCCCATGACCCAGCTTCAGTGTGCACTTGAGCCCAGAACCCCCCTCTGCTGGGCTTCACCCCTAAAGCGTGAGCAGCAGGTTGAGGGAGGTGGATCTGCTTGGGCAAGGCTAGAGGAGGGCCATGAAGATGCCCCATGAAAATGCACCTTTGTGGAAACAGGCTGAGCGATTCCTTCTATGATTCTATGAAATGATGGAGCCAAAGGAGCTGTGGATGAGGGAAGGGCAGGGATGCATCAGCCCATCCCTCCAAAAAGGAGAGCAGCTTGGGCTGACTGATGCCTCACCTCTGTTTCAGGGAACACGTGCAGGGTAAGCCTGGCCTGAAATCTGAGTGGGGATCAGCTCAGCGTGAAGATTTGGTCTGAGCCTTTCTGGCTTTTAAACATGCCTGGGCTATGGCTCCCAGCAGCCCCAAAACTGCCCTGGTGCAAACCAATCCCTGCACAGCAGCAGAAGCCCAGACTAGCCAACAGCAACATCTCATTAACAGCAATTGGCTCCTCACCACATACCTCCCAGGCCCAAGCTTGCACCCGCCCCAGTAATTGCTCCCTATTATGCTTTCCGGATGCACCAAGGTGAAAGGGAGCTTTGTACAGGAGTGCTGGAGGGGGGAGTCTGGGATGCAGCAAACTACTGAGCAGTTGCTAATGTACAAAGTCCTGACGCTGTGAGAAAGGCAGGGCTGGGGCATCCCATTCTGCTCCTCAAAGCCTCAGCAAGAGCTCCCAACCCCAAGGGAGAAGGGGGAGAAAGCAGTTCTGGCATCTCACTAAGTGTCCTGGCCAGTGTCGTTGCCTGTACACTGCTGGGGGTGCTTATTCAGGGACATACCCCATAGAAATGCCCCCAGGAGATGTCACCTGCCCAGGGATGCCACCAAACAGGGAAGGTACTGCTGGTTGCCATCAGTGTAGGTGCAGTGAATCATCCTGCCACCCTGACAAGGGAACATCAAGAGGTCCAGTGCTCCCAGCACACAGGGACAAGATTGGCCACTGAAAAGGGTGCACGGGCAACTGGGGTCGAGGTCTCTGACCTGCCACAGCTTTCCTGTGGGAAGCTTTATACCCTTCCCAAAGGAGGAGACAAGGGCAGTAGGCAGCCCACCTCATCCTCATGAGTGGAAATCCAACAATCCTGCTTTTACAAGAAACATCCAATGGTTTTCAAGCTTGTCTGAAAGATTTGGGGAGTGGGGATATTATTACATTTTAATCCTCAGCAGCATGGCCAACCAGATATCCATCTTCCTCCTCCACTGTGTCTGACCACAGGATAGGCAGTGGCTGCATCTACTCATTCAGGATGACTAAAGCAGATAGCCTGGGGTTTGATCCAGCTTTTCCCAGCCCAGAATTGCACTCCCATCACGTTCCTCCTCCAAGGAAAGGGTCTGGGGGTTGTTTTTTTCCAGTACATCTAACCTCAAATCAAGGGCAGTCACTGCGGTGACACCCATGTGAAAATCCACCCTCTTTTATACCAGTACGACATCACTATACAGGCAAGTTCATGTTTTTATCTGGAGTGTGGCCATTCCACCCTGGGAAGTTACACCCCATTGCTTCACAGAGACTCTGGGAAGATGAAACATTACATCAACATCTCATCTGATAGAGTAGAGAGGGACAGAGAGAGCCTTCATTTAAGGTGCCCAGCAGCAGTTCTCTGATCAGCAGGTGCAAGGAAACAGGCACCTTGATATTCAGTGTTCCCCTCATGCTTCAATGCCCGGCTTCAGCAGCTCAAAATGCTCTTGAATTGATAATGCTGACACTGGGAAAGAAGCCAGGGAGTGTGGGAAAGTGCCCAGATTCTCCCTCTCCATGTGCAGGAAGAATTTGGCCACTTCATAACCGTTACAGTCCTGGGCAAGTTCTTTAAGTTAGAAACGACAAAGCCTTGGAATAAAGGGAAGACAGGAAATAAATCCCTGTATATTTGTCCATTGACCAAGAAAAAATCCGGCAAAAGCTCAGCAGGATTGATAGAGCCATTGCCCATAGACAGGAAGCATTAAGAAAAACAACTCGCAATATAGACCCTGCTTGAACACCAGCTTGGGCTGATGTGCCTGCCACAGACGCAAACCCTTCAGATCAAGGTGGCAGTGGCTGCATTTCACATGGCACTTGGGAAGAGAAGCCTGTAACAGCTCTTCAGCTACCATATACATATATATGAAACCATAGTCACTTCCTGCAGGTTACTGGAGGGTCAGAAGATGGGAAAGGCTTTTGAGCACTAGGTTTTCTCAGCTCCCACCACCACCAGTCACGTCTTATGTTTGTCTACAAGACTGGGGAATGCTGGCCATAGGTGTTGAGTAACCTCCACTTACCACTGGGCTGAACTGGTCCCTCTGAGGAAGTGGTGAGCTGTAGAGAGGACAACACAGCATTAAAGCATTCCCTCTGCAAGTACAGGGAGAAAAAGACTCTGGGTAAATCTGGTCTAGGCAGGGTGCACTCAATGTGGGCAGGTCAGAGCCAGCCTGTTAATAGCCAGCAAGCTGCTACCCGAGAGCTTGCTTTGGAGAAGGAAGTTAGGAGGAGCATATGTCAGACTAAGCTAGAAGTGTCTACAAGCATGACAGGAGGCCAAGTGACTCAGTTGTGGTGGGTGGGGGCAACAACAGAGAAGGGGATGTGGTTAAGGAACAGGCCATGAGTCACCAAGGAAGCACATATGCTGATAACAGCTGGATAAACTCAAAGCAGAGACATAAGGTCTGCTCAGAAGAACATCCAAGCTATACTGGAAGCCAAAACCTGGAGACATCAATCCCAAGAGTGACTGCAACAGAGTTGTAAGGGCCTGCCACAACCTTTTCCTGCTTTGCAGCTCAGCAAGGATTGCAGGATGAACATCTTACACGGGGCAGGCTGTGTCAGCATCTCAGCACCCTCACAGGGAAGAGCTTCTTCCTTATATCCAACCTGAACTTCCCCTGTTTCAGTTGGAACCCATCACCGCTTGTCCTATCACTACAGTCCCTGATGAAGAGTCCCTCTCCAGCATCCTTGGAGCCCCCTTCAGACACTGGAAGATGCTCTGAGGTCTCCACGCAGCTTCTCCTCTCCAGGCTGAACAGCCCCAGTGTTCTCAGCCTGTCTCCATATGGGAGGTGCTCCAGCCCCTGATCATCCCCCAGGCCTCCTCTGGACTTGCACCAACAGCTCCGTGTCCTTCTTACAGACACCAGAACTGCGCACAGTGCTGCAAGAGCAGAGTAGAGGGGCAGTATCACCACCTGCTGGTCACTCTTCTTTGGATGCAGCCCAGGATATGGTTGCATGGGACTGAGACTTCCCATCCTAATAATCCCTGCTCTCCCACACATGCTGTCTAGTTTGCAGATCCCCCTGCCGATGTCTAAAATGTCCCTGAAAACCCCCTTGGGAGCACAGTCAGCTTCAGCTTGCCCATTCAGTTGGATCTGCCTTCCTTTCATGCTTTCCCAGCAGCTATTTAGGAGGCATGTGCTCATTCCCTTGTCCACTTTGAAACCAGAGAGGACTGCTGTTGACTCACAAGAAATGTGTCACAGTCCCAAGCCTGCTTCTTTGCGTCCATCACAGCTGTGACACTTCCCTTTTGATGGGGAAATGCGAGAGAAGCAGTGTCAATGTGGCGCAGGAAACTCAGTTTTGGTGTGTTCCTGAAACCTCAATTCAGTTTCAAGTCAAGGAGGCTCCATGACTCTGAAGAACAGGCACATTAAACACAACACACCGGGGTGAATTCCTTTCTGTCAAGCCTAATATTTGCCAACATGTGCTGTAAATGCATATTTTATGTTAACAACCCTCGTAGAACAAAGAGATTTATGTGACCACCTTTGAACTGAACACAGTATCTGGTACCTGCATATTGCAAAGAATAGGCCCTCACTCCAACAGCTCAGAAGCAACAGCAGCTACAATTCCACTTTGTGGGCTCTCAGTGGGTTAGTTCACTAAGAAAACCCTTTCTTTACAGATTCATTAGCTAGTGCCTACCCATAACGATTACAGAAACGCATCAAGGATGCCCTTCCTTGCCAGTATTAACCTTGGTTGCTCCAGGGAGGTATGGGCACTAAACACAATGAGCTCCGAAGATGTGCCGAAGAGTAATGCCAGTTTGGATGTCTTGTTCCAGGGCAGATCAGCCTCCCTGGAAAGCCAGGATGTGTTCTCTATGTTCTGCTAGGTCCAAAGAGCTCACTGCTTTGCTACAGAAAGTCATCTGCACTCAGAGCTTGGCATCAAGAGTGAGCCCTATGCCAGGGCATGTCCTGGCTGGGTTCAGGAAACCCCACAGGGCAGAGGGACCTGTAAAGCTGTAAGTACACCATTCCCAAGCAGGCAGCCTGCTGAGAGTGCACTTCTTACCCTGTTCCTATCCACTCTCTCCCAAAGGCAAAGACTACTGCTGCTGAGCAGCCCCAAGCCTAAACTTCCTACAGAGCAATTCAACCAGTGCAGTGATGGTGGGGCATTAGACCTGAAAGGTGCTTCTGGCACCGGGAGCATTTACATTAACTTAGATGGGCTAATTACTGCAGTATCACAGTCTCCACAAGTCAAGTAGAATCATTTCCTTGCCTAGATAACCTTAAGGATGCTCCTGTGTGGCAAGCTGGGAAGGCAGCTAAGAGAGAGCTTATAGGTTTAGAGAGGCTGGAAATGGAGCCAGCTGAGATGGTTAGAGGAGATAGAGGTGCATGCAGACAAGTGCACGCATGCAGGTGTAAATGTCGCACTGGAAAAGTGAAACCATCAGGATGCAATCTTCTCTTTCTTGCCAGGCTACAGTCTGGTTTATGTACTTCTTTACACTAGGACTGTAGTTTTCCTAGGTGGGAATAGCTGTACACAGATACAGCACTTTCATGGTATCGCTAATGTCCTCACTAGGATTTAAAGAGACTGCTGAATTTCCAGCCCATACCTGCTTCTTAGCCAGCCCATGTTCTCCTGTCCTGTGGCACAGTGTCCTCATGTCCTGACCTGTTTAAGGGGAGCAAATAAAGGGCAGAACTGTAGCCATAAGATACAGAGGGCAGAACTATACCCATACTCAGTGTTCTATTTCCACAAGTCCCCTGTTTAGCATCCCGTTGTAGGACAGTCTGTCTACTGCCTGCTCCTCTACATCACTTGTGGCGCTTTCCCCTTTCTGAGGTATAAGGAACATGCTGGACAAGGTCTAATCAAGGCCTCATACAGAGGCAGCAGTATTTCCCTCTCTGCTAAATACATCTCTTAGGCTTGCATTAGCAGCATCCACCTGGGCCTATAGTCATCCTGCAATTAATTACTACCCCACTTCCTCTTCATCTGATAATTCACATGGATGAGAGTGTAGCGAATGGGAAAAGTCTTATTAATAGCTTCAAACACAGTACCTGAGTTAGAAGGTCTCACACTGCTGCTTCTAACAGTCCCCGAGGCCACTCCATCCTTCCTGTGTGACATCCACGTCCCCTTCCACCTTGGCAATGCTCTCAGCTGTCTCATCTCCAGAAATGCTCCATACATTCCTCCCGTATGTATCCTATTGACTCTTTCCTCCTGTTTCCCACCCACTTGGAAGTTCTACAGCAGGGCTCAGGTTTGCTCACTGCATTAGAAAGAAGAAATCACATATTGATTAAAGGTGATAAGTTATTTGAGCTTCATCTATTCAAGCTTAAAGAATCACTTAGATGTTCAGCTGTGTTGCTCACAGGAGCACTCACTCAGAACACTGTCATAGCTTACCTTGACTCAAATCAGTCCTTCCATCTAAGGAGTCCTGCTGGTAGGTTAGAGGAGCTGGATACATATCTTGAACAGGACTCCGTTCACGGCTTATGTTGTGGAGGTGGTGGAAGCACCTCTGTGGACATGGCTGTGTAGGAGTCAGCAATGCTTCTAGACCTGGGGAAGAAAATTCTACATTAATGAGCTCTTTGCTTTTAAAAGCCGGGTCTATAAATGGAAAGGAAATTAATGGGTCCTATTCCTTTGGCAAAGATGCCCGGTGATGCATGCTTGTGTGAAAAACATCTCTGGCAGAGCCAATGTCACCTAGTCCAAATTAGAACAGGTCCAAAACTCAGCTAAAAATCAAACCAAATCTGGCTCAGGCTACTGAGAGCAGTGATGAGCAATAACTGTTTGCCCAGGAAAACTGCTTCCAGGAAAACCAGCCCTGTCTTGCAAGGACATCTGTTTCAGGGAGCAAAGAAGCAGGACCTTGGCTGCTTGGAAGCCAACACCACTGACTTCCACAGAGCCAGAATTCCTCAACCCAACCCCTCCAAGACTAATATAGTGGCATCTAATAGAGAAGTATTTAACCACAGGTATGTAAGAGTAATGCATAATGCAGAACATAGCATAGCTAAGCTCTTCAGAATTCACACCATCCTCCCACTGACAGCACAGAGCTATGCCCTCAACCATGTGAGCACAAAGGGCTACCGCAGACATCCCTCGGAAAGGGGGGAAGGATAGAAGCATGACTGGGCATTGCAGGACTGGGGGTTTCACACCAGAGCAAGCAAATGCCAGACCCTCTGTGTTCTTGCCAAGAGAGAAATTCCCAGGAGGAAATGGATGCTGTCACACTACTGTCACCTCAACAATATCTGTGCATGTCAAAAGGGTCACTGCTGGATCCTTCCTCAGGCATTACTGCTCCTCTACGATCACTCACTCACAGCTCTCAGCAGAGACGCTAACTCAGCATACTGGAGGCAAAAGTGAGATGATGACCCTTTAAAAATACATACACCACTGTGCATGAGCTCTCTGTGACATACACGACTGCTGAGCTCCATGTGAGGCAATGCAGAGGAAGGACCAAGAGCACTTTCTGCCTCACACATCCCACAGACTACCAGCACATGCACATCCTACTGCTGTGACTCAGTTACACTCAGTACTCTGTGAAGGTGCAATAAATTGGTTGGCTTCCAAGCTCTTCCTCTCTGTGCCTTGGTGTCAGACAACACTGGAAATAATTTCTGGAGACAGGGAAGGAGTTGCCCTAGGCAAAGCTAGGTGCATTAAATGGCTGGTGAAGTCACAAGAGAATCAAAAGCCAAATCAATTAGAAGTCAAGGGTTGATGCCCTTAGCTTTACAGGAAGTTCCATCAACCTGCACTAAGAAAAGACCATGACATCTCAGGAAGTGATACAGAAGAGTCAGGATGGAGGGGATAGAACCCCCAAAGTCACTATTCGAGGTGCTTCAGAGACAAAGCAACTTCCTCTGCTTTGTATAAGGGTTTTGAAGATGAACAGAGATCATTCAAGCATTAAAGCAATGCCCAGGCAAGGAGGTTTTCCTGTACCCCTCAGTGTACTACAGGTAGTAATAAGATCCAGGAGGGCAATTCCAATAGCGCATTGCCAGCCTTGGCAGCTTTCCCTAGGGCTTGATCCAAAGAGGCCATTTGAGTTCAGGACACACAGACTGCAGAGATTACATATTACAAAGCAGCCACCTCTTCTGGCATGGACTTCTGTAAGTGTTGAAACACAAGCTCCCTCCCTGATCCTTTCCAGTATGGAAGGGAATCTACAGGCTCAGCATCTTTGGCTCCCTGAATGAGGCTGCAAGAGGTACAGGCATGATGCAGTCTGGCAGCTCCAAACCATGCCTGCTGGGGAGCACAGTCAGTGGCTGTGCTTCCTGGAAGAACCCCCTTCCATTGCCTCTTCAGAAGGATAACCCAGCTTTCCCCATATATTTGCATGAAACCAGTATCCACAAAGTGCTTGGGATTAACGTTGCTGATCTCTCCCATCCACCAGCTGTGGATCTGGAAGCAGGGGAGGGATGCAATGGGTTTGCTGCCAGCACTTTCCTGTGTTCCCACTTGCCTCTACAGCTTGAGGTTGGACAGGTTCCTTTGCCATGATGGAAACACTAAACAAGAGCTTTGCCATGTCTCCTCCCCAGTACAGCATGGGCAGCACTGTGTGAGTCCCCAGCTGCAAGTGAAGAACTGGGGACCATATGACCTGGTCCCTGTGGTAAAAGGAAGGTGACAGCAGGGAAGGTGCAGGCACCATGCTCCGTGTTCTCACGTGGCAGCCCTGTGCTCACCATGAGCCCGTTGTGAAACTCCCAAGTCATGTTGGCTCCTCTGAAGAGCTTCTTTGGTTGCAGCTTGGGGTTACATGGAACCATAGCTTGGGCTGGCAGGAGCCTGAGGGATGGTAGATACCAGAGTTACTTTCAAATGAAGCCCAAGCTGTTCCCTTGGGAGGCACCAAGACCTGCAAGGAACCTGGGGCAGGCACCTGTGACCTGTGGTCCTGCTACCAGCACCCACTGCAAACCCCCAGCACCTCACAGCATGGCTCTGACCTCCCAGGGATGTGCGTTTTCCTCCTCATTTCCAGAAAAGTGGTTGCTATGGCAACAAAAAGATTTACATTTTTAAATGCTTCCTCAAGAACATCCATTCAAGAGGCTAAGGATCAGGAGAACAGAGGGATGCGATGCAGCACGATGGCCCCAGCATGGGACAAGAGCTTCAGAGCAAGCCCAGGTGCCCATGCATGGACATTTGTATACAGGGCTGCATCCCCAGCAGTGCGATCAGCAGGTCATGGAGGTGATCCTGCCCCTCTACTCTGCTCTTGTGAGATGCCACTTGCAGCACTGCATGCAATTCCGGTGTCCTCAGCATAAGAAGCACATGGAGCTGTTGGAGCAAGTCTAGAGGAGGGCACGACGATGAGCAGGGACTGGAGTACCTTCTAAGAAAGAAGTTCTTCCCTGTGAGGGTGCTGAGGCGCTGGCACAGGGTGCCCAGAGAAGCTGTGGCTGCCCAATCCCTGGCAGTGTTCAAGGCCAGGTTGGAATCAGGGGCTTGGAGCAATCTGCTGTGGTGGAAGGTGTCCCTGCCTGTGGCAGGGGTCGGAGGTGGATGAGCTTTAATGCACCTTCCAACACAAACCAGCCTATGAATCTATGGTTCTATGGATAAGCTGGAGTATAAGTGCCTCCTCTTCACGCTTCCTCTGCAAAGACAGCTGCTTACACATGCATTGTGGTAAAGAAGATCCAGAGAGAAAAGCTCTGTTACTGGCAGCTTGTCAGGGAAAAAAAACTAACTACAGTCTCTTTTCTTCACTACTTCTTCAGAAGATATGAAAATGGAACCCACTGTTCTCTTTTAAATGGTCAAGGACATTCAGGCAGCATCCACCAAGTTTCCTTCCCAAAAGAGACTTACAGAAAGTCCTCTGAGGGATAACTAACAGGCTAACAGACAAGAAATGAAGATAAAAATAAGTGGAACATTTCCATCATGGACGAAGATCGTCTGTGAGATCTGTTCTTATGATTGCACTGCTCACTACAGAGTTACTCACAAGACAGCCACTCAAGCCTGTGTTTGGATGCCTGGCCACCAGCAGAGAAGGGAAAGCTCCTAAGTCCAGATATCATCATGGAAAGGTACTCCTCTGAGCTGCTGCTTGGATGGTGACATGGAGGAGCCACTTGCTCCCTGTGCCCACCTCTGCCTCAGTTTCCACATCCGACCTGCAGGATGAGAGGAGCATGCACACAACGGCAGGTGGAAACCTTCCAGTGAAAGGGGAACAAAGTCACCCTGGGGACATCCAAAATGGTCTGGGAGGGGAGACCCTGCTGCCTGCTACCCAGCAAGGCAGAAAATGAAATCATTGCAGTGGACTTCCCATGTTGGAGTTTTCAAGGAGGATTTGCTGGGTCTGTGGCTGAAGTAGGGAAGGATCCTATTTGCAGAAGGTGCTACAAAGAAAGGCAACATGAATACCAAACAGCTCCTCCCAGCAAAGAGCAGCTGGGGCAGAGCAGTGATATTAATGTGATATTAATCACATCTGCAAAGCACAGGCATGAGCGTGCCCATATTACAACACCAAGTGACATTGCTGCCTACCCTCTGGCTTGGCATCATCTGTTCCCATCCAAAGGAGCCGTGTCAGAATTGCATCACAGGTTCTTCATGATGAATGGCAGACAGGGCCCAGGGGCAGGAGGGAGCACTCTCAGGGTGGGTCTCTGCACCTTGCCTGCTGTTTTAGTGAGAAAGGCCTGGGCTTGGTTTGATTCTGTCTTCTTTGCAAGTCAGAGATGGCAGCTAAGCTCTCCCTAAGCAAAGGACAGAAAGGGCAAGGAAAAACACATTACCAGAGGACTTAGCTATATGAAATGCATGTTCCAGTGGGATAAGGAGTTCAGAGAGATACTGAACCACCCCAACCTTGTGTAGGCAAGAGTTGGGGCTCTGCATCCTACTTGCAGCTCAGAGAAATACTGCACTGAAGTGTCTCTTCTCTTGCAAGGAAGAGCCTCCTTAGGTGTTTCTTGCACAGTCGCTGCAGTCCCTCTGGGACTGTCATTCCAGAATCTGACACTGCTTTTAGGAGCAGAACTCACAAGGACCTGACAGGGGACACAGCCAAGCCAAGAACCCCCCTGCTGCCTCCATAACAGAGATTTGAATTTGAGGAGGAGCCCTCAACGTGCCTGAATGCCACTGACAGGACTAAAGCTCGTGTGCCAGATGGGTTTGACACCCCTTCCTCCTCCCTTCTGTGTGCACAGACATCATGATACCTCCTGTTGAAGCTACCAAACCATTCATTGCAGCTCCCCCCACTGCTTTAACCAAATGCCATTAACAACAGTTTAAGAGAGGAAGAAACCTTCTCAATCCCACAGATTTAGATCCACTTAGGACTCCTCTGAAGTTCAACTGCTCCCCTATAATTATTATAGCCTCTAATGACTTGGCCAGTGACACAGAAAGCCTCCGAGTCCTTTGGCAGTACCACAGTGGTCTCTGCAGCAGCTCAGCTTGATTTGAGAACCAGCAAAGCCAGGAAAGATGCCAAAGAAAACCAAGGTCATGAAGAGACCAGAGCTGCTGATGACAAGGAAGAATCAGCTCAAGTGGTTGGTGGTGTGCAGAAGACATCCCCAGCAAGCCCAAGGCACTACCAAACTGCAACAGCAGCAGGGGCCAGGCACAGGGTTAAAGAGAAGAGCATCTATTGCCTGTGGAATTAACCGACAAGCAGGACATCCAGCAGGGCTGAGCAATGCCCTATCTGCAGCACGAGCCTGCAGGCAGGAGGAAAACTGTGTGTGGATGGGCACAAGTGACATGGTTTGTATTCAACCTGTGTGTGTATGTATTTGAATGAGTGTTCTTAAGTGAGCCAAATGTACATGCTCATTATGCTGTCAGAGTTCAAAAGCAATTAGCAACACAAATCCTGGTGTGAACCCTGCTCCAGGTTGTTGGTTTGGTTTTGCCTTTTTCTCCTCATCCATCACAGTATCCAGTAAGTAATTTCTTACAAGTCTCTCTTCCTGGCCTGAAGCTGGTATCTCACACAGCCTTTGCCCAGGCATTAATCATTGTTCTTGTCACTCTCAGCCTGGGCCCCTGTTATCTCTGCTTTTCTGTCAGCAGCCAGTGACGAGAGGCTGTGCTGCAGGACAGGGTGCCCCACACCACATGTGTTCTGAAATGGGGATTTCAGAGGGAAAAGGCAGACTCAGTGGCAGAGTAGATACGTGTTTGGAAACTGCATGCAAGCATGACAGAGCTGGGCTGGTTCAGCCTGGAAAAGAGAAGTCTTCTTAAAGGGAGACCTTAGAGCAGCTCCAGTGCCTAAAGGGGCTGCAGGAAACCTGGAGAGGGGATTTGGACAAGGGATGGAGGGACAGGACAAGGGGAATGGCTTTAACCTGCCAGAAGGGAGATTGAGATGAGCTCTTCGGCAGAAGTTCTTCCCTGTGAGGGTGCTGAGGCGCTGGCACAGGGTGCCCAGAGAAGCTGTGGCTGCCCCATCCTGAGTGAGTCTTGGGGATGAGAAGCTGGAGAGATGGGCATTTGTATGGCACAGAACCCAAGCCACAGAGCAGGCCAACCATGAGGAATCAAGCACTGATGTGCTGCCATGGCAATACCAGGCCAGGAGAAAAAGCTATTATCAGAGCGTGTATAAGGTGGGTAATTAATACAGTCCTCCGTGAGGGGAGATTGTATGAGATTCCCAGCTCCGCTAATCATGCTAGCAGAGGAGAAGAGGCTGTGGTGGAAGCTCTCTAGGAGCTGCTGCTGGTCTTCACCAGCCCATCAGCAGCAGGGCTGTCCCCCAGCAAATCAAAGCCAGACTGCACCAACGCTCACATAAAACGTTCATGATCCACTGTGAATGGTGAGGTTTTGGCATGAGAAGGGGGAAGGGGACTGGAAACAAGCTTTTAACTCTCACAACAAGTGAGATGGTAACAGCTTTCAAAAGCTCTAGCAGCTGTGGTTTGGGGTGGTCACCTGTGTTCCAGCATCCTGAATGTCCCCAGAAGACGGGTGGCTTGTTGGAGGTTGGTTTTTGATTGTCCACAGTTGTTTGTTTGCTTCTTTTGAGTTTCCTGGTTTTAAAACATCCTCCTTGAGCAGCAGGGTTGGTCACAGACCTTTCTGAAAGAGAAAGCAGGGATTCTTCGGCAATTGCATGATTTCAGAGCTGAGGTTTTAACTGAAAGCAGACAATGAGCTAGTGCTGTGGCCTGTTTGCAATGCTGGGGTTTGGTTCTGGAAGGGGCCTGCTATGGGGTAGAAGTAATCTCCCTCTGTCAGCCAAGTCAGTTGCTCCAAATAAGCAAATTCCATCATTCAGCCCCAGAATTGCCAGCCTGCAAACACAGGCGTTACTTGTGCCCTGCTGCGTATCCACCTCCCACCCACCGGCTGTCTCGCTGGTGCATCTCCCATCCTGAGCCTGCTTCAGCAAAGGATGCTTTTCCTCCAGGGCAGCTTCTCCAAACACCGTCCTCCTCCCTCCTAAGGAATGGCGTCTGAGGATGGATCACTTTGGAAGCAGCTGTTCCCCTGTTATCCAGGCTCTTGTTTTCACTCAGGCCTTTCCTTCTCCATCTGCAGAGATGGACTTAAGCAAACTGTTGTCAGCAAGTCAGCTTTCTGCCCCATGCATTGGTTCCCCCATGCCAGAGAGGTTAGGAAAAATGCAAGGGTTAACACAGGCTGACTAATGGCAATTCCAGGGACAAAACCAATGGATTTACTAAATGAAGCAGAAATTCCTCCTGTTTTCTTTCCTGCCCTTGCTGGGAAGTATCTGCCTGCTCTCCTCCCAGCTTGTATCCAGCACCTTGCAGGAAATAAAACTGTTCAAATATAGTCTTTCTGGTTGCAATAGTTTCTAACAGATCAAAACACTCTCTGGCCAGCAGCAGCCACTTCTTCCTCCCCCCACATCTGGCATGGCAGCAGTTTACAAGCCATCCTTGATAATGTTTTCTTCCCTCTTCTCTGATCCACCTCAGGTTCTCTACCATTAGAAATGCCTTGCCCTCCTCCACCAGCCTCCTCCCAGATGTATTTGGGGCAGAGCAAAAGAGCAGCTAATATCCATGGGGAATTCCTGCATTCCCTCTGGCTCACTTTTCCAGGGCTCTCTGAAATCACCCTGCCAACCCGTGTGACCCCCACAGGCCATCAAGTCTTTCCAAGTACTTGCAGAAGAACTGGAAAGTTCATTTCAAAGGAAAAGCAGTGGGATGCCTCACTCCCTGCGTGCTTCTTCCTCTGCAAAAAAAGCCATATGGCAGTGCTTAACTGCACTTACTGTGCTGGAATTACTTGGCCTTCTGGCTTTCTTCTCCAAGACTGCCCAACTGTGCAATTATCACCAAGCTGCCACCTGCCTGCCTGGCAAGCACTGTCCCACTCCCTGGGCTTGGAACTACTGCAGGCAGCTCCATTCCTGGGTGGCTGCAGAGTGCTGCCTTCATCTCACCTCACGTATTCCTGATCTCACCTCTGTCTGCATGAACTCCCTTGATATTTAGATTCATCGGGTGTCCCTGAGGACCCTAGACCTGGGGCTGAACTAGGGCTCAGCACCTCACTGCTAATGGGCCACACTGGGGTCATGAGACAAGGATAGCTCCTAGGGTAAATGCCACACAATGTCACAGTGACAATCACCAGAAAGCTTAGGAATGTTTGTCAGATCCTTTTCAAGCTGCTACACCTCAGATTTATAGTGGCCTGGCTCTATGTGACCTTCCAAAGAGCCATCAGGCAGGCGTGTTGCTGCTGGTACCCTCCAAGCCTCAGGCTCCTGGATAAGCTGTTCTGTAAAGCAGCATTTAGGGTCATTTGCTTCTCATCTGTCTTGGACCTCATGATGCTTACCAGTACTCTTGTTGTGTACCATTTGGGAATGATTTTTCCCTCAGTCTTGAGGGAAGTCACAGGTAGAAAAAAACAAACCAAAAAGCCAACAAACCTGATCAAGTTTAGGGGAACACCAACACCTGTTGCTCACACTGTGCTATGCCTGATGCCCGCACCTTAACTCAAACCATGCCAGCTCCACCATGAAGGCTTCCTGTGGGAAGAAATGATGACTTGAGAAGACATCCCTTCTCGGAGCAAGAAACACTCCTTCTGAACACAAGTCAGTGAGATTCTGGTGCTTGGGGATTGTCCTGTGTGCCAGGACCTTGCCAGAGTCTGCCACTGAGTGCTCCCCATCCCCAGAACCAGCAGAACCATATGAGGAGCAGCTAGATCCAACCACGTTCTTAGAGCTGCATAGCTGGAAACTGCGGGAAAGAAGAGCCTGATCTGCTCTGAAAAGAAATGCAAAACCAGAGGACAATTGAGGGGAAGCCCAGCAGTTGTTAAATCGCAACAGCAGGATTCTGCCTTATGATCCACAACAGTGTGAATGATAAAATCCAGGTCTCTGCTTTCCTAGCAAAGAGAAGACAGCCGGGAGGCTATTCAACATTGGAACCCAAGTTGGGAACACAGTATAGGACCTTTCTGCTGTGCTGGGAGGAGCAGCAGGGGAAAACTGAGTGGTATCTACTGGAAATGCAGATTTTACACGGCTGAATTAAACGAATTTAATATAAGAAACCCCATGTTTGGTATTAAACTCACTATAGTTGGCAGATGAGGCTCACTTCAGTCCTAGGAAAGAAGATCCACTGTGGGTTCACCCACAGCTTAAACAGACCACCTTCACAAGTTAATCCAGGCCCACTGTCCTAGGGCAGCCAGCCCTTGATTACCACACGGTGGATTGCACAAGCCTGACGAGACTGGGGTTGTTTGGCTCTGCTGCGCAGCCAGGTCAGGCCAGGCTCTGCCTCCGTGTCTGACGCATCCCCTCCAGTGCTGGCAGCCAAGCCCTGGTGCCCGTGGTGATAACACAGGCTGGACCTGGCAGAGACGGGAGAGAAGAGCAGCAGCTTTAGCACCAGCTCAGCTGTTCATACACTGCCTCCAGCAGCATTCACCCTGCATAATACTCCTGCAAGCTCATACAAGCTTAGCTGGAGAGGAGGATGTGCTTCACACAGTTGGACCAGAAGCATGTGCTAGGCAGCTCCAGCAGAGCAAATTGCCTTTTTCCTGGGCTTTGCTTGTGTCATTTGATTATCAGGACTCATAACTCCTGTCCCAGACTTGCAGAGGGGTTACGCACAGTCAGAGCACCTGAAGGGAAAGGAGTTGCTGCTACCACAGCACCCAGCCCTCCAAAGAGGTAGCATTTCAATCATGTTGTGCAGAATGTCTGCCAAACACCATGCCCTAGGATCAGGGGCTGGTTCAGAGACAATGCAAAAAGAGCACCCATTAATTCCACTTGCTTTGTAAAAAAGTTGTATTTTTAGTGCTTATGAGTGGTGCCAGATTGGCAGTGTTATAAATAGAAGGTTGTATTTATCCTACTGTCTAGGTACCACAGTGCTAAGTCAGTTTTAAGACCTGAATAAATCCAGATTAGATTCTCTCAAGGATGTGTCACCACAGAAATAACATTTCCTCTTTGCATTCATATGCATGGCTAAGGAGGATGGATTATGGCAAGGAGGGGTGCTGCCCTCATAAGCCAGCCTGATGCTTTCTGATATGTCTTGATGCGATATAGGCTGACATTCAAACAAGACTGTGGATCCCAGCTTCAGATCTTCAAGTCCTATCTAAAAGGTGATTCTGTACCTTGCATTTTGGGGTGGAAAGCCTACGGCAACACTGGCAGATGAGGCTCTGCCTCAACCTGGTACAGGGAGCATCACACTCTTTCCCTGGATGATGGCCAGAGCTCAGCTGGCTGATGAAGTTATAGGGTCCTTGCTGACACTGGCTGTACCCACAGTGACAAAATATCAGGATAACATTAAGAAGGAGCTTTGCTGCTCTGCAAAAGTGAAAGAAAGGGACAAAGAAGGCAAAAAGAGTCCTATTTGGTAGGATAACTTACAGGCCATTGCTAGGGAGCTGCTTCTCTATCAAGCTGACTGCCAGTAAGTATTAAAACAAAAGAATAATCCTTCCCCTCTTAAAAGAAACGAGATAAGGTAACTCCCCCCTCAATTCCCTTCCTTTTTTCCTTCACCTCCTGATGCTGCTTCCTCAAACCCGTGGCAACATGTCAATTCTCAGCATAACAAGCACTTTCTAGTGGTCACATACCTCCCTCTTGAACAGGCTGTGCTGCTCCCAGCTCCAGGGGATGCTGAACAGCTCAGCAAATGCACCTCCTGCAAAATCCAGTCCTTCAGGATGCCTGCTTCCAAAATTGCCATTTCATTCCTTATGCTTCCATTTGAGCCTGTGTCCCCCTGCAAATACCCACACATGTGACATGCATGAAGACTGACTGTTTTTCCTTTAGGCTCTCCTCTGCTGTCTACGGCTACCAAGCAGGAAAAGACAAGGCAAAAAGGACCGGTAACTTGCAGTTACCCTGAAATTACCTAGTTCCCTACCTGGGAAGTGGCCTGTCAGGCTGCTTTGGTCTCTGCAGTCTCCATTGGGAGCTCAGCGAGCAAATACACTGGGAAGCCAAGCATATCAAAGAGCATATGAATGACGGCAGCTGAAGGGTTTTGATCCTTTCACTCTCTGTGAGGTTTTTATAGTTCCACACGCTGGAAGCCTGAATGAGTACAAGCTGCTTGGCTTCAGATGCAACGTTTTGGCTGGTCAGCTGCTTGGCAGGAGGAAGGAGGGTGCTGGGTTTGGATGTACCACACTGCCTGCCTGCCCTAAAAGTGAAAGCTTGCGTCTCCTCCTCATGCCAGAAAGGGGTTCTGGAGGGCAGGGGGTGCTTCAAGCTCACTGGAGTCCACTAAGAGTATGAAAAGATGATTGTGGAGAGAACCATACAATCACAGAATCAACCAGGCTGGAAAAGACATTGAAAAGCTCACCAAGTCCAACCATTCCCCAGCACTGCCAAGGCCACCACTGACCCATGGCACTGAGGGCCTCGTCTCCACGGTGTGTGAACACTTACAGGGACAGTGACTGCAGCCCTGCCCTGGGCAGCCTGTTCCAATGCCTGAGCACCCTCTGGGGAAGAAGGAATTGTTCCTCAGCTCCATCAAAACCACCCCCAGCTTGAGGCCGTTTCCTCTTGTCCCATCCCTTGTCGTTTAGGAGCAGAGCGCAGCCCCCTCCTGGCTCCATCCTCCTCTCAGGCAGTTGTAGGGAGCAAGCAGGTCCCTCCTGAGCCTTTTCTTCTCCAGACTAAGCTCCCCAGGTCCCTCAGCCGTTCCTCATTACACTTGTGCTCCAGGCCTTTCAATCCTTACCAATTTTCTCAGACAGGCTTAATATCGGGGTCTGGAACAACTGCTGGAGAAGACTGAAGGATCGGCTGGGGTTGTGCTGGCCTTTGTGTGCATGGGAATGGAAGAAAAATGCAGAATGAGCCAGGGTGTGAGGAAAATGAAACCAAAATAATGATAATAAAATAAAAAAGAAATAAAAGACACTTGTGCACAGCAAGATGAGAAAAACTAAAGCAAGCCTTAGTGGGAGTGTTATTTGCTTGACGTCGCTGTCTGATTTGAGACTCACATGCCTGAGCACTAAACCCGCCATGGAGTCATCACAGAGTTGCAAACCCAGGCTGCACTGCTAAATGAGGCTGTTGGTGAACTTCCCAGTATTCCCAAGTGGCACTGCTTAACTCACGTGCCAGGCTGGTGTGAGAGTTAGTCATGATTGCTTAAGGCATGGAGGCACCAGAGCTCCCTGGAGGATGACGATCCAATTTCACAGCAGCTCTTGAGGTTTCAAAATAAGTTTATTCTGCCTGAAATGAAAGCAGCATAGAATCATAGAATCATGGGATGGGTTGGGTTGAGAGGACCTTAAAGCCCACCCAGTTCCAAACCCCTGCCATGAGCAGGGACACCTTCCACTAGAGCAGCTTGCTCCAAGCCAAGATCTCATCTCAGCCTTCCCTCTGGCAGGTTAAAGCCATTCCCCCTTATCTTGTCCCTACAGACCAAGATGAAGAGACTCGCTCAGATGTTCTCCAGAAAAAAAGAAAAAAAAAAAAGAGGAAAAAAATAAAGGGAATTTTGTTGCAATGTCTATTTTGGGATTAAAAACTGAAGCCTCTTCATGACAGAAGGGATATTGTACTGCACAAGGCACTGGTTGAGAGGATGAGACACCCTGAAGGCATGGGAGTAGTTTGCTACCCCAGTAAGTGTGAACACACCAAGCTCAGCAGGAACACCCCTGTGGCTACACAAAGTCAGAGAGCCAGCACAAGGTTTGACATGTAGCTCCTCCACACTTCTTACTTAGAAAGGGAAGAAGTGGAATAAAGAGTTGAAGTCACCCAAATAAAGCTATTAAGAATCTGGCAGGAATATCGGGTGTCCTGTGGCTTGCTAGCACCCTCATCTGGTCTGTCATCACCATCAAAACCCTTCCAACCCACAGCCACCTCCCAGCTTGTGCCTTGAACATCCCGGCTCTTGCCTCCCCGGCCTGCAGGCAGCTCCCCTCTGCTCCTGACATGAAGAGCCTCTTGCCAGAGGATATGGAGATGAGTGTCATTGATTCTCCACGAACTCTGCCTTGTGCCTGCAGTGGTCTCCTGAGCAGTGGGCAGCAAATGCATCCTGAGGGGTCTGGTCTATATTGTGCCCATCCAAGAGACTTAATTGCACTCATAGGAGTGTCCTCCACAATGCTGAGGCAAATCCTCCAACCCATGAGATGCAACAAAACAACACTGAGTTTAGAGCAGTAGCAACATAGGATCCATCTTCGCTTTCTCATTTAAAATCCTTAAAGATGGGCTCAAGTCATCTCTCAAGTTGACCACAGGTTACTTTCTTCTGTAGAAGCAAATTGCCCAACAGCCTTTTGCTACTGATATCCCTTGGTACATAATGCACAGAGGCTCTGTGCCCTGCTGAAGGGCAGTTCCTCAGGCACAGCACAGCCCTTACCCTGGGATGGTTTTACACTGCTAATGAACACACTGAACCCCAGCCCAGAACCCAAGCCAGGAGCCTCAGCTGGGAACAGCACCAGGACCTACAGCCAGCACTGAGCACTTTCAATTCCTCCCTCCAAATATCGTGGAATCACAGAATCCCAGCCTGGTTTGTGCTGGAAGGGACCTTAAAGCTCATCCAGTCCCAACCCCCTGCCATGGGCAGGGACACCTTCCACTAGAGCAGCTTGCTCCAAGCCCCATCCAATCTGGTCTTGAACACTGCTAAAGACTTTGTGCCCTGTTTCTGATCCTGACACAGGAGAGATGGTCTCAGCGCTGAGCAGAAGCTGAGAACCTGCAGCAGGTTCAGGGGTCCAGCCCTGTGGTGGATGAAGGCTCTGCCCAGGCATCATCGCCCTGCCCTCCAGCCTTGTGAAAAAGTGCTAACTCCGGTCTCCCCAACTCCATCCTTTGGCAGGGCTCCCTCAAGAGCTGCAGTTTAGCACAACAAAACTGAAGCAGCCCCAAGAGTGTGCAGTTTATGTATTCTTAGATCATTAAGCCTTCTCCTAGCGACAGTGTTTAAAAGGCACAGTGACGTCTCATTCCCCTCCCACTCCCCCCCTTGCTGTTTGGCTCTTGAAAATTAAAAGATAAGCTTTGTAAATCTCTCAGAGAAGAGGGAACTGTCACTTCAGCTTTAGGAGAAAAGCCAGCAAAGAAACAAAATGCTGCTTTTGGCAGAGGAGAAAGAAAATCCATTCTGAAAGGCTTAGAGACAAAGGCTCTCAACACAATTAAAGGCAAACCTAAGGCTTTGAAAGCAGAGGGCATGACACTGGAATACACACATGAGGTAAAGATGAAAGCCTCCATTGTGGCACTGTTGAAATAAAAGAAGTTTCAATGGCTGCATTTGCCTAAACCAAAGGAGAGGAGAAGCTTGCTAGAGAAGGGCTGGACTCTTCCCATGTGTATGCACAATGACAAGACCCACTGTGCTCAGTCTTAATTAGGATCCTGGGGCAGTACTAGAATAGCTTGGGGAGAGAGGGTCACAACATTCAGGAACGGGAAAGAAAACAGGGCTCTGATATTTTCTGTGGGAACTTTTCCACCTGAGAAGCCTAAAATCTTCCTTTCCAGCCTGTTGAGCTGAAGCAAAAGGTGCTTTGATTTGTCAAATCAAAATAGAGCTGCACTGCAGGCATGAGGTGGCTTTCAGCCCAGCAATGGTCTAAAGAGGTGGCTGCCCCTAGAAAGCACTGAGTAGAGTAGTCTTGACTCTAAATTGAGAGCACCACAGCCAAGGAGAACCACAACACACCACTGTTAGAGTGCTTGCTCCTAGCAGGCAGTGAAAACTACCCCTTGCTCTCAAACCCTGTATCGCCAACCAGCAGCACCATAAGCTCCAAACATTAACTACAGGATGCTCCCAACCAGTGTGCAAATGTCAGACTGCCAATTATGGAAGTCTGTGCTGGTAAGGAAGCACCACCACTCAGTTAAACCACAGTTTGGCCATCCACCCCCTGCTGTAACGGCCCAAAGCCAGCTCCGGCTTGACCCTAGATAGTTATACCATGCTGGAAAGCTGATGATTTCTGTTATCTTATCTATCCTGATCTCAATATAAGGAGGACATGGAGCTGCTGGAGCAAGTCCAGAGGAGGCCATGAGGATGAGCAGGGGCTGGAGCACCTCCTGTATGGAGACAGGCTGAGAACATTGTTGCTGTTCAGCCTGGAGAAGAGAAACTGCGTGGAGACCTCAGAGCAGCTTCCAGTGTCTGAAGGGGGCTACAAGAATGCAAAGAGGGACTCTTCATCAGGGACTGTAGCTACAGGACAAAGGGTAATGGGTTAAAACTGAAACAGGGGAAGTTGAGGTCAGACATAAGGAAGAAGTTCTTCCCTGTGAGGCTGGTGAGGGGCTGGCACAGGGTGCCCAGAGAAGCTGTGGCTGCCCCATCCCTCTCAGTGTTCAAGGCCAGGTTGGACAAGGCTTGGAGCAAGCTGCTCTAGTGGACGGTGTCCCTGTTTTCTGAAAAGCAGGGAAAAGAAAGCTCTGTGGACAGTTTTAGCTTCTTTCTTCTGTATGTTTTCCATTGGTTGGTTTTGTCACCAAGGAGACCAAATTCCTACAGATAAATCCACGTTTCTGTGCCAATGGCCATCACAGCATCATTACATAAGGCGCACGTTGTGCTTGTGAGCTATAGCTTTACTCACTGTATGGAGGATTTTCTGGGCTGTTATGTCCACCCAACATCCTTTAGGTCTGCTCGAAGCCCAAGTCCCCAGTACTGTCGTGAGAAGTCACCTTGAACCTGAAGTTTCTCGTGTTCCTCATACCCACGTAGACAGTCCTGCATAAAACACACCAGCACATTAGAGAAAGGAAAACAAACTCTAGTGTGCAAAAGGGGCTGAGGTACAAGTTCATTCAGAAAATACCAGTGACCCCAGAGCACTTGGGTTCCTGTCCTCACTGAGGGAATAGCTCTCTGTACACCCCAATGCTGCTCTATCCCTGATTTTTTTCCCTTCTCCCCTCTCAAAATAGCTCCTAAGAGTGAGCTCAGTCTTCAAAGCACTGAACAGCAGCACCATTTGATGGTGGTAATGGGAATTCTGTGCCCGGGATGCCTTTCAAGAGAGCACACTTGCTGAGTTTATACCAAGTCCCCCAGGATACAGCCTGTCTCATGTTGTTTGCGTGATGCCTGTCATGATGGCCTCCATCTCCATAGCAATCCACAGAAGCAAATATCTGACTGGAAAACGTGAGGTGGAGCTCCTCCTGCTCATCTCAGTGGAACAATGAGATGGACTGGGCAAGGCAATGTCCACTGCAGGCTGCTCAACTCATCTGGGGCAATGAAGTAGAGAACTGTGTCAAAGAATCCCAGACTGGTTTGGTTTGGGAGGGACCTTAAAGCTCAGCCAGTTCCAATCCCCTATAAAATGTCCCTTTGTATTTAACAGCAGCTTTTGGAACAAGAGCTAGATCTTGCCAACAGATCTGTGGAAGAGATCAGGGAATATCGATTCAGGTGGCTATCATGAAATTCAATCTGTACTTTTTGGTACTAGAACCTCAGTGATTTATTCATGTGACAAAAAACAATTAAAGTTTTGTCTCTCACACTTTCTTGTAAAGTATCCTAGAAAACCATCCAGCTTCAGGTTCTACAAGCGAGTGCAAATCTAATTCCTCAAAGTCGGAACTGTGTATCCAGTGTGGTCAATGGCCATGGGTCAAAGATTCCATAACGGCTTTCACAGCTGTGAAATCCCACTGCAAGGCAAACTGACGTCAGATCACTTATATAAATGGTTACCTAACGCTACGTCTTCCTGTACCTGCATCACAGGGAACTGATACACAGAAGAGTAGGCTCTAGTAACACTTTGTGGAAGACTCATCAAGAGGAATTAAGAATCCTGAATGCTGAAGACACCAGAGGTGAAGGTGGTGCCTCTCTGAGCCCCCACAACCAGGCCCAAAGGAGCTTGTGAGGAGGCCAGGCAGTGAGCTGGTGTGCTATTCACAGACACCCCCCCTATGCACTTCTTACTGTCTCTAGATTTGACCTGTCAACCTCTCAAAACACAGTCTGAACACATCTCCAAGGCTAGTTTTTTACATCAGCCCCACACTGTCCTGTTCTAGCATCAACAAAAACCCTGGTTCTCGAAGCAACAGCTGCTTTACATGATCTCAGTTTCAAGCCAGCTCCTTAACAGATACTTCCCTCCCCTCCTCCCCACTAATTTTAGCTGTGTTACTGTTCCATCTGGTTCCCCTGTGCTTGGAGGAATGCCAGTACCTCCTAGGAAAAACAAAAAGCTCTCTGGTTTGGGATTGTTGGGATAATGTGAGCAGAAGCAGCAGCATCTGCATCCATTTCCAGTTCCGATTCTGGACCATGCCAGGAAGCTTCAAGCAGCTCTGAGGCTGAGCTCTTCCTTCAGTGGCAGTGCAGCATGGATGAGACAACTGCATGCTATGTCTAAGAATGTTTTCCCCATGGGTCAGTCTGAGGTACAAGGAGGGGCTGATGTCTGCAGCAGTGAGAGAACTAAATCACAGAAAAATAGAGAATGGTTCGGGTTGGAAAGGACCTTAAGATCATCCAGTTCCAATACCCTGCCATGGGCAGGGACACCTTCCATTAGACCATGTCACCCTAGGCTCTGTCCAACCTGGCCTTGGACACTGCCAGGGGATGGAGTGTTTATCACCTCTCAGGGCACCCTGTGCCAGTGCTTCCCTCTCTCACAGGGAAGAACTTCTTCCTTATATTTAACCTGAACTTCCCCTGTATTTCTGCTCCTAAATCACACAGTACATGAGCAGAGGTCCTCCTTCCAGTAACTACTACTATGGGGAATCAATAAGAGTTAGAAACTTACATTTCAGAGCTGTCAGACCAGACAAGCATCCTGGAAACCATCAGGAAGCCTGGTCCAGGATGAAGTAAAAGCTCTTGGGCACTTTGCATTGTTGCTGGTACTTCAGAGGAAAAGTTCCTTTGTTTTAAGGACAATAGCTTGCTTGCCTCCAGGGATCCGAGTGTGGGCTCCTTTCTTGCCTGTATTACAGCTCAGGAATGAAAAACAAAGAAACTGAAGAAAGCAGCTACAAGTAACCCCAGGAAAGGGTGGGTCTGTGTTCCCCTGAGCACAGGCTTTGTCTGGGCAATGAGGGAGGTGTGAGGTTCTGACAAAGGGGCTTTTCCCTGGTGATATCAACCACCAACCTGCATGGTCCAGCCTGTCTGGTAAAGACCTACTGCATATTAGTTAATTCCCTGTGATGCAGATACCAGAAGACATTGCATTAGGTAACTATCTATATAAGTGACCTGACTGTGATTTGTCTCGCATTGGGATTTCACAGCTGTGAAAACTGTTACAGAATCTTTGAACCATGGCCATTGACCACACTGGATACACAGTTCCGGCTTTGAGGAATTAGATTTGCACCCACTTCTAGAACCTGAAGCTGGATGGTTTTCTAGGATGCTTTACAAGAGGCAAAACTATAAGAGTCTTGGTGTCTGGAGATGCCCTGATACCCCTATGGTATGTGTGGGTTTGCTTGTTCACAGGCTACAGCTTGATGACACCCATATGGCCAGGGCTACAGAACCATCCCAGGGAACTGCAGCCCTGGAAGCAGTTGTGAGCCAGCTCAGCTTGGCTCTCCTCTGCTCCTGCAAGTGGCTGTCTGCATCCAGCTCCTGTCCTGAGCTGTCTAATCAGAAAAGACAGCAAAGAGACTCACACTGACAGCATCTGTCTGAGAGCGTGGCCGTACCTGCAAGGGAAGCAGCTCTGCAGCACTTCTGAGCTCTGGGAAGGCAGGGATGCCCTGGAAGGTCAGGAGGCAGCTGGCTTATGCCTATGAATAGCATCTTCTCAAGGGAGACCTCCTGCAACAGGCAAGCGATTTCCTCATTGAGATTAGTTATCAGGTTCATTCAAAAGCAGAAGGGAGCCCAGAGACTTCCTGAGACCAGCAAAGAAAAGGATTATCTTGTGCTTGGAAACACAGTGACATAAGTTAAATCTTCCTTTAAAACCAATATCCTCCCCAACCCTTCCCCACTCACATTTTTAGGTCCAGTTTAAAGGGATTCATAGAATCCCAGACTGCGTTGGGTTGGAAAGGACCTTAAAGCTCATCCAGTCCCAACCCCTGCCACAGGAAGGAACACCTTCACCTGGAGCAGGTTCACAGTGAAGAAGCCATGGCTTGGGAAGCACCCAGCAGGTTCCTTGCCCTGTCAAGTGCTCACCTCCAGTGTGTGCTCATGAGCAGGAGGGTGCAGGATGCCTCTCTGCCACCCTCCCTGTGTAGGCCCAGCTTCCTCAGGAACAGGAGTCACTTGAATTTTCAGCAGTTGGATAACAAAACTGCTCAACTTGTCCTGAACAAACTATTCCTTGAGGGTTTTGGCTGAACTGAGTTGTAAAGTGGCTGCAGCAGGGCTGCAGATACGGTTTTAGTGCAGGGAATTCAGATGGGCAGTCTGACTTCTTACAAGGGGCAGATGAAAGCAAACTCACTAGTTAGAGAAATGAAACAAACTCCTGATGCATTGGAACAGTAGGGATACTTGAAAGAGGGAGAGATTACATCAGGAAACAGGAATGGAGGAGCTTAGCCTTGAGTATACATAGTTGGGTGAAACATGACAGAGGGAAATGAATGGTTATAGTTGAAAAAACTAGCTGGCACGCTGAGAAGATGCATGGCTCCAGATGTTAAATTCATGCTCCAATCTCGATGGCCAGACCCACAGCCTGCTGAAGGGAACAAAGAGGCTCATATTCACTTCCACAAGCCTTGGATCAGAGGTAAAGTTTTAAGAGCCCTTGCACCACTGATAGTTGTTCATGGGAGTCAGTGAAATGAACTAGGAAGCTTTAGTTAGGTTGCCTTTCTCCGAGAGAGGAAAAACACCTGCATCATTTGGGGGTCCCGTGCCCTTCATTGCGAGCAGTGAGGTTTAGCTGAGTTCAGCACACAAGTCATGTCTGATCAACCATGCCACTGTAACCTGGAGCTCCGCTTCACTCTACAAGTGTGCTTCCTCACACCCAATGCACCCCTTAAATCCATCAGGACAGAGCTATTATCCGAGTGCCAATGCTTTTGCTCCTAGTTCACACGCACAGTGAAGCTCAACCAGCATAGATTCCATGGCTGACAGCAGAGTCACAGAGGCTGTTACACTCCATCTGCTTTCCTAATGACCACTCCAAACAGTCATTTATGAGGACTTTTGCCTTGGACTATTGTATTTCTTCAATATATATATTCCTCCCTCATCTCAATAGCTGCATTACCTGCTTCCTTTTTTTGCATCTTCTCTCAGGCATCCCTGCTGATGCAGAGGCTTTAGAGATGCTGGTGTGTCTCCAGCAGACTCATCCTTTTCCTGGGTACCCTCACCCAAGCACATAGCAGAGAGTTATTTGGTTTGGTTACACACAGGATATAGTAGAGGTGCTGCTTCAGCAAGATAACAGACTTACCATGGACCCAGAGGAGGATAGATCTCCAGAGGAGGCCACAGAGATGCTACAAGGGCTGGAGCAGCTCTGCAATGGGGCCAGGCTGAGAGAGCTGGGCTGGTTCAGCCTGGAGAAGAGAAGGCTCCTTAAAGGAAGACCTTAAAGAACCCTTTCAGTACCTGAAGGAGGTGACAGGACAAGGGGAATGGCTTTAACCTGCCTGGGGGGAGACTGAGATGAGCTCTTAGGCAGAAGCTGTTCCCTGTGAGGGTGCTGAGGCGCTGGCACAGGGTGCCCAGAGAAGCTGTGGCTGCCCCATCCCTGGCAGCGTTCAAGGCCAGGCTGGAGACAGCTGCTCTAGTGGAAGGTGTCCCTGCCCGTGGCAGGGAGTTGGAGCTGGATGAGCTTTAAGGTCCCTTCCAACACAAACCATTCTGTGATCCTATGACGCAGACATATCAGGATGCTGGCTGGCTCTCAAGAGCAGAACACGCTGCCTATGGGCAGGCAGCACTGGTTCAAGATGCTGGAAACAACACTGGTTCAAGAAGCTGGAAGCTGCTTCCCCTTTTATGCCTTGGAAGCTACATTAAAACTGTATCTTTGCTCCTTTCAAACTCTCTTTTTTTCCCCCTCTGCTTTTCTCAGTTGGCATCTGGCACACCTCACCTTTCTCTCATTTATCCCTCGTTTATCCTGTCCCAGCCACTCTGACCTGTCCTTTGTGGTATACCTGGATGTTATTTATGTGCCCAGGTGCTCCCTCCTTGTCTCACCTTGCAGGGAGGAGTAATCCTTCTCTTCTACCATCTCCACATGTCAAACCTTGATGGAGGCCACGAAAGAAGGAGCAGAGCTGAGAGCATCTCCTGCACACACAGGAGTGCTGGGGGCTCACAGGAGGATAGCATGACAGCTACGCCCAGCAAGGAGCAGCATTGAGTCCTGCTCCTGTTGGTTCTCCAGCTCCTCTGGACTGCAAATAGCATTAAAAAAAGGAATATATGCAGCATACAGGTGCATTCCTACACCCATCCCTTGTTTGGAGGGTTGTGTCTGCCTTGCATTCATGGCACCTTCCTACAGACAAGCTTAGGTCTTGGTCCAGTCTTTGACAACATCAGCCCTTGGCTTGCTAGATCACCATGACACAAGTCATCATTCCAAGTTCCTGTTGCTGACACCTCACCCAAAAACATACACCTGCACTGCACTCATCCAAACAACATTTTAGCCTTCCTATGATCCATACCCAGAAGGCACATGAACCAGGTGCAGAAACACAGCCCCAAATCTTGCAAAATGAGACATTCAAGAAGCAACGTCCATCAGGGCCACCCTTGCTGCCTGCCTTCTGCTGCTCATCTGTACAAGCTAGAGCCCTCCTTCCCTTTGAGCCACCTTGGAACGTTTCTTCTGCTCCACACGAAGCATGACTCCTTAATAGATTAGCCTGGATCTGTCACACAGCGAGGTAATACAGCAGGCAAACAGAAGGCCAACGCAGTTGTGTGGAGACAGACCCCAGCCTGTGCCGTGGGGAAGTAATCCTTCTTCTCTATAGAACCCTGGTAATTGCATCTGGATTTCATTGAGCTCATGGCAGGCCATTCCCAGAAAGGCTGATGAACCCAAGCAAGCTCAAAGCTGATTAACAACACGCAGCCAGGGTCTTGAGGGATTGATTTATGTGGAGGGATTCACAGAGCTCAGTAGGGCTTGCTCAGCCAAGCTATGATTAAAGGAGATAAGAGTCTGGAAATACCTGTGGGCTAAAAAACTGATGACCCGTCATTGGGGCTGCCCAGAGGTTAACTTGAAAGCCTGGAGATAATGAAATACGCCGTGTACCAGGGGGAGCCTGCACCAGGCTCAGCCCTGCTAAGAACTGAACGCACGTGCAGCAGCACTCATGGGACAGAACATGCCCCAGGGGACAAGGCAATAGGGCCAAGATTGGGCTCCCTCAAGAAGGGGAGGACCCCTTGTATGATCCCAGAGGGGCTGTGTGAAGCCATCGGGGAGGGAAGGGTTGCCTTTTCTACTGAAGGATGAGAAGCACGGCATTGGCTGTCATGCAGCTCTGGGACAGACCAGGACACTGGAGCTCTCCTTGTTTCTCCTCTTGGTGTGGTGTTCCCCCGATATGGCCAGCTGCAGACTGGTGCTGCCTGCTCCATTAGCATCAGCAAGGCTTGAGCTGGCCCAGCAGTGAAGGCTGCGCAGCAACCGGACAATTCAGTTTGCAGAGTGATTCAGCAAGGTATTGATTTAACTCTCTGCAGACAAACGACCTCTCCCTGGGCTCCAGTCGTCTGCATTAATATCTTAATAGATTCACCGTGTAGTCACTTCACATCTGCAGAGCGAGAAAAATGAGGGCAGGGATCGGGTGAGGCAGGAAGGGGCTTGGGCCAATCAGCCCCATCCCTGGCAGTGTTCAAGGCCAGGCTAGACAGGGCTTGGAGCAACCTGCTCTAGTGGAAGGTGTCCCTGCCTCTGTCAAGTGGTTGGAACTGAATGAGCTTTAAGGTCTCTTCCATCACAAACCAATCTGGGATAAACAGAGCACAAGCTGCAAGGCTGGGGTTTTCTGAAAGCAGGCAACGAAACAAAGGGATTTCAATATAAAGAG
The DNA here is from genome assembly GCA_028858755.1 of Ara ararauna. Taxonomy (NCBI): domain Eukaryota; kingdom Metazoa; phylum Chordata; class Aves; order Psittaciformes; family Psittacidae; genus Ara; species Ara ararauna. The sequence continues at coordinate 7,397,644 of CM054381.1, forward strand.
GCACCACTTCCTCCTGGTCTTCAATTCGTATTTTCTCACCACGGTCACAAGAGCAAGCCACTTGGCTCAACTTCTCCAGCCCGCAGCTCAGAGGAGGATGAGGGACCAGGACTAAATGGTAGCAGACACCAACTTGGACTATGCAGGGGGCACAGCAAACAGCATCCTATGAGCTGGGTGAGGAACACACCTCACCCAGACAGCTCACAGGCTGTTGTTCAGCAGCACAAGAACCCTGGCAGAGGGGGCTCCACATTAAAGCAGAATATGTTTTCCTATACACATACAACCAGCACACGAGCCATAAGCCAGGATCTAAGCTGTTATCAGTCATCACAGCTCTGGAGGAACCCATGCTGATTTACACCAGCTGAGAGCAGGCAACTCCATACTGCAGGTATTTCATCCCCACACGGCTGCTGTGACAGTTAAAGATGCCATCCTGCACCATAAGTGATCAGCTGTATCCTAAATCCAAACAGTCTATATTATTCTCTGCGTCAGAAACCTATTGCTTTTCACCATGAGCTTTCAGACACCATGATTTAGCTCTCTCTTGCCTCCTGCTAATCTATAACCAGGACAGTACAAGTGTTCTGCAAGGAGTAACTGTCAATAGGATACCATGTAGATGTGATACGTCAGCCCAAACTCCCAGTGCAGCCCTGACTCTTGCTACATAATCATACATACACATAATTATACACAATTACTCTCCCAAGGAACCCATTTTCAACGTAAAAAATAGATGCTTGGGTTTTTTCAGACTGCTCATTCCTGGGCTGCCACAAGCCTCTTCTTCCCCTGGGATCACTCAACCCTTATCTCCTTTGCACAATGGAAGGGATCCCAAGCTGCTTTTCTTTCCCCCCTCAAAATGGGAATCTTCCACAAAACTGAAATGTAGCTGAGACCTTCCAATGTAATAACCTTCATCTTTCAGCACACTTACAGGACTATCTGCTGCCACAGCCTCTGTAGGCCTGGCCATTAAGCAAACGAGCTTTGGTGGAAGAATGAGGCAGGAGCTCTATAGTTATAGAAGCACAAGTCACCTTGAGAGAGGATGAGCTTGCTCCTAACCCTTTCCTTACATTGAACCAAATGTGTTTCCTCACATCCAGGACAAAATGACACCATCCAGCTCCATTACAAAGAACACTACTTGGAATGTTCCAACCCCCTGAAATACTTTGCAGCATCTCAAACCTGTTCGAGTCATTCCAGCTCTTCACCCAAAGCCAGTCTGTGCGTGAAGCACCAGCACAACTTGTCCAGATCAAGAACAAGGCAGTGGGCCCAGGGAATCCCACCTTGCACCTGCTCTCCTATGCAAACCTTCAAGGTTTGGAGGAGAGCTTCAATAACAAACCTGAAGTGAGAGCCACAGATAACACCTATTGCACCTTAGAGTGACACAGATGGGTCAGAACATCAGCATTTTCACCTGTTGCTTCAGCCTCATTGAAGGCTGGTGATAAGGCACCTACCCCACCCCAGCAGGTGCAGGTAAAGCACTTTCACGACACAATTGCCCTGGATACACAACACCAGGAGGACTGCATTTGCTCACAGATTTCCAGGAAATGAGCCCATCAGCATAGAAGAAACACTGGATTGAAAAGGAGAATGGGAGTTCAGAAGATTTCTTTTAAAGTCAGCCATCAGAGAGAGCCATCTGAGCTGCAGAAGTTACTCAGTTTGCCCTTAGGCTTCAATGAATGAGTAATTTTCCTTTTCTCTCTCAGTATTAACATCATTCTTTAGTGACTTCACCTACTATTGTTTCCCTTTCTCTGCATAGCCAGGAGGTGAAGTTGCAGGTACTGTTAATAGACAGGGTTTTAATACAGTAAAAGGGCTGGTGGTTTCCCTGTCAGGTGTTTATTATGGCATGTTCCTCCTGTGTCAGGGGCTGGGAGTGGAAGGATCTTAGAATCATAGAACCAGCTGGGTTGGAAAAGACATTTAAGCTCATCAAGTCCAACCTTTACCCCAGCACTGCCAAGGCTAACACCAACCCATGGCACTGAAGGCTTTGTCTTCTCTGCTACTTTGGCTGGCAGGATAGAAGGAATGTAGGAGGACTTACCAGCAATTCCCATCAACTTCATCTTGCTGATGCTGGCCTTCTAACCTGAGGTCCCGCTAAAAGACATTCCCATCTAGATTTCAAGCATGCTTGCTTCCAACCCAGTAACTTGAATCATAGAATCATAAGATAGTATGGGTATGAAGGAACCTTCAAAGGTCATCTGGTGTAACCCCCTTAATTGATGATAACTAGTCTAATCCCCTTAACCTTTCTAGTGACCTTCAAGTACCAGAGCTGACACAGCCTCCAAGTAACTCTGCTTGTTGCTTGAGGTGTTAACAGAGGTGCAGACTCCAGCTCTGAGTATTTTATAGCATCAACCCTCCCCTCCATGGCTGAGAGGTGTTTGCCTAGACTTTGGCTTCAAGCAGACTTAATAACACAATAAGCTGAGGTGCAAAATGCGTGTCTAATCCTGGACAGTTTTCTCCAGCTGACTTTTAATGCGACGTGGTCTCCCTCCCTGCCAAGCCTCCTTTTAAGTTAACTTTGTTCTCTGCCTGACAGATTGAATCCCCTCACCAAACACATGTGAGAAGCTGCTGCTCTGTGGCAGCAAGGGAAAGGCATCCTAGAGAAACACACTTTCCCCTCCCCATCCATGGCATTGCATGCAGAGCATCACCACAGCAGAGGGAGGCAGGGAGAAAGCTGAGCCCTTTGCTGGAAGAACCGCTGGGCACTTAATTGCATGCACTGATTTATCCCACGTGCACACAAGTACAGCTCCTGCTTTGATGCACCCGCCCAAGGAAGCAGAGCAGATGTGCCTCATGTTCTGCAACCAGCATCGGGAAGCTTTCAACACCATGAGGCCCACAGGCAGGGAAGCGAGCTGCCTTTGGCTGAGGATGAAGGCACCTTCTTGCTCTGGACAATGACAGCTGGACCTAGCTCATGTTCCCTTCAACCACTCTGGTCTTTCAGTCCTTGACTCTCTAGACGCAGCAGAGTCTGACCTGTACTAGAGCAGTGACTGCTGTTCCTCCTCCCCATGGAGATGAGACTCCCATATTGACTCCCAGCCGAGTGATACTGTAGCTGCCCCATCCCTGGCAGGGTTCAAGGCCAGGTTGGACTCAGGGGCTTGGAGCAAGCTGCTCTAGTGGTAGGTGTCCCTGCCCGTGGCAGGGACTGGAACTATGACTGACATAGCGTCACAGCCACAGCTCCTCTAGACCCTGCTGGCGGATGAAAGAAATCCTTTCTCTGCATGGCTATGAGCTAAGGCAAACTCTGCTCTTCCCCATCAATGTTCAGAAGGGAGAGAACAAGTTTCGCAAGAAGGAGGATATTCCTTTTCCCCCACTACTAAGACACTATTTCAGTATCTGGGGGGGACGACACAGGGGACACAGGTATCAACGAAAACTTAGCTTCCCAAACCGTCTGTTTTGCTCAAAAAGGCATTTTCCACAGGGAGAAGATTCAGTTAACTCTAGCACAAGGTCTCAAGTGCATACAATGTCCTTTCTAATGTTAACCTCCCCTGATTCCATACACACAAGGCTGCAGACATGAATGAACAGAGGTGGATGGACTCGGCTGCACATGCATGAAAAGAACTTAAAAGAAACACCACACAAAGAAGTATGCAGGCTCCCTTTTGCCCATAACATCACCTGAGTGCAGCCTTGCTCCCCACCTCACTGCAAGAGCCCCTGCAGGGGATTGATTCAAGAGAAGCAGGATTTGGCTTTGCAAGAGTATTTCTGACAAGGGGCCCACCCTGGTTTCCCCATCACTAGGTTGCAGTCCACTTGCCCCCTGTAACAGTTAAGGCTGCAGGTTCTCCAAGCCAGCCTACCTGAGCCCTCCAACACCAGATCCAGCTATGGGACCCTCAGTCAAGACATGCCCACCTCAGCACTCAGATGCGCACTGCTCCAACTGCAACGCTGTGGCAGCCTTCCTGGCCTCACAGAGCTCTGTCATTATAGTGAAGGCGCAGAGCTTCTCACAGCACCAAGCACAGGCAAGAAGAGACGTGCCAGGAGTTGCCATCAGAGTGGTGAGAAATGGCTCAGGCACCTGTATGACTGTGAGCTCAAGACCCAGAGCCCATCTGACCTTATCTGCAGTGGATCTGTGGAGAGAAACACACGGGTTTGTACCTCAGAGGAGCAGAGAATAGGGGCTCCAACCCCTCTGTGCAGCCTGCTTGCAGCCTAGCTCTCTTGGAAACACAAAATACATGGCTGACCTTTGTGCATAAGCACACGGACTCCTCTAAAAGTACTATTTGGCCTGGCTTTTGCAAGGAATTTCAGTTACTGCACAAGCTTCGCAACAGTTTTCAGTGGATGGAAGAAATGTCATGGTAACCTCCAGAGTAATTACAATGTTCAGCTTCCACATCTTGCTTCCTAAAGGCCAAGGAAATTGCTAGGGGCAATAAATAGCAAAGGGCGGCCTGGCAGTCTGGTCCCCAGTGCAAAGTCCATCACTTCAAACTGGCAATGAGATGTTAATCTGTTTTTTTTTAAGGACCAAAGAACATGGATGCATTTGAAGTGGTTTTACTTAGAAGTCCCACATACAAACATAGCTCACTCTTTTCTTCAAGACAAGACCTTTTGGCTTTGATGTGTCCCTGAGAAGCTGCCTCCCAGCCACTATTCCAGCTTGTAGGGTTAGGGGATCACTTGCTATCTCAAGAAGAAAAAGAATTGTCTAGGTCTGAGCTCTCTTTGCGCCACCTAAAATTCACACATACTGTAACTAACCATACACACACAGGATCATCCATGCTACACCTGTACATGCTTTAGTACAAGAGAGCAGCCGAGAAAGCTATACAGCTCCAGAGCCCACTTACCTGTAGGTTCCCAGATGCTGCTGTATACAGCTCAATACAGAAGCAGCCCTCAGGGCATCCCTGTTTTACAGAGGATGTGAAGGGCCAAGTGGGATTTCTCAAGCTCTGCCTTACTCCTCCAGTTTCCAGCAGCACACCCTATCCATAAAGCGAGGCTGGCTCCTCAGGAAGAATTAGGAAGCACCAGAGCAGGGATTTCTCCAGCTACAAAACACTCTTGCCCCCCTCATACCGTATCTCTGGGTTCCCAAGCAGGAAGATGTGAAGGCTGAGGAGCCCACACGTGGTTTCCCATAACAAGCCTGGATTTCAGGCTGTGTACCCTGCAGCAGGTCAGAGAGCCCTGCCACATCTCCAAGCAGGAGCCGTGTGTCTCTTTGTCACGCAGCAATTCCCCAGGGTCAATAGCAATGGCCTAGATGATGTGCTTGGTGTTGAGGAAGGATTACACACAGTTGCTGCCAGGTATCCATGTAGAGCAGCCACACCATTACTGAGCAGGCTGCACTGTATGGCACAGAAGATAATAGAAGATATTCTTGAAGCCACTGGCAGCACAAAGAAAGCACTGACTGATGCCAAGTCAGAATACAGGCCCATAGGGCTTGAACTGCCATTACAAAGCACCCCTCACCTTTCAGCAAGATAGCAGGATGAGCCAAGCAATTCGATACCTTTGAGGCTCTCCTGCTTGAAGATGTGGTGGCCACTCAGGCTGGTCAGAAAGCCAATGTTCTTAAGGGGACATGCTTAAACAGCTTTACTGCTCTGCCACAAAGACTCCTTCTAAATCACCTCTTTTGGCTGGAAGCAGACCTGAAAACATGAAGGTTGCTCTTATTGTCTACCAGCCCTCCATGGTTTAGCACCATGGGTTTAGTAGTGGACTTGGCAATCCTGGGGTAAGGGTTGGACTTGATGATCTTAAAGGCCTTCTCCAACCTCACTGCATGGTGCCAGCACTTGTGCTGGGTGGGTTTGCTCCTCTTTCTGAGAAGAAGCGGGTACTTTGGAGCATAGACATCTTCCTCTCTTTCTGTTAGATAAGAACCACTTTCTTACCTTACTCAATGTGCATTCCCCTATCTCTGTTCCTGACTTTTTTCCCCTCTATTGGCCTAATTCCATCATCCCTCATTCCTCCCAGAAGTCACAAATATGGGATGTAACAGTGAGCAGCACTTCTCCACAGCTCAATGTAGAGATTTCAGTGATTTGCTGTAGCATCTGACTATCTTACACTGCATTTTACCTGAGAAGTTTATACCAGTAAACACCTAGAAGTAAACTAGCTAACCCTAGTGAAGCATCAATAAGAGATCAAAACCCACAAGAAAAAGACTAAACCATGCTCTGGTCCATGCGAAAAGGCTGGTCTGCCTCACAGCCTTCCAAAAAGACAGCTTGTATTGAGTCTGACTGGGTTTAAAAATCACTTTAGTTGAATTAGTTTTAAGTAAGACAAAGTGTCTCACAAAAGTAAACATGACTCTCAGTAAAAAATAGGACCCTGTTAGTCTCCACGGAAGGACTTTGTGGTCTCACCATGCCCCAGGTGACTTGGAAGTCAAAGAAAGTCAAAAGTCAGTTCAGGTTTTGCTCCAGCTTCACAGAAACACTTACTGGTACTCAGGTAGGAGTTTGCTCACCAGCATCACTCTCAGAAGGAACAGGCTTGATTAGATCATGCATCATTCCAGTGAGGACATGAGTCCTCCTGCTCAGAGCTTGTCATTAATCTCAGACAGCATCACCCATCTGTGGCACAGAGCAAAGGACCAGACTGGGGGAAGCACAAGCCTGTCTCATTAGCAAGAGCCATGGTTAAGCACAGCAGTCCCACTGCTGTGAGCACTTAAGGCTTGTGAGCACCGCTGTGACACTTCCCTGTCCCTCAGCTGACTCTCCAGACCTGCAGGAGGCAAGAGGCCTCCTCTGGAGCCAAGCTGGCAAGATGCTCTATGCCGCATTCAGCATTTAACAGCCTCTGGTTGGTTATTGCACTTATAAATGCGACCCAGGACAGAGGACCTGGCCCATTTCCTCTTATAGTGCTTGCTCTTTGTTAGCCTCCTGACTGCAGCATGGGCAGAAATGTGCCTTCAATGCAATTAAGACACAAACAAAGCTCATTTTGTTTGAACCTGCTGGAGGAGAAATGCAATAAGGTTCCCCAGTATTTCATGCTGGGTGGTAGCATTGGGGCAGGCAGAGGAAAGACCCTTGCTGTTGAGATCTGCCCTCACAGCAGGAGTGAAGAGGGATTTACGCTTGGTCAGGGATACTCAGGAGGCAGAGACAGCTTGGTTTAGTCCTACAGGGAGTCAGTCAGCAGCAGTGGATGAACAAGTGGGCCACTTCACAGTGAAGGATGAGAAGAGATGCTGTAGAGCAGGGCACTGGTATCTCAGGGACATCACGATGGTGCAGTGTACTCTAGATTTAGGTCCAGCAGACCCAAGGTCAGTACAAAGCAATACATGGTATTAGATTTGGGGCACATGCAGAGAGTAAGGCAGAGGCTCTTCACAGCATCCAATGTACCTAGGCTGTGTGATTTAGCTAAGGTCTAGCACAAGGCCAGCCCTCTGCTTGCTGACAGCAGGAGACAACTGCTTTTTCAGCTCCTTCAAGGAGAGATGTTCAATCAAGTTGTGCATATGAAACAGAAGATCCCGATTCATTGCATCTTTGTGAAGGTAAGGATGTCAAACCATAGTGAATTCATTCCTGAAGCTTTTCAGGAGCTAAGAATGTCCCAGCAAGAATCAAGAAAATCATAGTAGAGGTTTTGCAGGAAAATTAGAGCAACTTCCAATGAAATTCCTGTGCTTACAAATGAAAATGGGACAGATTTCAAGAGGAAGGAAAAACTTCTTGGGCTCAGTCTGGAGGATATTTACTCTAGTAGTCAACAGTCACTGCTGGCCAAAACTGGACCTTGAGCAAGGACGACGACAGAGTATTGGAGAGGTTCATAAAACTATGGTTGTAGTCTTGACTTCCCAAGTACGGTAACAGTCAAGTCTTCTTTGGAAGGAAGCTGTCTCCACATCTCATCTCAGAGGGTGCACCAAGACCCAAGGACACGCAGAAATATAGTTCAACCAAGGGTGCTTCTACTTCTCTTGTGAGACCCCACTTGCAGCACTGTGTGCAGTTCTGGTGTCCGCAGCATAAGAAGCATACGGAGCTGCTGAAGCAAGTCCAGAGGAGGCCAAGAGGATGAGCAGGGGCTGGAGCACCTCCTGTATGGAGACAGGCTGAGAACACTGGGGCTGTTCAGCCTGGAGAAGAGAAGCTGCTTGGAGACCTCAGAGCAGCTTCCAGTGTCTGAAGGGGGCTACAAGGATGCTGGAGAGGGGCTCTTCATCAGGGACTGTAGCAATAGGACAAGGGGTGATGGGTTCAAACTGAAAACAGGGGAAGTTCAGGTTAGATGAAAGGCAGAAGTTTTTCCCTGTGAGGCTGGTGAGGGGCTGGCACAGGGTGCCCAGAGAAGCTGTGGCTGCCCCACCCCTGGCAGTGTTCAAAGCCAGGTTGGACAGGGCTTGGAGCACCTGCTCTAGATGAAGGTGTCCCTGCCCATGGCAGGGTTGGAGGTGGATGAGCTTTAAGGTCCTTTTCAACCCAAACCAGTCTGGGATTCTATGACTCTACTGTTAAAGGAGGCCACGTCAGCTTACGGACAAATTGTCATGAATGCACTTTGAGTGCCTTTGTGTCAAAATATGCTCAAGCCCTATGGAAAGCTACAGATCTGTATAATTAGAGGGAACTGACACACATGCCTATGGCTGATGGCAAGTTGAACATCCAGGAATTCTCATTCATTCCTGCAATAATCACAGCACAGCTACCAGCTGCTGCAAAATTTCCATACACAAAAGGCCAGTTCTTAATGCCAACTAAATTTAGGATTAAATTCCCCCCTCCCTTATTTTTCCTTTCTCCAGAATCTCTTCAGGCTTCAAAGGCACCTTTCACATCACACCAGGATATTTTCTCATTACAACGAACAAGCTTATCAAACAAGTGCTACTTCAGCCCATAAGCATTGACCCAGATTTCAGGTCTCTCTTAGGAGAAGCTGTCCCATGAGTATTTGTTATATGATAACGAGGACATGGCACAGAATAAGGCAAAAGCACATACATCAAAGGAGCCCAGGAGCTTGGCCTTCATGTTGGTCGCAGCCAGGTCAGATGCATAGAGATGGGCTCATCTCCAAGCCCAAGGAAATAAAGCCCCATACAACAGATGAGATGTTTTTCACAGGCTGCTGCAAGCTCAGACCTAGTTTATAAGGGCTGTAGTAAAAGTGTGTGGTGTGGTGTTTGAAATGGACTTGGAATGGCATCAATTGACTGGTTGGCTAAGCCTCCTCAGAGTCTAGCTTCTAGGTTGCCAGGCTCAGGAGGGAAACATGGAGTGTGAAATAAAACATTGAGAAGTTATAAAGAAACCCTAGGAGATGAGCAAAGCAAGAAGATGGGTTCCTCCCACCCCAGCTGCTAACCCAAAGGCTGAGCTAGAGAGGATGAAGTGCTCCAAGAAGCCTGGGACTCATTTTCTCCGAGCAGAGGCCTTTTTCTCTCAAACAAATGCAAAACCCACAAGAACATGGAGGTTTTGGCACTGGAATCGCCTCTTTTTGTCCAGAGTCTGGCACAGGAGCACTTGAATAGAGCTGCTGCATGAGCACTAAATAGCTCTTTCCTAGAAACCCCTGCTCCCTGAAGCCTTGCTCGAGATACTGACTGAGCCCAAAGGAAAGGCTACGAGGAAACAGAGCTATAACATCTTATGACTCACAATTGCTAAAGCAAACCTATCATTTAGGGGTATCTGCCCAGGGCTGCAGGTCTCTTTCTGCTGCTCTCTCTCATCCTCAGTCTGCCTCCTGGCTAGCTTTGCTTTTGTCATCTGCTGCGATTGAGGATCTGCCCTGCCCCATCTCAGCATGCACACACAAAAAGCTTCCTAATCCATTAAAAAGTGTAAGACTAGGGACAAAACCTGCATATCTGGAGGTTTCTGGGGAAAGAACAGACAGATCAGACTTGCTACATCACAACACTCAGCTACTGGTGAGAAAACTATTGCATCTCCTAAGGTCCAAGTGACTCATCACAGCGAATATGGCCACAGTTAGATCCCCTCTAACTCATCTGCAATGCAGCCCAGAGCACACAGACCCTGCCACTGCAGGCACCTCACCTCCCAGAAAGCAGGGCTTCAGTGTTTGTGCAGTTTCTTTCCACATTACCCTGCACGACTCTAGAGCATCTTCTCTTACTTTGACAAGTTGCCATCAGCTCTGCGGGTCCCTCCTGGAACACTTGGTGCTACCAACCAACCTCATGTTTTGCTGCATCTTCATCTCTGTCAGGCTGAAAGGGATCAGGTAGGACTTACTTGGAACCTGCATACTCATAAAACACAGCTAGCACAGAAGCATTTACCATCGTCCTTCCTAAGTCACGACAGATGTAACATGACCTGGAGGGAGGATTATATTCACTCTCCTCTCTTGCATGCAGCACTGCTGAGCGCAGCACTGGGCAGGGATTAGAGTAGGACCAGTGGCAGAAGGATACTGGTGTTACCTTGTGCTGCACTTGTTCATAGAGGGCCCCTATCCTGTCAGGCAAGGACAGGCATGTTGAAAGAGCCACCCACAAGGAGGTAACAGTAGTAAAAGCCTACAAGCACCCTAGGAGAGGAGAGCAGGGGTGATCAGCAGCTCATCATTCCCTGTCTACTTGAGGACATGGCTATACATCTGTATTTCAAAAGGCAATTCAAGGCCCATAAGGTGTGTCACGGTTTAAACCCAGAACCACGCAGCTGCTCTCTCACTCACTCCCTTCTTCTTCACCTGCTCCTGGAGGGATGGGAAGGAGAATAGAAAAATATAACTCCCATAGGTTGAGATAAGAGCAGACCGGTAACTAAGGTATAGCATAAACCACTGCTGCTACCACCAATAATAATATAAGGGAAATAACAAGGGAAGAGAATAAAACCATTCACCGCCCGCTGACCGATATCCAGCCCGACCTGAGCAGTGATCTAACCCTCCCAGGTAACTGCCCCCAGTTTATATACTGGGCATGATGTGCTGTGGTATGGAATACCTCTTTGGTCAGTTTGGGTCAGGTGTCCTGTCTCTGCTTCCTCCCAGCTTCCCCTCCTCCCTGGCAGAGCATGAGACTCAGAAAGTCCTTGGTCAGACTCAGCATTACTGAGCAGTAACTGAAAACATAGATGTTATCAGCGCTGTTCCCAGCCTGAAAGTCAAAAGCACAGCACTGCACAAGCTACTAAGAAGGAGAAAAAAGACTGCTACTGCTGAACCGAGGACAAGGTGTCATGGAACATGTCACTCCAGCATCCAAAACCATTAAAGCAACCACTCCATGGGCACCCCCAGCACTTGGGGAAGTGCTAAACAAGCTATTCCAGGCATAGAAACACAACCACTGGGCTCTCTTGGTGCCTTTTCTACTTAGATGTCACTCCAGCCAGTGATTCAAAAGAATTAGTAGAAATGAAAGGGGAAATACTGATCAAAAGAAGGAACATTGACCTGACAGGCTCTGTCTGCCACTCCATCTGAGGAGCTTAGCTTGGCTTCTTTGAGCTGGCTTAAGAGTTTCTCAGCAAAAGAAAATAGCTTTGTGCTTAAGGACCCTGAAGTAAAACTCCAGTGACTCCTGGCTTGGCAACAGCTTTCCATGGCTTAGACATGACAGGTAATATTGATGTAATTTCATCCCCACTGCATCCATTCCCTGTATGTGTCCATACGGGGAGTCTTGGCTGCAGAAGGAAGACAGTACCATCAGACAGGGCAAGCAGCATGAGACACAAGTGTCTGGGAGTGGAGGGACTGGGCAGTGTCCTCTGGACTCTCCTTTGTGGCTGCTAACAGCATACAAACCATCTCCAAGTGCACCGTAGCCTGTTGTGACCCTGAGTGAGACCCTGAGGTTTTCCAGCTCCTTGCAAACTATTTTGGCAGAGGTGGCACTGCATGATGTGGGCAACCAGCTCAGTTTAGAATGTCCCACATGAGCAGACTCATTCTGCTCAGACGGGATGTTGACCACACTAAGCACATGTACACAGGGAATCATTCATGCTGATGCAGAGTGTCTGATGCTCCCGGCTCTGACCCCAGATCTGGAGAGCTGCTTCGGCCACCTGAGTCACGAGAGGAGCAGCCAGGCATGGCTGCCATCGCCCCAACACACAGGCTGGAGACCCTGCAATAGCAGTGACCCTGATTCTAATAGACCATGTCACCCAGACAGGTCAAATACAGTCCGATTTGTCTGCACAGCTAGAGCCAGGATATAAAGAAGCCAAATCCTGAAAGTCCACGGTGGATCACAGCTGTGCCCTGCAGTGAAACAGATGTCCAAAGCTCAGTGCAAGGATAGGCAAAGCACATCAAAGCTTCAAACAGCTATTTCAATAAAGCCAGTCAGCTGCCTAGCCCTGCAGCAACCCTTCTGAGGCATGGGAGGTGAAATCCACCTCCCAAGAGCCATCAGGCTCAAGCTCCTCCATCCTCACTACTCATCATACTTCAGGAGGCAGAGTCAGGAGGCAACATGCTGTTCCTCTTTAAGGTCAGGACAAAATTTGGAATGGGGGTGAGGCCATCAGGACTGCTCATGTAAAATAGAGGCAACTCTCCCTTGACGTTGCTTACCAAAAAGGAACATATTCCAGCTATGGGATCCATGAACCAGCAGAGCACATATCACACCAGGCAGATAAGCTCCCAGCAGTGCACTCAAAGACACTAATGCTACTTGGCATTAGCCTTTAGGACTCCATTGCTGGGAACCCCTTGTATCAGCTACTGTTAGGAATCTGTAAGAGGGAAACTACCCAGCAGCTCCAATTGCCCAGCTCAGTTTGGATGTGATGGTACCCAGGTGTGTTTGTATCAACAAGTCTTAAAGCCCTGCTTCAGGGAGAACCTCTGATGTATCCCAGCCACTTTCAATTCCCAGAAAGACACAGATACCAGTTTCTGACACCTCAAGGCTAACTGCATAGGAAAGATGGATTTCCCTGTGAAAGGGGCAACATGAGAGGGAGTAGGAACCAGCAAGAGGAGGACTGGTCTCTGTCACTATTTGAGCCCCAGAGCATTTCATCTGCTTCCCTAATGGTTTGTCTACAATAATATTTCCTTGGAAGACTGCTCACTGAAAGCAGATAATTGCTTTAAAGCAGCCAGAGTTATTCATTTTGAATACACAAGCTATCCTCCTCCCTGCATCATCATGCACTTCTGACCAGCCCCTGGACTGCCATTCCCTCTCCTGCCCCAGCAGCAGCAGTCTCCTTCTCCCTTCTCTCCCCATCTTTTCCTAGAGATGCCATTCTCCAGGCTGAGGCCAGCAGCCCAAAATTCCTCCCTGAGGCCACCTGGGGCAACTCCCCCATTGCAAAGTAGTAGAAGTCAAGTATCCAGGTTGCTGGAGGCATCCATGCATGCCAGAAACAAAACCAGCCATGCTGGACCCATACTAGGATTTGTCATTCCAGCTTGTCTGGTATGGGTCCCAGAGACCAGGGGGAAAGGCTGGAGCAAGGAAGATGTACCCTTGATGGAAGAGGATCAGATCAAGGAATACTAAAGCAAACTAGACATACATTTGTCCATGGGCCCTGGATGGGACACACTCGTGAGTGCTGAGGGAGCTAGCAGATGTCATTGCAGGGCCACTTGTTAGCATCGATGGATCATGGTGACTGGACAGGTGACCAAGGGCTAGAGAAAAGCCAATGTCACTCCTATCTTCAAGAAGGGCTAGAAGCAAAACCTAGGGAACACAGGTCAGACAGCCTCACATCAATCTTTGGAAAGGATGGAGCAGCTAATCCTGGAAACCATTTCCAAGCACATAAGGGCAAGAAAATCATCAGGAGTAGGCAGCACAGCTTCACCAAAGGGAAGTTGCACTTGGCTAGCATGAGAAACTTCTACAATGAACTTACTGGCCTGATAGATGAGGGTAGAGCAGTGAATACTGTCTACCTGGACTTCAGTAAGGCTTTTAACACCATTTCCTGTAAGTCATGCTGGGGCTGACCTTCCACAAAGCAGCTCTGCAGATAAAGATCCGAGGGACTTGGTAGACACCAGGTTGAAAGTGATCCAGCAATGTGCCACTGTGGGCTGCATTAGACAACATATTGCCAGCAGGACCTCCTGAAACACAGGAGGTTCCCTCTGAATCCTGGGAATATTACTGTACCTTCATAAGAATTAAAACCATGCACTAGCTCATCAGTCTTCATGCATTCAACTTGCCAAGCCACCAGCCACCCTCACTGCCACATCCTGCCACTGACAACTGTTCAGAAGCACAAGTGACACTTCATGCCTAAAGATTAAGTCAACCAGGACACCTGAATTGTCTTCATCATCTGAATTACAGTGTTTGCAGTGGTTGTGCTAAATCATTAATGGGAGGTTAGTGCCAAATTCATTTGAGGAGTGCTGAGCTGAGTCACTGTTACTCTCCCACTTGACTACATCCTTGAAAATCAGCTTGACTTGAATGGATTCCTTACTCTGCACCCAAAAATAACACACATGTAGAGGCTCATTTGTGAACTTTGCCGAGCAAGTGCTGATTTGTGGCATCAAGTACATTCAAGTTGATAGGATGCATTCAGCACTTTGCAGGCAAAACACTCCATGAGAACCAAAGGTTTTCAAGCAAGACAGAAGATTTGATATTGGGAATTACCTTCAGCCTCTGGAATTCACCTAGTGAGTCATGCAACTCCTTCCCACCCACTGGTGCCAAGGAAAGCGTTAATTCCCTCTTCAAGGGGCTCCCAAAGGGTTTGGCATTACCCATCCAGACTTCACAGCCAATGAAGAGGACCCTCTTTTAGGGCAAATCCACTCCTGATGGTGAAAGAACTGGACATGCCCCAACAACCATTATGGTGGTCAAGTTAATCATGCCATGCATGTGGGGTCAGGTAAGTTGACCTGGAGAAGTCAGCCACAGATCTGGAGACATGGTTTCACTGTGAGGTGCCAGAGTTGACACTGAACAAATAATCAAAGAATCCCAGGATGTTTGTGTTGGAAGGGACCTTAAAGGTCATCCAGTTCCAACCCCTGCCACGGGCAGGGACACCTTCCACTAGAGCAGCTTGCTCCAAGCCCCTGGGTCCAACCTGGCCTTGAACACTGCCAGGGATGGGGCAGCCACAGCTTCTCTGGGCACCCTGTGCCAGCGCCTCAGCACCCTCACAGGGAAGAGCTTCTGCCTAAGAGCTCACCTCAGTCTCCCCTCTGGCAGCAACATCACCATCATAGACATAATCATCAACAAAACTATCACCAGTCACAGCAAAGAGCCCATCAGATTGAAACAGGGACTTCCTCCTCTCTGTTCCAGCACAAAGCTTGTTTGTAGCAGACTGTGAGTAGACAGCAGGGCAGGCTGCCTGGTTACCCACTGCTGGCCTCCAGTTTGAACCTGGAAGAGCCATCAGAAGTTCTCAAGCTTCAGAGACAACAGTTAAGATCTAGCATGTACCCACTCATTCACACACAAGTGGGTGCCTGCTTCTGTGCTCAGAACAAGATTAAACCCAAATCCCAATAGCCCCTTTCCCATAGGAATAACATTAACATAAGGACTTGTAAGAATATGCCAGATCTGTCCCAGAAACTAATGTGGTTACAAGGATCACCTTACGTCAGCATCATTCTGAAACCCTGCTGGGAACCAGCTGGAGCTGCTTCAGTTGTGTTCAGAGCACAGTGCGCACACAAGCTCCAGTCATTATGCCTTTAAATGACTCAAGTAAAGACTTGCTGCCATTGCTACTCGATTGGATCCCTGACCCAGCACTGGGCAACTACCAGCAACTCCCACTCTTTCAGTGTCTGTCATGGGAAAAGAGCCTTTGGAGGAAAATAAGCCTTAATATTCCCCACAAGAAAATCCTGAACAATATCTGCTGTGCAATCATTTCCCGCGGGGATGCTATTAGCAAATAAGTGATCATAACCCAAAAATTACTGCATGGAAATTATTGATCACACAAATATCCTGACATTCTCAGGCAGTACATGCATAGATACTGTCACACCAGAGCTACTCTAAAGAGCAGCTCTGCTGCTTCTGTAGTTGCTTCCCTTCTTTATTACAAGTTTCAATCTTGTGTGTGACTATCAGAGCAGAAGTCTGTAGCAGGATGGAAGACAGAGCTCTGACTTCAAAGGCTTGTAATGACAGGAACCAGCCCAGCACTGGCGCAGATCCTGATTGCTGACAGGCAAGCAATCCTGCAAGCCCTGTTTTGACTGCAAGGCCAGTGTGACTTCTAATCCTGTAAGCACAGCTTATTCTTTACCCCTCTAAATAAGCCAAAGCAACCTCTGAAACAACCCAAAGCAAGCAAGCTCCAAGTGATTCTGTCACCAGGCGATAGTTCTTAGGGAAGAGGAGGAGTTGCCAGGAGGCATGCAGCACGATGGCTGTGGCTGTGCAAGAGAGCTCCTGCACCTGGAAGGATGCAGAGGAGCATCCCAAAACCAAACAGAGCACAACTCCAATCTGTCATTGCAAGGCCAGCACAGCCTGACCTAAATGCAAGTTAGCAAGGTCAGAACTGCAATAGAGTCCATCACCTCTGCAGAGTCTCATGGAAACTCATAGGAAGGGAAAGCCTTCCAGGCAAACAGAGCTGCTGGAGGGACAGGATAACCATGCTCTCTGCTTTTTCCACATCAGGGTTCGTGCATGTTCTTGAGCACCATCTGCTGGCATTTGGTCCATCAGCTTTCCACAGAGCCAGGCAGCTGCCAATGCAAGGCAGGAGATTTGGGCTGAGGATAACCCACACCATGAGCAGGAGCCCTGACACAGCACAGTGTGAGCACATCCCTGGCAGTGTTCAAGGCCAGGTTGGACACAGGGGCTTGGAGCAAGCTGCTCTAGTGGAAGGTGTCCCTGCCCGTGGCAGAGGTTGGAACTGGAGGAGCTATAAGATCCCTTCCAACACAAACCAGTCTGGGATTCTAGGCTATAGCTTGCTGCTTTGGAAAGCACAAGTGTTCCTTCCTCCATCCTCCCTGAAACCTCTCTCCATGTAGTGCCCATGCTGCCCTCAGAGGGCAGGCTCATACCAAGAGCATGCTGCATGCCTTGGCTGCTGGATGGCTGCAGAAACAAGGGATATCCGTGATGTCCTGAGCCAAAAGCAGCCTGGCAGCAGAGCTGATTTATATGATCATTGATACACACAGCTGGAGTTAAATCGCAACCTGGCTCTTCCCTGTTACAGCCATACTACTGCTGCTTGCCACCAGATATATATGGCACTTGTAGTTCTTTTCTTTGAGAGTGACACTAGGAATTATGTGCACAGTGCAGATAAGGAGCCCTTTGCATTATTACATATGGGCCCATGAACCAGACAGAGATACTGGGGAATCTATTCCCTGTCATTAACCAAAACAGCCTGGGAGAACACAAAAATATAAGCATATTCCCTTTAGGAACAAGTTCCCTGAGCTTCAGGAATAAAACACCTTCAAAATATTACAGTGAATGAAAGAGAAGTCAGATGTGCTGAAGGAGGAAAGGGAGAACTGCTTCCTTTCCTACTTCTCTGGGACATTTTAATGGCAACCCTCTCTTGGTTTTTGACCCTGTTTCCTCTTACAGGTGCCATGAGGCCACATAGACTAGAGTGAAACTGCCTGTGCTACATTTCCTTCCACCTCAGCAATAATTCATAATCTTCAGCTTGTATCTTATGTCATGAGGGTTATGAAGAAAAGACAGGCAGAGGCACCATCAAGACCCCAACAATCACAGACCCTGTGTGTTTTACTACTGTTATTCTAACTCCCCAGGCATATACTATACATCCATGGCCAACAAGGTTTTGTATTCCAGTTCTTGTCAACTCTTGCTATTGACTTGAGGCAAACCCATGTGCGAATGAATGTAACCCAAGCAACCGAAACCCACTGCTCTCTCTTGCAGTGATTTCCACAAGATACCTCTGTACTTCCATAAAAAGAATAAAGGAGTTCAAAATTGCAGCCATTCAGATGGAAATTACTGCTGGACAACCACTATGTTGCAGTTACTATGTAGTTGTTACTATGTGTAACCAAAGTAAAGATGGCAGAATTACAATTTTACCAGAGCAGGAAAACCTGCAGGTTTCCTCAATTCTAGAAACATAAACCCCTGGAAACATAAAACAATGAAAGCATATTGGGATCCAAACATTTACACCAGTCGAACCTGAGCCATATTTGCTTGAGTGCTCCTTCTCCCTGATGCTGAGTGGGAAGATAACATCCAGCTGCCAATGGTATGAGAAAACTGGGAAGAGAACCCATGAGAAGAGCTCCACTCACATTCCCTGATTAAACAACAGTCCTGAGCAAACAGCCTGGGCCTCAGTTGCTATATGATACATCTTGTTCACCAAATGGAAAGAGGACACGAGAGAGAACATTGCTTCGAGCTCATTATTTCCAGGCTGTTTCAGCTGTCAAAACACTGTACAATATCCCTGTCATGTGAGAAAAGAGCTAGAGAGTTCAGATCCAAAGTCCAAGTACCCCTAACCATACAAAGCCAGAGTCCAAGACATCAGGAGTATCCCATCACCTAGGAGGGATGTACTCACTTACACACACTGAAACACTAGGCTTGCTCAGTGGGATTCTTGATTTCCTGTCCCTGAGGGTCACTGCTATAACATTAGTCTTAAGGTCTCAATAGAAACAATTCTCAGCAAGTAAAAAAAGAGCGAAAAACACACAAAAGGATGTTAAGGATGCTTAACACAGGCTCTTCTTCAAATCCATCAAGTTATTTTTGATTTCTTGTTTAGGATATGAGCACAACAGCCAGTTTCAGGATCTTGTGTCCTTATCTCTGCTGGGAATAGACCTACAACACAGGCAAGGTAAATAAAAGCCTTATGAGCCAAGGGCTAATGGACCTTGGGCTCTGATAGATGGGTTTTCATGGTTACAGCTGTAACAGCTTCATGTGGATGGGGTGCTTCTGGTCTCTTCTCTATGTGGATTTGCAGGCATGGAGAAAAACTGGAGACAGTGAAGGATTTATGCAAGCGTGGCTGAGACAAGCAGCACATTTATCCTGAGCTTGTTTATTCAGGCTTTTGGCTATGAAGAGCTCTGTGGATGGTACTGGTCTTCAGCAATCGGGACCAGCCCACAGCCTTTTCAGTCCTGCAGCCTCATGCTATCCCTGGAGAGGAACATTTCTGTCCTCCCCTGCAGCTAAACACCGAGGTGGGCACAAGCAAGATGGTATTTCACAACTACCTGTGTGCCTGACAGGCCCTGCCTGCTGCTCTTCCCATCTCCCTGCACTCCTGGAACACATCTGGAGCCCCATGTGGTCCGCTCTGCTCCTCCTGCATTGTGTGATGAACTGTACAACCACCAAAAGCATGCACACAACAGAAGGAAGAAGTGTGGAGCAAGCAAAACAGCTACCTCAGATGTAAAACACAGCTCAGCAAATATTTGCTAGGCTTGAAAAAAGGTGACTTTCTCTTAGCAGCAAACCTGAACTCAGCCAGGAAGAGGAGATGTGCTACGCTCACCTCCATCAGCCTCCACAGGCTCAGCACTCTCCCAGGACTTGGAGGCAGCACGAGCTGCTGCAGTCCTCCAACAGCACTTGGAAGGAGCCTTGTTTTCCCAAGGACTGCACAGGAGAAAAGCAGGAGTGGTATGGGATCAATGCTGAGCACGTCTCTTCCCCAAGCTATAAATGTGAATCATTTCTCTATTATCATGGCCTGGAGGAAGTAAATGTGCCTACCTGGAATTTATGTCCCCAGATCTCTGCACCAGAAAGGCTCTAAGCGATTGTCTGCCAGGACACAAACTGGAAAAACAGACTTGAAAGATACAGAAAGAGTTAATTCGACCAGTTGGTTGTTCTCCAAATCCAGCCTTTTCAGGCTGGGATGACAGCACTGGCAGTAAGATTTGGAAAGGATCAGGGAGATCTCTCCAGGGAAGCAGCAATGGAGCAGGATGTTGACTCCAGTCACACAATGGACGCAAGGCCATAAACAAGGGCCTTTGGGATGGGAATTGCAGATGATTACTCTTCCCCACTGGTAGGAAGGGTGATGGTGGGCCACCTGACAAATCTGTGTTTCTAGCTCAGAAGAAATAAGTTCAGGAGGTGTCTATATTTATTCACTGGGAATATAGGTCTGAAATTTACACCCAGAGCAGCTGACAAGCCTTGTATTAGCTTAGGGCTAATGTGCACCATCTGTTAAAGTCAGAGAAGAAAACAGCAACTTCTCTCTTTTTGGGTTGGATTGCCTTACTGCTGCTATGGCTTCATTACTTTGCAGAAGTGAAAATCATACTCTTTATTGAAGAAAGCCCTCTTCTTGACTCACTAAGTATATCTGATACCTATAGCAAAGACGCCAATCCAGGCAATATCAAGACAAACCCACCCATTTAGAGCAGCTATTCTGGGCTTTTTCACCTTGGATTCACAAACGCTTCCACTTCCTTCTTTCACAGATCTGTCCTTCCTTGAACAGCCCTGGCCATACTCCAGGATGTCATCCTGAACTGGAAACCAGCTGCAAGACCAAGCTACCTGCATTTCCCTGCTGTCACTGAACCACAGTCACAGCAGGGGCTGAATACATCCTTCAAGCATCAGTCAGCAGGTTACTCATCTCTGCACTCAGACCTGCACAGCATGCAAAGCAAGGCAGCCTCCAAATAGGTTCTGCATTCCCTGGCTGAAGCAAGAGCTCCTATTTCTATGCTTGCCCTAGTTGCTGGTCAGAATTCAGTGGTGCAGTAAGATCAAGGCTGCTCTGAGTACCTGAATGGCATTCAGAGGAAGAGGATTTCTCCAGAGGGAGTTTTAAAAGCAACACTTCCAGTATTGGTCAAGTTGAAGATGTCCCTGTTCATTGCACAGGGGTTGGACTAGATGACCTTTAATGTCCCTTTCCAACACGAACCATTCTATGAATCAATGACAAGTGTATATGAGAAGCTGTTCGGAGCACTCAGTATAAGATCCTGCGATCAGCATGAAGTACCACATCTCATGACAGTGCCCTGCAAATTCATTTGAACACGAGAAAGCAGGAGGAAGGGCCAGACAACCCGCTGGTAACTGCTGCTGCACAAAGTCATGCGGGTATGGGGCGGTGAATGACAGGCTGGGTTTATGGGCTACTCCAGTCATGCTGCATGAGGGAGGAAAAAGGATTTTAAATAGCAGGAAGCAAGGAATGAAAGGAGAATGTAGGGAGGGGAAGGAGGAGGAAAAGAGAATCAACAACTATTTATTCAGCACAAAGAAACCAAGATGGCAAGAACAACATTAATCAAGTCATCAAGGGATAAGACAAATTCTGTAATTGCCTCTATACCGATGTGAGAAGCTTGGGTAATAAACAAGAGAAATGGGAATTGCTCATTCACAGAGCATCAATTTGACCTAGTTGGTACCACTGAAACCTTCTGGGAGGAATCTGCATAACTGGAATGTATAAAACAAGACAGTGCTCATAACCTGTTTGGGAAGCGGAGGGATGACCTGTGATGGCATCATCCATATGGGCCACGGGGGATTGGAAGGATGTTATCTTCAGCACATACCCTGCCCTGCGATGGCTGTTCTGGAGCTGACAGGAGAAGGGGCATTAAGCTGTTCTCCACAAAACACAAAGTAAACTCTTTCCAGGGGGCAACCCAAGTGATTCATCCTGACATTTCCAAAGCCTCTCCGCAGGACTGTAAGTCTCATCTAAGAAAAGCTGTTCAGAATTGACCACAAGTGTCTCTAAAGCTGCCCCCTGCAGAGCTGTGCTGACACAGCCCTTTGTCTGGGCAGAAATATACGGGAAGCAAGCTGAACCAAAAGCCAGACTTTGCTTCACTGCAAGCAATCAAACTAATCTTTTAATGCACAGACAAAGCAAATGCCAAACTAATGAAACACTGGCTTGTGTGTTCAAAGGAGAAGTTTCAGAGTGAACATACTCAAGGGAAAATAGTTGTGAGAAGTTAACAAAAGTCAAACGGAGGATACTTCCCCCCAAAACCCCTCCAAAAATAGTTAGACAACCACAAATGCCATGAATCAAGACTGCTGTTCTGAAAAGCCTGGGGCTGAGAGGCCAGTTGAAGTGATGGGTGACATGTAATCTTCATGAAGAGAAGGAAAATTAAGGGGGGATTTGATGCAAATCAGTTATTTCATTCCTAGTTCATATTCATTGGGAAGGGAGGGGAACTCAACTCAACAACCAGGCAACTTCACAAGAGCTTAAAGAATCCTAGCAATAGAGATGCTATTTCTGGTATGCCAAGAATAATACAGGGATTAATGATTTGTTCTGCATTTGGAAACAGGCACAGGCATTGCCTTCTGCCTTCTCTCCTTGTGGCTGACATCCCTGGGAATAGCCACTGCCTTCCATTTCTTTTGCACCCTCCAAAGAACAAGCAAGGCTTTCTACACGCTTTGGGGCCATATTCTCTTAGGAACCAAACTCACTTTCAGCACTGCAGCCTCACAGTCCCAATCCTGGTACTCCACATACAAACATTCCCAGTTCTTGCACCCCCATTCAATAAAGTCCACAGAGAAAACACACTCTCCAGCCCCTTTTGGTAAATTCTCCCCTGTGAGGGTGCTAAGGTGCTGGCACAGGGTGCCCAGAGAAGCTGTGGCTGCCCCATCCCTGGCAGTGGTCAAGGCCAGGTTGGACACAGGGGCTTGGAGCAACCTGCTCTAGTGGAAGGTGTCCCTGCCCATGGCAGGCGTTAGAACTGGGTGAGTTTTAAGGTCCTTTCCCACCCAAAACCAATTCACTCACGGAAGGACTTGTACATTTATCACATGAACTACCTAGAGTGTAACCTATCCACCTTAAAATGTGTCTACACAGGCATGAGCTCTGCATGGTAAAGCATTTCCTACAAGCCCAGTGAAGCTTCACAACTGCAAGGGACTTGACACTGCTGCAGCTGCCTCCTCTCCTGCTTTCCAGCCTTTCGCTAGACCCAGGGTGACAGATCAGGGACATGTTCATGGACTTCAGCTTGTGAGCTTGCCATGTACAATACCATCTTTCTAGCTGATGCCTCAGTGAAGCTACTTTTCTTCAGAAGTTTAAGACCAATCCAAGCAAGATAACACTGCCATGGTTAAATAATTCTACAGTGGTCAGAAATCCTTTGATGCTCAAATTCATGTAGGAAGAGCCTTAGAAAGATTGTTAGCTTCAGCTTAACAAAGAGTCTACCCAATATACTAACAGTCAAGTGAAGAACAGGTAGTCTTATCTCTAAATTATGCTGATCTGAAGAGACTCCAACTTCATATATAAAGACTCTTGCCAGCTAATTTAGAGATGCAAAAGTGAACACAAGCAGAAGTAGCTGCAGGAATGAAAGACTACTACACATCAACTCAAAGAGCCAACATTTTAATAAGAAAGGAGAAGCACTGGATGCAAGAGGAAACAATAAACATTGATCTAAGCATAATAAGTGCACCAGGTCATATACTGCAGCAGAGAAGCATGGGTTAATGTTTCAGTGCCTCTGGATGCATAAGCCCTGCCTTGCAGATGACTTCTGAAGACCAGGTTGCTACAGATTCTCATAAGAATCAACTGTAAAAGAGCATCCCCATGAGAACTGAGCCCAAGTGTTGGTAGCTGGGCCACAAGGGTCCCACAGCTGTAAAGGAGTAATTGAAGAAATGCACTAGAGAAGCACCAGGAATGACAAAGGAACACTTAAAAACATATTCTCTCACATTCAAGCAGTTGCAGCAGGCACGACCAACCATCCACTTCCTCCTAGGATGGACTTTGTCCCAAGAATAGCAGATGCTGGAGTCTACTTTAAATCACCCACAGCCTTTACACTCAGGAGCAACCACTCTGCAGTCATGTCCTGACTTGCTGCAGACATTACTTGGCGACAGGAGCTCTGCACCTCCTGTTGTCCAGGTCATGGGACTAGATTGCTTACCATCTTCAAAACTGCAATTTAAATATCTTCCTGGCCTGAAAATCTTCACTTTTGAGTCAAGAAAGAGAGTGAAGAGAATACAGCAAAAGACACTTCAATTCTCTCTCATTATGCTGAGAATGTAGCTGCATGTTTGGTGCTTCACTGTTCATCTCCAGGAAGACTACCTACTGTCTCTTCACATATAGAGCCCATGACATGAAGGTAGTATATTACTTTAATAACTTGCAGAAAGAAGTTCCTGTACATGCCCTTGACTATCCAGTTTGCATTATGCAAGCTGTCCACGAGCTCGATAATTTTTCATCTCTAAGCTGGTTTAAAGGGCTCTTATCTCTTCCACGCCAATTTAAATTCACTTTCAGCAGCATTGCCAAAGACGTCATCTCACAGAAGGCTTAGCAAGTGGGTTTTCTACACAGCTACGTGCTTTTCAGCCTTTTAAGCACGTTTTTCATTTGAAGAAGATCCAGGGATGCAGTTGTTTATCCAAATGAGCTATAATATTACATAAAAATACGGAACTTCTCTATTGATGCAGGACAGCACATCTGAAAATATTTCTTCCAGACAATGACATAAATTTGTCATGATGCAAAATAAGTGGATTCACTTAAACACCTCAAAGCCAGGTTGGAGGGGCTTGGAACAACCTGCTCCAGTGGAAGGTGTCCCTGCCCATGGCAGGGGGTTGGAACTGGATGAGCTTTAAGGTCCCTCCCAACCTGTTATCCTGCTTATCCTGGGAATACTTTACAACCCCTGCAGATAGATCCCCAAGTCTTGCAGTTCATCATCCGCATCACTGCATCTCAGATCTAGACAAAGTAAATACACAGATTCTCTAACACCTTTTGCCACTAATGCAAAAAGGGTACAAAGATGAGGAGAGTTGTAGTTTATTCTCTTTTAGTTCTTTAGTTTTACTAACAGAGTAAAAGTTTTATTCATAGAGTAATTCAAATTCATCCATACATCACCAGCTGACAGTTCTGTGCCTTTCCCCCTCCCAAGATGGTTTTTGGCTGTATATTCATTTCTCCATCATGGCATCTTATAACCTCATAATTTCATTTTGTAATTTATACATGTTGAAGTTGCCCACTGAAATTCACTACTCTCCATCCCCACTGCTGTGGTGATTTATGGGGCGATTGCTTTGAGATACAGCAGCCTAGCAGAAACAGAAGTTAAGCAAGCACAGCAAGGCAGGAAGATTTAGAAAGAATTAAAAGAGTCTCAACAAGAAAGCTCCTTATAGGCAAGCAATTGATTTCCTACTTATTTTACCACTATTTTAATTAATAATTACCCTACCTGCTTACATGCAATAATCTGCACAATGTTAGCACATCAACAACTGATGCTGTTAATTCTACCCACTGTGGTGTCTCCCTATTCCAGATGCAAACTGAGGCAAACACCAGAGAACATTTACGTTTTTGCAACCTTTCACTGCGCTGAAAAAGCAGCACCAGCTGTAGTGCTCAAGCAGATAGACATTTCAACACAGGAAAGCTTCCCACGTACAACTTTAAAGCATCAGTTTTGTCTTCCCTTCATTTGCAAGAAGTGCCTGCTGTCAGCCTAACAACAGCATATCAGTCAGTGCTTTGCAAAGCAAGTAGCTAAGAGGTCACTGAAGAACTCTTCAAAGATTCAGCTTGCAATGCCCCATAGAATCATAAAATGGGTTGGGTTGGAAAGGACCTTAAGATCATCCCGTTCCAACCCCGTGCCATGGGCAGGAACAGCTTACACTAAACGATGTCGCCCAAGGCTCTGTCCAGCCTGGACTGAAGGTGCATAACCCCCAGAAACAAGGAGCTGGTATAATCTATCAAAGCAGCTGTTCTCAAAGTTGCTCTGGCAGCCATCTGACCACATAAGACAGGAAGGTGGGAGGTATCCCTGGCCATGATGAGCTTTAAGGTCCCTTCCAATCCAAACCAGTCTGCAATCCACAAACCTTGTTCAGGTTTCAAACTGTAGAGCATTAGAAGCAGAAGAATCCTGATATGTATCAGGGAGCCCTGTCAAGATAATTATTTACTATCAGAAACTCTTCAGGCAGCGTGCAGCCTCTTCTAGATAGAGACCCATTTAAAGCTTTGAGGGTAAAAGAAGAGCAGGGGGAGGAAACCAAAGTTAACTTGGGATGAGAAATGGCATGAAGACAGAGCCACAGCAGCACAGACAAGGCAAAACACTCCTCAGGATGGAAATTGCCTTTCGTAGGTGCTCTACAGATATCTAGCACATAATAGCTCATCATTTACCCCTTGATCAAAACTAGTTTTCTGGCCTTATGCACCCCTACTAAGGTCTCTGCACTATAACAGTGCCCAAGAGCTGGGTGCCTATCTTTTACAAGTGAAGTCAACAAGAGCATAGATTTAGTGGACTGTAGCGTTTACCTCTAACAGCACCTCAGGGGAGAGCAAGCCTGGGGGGCAGCTCTCTTTACTTACATGTACACTACTGTAAATATAACTCCTCTGTTCACATGCAAGTCCAAAGGACATCCAGAGAAGGGTTTGTTCAGAGTATATGCTTCCATAGACACCATGGGTATGAAGATCCTTTTGAGAACAGCCGCTTTGGAAGCCAATTAAACTAAATCAAATAAAAAGCTACTCCGATTCCAAAACACTGATTTTAACCATGTTGGGTTTCTCTAATTAAACCAGATTCATTTCTACAGCATACATAAGATACAGTATCCTTATGTCAGTATATTACCCTCGCTAGTAAAAAGATATTAACATGCTGGATGGCCGCACGCAAAGAGTTGTGCTCAATGGCTCAATGTCCAGCTGGAGACCAGTAATGAGTGGTGCCCCTCATGGATTGGTGCTGGGACCGGTCTTGTTCGACATCTTTGTCAGTGACATGGACAGCGGGATTGAGTGCGCCCTCAGCAAGTTTGCCAATGACACCAAGCTGTGTGGTTCGGTTGATAGGTTGGAGGGAAGGAATGACATCCAGAGGGACCTTGACATGCTTGTGAGGTGGGCTGATGCCAACCTGATGAAGCGTAACCATGCCAAGTGCAAGGTCCTCCACCTGGGTCGGAGCAATCCCAGGCACAGCTACAGGTTGGGCAGGGAAGAGATTCAGAGCAGTCCTGCGGAGAAGGACTTGGGGGTTTTGGCGGATGAAAAAATGAACATGAGCCGGCAGTGTGCGCTCACAGCCCAGAAAGCCAACCGTATCCTGGACTGCATCAAAAGCAGCGTGACCAGCAGGTCGAGGGAGGTGATCCTGCCCCTCTACTCTGCTCTCCTGAGACCTCACTTGGAGTATTGTGTGCAGTTCTGGTGTCCTCAACATAAAAAGGACATGGAACTGTTGGCACAAGTCCAGAGGAGGGCCACGAGGATGACCACGGGACTGGAGCACCTCCCGTATGAAGATAGGCTGAGAAAGTTGGGGCTGTTCTGCCTGGAGAAGAGAAGGCTGCGTGGAGACCTCATAGCAGCCTTCCAGTATCTGAACGGGGCCTATGGGGATGCTGGGGAGGGACTCTTCATGAGGGACTGTAGTGAGAGGACAAGGGGTAACGGGTTCAAACTTAAACAGGGGAAGTTTAGATTGGATATGAGGAAGAAATTCTTTACTGTAAGGGTGGTGAGGCACTGGAATGGGTTGCCCAGGGAAGTTGTGAATGCTCCATCGCTGGCGGCGTTCAAGGCACGGTTGGACATAGCCTTGGGTGCCATGGTTTAGTGGGAGGTGTCCCTGCCCCTGGCAGGGGGGTTGGAACTAGATGATCTTAAGGTCCTTTCCAACCCTAACTATTCTATGATTCTATGCCCATGGTAAAGCTCATTTTTTGCCCCCATATCCAGCATAAGAGTTTAAGCCCTTCCTGGGTGTCAGGAACTTGCAGACAGGCTGTAACGGAAGTCCACCCCCTTCCATACTAAACATCCACCCAGCTGGGTCCTTCCTCTGTGTAACTACATGCTGTTTAGTATCGAGTCATATAAAATAACCTAGTGTTCCAGCAGCCACTTATCTCTTGCCTACCTATCTCTTGCAGAGGGCATTTTGGCTTTGCACTACAAAGTGAGCTGGCTTGCTTGCCTTCAGGCTAGGAGAGCTTATGATGTAAAGCTCACCCTGAGCTGTACCCCAAGTAAAAGCATAATAAGAAGAAAATCCATTTCACCCAACACAGGACTGAAGCTCAGCAGCAAACCAAGCCACTTGCAGCCATCTCTGAGTTCGGCTTCAGTGCAGAACCAGCTTGCAGCAGGATTAGTGATGCTCTATAGGGCTGCAGGCAAACAGCTTCAGATTCTTCCAGGAGGGACAAGCAATTCTAGTTTGGAAGATACTTCTTAATACATTCGTGGGACTCTTTTTTCCTCCTGCTTTTTAGAAGTCTGTTTTGAGACTAAAGGAAGACTTTGAAGCAGCGCTGAATCTTAATTGGCCTTGCACGTGCAGAGGCAGCTGCTCCTTGCCACACTAGAGCTGCTCATAGGAACTTCTCAGAAACATGCATATACCTTTTCCTTCAAAAGACAGTTAAAAGCAGCTTTAAATGCCTTTTTTATTGCATATAGAATGACTGACTCCACCAGTCCAAGACCATCCATCCCATTGCAATCTGTCTCCCTAAAGGAGAATAAAACCACTGGATCAAAACCAAAGACGGGCATTAAATCACAGGAAATCCAAGCAGCTTTGTGGCAGAGGAAAACAAAGCAATAGAAAGGTCAGTCCTGTTCTCTCCCTCAGGGGAGTCGTAACCAACTGGATACCTTTACCAGTCTTAGGAGAAATGCTATAGCAGTATCCTGAGCCCAATGCAAGGAACAGCACGAAAGTCCCTTCCCACCCAAACTATTTTATGATTCTACAATTCATGTCACAGGTGAGGCACAGTGTGAAGTGAGGAAAATGCAGTTAATGAAGCCCCTGGTTTAGGTCTGCCAGCAGGAGCAGAGGAGAGGTGATGCAGAGCTCCCGGAAGAGTAATCAAAGCTGCCTAGCACAGGATGAAGTCTACTTCTTCTTTAATGAGCTGCTCCATTCCCCAGGGATGTTTCTTTCCTGCATTAGCTGCACTAACTAAAAATCAGCTGCCAGATGAAACCAAGGTCTTTCCAGAGTACAGGCATGGCAGAGCAGCTTGGAGAGGCCATCACACCTGCATCACACCCTGCAAGGATCACCTTGCCTCCATCCCCTGCCCTGCGTGAGCTCAGCCATCACACTCCTGGTTTCCAAGGACAACTAGGGCTACTTGTACCTCAGCAGCAGTTACAATGACCACTTGCCAAAGGCTTTGCTCTGCTCTGTAGTTCATGCAAGGGTGCCCATGCTTCCTTCAGCATGGCTGCAAAGCTGTAGGACTGGTTGCTCAGGATCCCAGCAGTCTCACAGGGAGGACTTGGGTTCCCAAGTTTTCTCTAGAGAAGTTTGGTTTGCTTCCTAAAGCAGAAGCCACCCCTGAGGATGTTCCAGCTCTTGCATCCAAGTGCAAGAGCTCTTCCTTTGCTCCCAGTACTGAAGAGAAGGGCCAAAGCTCAGAGTCATGTGATGTATTGCAAAGTGAAGAGAAGCTGCTCTGACAGACAAAGCAGAACAAAGAGGATTTCTCTTCACAGTTGACAGCTATGAGAAAGCCTGGGCTACACTCCACTGTTTGTCCCCATTTCCTAAACGCATCCCACCATTAATCCGGCCAAAACATTTCCAGCAACCAGGTGCAGAGTCAGCATTCCTGACAGCCATCACAGAGGCAGCAAGCAAAGGGACAGCATCAGGGGCTGGGGACTCCACAGTAGAATGCGGAGCATTGCTCAGAAGGGCATACAGGAGCTGTTGCTCAGGAACTGTTTGCAAGCTGGCATACATACAGGTACATGTGATATACACAACACAAAGTAAATTGAAAAAAAACTATAGATGTACAGTGGTGCACCTTGCTTTAAAACAAGACGCTACCAAATAAGATAGACCTAGGAAAGAGATCAAGTGATCCAAGAAATCCTTAAGTATACTCTTTATGCTAAATGCAAATGTCACACGTTTGAGAAGCCAGTGGCAGCTCAAGTTCAAAGCCCTCTGCAAATCATTCCTCATTTGAGTATAAATGATACTAAGCTCTATTTCTGAGCCAAGTCCCAGAGCTGCCACTGATGACATTCAATTAATCCTTAGAGTAAGAGTCTAATATCACATTTTAAACCCCCCAAAATGAGATGACTGAATATTTTCTAATACTTGTACACAACACAATTTATGAAACAGATAACAAAACCCATCCATCTTCATTTCTAAGTCATGGCTTGTGCCTTTGTTAAATTTAATTGCTTCCCCAGTGGCTTTAAATCAAGGGCAGATTCTATTAAAAGTAATTACTTTGCTGTGCAGCTGACACAGCAAAGTTGCTTGATAAAGGTTAATCTACTAAGTGATGGCAGCTACTAAATGAGGATGATGATTTCCATTAATAACTTCATGGTAGAGATGATGCTAGAACTTCCACATACATTGATACGATAGCCACAGCGACAGCTCCAGCGTGTCTGGTTAGCTCTTGTATCCAGAAGTCTGCACCCTAGCTAAGTGGTGAATTGAGACACACAAGACACTGCAACCATGGGGTCTTGCTGCAGATGCCAAGCTACCTGCTGAGGACAACCATGCACCAAGTGCTGGCAACTTGCTTGTTGCCCATGTGGTTGCTACTCGCACTTAACTCCAAGGGTGTGCAGCCTGGTGTGTAAGTCTGCCACGGTAAAGGGATTAGTACCTTGCTGCTGGTCCAGTGTAGAAGCATGTGATGAGGTTGCTCCAAGGCATTTGCTTTTTGTGTTCATTTTTTCCATGGGAATAAGTTTCTGCAGCAAGGAAAGCATGTGCAGGAAGCTCCTAATGACCAGGAGATGCAGTGGGACAAAATGCAGGAGAAAGGAGGGAGTTATACTGCTTCAAAAACAACCAAACACCTTCATTATACTTTCTGTACTTCCTCCCACTTCATCTCTTTCCCTTACAGAACAGCAGCCATAAACATCCAAATGCTGTAGAAAACCCTTTTTTCTAATGCAAATTTCCAGCTATTTCCATGTCTGCTGTAGGATTTTGCCACTTCTGCTCCTGACCCAAAGGAACAGATATGCAAAATGCACTGCCATGCACTCCAGACTAATTCTGCATTTCGGCCCAGCATCCCACCCAGGACACGGCTGTTCAGTGTCTACTCTGAAAGGTTTTTGAAAAAGCAAGTCTTGTCATGTTCTTAGCAGGCAGCTCCTGGAAGCACAGAACCTGATTGTAGAAGGAAGCTGTAGAATTTCACAGAAAGCTAGACTAGCCCTCAACTGCAAGGAAGTTTCACACTGCAAGTCACAAATGACTCTGAATTCAGAAGCACAAGCAAAAAGGTAAGAATTAGAAGCTTAACACAGTAGCTATTTTTAACATAATGCTTAGAGTAACACACTGCAAGTGACACGTGCACATGTTCCATGAATACAGTCAAAATACAGCCTTCTGCACACGCCTGCCCCTCTGCAAAGGGAGCTGCACGTTGAAAGTGTTCTTTTCCATACGTTGCTGGGCACTACTGAAAAGAGTTTGGCACCACCCTCCTGGGACCTGCACATCACATCTCCAAGCTCCCCAGTTCTCATAGAATCCCAGACTGGTTTGGGCTGGAAGGGACCTTAAAGCTCATCCAGCTCCAGCCCCCTGCCACAGGCAGGGACACCTTCCACTGGAGCAGCTTGCTCCAAGTCCCTGTGTCCAACCTGGCCTTGAACACTGCCAGGGATGGGGCAGCCACAGCTTCTCTGGGCACCCTGTGCCAGCGCCTCAGCACTCTCACAGGGAAGAGCTTCTGCCTAAGAGCTCATCTCAGTCTCCCCTCTGGCAGGTTAAAGCCATTCCCCCTTGTCCTGTCCCTGTAGGCCCTTGTCCAAAGCCCCTACAGGTTTCCTGTAGCCCTTTTAGGTACTGGAGCTGCTCTAAAGTCTCCCCTTAAGGAGCCTTCTCTTCTCCAGGCTGCCCCAGCCCAGCTCTCTCAGCCCGGCTCCATAGGTGAGAAAAGCTGTTTCAGACATGTGTTAAACCCTCCTTGCTTCTACAGCCGGGACAGGGTACACCAAAGACAACGCATCTTCCCAAATCTCTCCTATGCTTGCAGGGATAGGCTGGAGACTTCTGTAGCCACACACAGGTTTACACAACTGCATCTCTAGCAAAGCCCTGCAGTTGCATAAGCAGCACATCCAAGGCCATGCAGAAACATGTGTGTTGCAGCATGACATACAGGTGGAACTCTTATTTTCTCAGCATGCCCAATGTCATCAAGGGCTGATTAGAAACCAACTGCATGTGACAGAGAAAGAGGAAAGAAGTCCAGCAGGGAAACAAATGCAAATACTTAAACCAAACTACATTATTTCACACAAACAACAGCTCCATTTGCTGGCACAGGAACCCAGTTAAAAGGAACCTCCCCGGAGACAACATAAGACTAATTGCAGCCCAGTATTTCAGGGTCTCAAACAGTGCCCTGAGGCTGGACCTCACCACAGAAGCATCAGCAAAAGATGACACTTTACCAGTGTCTACCTCAGGAAGAAACAAAACACCCCCAAAACAACCACCCTTCATATCTTCAGCTACAAACAGGATATTAGATAGAAATCTTTCTTCAGTCTGTATAAATCAGAATGAGAAAGAGTACACCCAACCTCACGGTAACCCACAGAGTGGGATGCTCATGAACACGAAACCAAGATTTAGGAGCTAACCCAAAAGCAGAGTCTCTAATTCATCACTGTTTAAATTGGTTTCAATCCCACAAGAAATGCCTTAGTAACAGTGAACTGAACCTGGCAGCCACACAGGGATAGCAAAGAGGCACACAGCACTTCTAGAGAGAGCCACAGCACTAAGCCTTGGACGCTTGAATTGCTTTCTGTGGAATAGCTGTAATGAAGTTTTATGTCTCCTTTACAGTCACAATAGGATTGCTTGGATTTTAGCAACCTTCAGTGAAAAACATACATAAACCAAACCTTTTTAGAGAACAAAGCTTTACGGATGAAGCAGGGAGAAGTTCAAGAGAAACTGGAAAAAAATGCCCTTCCCCTTAATCAAAGGGGTTTTTTTCCTCCCTTGAGGCTCCAGAAAGTAAAGATAATAATGAAAAAGCTGAATGAAGCACAAGTTTGGTGGAGGTTCACGTGTGGATTTGACCTACATACAGTCACTTGCTTGGGATTCATTTGTAGGTTAGAATGTTATAGCAGAGTGTTCGAACTCTACCTCTAAAACAAACGGGACAGAGCATCTTTCACACCCCGTGATAGACCACTCAATATCTCCGTATATATTGAACAGATCACAATTCAGTCTCTTCCCTTTGAATCCTGTGTGAAGATGGTTTTCTTTCATGCCCTGCAAATTGCATTTGACTACAAAGGGACTGGAATACTAAAGGAATATGAAACCCTTTGCCAACATGTGAAAAGGCTGTGGGAGGCACCAGGTGTTTACACCCACACCGCACATTCCACTCCACCTCAAAGATGGTGTAAAGCTCTTCAAACCAGAAAAGCAGGTGAAAAGGGTTTAAAAAGAGAAAAGAGAGCAGGTGAATAGAACCATAGAATCAGCTAGGTTGGAAAAGACCTTTAAGATCGTCAAGTGCAACCGAATAGGGCTATTGCTTCTTGAGTTTCAGCCCCATGTGTTTCCACTAGTCCCAGAGCTCACCAAGACCTGAATGCACAATACTTCCCCTCTTCTGCTCCCACCCACAACTGGGTTTCTGCTTTTCAAGAGCCTGCTTCTAGCCTGTCACTCCTTTCGTATGTCACCTTAGAAGGGCCCATTCCCACCCATGGGAAGGCAGCTTTTGTGGGTCTCTGGCCTGATCTCACCTCACTGGTGAGTGGAAGTTACAGCATTCCTTTAGCCCCCTTCAGACACTGGAAGCTGCCCTGAGGTCTCCACGCAGCTTCTCTTCTTCAGGCTGAACAGTCCCAATGTTCTCAGCTTGTCTCCATATGGGAGGTGCTCCAGCCCCTGATCATCCTCATGGCCTCCTTTGGACTTGCTCTAACAGCACCTGAACTTATTTGGCTCCTAACGCAGCTATACAAGATTGCATAGCTGGCTTGCTGGCTCTCTTATCAGCAGGACCAGCAACAGGCCAAAGACAGACATTTGCAGTAGATACAGTAGAAGGAAGGAGTGAAGTAGTTTTTATTAGAAGAATTGCGCCTCCTTAGACATCTATTAATTTCCTATGAGACACACTCTCCAAGATCTGAAAGCAAGGAAAACGCTTTGCCCTCCCTGATAGGTCCCTGGTGATACATTCTCACCGTACTTTAGGCAACCACCTCGTTCATTTAGATGAAAAATAATAAATGAGAGCATCTCTGCCAGGGCAGAGCTAATCTAAGGCTGGTTTGAAGATTAAAACCCATGCTTTGGCTTGACAGATGTGAGCATCTCATCAGACCATGATTCTTAACCCTTCTTGAGCTGACTGCAGAGGTTTCCTTCATTTGCATCAGTTAAGCTTTCCCAGCTCTCCTTTCCTCAGCTTTGATTGTTTCAGGAATATTCTCGTAGTTCTAAGTCAGCCCTGGCTACTCAGGTCATGTCCTGCAGGTTTCTGCAAGCAATTAGTCTCTTGATGCCAGTCTGAACAACCAGGACACCCAAAGCCTGGACAAATAAAACAGGTGCTAGCATTACAAGCATCTCTTTCTTCCTCCCCCAGTGTCTCAACACCCCCCTTGTGAACACAGCCTCCTTTTCTCCCACTGACCACAATGACACTGTTTGTGCACAGTGAGAAATGGGGCAGGCAACTTCACTTGCAGATACCTCTTGCCTGGTGAGGAGTAAGCAGCTGTAGACAGGGCTCATCCCTAATCTTGTAGTGGAAGACAGGAGGGAACGAGTGCTATAAAAATTCACTTTATGTTAATCACCTTCATGGCTAAAGTTCAGTTACCATTAGTCTCACCTTCCAACTTTGCACATATTTGCCTGATCTCAGGCAGATGAAACCTCCCATGGGCCTCTCTGCTTTGCCAACATGCAGCCCGAGCCTCCCTTGGCGCCATTTCAAAGCCCAGACATCATTTGATTTGCTCTATGAAGTGACCCAAACAAGGGAAATCCCTACATTTCCATGTGAAGCAGTAACACAGAACTCTCCATGTGCTCATGAGCTTTGCACCACTCTGAGGTTGCCTTTTGCAAGATGCCATTTGTGGGGACAAAACAAGGCCGCCCTGGGGAGAAGGAGGCAACATCACAGCAACAGGCAAAGTACATGAATACCTATACAGGTATCGATACCTCCCACATGTTTTGCAGGACTAGGTAGCACTGTTTAAAAGCAAGACAACCACTCCATTTGGCCCCTTCCTCACCTGTTCTCACCAACAAAACAAGATGGGACTCATTGCTACCATAGTCTGAAGTTCATCATCTTTTCTGCATTATGGCCTGATTATTTGGCCAACCTCAAACAGGAGAAGATCCTGAGCAAGACATGCCAAAGAAAGCCCATAAACTCAGGGAAGACTTTGCTCAGCTTCAATACCAAGGCACTCATTGGCAAAACATAGCAGAAAGAGGAAGGGTGAAGCTCTCTACTGCTAACCCAGCATGGAAAGTTGTATTTCTTTCTCTGTGCTGTCTCCTACGCTGCTTGGCTTTCTCTTTCAGCCAATAGCCTGGTATTTATGTGGGTATCTCCCTCGAGGTTCTTATGGAGAAGATTCTTCAACACTACTCTTGCCCTTTCCATGGGGAGCTCAGCACCTTTTTAATTCTCCTAGCCCACCACTTGCACTGCTATCCAGCTGGGAAACAGAGGTCTGTTGACAAAACACAGCAAAGGTCCGTACATCTGTCCTTCAAGAGAAAGGAAAGCAATGGGAAGGAGACACTGATGTCAAAGAAGGCAGCCAACTCACATCAGCTTCTCCATGCATTTCATGCTTTCATCTGATTGAGATTTGTCTTGCCCTAGAGAAAAGCATTTTAAATAGAATAGAGGAGAAAGTTCCACTTCTTACTACTTTGTGTCCAGAAGGCCAAAATCAACATATCCCTGAAAACAGACTGGAACAGGTACTTAACAGCTGAAGAATGTACTTTCCCTTAGGCTATATATGTCTAAGTGACATTTGATTCGAGTAATGGCAGACTCATTAGTATTTAGAAAAGCAAGTGTGAAACATGAGCTTATTTTGAACAGAGTCAGCATTGTGGTAGCCAAAGCTCATTAATTATGAATTTTATCAACTGCTCAATGAAATTTGTTCTGCTAGCACAGTGTAATTGCCTGCAAAACCAATGGATTTGCATGAAGACATACCATGCTCAAAAATAACACATATCCTTCCTTCTCCAATAGATATCCTGTTCCAGAACAATTACAATGTTGGGCAAACCCTTCAGGTTCTTTAAGGAATCTTATCAGAGGAACCATAGCAACAAATACTGAAGGGCATAAATTCAAGGCCAGGTTGGACAGGGCTTGGAGCAACCTGCTCTCGTGGAAGGTGTCCCTTTCCATGGCAGGGGTTGGAGCTGGAGGAGCTTTAAGGTCTTTTCCAACCCAAACTGTTCTGTGATTCTATGATAATCTGGCAAAATATGGATGCAGAGCAGTGGAATGAACTTTCCTGATTGTACATTAACTGCTACATGCATGTACCACACACCGGGGTCCCAGCAGGCTGCTTGGCATAGTAATGTAGCCCCACTCAAACAGAACACTCTACCAAGACATTTGTACTGAGCCTTCCCAGGTTTTAAGCAGGGGGAATATCTTCTGCTGTTATGCCACAGCTAGACTTTGATAGACGGACTCTATGCAATACTACCTTTTAGCCCCCCAGGGTATGGACATTGAGTTAACCACCAACCAC
Source organism: Ara ararauna (assembly GCA_028858755.1). Taxonomy (NCBI): domain Eukaryota; kingdom Metazoa; phylum Chordata; class Aves; order Psittaciformes; family Psittacidae; genus Ara; species Ara ararauna. Next base: position 7,434,591 of record CM054381.1, read on the forward strand.
TCAAACATCATGTTATACTCACTCTTAAGACTCCTGTTTAAGCACTGAACTAACAGAAAACAACAACTGACAACTCTACAGGGCACAGGCAGCATTTAACATTAGAATTATTTATAGACACTAATTTTAATCAGCAAGCAAACCCTCACTAATTAATTTCATTTCACATGCACACGCAGACCTGCCTTTAGAAATGGAGTTCAGCATTTTGATAGCAATGAAAATCCTTCTCAACAGAACAGCATCTTCACATCAGATACGTTGGGAACGCACAAGTACAGCACTTGCAAACACCCTTAACTCCTTGAGTGATTTGAACAAGTTTCCATCCAGCTCAAAGCTGCTTCACTAATAGCTTATAGCCTTACACATGAGCTGCTATCAGCAGCTTTCCACTCCTCACTGCTCTCTGGGGTGTCTGCCCTTGCTTTATACACCATTACCCAGAGGGCCCCCCCCCCCCCCCCCCCCCCCCCCCCCCCTCCCCACCAGCATCGGGGCACCAGCACACCTGCACCCAGTACAAATCACTTACAACAGAAGGATCAGTAAGTGACTCATCTGTATTCAAAGAGCAGCTGGTGGGCTACAACAAATTCCTCCCATCTCAGAAGTAATAAAGGATATTCAGTGTTATCCCAACTGGAGCTAGTGAATTAAATCTAACCTGGGTAACAATGATGTGGGGAGTCCTGGATGAGCTGGCTGAGATCTTCATTGCCCACTCAGGACAGCAGGAAAGCTCGAAGTGCCTTGCTAATGTGGCAGCACCCCTTCGGATTCAGATCATCATGATTCAGATTAGGATACTGAGATATGACCTTCACAGTGACATTTCTATTAGAAAGGGACACTGGAAATGTGCCATAAGGTTTAATTTGCCTCCTTTGTTACCCTAATGAAAGCATTGACACAGCTGATTATTAGAGAGGCCTTAGACAGGAATGTTAATGACTATGAAAGAGTTTCTGTTAATCAGTTGTCAATGAACAATGATATTTCTAGGATCATTTCCAGGTGCAAAGCTGTGAAAGAATATTTTCATTGATGCTCTGCATTACATTTCTTCCTAATCAAGTTCCCAATGATATTTTGATTGGGATGAAAGGAGACATGGAGTACTACTCAAGCTGAAAGAGATCTATTTCTCTCATTAAGTGGAAACCTTTCAACTAAGACATGTAAATGTCATGAGATGCCAGCCACAAGGACACACATCCCACCCAACATGGGAAAGCAAAGCAGTGGGAAACCAAATTTGAGCTGACAGTTCATAGAATCATAGAATCATAGAATGGTCTGGGTTGAAAATGACCTTAAGATCATCCAGTTTCAAGCCCCTGCCACAGGCAGGGATGCCTTCCACTGGAGCAGACTGCTCCAAGCCCCTGAGTCCAACCTGGCCTTGAACACTGCCAGGGATGGGGCAGCCACCGCTGCTCTGGGCACCCTGTGCCAGCGCCTCAGCACCCTCACAGTAAAGAACTTCTTCCTCAGATCTAACCTGAACTTTCCCTGTTTCAGTTTGAACCCATCACCCCTTGTCCTATTGTTACAGTCCCTAATGAAAAGTCCCTCTCCAGCATCCTTGTGGCCCCCTTAGGATACTGGAAGCTCCTCTAAGGTCTCCATGCAGTTCAAGGTCACTATAGAAAAGAACGATGTCGAGAGCACTGGACATAAAATGTGCTAAAATGAGACAGATTCACAAAATACCACCAAGCTACAAATACTCTGTACTTGAAGGAAGCGACTGCAGAATGGGCAGCCATCTGTGCTTGGCTTCACATGCCCAGCCTGCCAAAGCCTGTGATTAACGCTATCCGGACGGATCTTCTCCTGTCTGCTGTCAGCAGTGCTGTCTGTTCCAGAGCCTGCCCATGGCACTAACAACAGATGTCCTCAGCATTTCAAAAGCTTGCCTCAAACTCCAAGTTTGCATTTCAATTTCTACTGTGTAAGGTCTATCACTGGTAGAGATGGGAAAGTTGGATTAAAAAAAAAGTAATTAGTTAAAAATCCTTTTCCTAGTGTATTAATAATTAAGCTAAAATTGTCCACTTGGCATCTTCTCCACATTGAAGGAAACCTCAGCAGAATTACCACCGTGTGAGACACTGAAGAAAGCAGCACGGAAAGGCAGACAGGGCTAGAGCTGAGCTGTCAACGTGAAGCAAGGATCTGACATGTGTTGGATCCTCCCTCACAGACAACTCTCAATGCTCCCTATTGCTATTTTGGTAAGATTACAAAGGTTATGCCTCTTCTTTTCAATCTAGGATTTTTTGCATTACTCCTATAAGGTACCCTACATCCCATTGGCATTGCTGTTAAAACATAGGGAAGATCCTGAGAAGCATCCCAGGATGGATTTTACTAATTACCGTGCTTTCAATTAGTGCTTTTCAATTTGTTGCCACAGCAGTGAATTTGTTGCCACAGCTTCAAGCCCAGCCAGGATAGATATGACTTGTTCAAGCCCATGTATCAAGGCACTGATGCACAGAATGTGCTCTTCACTTGCACTTTCCCAGGGAGAATTCCACAAGTAAAGAAAAGAGAGAACAAAGAAAAGATTCACCACAAACCAGTCAGCTGAATAAGAAATAAACAGTCCAGAGGTATGGCGATAGATAATGCGTATTTGAAACATCCAACAGCTACAGGGGGTAAGCTGTGAGGCCAGGTCTCAGTAAAACCTGCTGGGAACACTCAGTTGTATTAGCTCAGAGGAGCAACCATGTCAGCAGCCTGACAACAAACATTCACATGAAAAGCCTCTACAAACCCACTGATAGCTGTCTAGTTTGAAAGGAAACAGGAAAAAAGCCAGGGGCAAGTTTGAGCTGATATGAAAGTTGAGAGTTCCTGGAAAGTATTTTGTTATTAGGCAAAATACTCATCTTCAAATGCAATTGGTTATTGCTATCAATTAACAAGTAACGTACTTAATATTAAGGTCTAATTTGAGTAGCAAGTCAGAACATTAATAATTTGGCAAGTGGAAAAGCATCTCTAGCTACGTGCATTACAGAGGGGTCGCTCTCCAGGTACACAGGTAGGTAGCCAGGTTAGTCTCATCCCCCCTAAGTGCTCAGGAGACAATATGAGTTTGGTGCTAAATTGATTTGAAGGGACATGAACAGTCTTAGGGGTGCTGAGTTTTGCACCTTCCTTAGTAATGTCTCTCAGAAACCTGCTGCAAACAGTCCCAAACCCCTGATTCCTGCCTGCCAAAACACCCGCAGGACACACAAAACATCTTCCCACCATTTGCAAGATACCACACTAGAACATGATTGTAGGTGGCAGAGGTCTCAGTATTGAATAAAATGAAGGAAAGAATAAGGATGTCCAAAGAACCTGTTGAAAACTGTGGGAGACTGGAGTTAGGCATGGAGTCCAGAGGTTTCTACTCGGGAAGTGCTTTTCCTAGTCAGGAAAGAAGCATTCTGGACTATAAGCTGACTTTGTTTCATGCTCTTCAGAAGTACTTAAGCATGTACTTCAAGCATGCAACTCCCACTGGCATTTATTACAGCCTACATGAGGTAACAAGAGCATACAGCCTCCTGCCTGTTTGCCAAGTTCCCTTTGGGAAAACTCCTGATGTCTCGGGCAGCTTTTACAACCTTCCATGCAGAAGGAACCCCAGCATATCAAAGGCGATTTCAAGACTCCTTGCAGGCTGCTCAGCCTTGGATCCTGCAGAATCCAACTCCCCACAATCAGTGCTCCAAAGAAAGCTTCTGAAATCCCTGTCGGAGTGCATTTTATCACCTTGGCTGAAAAGTGACAGGCACCAAAGCTCACCCTGAGTTTTGAGGTCCCACTCAAGTTTGAAGTGCAGAAACCCAAAGGTAGCTTTTTTATTCCCACTTTTCTGTGACTTCCTCGAAAATCAGCATGCAGACACATAACCCAAAATAGAGAATTTACATGTGACACAAAGTGCTTTGCTTTCAGGAAGCTGAAGAGCAATGGGGACTGGAACTGTAACAGGGTATTTGACAGTCACTCTTCAACACCATTTCCAGATTAGAGTAATGACAGGTAGTACAGCTTGTAAGAGCCTGGCTTGACTCATTCTTCACAGTCAGACATGAGCTGGGAATGTCAGCAAAGGATGGTGCTGGGTTTGTCCACGGGAGTCAGCATCTCTTGCTACAACAGCATTAGTGTTTGCATGCAAAAGTCCCAGCACTTCATTGTTTATATATAGGGAACCAAGCTTGGATTTGCAGAGTTAAATTTTAGCTAGTACGTAACTGGGTGGTAAAAACACTTCTGGAAATAAGGTTAATTAAACAGTGAAACAGGAATTGCCAGAAGCTTACGTATGCATGGTGACTCGCCATATGATCTCAGCACTTTACAGGCTCCTACAGGACAGGAAACCCTGGCTAGGGGTACCTTCCCCTACTTCCCAACAGAATTGAAGTGTATAGAGGGACTAGTAGCTTCAAGTAACGTTTTGCTCCATTCAACAGCCACTTCTGTTGGGGTTACCAGCATATGGCTGAAGGCAAAGAGCAATGACTCCCCTATTGTGGGTCTGCTTGCGTTTATAAGGACAAAACTGATTCATTCTACATGATAAACATTTCTCTCAGGGCAGAAAAATCCTGAAGGTTGCTGAAGACAGACAAACTGTACACTTGATAGCTCTGGCAGTATTTTTGCATTGAGCCTGTTTCTGTCCCAGCTGTTGACTCAAGTCACGCCATTTATAGTAGCCTCTATCATCCACCCCCAAAAGTCCAAGACATACCACTACTGAAATGGACTATTAATGCTATGAAGACTTTAAGAAATATTAACTACTGCAGGAAGCCTCTGAGGGCTATACTGCTCAGAGCCAAGACCATCCATTGCTGCACACATTGAGTGTGTAAAGACCAGAAATAAGAGAAGGTGTTACTGTGCAGTTGGAAACCAGCAACTGATGCTTAGTGCCACCTGCCACTGACTCTCACTGAGGCGGTAAGTGGCAGTTTTCCAAACACAGAGCTTCTACAGCATCTCCAAAGCCACAATCCACATTGAAACAAGGTCAGCCTCTCTGGCTGAAGGTCGAGACACCCTACACATAACCCAACCCCTCCTGTGAGCACAGCAAACTCTTTCTCATCTCAGCCTGGTAAAAACTAAATATTGGAATAAGTGTGCAGGCAATGCAGTAGTAGACGCCAGTGTTCATGTTGTTACAATCACAGTCTGTCACTGATGGATCAGGAAGGGTGAAGGGAAGAGAGAGGGTTTTTTCTCCACTTGTGACTCAAACAATCACCAAAATTTCCACTTGCATGCAGGAAATGTTCAGCTTTTAACCCTGATGAAGGCAGAAAAAGTCAAATGCATACATTGAGGCTCATTTACTTCTCAAATTTCTGAGCCATGGGTCAAATTTTAGTGTCTGCTTAAGTCATGAGGTAATGACTTAAGTCATCAGGGTAATGAAACAGGAGCTGTCGTGGTTTAAGCCGTAAATCACGCAGCCCGTTCTCTCACTCACTCCCCTCTCTTTCTTCCCCCCTGCTCCCGGGTGGATGGGGAGGAGAATCAAAAGAATGCAGCTCCCACAGGGTGAGATAAGAACAGTTTAGTAACAGGTATAACACAAACCACTACTGCTACCACCAATAATAATAATAACAAGGCAAATACAAGGAAAGAATACAATCGCTCACCACCCAATACCAAGCCTGACCACGCAGTGCACCCCCACCCTTCCGGATCTCTGCTCTCTGCTTTTACATCCTGGGCATGACGTGCTGTGGCATGGAATACCTCTTTGGTCAGTTTGGGTCAGGTGTCCTGTCTCTGCTTCCTCCCGGCTTCCCCTCCTCCCTGGCAGAGCATGAGGCTCAGAAAGTCCTTGGTCAGACCAAAACATTACCAAGCAGTAACTGAAAACACTGGTGTTATCAGCGCTGCTCCCAGGCCCAAAATTAAAAACACAGCGCTGCATCAGCTACCAAGAAGCAGAAAAATGACTGCTGCTGCTGAACCCATGACAGGAGCCCTTTCTGAATGTGCAGGAGTGGCAACACTGCAGCAGCAGTTGCTGCTATGGAAAGGCATTGATTGCTCAGGGGAGCAAATGGGAAAAGGATGTGGATAGCCTTGGACTGTCACATTTTCACCCCATGTCTTTGTATCAGGATTAGGATTAAAGCCATTTTAAGGAGCTACCACAGTGCCGCCAGCTCTCTCCTGCTTTGCAAGCACAGGTCTCCCTAATAGGCTTCTTGTTCAACAAGCTACTATTTCATTCAGCCTGAATAATTTGGAACCAGAGAACACGAACAGCACCAACCACACACATGAAAGATAGGAGAAATACTTCAAGCCTCTCTAATTGAGCAAAGGCTTTGCAAGCATGATCAGAAGATAAGATGGGAGCTGTTTCTGAAATGATCACTTCAACTCTCAGCTGCTTCCCATCCCTGCTCAGTGAGCTGCTCTGATCAGTGCCCTTCTTGCATGCTGCATTAATTCCAGCATCTCATTAGCTCCTCGGATTCCACTTCTGAGTTGGATGTGTGGTGTTCACATTTACATCTGGTGTGGCCAAAGGGTATTAGTCTGTTTTCATTCTCCACATTCCTCCAGCTGTTGGCTTCATAGCTTCACCTCCCTTTTCTCACTCTGCCCTTACTCTCTGAACTGCAGGAGCCCTCAGGATCACTGCCTGTGCACAGCAGCTGTGACCACCCTCCTCACACACAAGCAGGGAACATTTTCCTACAGAAACCCAAAGACATCTCCTCCCACAGCTGGTGCAAAGTGGAAGTGCCAAGATTCCTCATGACAAAAAAAACCCCCCGAACAAGTAAAATTGAAGAGTATTGAATCTGATATTGGCTCAGTCAGATGTTTTGAGGTCAATAGGAAACTAAAGTGTCTCCAAAAATAGAAGGACTGGGTTTAAAAGAGTTTTCAGAAAGACTTGTGTTTAAATGTGGGAAAATGGTCAGAAACCATGACTGCAAATGGTCTCTATCCATGGTGCTTTTCTGATTGGAAACCTGCTGTTTCTAGACATAAACTAGGAACTAGAAGAGTTTAAGGGATTTGCCTTACAGTAAGAAAGGTACCTACACATTCATGTCAATAGGCCAAGTAAAGATGCTTACTGTGAATTTTAGAACAACTGAGATAAGGCCAGATACAGTGCAGTGTAAGAAGAGATTAACAGGGACAAGGGGAAACAGAGTGCTAAATACTTCTAAATACCTTAGCCAGGTAGTCAGGGGTTTGGGGAAGTTCTCCTCTCAGATTAGCTTACAAATGTGATCTCAGGCCAATTACAGATAACAAAATCTGCATGAACAGGAGCTCAACATCCTTTCCGTAACAAAGGTCCTTTCTCCTCATTTCTTGGCAGGCAGAAAGCATCTTGAGCCCTGTGACACAGAGGTACACTGCATCATCATTTGGAGTGCAGCTTCGTTTGCAGTCCAGGTATGAGAACTCACAGTTCCTCCTGCCTGCAGTGCTTTCCTGGTCTCCTCCTCTCCATTATTTCAGCTGTACTACTTACTACTGTCCAACTGAGCACTCACTGTCTCACCCAGACACCATCAAGATTTCATTACAAATCCTTTTTTCCCTGCTATCTAGTATGCTTTGGAAGCCTTTGTGCAATAGCAGATGCTTGGAGTGTGCCTCTTGTAGCACTTACGCCTGGTTGAAATCAGGGCACTGTGGTTACTCGACATGGTCGCAAATCTTACAGGAAAGGAGCCTCAGCCAGCTCTGACTGGCATAGCCAAAAAACTCCTTTGAAACAGAAAATGAGGTCTACATCCAACATATTACAGACTGTACTCTTAAAACGCATTTTCCTGAGCAAATGCGTCTGCTGCTTTGTAAGCTAATCTGAAAGGACAACTTCTTCCCCAAGCCCCTGACTACCTGGCCATGACAGCTAGAAGTATACAGCACTCTGCTTCCCCTTGTCCCTGTTACCTCTTATTATGCTGATGGCTTATTAGGGAAAACAAATCCAGGAGGAGGGTGAACAGGTTCTTTTACCAGATACCCAGCTGAAGTACTGGCAAGTTCCAGAGACTTGGAGGTTTTGTTCAATGAGCCATCCATCTTAACTTGGTATGACATGACGTGGGGGCATTTAACACAGATGATGAATTAGGCCCAGATTTCTCTGTTCTGGAACAAGATCTCAGCTGCCTGGACTGGAGAAACAGCTCGTACAGCAAAGGCCCATGAGCAGCTGCTAGGGCTGTAGTAGCTGCCAGGAAAGAAGTGGGAGGACCACAGACTTGAGTTAGATTCAGATACGCTAGCCTGGCTGAACCAGAAGCAGCTTATTTTTATCAGCATGGAGCTGCTCTGAGGTCTCCACGCAGCTTCTCTTCTCCAGGCTGAACAGCCCCAATGTTCTCAGCCTGTCTCCCTACGGGAGGTGCTCCAGGCCCTGCTCATCCTCATGGCCTCCTCTGGACTTGCACCAACAGCTCCATGTCCTTCTAATGCTGCAGACACCAGAACTGCACACAGTGCTGCAAGTGGGATCTCACATGTGCGTATATGTGTACATGCACACACACATTTATCCTCCCGCCATCCCCGCCAGTCTGCACTAAATAACCACACCGGTTATATGGGAACCCAGTGCATGAGTCTATGCTTCTGGAAATAAAAAAGGCATTTGATGGGCCCAAAGAGACTGGTTCTTCAAGCTAACTCCTCATGAACAGGAGTTTCATTGGCAGTATTTACACTGCAAACATTTGGACCTGAGCAACAGTGATGGATTTGTGTTTTTAACTGGCAAACCCCCCCCAGATTTGTGGGCATAGTTATGTCATTGCAAAGTCTGCATCTATTAATCTAACAACAGATGCAACGAGTTCCCACAGCCACTCTTCCCCCTCCAAGAAGTTGGTGGGGGGTGTAAACATAGATCTCTCTCCTATTTAGACTACACTGACACAACTATCAGCATGACAGATTAGCTGTGATCTGAATAACTCACACCATTTCGCTTGCCTGAAAGAAGTATCTGCCAGGAAAAAAGTAGAAGAGCTCTGAACCTCCAAGGTTGCTACTGCTCCTATACAGAAAGCCACTGGAACGCCAGGAGACCCAGTATTCCTGATACACCACAAAACCTGCTCTGCCCAGGGGTTCAGTGGATGACAGCAAAGCTAAGTGCAAATACCAATAAATAAAATGAAACACTATCTTTTTGAGCTGCCTAAACAGAGAAGGGATAGCTGTACAGATGGTAAATCCCAATACCAAGTGATGAGTCAACCCTCAGAACAGGGTAGTAGTGAGGAGACCCTGCAGTGTGCAATAAAGCCAACGTGAGGTTGACGTGAGGGACCTACTTGCCTTCTGGGAGATGCTCTTGCGCTCTTTCCTCTACATCATTCACTCCCACATGGCTCCTCTCAGTTTGTGTCTTTGAGATCCAAACAGTAATGCAATCCCGTGATAGGCTAATCACACCATTTCATTAATCATTTATTTCATCAATCATTTTGAGCCATTTCCCTAGGGCCACCCAGCCTTGCCTCCAGCTGCCAAATTTCAGGCTCGTTTCATCTCTAACCTAGTTTCAGAGCTCCCTTGTCTCCCTGCCTTTCATGTTTGCAGCTTGCATTTTACTTGCACATTTGAACTGGCTGTCCCTGATCAGTGAAGAGGAGAAGGAAGGGGGAGAAAAGAGAGGAGCCAGACTTTTATTGTTGTTTTTGCTGAATTCAGTGTCTTGGAACCAGATGGTGGCTGACTTCTTTAATTCGACTCTAAAAGTGCACTCAAAATGAGCAAGTAACTTCAAACTAGGCAGTACTTCACACTAGCAAGCAACTACAGGTCCCTAACAATTGCAAAGCATTTTTTCACTGTATCTTCATGCAACAGCATGTCTTGTGGTTACGTTAAATGGGATTAGTGCAAGGGAAAGTGGCAAAGAATTTTGGTCCCTGCTAGGCTCAGCCACTCAGAACATCATTTACCATCTCTGTCATGAGCAGATGCAATATTTTATTAACATATTAGGGGCTTGGGAGGTGTGTTTTTAGGACAGCAGTAGCACAGCTGCCACATACTCTGAAGTCACAGGGACAGCAGGTAAGAGATAAGACACTTGAAGGATAAGACAAAGTGCTTACGAGACTTTCAGCTTAGCCTTTACTGAGCTCTGCCATGTGTCATGGGCTGCTAAAGAGTAAACTTCCCATCCTGGCAAATCACACATATGGGCAAGGAAAGCCTTTGTCTTCATGTCTCCCTTTAGCTGGGAACTGAAAAGGAGCAATTCCATGCAAACACAGGTCTCTCCTGTTTCTCTTTCTCTCTAGAAAGAAAGAGGAGGTACAAGCACAAGAAACCCCCTTGTGCCAAATCAGTCCTTGGCTCTGACAGCTCCTAGGTAAAACAAGCCCACATCCTTCCATCACCTCACATACTGGGGCTGTATAAAAGGTGGCAGATATGAGAGTTCTCAGAGTTGGAAGGAAAAACACTTAACTCCAGGTGTCACAGGTGCCTTATCCTTAAATGAATAGCCCTAGCATCAAGTACCCCAGACACACAGATAGTTTTAAAACCCAGACATGAGTCTTGCAATTTCTCAGGTTGCTCAGAGGTGCACATTGCAGAGATCACACTCCACTCCTACAAGCCAGGCTTTTTGGTGCATTGGCTTTTGAAGACCAGAGCCCTTCAGTATCATCAGAGCATGGGTATGAATACAAAACAGATGGAGTCCCCCCCAGCAGCATTTACATTCAAACCGTGGCAGTTTCCAGCCTACCAGCACGTCCCTGTGGAACTCCAGCCCTCTGCTCTAAGTTGCTCTTCCCTAGCAGAGCCAACACTGCAAATGTCAATGGATGACAGGCATGAGCACCATGCTGAGCATCTGTGCTTTTGCTCACAGTGGGACCACACAATAGTTTCAGTAAATAGTAAGTTCTCCTAAAAATAGGATTTTTAGGGAAATTGGATTATTGGCAACTTCTTGCAGAGTTGTTATAGCCAGAGAGAGACAAGAAATTCAGAAGTGTCATAACATCGGCTTGTTGTGCAACAGATAGCAACAAAACAGTGATTTAATTATATATTATATAATATATTTAATTATATATTCCTCATATAATATTTCATTATATATTCAAATAGTCATAATGAATAGCCATTTTAAAAAGGATTCAGTCATGTAATTTGGACAGAAAACCAAGGCCTAACATTTCAGCTTCAGGTTCTTGTTCCATCCTCTTTCTGTGAAATAACTACATGTGTGATATTCTTTAAACCACGGTCAAACAACAACAAGCACCAACCACTAAATGTCCCATCCCTGGCAGGAAATTTCAAGGCCAGGTTGGACAGAGCCTTGGGTGACAAGGCCTAGTGTGACATGTCCCTGCCCATGTCAGGGGGTTGGAACTGGATGATCTTAAGGTCCTTTCCAACTCAAACCATTCAATCATTCTATAATTCACTTCTGGTCTTCCCCCAGACACCCCCATTTCATTAAATGTATTTGCAAGCTTTGGCACATAAGATTTTGGACAAAAGGTTGTGTTCTGGTTCTGAACACACTGCAGAGGCACAAATGCGCTGCTCCAAACCTTTGAAAGAGGCAGGTTTCAAATGCTGCTCCTGTTCCTGTGACAGTCTCTCAATGCAATAACCTTATCTAAGTCACGTTCATCCTGCTAGAAAGGATGCTGTGGGGCCCGGGCTATCTTTTGATACTGCCTGTTCCAGGAAATTCACCATCAGGACCTGTGAATCCTTTTAGTAGATCAGGCTGCCCAGGGCAGTGGTGGACTCACCACCCCTGTAAGCTAATTTCAATTTATATGCTTGACACGGACACAAGGTTTCAATGTTTCCAGGTTTCAATGTTTCTGGCCCACATTCTTCCCTTTATGATGAGATTATGGACTTTTTTCCCCCCCATTTAAATCAACAGCCTTCAGTTTGGAAGGCTGTTTTTAATCCGTTATTCATTCCAGATCAAGGGGCTCAGCCAGCAGCAGCACCTCCCCACTGCTCAGAAAGAGACTGTCTCCAAAAGCACATAAGATTCTTTTTAAGTCCTCATTAATCATGGCCTGTAATCCCTGGGATCCTGCCAGGCTCTGCGGTTTTCCTGGTGGTCTCCTCCTTCAATTCCAAGTCTCACAGATAGCTAATGCCTTAAACCAGTTTGGTCTCTGGAGTCCAACAAGAAATCTCCATTTCCTTCTTAGGCTCTGTTTCTTCCAACTTAACCTCCCGCTGACTTAATCTGCAATGAACATCTAGACCACTTCCAGGAGCCGGACTTCCTTGAAAGAGTTAAGACCTATCACAGAATCAACTAGATTGAAAAAGACCTTTAAGATCATCAAGTCCAACCATTACGTTTTAAGTTTCCCTTTCTAGCACTGGTTTTCTGCACAGAGAACAAGCAATGCCCTTAGAGGCATTGTGTCCATCATCCCCACCTTCTCAGAAGCCTTCATCACATAGAGGATTGCCAAGCACACCATGGGACATCTACCATTACCTGGATTGAAGCTTGTAGGGGAAATCCACTGCTGGTCCTCACAGCAAGTGCCACACATGTTGACAGTTGGACAGATGTGCAGGTAATCCTGGCTTCAGCATCGCTCTGCAAAACAAAGAGTATTGGGAAGATGGGGAGAGCCATGAGCACAGGTACTCCATGAGCAACCTGGTGGCTCCCCAAGCATTTTAGTGCTTGAGGAATTAAATAGGATTAGCATTCTCCTAATGCTATCAGCATCACAGCCTCTCAGTAAAGGACTGACTCCTGTCTTGCTGCTTCCTCATGCAAGTAAAAGTGTTTGTTTCCCAACAGCTCAGTTGGGAAGCAGTGACAAAGTCAGGACTGGACTCGGGTGCTGCAGAGATCACTAATGGTGAGCTCTTGATTCACCAAGGAAGTGACACATGAGACAGTGTGAAGAAAACCCAAAGTAAGTGGGAAAGGAACATCCCATTGTGGGAGGAGAAGGACCAGGTAAGCCCAGGACAAGCACACACATAGCACTCCCTGTTCTGAGAGATGTTTTGAGCCACCCCTGAGACCATCAGCCAGCAAGGCACACAAGAGCATGACAGAAACACAGCCACAGAATCAACCAGGTTGGAAAAGACCTTTAAGATCATTGAGCCCAGCTGTTACCCCAGCACTGCCAAGCCCACCACTAACCCACGGCACTGAGGGCAAACTGAGCTCCCCTCATGGCGGCCCCTCATGATCTCCAGTCACAGCCACCCCTCATCTCTCCCCCATAGTGGCCCCACACTCCACAGCTGCTGCCGCTACCCCTCATGGCCACCCCTCATTTCCTCTGAAGATCTCCGTTGATGGTCACTCCTCACATACCATGGCTGCCCCTGCTCTGTCCTTATGACCTCCCCTCACAACTGCCCCTGTCTCTCATGGCTATCCTCATCATCTTCCCTCATGGCTGTCCCTCCTCTTTCCTCATGATCATCCCTCACGATCTCCTCTCACCACTAATGGCAGCCCCTCTCCTTCCCTCATGATCACCCCTCTCAACTGCCCCTACCCCTCATAGCCACCCCTCACCCCTCATGGCTACCCTCATCTCCCCTCACCATCTTCCCTCATGATCGCCCCTCACGATCTCCTCTCGCCCCTCATGGCTGCTCTTCAGCATCCCTCACGATGTCTGCTCCTGATCTCCTCTCACCCCTCATGGCCTCCCCTCACCCCTCATGGCTACCCCCATCTCCCCTCATCATCTTCCCTCATGGCCGCCCCTCTCCTTCCCTCATGATCTCCCCTCATAATCTCCTCTCACCCCTCATGGTCCCCCCTCTGATCTCCCCTCATGATCTCCCCTCACCCCTCATGGCCACCCCTCTCTTTCCCTCACGATCTCGCCTCATGATCTGCTCCCCTCATCATCTTCCGTCATGGCCGTCCCTCTCCTTCCCTCATGATCTCCCCTCATGATCTCCTCTCACCCCTCATGGCCACCCCTCTCCTTCCCTCAGGATCACCCCTCACAACTGCCCCTATCCCTCATGGCCACCCCTCACCCCTCATGGCCACTGTCATCTCCTCTCATCATCTTCTGTAACGGCCACCCTCATCTTTCCTCATGATCTCACCTCACAATCTCCTCTCACCACTAATGGCCACCCCTCTCCTTCCCTCACAATCTCCCCTCATCATCTCCTCTTACCTCTCATGGCCGCTTTTCCACTTCCCTCACAATCTCCACTCCCGATCTCCTCTCACCCGTTACGGTCACCCCTCACGGCTACCCCATCTCCCCTCATCATCTTCCCTCATGGCTGCCCCTCTCCTTCCCTCATGATCTCCTTTCACCTCTCATGGCCGCCCCTCTGCTCTCCAGTCACAATCTCCTCTCACCACTAACGGCTGTCCCCCTCCTTCCCTCACGATCTCCCCTCATCGTCTCCTCTTACCTCTCATGGCAGCTCTTCCACTTCCCTCACGACCTCCGCTCCTGATCTCCTCTCACCCCTCATGGCTACCCTCATCTCCCCTCATTATCTTCCCTCACGATCTCCGCTCACGACGTCCCCTCGCCCATCATGGCCGCCCTCTCCCCTTCCCGCCAACCCAAAGAATGGCCTTTCCCCATCAGAAGACAGCCACGGGCACAGCTCACCTTGGCCAAGATGCTCTGGGCCACCCCTCCAGGGCCATCCCATGGCTGCAGAACCCCACCAGCCATACGTGCAGATGCTCACCCAAGAGAGCTGCTCTGAGGTCCCGGGGATGGGCTGGCGCCGTTTCCCGCAGCAGGGCTGAGGCGCTTGTCCTGGGAAGAGGGGGGAAAAAGAGGACTTAAAAGCCAGCAGGAGGTGTGAAAGGAGAAAACCCAGTGGCAGCTGTGACAGTATCTCTTTCTTCCTGCTGTGCAAGCGCTCTTTGTGCACCTCATCTTTAAAGCCATCATGGTGCCTGTGCTAATGTCCACCAGCAGCAGTGAGAGAGCTGAGCTCCTGAATAAGAGACGGGAATAAGGGGTGAGGGCAACAACTACAGAACTTCAACTATAAGATCAAACCGCCTTTGCAAACAGCACTGCTCTACCTTTCCTCTTACCGAAGGCACTTCACAGCCTGTAGTACAAGGCAAGGGATGGCTGGGACATGTTATTTAAAGCCGTTTTATCAAACAGGATCTCCTGACATGCAGGAAAGAGCAAACCCAGATTGGTGCCTGAAGCAGAATTAAGCTCTGGGTTCCCAAGTGCACAACAAGCACTCTAACCTGGCCCGGGCCTTTTCTCCTTATCCCCTCTTCCCTTCACCATTGAAACAACCAGATCCTCCTTTCCCAAAGGACAATTGATCACGCAGCATGCCAGGAATCAGAAGGGAAAACAAATCCAAATCATTTGACAACTGGGGCTGTCGCCCCTGTGCCAGCCTTGGGTCTATTCAATTCTGACACCTAGTGGGCATCACCACTAGTGGGAAGCAGGAGCAGAAGGGCCCAGCCATGCTCACCAAGTGCCCCAGCAGTGATGAGCACTAATTCTGCCTCAAAGGCTGCTCTCCATCCTTTGCACAGCTGCGCCTCCTTAAAAGCCTCCCAAGTCTCTGTGTTGAACTTGCACTTGCAGACATCCTGACAACTGCACGTTCCAGGGGAGAATCAAGACCGGAAAATGCTCAGGACTTGATCCCAATATCTCACTATGAACCAGGACAAGGGCTTGGCAATTAAGGCCTATCCTTCATTTCTGAGAGATCATCCAGGGTTTAGTCTGGTTTGTCACCCACCTGAGGTTATGCTGCTGACAGTATTGTGTACGCCAGGAAATCTCCGCATTCCTTCAGGATGAGCAATAACCTTTCTAACAAGGGCTAGGCTGCATCCAGCTTTCACTCGAGGTGATCTCTGCTCTCTCAGAAACTTTTTAGGCTAGTTTCACATAGCACTGAACCCTTCTTAGTTGCTGGTAGCTCTACCCCTTCCCAGCTAGAACTACATGAGCAGAATTGCTGTGGGGCTACCAACACACCACACACATCCTGTGGTGGCATAAATGGGCTGGTTCAGCCTGGGGAAGAGAAGGCTCCTGAAGGGGAGACCTTAGAGCAGCTCCAGTGCCTAAAGGGGCTGCAGGAAACCTGAAGAGGGGCTTTGGACAAGGGATGGAGGGACAGGACAAAGAGGAATATGTTTAAGCTGCCAGAGGGGAGACTGAGATGAGCTCCTAAGCAGAAGCTCTTCCCTGTGAGGGTGCTGAGGCGCTGGCACAGGGTGCCCAAGAAACCCTGGAAAGTGAACAGAAAGTACCCGGGAGCTCATGTGCAGACAAGGAAAAGTTCCGCCTTCATCTCAGGAAGAAGGAGGAGACTCGTTCGCATCTGAGCTCTTGTAAAGGCCCCGGCCTTCACCTGAGATCACACATCACCAACTCTCACTTCCTCCCTGTAGAAGGACAAGAGTCCAAACGCTGCGTCCTGCTGCAGCCCCACAGCCCCATGGTGGCTCTGCTGCCACAGCCCCTCACTGCCATGGCAGGTGCCCTTCTCCACAGCCCAGGGGCTCACACAGCACTTGGCAACAGGCAGTGCTTGAGGGGGAAGTTGCTACAGAGAGGCCCTGACCCTTCACCAACAGTTTCCCCCCTCCCTCTCCTCAGGGACCCACAGGCACAGCCTGAGGAGCCCAGGGCAGACAGGGCAGGGATACGCAGTGCCTGCGCCCAAGGGGCGGCAGAATGGCACCGGGCAGCGAGCCTCAGAGAGGGGCCCTTCTGCCCACAGCATCCTCCTGCTCCTGCTCCTACATTAGGGCATCTGTCAGGCCGCGCACGACCCCTCCGCCCTGCGGGACTCTCTGTCCATCACCATGACAGTGGGCTGGGGATGTCACAAAGCACGTTCTACCCTGGGCGCTATAAATACAGGGACCCCGCAGACACCCGGCAGTTGCTGAGGTCCCAGACCAGGCAACAATGGCAAACAGCCGCGCTGGTGCCAGCAAGGCAGTGAGCCGCAAACGCACGCCTGGGGGAGCGGTGAGGTTGCTGCCCAAGGCAGGCAGGAAGAGGAAGAGGTCGGAAGCGGGAGGTAGCACCCGTGGTGGCACTGATGATGTAGAGCCAATGGAAGTGGACCAGCCAGAAGACCAGGAGGAGCCAATGGAGGTGGATCCACCACAGGAAGATGAGCCCATGGAGGTCGAGTATCCAAGCTGCAGCAAACAACAGAAGCTCCAGCTCCAGCCCAAGACCAGGAGGCATCGTGGTGGATCCACCTCCAACACAAGATCACAAAGAGCTGCATCCACCAGAAGAAGGGCACCACCACAGAGGCTGGTCTACTTCAATTTTGGACAACCTAGCACCTCTGCACCATACCAGGCCTCCCGCCCATGACACCCAACTCTTCATTGCTGAAGAGCATTGCCAGAACAAGACCCTGGCTTGCTCTAAGGGCCAGGCCCCTGAGGGCACTAATGGGTCCTGATGGCTCTCAAGAGCCTCACCTGGGACCCCTACCCACCCATTCTCCATCCATGGGCCCTACACTCACTTCAGCTCAGCCCTGAGCACCCAGTCCGGGCCTGAGCTCTGTGAGGGTGCTCACTGATTGCCCCAGCTGCCCACCGATGCCTGGGGGAGCAGTGCTGTTGGTGCCCAAGCCAGGCATGAAGAGGAAGAGGTGGGAAGTGGGAGGAAGCGCCAATTGTGGCGCTGACGGTGCAGAGCCCATGGAAGCAGACCAGCCGGAAGAGCAGGAGCAGCCAATGGAGGTGGATCCATCACAGGAAGACGAGGAGCCCATGGAGGTCGATTCCCCCACCTGCCACAAGAAACAAAAGATAGGGTTCCAAGGCAACAGCAAGAAGATCCCATGGTGGTCAATCTCCTCAACACCCAGGAGAAGACATCGAGGTGCATCCACTTCCCACATAAAAAGATCCAATGGAGCTGCATCCACCGGCAGCCAGAGAACAGTCCTGGCCTGACCCCTGTGAGGGTGTTCATTGATTGCCCCAGCTGCCCGCCGATGCCTGGGGGAGCGGTGTTGTTGGTGCCCAAGCCAGGAATGAAGAGGACGAGGTGGGAAGTGGGAGGCAGCACCAATTGTAGCGCTGACGGTGCAGAGCCCATGGAAGCAGACCAGCCGGGAAACCAGGAGCAGCCGATGGAGGTGGATCCACCACAAGACGAGGAGCCCATGGAGGTTGATTCACCCACCCTCCAGAAGAAACAAAAGATAGGGTTCCGAGGCCACAACAAGAAGGGCATATGGTGATTGTTCTCCCTCATACCCAGGAGAAGATGTCGAGGTGGATCCACCTCCTACAGGAAAAGATCCCATGGAGCTGCATGCACCTTCCAGCCAAGAAGGACCCACGGAGGTGGATACACCCAATGGCCAAAAAGAACCCATGGAGCTGGATCTACCCGAAGCCAAAGAAGAACACGAGAGAGGCTGGATTACTTCCATTACGCCTCGCCTGGCAGCTCCATACTAGGTCTCCCGACCATGGCACCCAATTCTTTACCGCCTGGCTTGGGAAGCTATGTTAGGAAGACAAAGAAGAATAAAGATGTTTTCCTCTGTTATTTCACTGAGCCAATGAATCCCAGATGTGTACAGTGCAGCTCCAGGTGTGTTCGTTCTGCAGGGATGTGTTTATTAGCCACATCAGATATGTATCGAGGAACCCAAACAGGGCTCAGCTTAATGGAGACTCTGGTGGCTGAACCTACTTACAGTGCAAACAGAACCCCAAAACACCACTGCCTGTGCCTGTCCGGAGCACCCCATGGCAACAACACACACCCTGACAGACAAGAAACACCTTCCTCTTTACGAGCACAGGGGCTGGTGGGTGGCAGGAGCGTTAAACCTGTTTAAGCACCATGAACAGAGGTAAAGCCTGGAGCTGTTGGAGCGAGTCCATGGGAGGCCATGGAGATGCTGTGAGGGCTGGAGCAGCTCTGCTCTGGAGCCAGGCTGAGGGGAGAGAGCTGGGCTGGGGCAGCCTGGGGAAGAGAAGGCTCCTGAAGGGGAGACCTTAGAGCAGCTCCAGTGCCTAAAGGGGCTACAGGAAACCTGGAGAGGGGCTTTGGACAAGGGCCTGCAGGGACAGGCCAAGGGGAATGGCTTTAACCTGCCAGAGGGGAGATTGAGATGAGCTCTTAGGCAGAAGTTCTTCCCTGTGAGGGTGCTGAGGCGCTGGCACAGGGTGCCCAGAGAAGCTGTGGCTGCCCCATCCCTGGCAGTGCTCAAGGCCAGGTTGGACACAGGGGGTTGGAGCACCCTGCTCCAGTGGAACGTGTCCCTGCCTGTGGCAGGGGGTTGGAGCTGGATGAGCTTTAAGGTCCCTTCAACACAAACCAGGCTGGGATTCTATATGACATTAATATGATCCTATGCTAGTGTCAAGCAGCAATTACCACTGAGCACGTATGGCATGATGCCAAAGACAGAGTCTAGGAAATGAAATGCTGCGGCATCCTGGAGCCCAAATACCACTGTTTCCCCAAGTGTTGACTGAAGGGCAAGAAGGGAGCTGAGCCTGCTTTTATTGCAACACTATCGCATGGTGTTGTCTTTCATCCATACCACACCACGGGAAGTCCTGCTCAAAGACTGCCAGCAGAAAGAGGGATCTGGTTTGAAAGAAGAGGGAGAAAACACATGTGAAGAGGATCAATTCTGCAGCGAGTGTAGGTTTTACTGCTTTTGAAAAGAGAGTGAAGAGCCAGCAGTTTCCCACCTTCCACAGGGACAAACTGAGGTATTGGAGGTCTGTACAGGACACGCTCACTATAGAGAGACAGCTCCCCTAACACCGCCTCAGCACCAGTTGCAGCTGCTCCTACTAATTCCTTACATTATTGAGCAAGTCCAAATCAATACTCCTTCACTTTCTTCCTCGTCCTGCAACTGCTCCGCATTGAAAGGTGACTACATTTTTACCTTCTGGTGAGGCAAAGTTCAAACTATCTGCCACAAAGCCCCCATATGCAGCAAGCCCCCGTCTTAGACCTTTTGGTTTTGCTGTCTCCCTTCAGACACAGCTCCCTTTTTTGCTGCCTCAGTTTCTGAACAACCTCAGCATCTACGAGGGGAGAATTTCTACTCTGCATATTCCTGCCACTGCAAGTAGCATCTCTAAGAGGTGCAGGGAAAGCTCCCTCTGTCCCTGCTGCCGCACAAATCTTCACTCTCCAAGGAAAATCCAGCAGCAAAACTAGTGCTCTGCTTACACAGATCCTGCCTCCTCCTCAGAGTACTTTGCTCTGTGCCTTGCCCTTGGCAGCATCCCTCCTTTCTCTTCTAAATGGAGAATTCTGATGCGCCTTGTACAACAAAGAAAGGTGGTACGTTACTTAATGAACTCCAGCGTAACACCCTGGTTCTTGGGGGACCCAGAGCTTGGGGAGAGTGGCCATGGACAACATAGCATGCCAATGGACAAATCAACATATTTCTTGGTGCAGGAGTGCAAGAAATGCTTGGTGATAAATCTTGCTCCCTCTGAGGGAGGCAGTTTTGGAGTCCACGTGAGGCTGGGAGTCTCAATTGCGAGGATGTGGCTGAATCCAAATAGAACCAGGACTGCGGTAGGAGTCCAGGTTTCAGTCACAGTGAGGATAGATTTGCTCTTGGCACCGCTGTGGTGTTTCAGACCAATCTCTCAGACATGGGAGTCGGAAGGGAACATCCACAGCAACCATCATTGCTATGTTGGAGCAACAAGCGCCTGAGTCAGCACAGAGACTCGAGACCACAAAAGACTTGAGTAATGTAGGCAAAGAAAATATTACTCCCTAGCACCAGATAAGCATCTGCACAGCAGATGCCACATCAGCTTCTAGGCGTGAAGGTATTCGTTTACAGTCAGCAAGGAGTTTAAAGTACTTGTAATCCCTTTTGCTGGGGAAAAGAAGTGTTTTCTCTGCTTTTTTGTAGAGATGTTCACATATGATTAGCATAGAGCTGTCTCAGGCATGCTGGAGAGGGCTGGCCTTTCATTGTTTTCCTTTTGTCTATCAAAAGGAGATGTTAGCCCCAGTGCATGTGCTACAAGGAAGCCTGCAGACAAGCTCTTGTTCTTGTTCCCAAGGGACATGACTGCAAAGTCCTGCCTTCTAAGTTTTAGCTTGTTTTAGCAATGCTAACAGATCAGACCTTTCCTATACAAGGGTCACATCTGGAGGTCAGATGCAACCTCAGTTTTCATTCATTCTTTAACGGTAGTAAGGTGTTTCAGCTCAGACAACAACTGTGAATGTAGAATAATCTAAATACCCACACATTACCAGTGACGAGGTACTGACAGTGTACCCCGAGTGATGGAAACCACTGTGTGGACAGACCCCTGTCACCAAACTTCTGTCTGTAGAGGGCAGAGAAGATAAATTGATGATGCTGAAAGTAGCTTCCTAAAGGAAAACGTTGCTGCACCTGTTTGCTTACAGATGGTTATTTCTCCAAAGATAGGACACCTGAAAGCTCCATTCATCATTCCACGATCAGCTAGCCCACCCTTAGCTCAAAGACAAGCTTCCTACTACACTGTCAAACTCAGTAGTCTCTTCTGTCTCTTTTCCCTGACGTACAGAGCCACAATATAAGGATTTTGTAGAAAACGCTCCCCTCCTATTCCACTGATGCAGAGGCCTGCCACTACCCTCCATCAGCAAAACACAACCGCTTTTATGCCGCCTGTTGGGAACTGGGAAAAGCAAGAACGAAATAGGGAAGAGCACACGCACAGCTGAAGCTGGCTCGTGTCAATCCACCTCATTCCATCCAGGAGACAAAGTCAGGTCTTAGAGGAACAGCCCAGAAAGTTCTGCTCACCCATACTTTGCCTAGGACAGCAAGATACTCATATCTACTGGAGAATACAAGGTGCACGATCACTTGAGCTCAGGAGGTTCAGAAAGCAGCTAAGCTGGTTCTTTCCACCAGCGTTTAAATGAAGAGTCACGGATCTACCTAAAATCAGCGCAAAAGGTGTGAAGTTACCACTATGAGGAAGAAGATGCTCAGCAAAAATTACTTGAAGGGGTGATGTTCCCACTCCTGTTGACACAGGCAGAGCAAAACCACCATGAGAAAGGAAAACAGCCCTTCCCCTGCTGGACCTCTACTCTACATCTTACCAGTACCTTCCACCTCCTTCTATTTCCTACTGCTAACCATCAAGGGCTCTGACTACATGTTCTCATGCTCTTGAGATAGAAATTGGGTTACCTTGCACCAGTAAGTACAGTCACTAGGGAAAATGAACCAAGAGTCAAACCAGATGGGAGAGTTGCTTTATGGAGAGAAACATCAGTTGGTTTTGAAAGGAGGGGAAGTTACATAACTGGTAAAGAGCCGATGATCAATTCTGCAGCTCCCATGACCACCACTTGCTGAGCAAGAGAGCTGGGTACTAGTGAGCGCCGCAGCAAAACTGCAAACCAAGACAGCGTGCTGGGCGGCGGGAGGGAACAGAGATGGGAGCAGATCTTCAAACCCAACTGACAGCTTTATTATATCCAAGTGTTTTGAAGATTTCTACTGCACTAAATGGCACTGCTGTATTCCCACCAGATATCCAACTAATTTGCCTGGTTCTGTCTCAGGAAATTCACCTCTTACTTTGATCCGGTTTGGCACAAAGCCATCATAAGCATGACAGAAAACACTCAGGCAAAGGGCATCTCACCCAGAGGCCTCTTCCATTCAGTAGCACAGAAACAGAGGTGGAAACAGGAAAGGAAAGACATAGAGAAAGACAGGGAGAAAAACGTACTCGGTCCCAGAACTGCAAGCTCCTCACCTGCTTTCTTTCCATTGCATCCAGGAGCAGTGCAAAGCCATTCTTCACAAGGTGCTTGGTAAGAGGAAAGCTATTTCATTGTGATCTCAGTGTCAAGTAACACGCAGGGAATCAAACTGCTGGCTGCACCAAGAGCTTCCTGTGTCTGAAGCAGGGCCTGCAGCTCATTCAGGAGAAGGTCCCCTGCACCACAGGGCTGCTCAAGCCTTAGAATCCTGCTGATACTGGTGCCTGCACAAGCAGCCCAGCATAAAGGTGAACCTTTGCTGTTGTCCCAGCCACATACAAAACACCTCTTCAGTACCCTATGTACACAACAGCTTCTGTAGGAATAGCTTCTGTTCCCTATTCACAGATGACTTGTGTGTGCCCAGTGGGGTCACATCTGCACTAGGTGAATTAGGTGTGCAGAGCCCTAATGCCAGCCTGCGCCATAACCAAAGAGCCCATTGAAGAGTACTGAGAAAGCTGATGTATTTTCACTGCACCTAAAGGAAATTTTTGACAGGATTCTTTTTATATACGTGTCTTTACATGCATACATATATATATCTTTGTGTGTGTGTGCTGGGTTAGGTATTTGATTGCAGCTGTGTGTGTACTAGCTTTAAGTCAAGTCAGAAATCTTGTGATTCACCTTAAAACTGTGAATGAAACCTCGACTGCTGCTGGACGCACACATAACCTCTTCTCCCTAGGCATAAACTGTTGACCAAGTCTGACACTAAGACTGGATCCAGCCGGCAGCTCAGAAAGCAAGGGGATCCACGCCAAATGAACCTGTGACTCAACAGGAGGATATCCCTTTATTCCCCAGTTTCTGTACACATCACATTAGTCCAATTCTGTATAAATCATCACCAATTCTGATACAATTTCCTTTTGCATGTTGGAGAGTGAACCTTGCCATTGAATTCTGTTGAATCAATAAATCTCTAGCATCACTTTTGTTGGTATCTCCAACACTGATTCTTTGAGTGATTCTAACCACTCTTGTCATGCCAATTAGTACAATCACTGTCATAGGCTCCCTCAGCTCCCCACGAGTCAAGTATCCATTAAAGCTTGATTACTTGTGGGCTAAAACTTGGATTTGCAGCAAGACACCTTGTCCACAGCCGCTGCACCCCAGAGAAAAAGGAATGGAGTGTTTATTAGTTCGACTAAAGATTACAAGCAACCAGAGAACAACGCAGAACAAACAGATGGAATAATGATCCTTTAATAGCATCATTATAGGATGGTGCATCACATACTGGACACGTAACTGTGTCTAGGTGTCTGAGAGAGTCCTCCCACTGAGATCTAACGCATGAGAAGGCAGCTATCAACTCACAAGTGTGGGCAGTTAGCATCTCACGAGCTCATCCACTGGCCATTTGACATCACAGCAGAAAGTGAGTTTAGGGAAAGACTTCCATTTCATTATGGAATGATTCTGTCATGGAAAACGAAAGGAAATGGCATCAGCTTCTTTCTTCCCATGCTTGATCTTTGAATCTTGATTCTTTTCATTCTCCGATCTACTTAAAGACAAGGGAGGGGGAGAAATGGCATAGCTCAGGATTTGTCTCGTACTTGACAGAAATAACCCAACATCCATGGCCTCAGATAAAAAAGTGCATGCAGCTTCACTGAGCAGCTTATCGATTGGTTTAGCACCAGAATCACACCAGGAGGAACCTATCAACAGACTGTGCATCCACAAACCACTCCACATGTGCACAGATGAAACGTCAGCTGTTCATTGGTGTAAAGGCAAAGAAAGAACCAGACTGACAGAAAAGATAACAATAGGGAAGTCCAGGACACAGATCAATACATGCTGCAAAGTCTCAAAGCAGAGCTGGCTGAGGCTAGAAGCTGATGTATGGTCTTCTGAGATAGGCATCTGAATTAAGAGCTACAATATGGGGAAGAAATCTGGGATGTGTTTTTCCAAGGGAGCATGTGACTGCTTCCAAAGCATTCTGTAGCCTGCACTGTATCTTCAGCAACTTTGTCACCATGGCAACCTGACATTCTTCTGCAAGACACATTGGTTAATAACATTTTAGGGATAGATTTGTGCCAGAAAGGAGCATCCACACACAACAGATACAGCATCCCTCTGAGAGGAGCTTGTCCAGGACCACCTGGGTAGTGCCCAGCCCTGCAGATGGGGGATGCAGGCCAAAGAATCAGGACCAGCTGTGACACTCAGCACTGGGAACAAAGAGATGAGAAAAAACAGGAACAAGTGGGAATACAGGAAATTCCAGCTTAGCTTAAGAAAAAATCTTTTGCTGAGAGAGCTGGGCTGGTTCAGCCTGGAGAAGAGAAGGATCCTGAAGGGGAGACCTTAGAGCAGCTCCAGTGCCTAAAGGGGATACAGGAAAGCTGGACAGGGGCTTTGGACAAGGGCCTGCAGGGACAGGACAAGGGGAATAGCTTTAACCTGCCAGAGGGGATATCGAGATGAGCTCTTAGACAGAAGCTCTTCCCTGTGAGGGTGCTGAGGTGCTGGCACAGGGTGCCCAGAGAAGCTGTGGCTGCCCCATCCCTGGCAGTGTTCAAGGCCAGGTTGGACACAGGGGCTTGGAGCAACCTGTTCCAGTGGAAGGGCTGGAGCTGAATGAGCTTTAAGGTCCCTTCCAACCCAAACCAGGGTATGACATTCAAAACTCATAAACCTGACCCTGTTTGAACCAGGCTTGGGCTTCCAGAGGTCCTTCCCAACCTTTGTGATACTTTGACAAGCTCATTTCTATTGTTTGCAAAATTCAACATTAAGCAGTAAGCTGGAAGACAGTCCTCAGTTGGTCTAATCCTTCAAAAGAGATCCGTGGACAAAGAGTTGGCAAAAATCACTGCCATTCAGAATAGCGACAAGAGATTATCACAGCATCTCTCCTCTCTGCTGTAACACCTCTGCTTCATCCCTGCACCATGATCTGACCTGAGCATCAGGAAAGGTCCTGCCTGGGTCTGTTTCAACTTCAGTCCTTCACCTCTGAGCAGATGAAAGAAGGTTGTCTTCTCTGCTACAGATGCCAGATGAGACCAAGGACTTAGCTATCACAGACAGGCTCCAAGGCAGCTTGTCATTTCCTCCATGTTGCCTAAGTGATAAATTGCTCCAGCTTTCACTCTCAAAGCCGACTGGATATGGAGCTCAGGCACTGCGCAACAGATCCCATTCTGCAGGGATTTTCCTTCCCTCTGATGCTTCACTTCTTTCCCCCGGAAAGCAATAAGATTCTTTCTGAGAACTGCAGAAAGTGGAGTGGGTGAATGGAGAGGAGAAGACAAAAGATAGAACATAATGAAGCCATGAGAATACAAAACTGGAACTTAAATCAAGCAGTTTCTTAATGAGGACATCGGGGATAAAAGCTCTGCTTTCCACACCTGAGGAGGGTGATACACCCTGCTCCATTATTGTTTTTGTAGAAGACACCCCAACAAGCATCCATTTCACTCTGAAGGTTGGATCCTGGATTTCTTGGGTATGACAAGAGGCCTGATGTTATTCTTCCACTGAAAACAAACCACTGCTATTCAACGATGCCTGGCTATTCACTTCTGTTTCTGCAAGGCTGTTTATCAGCTTCTAATAACTGCCCTTGCCACATTCCTACCAGCTGTGGGCTCTGCCTGGTGAGAACTCAGCCAAAGAGCCATTGTCACAGCCCCTTGGCTTGATGCAGACAGAATTTGGCATTAATCACACTTTCCTTGTGTGATTAACAACAGTAAGAGAGAATCAGCATTCACCATCCCCACGTATACTGCAAGCAAAGGCAGGAGCTTTCTTCTCAGCTCTCCTGTTCAAGGAAATGAAGCACTGCTGGTGAGACCCCCTACAGCAGTCATAGGCCAGACTCCACCCTGAAGAACACAACCTGCCTTAGGCAGTTGATTTTGGAAGAGCAGAGCGTTGGGACCCTTTTCCTTTGCTTTCTGGGGCTCAAGGTGTTAGTGAGTTTGAGCCACTTTTTCAGCAATTCAGAGCCGCAAACATCACCAAGCAGGTTCCAACCCAATGGAACCTATCATTTGCTGATGCTGTGGTGACTAACACAGCTCCAACTAACTCTACACATACCTGGCAGGCCAAGCTAACTAATGACCTCAGTGCTTGTTGAAGGCTAAGGCTGTTAGGGTGACCAGATGCTGTGCAGCAGCTGGCTCTCCTGCTATCTCTTGTTGATGTGCCTGAACCACTTGTTGGCCCACAGCACGACATGTGAATTTTACAGTTCCAGAAATGCACTAAGAAGTAAATCCAGCAAATCTGATTAGGATTTGTCACCGAAGTAAACTCATTAATCACTGATGCGCTTCTTTCCTATGCAGTTTGCTAACTCCTGCAGGCACCAGCAGGGTCTGAAGGCTGCAGACTTGGAAAAGGTCTTCTTTATATAACCATTGCACTGATCTTTTTTTTCCTCTTGAATGTTAATATCCTAATAAATAAAGAGCCACAAAGCACTGGTGAGCTACTTCTTGCATAGACTCAGGCACAGGATACTCACATTTCATCACTTGAACTTGTCTTGTTTTGCCTCTCAACAACAGGTCCTTTGAATAACAGCTGAAAGTCACCTATTATTAAACTGCTGCTTCCTCAGCCTCTGCCAAAACACTCGCAGATAAGCTGAGCTCCTGCCATCTCAACACACAGCACGTTATTTCCCATAACCCACCAAACACAGCCGTCACAGCACGGCTTGTAATGATGCCAGCCATGATCCCACAGGTGCCAAACAGAGGGGGAAAAGCCAGGAATAACACAAACTCCTTTGGATACATGCGGCTCCTAATTAAAGCCGTGGATGAACCCCCCTAATTTTGAATAGAAGTGAAACTGGGAAATAAGACTTCTCTCCAGACTTTATACCTAATTAGTCAAATGGATAGAATAAAAACAAGAGGAAAAGGGAGTTTTGAGGGGATTTGAAATTCTCCCTTAATCTCCTGACGTATCTGCCTCTGAAATGGCCAAAACCTAGGAAGCTGATATGAAACACAGCTCCATAAATGACACTTACAACCTGTTTTCAACAGCAAGCAGAAACTACTAAAATCACAGAACATCTTGAGTTGGAAGGGACCCGTAAGGATCATCAAGTCCAACTCCTGCACAGGATTTCAAGAACCATAAATCCCTCCCCATTTGCTTCACATTCTCCTTCAAGAAGATTTGACAGCTTGCTTCTAGTGTAGAAATCTGTTAGACATTAGGTACAGGAACACAAAACGTTTGTGATTACTGCTTAAAGGGGTCAGCTCCTCTGGAGAGCCACAGAATTCATTCAAGATACCTGGCACTTTCCAAATGCCAAGACAAGGATGTCTCCCAATTCAATGCACATGGATCTCCTTGCCCACAACTCTTCTGGAAGACCAGCTGAAGAAAACTCAACCCAAATTCACTGACCCAGACTGAGAGAGGCCACTCTCCTGTAAGCCTCAGTCTTTCCGCACCATCTCCTTGGATGAAAGGGATCCAGAAAGACACAGAGTGCACACCAGGATGCCACTGCAATATGCTCAAGGAAGTTCGAATATATTTAGGTTCTTATGAGAGGAAGGGCAGTGATTACAACAGCCTATCACCTTTACTGGCTCATAGATAAGCTAAAATAGCATAAGGATTAATGAAATCCTTTTCATAAAGACCTGCCTTAGCAGAATAACTGGGTTTTCCTTTCAGATCTAAATTTGAGGAGAGTAGGGGTTACATCTCCGTCAGTACATACAGATTTATCACGGATGGGCTTATGAGTAACATGTGTTAGTTTTTGGTGAGTCATCTAAGGCTGTCTTCCCAATGCAGCAGGCCTGAACTGAGCTCCACGCACATGGAACATTCAGCTCTGGCACTCTCTACAGGCACAGGGACCTGCTAATGAGATGTACCCAAGCGTGTGTGCAAGCCTTTTAATCACAAAGACATAGTGCTAAGTGATTTCCTCTTCCTTTCCCAGCTACTTTAGAACTGGTTAGCATGCCAAAGAACATCCTCCATTCTGTGTTCCTAAAGCTCCTTCTTCCTTTAGATTAACTCCATCAGACGGCAGGTGAAATAGCAGCAGCAATTACAGCTGCTCCCACATAAAGCCTTAGAAGTAGATCAGCAAAGGTGGTTTGTGTAGGATAGACCTTGCCAGCTCCAATGAAGCACAAACACCATCTATTATCATTCCCATTAACTCAAACATCTGCTTCACAGCCTCTCTGCAACAAACACCTGCCCTGAGCAAACCTCATCTTGGTTCTCCCAGATACCATATTACACATTCCCTTTTTGTCTGCTGACCTGTGTGGCCTCGGGGCCCTGTTGCATTAGATTCAGCACAAAGACATGGCCTGCAAACAAGACTTTACAGTATAAATAGGTACAACAAGGCAGAGCACAAAAGTGGTGGGTGACTCGCTGAAGGGCTGGGGTAACCAACAACTCTTTGCCAATACACAGCAGGGCAGTCCACTGGCACCGGAGGTTGCACCCCAATCCATGGTGCTTGTAGTGCTGTTTGTGTCCCTGAGTTTCCCCATAAGCAAGTCCTACAAATGTTGAGAGTTAAATAGCTTTTAACATGTTCACAGCCAAAAAGCACATTCTCAGAGAGGTCCTTTATCCTGAGTCACTTGCCCACCCTGCTGCAAAACTGCATAAAAGCTACCCTTTGAATTTTACTTACCCAAAGGGTATTATTCCATCTTGTCAGAGCTGAAGTAGCTGGGTTTATGCCAGTCTCCATAGGTGCTACCCCTTCCCCTTGAAGGGAAAGCTTCAGGAGCAAATATGTCTTTGAAAAGAAGAACATGGAGACATACATGAGCGTTACATACTTTCAAACACGCATTCATTCAGCATTTCACATAACATCAAAACAACCTCAAAGATGCACAGAAGTACTCATTATAGAATCATAGAATGGTCTGGGTTGGAAGAGACCTTAAAGATCATCCATTCCATCCCCTGCCATGGGCAGGGACACCTTCCACTAGAGCAGCTTGCTCCAAGCCCTGTCCAACCTGGCCTTGAACACTGCCAGGGATGGGGCCCCCTGTGCCAGCGCCTCAGCACCCTCACAGGGAAGAGCTTCTGCCTTAGATCCAACCTGAACTTCCCCTGTTTCAGTTTGAACCCATCACCCCTTGTCCTATTGCTGCAGTCCCTGATGAAGAGTCCCTCTCCAGCATCCTTGTATCCCCCTTCAGACACTGGAAGCTGCTCTGAAGTCTCCCTGGAGCCTTCTCTTCTCCAGGCTGAACAGCCCCAATGTTCTTAGCCTGTCTCTATACAGGAGGTGCTCCAGCCCCTTTTCATCCTTGTAGCCTCCTCTGGACTTGCTCCAACAGCTCCATGTGCTTCTTGTGCTGAGAACACCAGAACTGCACACAGCGCTGCAAGGGGGGGTCTCACCAGAGCAGAAAGGCAGGATCACCTCCTTTGACCTGCTGCTCACACTGCTGGTGATGCAGCTCAGTTACAAGAGCACAAATCTGGCCATCCAGAAAACACGTACACAGACCACACAAGCCTCAGCATTGCCCTACTTCACACCGAGTGCCCTCACCACTTCCTCAATGAGACACCCCTCTGCTATGGAAAAAGAAGCTGGCTATGACTTGAGTAAACTGCTGGCCTCCCATCTTTCCTTGTCCCTCAGATAGATGACCTTCAGGTGGTGCAAGCAAATGATCCAAAAGGCAAACACGTGCTAGTCCAACATGGCAGGAATGGCTTACCTTCTCTGCGGCTGCTGCCTCGCCTGTTGGGATTCATTATGGGCATGCGCATAAACTGTAAATGAAAGATGTTTCTTATCAGACCTTATCAGAAGTCTCCCTCTCCTCCATTTCCCCATGTACTGTGTGATCACTGAAGTCATCCCAAACGTCGTTATTCACTTCTCCGAAAACAAGATCACTGCTGATACTATTGCAAAGCACTGATGTTGCTAAGGAAGTCTACAGGCTCTCCAGTCAAAACCTTTTGTCCTTCATACCTTACCTGACCTTCTGCAGCCAGGCCAGCAGAGCCTGCAGAGCAGAGTTAGTCTGCTGCAGTCACACAGGGCACCGCTGTGACTCATTTAGCCCAAACTACTCTTTTAAAAGCTCTCTGTACTCTTCTTTTGTTGCTCTCTAGCCAAGTAAAATGAGCCCAGCCTCAGCCAGACACAATTCCTTCTCCTTTTCAAATGCCACCAGCCTACAGGAGCTACACCACGCCATCTCAGCCAGGTTGAGTTACAGCTCTAGAGCAAGAGCTACAGCGCACTTGCTGCAGACCTTTGCAGAAAGAAATACTTTCCTTTTCATGTGCAATAATTCCCTTTGGCATTTATTCCTTATTAACATTGCAGGAAATATATTCCCCAGCAGGAATATTGGCAGCAGGACTGAATTTTAAGTGATAGTTAAAGAAGACTTGCAGGAAGATGCCTGCTTGTAAAAGCAAGTGTTTATACTGAGTGCCCTATTAAACAAGAGTTATGCTTAACACACAGAGGACAAACTGAGCATCCCAGACTATATTACATATTTCAGTACTCCACATGCAGCCTTTCTGCTCTGCAAAGGAAGGCTTCCTGTGGTGCATTCACTAGCTAGTTGTGAATAGAGCCTGAGCAACAAAGATGTAAAATTAAACTAAACGGGAAGCCACTTTGGCAATTCAAAGCAAGGAAAAGTGACAAAGAATCCCATTTGCTGCAAGTTATTCATTCAGTCACTCGCACTTCCCCAAAACAAAGGCTGTCCATATCCTCTGGCACCTTGCTTGTGAAATGATTCTGGTTCCTTGTATATAGTCCTCAAGGACAACATCCTCTGCAGAGCTGTGCTGAAGTGCTGGCACCCAGGTTCATGCGTCAGTTCATGGAAAAAGGGGACATGAGCATGATGTGAAGGGCTCAAAGAATTCACAGGTTGGATTGGCATTTAATCACACCTTAAACCCAAATAAGAGCTCAAAAAGGGCACACGAATCTCAACAGAGCAAATGTTTTTCAGCTGCACTGTGATTACATGCTCAGCTGGGAGCTGGCTTTGGTAACAGAGCTAGAGTCAGGGGTATCTGTTTCTGCCTAAGATGTGTCAATCACTTTTCTCCAGGCATTGTGTCAATGAAGAAGGAGTGCTGGAGCTGGTGGATGTGCCAGACTGCTGCAGAGATTCAGACTCTCCCCAGGCATCCATCAGGCAAGGTCAAACCTCTCAGCTGATGGCAAGTGAAGCGTTACAGGAGTCAGCTGGGTTTCAAACCACACTGAGTCTTCTGATCCAAACCTCAGCTGCAGCAGGAGCTGCAGCTCATGCAGCTACACCTGACCTCCTTTAAAGAGAATGAGCTGAATTCTTGCTCCCCCAAGCAGTAAAACTGAGTCTTCCCCTCCCTTACCTCCTCGCTGCTCAGCGATTCGGAGCTGGATGCACCTCGATGGCACTGCACGACAATGCTGGAGATGAGCTCACCAGAGACTTCCACAACACTTCTGCAGAAAGTGGTTGGCTGTAACAGATCAAGCCAGAAGCAACCTCATGGAGCAAAGCCACAGGACAAACCCTCTCGTGGGGCCTTCAATGGGGATGGGAACTTGTACAGCGATTAAATTCCAAGAGGAAGATCATACACCTCTTGCATTATCGGAGTAGACTCTGGCCAGGTAAATATATTCTGGCAGCACATGACTACACCCAAGTCATTGCTCCACAACTACATGTTAGCTGTATGAAGCCTTCAGCCTGCTTGAGGTAGAAGAAAACCTTTAACTCATTTTCATGGCTCTGGCATCATCAAGCACAAGCAGAGAGGCTGTCCAGGGCTATGCTGACGGCAGCTCCAGCTCTACAAGTTAAACTACCTTTAAGTCAGCTACCCTTAAGAAGCTCCAGCAAAACTTGCACCCAAGTTTGGAAAAGAAAGAGGTCCTCACACTACCTTTCATACTGCATTTCCCCAAGAAGAAAAGCAGAGGGATGGTGTCTGTCCAGGATACAGTGATAACTTCACAGCAGCCAAACCTTGCATCATTAAAGAAAACCTAGCAACAACCATCAGTTTCATGTTGTCCCACCTACACGCACACACAAGCTGCTTAGCTCAAGAGTAGCGATACTCAGATATTTTCCCCCCTCTTCGTGGAGTAAACTACCTCCTGAGGTAGTAGCATGACTCTTAAGCTATGAGGAAAGCCTTTGCAGCATCACTTCAGTGTCTTCAGAGAATCCCTCCTCCTTCCTAACCACTGTGCCCAAGAAGGACAGGTAAGGTTACAGACATACGCAGAGGAAAAAGGTGTTTCAACATCTCATAAAATCATTGTAGAATCAGAGACTGGTTCATGTTGGAAGGGACCTTAAAGCTCATCCCTGCCATGGGCAGGGACACCTTCCACTAGAGCAGCTTGCTCCAAGCCCCTGTGTCCAACCTGGCCTTGAACACTGCCAGGGGTGGGGCAACCACAGCTTCTCTGGGCACCCTGTGCCAGCGCCTCAGCACCCTCACAGGGAAGAGCTTCTGCCTAAGAGCTCATCTCAGTCTCCCCTCTGGCAGGTTAAAGCCATTCCCCTTGTCCTGTACCTCCAGGCCCTTATCCAAAGCCCCTGTCCAGCTTTCCTGTATCCCCTTTAGGCACTGGAGCTGCTCTAAGGTCTCCCCTTAAGGATCCTTCTCTTCTCCAGGCTGCCCCAGCCCAGCTCTCTCAGCCTGGCTCCAGAGCAGAGCTGCTCCGGCCCTCACAGCATCTCCATGGCCTCCTCTGGCCTCTCTCCAACAGCTCCACATCCCTCTTGTGCTGTTGCCCCAGAGCTGGGTCAGGACTGCAGGGGGGGTCTCCCCAGAGCACAGCAGAGGGTCAGGATCCCCCCCAGAAACCACCCGTGTCCTGCCAGGTCATTGGGAGCTTCTCCTCACCCAACACCCCCAAGTCCTTTATCCTACATCAATTTGGGGTTTCACATTCACACCACATTCACTTACCACAAAAGGCCCAATTTTGAAGTCACATGTGAAAGGGTCTCTCCCCGACGCTTTGGTGCACTCCGTTTCACGGATGCTGAACTGCAGCTCCAGTCTATAGGCATCACTGTTCCACATGTCAGCCTGGTCAAAGGAAGGTCAAGACAATACATAATTAGTGCCTGTCATTCCTCTATGCCTGCTACATGGCAACCTTGCTTCTTTGTCAAGTAGAAGCCGACATAAGGGCATTATGGCTCAGTGCCCAGTTTGGAGCCGATTACTGCGTGTGAGAAAGTCTGTTTTATTGTGCTCAGGAATTTCTCTCTTACTCAGCAACATAGAACAGCTTTCCATAGGAGTCTCACTTGAATCCGCACAGCCACTGCAGGATCTTCCTACTGCTTAGAGTCAGCTGGGGGGGACTTAGAGCTCTCAAAGGTAGATAAGCATACCATTACCCTGTGTGCTACCCCATCTTCTGTGGGAAGCAGGGTGCTAACAGCTCTGCTTTGAATATCTAGACTGCTGGGAAGCCTATTGTGCAAGTAAATAGGCTTGGAAAGTAAATCCCACCACTGGAGGGAATTGAATTAACACAGTTAATACAGTCTTGCATTGTCTGCTCAGGTGCCTCATGGGCAGTCTAAGCAGTGTTTTAGCTCAAGATGGGAGACTCATTCCACTCCCCACCGAAACCAAAACCCAAACCCCAACAACCAACAAATCCCCACTGCTTTCAAGTACTTTTCCAAACTAGATCAATCCCAAAGTCATCTTGTCATTCATTCTTGCAGCGGACTTGATACATGCCATCTATAGAAACAGAACAGTTACAGCGTGTTGCTCCTTAACTCTGGGTAGCCAACATCATTCTTAGCAATGCAAATTGAAGCAGATAAAGAGTTTCCTGCCTGTATTTAGACACTAACAGATTTAAACCAGCACTGGTGCATGGAGACAGATGACGTAAATCAAGATTGGAGAAAGAAAAGAATGTTTCAGTTCCTAAAGCCATCATTTCAGATAATGCCCCAAACCCACCCTCTTCCAAGCAGCACCAGAAAACTCCAACTAAATTTGGGGGTTCAGCGTTGGGTGAAAAAGAGTTCTCCATCAGAGCAAAGCACATTTCAGGTACAGGAATGTCGGTTCTCTGTGCACTTACTCTTGTGACGTGGCTCCTGACAACACCATACAGGTTTGTCCCCCGTGACTGAGAGTTGATCCTTGCAATGGAAGCATTGAGAGCCTCTTCTGTGACGGGGAGGTCGTAGTCGTACACTGGAAAGCCTGAGACGGAGGCACAGGTCCATTAGCGGTTCACTGTGGTCTTCCTAAACTACTGTAAGGAAGAGGCCATGGCTCCATTCTGAGCAACTTACCTGAACATGAGAAAACGCCCAGTGTGAGGACAAAGATGAAGCTCCTCACAGTGTGCCTTTCCATATCCTCTGGTCTTTTCCCTTTCCAAGCAAGGATTTCCAGTGCATATTCCTCTGTCTTTATATAAATGCAGCCTTGATCCTTACACCTGACCTTCCTGTGCCCAAGCTTTGCTACAACCATTGCACTTTAAACAGAATTGATCCGACAGTAAATATTTGCTGTCCGCTTTCCCCCCTTTGGCAGCAGCTCCCTGATAAGAGATGGGCTGCAGTGCCTCTTTCCCCGCGCTGTGACTGAAAGGGAGCACTGAATTCCTGCTATCACCGTAGCCAAAAGCAGAATCTAGTTGTTTTGTTCACTTTTTAGCCCATAGTTTCCCACGTGGCGAGTCAACTCTTTCCTTAGCACCAGACCCAGCATGTTTGTCTCTCGGCAGTGACTAGAAGCACTTACAAGCTGGTGCTCCCTAAGGAGGGGACAATTCCCCAGCACCAGACTGCGATGGGGTGAGGTGTTCACTATACCCTCTCCAACACACGGCACTCAGCACTTGCAGGTCTTGCTTTGCAGATACAGGCAACGTATCATCACTGTACCACAACTACCCCACAACAGAGCCACTGAAACTCTTCTAGTAAGTTTGAGGTGCGCTTCGGCTTTAAGTGCTTAAAGGCTGTCCATAGGGGTTGGGAAGGAAACTGCTGCCTTCAAACAAGGTCACCCATTGCTGACTGCTCACAAGGCAGAAACGTGCCTCGGCATTTTCACTTTGAAGATCCCATGTGTGAATATCCTCCCTTAACCTTCAAATCACAGTGCCACGTGAATGATGTGGCACTTTAAGAACCTCCCAAATGTCAGGCACTCGAGGAAAGACATGGGAGGCGTGCAAAGTACCAGGGGTCAGATTTAATAAGGAAAGGGATAAAGTGGCTTCTGCTTCTAAACTGTCAGATTACACAGGGGAACTGGACTCCTTGGGTGACAGAAGGAGCTGGGTAAGTTTCACTCACACTGCAACTACTTGAGGGCAGAGACTCATAAAGGCAACACACTTGTAAGTCACAAAAGAAACCAATGCCCAGTCTCTGATGGGTCACTGGATTCATTTCTCATTGTTGCTGCAAGATTCTGGGAAAGGAACCTGATGAGCCATGGCACATCTCAGGAAAGACTTTGTGTCCCAGCGGGCAGAGCTGCATATGAGCACAGAGCCACTGCTAGGAACACGCTGTGCCTGGAGGGTGACGGGTAGACACAGCGCCAAATAGGAACCTGGTTGAGGCCACACCACGTGTGTGCCATCCCTCCCAAGCACTGCTTTGAGAGGGGAGGAGGCACGTGCCAATTCCAGTAAAAGGGGTGGGCATTTTTTACCAGTGAACTTGGATTCCAGCATTGGGAACACGATCAAAAACACTGACTGAAACTTTGCCCAGTGAAAAGCCAGAGTCTCTTTGTGTGCATCCATTCGCCCTCCTCACTGCAGCTGAAGACGCTCTTCCCTGCCTCTTGGACATGCTCATCTATAGCAGGGCCTGACCTTTCTGCTTCCCAGTTCTCCTCAACTGCTGTCTGTGCCATGGGAAGGCTGGAAATATTCTCTTGTGGCTGCAGCCATGCCAGAGCACCACAACAGGGAGGATTCAGACTGAGCTGGAGGTTCTCAAGAACAGAGTCTGCTGCGCTATGCCCAAATCCCCTGCAACCACAGCCACGACCATGCTGCCTCAGATCCAGGAGGAAACCTTCCCGTTCACTGTTTGACCTGCTTCTACAGCGGTTTCTCTGCAATCAGACGTGCTGCTGTCGTGGTAACGAAACACAAGAAATGAGACTGCTTAAACCACTTCAATGGGAAGAACTTGGCATCAGGAGTCCCAAGGGGCTTGGAGCAAGCCACTCTAGGGGAAGGTGTCCCTGCCCATGGCAGGGGGTCAGCACTGGATGAGCTTTAAGGACCCTTCCAACCCAACCCATTCTAGGATCGTTTTCCAGCATGCTTCACCACCATTCTATGATTCTATGCTTCACCACCAACTGGCTGCAGTAGTTTGGATAACATTTAGCTTCCAACTTCACCCCTAGAGAAGGAAGCATCTGCCTCTTGTATGCTGGGACCCATTAATATTCCACCAGAACCTGAATACGTAAAAATGTTTCCTACCTGCCAATCCATAGTGTTGTAGCCAATCCAACAGTCAATTTAACTATTGAACCCCCTGTGGGGCTTCAAGATATTCCTTTTAGAGCAGCTACTAGGAAATGCTGCCAGCAGGACTGTAGTAATGCTGAGTATTAAAAGTGTTTAATGAAATGAAAGTCTCTCTGCAGAGCTCTGGCTTTGCCTTACAGCATCTAGAGAACAGAGATGTTTGCTATTCCACCTCTCTGAATCCTGACTCATTATATCTCTATTGAAACTGGTAAATATTTCTCCTCTCTTTACACAGATCCATTACACACTCTAGTAGATTTACGTTACAGCAAAATCTGCTTCCTCCACTCTCCATGTCAGAGGCACGTTTGGGTTGAGGATGCTCAACCCAGGGACAGGAACTGGGGAAGAGTTAGCAACTGGGGTGGGCAGGATAGGAATGGGGAGAAGGGCGAGTCTTTGGAGAGAACAGGCTGGCAAGAAGAAACACAAGTCTGAGCAGCGTTGTCCCCCTCCCAGGGAATGCATCTCCATGGGTACCACCTGCTTGGTGCTACCAGGGCATGTGCAAACAAGAAGAGAAGGGGTATTTTCCTTTGGGGCAGGGGTTGAGAAAATCATTCTTGGGAAACCTCAGCTTTGGGCACATTTAAGCGGTGAAACCAAATTTACATTCTCGTACCTGAAGAGTTCTGAGTTGTGGGTTTCTGAGGAGCTCTGAGTCTTTCACCACGTTCTCTTCACACTGGAGACAGAACTGAAACATCAGGTTGCTTTAGTGGAACCACCACTGAATTTGTGAAGATAAAGTGGAATCGAACCCGAAATTCCATACTTTGCAGAAGACTTGAAGAGGTCAAACTCCCGAACCCAAGATCACTTCTGCTATTGGCATATTCCAAATGGAAAGTTATTGCCTCATCTATGCTAAGGAAACAACAGGCATGGCCATACAGACTGGGGACAACATCCTCTTGAAAGAGAAAAGCATCCCACCAATGAACCAGGCTGAAGGAGTTCGAGACGACTTTTAGAGAGGGATGGCAGAGCAGAGAGAAAAAGCATCTGGGCACATATCAAGAGGGGGCAAGATGGAGACAGACTCTTCACAATTTAAGGACTCAACTTTGACTCTACTACCAGCAAGCAGTAGATGCCAAGCACCTTGGGGCAGAGGGAGGGGGTTGCATCCAATTCAATCTACACAGCAAACAGATATGTGCTATTTAAGAAAAGAGGAAATTGAAGAGCTCCTGTTAGAGGCTTATTTTCAGCCCACTCTCATTCCCTGCAATCAGGAGTCAGCTCTGTTCCCAGACTACCAGGAGAACAATCATTTCTCTTTGTGAGTGAAACATTGATAATTACAAGATGAGTTTTCATTTCAAATGTAAATCACCCAGCATCATGACATGCTGAAAACCATCTAAACAGCATCTAAGTAGCACCGAGGAGCTCTTCCTGATCCCTTGTTTCCTGCACATTCAGACAACTGACAAAAGTTAATGGTCCCTTCAGATAAAAGAAAACCCAACTAAATTCAAAGCAACATGCTCCTTATTTTCCCCTAGCTCTTGCAGTGTGTCTTTGGCAAAACCAAAAGGCTACCTAAAAGTTCTTCTCTAGGGGTAACCTCATCACACATGCGGAACACATCAGCTGATAGAGGTAGGAGAAAGGCTTCTAGATTTTGCTCAGCCTAACAGAGGCTTTGAGACTTGATCATAAACACCAACAGAGGCTCAGCTTCCATTCCCTTCAGCTCTTGTCTGTGTGTCTCTTGAGAAGCTAGCAGACAACCATAGAGCAAGTACAGACAGATGCTGCCCATGGGCTGCTCAATGTTCTCCAGCCCTGGACTACCTGAGAAGGAGGGAAAGTCTTTTTTATTCCAGTTTCTCTATTTGCCTTCGTAAGATCACAGAATCACAGAATAGCTTGGGTTGGAAGGGATCTTCAAAGCTCATCTAGTCCAACCCCCCTGCAATGAGCAGGGACATCTTCAACTAAATCAGGATGCCCAAGATGTTACCCTCTGCCACACTGGCTGTGTTTCCCAATGCCAGATAAAGCTTTCCACTGTGAAGCCCTTGAAGATTAGGTGGTCAAAAGGAGATTAAAGTGAAGAGAAGTGACTACAGTGACACCTCCGCTTTCCACACCTACAGTATTAAGGATGAAACCAGGTATATTTCCTCAGTCTGAAGTTTATACCATGGAAGTCTCATCGTCTGCAAGGTTTGCCATAGAACACTGAGCTGTTCGGTGTCAAGAACCATTGGAAGTGATGTCTTAACAGTAATTTTCCCATGATTAAAGGAAACACCTTTGTAAGTGCACCGAGGCAGAACCTAAACCCTTTCACACTGAGCTTCTGAAGTACACCATACATGCAGGTCTAATGGAGGCAACCTAAACCTACGCAGGTTCTAGGACGGTTGCAGGAAGTGGACTTTGGGAGTGAAGCAACACAAAGCATACATTACAGCAGACAAACCCCCAAGAACACACCCTGGGTGACTGCTCTGAAACACGACAGCCTGCAGCAGAACCTCAGAGCTCTCACTTCACTGCTTTGAGCCTTTGAAACTTTAAATATTTAGATTTGCTGTGCCTGCCAGGTCAGCAGTTACAGCTCTCGAGGGTCATTGGCACATCCCTGGGGCTAATGCAAGGCAAACATTACCTCCAGATCCAAAGGCTGTTACCTGAAAAGCCAAGAGCTGTATCTAGGTTTAAATGTATTTATTTATTAAGCCTTGCTGCCCATACTCATACTTGTCCAGGTTTTGTCCCTTCTCTCTTGTGAGACTTCAGTGTCTGAGCTTCTTGTAATGCTAC
Source organism: Ara ararauna (assembly GCA_028858755.1). Lineage (NCBI taxonomy): Eukaryota > Metazoa > Chordata > Aves > Psittaciformes > Psittacidae > Ara > Ara ararauna. The sequence continues at coordinate 7,474,758 of CM054381.1, forward strand.
TGGAAGTGTTCAAGTTGGACAGGGCTTGGAGCAACCTGGTTAATGCAAAATGCCAGGGGGCTGTTGCGGCTCAAGTGCAGGATCCAGCACTGCCTTGTTGAACCTCATCCCATTGGCCACAACCCATTGATGCAGCCTTTCCAGATCCCTAATGTCTATTTGCTCGCTATTTTGCAACCAGAAAAGAAAAGAAAGATGAAGTTTGTGACTAAATGGTTCATTACAAATGAGCCCTTTCCTTTAGCATCTGGGTGCACTCCAGCCAAAACGGGGCATGCTGGAGAAACCAAGCAGCACTTCACCTCCACGCAGCCGCGTGGTTACAGCCTCATCCTGCAGTCTTGCTCCTGCTAGAACGAGGAAACCATCCTCTGTTTACGAACCCAAGATTCCAATGAAAGCAGATTTATTGCAATCAAGGTTTAATTACGGCCCATGATTAATTCCTCAACTCCCTAAAGCCCTTTTCCCAGTGCCTGCATACCAGGCACCAGCGTAGGCAAGCAGAACACTTTCAGCCTTCGCTTACTCAGATAGCCTTGCTAGAGCCAATACTTTTAACTGTCATTTCATTGTCTCCTCGACCAAGCCCACACTGCAGATAAAACACAATGGTTTTCAGCTATTTACCATAAAGAGCAAATCTACATCTTTCAAGCAAAGTAAATACTTCTTCAAGAAAAAAAAAGGGCATTTTATGTGATCTCATTAAGATTCCTTTTCACCAGAAAGATTTCCTGATAGCAGAAAACTCAGCTCATAAATTAACAGGGAGAATATTAGATTTACATGTATCTTAGCTGACAGCTTTATAATGCTGGTATTGGAAACACATTAACATCCTACACAAAAGAAAAATAGCAATGGCATAAAGCAAGAGCTACTACCCACTTATATGGGGCTGCAGCAAAAGAACTCAACACAAATCTGCCTTGAGACAGTATCATATCAATGTTTTAAATCAAATTAATAATGGAAAAGCAGGAGACAGCCAGGGGCAAAAATACGTAAGCCACCTCCTCTGTGAGGAAAGCCTTATTTACAACACCCAGGCACTGCTTTCATGCTAAGATCCCCATGGCAGGCTTCAGCAGCACACACATCCCTCCTTACCAAGGGGCAGGGTCATACCTCCAGGAGCCTCAAGTATCAGCACTGAGCCATGCCGCATCCTCTCATCCCTGCAGTTCTCCATCCCACACCAGGGCCCCCACCCCTGGGGCAGATGTAGGACATTTCCACAGGAAAACAACCTGTACCATAAGATGTTGAAGGCATCCACTGGGTTAGGGGAGAGCTGTCCTAAAATGAATGCCCAGGACAGCCCAGTGTTGAGCAGCACATGGATGCAAAGCTGCCAGGAGGTTCTGCTGGGACCCAGGGTGACAGGACTGGCTGCCTAAAGACCAGCTTGTGTACACACGGTACCCCCTAATACCCACAACAGTCCAGAGCCATGAAACCAGCCATGCCCTCACATGTCAAGGCTGAGAGAACTGAGCTGGTTCAGCCTGAAAAAGAGAAGGCTCCTTAAGTGGAGAGCTTAGAGCAGCTCCAGTGCCTCAAGGGGCTCCAGGAACCCTGGAGAGGGGACAGGCCAAGGGGAATGGCTTCAACCTGCCAGAGGGGAGATTGAGATGAGCTCTTAGGCACAAGTTCTTCCCTGTGAGGGTGCTGGCACAGGGTGCCCAAGGGCAGGGACCTGTGGGGTGCAGGCAGGCAGTGATGGGACACAGCATCAGGCAGGGTCAGACACCAGGGTTTTGAGCTTTCAGAACATGGTTCCAAGTGACATTCACCATTTGAGAGAAGAACAGATCACCAGAGCTACCGGCGAGTACACTGCAGGCTTTATATATGAAAGGCATGAACTTAAAAGCACAGTTTTCACATTCAAGGCATACAAATGACACAGGAAAAGGAATGTCTAGAAAGGAAACTTGTCATAATTTATGATGCAAAGCCTCAGAAAGAAATGAAAGCCTGAGCCCTTTCTAAAACTTTCAACAGGAAAACACAAATATTTCCACATGTAAACAAGTTAACAGTGCTATTGGTAGTGCAGCAGGGCTTCATACCCCAGCACTGAAGCAAACACCAAACCACACAAACCAGGCTTGTCTTCACCATCTTGGACCAATTTGTTGCCACAGGAGACCTAGACTGGAGCATGACCTTGTGCACAGAGGCAGGCCTGCACACAGGCTTTTTGGTCAAGTGTATGGATTATGATAGCCCTTGCCAGGCAAAAGGAAACTACCTCAACCTTCAAGAATCTAGCACCTTGGGAGATGGCTCATCGTTCACAGGGATGAAGACAGATACGATGCTTTGCAAGGTAAATAAGTGCTATTTGTAGCAGTTTCCCTTCAGTTAGTCATGCACCCAGCTCTACCACACCAAATGCCACACAATTCAGCTGTTATTTCAGACAGAAAGCAGGAAGAGCAACCATGCCATAGTGAGCATCACGATACTTGAAGTCTCTCCTCCATTTCAAAATGCAAACATCTGCAGCCACATGTTAAAATGAATTGCAGTGATCCCAGTATACAAATCATCACCAAAGAAACAAGCAAGGATTGCACATGAGGCCTTTGGAAACACTCTGTAGATTAACTCAGTCTCTCCCGTGCAGGGCTGTAATAGCTGAGCTTCTGCATTGCTGCACAGTTCCAGGAAGAGCAGGAAGAAGTCCCCACTGGTCATGTAGAGTCACAGCTGGGTGCAGGGTTGGACCAAAGGCTGTCTTTCCTCCAGGCGATGAAGCTGAAATACACTGTACTCTGGCATGCCAGCATTACAGACCTCAGCAGGTCTGACAGACAGGCCATGCAGTGAACAAGCTCGATCTGGCTACTACACAAAGGAAAGAGAAGGGAGATTGATTCGTTAAGACAAGTAATTAGTGGCCAAAGGAAACCCATGAACAGGCCCCTTTGAGTGAAATTAAAAAGCAAAATGCTTTTGGCAGCAGCAACAGAACTCTTGGAATAAGGAGTGCTTTTTAACAGCAGCTGACAAGGACTAATTGCTGCCATTGAACATCAGGGGAAAGGAGGAAAAAGGAGAACTTGGGCAGAATGGGAGCCCTGCCAGGAGATAAACAGTCATCTTCACGTTTTACCATCATCTTGCAACAAGCAAAAAGGGCTGTCTGATCAAAAAAATGAAGCCAACAAAAGAAATCCCAGTAACTCCTGCTGAGACATTGATGCTCTGGTGGGTCAGTTACCATTGGCTTGGTGGCTACTGCCAGCTCGGAGGAACTGTTCTTGATGAAGTTGTACCTGTATGAGCAAAAGAAAAGAAGACAGAGTTGAGCTCCTAGCCCAGCTCAGCGTTCTGCTTTCATCCTCACATATCAGCTCAGAAAACTGGATGCCTTGTGCCATACTTGGGATCGAGGAGCTCTTTGCAGCATCCATCCGGAATAGGGTGTCTTAGCAGAATAGCAGGGACACTAACTGTCAGGAAGTGAAAGCAAAAGGAACACCTGCACGCAAAGGACCTGGAATGGCCAATCCAGCAGCTCATCCTGAAGACGGTCAGTGCAATATAAGTACTTCCTTTCAGATGAGATAGCAGGATACGCACATTTGCTTCCTGTGAGACATTAACGTCTTTGTTCACACAAGGACTGTGTGCCTGGGGACTGGAGCTGTGCCAAGGCTCAGCTCCAGAGTCAGGGCAGCTCACATGCAAACCAGTTTGATCACACCAGGATGCCATCCAGACAGTTCACCAGGCATAAACTGGAAAGGGGCTCCATCTTTGCAAGGTACTACTTAGCTATAATGAGAGGCTGTTTCCACAAGCTCCATCGTAAACACGTATATTCTTTCCCAGGCTATTTAACTGTAATTCATTCACTCATTTCTATAGATTATGTTGCTAAGGCTTCCAGTTCCTCTTGGCATTGTTCTGAACTCTCTGCTGCCACTCCGTTATCTTCCTTAAAGCTTAGCGCTAACACTGGATGCTGTACCCAACAGAGGATTCATTGCACTGTAAGCAGCAGGACTACTTCATACATCTCACGAACAGCAAAACGTTAGCTATTTACTATTCCATTTCAGACCCTTCTCTGTACAACTGCTGCCTCATCAGATTTTCCCCCCATTCCGTGCCTGTGTATCCAGTAATTCCCAGGGAACTATAAAACGTGCATTTGTTCTTCCTGAATTACAACCTATTTCTCAGCCAAACTGCGGCTACCTTTGATCTGAGTTGGTGCTGTTTGGAGCAGGGTTGCACTAGATGACCTCCACAGTTCCATTGTTCTCAAGCTTATTCTATAGCTCGCTCAGAGTTTACTGCATCCAAGAACAAGCCCAGTAACCAGGGTTCCTTGCAGCTTTTATTACGTGGTTGCAAGTCATTCATAAAGAATCTGAACTTCATGTCAAGTGAATATAAAGTTATCCCTGAAAAACGGTGAGACAATGGATTCAGGAATGTTTGGAACAGGTATAAGCTGTTTTGCAGGAAAACCTCCTATGGGACAAGGAGCCAGGCTCTGATGTTCAGGCTGATCAAGTCATTCCAAATTATCCTTATGAACAGCTACGCTTCTTAACCTGCTGTCTTTAAAGAAGTCAGCATTCTCCACATTCATCAATATCTTGTCTGGCTTTCACATCCCACTGGAACCTGTGGTTCCAATCCAGTTCTTCCGCACAACTTGGTGACAAATGACACAAGGCTCACGACTGGACACTGAACTACAGCTCTGGAGACTTTGGGTCAACTCTTCACCCTGTGGTTTATTGTATAGGACACAGAAAGGCTCTAGGCATCCACCATAATGCCCCAGTGTGAGAGTGGGAAAATAAACCTTCTCCTACCTACAATTCTGTCTTCTCCATTTGGCTTTTATGTTCTTCTGAGTTAAAACGAACCAAGTGTAAATGATCCAGCCCAGCAGCTCCTAATTTTCCAGAGGGCCTCTAACATAAAGACAACTCAGCCCTGGGTTATTCACACTTCTTCAAAGGCAAGGGAGCAAAACAAGACATTTCAAACTGCACCAAAAACTGCGAGAAACACCAGATAGAAAATGGTGGTTTTCATAAGAAACAAACAAGGAAGAGAACTTCGCTCTTATTTCTTATCCGATATTAGACAACATCAATACAAGCGTCAATAACTAATACTAACTCTTCTTCCAGAGACAGCCTGATTTATCGTCACAGATACTGATAACTTATTCAAGTCAGAGAATGGATTTAAAGAGGGCTTACACTGCTCAGGTGGGTGTTCTTGGGTTTCAGCTGCCTTCATTTGATTTTGCTGGCGATCTCTTTCAGAAGGCCTTTCAAATCAGAGAGCTTAGAAAGGAAAAAGAAAGAAGCAGCTTGGTTTATGCAAAGTCAATCTTACTCATTCCGACAGAGATGGCATCTTAGGATGAAGGGAAAAGAACAAATAAGCAATAGTAAGTTCCTTGAAATGCCCTAGGAAATACCTTACAACATCAGCAAGAGCAGGCATTAAACCCCTTATCTGAACTCCTGCCTCCCTGACTACTCTGTGTGGATGCCAGCCACTACTTTGAGAGCACCATCTGCTTTTTGTATTCAGTAGTCACAGTGTGGTGGCAAACGAAGCAGTGTCAATGTTGTTCTCACAGTAAAGTAGTGCTAATTAATCACATGCCATGAGTAACTGCCTCTCCAAACATTATACCAAATGCGACAGTGCTTGAAAGGACACTCCCAATTGCCACTTTCATCATTGCAATTAATACAGCGAGCATTACTGCATGTGTAATGCAGTAATGTTAACAAGCAGGCACCACGCTCCCAACTGTACTCCAACTCCTTGTGCTCCTTTTTAAAGCAGAGACTGCAGATCAGCGGAATTCCATGGACTATTCACATGGAGCTGACTCAAACCCTTTCTCCTTGTCCTAAATGAACTCTGTTACTCCTTGGGTCATCAGGTTTAAACATAAGTTTAATCCACGACCAAGGCTCATGCCTAGGACTCAGACGCATCCTCACAGTTGCTTTCAGGGCATCACGTGAAGTGAGAGGCAGTGAGATATGCCTGGAGTGGCTGGCTCTCAAGGGCACTGCTCCTAAGCACTAGCCTCGGTGCCTTTCCCTCCCTAAAGCTGAAGGCACGGATAGACAAAACAACTTGCTGCAAGGTATTCCCTCAAAGAATAAAACACACCATTTAGGGATTACTTTTCAGCAGAGATTTAAGGTTGCTGTATTTCACTTTCAAGAGGAGCATCACTAGACACATCCTCGGTGACTCACCATTTCCACTTCAGTCTTGAAAGCAAGCTATTATCTTGCAATCTAAATGATTTGACAGCAATCAAAAGCAGTATTCTAAAGTCTATAGGGGCCTTTTCGCCCTTGCACTTCTCACAGGTCTGTTCTTCACACCAAAGCAACTCAAAAAATACATCTCTCAATCAAGTCTCAAAGAATCCCCATTGCGAAGGTCTTTTTAGTATCAGTCATAAAAAGTATACTTGTATGGTAGTTCTGATAACAATGTGCCCTCCAGTGGATTGGTAGCTTTATATTGCATCAGCACATGATATTTCTCTTAATCAGATGAGAGTTGTTCATATTAATTGCAATTAAAGGTCTTCCTACCCTGCAATATGTACGGAACATCCTTTGTTTACCTAGAAGATGTTGCCTGTGCTATCTGAAGCACCATCAAGCTTGCCACAATATAGCTGAACGGCCACTTCATTTTATAAGCAATGTTAAACAACATCTTCAACCACAAAGTTGGGCTCACACCTCATGCTTTCAGCACTAGAAGCTGAACTTGACAGAACAGGTTCGAGAAGGTTATACTCTCAAGTGTATAATGCCTTTTCGTCCATCAGTGCTTCATGGGTCTGTTACACACCAGAACACTGAAGTTTTAACAGAGAGAAGTTATTTTTAATTCTATTCTATTCAATAAGGAATAGTGAGAAACACTTTAGTACTAAGCAACTATCTTTCTACTTCATTTTCCAGCACAGTTTGCAACTACATCGAATCACAGACTGGTTTGGGTTGGAAAGGACCTTAAGATCATCCAGTTCCAACCCCCTGCCACGGGCAGGAACACCTTCCACTGCAGCAGCTTGCTCCAGGCCCCTGTGTCCAACCTGGCCTTGAACACTGCCAGGGATGGGGCAGCCACAGCTTCTCTGGGCACCCTGTGCCAGCGCCTCAGCACCCTCACAGGGAAGAACTTCTGCCTAATGTTTAACCCAAACTTCCCCTGTTTCAGTTTGAATCCATCACCCCTTGTCCTATCACTACAGTCCCTGATGATATTGGAAGGCTGCTATGAGGTCTCCACACAGCTTCTCTTGGGATCAAAATCGCATGTTCAGAAAAGCCCAGCCCAAATGGTGTCCTGGCAATAGTAACAAAGATTGCACATGATTCTCAGTGCTTATTGTCCTCATGGACATGCTTTACTAGATAGAAGCGCATCCCCTAGAACAGTCTGAAACACAAGTACCTTTGCATCCAGCTGTCTAAATCGATGCACCATCCTGAAAACAAAGAGAAAAGAGAAGAAAGGGCTGAGTCCTGGTGTTGGTGATGCCTTGGCTAACCCCCCTCCACCCTTTGCAAAACTGTGTAGAAGTCTGTCTGGAGCTAAGAGATCTAGTCCTCATCTCTGGCCAAAGAGTGGAGCTAAAGCCATTGGAATCGGTTATCAGAAGACTGTCCTCTTTGCATGTAGTCAGAGGTCAGTCACAAACCAGACTGCTTGGGAACATGAGTGTTTCACCCTTCCAAGGAGGCAGGGCTGCAGGAGGTTTGGCATCAGTTTCATTACAAGTATACGAGCTAACATATGAATTAGCATTAGTGCTGTGCTATTCCATTTTCCTTGTCAAGACACTTCTGCTTCCAGAATCAAAGCTATTTTTGTGTATTTCTTTGACTTCTGAGTGCCTCTGGGTAGTCTTAACCTAAACACTTCCCTGTGGACAACAATGTCCACAGCAAGGGCAGAGGGGCATGTAAGAGTCTGGTATTTCCTGCCCATTCTTATCAGCTCTTCCCTTACGTTCAATTTAGAGAGTCAAGCTGCTGTGAACTAGCTACAAAATTAAGCCATCAGACACAGCCGTTACTGTTCTGTTTCCTAACTTTCTTTAGATTTCTTTATCCTCATCCTATTACTTTGAAAACACCAAGACAGATCCCAAAGATAAAGCGTCATGAGCTAGCAGCCAAAAGAGTAGCCCAAGTCACCACCATTCCAGATAGCATCTTCCCCTCCTGAGGTCTTTCCTCTCATGCTATCAGGTACAGACCCCCTAATACATAGACGGGTTATGTGGGAAAGCTTGCTATTCCACATCTAACACTAAACATTCTCTAACTGCATAATCCTAGAATCATTTAGGTTGGAAAACACCTTTAAGATCAAGTCCAACCATAAACCCAACACTGCCAAGGACACCACTAATACATGTCCCCACGCGTCACATGTACATGTCTTTTCAATAGCTCCAGGGATGGTGAACCAAGCACTGCCCTGGGCAGCCTGTTCCAATGCCTGAGCACCATTTCAATAAAGGCATTTTTCCTAACATCCAATATAAACCTCTAATGGTACAAAACCAGTCAGCTGATAGCACTGCTTTCCACAATGAGGCCTCAAAACACTATAGGAACATTTTCTCTTCTGGTGAAAAAACAGGACAAAAAAAACCCATCAGCTTCCTTGGAAGAATAAAAGGCACATTTATTCTGAGTTTATTTATCTACTCATTAGTTTGCAAACATTTAGAGCTGCTGAAAACTTGCCTGCACTAAAAATACTCAACAGAAAGCTAAGAGAGCGAAGACAAAGAAAGGCAGACGTACTCTTCTGATGAATCATTTGCTTTGGTATTGATTTTGACAAGGTAATTTTCCTTCATGACAGCTTCCCATGCCAGAATTTCATTGTCCTCATTTTTTGAGCCTGGGATATGGATGTGAAGAAAAACAACACCAGATTCAGTTAATTTGACTTTCCAATGCTAAGACGCAAAAAGGCTGGGTTAGTGCTTGCATTCCAAAGCTAGTGAGTCCCTTCTCTGCATCCAAAGCATTTGCAGCCCCACTTCCCACCTGTGACACAGCTCCGGTAACAAGAACATTAACACATTTCACTGTATGCTCCTGGCAACCAGAGTTGGTTGAAAGAAAAGAAGATATGAACAAAACCCCCTAAAAAGCTCTTTTTTGGGACATGGTCAACACTAAGGAAATGGCAGTCACTTCAACAGATACAGGACATTCCAGAAAGTTCTGTTTGGGTTTCAGCATTCCAGTTGTTTCTACGTTGCTCCATATTAGATCATTAAGAGTAATGTGTTAAGACCTGTGTTGTATAACTTACACTAAACTAAAACAATACAAAATGATGAGGTGTTGTCTTCTCTATAAAGCATCTCCTACTGATGTAAATTAAGGAGTGACACAGAAAAAAACATTCCAAGGCATGAAAGTCCTCCAGGATAATACTTCCATATTTGATCCTGTTCCAACGGGACAGCACAAACCACGTGGGATTACAATCATAGAATCATAGAATAGTTAGGGTTGGAATGACCTTAAGATCATCCAGTTCCAACCCCCCTGCCATGGGCAGGGACACCTCCCACTAAACCATGCCACCCAAGGCTCTGTCCAATCCAGCCTTGAACACCGCCAGCGATGGAGCATTCACAACTTCCCTGGGCAACCCATTCCAGTGCCTCACCACCCTTACAGTAAAGAACTTCTTCCTCATATCCAATCTAAACTTCCCCTGTTTAAGTTTGAACTCGTTACCCCTTGTCCTCTCACTACAGTCCCTCATGAAGAGTCCCTCCCCAGCATCCCCATAGGCCCCTCTCAGATACTGGAAGGCTGCTCTGAGGTCTCCACGCAGCCTTCTCTTCTCCAGGCTCAAGAGCCCCAACTTTCTCAGCCTATCTTCATACGGGAGGTGCTCCAGTCCCCTGATCATCCTCGTGGCCTCCTCTGGACTTGTTCCAACAGTTCCATGTCCTTTGTATGTTGAGGACACCAGAACTGCACACAATACTCCAAGTGAGGTCTCACAAGAGCAGAGTAGAGGGGCAGGATCACCCCCTCGACCTGCTGGTCACGCCCCTTTTGATGCAGCCCAGGATACGGTTGGCTTTCTGGGCTGCGAGCACACACTGCCGGGTCATGTTCATTTTTTCATCCACCAACACCCCCAAGTCCTTCTCTGCAGGACTGCTCTGAATCTCTTCTCTGCCCAACCTGGAGCTGTGCCTGGGATTGCTCCGACCCAGGTGGAGGACCTTGCACTTGGCATGGTTAAACTTCATCAGGTTGGCTAATAACAAGAAGAAGCCCACAGCTAGCAACTGACTGAAGTTCTATTTCCTTCACCCAGTGTTCCTCTGGTTTGAACCCATCATCTCATGTCCTATCACTACAGTCCCTGATGAAGAGTCCCTCTCCAGCATCCTTGTAGCCTTCTTCAGACACTGGAAGCTGCTCTGAGGTCTCCACACAGCTTCTCTTCTCCAGGCTGAGCAGCCCCAATGTTCTCAGCCTGTCTCCATACGGGAGGTGCTGCAGCCCCTGCTCAGTCCTCTTGGCCCTCCTCTGGCCTTGCTCCAGCAGCTCCATGTGCTTCTTATGCTGCGGATACCAGAACTGCGCACAGTGCTGCAAGAGGGGTCTCATGAAAGCAGAGTAGAGGGGCAGGATCCTTCGAACTGCTGATCATATGCTCCTTTTGATGCAGCCCAGGATGTGTCTTCCATTTGCTTTTAGAACTGCAACATCAACTGTGCATCACTCAGGCAGAAATACCTGCTGTTAAACCACCTCCGCTGCCAGGAAACCAAACAGTGATTTGTACATCCAAAACAATTTAGTCAGTGCTAAGGAATTTATACCCCAAGGCAGGCATCTTTCTCCTAAACTAGTGACAAAACCAGCCTGTGCTGCAGGGCAACAGTCAGGTTGCTGATGGATGGGAATAAGTCTGTCAATTAACTCAACTTATCCTCTCTCATCTGCTTCTAAATGGCACTTAAAAAAGGGGAAAAAAGAGAAAACAATCCATGTGTTGGGGGAAAAGCTCGTTAAAACAATTCATCTCTTCGCTCTCTGACAGACTAAATAAGGGGAAATAGCTGCAGGACTGACAGAGCCACTCACTCCTGCATTTTTGAAGCAGTTTGCCTATATGGCCATGCCCAGAGGGCCAGAAGAATCTCAGTTCTCTTTCAGTTACCCAGTAACTAACAGAGAGGCAGGGGAGCCTCTGAACATGACTGTCCTCCAGCAGGCTGCCCTAGCAGGTACTGCAATGGAAGGACAGAAACAAACACAACTCCAGAGGGCAGATGGGCAAGCAGAGACTAAGAGCACCTCTTGTACTAGGTACCTAAACATACAGAGCCTGTAAGATCAGGGATATCTGCCACCTGGTAACAGTGCAAGAGGGATACTCTACCAGATGTTAATGACAAAAGGGATCACAGAATCCCAGACCGGTTTGCGCTGGAAGGGACCTTAAAGCTCATCCAGTCCCAAACCCCTGCCACGGGCAGGGACGCCTTCCACTGCAGCAGCTTGCTCCAAGCCCCTGTGTCCAACCTGGCCTTGAACACTGCCAGGGATGGGGCAGCCACAGCTTCTCTGGGCACCCTGTGCCAGCGCCTCAGCACCCTCACAGGGAAGAGCTTCTGCCTAAGAGCTCATCTCATCTCCCCTCTGGCAGGTTAAAGCCATTCCCCTTGGCCTGTCCCTCCATCCCTTGTCCAAAGCCCCTCTCCAGGTTTCCTGTAGCCCCTGTAGGCACTGGAGCTGCTCTCAGGTCTCCCCTTCAGGAGCCTTCTCTTCTCCAGGCTGCCCCAGCCCAGCTCTCTCAGCCTGGCTCCAGAGCAGAGCTGCTCCAGCCCTTGGAGCACCTGCATGGCCCTCCTCTGGCTGGTTTACATTTTCCATGCAGACCATGAAGATGACTTTCATCTGCTGCTGGCTCTGGATGAACTTGTGCTGTGCTCTAATCCAAAAAAACCCCTCCCAAACTCTCAAAGCACAGGCAGCCCTAAACTGATAGGATTCATTTGATTTACATATGTGAGGTAATTCTACCTTGAAATGGCTCAGACAAGACAGCACTGGCTAAGTCTGCACAGTACTCAAGTATGATTTGAATCTTTGATTTCTAGCAACACAGTGGATTTGCATTTGATAGAGAACCCAATGAGCTGCTCCTCATTTCCAGTGCAATCACCTCCTCTAAGGTCCACATTGCCCTTGGGTATTTCCCACCAACACACTAAGTGCCTGGATTAAGCACAGAATGCCATGGAAGAGTTGCAATGACCCAGCCACAGAGCTTTTAGGCAGTAAGGAATAATCCAACTCACAGCAAATAAATGGCTCTTTACTTTCTTTCTTACAGCAGATTTTGATACATTTCCTTGTCACCATGAATATGTAGGCAAAGATGACGAAAGGGAAGGGGATAGTCAAGCGACTGCAGTATTCTTGGACCAAGAAGTAACGCTGGAACTTCCATACCTGGTCATTGTTCTCTTGTACTGATCCAACAGTGTAACTAGGAGGTGAAGAAAGAGAAAACACATACAGCATTATGACCTCTATCAGAGCCAAGTAACACAGCGTTTCCATTCATTATACCAGCACTTGGTTTTCTGAAGTCATCCTGAGGCTGGAACAGGGAGAAAATACTGCACATACTTTCAGTACCTTCACTCTAGGCAATTTTCTTCCAGCCTAGACACATGAGAACAGGATGCTGCTTTGCAAGGTACTGTGTCTCATTAACTCATCAGCTAACTTCTTCCTAAACGAACCAAAAAAGCCCTAAAAATAAGACATCTACAAGAGAATGAAAAGCTCCTGAGATTTTTTCAGAGGTATTAAGAATGATTCAGGCATGGAGCAAACCTGCTGTAAGAACCCAGCAAAGCAACAACCACAGCTCAGACTGCCTGACCTTTCATCACTGACATTAAATGGCAGATGGATGCTTTCAAAACACCTGTGCTGAGATCCTAATAGACCCTTACACAAGAGAAGCTGAAACCTTCACCTGGTGGAAGTTGTATTTTGGGCTATAAGATAAACATGATCCTGAATTCCAGAAGTATGTAGAAATGTAACATCCATTGCTATTACAACAAAGAGATACTGGTTGGACTGCTGTCTAATAGACATCAGCATGATTAAAGACTGACAAATCCTATGTACACGCTAGTCATAGGAGCTGTCACAGATCTCACACGTTTCTAACTGCAGCAAGAGAAAATGAGCTGGGGTTGCTGTTTGCCCACTGGGCTTCCTGACTTCAGTACAATCCAGGGCTCCTGCTTGACTGAGTTGCTCAGTTTATCGTTAAAATGAACTATGGAAAGCTTCCTGAGTGTCATTAGCAAATTCACGCTGGCTCTTTCCACAAAATAGGCTGACCTGGCAAAACTAAGCGGTTTACTGGCATAAGTATCAGCTAGAGCATTTACTGTGCTGTTAGTGTTCTAACAAATATCAAAGGCTTCTAGGGTAGAGCTGGCTTACTGCTTTACTTCGTTAATGTGAATTGCTTTCACCCTTCCTAGGGAGTATAAGCACTGTCTTCTGTCCCCAGGCCCTGTGCAGGTTAGCAAAACACACGTACAATAAATAGATACACTGCACCAGTCCCAGCTGCCTTGCCAAAAATCACTTCTCTGACAGCCCCTGCAGTTCAGCTCAGCGTGGGAAGAAAGGTTCAGAGCAGAGGGCAGAGCAGACCCCAAAGCTGAGGCATTCTCCACTGACCACACTAATACATCTCATCTCAGGCCAGGAAAAACCGGCACTGCCATTCAGCAGGGAGAGCCTCTCGAGGTGGATCAAGAGTCCTCAGCAGTTCCTGTACACGTTCCTGCTGCCAAAACAAATTCCTGCTAAGCCTGTTACTGCCAAGGTCCCATCAAAACACAAAAGTAGATGTACGGGACCTCAGGAATGATGCCCAGAGGCTGTATTTGTGTTATGCTACATGGGAGTGTAAAGCAGAAAAGAAGCAGAGCTGGGCTGTAGAACAGAGCCCCAGCACCAATTCAACTCTATTCACAAGTCAGAAGTGAGGCAGGAGGGCAACACACTCCCAAAGCCGGGTATGAAGGACTTGCCATTGCCGACTCTGTGTCAAAGTTTGCAGTGCAAATAACAGAGGTTTCTGGCAGAAGCTGAGGAGACTTTTCCTTGCTCTTGCTGGTCCCCGTGCAGTCAATATATATTAGATAACGGGCACACCAGCCACCATCCTTATTTGCAAACCAGTGCTGAATACAGTCAGCAGTTTCCAGCACCACATTTCAGAGGCCTAATCCATCTGCACGGTGTAACACCTTCCAAGATGCCAGAATAGGCCTCCTGACTGGTAGACCCATGGAGGAATTACCATATCAAAATGGTTCACACAGGGGGGTGGTTTGATGCTTACAGAAGCAGTAGGACAGGCAGCCATCCCTCCCCAGGACATCGCAACAGATTTGATCAGGCTGCTGTGAGAAATGCTGCATCACTTTGCCTTTGCTCACCTCCTCACATCACACCCTTAACTTGAGGGGTCCGTTTCAAGCTGGGAACCCTGTCCAGAATGCTCCCAGCAATTCTGCAAAAGACCCAGGCACAGTGGAAGCACTGGCTTCCGGGGGTTTTCCAGGACTTCATTCCCTTGCTCAGAGGAACACTGATACAGAATCACAGAATCAACCAGGTTGGAGAAGACCTTTAAGCTCATCCAGTCCAACTGTTCCCCAGCACTGCCAAGGCCACCACTGACCCATGGCACTGAGGGCCTCGTCTCCACGGTGTGTGAGCACTTGCAGGGACGGTGACTCCAGCCCTGCCCTGGGCAGCCTGTTCCAATGCTGAGCACCCTCTGGGGAAGAAATTATTCCTCATCCCCATCTAAACCTGCCCTGGTGCAGCTTGAGGCTGTTTCCTCTTGTCCCGTCCCTTGTTCCTTGGGAGCAGAGCGCAGCCCCCTCCTGGCTCCATCCTCCTCTCAGGCAGTTGTAGGGAGCGATCAGGTCCCCCCTGAACCTTTTCTTCTCCAGACTGAACCCCCCAGGTCCCTCAGCCGTTCCCCATCACACTGTGCTCCAGGCCCTGCACCAGCTCTATTGCCCTTTTCTGGCCCTGCTCCAGCACCTCAATGTCTCTCTTGGAGTGAGGGGCCCAGAACTGAACACAGGATTCAAGAGAGCACAAGGGGATAGCTCCTTTGTTACATACCCAAACATGGCCACAAGCAGGTTCACAAGGAGGATGTTAGTTGAAAGCATGTAAATGCAGACCAGCGGAATGGTAATCCACTCTGGGAAGCGGGGTTGGTTGCTGGCATCCAGCTCCACACACAAGGGCTTGGACTCATTCCCAGAAAACGTGCAGCGGTCAAAGTTGTATGTGGTACCTCAGAGGGCAAGAGAGGAGGGCAAACAGTGAGCCCGCCCTTCTTCTGCTGGGTCTAGCCCCAGCGACTGCCACTGACTACAGCACAAGTGGCCTTTTCCTTCCCCGCCTCCCCATCAGACATCAAATCTTGCCTCAGTGCTTGGAGGAAAGGAATCAGCACAGGACTTGACAGCCAGGGAAGCCTTCCACTCCCCCAGGAGAGATTCCCACCCAAGATAGCTACCATCAACATCGTCAGGGTAGTGGCCAAACACAGCCAGGTACGGCTCGTAGATGACGGATCGAAATATCCACTCCCAGCGGTGCTCGTTCTTCCTCAGGATCCCTTGTCTGGCCACCCCAAAGGCCACTATCCACACAGCAAAGAGGAAGAGGAAGAAGAAGACGTCTATCATCTGAAAAAGGACAACAAGCAGTTGCATCAGTGGCCCAGTGCATGCCTGTTCCAAGCCACGCATGGCTTGCTCTCTCTCCAATTGGATATTAGGGTGGAAAAGAAACAAATACTAGAAAGCCCACATGAGTTAGCACCGCTTGAATGCAAGTTTTCAGATCACCGCTCCATGAATGTACAGTCACCAACACACACATGCAAAATAATTGACCATTCCCACTTAGGGAACTTCAAAACTGTTTATGCAACCACAACATTGCCAGGGATGTGGTCAATCAGAAGAGAGAAGCCCACTCTCTTCCCATTACCTTTCCTTGTCTGCTGACAAACATCCCCTCCAGCTACAAGAACAGAATTAGCCACTCCATTAGGCTCCTCACCACCTGCCTCTCCAGTTACTTGTGTGATGGATGCAGTGGAAGATAGAAATCCTCCTCCTATAGCATTTACCATCCATCATGTCTTGTTTGGGGAATGCTCATGTGAGTAACAGGAGTGATGGAACACTGCTGAAACATGTGAGAAGTGGAAGACAAAAGCTATGAGGAAACATTTCCTCTTCTGTTCTTCAGCCTGATCTTTATTCGCTCCCTGTGCAGAGGGACAGAAAAAGGCCCTGCACTTAATTAGGTCCTCTTAAATCTTAATTCATTCTGTTTAGCAGATTCAAGAGGAGAGAACTTGCTGCTCTCATCAGAACAGTGGTGATTTTCACTTTTGAGGAGCAAAAGAAAAGGTGTCACATCATTTATTCAGACTCTCTTGAAGAGCTGCCAGAATCTTACCATCCTCTGCAGCATAATGATTTTGGGTCCTAGATTCCTGCTAACTGTGAAGATATGGATCAGCCTCAGAGTAAAAACTATGTAGTCCAAACAGAAAATGACTCTCCCAGAATACCAAGAGCTTTCATCGGAGTGAAGCCTGATGGAGACAGTAAAAGAGAACGAAGAGAAGCATTGTGTAAAGCATGCAGAAGTCAGACACAAACACATTGAAAGGAGGAGTGGAAAGTGAGTAACTGGAAAACACAGCACAGCTACCCAGGACCCCATGCTCTGCCATCCATTCCCACCTGATGGCACTGGTTAATGTACAACATGTTTACACCCTTCCTACATCGCTGCTGCGTCTCCTCTACCCCTCTAAAACTAGGAAGAGCAAAGGAATCTTGTACCTTTGCTCCCACAGCCCTCCAAACCCTTCAGTGCAATGAGCACTCTGCTGCACACAGGCAACAAGAACTAAATTACACAAGTTAGTAATTTACACTGACTGCACAATTACACTGTAAACCCTGTTTCCATCATTCCCTTGTCATGGTTGTTAACTCTCCCATTCATGTAAAACAGCTTACATGACCTACTGATATGCTGTTAGACTGCTGTGGGTACAACTACAGTCTCCTTGCATACAACACACTAAACCTCAAAGAGTCCAGATTGCCACACTCAGGAAGGAGAGCCAGGGAAAATCCCAAAGAACTGCTGACTCTCTCAGCTATTAAGCATCTTATCCTGCAACTCTGATACAGTCTGTATAGCCAGGCTTGAAGGCAGTGCCATGAAACCTAAGTTTATTTCAATCATGCTCTTCTAAACATGCTCATCCAAACTTACGCATTAAGAAGGGCTGTCCTGCTGGCCCAGAAAGATCTGAGCTTAGAAAAGCCACCTTTGAGTCCAGAGATAGACTCGACTTCCATTAAACATGGAATAGAAAATACCACATGCAGATGTTCCCTAATGACTTTATTCTATCTCTGTATTTGCTTTTACAGCTTTAGAGTCAAGACTTGGCATTATTTGGGGTCTTTAAAAAGAAGAGGGAGCTTCATGAACACATCACCTCCCAAAAACTCATTACAGATTGTAATCAAAACCCATAAAGGAAGCAAAGCATAACATAGCCACCAGAAAAGACACTACTCACCTGAACACAATCCCTGCTATGAAGTAGAAGATTGCCAGTGTATCCATAACATTCCACAGATCTGAGAAATACTTACTGCCATTCATGTACCACTGGGAAGGGAAAAGAGCAGAAAGTAATAACTACAGAGCACTGGCCAGAGCGGAGGGAGCTCATCCATTTTTCCCTCTCTCTCCCCACTGGACGTCCTCATGGGTAAATGCTCCATCCACTGCAAAAGGAAGGACTGTTTTCCTTGCCCAACTGATTTTCTGTCACGCACAACAGGTACAGGAGAGATCAGATTGCTTTTAACTTCCCCTAAAAGAGGGAGTTAATCTATCCAGGAATGCCAGAAATTACGGCCACTTGAAAACATATTGTCACTGTTAACTTCTAATAAGACTATTGGTCAAGGTTTTCTTTGTTTAGAACTCCTTAACCTGGATGTCCTAAGCTAATGCTCTTGCACTGGGAGCAGTTAAGCACATGGGCGATACATCACACCACAGTGTAGGTTACTGTGCTCAAAGGACATAACCCAACCACATGCGTGCTTCTGCATGGGGAGAGGAAGGACCAGCCCTGACAAGAGCTGAGAGTGATGTACTTGGTGCTATGTTCTGGCAGACTGCTGCTAGGTATTACATTTATTCTTTCCATTACCTGACTTCCTATTTCAGAACTGCAAGTCCAGTGGAAATCTCTCCCCATTCTCAGACTGACTGGTCCTGCACCCTGGACCCAAAGCTTGGGCAAACCTCTGCCAGGCCTGAAGAAATAGGCTGAGTCTCTGATCCTAATTCTTTTTAATTTCCACTGAAATCAAAGCTTAGAAGAGTACTGACTCTATAACCAGTGAACCTCTGGAACTGTCACTTTGCTATTCCAGTTGCCCAACTGTTGCATTGTCTTCACACAATGGGATGCACTACTAAAGATGGACAGTTGTGGAAGTGACCAGGGTGTCAGGCTCAAGGTATTACCAGACGATTTCAGCATCTTGAGACTCACACACACCTTTCTTACTACTGAAGCCAGAGCACTGAGTGGGGACACCATTTCTGACACTCATGGCTTTGTTGGTTGTCTCTGTTTAATAACCCCCTAAATCAAACATAAGTTGTCTTGCTATAAATAGTAGTGAGCAGCTTTATACGAACAGTTGGATGCATCTTGTCCAAATGTCCTTTACAAAGCAATAAGTATATCACTGCACCACAGCTGTATTAAATGCAGCAGGCTTAAGCCTGATCCCTCCTCTATTAAGGACACAACTGTGGTTGGAGGAAAGAGATTTTGGTCTAAAGCAGAAACAGAGAGGAAGCTGAGGCAGGTGTGTGTAAAGAGGTGAGAACAACCAGGGCTGTAGTGCTGTTCAGTCCTTCAAATACCAAGCACTTGCCATTGCTAAAAGCTTAATGTGCTTGGAGGTTTGGTCCAGATTCCTTCTCCATTTGAGAAAACAGCGCTTTCCTGCACATCCCATAAGTCTTCCCAATCACCTGGCTAGAGGCTACATCCATGTGGCTAAGAAGAGAGCAGGCAAAACGCATCTCCCATTTCACTATTGCCATGACAGCTCTAAACAGGACATGAGAAAGTAGCTCCAGCTAGTTAAAATTCCCTTAGGACTTCCATCAGAAGTGAAAGCAGGGCTGAGCCAGTGCCTTATGATTCAGATAGAGCTCAGTCCCCCTGAACAGTGACACAACCTGCTTTACATTTGGAACCATGTCTAGCTGTCACTCCCGCAGACACCACTTTAATCAGAGGGCTGATTCTTCCCCAGCTACCTGACTGCAGCAGCTACAGCGCGACTCCAGGCAACATCACTCTTACTGGGACATTGCCCTGCATCCTGCCCCTTAGCAAGGTAGGTCTGAAACCAAAATAGGCTTAAGATAACTTTAAGCCCTCAATAAAAATCTCTGTTTCCACTCCCACAATCAAACTGGCACAGCTTGGCCACCATTTAATGGGATTCCTGGGATCTGAAGCTGTTCTACCTGCTCAGGGTACTGAGAAATAGCGACACTGGGAGGGGAAAAAAGGGTTCTATCCCTAAGGCTTTCCCCAGGACTTTTGCTGGGTGCACACAGGAAATGCAGTGACAGATCCAGAGACACAACCTAAACCAGCAGAAACAACGCTCCGTTAGTGTTTTCATTGCAAGTCTTTGACATTTCCCCCCATTTTCCTTAGCAAGCAAAGCTGCTTTAACCAGGGTACCTACCACCTTGACTACTGGAAAGGAAAAAGACCACACAGCAAGTTAAGCACATCAACACACAGCAATGTCATTTGATCTCAATGTAAGAAAACTTATTGCAGGGTGGTCTGATCCAGCAGATCACCCACAAACACTCATGTGGAGACTAATGCTTTACAGGACAATGAGAAAGCAGCTCTGCACTGAAACCACACATCTCTTTCTCTTCTGCAGAGGCAGAAATCATTTGATCTAGAGGTTTGCACCCAGATAAATGTGTTAAATCTAACTTCCTGATCTCAACTGCTTTGGAAATCCAAGCCAAGCATTCCTGAGAAATATCTCCACTGGCATCAGTTTAATCCATACAGCTTCAAAGTCAATACAATACTTTTGGTGCATGGACTCAACAGCTACTGGGGCACAAATAGGAGGGTTAAAAAAGAAGTTAACTGTGCCTTGAGTTGCCTGAACATATCTTCCAAGAAGTGGTTCCCCCTTAACTCAGAAGCAGCCTGCACTTCCTCCTGCTACTAGGAGGGGGAAAACCACAAGGCACTAAGCATTTTTGGGTTTAATTTAACTTTTTAATCTAGCACTAAACGGTTTTGGGTTGCAAGCACTGCCTACTTGTCTCACTTCATCACAAAGCAGAATGAAGACCAGGACGTAAAGGATGATCTCCAGGGCGGTAGGTTCCTTCTGGAAATCCATAAGCAACACGTAGGCGAAGAGTAACAGGAAAGCGATGTAGAAGATGACATTCCAGGAGAAGACCACAAAGGGGGAGGTGAAGAAAGACACATAATACAGGAAGAGTTTCTTACTCTTCTCCACAGGCTTTTTCCTGGGAATTGAAAGAGGGAAAAGGTCTCAAAGCAGAGCTTTTATGCCTGGAAACATTCATGTTCTTCATCAAAGTGAAAATGAGAAAGGTTCAAAGTCTAGCACAGGGCATTACTTTCAAGGTAATGCATGCTCTGACTTCAGGCATGCAATGCAACCGGCACATCTTAACTTCAGAGCAGAGTGAGGACATGATCTGTCAAAAGCTCATTCAGCCATTAAATATCTTTGCTTGAGAGTGATTGAACACCGAAGCAGATTCTCCAGAATGGATCTGGAGCATCCGTCCTTGGCGATACTCAAAGCCCAACTGGACACAAACCTGGGCAACCTGCTCCAGCTGACCCTGCTTTGAGCAAGCGGTTGGACTGGATCATCTCCTGAGGCCCCTTCTGACCTGAACTGCCCTATGTTTCTACGATCGACTTGTATTGCTTCTCGTAATGAGAAGCCAGTTGATTACCTGAATGAGATGAGGCCGAAGCCTATTAAAGGGAAAAAGAACAGGCACAGTATAATCTTCCAGTTATTAGTATCTCTTGAAATCTCTCCATACCACTGCTTGGAAAGGAAATTCTGTAGGGAAGAAGAAAATATCTTCATTTGTTCTAACAGCAACAAAATAATCTGGGAATGCGATTAGATTTAGTAAAAAAACCCCAAATCATTGAGAGTTCCATCAAAATACATGAGATTCCTCTTTCAACAATACAGCAAGCTTTGTGTTAGTAAGAGTGTGCTGGTTCCTCAGCCCAGCCATCCTCCAGCCTACACAATGAGGAGTTAAAAATGAGGCTTGACCTGATGTATAAGGTACTTCACAGTGGGCAGTACATCCACACTATGCAGACACAAAGCCGTGCAAGGGAGAAGTCACTTCAGGTGGTCTTTATCATCCACCTCATTATGATTTACAGCTCTTCATCAGCTCTTCCTCTCCTGACTTAGCATTTGTGGGCAAATCAGCCACCTCCTATTTCCAAAGGAAGGGATTTTTAAGCTATCCAGAGTTACAGTAACCCATGCACCTTCCTTTCAGTGCCATTACCTGCACTCCCGGCTGTGCGATGAACTGCTGGTCTCTAGCTTCCACGGCTAGTTCCAGACAATTGCTCCCTCCCCAGGCTTCACAGGAGTAAGTCATCAGCTGCTCAGCCAGATCTTCATCACTGCTGTAGCACTCAGTGAATAGCTCTAGAGGGAAGAGGCAGCCCCACGCTGAGCTCCATGTTCCTATTCAATTTCCCACCAACTTGGGTGCAATTGTCTTCAGTGATTTCCAAAGCGTACTGTTTGTAATACTGAAGCATGCAGACACAAGAACTTGCCACATTTTCAGCATGGTACAACAACTTGTGTGTTGCTTTATAACCCCACTTCCACGTATTAAGAATTTATGTCTGGATGGAAAACTGTTAATACTAAACCAGCCCAAATTGAGCTGCTAAAACTTGAGTGAGAAATAGGAACTTCTCCTGCTCAAATGACTCAGTGTATCTGCTTGGTTTTTCTTCTCATTCATTTAGCATTGATCTAAGGCCAGGCTGGATGTGGCTCCGAGCAACCTGATCAAGTTGAAGATGTCCCTGCTCATTGCAGGGGGGTTGGACTAGATGACCTTTGAAGGTCCCTTCCAACCCAACCCATTCTATGATTTTAATGCCTTAGTCAGTCTCAGTAGTCCCATATTAACAGTAGAGCTGCACAAGGTCAGAACCTTAATCTTTTCCACTGGGAAATGCACTACAAATATAGCTGGGTTTAGAACAGCCCGATCATCTTACTCTGCCCATAGATTTTTGCCACTAACACGCATTTAGAGTAAAAACATTTCTCTTTCCAGCTCTGGATGTTTCCCACTCAAAGGCACCACTCTGTGTCGATGTATCTGTGACAGAGCACAAATGCCCTCAAGAGTGATCCAGCCTCTCCTAAAAACACACCAACCTTCCCTAGAAGCACTTCTCTCCAACAGCACATTTCCCCAGGCATTTCAAACAGCTGTGTCACCATAACAGCAAGGATGTACACACACAACAGTGCTTCTGGCTGGTGTTACCACACACCCTGCAATATGCAGACAGATCTTGACAGACAGACTTCAATGGGGTGTGTTATTCGCAGTGTCTTGCTAAATAGGCAAGGCCTGAGGGATGGATATAGCTTAAAGAAAATCTACTGAAGCAGTTTTTGCCTTGTGAAGGAGGAGACTCTTTCTGGTAACAAGCAAGATATTTTCAGTGTGGCCTTGAGCCACCCCTCAGTGAATGGTGAAATAGCTTTGCTGACATATACACCCAAATAAGGCTCAAGTTCAACACGGCAATCTAGTCTCCACTAGCCCCAGAAAAGGAGCAAACATGGTGTGCTTTTAGGAGCAATAAACCAATATCCATCTGTGGAGACTGCATTGTGACCTTTCAGTTCTGAAAAGGAGCCTATAGGAAAGACGGGAAGAGGCTCTTTAACACGGTCTATTATGATAGGACGAGGAGTGATGGTTTGAACTAAAGGAGGGGGGATTCAGGCTGATGTGAGGAAGGAGTTTTGTACAATGAGGGTGATAAAACACTAGCACAAGATTGCTCAGAGAGGTGGTGGATGCATCATCCCTGGAGACATTTAAGGCCAGGCTGAATGTGGTTCAGGGCAACCTGATCTAGTGGAAGGTGTCCCTGCTCATTGCAGGGGGGTTGGAACTGGATGAGCTTTGAAGGTCCCTCCCAACCCAAACCATTCTGTGATTCTATTATTTCCAAGATTGGGCTAAATGAAGCCATGACTGAACTGATCTGTTCCTGAGGGTAACACCACCTCAACAACAAGATTGCACTCGAGGCTTCCAGAAGCCCTTTCCAGCAGCATTTCTATGGTTTCCTATTCAACCTGCAGGACTACTACAGTTTACCTGTGACCTAATCTGATGTGTGGTGGTGAGAGCAAACTGTTGGGCAGCAATGCAGTTACAGAGATCCCCTGTGTTCTGCACCACGCAAGAGAACAAGGCCATAACCTGCAATACAGCCCCAGAGGAAACACCCTGTTGTATCTCCCTGCAAGTTTAGGAACCAAGGTCCTGCACCACAGGGCTCACCCCAGATAAGCTCAGCTTTGTAAGCTGTGGGTGCTACAAGTGAATCCCTGCCACGGAATCTGGTTTTCATTGGCACGGTTCTCTGAATAACGTGCAGAATAACTGGACACTGAGGAAACATCAGCATTATTGCTGCAGAAAATGGAAGTGATCAAGCAAAAGAACATCCCCCTGCTCTCCTGTCACCCATCACCCCCATTAAATAAGAAGCTACTGGCCACTCAAGCCCAGGAGATGCAGAGCTCCATTCTGAATCACTTGCAAATGGAGAAACTGAAGGTCATACAGAAGAAAAAAGAAACCCAAACCTCAGATAGCTCTGCATTCTCAACGACCAACAGTATTGCTTCACAGAATAAGGAAAGTATACGATGATTTTGCAGCTCAGAATTGAGGAATTCAATACGCTTTTTTACCGCCACTTCTTATCACTCCCCCAAAGTACACCTGAAAGGTGGCTTTTCTCAACCTGAAATTACCAGCACTCGTATAGAAAGCTTCTCTTACTCTGTATTCTCCTTCCTATTTCTGGCAACCCTGCCATTAAAGGTAGGTAGCTTTTCTTCCCAAGGAAAGAAATTCTCTACCCAAACCTTCCCCCACAACACCCACTTTTAGAGACAAGCTGTTCAGACAGGACACACAGTTTCTGCTGGGAACAGATGGTGTGGAAGAGATTTCCAAGCAGTAAAAACACATTAAAAGGAAGCATTTAATGCTGGATATCTAGTTTTCTAAATAAAGCTTTCTTTCTACTTCCTTTGGAGATGCCATATCTCTTCTTTAACATCCAGGCTGGATTTCTAGGCAATATTTCAGGCAAAGTTCAGCATTTTGGCTGAACAAAACCAGCAGGGTTATCGGTTTTGCTCTGCACAAAATCAAACCAGCACTATGCAACCACTGATAAAGCACCTGACCTGGAGAACATTAAAACAAGTAGTTTTCCTGATCTCTGCCCCCTCCTATTACATTTCTAAAGGACTTAAGGAAGGTACTTACCTACTGCTCTTGTCTCATACTCATTAGCAAGTTCCTCAGACTCCCCAGCAGCATTTATATCATTCTTCACCTTTGCCATGCTTTTGAGGAGCTTACTGGCCCCAAGGGCTGCCAAAGTGCAGCCTCTGGTCTATGGAGAGAGAGTTAAGTCATGCAAAGCCCTCTGCAGAGGGAATGTGATAGAGTCTTTAAAGCCATCCTCCTTTCTTTCCAGCTGCTCAGTTCCCAGTCAAGACTGGCAAAGGAAGATCATGTCCCACAAAACTAAGAATAGCTATCAGTGGACTGGCTTGATAATAGCACTGTGAGCAATTGGAAAGGTCTTGTGTTCAATAGTTAAGTATCAGCTTTGCTGATATCAGTATCTCTGGCTGAAGAGTCACAAAATTGGGTCTGCTCTGTCACAAGCTACACTACCAATTCCACTGTGCACCAGGCTGGACCAGTTGGGTGTACCCAGAACTGCCCTAATGGACTACATTAGTCCATTCCATCTCCATGTGCAGGGAAGAAGCACTTTGTTTTGGACACATGCAGCCACTTGTACTGGGAAGAAACAGTTTCAGACATGGAGACCAATGTGAGCAGAAGCATCCATTAGCTTTGCTTGCATTAGCCTCACATTTTCAGCCTGGAAATAGGTATTTAATACACTAAATGTATTGTCCAATCAAAATTAGAAATTGATTTCAATCAAATACCTGGGATCAGAACACATCCATAGTGTGAAATGGGTGGGAGCTCTGCATCCAAGTTTGAGCACAGATAAGAACATAGAGCTATAGATAAATGCTACCTTGGACTGCTGATTCAAACATGACATTAGGAACATGTCATCCAAAGGAAATCCACACTCAAACACAAAATGGATAATAGTAAACCTACTTACAGAGTCAGCTAGAAATTATCTCCTGTAGTTTTGTGTTTGAAGATGGATCCAGAGCCTTCAAAGGCCTACAAACCAAAGACAAGGAACACCACTGTGCTGTTTGCAAAGAGGGAGAGAGGAGAATTCAACTTACTTGCTCCCAAATGACTTTAGACAACTCTTTCTTGTTTTGAAGAACTGACCAAATAAACAGAGCTTGCAATGGGTGCCTTGTGATAGGACACTCATCCTGAAAGAAAGAGCAACATCTCCTCAGACCCAGGCTCACCAAACTGTTCTTAAAGGGAACAAATCCTAGGCTGCCCCTCTCCTGCTTGCATACTTTCTTGCTTTTACAGCCAGACCCCATTGATCAGACCCATTGATCCTCTCTCTTGGCTATCTGGCACTTACCACACACTTCGGTTATATTACATGAAGTCCAAAAGGTACTTGACACTCCTGCAACAAGCAAGGTTTAAGATACTAGTCCATAATAAACTATGAGCACACATTCCTCGTGCTCACCTGGCACCTCTGTACCAGCCTCTGGATTGACACTGGTACAAATGATAAGCATAACTAGAGCATTGATTGCTTCAATAGGAAATATTTAACTCAACACCCAAACTCGCCCATTTTTATTGTGCTTAAACGACTCTTACATGCACTTGTAAAATGAGGCAGGATATTAAATGTAAAACAAGGCTGAGACAAGGCCAGGCTGGATGGGGCTTGGAGCAACCTGCTCTAGTGGAAGGTGTTCCTGCCTGTGGCAGGGGCTGGAAATGGATGAGCTTTAAAGGTCCCTTCCAACCCAAACCAGTCTGGGATTCTATGATAATTTTAATCCCTGTTCATCACTTACTGAAAGCTGTATCTCCATCTCATCCTTGCTGTTTTTGTCATCTCTTTTGAGACCCCTTCGGAAGTCTTCAACCATCTTCCACACGAATGTGAGGAGCGCATCGTTATAGGAGTTCTTCGCGATCTGCAGGTTCTTGAACACCAGGCTGCTGAAGTTGTTGGTGTACAGCTCTCGAAGGACCTCTGTGGTTAGGAACTTCCTCAGATTCAAGCCATTTTCCAGGAAGAGTCGGACAAATTTGGGCCTGTCTTTCACTAGGGCTGTGAACATGACGTCCTGTAGGTCAGCAGACTAGGAAGAAATGGAAAAGCAAATATGAGGGAGCATGAGAGACATGTAAAGCCTAGAAAGGGCGTGACACGTGGCTACCTGCCATATTTTCCTTCATGCTGCCACATATTCTTCAGTTTGTTCAGTATGAAATTGACTTTGTTGGGCGGCCTAAAGTACTTCCGGCATGGGCAGATAACCTTTGCAATCACTGATGTCAATGCAAAGAGGAACAGACACTCGTACTTATCAACCTCAGAGGGTGCTGAGATAGCGGCTGCTGTTACGACGTTCCTCTTCCCCCTGCTCCCCTGTCCCACGTCTCTGACATGACACAGTCAGACAGAAATGGTCTGTACCTCCCAGTTTCGGTCATTGGTGAAGATCTCATCGCTAGCCAGGTCCAACTGGTTCCACTCCAGCAGCAGCTTCAGCTGCCCATTCCAGTTATCCCTGTCATGTTCATTGGTGCTGAAAGCTGCAGGGGAGAAAAAATGCCCTAAGTGAAAAACCAGAGACAGAAGAGCTTCTTGGTGTACTTGTCTCTGCTTTTCACACTATACCTGATAAGACCCATATAAAGTGGCTTTTCCCAGATTGATGTGCATCTTCCCGACTGGGTTTTAGAACATGCTGGAGGCTTAGAGACACATTTATGGTCCAGCATAGACCACAGATGAACTGCTAGGAGCACCTCATCAACCACAATCAGTACAACATATCCTTCAGGCTCCTCAGTATCCTGCATTCCCTACATAAAAGAAATTCTGAAGGAATTTTTCCCAGTCAAGCCCTAAGCAAGAAACATCACAAGACCACCAGGTTGGACAGGGCCTTGGGTGAGATGGTCTAATGTGAGGTATCCCTGCCCATGGCAGGGGATTGGAACTGGATGATCAAGATATATACCAAAAGATACTTGATTTTACATTGAAGGATGCTGAGTAATCCATTTACAGGATAAACAGCATAACTAGAGAAGATCCTTTGCTTGGTTTCCTGACTCCCTGTTGTGTTGCATACTTGTGTTGTGTGCTACTCTCAGGGATGCTACGACAGCACTCCAAAAGCTCTTCTAAATGCCTTCCTAATTATCTGGACTGCGTCTCTATCTCACCCGCACTAACACATCCCATAATGCTGCTGTAGCCTGTCCACAGCACTCCAGATGAAGACAAGCTCCACACCATGTCAGAAGCTTAAGGAAACCTGTTCTAGAAAACAAATAGCCATCTTCGTTTCATTTATTTAACAGAATAAACTCCCCCCAAAAACCAACCAACAACCAAACCAGAGAACCAATCACTTGCCTTTGTAGAGAGCGAAAGAGATGGCATTGCTCACAATTTCATCTCCAGCCTCTTCTATTTTGATAACTGTCAATAAATGAGGGTTCTCAAGGACTTCTTTGATCTACAAAAAGCAACAGTTCCATTTCAAAGCAATCTCGGCTGTTCTTTAAAGGAAATTTCCCATCACATCACAGCAAAGCTGCTTCCCATCAGTCCTATTGCCATGCACAGTTAAAATCTCATCAAGTACAGACAGAAGTAGCTTATAAGATTTATTTTCAAGTCACCAAAGTACACGATTAATTCTCCTCTGAACACACAGCAAAGAACTATGATTTGCCTATGCAGAACGTCACAACCAAAATGATCTAATCTCAGTAATTACAAACTACTCATCAAGAAAAACCAGATTGTAACAGCATAAGTTTCAACAAATGTCTTCTTTGTTAGAGAACAGTTTCTACCTCCTTGTGCTTTGTGAAAAACAGAGGTCACTTCTCACCTAACCCACCCTTGCAATGTTCCTTCCATTCGAGCGTGTAGAAAACAAATAATCTTAGACAAGATAATTCCAAGATTTACTAATCTTGGACAAGATTATTTCTCTTATTATAACCTTATTACAAGATTTGTTAATCTTAGTCAAGATTATTAATCTTCAACAGGATTACAAGAGAGACACTGAGGTGCTGCAGTGCAGCCAGAGAAGGGCAACAGAGCTGGTGCAGGGCCTGGAGCACAAGTATGATACATAAGAGGAAATGGTTTCAAGCTGCACCAGGGCAGGTTTAGATGGAGATGAGGAACAATTCCTTCCCCAGAGGGTGCTCAGGCATTGGAACAGGCTGCCCAGGGCAGGGCTGCAGTCACCTTCCCTGCAAGTGTTCACACACCGTGTAGCAGAGGCCCTCAGTGCCACGGGTTAGTGGTGGCCTTGGCAGTGATGGGGAATGGTCAGACTGGATGAGCTTAAAGGTCTTTTCCAACCTGGTTGATTCCATGATTCTATGAGTAGCCATTCATGAGTGCAGAGGAAGGCACACTCCAGGGCAGCTCAGCAGAAGCTGTGACAAGTGTGGCAAGGTGGCCTAACAGGGAAAAATGCCTTCAGCAGCTCCACACTCGCAGAGCTCCTTCTGGAAACCAGAAGCTCATGGTCTGCTCAGGGGGCTGTTCTTCCTCTTTGGGTTTGGATGCCACAGCCCCCAGGCTCAAAATGCACGTTCAGACATGGTTTCTGCAGGACTGTCTCTGCTAAAGGCCATTCCTACCCTTTTCCCTGTAAGCTTCTTGTTAAAGAAGCATAAAATTGCTGAGATTGGACAATAGCTCTGGAGATCTAGTCCGAGCCCATTGCTTGAAACGGGGGCAAATGGAGCAGGTTGCCCAGTGGAACTTGCAGGTTGTCCCATGGACTCACTCTGCCGAGTTCTGACCAAGAGATTTGAGTGGGGCCTTGCCAGAAACAATAGCTAGTTGAACTTCAATAGCTGCTCAGACTTCAATACCAGCAGCTTTGCTTGGTTTATTATCAAAGAAAATACAAATGTTTAAGTGTCTGAATTCCTCTCTGGGGCCTGCAAACAAGTCACGATGGTGCAGTCATGAAAAAATAAAGGCTGAGGTGCAGAAAACTCAGAGAAGGGGCCTTAAATGCAATATTCCCTTTTCCACCCCCCTTTATGAGCTTCAACTGAGATTTGAACGTTTAATGACTCCCCACTGTGAGCGTGGGTAGGAGAAAATCAACCAAGAGAGGAAAACCAAATCAGACACCAGGCTAAAGCATTGGGCAGTTAACTGAGAAAGTCAATTAGCTCAAGTTAATGGCTTGTTCACTGAGCTGAGAAGTTCTTGGAACTAAGACCTCAACACCAAGAACTCAAACGTTTTAGAGAGAGCAGAAGCATATCTAAAACCAGGTCCTCCTGAAGGTCAGGTAGCCAGAGAGCTACAACAGGACTGGCACAAGCAACCCAAGCTAGCAGATGCCCTCCTTACTTCTCCAGTTTTCCCAGTTTCCAGAAAACACTCTTGTAATGAACAGTTCCATATGGGATCACAACGGTGACTACATCCTGAAAGCACTATCTCTGCTCAAAGAGGTAAAGAAGAGTAAAAGAAGGTTTTGCTGATGTATATGCAGTGCTGTACCTTCAACTGCATCCCACATGCACAGTGTAGTAAGTCACTGCTGACAAAGCCCTGATGGAGATGGTGGAGGGATGCTGCTGTGGTGAAATCCTGACCAAGTAAGCCTCTAGTCCTAAACGTCCCACTCCTACTCTGGAAGGGAAATCAGTATCTTAAGGGATGCAGGAAGACAGGAACTTTAGGAACAAATGAAAGAATGGCAAAATAGAATCACTCCAGTTTGAAAGTCCACGGGGTAGCAGTGCTAACCCTTTGTCTCTGAGAGCAGGATTTAGCAGCGTGAGACCTGATTCAGCAAATAGCCAATTTCTCCACGTTCATAAGGCACACAAAACAGCAACCCCAACCAGCACATCAGCCAAGAGACACCTACAGCAGACAGTGCTCCAGAGCAATGGCAAGCAACCAGGGAGCAGACAGTTACAAAACATCTGGTCTTGGCTCTCCCGTGCCTGGACATATGCTGCCTACCCAAAAGACTGCAGTCCCCACTCTTTTTGATCCAATCCCTGTAAGTTATAAGAGTTTGGGATTTTTCATTTTGAAATCCCTATGGATATACCACGGCAAGGAGCCCCACACATCTTATAGGTATAGCACCAGATAGAAACATCCCTGATTTGGAAGTCACTACCTGCTCCTGACCTGTTTCCTCTGCCCTCCTCCCTCTTTCAGCTCCTTGCAGTAGCCTACACTTACCCATTTGATCCAGCTTTCAGTCTCCTCTTCTGAGAGCCTTGAAATGGTGCGAGGCAGATACCTGAGCAAGCTCTCCTTGACACATGAAGAAGCAAGAGTGCCTTCTGCCTCCATCAAGCTGGCAATAACATCAGCAATCCGACCAGAGCCTTCCACCACAACACAGGGAATCTTACTCTTGATGGCCACGTTGATAGACTAGAGAGCCAGAGAGGGAGAGGTGGTCACTTGAAGCATGACTGTGTTAGAAGCTTACTATTCAGTAGAAAGACTAGAGATCATAGAGTTAGGTGAGAAAAACAGGAATCCACAGTCCAGAGCAGGGCGTATTTAACATCACATTTTCAGGTTTGCTCTAAAACCTGAATGGATGCTTCATTTCACCTTAGGACCTCTGATTAAGACACTGAACTCTGCATCTGTATTCACTTACAATCCACCTGGGGGCAAAGCTGAAATTAATCGTGTGAATGGAACCCAAAGACCCAGGAAGCATACAGGGAGGCTGGGATAATGGCCTGGTTCAGACTAACTGATTAATGTTAGCAGTGAAGTAGTTACAAAGACTGCTTTGAATTCCCATTATCATCTGAGAAGCCAATCTAAACAGCATAGCTCTGGGCACAACAGGTAGTACCAAGATCACCCAAAAGAAAGGATTATAAATACCACCTGTTTCAGTTTTATTGACTCAAGCACTGCCATACTTTCTTCACTGCATCCTACCCTCTTGCAGTTCCAGTCCATTTGCCAGTTCTTTCTCAAGGTCCTGCAGCCCAGGCTACATTACCTCCTCTTCTTGCTGCTCATCAGAGCCATGTCATCCTCACAGTTACCATGCCTTCCCCACACAGCCTCACTGCACATGCTCTCGGTTTGAATTCCCTGCTGCCAGGTCCCTTTGCTCCCTCAGTCACACCCTCTCTGTGCAGGCCACTCACCTTCACCCTTGCAAGGTTCATCCTCTTCCTACTTGTCATCTATCTGAAGGTGATGCCTGCTCCCTCCCTTTCTAGGCTTAGAAGGGTCAGAGTCAGCAGAGCCCTCCTGCCTTGCCCAGCTGCCTACATCTAAACTAGGTGCAGATCACAGTTCTCAGGAGCAGCAACCACGAGGCAGTTCAAGCAAGCTCAGAGCTGGAGTATCTCCAGCACAGCTCTTCCCTGTGTATCACAAGGGAGCGCTCATCTCCACTGAGCACGAGCAAGCCAAGTTTTCCCAAAGCTAAGTTCAGGCAAAATGGAACTAAAAAGTTTGATACCTACATGGCTGACAAAGACTCTTCTGACTGCGGCTCAAATGAACCCAGGAGAAACATTTCCATGCTGGATTTGCTATGGAAGAACTGTACTGTCCCAGCCAACAGCTTCCCAGGATGTCCGCCTGAGGCAGAAACTTCTTGCACAGAAAATCTTAACTGAAACAAGCTTCTTCAGCTTCAATCCAACTGCAAGCAAAGTCTTTCCATAGCAAGTGTTGGGCAAGCTTCAGTAATAATAGGACTGTCTACTTGATAAAGTTGCTTGTGGCATAACCTCTCTTAACCCCTAAAGCAATGTCCCTGTTGTCACTCTTGGAAACGAGTAAAAGCAATAAACTTACTTTCAAAGTCTCTTTTCCTCCACCTTGGGCAAAACACACGATTGGAATCTTCCCACCATAATTGGATTCTGTGAAACATGCCAAGAGAAAAGCAAGAAAGTAAAAGAGTGAACCCATTGATGCAGTTTGAACACCTCCTTTTTCCTGAGTACAGTGAAAGATTTACAAGCAGTTCATGCAAACACTTTGCTACTGGATTACTGTTGATTTTGCCAAATCCATTAACAGCTCTTCCTGGTTTTAATGGAGAGTTACTTTTGCCTGATGTCCTGCGCAGCTCCCTTCAGACGCCCTTCTCCAAAACATGATTGTTTCCTCCTATCAATCATCATTTTTAGTAGCTCCAGAGTCCCCCAAATGTGACTTTACTGTAGTTACCTACTGCTTTGATCACTTTGAGGTTTTTATCTCAAGTCCAAGATTCAGAACCTCTGGCTCCATACTTCTAATTGTAAAGGAAAGCAAGGAATCCCGTAAATCTAGAAGGTAGTGTTTAAGAGACATCCCAAGATTTGTCATAATTCTGGTTGCTTAATCACGACTAACAGCAAGGATGCTTCAGCTGAGGTACACAGTAAAAACCAACCCCAAAACATCTTTAACTCAGAACTTCCCTCAAGGTTTTGGGTATTTTTTCTCCATTTTGGCAAAGAAGGGGGTGAAATGATTCAGAAGCAGTTTGCAGATGGATCAATCACCATCACAAATGGATTTCTTCAGAAAAACCTTATTTCAGCTCCTACGACAAGTAATTGTGCTTCAGCTACCTGGAATTCTGCACCAGGGTGAGCTTCCAACAGATAGCAGGAAAGGAGAGAAGGCCTGTATTGCTAAACCAGACCATTTGCTGTGTCTCGTGAAGGATTACTATCACATAAAGAAAGGAAGATGAAGGGAGGGGTATTGTTCTGAAGAGCACTGGGTGTGCAGTTACCACATCCCTTCCAGCTCAGCATCCAAAGGATGCTACCATTACACTTTTGTCCCCCGGAGATTATTGTACATCAGCCTCAAAGCAAGGACTAAGGAGAAGAAAATCCGCAGCCTCCCATTCACACCTACCTGGGATAACCCGCTCCGAAATGTACTTCTCTAACTGAGTTCGTACTTTGGCCTCTATCGCTGGGTGTCCGTGGGTGCCGTTATCAACCAGTAAGAGGTGGGTATGATTATTATCCAGGCAATAGAGAGGGTCTCTCTTGAGATCATCCATTATGTAGTGTGCCAAGTAGTACCCCTGGAAGCACAAGCACAGCATTTAACAGACCCAAGGGCAGAGCATGCACAAGCCTTCAAGGACAAGCTAGTGACAGCTGAATCCCCAGCCATCAACTACTCTTCACTAGTGCTCAAGGCCAGGTTGACGGGGCTTGGAGCAAGCTGCTCTAGTGGAAGGTGTCCCTGCCCATGGCAGGGGTTGGAACTGGATGAGCTTTAAGGTCCCTTCCAACCCAAAACAACCTGGGATTCTGTGAGAACTGTTTAGTTTCCTCCTGTTCTAGGAAGAACACATGATGTTTTGTCTCACTGCTACATACACTGAAGAAAAGCAGGGCCCAGACTGAATTGCTGAGGACACAGTAGGCCTGTTCAAGTACAGACAGATGTACTTCTACACAAACATTGCACTGGAAAGCATCCTGCTGAGTTCTGCTTTCTCAGACATACAAGCAGAGCTTGGCTGACCACTCAGCTCAGACATCTCATGGCTGATAGCACCAGCCTAGCACAGATACTATTAAGCTGAGAGCAATGGTCAGTCAGGGACGTAACCTGTGTAACTAGAGGCCAAGCTTCCCCTTCCTACCAACATAGACATGGTTCTTACATCAGTATCACCACTGCGGATCAGACTTTCCCGGTTGGAAATCATGCCCCAGGCTGCTATGCCAATAGCCACCACATTCTCCTCTGAGCTTCGACTGATGGTGTTGTCTCTGACTACCTCTCCGATGTACTTCATCAGCCCGTAATGCGTGCCTCCGGTGAAAATCCAGGCCCCTGGGGAAAACATCCAAAAACCTGGAGGGATGCACTGGAACACCCACCCTCCTAATGCAGTACTTTTAGGATACAATATCCCACATCCCCCTTAAGACCTCAGAAGAGTCATTTATTCTTCAGTTAAACACAAAAGATATGCTACACACCTTACTTTATCTGGGCAGCTCATGACTAGTTCTCAGCCCTGTTACTTCCAAACCATTAGGTCACATTTGCCCCAAGTGCACCAGCCAAGCAGAAACAACCCGAATGCTCTGCTTCCCTGCTGAGCCTTTGAGCTGCTGCCTCTCCAACAGTATTATGCAAAAATACATTCATACAGGCACATCTGCAGGTCTTTACCTTTGGACTGGGCGATGTAGATCAGCCTGCTGAATATCTTACGCATCCGGGGCTTGAGGGCAAAGTTCTTTGCACCCCCCGTGACAGAGATGACAAGGTTTGGGGTCTTCAGGTGCCAGTGCTGAGTCATGAGGTCATAGAGTGTTTCAGAGTCTGTGTCGCATGACAAACGGATGTACTTGGGAGAGAGAAAAGAACAAACAGAGCAAGAAGTAAATAGTGATAGCTGGGAGCATAGTGTTCTCTTCCCTAATGAACAGTCTTATGCCAACAGCCAGCAGACAAAAGGTGATGAAGTCTTTGTTTCTTCTTCCAAAGCATCTTTATCCCCTCAGGCATCCAACCCACCTTCCTCTAGAAGAAGGCAAGAGCACTGACCTTGGTGTACAGAGGAACATTGGAAGGATGAACACAACACTGAGGAAGCTTACGGTGTAACAATTTTAACTGTACCGGTGCTAATTATAGCTTAGATCATGGATTAGTGGTAGCATTGTTCTAAGTGATCTAATAATTACAGTTGTATTTTGATTACACTACTAAGCCTTAATTGAATGAGCTATAAATTCCAGGCTCCACGTGCATGGTGTCCCTATTGTAACATATACCCACAACAGCATCTAAAGTATAACCCATAACTTCATTAAATATGTAGTAAAACTTAAGCACTGTATCTGAGGAGGAAATGTCCATATCTTGAGAGGCATTTAACTTCAATGAAAGGGCATATTGATGCATTCCAGGACAGGCTCCCAGGAGTACTTACTGCATCTGTCTCGGACAAGTGTATCATGGAGGAAGTCTAACAGGCTCCAGCAGCTACACAGGAGAGCTAAGGGACTCCGGCAGCTTCTGCTCTGAGAAGCATCAGCCACATGATGCCTTGGGTGTTTTTCAGGAGAGAAGGGCCTCTCCCCCCTTAGAGCTTACCAGCAGAATTAACTGCTCCACAGGGCCATCCCCACAGCAAATTCTGTTAGCTCTATAGTTAGAAGGCATTTCTCTAAACCTTACTGATATAGAGAATACCTTGAACCTCTAAGACTACCTCTGTTGCGCCAGCAATTAAGGTTTCCAATTCAATGACATGTTGTTTCCATCCCTATAAAACAAGTACCAAATAAAAGATGCTGCAGCTGAGTTGCTCGTACAGCTTCTCTCATACATCATCACAGCGTATAACTACAAACACACTTCAATTACACTTAAGTTTCACACAAGGTACTAGCAACTACACATCTGACTCTTGAGTCCTTGGCAAGGCTCTACTCAAGCAGCTGAACCCCCCACCGGTGCAGGCACTTTCTTTCTCTGAGGTACAACGGTGCCATCTCCTGGTGCATACCAACCATGACCGATCCAGGCCTCCAACGCAGACGATGCGAAGTGTTTCAGCCCCTGAACTCAGAAAGGTGCTCAGAGAAGCATTTTTCGGCTTGAGGGTACAGAACATAAAAGACAGCAACTGCAACGTTCTTGAATGTTACAGGAGCTGAGCAGCATTGCAGAAACAGTGAGCACTTAAGCCGGACTTACGAAGTGCAGGGATTTTATTGGTCTGTTCACATGTAATAGCTCTGCTCAGAGCTTTTTAGGGCCCATCAGTCCTGAAAAGCATGACGCAGGGTATAAAACTTCCCATCCCGATAACAGTCGGTGGTTCTTAGGTTACCTTGGGTTTGACATCCTCCCCATCGCGCATAACAGCAAGAGAAAATACTTTGCCATGTTTTAAGACATGCCTTACAGTATAGGGAGTAAGAATGGAGAATAGAGATGTAACTCCAGCCGGCGTGTTGATGGGATAGATTAGGAGACTTATATGCAGTATTTGAACAAAGTATGCTCTGAAACATGCACAAGGACCTTGAGAGTCCTCCTGAAACAACTATGAGCAAACTGAGTTGCAAGCTGGGAAGGGGACCACAGCCCAAGGAAAGAACATTTAAGCTTTGAGAACTCTGAAATGTGGCAATAGAGAGAGCTATTTGTCCTTTCAGTAAAGGTACACAGCAGCTTACAGCAAAGTACTATGAAGCTAAAAGATACATATCAAGAAATATGTGAAGTACTTGGATTTGGTTTAACCGTGATGCAAAACCTTCAGTCTTCTTTCCCACCAAAATGCTTCATTTCTGCTATTTTGCATAAACCAAACTCAATTAATTTACATAGCATACTCTCATTTCCCTCATTTATTTTGATGGTTTCAAGCAAGCTGCACTGTTGGTAAATACCAGTCATTTAGAAGAGAGAGATGAGCTCAGCCACATGTGACTCCTCACACAGTATCACTATAAATCATCACAAACAGCAACACCAGCTCTTTTCTTCTTCCCACCCCTCTAATCCTGTCCCCACATCAAGGAAAAACACAGGAAAAGATTAAAACCCAGCAGAATAAAACCTCTGAAGTTCCACTGATCTCTTAGGTCCCCACTGAATGTACTGTC
Organism: Ara ararauna; assembly: GCA_028858755.1. Lineage (NCBI taxonomy): Eukaryota > Metazoa > Chordata > Aves > Psittaciformes > Psittacidae > Ara > Ara ararauna. The sequence continues at coordinate 7,512,230 of CM054381.1, forward strand.
ATTGTAGGATCTCCACCCTGGGAAATAGTATTCAATCAGTTATAGGCCTGAGCAAGACGATCTGTGAGGATACCCTCTGAGCAAGAGATTTGGCTAGAAAACCTTGCAGAGCCCTTCCAAACAAAACTACCACAGGAGGATGTGGAACACCTTTTCCAGCACTGCACAACAACCTGCAGACTGGCCAGTCCAAGACCTAAAATACTACTGTATAGAAAGGAGCACAGTACATCCACAGAATGCAATGATCCGCACAGAGAACAGCTAAGGAAGAAGGGAATATAGGTCGACAAGCTCTGTAGGCAGACACTGGATGACATGCTGCACCATGGTAAAGCCATTACAAAGCATGAATAATGACTTTACGGAGTAGTAAACAGGTAAGTGCAGCTTCTGCACTGAACTGTACAGAGCCTACAAAGAGAGGTCTTAAACCCCCTACAGATACGAAAGCCCTATGATTATCATCTCCTGGATCCTGCTGCACCTTCAAAGGCAAAGCATGTTACACATACTCTTCACCCAAGAGCTGCACCGCTGTACACCCTCACATCATTTTCTTTCTAAAGCATAAGTTAGTCCACACTGGAAAGGTGCAGTGCTCCCCAAAAACCCCAGCCTTGAAATGGTGTTAAAGTCAAACAATCAGGAACAAAGTATTTTGATCAGGAGCTTGATTCAGGTACTTAAGCTTATCCTGTTAGGTTCACCACTAAAGACAGGTAGAAGGGTACTAAGCTATTCCTCAACACCATGACATTTCCATATAGACAGGGACCACACACTGGCCACTGGGACCACACACTGACATAATCGGGGTACAGAGTCCCAGTGACAGACATCACAGATCTAGCTGTAAATTAATTCACCTAGCCCAAGACCTTTACAACTGTATTCCAGGCCAACTGCAATAAAACCAGCTACTAGGAAAAGCAAGCAACCACCTCATCCACCCATTCTTCGGCCATGCCTGGAAACAGAGAACCTCTTTTCCCTCCCATTGCCAGCCTATGAAACAAATAACAGAGAAGAAATTATTCTTTCTTACCTATATTCAGGGCTTGAGAAAGCAGCTTGTCTCCTTTGTAGCCTAACACCTTCCATTCCCATTAGAATAAAATCAACTTTACCTTCCCCTTCCTTGCTTTTCAGGGGGTTCCACTGGCATCGGATTCAGGACTCTGAATACAGTGCTCCCAACAGGGGCCTGACATATACCCTTGATACTCCCCCTTACCTTTCCTCTTTTTCCCATGTTTTCAAACTGAATGTCCCCAAAGGCATCAGTAGGAAGTTCCTTAGTGTGCTTCTTGTAGTTCCATTTTTCATTGGTATTAATCTGAGTGCCCTCTATGTGTTGATTTTCAGGGTATCCACATTTACATAAGTTACCCCTGAAAGAAGAACGAACACACATAGAACCCCAAGTTATCATCCTGAGCACAGAAAAACAAGTTCTGACATGTTTATTAACAAAAGACAACATTTTCACATCCCCAGCAGGGTTCAAGGCCAGGCTGGACAGGGCTTGGAGCAAGCTGCTCTAGTGGAAAGTGTCTCTGCCCATGGCAGTGGGTTGGAACTGGATGAGCTTTAAGGTCCTTCCAACCCAACCCATTCCAGGATTCTATGATTCTGCAATGAACCTATAGCTTGTAGAACAAAGGGTGCCTAAAGCAGCAGTCACATGAAATGCAAAGTCTGTACCAACACAACTCAAGCCAAGCAGCAGGTGGAGCTGCAAAACCAGTTGTACATGGGACTCTACTTGGATTTGCTGCATGGCAAGTCAATAGCTAAGAGACCAGCACCTAATCATGCTTCCTCCCCTGATAATCAGCTTCTATATAGCACTGGGCAATGGAGTGAAGCATATCTCAGGAAGCAGGCTGTGTAGAGAGATGAGCTGACACTTCTGGATTGCTTTGCATATACGACCTTTTTCCTTATCACAAATAAAGTTCGGTCACCAGCTGCTTAATCTGAAACTACAACTCTGCATAGAAATGAAGAACATGAACCAGAACATCAGACACCATCAGAAGTGACCTAATCTGCTGCTAACCTGATGGGTACAGATGACTTCTTTCCCTTTTTGTGCTCTCATCCATATGAAGAGTTCACTAAGGTGACTACCAAGAGTAATCATTTTCAATGCAAACCTGGGGCATGACTGATATCTAAGCATGCCTAAGACATACTCAAATCAAGAAGCAATAGGAATCTGGTCTCTGAGCAGATTTTACAGGCTGTTTACTGTGTTCCTAGCACATTTCCACCACCACCACCTCTTATCTGATGCACGACATGGTGTGCAGTCACTACCAATGCCCTGCTCACCAACACTGAAATTGCACCAAAGGTAGAAAGAACTAGGACTTTGGTTGTGCAGGACTAGGGAAAGCTAGGAAAACTCAGATCTTAGGCAGAAGCTCTTCCCTATAAGAGTGGTGAGGTGCTGGCACAGGGTGCTGACTGATGGTGCTGAACAGGAGCAGCTTGAGCCCAGGCAGCCAAGAAGCCACCAGCATCCTGGCCTATATCAACACCAGTGTGGCAGCAAGGCCAGGGCAGTGATTGTCCCCCTGTACTGCACACTGGTGAGGCTGCACCTCGAATCCTGTGTTCAGCTCTGGGCCCCTCACTCCAAGAGAGACATTGAGGCGCTGCAGCGCGGCCAGAGAAGGGCAATGGAGCTGGTGCAGGGCCTGGAGCACAGTGTGATGGGGAACGGCTGAGGGACCTGGGGGGTTCAGGTAGAGAAGAGGATGCTCAGGGGGGACCTGATCACTCCCTACAACTGCCTGAGAGGAGGATGGAGCCAGGAGGGGGCTGGGCTCTGCTCCCAAGGAACAAGGGATGGGACAAGAGGAAACGGCCTCAAGCTGCACCAGGGCAGGGTTAGATGGAGCTGAGGAACAATTCCTTCCCCAGAGGGTGCTCAGGCATTGGAACAGGCTGCCCAGGGCAGGGCTGCAGTCACCGTCCCTGCAAGTGTTCACACACTGTGTAGACGAAGCCCTCAGTGCCATGGGTTAGTGGTGGCCTTGGCAGCGCTGGGGAATGGTTGGACTGGATGAGCTTAAAGGTCTTTTCCAACCTGGTTGATTCTATCAAAGCACTTGTCTATTAACCCCAAAACCTGTTATTTCCAGTTTTTACACAAACTCCAGCGTCTGGAGCAGTGAACTCCAAAGTGGAGGGTGCATTAAAAGAACTTAAAACATGTAATATTAAAAATATTGCTTATTTCATCTTTCTCTCATCCTTATTGATTGCTGTGTTTGTGCCTGTTTTATAATGTATTATTACAGTAGTAGATGTACCTAGTTCATAAATAAACACACACTGGGGGGTATGCTCAGCAAGTTGTTACTGATGGGTTGTGCAATGGAATTGTTTGGAGAACACTGATCTGTAGCTGGCAGAAGCATCCCGGGGTGCCCGGCCAACCATCAGGCTCCCAGCTTTTCTGACGGTGACTGCAGAATACCCCAGGCACATGCAAACAAGCCAGGCAAGAAAAGAAGTTGTCCTGAGGTCAGGCTGCACTGCTGGGTTCAGCCTCCTCACACAACCCTGGGAAGTTTGCTTCCCATTGGCTTAGCAATAAGAATTATAATAAACATGATACTACAGAATTATACTATACAATTCTAATTAATCATTATAAGAATCACAGAAACATCCCCAGCTCCCAACACCCCCATGCCAGTAAAACATGAGAAGAGTATCTGCTTACATTGACTTGGTGTCCTTTGTAAAAAAGACACATTCTCTCTTCTTAAAGTTCTCTTGGATGAAGCTGACCAAATCCTTGAAAAGAATTGAAAAGTTTACTTACAATAACTCCTAAACCAGAAAAAATAGATTTCATGCCCTAAGAGTTGCTGGAGAGCCTATTTTAATGGCAGCTTTTAATCCAAAAGACCCACATAGAAAATATGTTACTTGATTTCAGTGGCACAATCCAGGTAGCTGTAGACTATGGAGCATTCCCATTTGCATGCACTGCCATGTCTGCAATAACTTATAGCAGTGGGGTTAAGTGATCTAGATTGCTTAAAGACTGTGGCCAACACTGTTTCTTCCCAAGGAAAAACACAAGTAGATGTTAACATCCTCTAGGGTAGGAGCTATTTTACTTCAACACAAAAAGACCCCAGCAGGAGACGTGAACAACTTAAAAGTGGAGCTTTATGTGAGCTCAGTGGAATGCCAAGTCTCTCCAGCTTGTTTAACCATTAACCTGGAAACTCCGCAAGCACAAGGGAAGCTTTCACATTTGGGAAACCCAAATTCATTCCTAATGTGCCCTTGCAAGGTTGGAAAGCAAAAAAAGATTTCTTACTTGATGATAAAGGTTTGGGAGTTTTGTATTGGAGAACAGATTTAACTTGGGATGAAAAGGGAAGATGCACAATTATCGTTAGTTTCCCACTTTGACAGAACCCTTGTAGTTAAACAGCAGTTAAATTCCAAGTAGAAAAGCATTAAAAGTATAAAATCCAAAAAGAAAATGGGAAAGAACATAAGCAGCCACAATGACTCAAGACCAGAAAAGTAAAAGGGAGGGGGAACCACTTGCTAAGGACCTAAGAACTTGTCATTAGGCCTTCAGAAGCAAGAAAACCGCCAGATAATCGCTGTCATCAGCAAAGCATTGAGGCTTGAAAGGGAAGTTTAACATAATGATATGTTGTCTGCCTTTGCCATCAAGTTGCATGAAGAGGCTGGGGGGTTCTTTATAGAGACTTTGGGATGAGAGGATTTGTCTCTGAAATAGGAAAAAGAATTGAAAAACAGAAGTGACTAAGAGTGTACAATAAGAGTTACAGGGAACAAAAAGGAATGCATTGCATCTTAGACTTTAACCATGTCAACAAAGCACCAGAGCTACTGCTGCAGGGTCACTGGCTAGGAAGACTTCTCCATAAAGGGAAAACTGACAAATCAATCCTCCTCCTTCTGACATGACCCAATTCATTAAGGACTGTGGCCCACTCCCAAGACAACAGGCAAGCTTAGCAAGGATGGAGCAGCTACTCACAGCATCACTGCAGGACACATCGATGCTGCGAGACATGCTGGAGTAAAGGAGTCTGGTGCTCTCAAAATTGCCATTTCTTCGGTGCCTCATGGTGCCCATCGAGACCTGAAAGAGCACAGTGGAGGGGGAGATGAAGGAGCAATGGTCATTCTTTCACTAGATAAAAACAACCAAAGACACTCAGTACCCTAGGAAGGCAAGGGAGGGGTTATCTGAATCCAGCATAAAGAATGAGGAAGGCTATTGATCCCTAAAAGGAGAAACTAACATTCAGAGAAAATATTTTCTCTTCTTTCATACTACAAAGAGACTTTCCTCTTTCTTTCCTTGCATGAAAAACAACTCCAAGTCAACATGCTTTGAGAAAGGAACATACCTTGTATGTCATCCCATTCAATTCGTTGCCATTATCTCAACTCGCCTTCCCTTCTGATGGGCATGCTCACTATTCAGTATTCATATACAATAAGCAATCCTTAATGTTGTGTATTTACAATCTAAAGGGGATGTTAAGGGGAGACAGATCCATGACAGAGAAAGCAAACTGCAGTTCACTTGGCCTGTCAGTACACCAGAAGCTAGAGCAGATACAGCACCTGAACACTGATCCCTCAGGACTACTTCTCTAACAGGGATAGTCAATGTGTGTGATCTGAAGAATAAGTGGATTTTAAGTTTATTGGATCCAGAAAGTTAAGAAGTAACAATACTTCAGTTACCCGTGAGAGCAGACACTGGACTGACCTCAGTGTCTTTCAAGGAGCATCCCTTCATCTGCACCAAAACACAGAACAAAATCCTATTTATGCTAGCAGCAAATACTTCAGTTCCCTTCATGTTCCTTTGTGAGCACTGGAAAAGGTCTTGCTCTGAAAGGAAGGCTGGCAGCCAGCTAACATGGTGACCTCAAATCCTACTTCTCCTCCCAACACTGTTCTCTCTCCTTCTCCCTCTCCCTGGGCTTAGCCTCTCAGGTGGTCCTGCCACTCGATGGACTCCTGTCCCTCTCAGACACAGGAACACACATTACACTCTCCAGCTCCGATGAAGCATCCTGTGTAAATACACAGTTTCTGAGATCCAAAAACTAGTGAGTGTGAAACAATTTACTTAGGACACTCGCCAAAATAGGGATGGCATAGGCAGCGGGAAGCTGTAGTCATAAATAGAATGACGGAGCGTTATATGAGCAAGCCCTAAAGCAAGAAAGGACAATTTTCCACAACAAAAATGTACATTTCTACTTCACAGCTATTTTAAAAACACTTCATTTTGAGGTGGAACTCGACTGACTCAGTGTTGCTCACTGTGCATGGTAGAAGTCCACAGCTACTTCCCCCACATTGTTCAGCACTCTTGGGATCACAATCACTCTCCCACTGCCAGGTAATGGAAGAGCATGGAAAAAGCCGCCTTCTTCCTTCCCACCTTCTGCATGCAACAGGAATGATTGAAACTCAAGAAAAGTCAAAAGCCTGGAAAATGTATTTCAGCATGGCTGTGGCCAATGGGATGAGGTTTGACAAGGCAGTGTTGGGTCCTGCACTTGGGCCACAACAACCCCCTGCAATGCTCCATGCTTGGGGAAGAACGGCTGGGAACTGCTCATGGAAAAGGAGCTGGGGGTGCTGACTGATGAAGCTGAACTTGTGCCCAGGCAGCCAAGAAGCCACCAGCATCCCAGCCTGTATTAGCACTAGTGTGGCAGCACATGAAAATCTCATCTCGGGCTTCCCAAGATAACACTGAGCTAGCCTGCATGCCATGCGAGAATCATGTAATAGTGTGATTCAGGCACAAACCCAAATACCAGGTATGTGGTTTGATTATTTGATTACCTTCCATGTGGACTTCATGGGCACCTTGAGCTTCTAAGCACCACACCACCTTCCACAGACCCCCACCACAGCTATTTCTTCCTTCAGCCCTGCAGAAAGTTGGTACACTGCTTCTCAAGTAGAAGCTGCAGCAGGAAATAAAGCACTCTCCTGCTTTGAAGTTCGGGATCTCCTTTGCATTACTGACTCCATCACATCCTATCTTCAGAGCAAGGACAAAAGTCTGACAAGCTTTGCACCAGATTCGGGAGAAGACTCTGTAGGAAGCTCACTAAACCAGCTCATATCAGCAGAGCACAAGAATAAAATGACCTCCAAGGAGGCCACCAGCCTGGTCATGCCCTGCTTCAGAAAAGAAGCATGTCTTCATTTGCCCAGGAATTACAAGAGTCTTTGGAAGGAGAAAGCAAATGTTCCTTTATGAGCACCTGCTCAAGGGCCTTTTCAATGGAAAAAGGTTAAAGAAAAGAAGGAAGCCACAAACAAGAACATGCAGAGAGGAAAAACTTGACTGACAGACAGTAAGGGAGGGAGTGAGCAGACCCTAACCTAATCAACCACATTAACTGGTAAGCATATGGGAAAAGTGGGAATGTTTATTCCAGGGAGGTTATCTGATGGGGCAGGCTTGTCAAATGGCACACACTAAGGAGAAGGGGGAGGTCATACACATATGCAGAGGCTTCAAACTGACAAGCAAGGATCATGGAACTGCAGAGAAGCAGTTCCTCTTCTACAAGGACACACTGCTAGAGGGATTTAGATGGCTCCAGCAACAAAGAAATCATCCTGCCCTTGTGAAGTGCTAACTTTGGTAACAACTAAGGTGATGGCTGAGAGAGTATTGTCCCTAAACCCACCAGATTCTTTAAAACAAAGCAAAACCTCACAGGCATCCCCTCCATCACATCACTTATTTCACTAAGACTGGAAGCTGTGCATTCAGAGATGTATTTCTTAACCCAGAAAGCAATTCTTATCATTTCATAAGATTGATGTTTGGTGTAAACAGGTTTTTAAAGCTGTAATTCAACATAAGGGTAATACATTTTGGTCTATATCTATGCAGCTTATTTATTGACAGGGTTTCACTTTAGTTGTTGATTTGTTTAATAAGTTAGCACCAGACAGGTCACTATGGACATAAATGTACAGAGAGATTAAAAGGAAACAAGGAATTATTCATTCCAAACACGAAAGGATTTCAAGTTTACCTCATTGCTTTTGTAAGTAATTGATAGTTGCTAAAACTGCAGCAAAGTCAGCAAGAGTGCAAAGGAACCCTGAAAATCCTGGCCTTAAACTTCAGTATAAGCTCTCAAGAGCTGCATTGATACCACAGTGGTCAGCTGATGTTTGTGAGCAAAGCTCATGAACCCCATGAGTGTCAGAAATGGCACAGCAGTCCCATACTTTAAAAGATGTGACACAGCAGTAGTTTATGTAACAGGCAAACACAGTTCATTTTCTATTGCATTTCCAAGCTGTTAAATATATACAAAGGCATTTATAAAGCACAGACTAATGCATTAAAGCATGACTTTAAGCTAACACAATTCGAGAGTAACAGCCATTAAATAAACACCAGAATAGTCCTCTAAGGTATAAGAGTAATACTATGACTTCCACAGCAGTTGAAGGAGCATATCCCCAAGGAAGTCTTCAGCTTGGAGATGACTAGAAAAAAGCAAAGAAGTGATAAAAAATAACTAGCTCTAAAGACACCTTGATAACCAGGCTTTTAACAAGTTGGCCGCAACTGAAAAGCAAGAGCAGCTCCCATCCTCAGAAAGCTTTCAGATAAGTCTAACCACTGTTTGCATTAACACGATTCCAGCAACTGGCTTTATGCAAAAGCTCCCAAACGAGATAAGGATGGTGCCCAACCTCAGCTGCACAGCTACCTCAATTCCAGCATCTTAAAAGTATCTATTCCTAAGCACAGAAATCAGCGCCTGAGAAGATAGCACTGTGGAGCACTTACCAAAGTCTCCAGAATATGCCCCTGCAGTCCTACTGAAATCATGACTCAAAGAGGAAGGCTTTGATATAGTTCAGCTTGCAAAGCCCCTCCTTTTTTATCAGTGTCATGCTTTCCTTTCAGGGGAGGGCAGGGAGGAAGAAACAATGCACCAGAGCAAGCAAGGGCAGGATTATTCACCAGTGAAGGCAGGCATAATTGCACCAGGGTGCAGGAAATAACAGTTGCAGGTGATGGGGAAGAGCACAGCAACACTGCCAGTGTACCACAGGAACTGGTAACGATGCTGCAGCTAATTTAGGCAATCAACAACACTATTAAAAAGACAGAAGTATAAGAAAATGCCTGTGGGAATAAATGATTAGGTTTTAATGTATCAGAAGATAATGAAACAGCTCTAAAATCAACACCTATTAATCTAATTTAATATGAAGTCGCTGAAACGCTGGTGGCTGCAAAACAGGGTTTTACAACTGATATTCTGACCCAATAAAAACCCCCTACTCTCTGTTCTGTTGTTTTCTGTTTGACACTCACCAGTGCAAAGTAATCTGGTTATCTTCTGTCTTTAGATTCAAGCTATTCCCTTTGGTAAGAGTAATATCTATTGGATGATATTCACAGTAATTCCTTGGAGAGCCAGATTGCTCCTGGTCCTCTCTTATTGCAGAAAGCAGACCTCTTGCTGGAGAACCTTCCACATCCTTTCAATCTCCCTCTTTGGGCATGTATCACCACTTCACCAGCTCAAGCACCCCCCCCAAACCTACTTTGGTTTGCACTGCAGTGGATGAGCATGTAAGGAGAAAATACATCTGGCTCTTGAGGGCAGAAGCTCCTTATCCATAAGCAGTCCCAGAGTAAGAGGGAAAGAATAACGCCCAAGCCAAAACACATGTGTTGGAATTAAAGATCTGCTGTTGAAAACACAACCATTAAAAAGAAGCTGATGTGGTTTGAGTTTCTGCTGATGGTCAAAAGCTCGCAGTGCTATTTCTTGGAATCAGGGGTGTCACTGAACAGCACAAGTGCTTTCCGAAGCATGATCCCAGAACATCCAGACTAAAGAACCTGACGCCATGCACTTTGCTTCCTCCACTCACCCAGCTCCAGGCTTTCTTCCCCTTGGAAACGAGGCGGAGGGAATGATGCACATAGGAATGTGTTCCCAGCACGCAGCCAGTGGGCCAGGACATCTAAGTGGATAACCAGCAAAAAAACCCCTCGCATTACCTTGCCGTATCCACATCTGCATTTGCACGATCCCTCCCTAGTCTAAGTTCTCCCAACGGACCACCAGGAAGAACAAAACGCCAGATCCTGTCATAGAACAGCCAGGGTACTTCCTAACTACAGAAGCTAAACCAAAACCTCACATGCAGATTCACAAAGAACATTACTAGCACAGAAATCCCTCTGGATTTAGTTCGCTTTGGCTGCAAGCTGGGAACAGAAGCAGACCCAGAAGCAGACACTGATGCAGTTGCACATAGAAGCTCATTTACTGTGTGTGACCTGCCTTCTGTACCTTCTTTTATTGCTTGCTATAATGACCAGCTTTTCCCTTTTATATCCAAACTGCAGAAACTCACCTTGAGCAGAAGTAAAAGCTTGCATGGCTCCTTACCCTTTTTATGTTGTGATTTCGGATTCATAACCACTGGGGAGAACAAAGAAACACCATGGTTCCAGCTTAGACACAGAATTTCTCAACAACATTAGAAGAGGAGGAGGAGAAAGCAATGAAAGTTATTAAATGGGAACTATGAGACAATACTTTAGCACTTCTTATCCTCAAAAGCACCTTGAATGCAATTAGCATGAGCACAATAAACCTGAGGAGAGATAAAGCTCTGTCATGGTTTAAGCCCAGCCGTAACTAAGGACCATGCAGCTGCTCTCTCACTCCCCCCCTTCCTCCATCCCACTCCCAGAGGGATGGGGAGGAGAATCGGAAGAATGTAACTCCCACGGGCTGAGATAAGAACGGTCCAGTAACTAAGGTATAACATGAACCACTGCTGCTACCACCAATAATAATAATGATAAGGGAAATAACAAGGGAAGAGAATACAAGCGCTCACCACCCGCCAACCGATACCCAGCCTGACCCAGCAGTGATCTAACCCTTCCGGGTAACTGCCCCTAGTTTTACATCCTGGGCATGATGTGTATGGAATACCTCTTTGGTCAGTTTGGGTCAGGTGTCCTGTCTCTGCTTCCTCCCGGCTTCCCCTCGTCCCTGGCAGAGCATGAGACTCAGAAAGTCCTTGGTCAGAGTAAACATCACTGAGCAGCAACTGAAAACATAGCTGTTATCAGTGGTGTTGCCAGGCTGAAAGTCAAAAGCACAGCACTGCACCAGCTATTGAGAAGGAGAAAAATGACTGCTACTGCTGAACCCAGGACAAGCTCATTAGCTGCCATTTCAACTCCATACCCTGTGGCTCTCTACCTCACCTGGCTCCTTACATGCCCAACTGTTCTTAGCAAAGCTGAGAAGTCCCCTGTTTGTGGCTTTTACCATTTCCCAGCTCTGGCTAAGGAGAAGCAACCCACAAAAGCACTGAAATAAAGCAGAGGAGACTCTTCAAATCAACGACAAGGACAGATGTTATCTCCTCCTCTTCTTCCCTCCTCCCCTATTGTTTTTTAGCAAAGAAAGGGAGATCTGACTCCTCTTTCTGTGTGTGTAGACCGCTAAGATGCATGTAACTAGCCACTGCAAGTTTCTTTCCTTTCAGACACTGCAGGCAATTTGTTGGCTTAACTTCTGGGTTATATTTACATATATTTATATTATATATAAAATGAGGAGCTGCAGAAGGTATTTTTCTTTGCAAGAAAGGTCAACCAAACTGTATCAGAGTCCTACCTGAAGCAAAGGTGTGGTAAGGCCCATTCCAGTGCAACTTTGGCAACAAAACCACAGAGCTGATTTTGAGCCATAGGAGTGTTGGGAAAGCCTAAAGAGCACTTCTCTGTGGAGAGAGCTGCCCAAGAGACCCAGTTCTTTACAGGCACCACTTTCTGGTTACCCATTTCTTCCTGTATTCAGGAAGACAGGTGTGCTGCTGGAGATAAAGTTTCATAAAAAACACCCAGCTCAAGAGATTCTTATTCATTTTGAATGGCAAAGCTTGTAGAATGGCAGATTTCCAGCTGGCTGCTCAAGTCACAGGGATTTAACCTGAATTACTGACAGAAATGGAGTTCTTTTTAGCCATTTGCCTTTCCAAGGGGTATAACAGAATATTCCATCAAGTCTACAATGACACACCACAGGGCACCCTATGGAGAACATAACCTAGTGCAAAATGGCAATATTTTGGCATTTACAGGCATTTGAGTTGTAGGGGTTACTGCCAGAGCCCAAGTCTATTAGAAATACCTCTATTATCCTGAGTGTCCAGCTAGTCTCACTTAGAGAGGACAGCCACCTATACAAACCTAACTGTGACCTTGCACAGATATAGAAACCTAGAGCTAGGGAGCCTTGAAAGTTGATTATGACGGAGCAGGAAGCTTGGTCCTAGCCTCCCTTCTTACCTGCTGCTTCACATGCATTTAAAAACCTTTTGAACAACTTCTATTCCTAAATGCAGACACTTGTACTTAAGTGTGAGAGCACGCTGCGTTTGGAGAACAAGGGGTGAAGTCATTCTGAGAAGCATGTTAGCCCAGAAAGCTTTAAAAGTGCATTTTGGTGTGAAATATTAATAGGTCTGAACAGAACACTGGCACATTCTTTCTGTAAAAGCCTTAAAAAGAAACGAAAGCCACTAAAAATAATTATGCAATTTGCAGCTTCTCAATGCTCAGTGACTAGAGCAATTGTGCACCTCAGGCTTTTATGCACTTCATTTGATGGAAGTGTTCTGAGAAAGTGTTCATGGATGGAAAAGTTCAAGCTTCAAAACTGAAGAGGGGCGAGGAGAGGAGATTAAAAGCTTAGGACACTTTAGATCAGCTTCCCCTCTCAAAAGAGAGACACAAGCACGCTCTTAGCCTCAAACATAGCAGCTCTATCAAGAACTGCAGCACACAGAGAGAGGCGAGGAGGAAGAGATACAGTCAATGGAAAACAATTCCCTGGAGGCTGAGGTCAGACTGATTAAGACACTGTTTCAGGTAATATCTGCTGAAAACCAGAGCTGAAAGCAAACAAACACTAAATATACTTTTCCCAGAGTCTTACAAGGAAAAGATTCTCATGGAAAATGCATGAAGCAGATTCCAAGTATTTATAGTTTAGCAAAGGTGTATTTCTTTCATTGGGCATTAGTTTAATTAATTATTAATCAGCTGCTGCTGTCAAGCCTGTGTGCTTAAAACCCTACAGCAGTCTATTCTTTATAGGGGTGGCTTCTAAATTTGATTTCATGTCCATCATGCAGCATTAAAGTGAAAGAGAAGCAATTTAAAGTAAACCATGAATTCAATCCTCTCACTTACACATTTCATTGCTTTCCCAAGACCATAAGGAGCTTGGTGTCTGGGGACTTCAGTAGACTTCAAGGGGAAGAGCAGCACAAGCCCAAGGTCAGGCACAAAGGTGAAGTGTAGTCTGTAGTTACACCTCTGGAGAGCTTTTGAGACATCCCCTGCACTTCCTGAGCAGGAGTGGATTAGAACACAAAGCATCTCTTCCACCAAAAACAGTCTCTAGCTGCAAAACCAGGACCGAACCCACCCCTCTTACTCTTTCCCCACTCTGAACATACAACCTCAATTCTGGCAGTAAATGTCTCTCTAGAATGCAACAGCATTGCACACATTTCTGGCAGAGTTGGTAATCCTGGCCACACTTGCCTTTCTTCTAGCACATCCTCAGCGAATTGTCAGTACAAAGCATTCACTCATTTTCTCCATGACACTTATTCACAAGGATAAAGATCACTTAAAGTCTGAGGACCAGAGGTTTCCTCCTAAGAACCGCTAGTAGGTTTAAGTGTGCTGTAGCTATCCTGGTCCATAAGTAACCTTCAGTGAAGCTAGAACATCTTTGGCTTCCGTGCTGCCATCAACCTGGGACCCAGCTGAAAGCACGCCATAAAGAAAGCAGTTTCACAATACAGCCATAACACTGAAAAAGGTAACACGGTGACCAAGATGAGAGCTGAAAAAAGTGCCAAATATTACCTTCACTTCATCCCCAGTGTTAAAAACCCAACATGGTCACTTTTGTCAACTCTATTCTTGGGGACAACGCAGTTTCTTTTAACACTCTCCTAACGTTTCTTACATTTGTAGTTACTTCTACAACTAGAACAGGTTTTAACAGAAAAGGCTCACCACGCACAAAGTTGAAGAGAAATCAGAAATGCCTTCAAGCCAAAGGATCTGGGCTACCTGACTATACAGCTCTGGGGGAAGCTCAGGGCCATGGGGATCTGGACCACATTTTTCTCTGCAGTCTTCCTGGTGAGGAGAATCGGCATGAGGAGAAAGGCACTGATTTGCAGGTCTACAAGTGGTTATAAGGTTAGTGTTGGCTGGTGTTGATTTTAGTTTCTATGCCCACTAGTTTGCCAGTAGCACGGGGGAACTGGTAAAAAGAGCTTTAAACTAGGAATGACGAGGGAGGAAGAGAATTACCAGCAGCACTGAGGCAGTGATGCACAGGGACAGCAAGCAAAGGCAAAAGAGCAATGAATTAAACCATGCGCAAACCTGCTCAGTCACACCAATTGATGAGGGCAAGCAAGGTCTTTAGGCTTGGCCTGCCGGAGGGTAGACTTCGCCTATAGGTAAAGAAACCATTTTATTTCAACTTAACTCCCAGGCCATTAAACACCACACTAAGACTGTGAACCCAAAAATACCTTAAATGTAAATAGGGCAAAGCTGAAGTTCTGAGCTGTTTAAACCAGAGTGAGGCTTTAAATGGGTGTTTACTCAGTTGTCGTGGTTTAAGCCGTAAATCACGCAGCCCGTTCTATCACTTCCCTCTCCTTCTTCCCCCCCCAACTCCGATGGGGGGGAAATGAGGAGAAGAATCAAAAGAATGTAACTCCCACGGGTTGAGATAAAAACAGTCCAGTAACTAAGGTGTAACACACACCACTGCTGCTACCACCAATAACAATAATGACCAGGGAAATACAAGGGAAGAGGATACAATTGCTCACCACTCGACGACCGAGCTGTGAACTGAAATCTTCCAGGTTCCTGCCCCCAGTTTTACATCCTGGACATGATGTGCTGTGCCATGGAATAGCTCTTTGGTCAGTTTGGGTCAGGTATCCTGTTTCTGCTTCTTCCCGGCTTCTCCTGCTCCCTGGCAGAGCATGAGACTCAGAAAATCCTTGGTCAAACCAAAATGTTACCAAGCAGTAACTGAAACACTGGTGTTATCAGCGCTGTTCCCAGGCCCAAAATCAAAACCACAATGCTGCACCAGCTACCAAGAAGGAGAAAAATGACTGCTGCTGCTGAACCCATGACAGTATCCACCCCTTATTCCATACCATTCACGTCATGCTCAGATCCCACATTTTCAATATACCATCATATATATATATATATATACACACACACACATCCACACACACACACAGAGGGAGAGAGATCATCCCTCAGTGCATAGACCAATCCCTACAAAGCTGCCGAGTCCATTTGGTCCGTGATGTCAAGCTCCATCTCCTGTAACAGTCCTTCAGAGCAGGGGAGGCCGTGTGCAGTGTTGAATCGTTGCCTGCTGAGGCTGATCGTTCCTTTACTGCAGAACTCATCTGGTTTCATTAAAGTTCATTCTCTGTTGGGATGACGATCAGAGGGCCAGTCGCTGATGACTTGAAGACATCTAGTTGGTGGGCTATAAAAGTATTACATAGCAGGCAACAGCATACAATTGAGTTCATTGGCTGTTTTCCCCTAAAATCAAATCCCCTTGAGGTACACATTGGACTTCCCCATCTTCCCGCATTACCCACCAAGTATATCCGGGTCCCTGAGCAAAAGCAATCCCACGAGTGGGTTTGCCTTTACCTGAAGCAGGAATAACCCAAACTGTCTTCCCCAGCAAATTCTTTCTGTGCACCACAGGAACTTTGTCCCCCTCCACAGTATGTAGAAGTTCTGACTGGGCTGGACCAGCCCTGTTGGCACATCCTCTGGTGTTGACCCCCCAAGCGGCCTTTGGTAAATGTGTATCCCAATGTCTGAAAGTCCCACCACCCATTGCTCTCAGTGTAGTTTTTAACAGCCCATTGTACCGTTTGATTTTCCCAGAGGCTGGTGCATGGTAGGGGATGTGTTATACCCATTCAATGCCATGCTCTTTGGCCCAAGCGTCTATCAGGCTGTTCCAGAAATGAGTCCCATTGTCTGACTCAATTCTCTCCGGGGTGCCGTGTCGCCACAAAATCTGTTTCTCAAGGCCAGGACAGTGTTCCGGGCAGTGGCGTGGGGCACAGCATATGCTTCTAGCCATCCGGTGGTTGCTTCCACCACGGTAAGCACATGGCGCTTGCCTTGGCGGGTTGGTGAGAGTGTGATATAATCAATCTGCCAGGCCTCCCCATATTTGTATTTCAGCCATCGTCCTCCATACCAAAGAGGCTTTAACCGTTTAGCTTCCTTAATTGCAGCGCATGTTTCACAGTCATGAATAACCTGGGCAATAGTGTCCATTGTTAACTCCACCTCTCGATCACGAGCCCATCTGTATGTTGCATCTCTGCCCTGATGGCCTGAAGTGTCATGGGCCCACCGGGCTAAAAATAATTCACCCTTATGTTGCCAATTTAAGTCCATCTGAGCCACTTCAATTTTAGTAGGTTTATCCACTTGTTGGTTGTTCTGGTGTTCCTCAGTGGCCCGACTCTTGGGTACATGAGCATCTACACGGCGTACCTTGACCACCAGGTTTTGCACCCAGGCAGCGATATCTTGCCACAGTGCAGCAGCCCAGATGGGTTTACCTCTGCGTTGCCAGTTGCTCTGCTTCCATTGCTGCAACCACCCCCACAGGGCATTTGCCACCATCCATGAGTCAGTATAGAGATAAAGTAGTGGCCACGATTCTCGTTCCGCAATGTCCAAGGCCAGCTGGATGGCTTTCACCTCAGCAAACTGACTCGATTCACCCTCTCCTTCAGCAGTTTCTGCAACTTGTTGTCGAGGACTCCATACAGCTGCCTTCCATCTACGATGCTTTCCCACAATGTGACAGGACCCATCAGTAAACAAGGCATATTGCTTTTCACTTCCTGACAGTTCATTATATGGTGGGGCCTCTCACCTCCTCCTCCTCTGGTGACATTCCAAAATCTTTGCCCTCTGGCCAGTCCATAATGACTTCTAGAATTCCTGGACGACTGGGATTTCCTATTTGAGCTCGTTGTGTAATCAGTGCAGCCCACTTACTCCATGTAGCATCGGTTACACGATGCGTAGAGGAGACCCTGCCTTTGAACATCCAGCCCAGCGTGGGCAACCGGGGTGCCAGGAGGAGCTGTGCTTCAGTGCCAATCACTTCCGAAGCAGCTCGAACCCCTTCATAGGCTGCCAGTATCTCTTTTTCAGTTGGGGTATAGCTGGCCTCAGATCCTCTGTATCCCCGACTCCAAAAGCCGAGGGGTCGGCCTCGAGTATCCCCTGGAGCTTTCTGCCAGAGGCTCCAGGTAGGACCATTCTCCCTGGCTGCGGTGTACAGAACATTTTTAACATCTGGCCCGGTCCGGACTGGTCCAAGGGCTACTGCATGAACTACCTCTCTTTTAATTTGCTCAAAAGCTTGTTGTTGCTCAGGGCCCCATTTAAAATCATTCTTCTTCTGGGTCACGTGATAGAGAGGGCTTACAATCAAACTGTAATTCGGGATGTGCATCCTCCAGAAGCCCACAGCACCCAAGAAAGCTTGGGTTTCTTTCTTATTAGTTGGTGCAGACATTGCTGTTATCTTGTTGATCGCATCTGTGGGGATCTGGCGACGTCCATCTTGCCATTTTATTCCCAAAAATTGAATCTCCTGTGCAGGTCCCTTGACCTTACTCCGTTTTATGGCAAAACCAGCTTCCAGCAGGATCTGGATTATTTTCCTCCCTTTCTCAAAGACTCCTTCCATTGTATCACCCCACACAATAATGTCATCAATGTATTGCAGGTGCTCTGGAGCTTGCCCCTGTTCCAGTGCAGTCTGGATCAGTCCATGGCAGATGTCGGGCTGTGTTTCCACCCCTGGGGCAGTCGGTTCCAAGTGTATTGGACGCCCCTCCAAGTAAAAGCAAACTGTGGCCTGCACTCTGCTGCCAAAGGAATTGAGAAAAATGCATTGGCAATATCAATCGTGGCATACCACTTGGCTGCCTTTGACTCTAGTTCATCCTGAAGTTCTAGCATGTCCGGTACGGCAGCACTCAAGGGTGGTGTAACTTCATTCAGGCCCCGATAGTCTACTGCTAGTCTCCACTCTCCGTTAGACTTTCGCACTGGCCATATGGGACTGTTAAAGTGTGAGTGGGTCCTACTGATTACTCCTTGACTCTCCAATCTACAGATCAGCTTATGGATGGGAATCAGGGAGTCTCGGTTGGTGTGATATTGCTGCCGGTGCACTGTTGTGGTCACGATTGGCACTTGTTGTTCTTCGACCTTCAGCAACCCCACAACAGAAGGATCCTCTGAGAGACCGGGCAAGGTGGACAGCTGCTCAACCTCCTCTGTCTCCGAAGCAGCAATACCAAACGCCCATCGGTACCCTTTTGGGTCTTTGAAGTACCCTCTCCTGAGGTAATCTATGCCAAGGATGCATGGAGCCTTTGGACCAGTCACAATGGGGTGTTTTTGCCATTCCCTCCCAGTCAGGCTGATTTCAGCCTCCAGTACAGTCAACTCTTAGGATCCTCCTGTCACTCCAGAAATATAAATGGGTTCCACCCCTCGACAGCTTGATGGCATCAGGGTACACTGGGCACCGGTATCTACTAGAGCCTTATACTTCTGTGGGACTGATGTGCCAGGCCATTTGATCCACACAGTCCAGTAAATCCGATTGTCCCCTGCCTCCACCTGGCTGGAGGCGGGGCCCCTCTAATAGTCATCACATTGGTCACTCACGTCTTGTTGACAGGAATTATTCCTTATCACAGGAGCTGAAGTAAGATCAGCTCTTCCATTCCATCTGGGAGCCTGCTCACCAGAGACTGAAGCCGCAGCCTTCATGGGGTGATCAGCCTTGACCTTTGTTCTCCTCTTCAATTCACGCACCCATTCCTCCAAACCTGAAGTAGGCTTTCCATCCCACTTTGTCATATCTTCCCCGTGATCCCGCAGGTAAAACCATAGGGTGGCCCGTGGTGTATACCTTCTATATCTTCTCTCTCGAACAGTAGGACGCCTTTCATTAATAGCTGAGACATGCGTTGGTACACGTGAGGAGCTGGATAGATCGTCTCTCAACTGTTTGAGGTCCTGGGACAGTTTTTCCACAGCTGAGATGATGGAAGGGGTGAGATTGTCTTCAAACTCTCGGAGTCTATGAATCATTTCATCCACTGTTGGTGGTATTATGTCATTCCAGGTTACTGTTGCCAATGAGTGGGCATATGATGGGGGTGCATTCCGTGTAAATTTCCGCCACATGGGTCGTGTACATTCAACCTCATCTGGATCTATGGGTATATCCCCATTATCCGGCTTGATATGATAGCTCATCTCTACAATGGCTGATTCCCTCAGAGACTGGATGCCCTTTTCCAGAGTAGTCCACTTGGCCGAACGACTCATAACATCGTCCTTGTATGGAAACCTATCTTTCATAGCTGCCAAGAGCCGCCTCCAAAGGCTGAGGGACCGCTTCTCTCTTGCAATTGCTTTGTCAATTCCCCCTTCCTTAGCAAGTGATCCCAGCTGTCTGGCTTCACTACCTTCAAGTTCATAACCGTCAGCCCCATTGTCCCAGCATCGGAGCAGCCAGGTGATGATGTGCTCCCCTGGCTGACGGGTAAAGTCTTTTCGCATATTCCGTAGCTCGGTTGAGGTCCGAGATCGGGCAGACACCTCTTCTTCTTCTTCTTCGTCATGTGATGATGACTCCTGATCAGATGCTGTCCCAGGTGGTGAGCACATTGTTTCTTCATCTTGCTTCATCTTTCTTGCCTCTTTTTTGCTTTTCCTCTTGTGTACAGGGGCAACCGATATCAGTACGAGTTGGTCCTCTGGTTTAGCTGCGGTGATTATCACTGTGGTTTGGGTAGCTGCTGTACTTGTCACTGGGGTTTGAGTAGCTGCTGTACTTGTCCCTGGGGGTGGTGTAGCTGCTGTGCTTGGAGCTGGAGTAGTTGCGCTGCCCATTACTGTTGAAGTTTGAGTAGTGGCTGTACTTGTCCGTGGGGGTGGTGTAGCTGCTGTGCTTGGAACTGGAGTAGCTGCGCTGCCCATTACTGTTGAAGTTTGAGTAGCTGCTGTACTTGCCGCTGGGGGTGGTGTAGCTGCTGTGCTTGGAGCTGCGCTGTCCGTTATGGTTGAAGTTTGAGTAGTGGCTGTACTTGTCCCTGGGGGTGGTGTAGCTGCTGTGCTTGGAACTGGAGTAGCTGCGCTGCCCATTACTGTTGAAGTTTGAGTAGCTGCTGTACTTGCCGCTGGGGGTGGTGTAGCTGCTGTGCTTGGAGCTGCGCTGTCCGTTATGGTTGAAGTTTGAGTAGTGGCTGTACTTGTCCCTGGGGGTGGTGTAGCTGCTGTGCTTGGAGCTGGAGTAGCTGCGCTGCCCATTACTCCACCCTCAGATCCGGGGACACTTTTTTCCCTTTGAAGGTGCTGGATAGTGTTGAACAGGGCTCTGTAAGCATAGGCCAAGCCCCAACATGTTGCCATGATTTGTCCATCTCTGGTGTGACCAGAATGACAACACACCTCCTTTAAGTGTTTTACTAATTTCTCTGGATTTTGCATTTGTTCATTGGTGAAGTTCCAAAGCACTGGGGGGGGCCCACTGGCCTAGATACTTGCCCATGCTGTCCCACACACCCTGCCACTCAGGACTGTCCAGCCTCGGGGAAAATCTCTTGGACCTCCTATATTGTCGTTTAACCCTAGACAAGGCCCAAACACGACTCTGCATAACTCTCGGGACCAGACAAAATGGTCGTAAGTAAAACACACTCGGTATGCGCGCCAACATAGCAATCCCCATCACAATCAGCAGGCAGGTCTCAAGGGTATCTAAAGGCCATTCAAAACCTTCAAAATTCTCAAACGATGCTGTAAACGGTCTGGTGGGGGGGCTGGGAGCATAAAAGAATGTCTCCTTCACAGGTTGACCACCCGAGGAGGTGAAAAAAGATGTGTAATTGCTAAACACTTCTATTATATACCTCCCAAAGTATAGAGTTGGTGACCACACTGGGAACAAAAGCCGGGTCAGTTTCATGATCACTGAGTCTATTGTATTAAAAATCAGTGCAATAAAGTACAATGTAACAAGAACCTTAACCAAAAACCCATGTCTGAAAAATGTTAAGATAAGAAATACTGGCTGTAAGTAAAGTATCATACGCTGAACCTGTGAGAACCAGAACAACAACTTTGAGAGACAATAAATCAGCATTGTGACGAGTGGCTATCAATCCTGTCGTTATCTCAACCCTGCGTGCCCCACGTGGGGTGCCAAAAAGAATTGTCGTGGTTTAAGCCGTAAATCACGCAGCCCGTTCTATCACTTCCCCTTCCTTCTTCCCCCCCCACTCCGAAGGGGGGGGAAATGGGGAGAAGAATCAAAAGAATGTAACTCCCACGGGTTGAGATAAAAACAGTCCAGTAACTAAGGTGTAACACACACCACTGCTGCTACAACCAATAACAATAATGACCAGGGAAATACAAGGGAAGAGGATACAATTGCTCACCACTTGACGACTGAACTGTGAACTGAACTCTTCCGGGTTCCTGCCCCCAGTTTTACATCCTGAGCATGATGTGCTGTGCCATGGAATAGCTCTTTGGTCAGTTTGGGTCAGGTATCCTGTTTCTGCTTCCTCCCGGCTTCCCCTCCTCCCTGGCAGAGCCTGAGACTCAGAAAGTCCTTGGTCAAACCAAAACGTTACCAAACAGTAACTGAAAACACTGGTGCTATCAGCGCTGTTCCCAGGCCGAAAGTCAAAAACACCGTGCTGCACCAGCTACCAAGAAGGAGAAAAATGACTGCTGCTGCTGAACCCATGACATCAGTTCTGCAGAAATCACTGTGATTCCTAATACATAGCAAATACCAAAACCAGAGATTGAAAGTACCAGTTCTGGACCAGGCTGGACAGGGCTTGGAGCAAGCTGCTCTAGTGGAAGGTGTCCCTGCCCATGGCAGGGTTTGGAACTGGATGAGCTTTAAAGTCCCTTCCAACCCAAACCAGTCTGGGATTTTATGATCTTAAAGGTCATTTTCAACCTTTTTGATTCTGTGATTTGCAAGTCTTCAAGCTATTGGCACTGGTAACATATTTTTGGTCTCAGACTCTCACCAGAACATACACACCCCAAAGACCTGGCCCTGAATTTGATGAAGGCTGGGAGGACACTGACAGAGGGGGACCATTGAGACAATTCTATGCAGAGCTGTAAGAAATACTGTTAAAATATGAAAAGGATATTAAAGACAACTTAAAATACCTTCACTATCAATGCATATACCATCTGCTAGCAAGTTTTTAGCATCTAAAAACCAGCTTCAATCAAGTCAGCATAATTCAGCTTTTCACACTGTAAGTGGCAGTACTAGGAAGATCCATCCTAAACTTTCACATCATCTTCAACTCTCCAGCTTCTCCAACCTTCCAGATGGGCTCAAACCACAAAAAACCAAGTATGTGCTTGGAGCTGCCGCTCCCTAATTTGCGAGAGAACAAGTTCTTGATCAATTGAAACAATAATGAACACATTTCTGACTCCCAGCTCCTCTGAAACTGCAGTGAGAGGTTTTCACTCTGACAACTTGTATTAGCAAGCCTGGAGCCTGCAAGCAGCAACATTTAGAAAGCAATTTGAAACGGGAAGAGTACTTTTGGGGGAAGTGTCTCAAATGTCAGCTCTATTAAAACAGCTCTCTGACAGCCTCATCGAGGAGTCTTTCTTTTTTAGTGTGATATTTGTATCGATTTTTAAAATAGCAATCCCATTACTACACATTAACAGCATGGATAAGCATCTCTCGGAGAGTATTTAGTATTACAAGAGGACAAAGAGAGAATATGAGGGCAGTAATTTTCCATCGCATAGAAGGTGAGGTTAAATGCTGAACGGACCAGCTTAACACTTGGTATCTGAGAATCAAGTCAGTCTTTAAAGCAAGTTTTCAGCACAGCAGCACGTTGATGTATTTTGTTACCCAGATCCACTCCATACAGGCTACTCCGCTCCCTTCCCAGCAGTGAGCCCCAATATCCCTCTTACTTGCTGCCCTGCTGTCAGTCATGGAAATTTCCTTTCTCATATGTCTAATTGACACAGTTTTAGGGGCAATGGAGGAAAAGGAAGAGCAAATGTGCATAGACATGGGGCTCAACCAATCTGAATACAGGAAAAGAGACATTCTGGCAGAAGAGGAATGGCAGAGGCAAGCATTGGATTTGCAGGGCCAAAAAGACCAGTTCCTCCCCTCACAGAGCCCGTAAGCTGCTCTACAGACTTGCCCCAGTCATCAGAACTGTAAAGCTGATCGAATTCCTACAAGCACCATTGGTTCAGCCAAAAGAAACATGCTATAGCATTAAATCCCGTCCTTCTCTCGCCCAGATCAGCAGGCAACCTGCTCTAGTGGAAGGCTGGAAATGGATGAGCTTTAAGGTCCCTTCCAACCGTACCTGCTCTACGATTCTATCTCAGATGTCAAGGAGATGCTGCTAGCAGAAATATACATAACTAGTTTAGATAAATTACCAATATTTCAAGGTTCCTCTCTCAAAAACCAGCGTCTGCATTATGTCGCCCATCCAGGCCCTCCTCAATACACATGCATCTAGAGCTCATTTTCAAACCAGTCTTCAGAACTATACTTTGGATGATGTTGAAATACAACTCGCATACTCACAGATCTCCCTGGATATCAGCACATCAGACAACAAGGTGCTCAGCTGGGCACAACACGCCAAAGTCAGTCAAGTCTTTGGTCTTTCAGCTACCAGAAACACGCCAAAGCAGAACCACATGCAGAACATGAACCTGCCATCCACTGTTGTTGTGCGCCGTCTTCATGACGAGGTGAAGTCACGGACGATTATCCACTCCGACTGATGAACTGCTGGATGGAAGGGATTAGCTGAGCATCCAAAGGAGAGCAGAAAACAGTTTGGTATCAGTTTCCAAACTCAGTCACCTTGAGCGGTCAGTGTCTCACAAGCAAATGGCGAACAACATGGAAAGACCTGTCTTCTTAAGTAACGGGAGGTCATGAGGGGACAGCAGGGGCAGACATGAGGGAAGACCATGAGGGGAGAGGTGCGGTGGTCATGAGGAGTGAGGTGAGATCATGAGGGGACAGGAGGGGCAGCCATGAAGGAAGATCATAAAGTGAGTGATGGGGCAGTTGTGAGGGGAGAGGTGGGGGGGGTCATGGGGCATGAGGTGAGATCATGAGGGGAGAGCAGGGGTAGCCATATGCTACGAGGGGTGGCCATGAGGGGTAGCGGCGGCAGCTGTGGAGTGTGGGGCCACTATGGGGGAGAGATGAGGGGTGGCTGTGACTGGAGATCATGAGGGGCCGCCGTGAGGGGAGCTCAGTTTGCCCTCAGTGCCGTGGGTTAGTGGTGGGCTTGGCAGTGCTGGGGTAACAGCTGGGCTCAATGATCTTAAAGGTCTTTTCCAACCTGGTTGATTCCATGATTCTAAACAACTAGAGAAAGGATCTGCAGAGAAGCCCACAGAGGTCTGTAGAGGAGGGATGCTGCTTCACTCAAGCAATTATGTGACAAGATTACCTCTGAACCATGAAAACAGAAGACAACCCAACTGCTTCAGGTAAGCACAAAGCTGTCTTTTCCTTAGTTTTGCTATGGATGACAGAGGCAACACTCCACTACAGGTTTATAAAGGGAAGAAATATTTGCCCCAAAGGGATCTCCATGAAAATCATTCCTTCCGTTCGTCAGAACATGCCACAGTATCATACAGTTCACACTTGTACATTCACAGCCAGGTACAAGGAGGGTTACAAGGCAGAAGGCATGGAGAAGCAGTTAGACTGGCTACAGGGAAGACTACCCAGTATATCCAAAACCAGGCATGTCTCTGAGCATGAAGTGATGAAATTAAAGGCTTGAATGATGCCTGAAGCCAGTCTAGAGTAAGTTACTGTTCATGTCAACAAATCCTGAGCTTCCAAGAGTAAGAATGTGTATCCATTCCCAGCGCTAATGACAAACCCTCATATTCTAAGCCCTTACTTCACAGATAAAAGTGCCTGCTGACCATCATGCTGGCAACATGACGGTTCATAGTGCGATTGCCTAGGTTACTCTTTGGTTTAAATATTGAAACATGCAAGAAAAAAATGGTATTACCAAAGTATGATCTAGAATTGCTACAGGATTAACTAGAGGAGACAGGAAGAGTTGGAATAGAAAGGTTTACAGAGAAGTCTCTCTCCTGACTCACAATGGGGTTACCACCTCTCCAACTCCAGCATTTTGAGTAATAACAAATTCCACGGCCTTGAGTCTCTCTAAAATGTCTTGTGATGCTGGGCCTGGGTGGATACCTTTGAAGCTCCTGCCCTTCCCCCCTGAAGCCTTCCCAAGTCATGGGAAGGAAGCCCTGTGTCCATCCCCTCTGAGCTCTGGGAGCTCCTCTCCCACACGTACTCTGTGGCTCTGTCCCACAGAGCCACACCAACTCTTCATGGGGCTGAGGAGGACAGCCTTCCTCCCTGGTGTCCAAACAAAACCAGTAAAGTATAAAACATAGAGCCCACAAAGCATGCAGACAGACTTGGGGTCTCCATCATATCGACTGAGAGGTGAGAATACATCTTGGGGGGCCATATAAGTGCAGCAGATAGCTGGGAAGAGAAACGCCAGCTCCCAGACACATAAGCTATGTTCATCAAGGAGAGAGTTGCCTGGCTTTTCAGTGTGTACTACCTAAAGTGCAGGATGCCATGAAAGCCCAGGATGAAAAGAACTACCATTCCCTGTGTATAATCCTAGATAAGCACAGAGCACCACACTGTGCAAGCACCAGGAAGACACCTATGGAGGTAGTGCTGCATCAGCCACTCGTCGTCCTACAAGCCTGCTGCCTCCCAGGCACACATCTTTCCTACGTGCACTTCCCTCCCTTATCTCTTGGAAAACCTCCGCTTACGTCCTGCAATTGCTTTTCCCAAATCCCCTCTTATAGAATTGGAAAGAGAGTAACAAAAATGTACCTAATTGCTGCTCCACCTTCTCTTGGGTGGCAAATACCCTTGAATATCAAGCTGAAAACAGCTTCCCACACAGACTGCCTTGCATTGCTTCAGCACCTCCCACATTGTCCCTACACAGTTTAGAAGCTGGAATGGCTGGATCACCTCAGAGCCTGCACTGGGTCTGACTGGGATGGAGGCAAGATGCCAGATTAATCAACTGAATTTGATACCTAATCTTCTTCATGTTTCAAACCTAAGCCCAAAGTCATCAGGCCACCCACTTCAGAAGCAGGGCAGTAGGACAAACAGTGCATATCTGAAGATGATAAGCAGATAAGGAGCCCTCTGAAAAAATAGTAGAATATGGAGAAAAAGGTAAATTCACCCCTTTAATCATGTGAGGTGCTGCCATCAAGGCCCGGTTGGATGGGTCTTGGAGCAACCTCCTCTAGTGGAAGGTGACCCTGCCCGTGGCAGGGGGTTGGAAGTGGTTGAGCTTTAAGGTCTCTTCCATCACAAACCAGGCTGGGATTCTATGATTCTATGTGATGCTGTGTTCTGAAGCAACCAAAGCGATAGTCCATGTCATGTAGCATCATGCTTAGACAAGAAAAAGAAGAGGAATCTTTTGCTTTTCCTGTTTTGTTCCTTATTCTGCTGGGAGTGGGAGGGAGGGGAAGGGAATGAACATAGTAATGGTGCTTAGATGCCTACTGGGGTGAAGCAACAAGTGTCACTGGGCTCCCATGTCTTCCATCCTCGCTGAAGATGCCACCTAACATCTAAATGCACATCAGCCCATACTCACTAGTCTCATGCGCTGGTTGCAAGGGGAAGAGCCATGACTATTTGAAGTTCAGAGACCTACTGAAAGAACTCAGAATTGCTCAGAGATTTCCATTTCCATTAGGGCCCTGTTACATCAACCCCCAAAACTTAGGGTCAGAGGAATATCAATTTACTTTCTAAATGGATTCTGTGCCCTTAAGGCTACAGAACATAATGGAAAAAAAACCAAGAAGAAACCCTCAAACAGGTCATGTACTAGAAAAGTGATAAAACCCACACCATTAAAGCAGATATTTAAGAGCAGTTACATTACAGATCTGATTCTGCTCTGAAATACCTGGGGCTGTTACGGAAGTTCAGATTAGCCCTCCCTACTCCATCAAAGAAGATGATTTGTATGGGTTTTATCAAGAAGAGTGAAGAGTTATAAAAAAAAAGAGGAAAAAAGGAAGAACATTCCACTGTTTCCTCAGTTATTTTACAGAGCCACAGGAAAGAAACGGAGCAGCTGAATGATGACTAGGAATCTTCTTGCTATGCAAGCTCTGGGCTATGCAGAACCCAGGGGTGCCATCTTTTAGAAGACACCTTCTGTATTCATTCTTTTGGACTGTGCTGTATCTCTATCAGGCCTGGAGAGAGGAAACCAGAATAGAAATAGGAGCTGCCACATCCCATATCATACCTGCTAAAAGCCTTCTTTCTGCAAAGTATTTCCAGCAG
Source organism: Ara ararauna (assembly GCA_028858755.1). NCBI lineage: Eukaryota > Metazoa > Chordata > Aves > Psittaciformes > Psittacidae > Ara > Ara ararauna. The sequence goes on from CM054381.1 coordinate 7,539,949, forward strand.
AGACTATCATGCAATATGTTGGATGTCCTGCAGGTACAGCAAGACTTGTAAACAAAACACCTTTTCCTGTCCCCTGCCTTGCTACTCACCTTGCTAGCACAAAACAGTCAGGCTGAAGTCTGCACCAGCTGCTCAGGAGCCCCACATTTGCTCTTAGAACTTTATGGCCATAGGATATACCAGAGAGAAACCTTATCAATGTATAATAAAAGGTATAAACAGCTTCTGGATGGAGCAGTTGAGTGTCATGAGACAGAGGCTAGCTGGAACAAAGAGCAATCTTTTTCAGGTAGAACTGTTTCACAGCAAGTCTTGAAGCTCTTTCTCAGTAGAGCAACATTAAGAGAACAACAGCAAGCTGCAGTTTGTCCTTCCTGCTTCCACACAAAACTGCTCATGTGTCTAAGAGCCAGCAAGGTTTTCAAACACCACTGTTTAAAGTCCACAGAATTATTTCAACCGTACAAACTAACATGCAGAGGAAAAAAAAAGCCACATTTCAGCACCCTTTTGATTGGTTTTCTAAAAACCATTTTGACTTCCAAAGCAGCCTCCTTTCTGCCACTAGATGTCCCACGAATAAGAGGAGTACCCAGCTGCGTACTGCTGTGAGCAGGGATGCTCAGCAAACCTTGTCTGCAGTAATAACCACCATGCAGAGAAATGTGCTGCTGTGTACATATCAGCTGAATAATTAGCGGGTCAGGCACTGCAGTAATGTTGTGGAACCAGATTGTGCCGTGTGAAATTCATAGAATTATAGTATGGTTTGGGTTGGAACGTTGTCGTGGTTTAAGCTCAGCCGACAACCCAGAACCACGCAGCTGCTCTCTCACTCCCTTCCTTCTTCCCCCTGCTCTGGAAGGGATGGGAAGGAGAATCGAAAGAATGTAACTCCCATGGGTCGAGATAAGAACAGTCCGGTAACTAAGGTATAACACGAACCACTGCTGCTACCACCAATAATAATAATGATAAGGGAAATAACAAGGGAAGAGAATACAAGCGCTCACCACCCGCCGACCGATACCCAGCCTGACCCACCAGTGACCTAACCCTTCTGGGTAACTGCCCCCAGTTTATACACTGGGCATGCTGTGTATGGAATACCTCTTTGGTCAGTTTGGGTCAGGTGTCCTGTCTCTGCTTCCTCCCGGCTTCACCTCCTCCCTGGCAGAACATGAGACTCAGAAAGTCCTTGGTCAGAGTAAACATTACTGAGCAGCAACTGAAAACATCGGTGTTATCAGCACTGCTCCCAGCCTGAAAGTCACAAACAGCACTGCACCAGCTACTAAGAAGGAGAAAAAACAACTGCTACTGCTGAACCCAGGACAAACACTAAAGCTCATCTTCATGAAGAAATGTATTAAGACTTATTCCATATTGATATATTCATTAACAGTCATTTTGGTGGTATAATATTAAATATCAATTCCATCCTCAGGTTATTTCTATTCTTGGATTATGTAAGTTTTCAATAGAACACAATTTGAGTAGGGAAGCATATTAATGAAGGTGCTTCCCCCATGGGAACACTATGCTTGGTTGATGCTTGCTCCAATAACAAAATAAATTGTCAGGGCCTAGGACTCTAAGGTACTGTTAAAAAGGTATTTGTTAGAGATAACACTGTAAGGAGAGAATAGTCTAGATAAGTATATGTCCCTTTAGATGTGATGAGGTGCTGGCACAGAGTGCCCAGAGAAGCTGTGGCTGCCCAATCCCTGGCAGTGCTCAAGGCCAGGCTGGATGGGGCTTGGAGCAACCTGATCTAGTGGAAGGTGTCCCTACCCATGGCAGGGGTTGGAGCTGGATGAGCTTTAAGGTCCCTTCCAACCCAAACCGCTCCATGATTCTATGCTAGGAACTGCAAGTGGTAGAACATCAAACAGGCCTCCAAATCCCACCCTGAATGCTTAGCAGGCTCTGTCCATCAAAAAGATTCTTGCAGTTCAATTATTCAAGATAATACAAAATTTTCAAACAAGGAAACAACTTTATTCATTGCTTCTATAGTCAATGAAAAGCACAAGAGAACTTTCTGCACTGCAAGATAAAGGTAAGGGCAGGCAGACGGTTTAATCTCTAAGTACTCAGTAGCAGCTGCCTACAGGCTCCTCTGGTATAAGGAGGTGACAATTACAACATAACTAAGGGATCTGCAGAGCACAGCAGTCTTGAAGGCCAGGCTGTACATGCAGCGCAGTGCCTGACCAGGCACAGGTTAAATGTAATATGTATCATGAGCTCCTCCATGCCTTTGGGTTAGGATTGCTGCATAAAGGCTGTTCAAAACCCACAAAACCTCTTTGAATTTAAGTGTTCTGTTGTCCACAAAGGCACAAAATGAGACAAGAGTGAAAATAATCACCCGTGCCCACTGTGAGTGCAACTGCTCTAGCTTTCCTTAAAATACATTTTTAATGTCTTATCTTTTAACATATTAGCTCTGTCTGGGTTGCTTTTGACCACAGTGGATATAAATGAGACGGTTCACTGCCTAATTTCATCACTGCGGTATGGCTGGGTGGAGTCTTCTGCTTCTTGATGTGATGGGCTTCAGAGGTCACATTAATTGAAGACCTCTTTGCTCTGCAAGAGCAATGAGAAGGAAAAAAACCCAGATCAGACAGCTGGGAATCCACCCTGGAGGAACACTGAGCTTGGGGACTTGAGTGGAGCTGTACTTCCTCCTGGAACTGTGCAACAGCCTGTCATAAGGCAACAGCATTACATCCCACAGCCATGTATGCAACAGGTATTTTATGCTGCAAGGGGTGCATAATTTCAGCCCAGTGTGGACATCAAGGATTTGACAGTCAAAGCAATCAAACCTAGTTTTATTCCCTAGAACAGTCTCCTGATTTTGCTTCTGTCACCACTCGTGTCTCAGCACACAAAATGCAGAACTAAAACAAGGCAGGCAATCTTTTATTCATGAGCACAAAGCCCAGCTGAGTTCTGAGAAAGCTTCCTGCTGCTTTTAAGGTATCTCATCTCAAGGCATCGAGCTGTGCTGTACATCACATAGGAAGTGTCAGAATGCCCAGCACAAACTTAGCACAAGATACATAGCCAAGCACCAGTGTTTGTGAAAAGGCTTCTATGATGTATTACCTCAGCTCTATTTTGTGTATTCTAGTTGTTTGCTCCAATTACAAGAGATGACCAGCTAAGGATTAGATGAGAAGGTAGCCAAGGACGGAAGCTTTCAGCCAGGTCTGAGCTGACAGATGCCAGATTCCACAGTACAATTCACTTGGTAAACCTGGATTTATTTCTGCAACAACTACCTCCAGTTAAGAGTCCTAACCATAGCAGGCAACGCAAAAGCATCTCTCCCCACAAAAGACTATTTACTGCCAAAACACAGATAAGCTCAGAAAAATCTCAGACTTCTTTAAATTGGGGTGCTGACCTATGTAACCAACAGAAGAGGCTGCCTGCTACAGACTGCCCTTGCTTTTCCAAGTGACACTTGGAAAATATCACTTGAATGTAGAAAGTCAGAAACCAGGACTTGTCTATATTTATCTGCCAAAGTACTTCCCCACTCTTACAAGCTCAGGAAGATGCTCTCTCCCAGGAGCATCTGCATGCTGGGTGCCCAGCATTGACCTGAACGGGAGCCTCTGGGCACGACCGTTAAGTGCTGTTGGTACCACCGGGGACCTGCTAGTGTGCAGTGTGTGCATTTCTGTGGCCCTGCGCCCACCATCCTCTTCCTTCCAGCAACCCTGATGGTACCAATAGCCCTTAACTGCCCAGAGCAGCTTCAACAGAACCCCATACCTGCAGTGCTGCCCAAGGGCTCCCATTCAGCTTGCTCCTGAGCACCCAACCCTAGGCCTTGGCCTGAGATATTTGGTCTGTGCGCCTCTCTCCAGCCCAGCCTCTGGCTCCATCTCTCAGGTGATCCCTTGGACACATGCTGCAACCCTACTGCCTCCTCTTCCCGATACTCTGTTCCTTGGCAAGCCACAGCAGTTCTCCCACTGGGACTCAGCTGGACGCAGGATTTGGCCACATTTCACCCTTCCAGTTCCCTTAACCCTGCCTGCTGCAGGCAGCACCCAGCTGATTGCAGCAGCTTCCCGCTGACATGCCAGCCTGTTCCCTCACCATTGCTGACATGCTCCTCCTGAGAGTCTTCATAGGCATCACCAACCAGCACTTTTGGAACACTATTGCTCATGGTTCAGAAAGAAAATGTTTAGCTGTGCCAGGTACACACTTTTCTTCACCATTACATCCTGAACCTACTGCATGCGCATAAGCCATGCTAGACGTGACTTCCAGGTGCAAGCGCTCTTCTGTTACTTCTAACACTAAAGCCCTCTCCTTCTACCCCTTGGGGCACAGGAAGGGAATAGAGCAGGCTGGTGCAGACTGATTATACGAGAAATAGTGTGTCAGTAGGGCACGGAAGCACAGACTATCACAGCCCACTGGAGAAAGGCACAGCAGGACAGGAAAGGTCACTGTTCCAAAGCCAGTGCATCTGTGACAGCAGGATAAATCCAATCCCAGCAACCTGTTGAGCCAAATTCCCCCTGTGCCCACCTAAGTGACAGGGGACCGGCCAACAGCTGGAGCTCCAGAAGCACACTGCAGTACAGCTCCTCACAGCTATACAGAACCTGCCTGGGTTTTGTGGTACTGCATTTGTAACTACTCAATCAATGCTTCACAGTAAGCCCTCTGCATCTGCTATTAAGAGACTGAATACATATTTCAGTCTCTTACCTAAATATATGCCACCTCTACAAGCTGAATGGGGAAGCAGGCAATGAGCATTTTGATAAATATTATACAGGTTGTACCAACACAGCCTGATGGAACACGTTGAAGTAGGAAAAAGTGTGTGCTTTGCATCATTGCTTCCTTATGAACAGTGCAACGAAAGGAGCACAGATTTGGCAGTTGAACTCTTTCGAATAGTCTTATTTAAATTAAATGCTTTAATTACAGTTCCAAAAGATTGATGGGTTTACAGTCATTTAACTCCCGCACATGCGCACACTTTGTATTTTAACAATTTCTTCAATGGATTCTTTTCCCTTCCAAGCGGGCACTGTGTGTCAGAGAAGGTCACTGGTTTGGCACTTCTTAAGCTTAATTCAATTTAACCCACCAGCTCCAACCCTTATTTCCTGCTTTGTTCAACATCTCATCCGGCTGAAGGTGGAGCTATTCGGGTATGTGCTAACTCGCCTGTGAAGCACATGGGATTTTGCTTCCGCAGCTGAGACAAAAGGCATTCCCCTTCCCAGAACAGTAAATGCAAGCCCTTTCCTGCTGCCACCCTCTGGCAAAAAAGGCATTTGCAATATTAATGAGAGCTATTTTTGTCCTGCGGCACAGGCAGTCCTAGAAGTGTCAAGCTTCTACTAGTTACTGAATACCTTGTCTCAAAAACAAAGTTCTGTAAACTAAAGATCCAGGAAGTTCAACCAAAACAGAAAGAGGGCTTTCCCCCCCCCCCATCCAAGATGCGTGTTTCTTGCATTACATTCATAGAGATCAACATACAGTTATCACACAGATTAACACACATTTATAACAAGATACCTAAAGCCAGCACGATTAGAACTTACATTTACCCATCTCAGAAGTTACAAAACAGTGGTTAAAGCAGAGAGTTATTACACTAAGGAGTTTGCTTCAGGGATGTCTGATCAGAGCCAGACACAGCACATACATATAGCACAGAAACAGACTGGTTTGGGTTGGAAGGGACCTTAATGCTCATCCCTGCCACAGGCAGGGACACCTTTCACCAGAGCAGGTTGCTCTGAGCCCCATGACTGATCCAGTCTCAAGATCTCTGTCCTGGACAAGAATGAGAAGCAACTCAGGACCTGCTTGAATTAGACCTAAACTTCGGCACTTGCATAGTTACCTAAACTGGACTACAACAGGATCGTGTGGCCAGGTGGCATTGCTGGCTGCAGTTACAGCTTTAACCCAGGTTACCAGCAGAAACATCAGCAGGTCTCAGCTGTGGAAAAGACAGAAATCATTTCCTCAACCACAAACTAAGCAAAATCACCAACTAAAGCCAGCTACAGCAACCATACATTAAGCAATACTATACCATCACTCTCAGCTGATTCACTTCCTTTTAAGAAGCCAAAAAACACATGTAAATGTGGCATTTAGGGACATGGTTTAGTGGTAGACTTGGCAGTGTTGGGTTAAGAGTTGAATTTTAGGATCTTTGAGGTCTTCTCCAACCTGAACAACTCTGATTCAATGAGCTGAAATATATATGAACAGATTCAACCTCCCAGTCGTGGGGTGGCTCTTTCCTTTCAGTTGGCTATGCCAGTCACCCCCAAGTATTCCACACACATACTCTTTCCTGCTCACACCTCTCCAACAAGACATTCCCTTTCATAAGAATCCTTCCTCTCTTCACTTTTTATCCACCTCAGAACCATGCGCACAGACCCTATATATGAGCTGCATCCAACAATTCCCCTGTACCAGCTAATATAGCAGATGTAATGCTGCAGCAGAGAGATTTCCTTAGCCCAGGAATGGAAAGCAGCTCCTGCTGTGTTTATCTTTAGGCAGGTGTTCATACCCCACAATATCAAACACGCTTCCTTCTAACTTGTGATAACAAGCACACTGTTTACAGCAAACATTTGCACAGAAGAACTTAGCTTGCATCTGAGGTCAGACCCTGGTAGATGTTTATTAGCACAGCTACAACCAGCTGAAGGGATGTACAGCAGGTAATTCTGCCTCTGTTTTTCTCTGGTACAAAGCTATCAATGCAGAACTAAATAGATACTTAGATACGAGCTTTCAAGGTGTTCCCTGTGAAAGTGAGTTTCATCTGGAAAAAAAAATAGGACTGCTCAAATGCTTCCAACTCCATTTGTTTCACCAAGGAAACAGACCTTTCAGGAAATGAAAGAAAACTGGCACCAGCTGTAGAAGTCACAGCTCCTCTGGGAAAACCCAGCTCTCACGGCCTCCACAGCTCCCGTCCTGGAGACTTTGGGCAAGGGCCGGTAGGGACAGGCCAAGGGGAATGGCTTTAACCTGCCAGAGGGGAGATGGAGATGAGCTCTTAGGCAGAAGCTGTTCCCTGTGAGGGTGCTGAGGTGCTGGCACAGGTTTAGGTACATGTAACCCCCTTGTCTTTAACACACATCCATAGGTGTGCACATGTGCTGTGCAGTGGCCTTACTTCACTCACCACTGGGAGGAGGCTGAAAGCACAAACAGCATGTGACAGATGTAACTCGGTCCCCTGACACAGTGCTGGGCTGGCTCTGCAATACTGCAGCAGCAAGCGCATCCCAGGAATGCTGCAGCACAGCTTGGGAAACAAGCAGGTTTAGCGTTTTGCTTTTCATTTCCTTCCCAGGCTGCAGAAAAGACTCTGGGATCTCCAGGACTTACGTGTCTCCCTGCCTCAAAACATGATGAGATCAGGTATGCTGGAGCACATTGCTGGCCAACCAATTACGGTTGACCCCCTAAAGTGAAATTATATCTTCAGGCACTGCATCCAGTCACTCAGCATGAGCGGCACCAGATCTTCAGCTAGGTAATTAGGACTCCATCTTTCATATTACAAGGAAAACAGTCCTCTCCCCTGCCAAGCCAAGCTGCCTCAGCCAAACACACCTGAACTCTTAATTATGGTTTGGAAGTGCTGAGGGCACAGGTTTAGATACTAATCTGCAGGCTCTGAAGTGATGGAATACCCCTTTTCACCATTAAGTGTCTACATTTACAAACAAATCCAACACAGAGCTTTGGAGCCTGCTGGCTTAAGCCTTTTCATGTAGTGGAACACATGAATCAAAGCGTATTAGCACCTTGGTTTAACAAAGGCCAACTACAAACCAGCTGACAATGCTGTTGTCAGCAGACTCATCATACTTAAGAGTGGAAGAAGCAAGTCTATTTCTGTAGACTACAGATAGGCTCAAGTGAGGACTGAAGAATGCTAAAAAGAGATTCAAAGCAGCTCAGCTCCCTCAGCCTGTCTCCAGAGCTGGGCTTGTTAATCCTAGAGAAGAGAAGGCTCCTGAAGGGGAGACCTTAGAGCAGCTCCAGTGCCTAAAGGGGCCATAAGAAATCTGGAGGGGGGCTTTGGACAAGGGATGTAGGGACAGGACAAGGGGAATGGCTTTAACCTGCCAGAGGGGAGACTGAGATGAGCTCTTAGGCAGAAGCTCTTCCCTGTGAGGGTGCTGAGGCGCTGGCACAGGGTGCCCAGAGAAGCTGTGGCTGCCCCATCCCTGGCAGTGTTGAACGCCAGGTTGGACAGGGCTTGGAGCAACCTTCCAGAGAGCTTCCTCCAAAGGGCAAGACAACAGCTTGCAATGACACCTCAGAAACATAGGCCCCTCCAGATGCATCAGATCTGCTCTTTGATTACTGCCTTCCTTTTCTGGCAAATCATTGGTGCTCTCCTCAACGTGCTCAGTACCTTAAAGTCAACCTGGAAGTGCCTACATCTATAGAGTACCTGCACCTGCTTGGGACCATGAAGCTTCCTCTGTCATCCACCCCATCAAACTTAAGAGGCAGAGGACATTCCCAGTAGAAGATGGCCTCTCAGTCTTGAAAGAAGGGCTTTTAAGCTCGGAGCTATTCAGGGGGTCAAACCTTCAGTCTTTTTCAAAGGCTGTAACCGAGCCCAATACATGCTTGCTCACATACCATCACACCCCAGCGCCAGGCAGGCAGACCTGAATTCTTCATGAGGATTAGTCTGTGCTTGTTCTTACCTTGTTTGCTTCGCACAGTTGCCATGATCTTTGTTTTCCTTCACTGAGCCCCTGCTATTTTAGCCAGTCTTTTCAATGCTTTAGGTAAACTATGTCACATCTGTCTTGAGAAGAAGCAAGTCATCATCATAGAGTCATGCAATTTGCTTTGGTAGGGACCTTAAAGCTCACCCAGCTCCAACCCCCTGCCATGGGCAGGGACACCTTCCACTAGCGCAGCTTGCTCCAAGCCCCTGTGTCCAACCTGGCCTTGAACACTGCCAGGGATGGGGCAGCCATAGCTTCTCCGAGCACCTTGTGCCAATGCCATAGCACATTCACCATCCTCACCTATGTCAACATGTCTACAGTTTAAGAACCTACCAATGAAGCATTGCCAGGAACCACTTCAGGAAGTACTGAAGATGTTTTCTTTTCCACTGACACAGTCTAAGCCTTTCTGGTCCAGAAGAGTAATTCCCACCTAGAAAAAATGCTTACCTTCTAGGTCCCAAATCCCATGTCAAGGCTGTTAAACTAGTCCTGAAAGAGAACTAACCCCTATGTGCCTTCATGTGGACTGCCTCCAGTATCCCCTTGCAATGTAACGCCAGAGCAGATTCTCCCACGTAAGCTTCCTTTGCTTCCCTTATCTTCTACCTTCATTGGAAATCCAATTACATTTTTCTTTATAAATCCCAGGAACACCAAAGTCACAATAAATCTGTGTGAGAAACCACTCGGATTTCTTCCTACTCCTCTGCTGCATTCTTAGCCTGTTGGAGGACATGTTCATCAGATTGCTGTTTCACCAGATGTGCACCACACCAGCCCAGCAGCTCAGCTTCTCTAGTTGGCAGCAGGGTTGCCCTTCTTACGGTTCCCAGAGACTGAAATATCCACGCTTCATTACTGCACAATTCCATGATAGTGCAGTCTTCCAGCTGCTGAGGATGCACACACGAAGAAGAGCACTCAGAGGCATGGACTGAGAGGAGTTCCCTCATAGACAGTCCAGAGCTCCTTTGGACAGAGTAAGCCACAAGTCTTACTCCTTACAGCTCCAGATGCACAGCTCTAAGTGAAGAGCATCTCTAGATCCTGGTCCTATTTAAACTGCCTTTGTAGACAACAGTAGAAACACTTCCACTTCAGCAGCACTTTTTGCTCCAACTGCTAAACATTCACACTCATTAAGAGTGTCAATTGCTTTGCCTGTGAGACATCAAGCCCACCAACGGCAAGTCCAGCTTCCACAGTTATTACTCAGAGTTATTACTTTGAAGCAGTTGTGTTTAGCCACTCAGGCACAGCGCCGGACTGTGCCAAAACAGGCTAAGTTTGGTACAGTTGTCATCCATGTGCACTGGCTAAAGGGAGGACTTCAGCTCAGTCTCTCCTCCTATGGAAAAATGCATTCAAACTGACAGTTTAGTCTCATTTACAGAAAAAAATCCATCTTAAACCCTAGGACCTGGGCTAATTGACAGAAGCTACAATAGATCCAGCTAAGCTATTGCCTGTGCTGAATACAACCAACTCCACTGGGTATGACTAGTGCTGAGCACAGCATAGCCAGGTGGTGCTAAATGGAGCCTCCCCAGCTTTTTCCTTCCCACTCTCCCCTTTCAGTCCCCTCCTTTTTTTTCCCAGCCACATACTGTCACACTGAATACTCTACTCCCTATCTGCAGGCTAAAGGGTTGTGTCCAGGGAAACACTTTCACATCTAAAAGCAGATTAAAAGTCTCTTCTTCCCTCTGGCTTGAGCATAGCACTACTCAGAGCTCACTCCTCCTGCCTCTTTTATTACCCATTAGCGCATGTAAAAGAAAAACTGCTCAGCTTGGCCACTATTATTTGTAACAATTCAGGCCCATAAGAGATAAAGAGGAGGATTTATGCTAGCCTGGGTACAGAGGTTAAGTGATAGACTACTGAGCCCTACTCAAACCACTCCTGACACAGGGCTTACAACATTTCTTAGCACTGAACTCCAAATCTGAGCTGTGCCAGTAATGTCAAAATCCCCCAAAGCCAGTCAGCCCTTGGTAGAAGTCAGTCCCTAGGTTTAGCACAGGGACAAAGAGGTGACCCAATAAGGAACTGCAGACACACGGGGCCACAGGAGTACCTTTGTCTAACCAGGTCCAGACATCATTAAAACAAGACCTGGTCAAATATCAGATGCATGTTTAAATCCTCAAGCACCACCGTGCAGGGAGAGGAGAGGTAGGCAGGCAGGGTTGGTCAGTGCCTTTATCTCTGCAGCCTGGGGGTGAGCTCCCCTGCTCACCTTCCCTCACTTCACCATAAGCATTCTTACCCCGAACTCAGCATATGCACATTGAAGTGAGAGTACTCAGTCTTCACCTTAGCTGGCTTCCTCCTCCACCACACAGCACTCCCACTGCAGCTGCTCATTTGAGCTTTTCACCAAGCTGGGCTTCCTGTGAGGAAAAAATATGGGCAAAGACCAGGCACTCACCACGAACCCCAAGTGTTCATGAACTTGTGACCACAGTTTTCGAACCATAAGAAAAGGCACAACACAATCAAATCATTGCATGTCAGGAGGGACAGCTGCTATAGTTTAACACTGTTCAAGCCTGCTGAACAATGAAACCTCAGCCTTCTCTGTTGATCTGATGATTCTGATTTAAAATCCACTTGAATACTATTCTAAGACAACTGCTGAGCAGACCCTGTGAGGTTTGGTCATAACTTGCAATTTGTATCTAACTGAAGCACTCATGTCTAGTTATACAAACTGCTTGTTTGAGCCAATTCAGATTGTCAGCCAAGTTATGTTGGTAAAAAAATCTCATTGATAGTCATTTGGGGTGGAGGACAATGAAGCAGCTTCTTTTGTTGGGTTTATATTGCTCATTGCAGTTATTGGCACGAAGGCCTGCCCAAAGGCTACTGAACCATACCTGTGAGGTGGTCCTAGTTCAGAAGGTCTTGCTTCAAACCCCTGGTCCAGTACCCGGTCCAACCCAGAAGAACAGAAACAGCAACTGCGCAAAGGATTAAAGTGCAGGTACTTTTGCTGTCAGACCCTATACATCAGCATATAAATTCTGTGTACTTTGAATTTTTATGGATAACTTAACTAGATATGTAGCTTAAGGATAATACTTTTTGTTAAAGGAACTACTTTCATAATAGCTGGTATGGAGCTACATTTAGGATTTGTGCTGGAAACAGTGTTGGTAACACTGGGATGGTTTTGTCACAGCTGTACTCAGAGCCCAGGTCTTTTCTGCTCCTCATACTATCCCCCCAACAGCAGGGTTCTGGGCTCAAGTGCACACTGAAGCCAGGCCACGGGAAGCTTCTCATTGAGCAACATCCCCAAGTCCTTCTCCTCCCTGATTATTTCACTGTGAAGCAGCCACACTCAATTTTAAAGAGTTAGATATCTAAGTCATGCCAATATAGGATATACTGGACCCCAGCATCTTCCTGAAGGAATACTTCAGGGACTTCTAGATACTAATCAAGCCCAAGAAGCAACCTTGCGACTGGGGTGATGCAATTGCATCACTTACCATACGGAAGACATCTAAGAATAAATTTCTTCAAGGTCAGAAAGTGCAACCCTGCAGTTGCGCACTACTACCTTGGTAACTACAGCAATCAAACTGCAACGTGCAATTAAAGAGAGGAGAGGTAAAAAAAGCTCTAGCTTAATAGATTCACACAAACATTAACAAATGTTTGCAAACTATGGACAAAGTTTGTGTTAACGTGTATAAGTGAAGTTGAGAAAGCTTGATCCAGGATGCAAGGATCCAAATGAGCACAAGTATAACACCAAGAGCTGTTTCTTTCTTGCTCCTTTCATCTGTGTTTCTATTTCCATGACTGAAGATTGAGATCATACTGTAAAGAGAAAATGAAGGCTGCTAACAATGAGGACCACAGGCTGGAGTCTTGTTTAAGGACAGTGGACACAGTCAAGTCTCTGCAGGGACAAACGTCTCTGAAGGCATTACTTTCATTGCATACTATTTACTACAGCAAGTACATTGTGGGAGGGATGCTATTTAAATGAAGCCTTCAGTTTCTAGAGGGAACAGACAAATGATTATTTGGAAAGTGCTCTCTACCCCCTTCTCCCCACCAGTTCCAGCCCTGTGTGAAAACCCCCTTTTACATCAACTCAAGCCCACCACTAAGACTTCTTGACACTGGAGCTGAATGGATCACCTCATGTCAAATAGCTGCTGTTTTCTGCCACTCCTACACAAACTGACATAATCACAGCACAGAACACTCATTAGAGGATCTACGACTGTCCCACCCCTGCCTCAACCATCCAGCCGCCAGAGCCTTCTCCAAACAACAGGATGCAGGGCTCAGTTCATCTCTTCTACAGACCTTGTACAAGAGATGCGGCTTAGCAAGCTGCAGGGGCTGCTCTGTGCCAATGACAGACAAGCTGTGCATGTGTACCTGGGGCAGAATTCCAGAGAGCGGGAAGGAAGTAACAAGGAAAATGGATTTAAAGAAAGTGCAAAATTACTGAATCAAGCCTTGCTGCATCATTCCAAATGGGAGACAAAAACCAGGGAACAGGGAAAATGCAGAACAGTGAGTAGCTGCCCTGATAAGGGTAAGAGGCAGGAAAACAGTAACCACAGGGGTAAGGATCCCTTTCCAGAGTCTAACCTGCTCCAAACACAGGTGTGTGCTGCCACCAGGACACTGAGCAGGAGACTTGCGTGCCATTACCTGCTTGGTGCCCATGTTGTGAATAAAACTAAGCCATCAGTACAGTGGGTAGATGAAGACTTCCAAAGAACTTTATTAGTTGCATGTTTGCAGAAAAGCAAGTGATGCTGCTGGCTGGCCAGGTTTTAGCAAAGCCATTGCCTCACTGCGCAGCACATCAAAGCAGTCGCATGTGTTTGTGATGAGGTCTTTGTCCTCTCCCCAGCCAGTTTCACTCTTTGTGTACAGCACTGAAGCAAAGCCCACATACAGATTTAATCCAGGACACAAGTGTGTTTGCCTGCATGGTTTAGTCATGCTTCATTTCATCATGGTTGGTTCAGCTGGAAACAGATGGAGTTGAGTTTTGTCCAGTCACTTCAGTTTTACTAAATTTGGGAATCTATGGCAGGAATAGCATTTGTGCTTTAGCACAAGCACGTAACAGGGCATTTATAGTGTTTGCTCTCCTCTTTGCAACTTATTTCATCAGCCATTGATCCTTGGGACTGATTTCTCCCACAACCCTCAGGGCAGCAAGGGCAAACACTGGTGTTCCCATGGCTAGCATTTAGACACAGTTTATAGTTTTTGCTTGTCCATAAAATGCAGTGGCCCAACACTTCTAAAAGCACTTTAAAAAGGAATGAAAATGCTGCAATGAACTAGGTAGAGATTCTGTCTTCGCTATTTCCTGTAATACCTTTCCTCTTGTGTTGCACTGAATAGAACTCTGACACCCTCTGAAGAACCTTGCTGGTCTTACTGCTACTGCTCAACTGCTCATGTTGAGCAGGTAGAGGGAGGCTCAAGACTGCAGCATGGGACAATATTAATGTATAAGCAAAGAGGAGATGACAGTGCTTAACAGCAGAAGCTGAAAAAGGATCACATCTGGCTCCACATCTGTACCAACTGATATCCTGCCAAAGATGCTGAAAAGGGAAGTACACAGGAAAACAGGTGATCCTGTCACCAGAACCTCAAACAGTGCAGATGTGCAAAGCATGTGAACAGCAGGGTACTCACATGATAAGTTATGAATAAACCTGGAATAAAACACACCCTACCACAAGCACCTTCTTTAAATCTTGAACCAAGGCTGGAGTTAGCAACGTACAAATGAGGCTTCCAAATTTCCATCTGGAAGCAACTGGATGCTGCACTGCTCAGCACACACAGCCATTACTACCTCCAAATCTCCATCACCTCTGTATATAACATTCTCCAGTGCTAGAAAGCCACTTCTGTGTTTTACAGTTAAGGACTCAAGCCTCTTTCTGTTGCTCCTTGGGGGTCATGGCCTATTAATGAAAGTAATTCAGCCAAAGTTAATCTCCAGAGGTACTTTGTCATTTTAGGGCAAATCTAATTTTCAGAAGTGCCCTGGCAAAGCCATCATGTGAGCTAACAAAGAAGGTATTACATAGAGTCACTACTCCTGGGTGCACAGTGAGGTGCTAACACTAATTGAACCTACATCCTTTCAACAATTGGATTACTAAACAGGCCTTTTTTTAAACCGACATATACTAAGCAGCTTGAGGAAGACATTGGTACCAAAATACTCCCAGTAGGAGTCCTTCATCCTGTTTATTAGTATGCCCAATTCATTTTGGCACTAGCAATTGTGTTTTCCAGGCATGGTGAGGATCATTAGATCCCCCACCACAACCAGGCAGTGCAATTTCCACACTGCATGATGAAGTACCATTATTGCAGGTGCCCTTAAACACAGCAGAATTAAACACTAAGCAGCTGTGAAAGACCACTGCCATTAAAGGGCTTCACAATCCTGGGTGAAGATCATCTGTAACACCTCAAATACACTTGCATGCCATAAAGCACTACCCCGCTATAACACATGCACATTATATTCATAACTAATTACATTGCTATTACCATGCACCAGTAATTAAGGGGAAACCCAGTGTGCCATCCAACACAGCTTCTTCAAAGTGGACTGCATAGACATGGAAAACAATTAAGCAACAGCAGGTGACTTTTTTTCCCCTCATAATTACATTACTGGCTGCATTTTCAAGCAGGTCACTGCTAAAGCATCAGAATAGTTCAGGGGAAGCTGAACTTGGTCAGGATTTTGATGTCCATATGAACCCTGTTGCAGTGTTTATAACAGCAAGGGCACAATGGGACATAGACTTACCTACCAGTCTTATTTGTTCACAGCTTTAATGGCAATAGGTTTTGCCCCTTGGCAGACTTTTGGGCAGCTGCCTAATTTCTATAATAGACTAACACAGACTTCAGCCAACAGCAGGACTTGTTCCACATTTCTGCAGAGAACACTCAGCTCCCAAGAGCTGAACAGTAAATGCAACTGAAGTAAAAGGCTCGCAGAGGTGAGCTGTAGCTGGTTACAGCTCTGTACAGCTCAGTAAAGCTTCACCAAATAAAGTGGCCTGAAAAGTAAACCCCAGGCAAGGTGAAGAGCTGTCAGCATACCTTTAACCCACCAGCAGTTAGATGACAGGGGAAGGCACATGAAAGGGGGCACAGTGCTCACTGTCACCCAGCAGCCCCTGAAGCCAACAGTGAATAGTGGAAGGTGTCCCTGCCCACTGGAATTGGATGAGCTTTCGGGTTCCTTCCAACCCAAGCCGTTCCATGAGGCGCACACACAGAGCACAAGCTGCAAGGATGTGTTAGTCAGGGACACCAAGCCAGCCTGGGAAGCACAGGAGAATTCTTTCACATTGGCATCAAAGGCACTGAAGAACTTAAGGACTCCATATAAAGCAACTCATTTAAATGCCGGAGACTCCAAACACCAGCCTGGAGGTGGGGGAAATGCAGTAATGAACCTGATTTCTCAGGTAATTTCTAATACAGAAGCATTTAACCTGTTTGGAGTAGCTGCATCAAGTGGTAAACTCCCAAGCTGAGCTTACAGCCATACACTGTCATGGCTAGAAAGGGCTGGGTTCTATTTTTGTGTGTTCCTGGAAAAAGTCATGTTTCCACAGACAAATTCAGCTAAAGGAATCACTGCATATCCATTCTTCGCTCCATCAAAGACAAAGCTTCTACAATCCTCCCCAAGAAAAGCTACAGCAAAGCACAGATATGAATCTGGATGCACCCTTCCCCATGCTAAGGCATTAAACTCTCCAATGCTAGCTGTTCTCATCACTGTTATCACCCAATAGGTCACAGATAGCACAAACCATTCCTGTATTCTAGATTTTATGCCTATTCACACTGGGTTTTTTTGTTTAACCTGATCTCAAAGGCTTCAAACCCTCGGACACCTTTTCACCTGCTCACCATCTGCTTTTTGAGACTTCATGGGCAAGTAAATGCAAGTCCCAGTCTCAGCTGCAACTCACTGGGCTGCATAAACTTTCACATCCTCCAGCACAAAACATAGCCCTCTGTAACTGACACCTCTGAAAGACAGCACTTCAGTGCCCTATCCAGCCTTATCAGGATTACTGCAAGGAGAACATGTTTTGTAGGTCTATCCTTTGCTTCAAGCCACCTACCATAAAGCTTCATCCATCAGGTTTTATCCATTGGTATTAAAAGAGCCAAGCCTGTTCATGTCCATTGTCACATGCATGCTCCACCCAGCCTACTCATGCTTGCTTTCTAAGGCATCCTAGAAATACAAAGCCACAAGAAACCGCAAACATCCAGGCTCATCTGAATCACTGAGTCCTGAAACCCCATCAGGCAAGCTGATTTATTCTCCAAGTCTCATTTAGTATATCTTTGATAGAAAGGATATGCTATTGGCTTAAACACATCCATCCTATTTGAGGCCTTTCCATCTTGAACAGTCACTTTGACTTTTCATCTGTTCTCCCAAGGTTTGACATGACAGACCAAAAGGAGACATTTGCTGCATGCTAAATAGAAAGAGGGGTGAAAGAGAAGGTCAGAGTCCAGATTTCAGCACAGTAACACACCAGACAGCCTTTTCTGTACCGAAAGCCCAGATAAACCCAAAAATCTGATTATGGAGATAATTCTCTCACATCATACTTTGATGCTCTTATGCATTTTAAGGCTTCCAAGTGCTTTTCAGAGAGCAGGGCTTTCATGAGCCCCACAGGGGAGAGCTAGGAGGGGAAAAGAGTGGATTTATTCTATCATTTGGAAAGCCACCCCAGCCACAGCAGGAAGCTGGGGGAGCCTGGCATCCTGCAGGAGACAGAGCAGAAAGCAAGCTGTTCTGCTTTTAAGACAGGTACATTGAAATAAACCCTCCAATTGCAGTAGGTTGAAAGCTGCTCTTATAGCAGAGTTGCTATACTCTTCAACACCTACTGTAGACAGGTCCAAGAGGCAGGAAGCGAGTAGTACATGTGGGCTCACAGTTTCTACTGCCTTCCCAGAGAATCAACATCAAGTTCTCCTGAAAATAGAGCCTATCAGAAAGGGAAAAAACTCCAAGCCTGCAGCCAGACTATGGAACTGCATCATCTCATTTTGATCATGCAGAGCTCCATACATGTGCTCCATACACTGTTCTCCAGCTGGTGGCTTGGCAGGTTGAGTCAGGCTCTGAGGACCAGCTCATGCATCCTTCTCAGGACTTCACAGTGGTCACAAGTAGACTGGGGACAGCTGAAAAGCCAGAACCTTTTCTACAAAAGGATAGGGCACTCAGCAGTTTCACCAACATAGAACCAACCAGGCTGAAGACCTTTAAGCCCATCCAGTCCAACCATTCCCCAGCACTGCCAAGGCCACCACTAACCCATGGCACTGAGGGCCTCTGCCACACAGTGTGTGAACACTTGCAGGGACGGTGACTGCAGCCCTGCCCTGGGCAGCCTGTTCCAATGCTGAGCACCCTTTGGGGAAGGAACTGTTCATCTCCATCTAAACCTGCCCTGGTGCAGCTTGAGGCCGTTTCCTCTTGTCCCATCCCTTGTTCCTTGGGAGCAGAGCGCAACCCCCTCCTGGCTCCATCCTCCTCTCAGGCAGTTGTAGGGAGCAATCAGGTCCCCCCTGAGCCTTCTCTTCTCCAGACTAAATCCCTGCAGGTCCCTCAGCCATTCCCCATCACACTGTGCTCCAGGCCCTGCACCAGCTGCATTGGCATACTTGAAGTGCCCAATACCTTTGGGTTGTAAACACCAGCCTTGCCTTTCTCCAGTCCTCAACCAGCAAGGTTCAGCCCTTTCCTATTGAAAATATTTGGCCGTCAGAACAAAATTCACACCAAATTCTGAAAATCCTTAGAAGAAAGTTTAGTGGTTTCTTTTTCTTACGAGTCACTGCTCTAATACCATCGCCAAAGGAAAGAAAGGGTGAGCAAAGCACTGCAGTTACCTGCAACTACCAAAACAGTTGTTGATTCAGTAGATATGGCTGGGCAGAAGCGCTGCACTCGCAAAGGCCCTGTCTCACTGACCACCCTCTTGGAACAACTACTGAGCTCCAACCTATCACCAGCCTCACAGATGTTAGGTAAGAGCAAAGTCTATGTGGCAAGGGCTGTCTGGGGCCCAGGACCCCACATTAAGAATCTACTTCAAGAACTGTGGAAAGGCCAAGCAAGCCACTTCTGTGCTCCACCTTCTAGTTCAAAGGGGGAAATGCTCCCTTACTGAAAGGCAAGGGCCATTAGCAATTAATAGCAGGGGACTGATTGCACACATAGAAGCAGCCCTGCTGACAAAACAGGCTGCAGACCAGCTCTTGCATTACACTAGAAGGTATAAACAAGGTCCCCCACAATTCTGTTTACTTCTGTACATACTTTCCAAGCCTTCGAAGCTGCACTCAAGCCACTTGTAGCAGTTCAAAGTGACCTTCTGAGGCTGAATACATTTAAGATTCTGATTTATTCCTAGCTGCCTAAAATATGTGGAGTTCAACTTGCATGTGTTAGACTTGGCAAAAAGCCACACTGCTCTCTATTGAAGCGAGGAGCGCTATAGAAAGCAAATGCCATCCTATTGTCTCCAGGTTTCTGCTAATCTGTTCTTACAAAAAGAAGTTAACAAAGTAAGAAAATAAGACACTCTATTTGCCAGTTACTTTCATATTCTGAAATACCAGAATACTTGAGCTTCGCTATGGACTAAACCAAGTATTGCCAGTGACAGCTTAGAGCACAGTTACCCAACCAAAACAAGAAGTTAGTGAAATAGGAGTATCATGCCTACAGTACTCTCACATGCCCATTTATTGTTCTTTCCTTCTGGCGTTACACCAGTAAGACTTCAGGGTGTCCTCCTGTTTCACAGTCTTATTTGTTCAAGGCTCATGTTTTAAGTGGCATTTGGCACTGGTTTCACTCACATCCTCCTCATCCCCCTTACCTTTTTCCTTTGATTGTTATTCCAGAAAGAACAAGGATTTGTAATCCCTGCCTTTTCCACTGAGTGTGTTCAGTCTTTAAACTCCTTGGTCCTCCCCTCTATTCAGACCTTGCTCCACAGAGCTCACCCACACAGAGATTCAAGCATCAGTCTCTTTGCTTCTGCTTTCTCATCTTCCCACGCTGCAGGCTGCTATTGCATTTAGCTGGCTAACTCCACCTCTCCTCTTCTCACTCTCTTTCCTCTTTAGATTCACTTCAAGGCCAACTTCCCTTCCTTGCTGCTGGGCTGACACAGCTGGGAGTGCAGAAAAGCAGGGGGAGGATAGCAGAGCAGGGAGCTTTTATTCAGCAATGCTTCCTTAACCAAGCAGCTGCTTTGAAGCCCCAAGGTCCCATTTCAACTGCTGAAGTTGCTAGTAATAAAAAACAGCTAAATATAACACTGCTTTCAAATGGCAGGTTTGTGATAGGGACTCTGCCATTAAAGCTCCTCATCTGAAACACAATCAGAATCTGAATACACAAACCCTGACAAGATCTATGTAATAGCTACTAAGCACTTGCTAGGATACATTAGCAAGAAGAATTCAAGCTACAGCCCTCAAAGGGTTCACCCCACCTCTCCCTGTTGTACTCCAAGGCATGTGCACAGCACTCCTGCTCAGACCCACCACCCCACACAGCTACTCACTCGGGGATGGCACATAGGTCTGCAGCAGCAAAAGGTTAGATCTCGGTGCTCTGCCTCCTGAAGGCTAACACGGGACTGCAGCTCCAAACTGCCCAGAGTGGCTTGCATTGCCTTCATGGGCACTTCCATCCATATTCCTCAATGAAGAGCACATAAGCTGAAACACAAATGCTGTGGCCTTTAGGAATGCCAAGTTAGATCAACATACCAGAGACCACATGTTATATTGATGGGAGAAGGCAGCAGGAATGAAGACCCTTGGCAGGCAAAGTTCCCATTCTGTGCATAAAAAATTATGATCATCATCATCATCTATTGATTTTGATACCTGGCTTGGGAATGTAACACTCCACTGCAGGAAACTCGAAAGGCACTGGTAAGAAAGCTGTTGAGAAGAAATAGTCAGAGTGGCTGAAGCAGAAAACCAGACCAGTCCTGCTGCCATTGCAATGACCAGACTTACAGGTTACATCAAGGGTCATCAGGCTTTTCTTCACAGGATCAGCTGCAGATAACTGCATGGATAACCATGAGATTACTTCCCTGTGAGGGTGCTGAGGCACTGGCACAGGGTGCCCAGAGAAGCTGTGGCTTCCTCATCCCTGGCAGTGTTCAAGGCCAGATTTGGCTGCCTGTCTCATGAACTGCGTTTCTCAGTGCAAAGAAAGGTCGGTGCCAGGTCTGGGGCGCCTACACCAACTCACGCCTCCAAATCAGAACAGTCAAAATAACCCACTGAGAGAACACACTGGAATAGCAGGTCTGAAAACAGCAATCTTCAAGTTGGCAGTTTTGAACAAACTGTATTTCCCACCCTTTGTATTTAGCCAGATCAAGTTATTATCCATACCAGTGTCTGAATTGACAATTCCTTGGGCCATTTATTCATCCAGCACTCATGCTCCCTGCTAGCCTTTACCCAGCTATTACTTTGCAAGACAAATGGATTTTGCCCCCTCCAGCCCATCACTGGAACACACAGCACTCCAAACTTATCAGCAGTTTCCCCTCTCTCACTCCCAATGCATGCACCTTTCTGATACAAGTCTAACTTCTTAGATGCAACAGATTATTCTTAAAGCTATACCCAAGCTGCATCTGAAATAATGCTCCACACACAACTAGGTTATAGGGCTTCTGTGTATGTGTGCCCCACTAGCTTCTTACAGCTACTTGCCATAACTCACTGCAGTGGCTCTCAAGATGATTTACCACTAGTCTAACACTACTTTTTCCCATCACATGTTTACAGGCATTGCTTACTTGAGAATACACATTCCTTCACCCATCAGGCTTTTTATATAGTCTCAGACTGTTTTTAAACAGGCTGTGCTCCCTGGCTGTCCGTCCTTTATGAAGATAACTTGGGAAACGCAATGCTCTCGCACCCCTTTTACATCCTGTTCAGCCAGGATCCAGGCATTTCCTTTCCATCTACTCAGCCCTACACTTCAAGTACCACATCCAGGTCTGGGCTCCCCTCTACAGGACATGGATTTACTCGAGCAAGTCCAGCACAAGGCCACAAAGATGACTAAACTATTCAAGCATCTTTTGTATGAGGAAAAGCTGAGAGAGCTGGGACTGCTCAGACTAGAGAGGAAAAGGCTTGGGAATGATCATATCCATGTGTCCAGGTACCTGATGGGAAGGAAAGAAGGAGGAGGCAGACTCACCAGTGCACACTGACGGCACAAGAGGCAATGGGCACAAACTGCAATATGTGGAATCCCATCTGAACACAAGGAAATGCTCTTTGACCATGAGACTGGTCCAGCAGTGGAACAAGCTGCTGAGAGGCTGTGGAGTCTCCACCCATGGGGATACCCAGACCCCAGCAGGAGGCTTGGGCTGCATTATCCCTTTCAACCTAAACACCAATTCAGAGTGAGGATGCCTGTGACTCCTTTTGGTTTCCAACTGCTACCTATGGCTGGCTCACAGTTCTTCAGTTAAGCACTACTGGATATGTGCCAGAAGTGGCACAGCACCCACCTTAAGTGCTACTTCACTGCCTAATGCAGGGGACACCATCCGAGACTTCAGCAGTTTTGGTGTTATTTCATGAATCCTGAGCAGTGGGTTTACCCATAGCCAGGCAGGTGAAGTGCTGCATTATCACAGAAGTCACTGCATAACTGAGTCACTAGAGCTCACCAAGGTTCTTTTTCTACAGCTGAACAGACATAGCACAGAAACATGTTGAAACTGAAGGCATTTATCACGTAGTCAAAAAAACGCAGTCAAGTGACGAACAGGCAAGTGGAAAACAATAAAAGCAGGTTTCAGTTTGAACCACACCTCCAAGTTCTGCAGGAAAAGTTTAGGAACACAAAAAATGAACCAATGTTACATCAGAAAAAACTCTGAACTGAAGTGTAAATATAAAGCAATACTTACACAGAAAATTGATCTTCCCTACCGCCAGACACTTCCAGTCCCAGGATGCGACCAAGCCAAAGGTCTGACAAGACCAAGTTGCCATTACAGATGACTCCTTTTCACAACACATGGAGGAGCATCTTAAATTCAAGGTGTTGACTGCATCCATAAGCTAACACTGATGTAACCAGGGCCATCACATAGAGCAGCAGAATAGAGGACCCTGCAGGGAAGCACTCAAGCTACCTGAAAAAAACAGAACATGCAAAAAGTAGCATCTAAGTATCTGAAACAACTCATTCATCTCTTCCTGAGCCTAAGCACACTGCATCCCATTGTACTGAGCACAACTGCTAGTGCCAGGGTACAAGGCAGGGCACAGGCTGCACATGTTGCCCCTGCCAAGGGGCAGCTCTTCCCACCCTGAACTCAAGTGCTCGCACCCAAGGCTCACTCCAGGGCTCTTCCATGGCACTTCCGCAGGCTGCTGAGCCAGAGCAAGCAGAGATAACAACTGCAGAGCCACGCATCCTTCACAACTGATGGCCTGGGAACCAGTCTGCCAGTTCAGCAGGCTCTGGGGGCTAAACTCCCCATCTGAAGCAGCCTTTTCTGCAAGAAGTTGTGGGGCCAACTCTCCTTCACCTCCTTCTTCACTCAAGGCAAACCCTTTCACACCATTGCCCATGTCTGGAAAAGAAACTTACCTTCTCTGAGCTACCCTCCGGCACAGCAGAAACATCTCCATTGTGATAAGGCACCTGGATAAGCAAGCCATGTGAAAGGGATAAATGCGAGCAGTCACAATCTCAAGCAACTACAAGCATAGACATATTCAGGCTCCAGGCTCCGTCATGGCATGAAACACATGTCCCTGTTCAGGCAGGAGCGTGGTGGGTAGTCTCAGAGCAGCATCAGCCAGAAGCTTACCTGCACTTGAAGCTTCTGCCACTGTCCTGACTAGAATGGGAGCAAGGGAAATTATATCACAGAACATAGGTTAAGTGTCAAATGAACAGCCCCAACACAAGTGCATTATTCAGCAAGGACCGAGTTATGCCTCCATACACACATCCCCACTCAAATTCATACTGGTTGAGCCCAAATAAATTACAGCTTAAACTGCCCCTGGGGGAACATTACAATGCTGGGAAAGAAGGGATGGAAGAACCATCTTTGCTCCCACTGCAAGCAGTAGCCAGTCTTAACAACACCATGTGCTGAGCCTAGAAATAGGAATGCCAGCTTGCCTTCATTCAGTTCAGTCCCTGCTCCAGCACCTAGCTTGAAAGATTTATTCTATTCCATAATGAACACAGCTTAGTCCTTACTTCTTTCTTGGCAGCTTTATTAAGACATTGCATTGCTTAGTTAGGTTAAACTACTTCATTGCAAGATCTACCCCAACCCTAAAGTAATTTTGCTATATATGACATTTTCCTACTAAGCTTGGGGGAAGTGTCCCACCTCTAAACATAACTGCAGTTAAGAGCTCACAGCCTCTGGAAAGCAAAGGTTTAGCACCCCCAGGAGATGGCTGTATTTAGGAGTCTGGAAAAGCCATGTCATAACAGATTCAGTTCTGTCAGGTTTATCTGACAAACGTAGTGACAGCTTCCTAATTTGGCTGTCTTCAGCTGAGCCCTGCTCCCTTCTCATTCCTGCCCAGCTCTACTACAGCCAGTACTAATAGTGCAATACTTCAGCCTCCAGACACACAGTCCAGAGTGACTCAGTGTCCAGTTCAGAGGAAAGTGGTAATTGGCAGTGCCTAAGGCCCAACCTCTCCTACTGCTATGTGAAACCATTGCAAGCAGAGGAAGATATAAAAGCACTGTGGACTTCCCCATCTTAGGTACCACCCCACATCTCACACCAGCTGAGGCACTGGCACAGGATACCCAGAGAAACTGTGGCTGCCCCATCCCTGGCAGTGTTCAAGGCCAGGTTGGACACAGGGGCTTGGAGCAACCTGCTCTAGTGGAAGGTGTCCCTGTCCATAGCAGGGGGTTGGAACTGGAGGAGCTTTAAAGTCCCTTCCAACACAAACCCCTCTGGGAGTCCAACTCTTGATTTTCCTCTTGCTTCACCTCAGATGAAGCTCAGCATTTAATTGCTAATCCAGCCTCTGAGCAGACAAAGCAGACCCATCTGGGTCAATCTCATCACTTGGTTACCAGAGACATGATCCACTACCCACTGTACCCATTCTTGCCTCCAAGAGGTCTACTTCTACTCGCAGCAACCCAAATCCAACCGAGATTCTAGCCTCAGAAAGATCTTGGAGTTCTTTGTTAGAAGAACTTAAACTTATTTCCTAAGGAAAAAAAAGGGAAGCTCTTAATGGGGACACTGCAGGTACCCAGAATCCAAGCATTGCCAGCTGGCACCATGCTCTTTCCTGCATTAAAGGAACCAGTAAAGCTAAGAAACCCATGGCCAACTCAAAACCAACAGACAACATGTTATTAACTCTTCTTAGATTATGGCACTGCCAATCCCTGAGCTGCTACATGATTATTTTACCAGCTGCCATATACAGGGATAGTGACAGGGGACAACATTCCTCAGAAGACAAACAGAGGAGCCTAGACACAACACAAATAAGTGACTTAGTTTTTAAGGGGCTTTAAAGGTACATCTCACCTCTTGCAAGAATCCTCCACTGTATAAAACTCCCAGCATTTCCAAAGATGCACTTGCATAGCTTGCATACATCTCTGCTCCAGACTTTTCAGGACACTTCACACATGGCAGGATGCATCTCCTTCCATAAAGGAAGGAAAAAACCTTTGAAAACAGAGGTGAAAAACACAGGCTAAAGACACCTGAAATTTTACTGAGCAAGGAATCCCACAATAAGGGAAGCAATAACCACTAAAAAGAGTCAGTGATTAACTTCTGCAAAGCACAAAGGAACTTCAATTGCCTAGGGAGTATCTTCCAGAGCAAAACCCATAAGTAGCTCATGCTGATTCATTCCCACTACACAATTCAAGCAGAATCCACTAAATGAGGCTGAAGCCCCTCTCACCAGCATTTCCATAAACAAAGCTAGAAGTACTGGGTAGCTATACAACTTACTCTCAGAGATGCAACGTCCATTACTGTATCTACACCCTAACACACCACTTAAATAGCTAAGACTTACTTGTCATGGGTGTTTTATCATTTCAGCAATGCCATACTCACAGTGGGCAATCAAAGATGTGAAAAACAGACTCACAGGAGAAGGAAATCACAGCTTCTGGTGCTGGGGTCAATGTCCTCAGGTTCCAATGCTGCTGGAGATGTAGTTCCTCTCCCGGGAATGCATTCCTGATCAAAACAGGCAAAATGAATCCACAGACTCCAACAAAACAGACTAAGCCCCCAAAAGCCCCTTACCAGCACTCAGGTTTGCTGTAGGATGTATACTTGCCTTCCTATTCAATTCTAAAGCAGGAATATTAAAGCATCTTCTAGCAGGGTCAGTGGATCATCACAACACCCTGGAAGCCCCGAGTGCTTTCAACAGCACAGAAAACCAGCATCAGGCCAGGGGAGCCCTCCAGGAGCTTCCTGGGGACAGCAAGCATATGAAACCCACCCTCAAGCACAACATAAGGGTGGAGCAGGACACCACAAAGTCAGGTCCAGACTCCAGAGGCAGCAACTTTCCCCTCCTCTCTTCTTCACCCCACCCCATCACAGCAGCATGCCCCCATTCAGCCCCATTTATAGCCTTGAGAGAAACAAGACACAGCTGAGGCAGAGCCTGTGTCTTCACAGCTGCATTATCCCAAACTGCTGCACCTGAAGCACCTTTCCAATTGCACAATGAGCCATCACGTCCACTATGGCCCCAACAGGGAAGCAGCGAGGGATAAGGGGAGCTTCATGAGTGCAGCACCCACCACAACCATTGCAAGGAGATCTAGGATAACCTTGAGCCTCCAGTCCCAAACTGTACAATAGCTTAGAAACATTGATGTATGAGCTTTGTGAGGACAAAACAGATCAGTGCTCAGCACCCAAATCCCATCATAAAAAATGGTCACTCTGCCTTTGTGATCTAATCTGCTCTAAATACAGCACCTTTTAGCTTAATTTTTTGCTAGCCTGGGTTCCATGAAGAGTAGGTTAAGAGATATCCTTGGGATTACACTGAGCTAATGGGCTAACTTTTATTTATTAAACTCCCCATGAGCAGCCCTACTGAAACTGCCTTTAAATAGCTGTTCAAACTGAACATGCATGACCTATCGCTTCTGTAGTCAGCCTCAGCGTTATCTCTTTGCAGAGGAGCAGAATGGAGAACAACGACATTCTCTCTTCCACAGCCAAATCATTTTTAATCACATTAGCCACAGGAGCCCTATGGGTAACCTTTCCTCTGGGCCCTCCCAGCTCTTAAAGCAGAGTCTGAGAGAGAATTCAATTAATGTGCCCCCTAAGGACAACACATTCAATCACAGTAAGTGAGGAAAAGCACGCTTGGAGGAAAAAGAAACCGCAGTCCCAAACTTCCAGTAGGAAGCCTTTGTCCTGGTAGGCAGAATACCTTCCGTCTCAAGAAGTAAGGAAAGGCTTCGGGTCTTTGCTTTTGCAACAAAAAAGGCTGGTTTTGCTTTGCTGCCGCTGAGGTTTCCCCTCTTAGGATGACCTATTTTGGGTGACCCTCCTTTGGGGAAGCCCAAAGGAGTTCTCAGGGTCAAACCTTCAGGAGATCAGTGTCGGGACTGTTGCACTGATTTGGTTTTCCCCATCTGCACAGCTAACAGTTGAAGAACATGTAAATCCTGTATGCCACCACTTCCACTGCTCAGGCTGCCAGAGCCTACATTATCCAGTTAGCAGAAAAGAAGCATGGATGAAATTCCTACTCTTTTTGAAGGGCACATAAATATATTTGTAAAGGAAATTGTATTCAGACTAAGGCTTTTCCTAGGTGGAATTTTCTCCTGTAGTAAGACATTCAGCTCAGCTTCACCACACCATCTTCAAACAGAAAACTGTATCCAAGTTATAAGCACTGTTAGAGCTGGCATCCACCAAGAGCAGAAGATGAGACTCAGTAACATAAACCTTGACCGATACCAACCATTAGCTCACTCATGAAGGGCAGACTTGCCAACTAGAGCAGAGGAGCATTCATGGAGATAAGACACCCCAGAGAAAGAGAAGAAATGAAACTGGCCTCAACTAAGCATTCAGATGACACAGACTCAACAGCAGAGAAGTGCTCGCACTCTAGAGCTGAAGCTGGTGGCTCATCTGCATTCCCATTTGAAAGGAAACACTGGCAAGTTATGTCCACCTTGAGGAACACAATGGCAGCATGCTGTGGAGGGGAAACATCCTGATCCAGACATGTGCTCTAAGGTCATCACAGCCTCCTGAACACCAGCAGTACAGGACTGACCCCGCACTGAAACCTGCTCTAGTGGAAGGTGTCTCTGCCCATGGCAGGGCGTTGGAACTGGAGGAGCTTTAAGGTCCCTTCCAACAAAAACCGGTCTGGGATTCTACGATCGCTTTTCGGAGCTGACCATCCCTGAAGAATTTGCCTTTATCTCTCAGTCCCCAGACATCTTCAAAACCAACTCAGAGAACAAATCTACAGCTCTTGAAAGATTTGCTCTCCATATCATATCTTATGTATCTTATCCATATCCTATCTTATTGTTTCCATCTGAGCAAAGGCATTCTGAAAACCCAAGAGGGGAAGGCTTCAATAACACACATTAACAATACATTTTCCACATACACTGTCGCACCAAGCTAGAATATCCAGGTGCTGGGTAGAAACACAGCTTCCCAAAGCATCCTGCTGTCAGGAGCTTGAATGCTGCCTAGGCATAGCCAGGGACAACTGCTGAGTCACAGCAGCAGCAGCTCCCAGGCACTCAACATTACCCAAGGTTGGAGAAGTCTGGATTTCAGGACAGAAGCCGCTGCCGTTGCTGTCAGTGAGCAGTGATACAAACCACAGCATTGAGGAGGGAGGGAGGGAATGAAAACAGAGCTAAACTGTTGGCTCTGTTGGGTAACCTTCCCGGTCTTCCCAGCTTGTGATAGTGGCAGATGGCCCAGTCTGCAAATTAGCAGCTACCAGATGGGCCCCCTAAGTAGCTTACTGAAGTAAATTGATTTGTTCATGGACTTGGTATTAAAATGTCCTTTGCTGTCTGGGCAGTGTTTGGCCACAGAGCTGTAAGTTCCAGTCGACCACAGCGAAGGTCAGAACCCCAAGCATTCACACCGGGTAACTGCTTCTGCAACATGAGGTGTCTATGGAGGCCTGTCCCCATTCACCAGGTAGGGAAGCACGGAGTTGATATTTGGCTTTGCCAGCAAGAGCCAGCAACAGGTAAGCAGTGAGAACAGATGAGAGGACTTAATTCTGGCCATGGATGACAAATACAGAAAGCTGTCCGCCAGCGCCCTTTTCTGTACGCCTTACCATTGACTTCCTCTGCAGTCAGCACCCCGTGGCAGTACGTGTCATCTTGTAATGCAGGTGGCCTCTGAAAGGCTATGGCACTGCTATTTTCTACTCCTAACCCGCATCTCTACTCTTGTGTGAGTACCTCAAAGGTGATGATAGAATTCCTGGAAAGGAAAAGATGATGGTGTGTTCTTTTCCTCCATTTCACAGTAAAGGCTGAGAGCCAACATTTTCTAGCTTGGTTATTATCCCTCCAGATTTCTGCTCAAGCAGGAGGAAATTGTCTCAGCAGTAGTGAGCTGGAAGCTAGAGATTGACATTTATTGATGTGAAATACTCCACATTCCTTACATTTCTTAATAAATCCACAAGCATTTCCATCTTCCTAGAGCCTCTTTGGCATGTCCTGGCATGATAGCCTGTAAGACTCAAAAAGCCTTTGCATTCATTTTAGTCTGTGTCCAAGACTGGCAAATCATGACTTAACCCTCCCAATGGCACTCTGCAACTGCAAAGGCTATAAAGTCACCGAAGACTGGCAAGCAAAAAGAAATCACTCAAATTTATGTCAAAGTACCGTCACATGATGGTTTATGGTTCTAATATATAGATAGCTGGCAAAACAAACCTTCCAAAGCCGAGAGTGTTGAATAGTTTGTCAGCCTAAGAGCTCCCATTGCCTCATGTTACATTGCCGACAACAACCAAATGGGTGATGGAGGCTTGCTGCATCTCCCCTCCTCCTCCAGATAATGCTTTTGAGACAAAAGGATCATCACCTACTAGGAAACACAATGACCTTCACACGGCAAAGCTGACTGCCAGAGCCTTTAACTCTTGGCCAGGGTTTGAGAAAGAGAACATTTCCCCCTATTTGTTCAAATGAACTGCAAGTCAGCCTCCTGCCATAGGTGTTAGTACATATTATTGTTTCTAATTAGTATTAAATTCACTCAAACATCTTCACATGCTGACCTTGGTCCTTCATCCAATACTTAGTGACCAAAACCTAATCCTGAAAACACATGGAAAGAGCATCCACGGAATGGCTCCCCATCCATGCCTATGATCAGATACTTGTTGACTTAGCACCTTCAAACACATTTAGTACTGAGCCAAGCACATCCCAACCACTGCTGTGCTATAAACCATTCCTGCTGAAGCTTGAGGTTTTCTGCTGTAAGGGAGGCAACAAGGTCACTTCTGACCAAAGTTTTTACAAAGGCAATGTGCAGTTTAACCGGCTTCGTGCTCCAGCTGATGACATTGGTAGAATTCAGTGAGCCAGAACTATTACACATAGCGAACACATAACTATTCTTCTCCAAACCCCATATGTTACAACAGCATCAGTCCGAGGAAACCACAGGCTACAAGGCCTGCTACATCAAGAGATGAAGCAAGGAAGGAAGCTCCTTGGTCTCAAGGGAGCACTGGGAACTACAAGCAGCTCTCTCCCTCTTCCGTTCCATGACTCCTTTTCTCTAGCAAGTTATGGATAGACCCCAGCTGGTGCAAGATTCACCTCTGAGTGAAGCAGACCCTGCTCGCTCCATCACACCTCTCATTCAGTGGAGAAAGCTGCAGAAACTGGACCACAGTGAACTACTCATGTAACCCAGGCAAGGGAGCCCCAAAGTCTTGGTGCAGCGGGGACTGGGCTCTACCCCAGCTGAATCCGCGGGCACAGGACACTGCACATGTTCTTCTCTGCTCTGTGGGAGTCATCACTCCATCTCTTTAGTCCAATAAATCTAAATTCCATGTATCTCAAATCTGACTTCAGCAGGAAGCGCACAGTGCTTCACCCAGCGCCTGGACATCCGGCACAGCACATTTTCCCCAGAGAACAAGTTGTTTTCTTTACTATCCCACCAAATGGAGTCCTACCCTGAGAACCAAGGCAGATCCTCCTACTGGAATGAAAAACAATCTGGCATTTTTCAGGATCAGGTTTATTGTTGTCGCTTCATTTCCTGTTGGCCGTTCTTCCTTCTCCAACTCTGCTCTGCTGAATCTCAGTTTGCCTTCAGATTTTACCCATGACCTGGCCTGACCTGCCTTCTAAACTCTGTCTCTTAAATTACTTTATAGTCATGTCCTCCTGTTCAGAAACCTCAGACCTCTTGGCAGTGAAGCTACAAACTTGTATTTAACAAATGAAATAGCAGGAATGGAAATCCACGTTACAGGAAATCTCTGTCTTCATCCAGAGGAGTTTCTGCCCACACCTCTGCTCCAGCTATATCTCATCTTTCTGTTGCCTTCCATGCCATCAATGTCTTCTCCACGGAAGCCTAAACTGACTTTTCTAGGTCCTTCTGTCAGTCAAATGGCTTTTAATGTGCCCTCACCAGCCAGCCCATCTGCCCTGGAGCAGTGTAGGGCAAGCGGAAAAGGGACATGTTCCAGTCCCTCCACACTGAAACCGAATTCTGTTCTTTCAGTGATTGACAGGCAGTGAAAATAGTCCATTATCGTTCCAAAAGGAAAGTCCACCCTTTAAAACTGCTCTGCTCACTGCAGCGCTGGTTATCCTACCTCACTACTACCTATTCTTTACTCTCCCTTCCCACACACCAAAATCACAGTATGGCCTTTCTAGCTTGCTGCTAAGATTGCAGTCCAACCTGAGCACTCAGTCTCATTTTTGGGTCTTGTCTCCATTTACCATCCATTCCACATTGTCAGTGGGATGGTGGCTTCACTCTTGCACCTCCCATTCCTGGTTCATGTTTGAGAGCCCGGCTAGCCTGTCCTGAGAGCAAGAACAACACTTGGATTCTCCTGTTCCCTATTTTATTCTTGGCAAAACCCTTCCTCTCTGTATGCTGCAGAGTACTATGCATAAAGCCCCCATACAGTACTACAGCACTTCAGACCCTCAGCTGACTGGAAAGATTTGCTTGGATGGTTCAAATCCCTACAAGTATTTCCACTGGAAATCCACAAAGGCAGTTCTTTATGCACATTCCCAGGATGCACAGATCTGCACCGGGAACTTGTAATTCTCCATTTCCTGCACTTTGAAGTGCTGAATTGTAAAAGCAAAAGTTGTAAAGAACTTTCACCATCCTCAACCGCACTCCTCCTTCCCTGTCTCACATATTTCCCTTTCTAAAGCCTTATACCCACATCAACCTGGAAGTCAAAGCTGGGGATACCGCAAGCAGATAAGTTTAAGTAGCAGCAAACAGCATCTCCTCTCCCATCATGCATGCAGAGAGCTTCCCAGCAAACATTTCTGCCACAGGTTTGCCCTGAGGTGAACAGAATCAAGGGATTCTCAAACTGTACCAAGAAGGTACACATGGAAGTGCTGTCTTCTTTATACTCCATCCTCCTGCAGCAGGCACGAAGTACTGGAAAGCTTTTGTGCACATATTTTTGTTCCACACAAATACGGAAACACTTATTTAACAGGTTTTTAAATCATAGAATAAGAAAAGCTAGAGTTGGAAAGGACCTTACCAGCTTCAAACAAGCAAGCTATCAACAGTTACAATAACCCTAAGTGACTACTAGAGAAGCTATATAATTGCACCAGTTTATGAAGGGAGCCAGTTATTGAACTGGTTCTCAAAGCCTCCACCTGCCTCATTGCCAGTCAGGTCCAACACAGAACCAGCTTCTACACTGCCATTCGTGTCAGTCAGCGTAGGCTGTACAGACTCACGCAGTTCATGTACTTGCCTGATAAACTGCATTGCCAGAGCATGTTACACAAGGACACCTCGAAAGCCACACACTTTGCACAGATGGGGAACAAGATAAACACACCCTGAACACTGGGACTATGAACTGTAAGACTAGGAAGTAATTCACCTTGATCTGAATTGATCATGGCTCGGCAGGTTCTTTGAACACCAGCCAGAGAGCCGGGGTTATAACAGACCATACAGCAGCAGTTACAGTGCTGTGTGTTCCACAAGCGCCTGCTTGCAATGCAGATCAGGACAGTTTGAGGCATCACTGAAGCTCCTGCCAGGTTTTATAGGTTCCCTCAATATGAATTGACAATAAAGGGTTTTTCCTCCTCCCAGGCCATGGGCTGAAACCACTTCAAGCCTGGGGCAAACATTTCTATTTGCTTATACTTAGGATCACCCAATCGAAGGCACCGATGCCTGCGAGTCTGGAATCTCACCAGCTGCAGGCAGCCAACTGTCACACCTTTTCCTAACCTTTGGCACAGCATCAGTGGCACTTGCACTAGTGCCAATGCTGGAGCTTATGCAGAATTATGCATAAAGTAATGCAGAATTGATCACATTTACATAGTGAGTATTCATCAATTCACAGTATCTAGGAGCGCTTTACTATCACAGTATTTGAATATAAAGTACAATAAACCAGTTAGAATGATGGAATGATGAATGATGGAATGGTTTGTGTTGCTTAAGCTGTCTTAGCAATTGCAGAACCAATGAAGATTGCAGTACCAGGCTCCCCTCAAATCCAGCTTCGGTCTGCTGTGGTCAAAGCCATTCGTTGAACTCCTTTACCAAAACCTCTTTAATACCACTCATGTACTGTCACTAGCTGTTATTAACTGTTGCTCAGGACCCCTGAGGATGCATTTTTCCTTTGTTAAATATACTAAATAGCATTCTAGACACCCCTTTTGGAAGCTGAGGTTGACCTGAGTTCTTGGTTGGTGAGGCAACACTGTGATTCATAAACCCACAGCAGTTCAGCTAAAGCCTACCCTGCAGGGCCAGAGTTTTATATGCCATCAAATCTCTCCAGATGTGGTTGACGAACCTGAGATACCCCAATGCTACGCCTCCATTTGCAATGGGTTTCACTGAAATAGCCACACAAGTTTGCATCAGGTTTGGACATAGACTGAAGGCAAAGTGCTACCTGAAGTGTTTGTGAGAATGAACAGAGGATCGGTCTGATTCTACCCAGAGGGGGAACTGGAGTTGCAGATGCCTGTGCAGCTGAAAGGTCAGCTGGAAGCACAGACTGCCACTAAGTAATGAGCCTTGTCTCACGCAGACCTTTTATGTGATGCCTGTAACTGATGGGTCCTTGACACCAGACAAAACATGATCTGCTAAGCCAGTGCTCTGCTGGCCAGCCTGAGAAACGAGACTCCTGACCTTCATTGGTCTACTTGATGTTACTCCTGAGGATGCTGCTTTCTTCCAAGACCAGAAGAAACTTGCTACCATGCAAATGTGTGCTCCCAAACGCCTCCATCCCTGTATCCTGAAGGCAGGGATCTCGTCAATCCACAAAAAGCATGTTCTGGCAATCCTGATAATAAAGAGCTCCAACAAACCAAAGCGGTGACAAACCTTTAATGCTGATATGAATCACTTTCAAATGAAGCATGTCAATGCCTTATGTGGAAAACTAAAAGGATGCAGAGGACTCAGGAGCTGGCAATATTTCATACGGTACTTTTCCACTCATCCCACATGGAACTGGCTCTATTTCATAGCTGCACAAGCAGGTTTTTACCCCCTCAGCCTTGCTGGTGTCTCATGTTGGCATCAGCAGGAGCTTTCATCAAACACATTTGCCTTTATACTGATACTTCTTACAGAATTGGGCTGCTACCTGCCAAGGAAATGGCTGTTTCAGGGGAGTTCAAGTGGTTCCTCACTGTAAGTCATTCCCTGAGAAGATTAAGAAGAGCTTAAATCTGGCAGCATGACTGCTCTGCCTGTAAGAATTGAGTGTTTCTTACCCGGTGTGACAGAAGAAAACTAAGACTCATTTGGGTTTTAATGAAAACCAGGAAGTCATTAAATACAAATCCAAACTTTGGCTGTCTTCTGCAGGGAAGACACAGCTCAGGGTAACCTCTGGAGAGCTACTGTTGCTTGCCCTCAGCTACGGAGCAGGACCGTAGAAGCATGCAGAACAGCAGCGATGTTTATTTCCTCTGATAAGGAAGCTATGAAATGTTCCCTTACGGAAACACAGTTATGATGTGTGTGGAAGAGCCTGGGGCAGGAAACGTTGAAGAATTCCTACTTTGGTTTTCCAAGAGAAGATAAAGCTTGGAGTGAAAGCGGATCTAGAGCAGGTTCCAAGATCTGTCCTGTCAGAGCTTCCAGAGACTGCTGAGCCTTTCATCAGAGCAATGCTCAACTCGAGCAAAGCTGTGCAAAGCAGGAGTCAGGGCACAGATGCTAAGTGCTCCTCTCTCGCATGCTGTTACTTGTCAACAGAGGAGTATCTACATGGCTAATGGGCAACAGCTTGGTTATTAGTCAATCTAAAGGAGCAGGCCTGTAGTAACAGTTGATGTTTTGTAAGTATTACCAAGTAGGAATTAAAAATGTGGTTATAAATGCCTGAGAGCTGAAGTGACTTGTTGGCTTTATGATACCGAATGTTTCATATTACAATGCGATGCCTCCAGAAACAGATAGCAGCACTGAGCTTTTACTTGTCCAAATCGTATCAGATGCATTGATTCTTCCATCCTATTCCACACTTTCATGTGCTTTTGCTCCTGTTTCAGTTGGAACTGGAAATTTAGACAGAGGTTTGTCCCCTTTTTTCCTGCAGAAGGTGTTCAGCTTTAAGTGCCATGGGAGAAAAGGGTATATGCTACAACAGAGTTCTGCCTGAGCCTTTCCCCACTATTCTGAGGAAGCAAGGTGTTTGCTTAGCTGACAATAGAATTCGGCTCTCCAAAAGCCAACGTAGCACTTCAGGTGGTAATGGCAACCTCATAAAAAGTGGCTCTTAACTATTTCTAGGCTGGAAAAAAACAGTATGGAAAGAACGTTTTCTATTGGACTGAGCTGGTGTTTCAATCAGAACATGCACAGAAGTTAAGCTGGACAAAGGATATGAATAAAAACTAAAGCTGGGCTTGAGTGGGTGCCAATAAAACTCACCACTAACTAAAGACTGCTTGCCTGCTTCCATCAGTCAGCTCAACGGAGCTGACACCTCTGTGGCGGAGGCTGCCGGTTGTATTCCATGTGTGGTTTACCCCAGTGGCAGCAGTTTTCCTGGAACACACAAGCTGGTATAACAAGTTTACCCTACTTGGACTTAGGAGCATAAAACTTTAGTACCCTTTTGTAATCCTGTCTGTGCAGCCATGCCCTTTATGGCTGAGCTGGCAGGGTTCCTTGCCACAATGGGTGTGATTGTAGCTCCTCAAGGGTTAACCTGCGAGTCCCTTTCAGTACTTTGAATAGTTTCCTTGGCAGAAGTGACTACGAGTACACCCAGCTTGGAAGTGTTGATTTAACCACAGGACTGTTACCCTGAAGTTTCTAAAGGCCTAGCCTCCTGTCTAACACTCTGATCCTCACATAAAGGTACGCTTCCCTGTGAGCCAGCTGAGAACTAAGCCCCAGCAC
This sequence comes from Ara ararauna, assembly GCA_028858755.1. Classification (NCBI taxonomy): domain Eukaryota; kingdom Metazoa; phylum Chordata; class Aves; order Psittaciformes; family Psittacidae; genus Ara; species Ara ararauna. Next base: position 7,576,553 of record CM054381.1, read on the forward strand.
TGCTTTGTAGAGGCACTGGATGTTCATGGCTAAGGATTAACACTGGCTCTGCTCGCAGTCTCCGAGGATCTCAACTCAACTTTTCAGCTCTTAGTTGCAGGTTTGCAGTAGGAGGGAAGGTCAGGGTGGAAAACGATCCTCACAAAGGAAAGCTGACACGAACATGTCACTTTGGTGAATAGAATAACACTTTTAAGTAAGTGCTTCTCAATTCTTAGTAATAATCTTAAAAACAAAGCTGAATAACTGAGGCTTTGCTACTCCACGGTCTCAAAATGATCTGCAGCTGGAGAAATGCATTGAGCCATCATCATGGCCATGCTCACGGTTTATGGACAGCAAGACAGAGCCATACCCTGTTCCACTTACAATATGAGCCATTACCACCACGTCTTTGTGTGGCCTTGTACTTGCCAGTATTCTTCCACAGCAGCTTCCTTCTCTTTTGCCTGCAAAGACCTCACTCCGCACTGGTGTCAATGTACTTCTGGATAGGCTGAGGCACAGCTCCAAGTGCCATATCACAGAACAGAGCCAAACTCATGCCAAATTCCTGTTCTGCTCTGGGAATCGGTTCACCATGGGACCAGGCTTTACTCAAGTCTTGATTGCTTGCACTAAACTGCTCTGAAGTGTAACTGTGAAAGATTGAGCTACTTAACTGGAGTGCTTAGTACAGAGCACTACAAACTTTATAGCAACTCTCACACCTCATGTTTTGTCCCTTCCCTCCACAGAGGGCAAACGGACAGATGTATGTTTGCTCTTTCTTTTTTGGCATTAAGATAACAGAATCAGGCAGCCTGCAGACTGTGCAGGAAAAGAGTGAGTAACAAGGGATGTAGGGACAGGACAAGGGGAATGGCTTTAACCTTCCACTGGGGAGACTGAGATGAGGTCTTAGGCAGAAGCTCTTTCCTGTGAGGGTGCTGAGGCGCTGGCACAGGGTGCCCAGAGAAGCTGTGGCTGCCCCATCCCTGGCAGTGTTCAAGGCCAGGTTGGACACAGGGCTTGGAGCAAGCTGCTCTAGTGGAAGGTGTTCCTGCCCGTGGCAGGGGGTTGGAGCTGGATGAGCTTTGAGGTCTTCCACCCCAAAACCAGTCTGGAATTCTGATTCTACAATATGCTGGTACTGAAAGCTGCTCTGGAAGGGCTGCATGACACTGAGCATTGCTTGATCTTAAGGCCTTCCTCTAAGTCAAACTGCACTGAAAACCCTAAAAACCCCAGAGCCTGGAGAAGGCACATACAAGCTGGGGCTAAACCCAGAATAAGATGGAAGAATCAAGTTTTGCTTATTCACAAATACAATCCAGGCAAAACCCTTCATTTTCCTCATTTCCCATTTGCTCTCTTCCCTCCCCATTTGCCCCATCCCTGAAGGGCATTATCAGACTCCAAATAGCTGCGAACAACATAACCCATCATATCAAGTGAGCTGCAGCTGCCACTTGCAGGATGGTGTGGTGCATTCCAGCAGCAGCAACGCAGCCAGATCCACAGCAAGATCCCAGCCAACTGCAGGGAAGGATTACAGCTTCTCCAGGCACAACTTCCTGCAGAAGGATGCTTGCAAAGCCAAGGGAAAGATTCCTGTCCCAGCACTGTGGCAGAGGCAACAAAGAGGGAGGCTCTGCACGGCCATAAACCCCATGAAATCCATCTGGGCGTAAGCTCATCTTTAGTCCCATCCCCAGCCAGCAATGGGATTTTCATTCCCTGATGGCCAGCAGGCTGCTGCACCGGCGCACAGGCAGACTTTCTGCTGCTATTATAAACCAAATGACCTCATGCATGAATGGCCTTAATATCAGTTCACACTCCAAGCTGTTCTGCTGGGCTGACATATGTGCCCCCGTTCACCCTGCACTGCAAAAGGCATCTTTGCTTCAGAAAGCCCTGATCAGATACAGCAGGAAATGGATGAAAAACTAATATTCACGACATTAACATTGATACGTTCCCCATTATTCCATGCCATGGGAGCCCTGGTTTGATACTCAGTGTAAATACAGGGTTACTGGGCAAGGAATAGGGCTTTAACATCCCCCTCTCCCCTTGTCCATCCCACCCTCACACAGCATGTGTTCCTCTACCTGTGAAGGTTGCGTAGCCCTTTCCCCATGAAGACAGTTATAGCTATAGGAATACATTTTAAACCCGAGCAGGACTGGATGCCTCAACTAGCAAATAACCATGTCATAGAAGCACCAGCTACTGAAATGAGACTATTATAAATAGAAATATTCCCCATAAGCGGCTTGTGACTAAGCTCACTTTTGAGCTAATAACTTCCCATGGAGATGAACTCTGCAGGAAAGCTCACAGAGCTATAAATACTCAGAATTCATTAACAGATCTTTTTGTTGCAGGAATTCTTTTCCGGCTGTGCATCATGACACTGGTGCTCCCAACCCAGCCTCTTTTCACAAGCTGCGATTGTTTAAACTCCAGATCCGGCTGCTCCCAGCAATCCACTGGAAGAAAACATTGGGGCAGTTTGGAATATTAAAACCTTATTCTAGTGCCCAAACAGAAATGGAAAACCACCACATATGCTATGGCATGAGCATGGCTGAAGTTTCATACTTTTCCTAAGTTCCAATGTTTTGCTGATCTACCACCGATCCTGAAGAAGACAGAACAGATTTTAATGTCCTGTGTTTTTATTCTGTGGGTACAGAGGTAATGAGAATCATGGGCTTACACTGAATTCCTGTATCTGCTGCCCTCGCAGATCCACTTCCCAGCACTGTTCTGCTGGAGTGTGTGAATGCTGACCGACGGGGCTCACCGGAGTGGCAGATCCTACACTGAGATGGCTTTGCTCCCCTGTGGTTACCCAGCACCAGAGCTGCACACCAACATTGTCCTTTTTAAAAGGCACTTGGGAGTCACCACAATATTTGCACCAAACGCATCTCTCACTTGACGGTGTTCCCTTGCATGCGCACAGTGATGATGCTCCCTTGAGCAGGGGTTTAGCTTATGACAGCTTTAATCCTTTAATTTTTACATAGGCACAACCCTAAAGAGCCTGAGATTTATTTTCTTATGTCGCAAGCCAAAAGCAGAGCAGGCCACTATCTTTCTAATCGCTGTTTAGAGTCCCGTATCCTCCTGGACAGCTACACCGAGCAGTATCTTGTGTGCATGCTTATTCCTTTAATTCACTTACTGAAGGTGGGCACTGAGACCCAGTGCTGCTGCTCCTGTTACCACACAGGTATTAGGCAAGAGCCTCTGCACAGGGATTGTGGTGTAATATTAATGAGCACTTCAGCATTCAAGCGTCAAACCAGGAGCTTCACGGTCACTGGCCAGCAGGGCAAATCCTGCTCTTGCTTCACTCCGAAGAACAATGCTGGTCCAGGGGGAGGGCCAGAACTGAACCCAGAACCCAGCTATGCAAGCCAAACTCCAAGCGAGTCTTATGGCATCCTAATATTTGCCCTTTTGCTGCACAGCAAAATGTTTTCTCCAGCTGTCTGCTCCAGACAAGCCGAGCAGCTGTGGCTTGGCCATTTTCTCAGCTCAAGGAAACAACCTCGACTCTGTCTTGTCCCGGGCTCTGCTTCCAATCAGTTGGACTTCTTCCAGCCAGCTCCATCTGCGACTTCTAAATTTTAGTTCAGAAATGCCTGTGCCCTGGAATGTGAATTTGATCACTTCGGTTTGATTAGGCAGCGCTTCAATGCAGTCTCCTAGCACCTATAACCATAAGGACAAACTTCCAGGTAGCAGGCTCATATTTAGGCATCTTCAATCCTATTCAACAAGATACGCTGTAAGATGAGATTGAATACAGGAATACCCAGAGTGTCAATGCATTAGCCAGTCCCGAGGCTGACAACCAGGAGCGTACTGCAATGCCACAGAACAGTAAATCATAGCCGGGAGAGTCAGCACACGCTGTAAGCTACTGCTTTGTTGAGCTATTACCCACCAAGGGAAGGGCATAATTATCTCTCCAGGCTTCCGCGAAGAGGAGGCCAGATTCTTCAACCTTATCTAATGTCTCATGCCTGTAACGTGACACACAGACTATCAGGCCTTTAAGGCCTTTACCTTTCATACATGTAAGTTATTTCAGGATTGTAGGTGTTGAGTACTACCCATGTTTGCATATCATGTGTATGTGAACACAACAGAGAACTCACAAGGTAGCATTCACCCTGTGCTCTCACTTTGCTCTGCAGAGGACCATCTACTCATTTAATTGCAAAGTGTCTTCCTGCTGCTGTGACAGTTCTCGCTGCCCCAATGAGGGCTACACATGGCATGCTCCTCTCTATCACAGCCTCATGGATGCTTCACTGTTGGATGGGACTCCTGTGTGACAGCTCCTTCACTCTGCACACCCTGCCGTGCTTTGTAGTCTCCTGCTGTTAGCCGGGCTTGTAGCAATTGTGCACAGGACAGGCATCTTGGTGGCGGCATTGGCTCCAGCTTGTCCTCCAGCCTCTAACCTGCTCTGTTACCTTCAAATACAACCAGCTCCTCCTCCTCCTCCAAGAACAATAAAGGTCTGTGCGTACAGCCTGCTATTGGAAACACTGATTTTCAACACTACCCTGGGTTTTCTCTACCAAATTACCTTTGGTTCATCTGCCTCTTCATGGCACCTACAATTATACTTATATTCATTTTATAGCCTCTCTTCATCAGCATCCTATCAGTGGTGTAACACACACGGTTATCCTGATGTCTTCCGGTGATTCTTCCAGCTATGTAACAGCAGTAAACCAAAGTGCGGAGGTGTTACAGGTTAATGTGGACCACACAATCACTCCTCACACGATGTACTGTGCTGTTTGCATCATTCTACCTGCCTAGCACGCAAACTGCAGTTCAAAATGTAGTGGGAGACAGTAGAGAGTTGATTGTCTCTGCTTCTAAAGACTTCTTTTCCCCCTAACATCTCAAGTGCAGTTCTGCGCACTTGCATGACCACCTGCAGCATCGGGTCATCTTTAGGAGGATGCCAAAGTATACATCCAATTAATGCCCTGCCACTGGCTCTGGGTAAAGCCTGTGGTTCAACTCCTGATCACTGCTTCATAACAAGGAGGGTGTGAGTTAGCCCAGCTGACTTGTACTTCACTTCCACCATCCCACTCTGTTCCCTATTCAGTTTGGCCTTTGGCTGCGGTGATTAAGGTGTCATTACTGAATACTGGTTTTACCAACAGTTCCTACCACTTCCAATAGCTCTTGAGCTCAGAGCCAGCGCTTAAACCAGCTATTGGCAACCTTTCCATGTTAAATTCAATTTGTCTGTGCCTTTCAGAGACTCATGATTTCACTTCTCAAGTCATGCTTGGCACCAGGGGTAAGACAACCTCACAGACATTCCTCATGGAATCTTTAAGTTCAACAAAAGCCTCGGTTCTCTCCACCACTAATCATGTTTTTTGAGAGCTATCTTCCAGGAGCTGGAAGCTGCTCTTTGAATTATCTTTTTTACAGTATGAACTTAATGAAAGTCCAAAATGTTCCCACTCATTTCATTATAGGAGATTGGATTTACATTCCATTTCGCTGACTCATAACTAAGCCTTACACCCACACTGGGCATGCAGCCTGCAACATTTACATGTGTATTGGTAAAAGGGGAAAAAAGCTTTGCCAGGCAAGTTTCCTGATACATCTATCATAATCTCTTCCCCAAGTGCCCAGTTTTGACTGTGGCATGCTAAAGGTAAAGGCTAGTTTAGAATTGCATCTCACAAAGACTCAGGTTAATCCAGTCAAACGTTGCTTTTCCATTATTATTGCTTTGCTTTCCTAGGAAAACAGGCATCTTACCCATTACAGTCTTTCGATCGAGTATGGAAACACTTCGCAGCAATCACAGAATCCCAGACTGGTTTGTGTTGGAAGAGACCTTAAAGCTCATCCTACCCCACTTGAGCAGCTGTGATGCACAGCTCTGCACACAGCATCTCAGGTCCAGCATTAAAAAGGCAATAGTTTTCTCCAAATCACATGCAGCAAAGGCCCTCAAACATCCTACAAAACCAGTTGTTTGATAGCATGGCTTATGTTATGCTATTTATCTCTGGCCTCTGGCTAAAATCCTAACGTGCAAGACTCAGGAGATGAAATCAGGGATTCCTTAGCATCAGGAAGATGCTAAGAATGATTTATCTGCACTGTTTGCTGTACAAGTAACCAGAACTGCTGGCTTCAACAACTGCTAGGTAATCAAGAGAAAAGGGAACTCATTGGGAAGTCTGAAATAATGTCCTCTTCCAGCTAGGAATGGAAGGATACCAAAACCATTAGTGTATGGCAATCCCACCCAAAGCAGACATTTGGGCAAGTTACCTGCTTTACATTTGGATCTGCTGCTGGCTGGGGAAGCATTTCCAGAGCTCCTTCCACACTAATTCAATGCAGTAGTCTTCATCTCCTCTCCGTATTATCTCCTCTACCTGCAGACCACTCACAGCCTAGAAAAAGTCTTTCTATGTGCTTTGTACAAATACAGATGGATCACAGCCAACTGGTAAAACAGGCAGAAGCTGAGTGAGCCCATTTTGAGATGTACCAGTTCCAGTACAGTCTAAGAGTAATCCTTCAAGATATCCCTGGTTGTTTTATTCATCCTGTTGCATCACAAAAATATTGATGCCAATTTCTAGAGCTTAAGAATCCCTTAACTTAGTTTGGAAAATTACAGTTCTTGGAAACATGTTATCAGGGAAGGATTCCAATCTGCCAGTCTCTGAGCTCAGTCATGCAAAGGCTAAAGCAGAGGGATGGGAAAATTTGTCAGGAATAGACTGGATCTATAGGGACTCTCAAGGAAGAAGCTCTTCCCTGTGAGGGTGCTGAGGCGCTGGCACAGGGTGCCCAGAGAAGCTGTGGCTGCCCCATCCCTGGCAGTGTTCAAGGCCAGGTTGGACACAGGGGCTTGGAGCAGCCTGCTCTAGTGGAAGGTGTCCCTGCCCGGGGCAGGGGGTTGGAACTGGAGGAGCTTTAAGGTCCCTTCCAACACAAACCACTCTGTGGTGCTACGATTTATAGGTCTGGATTAGAAACAGGAGCTTGTCACACATTACACTGCACCCGATGCTTAAATCACAACAGGTCAAACTTCCCTATTTCCTTACAAGTTTAGCAACACTCCCAAGGAAACAGAAGAATGACCTACACCAAGGGCAGGATCAAATGAGAACACGAAGCCACCCGCTTTTATGGCTCCTAAAAGTATCCTCTATCTTCCCAAGTTAACAACCATTGCATTAAATAGCTGCAAGCGTCAGCTGTCAACCAGGGTTTAAAACAAGGCAAGAATGTTATCTTCTACAGGGGCTTTCACTCTTTACTGATAATTACCTACACCCCCCCATTAGCATTGTACTGTGGAATAGCATCTTCCCCTTCTGCTGTGCAATACCCAGGTCTGGAAACCCCTTTGCAGTCCGGCCTTGCTCTCTGGACCACTTCTTATTTACAAGCTGTTGATGCCTTGTGGAGGGGTTACTAAAGGCCATCTGCCTACAGAATTCTTGTTTATATTCCTCTCGTTTTATCCTTAGGAAAAACAGTTGCATAAAGGCAGAGGTATTTAAAGCCTGACCCATCCTCCCTCATCCTGCTGGAAGCTATAATCTGTCTGTGCTATCTCAACTGATATTTGTGCAAGTGATTATGTCGGCCAAACAAGGGATTACGAGTCTGGTTTGGGGAGAGAGCAGCATGAACAGAGGACGTCTGAAGGGACAAGCTTTGTTTTGTTCCAAGCAAGATTCCCTGAACAAAAGGGAGAAAGAAGAAATGCATCCTGCATAAAGGGCAATTGTTTCCCAATGGAACATTTTGTGTTTTTCCATTAAGCATGAGCTACTCTGGCTGTTATGGAATATGTTATTAACAGGTCTGTTAATGCAACTCCAGCTCCAGCACTGCCTGCATGAGGAAAACAAAGCCAGCACAAGCCATCCTTTTGTCTTTTATTTTCTCCTTTCACACACAGAGGATGAATCAGAACATTATCTTCCAGTTTTATGGATACTGGATGAATATTCCTGTGTCTCTTGCATAAAAGCCAATTCCTCATACGAACTTTTCAGTTTCTTCATGCAAATAAAGGGTGGGATGTGCCAGACTTGGCTTCCTGGGCATTGACCCAAGGAATACATATTGGTCCATGACATAACCTTTGCTCACACAACTTGCCAGTCTTTAGGAGACCAGACAGAATCAGGGAAACAACTACACAAGATGTCTCACAGGGTATTTAAGATGCAAGATAAACAAGCTCTGGACTTTTTACCTGAGGAGCTGGCCAACTGAAGAGAGCTATCATCATCCATGGCATGTTTGAAGCCATTCAGTACGAGCAAGGACAAGCCACGCTCTTCAGATAGCCAAGAACACTGAGTTACTTTTGGGCTGCACAACCCCAGCGTGTTGTCTGCCTCCTCAGCTATTCACAGTGCACCAGGCCTCTGAAGGCACTAAGCACGATCATACATCTCTGCCCAAGGACCAGCTTTCACTTCCTAGGATATAGGAAGGATACAGAACATGCGAGTCATCTATAACATCACATGTGGCAGGGACCTTAGAGCTCATCCAGTTCCAAGGCCCTGCTACAGGCAGGGATACCTTCCATCCACTAGAGCAGGCTGCTCCAAGCCCCGTCCAACCTGGCCTTGAACACGGCCAGGGATGGGACATTAAAGTGCCCATAAGAACTTCCCATTTAGCTTATCCAGTGTGAGAGGGAGGGAATCTTTGTAATGTGTTGTATTTTTAAGCGTGAAGGAAGTACAACCACTGCAGAGAACTAATCAGACCATCCTATTGAAACAGATAAGAAGGAAAATTATCAACACTGTTTGGTAAGATACATTTTTAAGTTCCTTCTGAGTCGAAAATTACACAGTTGGAATGCAAGAAAATTGCCTGAGAGAAGTATCTGATCTCAGCTTTAGACAGCAACAGCATGCTGAGAGAGGTTGGATTCCTTACCATTTTTATAGCACCAGGGTCCCACAATATTTTGCTGAGGTTGGAGGTGTTGTTTAACAGGACTGTGCCTTGCTGTTGGTGTCAAGGACAAAAGCAGGATGCCATAGCACAGTGCAAGGCAAGTGAGGCATTATTCCTGCTGTAATATTTTATACAATCTGTGACCAGCAGGTCGAGGGAGGTGATCCTGCCCCTCTACTCTGCTCTCCTGAGACCTCACTTGGAGTATTGTGTGCAGTTCTGGTGTCCTCAACATAAAAAGGACATGGAACTGTTGGAACAAGTCCAGAGGAGGGCCACGAGGATGACCACGGGACTGGAGCACCTCCCGTATGAAGATAGGCTGAGAAAGTTGGGGCTGTTCAGCCTGGAGAAGAGAAGGCTGCGTGGAGACCTCAGAGCAGCCTTCCAGTATCTGAAGGGGGCCTATAGGGATGCTGGGGAGGGACTCTTCATGAGGGACTGCAGTGATAGGACAAGGGGTAACGGGTTCAAACTGAAACAGGGGAAGTTTAGAGTGGATATGAGGAAGAAATCCTTTACTGTAATGGTGGTGAGGCACTGGAATGGGTTTCCCAGGGAAGTTGTGAATGCTCCATCGCTGGCGGTGTTCAAGGCTGGGTTGGACATAGCCTTTGGGTGGCATGGTTTAGTGAGAGGTGTCCCTGCCCCTGACAGGGGGGTTGGAACTAGATGATCTTAAGGTCCTTTCCAACCCTAACTATTCTATGATTCTCTATTAAAAGATCTAGTTTCAACCAAGGTGCTATAAAGCTTGTCTTCTACAATACTGGGCTGCCAAAAGAATAAGGCTCCTCATTAAGAAGCCCGAATAATTATTTCTTGTCTGTATTTCTAATAGGATGTTGCTAGCCTGATACACAGCACACTGTATTTCAGTTAGAAGGATGAAAATGAAAGTCATGGCAAGCTATTGCCCAAATCCATTGTATCAGTCACAACTGATACCTAACTGTAAGCAAAATCAGGCTAATGGGAGTGGAACCAGTGGTGTTATTACTGTCATGTTCAGTATGTGCTGTACCCTTCTGGCTTGATCCACTCTGGGTTTATTCTGGTTTTTAATCTATCATCAGCACACTGATCTCCAAGAAGCTGTACAGTTGTTGCCTTCGGCTAGATACACACTTCAAGAGCTCTGTCACCTCGGAGCTGACAGTATCCCTGCTTCCGAGAAGCCACTTGGAATATTGAGCTTTCTGTGCTCATGCAACAGGCATCCAGCTCAACTCTAGAGAGCTGCTGCTTATTTCAGTGCATGCAGCACTGAGCATGGAGCATGGACCTTGCTTCTTTCCCCACAAGCAAGTATTTGGATTCATTTTTCAGAGTGATAAATGATTTATCTCCCAAAGCATCCATGGCACTGTAATTAAAAGGACAAGGGCAGCAGCCAGGCTGTCCCCAAACCACATTACAAGTATGTTCGAGCTGCACTAGTAGAGAACTGAGCAAGCCCTTAGCACCACACATTAAAGACATTACAGATGTGCAGAAAAGCATCCAAAAGTGCATATTTGCCTGAAGATTTGAGATTTTGCCTTGCACAGAGCACCCAGCATCAGCATAATCCACCTAAACCCCGTTAAGTGATTGAGCTCTCCACTGGAAACATCAGCTCTCCACAACAAAGCACTAACTCAGCGCCTGAGAATCTGATCTAATGAATTCCCAGCACTGCTACACCACTGCATTTCCTCTCTTTTAGACTTCCCTGTGTTCTTGATTTCATAGGATTTCTCTAATAAGCTTCTGTCACACTTCAGTCTCATGGAATTGCAACAGAATAATTCATTACCAGCCAGCTCCAACCTCCCAGATAAGGTTAATGCCAAGGCAATATAAAGGCTTCTTTAGCAGACGGTTGCTGTTGAAGGGTCTTGGCTCTAATCAAGGCTCAAATCAGTTCTTGCTTTTAAGAGCCAATTAGTTTTATTCTAGGACAAATGCCTTCTGCATCTTTGAGCTCAGCCAACCATACGACAGGGAGGAAACAGTGAGCAGAGGCCAGCGAAGATAATTTGGACACCACGGTTGATAATACTGGGGAAAAGTACAGTAACAGGTTTGACCACGTGCAGTGCAAGGACTGAAATGAGAGGTATACACCCAGTTGTAAGACAAGCAGTACATTGCTATGCAGCTACTGGGCTGTGACTTCCTAGCATGATGAAGCCAGTTCACAGGGAAAGGCAATGTCTTAACACCATAGTTAACTAGTTGTAAAAGAGGGATGCAAAACTGCCTGCCAAGGCAGGAGAGAAGACTGCAGGGAAAACTAAGAGACAGGTTGGCAAAGCACAGGGAGGAACTTGCTTGGCCTTGTGCTGCACCATATGCGCAGCCTTCCAGAATAACCCTAAATCAGCTGCTCCTTTTCAGCCAGGCGTGTTCCCTCAAGCCACATTTCAAATGCCACTCCAACCACCTTTCCAAGAGGAAAAGAGGCACTCTCACATAATTGCAGATAACAGGCTTTGCACAGCAGCCTAGCATTATGCAACTTTATATCTCACAGGCTGGATGCAATAAATCAAGCACTTCAGTTATCACAAGATTCAATTTGGTAATTACACTAGATGCAGTTGGAAAGATTTGAGCAGATAGGATTGCGGTTTTCCACTCCACATATCACAGACAGGAATGCAGAGGAAGCCTTTAGTGAATGCTCAGGGCTGACAAATATTAATGTTTAGTTTGTGTCTAAAATGATAAGTAAATAATAAACAAAAATCTTTTATTTCTTCAAAACTTAAAAGATGCTCTTTTATATTCCTCAAGTAACATGATGCCCAAAAGTACGTTCAAGGTTCTCATGGTCCAAGACAGAACTGTACAAAATGCGCCCAAGGCAAACCTGCTTCAGCTCCATAGACCTGCAACTGCAATACGAAGTTTACCTCTTCCCTGTTTGTTAATAGCACTTGATATGCAGCAGGGAAAACAGGGGCAAAGACAGTGTATATTCATCTAAAGCATTTCTTAGACAAAGGGTGAGCAGTAGATGGGAAGATGTACAAATTATCTGGCTGCAACAGCTTTGAGGGGCAACCCTCTCCTGGAGCTTAGAGACGAGGAGGTAATCCCCTATTAGCAGTTACTGAGCCATGAGGCTGTGCCTCAGTCATTCCCATCTTGTTTATCATGATGGCAAAACACCCCTCATCTGTTGTAACTGGCAGTAGTGTAGAGCAAATGTTGGCCATGACCTAGGGATTATTATGGGAAATATTCTTCCATTACTTGGTTAGAGGCCATTAAGTTCTATTTCCTGCAACAGCAGCCAAAAAAGACTTCTGTTATTAGAGGTGATTGAAGCTGTTTCCTTGGAGAGAAAGGACATGAAAAGTCTGGGTCTGAAGTGGCTACAACATAAGGTATAAAAATAAATGTATTGTGCACAACTGCCAGGAATTCACAGTTAATGATCTATGGTTTAGCTGTGTTTTTCTGCACATACACCTACAAAGGGTATTTTTATAGGATTAACAGAGGTACTAACACAACTGGAATGGCAGTTTCCTACAGCTGTTGTCTAGGGAATACAACCAGTTGAAGACTTCCTGATAAGTCCAATTCAAAGCACGAACATCTGATGGACCAAGTCTTTCCTGCTCTTACCTGATATTTATTCCACACAAACATACATCCATTCCCGAAACTGCCACTCAGTTAAGACTAAAATTTCAGAAGCAGAATCACCCAAATTGGCAGAAAAATAGGAAATCACAGAATTCCAGACTGGGTTGGTTGGAAGGGACCTTAGAGCTCATTGAGTTCCAACCCCTGCCACTGGCAGGGACACCTTCCACTAGATTGCTTCAAGCCCCGTCCAACCTGGTCTTGAAAGCTGCCAGGGATGGGGCAATTACACCAGATGACCTTTAAGGTCCCTTCTAACCCAAACCATTCTATGACTCTAAGAAACTAACCTGTAAATAACTTGTCCTACAAATACATTTCAATCAAAGTTAAAAGTTAAAGCCTCCTGTTTGGAGGGGGTGGGTGGGTGTTGTGTTTTTCCTTCCATTGCAATTCCATCATGTCTATCCTTAGCTTTATCAGCTAATTTACTTTAATTACTCTAATGTGAAAGAAGTGGAACAGACTTGTCAGATACTGCCAAAACATTCTGCATTCTGCACAGACACAGCAGGAGAGCAGGAAAGAGAGGAGTATCCATCCAGCATCACAGCCAGGACTAAAGCTCGGCCCGATGCAGGTGAACTCATGCACTGCTGAGGCACCATACCTGCAGAGGCAGTCCTGATCCAGCACGTGGACACACCAGGGTACATGCTGGCTTCCACGTGTTCTGCTCTGGCTGCTTTACCCTGCATTAAATGATGTTTTCTCCAAGTCCACAAACCGAGTATGCACCGCCTGCAGCTTCCCTGGGCTGTGATGCTGAGATTCATGAGTCATAAGAAAGCAGCAGCATTGCTGATAATCAATCATATGAAATAAAAGTATGACACCTAGATACATCTGCTTTTTAAGCAGTAATCAGTGACATCAAAGCCAATGGAAGTTTCTAGTATGCCACTATTTCCATACGAAGATGGGCAGTATATTCTTTTTAATGAAGTCTCAAGAGAAGAGCTGGTAAACAACTCTGAGCACAGCTGAAGAGCAGCACTTCTATTTCACTGCTGAAACTCACCATCCATCATGCTGCTCCTCCATGTAAAAGCATTATGCTAGGCCATATCTAAAGTCATAAAATCCTTAATGGAATCATCACAAAACACATTGTGCCTTCAGAGAGAACGCCTTTTTCAGCCTAATCAGTTTGGTTTGCTTATTCTTAAATTTAAGTTTCAATAACCCATTCATATTCTTTTTCCTTATCTATTTGAATCTAGGTGCAAAATACCATGCCCAGAAGTTTGCAAAGCTCATTGACTTCCAGCATTAAGGAAACCTTATTATATAGAAACTAGATGAGCCTTGCTTTTCTCTAACCAATAGTAGCATGAGGGGGAGTAGCTGTCTGTAATAGCTCAGTGCACTATTTACAGAGCTCAGAGAAGACATGAGCAGTACAATATGCCTACTATGCAATATATTCTTAGCTACCTTCTACTACCACCATGAGAATATTCCTTTCATGTATGTGCAGCACTTAATACCGACAGTTTCTCTTAGCCTGACTTAAAAACCAGCATATGAAGCTGAACATTAAGGGGAATTGGTGTGAAATAGTAAAATAGAATACAGGCTGAGCTGACTTACAAAATTCATTGTGCTTTGGCATAATGGTGTTTCCCTTTCCCCACATCAGCTCTAAACTCATCAGTTGGTGGGAGAAGGCAATTTGGAAGAAGGGCTCTTCCAGTGTGAGGGTCACATAACAAAGCCTGATGAGATGAAACTCTTCAGTGACTTATCTCTGCCTCAAGCCTCTAATATGATGGCTAAAGCTTAGTGACTACCACAGTGCTCAGAGCAATATGGGGATACTGCCTTTTAAAAATGGAACGCAGCCATAAGAAACTAGACAGCAACAGAGCCAGGGAACCGTGATGCATTTGACTTCCTACATTTGAAACATCATCACCAACATTATGTAGTAGTTTCCATTATTTATCAGTTTCCATCATTTACCAGAGACGAGAATCTGAGCGGTTTTGCCAAAGCTCATTTCAGATTTCTTCTGAAGCATTTTTTGTTTGGATTTTCCACATTTTCTAGCCTTTTAGTCATGTAATTTCTCAGAAAGCAGCATCTTGTCTGATGATGCAACAAGTCCATTGTGGTAGTATTTGCTGGGATAATAGAGGGCAAGCTTCTCATGTGCCTGTGGAAATGAAAGCCCCACTGAGAATACAGGTTAAATCCTCATGACAGCCATAGGCTTGTGGGAAATGGATTAGAAGCATTTGAAGAGTGGTGAAAGAGGTTTTGCAGGCAAGGCTGTCAACTGCGACGGTCCCGTTCACAGAGGAGTCACTGATTCTCAGGCAATTAAAAGGACAATACACGGATTTCAGGGGAAACAGCTGGAAAACCAGAATTTCGTGTCTTGATTCCCAACTCTCCCAAAATTCAGTCTATTTCATTCAAAAATGCATCATTTTACTGCAGTCAAAAAAAGAAATGGGTATTGCCACAATCCAGAAGAAAAAGGCAACTGAAGCTGGCCTGCCTGGTGCACCAATGTGGCTAGCAGATGTGCTCTTGAAACACAGCCCTTCCTCAGGTTTCGAGTACTTGAATGCACCCTTAGCAGTTTTACTTGCTAATCCATCTTAAGAAGGGAAGGAAACTATGTGGTTATGAGACAGGCCTGCCAGCCACATTTAAGCTCCACTGACTACCACCATAGCATTCCATCCATTAGATGAGACCCGCCGCTCACATCTCCCAAGTTTTTATAGAAGATAAAGCTGTTTCCTGACTCCCAACAATAAACGTTACTTCACTTAAAACGAGTAAATTCCTGGCTCCCATTGAAGCCAGGGCAGACTTACTTGGGATGTTCTCTGTTCATTGATCATTTAGAAATGAACTTCTGGGGTTCTCTCCTGCCAAAGAGGCACAGTTCCCATACAAGTCAGCTCTTCCAGCACACAGCTTGTATTAACAGTTCAGGGAACACAACAGCAGTCAAAGCTCAAGATAAAATGCAAGCTAGGCACCCTAAAGAGAATGGAAGCAAGCAACAGGGTCAGAAGCAGAAGGAATGTATGGCATCTCACATAAAAGATACCTAGTGTTTGGCTTATGTAAGGAAATGAGTATAAAATGTAAATGGAAACATATACAGACTAGACTACACAGGAGCACTAGAGAGTGTGGGCTGCAGAAAGGCCTATATGACAAGCTTTTCATCTCATCATGTCACTCCATTCAGGTCACACTACTATGTTCCTATGCTTGTATTGCTCTATGCTAGTATGTAAAGTTAAATTCAGGGTACTACAGTACTAGTTTTTGTTTGCTGTAAGGATAAGCAGAGTGGGTTTGCTTGAACAGTGAAACCAGATTTCAAGTACAGCGTAAAAGCTGATCAGCTAACAGTTTCCAGCACACAGTACCCAGTTCTGTCTTCCAATTTGACGCTTCAATAAGCCATAAGTGGTGCTTCCTCTGTACCAAACCTGGGTGCTGTCATTATTTATGCTACGAAATGTGTAGAGGTATGTGCTTTACTGTTTCCCTACATAGATGATCTACCCAAGGGGGAAATCATCCAGTGCCAACCAGCTCTCTAATGCTTAAGATGCAATAATGCAGCATGTCTAAGTTTTCCTCATGAATTCTGCAAAGTGCACAGGCACAGAATAGTCAGGGGCTCATGGGAGCATCTTTGGTGCATCTGCACTAGCCATGGACCACTTTCAGCTGGTACACCCCAAAGCTGGGCGACAAACCACTATCAGAGCACATGAAATTTTGCTTAGGAACTCCTTGGGGGGAACAATCCCAGCCACATCAAAGGAACGTCATACCCAGGTTTCTATCTGCTACATAGCAGGTCATGCCTCACATTAGGAATTACGCCGCAGCTCCAGTGCGCTCTCTGTGGCAGATGGCTTCTTACGAAGTGCTGTATAGCAAGTCCTCTGTAAGAGCTATCATTAGGAACCATTTTCAGCTTTCCTTCCCTCTTTGTGAACAGCTTTTTAAGATTCTGCTTGATAGGAACTGCTAATCATACACTGTATGAATGTCCACAGCTCTGATGGGAGCAACGGCTCTGGGCCACAGCCTTGTCATCCATCATATCTCTAGAGTGCCATCGCCTCCTGCCCCATCATATTGTGCAAAACGCTATTGTTCAGCCCAAGCACAACACTATCATGCAAAGCAGCATGGACTACACTGGGGTTTTGTTCTGGAAAGGTTTTCCTGGCAATCACCTTTCACATACTCCAGTCCTGGCTTGGTGCAATCTGTCAGAGGCAGAAAGTGAGACTTGAATAGGACTGCTGCCTTCACTAGCTGCAGCAGGGCATCAAAGCAACAGACACAAGGAGCAGAGAAACATATTGGTGGAGTCTGGTGTTTGCTCTCACACCTAAAAAACACTTCTTCATGCACCAGATTGGAGAAGATTGACATCAACAGCAGAGCTGGGAGGGAGAGGGGTGAGCCAGTAAGTTGCACAGCTATGAGAATATACCCACGTTTCTCTGTGCTCTCATTTCAAATGTCGTACGTGTATACCTTCATCCTGAGTAGTACAATTTTTCTCAACCCTCCTTCTGTTTTGCTTCTCAGTTTCAAGTCCAAGAGCACTTACATTACTATAAGGAGATCTGGACTTACAGCTGTCATTCAGTCCAAGCTGTTCAAGCATTTCACTGCTGTTACACTAGTTTCACAACCTCAGCCACCTCTCTATGTTGTTCATCAGCTTTGAAACATAATCTTTTCACTTTTCCAAGTGACACAACCCTGACAAACCTTCAAGTCTGTTGGCTACAGGATCAGTAACTACCAGACCATCTGGGCAGACTGCACCCATGATAAAGGATGAAGTGTTAAAACATCTTGCAGTCAGTGCCTTGAAAAATTAACCTGGCATTTGCCTAGCTGTCTAGACAGTAATCCTCCACCTCCCTTTTGCACTTAGCCTTCCTATGCAAGCTAATAATGGCCAAGGTGCTGGATAAATTCTATTACTGTGCTACTTTCTCACTCTGTGGGTTCAACTTTCAGAACCATTAGCATAATGAGCCCTCTAATATCACTAGAGTACAGCTAAAGCTACTTAGAAGCTGCACGAAGGGCTCAGTGGCTCAATCTGGTCTGTCTTTCGGAGACAGTGTGGTGACAGGGACAAGCAACCAGATCTATCAATTACTGATCAGGTTTCTGCTCACTTAACGCGTTGCTCATCTAGAAATCACTTCAAGCTTCAACTGGAGCATGGAGTTCCAGTACGTTACAAGCAAAGCTAACTTAATTCCTAGGCAAACTTCAGCACGCATTCTGCAGCATTCTTATGTTCATGCTGATCTCCTGCAAGGCTCTGTTATTACATTATCACACTTCTCTCAGAGCACTGGGTGGCTGATCGCATTGAGGAACATCACTTCGCTGCATTCATTTACCCAGCTCAGATCATTATTATTCAGCTATCCCAGGCAAGAAGAACAAGGTAATTAGGAACTACAGGCACAGTTCTTAAAGAGACTTGAGAACAAGCAATTATGTTTCCTGAAGGACATCATCTAATCAGAAGGACACCACCTAACAGAGCTCTGGAGCAGCTCTGCTCTGGAGCCAGGCTGAGAGAAGCTGGGCTGGTTCAGCCTGGAGAAGAGAAGGCTCCTTAAGGGGAGACCTTGTACAGTCTTCCAATACCTAAAGGGAGCCTACGAGAAATCTGGAGAGGGACTTCTTAGTGACAGGACAAGGGGAATGGCTTTAAGCTGAAAGAGGAGATTTAGATGAGATCCTATGGCAGGGGGTTGGAACTGGGTGAGCTTTAAGGTCCCTCCCAACACAAACCAGTCTGGAATTCTATGAACTTTCTGGCTCTATGATTCTAATTCAACTCCTGTAGAGATCCTCATGCACAACAGACTGTTTGCCCAGGTGTCTTTTAAGCAGGTTATTCAGCTGAGGCATGCTTACAGGGAGGTAGTATGAGCTTATTAGTGTTTCTTCTCAGAGTCTGCTGTGGACAGCATAAGACCTGTACTGAGACTGCTGCCTTCTTCAAGCCTGGTACCAGGCAGTGTCATTAAAAGAGATGCACTGTTTGCTTAAGCACAGAAGCCACACATCACTTTCCACATTTAGAGCAGTGTTGCTTAGATAAGGAGCAAGTGAGGGTGCCTTCTAGAAGCAACTCCATAACCTTAACAGTGGGATCGAGGCTGTGGCCTATGGCATAGTAAGGAACGCAGACAGCTACTGGCCTTGTGGTACAGGGGAATCCTTGGGTTTTAGGACCAAACCAAAAGAATCCCATTAAGTCACATTCAGAGAGACACGATAAGGTGCGGCAGCTTCACAGAAACTGGCTGTCAGTTTGGAAAGGCACCTGTAGTAGATTCAAGGACCAAGAAGCATTACGTCTCTGGAAGCATTCACCAGAGCACAGATTTTTCCCTACAAACACCAGGCCACCCAGCAAATGGGAAGGATGAATCACACCGACCTCCTGCCCCGCACATGAAACACATTCAGTCGGAGACTGAAAGCTCATTTCTTTCACCCATTCACCCCTCCAGCTGACAAGGTCAGTCAATTGTCGCTGTCTGCTTCATCAGACAGAATGAGTTTATCAGAGAGCAAGCGCACGGGGTTTAGATGGTGGTTACTTTTCTCTCTGGAGGTGGTTGAAAGTTCTGTTTTCAGGAAATCAATACATGCTCCTAACTAGCGACAGCAAGCTGTGTGTTGCCAAGTTTTAAACAGGCATGGCTGTCCATTTCCTTGACTGACCCACATTAATCAGCATCCAGCTTAAGACTGAGGAATAGGCATCATCTTCTCACCCCTTGGAAATGCTCAGCAGTATCTCACTGCACCACTCACCACCTTGCCAGATCACAGAAAGGGTTAGTTCAATCCAACAGTCTAACAAGCTACTCTGCTGCAGCCAACAGGAGCTGCCTAGCTAAGAACACAGACAGAATCACATCTTGAGTCCCCAAGCCACAGCCAGCTTCAGCTCAGATAGTCTTCTGCAGCTGGTATCTTACTTACAAAGACCCAACTGAAAACAAAAAATAGAAGCAGATCTATAACTAGTGAGCTCTTTCCATTCCTGCCATTAGATACCACATGCAGTATTCAAATGCTTCATGTCCTATGGATTTATGCAAAGCAGCATAATGTTCTATCCAATTCCCTTTTTCTGCTTGGTTGCCACAGAGCTCGTGTTTCCATAGAACTAACCAAAAGCTTCGTTTCTAAATGCCAAATTGTATGAAGACAGCTCATTAAGAGCAGGTAAAGACAGGAGGTGACCGCACTGAATTGTTTCTCCTGGCTTCCTGTCCAGGCAGCTTGGCTGCAGCTTTAGTGATTCAGTTGTTCAATCTCAGCCCTCACTTCCCTGCCTCAAACAAGCGATTTTGAGCAAGCTCAAATAAATGAGCTGAGGAAATTGGGGCTGTTCAGCCTGGAGAAGAGAAGCTGCGTGGAGACCTCAGAGCAGCTTCCAGGGTCTGAAGGGGGCTACAAGGATGCTGGACAGGGACTCTTCATCAGGGCCTGTAGTGACAGAACAAGGGGAATGGCTTTAACCTGCCACAGGGAAGACTGAGATGAGCTCTTAGGCAGAAGCTCTTCCCTGGGAGGGTGCTGAGGCGCTGGCACAGGGTGCCCAGAGAAGCTGTGGCTGCCCCATCCCTGGCAGTGTTCAAGGCCAGGTTGGACACAGGGGCTCGGAGCAAGCTGCTCTAGTGGCAGGTGTCCCTGCCCATGGCAGGGGCTTGGAGCTGGATGAGCTTTAAGGCCCCTTCCAACTCAAACCATACTATGATTCTGTGAAATAATATGGTGACAAACTTCACTGGTATCAGTAAGCTCTTTGCTGAAAACACTGAAAATTGACCATGCTAGCCTCTTGGTTCACATGTGCTGTAAAGCTTTCACAGGGAAGAGCCTCAAGCCCTAGGTTAGGCTGCTCAAAGCCACTGAGGACGATTAGTACCCTCAGGGCCTTGATAGCTCTACCATAGGGCATTACTAAGATGAAAAGGACATTATGAATTCCATCAGCCAGTTCACTAGTGCCAACATGAACCAATTGCACCTCATCATTTCTGCCCCCAGAATGTGCTTTCTCCGGCTGCTTTGCAGGAAATACACAAGAGGGCTGTAGCAGTAGCCCTGCCAGTGCTAAGCAGATGAAATGTAATGCCTGGGTTAAACCAACAAGAACCTTCACTAAGTTGAGGCTCTGTTCAGAGAAAACTTTCTCTGGCAAAGTGTCAGTAGTCTCCAAATCCATTGTTTTCAGACTTGAAACCGTGTCCTCAGAACAGGCTTTCTTGCAAGAAGATCAACCCATAAGGAAGCACCTAAGGACATGGAACTCTTAAATAGCTTCTCCACTTATTTTGTTTCCTTTTTTATCTTTACCAGTATATTGTACACTAGATACCTGCAAGCATTCTACACGAGACAAGAGAAACTGTTTGTCCCAGAGCAACGGCTCGTGTCAAGTGCTGGGATGTTTCCTTTCTTTCAGTTCAGAGCACTCAAGTCTAAAGTCTAACTCACAGAGATAAGGATTTGCTTGCCAGAGTTCATCATTAGCTTGTCTAGAGCTGATCCAGGCAGCTTTTAACACACGTTAATGGTTTATTGCAATCACACAAATGCTGAAGTGAATATCACCAGCAGAACCCTTCAGAAGGCAGCCTGCTGACTAGAAACTGGTATGCCGACACTGATCATATCAACTCACGTATCAACTCCAGTGTCTTCTTACTTCAAAAAGCAGATTAAAGTGACGGAAGGAGTCTGGCAAGACACAAAAGCTGCTCTTCCATCATATGCACCATGCCAAAGCATCATGAATTTTCAGATTATTAATAAAGTCTGAGATCTATGACAAACTCATAATTCTATCACATCTTATTGCATCATGGATAAAAGCAGAACTAAAAGATGACCATGACTTCAACTCTAGCATTAGTCACAAACCTCTACAATAACTCTGTTAACCTCAGTGGCCAAATGACCAGTAACCTCTTCCTGAAGAATTAACCTTTTGAGGCTAGAGAGTCCCGCTCAACCATGTGCATAATGATTTATTCCCCACCTTGCACCTCTTTGGCACCTTCTTTTATATTATACTGATAATGAAACCCAATTGGGCCATCGCTGTGATGATTTCCTTTGCAACAATGCCCTGTTTCTATGGCTGTTACATAGGTACTGCAAAGCAGCTGAGAGAAGCTTAGAGCACTTTCAGCATCTTTACGGATCATCTTCTTTCAGGTGATGCTGATTTATAACACCCATGTGCCATACAGATTGAATATTGAGTCCATTGTACATACCCAAGCAAGCATTTGATTAACTGCTTCCAGATAATCTGTCCCAGAAGACTGAGGTGAAAGGATGCAAGCCTGTTGGCATCCCCTACTTGAGAAAGACCCCAAGTTTGTTTCCTTCCTTACACTGCCCACCCTTTTGCTACATGCTTCACTATAGATCAGGTATGATTAATGATATTTAACCTATCTATCCCTGCAACCTCTATAGTTCAGCAACAAGACAGATGCACTTCCAGCCAAGAGACACCTTGAATTTGTCTCTTTATTGAATTTTGAAACACCTTATGAGTGGTTTTTGTGCGGGGGCTTACAAAACCACACGGACAGCACGACAGACCAATATGATCAAAGGCTGACAACTTTATTAGCTCTCACATGCAGCTTTTATAGAGTTCGGACAACAGAGCATTTACGACACAGCTGGCAAGATATAATTGAACAGTGTTTTGTTAGTAACAGCTTAGCGATTAATTAACTGTGTAGCATACATTCAAGGTTACAGTTATCAGTTCCTCCCTACATATCCTGACTTCTCAGGCTCTTCTGCCAAGTCCCTCAAACTCTCTCATGTACGTGTTCACTAGTAACCTTCAGCCAAGGCCTCAAAGCCTTTGGTTCACTGCTTCACTAATGTCAAGTAACTGGATTGCTCACATGGCCATTCTCAGCCAAATGACTCCCCACAGTTTTGGATTCCTTTTTTTACATAGCAAAACCTGCTGTCAGCCAACAGTCTAACAAAAGAAGACAACTCATCTTCCAAAGGCCTAGTGCCAGCGGCCACAACAAGCCAAACTCCTTTCCTGGTGCAGTACAAGACTCATAACCACCGCAATGCTGGAAGTTCATGTATGCCAGGTTTTGTCCTTACGGACCCCAAACTGAACCATCTATTACATAGCTTTCATGTCTGTTCTGCTCTGAACACTTCCCAGAAACACCTAAAGACTGAACCATTTCAATTGTCTCTCCAGAGCAGATAGAGAGTCTCCGTCAGAAGGTGGTCATAGCACAGGCCCTGGAATCTCCTGCAGGAAGATGGTGTTACTGACTGCCACTTACTGGTCCTGTTACAAAGAGAGCTACGAGACAAACGTGATCAATTCTTGCATTTAACTGCCTTATTTCCCACTAAATACTACACTTCACATTGATTCTGGTTTTGCTTCTAACGTCAGAGGCACTACTCAATAAAACATCCCTTTGGAAGGTTTCTGTGCAGACTGTTTATAGAGAACCCAGCAACTCTATTACATCTTTGTTTTGGTTACTGTGACAGGGGAAGCTCCGTGTCACCCTAAGACTGCTCACTCTTGCCACAGTAAAAGAACTGACTGTTACAGAGGGAAAGATTTCTGCGAAGTAACTCTTCACTTCCTTGTATTTCCTTGCATGCTGTAATGCTGTTTTGGGTATGAAGTTGCTTCACTTTACTCCGTCCTTCCCAGTTGTTCCTTCACTCAGAGGTACACTTCCTCTTGGTATTATTTTCACAAGGTTTAAGATGCAGAGTTACCACATCATCATTTCTGCTTGACATTAGGCCCTCAAGAAAGAACAGGCTCCTATGAGTACTGTAACATTCAATGGATCCCAGCCACAACCCTAGAGAAAAGACTAGGTCCTTCACTCTGACTCCAAGAATGCAGAACTGGCAGCTGTAATCACTACTGAAGCTGTGCTCTTCATGTTTTCTATCCACCAGCAGACCTACCTACCTTAGAGTGATCCTTGGTGACTAACGTGGCTCCTAGAGCAGTAACCCAAACCCAGTGTGAGGATCTGCAGAAGTGTGCCCCTGAGCATTACAACTGATCCTTACCATGCACCCACCCCAGCTAGAACTCTGACCCCTGTCCCCCAGAGGTGCGGTCTCAGGCCATCAAATCAACTCTTTCCATCCACAGACATTATTCAGATTGGCATGAAACAAGCAACTTCATGGGCAGGAGTGGTACATCCTTGGAGTGTAGCCTCAACTGAACCTGCAAGTTGATTTATTTATTACCTGGAGAAGAGAAGGCTCCTGAAGGGGAGACCTTAGAGCAGCTCCAGTGCCTAAAGGGGCTGCAGGAAACCTGGAGAGGGGCTTTGGACAAGCGCCTGTAGGGACAGGCCAAGGGGAATGGCTTTAACCTGCCAGAGGGGAGACTGAGATGAGCTCTTAGGCAGAAGCTCTTCCCTGTGAGGGTGCTGAGGCGCTGGCACAGGGTGCCCAGAGAAGCTGTGGCTGCCCCATCCCTGGCAGTGTTCAAGGCCAGGTTGGACATAGGGGCTTGGAGCAAGCTGCTCTAGTGGAAGGTGTCCCTGCCTATGGCAGGGGGTTGGAACTGGATGAGCTTTAATGTCCCTTCCAACACAAACCAGGCTGGGATTTAGACATGACAGCTATGATAAAAAGTTCTTCTAACTAAAGCATTAGTTTCCAATTAAACCTATTATTCCTCTTAAAGAACAAGGTATAGAGCTGAAATTAGCTTTTGAGACTTCTGCCAAGTATTTCATGGCAGATAACATTCCCCATCCAGATTTCATGTTCTGCAAGGCAATGGCCATTTCAGGTCTTCATAGCATGCATAGCTCCACCAGATGTGCACATGTGTTTGTCAGCTGTATGAAGAATGAGTTTCTATCCCATTTTTTCCATCCCCAGACTAAGAAACAGAACCACTGCTGCACACTGAGAGTACTCTATCCCAGGCTACGTAGAGCTTAACACCACAGCTCGATGTGTGCCTCCGAATTGCTCAGGGAGTATTTAAAGGTCCACTACACCTTTTTCAAATCAAGTACTGAATAGACCAAAGCACAAATTGTGTTATAGCTCTCAAAGCACGTAAAGGGCTGCTACTGGAGACCACTGCAGCAGTTTTTCTCTTGCTTTATTAGATTTCATGATGGCTGATTTGACTTTAAGCCTTTCTGATTCAGTCAAGATGCTGCAGCCTTGTCGGGAGCGCTGAGGATTCTGCAGTCATCAAGATTCAGCTTAGGGCCCAAGGATAACGAGGCAGTCGTACTTGTGACAGCCCACACTGCTGAAAAGGAGCAAGTGAGAATCCATTTCATACTTTCATCTTACTTCATCCCGCCTGCTATTCAGAAAACTAGTGCCAAACTCCTTGGGTTTTGACCCTTGAGATCTGGGTCAATAGCACCCTGTTGCATTCTGTACTGAGCTAAGGACAAAGGGCAGAGCTGCGCCTGCATCCTACCTCCCTGCCTGCAAAATGCAGGTCCATCATGTCTGTAGTTTCCTCAAACCGCTTGAGTTCAAGGAGACCTAAGTCTATGTTTTATCTTGCATTTCAAAGTAGTGACAAGTTGAAACTGTAGACAAAGATGAGGCTAAGCTTTGAGGTGTTTCAGCTTTGTATGCTGCTTTGAAAGCAAAGCATTCCACGCTGCAGACTTGGGAACAGTGCTGCCTTAGGAACACTTTCAGGGATGTGATAGTGCCACTGCAGCCATCCTAAAAGTAACAACTTCTTTGAAGGGCGCCACAGTTCAGGCTTCCGGCTTGAAATGAAGTGTTGTGCTTAAAATACCCAAGACCTCTTTTGAAAGCTGCTGAACCACCCTCGACCTCCCTTTTCAACACAGTGTCCACCTTCAGATGTTGGCAAAGGAGACGAGGCCCTCCCTCTGCAGGCATCAAACTTTGCAAATAAGGGCAGCAGAAGGGATCTAAGCAGCCTCTACAAAGCAGAGGAAATGTTTTCCAACAGGCAAGATACATCTGAGCCCATACATCTGAGTCCTGACACCACTCTTCAGCTGCTTACTGTGCAACTTGCTGAACAGTGGCTACGAGCAATGGCCAACTTTTGGAAGCTTCCCTTTCCAGTGTAGAGCTGGTGGCAGTATTTTCAATTGCTAACAGCTCCTTAAGGCCCTCATCCCATTCATTTCTGAACACTTCCATTCCTCTTCACTTCCAGTGAGTTTATCTCACGTTAACATGCAATACAACCCAAGCACAACATATTCGTTCCCCTCCTAGGCACGGAAACATCTGTATTATTTGCCTTCCTACGAGCAGACAGTAAGGCAGCTCCTTTTTACACAGGGTTTCTCTGCTGAAGGACCCATTTCTGGTGCTTCTGAGCACTCCACAATGGAAGGCTGTGGGGCTAGGGCTCAGACCTCAACAAAGAAGCTGTGTTAATTTTTGGCAACATTTGGCTTTAAAATCTCCTCCTCCAGCTTGCTTCAATGGCTGCACATGACCTAGTGAGCAACAAATAATGCTGCCAGAGGCTAGAATTAGACATAAAAGAAATCAGCAATTATTTTTGAAGAAGGGATATAAATTATCCTGCTTCCAAGGTAGTCACTTCCATCCGTGTGAGGAAGCACTCCTTACACAGGATTTCTGGCCTTTGCTGGAGGTGGTCTGCAGTGGCATCAAATATACACTCAGGTTGTGCACCTTGACTGGGAGCAACCTGCCCTCCCTGAACTGCAACACTGCAGAAACCCGTTTCCTATCAGAGCGGGTCCCAGTTCCAAGTCTGTACTAGCTCGTGCCATCAGGTCCATACTTCCCAGTAAGCTGGAAGCAAGTGCAGCTGACACAGGTCAGGTCCAGGACATCTCAAAGCAATACCAGAAGCAGATTCCTTTACAAGCCAGTGAATTGGAAGTACATGAGTATTGGTTCCAGAGGAATCCAAACCTCTTGCTTTTTATAAATCAATAGGTTATACAGTAGCCTCCTGCTCTCTCTGTTAAAGACGTGTGTACTAAAAGGCATATTGAGACAAGAGTTCAACGATTAAGGGGGATCAGATACAACATTTTGAGTGGCAGACTGCACATTCCTAACAGCCAACACAACAAACCTGCGTTTTAAACTGCAAGAGTTGGGGAAACTTTGGACGTCTAGGACATGAAGTCCCTTGTGTAGTTTTAACTTCATAACCTAGTAAATCCATGCACATGGAAGGTAACATGAGATTTGGGCAAGCCCAAAGCACTTCTGGAAGCTAGCCCTATGTAGAAAACAGGACACTTCTTTACCATGTCCTTTACATGATTTAGATCTAATGTTTATGAACTGAGGTACCCTCAGTTCAATCACAAGTTGCCTCTTTGCTAGATGGTCAGTGCTAACAGTTCTCCCTGTCTCTAATAGCTGTGGAGCACTCTTCAGGAGCCTCATGGTATTCCATTCATTATGGAGTATTATGTTTCAGTTGACTATACCTGTTCCCAAATTCTTTTTTGAAACTCATGGAAAGTTACACTGGAATGAAAAATCACACCCAGCTTCAGAAAAACAACCCAAAGCTCCATTTTGTTCAGTGATAACAGTTGTGTAACGGGTACACAGGAAACAGCTTTTCCAGATCAATGTGTACTTAGCAGCAAGCAATTGATGAGCAGAGTCCCATGGTGCCCTTGTGATACTGGATATGAGTCCTGCCACCATAAGAACCTTGTTCAAAGCTTGGAAGCCCAGAGAACATGGGGGGTTTTATGTTAATGTTCTGATACATGCCTAGTGAAGGGCTTTTGAACTGCAATTAATTACTGCAGAGGGAATAGCCTGGCTTTTGCAGCTGGGAATGTTTCCAGGACGCTACCATTAAGCCCAGTTTATGAACAGAACTAGGTCAGACAAACCTGGTCAAACCATAAGCAAAATGTGACAGTGGAGATATGCAGAAGCTCTCCCTTGTCTCTACACAAACAGCCCACGGGATTTTATAACATCTGTATGAGAAAGCTACAGCTACA
Organism: Ara ararauna; assembly: GCA_028858755.1. Lineage (NCBI taxonomy): Eukaryota > Metazoa > Chordata > Aves > Psittaciformes > Psittacidae > Ara > Ara ararauna. Next base: position 7,604,275 of record CM054381.1, read on the forward strand.
GGAAGGGGGCATACTAGGTGATGCATCCAGGCAGTGAGCACCAGGCCCTTTCCAGGGAATTCTTCCTGGGATCCTTCCACAGCCTGCACTGCAGCGGAAGCAGGCTCTGGGAGCCCTGTCTCTGCCACAACAAACCTGTGAGTTGTCACTCAGTGCGTTGTTAAGCAGCACACAGACACACAGTAAATCCCACCAGCTTCTGTGGCCACCATGGCCTAGATGACAGCCCTTGGGGAACCCTTTCCTGAGCCAGAGCAGTGTTCAGGAACGCGGTCCACTGGGGGTGAGGGGCTGACTGTGCTGCTACAGCTTGCCAGTCATCCCATGGGGGAATTACTCACACGGGAAAGCTGAAGGGCTGGAGGTACTAAGCTGGGTGAGTGTCACTGATTTTGAAAGGCAAGCTCCAAAGAAAGGCAATTTGAAGTTACACTGATGTCAAATACATACACAAATAAACACCATCAGTAGAACTAGTGTCTTTGGTACGTGGCCAGACCTGTTTGTAACAAGCAGCAGAGCTGTATTCCAGATGTTCTGCCTTGTCTTCAGACCAAAGGGAGTATTTGTGGCAGCACAATGTCCGTGAAGTCTCCTGTGAAGACTTCCTATTCTGGAGGGGGAAAGGAAGAACAAGGGCAGATGACTGTTTCTTTCACAACAGGAAGATGCATATTGCTCTTTAGACCTTCCGCAATGGAGTATGCTTAGTGTTTTAGCTGAACAGGCCCAGCTCCCTCAGCCTTTCCTCATGAGAGATGCTCCAGACCCTTCCTCATTCTAGTAGCCCTTCTCATCCTGTTTCTTCATTCCTTATCGCTAAATGTTATAGTATTATACATATGTTATTAAAAATTAAGGTAATTGTTCTAACAGATCAGTTTCAACTACAGTGACCTCTCCTGTGCTGTTTCTGTGTTAAACCAATAGCATGTGTCTGAAAGTTCAAAGGTAACAACTGAGCTTACAATTTTCCATAACCCTTAAAGCGCTGGCAGCATAGGGCAGCTGAAGTGAGATCCAGGCTTAACATAGAATTATGTGGCGAATCAAATATTGATTCTCTGTCAGTGAAGTGACAACAGCAACAAGCTTAGAGACGCTTTCATGTAATCATATTTAGCCATGATAAGAGCTCAATAAAGTGCTGAGTATCTCAGAACTGGCATATGAAGCTGTCACTGGATTCAGCATTGTAAAAAATGCAGGATGTTAGCTGAGCCCTGATCCGGAGTACCCCTTATCACATCATCTGCAATCGGGCAGGGGCTTTTACTGCATATGATTCAAGCCTTAGAATCAAAGAATCCCAGAAGGGTTTGGGATGGAAGAGACCTTAAAGAATAGAATAGAATGGATATTCAGTGGATATTAAAGCTCACCCCCTTGTCCTGTCCCTACAGGCCCTTGTCCAAAGCCCCTCTCCAGCCTTTTGTAGGCCCCCTTTAGGCATTAGAAGACTGTTCCGAGGTCCCCCCTGAACCTTCTCTTCTCCAGGCTGAAAAAGCACAACTGCCTCAGCCCGTCTTTGCTGAAATGAAACTGAGCTTTGGATAGCACAGGTCAAACTTAGGACTCAAAACCATCTTTTCTGAAGAAGCCATTTATTTTCACTGTGAACATTTGAAGTCCCTGCTTTAAAACTAGAACAGGAACTGTTACCAGTCAAAGCAAAGCTACAGCACAACCTCCAGAGCTGAGCAATGTCTTTGGTTTAATGACGACAATAGTGCTGCAAACCTTTAGATATTGTAAATAGTTTTACAGTGAAGCTTAGATTAACAAGGAGTCAAAACTTGAGCAGTTGAAGCGATGGTTCCTTTCAACATTTCAGGTTAGTGACAAACTAGAATCAAGAGGTGACTCTAGGACACCTTTCCCCATGGGGGGAACATATGTCAGCTCATTGCTCTGCAGCAGAATGCTAGTACGCAGCTCATTTCCGAGTAGAAGACCCTTACAGTAGGATAATTTGACCTCACAAGGGATATGTGCTCCCATGTTCAGAGATGCAGGTTGCTTTTGCCAGCCCACCTTTGTTTTCCAAGCAGATTCGGTACAGAACAGCATTCTCCCAGTTCGGACAGGAACACCGAGGAGCAAGCTACAGCTCTGACAAATGCTTGTTGTTGCTACTCCATAATTAGTATTGTTTGAGCTAGTTGGCAGCTCTCCTAGAACAGATTTCACACTCTGTGAATGAGGTTAATTCATTAGTTACATTTGTTTCAAAGCCTCTTGAGCAATCTAATCACTCTGTAATAGTAACTGACTGACCCACATCTTTACCCAGCAAAATAACAGAATTTCATCCCAATTTGTTACCAGAGGATGCTTAACCTATTTAAGTTTTCATACTGACATTCCACTGCAGGGTATAACAAAGATCATTCGGGAAAAGTTGATGTTTCCATATCTGTTTTCCACACGGCTTTGATTTCAGTCTTTACGGGAATGGTAGTATTATTAGTAGGCACAAAGATGCATCGCTCACACTCTATGTCCTGTACTTTTCCAGACGCACCCTGCGTATTAAAACAAAACACTGCTTATACCAACAATAATCACATGAACAACCAGGGTTCAAGATCATGAACGGACACTGATATAGTCCCAGTCAAGTGAAATGCTGCTCACGACTGTTAGCTACTCTTATAACTTCTCTTGGATGGCCCAGGAGTCCTTATGTTCTCAGTTTTCTCAGCTAATCCCCTTTTTGCTAGGTCTACAAACGAGCCTCTGTGTTTATCTGGCTGTGATAGCGGAGTGTATTTACATTAAATCCTGGCACAGGTCAGGATAGGAAGCTCCAACTCTTTTTCCCAATCAACATTCCAGCTACTGGTTTAGTAACTACAAGCTAGTCCTGCCTAATTCCCATTTCAACAGTCAGAAACCCTGCTCCACCATGTCACAAGAAAGCATTAGATGAAGGTCACAGTGTTTAAAGGAAATTCCACGAGAGTTCTCCATTTCCAAGATCTGTTCTCTCAAATGCCAGCTTAATGGACTGTGAACTCCGCCTGCAACTTCTCCGTGGAACTTTTCTACAATCATACGTCCATTAAGGTGAAACCCTGTTGCTTGCTTTTACTGAGACAGATCCAAAAGCAAAAATCAATTGTTCATGTGCCTGAAGTCCAAGTTCACCAACTGCGTATCCCCAAAATTCTTTCCTGTGCCTTCTGTAGAGTTAGGCCATGGTGGACAGACTGGGAATAGCATGAAGGGGATTAGGGTCAGTCATCTGCTAGGAGCTAGAGCTGTTTGCAATGCTGACTCAGTGCCGCTTTCCAGTTCCTGAATACCTTCAAGGAATAAGGTACTGAAATCAGAATGAAAGCATCCAATTTACTTTTTGGAATCACGGCAATGAGTGGATTTGCCAGATGGTGAGGAGGAGTAGGAGCTGCCACAAACGCAACTTTGTTATAGACCTAAGTACAGGACCAACTGCATGGGAGCAAGGTGCAGTGGGAAGCTTTCACCCTCAGAAATCAAAATCAGTGCCAAAAGGCTGACTTACCCTGGGGCCAGGACCAGCTTTACTTAAAAGCCCATCAGCCATTCTACACCCGATTGTCTGAGCTTCAATTTTGGCTGATACCTAAAATTGTCCGAGCTTCATGACTTCCCCATCCTCAGAGACAAGCACCAATTCCAGTGGTCAGCCCACCTTCGTCAACAGCAGACACAGAAAAGCGGTCAAGTGCCCCAGTTATCCATGTCCCACACCAAAGAAACCCAAAAACCTGAATCGAAATTGATGCTCGCAGCAGTAGCGCCAAGGTCATCCTCTTTACCAATTCACAGTAAATGTTGAGGGAGCATGTGTTGTGGTTTAAGCCTCTATAACTCACGCAGTTTTGCTCACTCACTCCCCCCTCTATCTTGCCCCCCACTCCCGGAGGGATAGGAAGGAGAATCGAAAAGAAAGCAACTCCCACAGGTTGAGATAAGAACAGTTTAGTAACTAAAGTATAACACAAATCACTACTGCTACCACCAATAATAATAATGATAAGGGAAATACAAGGAAAGAATACAATTCTCACCACCTAATACCAAGCCCGACCAAGCAGTGCACCCCCCACCCTTCTGGGTCTCTCCTCTCCGTCCTCCATCTTGGGCATGACGTGCTGTGGTATGGAATAACCTCTTTGGTCAGTTTGGGTCAGGTGTCCTGTCTCTGCTTCCTCCCGGCTCCCCTCCTCCTTGGCAGAGCATGAAACTCAGAAAGTCCTTGGCCAGACCAAAACATCACTAAGCAGTAACCGAAACACTGGTGTTATCAGCACTGTTCCCAGGCCCAAAATCAAAAACACAGCGCAGCACCAGCTACCAAGAAGGAGAAAAATGACTGCTGCTGCTGAACCCGTGACAGCATGTCAGAAGCCAGACTCTCCAGAACAGAGTTTAATAGCGAAGAGACACAACCAGCATCACTCTGTGCATCACCAGCAGAGTTTCAGGCTAATCTAAGCTACAAGCACTTGAAAATACTTACTGTTACCAGCCTTCTTACATGGAAAATCTACGTAAGCTGCAACAATAGAATACATTTTGCTCTAATTTTGCATGAAAGCTATTATGTAGTAGAAAATCAGGGTAGCAAAAGTTTCACAGAAAGTCCATGGCTCAGAGTACTACAAAAAGGCTTTATATTAACACAGGGTTTTAATGCTGCAATTATTTGTGCGCAGTAGTTGCATTCATTTACAGTTTAGACTACTCCGGGAGTTGTTTTCTACATCTGGGCCTGCCACAAATTATAGAGCTGGAAGAATACAGAGTGTACAGCAGCAGTGGAAACAATCAGCCCCACATCCAACACAGGCTATTGCCCAATTCTTTGCTCTGCTGCTCACTTTGGCATTTTCTGGAAGGAAAAGCTTCTGCTCCGGATCAGAATAGAGGGAGGAAAAGGGGAGAATGACAGCTTTCATGTACTAGCTTTCTACATACCATTAGCTTATTCAAGCAGCTTAAGGTAAATGAAACTAAAAAATCCTCTTAAGGTTCACAGGTTTTTATCAGCGCTAACACCTGAGTGACACTCCCTAGTGGAAGCAGGGACGATATTCTCCCCAGTTTCTTACACAGATATCTGTGACCATATTTGCCCTCTCGCCCTCAACTGTTCCAATGATCAGAAGAGCCTGAAGAAGAAAATGAGCTGTTCTCCGGCAGCAGAACAGCACCCAGCACTGAGAAAGCTTTAGTCCCTCAGCTTGAATTAAAGACTTCCCAAACTGATGACTGGAATGGGGAAATTTGCAGTAAGTGATTACCTAAGGAAAAAATAAGCTCCCTTTGGTAACTGAAAACTGTGATTCTATGAATTCAGAGGCAGTGACCCAGACAGAGAAGTCAGGCTCCAGGGATCCCTCAGCCCCATCTCAGTTCTCCCTGCTGACATACACAGTTCATTTCATATTCATGTGAGGGTGAAAGCTATTCGCTGTTAATAGGCACATCTATTCTTCCAGTAACACACTCAGTAGTACCCAGAACCTCAATCTTGTATCACAGCTTCCTCTGTCACTGCTATAGTTCGTTTTCTGGTGTGAGCCATAGCATCAAGAAGCTTAATGCCCAAGTGTTACAGGGACTATCTAACTATCAGCTACTAGTTACCGTGTGTATGGCATAAATTGGTCCCAACTGCTCACCTCGGGAATAATGCTGATGTATTGAGTGGCAGTGTCGAACACTTCACACAAGTCCAGGTAGATGACATCAACTGCTTTGCTGCCCCTTGTGCTGAACTGTTTTCCGTATTGAAGTTTGCTCCCCATTACACCTTTGGACTTTAAATCCATAAAACGCTGACGCTAAAAATGGATTCATCGAGGTGAATGCCCAACTCCGCACACAGCTGGCTTGCAAATGATACTCTTAATAAATCTTAATGACAGCGATGCTTCATTAGACCACAATTTGTATGGAGTAAATGAGATATTTCTGCTTATTCCAGGCTTTGTGACTGAGAGCACTGCCGTCCTCAATGCTGCTGGGTCTGCGGCTGGAGTCGTGCCAAAGCTTGCCGGACAAGGCAGCGTTTTAGAGGCTCGGCGATGTATCACAAAGCACAGCGACGGCTTGCACAGGTCAGTGACTTGTGAGCACTGCCACAGCTATTGCAACCACTACCGCTGGATCTGGATAGAGCCCTTTCACACCATCACCAGGGCTGGGAGGGACCTCTGGAGATGCTGCAGTCCAACCAGGGCCAGGCAGCGCAGGCCACACAGGAACGTGTCCCGGCGGGTTTGGATGTATACATAGAGGGGGACTCCACAACCCCCCTGGGCACCCCTTCCAGGGGTCTTTACGCACAAACCTCGTAGCCGGACCACTTCCAGGACTCCAACGGCCGCGCGGGGCTCGGCAGAGGCGCGGGGTCCCACCGAGCCGTGCCCGGGTCCTCGGTGAGGGCCCTCCCCGCCAGGCCCCGCACCACGGCCTCGTCCCGCACCGGGGGTCTTCCTCCGCTCGCTGCGCACCGCTGCGCGCACGGGGCCACCCGCGGGGCAGCCACTGCGGCCGAGGGGAGCGGCGGGGCCCGCGGATGCCACCGCACCGAGAGCCCCACCGCGCGCCCCCCGCCACTCGCCATAGGACTACGTTTCCCAGAGTGCCGTGCGGCGGGCACGGCGCTGGCGGGGCGTGGCCTGCGGGCTGCGCGGTGACGTAACCCGGGGGGGCGTGGCCTGCGTGAGAGCGTGGAGCGGGGAGAGGAGAAGGACGCGGGGAAGGAGGGGGGGACGCGGGGAAGGAGGGGGGGACGCGGGGAAGGAGGGGGGGGCGCGGGGGGGGCGCGGGTCGTCCCGCGGGGAGCGGGGCCGCGTGCGGCGCGGCGGGCGCGGGGTGGGTGTGTGTGTGTGCGCGCGCGTGCGGCTGAGGCGGGGCCGCCCATTGGCCGCCGGTGTGGAGCGGGCGCTGTGGAGTTGAGGCGGCGGGGGCCGGCCGGGAGCTTCAGCGGCTCCATGGGGCCGGGGCCCGCCGGGTCGCGCTGCCTCGGCGCCGCCGTGAAGTGACAGCGGGCGGGCAGCGGCGGCGGCGCCCCTTGCGGGAGGAGAGGCCAAAGGGCCGCTGCCGGCTCGGGGCGGGCGGCGGGGGGTCCGGTGAGTGAGGCGGACGGAGCGCTTTTCCCCCCCCCCCGAGCTCCCGCTGCGCGCCCCGCCTCGCCGCCGGCCTACGCGGGGGTCTCGGTGCGCTGAGGGGAGCGGCCGCGCCATGAACTACCAGCAGCAGCTGGCTAATTCGGCAGCCATCCGGGCCGAGATCCAGCGCTTCGAGTCGGTGCACCCCAACATCTACTCCATCTACGAGCTGCTGGAGCGGGTGGAGGAGCCGGTGCTGCAGAACCAGATCCGCGAGCATGTCATCGCCATCGAAGGTGAGACAGCGGCTACGGCGCGGCGGGGGGACCCCCACATGCCACGGCCCTGCACGCAGGGCAGTCCTGGCTCGCTCGGAGCAGCCGCTTCCCCCTTCCAGTCTTTACCGGGCGGTAGAGGGGTCTCCCGGCCTGGTCCCCATCGGTGCTTATGGCTAGCGCGGCCCCTCGGTGAAGGGTTTTCCTCCGCAGCCGAGCGAGAGGTGAATGTGTTGAGAGCACGGCGCTGCGGGGGGAAGTTGTTTTGCTACTTGCCTGCGGTCCTGCTGGGACCGAGCTACGGTGGGGAGAGGAGGATGCGCGCTTTGCCTGCGAAGGGGTGAGGGGAAATGAGGTTTTCTTCGGTGCTCCGTGCGGTTTGTGATTTGAAGACGTGTAAAGTGCGGGTTGGGGTTTAGCGGCGGGTGCACGGGGTGTGCAGCTGGTTACAGAGCGGGGCTGTGCCTGCGCAGCAGTGTGAGAACAGGTTTGGAGGCAAGATGGAGATAACAGTCTTCCGAGCTTGGATTTGTGTGCGTCTGTCCCCGAAGGAGCACTAGAGAGACTCGCGAACTGCTTAGGATGTGCAAAATAAGAGGAAAAATAGTCGGGATTGGGAAGTCTGCAGGTATTTGTCTAAACTCTCACTGGAGTTAAAGAGAATGAACAGAAGTGGCCAAGAACGTGTGTTTTAAGAAGAAATCTTTGAGTTGTTTTGCACGAGAACTCCATCAGCTTTGCTGTGTGTGCTTTAGCTACTGAAATAGCCTGCCACTATTTTGGAAGGGGTTCAGGCTAGCGGAGTGTGATGTACAGCAGCTGAAACACAGAGCTTGCAAACGTCTCATGGTGATGGCCCGTCTCGTCCTTAAACTATATACGATGAAGTAGTCCTAATGGAAAAGCTGCTATTGGGATTGTTGCTTGAAAGACTGTTACTGGTCTGACTCTGGAGCGGTGCAGCTTGAATAGACAGACATAATGTTTAATAGACAGGCACAGGCATAATAGACATAATGTTAACGTTTTAGGGGGGAGGAGGCAAACACCCCCCTTTAGTGTCTCGCATAGTGAGTCACTGAGGCTGGCAGTGCCTGTCACTTATTAAAGAACATGGTCCCCAGCTAAGTCTCTGCACCCGACTGAGTATGTGCATATTCTCTGTTGCGTTAGTCACTGTTGAAGTTGTGGTGTGTGGTTTTAGCTTCCTGGAGTCTGGGTTGTTCCCTCCTGAGAGTCATTTGTGCTCTCCTCTTTCACCGAAGGGATAGAAACTTATTCCTTTGTATTGTTGGAGGAACGTGGCACAGGTACCACAGTCGCTTTCTCACCTTGTGTTTTGGGTTTTTGCGGGGTAGATGATGCCTTCGGGGAACTTCTTTAAGTGGTAAATAATACATATTTATGTGGTGTAAATGTGTTTCTTGCATGGGATGCTTGGGATACAGTGATGCAGTCAAACTGAAGTGGAAGGAGGATGTGAAGTACTGCATGTTATCTTCACAGCATGTGACTTGTGTTGCTCTTTTCATGTATTAATGATTTGTGTTACCTAAGTGTAGCTCAGTTCATTTGTCAATCACAAAGACTTGAAAACCAAAATAGCAGCCTGCAAATGTGTTTCCAAAGCAGAGTAAAATTTGTGCAGGCAATTTGCTTAGATTGGACACTGAGTCATGAAACCAGTGGATGTGATTCATGGGAAAGCTTTATCTAGAGAGCGTGTGTATTTGAAGTCTTGTCTGTTCTGAGGGCTCTTCAGCTCTTAAATATTAAATATTGCCTGTAGTTAAAATAACCCCAACAACTACTTCTATCTATTTCTTAGTGATTCCAGCTTGTAAAGCTGTGTGATGATGCCTTGTTGCAGGTAGGAAGAACTTAGTTATCTGTGTTGTGGCTGTTTGATTCCAGTTGTGCTGCAGAGAGTTTAGTGTCGTAATGATGCTCCCCAAACCATAGAACCTTGTTCAGCTTTTCCACTGCCAGCGAGGAGCTGTGGTGTGGTTGGCATGGGGCTAGCATGAAGAAGTGTTAAGTAACTTTCTGTTGAAGTAGAAGTAGGACTGTGCCCATTAAAGAAGTCTTGTTAGTTCAGGCTGCTTTAAGCTGCAACTGTAATCAACATGTGCTCCTTGAACAGCTCAAGTGATACCTTCCTGCTCAAGAGAGGCTTGACAGCTCTGGAGGAGATCATAGCTGGAATCTAAAGCAATTTGAAACTTATTTCCGTGGAGATGCTATTGCTTGGTCTCAGGATTTTGTTTTCCATATGGAATGGCACTGTCTTCCCAAATTCCCTGCCAGTGTTCTAGGCCAGGTTGGACAGAGCTTGGAGCAAGCTGCTGTAGTGGAAGATGTCCCTGCCCATGGCAGGGGGTTGAAACTGGATGATCTTAAGGTCCCTTCTAACACAAACCATTCTGTGATGATTCCCAACACTTTGGATTTTATTGGCAATGTAAACTCTTTAGGTTTTGAGTTCTATTATAGGAATGTTTGGACACTTGCTGGACCAAGGACTGCTGAAATAACGTGAAATCAAAACTGGCCTTTCAGCAGCAGCAGTTTCTGATGTTCAAGTACACAAGTTGTATCTAAACAAAAGAGAGCAAGTGCTCATGCTCCCGAATTGGGTCCTCTATTGTCAGTGCTTTTTGCGCAGAGCTTTTTTTCCTTATCTTATTCTAAGTTAGGTGTGATACTGGGTAAAACAGCTCTGTGTGGGATTAGTTAATGAGTTTTACCTCACTGGAGAACTAGTTACGTTGGGGTTCTCCTGTTTCACAGACTTGCAAAGGCAATAGTTTAAAAGCATATATTTCCATTCTGTTTGTTTCAGTAAGAAATTCATACTAAGTAGCCAAACAGTTTTAGTTCCTGTTATTTAGACTGTCAACTGTAGTAAAACCTGTCTTGGCATGTTCTGTAGTTCATGAGGTCAGTTTGATGGGTAGATGCATCAGAAATTGATCAGTATTAAGCAGTTCTTACATCAAGAATGTTGTGTGCCTAGGAATGGGATGAATTCGATCTTTAAAATGCTGGAGGCATGTGGGGGTTTCAAGGTATGATGGTCTAAAGGTGTGCATTTAGATATGCAAGGGTAGATAGTACGGAGTATGTCAGCTGCAGTTTCAGTCATCCAGGCTGAGACTGGTATTATATTGTTATAAAATGTTCCAAATGATGCAAACCCAAGGAAAGAGAGTGGAAAACTTTATTTCTAACCCTACATGAAAGGATTTTAAAACAATTCCCCATTGTCAATGTTGTCTTGGCTACTATTATATAAAGACACTTTTGCCAATGTACTTACTCCGAGCAGATGCTAATGCAGCAAGTGGGGAGCATCTGAAATAGTTAGCTATCATTTTACACTTAGCAAGCTCATCAAAACATGTTCTGCTTCACTGTGGGGTTGGAGCATGTTTTCCTAACTGGGAGATAACTTGAACCCTCCACTAGTAAAGCAAAGATAGTAAAGACACGGGCTTCAGTGTGTCTTTCCACCCTGAACGGGAAATTTGATTTTATGTATTAATCGAAGGGGAATTTGTGCTTTAACTCTTACAGATGCCGTACCAGCCATTGCTCAGTTATGAATTGCTGCCCTCCAGCTCGTTTTGTGATTCCTGTTCTATTTTTTCTGTTGAATGGAAAAGTATGTTGTGAATGCTGCTTTGAGTTTTGAAAGGATGGCTCCAGGAATAATCGAAGTCTTAGAGCAAATATGAGACCTGTATGCTTGGAAATTACATGTTCAGGACAGTGAAAAGGTACTTCTGCACCAGGCAAAGGGTGAGTGGGAGGGAATGGTAGGAGGTATAAACCTTCCTTTATTTTCTTCTTCAGTGACTTTTAAAGCTATCTGATGCATTAGAGGCATCTGTGTTACCTGATGTGGGGACTCCACTTTGGTGTTACTACCTCTTGTAGCCATTCTTTTCTTGGAGCCCTTTAACTTTGCAGCTCCTTAAATGCTGGTGTTGAGTACGTCGGGGGTTCAGTGCTCTCCTGAGGTTGTCTTACAGGAGAAGTTATACTCGCTTTTGGAGTTGAGGTAATAATATGTTAACAATTCTGTTGCTACGGAAGTGTATGAGACAACTGAGTTGAAAATGCATAGCCTGCATGAGCATTGTTCTCTGTTGTGAAATATAAGACCACAGCCCTTTTTCCTGCTTAATATGCTTGTTCTCTCCTGCTTGATGACAGAAAAGTGACAGGCACATCAATAAGCAGCCTTCTTTGGCTTCCTAATGTGGAAGGAATATCATTATTAGTTGAAAACATGGGACTTTGCTTTAACTTGCCAGCTTAGTGATAAGGTGAGGGTGAATCACTGCTGCACGGTAGCTGCCTCTTAATAACGCGAGCCTTCCTGCAGATGTACACGGAGCTCATGACAAGGAGCAGAAGCTGATTGTAGAGCAAGAGTTGGCATAAAGTTGTATCAGAGCCACAACTTGGAAATCCTAGGATGGTTTGAGTTGGAAGGGATCGCTCTGAAAACTATTTGAATACCAGTCACTCCCTTTCCTTAGCTATTCTGTTGAAGCAGACTTAGATCCAGCAGCTGGGGACCTCCATGCAAGTAAATAAGCCCAGCTTTTGGGGAGGGGATTTTGTTGGGTATCTGTTGTATTAATTTCATGCTTCAAAAAAATAATGGTGTAGCTTAGATATTTAGGCATAAATGACCAAAGCTGGAAACCCCCCCAAGTACTGCATAAGAATTTCATTGTGAAACCTTAACAGCAATCACCTTGTTGAAGCTATTGTAGTCGTTGTGCTATCGCCTGTGTCATTTGGATCAAGCTATGAAATTTGAAAGGCTAAAGCTGATTCTCCAGAGAGCCATCTTGTTTCAGATTCCTGGGAGAGAAGGCAGCAGCCGAGCATGCCGGGAATGTGCTTTTGTGTTTGTTTGCTGGGGGATTCAGTCTGTGTGATTCAGAGGTAGGGAATCTGAACCCATTATCTCTACCCAGTGCATAAATGCATCTGGCTAAGTTCTGAGCGTGCATGTACATGGAAGGCATTGACTTGGGCAGAGCCAGCGCAATACGTTTGGAACAAGTCTCTTAATGCCTTTTCCTGCTGGTTGTGATATCTGACTCTGTGGACCAAGTTGTGTGTTAACCTAGCTAAAAGGTAGCATTCTGTCCTGCTGTTTGTGAACTTACAGTGTGGACAGATTGATGTAATGCAATACCTACCTTGTAGTTTTGGTGGCTTGTATCAAGATGGAAAGACCTTTCTTTTTAATGAGGAAGGTAATAAGCTTATGTGAGTGAAAATTCAAATGCCTGTCCCTGACTTTAGCTGCAAAGTTGGGTTTGATAGCTGTGACTGAAGTTACTGATGTGTCTTATTCCACATTGAAGTGAGTGTGCTTTCTGACTGTAAGTTCCATGCTTTGTCACTGTTCTCACTCACCAAAAGCTGCACAGTTAAATATCAGATGCTTTGAGCGAGTGGCACCTAAGTTACAAACCCAGAGGAAAGCCTTAAGCCATTAATTGCTGAGGAGAACTTTTTTCCTTGTGCAAAGAAGGAGGCATGCTATGGGTTAACTGATGATGGAACAAACATGTTGTGAGGCTTGAGGCTTTTCAGGAGTGTGCCAGGCTTCTCCCACCGTTTGCTTTGGGGGATTAGTTTAAAGCAGCATGCAGTAATGCTGAACTAAGAGTTCATGCTGCTGTGTATACAGATCACTGCTTTTAATTCTATTTAAACTGGCAAATGAGTCTTACTCCCTAAGAAGAGGGGGCATTCAGCAAGGCAGCAGGTTGGACATGTGCTTTGCTTTGGCTGATCTCAAGCACTTTGGGAGAGGCAGCATACCTTGTAACATGGCTTGCTCTGTTTATGTTCTGCATTGTGCTTAGTGAAGTACGGAATGGCAGTTGCATGTTTTAAAGGTGACGTAGGTGCTCAAGTGAAGTGTGTTTACACCTTATGAAAAAGACCGTGTTATCCAACACTGAAGGTACACATAGCTTAACTTCAGGTTGTCTGGATCTTGGATCATGTAGTGAAAACTGATGTGGGAATATGATGTATGTTGTTAATTGTTAATATTCAAGGGATGCACTTGTAAGTGTTAGACTATGGTATGTTTGTAAGTGAAATAAAAAAAACCAAAACACACTACTTTTTCTCTGGCAAATGATGGAGGTTGGGAATCATAGAATAAATCCCAGACTGGTTTGGGTCGGAAGGGGCCTTAAAGCTCATCCAGTTCCAACCCGCTGCCATGGGCAGGGACACCTTCCACTAGAGCAGGTTGCTCCAAACCCCTATGTCCAGCCTGGCCTTGAACACTGCCAGGGATGGGGCAGCCACAGCTTCTCTGGGCACCCTGTGCCAGCGCCTCAGCACCCTCCCAGGGAAGAGCTTCTGCCTAAGAGCTCATCTCAGTCTCCCCTCTGGCAGGTTAAAGCCATTCCCCTTGGCCTGTCCCTACAGGCCCTTGTCCAAAGCCCCTCTCCAGCTTTCCTGTATCCCCTTTAGGCACTGGAGCTGCTCTAAGGTCTCCCCTTCAGGAGCCTTCTCTTCCCCAGGCTGAACCAGCCCAGCTCTTTGCATCATGCTTTCTTAAGGACAAAATCCTCAAAAAGTTCAAGCACAAAAGAAAAAAGGTGTTGTTTTTCTTTTTTTAATTCACTCCAGCTCCCCAAACAAAGGCTCTTTTTGTCAGTCACCACCCTCGCAGGGCAGATTTTTTCCCTAATGTTTAATCTCAATCCCCCCTCTTTCAGTTGAAACCCATTAATAGTGGCAAGCAGTTGAAAAACTTCAACCGAAACTGAGGGATACCTTGTTCTTCACTGCATCACAATCAAGAATTGGTTTTGGCCTTACCAATAAGCAAGGTAAATGGCAGTGCTGGTACTTTTGGCACATCTTTGAAGAAGAGGTAACATAAGCTCTCGAAGTTGTAGTAGCTGAGATGGAGAAGGCAGTTGCGTCTCAAGTGTGTGACTTTTTGGTGGCAGATGCAAAACATCTGCTTCTGGAGAGGTTGGTTTTTCAGCGTATTCTTTGACTCACGCACACAGAGCTTTACATCATTTGTGGAGGAAAAACCTAAAATGATTCCTTAGTAATCACAGTGGATCAAGTTCCCTATTCTGGGAAGGTACTGAATTAAACAGCTTCAATAATCCGAACATCTGCGAGAATAAGAGACTCGTCTTCTGTAATACTAGGTTTTGTCCTTGACTGCCTTCCAGCGCTGCTTGTGCTTCATGTCACCTATACTGAGGGAAAACAGTGCCTATTCTTCTCTTATATTCTCACTCATTCTAGTAACATGGAATAGTTGAGCCAAGACCATGCCAGATATGGACCAGTTGTGAGATGCTGCTGTTATTTGATTTACAGACTTGTGGAATTCTGTACCATTAGGATATAAGTATAGTTTCATGGAAGTCATCTCTCTCTTGAGAGGTAGACACAGGGAGTCCCATGGTGAAGTAAGTGGTGGTTATGTTTTGGGGTTTTAAGTCATTGGTATCGAACCTCATTGCTGAACCTGTTTTAATGTTCGAACACAGTGAGAAGATGCAGTTCAAGTGCAGTAATAAACTCTCCAGTCTGTGGGTACATGGTGCTGAAATGCTTTTTGAGCGATGAGGTTAAGCTTTAAAAAGGACTTTGGGACATCAGGAACACTTCAGTTCTCTTCTGTCTGTATGGAAAAACTTCCCAACTATTTCTTGGTCTTCTGGAGAGAGCTTTTGATCCCAAGTTGTTTGCAATTAATTTGTACTTCTGCAGTTGTGATAAGGTTGTAAATGCTGCAAGGATCTTGTGACCGATGTTGGAAATAAGGCTCCAGTGCTGTCTGGCTCAGATGGGTTTGGGCTACCAGGGATCTACGACCAGTTAGAAAGCTTGTTTTAGATCCTGAGTTCCAAGGTGGAAAGAGAGAGGTGGTCAGGTTCCTTTGTTAGGAGTGAGTCCCGTGTGGGCAGCTGGCAATTCCAAAGCCCTCTGGAAGTATTTAATGTCCTTTTGTGAGCGGGTGGAAGCAGATGTGTTACTTAACCAGGATGTGCACATTCAACCTCATTAATGCCAGGTTTCTGGCTGATACTGTCTGTAGGGCCTGTATAAGTGTGCAAATAAAAGTGTGTTAAGATGGCAGTGTGTGTCTAACCCAGTGTATGACGGGTTTTCCTTTTTCTTGTTGCTCAAGTAAGCTTCAGTTAACCGCTTCAGGAAGCAAGTACTAAAGCCTCTGGGTTGAGGTGTGTGAAATGGGTCCTTTCATTGTCTTGTTTCGTTGTTTTATTTGTTTGTATAGTTGGGTAATGAATGTCAGCCTGATGATTAGGCAGCTATTGTGGTAAGTTTCCCTTCTGTACAGCTGTATAAGCAAGTGAAGGGCCTCTTAAGCTTACTGGAATGGAATCCACAGCAGTTTGGAAGGGATTGAAGGAGTGTTTAGAGCCTCAACCAAACCAATACTCATACAAGTTAATGTGAGACCTGTAGCAAACCCGATTTGACTTGAACTTGGTAGTGCTTACACTTTCTATTGAACTGGAGCTGCAGATGCAGTTCTTCCTGACAGTGAATTTGCTGTTCACTTATACCACTGTATGTGTACTGTACGACTGTATTTTCCAGTAACATAAGACACATCAATATAGCCGCTGCTGCAAGGTTTTGTAGTCATGCTGTAACTTACTCTCACTACTCTGTTAAACGTATGGTAGTGCACAAATGTGTGATTGCCATTATCTTCCTGGTGCCACTTCCCATGCTCAGCAGAGCAGCCAGGAGCCTGTCTTTTAGGTATCACAGCAACCGTGTTCTCTAGAGGAAATATGCTAAAAGCATGGCACTCCCAGTGCCCAGGCAGCAGGCATTTAAATGTATACCACTTCACTTGGCAAATGTGTGTGTATCGCAGTTAACCAGTTGTGAACCGCAGCAGGGCTTTGCGTGTCACTTGGTCACTAACGCAAGACAAGTGTCTCAGGATGCTTAAATGAGGATGTGGCTGGCATATGAATTTATGCTAACATTGAAGGTGAGTGTAGCAGGGAGACAGCAGTGAATTTCCTCAGAGATACTAAGCAGTAAGATGAGAAATAGGTGAAAGTCAGATAGGAGGTTGCTAAATTGCCATGCATCCTCATGCCTGCTGTTCTAGATGGTATTGGAGGCATATTACGAAATGGGTATCAAGTTCTTGAGAGAAAGATGGGCTGTGTATCTCTGATATGGATAACTCCACTGTTCAGCACTATATCTAGAATGATAGCTTGGAAAATCTTCATGGGTATGGCATTTGATAGTGAGGATGCTGATAAAGCAGTTACTAATCATTTTGTTATGAATTGCACCGGCTCTGCTCCTGGCTAGAAGGTGTCCCTGCTTGTGTTCCGCAAGTTCAAGTGTCAACCATCAAAACTAAGGAATGACAGTGAAGGAAAATAATGTTCCTTTGCTTTCCTGAGCGTAAAATCAATCAAAGATGTGATAAAGTTTATAAATGCTTTTCTAGTAATGTTTTGTTAGTGTTTTCAATGCACACTAAAGTCTTAATAGGATTACTTTCTTTTTTGATGCTGTGATTATAGGCTCAGTAGTAGTTTTCCTTCAAAAGACATTGCTCTGAGAACATTTGGCTTAGATTGCTCTTAGAATTTGGGATTGCAAAACGTTCTATGGATCTTGGGGCAAGCTTCTGCACAGGATGGTGTCTGTGGCATGGAGCTGCTTTGCGTGAAACTTGACGATGCTACTGGTATGCTCTATGTGAAGAAAATCTATAGCTGCAGCCTTAGTGCATTGAGGCTGTCCTGGAGTCATTTATCACTTTTCTATGGCAGTTCTGTTACTTGAACATGAAGCTGTTGGTTCACTCTTGGAGTTGAATAAATGAAAGCAGGATGGAGTAGGAATAAGCTGTGGAAAACTATTCCTTTACCCTGTGGCAGCTCATTTATTCAGTGTCATTTCATTACTTTTCTCATGCAGAATAAGACTCTAATTTCGACCTGTGTTAATTAAGCTTCACAAAGGCTGCTATGAGATTGCAGCATGGAATAGCATCTAGATGGATAACAATGCATTAGTTGATGGGTGGAAGGATCTTGCTGTTGCCTTCTCTTGAAAAATTGAATTCGAGTGGGGTGGAGCTGGCCAAAAGGGCACAACTTGCTTGAGGCAAAGATGCTGTGAATACATCGGTGTGTATCCCCTAGAGGGTGGCAGTGATGGTGTTAATCAGCTGCTAACACTGCTAGCCAGGCAAGACCCAAATATTTACAATGAGCATCTGCCTTGGTAACTGCTTCATGCATTTTAAAGCTAGGATTCTAGCTGAAGTCAGGGTTGTTACATGGCTTACAGAAAGACAGTGCTTCCCTGGGAATCTTTTGCTTACTGGAACATCTTGCTTCCTGCATCATAGAGTGAATGCAGTTAGCGCATTGCTGGTTTGATTTATGCTGCTAATTGCTGTGGTGGTTGATGTGAGCCGCATGTACTAATTGCTCGCTTGCTAGTCCTTTCCAATTTGTCTGACAAAAGCTTTTAAAATAGAGCATTACATATTTTTTAACACTGGCCAGCAACAAACAAACAGTTGAGGGGCCCTGTTTTCTCCTAAGTGCCTGATCTTATGTTCTTCTCCATCCAATACCTAAAGGGGCTACAGGAAACCTGGAGAGAGGCTTTGGACAAAGGCCTGTCGGGACTGGTTAAGCTTTAAGGAGCCTTCCAACTGAAACCACTCCATGATCCTATGATTTTAGTCGCTGTAATGTGGCTTTAATGTAGTCTCGTTGTTGTTCTTCATGGTGTTTAAACAAGCTCTGGAAAAATATTTTTCCAAAGCATCCCGGGTTTTTTTTTCCATCCTTAAGCTGGAACGTTGCCCTTATCTGTATGGTAAAGGTAGAATACGAACGATACTTGACTGTGCAGTTTTAGCTAGTGAAAGACATGATGTGCCCTTTGAATTGGCAGTGATGCATACATGCCTCCAGGGGAGCAGAAACTGCAGTGAGCAAAGCAGATGGGTTTTGTTTTAGATTAGTATGTCAATAAGGTGGCTTATTCAGGCTGTGCAGCTACCTGCTGGAAACTTGACTACAACTTCCATCATCTTGGAAGAAAGCAACACTAAAGTGAGGCACTTGAGAAGTTCTCTGGTATTCCTTGACTTCAGTGAAAGGTGCTATCAGAGGAGCCTCGGTTACTGTGCCATGTTAATCCGTTCCATAGCATCACAGACTGGTTTGGGTTGGAAGGGACCTTCAAGCTCATGCAGCATATTGGTGCTGGCACACAACTCCTTAGGTTAATGCAGAGGTCTCACACAGGTTGCGGGACTCATTAATGGGCTGTGTACAGAATGCTTAGGCCGTAAGGATGTTGTGTGCTATCAGTGTTGCTAACACCTGAGCTAACTACACTGAAGCAGGCTGGAGTATGCAGAGAAGGTCTCAGTTTTAAATGGGATGAGTTTTGAGATGTGCTCTCCAGCTGATTCTGGAGCAGTTGTATGTTGAGAATCAGCTAAATAGCCTGAATATGAAGTGTGTCTGTTCCCTCAGTGTTAGTCTCTTGCCTGCCTCTGTTAATCTTTTAAATCAATAAAAACTTATGTCAGCAGAGGGAGGACCGCAGGGGAACGTGCTCCCTGGACAGTCTTTAACATACAGCTTTCACTGGGGATATGTGTGGAGAAAGCTATAGTGGGAGGTGTTCCTGCCTATGGCAGGGGGTTGGAACTAGATGATCTTAAGGTCCTTTCCAACCCAAACTATTCTATGATGCCAGAACCCCCTGTACTGTCTTGTGCCTCTTGGTCTGGTTGAGTTGATTCCTGTTAGCTTCACTTGTGTTCTTAGGGTATGTGTTTGTCCTGGGAGGCCCATGTCTGGATTGAAGGAAAAGATGTTGTTTGCGTGCATATCAGGTGCTTGTTGAAGCATTAAAAGTGTAAAAAGCTTAAACGGAGAATGAGTGCAATGGGCTTAAACTTGAAGAGGCATGGTTTAAATGTCCATAAAGCTCTGAAAACTAGCAGCAGTGGTAACGTATCACAGATTATGGCCTTCAGGTTTTGTGATGCCAAAGTAGCAGAGTACCACCATCTTGTACAGACTCAAATCAAAAGCAGAGATAGGTAAGGATCTATCTTAATAGTATGGTATAGATATAGTATATCTATATATATAGCATATACATACTATACTTAATAGTATAGATAGGAACTATCTTAATAGATAGCTAAGGAACTAGCTGAATAATAGTCCAGCCTTTTCAAGCAGAACATACAAATCTGAGTCTTAGAAGATAGTTCACTAGAGGTCTTGAAAATGCTGACTCTTTGCAAGAGCCATTTGTAGCCATCCCAAGTGGGATTTGTGTGTTGAATGCTGTGACCAAGCTATTCCATAAGCACTTCTACATGGCACAAGAGTGATCTGAAAGCCCGTTCAGTGGTTGCTACTGGTCCTGCAGCTAGAATCGTTTTAGACTTGATGATGTTAAAGGTCTTTTCCAACCTAGTTTATTCTATGATTCTATCAGTTGCTCAAACTGTTTCTATACAGACATAGTTGTCTTGAGCACAACAAGAATTAAGAGAAAACAAATGGTATTTGAGTGCATGGGAGTCGTGTATGAGAACTGTATGAGGTGCGGTGTTCTCCTTGGAAAGGTGGACAGATATAAACTTCTATGCTGATGTGAAATGTGAGATGCTAAGTCATCACCTGGGGAGAGAGTGTGGGGTTTAGTTTTTAACCGTGCGGCTTGTAAGTAAGTAATGCCTTATGAAGCTGTACAAAATGAGTTTAATGTTCTAGGTAACTATATACACTTGAGGCATGGGATAGGTAGGGGGGTTTGAACTTGGGCGAATCTTTTCTCGTTAGTATTTGCTTCAAAGCGGGACAAACAAGTCTTGAAAAGGAGGTGATGGCTGCAGTTATAGAGGCCTTGGTGGTGTATGCTGGTGTTACTCTAGCAAACTTTATGGATGGTTGCCGGCTGTTAGCTTCTGGAAATAAGCAGCAGCAAATTGTCACAATGCTTCAAGACCAGCAGCTCTTCCCGGGAGACTTTGGGATGTAAACCAGAATGACAGAACTTGAGGGAATTCCGAAGGCTTCCGGAATACCATTTTCATCTGTTTGAGTGTTGTGAAGGGCTCTGACACTGGGCTTGGTTCTGCTTCTGGTCCCACTGACTGCCAGCTTTAAGTCTGCCTTCTGTATTTAGCCATTGATATATACTGTATCATAATAAGCATCTGATTTAAAAGCAAAGATTTTTAGCTGCAAGTACTTGTTGAATTTATGTCTTCCATCTCCTTGTCAGGAAATGTATAAATTTGCAGTTAACTTCGAAATGTTTAAAATGAAAGAGTTCTGCATTCATTTCCTGAAGAGAGGGGTGACAATAAATCAAGTTGCTTTTATTTATGTTGCATTCAAGCGCAGTGTGACAGGGGACGATTTGTAGGAAGAAATACGTACAGCACCTTGCCAATGACAAATTGTGATCCAAGACTGAAATAACTGAGATATCAAATCTAATTCTGATCCCATTTAATGGCACACTTTGTGATCCTGTGGGCTCTTTTCCTGGTTGCGCATGAGGTTTGCTGTAACGTGGCGGTTTTCATGCGGTGGCCAAACTGACTTGGGTGAAAAGAAACAGGCGTTTTAACTTAGGCTTTGTGTCTGCTGTCTACGAGGTGAAGGCTTTATGTTGAGGAAAGGATAAAGTATTTGCTGACATGTGGCCTATTGCTAATCTTATGGAAATGATGTACTGAGCAGCTGAGGCCTGATTAATAATGAATGAAGTAGCTGCGGTACTAAGGCAGCCTTTGGGGACAACTACAATAACCAAGCTTTGTAAAACTGTCTTCAGAAGGCTTGCAGGGTAAGTTGGTCAGGTAAGTTTGTAACCTGAGGGTGATACTTCTGTGCTCCTTTGGGCCTTAGAATTATTGCAGCTTCCATTCAGCTTGAATTCAGACTGAAGTGATATGCTGCTTGATTCCCGGGTCAGATTTAGCTGAAAATAATACTGGGAATGTGAAAGGTTTTTGGTGAAGTGGAGCAAGAAAGCATGAACGTTGCTGAAAATGGATGTAGGTCTTCACTGGGAGTATAGCTTAGGAGTGGGTGAGCCTGTAACGGGTAATCTGCTGTTGCTGAAAGAGGAGGGTCCTTTCACCCCATCACCTCCCTTGATAAGCTGTGGCCTTTCAGAAACCGGCTCAGTGTAACAAATAAGTAACTAGTTACTTATATTGATGAAGAGCAACAATTCATTGGGGACTGTAGTGATGGGACCAGGAGTGATGGGTTCAAACTGAAACAGGGAGATTTAGGTTAGATAGAAGGAAGAAGTTCTTTACTGTGAGGGTGATGACTGGAGATGAGGAGCAATTCCTTCCCCGGAGGGTGCTCAGGCATTGGAGCAGGCTGCCCAGGGCAGTGCTGGAGTCACCGTCCCTGCAGGTGTCCACACACCGTGTGGATGAGGCCCTCAGTGCCATGGGTCAGTGCTGGGGAGCGGTAGGACTGGATGAGCTTAAAGGTCTTTTCCAACCTGGCTGATTCCATGATTCTGTGTACTGTGTCCTGGGCTTGAATGAAATGAGCAGCACATTCCTGAACTCATATTGTTGATTTATGCTAATGCTGCTCTGTGTTGACAACTTTGTGTGGTATAATTTAAGTAATGTTTTAATGAATGGTTGACTATGGTAATTTGTTAATGTTGAGATAATTGCAGTACTTACAGGAGCAACTGTTGGCCAAACCAGTCCATAAAGTTTTGCATTGGACAGTTGGCATTCTCTGGAAAATGCTGATTTACCCCAAATGGATAAATGTGTGAGTGCTTGAGTAGGTTTGACTGGGTGTCCTTGCACTCAGTCTTTCCAATCTGTGCTATGAGATTGGTCTGCTCCGTGTTTGCTGCCTTCTGTCAGTGAGTGCGGAGGACCTTGCCATGCTGTAGAGGTGAGAATTCTGCCAGTACATACTTTGCCATGGATACATTTGACAGGAAATTCCCTGAATGAAAAATAAGCCAAGGGGCCAGCATAAATCATAGAATCATAGAATAGTTAGGGTTGGAAAGGACCTTAAGATCATCTAGTTCCAACCCCCCTGCCAGAGGCAGGGACACCTCCCACTAAACCATGCCACCCAAGGCTATGTCCAATCCAGCCTTGAACACCGCCAGGGATGGAGCATTCACAACTTCCCTGGACAACCCATTCCAGTGCCTCACCACCCTTACAGTAAAGAATTTCTTCCTCATATCCAATCTAAACTTCCCCTGTTTCAGTTTGAACCCGTTACCCCTTGTCCTCTCACTACAGTCCCTCATGAAGAGTCCCTCCCCAGCATCCCTATAGGCCCCCTTCAGATACTGGAGGGCTGCTCTGAGGTCTCCACGCAGCCTTCTCTTCTCCAGGCTGAACAGCCCCAACTTTCTCAGCCTATCTTCATATGGGAGGTGCTCCAGTCCCCTGATCATCCTCATGGCCCTCCTCTGGACTTGTTCCAACAGTTCCATGTCCTTTTTATGTTGAGGACACCAGAACTGCACACAATACTCCAAGTGAGGTCTCAGGAGAGCAGAGTAGAGGGGCAGGATCACCTCCCTCGACCTGCTGGTCACGCTGCTTTTGATGCAGCCCAGGATACGGTTGGCTTTCTGGGCTGCAAGTGCACACTGCAGCTGGCTCATGTTCATTTTTTCATCGACCAACACCCCCAAGTCCTTCTCCGCAGGACTGCTCTGAATCTCTTCCCTGCCCAACCTGGAGCTGTGCCTGGGATTGCTCCGACCCAAGTATAGGACCACCTTCTCGTGTTGTCATTATACTTTTTCCCAGCTAACCTGGTACTGAAGTGTTTTGGTAGTCTGGAAATTGCTGACTATAGAGTATATTTCTGGATAGATACATTCTGGTTAGAACTGGAACCTGCCTGCTCAAAACATCTTGAGCTTTTAAGGACTGATTCTCAGCACTGCTGTACAATCACTCGTATACTTGAACCTTTATTTTTAAGGTAATAGGAACCATAGTAATTAAGCTGTCTGTATCTTGAATTTGTTGCAAGTAA
Organism: Ara ararauna; assembly: GCA_028858755.1. Classification (NCBI taxonomy): domain Eukaryota; kingdom Metazoa; phylum Chordata; class Aves; order Psittaciformes; family Psittacidae; genus Ara; species Ara ararauna. Next base: position 7,627,795 of record CM054381.1, read on the forward strand.
AAACTCCTGAAAGGAAGGAAAATACATGGAATGATGCTGCCTATGAAGTAAATGTCTAGTTATCAAAGCAATGGCACTGCAGAGGACTGGCTGAATCGATCTGTGCTGGGAAGAGTGGAGGGAAACAAGTCTGCTGGGTGTGAATTTCCTCAAGTGGCTGTTTTGGATCAGTGCACATCTCTTAAAGGTACCTGTAGGCAGTAACTAAAGGAGAATCATCATCTAGAACATGGAATTGGCTGGGGTTGTGCTGGCTTCTCAAATGTGTGGGACTTAGCAACTCGAGGTGTTAAGTGCTTGTGAGCAGAACATAGGCTTGTAGGGTGGATCGGTGAGTGTTCTTTGCTGTTCTGCTTGCAATGAAGCTAAGCCTGCTTGGAAGTTTGATGTACCCTGTTTTTCAGATACTCAGGTTTCAGAGCACGTATAGAGATGTTTTTAGTTAATTGAGAAAGTGCTTAGTGGAGACAAATGACAGAGCCAACTGCAGCATGTCTGCTACAGACACTGTTCTTGGGCTGTGTTTCTGGCAAGTGTTTGTCCATCTCATTGTTCTACCTATGGCCTTCCTAAAACTTATGGTGATCACATTGATATTCTAAATCTCCAAGTGAACTCTAAATGCATCATGGCACAGAAATGTTGTGATGGTGGAAGAGTTCTGAAGTTCGAGCCAAGTTCTCTGTTGCCAAATGCAAGGTAGTCTGATTTCTAACTAGTGTTACAGGTGGATATTCAGAGTACATGAACAGGAGGAAGTTTTCTCTTGGTTTTTGTGTCATTTGGAATGTGATGGACGTCTGAGACAGATCTGTTGCTAGGACTTTATTCCAGGTAGCTATTAGTTAAGTTAACGGGGGTTACAGAAGGCTCAGTGAAGAGCCCCACTGCTGCTCAGTTTGTGAGCATCTTCCCTGAGCACTGTCAGTGACTAGTATCACCCCTTCTCAGTTCAGTAAAGAATGCTCTTCTCTATTAAACTAAAGCATCTTCCACGTGACTTGGCTCTCAAGTTCTAGGCGATGCTTAATGAAAACACATTCTGTCTTATTGCTAGGCAGTGTTGGCCTTTTAAAAATGCATGCTATTAACTGCTGGGGCTAATCTTGGAGCACGTGTTCTTGAAATGCCAGTGCCAGCTGATATTTACTAAAATTGAAAAGAAAGGGACTTCTCACTCCCCAGAAGATGCGTAAAAACTACTGTCTTACGCACAAGTATTTAATTCTGTTATGGTTGAGGCTCAGGAGTTCTTGTCTGATGCTCACTCAAGTCAAGTAACTGCATAGGCTGTACAAACTTCAAGCAATACAGCTACACCTGAGCGTGTATGAAATACAGGTACTAATCCTGTGGAACAAGGATTCAACATGTCAAAAGTGATCTCTTGTGTTGGCATCCAGATGGAAATGTAGGAGTTAGTGCTAACATAGAGCTTACTGTCACCAGTGAACCTGTATCTGCCATCCCACAGTGGATGGACCGCTGTGCATTCAGGGTTTGATCTCCTGGCAAAGCTTGGTGGCCATCTCCGCTGCCATGAGCACTTAGGGACATGGGTTAGTGGTGGGCTTGGCAGTGCTGGGTTAACAGTTGGACTTTATGATCTTAAACGTCTTTTCCAACCTAAGCGTATCTGTGATTCTGTGTGGTGTTGATAAGGGGAAGCCCTGTCAATCTGACACATAAAATGCTTGCCGGTGTACTCAGCCCATCTAAAGGCTCAGGTGATTGAGGTCTCTAGTAGCCACTGATACTGCAGTTATTTTCTAATATAAAGCTGATTGATCTTGATATTAAAAGCAATAAAGAGTTTGTTTCCATTGCTCCTTGGTGAATGGCTTCTGAGTTCTGATCGTCGGGATAACTGTGCTGTCTTCTGTTTGTGACAGCCTTAACCAGGCTCTGTGCTCTGCTTTTGTTACACCTCTGCTGGTTGCTGTGCGGGTGATGAATGGACATCTTCACCTATCTCTGTAGTTAGTCTTTATGACAGCCAACCTGAAAATGAACCACAAACTTTCAGCTGCTTTTCAAAGGCTTTCCTCAATGTAGGGAAGATGCTCATAATCTTACGTGACACAAAAGGACCTGCTTGGAAGAGGAGCTTGCTGCCTGTGTGAGGACGAGGAATGAGGTAGTTGGGCTACTATGAGGAAGCCTCCGAGGTCAGATCATTTTCCTAATGGCATGAGCTGAAGCACAGATGTTTCTCCTGGTTTAAGCATGGTCTGTGTGGCAGCTGAAGCTGTGTGAGGAGAGGCCAGGGGTGGCAGAGTGCTGCTCCTCTGAACCAGCTCTGCAGCCGGGGATGACTGCCTCTGATAATAGCTATTCTTTGTCACTTAATTTAAGGTAGTGTTTGTCTCAGGGTACCTAGAAAGAAATACTGGCTCTTCAGAACCAATTCTTACTCCTTTTCTTGTTCCTTTCTGTCTAGAACAGGTGATTATGACCAGGTGTTTGTAAACAGACACAGAGTGTGTGTTGAATGCTTGAGTCTGAATGCTTGATCCTGTAATCAATTGCAGGGATTATCTTCCCAAACAAATCTGCCAAGTCCTACATTATTTATTGGAAATATGGAGCCAGCTGGTAGGTCTGAATCTTGTTTGTCAATAGAAAAAGTGGGTTTCGGTGCAAGTACTTTGTTCAGAACTGGAACTTGGCCTCAGCTTGTTTGTGGGCTTAGCAGGATTAATAGGACATGGTACAGAACAGTAAGAGTCACTTATCAGCTGAACTACATAAATGACACTATACTCTGACCTGAACACTCCAGGACATGGAAAAGATGAGGGGTGATGGGCACACATTACTCCTGGGGAGAACCCAGCTGGACACTAAAGGAAGTATTTTCCCAATAAGAACAATCAGCCATTGGCATCATCTCCCCAGGGAGTGGTGGATTCCCCAACACTGGTCACTGTTAAGGTTTGGCTGCACACGGTGGTGGAGCATCTAATGCTTTACCAAGAAATGTTGGAACAAATGATCCTTGAGGTGCCTTCCAACCTGGTGCTCTATGAGAAGTTCACCAGGCTTTATCATTCAAAGCTCTAAGTTGGGCACTTTCCGAGCCTCGTTTAGCAAACAGAGCTGCCAATGAACCGTGATCTGCATGCGGATCAGAGGCAGGGATCAAGCTGACTTTGCTGCTGACTGCTACTTGGAGCTGGATGTTATTTCATCAGGTTTTGTGGATCTGCAGAATTCCTTCACTGTTGGGTCATGTCTAAAATCAGTTGCGGCTGAGGAACTTGGAGAAGGTTTTAGACAAAGGAATGATGCTTTTTAGGACTTTGTCAGATGCTCACTTGGCTCTACCTGTTGCAGGATAATAACTGCAATAATAAATGTAGCAAAGAAACTGGATCTTCTTGCGTTCTCTGAGCAGTTGTTATAAGAATGATTTAATTGGATTTCGGAGAGAGGATGGAGAGTGGGCTGTTGTGGCAGAGCGGGAAGAGAAGCATTTTGGTTTGGGCCTAATAACTGCAGTGGGAAGAATTGAGATTTACTTTGAACAGCTGAAGTGCAGCGTAAAAAGTGGTAGTACATGAAAAGGTCGTTCGTAAGAATTTGATGTCTTTGCTTATTTGAAGACTTAGTTATAGGAGCTTGTTACCTTTTGCTTTGTTACAGATTAGAAGTTGGTGGTGTTGAAGCTGGTTAGTTGGAAATGAGTATTAGTTGTTTTGTGGATCAGTTGTGTCTGATTTTTGATCTGAAACTTGGGCAGGAACCTAAATTAAAAAGCCTGAAGGGACTCTGGCTTGCTGTCTGTATGATACACTCTGTTCCTCTCCTGCCTGTGATTGTACCCATTATAAGTGTTGAAGTAACTAATTGCCACTGCCTTATTGATTACCCTCTTCTTAGAAGAACCTTGTGCTGAGTTTCCTCCTCTACAGGAATAGCTGATGATGGAGATGGACAGAGCTTCTCCAGAAAGATCTTCAGGGTGTCTCAGGCTTTTATTAGTGCTTACACTTGCATGGAAGAGCTGATGATAAGCAGGAAACTGAAGCAGGAGGTGGGTGGATGGCCAAGGTAATAAGCATGTTCAGAAAAGTACCTTGGGTTTGTATGGAAGGAGAAGAGTGAGGTGCATCTGTAGCCACCCTTCTCAGCTCAGAGGTTTGAGGCAAGAGATGAATTATTGGGGGGAGATACTAGTGCATTCTCTAGCTCTGTGCAAGTGGAAAAGGAGATCAGTGTGAGTTGGTTGATGGGTAGGGAGGAAATGTAGAAAACACCTTAAACGACACAAAATTCTTGCTGTTAAGCATAGCTTCCAGTGAGGGGGAGGGCTCAGTTCAGCAGTTTCACTTAGCTTAAATTGAACAATGCAGTTAAAATCAGGCTTTGCTTGTCTTCTCGTGCCTCTTATGATGAACTTCTTGTTCCTGAAGACACCAGGAAATTAGCCCAATTTCTTCTCCATAAGTGAACCTTGTTACAAGGGAATTCCCACCTTGGAATGGGGCATATGCGTTTTGAGGCATGAGCTGGGGCAGCTGTAGTGGCTGTGCCAAACCTAACGGAGGCTCATGAATCGAATACAAGAATTTCATCCATTTCAGACCCCTTTCTCTGGCAACTTCCTGAATGGTGGATTTCAGTGGGCTTTGGAAATAGTTTGTAATAATCCAGGTCTGTCTTGCTGGGCTCATTCTCGTATTAAAAAAGACATCAGCTTCTTCTTCAGCATCTCTTTATTAATGTTGGGGTGAACCTCTTTGCCAGGCTGCTTTGGGTAAAGCAAGCTCTGGCAGGCAGCTTGGAAAGCAGAGCTTTGCTCGCACCTCACATCTGTCAGAATGACTGCTGATAGGTGAAAACTCTGAATACTGACTTGAAGCATAAGCCAGGATGGAGAGGGAAAGGGCCTCTAGGGAATGCTGCCATGGACTTTCCCTGGTAAGGACTGTACTGAGAGTGCTCCTAAAGGCTTGCTTGCAAGTGCTGGTGTGACTGCTAACAGTGAAAGCTGACCCTGCATCAGTGAGAGTCCTCATTTCGGGAAGGAAATGTGACACAAGAGCATACAATTTTTGGGGCAAACCATGAGGAGATATCTATCCATCCACTGCCGCTGTTAAGCGAGTATCAGAAGCTTTTAGAAGGTCAGGTTGGAGCTTCGGGAATAAAAAGATAAGTGTACAGAAAGCATGGTACTAACCATTCGCCTCAGACACGGTGCTGATGGGGGTGGCAGTTCTGAAGCTTCCTCTCCTTTGCCAGTAGAGTTATTTTAGGTCACTCTTAAAACCTGAAATATTTGGAGGCTCAGCTGTTCAGTTCATGACTGCGCATTTTGTGGTTGACTTCACGGTGACGGCATCTGTGGGAAGTGAGGATTGGAGATGGAGCCTGCAAATGCACTTGTAAAGCAGATCTGCAAACAAGCCTGTGGTTTCATTCAGAGCTAGCTCTGGGCCTAAACCAGCCAAGTGCAGCTGCCTGTTTGGTGAAGGATGAGCTTTGTGCCATTGGAGTAGCAGGGACCCAGTTGATGTGTGGAAGTTAGGTAATTTAAAGCTTGAAATAGTTGGTCCAAACTGGTATGTCACATCTTGTGTATGAAAAACTGCAAAGGAAGCTTTGCTGTAAGCATGGGGATATGCAGAAGAACTGAAGCTGTGGCTAAAGGATTAGCCTTGCAGTTATCTTCCTGTAGCTTAAAGAAACCACCCCCTTGCTGCATCAACAAAACCAGAGCAGTTAGTATACGATGCTGAGTAATAGCTGAATTACATTGATCAGATTATAATAACAGAAGAGCTGTAGAGGCCATGATGAGGACTTAATTCCATTGAGTTGCCTAATAATGTAATGCTTTACCAGGCAGCTATAAAACAATTCCAGCAAGTAGGAATTAACTTCCTTAAGTAATAAGTAATGCTAAGAAGTCACTATCTCATACTTGGAAAGGCACAATGGTGTACTTAAACATCATATGTAGCTGGAAAATATGTGTAGTCTGTTTAGATCCAGGTCGACTTAGACTTCAGATAATGACAAACGAGGATAAGATCTTAGGTCGTTGGTCATGACTGCTGGAAATACATTAAGCAATACACTCATTATGTGATACTTGCTTAAAGGGTCAAAAATTAACCAAATGGTTGTAATTTGGCAGTAAACTGGAAGTTCTCAAATGGAGCTAGTGTTCTGAACACCTTTTCAGCTGGAAATAGAGTAATTCTGAGTTGTTAAGCCTCCTCTCATACTACAGAAACTACAAAGGCAGACCTGAACCATTTAATATCTGGGTAAGTAGAAACTGAGTGAGAAGAAAAAGCCTGAAGAACTGTACTGAGCTTATTTTCCTGTATAAATTGGCTTATTCAGTTTCAAATGTAAAACTATCATAGTTGGTTTGTCGTTCAAGCTTTAGAGTGTGCTATTGAGTAATGTTGGTTCTGTCGGAACAGAATCACTGGGGCATTTCTAATCTGAGGAGTGAATAAACACGAGGTCTGTGGGATCTTTGTATTCAGTTTTCTGAATTAAGCAGGTAGATGGCTGCTTATTTGTAATAGCAAGTAGACTATAACAGAGATCAGATGTTACTTTGTGTACTACAGAGCTAGTTCTTTCAGTGCATTGACCTGACATATGCATGAAAGTTGTAGTAAGAATTAGAGAACGGAATAAAAGGATGGACCTAGAAAAGGGACTTTCTGTAAGCAATATTCAGAATGGCTTCTGCTTTAGGTGATACTGTGCCTCTCGAACCCTTTCCCCTTAGTGCTCTGCTTCTGCTCCACTTTAAGTCATCTGAGGTGTGCCCAGGAGTCAGGACTAAAGCTGGAAAGATGGAAATAGGGATCAAGTTCTCTCCATCTTGGAAAGACAAAAGGAAAGATTGAAGTAGGGATCAAGTTCTCTCCATCTTGGAAGGACAAAGTACAGGTTGTAGATAAGGAAAAACTTGCAATCATAAACCAAGCTGATTCAGCCACAGAACACGGATCAAGTTAGTGGGGAATGTTAAGGAAACATGGCTATTGCAGTTAGTATAGGCTGCTAATCCATAGCAGGCCTTGCTGCTGCTGACTTGATGTACCTGCTTGGATGTGCCTTTCCTGAAATGGGAAGCGCCAGGCTGGGCTTGCTTCAGCAACTTGCGACTTGGCAAATACCAGTCGCTGCTCCAGGAAGCAAGAGGCTGCAATGACTTGAATGAAACTTGACCAGCACATGAACAAAAAGGTATCTGTGGAGGGCTTGTTGCCAAGTGCAGGTGTACTTGAGCAGATATAATTACGTGAACTTTGTACTGGGTTGTTTGGCAGGTTGCATTTCTATGGCAGTTGGAGACAGGTCACAGTGCAAGATGGGAGGCTCCTAAGAATATATGTTTTCAGCTGTGGTGGTAATCTGATGAATTGACAACCGATTCAATGCTTACCAAGTCTGTGGTGTTAGCTGCGAAAGTGTCAATGCCAATTTCCTGTGACAGCAGTGTGTTCAGTCCCTGGGGGCTGTGCTTTGGTAACCTGCTTCTGCAGTAGGGCTGGTAAAACTGAGTGGGGTCTCCCCTTTCTCATGTGCTTGGGGGATTCTTGAAGCCTGAAACAGCCCCCTTCGAACATCTGAAGCAGTGACAACTGACATGCTAAGAAAAGGGGTCTTCTACCCTGGTTGCCAGGCTGAGAACTGAATTGCTATCAGGCAGCCTTTCCCCAGCAGATGCGGAGTGCAGGATAAACCCGGGTAAGGAGATAGGAGGGCTTATAGAAGGGTCTTGGTTGGCGGCGCTGGGTATTGAGAGCGTGGACTCCAGGAGCAGCTGCTGTTGTTACTTGCAGAAGCCTCTGAGGAGCTGTGCTGTGTGTGTTTGATCCGGCAGCCTCTTCCATCAGCTCATGGGGGAGCTGAGCGTGGGCACGCAGGAGGCTGCTCCTGCCGGTCAGGGCTGTGGGTGGAAGCGCTGGTGACTGGCAACTCTTCCCGTTATGCAAGAGTGAAGCAGCTGTTGCCTGGTAGGATGTAAAAGCAGCGGCGTACCTTTGGATGGCTGAAGCTGCGACCTTGAAGAGCTCCCTACTTCTCTGACAGGTTAATTTCAAGTCCTGGCGATGCGTTTGAACCAGCATCTGTGCGTCTAGGTAGTGCACAAGCTGCTTGCTGCACCTTGCTGTTGCGGGGAAGGATGTTATTCATTGCAAAGGAACTGAAAGAAGGCGGCGTTTCAAATACAGGTATGATGCTTTCTAGCTTCCAATACAGTTCCTGTTTGGAAAATAATGACACGTTTGTCAAATGTCTGTGACACGTTTCCTACTTGGAAACAGGCATCTTAGACCTGATTCTTAACTAAGGCACTACTAAGGGATTGCTTGGGATACCATAAGCTCATCCTGTCAGAATTGTTCAGATGGGTACCTTGCAGCTGGAGCTGGAAAGGGAATCGGTCCTCTCTGTTGGTATTCAGTTAATGCCACTGTGAAGTGGAGATGTGTTTGGCAGAAAGACATCCCATTTAAGAAAACTAAGTGTATGACCAAGTGTACTGTGGGTAGATAGAGTAACTTAATAAGTGCAAGTGATTCATGTGCGTTCCTGATAATTTTTAAGAGGATCTTCATGTCATGCATGTAATTCTGTGTTTGTATTTCAGTTTCTGCTTGTGGAGGTGATAAGCTGCTGTGCAGTGTGTGGCTGGTGTGCAGCGTGTGGCTTTTGGAAAAGCTTCAGTGGGACATAGCTACTGCTTAAGGTTGTGCAGAGCGCAGTGAGTTTCTATGCAGTCTTTTGGAAGCCTGGATAAGCAAATACGCTGTTAGTAGTTATAAAGGACTGAAAACCTTGGAGGAACAGGCTCATTTTCAGTTAAAAACACCTGAAGTGATGGTTTATAGAAGTGGAATGTTTGGAAACAGTTAATTTAATTAATCCCTATGTCCTCTTCGCTGCTCTGAAGAAAGCTTTCAGGAAGGACTGCAGACATCTGCAGTGCTTTTGAATATTTGATAGGCTGGTACAATTCATACAGAAAACTCATGACCTGCTTTATTTCTGTGAGTTGGATTTGGAGAGGGCATGAGCGAAAGAGGAGAGATGGGTTCCATGCCTTCCTGTTACAGTATAGCTTCTGAGAGACTCAGTCTGCTGTTACAGATTTCCTTGAAGTGTTCTCATGTCTGTTAGCTCTGTTTCAGTAGATAATTTTGAGGGATCGAGAGATTCACTGCCTGTTGCTGTGGGATTCTCATTGTCCAGGAAGTTATCTTTAAAGCTATAGCAAGAACCTCTTGAGTACCACCTCAGCATGACTTGTGTGTGCAAAAAGACCTTCAGTGCTGAGGACATGCTGCGCAAGGAAGCTGTGGCTGCCCCATCCCCAGCAGTGCTCAAGGCCAGGTTGGACACGGGGGCTTGGAGCAAACTGCTCTAGTGGAAGGTGTCCCTGCCCATGGCAGGGGGTTGGAACTGGATGAGCTTTAAGGTCCCTTCCAACACAAACCACTCTGTGCTTGTATGAATGTTCACCAGCGCCGATAAGCAGTTGTAATAAGCATAGTACTAGAGACAGGTTGTTTGTCATGAGGCCATGCTTTGGTAATGTCAGCTGAGCGTTATTAGAGTGGCTTGGGTACAGGTATTCCGTAAGAAATCCTCGTAAGCCAAATCTGCTGATTCATGGCACAGTTGTAATGGAAGCAGCCTCTTCCCCTGGCGGAGCTACAATGAACATGTGTATATCAGAGTCTGGGAAAGATCCTTTTCGTGTGGGACTGGATGGAGAAGAACTTGAAGCTCTTGGTCTGTACCCGACCTACCTGGAATGGTTTAAGTTTGAGTGCTGAAAGTCAGATGCTTTAGGGGTAATGTACTGGAGAACTACGTTAATATACAGATAAAAACGTTTTTCTGATGTCCTTGAGGAGAAAAGTGAAAGAGTCATTTTGGTAATTCCCCCCAGTTCAACTCTGGGTGCTCCAGTGATTCTGTCACAAAGGAATACTTCTTAACATGAGGTTTAGCATGTTAAATAACTGTCAATAGCAGAGTCATAATCTTTGCAGTGAAGAGTTATTTAAGACCCTGGTATTACTTGTGTGGCCTGAGCAACTCTGAGTTCGTTTAATATCGCTATAGTTTGTCATTAGCTAGTTAGACAACAATAAAACTAAGCCCTGGGCTGGCAGGACTTCTCTGCTTAAACGCTGTGATTTCACTGTTCCTTATGCAGCAGAAGCAATCCTGCGGTGGTGTTACAAACTTTGAGCTTCCGTTTGGGAATCTTTTATATGGAAAATATCTGCAGTTCTAAACACAGTGGCAATAGCTAAGGCTCGGTGATGCCAGAAGCCTTTTCTGACTGCTGGTCTGAATGGCTGCTCAGATTAGTGAGTATTGATGTGATGTGACGGGAAGTTTGTCATCAATGGTGACTAAACTCCGTCTGTCTGTCTAACAAAAAAATTGAGCTCTCTGCTTTTGAGATCTTTAATTCAGGTTTGGTTTTTTTTGCCTATAAGGAGTATCCATGTTAATTCCAATTTCTGGGAGCTCAGGTGAGTTGTAAGCCTCATCCTTACTGTTACCCCAGCAGCAGCTAGTGGAAGTAGATGCTAGTGTAGTGGTCATGAGCAGTGCTTGCTGTCTGCTGAGGCATCTCGGAATACCCCACACTTCATGCTCTTGCTTTGAGTTGTTTTACCCTGAAGACAGAAATCTGGAAACTTGCTTTAAATCCAGCGGCAGCAACAAGAAACCCCGAAATAAATCTGGAGTGTTTTGGTTTGCTGCTGTTGGCAGGGAGCACTAATTGAATTCCGCACAATGTAAACTCAGCTGTGCTTGGTATCAGTCAAAACAACATGGTAGTTGTGCATGATTAGTAACACACACACACACAGAATAAGTAGAACTAAACCCGTTGCCACACTAATGCTGCTAACAGTGCTTTGGGCTCTTGGTAAATATAAATACATGCTGATGCTATTTATGGTGTTTGGTAGTGCAGCTGGATAACGTGATCCTATACTGGCTTCTATAGAAGTCCTGGAGATACGCGGCTATGAGATTCATCAGCTTCTTGTCAATGTGGCCTTAAGCAGCATTGGTCCCGTTCAGCCTGGAGATCCTGATGGTGAATCACAGAATCAAGCAGGTTGGAGAAGACCATCATCTGGTCCGACCGTTCCCCAGCACTGCCAAGGCCACCACTAACCCATGGCACTGAGGGCCTCATCTACAAAGTGTGTGGACACTTGCAGGGACGGTGACTGCAGCCCTGCCCTGGGCAGCCTGTTCCAATGCCTGAGCACCCTCTGGGGAAGGAATTCCTCATCCCCATCTAAACCTGCCCTGGTGCAGCTTGAGGCCGTTTCCTCTTGTCCCATCCCTTGTTCCTTGGGAACAGAGCGCAGCCCCCTCCTGGCTCCATCCTCCTCTCAGGCAGTTGTAGGCAGCGATCAGGTCCCTCCCCCCTGAGCCTTCTCTTCTCCGTCTGAACCCCCCAGGTCCCTCAGCCATTCCCCATCACACTGTGCTCCAGGCCCTGCACCAGCTCCATTGCCCTTTTCTGGCCCTGCTCTCCAGCACCTCAATGTCTCTCTTGGAGTGAGGGGCCCAGAACTGAACACAGGATTCCAGGTACGGCCTCACCAGTGCTGAGTGAGTGAAACATCCAGAAGTTCAAAGTGAACTTCCAGAAGAAGGTTTAGGAGATGGACAGCAGCATTTTGGTGCTAGGAACTGAAATAGCACTTTCACAGGGTGGACTTCTTTTCTCCTCTATAGGTGATGGATGCTTGCTAGAAAAGGATTTATCAGGCAGCCCTAATGTTCATACTGAAACCTAAATAGAGTTACAGATGAACTGAGGGGTTTAAGAACTCCTCTGTATCAAAGTAATATTGTCAAGCTGCTAAAAGCGTCTGGCTCTAGAAAAGAGCAATGTTGATAAACTTCTGAGTGTTCGGGCTATTCAGAACAATTGGAGCATTTCATTTTTGCAGGGACTTGGATGAGTAATTGGAAGTCCTTGTGTGCTGGGAGCTGTGTGGTAAAGAAGGAGAAGGAGCTCTTTAATGAGAGAGAACATTCCAGTTTGTCAGTGTTTTTAATCGGCATGCTTAATGCTTAAATGCCCCAAATCCTCCTTGCTGCTGTGAATATAGATAAAGCTTTTACACTTCGAGGTGGAGCAGGAGTGTTTCTGCTGTGATTTGCAATATTCATCATATTCTAAGGAGATTGGCAAGTGAATGGTCACACTGGATTTTTGTCTTTGGCTGGACCACATTTATTGTTTAGTGTCTAAGAGTAGAATAGAGTAGCAAGATAAATGCTGCGCTGTGGGCAGCTCAGTCTTGATTTAGTAGGTTGTACCTCTGCAGAGCAGAAGGTACAGATGTTCTTCATAATCTCTGAAGGTGAAATACTGATTGCTGTTGTGAATAGTCTTTTCTATGGGGAAGAAATATGTTAGTTTGAGAATCTTTGCCACTGCTGCTCTCACGACCCGTACTAATCATGTGGTTGAAGTGAACACAAGGGCTTATGCATCTATTTTCAGTTGAATTTTGTGGGGTCTTATCATTCTGGTATCCTCAAGTCTGGTTTTTGATAAATAGGGGTACTTCATGGTAATGAGCATTAATCAGTGGTAAGTGCAGAACTGGTTTGTACACAAGGGACTATCATACCAGTAATTCTGGTGACATTGAAACCACAAGAAGGTTCAGGTGAGTTTCCTGTAGTATCAGTGTGGTTAAACTCCAAAGGTACCTGGCAAGCGGGGTTAAAATCTTCTTCCAGGAACATGGGATTGAAGGATGTAATTTGCCAATGGGTATCCAGGAATCCCATCACATTTTATGTTGGCTCTAGGCCTTGAAGGGCTTATTCTTTGGGCGTGCGATCTGAGAACACGGCTTGATGGAAAGTACAGTACTCCCTTAAATGTAATGAGTTTTCTCTAATCAGAAATACTCTACAGCAGGCAAAGAAAGTCAGAAATAGGTATGTGCTGCGTATAACAGAAGAACAGTCAGAGTTCTGATCATGAACATATTAAGAGTATGCTTTTGGGGGGAAATAAGTATGTGCCATAGGGACCATCTGTATTAAAGAACCTGGAAGTCCATGCTTAAAGTACCATAAAACAGCTCCTTAAGTTACCCCTGAGAACTTATAGATGTGAAGTCAGGATTTAGTTAGAAATGCAAAGGGACAGTGCTTGAACAGATAGTTCCTGTTGACCTTTTCAAACTCTAGTCTATGATGTGTAATGTCTTAGTAGTTGTATACTTTATAGTGATGATGAAGACAATTGCTAATGGTCAGTAGGTTTTCATTTCAAATGAATCACTGCCTCTTTGTCCAGAGTCCCAGAAGATGATAGCAAGGGCAGTGCTTCAGTTTAATACATGAAGAGCAGCACAGAACCCTGGTAGAGGAGTAAAGAATCCCTAACTATTTTCAAATCAGTAAAACCCTCTCTTTATCAAGATGGAGATCTGATTCCGTAGTTATGGAACTGCTTCTGTGGTTGTTGGAAGAGCAGTGGTTCTGTGAGAAGCCCAGAAGAAGTAGAAAGAGATGGTATATTCTCTGTTTTCATTCATGTGCTGGGGACTCGGGCATCACAATGGTGTAGCTATTGAGTAGCATTTGAAGTGAGGCAGGTACTCCTTGTACCAATGTCTGAGATGCTATTTACGCTAAAACTAAACACGTTTCATCAGCCAACATCTATTGTAGAAATAATTACATTTACTTCTTTTAGAATAAGATAAATTTAAAGCTTTTTATTAATAAGCACTTGTCCTGCCTTCTATATTGTGAGTCACTGTGAATGTTTTGCTTAGAGCAGCTTCTGCACAGGAAGTGCAATTCTGGCAGCACATCTGAGGGGGATCATATGAATACAGAACGGAGCTGTTTGATCTTGGTTCATGATCTTTGTGGTTCGTGATCTTTCATTCCCTAAAAGAGCTGCCTAATTACCCAGGCTAACTGGGAAAAATGTAAAACTTCATGTTCCCAACTCTTGATAAGTTGACATAATGCCATGCTATAAAAGGCCAGTTCCTATGAGATCAGACTGGGACTAAGCATCTAAACCAGCATTAGGAAGTCAGTGCAGCCTCTCTGCTTCGTCTTCTGTAACTTAATGGTTTACACCATTTTTTGGCCCAATTTTCTGTTCTAAAATATTTATTCATTGGGGGTTTTAAAAATCAATGCATCTGTAAAACTGGAGAATTGAAAGAAATAAACCTGACTTACATAGCAAGTACTTAGTTCTCATGGAAACTGGGCTAAAATCGTGTAAGATTCTAGTGGCGTATCAGAATGCCAAGCCTCACGTCCTTACACCCAGATAATGCGAGTTCAGAACATCTCTTGTGCTGTTATCAGGCAGGCATCAGTAGTACTGAATGCTTTCTGATCCTCGGTTAGAAAAGGTGCCAGTTCCACATGATGAAACAGTCCTCTCTTGGCCTGCAGGTTTGCTGTGAGCCTTGAGCACTGTGTGTTCTGCTTCAGCAGACTGCTTGACAGCATGCTTGGTCAGACCTGGAGAGGGGCTTTGGACAAGGGCTTGGAGGGACAGGACAAGGGGAATGGCTTTAATCTGCTAGAGGGGAGAGTGAGATGAGCTCTTAGGCAGAAGCTCTTCCCTGGGAGGGTGCTGAGGTGCTGGCACAGGGTGCCCAGAGAAGCTGTGGCTGCCCCATCCCTGGCAGTGTTCAAGGCCAGGTTGGACACAGGGGCTTGGAGCACCCTGCTCTAGTGGAAGGTGTTGCTCTAGTGGAAGGGGGTTGGAGTTGGTTGAGCTTTATTTCTTGGAATTCAAGTGAAATGCTTAGTGAGTGAATCCCACTGATGGTTTTGCATTATGACGTCAAAAGTCTTTGGAAAGAAATGCAAGTAATGCAGCCTGTTAGCATCCATGTCAGGAAAAATGCGTCTCTTGGGTGAGTTCACGTTAAACTTTGATAGCGTTTTAAATTGTCTCTTGTGTTGATTTTGAAACTATTCTTCTGCTATGGTAAGATGGCTTTCCTGCACTCCAAATAGACTATTGAAAAGCCAGAGGAGCTCTTTGCCATGTTCTCCACAGTGGTTTTTTTGGACCTTGATCACACTTGAAGAAGAGGCATCACCATAGCAGCAGTCTCTTAGAGAGCTGTGTGGCTCCGCTTGTGGATCAGTGAACAGTGCCGCCTTGAAACGAATGCATCAGAGCATGTTTTGCTTGCTGAATTTCAAAGAACAACTAATTCAATTCTATTTATCATGAGATTAAAAGATTTTGCATCGCCCTTGTCTAAAATGGATTGTCCTTTGACTTTAGTGTCTAGGTTAAGGGTATTGCTCGACCAAATAATCTCGTTCTGGGGCAGCTGTACTGAGTCCAGTTTAGCAACTCTATGGCAAATAAAGAACCTGAAATGCTTCAGAAGAGGTCTTATTTTTGAGCTTGAATTCAGTGCATGAAATAACAAATGCAGTCATTTCCTCCTAGTTGATAGCCGTGTTTCTGCTGAACAGTTGCTGCGCTTGGCCTGAGGCATCATGGCAGTGCGGTGCAGTGAAATACTTCATTCACTGCTTACAAGAAGTTTTCTGATCGAGTCACTCATTAAAATTCTTGGTTCTGTAAATAGAGGAAGTGGAAATTTTCCTTGCAATAGTACCAATGAGGAGCTTTGAGACAACGTGGTCGTTTTTACTTGGTAACAACGAGCATGGCAAACGGCTTGACAATGGATAACACGGGTTTTGTCTTTGTATGTTGTTTAAAATGTTGCCCCCTTCTGGTTATTGACAACTACGAGAGTTGGGTGTGGGGAGGATACAATAAATGGCATGAAAGTAGCCGGGGAAAATGAAAGCATGCATTTTATTGCATTAGAACAAATAGTTTTGGTGTCTTAAAATAAGCTAATACTTTAAAAAGGACAGCTGAACGTAAGGAAAGTTTTCAGGCATGTCTGAAGATAGCAGTCTAATAAGAATTAAAATGGGGAAACAAGTTTTTGGAGACCACCAGTCTTATTTCCTATTCAGACTACTTTTAATGTGACTTACTTCTAGTGAGTTGTTTAGTTTCTTCTTAGCTTCTTTTAGCTCTCCAAAGAACTGGTTTGCAGGAGTGTGGCAAAGTGCCTTGTAAGCTGTGGGAAGGAGTAGAAGTTGCATGCTGAAGTACTAATGAAGTACAAGGTATGTAGTAAAGGTAGTAATATAGTAAATGTAGTAAAGTACTAATGAAGCACAAGCTGGAGAGCTTGTGCTAGTCCAGGAAAGATGATGAGAAGCTTTTGAAATAGAAGCTGTTATTGCTTCTTAGAGACAGCAATTGGTAGTAAGCATCTTCATGGCCAGTGCTGCTTGTGGGTGAAAATGTAAGCCTTGGCTTAGCTGTCTGTTGTAACAGATGTTTAGGAATGAGTGGAAGCATTCAGTATAGTAAGGAAGGCACTGTGCGCAGCAGTTTACCACCTACCCTGGCTTTGGAATTAAGTAGAATGAATAAATGTGATGATATTTGCTTGCAAGTAGTGATGGTAATAAAGAAGCAATGACTTATTTTGTCACAGATGTGAAACTGTAATTTCAAAGCTCAGCTACAGCTGACAAAGGTAACCAGCAGTGCTGACAAGTAGCTACGTTGACTAGTTATTCCCAGTACATTACTGTCAATACTAGTCATTACTACAGTACTAGTCAATATACATTTACAAGTATTTCCAGTACTTCCATTGAAGTAATAGCAGGTTAGCATTCTTTATTTCATTTTATGTGTGTGTTGTTCATCAGTTTAGGAAATGTAGCATCTGGAATTAGAAGAATTAAGTTCTGTGTAGTTTCAGTAACAGCAACCATATGTGGGTCACCATGGAACAACTTTGAAGGCTAATCGTGCTTTCCTGTTTAAAAAGGAACTCTGACATAAGTGATAATACTTGGAGAGAGAAGTATGTCTAATGTGTCTCCCAGGGGCAACCTTACAGCAGTCTTCCACTACCTAAAGGAGCTACAAGAAACCTGGAGAGGGGCTTTGGACAAGGGCCTGTAGGGACAGGACAAGGGGAATGGCTTTAATCTGCCAGAGGGAAGATTGAGATGAGCTCTTAGGTATTTCAAGGCCAGGTTGGACCAGGCTGGGAGCAAGCTGCTCTAGTGGAAGGTGTCCCTGACCATGGCAGGGAATTGGAACTGGATGAGCTTTAAGGTCCCTTCAACCCAAACCAGTCTGTAGTTCTAATGTGTTGCCGGTAAAGGCTGTGAAGCTTAATATGAAATCACCTTGATCTTGCAGTTGGACTCTTATACTGGAAACAAATAAAACGGCATATCTCTGGCTGACTGCTGCTGCTTAGATTTCCATCCAAAGGTAAATTTCTTATACTGGTAGGGGTGAATTAAGTTGTAGTCACCAAAAAATGGTGTCAGGCTGGTCTGGCCTGCCCGGTTTTTTGACTTGCGATGTTTATGTTACCCTTGTATTCTCACTTCTTTCATTATCGGTAGTTCTAATACCATTATTTTTAACGGTGCAGTGTGTGCAAGCAGTTCTGGTGTAGGCTTGGGTTTTTATTGTCTTACAAACAGCAGCTCCTACCAGTAGATGGAGGTAATGAGATACGTTAGTCAAGCTCGATGCTCTAGTCCTTTGAAGTTGGAATAGAAACTAATGGGTGATGCATAGCGACATGAGAACTGGTAGTTTGGTTTTGCCTTTCATGGGGCTTGCAGGAGAAATTACGAAGGCCTGTTTTTAACAGGACTCGAACTCAGAGGGGCACTGCACAAGTATTCCTGCAGCATGGGGCTTTTCCCAGGTTTTCTCCTTTCCCTTTGTGATTTATGTAAGGAATTAGTATTCTCTTCCAGTGTTTTGGGGCTTTTCTAACCCTGTGACTCATGATGAGAATTGATTCTGTTACAGCAGTTCTCTAGGTTGCCTTTTGGTTTACAATCCCATCCTGTTGTTTAAAATGAGATAAAAGACGGAAGCTGGTTTAGCTGAATGCAGGCTCTTGGGGTGCGTGTCCGAGCTGCGTGGTGGTCGGTCTTGTCCCACAAGCTCATCAGGCTTGCTTACAGTATAAAATCCTCTTCTTAACTTCGGATCCTGCGAATGATAACCCTCTTTCTCAGATAGACATCATTAATCTTGCCGATGATAGCAATTGTGGCAGCATGTTGCTGCCATTTCCTAAAGAGCGTTAGTCTGTTTGTAGATCTGTAGTGATGGAGTGGAAGTGTGAGGTGTGTTGGCCATTACTCTGAGGCTGGCTAAGCTTGGGAAGGAGCAGTGTTTCTCATTGCTGCTAAAGAATGCTGAGAAGCCCATTGAAATGGTCACTTGAATTTTAAAAGCATACTCGTTGATTCAAACAAGGCTCGTAGTTAACCGTAATGATACGGCCATGTACAGATGCAAGAGCTGAGCTCAATAGTTCCCTTCTTCTGCTGGCATAGCTGGGAGAGTGACAGGCAGCGCATTACATGAGAACATTTGTGGCAATGTACCTTTCAAATGCTCACATTTTAAATCCTAGTGTATGGGAGGATTGTTAACCCAGCGTGCAGGGTCCTTTCTCCTTTGTTATCGGGGAGAAAGCTTGTAATAGGTCATGGGTGACTGCTGCGAGAGAGGATGCAAGATAAAAATCCAATGGGAAGGATCTTTGTCATGGTGCTTTGAGAGGAAAGCTGGGATTTGGAGAAGGGCTTGAGGGTGTAAGGGGTGGGAATTAGAGGAGTTGGAGAGAAGGCAAAAACAGGGAAGAGTTGGGTTGATAGCGTTTGTCTCAAGGGCACAACTAATTTAGATGCGTGTGGTAGCAGAGCAGGGACCTGGTGTGTTTTGCATTTGCACCAACAGTGTTGTTTTGCTTATGTTTATAAACCCATATTCTCTGTATCCGACATCTGAATGTAGGTTTGTGTAATTCAAGGGCAAACAAACCTTAACACCGTAAACCTGGGAAGTGAGATACCAGAGATCAGTACTGATTGTTTTCAGGTGCGAGCTTTATGCTTGCTGCACATAAAGGTAACCTGAGGTGTTATTCTGTGGGTTTCTCCTATTGCTCATTGTCTGGTATGTTCTGCCTTTAGTTAGCTTTTGCAGAAGCACTTGTGGACATAAAATCCCATTGCTTGTAAAAGATCCCCTGTGAGAGGTCTAGTTTGGTGGTTAAATTAGCAGTGTGGGCTGTTCACAGATCCCTAGGGGACATGGTTCTATTCCTTGTTGGCTTGCTAATTGTTCCATGCTGTGTTATAACTGTAAATATCTGGAAGTTGGTAAGGAGTTCTAAAGAGGTGCTGTAACCAGATGTTCCTTTTGGTCCACCTGATGAAACCACAACATGATTAACATAGATTCCTAGAATGGTTTGGGTTGGAAGGGACTTTAAAGCTCATCTATACATACTTAAGTTGTTTTTCAGACTAGTGTTACGAGTAGTCTGAACTGATGCATGAAATTAATGGTTCTACATAAGCTTAAGACCTGATTTAATATTGAAAAGGACTTAGTCATGTTCCCGTTTGGTAGTTACCTTGATGGCTGTCATAGGCACGAAAATGTTCTATGAAGACATCTGTTGGCTTGAGTGATGTTAGCAGAAGGGAAGATGTAAATGAACCTGAGTGTATGCTATGGTCCCAGAGACACAAGTGAGGTCGCACTCTGCCTTGGTCAAGCTGTGGTCGAGTAGTCCACGTAGAGCTGCCTTCTTATGGGGGGACAAGGAGAGAAGATCCTACTGTTGGAGTTTCCATGCTGCAGTCCATAGGGTGTCAGCGTGTGTCTCAGATAATGTCTTGTGAAATCACACTGTACAAGGTAGAAAGAGGCCTAAACCAGATGAGCTTAATGAGAACAAGTATATTTTGATGTATCTGTGTCTCTCTGTGTACTGTCACGTAATGAAATGGATTACCTTGTGCTTTGGGTACATGGGGCCAAGAACTCTGTTTTCTGCCACTGTCAAGAGAGAAGGAAGAAAAATGCTTGTGTTCTCCAGCCTATTACCATTTACCTTCAGGTTGTAGTGGAAACATCTGTGCACTATCACATGAGATAGGTGAACCGGAGCTTATCAGCCAAGAGCATCATCTTGTATTATGGAATGAATGCTCTATTTGAGCACACTTTCTGGCTTTGTTTCCACATGGTTGTTTTAAAACTGGGGCACAGATGCACCTTCAGCATTTAATGCATGTGCATAATCAAAAGCACTGGTTTGAGGTAAATAATTCATGTCAGCTGGGACACTTGGTTCTGATAATGAGATCTCAGGGGCTTGGCTCTTTTCAGATGATATATGAAATATTCTTCGCTGTTAGTCATTGACACTGACAAGTACTTAGTTAGCAACTAACAGGATTTGCGTGGTGAGGGGAAGGAAATCTCTTCACCTTTCTAGTTGCTTCTGTTCTTCCTTGATGTCTTGTCTTCTCATCTGCCCCAGCTTTGAGCAACTCTGACTGATAGGACTCCGAAGGACAAAAAACTACCACCCCTGGGTTAAAACTGGGAGGAATTGATGTAGGTAGGGATGTAAATCTCAATTATGCATTCATTGCTGCTCACAAAATCCATATGGGCATTCTCTTTGAAAGGGAGGAAGGTGGTAGATATGTGGAGAGGTGTTGGTCTTTGTGTGCTTTCAGAGGATGATGAAAATGTTGATAGAAAAAACCTTGCCTCTATTTACATACCTGTTAAACTTTAGGAACACGGTGATTTGGTTCCTCCCTTGGGGCGTCCTTTGTCAGGACAACTGAAGTAATTAGTGCTACGTTCCACAAATATGAGGATGTTAAGGTAAGAAATTGTGAAGCGAGCTTTAGTTTTTACCTGTGGGCATGTTTTCCTTAGCAAATTGTGTGCAAGAGAAACAAAGAGTAACACCACTTGCTCAAAATCTGCGATGCTCTTGAGCTTTCAAGTCTGAAAACCTTCATAAAGGAGGATTATCTGGTGAGTGTTCTACCCATAGCCAGCAAGCACTGGATTGAGCATTGGTGCTGAACCTTTACCCATCTGCTGCTCGTGCTGCATGGCTCCTCAGTCCTCTCTGTGTGGCTCTGTGGTAAAGATGAGATCCATGTTTCAAATGTACACCACCAAAGTGATGCTGCATTCTGAGCTGCTTTATGCCCTTCAGTGTCCTTCCTTGACGACAGGAAGGTCAGCTTCTCCCCTGTCCTTTCCCTTGCTCTAGGCTTTCTAAGTTTTAACTTCTTGCAATGCATTTGCAGGGCAGTGGTGTTTGTAAGTACGTGGTGCAATGTAGGTGACAGGCGCAGAGAAGAGGAGGTGGACCCAGGAAAGGTGGTTTGATTGTTGGTTGAGATCAAGGTGTGGAGGCTTTGATCTGTAACTGTTGAGGCATCAGGTGTGGTGAAACCGACTGGTAGTTGACCTTGAAATAAAGGGTGAGGCTCTTAAAGTCCTCTAAGATGGAGAGAAGAAGAATGGGTTTGTTATGAATTGAATGTATTTAGGGGGGACTCTTTAGCATCAGCAATGTGAAAGGAGGACACTGAATATATGATTTATCAGATACACCTGGGCTATAAAAAGAACTAATGTTTTTCCTGAATGTGGAAATACCCCGCGAGCTCATACATTGCTTGGATGCAGGTAGCTTTTTGGGTTTGCTATGGTAATAGGAAAAAAAACATGCTAGAGAATGGGTTGCTTTAAGAATAAAGGGAAAGCTGGATGTGAAGGGAAGCTCAACCTATGTAAATGACTTACCTTTCTTCTCGTAATTGTGTTATCCTGGTGAGCTTCCATATTCTCTAACGCATTTATCATTATTCCATATGGATGCTGATGATTATTCACTGCAAGTGTTGCTTCTGCAGCAAAGTAACCCTGGTGGGAATGATAGAGACACTGCTGTTGCAGTGAGGGTTTTATCTGTGATTCTTGCTTGAAAGAGATGTCTGGTTGTGTTTATTTCTTTTGCCAAGCTCTTGTACCATAGCACGAGTCTTACTGCATTTTATCTGCAGATGATGTTTATTGTAAAGTAGCTTTTTTACCAGAGATCACTTGCCATAAACGCAGGAGTGAAGAGAATTACAAATCCCTTCGGGTCAGCTGTTCTCTGCAGAGAACGCATGAACTGAATAGGAACACATTCTGTTTTCATGTTAGCTTAACATGGCGTGGTCATACGGGTTTTTGCAGAAGTGGGTCAAAGCTATTTTTCCTCTTTGCCTCCAGCCATTAAGCAAAATTGGACACCCAGCTTTCTAGCATGCTGGGTGCTTTATCTCTATTTTAGCATGCCTTTACCACGCACGAATTAAAGCCCTTTCAGCACGTGATTCTCACTCTTAGAATCACAGAATCCCAGCCTGGCTCATGTTAAAGGGACCTTAAAGCTCATCCAGTTCCATCCCCTGCCATGGGCAGGGACACATTCCACTAGAGCAGCTTGCTCCAAGCCCCTGTGTCCAACCTGGCCTTGAACACTGCCAGGGATGGGGCAGCCGCAGCTTCTCTGGGCACCCTGTGCCAGCAGCTCACCATGGTGGTTGTTTTATTCTGTTTCCTTCTGTTTTGGAATAATCTCAAAGCCTTGTGTGGTTACAGGGTTCATGTGCAGTGTCGAATCACAGAATCATTTAGGTTGGAAAAGACCGTTAAAGTCATCAGGTCCGACCATTACCCCAGCACTGCCTGGGCTCCTTAACTTCTTCCCCTTTTTCCCTCAGGCTCCTTGCCCTCCTCCCTTACTCTTTGCCTCAAGTGGCTAGTACTGCATGAGTAGAAGAGACTTATGATGTTAACAAAACAGAAGAATCCTCCTGAGTTGCTGTCATATGGGGCAAGGGAAATGAAGACCTTCCCTTTCTGCTACCCACTTGCTCTTGTGAATGAAGCTTAAGGTGTGTGAACTGAGGATCAGAATGGTTCCTGGCCATCCTGTGTGGATCGATAGACAGAAGTGCCTTAAACTTGGTGTTTCCTTATCTGGAACTCCAGCATGGATTTCCTATTCCTAAAGCCCTTGGGGCCAAGTTGCAGTGAACTGCATGGAAGATAAACTCTCTGAGCATATTCTTTTGGATTGAATGCTCCTTTTCCAGTGTGATGGGCTGTTTGCTTTCAGAAAGCATCTAAATACATGTAGAATGCAAGCAATGTGGGAAGGATGTATAAACAGGACGGACAGGTTGCATTAGTCCCAACTTGTAAAATGACTGAATACTTGTGTGCTTTTCAGAGCTCTTTGTACTGCTTTTGCTATGAAAGAAACAGATGTAATTGCTATAAAATCATTTCTGTTACCTTTAAAAGCTGTCCACTTCAGGAGGCTCATCTGCTACCAACAGTAATATTGGGCTGAAATACCTCCTTTAAAATCCAAGCTATACCAGGGTGCTTGTTGCCCCAAATGCGTTCTCAAGGATACTGTGGATACGTTTTATTTTGCATATTGCTTCTTTAATTTTTCAATAAGAAGTTTGCTTTTCTCTGTAGAAGACAACCTACATTTGGGCTCTTTGCACTCAGTTTTGCGACTTCAGGCATCATGGAAGTCCTGCATTGAGTCACAAATGTCACCAGCTCTATACAAGCAGTAGGATGGGTTGCCTGTCTTTGGAATCAGCTCATGGATAGGGAGCTGATGGATTCCTAATACTGGCTTCTGCTTCTTGCTGCGCTATTGTGAAAAGCGGCGTTGAAGACAGCAGGGCCTTTGCATTAAGGTTGGTTTTCTTTCTTTCACCTGGTACCCAGGTCTCCCGTAGCAGCGGCTCTGACAATTCAGACTTGAATGCTTGAGCAGTTCTCTGAAACATTGTGATGCTCTGATAGGAGTGTCAGAACACGGCCTTTCTGATAAAGTGCATCCAGTCAGTGCATCTTTTACCTCTATAATAAAAAGGCCAGGATTTTCCAGATGTGTGTTTTCAGTTGATCTTTATGTCCCTTACAAGTTTATTTCCTTTTGCTAAGGTCATTCACAATGGTAATTAACGAAATCACAGGTTCTTCCTGTGGCGTTCTGAGTCTTAGTTCTGATTTGAGGTACCTGTAGTCTTCCTTTTGCTGACCTTCCAAACCGCAAGGTAGCTTTTCCCTTCTTTTCTGGGACGAATAATAAGAGCTGTAGCCAACAGATTTGGAGCTTTTGGCAGTGAGAGGCTTTTGGCCTTTGGAAGTTTGTGGTGATTTCCGTTCAACTGGACCAGATACGGCTGGAATTTTGTAGGGACCCTGAAGTCTCGCTGGTTGGACCAAGCCAAGTTACTTGTTATTCAGATGCTTTGGCATGCTTGTAGGAAGAGATAGATGCAAAATAAACCCCATGTTGGTACTACCTATACAGTTTTAATTCTACATTTTATATCCCCATTTGAACTAATGAGGGATTTTGGGCTCAAGTGGTTTTTATGGAGTGATTCTGTTGTGTTGTTTTCTGCATGACTGTAGGTGGTTGGGGTTTTTTTTACATTTCAAATCGTTTCAGGAAGGAATTGCCCTGAACCGCATTTCCTTTGTTCTGTAGCAGGTACTAATTCACCCATTATATCACAGCAGGAAATGCTTAAGAAGTATTAGGATAGGGGGAATGACCTGTTTCTATCCCATCTGGTGCCTAGCTGAGTGTGGTAAGGAAGGTCATTCCAGGTGAACTAACGTACACATCCTATGTGTACTGATAAATGGTACTGGTGACATGTTTTTTCCTTACTGATGGTCCTGTATCTTGGAAAGTCTGGACTAGATTTAGCTGGGAAGTGAAGGCATATATATGACTGAGGTCTGAAGATGACTACAGCCACAGAAGCCTGTTTGTTTGCCAGCTAAAGTCATGTTTCTTTTGTGACTTGCCCGCAATTAGTTGGTTTAGAGAGCCCACCATTAGCAGGCTTAGAGAGTCAGCCTGCTCAAAGTGTGCTCTGATGTGAAGTCTATGGAGGGAGGACTTGGACCTCCAAGCAAAGCTTGGATGTTGCGCTGCAGCGTTACTTCACAGTCAGCTTTGAGAGGGATGGGCTTTTACAGCTGTGGGGGTTTTAGCTCTTCAGTGTATGATGCTTGTCTGTAAAGAGGGCTTTGCCAAAGTGCTGTGAGAAAACAGAGCATTGTGTTGCAGTGAAGGCTTGGTCTTTCAAATACTGTTGTTGATATGCCAGAAAAGCTATTGTAGGTCAGCTACAGCTAGCATGGAGCTGGCAAAATGTCTGGGCTCCTCCAAATTATAAGTTTGGAAGTAATTGTGGGGGTGTTTCTTGTCTAGAAAACGGGGAAAAGAAATCAAATACAAGCTTTCCTTGACCCTGAGTTTGTACGTTCTGAGGCCTTCTGAATATTTGAAGGGCCTACAAGGATGCTGGAGAGGGACTCTTCATCAGAGACTGTAGCAATAGGACAAGGGGTGATGGGTTCAGACTGAAACAGGGGAAGTTCAGGTTGGATCTAAGGCAGAAGCTCTTCCCTGTGAGGGTGCTGAGGCGCTGGCACAGGGTGCCCAGAGAAGCTGTGGCTGCCCCATCCCTGGCAGTGTTCAAGGCCAGGTTGGACACAGGGGCTTGGAGCAAGCTGCTCTAGAGGAAGGTGTCCCTGCTCGTGGCCGGAGTTTGGAACTGGATGAGCTTTAACGTTCCTTCCACCACAAAGCGGTCTGGGATTCGATGACTCAGTGAAACAAGAACTGAGAAAAAACATCTTTATTCTCCTTTAAATTGCTAACTAATTGCCCAAGCCAGGCAATGAAGAGGAGGGTGTCATTGGCGGGAGGCCTGGTATGGTGCAGAGCTGCCAGGGTGTCCGTAATGGAAGTAGACCAGCCTTTGTGATCTTGGTCTTCTGATGGACGCAGCTAGAAGTTTTCTTATTCTTTTGGAGGTGGATCCACCACGACGCCTCCTCTTCTTTTGTTGGAGGTGGAGCTTCTGTTGTTTCCCGTAGCTGGGACCATCTACCTCCATGGGCTCATCTTCTGGTGGTGGATCCACCTCCATTGGCTGCTCCTCTTCTGGCTGGTCTACTTCCATTGGCTCTGCACCATCAGAACCACAACTGTCGCTGCCTCCCGCTTCCGACCTCCTCCTCTTCATCCCTGGCTTGGGCTGCAACAACAGGAATCCCCCAGACATTGGTGGGCAGCTGCCTGCGTTGCTGGCACCAGACGTCTTGCTCGCGGTTGCTTGGTCTGGGACCTCAGCAACTGCCGGGTGTCTGCGGGGTCCCCGTATTTATAGCGGCCAGGGTAGAACGTGCTCTGTGACATCCGCAGCCCGCTGTCATGGTGATGGACAGAGAGTCCTGCAGTGGGGACGGGATGTGTGCGGCCTGAGAGGCTCTGATGCTGTGACTTTCCAGCAGGCGCCAGGGAAAAGGGTCCCTGCTTTTGGACCTGAGCGGCCTGCAGAGAATGCCCAGGGCAGGGGCAATTCCAGAGCATTTATCCCCCAAGCATCCTTAGGCGTTTCCTGCCCTGCATCCATTGCCTGGGAGCCCAGGCCGCCTGCTGCCTGCCAGCCCCGTTCCTCAGCTGCAGAGATCAGCAGAGGGCAGGGCAATCCCACCAAAGGGTGAGGGAGGACCATTCCTTGGAGCATCCCACCACAGCAGCATGGAGGAAGAGGAGGCCAGGGTGCTCTTGGAGGTGGCAGAGATCCTGCCCTCAGCCTAATCCCTGCATCCCTTGGCTGAGAGGGAACACTAAGAGGCAGGCAGAGCATCCCTTGCAGATGTTCCCCATAGTGAGTGCAGTTGAGCCAGTGCCCCCCATGCTCCAGCCCTGACCTGCTTTGCAGGAGCTCACTCCCTGCCATGCCGCATGTGGGTAGCAGGCTGTGTGAGCAGCCACAGCAGGAGGATGGAGCAGGGCTGAGCTCCAGACAGGAGCAGCAGGAGCCAAGTGTGGAGGCCACAGCAGGAGCAAGGCTGCAGTGTGGACGTGGGGGCTCGGTCCTGGCAGTGGGGCCAGACACAAAGACTTCCGAGATGAGCCCAAGGGCCATCCAGCCCTTGGAACACAAGCTCTCTAGCACACACGTGTGAGGTCCACACAGCACCTGAGATAGAGCAATTGCCTGTTCCACAGGTTCAAGGTCTATCTGGAGACAGGGGCATCAGTGGACACCCTCACAGAGCTCAGGCCAGGACTGGGTGCTCAGGGCTGAGGTGAAGGGAGTGCAGGGCCCATGGATGGAGAATGGGTGGGTAGGGGCCCCAGGTGAGGCTCTTGAGAGCCATCAGGAGCCATTAGTGGCCTCAGGGGCCTGGCCCTTCGAGCAAGCCAGGGTCTGAGCACAGGTGCCTCAAGGGCTCATCTCTGCTTGGGGCATGGTGATGTGGCCAGTTCCCTGTAACCTGGTTCCCTGCATCTGTCTTTCCAAAAGTGGAGTTTCTGGGTGCTTTGTGGGGCTTTCCTGCTGGTCCAGGACAGGAGGAAGAGGCAGGTGCCGTGTTTGTAGAGCCGCTCCATCCCTTGGTATCTTTGCTTCTGCCCAATCCCGGGTGCGTCTGGGGTTAGTCACCAATGGCAAATGTCTCTGGGGGGCTAAGGCTGACTTGCTCCTTTGCTCTCTTTGGTGCTTGACTTTGGAGGGTCTTTGGCACGCTCGTGGTGACTGCACGGAGGGGTCGCACATCCCCTGGAGATGCTCTTTCACCTTCCCAGCAGACAGGCAGCAGAAAGAAGCTGACTTTGCGAGCCAGGAATTGTAGGCAGAGGAGTGAAGCAGATGACTGATGGGCTGTGCCGCAGGGATGATGTGCCCAAAAGGCCAACTTGAGGGGCTCCAGGCCAGGCAGAGGGGACTGCAGCATCTGCAGGGGCCTTGGGGAGAGGGCAGTGAGGGACATGGAAGGCAGAGAGTGTGTGACCCCACAAGGCAGAGAACCAAGCTTCTTCCTACAGCTGGCAGCTCTAGAGCTCAGAGCAGCTTCCAGTGTGTGGAGGGGGCTCCGAGGATGCTGGAGAGGGGCTCTTCATCAGGGACTGTAGGGATAGGACAAGGGGTGATGGGTTCAGACTGAAACAGGGGAAGTTCAGGTTGGATCTAAGGCAGAAGCTGTTCCCTGTGAGGGTGCAGAGGCGCTGGCACAGGGTGCCCAGAGAAGCTGTGGCTGCCCCATCCGTGGCAGTGTTCAAGGCCAGGTTGGACACAGGGTCTTGGAGCAAGCTGCTCTAGGGGAAGGTGTCCCTACTCGTGGCCGGAGTTTGGAACTGGATGAGCTTTAAGGTTCCTTCCACCACAAACCGGTCTGGGATTCGATGACTCAGTGAAACAAGAACTGAGAAAAAACATCTTTATTCTTCTTTAAATCGCTAACTAATTGCCCAAGCCAGGCAATGAAGAGGAGGGTGTCACTGGTGGGAGGCCTGGTATGGTGCGGAGCTGCCAGGGTGTCCGTAATGGAAGTAGACCAGCCTTTGTGATGCTGGTCTTCTGATGGACGCAGCTAGAAGTTTTCTTATTCTTTTGGAGGTGGATCCACCACGACGCCTCCTCTTCTTTTGTTGGAGGTGGAGCTTCTGTTGTTTCCCGTAGCTGGGACCATCTACCTCCATGGGCTCATCTTCTGGTGGTGGATCCACCTCCATTGGCTGCTCCTCTTCTGGCTGGTCTACTTCCATTGGCTCTGCACCATCAGTACCACGAGTGTCGCTGCCTTCCGCTTCCGACCTCCTCCTCTTCATCCCTGGCTTGGGCTGCAACAGCAGGAATCCCCCAGACATTGGTGGGCAGCTGCCTGAGTTGCTGGCACCAGACGTCTTGCTCGCGGTTGCTTGGTCTGGGACCTCAGCAACTGCCGGGTGTCTGCGGGGTCCCCGTATTTATAGCGGCCAGGGTAGAACGTGCTCTGTGACATCCGCAGCCCGCTGTCATGGTGATGGACAGAGAGTCCTGCAGTGGGGACGGGATGTGTGCGGCCTGAGAGGCTCTGATGCTGTGACTTTCCATCCGGCGCCAGGGAAAGGGGTCCCTGCTTTTGGACCTGAGCGGCCTGCAGAGAATGCCCAGGGCAGGGGCAATTCCAGAGCATTTATCCCCCAAGCATCCTTAGGCGTTTCCTGCCCTGCATCCAGTATTCAGGCAGGACTTCCCCTTAGTGAAGCCATGCGGGCTGTCACCAAGCACCTCGTTGGTTTTCGTGTGCCTCAGCATGCCTTCCAGGAGAAGCCGCTCCAAGATGTTGCCAGGCACAGAGATGAGGCTGACTGCTCTGTAGTTCCCCGGCTCGTCCATATTCCCCTTCTTGAAAACGGGGGTTCTATTTCCCTTTTTCCAGTCGTCGGGAACTTCACCTGACTGCCATGACTTTTCAAATATGATGGACAGTGCCTTAGCAGCTTCATTTGCCAGCTCCTTCAGGGCACGCCTGCTGCGCTTCCTTCTAGTAGGGCCGTATCGCTCGTGAGCTTGCAGCAGGTGATCCTTGAATATCAACCAAGAGTCTTGGGCCCCCCTGCCCTCTAGGGCTATATCCCATGGAGCCTTACTGAGCAGGTTCCTGAAGAGGCCAAAGTCTGCTCTCTTGCAGTCCAGGGCAGTGAGCTTGCTGCACCCTCTTCTCACTGTCCTGAGGATCTCGAATTCCACCATCTCATGATCGCTGCACCCACAAACTCTCTGTCGACTGCTCACCTGTCCCCAGGCACAGTTCCATACTCTCCAGCCTATCCCTAACATAAATAGCAACTCCCCCTCCCCGCCTGCCGGGCCTGTCCTTCCTAAAGAGCCTGTAACCTTCCATTCCAAGACTCCAGTCCCAGGAGCCATCCCACCGTGTTTCTGTGGTGCCTATGATATCATACGCCCGTAGACGTGCAGACGTCTCTAATTGCTCTTGTTTGCTCCCCATGCTCCGGGCGTTTGCATAGAGGTGTCTGAGCAGAGCTCAGCAGAGGCCTTGGGGAGAGGGCAGTGAGGGACATGGAAGGCAGAGAGTGTGTGACCCCACAAGGCAGAGAACCAAGCTTCTTCCTACAGCTGGCAGCTCTAGAGCTCAGAGCAGCTTGCAGTGTCTGGAGGGGGCTCCGAGGATGCTGGAGAGGGGCTCTTCATCAGGGACTGTAGGGATAGGACAAGGGGTGATGGGTTCCGACTGAAACAGGGGAAGTTCAGGTTGGATCTAAGGCAGAAGCTCTTCCCTGTGAGGGTGCAGAGGCGCTGGCACAGGGTGCCCAGAGAAGCTGTGGCTGCCCCATCCGTGGCAGTGTTCAAGGCCAGGTTGGACACAGGGGCTTGGAGCAAGCTGCTCTAGTTTAAGGTGTCTCTGCCCATGGCAGGGGTTGGAACTGGATGAGCTTTGAGGTCCCTTCCAGCACAAACCAGTCTGTGATTTTGTGATTCTTTCCAAAGCCCATGAATACACATTCTCATGGAGCACACCTAGATGTTATTACATGCTTCACTTTGGACAGTTGTACCTCATTTAACTATGGTTTTGCGTAAATATAATATCAGTTGCTGTTATATTAGAGTTTTTGAGAAGGGGGCTGTCTGAAGTCAGTCTATTGTTTGAGTGGCTTCTGAAATGGAACATTTTGCTCCCATCTTTAAGTGGATGTGCTTGGTTTGACTGTAATACCTGTAGCGTTAAAGCTGTGTCCGTAACATGTTGTTTGGGGCTTGTAAATAATTTTGAAGCAGCAGGAGTGACCTATTTCTTAGAAGCATTTGCCTTCTGTCTGTTCTGTGGGTTCTGTGCATTCTTAGATACATGTAAAGGCAGTCCCATCGCACTTTTAATGCTATCCCGAAGTAAAAAGTCTAATTTGAAATGCTGCGCAATTAGAATGCATAGTGTATTAATTGCAAACAATACATTCTTGGTTGTGGAGTTAGTAGTGTACTTCCTAAAGGGTGTTCAGCACAGGAGCAAGGGGCATGAATCACTGTGTTAATGGTGTGAATTACTTGAGAGTACAGGGAATAATTAAAAGCAATATCTTTGTGCATTAAGGTTTTCTGCCCTGTTGTTTTAGGTCGCTTCTACGGAAGCATAGAGAGTTTATTTCCTGCTTATTTGGTGATAACTTTACCAGCACTAGATTTCATGATGCAGGCTTAGGATGTGCTTAGGCTGTGTTATTGTGAAATAGAGTTTTAGCTGGAGGTGATGTGATTCCCAGCTCTGCTCCTCTCCCACCACTAGTTCTTCCCTGCTTAGTGCGAATCATTTGCCATTTCATGGGTTTACATGAGTTTAAATGCAGTGTTCCTGGTGGATTTAAGAGCAGAACAAATGCCTGGAGGAGCCACCCTTCCCTTCCACAACATTGGTCTGATATTGTGTGGATATTCATTGCTTTTGAGAAGCTCGAATTTTAAGCAGGGACAACCTTTTGTGTGAAGAATGTTATTTACCAAGTTAAACTAGTGTAAGGTATGGAATGGGGATAAAATGTAAGGTGTGGAATGAGGGTAAAATCAAGTGTATGGTCTAACATAAAGCAATGGGGATGAGGTAAGAATTCATAGCATACTAGAGGTCTGATTGTGTAGTAAGGAAGTGATAAATGTTCAGTAGATCTTGAAGGACTGAGGTACATGAGTGGAATTGTAACGTTACCCTCAGCAGGTCTCCAAGGGTAGTTGTTTGTACTGAAAACTGCCTAGCTAAGGCTGCAAGGAGAAACCTGAAGTAGAAAACAAGGCAGAGACCGGGCTTTGCTGTCAAAACTGCTAACACTGAGAACACATCTTTTGACTTGTTTCTGGTCAGAGTGATCTTGTGAGCTGTTGGGCAGCAGAAAACCTTCGCTACGAAAAGGTAATGGGACTTGTTGCCTTGTTCGCATCTCCCCAAAGAGCTGCTGATGTGTTCACGAAGGTGGAGGCATTGAGGTTTTTCCATTTGCTGCCACTACTGCTACCATGTCCTTGGTTTTCTGGCCCATTGGTATTGCTGAGTTGCACAGAGCTGTGTCGTGCTGCTGTTCCAGGAGCCTGGAATGGTGGGAGAGGGATGATGGTTCTTCTCCAAGGTGGTTAGAGAAGCGATAGCAGGTCTTTCATTGAAGAGTCGTATCCTGCTTTACTAGGTCCTCTAGAAGGATGAAATCCTTGGAGACTGGGAAGCTCACTGCATTACGATGATGTTTTTGAAATCATAGTATCCCAGCCTGGTTTGTGTTGGAAGGGACCTTTAAAGCTCCTCCAGTTCCAACACAGGTCCTTGCCACATTGCCAGTGAAGCCTTTTAGGGCACCTTCCGTCTTTGCAGCAGGCAGAAGAAGATGGACGTACATAGCCTTCAGGAGCGGAGTTGAAGGCCAGTTTGTGGCGTGTCCTTTGTGCTGAACCTCCCTGCCTGTGCTCTCTCCATGGCTGTTCAGTATTGTTTTTAAAGATGTTCTCTTTTAGGCTGGAAGCTGGAGCCATGTCAGGTTCTCGGGCGCAGGCGCCTGATCTTATCAGTGGCCTGTTGTGTTTCCTTCCCTTCCTGGCCCGCCCTCCCACCCAGGCTCCTCTCCAGAGCTGCTGACCCCCAGGTCTCCCAACAGGCAGGTCTCCTGCTTGTTTTTCCAGATTGGTGCTTCTGTAATGAAATGACTGAAGCAGAACTCTGTATTGCTCTGGTTTGTGCTTGCTCCAGATGTGCTCCTCCTCTTATTCCTCACTGGGGTGGTATATTTTTACAGTAAACAGCAAATCCCCTTCTTAGCTTTTTGGTTTAACAGTGCTACCCAAAAATGAAATGAGTGTTCTTGGACGTCCAAGTGATGGAGAGAATTTGTTTCTGTTTGAATGCTGGACCAGGGACTGAGGAAGTAATTTTATGTAGCTGATACATTCACAAGAACCTTGTAGCTGTGGATACTCAGGTGTGAAAGACAATTACAAAACGCAGGTACAAAATATCATGAGATGGGAAGGTCATAATTCACCAGCATGCCTACTGGAATACCAAAGAGCATCTTCCCTGTAGCTTATGCTCGCTGTAGCAATGCTGGAACTGAAGGAGAATCTCAATTACCTGCAGTGATCTGGTGTTGCAGAAAATGCCTTGAAAGGCTCGTCAGACAAAATGAAACACAAATGGCTTTTCCTGCTTTGTTTGAGGTAAGAAACATCACCTAAGTGACATGTGCAACAGGGTCTTTCTAGGCTAAGTGTATGTGCTTGAAAGAGTTGGGAGGATGCTAGGTGAAATGTAGTGTTGCCAAAGAAATGAAGGTCAGATGGTAGATAATATGTGGCTGTAACCAACTTGGGAAAGATGGCTTAATGTAACGAGTATTACCATGATGAACACAAATCTGTGTATGGGTGTTGCGATGATGAATTAGTGCAGGTCTATCGGGAGATGGAGTTTTCCAGCTTGAACTGAATCGACAGATGTCTGTGTTTGGCTGGAAAAGCAAACAAGTAGTACTTGTATCAATGATAGCAATTGGTGTCAGTGACAACAGTCTTCTTGCTGCTGGAGAGTTTGACACCTAAATTGGAGAAGATCAAAATGAGGATGTGTTTGGGCAGGGGGCTGCCAGTTGGAAGATGGGTGCTTTGGTTAAAGCAGGGACTATCTAAGAGGCCTTTAGATGTTTATCCAATACTGGAAACAAGTATATCCCACACTGAATTGGGTGGTGGATGAGCACGGTTTGATGTTGCTCTGCTTGCAGTTGGATGTGTTCTTGACTGTTTGCTTGGAAAGAGCACAGACTGGCAATACCTGTACTATGTGTGGATAGGCAAGTATGTGCTGGTGTAAAGCTCTGCTGCTTTTTATGTTACAGGATACAAGTTAAATGCAAAAGAGCTTCCAAGAATATCTGATCCTACTTTTTAAATTACTCTGCAGATAATTTTTCTTTTTTAGGGAATTTTGTGCAATGGGACTTCGAAAGTTAGCTGAAAGTCAGGAGTTTACTCCATATTGTGTGGTTAGCCACAGACTTTGTATTTGCCCTGTTTCTGCGTTGTCCCCTTCAGCTCCTGCTCTTGTGCATAGAGGCTTGGTGCAGGGCTCTTCTGTTTTGCTGGGTTGACAAATATCTCAGAGAGAGGATGCGGTAGAACCCCAAGGGATTTCAAACTGTTCTAGAGGATGTCCCATCGTCAGTAGGATCTGGCTTTAATGTGAGAAATGCTTGATTTGGAAACACAGCCTTCTACCATGGCAAGTAACTAGACTATAGTGGCAACTGCAGCTGGATGCTTGCCGAGCAAGGTACATTGATATGTATTTCATTTTGGCATCTGGAAAATGCTAAACTTGAGGCAGAGGTAACTTCGTGGTGTTTGCATGCTAGCAATGTGTGTTATGAAGCTACGTTGTTGTGGGTTTACTTAAATGGTTTTGTTTTTCTCATGCTGAATGAAGCAAGATCTGGCAAGTACAAGAGGTTAAATTTAGCATGAACAAAAATTCTCCTAGATATAAGAAACATAAGTAGAAGATCATGAAAAGGCAGTCCTTAGCCAAGCCTCAGCATTAGCTTACTTACTGCTAATGATTGCCATGGTTGTAGTGAAAGGCACAGGTGAATTCCTCTTGTGCAGTGCTGCTGAAGGAGGCAGAGGGAGGAGATCCTTCCTTTATCCAGTGCCAGTGAGGCCACATCTAGAGTACTACTAGTAATTGTGAGCTCCACTGTACAAGCAAGATATGGATTTACTTGAACAAGTCCAGTACAAGGCCACAAAGACAACTAAAGGTCTAGAGCATCTTTTGTATGAGAAGCTAAGAGAGCTGGGACTGCTCAGCCTAGGGAGGAAAAAGCTTGGGAATGATCATATCAATGTGTCCAGGAACCTGATGGGAGGGAATGAAAGAGGAGGCAGACTCACCAGTGCACACTGACGGCACAAGAGGCAATGGGCACAAACTGCAATATGTGGAACCCCATCTGAACACAAGGAAATGCTCTTTGACCATGAGACTGGTCCAGTAGTGGAACAAGGTGCTGAGAGGCTGTGCAGTCTCCACCCATGGGGATACCCAGACCCCAGCAGGAGGCTTGGGCTGCATTATCAGGAGAGGTTCCTCCCAGTCTCAGCTGTTCTGTGTGTGATATAAAGATGATTCCTATGGGCTGTAAACAGGTTTGGGGCTGTTGGCTGATTCTCTTTGCTCAGGTACTGTAGTTAGGAGCTAGCTTGGAAAGAAAATACCACCTCTTCCTTTTTGAAGGCTTTCTTGCACACTTAGCAAGCTTATCCAAGGGTGCTTAACTTACCTGTGCAGTGTTACAAGGTTTAGAAGATGGACTGAGTGCTCTGCTTTATCGTTTAAGCTTAAACAACTTAATGGCTTTAATTTTTAACTAATGGAAGCTTATTTTGAAGCTTGTAACAAGAATTATGTTATTAATAGAAAGTATGCATGCTTAGTGTATATATATAGTATAATGTTATGAATGCTTTTTAATAATGTTTGAAGTGCTTTATAATACTACATGCTTAAGTCCTCAAAGTTGGTGTTTCTGCGAAATACACGGTTAAATTGGAGGCTGATTCCTAGTTTTTCCCAGTTGGATAAGTGTGGTGGGAAATTCTGGGGGCTGGAGTACATTGGAAAGACAAACTTCCTGGGTATCTCCTCTTGAGAAAAATTCCCTTTTGGCTGAACATCTGTTTCCCTGTCTCAAGATTAACCTTTAGCATTACATTTGTTGAACAGTTAAATCGGGAATACATGTGAAACTGCTGGAGTTCTTTCTATTGTGAATATAAATACAGCAATAGATGAGCAAGACTGTAATTTGCTGTAAAGGAGGAACTTACAGATTCAGGAGTACTTTAAGCTAGGAATATGTGTGTTGGAAAAGGCTTGAGTTCTTGAAAAGAGCAGTAAGTATTTCATTAGGTGTCTTTAAGCACCTGCATAAAACCCCTCATGAATTAAAGGTTTCATCTACGTGAATATTTCATATACACACACATGGGTGCGAGCCTCAGCTTTGACTTGTATCAGTGGGTTCTTCTGAGGCCTGTGTGAAGAACAAACCCTTTCTGTGTGTTAAACAACTAAAAGAATGTCAATATTTAGATCAATCGCTGCTTATTTTGCCTTTAGTTCTGGCTTTAAAGCTCTTTTAATAAACCCTTTTAACTCCTTTTCCCCTTTGAGACCAGTGTACCCAGTTTATCACCAGCAGGCCCAGTGGTGGGTAGACTGACCCATTATCAAAGCCCTCCAGGTTGTGCCAGTGACACCAGGCTTGGAGCCAGGTATTGATGTGCTGGCTCTTCCTGCTTCTTTCCTCATCATTCCCTGGAACTGGAAGGACAGAGGAGAGCACTACTTGTGCTCCTGGTCCCTTAACCAGTCATTCCAAGGCCCTGAAGTCTCTCTCGATTGCCTCTGGTTACACCTTCATTGCTGCTTACCTGAAAAGTCAGTAATGGGTAATAACGAGGGCCATGCCAGGGTAGAAAGCTGACATGTGTCTGAGGATGCTGAGGACTGCCTCACGGAATTGGAAAGCCACTTGTTGTCTTCTTGGAATGATCATGGCAATTGGGGAAGCTCCAGGTGACAGGAAAGAGGCAATTGCTGCATTTGTCTTGATCATGTGAAAGAGAAATCCAGGGGATGACAGGCCAGTAAGCTCAGCTTCCATTCTGGGGAAGCTTATGGAGCAAAGTCTCCTGAAAGCCATTGCTAAGCAGATGAATGGGAACAGCCAGGGTCGGTTTTGTGCCTCACCCCATTCCCTTCTGTGACCATATGGTTGGCTCTGTGTCAACAGCACAGCAGTGTATGTTGTATACCTGTGTTTTAGGAAGGCCTTTGATGTGATCTCCTGCCATATACTTAAAACTCAAGTTAGTGAGATATGGGGTAGGAGTCAGCAGTGTGCCCTTGTAGAGAAGACCAAGTGTACTTGGGGCTTATTAGTACGAGTGTAGCCAGATGGCCAAGGGAAGTCATCCTTGCTCCCTCTGTTTAGTATTCCTAAGATGATAGCTGGGTAGCTGTGTCCTGTTTTTGGGTTTGTGAGCAAGTACACTGTTATATTGGAGTTAGAGGGCTGCCAAGACACAGAGCTGATGCTCCTAACCTGTGGTGACATGTGGCCTGGGTATGTTCAGCCTGGCAAAGGAAGTGCGATACGTCTAAGAGTAAGAAGGGTTTGAGCAGTGCATTAGAATAGTAGAACTTCAGAGGTCCCATCCAACCTCAGGTTTTCTCAGACTGTATGGGGAGAGCAGTGGGGATAACACATACACAGCTTGTTCTTAAGCTGCTTGGCCCATGCTGTATTCTGCTAGGAGTCTTTAGTATTTTGGGTAGCTTGACTCGATGCTCAACTTTAAGACTGAGAAACATCTTGCGCACAGCAGAAGCCAAGCAAGAAATCTTCTTCTGCTTTTAGAGCCTATTTAATCAGTGTCAGAGCGTTTGTAGGAGTTGAAGCTACGTGTTACTTGCCCTCAGTAGGAAATTCCAGTTGCATTAAACTTTCAACCAACCTCCCCCCCCCCCCCAACTCAGAAGCATACTTGGCTGCTGTGTTAAATCCAGCAGCTGATGCTAGTGTTGAGTGGCTGGGTTATTCAGAAGAGCACAAAACTCGAGCGTGACTTTGAGCTCTTGGATATCCTGTTGTTAACTTCAGAATTATCTCAGGTTCAAGTTGATTGTTAGCTGCAGCTTTAAGAAACAGAAATAATCTAAAGTTATCTGTCTAAATACCTACTTGGTATATTTGAAGTGTCCATCACTTCTACAGCTATTATGCATTAGCTCTTAGTTAATGTGGTGCAGGAGCATCCTGTCCTGTATAATATAAGAATGTGTACAAAAGCTTACTTGGAATTAAGAAGCAGACCTTTTGCCAGCATCGCTGTGTGAAAACTTGAGCAATAGGGATTTGATGGTAGTAGCAGATCAACAGTCTTAGGTCTGATTAGTTAAATTTGTAGGAATAACTGAACTTCTGTCAAGAAGATGGATCTTTCTGTGATTAGAAGGACTGTCAGCAAATCCTATCCATCTACATCTGGTCTTTAAGATGTAAAAGTACTGTGGCATTAGTACAAACTAATGTACAAGGGGAAGGACTTAAAAGTGTTAGTAGATGTATGAAAGGCTACCCAAGTGCAAAGGGTACTCCGGTAGTCAGTCACTAAGGCTAAATCAGTGTGTTGCCTTCTGCACCCTCACTTGCTGCCTTTGGGACAGAATCATGGAATCCCAGCCTGGTTTGGGTTGGAAGGGACCTTAAAGCTCATCCAGTTCCAACCTCTGTGTTGTAACTTGTAAA
This sequence comes from Ara ararauna, assembly GCA_028858755.1. Classification (NCBI taxonomy): domain Eukaryota; kingdom Metazoa; phylum Chordata; class Aves; order Psittaciformes; family Psittacidae; genus Ara; species Ara ararauna. The sequence goes on from CM054381.1 coordinate 7,666,002, forward strand.
AAGTCCCAAGAGCAGTTTGAACTCCTCACCTGGCAGCGTTCTTCTCCATGTGCTGGTTTAGTGGGACAGCCGTTGCAATCTGTCTGTCTTAAGTAAATTCTTCATGCTATTTCCTTCCCAATTGAACAATGACAAGGGACAGGTTTTGAGGTCAGGAATGTGCTCTTTCATTGCTGTCAGGTAGGTTTGAATCGAATCAATTTCCTGTGTAACCTGCTCTGGGCGGCCCTGCCTTGGCAGGGGGGTGGACTGGGTCATCTCCAGCCTTAACAATTCTGTGATGCTGTGATAGTTTCCTACCCACAGGTTAAAAACAAGCAAAACCCCAAATGACACAAAAATACCACACAACCAACCAAGAAAAAGATAGAATTAATCAACCAACCCCCAAGCACTCCCAAAAGCCGCAACACCCCCCAGTTTCTTCAGTGCTTAGAGTCATGGTGCCCATCAGCATGGTGGGCTCTTTGTTGCTATAAAGCCATAGTCCAACCTACAGGTATATGATGGCTGATTTGCAGTGAATGTTTTGGACATTCAGTATATTGTATTCCCTAGATAAAAGGGAGCAGGTAAGGCAATAAGCACCTTTGGTTTTAGCTTTCTTTGACATCTTTGTCATCCTTTTCCAGTTTTCAACTTCAAGTGTTCACATCTTAAATAAACAGCCAAGTCAACCTAGTGATTCTGTATGCAGGCGCTAGCAAACAGAATGGACTACACTCGCTCTGATTGGGGTGCATTTGCTGTGCCTTAGCTGGTGTGAAAATTACTGACTAAAGATTTGTGAGGGCTTCTTGTACTGCTGGGGTCAGAATTGTATCTACTACTGGTTCAGGTCAGGTTGGTTGGGGGCTTGGAGCAAGCTGCTCTAGTGGAAGGTGTCCCTGCCCATGGCAGGGGGTTGGAACTGGATGAGCTTTAAGGTCCCTTCCAAACCAAACCAGTCTGATTCAGAATAATTTCCCAAATTCACTGAATTTCCGATGGCTTCATAGTTTGAATAAAGGTTTTTCACAACTGAAATATGTTTCTACCTGATAAACCTGTTATGGCATTTGGGTCTTAACTAAACATTCTTCAAGAGTGTTCTGATCATACAATTAGTAACTTTACAAGTTAATTTAAACCCCAAACATCTTGAGAGTGCCCAAATAGAAAAAACCTGCCAACCTCCAAATGAGCTTACTCAAGTCATCTGTGTTTCAGTGAGCTACTGAAGAGTGCTGATGTGGTTTGGGGTTTTTTTCCTTCCTTTTTCCCCCTCTTCCGAAATCTTTTCTTCTCTTTCTTAGATGCTTGAAGTTAGGAGGGAAATGGGGAAGTTTTATCAGTATCTGCCCATTCTGGCTGTGCATACAACCCAAAACCTGGGGCCTAATGGTATTTGTCCCAATTCTCATACTGTTCCCTGAAACAAGATGATCATCAAGTATTGAATAATCATTAAAAGAACTTGCTGCTCATAACTCAGTGACATGAAGTGGCTGTTCGCATGCACGCAGCGGACGCCACTGCAAAGCGGTGCCAGTTTGCTTTATTCACCTCCCGTGGTGATTTAGGCGACTCTTGGTTACATGCGTGGGATAAGAAGTGCACAGAGAGCCTTGGCTGAGTTGTATCTCAAGTTGTTGTAAATGAATTTACTTCTAACGCATTTTACAGTATCTGCTATTCAAACTGCTTGGTGTAGCAAGTATATTAATAAACCAGTGTAACCTGTTAAGTATTAATGAAGATGGGCTGGGCAGTTAGAGATTATATAAGAGTATTGTATAGAGATTGTATAAGAGTAGCATACGGTGTATTTGGTTCAGAAATAGACACCAAGTGTTTACTGAGGCTTTGTCTTGTGGCATTCCCTGCTGAAATAACATTTAAAGTGTATATGCTAAACTTTGGACTATGTAGTTATATTGCTGTAAGGTATAACACTGGGGACTTAAACTGTGTAATAACGAATGGGAATCATAGTGCAAGCAAGCGTGTATGATGTAATATGCCTACAGAATTGTTGTTAGAATCAAGAGGGTGTAAATCATCCCAATAAGAATTTCCTTCTGGTCAGTATCTGTCGGCATTTGGTTTCACAAATGCCAAGAGCAAACTATTCAACTTGGACATAAAAGCCATAGTAGAAGCTTAAGGAGCGTACTTGAAAATCCTTTGCCGATAAGAAGGGAGCCATTCATTGTTTTTCAAGGTGGACAAGACTTGAATTGTTGAACGAGTTTTTGACATATCGCATTCTCTGTATGCAGGAAGGCAAACACATCACCTTTACAGCTTTCATCTGGTAGGACTAATCTTGACTTAAAAGCGGCCTTTTAATCTTCAGCTTCAAGACATGGGTTTTCCTCTTACTTGCCAGGCCCTTCAGGACTCTGGTTCACAAAGCTTGTTTCATATCACAACTTGAGAGACTAGAAAGTTAATTTCTGCCAAGTAATCTGGACCGTTAACAAATGCTGTGACTTCAGGTTGATGCTCACAACAGGAGCAGCAGAGTACTGAAGTTCTGCAGAATGCTTTTACAAGAATTTACTCCAACCCCTACCTGGAGTATGAAGGCAAGTTAATGGGAAGATGCAGCATCACCCTCATGCAACAGTTTGGATGAGCCTCTCTTCAAGTGCACATTGGGGGCAGTGTTTTGACGTGCTACTAGAGGGATACCTTTTACTGAGGTCAGAATGCTTGCCAGCATCACTAGTGTAACTGTTAGCTTAGGCTAATGTGGGATGAAACCTGTGTTTTGGAATCAGAAGAAAGATGCACTAAAAAACCCCCAGTGCAAAACAAGCTGTGGAAGTTTGGCTCATGCATATGCAGTAAACTTCAGGGGTTTAAAGCTAGCGGTATCTGAAGGGTTCTCCATTGACTGGCCGTCCAGCATGCTGGTTCTTATGGTGCTTCCTTCATCCAGCTGCATGTGAACCTGTATTTGTTTAAGGAGCCTTGCTTTTCAATCCTGGGATGTCTTTTCAGTTAAGCTGTCTGTTAGAGCTCTGAATATGAGGTATTGAGAATGGGCCCTGTTAGATTCCTCAGTGTGTAGATGCTGTAGCACGTACCCAGCATGGTTTCTTTGCATTGTTTGCAGGACAGAATTTGTGTTGTCAGCTTTACCTTCCCCTGGTCTGGGTCAGGAGTTACGGGCAGCAGCGCGAGCACCATTCCAGGTACATTTCAGTTGATGTGGCAGAATTGAGCAATGTTAGAAATCTACTTTTCAGAGCAATAGTGTGATGAGTTAAGTATTTATAACTTGAAAAGTGGTGTTCAAAGTAACTCTTCTGCAAAGAAGTCAGTTTAGAACCACCAAAGCAGCCAAAGTTAGCAGTTTCATTACTAATGCATAGTGCAACACTGGAGTAAGCTGGGGTGCCTGGTGTGGGACTGGAGGTGTAACTAAAGGTGAGCAGTTGGCTTTCAAGCCTGTGTTTGTGCAGAAATGGAAAGCCAGGAGCTGGGGTGTGTTCTCCCTGACCTGGTGAGGAATGCGCTGCACAACTTGAACTCTTCTGAATGCTTGACCTTGCTGGATGAGTTTGACAACTCCTCTTTGCATTTAGAGAGTTATGTGATGGAATGGTGTGCTTATCGTAGTGCAACTGGTGTAGAGCAGAACGTAGCTAAAGTATAGCCTGAGCTCTTCTCAATGTAGTCAAGCGTATTACATACATAAGCTGGCAACAAAAAACCCCTGGGATGTGGTGTTCTGAATAGAAGTCTGAAAAAGCATACTTGAAGTTAGTGCTGGGATACCCAAGGGTGATAACTCAGAGCTGTCTGTGCATCCCTTTAGGCTTTCCTTGTGGTACCACTGAGGAAACAAGCACTTGAGGGAAGGTGAAGATGCTCTCCATAGCACTGTGTTAGACACAGTCTCTGAGAGAAAGCTAAAAGGAGGATTTCTGTGAGTAATGCTTCTGTTACCCTTCCTTGAGGAATTGCAGACCTTTAAATGAAATACCCTTGAGCTGTCATCCCTACCTGGTCCTAACAGCAATTAGCATTCTTTTGCTTAATAGACATTTGTCATCTCTTACTGGCACACGTAGCCCAGGGTGGCTTCCCGATGTGACAGCAATTTAGCATGTAAGATTTTTCCATAGATTAATGTGTTTGCCAATAGTGTTTCTCCCACTGTCGAGTGTTCTGAAATTCACCTTTGATTCCTAAACATAAAAGCTCCAATAACAACAGGAAAAAGAATGTTTTCTCAACTTCTCAAGCTGTGGAGTAGTGAAGTAATGCCTGTGCTGACAGGGTTATTCGACTTCCTTACCCAGGTGTGCTGAATACTGTGCTTCTCATGAGCATTTTCAGTGACCCATGTAGAGACTTTGCTTTCCTTGTGATGTAAGGGATTCAAAAACCTTAGGATACATGTATAAGTTATCCTTTTATAAGCTGTTCTTAAAGTACTTTAGATGTTTACCTTTGCTCTGGAGCCAGGCTGAGAGAGCTGGGCTGGTTCAACCTGGAGAGGAGAAGGCTGCTTAAGGGGAGACCTTAGAGCAGCTCCAGTGCCTAAAGGGGCTACAGGAAACCTGGAGCAGGGCTAGGTAGCTCTAGATGCTCTATCTCCTCTTGACTTTCTCTTGTTAAGACTGATGACAGTACTTGACACATGGAATTACATGATATTGAGATAAATAGCATAGGTGTTGTGGGGAAATCTTCATCACAGCTGTCATGGAGAGCCCCTAGCACCTCTAGGAACTTTGGCCTCATGAAACTGTCCATCACTATTAGCTGAGTTAAGAGAAACCTCAGTAGTATTAAGGTATTTATAACAAAATAGGCTGAAGCTGCCCCTTAATGTGCTTTCTGTGTTGTCAAAACAGCATCCAAGAAGCAGCCAGTCACAAACTGAGTAGGTTTTGCTATTTGAGAGGAACTCTTGTTCAGCTACAACTGTTGTTTTCCTCTCTTGAGCTGGAGTAAAAGCAGTATGTAGTGAAAAGCAGTGTTAGGTCAGGTGCTAGTAATGAAGAGCAGCTCCTGCTTCCCATTGAAACTACTCAAATTCACTTCATTTACACGCGATTTCTTCTTAAGGAATTTTGATCACGTGCCTGGGTTTTGAAGGATGAAGTTGCTGGACGTGGCTGAGAAGTGTTTCCTAAGAGCTGGATTGTTGCTGGCCTGTCTGCAGCATGGGAAACTTCTGACAGGGATCTCCATTGATTCTTCCATGTTCAATAATGTGTTCATGACAATGGTATTTCCTGAGCAGCTGGGCTTGCTTAGCTTTGGAGCTGCACCAGCGAAAGCAAGGAAGGGAATTTTCCAGCCCCCATCCCCCTTGTGTGTGTGTGTGTGTGTGTTAGAAAATGATGCTAATTTTCTTATCCTGTTAATGAAATGGCATGGAAACCATTTGAAGAATGGGAGAGGGCGAGAGCAGAAGCGGAGGATAGGGAGGAAGCATCATGATTTATAATCTCATGTGTGACGGAAGGGCTGGCTTCAGGAGCTGGCTTTTCCTTTCGGAGCTAGGCTAATCAAAATTCATAGATAAAAGTGTGTTTCCTCATGGCCTCCGAGTTAATCAGTGCTTCTGTTTCAGGCAGAGCTTCTGCAGTGGTAAAAGATGAGTCTTCTACATTAAAACTGCTTGGTAGGACTTGAGATAACAGCCAGATTGTCCATCATAATGCTTCTTGCCAGCAACATGATGTAAGAAAAAGAGTGTGAAACGATGTATCTGTAAGGGGGGATTTGTGAACTGTCTTACTGAATTAAGACAAATACATGTGTTTTAGAAGTTCCTGTAAGAAATCTGATCAATGGAGAATACTGGTGTTCAGGTTTTAATCTTGCATTCGAGCAGCGTCTGTGTCCATTACATAGAGGCAAACTGAACATACAGGAAAGTGTTGGAAGCACTGGAGTGCTGGCATTCCATAGCATTTTCCAGCTGATGTAAACCTGTGTTTCAGATCTCTGCCTTCTGCCACCATCCCCTGCTTAACACTCCTGCAAATCTGGAAGGAAACACTTGAGCCCCTTCAGCTGCCTTGGCTGCTGTCTCGTGGTGTTGCACCTTCTGTGTAGCGAGGACCTGAAGGTTTTCCACTGTATTGTGGTACTTAAACACCTAAAAGGTGTGCAGGATCCATCCCATGGTCTCTCATAGAGTTACAGAAACAAATCTCCATCTCGGTGGCTTGTGAGATGTTGTCTGTTGTGTCGGAGGAAACCAGAGCAGCACATGCAGGTGCTTGTAATTTGTTTCACAATTGAAACCTTGCTGCTCTGTGGACTGATACAGGAGAGCAGCTGACTGTGTTCTCACACCTGAGGCCTGAGTGCCCTTGATGCTGAGGAGGTGCTAAAAAGCTCGCTGCTACCAGCTGGTGCTGTGTAGTAGTAAGCAGTGTCAGCATCCCAGTAGAGTCAGCAGGGCCTGCAAGAGCATGGTCCTGGTGTGCCTGTGCTCTCCTAGGATGTCTGGTGGATGGCCCTGGCCAAGCCTAACCCAACCGGAGGGGTTTCTGTGCTGGTTTGGGGTCTTTAGTTCTATTTTCTTACTCTCCACTCTCACTCCCAGCTTCCAACTTCCTGTGTCCTGTGTTATTTTTGACAAGTCAACTCTTGACAGACTCCCAGGCCTGTTATTACTGGCTTGTACATACAAGCAGCTATTATCTGTCACAGGGAGCATTTCGCAAGACTGATTTTCTGGTCTAATTGTAGCCTTCTCTTCCCTTCCTTCTTCCAAATGCATGGTAGTAGTTCTATTCTCTTTGGTGGCTGTGTGTGGAGCTCACAGAGATCCACGTGCTACAGATGGAAATGTAAGTAAACCTGAACTTGACACGCACATTCATACTGCGTTGTGTAACTTCCTGAAGCCAAGGAAAAGGGTCTGTGGTGGGTAAGGGAAAGGTTTGTTCCATGGAATTTATGAAGGGTGGAACCAGGCTGGAGCTGCAGAACTGGCAGAGCTGTAAAGCTGAAGGTAGTTGTGCAGGTGTAGCTGCTGTGTAAATCAAGACTTGAGCAAGCTGCATATGAATTGAAGCTGGTTAGGTCTGCCGCCTTGCACAGTGTGTTTTACCATCTTATTCTGTGTATTTCAGTGCCCCTTTGGATCAGGATGTAGTTTTCTTCTGAAAAGCAGAAAAAGACTTTCCTAAGCACTTACCCAAACCCATGGTCTTTGTGATTGCTAAACCTTTGTGGCTGCTTAGCTCCAGGATGGCTTGAAAACACCACTACTCAGGTTGATTTCATGTTATCAGAGAATCCCAGAATGGCTTGGGATGAAGGGACCTTAAAGCTCGTCCAGCTCCAACCCCCTGCCACAGGCACGGACACTTTCCACTAGAGCAGGTTGCTCCAAGCCCCTGTGTCCAACCTGGCCTTGAGCTATAAGGCCCTTTGCAACCCAAACCAGTCTGGGGTTCTATGTGAGCAGCTTGTATTACAGTGGATGCTGAGTTTTGGGTTCATCTGGGAAGTTGGTTGCAGGGGTGCAAAGAGTGGTAACACTTCTCTGTTCCCCAGAGTAGCAGGTAGAGCTGCAGGTAACTCAGTATTAACATTGCAGGGGCAGGGAATACTTGTAGCAGCTCTGCTGAGTTTCTTAGGGTGATGGTCTTCTGCTTTAGTGCCTGCTGCCTCAGCTTTAACAGTTAATGTTTGCCTCTGAAGTGATGTGGCTTGGTTTTATACTGTGGTCTGCTTCACCTGCAGCCTTTGCCTGGAGAGTGATGAGTCTACGTGAGCTTTTAGTCACCAAAATGCTGGGAGATAGCAGAGCACAAAGCGGGGGTGGCTTTGATATTGGCCATTCCGTACCAAAGGCCTTGGGGGAATGGGAGTGTTGTAAACCTTGTTAATTGTGCCACCTGCATTGGGCAGATTGAGCACTGTGAAGGTGCACACTACAGCTCTCAAGGCAGGGTGCTGCATGCTTCAGTGTCCTAAAGGGTGAATGAAGGGAAAAGGTGGTTTCTGTGGTTTACTTTTGCCTGCTGTGCTGCTTCAGTTACGTTCCGGAGCAGCAGAAGCCTGCGAGTCTTGCGTCAGATGATGTGACCTACAAAGATCTGTACTTAAAATGGGACGATGAATCCTGTGGACTTAATTCTCTGGATGCCTGTTTGTTTGGTGAGATGATAACTTGGGACTGTCCTATTTTATTCAGTAGATATCCAGCTGCAGTAAGGTGTTTTGCTTTTAAGCCGAAGAGCAGCAGATGGATAAGTGAAATGTGTTTATTGTAATGGCTCCAGCAGCTCAAGGCAGAAAGGGGAAGGATAATCTTAGTCATGCTGGAAGAAAATGAAGACTTTTTGTGCTTTTCCACTTTAAAAGATGAGATTTGTTCTGTTCTTTAAAGTAAATTGCAGTGATGAAATCTGCCACACTTGGACATCAGAAATGATGCGGAATTTAGGGCTTGCTTGAAGCTGCCCAATAAGGGAATTCTTTCAAAACAGTATCTTCAGCATGGATCATGGTAAAAAGCCAAGAAGATAATTGATTTAACTCTTTTTTTTTTTTCCCCATTTTCCCTTCATTCATCTTTACTGAACGGCTCCGAGTCAGAGGTGTTTCATTATTGTATTACTCATATAAAGGAATATGTTCTCATGAAGCATGAGTCTTTTAGGCTACATAAAGTACATAATAGGTATACATAATAGATACAATCTGTGTTGTACATAATAGGTATAATCTGAGTGAAAGGAAGTAGTATAATCCACACTCAGGAATTAAAAGGATGAGTACTGTACACTGTGTTATCCCATATGGCAGAACAGCCCTGGCAATGAGGCACATCCCCTTCCTGGAGTAGCGACAGCGACCTCTTGAAGCTTGAAAGCACACGGAGTGTTTGTGAGGAATTGCTGTTGGAGTTGGATTTCTGTTCCTAGGACATGTGCTGCTTCCGTGTACGTGAGAGCTTCTGTTGTGACCCCCTTGTGAGATCTCTGCGAGGAATGGGAGGCACACTGAAGTGCTGTGTGCTTTAAATGGGCTTGCTGCAACCTCGTTTCCCCTCAACTGGAGACCAGCAAACATTCTGTTTCTCTGCTGGTGAGAGACAGACAAATCACTGAGTTGCACTTTTTACTACACATCCCATTACCCTTATTCCCTTTCCTGCTCAGCATCTAGTGTTTTCAGGGCAGGAATGTGGTTTCATTGTGCTGACAGTAAGATCATTATTGATAGCAAATGCTGACTTCTTGTGGGTAGCGTCTATTCTCTGTATTGTTGTGAGATGTCTGTTCGTCATCTGAGTAAAGAATTGCCTACAGTGAATTCAGGCTTGTTTTAATGGACAAGTGCATAGTGACAGAAGAACACACATCACTGGCTTAATGCAAACCCTGTGGCTCAAGAGAGACCGTGAGTTTGGTCTCTGTATTGCTGGTACCCTCCAGCACAGTGTTGTTTTGGTCCAGATGTCTCCTCTTGTTTTCTCATTGAACTGATCTGTAATGACAGACAGCGGATGGAGCACAGTATCTCTACAACAGAAAAGTGAAATTACATCTGAATTACTCTGAGAACTCTTCAGGTGACCTAATTTAGTCTTCCATCATAGTTTTTTATCCAGGAGCAGCTACTTGGAATGATACTGTCTGCCTGGAGTGATGGAGTGTGCAAGAATGTGAAATCCAAGAGTCTTTTAGCAAGGAGTTCTAGGGAAAAGAGAAGAGGCAAAGCAATGCTGGGAAACTCCAGAACATGATTTGGGATGAGAATCAATGAATGCTGCATTCACAAGTGCTGTGCTTCCTCTGCCCTTCTCGTGATCCCTCTTTCATCCCTCTTTTTTGTTTTTATCTGGTGTATTTTAATTCATGGCTTCCTTTCAGCGATGCACGGTGTCTTGCTACCGATGGACGTGGTACCACAGCACTGGGGTTGTAAAGCAAAGCAGGCAGTGACGGCACAGTCCATGTAAGATTGTCCAAGCATTTTAAGATGTATCAGAGACACCCACATTACCTGTGTTTCAGTGCAGTGATTAAAACAAAGGATTGGGTTTTGTTGCTGAAAATGGTGATACTGAGTTGCAGAGGAGTGCTCCTCTGGTGGGGAACAGGTTTAGCATCAGCCTGGGTTTTGCTGCTTGGGTGGCAGTGTTGTGGATGAGCCCATGCGGAGAAGTCATTGGATCCACCAGGCTGGCAAAGCCCTTGAAGCTCATCCAGTCCAACCATTCCCCAGCACTGCCAAGGCCACCCCTAACCCATGGCACTGAGGGCCTTGTCTCCATGGTGTGTGAACACTTGCAGGGACGGTGACTGCAGCCCTGCCCTGGGCAGCCTGTTCCAATGCCTGAGCACCCTCTGGGGAAGGAGCTGTTCCTCATCTCCATCTAAACCTGCCCTGGTGCAGCCTGAGGCCGTTTCCTCTTGTCCCATCCCTTGTTCCTTGGGAGCAGAGCCCAGCCCCTTCTGGCTCCATCCTCCTCTCAGGCAGTTGTAGAGAGTGATAAGTCAACTTGTTATATTCCACATAGTCAAAAGGCTTTATGTTGCTTATAGAAAACACTGGGGGCCGGTTCTGTTGCTCATGAAGGTCTGCAAAGCAGTGTAGGTAGGCTTGACCTCAGCAGTAGAATGACAAGTGACAATTCCAACCCTTTAATGGCTACATTGAATGGAGGATTTGCATGACATTGCTTTTAAATGTGAATATCTTTGAGGGTCAGTAAGACTTTGACAAGAAAATCCTTTGGAGATATTCCATGTCCTTGGCAGAAGGTGGCATATGATTTGCCGGTGTTTGGTTAGGCGGGATAAATGAAGGGTGCATACTCTTGTGTCATCAGAGCAGTGGACCTGCCACCTTCCACAAGCCCCATCCTTGGGGGGTGTGTGTGTGTGTGTGTGTGTGTGTGTGTGTGTGTGTGTGATACTCGGTGCTTCCAGCTGCCTGCAGAAGGAAAGGTAACTGGGATCTGCTGCCGAGGGCCCTTCAGGACACAGTGTGGGCTGTGAGCCAAAAGACTTGTTTGGGTTGGCTGCTGTGGCCTCTGGCTGCTCTTGCCCCGGGGCCTGAGGGACTTCTGTTCTGGGACAGGATCTGTGCTAATTGTACAATGGGAGGAGTAGTTAGGCTGGGGGAATGTGCTGTTGCTGCTCAGACTGCTCGGGTCTCTGCCGGTGTGCGCACGGTGAAGCGATGCTGTGCATGGACTCCAGGCAAAATCCCTTCAGTGAAGGTACTGCATAGGCCTCCCTGGTAGTTGTGGACAGAATATTCAACACGAAGCCCATGGGCTGGTTCAGCCTGTAGAAGAGAAGGCTCCTTAGGGAGAGACCTTAGAGCAGCTCCGGTGCCTCAAAGGGCGACAGGAAACCAGTCTGTGGTTCTATTCTGAGCATTATGCCCCTGTTCTGGGGCCAGCTCATGACAGATTCCTTCAAGCTGGTGCCCTTTTTGGTGTTGGTGAAGCAAGACGACAGACCTGCAGATGATGGGGTATGGACTGCCAGCAAAGGCAGTTGCGTTACAAGAAGTCTTATTTCATAGAATCATAGAGTAGTCAGGGTTGGAAAGGACCTGAAGATCATCCAGTTCCAGCCCCCCTGCCAGGCCAGGGACACCTCCCACTAAACCATGCCACCCAAGGCTATGTCCAACCCAGCCTTGAACACCACCAGCGATGGAGCATTCACAACTTCCCTGGGCAACCCATTCCAGTGCCTCACCACCATTACAGTAAAGAATTTCTTCCTCATATCCAATCTAAACTTCCCCTGTTTAAGTTTGAACCCGTTACCCTTTGCCCTCTTACTGCAGTCCCTCATGAAGAGTCCCTCCCCAGCATCCCCATAGGCCCCCTTCAGATACTGGAAGGCTGCTCTGAGGTCTACAAGAAGCCTTAGAAGAAGTCTCAGGGCAGCAAGTTGTGAGGAGTATGCAGCTCACCAGAGCAACCTCTGAGTATGATCTACGTCTCCCCGTGGAGGAGCTGTTGCAGCACCTTGGGCGGATGATGGATGGTGTATTCCCAGCCTGCAGCGCCGGGACCTGGGGAGAGGCGGGGGGATGCCCCGGAGAGGCTGGCAGGAATGTGCGGGCTGTTTGCCTGCCGCTGGAAGTGGTTCCTGGGAAGGGGTCCGTCATCCCGGAGGATAAGAAAAGGTCGATTCCGCTCCTGAAAGCAGCTCGCTCTGATGGAGCGGCGCGCTGGAAACTGCGGTCCGGATCCCTCTGGAGCCGCAATGTCGGCGCCCTGTGCGGTGGATCTCGGCGTTTGCGTTCAGTCAAGTGTGTAGTTTGTAATGATTACTCCTGGATTTCTTCTTAGACCCATGTTCCTTAACACGTTCTGGCACCTATCTTAGAAATACCTATGGGAAATGGCCTTTGGGGTGGCTGAGAAATGGGAATATCTCCTGTTGTCATAGGGTAGTGAACCACCTTTAGAACAGCTGCAAACTGTGCTCAGGCTTGTCAAGGGTGAGCTTAGGTTTGGCTGGGTTTAAGGCTTTTTCTCTAAGGTGGGTTTTGATCAGGTGCCTGCTGAAGATGCACAGAATCCCAGCCTGGTTTGGGTTGGAAGGGATCTTAAAGCTACAGGCTCTTGTCCAAAGCCTCTTTCCAGGTTTCTTGTTGGACCCTTGAGCTGCTCAAGGATCTCTCCTGTATCTTCACTTCATTTTTGCCTACTTACTGCTTTTGAACCTTATTGGAATCGGTAAAAGATGTTTGATTGTATGCTTGGAAGGGCTGTACAGGGCCTTTGAGGGTGGTTTCTGAAGCTTTATTTTTGTTAATCATGGAACCCACAAACCTTATTCCTAATATTTATTAACCTCTGGTGTCTGCCATCAGGGCTTTCTTAGGACCTTTTTTCAGTGTTGGTATCTATTGGTTGTTAATTTCTTCAGCAGCCCTGATCTGGACTGCTGGAGCATTGGTAGGATAGGATGAAAGGAGTGCATCCAGTTCAAATATCCATTCAAGGCAGTGTTCAAGGCCAGGTTGGAGGGGGCTTGGAGCAAGCTGCTCTAGTGGAAGGTGTCCCTGCCTGTGGCAGGGGCTTGGAGCTGGATGAGCTTTAAGGTCCCTTCCAAGCCAAACCGGACTGGGATTCTGTGAAGAAGGCGGTGTTGCTCTCCAGTCATCCTGCATCCAGGATCTTAGGATGTACAGCAGTGTCGGCTCAGATGCAGTTTGAGCCCTGGTTTAAGACTTGCCGTGCCCTCGCATGAGCCTGCATCACTGCTGATGCTGCTGGCTGGGCAGTGAGAGTGGTGGGTTTGGAAGAGGGAACACAAGCAGCGTGTTGGCGCTGCCCTTCCTCGCTGCTGCCGCCGGTGCTCCCTAACGCCTTCCCTCTCCTTGCCTTGTGTCTCGCCGCTTCCCTCCCGCTCCTGTGCGGGCGGTGCTCCAGTCCGGGCCTTGGGCGAGCCGCGGCTGCCGCTGCCCGCCCGCCCTGCGCTCGCCGCCGCCGCCTGCCCGCCCAGGGGCGTGCGCTTGGGCCGGGCGCTCCGGCACCCGCGGCGGGCGAACGGCGGCGTTTGCGTTCCCAACCGGGCCCCTTTGCAGCCCCGCCGGGGCAGCGGGGCCGGCGCTGCCCGCTCCCCTCAGCCCGCGGACGGAGCTAATCGGATATACCCGGCGGAGGGGGGGAAAGGAGGCAGGATCCGCAAACGTGCGGTAAACAATGAAATCGAGGGCTGCTGCTGCTCTAATCCCTTGAACACCGGACAGTGCTGCTCCCCGGCAATGCATTTCGGGATCCGCAGGAGGATGCATGCGGCCGCGGCACGGACGTAGCTGCTCTCTGGATGTATCTCGGAAAGGGCTGGATGACGGTGGCCGCCGGCGGGGAGCGGGAGCGGGGCTGACCCCTCCACCGGCTCCGACACCGCAGCGTGGCTTTAGAACCCATTTCTGTTATTAATATTATTCTAATTGCGGTGTGTTGCGGTTCTGCGTTTCCACCCGCGGGTCCGGCGAACCCGCGTCTCTCCGACACCTCCATCTCATTGCGATGCCCGCGCTGGATGCTGCCGCCTGAAGGGAGGAGGGCAGCGGGGACAGACATGTATCTTCTGGACAGCAGCAGCGAGGCGCCCGCCGCCGCCTCCTCCCCGGAGAGGATGCAGCGGGGCACCCCGCAGCGGAAGACCGTGTACCGCATCTCCGTGACCATGGTGAAGAAGGAGCTGCTGGCGCCCGAGAGCGGCCATCCCGGCCCGGAGCTGCCCCGCCGCGGGCGGCGCGGGGGGAGCCGTGCGCCGGGCTCCTCCAGCCTCACCAGGGCCGGGCTGCTGCTGGTGGAGGAGGAGGAGGGCGAGGAGGAAGGCGAGGAGCGGGACCGCGTCCCCAGCCCCTGCGGCTTCCGCACCTTTAGGACCCTCAGCACGGGGCAGCTGGAGCTGGGCCGCCTCAAGGTGCCGCGGCGAGCGGGGCCGCCCTTCCCCTCCGAGCTGTCCCTCGGCGGGCCGCGGAGCAGCGCTGCCCCGGAGCGCGGCGGGGAGCCGGCGGACACCTGTGGCGGCGGGGCCGGGCCCGCGGGCTCCCCGGCGGACGGGGATGTGGGTCCGGCGGCCCGCGGCCCGCCGTCAGGCCGCTCGGGCGAGGCCCCGGCGGCGGAGCGGGGGCAGAGCCCCTGGCGGCAGCCGGGCCTGCTGCGGCGGAGCTTCAGCTTCAGGCACTGGAGCGGCGGCGGGGAGCTGCCGCGGGCGCCGGCCCGGGTGCGGCGGCACAGTAGCTCCGGCTGCCTCCCCGCGCCGCCGCCGGGGCAGGGCGGGGGGACCGCGGGTCGGGGCTCGCCGCCCGCCGCCGGGCCCCCCGAGAAGCGGAACACGCTGGATGTAGGCGAGGTGCTGAGCCAGGCGGACCCGCTCTCCCAGCTGGAGCGCTGGGAGAGGAGCAAGAGCAAGAACCGGACCCTGGATAACAGCGATCTGCAGCGGCTCTCGGAGCGGCTGGGCAGGGAGGGCCCCGCCGCCGCCCACGAGCACCGGCTCCTGCGCTTCTTCAGCGGCATCTTCGCCCGCAAGGACGGCGCCTCCGCCCTCTTCGGCGGCCCCCACGGGCGGTCTCCCCGCAGCAGCTTCTCCAGGTCCAGGGCTTATTTCAGCAGCCTCCGGAGAGCCACGGTGGACGTGCAGTCAAGCTCCGAGAGCATCAATGGGTCCCCGCACAAAGGTGCCCTTCCTTGTCTCGTTCGAGGGGCTGGGCAGCGGACGAGGGGGTGATGGTGGGGGGGTGCTGCAGAGCTGCGCATCGGTGGTGAGGGATGGTGGGGAGAAAAGACCTTTTTGCATGAGGAGAGGGAGATGCGGCGCTGGGGTACGTGATGGTTGTAAGCAGTAGTGGGTATGGCGTGTGTAGTAGTGCGTGGCTTGGCAGCTCTGGTGAGCTCAGGTTGGGCTGTGTGCCTCCCGAACCAAACGGCACTCTCTGGGTTGATTGATTGTGCGTTCTAGCACAGCTGAATGAGAGGAGTGTAGCCCGTTTAATTACAGTGGAAGCTGAACTCCAGAGCTGGTGTATGTAGGTCACTGGGTGGCCCAGTGCTGTGCAGCACTGGGACTTTCCCCTTGGAGAAGGACTTGTCATCCTGAAGATGGGTTATGGTGGTCAGAAGTATGCCTGCTCCTTTTACAGAAGTAGGTGAATACTGATGTCAATGTGTGGTAAATCCTAACCTACTTCTACCACAGAACTTAAACCCAATGTGCTATTTTATAGAGACAAACTCAGAAGCTGTGTTCTTTGAATTGTTTTATATAGGTGCGTACAAATCTAATTAGTCAGAGTGCAGTTAGTGCTAGATGGAGATGGGGTTGGAATTCCTGGGGTTTGTGAATCCCTGGCATACAGGAGTAACTTGAAAGCGAACCTTACTGTGGGGTGGAAGTGAAGAGCTGCCTAGCTGCTTGCTATGAGGATCTGAAAGGATCATGGTATCATTGACTGGGACGTGTTAAACCAGAAATGCTGGTTGTGGAGCTTCGCTGTAAGACGGGGTGCTTGCTTCCTAGCTGTGCTCTTCAAACCTTTAATAGGTATCTGTGATGAAATGTTTAATTAGAGTAGCATTTGAGCACTGAGTGCTTATCGAAGTAGCAAATGATGTGTAGGTCGGTGCTTTTCTACAAGGCACACGTATAGCAGAGAATGCTGTTGAATTGGGCTGGGTGGTTTATTGTAGGGAAGCAATAGCTGGAGGTGCTTCATGGCCCTACCAGCCCCTTACGGATCCAGAAGTCCTGCTGTGAGTGGAGCGTGCCTGGCGTTTGAGGCACAAGGAGCAAAGCCAAATATTTAGACCTAGCAACTGAAGATTGTAGTATTTTATTGATGTAGGAGCATTCATGTGGGCTTATAATAATCTTGACGGAAACTGTGGTCTGACCTTGGTTAAAGTTCGAGGTAACCACAACAGAGAGTTACTTCATGCAACTATTTATGCCTGTCCTGTGCCAATTTGCTTCCCCTGTTCCTGTGCAGCACAGTCACATATACGCACAGAGCACAGTCCTGCCCTCAGATAAGTTGAAGACTTCAGTTAATCAGTAACCGTTGATACACAGCATTAAGATGTTTCAGAGAGGTTTTCCCTTTATGTGCTACTGTCAAATTTAGCTGGTAACAGTAACTTTGAGGCTTGTTTTCCATAAAGTGCATCCTGGATCTGGAGATGTGGCTCCAGCTTGGTGGATGGTGGCTCCAGAAAGCCAAGTTTAAACATTTGTCTTTAATTTCTCCTACCATTTCTTAGGAAGAACAGTTTAACGAGATATTATGATTAGTATGCCTAGTACATTTTAGTATTAAGATTGGAATGAGCTCATATTCAGCCAAGACTTCTGCTTCTTTCAGTGTGCATGAAATGGGTGTGCTCTTGATGTCCATTGCCTGGATTTTGGAGTAATCATGGAGACACAGGTGGAATCCTTATTTTCACATGGGTTTTCTTGCCAGGAGCAAAGAGAAGGTTTATTACCTGAAGCCTGTTCCCCTCGCACTGTTGGTGTGCTGCGTGTTTGCCTCTATGCGCAAGTTACTCGACTTCGTACTTTTTATACAGGGCCTGTATAAGGTCTGTACAGAAAGCAGGAGTTTTAAACAGTGTGCCTTGGTGGCATTTTCAACTTGAAGTAATCACTCAGATGTCGCAATATGTGCTTGTATGATATTGCTTGTTCCTAATTACCTTTGCACTGGGAAGCAGGGGATTCAAACGCTGAATTCCCAGCTAAGGTGAACTGCAGTTCCTGTGTTGATCCAATTTCTTTGGAAGTACAAGGTAACTGTTAACAGAAGAAAGGCTGAAGTCACAGGTGGGGAAGATGGCAGCGGCCAGCCTGCTGCCTGGAATGCTGTGGGTATTGTGCATGGTCTCCACTTCTGTGAGGTTTGCAATACGTTAATGTAATGTCCTCTGGACTATGGAGCAAGGTACCTTCATGGCTGGCTTTGTGTTAAGAATATGAAAATGCTTTAGTCTGGTTTCACATAGCTGTTACACAGCAGGCTAATCCTGTATCCATGCTCCTGGTCCCATAGTGGAGCATTTTTCCATCTAAATATCAAAAGATTAGTTTTGAAGTTTACTTGTCCCTGATTCCAGTCAATTTATGTCATGGTATTCAACCTGTACATTCACTTATTTGAAGCTAGGAAAGTTCTTATATATCCACCACCGCTAATGCAAAGAAAACAATGGGAGAAATTCCCATAAACTTCAAGGGAAACAAGGGAAGCTGTTTGTGCCTTAAAACTATTTAGGAGAGCTAAAAGGAAATGTTCTTCATCTGAGCTTTGTTCCCCTTAAAGTCTTCATGATGCTTTTCATCAGAGAAGCTCTTGCTGCTCTGTTGGAGGAGGATGGCTCTGGGACAGTGGGGTTTTAAGCCAGCAGTTTCTTCAGTGGTTCTCACTTGTTGCTTTTGTTTTAAGCTATTTGAATAACCCCTCTTTAGGGCATATTAAGCAGATTTGTGACTCAGAATTGTAGGCTATCAAAAGGGGTATCATTGTCATATGATAAACTGCGCTTCTGAGGTTTTTCCCCCTGAGGAGCTAGATTGAAGCTCTTATCTCAAATTCCCTGCTGTTTGTAGTCATGGGAAGTAGAGGGAAGCTGATGAGTGATCTCTGTTGGAGGCCTCCAGACTTTTCTCTCAGGGCTTCACTTAGGATAATTCTTGTTTAGTTCTGTGTCATCTCTTGCTTGCTACCGTGGTATGGTCCCTACTCTTCTATGCTGCTGGCATTTCCAGCAGCAGCCCAGCAAACTGCCCGTGCACTCATGGGTAAGCAGGCAGAGCTTTGGAGCGCATGAAATTTGGGTGCTGTGATGCGGATGTGTTGGACCTGAGCCCACATGGTTCCCCATTTTGTAGCTGCAGGTTTTTGGTGCTGTGCTGGTATGAGCATGTTCTTTTTTCAATACTAGATAGTCCTTTAATGGATTAAAAGTCTTCTTCTAGGACTCTTTGAGGTGTTTTGGCTGTTGTGAGTGCAGTCTGGACGTTGTTATGAAAACAAAATCCAGCAGGTCAATAGATTGCAATTGGGAAGTAGAGAGAAGCATTGTCAGGCGTTGTGGCAGAGGGTTTATGTTAGTTGTTGAGTAGGTTTTATGTTAAGCAAAATGAATGCCAGCTGCACTGGCACAGCCAGATGATTAAGAACTGGACTGGTATTAAGGTCATGGCCTGAATTAGAGAAAGAGATGGATTAATGTTTGCACAATATTGGAGCCTTTGCCAGATGCTACAGTCATGGTCTTTGTTTTTCCTGGTAAAATTGAAAAGAAACATAGAATTACACTGTTGCTCTGTATTAGCTCAACTGTTGCATGCCTGGTGGCAGGAATGGGAAACTTTGTTGGGACGGATCCCTGAATGCTTCTGTAAAAGTGTGATGTGGGCATTCACCTCCATTCCCTCACCAACCAGCTCTGTAAATTCAGTTGGCATCCTTCTTGTTTTGCCAGAGACCTGTTGCTTGGTTGTACCACTGCAGGTGTTGTGTGGATGTAGTGAAGCTCATGTAGGTGACCAAACCACAGTCTGCACGGTGAAAAGAACCATTTTAAACATGATTCTTTTCTGCCTTTTATCTAACTACTTGTCTTGTATCTGGGGGTGCTCAGTGTGACAGGAAGGACCGGGTTACTCTAGAACTGTTTCCTAATCCTTGGAAGTCTAGAGTTAACAACAGAGTTTGGGTTTTCCTCTGAGACCAAAGGGTTGCTCAGAGTTGCTGCTTCAGGCATTAGCAATTCTTTACTGAAGGCAATGGTCAGTTTGCTCTAGAAGATGGAATCGCTATTCCCAGATGCTGAGCCCTTTTGCTCTTTAGCAGTTAAGCAGCCAGAACTGAAAATCACTCTGTTTGACAAAATAGCATTTCAAAGCAGTATGTCACATGCTGTGCAGTGTTGTTAGTGTTGCATTCAGACCTTGGCCTCTTGGATCACTGCTGAAGAATCACTCGGGTGTATTTGGAATGAGCAGTTTGGCCCTTCCCTGCCAAGCTCATTTTGAGACTGCTGTGCTGATGACCACTGGTAGTTTAATACTGATTGCCCGAGTACAACTATGCAGTTACCCAATGATTTGTGTAAGGTGATAGCTGACATAGCATGTAACTACAGTTTTCTTTGGCATGGTTGTAGCCTTCGAAATAGATACTTGGGAAGCAGGGAGTGAGCACAAATGTCGTTCAAATGCCTGCATGTTAATTTGCACTTTGAGCTGCATAGGACTAAAAAAAGAGGTCATTAATGCAGACTGTTAATGTCGTAGTGTTGCTTTTGATAATCAGTGTTAGGATTTCCCCTAGGCAACCGTGGTAAACACACAGGGAAAGGCAGTTTCTGCCAAAAAACACAGAATGGGTTTTTTCATGTGTGAGGAAAAAGAGATGTCAGTATATTGAACTTGAGAAACTACCATCAATTTTGTTCATGAAAAGCATCCAACATAAAGCTATTATCTTGATGGAAGCTTAAAATAGGCTGTTGGCTGATTCTGATGTTTCAGACTGGTATATAATGACAGTGTTTGACAAAAATACTTCTGCTTTATTGACAAAATAGTACCAAATGTTTTCTTCTTACCACAAAACAGGCGACAAATCCCATCAAGATAATAAGCACATAGCGCAATGTAGCTTCCTACAGGTTTTTCTACGATGTGCAGAAGACATTAGTAAAACTGAAATGGGGGGGTTTGGTATTCCTGGAGTTTTTCTTTGGGAAGAAGGCAGTGGTGGGGCACTGAAGCTCTTGGTCTTCAGTATCAGCTGTGATCCCTTTGGCACAGGCAGGGACTCGGGGCAGCATCTTTCTCATAAGGGTTGGTTTCTGCCAGTGGTTGATAGTCTTAAGCATTGGTCAGTCTAATTTGAAGGAATACTTGTGGAGTGGGTTCAGTTAAGTTAAATGTTAACTTCGTGGTTAGTACTTGTTTTTCCTGTGTTTAGGGTTACTTTGAGGTCGCACAGATGAAGATGGAAAGGTCGCTTGTCTGAAGTCATAACGCAAGGTAAAGCACTAAGTGTAATAAGACAACACAGCAAGATCTGTATGAGGAACCCTCATAGGATCTGTCCATAATGTCAGATCTGGTAACTGTCATTTATGATGCAGGCACATCTGTATTTCCTGGTTATAAATACTCCACTTGGGTGGTACACAAAGTTAGGTCTAGCTGAGATGAGAGATGTTAGTTATAGATTACTTCCAACCTATTATTTGTATCTTTATTTTCCCTACCATATAGAGAGAAAAGCAGCATTAAATGGAATAGAGGAATTCAGCAGTGTCAGTTCTAGTTACATCAAACAGCTGTTATTTTTAGCTGAATTGATGATGACTCTCAGCTCCTGAGCTTGATGAAGTTAATTTCTGCCTTGGAGGTACTTATTAAGCAATAATGTGGAAGTTTCTTAGACAGATCCCATTGTTAGCAAAGGGTTCTTGTTCTTCACAGTGCGGTTTGAATGCCTGTGAGCTACACTTCCATTTTGTGAATGAAGCCCCAGAGCAGATCTTTACTCTTGGAAGCGTTAGGTACTGATGCGTTGCAACTTAGATACGAAGGGGAGCTCAAATACTGTGCTGAGTGCTGCCAATTCCTGCCACTTCCAAGTTATTTATAATACCTCTTTGTTCATTTGCATTTATTTGTCAGTCAGCTTGTCTGGCTGGTTGGGTAGAGAATCTGCATTCCTAAAAATACTCTCGTACTTGTGTTGGACTCACTATGTATGTACATATATACGGATGGGGTTTGGAAAGAGGGTTCTCTAACGCTAGTACAACCTCTCATGTGTTACTGCCATGCAAACAGTTGCCTAATGGCAATGCTTGTGAATTAAATGTAAGGGAAAAGTTACTTCTAAAAGGGAGTGCTAAGCCACTTACTGCGGTTGTATTTGTAAGGAAATGTAATGCATCTATCAAGATGCACTCAGTCCTTAGTTTTCCTGCTGGTTTCTGTGGGTGCTGATGTTATCTGTGTCTTAAGAGGGGATGGTGTTTTGTCTTTTTCTTGATGTGAAAGTAAGCGTAGAATCCCAGATCGGTTTTGGTTGAAGGGACCTCAAAGCTCATGCAGTTCCAACCCCTGCCACAGGCAGGGACACCTTCCACTAGAGCAGGTTGCTCCAAGCCCCTGTGTCCAACCTGGCCTTGAACACTGCCAGGGATGGGGCAGCCACAGCTTCTCTGGGCACCCTGTGCCAGCGCCTCAGCACCCTCACAGGGAAGAGCTTCTGCTTAAGAGCTCATCTCAATCTCCCCTCTGGCAGGTTAAAGCCATTCCCCTTGTCCTGTCCCTCCATCCCTTATCCAAAGCCCCTCTCCAGGTTTCCTGCAGCCCCTTTAGGCACTGGAGCTGCTCTAAGGTCTCCACTTCAGGAGCCTTCTCTTCTCCAGGCTGCCCCAGCCCAGCTCTCTCAGCCTGGCTCCAGAGCAGAGCTGCTCCAGCCCTTGCAGCATCTCCATGGCCTTCTCTGGACCCACTCCAGCAGCTCCACATCCCTCTGGTGTCCCATATTAATGAGTTACTGCTTGTTCTCACAGTTAAGTGGCACTTCTTTATTTAGGCTGAACCCCCCAAAATTGGTGGCCTTTAGCACCAGTAGTGTTGCTGTGATGGAGTATTCTGGCAGAGCCGATGGTCACGCGTAGCTCCTGAAAACCAAAGCCTTCTTTGGGATGAGCGTCACAATGACATACTGCCCCAAGCATCTCCTACTCTTCCAGGGCTGTTACTGCGCTTGGATCAGAGTAGTCTGCCTGAGAAACTGGGATGTTGACCTAACTGTTCCTTATGCAACATCCTAATTCAGAAGCTCTTGTGTTCAGCAATACAGAAATATTTATGTTGGCAAGGCAACAGCTCTTCTGTCTTGATCTGTGTCCTGCAGGGAAAAATCTTACTTGGCGCTCTCCTGGACTTTGGAAGGTTTAACTCTTGTGTGGTTCCGATTGTTGAAGCTGTTACAATGGAATGTTGTGGCTTTCAGGGGGATTGTGCTCAGGGCTTGGAGAGACATGTAGGTTTTTTCTCACCTGACTTCAGTTGAAAATCACCCATTTAGGCCCGTGTTCAGCTGCAGATAATTGGTGTCCTTGCTCAGGCTGCTCTTCCTCACAATCCAGTGT
Source organism: Ara ararauna (assembly GCA_028858755.1). NCBI lineage: Eukaryota > Metazoa > Chordata > Aves > Psittaciformes > Psittacidae > Ara > Ara ararauna. The sequence continues at coordinate 7,688,635 of CM054381.1, forward strand.
GGCAGATCATTAGTGGCTGTCACTGGTATCCCTTTCAGTGTGTATATCCTCTTGTCTCCTCCACTTTGGCTGTCCTGCATCTCCGTTAAAGTACTTTGTTATAATTCCTGTCTTAAAGTTTATTTCTTAGTTTACTTCTCATTCCTTTTCTAGTCCTTTTTAGAGAACCTTGTCCCAAGTACGGTGTAAAATACATCCATACAAGTAATTTTTTCCAGCCAATCCATGATTTTGCACGTTGTCTCCCACGTTCCTTCCCTGAAGATGAAAGTAGTGTTTTCCACTACAGAGCTAGAAGAACCAAAGTCTTGTTATCTAGCAGCAGTGCTCACATGGGAGACAAGTTCATTTCCCTGTGCAGAGCCAGCAGGTTATTGTGCCTGTTTCTGGAGTTGGCTTCAGGCTTTGGCGACTCCGGATGCTGGACAGTGTAAATCTCAATATGAGACATAATATGGACGTAACATTCCTTTTCAAACAGGGATGACTGTGTGGATTGTCAGGGAACGCACTGGTAATATGCCTCCTAAAACGTGTGGTGAGCTGCTGTCAGTGTTGCCTTATAGAGTGAGTTGAAGTATGAGCATATCTTCTTCCATAGGTAAACCTTCCTTGAACTATTCAGATGGCTTTGCTAGTCCATCTTTCTATTTCCCACCTTTAAGAAGCCGTGCAAATGGGCTGCTAGTTCCATAATCCCAGGTGACTACTGAACTGAACCTCAAGCTGTTGAATATCTGCTGCAGCTTTGTAAATGGGGATTGCTCTTTGCTGCGGAAAGGTTTTGCTGAAGACGAAGGTGTCCTGTATGTTAAAGTACTTTGTTGTAATTCCTGGTTCTCAGTTACTGACTGGGCTTAAACCACGACAGAAGGCAGGTTCTATGTAGGAGGAATTCAGGGGGTGTTTGGCTCAGAAGCACTTGAAAGCTTCTGCCTGCATGCTTTTGCTCTTCAGGTCACAGTGTAGCTAGAGATGTGTTCAGGTTGCCCAGCTCCACTGCAGTTGTTTGGAGAAATGTAACTGCTCTGCTATGGGGGTTTGGATTTTGGGTTGGTTTTGTCACCTTTTTTCCTTCCCATATGACAGCTAGCCAGGCTAATGCCTCTCCACCTTTGTGCTGGAGGCGAAGTGCTGGTGGTCTCTTCCCATTTCCTCAAGTGAGAAGTGAGCCTGGCACTGGCGTTAACGTGCTTGCACCAATGCTTTAACAAACCATGGAGTTGATTCCTAGTTTGACACCCAGTAGTGACGTGTTTCTGCAGAGGTAACTCAGTGAAGTGTGTTTTCAAGTGAAGTGTTTTCTCCGAGCTGCTCTATTACTTCATGTGCTCACTTCACAGCAGTGACATCCATAACTATTTTTTTCACTGTTATGAAGGATGCTTGGTTCAATGTCCTCGTTGTGTGTTGGCAGCCAGTTTCCTAGTGCAAGATTTAGCAATGGTAAACTGGTTTTCGTAAGAGGAGTCTCATTTCTGTCCTCAGAACTTGCTCTTTTTGCCATCGCCTGCCGGTGATGAAGTTGGGATATTCAGGGGTGTGTGTGGCTGTTCACACCCACCTTCCAGACCCAAATCACTAACCCATCTTGTCATTTTGGGTGCATTTCTGGTGAGAAAGCAGAAACTTGGAAACGTGAGAAGTGATTTGTTTCCAGTGCTGTTCATGGGGTCTGTATCGATGGAAGGAAATCATGCCATGGAGGAAGCTTTTAACGGGGATAATGCTGGCTCTTCTCAGTGCTCGACCCTTTGGGCTTTCTTGTTAATGGCAAGCATGGCCTGTAGTTCTCCAGGGCACGGGGTAACCTGGACATTGTTAGCTAAATGCCACTGAATGGGAGCAGTTCTGGGTAAAATGCATCAGCACAGGTTGGGGCTGACCTCCAGCTGGGAAGGACCTGGGGGTACTGGTGGATGACAAGTTGACCATGGGCCACCACTGTGCTCTTGAGCCAGGAGGAACAAGCATATCCTGGGGTGCATCAGGAGGAGGGTGACAGCAGCAGAGGGAGGTGATGCTCCCCCTCTGCTGAGCCTGGTGAGGCTGCATCTGGAGCACTGTGTCCAGTGCTGGGCTCCTCAGTGCAAGGAAGACAAGGAGCTGCCAGACAGGGTCCAGTGGAGGCCACAGGGATTCTAAGGGGTCTGAGCATCTCTCCTATGAGGATAGATTGCAGGGGCTGGGCCTGTTTAGTCTAGAGGAGAGCAGACTGAGAGGGGATCTCATCAGTGCAGATCAGTGTCTTAAAGGCGGGTGCCAGGAGGGTGGTGCCAGACTCTTTCCAGTGGTGCCCAGCAACAGGACGAGGAGAAATGGCCATGAACTAAAACACAGGTTCCACCTCAATATGAGGAAGAACTTCTTTACGTTGAGGGTGGCAGAGCACTGGAACAGGCTGCCTGTGATAGTGATGTTGTGAATGAAGTTGAGATTCTGGGTTAGGTGGGGACAGGGCCTTCTGGGAGAGGAGCTGGAGTTCTCTGATGAAATTCCTGATTTTCAGTGCAGATTAGCTGCCGAGCTTCCTGGGTGACTCAAGGTGAAGTTGTTCTGAAGATATGTGGGAATGATAGGCTATGGAAAGAGTAGGTTGAGATCAGATAAGAGATCTATGTTTGGCACCATGACTGTGCGGTAAGGTGTGTAAGCAGGCTTGATGATTACTGTGTGTATGTACTGTAGGCATGGAAATACTGTGAGCATGTTTAGCTGTGTTGAAAATGTGGTTGTGGGAATCCTTCCCTTTTCTTGCCCTTTCTTATCTCTTGGTTTTGTGAGCCTAATGGGTGGGGAGTGAAAAGCAAAGTCCTGTGGTTGGTTTGCTTGATGTTGAGAGTGAAGTGTTCCTGAGGTTGTTACCCCTTTTCGATATCACCTCCTGCTTTCCATCTTCAGCCAGGCACCTTGGGGCTGTGGAAGCTCAGCAGAGGCTCCTGGTTTCCCTGTGTGAGTGAATTACCTGCTAATGCAGTTGACCTCCAGCCCTTTGAACTCACTATTTTTAACCTGAAGCAGGGAGGAGAGTTGAAGCCAAGTTGAGGCTGATCACAGGGCACTGCAGTCATCTCAAGACTTGCTGTTATTCTAACTGCCATCTTCAGTAAGCAGGAGAGATTCAGTGAAGACCTTCTTCTGAAATGCGTTTTGGGAGATTCCCAATTTAAGGAAGAAAAACCAATGCGCTGCCATGGAATGCGAGTGTTCTTCAGTTCAGGTGTGCCTGTGAGATGAACGCACAAGGGCTGCTGGTGTATAATGATGCTCTAAAACTGGAGAGTTTCTAGTTTGACAGACGGTGTCCTCTGGTTTAACTGTGGTTCAGACAGCAGAGGTCCTGGACAGCATGGTGTTCTTTGTTGTAAGGCGGCTGTCCTATGTTGCCTTGTCTTCAGTTCTATGTATTTCTACTGTGACTGCCAAGTTACACTTTACTGGTTAAGCTAAAATAAAGAGGAGATCCTTTTGTTAGTTCCCTCGGTCTGTGTACAAACAGTTCATAACTCAAAATGCCCTACCCAATTTCGCAGCTTCATAGCAGAAACAAATAGTCTTACCTTCAAGGACAGCAAGATTAAAATAGGTCTGGTTTTGACATTTAGCTGTAGGTACCTCTTTCAGAAGTGGTCATCTTCCAAATAGATGCTCCTTGATATGTATAGATGCTTCAGTAGATGCTTCTTGCACTTGGAGCATTCCCAATCCAGGGCCTCCTGGGTAGATGCCAGAATCTTCTCAGCAAGAGTAGTACCAATGTTCTTACTATCTGTGCTAGATTCTTGGTTTAAGGAACAACAACGTCCTGTTAGAAGGATTTTGCCAGAGCTGCCTGTGGGCATTTTTCATCCCTGTCCTGATATGGGTGCAGTGAAATACCAGTGGTAGATTTGGAGGGATCTTTTTGTCCTTCATGACTGAAGTCTGAAGGTCTGAAAGAAATGGGGAACTACTGCTGATGTTCACCTGGAGGCTGGAAAGCCTGTTAGTTCTGTTCATTAGCCCTTGTGTGCTGCATAAATTCATTCCCAGCCCAATTCCTTCCCTTGGCTATTGATCCCTGTTAGTGGCAGACAATAAGTGATACTCCTGATGAGCAAGGTGGTGTGACTGTCTTGTGTTGCAAATCTGTCTCTGCTTCATACAACCACTGGAACATCTGCACAACAAGAGTGGTTGTCACTCACTGTCCAGGGCTTCAGGTGGTACTCAGGAGCATCTGGAAAGAGGACTTTCCTGGAATTACTTAGGATGGAGGAATGGAAACTTGCATTTAAAAGAATGAAGTGGGATTTAGTTGCTGCGTTAATTACAGCTTTGCTCTAGGTAACTTCTGAGTGGTATTGTGTTGACCCCTCCTATGATTATATGCCTTTCTCCCATCAAAATGGAGATTCTGTTGTGCTTACGGACTATGGAGTTCCAGTCTTACGTGTTAGTATTTAATGTAAGTCTACTGTATCAGTCAGTCTTCACTATAAAATCCCTGCAGGTCCGTAATGTGCATGTGGGCCCTTTGTGGGCTTTCTCCTAGGAATCCTTTTATCCAGGGGACTTGGAAAAGCAATAAGCATGCTGAAGGGAGTTGCTCTTCAGAGACACTCCTGGAAGTTGCTTGGACAGAAGCATAGGTGATGTGCATCAAGGTTTTCTGCAGTAACCCTCTATCCCTTCTTTAAGAAGAGGTGTTTGGATAAAGCTCCTTTTCTGTGTACTTACAGAGTATGCTCATGTCACAGCTTGCCTTAACCTCTACCCTTGCAAAGTATGTAAGGAATTGACTGATAACAAATCCCTTTCCATCCCCAAATAAAGAAGAAATCGAGTGTGATCCAAGCATGTGTGCTAGTTTGTATTTTTAGGGCCCCCAGGTTGAGACATCAACTGCAGCCCATGTAATGTTGCCCATATATAGTGTGGATAAAGAATGAAGGAGGCACAATGGCGATTTTGTGTGCAAGTTACTGCCGATGAAACCAGTTTGATATTGGGGGCTTGAGTGCGTTTAGTAATGGGTGATGGAGCTGGTTACTACGTACTACTACTAACTTATATGAGTGTAATCCTGTTTCCACAAGCACAGCATTTGAATACAGTCTTCCTTGAGTTCTAGTCATCTTCAGAGCCAGTATCCTGTCCCAAAATACTCTGCTGCTTGTGTGGTTGAGCTGCAAGTGTTTTGCTGGTGGCTTCTGAAGCTTGTGTAGGACTGCCTGTCACTCTGAATTGGCTTTTCCAGCCCTATCTGCATAAAGTCTCCTTGCCAGCCCACTCACTGGTGCAGCGGCAGGGAATAAAGGAGGAATTTAACTGTTCTCTGCCTGCAGGAGGGAGTTGTGTTACCCGGTTGCATTACAAGGTCTGCACAGTCATCCGGCACATAGAATTCCCGGTACCACTGGTTCTGCATCATGCACTCGCTCTGTTACAGCAGGATTACATGCTTCAACCTCAAACTCAACAGTTTGTTTCTCTTTGGACCCGATCCGAGTTCCTTGCTTGCAGAATAATCCTAGGAATGTGTCACTGCAGTCATCACAAACACTGCTGGCCTTTTCTGTTTACATGTGCTGTCCCTTGTCCTCCACGGGCTTGCCAGCACGACAAACAGCTCTGGGAATGCTGTCAGGCCTTGGGGGAGGATGCTGGAAGGGTTCCTTGTAGAAATGGGCAGTAAAAACTAAATGGAAATCACAGCAAACCTGTAAAATCAGTATTATTTTTCTCTTAAGATTAAGAAAAATGGATTTCTGCATATATATATTATCATACATATGTATAGAATCATAGAATAGGGTTGGAAAGGACCTTAAGATCTGCTATACCTATGACATAATGTGTAGATATATAGTGAAGACTATATATACAGAGTCTATAGATCCTTCCCTATGCGGGTGCTGAGGCGCTGGCACAGGGTGCCCAGAGAAGCTGTGGCTGCCCCATCCCTGGCAGTGTTCAAGGCCAGGTTGGACACAGGGGCTTGGAGCAAGCTGCTCTAGTGGAAGGTGTCCCTGCCCGTGGCAGGGGTTGGAGCTGGGTGAGCTTTAAGGCCCCTTCCAATACAAACCATTCTGTGATTCTACCATCCGAGTTTGGCGTCAGGCTGTGCACGGTCCTCGTGGGCTTGGAAGAGATGGAAGTGTTGAGTTATAAAAGCACTTGTGTTAAATTACACATTATGAAATCACTTTAAGTCAGTTTTACCAGCATCATTTCTTCTTCATGTTTGCTTAGTGCATTGTGCACCCGACAGCCCAAACCTAGGAAAATACGATGGTGGAGCCAGTAACATCAGTGACAACTCCTGGCTGTTGAAATAAGCACTCTGCTGGCACGCTCTTGGTTTTGGTTTTCCTTTTCATTCTGATGTTTTATTTTTTCCAGCTGATGACTTGCGCTTAAACCCTTGAGCCTCAAAGTGGGTTTGAGGCTTTTTTGCTTGTTTTTTGGGGGCGGGGGGGGGTTAATTTTCAGTGCTTCCATCAGAGATGTTGGCAACGCTTCTGAGAAGGCTCTCTGGGACACTCTAGTACATGAAGTAGGGACAATTTGTTTCGATGCCATTTGAATTACAGCGTAGCTTTTGGAGCCTTCTGTGTTTCTGGGCACCTGAATCTTCAGGAATGAGTATGTCGTGTCTTTGCCATAGCAGCTTTTTGAGCAGTTTAATTTCATAGAATGTGAGACAATATTGAAGTCTGGGATATCCTTTGGGAATTGCAGGGGTTGCCTTGTAATTCTGGTGAACCTACAGGAGATCTTATTGACATCTTAGGCACCGGACTGGAGTTGCGCAGATGCGCGCAGCATGTTCTGTTCCTCTTAGGCCAGCGTACAAGGAAAAATGAAACACTAAGTTCAAGTTTTCCATAGACTCTTGTGCTGTTTGTGGCTTTTGTGCCTGATGTTATAAATCACTTCTGGAAATGGTTTGGAAATGACTGAAAAGAACTTCAATGGCCTAGGAATTCCTGCAAGGAGAAAACGTGGTGTGCTGAAGGAGCCCTGAAAGAATGGCATCACACTTCCCCTTTAGTGTTGATTTGATGTAGGGGGAGGTAGGGGATTTTTGTGGTTTGAAGTACCTGGGCTCAGGTTTAAGCGTTGCTCTTTTGATAGTCTGCTTTAACATAGCCCGAGGGGCTCAGGCTCCCTGTGAGTTTTGGCATGAGTATTCAGACTCTTAGCTGCAGTGTTATGGCATGTTTAATGTCGGTGTTTGTCCATAATGCCAGGGGTTGTCTTGTTTGTGTTTTGGGATAGATAACTGACTTTTGGAGTATCCATTTGGCAAATGCTTTCGTGGTAGCTTCAAAATCCATGCTGCTTACAGTGGGTTTGTGTTGTGCGGTAGGCTGAAATACTGGAGTAGCTTTCAAATACAGTGTCTGCATCAAAGTATTGGAAACTTGTATTGCTTATGCTGAGGATCTTGTCATTCCTAATGTGATCGATTTCCCAAATTTAAATTGGGTGATGTCAGCTTTCCGGTTTTTACGTTGTGATTTCCAACAGTTCCTTTGGAAATTCATCATCGTTAATATTGTATGTGTGTGTGTGTGTGTGTGCAGGCAAAAATGATCAATAGGGAATGGTAAGCAATCAGAATTCACCTTCCAACTTCCATAAGCTTGCTTTTGCTCTGGATTAAAATGCTTCCTCCTGTATTGTATTAACGGCTTGTGGGCTCCAACCATCCAGGTTCCCTGTCGTTCTGGAGGGAATCCTTAGGGATGCATGGGAAGGTAGTTGTCCAGTTGAATAAGCAACACAACTGGCATTCTCATGTTCTTTTGTGTTTTCTTCTTGTGTTCTGTGATAACTCCCACTCGTATTTCTCTTAGCTTCATGAGTAATCAGGCTTCTCCAATGTTTTAGGCTTTGAGAAGACAGCTGAATGACTTCTGAAGGCATTGTCTGTTTGATGTGACAAGTGCAGTAGGGGTGGTGGTGCTTGGCCTTCTCCCCTTAGCAGCAGCTTTTAGATCAAGTGCAAGGTTGTGGTGGGGTGTGTGTGTCCTTATTCTCTTTTAACTAGAAAAATGGCAGGGGATTTGAACTCGGTGAGCTTTTAAGGTCCCTTCCAACCCAAACCAGGCTGGGATTCTATGACTATGATGAGTAGTTGGGAAGGATGGAGACACAGGCTTTGTGGAACAGGTTATCTACATAGTTAAAGCTCGGGATTACTTGAATAGCAGATCAAAACCTTGTGAACAGTCAAGTAGTAGATAGTTTAAGCTGCAATGTACAGTACTTATAGAGTGATGGGAGATTTTCAGATGGATGTGATCTTGAGTAGGTGTTTCATTCAGAGGCACAGTTTTTAGCCAACAACCTATATAACAGGTTTCTTCTTCACTGCTTTTATCCCAGAATCATAGAACATTAAGTAATTCCTTGAGAGACCACTGTGGCTGCCTGCTGGTTGGTTGGGATGGGTTTTTTTTGTCTTTTTGGGTATCATTTTCAATGGGGAAAAAGTTATTTAGAAGTGGATTGGGCAGATCTGTGGAGTAGTCAGAGGTGCTAGTGATTGCTGTGAATATGGCTATGTTGGGATGATTATAAAATTGAGACTGTTCTCCTGCCTGTTAGCTGGGCAGAGGTGAATTTACCGGTTTAGTTTCTGCAGGCAGTGCATGAGCCTCCATAAAACCTCTCCTGTGAAGGGCAGCCTTTGTGGTGTGAGTGTTTTGGGGGTTTCTTCCCCCCACTGCAGCCTCAGCATAGTTCTCCATGGTGATGATCGCTTCAGAGTGTTGCAGATGATAAACACGTCTGATTATACACATCTTGCTTAGCTCTTAGGAACTGTAATGCCGGCAATTTCTGCTATGTATACATCATGGGTGGGGTAGAACAGGGGATGCTGAATGTGGACTTCAGCTGTAATGATGGGAAATTACCTTACAAGAGGTATCTGCCCAGCTTGGAGGCAATGTGTATGGGGCCTGGAGGCATCTGGCAGGCTAAGGAAGCAGTGACATGAGGGCTCGATCTGTCTTTGACCCAAGTAAAGTAAAACACAATGTAATGAAACTGGACCCAGGTTGTTCCGTTCTTTTATAAATCCAGTAGGCTTGTGTTCAGCATCTAATTCTGAAATCATAATCCTACATAAAATGGCTATGTGCCTTTTCACTCTGTTTCTTAGCCATATATAGCTTCTACAGGTGGTACCAGAGGAAAGGGCAGTGTGATTTGATGTTCTTACTCCAGTAGGTTGCCTGATAACCTGCAGCCCCAGCGAACTGGGCAGTCCCAAATGATAGGTAAATATCCCTTGCACTGGAGGCTGGCACCGAGGCAGATAAGGGGAGCAAATTGCCATGAGGTATTCATCTTATTGTCTGAATAAGTAGAAAATGAGTTGGACAGTTTGGATTATCTGAAACCCTTATTCGTTTGCTGTGCACTTTACTGGAGGAGCTGTGTTTTGCCATCGATAAGTACGAGCTCCTACAACTGTTGATTCTGATTGTGTTTTATAGTGGGTATTCTGTTACATACCCAGATACATCTTGTCAAATGGTTCATGTTGACTGAGGCCTCCCTTTCTCTATGAGTTGGCAGGAATTTGCATGACATGGTGGGACACGGCTTTATGAAGGCTGATTAGTATTTCTGTGAGTCAGCAGAGGCATGAGTAATGGGTGGTTCTTAGCCCATAAGGAACTACTTCTGCAAGTGATAAAGGTGAAGTGTTAATTTGAGCCAGCTGATACACGCTCTGTTATTCTGCCTTGTATTAAATGGTCTGCAGATGTGTATTACAGATGTTGCAGATCACCCAAACCACCTATTATAAAATGAGTTGGGTTTTCTTTGCTGGTTTTCTTGGTGGTATTTAAGATATCAAATACTTTATTTATCCATGAATGGAAGAACATTATGATTGTGTGGAATGGATGGATTTCAGTGCTGGGAAGGTCTCATTTTTAGACTTGGCAGCAGACACAAGGGTCTGTCCCCTTATTCTCCTGCATGCGTAGATAACAAGCACATCTGCTTAATCTGAAGACTTCTTTACTAACCTTGGAGCTGGATAACTTGAGCTCTTGAGGAGACAGAAATCTGCAATGTGGTTCATAGAATCGTAGGATGGTTAGGGTTGGAAGGGACCTTAAAGACCTCTAGTCCTAAGCCCCCAATGCTACAAGCATCATTTAGGACCAAGTTTCAAGCAGAAACTTTTTGCTTCTTAGAAGAGCTGATGGCTAAGACATCAGTGGCAGTACCTAACACTGTTTGCCATTTAAATGCACTGGCTCACACGTGCTCAAGTGTGCTTTCAAATTTGGTTGGTTTTTTTCCCCTTGGTTATGGAACTATTGGAAGCTTTGACAGAACACTGAATGCAGACTGAATAAACCCCCTGTGTCACATCAGTTTGGAGTTGTGTATTTAGCCCTGTGGCAGAAAAGTGCTTTATAAAGCAGCCTGGCCTGGCTTCCTTAAGGTCCAGTCGCTTGTTGGTGGCAATGCCTTTGAGTACTGCTTTGGGTCACAGCTAATACTGCAGCACTTAACTCTCACTGGGGGGTGGAATGTTCATACTCCATGACTTTGGGAACGCAGTTTCTTAGAGCAAAATGAAGACAGTTAAATTGGAAATACTTGGGTTTTTCTTTGGTTTCCAAACCTTTCAAGGCCAGGTTGGATGGGGCTTGGAGCAGCCCGCTCTAGCGGAAGGTGTCCCTGACTGTGACAGTGATTGGAGCTGGATAAGCTTTAAGGTCCCTTCCAGCACAAACCCAGTCTGGGATTCTGTGATTCTTCATGTCCTGTGGCATTTCAAATCAAGTTATGTGAAAACCCCACTTCCTAGATAGTGCCTTTAATGATGCTTCATGGGCGGTCAGCTCTGGCCTGCTTGTGCAGGCTCAGTCACAGTGTTGGAAGGACCGAGTGCTAAAAATAGGTTCTTAACCCCAGAGCCGTGGTTTATGTCACTTTCCTGAAGGAATGAATCCCTTTAATTAGGAAGACAGTGAAGTTTATTTTGGGGTTTGCTTTCTTTCCAAACTGGGATGTGCACTTTGGTGCACTGTAGCTTAAAACAACCCCTGCTTCCAAAATCCCATAGCTGTGACGGTTCCTGCTCCAGCTGTTGGCAGCAGCTGCAGCGGGCTCTGTGCTCGTCCTTGTGCCCGCCTTTGCCTGGGAAAAAGCAATCCATTTAAACCGGGAGGAGGAGCCAGGAATTGTTTTGATCTGCACCAGTAGCTGACTTGATGTGCTAACCACATGTTGTCTCTGTATGTGCTATCTTAAAGGCAGTTTAAGTTCCACTTAATTCCTGCAAGCGCAGCTTTGGGTAGCACCAGGAAAGGTTTGAACAGAAATTGTCAATCCCATTTGAACTGCAGCAGATCAACACACATCAGTCAGGTAAATGTGCCTAACCCAGCCTCATCACTGCTGCTCCTGAGAACAGGGTGCCGGGGCCACCTTGTCCTTTGGTTTGCCCTCTCCTCATGACATGCTCCCTTTGTCCTAACAGAGTAGATGGTGCAGAGAGGCCAGAGGATTTTCATTTCCATTTTCAATTGGGGTTTGCAGAATTAGAGGGAAAGTCCCCAAATGGGGAGAAAAAGGGAGAAATCACCATTTTTTGCGCCCTGAAAATGAAGTTGTATAGTGCCTGGCTTGAGCTGGAGCCAGCACAAGGCGCCAACAAATTGGCTTTACAAGGGGAATAGAGTTGGTCCTTCTGATGCTTCCCAGGATGCTGGAAGTATTCATTTAGTAGAGTGTGTTCCAGTGCTGCTTTTTGGGTGGCTTTGTTGGGAGAGGTTGAGTGTAGCTGTTTGCTTGCTGGTTTTCCATTGTACTGCTTCCAAATGGCTGTGTTTTATCACTGTCTGAAGGCTGTGCTTGTGTTTATCATTTGCTTTAGCGTGTGTACTAGTGGTGTTGCTGCAGTAGAGGCTGACCCCCTTCTCGTTAGCTTTGAAACAGGTTTTAGATCTTTGTGTGGTTTTCGCTTCCAGGTTTTTTCCCAAACATGCAGAAAATTCCTCGTGGTGGATTTCAGTGGCTAAACCAGTTTACCTTAGGAAGTGATACAGAGGTGAAACAGAATAAAAGCCCTGATGGGATAACTGGCCTCCAGCTTGCTTTTCTCAGCTCAGGAAAAGGCAGTAGGAGGTTACGGCATTAATAGGGAACAGAATATGAAGAGGGAGTAGGTTTTATGTGTTTGGAAGCAGGGGTTTAGTAAGGAGTCAGTTTACAGTGTGGCTTGCTAGAGTATGTCATGAGTCAAGCCAGAACACTGAAGATGCAGCAAGGTCTGGTTCTTTTCCCACATTCCCCTTAGAAGAGGGCTCACTGGTGTGCTGTAAAGTAGTGGGTATGAAAAGCATCGGAGCGGGGTTGTAAGGAAGGAGGTGCCTGCTCTCTTGGGTGCAGCTAAATTGTTTTCTGAGCCCTGCATGGGCTTCTTTAAATACATCAGGTCTAGTACAGTCATTTGCGTTTCAAGTATGTGCCTGAGGTGATGGGAACCTGATGGAGCTCTGCAAACATACTTGAGTTTCTTGGCTTCACCCAGGAAACACATGAGAATATAGCCAGGGGGCAGGATCTTTGCAGAGACTCAGAACAGCTTATTCCTGAGTGAGTGTCTTTAACAAATGCAGTATTACCAGTTCTGGCACAGCTAAACCCACAGTTTTCTAATGGAGAAGTGTGAGGAGATTGATATTTGCCTATAGCCTGGATTGTTTTGCTTCCAAAAGAATGCCATAGTAGCTTCAAGGTTCTACCTTGGTTTAGGTCCCAGCGATTGGAGGTATTGCACTAATCCTTCACATGGTGTGGGGGGACGTGAGTTGTGAGCATGGGTTGTGTAATGGAGATAATCAGGGCAGTAATGATGATGATCATTCAAGCCCTTGCAGACTGGAGGTGACATGTCAGACCTTTCAAACTTGCAGTAACTGTTAGCTTGGGGAAAAGCTGAATTCAGTGTGAGCTTGCCTGTGGTTTGCAGCATCCTTTTGGTCAGACTCTCTTGCTGCTGCTCCAGTGTGATGAATGAGTCAAGGGTGAGGTAGGACAAGCTGCCTGGCAGGAGAAGGTGAAGGAATGAGGGTGAACAGTTGCAAACCTTGGGATGGCAGTGATGGATTTGCTTGCTTTCAGCTCCCTGCAGACTTGCAGTTTATCTGCAAATGGCAGTCAAAGAAAGAGGCTTTGTGTTACAGTTACTCCCTGAGTCTAAAGTTCATCTCGCAAACGAGTCTCCAGCATAAATATTTTCTCCTTGTGCAGGTCTGCTGCTGTATGAAATGCCTTGTTAATAGCAGGTGCTTTTTCAATAGGAAGCCGGGGAAGGAAACTGGTTTTTAATAGCATTTTAGTCACATACTACTTTTTTTAACTGTGATTTTGAAGGCAGTTTTAAGATTATGGCAGCCCTGAGTCCTTCCTTCTTTGCTTTGCTTTCTCTCTGCCTCTGCCCCATCCATATCCCATCCCTGGCAGTGTTCAAGGCCCGGATGGACAGGGCTTGGAGCAACCTGCTGTATGGAAGGTGTCCCTGCTCGTGGTAGGGGTTGGAACTGGACACTTGCCCCATGAGGCTAGGGAGAGAGGCTTTCACACAGACCCAACCCTGGTGTTGCCACCCCAGTGTCCTCCTCTAGGTTCTCCATCTGGGCTATTAGGAAATAAACCTTTCTATCTCAGCAGATCTATTTGCAATTGAAATAAAAAGGGGCCTCTTTTCACTGTTTCCCTGTTGCTGTAACTAAGGCTCTCACATTGGTTCCAGCTCAGCGTTAATTCCCTTGGAGAGCATGCCTTGGATTGCATGAACGTTTTTTTTTGACGTTTGACAAAATCCTTGTTTAAACAAGTTAGATGTGCATCAGGCTAATAAATACAAACCCCATCAGATTATTCCTGCTGTGCCGGTCTCTGGAGAACGCTGTCTCATTTGTGTATTTTCCACTAATCATCTCCAAGTCTTGCATGGGTGATATCAACTTAGGGAAAGTGGCCTTAGCATTACATATGGTGCAGGCAGGGAAAAGAAGGCTCTGTTTTGACAACCACCATAGCAATCTGAGAGACATGACTCGAGTTCTAAAAAATGTTTTTAGCAATGTGTTGCATAAACAAGCCATAATCTCCCTGGTGGATAAGGGAGATGTTTTTCTACATGTACTTCTCTGCAAACGTGCTGGGCCCGTTTTCCATATCCACAATTGAAAGAACGGAAGTAAAGCTGAGCGATCATCTGGTGGCAGAGCGCAGGTTGTGGGTGACAAGCAAGGAAGTTGGGCCAGGAGTCAGTTTGTAAGTAACTGAGCTTTGATACTGCCTATTTTTGTGTCTGGGTGCTCTGGCTGCACCAGACGGTTCAGGGCAGCGGGAGAATGAAGCGTCCTTGGTTGCACCGTTACCCACTTTACAGTCTGGTCCAGCACTGTTTGCTTGCAGGTGACTTGAGAGGGAAGAGTAGGTGCGTAGAAGAGCATTGGCCAGGCTGGATGGGGCTCGGAGCATCCTGTTCTAGTGGAGGTGTCCCTGCCCATGGCAGGGGGTTGGAGCTGGATGAGCTTTAAGGTTCCTTCCAACCCAAACCATTCCATGATTTGCAAGCTGATCACACCCATTTAACCATATTGACTTCATCGTGCCTGCATGGGTGTGACGGGGGGTAGAGTTTGCCTCTGTCTACGTTAATCACACTTACAGCATGCAACCACCAAGCTGAGAAATTGAGAATAAACTCCATAGACACATGGATAAATGATGTGTTGGGGAAGGGCGGACTTGGCTTCTCCGGGGGAAGTTTTGTCTCACATTTACTGGAGTTCTTTAGCAAGGGAGGAGGGATATTGGATGCTTTTGATGAATGAAAGAATTGCTCTTGCATAGAGACTCGAGCTGAGCTGCCACCAGATAAGAGGGAGGGTCCTCTTGTATATAGAACGTCCTCAAAAGCAGGAAATTGTGTTTAAATACATATCATGCATAAATAGTTGATTCTTCCCCTTTGAAGAAAGCCAGCAGCAAGTCTTCGAGGGATCTGTGCTGCAGCAAGTGTCCTGCTCCACTATAGCTCTATAATAAATGTCGTAAGCAACAACTACCTGTGCAGGTTGGATGGGGCTTGGAGCAACCTGCTCTGCTGAGAGGCATCCCTGCCCATGGCAGGGGGTTGGAACTGGATGAGCTTTAAGATCCTTTCTAACCCAAACCATTCTATAATTCTATGAAATTCTCAAGCCCCACAGTGTATTTTGAGCAAGGCTCACTCACGGACTGATCAGGTCGTGTACCTCTTCCCATCACTGGTCCTCCTTTTGTTTCCATGGCAGCACAAAGGATAATGCTGTTGCAGCCGGTTGCTGCTGAAAGATAGATTAATGGTTTTGACCTAAATATCTATTTAATATGGTTCTCTGTTACAGGGCATGGGGTTTCAGACATCAAATGTATGTGAGGCTCTAATGAGCTTTGGCTGAGGTGCCTGGTGCCTTAAAAAAGCGGAGCTCAGAGCAGTTTTCCACCTTATAGATAGCAAGTAGGTATTGCCAGGGATAAATCTGACCGGTATCAAACATTTATGTTGGAACTGTAACAGCTCTTGGGTTTTTATCCTTTCTGACAAGACAGGGGTGGATGGGGGAGGCTTTTAAACTGGCAGCTCACAAAAATCTCTCTTGTTTTCAGATGGTAAATAAGTTCCTCTGCAATGTGTGTATTAATCCTGTTGATGAAATGGAAATACAGTGATGTGTCTGAGGGGACGTCCCTTCCCAGCATTCACCAGAGCCTGACTGGAGTGCCCGGCTGAAGCTGTGCAGAGAAGGGCTGGGAAGGGACAGGACCACACTGCAATTCTGCTTTTTGGTCAGACTGCATGAGGAGAGCAATTGACACTTCTTAATCTCAGGAAGGAAAAAGGGAGATGTTTGGAGCTGTGTCATTACAGCAGTGATTTCTAATTGGTTTACAGGGGAGAGCTCTATAATCTATGCTGCACCTGGTTCGGGGCAGTCCCCAGCACAGACACAGGCTGGGGGAGACTGGATGGAGCAGCCCTTAAGAGAAGGACTTGAGAGTGTTGAGTGAGAAGCTCCCCATGACCTGGCTTCAAGGACAAGGGCCTGTAGGGACAGGACAAGGGGAATGGCTTTAACCTGCCAGAGGGGAGACTGAGATGAGCTCTTAGGCAGAAGCTGTTCCCTGTGAGGGTGCTGAGGCGCTGGCACAGGGTGCCCAGAGAAGCTGTGGCTGCCCCATCCCTGGCAGTGTTCAAGGCCAGGTTGGACACAGGGCTTGGAGCAAGCTGCTCTAGTGGAAGGTGTCCCTGCCCGTGGTAGGGGTTGGAGCTGGATGAGCTTTAAGGTCTCTTCCAACCCAGACCAGTCTGGGATTCCATAGTGTGATAAGGACAGTTAGAACATATCATGAAACAGCTGCTGGTCTCTTTAGTAAAACCAAGTTCATGCGCCATCATTTGTGTGGACATTGGGGTACCCAGCTAACCAACATAGTTCTAGTACAAATAACTCTGAAAGCAGTGACTTATTCTGAGTTAATCCCACGACCCATGGAAGTTAAGGTGAAGAGGTCAAATACTTGCAGATAGTGCATGAGAAACAAGCTTTGGGATCTGCCTTTTTGTTTTCTTCTATTTTAAATGAAGAGAGCTAACCTAAAGTGACAGCATGACTATAAAGCATTGGATGCATCGAACAGCGGCGTACAAAGCACAAACTATATAGTCCCTGAACACACACTGCTGCAGAAAGAAGAGCCCCACTACTGCATGTTGATTTAAGCATATTGGAAGAGATTTGCATAATAAATAGAACCACATGTATGAAGCTGATCAACTGGGGTCTTGTTTGCATTACTTCCCAACTTTGGAATTCGAGTGAACTCAACCTTCACAGCTAAGTACAGACTCTACATATGAAAAGAGTGACTTTTGTCAATAATTAATCGCAGTTGTATGTCCTGTTCATTTAACTTCTGCATCAGTGATCAAAGCTTCAGATACGCATGGTGTCAGGCATTTATTTCTCTTCAAAACATGCACCAGAAGACAATTGAAGTTGCATTTTCTTCAAGTTTTACTTTTCCATATAATAGCATCTGTTTTTCTTCATATTTCTTTTTTTCCTTAACATTTCCACTACTGTATATAGAGTTTCTGTGTGCCACTTAGGCATCACTGTGCCGAAGCACAAACTGCAGGATGATCCTTGGCTATTTTAAACCTTCAGTTTAGTGACTCAGCTCCAGCCAGAGGAACCTTCTGGATTAGTTCCAATAGTAAGAACCAGGTGTACATGCTGTATTGTTCCCCATGACCACAGTGTTGTGGTACAGTCTTGGGCTTTGATGGCCATTCTTGGCAAGGTCTATGTTCTCCATGGCATAGGACAGCAGCAGGCTTCCAAGCAGGCCTGAGTGCTTCAACACTGTGTATAAAACCCTGCTTAGAATAACTTTCCAAACCAAAAAAATCCAAATTTCCATCTTCAAAGCCAGGAACAGTTACTAAAAACTAACTAAATATCAGCAAACCAATGTTTCTGAGGGAGATCAAGGTCAGTTCCACCATCCATGGTTCAAGAAGAGGGGAGGCAAGTCCCGTATGAAAACTGGAGAAGTTGTTAGAAACAGCCCCAGCAAAAGCCTGTCTGCTCCCATATCTGATTTTTAATGCTGGAGGCCCTTTAATAAACTAAATGAACTCCATTTACTGCCATAGGCAACAGCTGTAAAGCAGCTCATCAGCCCACAGTAAATACTTCCAGCTGGGGCTGATTAGATTCATAACACCCTTGCCATCCATTGGATCCCTCCTGCTCCAAAACTCCCCACAAGCCAACCAGGTCTATTGGTTAATTAAAGGATAAGAACCTCAGCTGCCTCAGCACCAACGCAGCAGCTCATAGCCATACCATCAGCACAGGAGTCTCTGCTTCACTCCTTGCACTGCTTATACTCAGCTCACCTTGTTTTGTCCTTTGTTGTCATGGCTGCATCTCACTCTTGAGTGACAACTGAGTCCAAAGCCCAGGAAGCTCATGGATTTCTTTTTATCTCTCATTGAGATGAAAATGTACTGGCAAACCTGTCTACAAGGAGGGATGAGCATAGAGCAGGCATATGTCTCTGCAGTGTGACATGAAAAGCCTTAAATCTTCCATGATTCTTGGAAAGCTTCTTAGGAAGAGCTTCCCTCAGGCTATTCTGAAGTCTCTTTGCTGTTTGGGGAGAAGCTATGAAAGAAAGAAGGAAAAAGCCAAGGGATTCCTTTGGAAAGTGTCAGCAAAAGATCCTTTTCTGTTTTATAAGAACAGGAGCCCTTAGAAACATGTGAATGAAGTTGAAGTACCAACAACTGCATCCCTCGCTGATCCCCCATCAATCACTTCTGCGTTATGAGCAATATTCAGTTCCTTCCTGCTTTGGAGATGAAAACGCGAGAGCGAACAGGTACAGAAAATATTCTGCATGTTCCCACTTGCCCCCAGTGATGCAGGTAAAGCCACGCATCTTTCTTTTGGAACCATATCAAAGCAGCCCTTTCAGAGTGTATTTCCCAAAGCTTGTGTGCTAATTCTCTCTGCAAAGAGGGGAAAAAGGCAGCTTTTGGGTTGAGACTTGTGCTATTACTAAACCATGCATTTTTCAGAGCAGGGGTAATCTCTCAGCAATTCAAGTCAAAGCACCAACTCGGATCCAGTACGGTACAGTAGGAAAATATTCCATCATGCGTATTTTTAAGCTTTGCATAAAACAGTTGGAAGTGTGTGTCAGGTTCCAAACGGCCCTTTTTATGTATGAAATGTCTTATTCATTATATATCTGTTTAAAAACAAAAGTCAGCTTTTGATACGGATGCTCTCTGCTCATGCATGCTGTTCCATGGGTTGGAAGTGTGAATTACACTGGGGAGGGAAGATGACCCCATAGATCCCCTAATAAAAGTTTAGGGGTTTGGTTTGTTAAAGAGGCAGTGGAAACCGTCTGTGATTGAATTGAAGATAGTAATAATGTGAGATTTTTATTTAAATGGGCTGGATTGAGGTCTCATCTTTTTCCTTAACAGGTGTATTTTGGCAATAAAATGGTATTTCAGATATTCTCAAGTATTCTGGATGCTCAGAACCTGTGTGTGTAGCTGTAACCATGTATGTAATGAAAAGGAGCCATGTAGCTTTGTTCAGAAGCCCAGTGCTGTCTCAAGTTAGTTTTATTGAATTTCTCTTACTCTATAGCTGATCAGAATTAAGATGCATGTGTTAGAGTGGGAAATACGGGGAATCATCTCTTGCTGTCCAAGACAGTTAGTTTTGAAGGTTGTGGGGTGGAATTGATGCGTTTCAATGAAGGAAGGACCAGCCAGGAGGAATAAATCCGTGCCTTAGACTGGGTCACTCTTCCTCTCTGCAGCTGCCATCTTTCTGCTTTTGTCTTGTGGCCTCATGGCTTTATGGAAGTTTGCCTTTCATTTCCTCTCCTTCCTGATTTAGCCTGTTAGAAGTTACAGATCTTACAGAGCACTATCTGTTCTTTTGTTTCTTGAAGAAATGATGGAGCTTCTGATGTTCCCTTTGTGAGTCTCCCCCTTGGCTTAAATGGCTTCTTGCAGTTCTCTAAGGTGGCAGTGATCTGCTCACTTGTCTTTTAATCTTCCTATTGTATTGAAGCTTGTCAACATCGATAGAGTGTTCTCACACACACACCCCACCAGTGAGGTGTAATACTTGCCTGAGACTGATAGTTTTCCTTGACTCTGGAGATCAGCTGAAACCTCCTTGTGTTGTACAGCCTTGGCTTGTTCTGCTGCTGCTGAGTCGTGCAGATAAAAGGGCCTGTTTAACCTGTATTCATGTATCCATCTTTTGCAGGTATTAACGAAGGAATAATACATGCACAAGTATGGGGAAAAGAGAAATAGGCATGTTCAAATCGTGCTATGCAAATGTTAGATAGTTCAAATGTGTAGTTTTGGAATTGTCAGGAAGAAGTGTTTTGGAGCAAAAGTACTGGATATGAATGGTACTTTGGGTTACGAAGTGGAACACGGGGTAGCTTTGGTCTGTTATGCGTTTACATGTAATTAATACCTAGTAAAAAGTGCTTGGTGGAATACCACTGGGATAGTATTTCTTGTTCCAGCATTTTGCATTGTAAAATGTGCGTTTTGCCAATTAGCTCTGATGTGATGCTGCTGTGAGATGGAGGCTATCAGTGAAATGAGAGGCTGACTAACAAGTTCTGTTTAGAGAAGAAAAAACAGGAATTCAAAGCAACAGTTGGGTAAATACACTTCAGCTGATACCTTTACTGGGATTAAACCCGCAGTGGTTAAATCAGCACTTTATAATTGTGAACCTTTCTTAGTGCTCCACAAGTTACAGAAACATCTCTTGGGACACCTGAACTTCATACCATGAAGAAGTAGGTTTGTGCAAAGGGAGCTCTTTGGTTTGGTGGCTTCTTGTTACGGTCACTTCTTTCCTGTTGTGGTTGGTTTTAGTTAGGCACTGGGAAAGCTTGCTGATGGCTGGTGGTTTAAGTTAGTGAGGATACCACCTGGGGTAGGAAATTGCTTCTAACTTCGTTTTCTGGATCAAAAGATAAAATGAAATAGCCTTTTCCTGACTGTTGTGTCGGAGGGGAAGCAATGGCTTGCAAAACCTTTCCTTGCCTATGGATAGTGTGGTCAGGAGTACTTTTCCCCTCTTATTTCTTACTTCCCATACCATTAGGAATTGATTGTAACGCTGAGACTTCATTCAGTGCTGCTTCAGTACTGTAGAGTTGCATCTGATCTGCTTGGGAGGAGCATCCTGTGCATAGGAGACACAGGCCTTCATCTGGTTTGCGTGGTTTTGTTGAGGGTTGAATCAGGATTCAGGGTAATGCTGCTTGGATTTGTATTGGAAATATCATTATCTGTTTGGTTTCAGTTCTTTACAGAGGGAAAAAATCATAGCTGGTTTTGGAGGTAGGAAGTTGGAGCTTTATTTCTCTTTGGTGTGGAATTGTTGATGAGGTTGGACCTGATACAGTCCTGAGGACTCAGTTTCTATTGGGAGCAATGATGAGCTGAACTTGCCCGTTTTCCAGAAATCAGCCCTCTCCAACTCCCAGTAGTTTTAATTCCATTTTATAGTGAATGGCTTTGTGGTTTATTCCCATCTGGATTGTGCTACTGAAAACCCGCATGTTTCCAGAAGAAACAGATACTGTGCTTTAGCTGGGCAGAGATGTTAGCACTGGTGCTGGTAATTGCAGTTGTTGTCACTGAGGAAAAACCATCATGTATTTAGAAGAGGCAAATATTCTCCTTTACAGGGGTGGCGAAGCTACTGCTGATGGTGGCAACCACAGCTGTAGCGTGATGAGCAGCCTAAGGTTGTTCTTGTAAGGAAGAGATGTGTTGTGGTGGGTGGGAAACAGTTGCACCATGTACAGATAGGAAGAGTCTTTTCATAGCCCTGAAGGACTGCAGTTAGCTTGAGCATGCTAATGCCAGTGGAGGTGATACAGCTTGACTTGCTAACCGAGAGCAGCAGAATGGGTATGATCTACCCAAACCCATAGTGTTTTTCATGTTAGACTGTGACTTTGGTTTCATGTACCCAAAGCCTTAGCATGATATCCTGTGCAGCAGACCAATAAATGTCATTGTACTGATTTTGTGCCTGTTGTCCACTTTTACAGATGCCTTTGTAAATAGCCAGGAATGGACACTAAGCCGATCCGTACCAGAGCTGAAAGTGGTGAGTTTCTGTTTACTTCCATCTCTGATAATGTTACATGCAAGTGAAAATCTTGTAAGCTACATGAATAATATATAGAAAACAATTTTTCATACAGAAATATCTGTATAAAGTTTATGTCTTACAATTATGCTTCAAAGATCTGTTTATATAGTTTATATTTTATTGCTGTTTTGACTTGTTTGGCTACACCAGCCAGGTGGTCTTCTTGGGAGGGAAGTCTTCTGTAAGAGGAGGAAAGGGGAGTTAATAAGTTAGTTAGGTGATATGTAAAGCTCTATTTATCTCACCTTAAGTTTTCACAGTGTTCTGAAGGAACAAATGTCATTTTTCCTCTCTTGAAAGAATTTATATCAATAAATATCAAAAAATCCCTATATTCTGGAGATCCATAGGTATCAAAGCGTACATTTTGCTATAAGAATGGAGAGCGAATTAATAGCTGCTCACAATGACTCTGCACTTGGCCAAGCCGTTTTCCATAGGGGTAGAAGAAAAGGCAAAAGCAACACAGAGACAAACTGGGTGAATTTCCCAGATTTGCTCCTTTAAGTGCTGTGAACACGAAGGCTGGGAGCGAGGGTTGAAACCTCCTCAGAGGGGCTATCAAACCAACAGCACAGGGTTATTGAGGCCAGATCACTGTGATATTTACCACGTGGAAGTCCAGATTTCAACACAATCAGTTTCTCAGATCCTGCAGAATGACTGTGGCACCCAAGGTACAGAATTTGGGGATGTGTTTGGCTGACATCTGTGCTCAGCGCCTCTTGTCCAGCTGTCACGGGAGGAGGGCTGGAACTGGACGAGTTTAAGAATGGGCATCTGGGACCATGCCTTACTACCCCTTTTCTCCTGTGGTAAATGTCTTTTTCATAATCTGAGTGGATAATAGTGGTTATGGAGGTGAAATTTATGTTGACATGATAAATGCTCTTACACAGAACGGCATGTTAACTGAAGCAGCTTCCTCACAGCTACAATTATGTTTCAGTTTTGATTTCAGGAGTGCACATGCTAAGTAGAAGAAAAATATGGTAGTTGATGGATGTAACTATGTAAGACAGGAAAGGCCTACAGAGGGTCAGCAGATTCAGTTTAGCTGATGGAGCAATTTGGAAAACAAGTATTTCCCCAAATACCTTGCACAATAAAAATAAGGATTTATGCCTGGAAGGTGTTCTTGGATATGTGTCCAGTCCACTGTGGTATTAGCGAGCTTGTGCTGGGGAGGATCAAGGTTTGCCTTGTTCCCTTCCCCTTCTCTTACCCCTAATAATTCACAGCATCCAGCAATAAACTTGGTTCTTGCAGGTGAGACCAAAGCTGTGATTGTTACATGTTGAAGTACAGAGCACAACCTATTACTGAGCATCATGAACTGATCCTGGGTACAGTTGTTTCTTGGGCTACCACGGCTGCATTATGTGAATACCTGTCTTGGGTGTCTTGCTGCCTTGTTGTCTGAACCAGTGGTAGGAACTTTGGCTTTGTGGCTGCAGCTGTAGAGGATTGATTTTTAGTGGTTAGCGTGTGTAAGTGGTAAGATTACCATCCAAGGCTTCAGTTTGTGTAATCCTGGATAAAAGCAGAAATCTACCGTGACAAAAATGATGATTTAATTATCCCACTGCAAATGATTGAAGGTGGCAGTACCAGCCATGGCTGAGAACTTGTGCTGGAGCAGGAAGGGCAAATGAGGGACTCCATCCACAATCCGCTCTGCCTTTCCTACACCACTGCCCTTGGGAAGGGGATGGTGCAGTGGGTCAGCCCTGTGTCATTCCCCTGCTTCCAGCCTCATCATTTATGCTTGCAGGGTTGCAGTAAAGAAAAGCCAGTGCATGTGTTTCTCAATGAATGCCAGTCTTTCCCTCTGCCTCCCTTTTTAGCCCTGTTGGGCTTGATTTCTTGTGTTTCTGCTGATCAGATGCTACCACTGAGTTTTACTTACGGATGATGAGGCTTCTATTACGGTCAAGAGCGTGCTAGGACAGCTGAGTGAGAGCTGGACCTTTCATTAGTGGTGGTGTGATATTCCTGGATCCCATTTATCCCAGTGTGCAATAAGGATGTGTTAGGCTGAATAAATGCGAGCGCATTTTGGACAACATTATTTCGTTTGTTACCGAGGAGTATGCCAAGTGCAGCCAGGCTTCTGTGCTGGATAGCCTCCAAATGCCAAGTTCCAGCGATGCATTCCTGCATTTTTCCCAACAGGCTTTTGTAGGATGTGGGCAGAGGGGTTTGGATTTGCTTTGCAGCATGTCTGGCACATGCAAATAAATGATTCAGTGTTGCACAAGCCAGAACTGACTGAGCATCGTGCTGTAGCCTTGTTAGCTGAATTTTCTCATCTCTGAACTGGGTGAGGGTGGCATTTTTGTTCCATAACATAGAATCGTGGAACGATTACGAGTTGGAAGGGGCCTGAAGATCATCTCGTTGTGCATTTCATATGTATCCATTAATAAATAGAAATGACTCACGTTGGTGGTATGTAAAATGTGGGAGACAGGACTATGACTGCTGTAAAAACATGCTGGCATACTTGTCATACTGTGGGGGATCATCCTTAGAACTAATCCCTGCTGAAGAGAGAAATGGTGTTAGAAGTCAGATTTGTCCAATGTAAAGTGTGTTGCTCCTTGTTTTCAGAGGTTAAGAGGATGCAGAGACCCAGAGCTCTGCGTGAAGCGGCAGAAGGCTGATTCTGCTGGATGTGAACTTCGTGTACTGGTTTTGTGTCTGGTAGAAAAGAGGGGGGTGCCTTGGCTCTTCCAGTGCAGGCAGCAGGGTGAGATCTTAAACAATCATCTCTTGCACCGGAGGAGAAGGAGGTAGCTGCCTCCTGAATGCTTTCTGAAGTAGCTGTCCAGGGAAAACAAAGCTGTGCTGCAAATGTCGATTCTTAGAGTCAGGTTTGAGGAAAACTGCTTTGGGTTTGTGTGATTTTTTTCCTTTGTATTCTGTAGGACTGCTCCTCGATAGCAGTTATCCTACAGTGGGTTTTGTGGCTTATATTTCTTTTTGCTTCTGTTTCTTATGCCATGGTAGGGGCCGAAGGGTGGTTCAAGGCTGCCTTCCATTTACTCTCTTGCGTAAGTTGCTTCTTCATCTGAGCTGTTCTTGCATCTCAGCTGTGGAGGTGAAGTGGCACCCTTTGCGGAACTGTTACCCTTGTTTTAACTGAGAGTTGTTCTGGTTGTAAAGAGTAGATTGTTATTCCTCCCCCCAGCTCCAGAACTGTTTAAGGTGGCGCTCCTCTGTTGGTTTAGGCAATTTTTCACAAGGAGGATGGTTTCTTCCAAGTTACCAATTAGGAGCAGGAGGATGGAGTAGAGAATGGCCATTAATGTGTAACTTGTTTATGCTGCCTCTGTCAATTTGGCAGACTCGCGCCAAAGGCTCAGCAGAGCCCGTGCTGTCTCCGGGGATCTTATGTTCTGAACCTTTTGGTTACGGTCAAGATAAACATTTAAGAACAGAGTAGGCTTGGGTTTGTTTTAAAGGATGAAATAAGTTCCTGTCTCTTCCCCCCAGAGCTAAGCACAACATACTCAGGGTGGTGTTCAGCAGGGACAGCTGAATTGAGCAAGGAAACTAAAAAGACATTTCGTTAAGACTGAGTATTTCTCTTTGGCTGTTGACACCCCCAGTGCAGATGTTTGAGCATGAACAGGGTTGAGTTGTGAACTTCTTGGTGAAGTGAGGGACTTCAGCAAGTCAATGAGCATGCCAAGATCTGTCTCTAGCCGCATGTATCATGTGTGTGCTTCAGTAGCCAGGCAATACAGATCGCACAGCGGAAAGCCTACAGAGATATCCTCCAGTATAAGAGGTTAGTGATGTGTTAACATGTCAGGCCAGGTTGGACACAGGGGCTTGGAGCAAGCTGCTCTAGTAGAAGGCGTCCCTGCCAGTGGCAGGGGGTTGGAACTGGAGGAGCTTTAAGGTCCCTTCCAGCTCAAACCAATCTGTGATGCTGTGATTCAGTAAAGAAGTGACAACCTTGCTCTGAGCTTCAGGCTTCTTCTCTCAAGTCTGTTTCATGTTCCCACTCAGCAATGGTGGCGAGCTGAACAAAGGAGCAATACTAACCCGGACTGATTCTGGTTTATACATTAGCCTTTTGGTAGTTACTATGTGCGTCATCATGTTTTGGAGTGTTTCTGTTTTTCTATATGTTGAACATCCTGCTTTTTGCAGGGATTAATTGCAGTTGAACTTCTTTCCCTCTTTCTTTTCCCTATCCCAGGGGATTGTGGGCAACCTTGCCAGTGGCAAGTCTGCACTTGTACACCGGTATCTGACTGGCACCTATGTCCAAGAGGAATCACCTGAAGGTATGTGGATATGCACATTTCTCTCACCCCACCTCTACGTCTTTATTCATTTTCAATCATGCAGAAATTAATCAGTAAAGAGCCTGATTTGCTATTTCACTGTTCATGGAGGTTTTGCCTTTATCATCTTCCAGACTGAGATAAGTATATCCGATGAGTATAATTGTAGCTTGTTGATAACTACTTAGCATCCTTAAATACTTTGGCATCCATGATGTGTCCATATGGGAGGCTTCTAGTCCTGTATGGAGAAGAGCTGACTGCTCTCAGTTGTTGCTGCTTTCAGTGTGGCTGTCAGAAGCCGCCATTACTGTATCTAGCAGCTGATTTCTGCAGGATTGGACCCTTTGGTTTGTGATGTTGGGAGAATAAAACAACTTCACAAACCTCAATAAGGATGTAACTCTTTCCTTATTTAATATATTAAATCTGTGGCCTTGCAGTTGCTTGTTTTGGTTGGTTTTAAGTTCTTATGCCATAGAAAATGAATTTATACATGCAAACATGGTGTTAAACATGGATCCAGGTTATAGGCTGAAATCAAAGCCATTGTAGTACCTTATAGAGGTGTATCTCACACTAAATACTTTTTGATTTTATTTTTTTTTTATCTATTCTCCTTATGAACTTTTAAATCCAACTCTGAGACACTGAATTTCTGGTTCCTTCTTTTCCTTACTGGCTGTTCCATTCTTTGCAGATATGGATGCAGGTAACTATACATTGTCTTCATGGCAGCTCTTGTTTAGAAGAGACAGCCGACAGTTTCTGTACTAGAGTGTTTTCCCCTTGTTTTGTGTATCATTTTGATTTGTTTCCTTTTGATTTCGAGTCTTTAGTACATCTCACTGTTTTTGTCTCTTGCTGTAGTTGTCTTTTCAGCAGTAGTTTGTAGCTTCATGCATTTATGATAACATTTGTTTCGAATTAACTCTTACCAAAAGGAAGCTATTAAACGTAGTGCTTGACATTTTAACAGGCTTGGATTGCAGTTAAAATGGGAGGAGAGGGAAAGGGAGGGATGGACAAGGCTTTTCCTTGTGTAATTGCAGTAACAGTTTATAAGCTTGTCCTAAGTATTTTTGCTGCTTTGTAGCCAGGACTGATGGGGTGATAATTGAGCCTTGCAACAGAATTGTGTGTAGATCGCGTTTATGCCTGCTGCTTCTGGATGCTGACCCTGAGGAATGGTTGTGTAGCGTGAAGATGCACCGAATACAGGTCTTGAGCAAAAACCAAGGAGTATCTCTACAGATCTCTGCCCTCCTTTCCTGAGCGGAAAATGATGGGGCTTGGTTGTTCACAGCATTAACAGCCCTCTCCTCCTCGATGATGAATATTTTAGATGGTGTTCCTTGCGAGCGTTGCCATCTGTCCTCTTTGTCTTCAAGGAGTTGTATTTACAGTGCTTGAGTGACTTTCCGACTGTTTTTCCTGAAAGGATTAGATTACAAAAGCAGTGTCAAATCATGGCTTTGCACAGAAGTGTAGCTGACAAGCCTCACTAATGACACCAGCCTCACTAATGACGCCAGCCCATTTCATTAGCTGTAGGAAAACTGGAATAATTAAGAGCTCTAATTCACCTTGCAAGGGGTAGGGTCAAGATTTCTGATCAAAGTCAGTATTAAAGGAAACTGAATTCATCCTTAGTAAACATCTGTAGTAGTGATTTATTAGTGGTTTCTTTCCTCCTCATCCAAGGCTGCTGTTCTGTAGGAAAACCAGCAGCAATGCAGATGGTTCAGTTGTGTTTGTGGTGGGGACTTTCGGGTTTTCCATTCTGTACAGGAGCAGAGCTGTTGATAAATGGAGCTAAGTGGAATCCTCTACCTTAGAGACCAGTGCGGATCTTCCTCTTTTCCTTTTCTGAGGTGGTAGAAATGGGCCAGATTGTTCAATTGGATAAAGAAGGAGTTACATGTATCGGACATTAAAGTGTCAGGTGCTTGACTAGTTAAGGAACCCCACTATCACTGACTGCAAACAGCTTCATAACAGCAGCATTTCTGAGGCATCATAGAAGTAGTATCCAATTGGTAAAAAGATGGATGCATGCTTCATGTGAAAACGCTGACTGTGACCAGGGATCACTATTTCTGCTATCCATTGGTTTCTGAATTGCTACAGTTACCACGAAACCTGCCCTGAATTAGACAAAAGCCAGATATCCCCCAGGCCTTTAAGGTAGCTTCAGCATTCCAGTAAATCCATCTGACATGTAGAAGATGGTTTCATGTTTCCTTCAGCTCTCTTCTTGAAGACAAGGTATTTCCTTTGCTGCCCAACACCACCTCTCCACTGAGAGGCAGAATCAGATCACGCTAAAGTGTAAAGCAGTTTTGTGTCATTGCCTGGCCCAGCATTTATTTCTGTTCATGATTAATTTGAGCCTCTAAGTGTGGTTGTAACATGAAAACCATTGTTTTGTCAAAGAATATGCCTGCCTTGGGAAGCAGATCGACTTTTAGACTCTTCCTTTGCATGTTTAATATGCACAGAGCTATCCTAGGTGACACGTGTTTAAATCAGGTGTATTTTGGTGTAAGAAAAGAAATTATGTATTACCCTCTCACAAGTGGGCATTTCAATAGGCTGAGACTTGGGATTTTGTTTCTGTGATGATACCAAAAGGAAGTGATGGGAAATGGGGTATTGTAGTGATTTGTGATCTTCTGAGAACCTTCCAAGTTATTGGAAGAAAATCTACTACTGAACAGTGTGCTGGGGTTTTCGCATAGCTGGAACAAGTCAGGTATGTGCAACCTGTTCTCTTGTATACTTGGAATACTGCATGTAGGGACAAAATGGAATGTGGTGTGCATGGTATTTGACACAAAGTACTTTGCAGACCAAAGCAAATTGAAGATTACAGGAACAGTGAGTGTCAGGCGTGTTCTGTTACTCTTTTGGGGTTTTGTTTCCGAAATGGAGGTGACATGGGTGAAATGGGTGACACGGTTTAGTGGGAGGTGTCCCTGCCCATGGCAGGGGGTTGGAACTAGGTGACCTTAAGGTCCTTTCCAACCCTAACTATACCATTCCATTCTATTCTATGTGAAATGTGACTGAGGCTTTTGCGCATCTTTGCGAATGCCCTAATTCGTGCCATGATTATTTCAGTGTATTTTTCCCAGTGAGCCTAATTCATAAAAGGGAGAAACAGATAAGTTGTAGTCTGAGGTATTTCAGCAGGAATGAGAAAAAGGAGGGGTTTTTTTCTCTCCCATCCCACCGCCACAGTAAAGTGGGATGCTAGAACAGACAACCAAGTGTCGACGTGCACTGCTAAATCTGTCCATGATGATCTTTTGTTTAAGACAACCAAAAAAGGGAACCTGAGCTCATGTTTCCCCTTAAATTTGAAGATACACAAGAGCTGAAGTGAGGGTTGAGAAGAAAGGAGGTTCCCTGCTGAGGAAACAGAATCATGGTGGTGGCGCTTGTGGGGATTCAGCCCACCCCAGAGAGCTGTTTTAGCCACTTATAGGCATCTCTTCCTACCTGTTTGTAGAGTAGACTCAGCAGAGTACCACTGTGCTGGTACCCTCAGTGTGCCCCTGAAGGATAAGTTGCATCACATGCAAGTACCACTTAATTTCAGTTAGAGGTCTCTTACGTGTTAAGGGCTACAACAAATATATATTCCACCAGCAACAGGTATCGAATAAGGCCTGTATGTATTTTCCAGAAAGCTGGGATCTTTTCCTTGCTTTCCAAACATTACCTAAAAATCGCCTTTTTTTAACCTAAAAATCATCTTTTCCAGCCTCCTTGGTTCTGTGATTCCCTACCAAGGTTTATTCTGGAATTTTAGTAGCATCTGCAGTGACATTTAACAACTTCATTTTGAGATACATTTGTTGACATATTTGCAGTGCTTCTATAAAAGGCCAGATCTCCTGGGTCCACAAAACCTGGTGGTGATTTGAATGGAGATCCAACTAAATGTGAAGTTTCTAAGCATTCAGTAACATATAGCATCCAGAGATGATTAGCTGTTAAAACTGCACAGAATCAAAGACTATGATTAATGCCATTTAATTTGGTTAGATAGAAAATGGAGAGGTGGGGGCTTCATCCTGAGGACAAATAGGAGCAGTTATGCTAAGTGACATGTTTGCAAAGGTCTGTGGTCTCATTTCCAAGGGGTAGGAAATGTAACAGAGCAGTGCAGTCCTGAGCTGCCTGACTGGGACTGCAGTTAAGCTGATGAGCAATAGGGTGATTTCCTGCTGCAGCCCTGTTGTGGCTGAGCACAAGCCAGCTCGAATGAAATCCTTCATTAACCTCAACCAGTCACCAGCAGCATCTAAAGAAAACAGAGAAGTTGTGGTGCTTTGTAGACCAGACATTACATGCAAATTGCACACAAATGTGGTTATTAGATATGTGGGTGCAGGGAGGGGGAACACTTCCATGGCACATTCTCCCTGTTAGAAGACTTGGTGAAAGGAAAAGAAGAAGCCAGAAGTACAGTAACGAGGCTGAGGTTCCAGTCCGGTGTCAGACAGAAGGAGAAGGAAGTGATCAGTTAGCCTCCAAGATAAGTGAGGAAAAGAAGAGCCAGGCTCTAAGCAAAGTTAAAAAGTTACCTAAATTAAATATACCCAAAAGGGGCCACAAGAAACCTGGAGAAGGGGAGCTTTGGACAAGGGCCTGTAGGGACAGGACAAGGGGAATGGCTTTAAGCTGCCGGAGGGGAGACTGAGATGAGCTCTTAGGCAGAAGCTCTTCCCTGTGAGGGTGCTGAGGCGCTGGCACAGGGTGCCCAGAGAAGCTGTGGCTGCCCCATCCCTGGCAGTGTTCAAGGCCAGGTTGGACACAGGGGCTTGGAGCAAGCTGCTCTAGTGGAAGGTGTCCCTGCCTGTGGCAGGGGTTGGGAGTGGATGAGCCCAAACCAGTCTGGTATTCTATGGAGTTTGCTTCACTGCATTAAGTCAGGAAGAGTAGTGCATGTTGTATTTTCTATATGAAGCTTCTGATGGTCACTGGCACACTGCTTGTGACCCAATTAGAGAAGCCCAGGCTTAATAAAATGACTGTCATAGGAGTGGAGGTGTAGAGCTAAAGCCACACTTGGTGCTCATCTAATGACTCATCTTAAAGAAAGTATGATCCCAGTGCAAGTTTCTGCAGGAGTTTCAAGTCTCACACACACACTTTATTAATAACCTCAAAGATGGAAGTTACAGGCTATTTAATTCCTAGATAATGAAGCAGGAAGGACTGCAATTGTATTAGGAAATTGGATGGTACTTTAGCATGACCAAGACAAGTTAGGACAAGTTTAGGAAAATAGAATGGGGAAAAGCAAAAGCAGCATTTTAGGGACAAAAGGAGAGTCCTCTGCCTATGCAGAACCAAGCAGCTGCAGACAGATGTGGGAGGGTGGCAAACCACTGGTGCTGCAGACGAGCAGCTGTACATCACTGTGGAGGTCAGACAGCAGATAGCTCGTCCTAATCCTCACATCGCTAGCAGCTTACAATTGGGGATGATTTGAAGTATCCTGCACCACTGCTTTGTATTTAGTGTTCTCAGCAGGACCAACACTCGGCACAGCTTTAGCGCAAGTCCCATTGGGGCGCACTCGGAATGTCAGATGTTTGAGCTTATTCAGACAGTAAAACTCTTCAGATGAAGCTGCTCGAGTATTTTTAAAGCTATAACTTGCTAAGTATTTAAATGGAAGAGGAAAAAGGTATCTGTGCGTTTATAGGGGTGTACCCAGGTTCTCTGCTGATACGGTCAGCACAACTGTAACACCATTTGGTAAGGCAAACAAGCACATATGGTGTCACCGTACTCCAAAGGATCCCTGAAAGAACCTGTCTGTCCCCGCAGTGCTAGGTGACAAACACCTACAGTTAAATTAATGGGTCACTTCTTATCGGTAAGATAGGGAATTGGACATATCCAACAGCTTTTTGGTTTGACTTGTGTTATTGACAGCAGGGGCAGGCAGTTGCTTACATGGCACACCCACGGACTGAGTATACACTATAAGTCTAATTTTAAAAGGTTATTTTTATCAAGCCAGCTGCAGACCAACAAAAACCCAAACAGCAGCAGTCAACTTCTTTGGGCAGGATGTGATGCTACTTTAGCACACTCTTACCTGTTTCCGTCAGCAGTCTTTTCAAGTTTAAGAAGTTTACATCTCCAATACACCGCTTTCTAAAGAAAGCTCAAAGAGGAGGCTCTGGGGAGACCTTATTGTGGCCTTTCAATACCTGATGGTGGCTTTCAAGAAACCTAGAGAGGGGCTTTAGACATGGGCCTGTAGGGACACAACAAGGGGAATGGCTTTAACCTGCCGGAGAGGAGACTGAGATGAGCTCTTAGGCAGAAGCTGTTCCCTGTGAGGGTGCTGAGGTGCTGGCACAGGGTGCCCAGAGAAGCTGTGGCTGCCCCATCCCTGGCAGTGTTGAAGGCCAGGTTGGACACAGGGGCTTGGAGCAAGCTGCTCTAGTGGAAGGTGTTCCTGCCCGTGGCAGGGGTTGGAGCTGGAGGAGCTTTAAGGTCCTTCCAACCCAACCCATTCCATGATTCTGTGAAGTTTCCTTACAAAGTTAGCCCCATGGCTTCAAATACCAGAGCTCTTTTTCGCTTCAGTTCCTTAAAAGTTGGCTTCTCGCACATGTAATGTTCCAGACACCAACCCACTCTGCCTTTCAATCTAACAAATCAATCATCTCCTGCCAACATTGCTCAAAATTACTGTAGGTAACTTCAGTGTTACAGCTTCCAATGTAATTTCCAAGATCTTAACATACTTACTGACAGACCCTGGATGGCATAATCCAGATAAACCTGAGACTTGACTCCTATAAGTGCTAAAACAGAGATTTCAGGTGCTTTTTTTTTTTCCTTTCCCTCTCTCCTTTTTAAATATCCCTCCAGTTTTTATACTCAGTTTATAGCTGCCTTCTATGATATCTGGCCTTTCATTACAGTGTTCCATTCCAAATAGTAACCCTGAAGTTAAAATCGGACTTAGCTAGCTGTGATTACACTATAATCTTTCTGAGCGCACAGAAGGAAATGACGCCGAGATCTGCTAAGGAGACCCAGACAAAGAAACTGTCATCATCTCCGTTTATGGTTTGGGTTTCTTTTGTGTTTTAATTACCTCCCAAAATATTCCCTTTAAAATAGGAGAACAGAAGGGTCAGTAGGAAGTAGTATGTTAGATCTTACAGGTGCAAACATCTCTTTTCCATCTGTATTTCACTGAAAACCTTCCATACTGGTATCGCTCAATCCCCTCCCTAAGCTGCTGTTCACACTCTGCGGGTGCATCCGGCACACGGAGGGGTTCTGGGCTCAAGCGTGCGCCGAAGATGGGTCATGGGGAGCTTCTCCTCACCCAACACCCCAAGTCCCTCTCCTCAGGGCTGCTCATCTATCATTAACGGTATCTCATGTGTTGTCTAGCACAATATCTGCATTAAGGAGATGCCCAAAGGCTGACTTGACATGTAGAATAGTTTGTGTTAGCTGCTCTGCTGCTATTACCCATATGAATTGCTATGAAGCACCGAGCACAACTTGATTTGGTGAAAATTGAGCTTAAATGCTTCTAGTGTAATGACGTGCTTTTTGGGAAATGCTGGGAAAAGCATTTTTCAGGCCCTTTTTTTTTGAATACAAATTTGGGGTAGCAATGAACTGCACCATGTGTGTTGGTTGCAGTTGTTCTGTGGTGCTGCTGCTTAGTTGCAGATGTTGTGAGCGCATTGGCTTTCTGATCTTTTCAACCATTTTCCTGTATTTGGTCCTGAAATGAGGTGTGTGTGTGAGCCGAGGGAATAAAGGACTTTTTCACGTTTCCCACAATAGGAGCCAGGTTCCCGGCACTGTCTTTTCTGTCTGACAAGGGAAAGAAAGGAGAGAATCTGTGTAAGGGAAGTGACCACTGTTGTCAAAATTCATCTCTCATGGGGAATAGGAAATAAAGGCTTTTATGGCTGCTTCAGCCTTATCTCCTGCCTCCTCTCCTGTCTGCCCTGCCCCCTGGTTATGGGAGACATTCAGCTGCTGCATGGCTTTGTCATGTGGCCAGCCCCCCAAATTTATCTTTCTCATATGGCCAACTAACTTCATCCCCGTGGCAATTTGCTTGAATAAAAAGCCTGGTGAACGCAGTCGAGCCTGGGGATACAGCATGAAAATCAGCCCTTGCTTCAGTGAGCAATTACGCAGGGGAAGGGCTTCCAGAGCCAGATGAAAACCTTCCTTCATGGAATTCCCTCTGTAATCGAAAGCTTGCACAATATAAAGCACCTTTGATGACAAAGGTGTGTGGTCTTTAAAAGGAGTATCTGTTTTCCCCCAAGGACAGCTTCGTACGGCTGCTGATTCACAGCGCTACCCTCTGTAGAATGACGTGCATAGAAATGAGATTAGGGAGCTTTTGTTGGTTCGCTCAGCCTGGCATTCTGACGTGTGCTGGGTCTTTAGCTGTGGTTGTAAATCGCTGATGCACAGGGTTTGTTTGGTTTTATATTGTTGTTCAAAGCTGTATTTTTATAGGGAGCTTTTATATAGCTGGAATCTGGCCGAGTGCACATAAGGTGGGTTTAGGGGTTGCATCAGAAGCAGCACTCTATCTTCTGGTGGGTATTGCGTGTGATTCATATGCAGGAGTAATATTTGCCTTCCTTTTGGACATGTTTTGTAAACAAGCCTGTGTGGATTGGTAATGATCTTGCCCTGGAATACCAGGAATAATGCAGAGGTTCAGAGAAATAAACCATCTCCTAAAACCCTCCCGAATGAAAGCTTCCACACAGATAGAGTGATTTGTTTTTACACAATTGCTGTGACAGGTCATGAAAACAATTTCCAGCTCCATCTGCCTGGCTCTGGAGTTATTTAGGGATTCACTGGCATGTCCTTTTAGATAGCTTTAGAGGTGGGGTTGGCGCTGCAAGTAAATGTAGCTCCGATACTGACTTGCACACCTTGCACTCCAGCATCCTTGTGTCCTGATGTGTCTTTAAGGACATAGCAGGAGCAAAATCTCTCCATCCTTCAGAGCTGTGGCCAGGCTGCCAGTCTTCCTCTTATCAGTGACCTCCTTTGGCAGGTACATACGGGAGCTGAGAAATTCCCTCATTAAAAAGCTGCATGTGTCATAATACTGATGGGAATGGAACAAAGCTGCCTCCCTCGGGACGAGTGCTGTGGGGTTTTTGAGCTTGCTCTTTCAATTAAGAAGGTCATTTCTTTGTTTCATTGTTGTCAGTTTAGGCAGTGTTTTTTGGTTCCTACATATTACAGCTGTTCAGAAACGTAGAGTGGTATTTTGTAGCCAGGGGAGACTTCTTGACTTCTTTA
Organism: Ara ararauna; assembly: GCA_028858755.1. Classification (NCBI taxonomy): domain Eukaryota; kingdom Metazoa; phylum Chordata; class Aves; order Psittaciformes; family Psittacidae; genus Ara; species Ara ararauna. The sequence goes on from CM054381.1 coordinate 7,724,102, forward strand.
GAGGGGTTGTGGTGGTTCAGTATTTGAAATGGCTGATCCCTCTAATTCCTCTTCCCCAATGGCCCTGTGATGCTTTACAGATTCCAAACATGGGTTTTTAAGAAAACAACTAAGTCCAAGCCAGAGCATCCCAAAAATCACCGCCCTTGCACTGCTTTCACTTGCCGGCTGGATGGGTCACGTCGGGGCTCATCAGATCTAAGGCAGAATCAGTCTATTGTTTGCCTTAATATTATGACCACAGATATCTGCAGGGTAAATATACAGCCTTAGGTTTTTGTGCTGGCAGAAATCTGTATGTTCTTCACTGATTATGCTTTTATTTGTGTAAATTCTTGATATTGAGGTAGGTTTTCTCTGTCCTGTGTATTACCTAATGTTATGATGTGCTCACGATAAGGGCTCTTTAACGGTGTAGAAACATAAGTTAATAGGGATGCATCCTGCTTTGATCTCAGATTTGCATGAAATCTTATTTGGAGATGAGTGAGAGCCTGCTATTACATTTCTGGATCTTCAGTTGGGATTTGAAATGCTTAGCACAGATGGGAAATGCAGGGTAGTCTTTTAAACGCTTTGGTTGGAGGGGTTATTAGATTGAAATGATTTATCCTGAAATATCTAAACCCAAACAAAAACCAATGAATAAATCATGAGGACATGTAAGGGACCAGTGCGTCTTCTAGATAAGAAGCACGCTAAGCTTTTAAGGGTGGAGAAGCCACTGGAATAGATTTGGGGTGACTGCATGCCCGTTGAGTGCAGCACTGCTCTTCCAGTGTGACAGACCATGGTGAAGTGGTGCAGCGTGTCAGGATTTGAGTTTCATACTGGGAATAACAACACATTATCATTATACTGAGCTCCACATAGTGTTTTGGGGAAGGCAAAGCGTGCAAGCAGTGTGGATTCCTGTAAGAAGAGTGCTGTTGGATAACTTCATTAAATAGGGACCATTTCTTAAAGCTGCTCCCACCAACAGAATCGTTGGTGACCATGAGGCGGCTCTTGGGTATAAACCTCTTGGTGCTCACATTTGTGATCCGTGGATGTGCGGTTTAATGACATCCATGGGGTTTCTCAGTTCTGGTTTTTCCAGTTCTCTGCTTAAGCTTTTCATTTCACCTTGCCTGTACCTCCTTTCTGTGTCAGAGGACTGTTTGAAGATCCAGGGAGACTTGAAAGGCATCCCATTGACACGAGGGAATAATGAGTTGGCTCTCAACTGTATGCACTTGGTGGGGTTTTATAATCAGCTGTGTGAGCTTTCAGGGCTGGAAAAAAAGGAAATAGGAAATGGCAATTACCCAGAACTTTCATTCTTCCATCACATACATACACCGCGTTCCCATTGTTACTTACAGCTTTAAAGAGCCTCTCTGGAGGGCTGTACATTAAGTAATGCTTCATCTTTACCACTTGGTTGTGAAGCATGTACAATTAATTGGTGATGTATAGAAATAATGGTCTGATTAATAGAAATCCAGTTCCTGAGAGCTGAGACCAGTTCCCTTTAAAAGTTGGATGCTTGGTTTTGTTGGCTCTTTTCAAGTTCCCTGATGATAAATGTATCTTTATCTGCCACTTGATTTTCAGAGGCAAAATTTGAGATGCAGTTTGGGAGCAAGAGAATGAAAATCTCTACACCTACTCCTTCTGTGCAATTAAACAGCCAGTGATGTGCCAGGCTTAATTGCTGTATGTTTGGTGCTGCTAAGCTTTCATAATAGGGTAGGTTTATGAAGAAAACAGCAAACAAACAAGAAGCCAACAGCAAGACAACCACAACCACCCACTCTTGTTCCTATGTCTTTTATTAAACCATGCCTAAGTAGTGCACATTGCTGAACTGCTCAGTGATCTTGATTCAGAAGCTGTTGTTGGGGGAAATGGTGGGTCTAAGCTGGTTTGGTGTTCCCCTAAGGTTAGAGGGTTTTGTGCAAAGGATCAGTGTTATGTGCTGACTGACTTGCTTAGGGAGGTTGTTGGGAGAACAGGTAAGAGATGTTTTCTCACCTGTCACATGTTACATGCATCAGTTTTTGTCGTATGACAAGTTGTGATGCAAGTGTAGTGGAGAAATAGGGTTCAAATTGGAACTAATTCCTGTTAAAACAATAGGGATGAAGAAGGAAGGCTAGGGCACGTTAATAGATGCATTTTATCTTAGTCTGGTGACTTCAGATGTGAGGTGGTTGGGTGATGCTAAGCATGGGGGTCTGGGGGGCCTTTGTGCCTTAGGTGGTCAGATGTGAGTGGTTTTGCTTCCAACTACTTAGGAAGGCCAAGTTTGTTAATCCTGGCTTAGGCTCAGTCACACCAGAAGCCCTAAATGTGATTTGTCATTATCTGAAGTCTGGCATGAGACGCAGCAGGATGCCCAAAACATGCTTAACCCCAAAGGAAAGCAATCCCCATTCTGCTCTTGGGTCACGCTTGAAGTCCCCATGAGGCCAGTGGAGAGAGGAGGTAATGGTGCAGCTGCTTCGTCCAGATCTCCAGAGTAGGTCTTTAATTCCTCCTGCTAGTAAGTGGCCCAGCATTCTCTGTCAGTTTAGTACATCTCCGCAGAGGTACCACCATTGTAGTTTTGTCGTCTAACATGTGTCTAGTATTTTCCCCTAACTGTGCTTTGTGAATATAGAAGTATCATTTTCATAACATTAAGTGTGTGCTGCAAGAACTGGGCTTCTCTTGAGGAAATGCCAAGTCCCACATGAAATTTGTTGTAGTTCCAATACACGATACCATTTGTATGCAAGTGTCCCATGTTTGCCTTTCTTGGAGATACATTTCTCACCATTCTATGAAGCAAAGGCGACTCTCTTGTAACTGTGCATATCAAACCCAAGTACACCTAACTTGGGAGCTAGTGTTTGCAAGGCAAGCTTCTGCCTTTTTCTACATCAGCCTTATTTCTTAGGGCATATGATTTGAATTCCACAAGTAATTCCTGTGTGTATGCACGTGAGCCTGACTTGGGATTCACAGTGCTTAATTCATTTGCAAAAGACCTGAAGGAAACCCCTTTTTCCACAAGTGAAGCCTTTTTCTGTGTTGTATTTTTCCCCTTTTCTGTGCTGTAACGAGTTACTTTGTGTGACAGGTGGGAGATTCAAGAAGGAGATTGTAGTTGATGGACAAAGCTATCTGCTGCTGATTAGAGATGAAGGTGGCCCTCCAGAGGCACAGGTGAGCATTGCATATAGATCTTGATCTGCCTCGCAGAAGTTTCCTTCCTTTAAGAGAGCTGGCTTTGGTTTGTTCTTTCCTGACTCCTCCTCATCTTCCTGCTGGGAAAATCTATCTATTGCCCTCAGGTGTTCTGTTTAGAATCTAGTTGGAATTTCAGTTACCATGTGAAACTGTAGTAGAGATGCACAATGAACTTACACCTAATGCTTAACCCGTGTGCTTCCACTAGGGACAAAATGGTGTGTTACAGTTGTCAGTTTTCTTCTGAGTTAGAATCTCTGAATTATTCATGTGATTTAAGCTGAATGGCCAATTGTTTAATGGCTTTAACCTGCCAGAGGGGGAGATTGAGATGAGCTCTTAAGCAGAAGCTCTTCCCTGTGAGGGTGCTGAGGCGCTGGCACAGGGTGCCCAGAGAAGCTGTGGCTGCCCCATCCCTGGCAGTGTTGAAGGCCAGGTTGGACACAGGGGCTTGGAGCAACCTGCTCCAGTGGAAGGTGTCCCTGCCCATGGCAGGGGTTGGAGCTGGATGAGCTTTAAGGTCCCTTCCAACACAAACCCTTCTATGATTCATGTTATGAAAATGCAAAGTAGACGCATGTCTAGTGGCACACGTAGTTATGTACAGATCTTTGCATGCCCTATTGCTTCCACTGATTGCTCCCCATGCCAATTAAGACTGAACTTTGTGAGTCCCAGTCCAGCACCACTGAGTTACCAGATTCCTAACTTGGTTTCTCTATAGGTATGTTATCCCCTTGTCTCGTAGAAGGTGACTCCTTGGGATTTGGCTTGGGAAGAGCTTGTGATTTTGTGTGCTTAACTCTGTTTCTGTGTTTGGAGTGATGGGGAACGTTTGCTTTTGTGGTGCTTAAATCACTGCAGACTCTGCCAGCCTGCGTGCAGGCAGCATCTTTGCCTTCAAGCCTCCTCCCTTCTACCTCTTCTTACCTGGGCACTGTGAGGTTCCTCAGGTGCATTGGCTGCCCTGGCCTTGCTTTGCTCGGCTGTTCAGTAGTGCATCAGCTTCCAAAGGAAATAAATAAATGAATAAATAAAGCGTAGCAGCAGGAACTGTGCTGTCGCCAAACAGCTGAACGGGAGCAGTGCCAGCAGCAGCAGCTTGTGGTTCAAAGCTCCACTATTGCTCATTAGCAGCAGGAGGATTGGAGCATGGGGAAGGTGCCTGGACAAAGCAGAAGAGAAAGGAGGTGGAGGAAATGGAGACCAAGAGAGACATCCTGGAAGGAAGTTAAAAGACAAACAAAAGATCAGTGTCGCTGCCACATCTGCAGCTGTGTGAGGCAGGAGCCTACAAGAAGTGCTCTGTTGGAGACAGTGAATAATTTGGCTCAAGTGCACAACAGTTTCTAGGCCCTGGTGCTTCGAGAGTGTTCACTCATCTAAAAACATAAATACTGGAGCTGTAAAGGTGCATGCACTGATCTCAGTATCCTTCTACCTGAAGAAAGGGGTTTGCAGAGTTCATTGGAGCTGACTGCACACTAATAACAGAGAGGGCGTTTGGGTTTTGATCTAGGCTAGATAAATGTGGAGGTTTGAATTCCTCTTGTGACTGAGATTTGTTCTTTAGCGAATCATGAGGCCAGGAAGGTTGGAGGCATTAGTACTGTTTCACTGTTCAGAAGATGTGTTTCATGTGTAAATGATGTTGGATTTTTCAGGTGTTATTTCAAGTCATGTGTCTGTTAAAGGTCTTTAAAATGCTTATTCATTCCTGGAATAATAAGTTTACTTTCAGGTTCATCAATATGTATAACTGAATAATGAAAATGGAATACCAGAATCCCAGACTGCCTTGTGTTGGAAGGGACCTTAAAGTTCATCCAGTTCCAACCCCCTGCTCTGGGCAGGAGCACCTTGTAAGATCTTCATTAGGAGGCTGCTGCTACCCACTGATGAAGCATTAAGGAAATCTAGAGGGACTGTTAGCTTCCAAACTGATGGAAGGATGTTGTAGCTTAAGGAAGAGTTCTCAGTGTGATGCTCCTGAGTCTGACCAGTGAGAACCCTTCTATAATAAGTCCCAATGATGCAGTCTCTGGTGCCTTTGGATAGATCTTCTGCTTTGAATAGTTCCAATTTAACAGTGTGGTGATTGACCACATTCTGACTGGCTTGGAAACCTCAAACCATTTTTGCTTGTTATTACACTTCATCTGTAGGAGATGCAGTGGTGAGATTTGGCTTCAAGCACATTATAGTCATGAATATGCACATTAACTTAAATTACTGGCCAATTTGCTGTATGAAAAATAAGCAAGAAGTACTACTAGCTCCTGACTCTGAAAAAGGAAAATGTAGTAATGAGCTCAGCAACTTGAGTACGGAAAGTGCTTCCCAGCTTCGTACTGTTGGCTCTTCTTGAGCTTCCCTTTGCATATGCCAGCTTAGGATGCCTTATGAAAACTGAGAGTGTGTGAACCTACAAACTAGCGAGGGAAGCAGTTGAAATACTGCAGCAGCAGAGAGAGAACTGCAAGGGTTGGTAGGGCTAAAGGAAGTGCTTACGAAGGTCAGGTAGTGGTGTAAAACTTAGCAAATGGTTTCCCAGTGGAACCTCCTTGCAGCTCTCTGTGTGTTCAGTGTATCCCCGAGCTACCTGGTGTATTATAATAGTAACATAATGAGGAGCATGAATACGAATGGCCAAAGGTTGTTTCCATTGGTCTAAGTTTGGGTAGGAATGGAGTCACTTACAGAAAAACAAAGGCAGTGAGGAAAGCTTAACTTCAGTCCTTTTTTTGACATCTTACATACATTTACTGCTGTGGTAAATGTGTTTAAACAGTCTGATTTGTTGGGCTTGTTCAGCCTGGAGAAGAAAAGGGTCCTTAAGGGGAGACCATAGAGCAGCTCCAGTGCCTAAAGGGGCTACAGGAAACCTGGAGAGGGGCTTTGGACAAGGGCCTGTAGGGACAGGACAAGGGGAATGGCTTTAACCTGCCAGAGGGGAGACTGAGATGAGCTCTTAGGCAGAAGCTGTTCCCTGTGAGGGTGCTGAGGCGCTGGCACAGGGTGCCCAGAGAAGCTGTGGCTGCCCCATCCCTGGCAGTGTTGAAGGCCAGGTTGGACACAGGGGCTTGGAGCAAGCTGCTCTAGTGGAAGGTGTCCCTGCCCATGGCAGGGGTTGGAACTGGAGGAGCTTTAAGATCCCTTCAACCCAAACCAGTCTGGGATTCTGTGATTTCAATTGTGAGCTGAAACTTTTCATTTGCATGGTCACTTCAGGAGCACCTTGCCTTAGCCCTTGCATATTCATGTCTTTTACATTACTGATGCCACGAGGCAGTAGTTTACTTTCACTCTGGAAGCAGAACAAGGCCCTCAGTGCTGTTTGCTGAATGGGAAATCTGACATGAATGTGTTTTGGACATTGATCAAGGTGTGAGAATCACTGACAATGCCGTCAGACCTCGACCGTAACACTTGTCCTGGCATTAACTGAAACATCATTGTGTATGCATGTAAATCACAGGGTGGGGAAATAACACACTGAAGGGGGCCAGAGATAAGTGTTACTCATTTAAAAGTCACAAATCAGTGGCTGCAATGTTTTGTTTTTTTGGTGAATCAGACCCAGTGTGCACTGATAATAGCTGGGTTTGTAATATCACATACCCGTGAAGGAGAGGTGCATTTGCAAGAGTGGGGAAAAACCTTTGCGTATCCCAGATGCCCATCACTTGCAGAGTGATGAAACTCATCCTTTTTGGCCACTTTTAAGGCCTTGCTTATTGTCACTGTGTTTCTCTGATGTGTATTTCCCTCGGAGTAAGGTAAGACTGTTCATCTGTTTTCTTCTTCCTGCTTTCTCACCGTATGCCTTTTCCGTTTGTATTCTGCAGTTTGCCATGTGGGTGGATGCTGTTATATTTGTCTTCAGCTTGGAAGACGAAATTAGCTTCCAGACTGTTTACCACTACTACAGCCGAATGGCTAACTATCGGAACACTAGTGAAATCCCAATGGTACTAGTGGGAACCCAGGGTAAGTGCAGCCTTGATTTATGAGTGTATTTGTATTCCAAGCTGGCAAAACCATGTCCCATCCTTTCCCCTGTCTTCCTGCTACTCATCTAATGATGAGAGCCTATGGGTAAACTGGCTCTTCATCAGCAGGGGGTTGTTCTGCCCACTGGGCTTCCTCAGCTGCCTTGCTGCAAGCTGTAGCATTGCAAGGACTGATTTGAGGTGAGAGACAAATATCCCCACAGCACCTTTGAGAGAGGGGTTATTGCAAAGAGTATTCCAAAGAAATCTTTCCAGTGCTTGCTGGTCCCAGTGGGTTTGTGGGTCCACAGGGAGGTGTTAATGCTGAATTTGGGCAGGGGAATCAGCAGTATAACAAAGTGCTGCAAGTCGGACCAGTTCAGCTTAGTATCCAGAAGTGATCAATATCCTGGCATTCCTAAGAGCAGATGGATCAGAGATCAGCAAACTTCAGAAGTGTGTTAAGAAGCAGATGTGAACCATGCCCTTGCTCAGTATCTGCGACTGCCCTTTAAATCCAATAGGCATGCATTGGCGGTGTTTTGCCACCTGAAGCAAACACACACACCCCATCCTGTTTTCCCAAACCCTGTTCTGAAGCAGCAGCAAGCCGTAGCTGTCCTATGGGGAAACGTGGCAAGGGAAAAGTACCAGTAATATTTCAGTTTCTTTAGCATCTGAGCTGTCTTTTGGATATTCCTGCTTTGTTTTGCCAGTGCATCACGTTAATGTCATGAGTTGCCCCTTGCAGGTTTGCTTTTGGGCATCTTCCTTTTTAGTGTATACCACTGGTTTGGGAGATGTTGAAGCTTTTCAGTGCTCTCTCAGCTTATTCTATTATCAGTCTTGTGGTCTGAGGGCAGTTTGCTTTCCCCTGCCTGCCTGCCAAGCTGCCACATGAAGGCAGGGGAAGTGTGGGGAGCACAGAAGGAGGAATCGCAGCCAGGCTGTAGGGCGGAAACAGATGATAAAGAAATGAAAAGGGAAGCAGGGACACAGAAAGTCCTAGGATAGCAGAAACTACAGCCAGAAAGCAGAAATGAGCTGCTCTGAAGAACCACACTGTCAGCTCGAAACTGGAGTTAGAGAGGCGGAAATGTTTCCCTTTTATTTCTGCACTTCTGGCACTGGGGTTTTCAATTTTAGTCCCCATATTCTGAGAAAGGAATTTGTTTTTTTAAAGTTATTTTTCTGTTGCAGCACTGATGCAAAAGGGGTTTTTTCAAGTCACAGAACCCCAGCCTGGTTTGTGTTGGAAGGGACCTTAAAGCTCCTCCGGTTCCACTCCCCTGCCACGGGCAGGGACACCTTCCCCTAGAGCAGCTTGCTCCAAGCCCTGTGTCCAACCTGGCCTTGAACACTGCCAGGGATGGGGCAGCCACAGCTTCTCTGGGCACCCTGTGCCAGCGCCTCAGCACCCTCACAGGGAAGAGCTTCTGCCTAAGAGCTCAACTCAGTCTCCCCTCTGGCAGGTTAAAGCCATTCCCCTTGTCCAAAGCCACTCTCCAGGTTTCCTGTATCCCCTTTAGGCACTGGAGCTGCTCTAAGGTCTCCCCTTCAGGAGCCTTCTCTTCTCCAGGCTGCCCCAGCCCAGCTCTCTCAGCCTGGCTCCAGAGCAGAGCTGCTCCAGCCCTCGCAGCAGCTCCATGGCCTCCTCTGGACTCACTTAAAGGTAGAAATAGTTCTAATTCTGGGAGTAAGCATCAAGAAAAATACAGATTTTTGGCTTCATGAACTGTCAAACAATGCAGTCAAATGAAATACATCAATCTACTCGTTAAAAATACGTTTGAAATGTACCCGTTTGTCATCCAGCTTGTTGGTTTTGACTGGAAATGAGCTGTGAAATAAAATCTCTCCCAAAATGTTAACACTTGCCTGATGCCAGGTTGGACGCAGGGGCTTGGAGCAAGCTGCTCTAGTGGAAGGTGTCCCTGCCCGTGCCAGGGGGTTGGAACTGGATGAGCTTTAAGGTCCTTTCCCAGTCTGGGATTCTGGACATTCTCTGCCTCTTTATGTTGTGGCTGTAGCCCTGAATGTGCCTCAGGAATCCAACGATGCTCCTCAGTTCCATCTTGGTTAAATGTTCTCAGCGCCCTCTGCTGTGATTAACAGAATAAATCAGTCTGTGGTCAGCTTTCCAAGGCGCTGCGCTGGATTAATTCATTGGATCTCATGAGAAGGTAGCGAGAGCATCGCTTGAGCTATGGTCATGTGAGGCGCAGAGCGGAGCCTGAGATGCAGCATTGCGATACTCACTGACTTCATGCTCACATGAGGCTTTTTCCTTTCCCAAATAACAGATGTAGTTGTGCTGCCTCTGACAATAGGTGATATTAAGGCTAATTTCCTGAGCAGCTCCAATTGTTGAAGCCAGTGCTTGTGGTGAGGGTGAGGTGGTAGCTGCAGAGTGTTGTAGAAAGGATTGCACTGCTGTCTCACCTTAAGACTTATTGTTCCAGAGCTGAGAATTAACCATAATACCACCAGAACAAAAGATGTTGCTGCTTCAGATATGTTCATAGCATTGTCACTGTATAGCAGTCAAGCAGTATAAGCTCTCTAGAGGTCTTTGCTGTGGTGGAGTAGCAATGAAGAAACTTCAGCGGGGTTGTTATTTTCTTCTGGTGTAAGGCGTGTTTTCCAGCTCCTATGGACAAGCTCTACATTGGAGTTTAAAAGCATGCATGGAAAGGAGCTCTTGCAGGGAGGTATGAAGGGTTATTACTTGTTCACGTAAATACCATTTTTATTGGCTTTGCAGTGTGTTCACACAGCATCTCATGGGTGCCTTTACAGCAAGGTTTGAGACTCAGTCATTTACAATGAGTGCTAAATGCTGAGTCTTAGTGTTGACTAGCTCTTGTGTGCAAATCTTAACACCTTCCTAAAGTGCTGCAGTAATATCTGGTACCATTTCTCCCCCCCATCCCATTGTTTCTCTACTGAAAAAGTTCTTCTCCTTAGAAACGTGTCATATTTTGTGCTTCACATTCTACAGGTGAGGGTTACTGGTAAGCCAGTGCTGATGTTTGTAGGAGACCTAAAAGTCATTTGACGTGATCGTTTTAAGATGCTGTGAGGGCTGGAGCAGCTCTGCTCTGGAACTAGGCTGAGAGAGTTGGGCTGGTTCAGCCTGGAGAAGAGAAAGCTCCTTCAGGGAAGACCTTAGAGCAGCTCCAGTGCCTAAAGGGGCTACAGGAAACCTGGAGAGGGGCTTTGGACAAGGGCCTGTAGGGACAGGACAAGGGGAATGGCTTTAACCTGCCAGAGGGGAGATCAAGATCAGACATAGGTAAAATGGTTGGGTGGGCTTGGAGCAAGCTGCTCTAGTGGAAGGTGTCCCTGCCCATGGCAGGTGGCTGGAACTGGATGAGCTTTAAGGTCCCTTCCAACACAAACCAGTCTGGGATTCTGGGATTCAGTGTTCATAGTAATAAAGTTTTATGGTTTGTACTTGCATTCACTGCTTGGGTATTGGTAATTCTAAGATAATGCTTTCAAGTGATATAGAAATACGTATTTTTTTCCTTTTGTTGCTGTAGATGCCATCAGTTCCAGTAATCCACGTGTCATAGATGATGCCAGAGCAAGGAAGTTATCGAATGATCTGAAGAGATGCACTTACTATGAAACCTGTGCTACGTATGGGCTCAATGTGGAGAGAGTCTTCCAAGATGGTAAAGAGAACTTCTTTCATTTATCACACAATACTGTAGCTGGCTTTTGAAATAACCACTCATGTCTCAGTGGTTATTTTGGATAGCCTGTTTTAGAAGTATTCATTATTGTTTAATTACGGAAAGTGCATGGGTTTAGGGATATCTTTTGTTATATTAACATCTGTAGTGACAGGACAAGGGGTTATGGGTTCAAACTGAAACAGGGGAAATCTAGGTTGGATCTAAGGCAGAAGCTCTTCCCTGTGAGGGTGCAGAGGCACTGGCACAGGGTGCCCAGAGAAGCTGTGGCTGCCCCATCCCTGGCAGTGTTCAAGGCCAGGTTGGACACAGGGGCTTGGAGCAAGCTGCTCTAGTGGAAGGTGTCCCTGCCTGTGGCCGGAGTTTGGAACGGGATGAGCTTTAAGGTTCCTTCCACCACAAAGCGGTCTGGGATTCGATGACTCAGTGAAACAAGAACTGAGAAAAAACATCTTTATTCTCCTTTAAATCGCTAACTAATTGCCCAAGCCAGGCAATGAAGAGGAGGGTGTCATTGGCGGGAGGCCTGGTATGGTGCAGAGCTGCCAGGGTGTCCGTAATGGAAGTAGACCAGCCTTTGTGATGTTGGTCTTCTGATGGACGCAGCTAGAAGTTTTCTTATTCTTTTGGAGGTGGATCCACCACGACGCCTCCTGTTCTTTTGTTGGAGGTGGAGCTTCTGTTGTTTCCTGTAGCTGGGACCATCTACCTCCATGGGCTCATCTTCTGGTGGTGGATCCACCTCCATTGGCTGCTCCTCTTCTGCCTGGTCTACTTCCATTGGCTCTGCACCATCAGAACCACAACTGTCGCTGCCTCCCGCTTCCGACCTCCTCCTCTTCATCCCTGGTTTGGGCGGCAACAGCAGGAATCCCCCAGACATTGGTGGGCAGCTGCCTGAGTTGCTGGCACCAGACGTCTTGCTCGCGGTTGCCTGGTCTGGGGCCTCAGCAACTGCTGGGTGTCTGCGGGGTCCCCGTATTTATAGCGGCCAGGGTAGAACGTGCTCTGTGACATCCGCAGCCCGCTGTCATGGTGATGGACAGAGAGTCCTGCAGTGGGGACGGGATGTGTGCGGCCTGAGAGGCTCTGCTGCTGTGACTTTCCAGCAGGCGCCAGGGAAAAGGGTCCCTGCTTTTGGACCTGAGCGGCCTGCAGAGAATGCCCAGGGCAGGGGCAATTCCAGAGCGTTTCTCCCCCAAGCATCCTTAGGCGTTTCCTGCCCTGCATCCATTATTCAGGCAGGACTTCCCCTTAGTGAAGCCATGCGGGCTGTCACCAAGCACCTCGTTGGTTTTCGTGTGCCTCAGCATGCCTTCCAGGAGAAGCTGCTCCAAGATGTTGCCAGGCCCAGAGATGAGGCTGACTTCTCTGTAGTTCCCCGGCTCGTCCATATTCCCCTTCTTGAAAACGGGGGTTCTATTTCCCTTTTTCCGGTCGTCGGGAACTTCACCTGACCGCCATGACTTTTCAACTAGGATGGACAGTGCCTTAGCTGCTTCATTTGCCAGCTCCTTCAGGGCACGCCTGCTGCGCTTACTTCTAGTAGGGCTGTATCGCTCGTGAGCTTGCAGCAGGTGATCCTTGAATATCAACCAAGAGTCTTGGGCCCCCCTGCCCTCTAGGGCTGTATCCCATGGAGCCTTACTGAGCAGGTTCCTGAAGAGGCCAAAGTCTGCTCTCTTGCAGTCCAGGGCAGTGAGCTTGCTGCACCCTCTTCTCACTGTCCTGAGGATCTCAAATTCCACCATCTCATGATCGCTGCCCCCACAAACTCTCTGTCGACTGCTCACCTGTCCCCAGGCACAGTTCCATCCTCTCCAGCCTATCCCTAACATAAATAGCAACTCCCCCTCCCCGCCTGCCGGGCCTGTCCTTCCTAAAGAGCCTGTAAGCTTCCATTCCAAGACTCCAGTCCGAGGAGCCATCCCGCCGGGTTTCTGTGATGCCTATGATATCATACGCCCGTAGACGTGCAGACGTCTCTAATTCCTCTTGTTTGCTCCCCATGCTCCGGGCGTTTGCATAGAAGTGTCTGAGCAGAGGTCAGCAGAGGCCTTGGGGAGAGGGCAGTGAGGGACATGGAAGGCAGAGAGTGTGTGACCCCACAAGGCAGAGAACCAAGCTTCTTCCTACAGCTGGCAGCTCTAGAGCTCAGAGCAGCTTCCAGTGTGTGGAGGGGGCTCCGAGGATGCTGGAGAGGGGCTCTTCATCAGGGAATGTAGGGATAGGAGAAGGGGTGATGGGTTCAGACTGAAACAGGGGAAGTTCAGGTTGGATCTAAGGAAGAAGCTGTTCCCTGTGAGGGTGCAGAGGCACTGGCACAGGGTGCCCAGACAAGCTGTGGCTGCCCCATCCCTGGCAGTGTTTAAGGCCAGGTTGGACACAGGGGCTTGGAGCAAGCTGCTCTAGTGGAAGGTGTCCCTGCTCGTGGCCAGAGTTTGGAACTGGATGAGCTTTGAGGTCCCTTCCACCACAAAGCGGTCTGGGATTCGATGACTCAGTGAAACAAGAACTGAGAAAAAACATCTTTATTCTCCTTTAAATCGCTAACTAATTGCCCAAGCCAGGCAATGAAGAGGAGGGTGTCATTGGCGGGAGGCCTGGTATGGTGCAGAGCTGCCAGGGTGTCCGTAATGGAAGTAGACCAGCCTTTGTGATGTTGGTCTTCTGATGGACGCAGCTAGAAGTTTTCTTATTCTTTTGGAGGTGGATCCACCACGATGCCTCCTCTTCTTTTGTTGGAGGTGGAGCTTCTGTTGTTTCCCGTAGCTGGGACCATCTACCTCCATCGGCTCATCTTCTGGTGGTGGATCCACCTCCATTGGCTGCTCCTCTTCTGGCTGGTCTACTTCCATTGGCTCTGCACCATCAGAACCACAACTGTCGCTGCCTCCCGCTTCCGACCTCCTCCTCTTCATCCCTGGCTTGGGCTGCACCAACAGGAATCCCCCAGACATTGGTGGGCAGCTGCCTGCGTTGCTGGCACCAGACGTCTTGCTCGCGGTTGCTTGGTCTGGGGCCTCAGCAACTGCCGGGTGTCTGCGGGGTCCCCGTATTTATAGCGGCCAGGGTAGAACGTGCTTTGTGACATCCGCAGCCCGCTGTCATGGTGATGGACAGAGAGTCCTGCAGTGGGGACGGGATGTGTGCGGCCTGAGAGGCTCTGATGCTGTGACTTTCCAGCAGGTGCCAGGGAAAAGGGTCCCTGCTTTTGGACCTGAGCGGCCTGCAGAGAATGCCCAGGGCAGGGGCAATTCCAGAGCATTTATCCCCCAAGCATCCTTAGGCGTTTCCTGCCCTGCATCCATTGCCTGGGAGCCCAGGCCGGCTGCTGCCTGCCAGCCCCGTTCCTCAGCTGCAGAGATCAGCAGAGGGCAGGGCAATCCCGCCAAAGGGTGAGGGAGGACCATTCCTTGGAGCATCCCACCACAGCAGCATGGAGGAAGAGGAGGCCAGGGTGCTCTTGGAGGTGGCAGAGATCCTGCCCTCAGCCTAATCCCTGCATCCCTTGGCTGAGAGGGAACACTAAGAGGCAGGCAGAGCATCCCTTGCAGATGTTCCTCATAGTGAGTGCAGGAGAGCCAGTGCCCCCCATGCTCCAGCCCTGACCTGCTTTGCAGGAGCTCACTCCCTGCCATGCCGCATGTGGGTAGCAGGCTGTGTGAGCAGCCACAGCAGGAGGATGGAGCAGGGCTGAGCTCCAGACAGGAGCAGCAGGAGCCAAGTGTGGAGGCCACAGCAGGAGCAAGGCTGCAGTGTGGACGTGGGGGCTCGGTCCTGGCAGTGGGGCCAGACACAAAGACTTCCGAGATGAGCCCAAGGGCCATCCAGCCCTTGGAACACAAGCTCTCTAGCACACACGTGTGAGGTCCACACAGCACCTGAGATAGAGCAACTGCCTGTTCCACAGGTTCAAGGTCCATCTGGAGACAGGGGCATCAGTGGACACCCTCACAGAGCTCAGGCCAGGACTGGGTGCTCAGGGCTGAGCTGAAGTGAGTGCAGGGCCCATGGATGGAGAATGGGTGGGTAGGGGTCCCAGGTGAGGCTCTTGAGAGCCATCAGGAGCCATTAGTGGCCTCAGGGGCCTGGCCCTTCGAGCAAGCCAGGGTCTGAGCACAGGTGCCTCAAGGGCTCATCTCTGCTTGGGGCATGGTGATGTGGCCAGTTCCCTGTAACCTGGTTCCCTGCATCTGTCTTTCCAAAAGTGGAGTTTCCGGGTGCTTTGTGGGGCTTTCCTGGTGGTCCAGGACAGGAGGAAGAGGCAGGTGCCGTGTTTGTAGAGCCGCTCCATCCCTTGGTATCTTTGCTTCTGCCCAATCCCGGGTGCGTCTGGGGTTAGTCACCAATGGCAAATGTCTCTGGGGGGCTAAGGCTGACTTGCTCCTTTGCTCTCTTTGGTGCTTGACTTTGGAGGGTCTTTGGCACGCTCGTGGTGACTGCACGGAGGGGTCGCACATCCCCTGGAGATGCTCTTTCACCTTCCCAGCAGACAGGCAGCAGAAAGAAGCTGACTTTGCGAGCCAGGAATTGTAGGCAGAGGAGTGAAGCAGATGACTGATGGGCTGTGCCGCAGGGATGATGTGCCCAAAAGGCCAACTTGAGGGGCTCCAGGCCAGGCAGAGGGGACTGCAGCATCTGCAGGGGCCTTGGGGAG
This sequence comes from Ara ararauna, assembly GCA_028858755.1. Classification (NCBI taxonomy): domain Eukaryota; kingdom Metazoa; phylum Chordata; class Aves; order Psittaciformes; family Psittacidae; genus Ara; species Ara ararauna. Next base: position 7,739,671 of record CM054381.1, read on the forward strand.
AGGGCAGTGAGGGACATGGAAGGCAGAGAGTGTGTGACCCCACAAGGCAGAGAAGCAACCTTCTTCCTACAGCTGGCAGCTCTAGAGCTCAGAGCAGCTTCCAGTGTGTGGAGGGGGCTCCGAGGATGCTGGAGAGGGGCTCTTCATCAGGGACTGTAGGGATAGGAGAAGGGGTTATGGGTTCAGACTGAAACAGGGGAAGTTCAGGTTGGATCTAAGGCAGACGCTCTTCCCTGTGAGGGTGCTGAGGCGCTGGCACAGGGTGCCCAGAGAAGCCGTGGCTGCCCCATCCCTGGCAGTGTTCAAGGCCAGGTTGGACACAGGGGCTTGGAGCAAGCTGCTCTAGTGGAAGGTGTCCCTGCTCGTGGCCGGAGTTTGGAACTGGATGAGCTTTAAGGTTCCTTCCAACAGAAACCATTCCATGATTTTATGATACTACCTGAAGGGAGGTAGAGGGCTCCTTATGCTGAACACAGCACATCTTCACTGCTGTGTTCTCTACCAGCACCTTTAGCCTTAAGCTGATTTTAGTCTGCATTTGTTTTTTCAGTTTTCTCTGTTGCTTGAGTTACTTTGGCCAAGTTTTCCCTATTTACAGTGCTCGTGGAGCCACTGAGGCTGCTTGTGCAAAGTAGTTGGAGATTGCCTTGCACATTTGAGACAGGAAAAATAAATGGGGGAAATTGATAGGAATAGGATAATCATGAGAAGTAAGGTGTTACGTTCATGGAGTGTTCAGTGTTGGCAGCTTAACTGTGATTTAAAACGTCATGAGCAGTAGTGGTTTAATTGGCCTTATAGGAGGTACTTAAGACCGTGTTTTACCGTCTCAAAATAGAACAAAACACAAAACAAGGCAAAAACAAGTAACCAAAAGTTCTTTCTGACCATCTGCACCTCTCTTGGAAAAGTCACCCTTCGGAGGAGCTTCTGTGGCTGCAGAAACGATGCTGACCTTGGTTGCTGCTCTATGAGATGGGCTTTTTGCTCCCTCTAGTGGAAATTCAGTCGGGAGTCCTAGGGTTTTGCTCTCTTGTGTGTGGTGGTTGAGTGACTGAATATGCCCTCTCTTCATCACAGCAGTTCTTTTGCATGTAAAAACCTTTTGCATTTCGTTGAAGTACTTCTCAGAGTTCTGCAGGGGTTTTGTTGCTGGCTTTTCATTGTGCTGTCTGTGGTTATGTGAGACAGGGTCACGTCAGTACCTGTGGGAGATTAGGATTAGGAATGCTGCTGTGTAAATGTGTTACGGTTGCCAGACACGTCTGGGACAAAATCCAATTCCTGATCATTTTTGCTGTTTCTTTCAGCAGGAAACAAAGCAACTTCTTAACCCCGTAAAGTGAGGTGTGTGAATGACCAGGGCAAGTTGTTAATAGGGAGCACTGGATTACTGCCCTTTTACTCTGCTCTGGTGAGACCCCCCTTGCAGCACTGTATGCAGTTCTGGTGTCCTCGGCATAAGAAGGACATGGAGCTGTTGGAGCAAGTCCAGAGGAGGCCATGAGGATGAGTAGGGCCTGGAGCACCTCCTGTATGAAGGCAGACTGAGAAAGTTGGGGCTGTTCAGCCTGGAGAAGAGAAGCTGTGTGGAGACCTCAGAGCAGTCTTCCAGTGTCTGAAGGGGGCTCCAAGGATGCTGCAGAGGGTATCTTCATCAAGGCCTATCAGTAGTGATAGGACTCACAGCATCTCTGTCCATCCTCTGGCCTCTCTCCAGCAGCTCCACGTCCCTCTTGTTCTGTTGTCCCAGAGCTGGATCAGGACTGCAGGGGGGTCTCCCCAGCGTGCAGCAGAGGGGGAGAACCCCCTCGCTGAGCTGCTGCTCATGCTCTGGGGGTGCAGCCCAGCACACGGGGTGTATTCTGCAATACGTGTATTATGCGAAATTGTATTCAATAGCAATTAAAAGTAGCATCATGAAATGCACACTGGTTTTGCACACATACTCCAATTTTTAACTTATTTGTATGTGGATAAGCATGCAATGTAAATGTATGCAGTCACACCTCATGTAGTGCAGTAAAACTTAGCACAATGGCTCGTGACTTGGCATTGCTGGCACATCAACTGTAGAACATCTTAGTGCTTTGTGAGTCTTCACTACGTGCAGCCTGTCTGTTATCTTGCTGGCTTCTGCTTAATATCAGATTCTCTGAAGGTGCTGTTAAACTGGAGTGGCTTCTCTTAAAGGAATCAGGACCTCTCTTCACCAAGACAGCCAAACATCTGCCCAGTTGCATGACGTGAACCCCATACCCATGGTTTAAAGGTTTGGTGGGGCGCTGATTGTTTGGGGTTTGTAAGCTGGGGGGGGGGTCATGTTTGGTTGTGTTTGGTTTTCTTTGCTTTAAATTCAAGTGAATTGTGCATTACAGCCTCTGGAGGCACTGACTCTTCAGTCTCCCTCTAGGGACTTGTGAGCCCTGTTTACTCAAAAGCAGGCAGCACACAACATCAGTTAATAACTTCTCTTTGTGTTCACATCCTCTGCAGAATAAACAGAGCCAATTATCCAACATCAGAAAGCATCATGTGACTCCAGAAAACCACTTCTTGATGTAAATATTGTCAGTGAACAAAGGAAAGGGATGCGGGGAAGAGGGCCGGGCTATGTAGAGGTCTTCTAAATGCTCTTAAGCGTTTCCTATGATTCAGAGCAAACCCCGAGTCAGTGCCAGCAGCCATCATAAATGAACTGTGATTTTCAGCAAACTTGAAAGGGGTGCAGGCCAATTACTGCATTTCATTCCTATATTAATGGATAACAAACACGGGGATTTATTGTGTGTAGCTAAGGAAAAATAGTTGTTGACAATTAGCGGCTGTATGTAAAGCATGAAGCTCCCTAGACCCTGTAAGTGTGTTTTCTCTGTATTGAAATTGGTTTTAGACTATGCTTCCAGCTGGATGGGTATCTGTTCCTGGGATTTAAGAACAGGATTTATTCACTAGTGATTGTTTTCCAGGGTAGGTAATACTTGGTGTTTCTAAGCTCCAAGTGTTTGCTTTTCTAGGTCTGTGAGGGTATTTCAGTATGTTAACCGAGGTCCCACAGCTTTTGCTGGCTTGTCACCTTGATAAATGTTTCTTTTCAGTCTTTAACATAACGTTGGTTGCTGTGGGTGGGGTTTTATTCTGAGGGGTTTGGGAGATTTGGGGTTGTTTTCTTCATGTGGCTATTGCAGCAGGTTCAGTAGGTGAGGTTGGCTTTGCTTTAGTCACGTTAGCATCAGTGCTCTTGTTTTGCACTCCTGTTGGATGTTTTTAACCAAGTCCAATGCTGTGCAGTGGTTTGCATCAGCTGGGATTCACGTACATCACTTAAAGCCCAACTGCGCTCTGTCCTTCCTCCCTCCCTTCTGATTTTCAGGAACTCTGACTCGCCAGTGAGTTGGTAAATTTGAAACTGTAAACTTCCATTGTCCAAGCCCCTGTTACCAGTCCAAGTCACGGCAGGCTTTTCTTTAACATACCAAGTATTAGTTTTCATAGAATCATAGAATCTCAGACTGGTTTGGGTTGGAAGCGACCTTAGATCTCTTCTGCCTAAGATCTCATCTCGGTCTCCCCTCTGGCAGGTTAAAGCCATTCCCAGTGTCCTGTCTGTACGCGCCTCTGTCCAAAGCCCCTCTCCGGGTCCCCTTAAGGTATTGAAACACCACAAGAAGGTCTCCCTGGAGCCTTTTGTTCCAAAAGGTGCTGTTTTACAAGGTTTTTCTGAAATTGAAATTCTTGTTTCTGTTTTCTGCCTTGGTGTGATGCAGACTTACCTTTTAGAGGAAGAAATGGAAGTGGCATTAAGGGGTCTTTTAGTCCTTCATTGCACACACATTAGAAATCAGATTTCTGATCTTTCCCCTCCAAGCATCCACTGAACTCTGTTAGTGGTCACTTATTACAACTTCTGTCTCTTATAACTCATTTCCTATTTTCCCCACGGTTGAGTGGTAGAAGAATTTAATTTGAATGATTATTAAATCCAGACACACTGCTTACAATGCTTCATTGGCATTGATAAACTCTACTGTTGATGGTAACAGAGTATAGAACCATAGAATCATTTAAGTTGGAAGGACCTCCAAGATCACTGAGTCCGTAGGTTACACAAATGCTGCTTTACAATAGTATTTCCCTTTTGTCAGCAGCAACTTTCTATGAAGGCTGTGTAGTGAATGCATATCTGTGTATTCTTAGATAGCTGTTTGTTAATGCTTTAGGAAGCTGAAAACTCTAATTTGCGGCCAGCAGTTGTCAGGGTGCTTATTCTTATTCCTTTGGGGTGTGCGTATGATGAAACCCTCCTTTTTGCAACACCCCACTAATAGTTTGCGAATTCAAGTGTTCCAGTAGTGTGGTGGAGCTTGCAAATTCCTACGTGCAGGAAGTGTTCAGGCATCCTGCGATGTGGCAGTCAGCTGTTGCGTGGAAGAGCTCAGGCGCTAACATAGAGCAGGAGTTTGAACGTTGTGGAGGGTTGTTGTTAACCTTCAGCCTGGTCCCACTTGGGTCTAACCTTTGATGCAGTTTGAAGGTGGAGCTGCGCCGAGCAGGCCCTGAATTTCACTTTGAAATAAGAAAGATTCCTGGTTCCAAGGGATTAGCTTAATAACGTGTCCAACGAAGGAGGGTAAGAAATTCCTGATACTTGGAATACGGAATTGTCGAACGGGGAATTATCTTGTAAAAATCAGATCAGATGCTAATAAGATCCGTTTTACTTCACATTTCCTAGTTAAGAATTAAGGTTAGGTTGGGATTTTTTCCCTGCTCATCAGCATGGATTTTATCGATGACGCTGGAAATGATTATTTTAACGTTTCTTGTCAGCGCAGGGTTGTAATGACTGTGTACAGCCCCGGGATGCCTTTTTAATGATTTTAGCCTTCTTGAATTAGCTTGACGTACCATTAATGCATAAGAATTGCTTTTGTTTTTGTTCATGATGTATTCATAATTGCACGTCTTCCCCTGCTTCATGTTCAGATTGGCTTTGACCCATTTAACGGTGGGCTCTGCGCTTCTCTGACGTAGCAGAGGAGAAGCAAACGTTCAGATATTGAGAGGATAAAATTCTACCATCAATTGAATTGAAACAAAAGGGACTGAATCTAATTTTGATGCGGTTGAGTCTGTTCCTGTAGCTTCGCAGTTCACTTGGGTTGTATGCCTGGTAGTGATCAAAGTAAAAGGTATTTACATCTCTGAGCATAAGCTTTCAGCATAGAGATCCTTTATGTTGCTGTGGGTACCTCTGTAACTGTACAGGGAACCAGTACTGTAACTGCTCTGGAGCCAGGCTGAGAGAGCTGGGCTGGGTCAGCCTGGGGAAGAGAAGGGTCCAGAAGGGGAGACCTTAGAGCAGCTCCAGTGCCTAAAGGGGCTGCAGGAAAACCTGGAGAGGGGCTTTGGACAAGGGCCTGGAGGGACAGGACAAGGGGAATGGCTTTAACCTGCCAGAGGGGAGACTGAGATGAGCTCCTAAGCAGAAGCTCTTCCCTGTGAGGGTGCTGAGGCGCTGGCACAGGGTGCCCAGAGAAGCTGTGGCTGCCCCATCCCTGGCAGTGTTCAAGGCCAGGTTGGACACAGGGCTTGGAGCAAGCTGCTGCAGTGGAAGGTGTCCCTGCCTGTGGCAGGGGGTTGGAGCTGGAGGAGCTTTAAGGTCCCTTCAACCCAAACCAGTCTGGGATTCTGTGATTTCTGCAGTGTCAGAGTTCAGAGCCTCACTCTTAAGACATTGCTGGACCTGTCACGTTCTGTGCAGATGCACTTAGTGGAAGATTTTTGATGCAGCTCACTTGTGTTACGTACCATGGATGCATTGCTGCTGCCATGTATCTCTTAAGAAAACATGCATTCTTTAGGATTAGGTTTTATTTAGGTTTGGGCAATGGCTTCTGCCATTGCTGCCTCCCAGTTTGGACCTCAAAGTTAGCTCTGGGGCTGTGCTTTTGCTGTTGGTTTTGGATGCTTTATTTGCAGATCAGACTAATCTTGCATTATGGAGCGTGTCTGCATGTAAACATTTACCAGAAATGCTTTCTTTCCAAATACAAGTAGTATCTGTAATGTCATGTTTAAGGGCTGTGGCTGAAGGGGGTACCTTGAATTACACATTCCTCACTAAGGGATAGAAGGTGACAAATTAATCCTTGTGCAGCCGGATTGCAGGGAAAAGCTGTCACTTACTATCAGTATTATCAAGTCAGCTTTTATAGATGTGTTTTCATTAGGAAATGTTAATCAGTCTAATGGGAAGTAAATAAAGTCTCAGTCCTGCTCTGCTGACAGTTGTTTGAGGTAGAGGCAGTATTCACTCTTGCACTAGATACGGCCTGAAAGCTTCTTCCATTTGGGAATGGGCAGCTCTGGTGGGCACCCTAGTGCAGGGTACAGCTGAGGAGCATCTCCCTTGGCTCCTGGGATTCCTTGGAGTTGAGCAAGGAACAGCTCAGAGCTTTCAGGAAAGCACCCGTGGATGTGGCGCGGCATGCAGAGGGATGTGCTGCTCTAATTGCTCCTTAATTAGGCTGGTGGGTGATGGCCTGGGTCAGCCTGGTGAGGCTTTGCCACTCTCTTCTGTGCTGCCACAGCACCGGGAAGCACCTTTTTGGTTGCCAGCTCCAGATGTGTATTTACTTACATCTTTTTATGAAGGAGAAATAAAAGGGATGTCATTAGCGCAGCTTAGTCTGAAGCTTCAAACCCTCAGGCCCCTTCCAAGAGCGCATTGGGCTATAAACAAACACAAAATGAATGCTTTATGTCGTGTTCCAGTGTCAATGCAGCAAGGCATGAGCGGGTCCCTGAGCACTGCTCCAGGTCTACAGCCCCTTCCCTCCTGCTAGTGGGCCTGGTGGCAGCTGGGGACAGAGGGGGGCAATGGACTTCATCGCCTCTTATGAGGGAGCCAAGGACTTGGGGTTCACCTCCCTGCCTGGAGAGCGTGGCATCAGAAGGAATCCCGGCCGTGCCACCACGTTCCTTCCTCACACTCCTGGCCAGCGTTTCTAGACTCCATTACTGCTCTTCAATCTGAACACTGGGGATATTTAAACTGTGTTCTAAATTTCAGTTTCTCATCGTTCCATATGGGTTCTGGGCTCAAGCACACACTGAAGCTGGGTCATGGAGAGTTTCTCCTCACCCAGCACCGCAAGTCCTTCTCCCTAGGGCTGCTCCATCCAGTCTCCCCCAGCCTGTGTCTGTGCTGGAATTGCCGCAGTCCATGTGCAGGACCTTGCACTTGGCCTGGTTGAACTCCACGGTTTGCATGGTGCCACCTCTCCAGACTGTCCAGGCCCCTCTGGATCCCATCCCTCCCTCCGGCGTGTTGAGTGCGCCACAACAGCTCCGTGTCATTGGCAGATTTCTTCATCTCTGCACCCAGACTCAAAAGCAAACGGAGGAAAGAAGAGAAAGAAATCTTCCAATGACACGTCTGCATCTGGTTTTCTCATTCTTAGAATTAAATGATGGGATGAGGAGGTACAGCCTGGGGTATGCCATGTAAGTGCTGTGATTTGTACAGAGGAGGTGGATGATGTGGTGCTTATAAAAGCTCCAGGAAGGTTTCTAGCTCTGGTAAGTGTGTCATTCACTGTAGAAGGCACTGATCTCTGCAGAACTGTTCGTGTCACACTTAGATTTTAAAGGGTCAGTTTTATGGCACTTTCTTTAAGGCTTCATTTGAAGCGGATGCAGTGAGGCGCGTTACTTGAAACATAGGTGCTGGTGATGCAGAGCTGGGTGACAGCTGTTACATCTTCTGAAGAGTACAATAAATGAAAGGCTGTGTTCATCAGCGCAAATCCTTCACTTGGTGGAAACAAGGACGTTGATGCATTTCATCAGACTGTGAAAGGATTCAGTACTGAAGGGTCAGAATCGGTCCAGTAGGTTCATATCTCTTAATACAGGCTCGAAGAGAAACCCTGGGCACGAAGTGTGGTAGTTGTTTGGTGGTCAATTGGTTTTTATTGGTGAGAGGCACAAGCAGTCTGTTTTATAGGATCATGGAAGTTGTGTGAGAGATAAAATGTTCTGAGCATATTCATAGCATGGCTTGCAATCAATTAGGAATTGTTTTCCATTAACGCCACAAACTGAAATGGAAACAAATTCTGGAACGGGGGAAAAAGCTCGAAAATTCCTTCTTTTTTAAACCCTCTGCTTTTTCTACAGCTGCTGGTGTAAACGTGGAGAGCGTGTTGCTGCATGCATTCCACCTGAGTCAGGATCACAAATACAATAGGGTTTTATCATCGTCCCACCGTATTAATAGGTCCTCTATCAAATATTAAAAGTCACTATTGAACATGTGTGTGTCAGCAATGTCTGTATTGCATCCATATGTTAAATCCTAGTTCTGCGTGCCGATGTGACACAGGCACTCATCTGAAGGACTATGCTGCTTCTCTCAGAGGTGAAGGTTGTGTTCAGTTCAGTAAGCGTATGTGGAAAATGACAGTATCTGCTCTCATTGTGATGTTAAGCATAGAGTATCATCTCCGATCTATAGCAATCCACCACTGCTTTTTGAGAACACAAGGTGTTTTACATACCAGCCTCCCTGCATAAGTGGTGGGTTTTAATATGCTGAAGCATGCTTTTAATTTTGGGCTTAGGTTTTCATTTGCTGATCTGTTCCTTGTCACTTTACAGTCTGTGTTAGGAGTTTGTGTTGCTGTTTGAGTTTAGTACCTCGGGAAAATATCACTGCTGCTCAGTTGTCTTGCTTCTTGCAGGGCCTTATTCCCAGCGGAGGAATAGAAGTCAGTGTCCTGTTAGCTGGGAAAGAATGGAAAACATCCCTGTATTTTGCCATGCTGCACTTCCTGGTGGAGCTGTAACAGGAGCTGAAAAGAGCAGTGGACAGTATCTGCACTTTGACAAGGGGGCTTGTCCCAAGAGCAGACTCAAGGGAAGATGCCCCCTGCCCCTTACTATAAAACTGTGTGAATACCACTAGCCTGCTCAGAGCATCACCAGAGGGGGTTTGGAGTGCCTGGAAACAAAACCTGTGCTCAGGGCAGAAAGCAGTCTATTAGAACAAAGGCAGGAGGCAATAGGAAGCCTGCGGGTTGTTGGTGCATTGTGCTGTGGTATTTGTAGCAATCCCTTGAGATTCCAAAGAGTAATTGTTGTATTTGTTACTGCTGGCATCCAGCGCACTGAAGCTCTTTCATCTGAGTTGGCAAACAAAAACCCTCTTGCCAAGATGTTGATAGTGCATTTATATCTTAGTTTCTATAACTTCTCTCTGTTCTTGCGTGTGTTTGTGGTGTATTTAGTACCATTTATTAAAGAGAATAGCTTGCTTTTTCTCCTTATAATAAAGGGGTGCTTTTAGTCTGAGCTGTCAGACATCTAAAACTGATGTAATAAACGTAATCCTTTTGTAATGTTCTCTGTTGTGCAACAAACGTGTTTTAAACATCAAAGTTTATTATTAGCATAGATTGTTCTTCAAAAGGGATTTCTGAAATGCATTGCAAATCATTCCCTTTCAGCTAATCCGTATGCATATGCAAATCCTATTGAACCTGTTTGCTTCTCTGGGATTAGCACTTGTGTATTCAGAGGTTAACAGGCTGCATGTATGTATGGGGGGTGGTATGTGCCATAAGCCAGAATAAGTGATAGCATTAAATCTCCTGAATTCCTATGCGAGAAAACATCCAGCACTGCTGCTGAGTTTAAAATGCATGGGGTTTCCTCTTTCTCTATGGAGATCCCTTAATCTGGATTCACTTCTGAAATGGAAGTAAAATGGTTGGACGGGGCTTGGGGCAACCTGCTCTGGTGGAAAGTGTCCCTGCCCATGTCAAGGGGTTGGAACTGGATGAGCTTTAAGGTCCGTTCCAACACAAACCAGGCTGGGATATGGTTCTGCTTGAGTTGCATATGTACACATGCCTGAACTCTTTCCATTGGAGGATCTAGTTACTGTTTGGTGGAAAACAGAGAATACAGCATGATATTGCATTGTATAACTAGAGATAAGTCTGTAGAATATAAAACTACTTTTTGAGTAGCCCCTTTATATGTATTTTAGCATTACATTAATTTTGCCTTTCCAGAGGTGGCAATCTTCCTGTGATCCATGTAGACTTGTTTTATCAGTGTGTGCTCCATTTGAAGCAGTAAGCTGATGGATAGCACTGTGCAGGCTACCTCCGCTATGAAAATTATCCTACCATTAAATGCGGCTCTTGGGCAGAGGGGTCAACTACTTTTATTAAGGGATTACTAGAAAATGGAGACTCCTGCAAACTGGTTTGGTGTCAACTGGTTGCTCCCTGTGCACACCCTCAGTTCATTAAGAATTTGGAGAGGTTTGGGGTTAAAGTACCTGTGTTCTCTTGGCTGATGCTGCCACCTGCTCTATGTGATGGGCTTATCCTTCTCTTGCCAACGCCTGTGCTTGCGGTACTGCAAATGTCATGTCAATAAGCTGGTTGGTTCCCACCAGTAACAGATTTAAACACGCAGAGGCAATGTGAGGAAGGGAAGAGTTTTCCTTGCTCATTTGAACTACCTAGCATCTGAGGTTTGAGAGAAGTGGTTTCTTGATGGGTGCCCTCACAGTTAGCGTGATTTAAGCCTTCATTTCCAGTAGAGATTCTTCCAAGGAAGGATCTTTGTCCTTACGATGATGGGGTGAGATCCGGTGATGCCCAGAGAAGGGAGGGTGCTGCTGAGTGTCGCTGTGGCCGTGGGCACTGGGCAGAGCTGGCAGCACTCACAGTGTTCCTGCACGGTCAGGAGTCATCCCATCTTCTGGAGAGACTAGTGTAGTCCCTTAGCAGTGGATTTAAGATCAGCGATCAACGTTAGTGAACGCGAAGCGGATGTGATAGAGAAATGGGAATGCGTGTTCATGTGGTGATCATACATTTGTGAATTGTTCGTGGAACGTCATTTATCTTGGATTTTAAAGGGAGTATCTAGGACTTGTTCTCACTCCTTGGATGCAAGTAAAGCAGCGTGCTGCTGTCCGCCAGGCTTTGCAGGGTTGGTAGCAAGGGCAGAGAAAGTAATACCTTGTTCAGAGTATGAGTGCTGGTTCATCACCTGGGAGAGCTTTAATGCAAAAGAGTAATTATTGGAAAGCTGGTATAAGACTTAAAAGCAAATAGTTTTGTTAATAAATGTGTGGATGCTTATTCCTTTTGGGTTCAGTATGGTAAACCCCAAGACTTCTCAGCGCACAAGATACTGCATGTTACATATTGTTTGTCACGCTACAGTTAGACCTGAGTGCCTCTCTGCTAAACAGGGATAGGGAAGAAAAGTGGGAGACAAGCATGCTCGTTACTGCATGCATACAAGACGCAAGATGTTTAGATACCTTCTGGAGTGTCTTTCAAAGTGCCCTTTGAAAAAGCTGAAGATGCTTTTCAGAGTCACCAAAGGGGTTTTACGTGTAGAGCTTGAAGAAAAACAAACCTTTTCCCTGTGTGCGCATAATGAAGGAACATTATTGGCAGATGCTGAAGAAAGACATTTTTCCATAGAAAACCGGATTTTGTGCATGAAACTTGTTAATGTTGGCAAAGACAGGCCGTTGCTGGCTTCAGGTCATGTACGCAGGCTCCAAGAGATGTAGTGTGCTGGTGGCACTTCTGTTGGAGATACTGCTGTGTAGAAAAAGTGCTGAGGAGTAAATCAGCTTCAGTTTAGCATAGATACCTTTGACTTGCTCTCATCATTTATGCCTCTTCTGATGGCTGATACAGTTGCTTGTGTCTTAGGCATCATAATTTACAGTCTTGAGGAAAGGTAGGTTTAGATTTAAGCTGTGCAATAGTCTAACTAATGAGAAATGTAGGAAATTTATAGCATTTGATGATGGATTGGATAAGTATCTTGACGTTAATTGAAATCTGAGGACTCCCTCCTGTCTTCCAGTTTTAAAAAATAAAGTCTTTTTTGGACAAGCAGAGCCATTTGTATTTTGGAAGCCCTTTGCATGTTTATGGAAGACATGGTTGGAATGGGAAGGTGGGAAGCTGCTAGCCTTATCTGTATTTTGTCAGTGCTTGGGTAACTAACCAGTGTTTATCCCCTGCTCACCTGCACGAACTGATTCATTAAAATGAGCTTGAGCAGCATCACTTTGCTCCTTGTTTTACAAGTTGTGTGACTTCAGTTGTCTTTATAGAATTCCAGATTGGTTTGGGTCGGAAGGGAGCTTAAAGCTCATCCAATTCCAAGCCCCTGCCACGGGCAGGGACACCTTCCCCTAGAGCAGCTTGCTGCTCTTCCCCTAGGATTGTGCATTTTAGTCCCAGTTAAGTGCAGAAACTTGGCTGCAGCTAGCAGTTTCTGCTTGTCTTCCGCTTCTCTTCCTTATCTCTGTTTAGCAGAGAGGCACTCAGACCTAACTGTTGTGTGACAGATTATCTGGATAAATACTTCACATTCATCTCTCCATTAATAACACCATTGAGCCGCTTGTCTCTAAAGCGATGGCACAACTTTCCTCTGCGCTGTCATTCTGTAAATGCTCCATTCTGGCTGAAGCTTAGTCTTGTGAAAATGTCTACATTTCCCCATTAAGTGCTTAAAAAGTAATAAAACTCAAGCCATTAGCCTTCACTCCTTAGATCTGTATCAAGAGAAATATTCCTCAGCGCAATAAATCTGATCGAGTGTTCGACATTTGTATCATTCGAATTCATTCTCTGGAAATGGACCTTTGAAGGTAAATTGCATTAAGTAGGGCAGTTTAAATATTTAATACAATCTTATTGTAACTGTTAGCAAATGATTAAAGTGCAAAGGGGGGCTTATATGTTTTGTGAGATTGATGTTAAATGCTTTGTGATGCTTCTGCTCTGGTGGGAAACTGCTTTTATGACAGCTGAACGTGCAGAAAAGCCACAGAAAACAACACAAATACAGAATTTAGCCTTTAGTAATAGAGTAGATGACTTTTTATTGCTATTGGATTTATAGAGAGTGGTTTTGGAGCAGGCTTTATCCCACCTGTGAGTGAAGCAGCAGTCTTGGTCACAATAAACTATTTCTAATGGAAATGGTTGTGTCCAAGAGGTAGATTTTGGTGGCTTGGTGGACCAGGAACTCCTCAGCTGAGGTGGCTTATTTAATCTTATTTAGCTCTCTGGTGATTTGTTTTGAAGAAGGGTTTGAAGGACAAGAACGATGCTGTACTTCTTGATGGTGGTGAAGGTCTAGAACATCTGCTTTCTTAGAAGCAGTGATGTATTTGTGCATCTTTTGGATGCCGCTGTAGTGTTACTGTTGGGTTTGCTTTGCAAATTGCAAATTGTTTGTGTTCTTCCATGTAGCACACACAAGGTCCCTTTCAACTCTGACCATTCTAGGATTTATTGACCTAATCTTGGGAGAGAGTGATTTGCATCATTGAGTTGGGATTGAGTGAATCACAGTGTTAGTCAGAGTTACCTGTGGCATTGATTCATGATGCTTAGTACTGATTCTTATTTCTAACTATTTTTGTGTCTGCTAAGACAGGAAAGGTTGCTGTTTCTGAAGAGCCAGTGCTGAAATACGTATTTCAGTGAAAGCATCACAAAAGCCCAAACGTACCAGGAAGGTGTGGTTTTAAGCTGATTTGAAGGAGAATTGTATTGAAGTCTTTTAGACACGCTAACACTGAACTTAGCCCATTGTAGCTGAACTTGAATATTTACTGTGGTGGCCATGAAAAGGTATTTTTCAGTATAAAACTTGTGTGTTTATACATGCATTTCCTAATTGCTTGTACTATGAAATAGCCAAATAGTTCTTGGAAACTATCTGCATCTGAGGAGCTGTAAAATTGTTTTAGTAGGGTGAGATAATGGTGTGCTTTAGCAATAAGATGCAACTTTAATCCTTCTGAGAATCCTGTGTAATCATGTAATAAAACTACTGACTTCTTTGTAATGTGGGTTATGTTGACAGTTATTTTCGTCCCATTAATGAGTACTACATGAGTAGCCTTGACTTTGTTCCACCCTGAAGGTAACTGTTTATTATAGTCAGAATTTAAATCCCTCAAATAATAGGAGCAGTCACACAATGGCTTCATATCCAGCAAATTAACAGCCCTACAAGGTAATGGAGACATAAATGAAGACAAATTTGTTTTAATATAATGAGATAAAGGGAATTCAGGTAAGAATTGGCTCCTGTGTTAAAATTTGTTTTCCTGTTTTGGGAGCAACTTTGAAGCTTTCACTGGATTAATCTTAAATAAGCTTTTGTCTACATTACGGCTTTATAGTGAAACAGATACCACAAGGAAGACAATGTGTTAATCAGACAAGGCAGACTTTTCTATCACTGTGTAGTAGTCATTCGCAGCTTATCAAGGATTTTGCTTGATGTTAACATGCTTGTTTGTAACAACAAACATCAATATCAGTACTTAGAACATCAGTTTGTTTGCATGATTTTACTTGCATAGTGTAGGAAGCTGCTTGTCTTTCCATGGCGTGAAACTGTGGTGGAGATGCCTTTGTTCTTAGCCAGCTATTTTAACAGCATGTTACCTTTTGACTTGCCAGCTCTGAATAGTAGGAGCCCAGATTGGTTTGGGTTGAAAGAGACCTTAAAGCTCATCCAGTTCCAGCCCCCTGCCACAGGCAGGGACGCCTTCCACTAGAGCAGGTTTGCTTTAGCATTGGCCTTGTTTAACACCATGTCTCCTCTAGTTTGTCTTTTTTGAAGTGCCTTTTTCATTTGTTGACTGTTTTGAGCCTGCAAAAGCAATAAGTTTCACAGAGCATAATATTGATAACACTTAAAATGTGTACAGCGGTTTAAACATCTCTGTGTTTGCCATGTTCTCACTGGAGCAGAGGCATGTCCCGTGTGAAATACCTTGCTTCGCCAGAAGGCTCTGTTGAGATGCTTTCCTTTCTAGATCATGTATAGGTGCTTGGGAAGTATGGGGAAACAGTAGGTGAGTGAAAGCTCTCTGGTTTATGTGATTATCCAGCACTTCAAAGTCAAGTGTGTTTTAGACAAGTAGTAAAACCACAGGTATCATGCATGTATGCAATCAGAGTGTTTTAAGAAGCAAAGGTTTGTTAACCAAGCACTTTGTACTGTAAAACTTCCTAATGTTTTTGATGCTTTGCACTTCAGAAACTGTTATTGTTGTGGTCAGATAGTTTGACTCTTGCCCCCTTCCTTTTTCTACCCTTGTTGCTCATGCTAGAAAGTGAAATGGAAGTTAGTTAATAAGAGTGTTATGCGGGTTTGTGTTTGGTACAGAATGACGACTCATCTCTACATGTGTGGCTTTACAACACACGGTTTCTACAGGCAGAATAGCTTGAGAAGCTTCTGGCTGAATGTTGTGCACATACTAGCCGATTGTTGGACTACAGCATAAACCAGATCACTGGAAAGACCTGGGTTAAAAAGTTCTTCACCTGATTTTCCTGGTAGAAGTGGTATCTGATGCCACTGCAGCCTTCGTTGTGTGCTGGTTTCATGCATCTGCTTGCCTCAGTTTTGCATAAGAGGTGCTTGCACACAAGAACACAGTGTTAAACTGACTGCTAATAATGTTATATAGAACGGATTCATCATTGTTGGAAAGAACTAAAACAGAAAAGAGTTTTGAGGATGAGACTGGAGGGGGGGGTGTTGACATGTAATGGGGATGTCCCTCGGCAGGACAGGAAAATCTATTGGCAAGACCTGTAGGGCACATGAAATACAAACTGGCTTCTCCTCAGCCAGAAAGGAGACAAGAAATTCTGCCATCCAAGCCCACATGCTAGAGGTGTCCAGCACTCATTTCTGTGTTATAGCGCATGGTATGCCAGGCTGCCCTTGAAACAGAGAAGTATAAAAGTTGCCTTAAAAACGGCTTGAATTTAAAGTAACAAGCGCAATGGCCTTAATAATGGGTGCTTACATTAATGTTTGCCATTCAAAAGCAGTTGTGGTTAGTGCTTGCTCTTGTAGTTATTACTGCTTTGCCTTTAATATGTAATTGTGGAATAAATTCATTTTTATTACACACCTCGTTATTGTAAACATGGAATATGAAGCATAAGTCTGTGCGTTGTTCAAACCAGCTTGCAGAGACCCTTCAGCCCGCTGCATGTGCAGGGATGTGCCTGGATAACAGCAGGAGGTTGGAACTGGCTGATCTTTAAGGTCTCTTCCAACACAAGCAAGTCTGGGATTCTGACAAAGATGGGGAGGAAGCAAGAGATGAGCACATGAGCTCCAGATGGAACGCAAGCAGCTCAAGGTCAAGCTGGATGATGGAGTTCCTGATTGTCCTCACGTTTGGTGTCTGAAAATAGAGGGTGACAATTGTGATGTTTCTGAAGCTCTTTCCCTTCCTTGCAATTTAAAGCACAAAGCCAATTATTTTTACCTTGTCCTTGCGTAAAACTCCCTTTTCACAATTGTTCTCATGTAAGCAGAGAATCCGATTTCTCAAGTAAGCCTCATGATGAAATGTAAATGTTCTCATACTTAAAAATACCACGGTGGCCTTTGACTTCACAGTGAGAGCATGCTCTTGTCAAAGATGCAGTACAGTGCATATGTTGCTTAGCCTTACTTATGAATCATCATCTTATCAAGCATTTGGTTTAGCACCAGTTGCAGCGGGGTTATTATTCTATGCATTTTGTAGGCAGAGATCTCTTGAAGGCCTGTAAATGCATCAGATCAGTAACCGTCACGAATGTTACTCCAACACACAAGTTGGCAAGAAGAGGTCAAGTTTGTCATAGGGTTTCAAAAAGCCAGCATTCCTTTTCAGAAATCCGGCTCTTCAGCGCAGCGAGGACATTGGGGTTTAATTTCACTCATTCTTCACCTTTCACAGATCCCTCATGTGAATTGAACACTGGAATTTGAGACGTGATGTTGTTTGTCATTCAAAGTGATTTCTGTGTATGGGGGAGTGTTGCTTTAAGATGAAAGTTAATCTTTGTGTAAACTTCCAGTTGTTTCGGAGGGTTTTGTGGGTTTGGGCTTTTTTTCCCTTCCCCCCAGCAGTTATAATAGGTATTCATGAGTGTTTATCCTTTCTGTTGTTTTTCACTCAGCCATGAGCATTCTGACTTCAGCTGAAAGCTATTTTCTGCCTGTCAGTGAGTGGAAGCAAGCGTACTGCATGATTCTTGCCTTCTCATCTTTTGCACAGAGTAGCAGGTTTTCACTGGGGCCAGTGCTGACTCACTGTGTTGGACACCCAGTGGAGATGAATGGTCCTTATACGTGTTTTCAGGAGAAACCAATTTTGGTTTAAATTGGTTGTAATTCAAGACAACCATTTGCATCTCCTAAATTCTCTTGTACCGTTTATAACTGAGAAGAGAAATACTGCCAGATGTTACAGGTATTATATGCCTGGCATCTTCCCTTTTATTATTTCAAGTGTTCCTTGCTTAAAGAAACAACCACATAAAGAACGCAGCGGTGACTCTATTCACTGCCTTTTGGGAAAGAGAGCAGTGATCGGACTGTTGATACCTCTGGACATTTTCCAGGACCCATGTTAAAACTGAGGAGAGATCAGGTCTGGGCCAGACGAGGTTTCCCTAAACGCATCTATTGTGTGATGCAGAGATGCTTCTGTGCTTTCAGTTTCAAGAGGTGTATTGCTAGATGAGACAGCCTTACCTTGTGTCTTGAACTTCTTGTAAGGAGTCTTTTCCCCTCGGTTCTCTGCCTTTCTTGTCCTTATACTTGAATGAAGCTGTGCTAATGAGATTTGAGAGACCCGGCTGCCCCCGCCAAAGCAGTGTCACACGGCACAAGAAGTTGACATGTGAACAGCCCTTTGAACCAAGGAAAGACAACTCTGTCAGAGCAGTTACTCTGGCAACGGGATTTCTAATGGTGATTAGCTCCGAAACAGAGCACAGAAAGGAGTGGGTTCATTATGAAGGCGCAGCTCTGGGTTTCGGGGAGAGGAGGTGACCCGCTGTTCCTGCCATGAGTGAATTCAGGCTTCTCCTTGTCAGCCCCACACAGCTGATCACGGGACAGGAGAGTTGTGTTAGGCAAAACTTAGCATCCAGGTACTTTTTCCCCCCACGTGCCAATGGGAATGGTGGTGGTTTGCGCGCGGATCTGCTGAGCCGGAGTGTGGGAACATGGCTTTACAGCTCTGAGCCTGTGAGCCCGGGTAGGTCCTTCCAATAAACAATCCATGGAGAAGTTAGCAGGAGCTGCTTAGGAATGAGTGGTTTGACTAACAAAAAGTAGCACTGGAGATGAAAGTGGCAGGGGGTGGGAAGGTTAATTCTGTTTTGGTGAGCTAGGTCAGGCATGGAAGAAGAGGCATTCAAGTCAAGAGCTTTCTCTCCACACTCGGACCTTTTATTCATCTTGCACACCAAGAATTTCACATGGGATTAACAAGGCCTTAAAGCAAAATATAACTTGTAGTCATCCTGCCTTGCAAAATCGAGTTGAAATGGATAAGAAACAAGCATCAGTCTTCCGCAAAGACCAAATACCAGCTCTAAATATCCTGGGGATATCCCTGTTTATTTGCAGAAGAGTTGTTGACTTTGCAAATAAACTTTGATTAGCTTTTTGTACTGCAGATAGATGGCTTAATAGAAAAATCTCAGTATCTGATAGCTTAATTGTGTATATAAAAGTAGAGAGAATACCATTGATCTTGAAAAACAGTTGAAATGCTTGATTACTTTTGCTGTGTGCCACTGACTAAGTCGGTATTTATCTGCTTTAGAAACCTATCTTAGCAAGGATGCTTACATTAAGCTCAGAAGCACTGAATCATCGTAGGGATGCGATGGAACTTGAAAGCTCTGGGCAGAAATATTTCTGCTTTCCTGCATTTTCTGCTCCGTTTATAGACCTTAAACCCTTTGGTTTAATTGTGGAGCTTCCTCTGGCCTGATGTTTCAATTACGGGCACTTCAATATTAATCTGCCAGTTCTGACTCTTGAGTAGCCTTCAGTTGGTTAATGAAGTACAATAGCTGGCTTTCATTACCAGCAGGAAGATGCTTAGGTACGGCCACAGCTTGCGTCAGGTGCTCCTGAAGAGCACTATTTATTGCTGTATGTTTTCCAGCAGTGGCGGTACTGGCAAGAAGTCATGCTTTTGAATACATTTGTATACATGCAACAAAGGTGCTCATAAATCCAGCGTGAACTTGGAGAGAATTGTAGCTCTGGAAACAAAATGTGTTGGTTTAAGGGGGTTTCCTACCGCTGCTAAGCAGCTCTGATGAGTGATCGCTTTGGGTCTTAATAACAGAGATGGGTTTGGGCCGAACAAGAAATGCCGCGGGTCTGTTCTCTGCGCCTGGTGTTAATTCTCACAATGATGGTGTGTTTCTCTCTTGCTACACAAGCTTTTAACTGTGGGGTTTTTCCTCCCAAACTCCTTCATCTGAAGGCACCAGCAGGTCTGTGGAGTTTTCATTTTGAGTTTGGGGTATTTCAGGATATTCTTTGTGGAACAGAAGATGTAGAAATGGATTGTGGTTGCTCCAACACTGGCAGTGTTCAAGGCCAGGTTGGATGGAGCTTGGAGCAAGCTGCTCTAGTGGAAGGTGTCCCTGCCTGTGGCAGGGGTTGGAACTGCAAGAGCTTTAAGGTCCCTTCCAGCACAAATCAATCTGGGATCCCCCAGACCATAGGACATCATGCTCAGCATGTAAAGCTGGGGGAAGGAGAAAAGTGGAGTGATGGTGTTTGTCTTCCCAAGTCTCCCTTATGCATGATGGAGCCCTGCTGTCCTGGCTGAACACCTTCCTGGCCATAGGAAGTTCTGCAGGAATACCTTATTTGCTTTGCTTGTGTCTTCAGCTTTTGCTTTACCCGTTAAACTGTATTTATCTCAACCAGGAATTCTCTTTTATCCTTCTGATTCTCTCCTCATCCCCACCAGGGGGGAGGAAGCAAGTGGTTGGGTGGTGCTTAGTTGCTGGCAGGGGTTAAAACACAACAGTGCTGAACCCCCTTTTATTGGCTTCTGATGGGCAAGATTTGGGTTTCATCTCTTCTGGAGGTAGCTTTAGAAAGAACACGGTAGGTCTTTTGACAGGCCAGTGGTTGCCCCACAGATGATCAGTCACATCTTTCGTATGTCGCAAACTTTGAAGGGTCAGGGTCCTCCTTTAGATACTTCTGAAGCTTGTACCCCCATCATATCCAAGGGCAAGTAGCCCTGAGCACTTGAATGCAGTCTAATTATGGAGTGACAGCTACAGGGCTGCAATGAAAGAAGCAAAAACTGGTGCCTTTAAGTAGAGCGGGCTCCCTAATGAAGAGAGGGGAGACATGAGAGGAGCCGTGCTCAGGGCGGATGTTAGACTTGTTGCCGAAATGGAGGGGGAATTGGGAAGGTTTGGCAGCTCAGAAGGGGATTGCCATTAAGGGGCCCCGTCATCTTTCTAATAGAGAGAATAGGCTGTCCTAGAACTCACAGCACAACTTTAAGTGGGGAACATTAGCTCTTCGGCTACAATTTGACCTGTTTTACAGTGCACAGGGTGAATTACCCTTTGTGCTGCTCCGTGTTAAGGTTTCGTTCCCAGCCGCTTTGTGCGTAAGAGTAATCCACACATCAGTAATTCCTAGTTCTAGAGTCATTCACAATTCTAGAGTAACAGTTTGTACTCTTTTTGCCTTTGAAATTGTATTTATCCCCTTAGTGTCTGCTTTTATAGTACTCAGCCAGTGTTCCCCTTGTATGTTTGAGTAGGTGAGCTCAGCATGGCTTAGGTTGTGTTTTCCTTGTGCTTTCCTCATTTGGCAAGACTGCATTATATATGTTAATGTGCTGCTCCAAACGCACCTATATTCAGATGGAAGGGAGGAGGTGTAAATATTTCCCTTGAGTAATTACCTCTCCCATGAGAGAGTGGATGCGTTTGCTGAGAAGGTGGTTTTCATTCACATGTGGGTTTTAATTCAGTTTTGGTCTTAATTTAGGTCTTTACCATGTACGATGAAGACAAATCCGTGTGCATGTGTTAAATCTGACCTTCGGTTTGCTCTCTGCATCCACTAATGTGTTTTAAAATAGTTGAATATATGGTTTCCAGGCTCCAGATCAATAAACCAATGGGTCTGAGATGACAGAGTGCCACGATATTCCTCTGTAATTTAAACATGATTAGCTGATGAAGGTTATGATCAATATGCCAGGGGAAGATAAATTAATTGATATCATCCTTTCAGGATGATAAGAGGCCTATTGGAGGTGGGATGTAACTAATGAAGCTGCTTCTTCATATATATGAGCCATTTTTTATACAGTGTGTTCTCACTAAATCATGGTTGTGCCATCATTCATTAACATGAAAAACATGACCCACAGACCAGTTTATTATTAGAATTGCATTCATTTGAGAAGAAATTGTGTGCTTCTGCTGCTACCCATGATCTCTGCCTGTGTTACAGCGTATGGGGGAAAATAACATTGGAGTTTATGTAAATATCTTCCTGTATTTTCTGAACCAGACTGATTGAATGCTGTTAGTTTCATTACGAGCAGCTTCCGTGTGGCTTTTTAAGTACGTGCCTGTTCTGCCTCCCTGGCTGGCTTTGGCGGAGGCGGTGCAAGTGACTGCAGACTCCTTTGCACCAGTCGCATAAAGTGCTTCACTTCATGGAGATGTCTGCATGCAGTGATGCTGAATTTAGTTTCTTTCCATAACGAATTGGGATGGGATGGGATGGGATGTGTGGCACCACTAATCGAGGTATTCTGTGCCAGGAAACCTTCATCAGTTTTATCATTCCAGTTAGTGTGTGTTTCCTAGAATCATAGTATCCTAGAATGGTTTGGGTTGGAAGGAACCTTAAATGCTTTAAGCTTGTGGTTTCCAAAACTGATTGTCCTTATGCGAAATCCAGTAATGAAGGAAAGTTCACCTTATTCCTCAGCAGCAGCAGAGAGTACTCTCCTAGTAAACTAAACCAGCTTGGACCAGGAGTGAAGCTTTCCCGATAGACCTTCCTCCTGTGATGCAGGACGCCTTCCAGGATTGTACTAGTAAACAGCAGTGAGACACACTTGAGCCTGGTTGTTGTTCATCTTTATGTTCTATCTGCAAGGAGGACATCCCAAAGAAGGATGAAAAATGCATGCATATAAGCTTTTGTTAGTGTGGTGTTAAAGCATGTAGTGGATTTGTAATAGCATTCCTAGCATTGCTTTTTGTAACTCCTGTGTCTTCCCCTTCTGCTGGGATGTTATGGGTTCTGTGGTGCTCACCTGGTGGAGAGAGAGTTGTGGAACAATTTCATCCATGTGGAGAACGGAGCTGGAGTCTCACATGGAACATATTGTGGAAAATCAGCATCTGCCATCTTAACTGGATGTTTCATAGGATCCCTGACTGGTTTGGGTTGGAAGGGAGCTTAAAGCTCCCACAGGCAGGGACACCTTCCACTAGAGCAGCTTGCTCCAAGCCCCTGTGTCCAACCTGGCCTTGAACACTGCGAGGGATGGGGCAGCCACAGCTTCTCTGGGCACCCTGTGCCAGCGCCTCAGTACCCTCCCAGGGAAGAGCTTCTGCCTAAGAGCTCATCTCAATCTCCTCTCTGGCAGGTTAAAGCCATTCCTCTTGTCCTGTCCCTGCAGGCCATTGTCCAAAGGCCCCCTTTAGGTTTCTTGTCACCCCATTAGGCATTGAAGCTGCTGTAAGTTCTCCCAGGTGCCTTGGAGGAGGCTTTGGCAATGGAAACCCTATTTTGCGTGTTGTGTGTTCTGTGTTCATATGTCACACCGTATTTTCCAGTGTATACTGTAGCTTACCTGCTTGTATGCTCTGTTTTTCTTCAGTTGCTCAGAAGATCGTTGCAACAAGGAAGAAACAGCAGCTCTCAATTGGACCCTGCAAATCTCTACCAAACTCTCCAAGCCACTCGTCCGTGTGTTCTGCCCAGGTTTCTGCTGTACATATCGGCCAGGTACAGACTATAATGAACGCTTGGTTGACAAAGTAACAGAGATTGCTTTTCATCTCATGTATTAATGCCAGAGCACTTTCTGCTGCTTGATAAGAAGCTGGCATGTTTTAGAAGGGGTGTCAGTGATCTGCAGTCTGAAGCAATATTAGGTTTTGTTTAATTGGCTTAACTTTGTTTCAAGAAACTGCTGCCGTAAAATAATTTGGCTTTAAAGCCATCTTTGATCATTGGCACTGATTTATGCCCAGCAGCCTGCTGCTCTGAGTAGACCAATTGTTACTATAGCAGGATTTGCTGTGCTGGGTTTTACAATTACCTCACTACGGTTTTGGTTCTTTTTCTCGTTCAGTTGTGCGCTGAGTGCTAATAGCTGGTGTATCTCAGTGGTTAGCGTGCTAGAACTGCCCATTTGTGAGAGCCGTGCGCAGTTGTAATTGCCTGTCTCTTGTCACGCTCAGTTGAAATGATTCCCCTTTAATGACATAGCAATATATATCTTGTAGGTAGTATGCGTAAAAACAAAATGCTACCTTAATGTATAACAGGAAAGTCTGGTGGCCTTGATGGTATTTTTGGAGACATAAGGTTGATATGGCACTTTTCTAACTTGCAGAGTTGTTACCCACGTACATTAATACACCCCCCTGTATTTCCCATGTGATACCCTTCCTCGCTGTCTTTATTTCCCAGTGTCAAGTGCTAATCTCTGTGTGCACTCACAGTTAGGATGTGTATAAGCTCTGTCATTCAGCTCCAAGACCTTTGCAGCTGGGCAGATTGCGTTCCTGCTGTGCCCTCTCATTCAGCAGACGGTTGTGTAGGGCCATCACTGTAAGCCTTACAGGCTGCGGCCTGGATTCCTCATTGCCACTAGAGCAGTCTAAAACGTGTGATGCCCACCAGCTCTCCTGGCGTGTTTGTCAGTCTGAACCCAAGAATATGCCGCTGATGTCTTCTAAGGTTATATTGCAGCCTTGAGCAACCTTTGTGAGGTTTGGTTTTATCTGTGGACCTTTCTCCCACACTGAGAATGTATAACGAAGAAGTGTTCTACCTGAGGAAAAGGTTTTCTTGTCTCTCCCCCCCCGCCTTTAATTTGACATCTTACTTTCATCTGAAGGCACTCTGTTCAGATTTATACCGCAAGATGAAGGTGGTGTTCCTGTGGTTGTAGTGACTGGTGTCCCTCTGTGCCCTACTGGAAACTCCCACCACTCGGTTAACTTAAATATGCAGATGCCAGTTTAGTCTTAGTTCTTTGCTGTGAGATGTTCTGCCTTGAGCTGAGTGTGGATACAGCCCTCAGACTGACTCTCATTTCTGCTGATGACACCAAAATGAAATACTGAAGTTCAGCTCCCCTGTTTCTGAGGTGCACGACTTTTCTGGAGAACCCTGTCACCTCCTGGTTAAGTACAAGTTTCTCGTATGGAAGATGTTTTCCCCTTTCTTGTTGTATCTGACATTGACCAAGTTTCCTCAGCCACTGTTTCTGAGCAGTTGATTGCTACAGGCACTTGGAACTAACCCTCTGTGTGGAATTTTTCTTCCAAACATCTTCCTCCAGTCAGTTGTGTGTGTTCACACTTCCAGACTGAAAGGAATTACACTGCATGTAGGGGCTATCTGAGACCCATCCTCTTCAGTGGTGAAAGAGGAAACGTGGTGTCACAGAAATGTGGAGAACAAATGGCACCCTTTCCAGTATGGACCTTACTCTTGGATCCAAGGACAACCTGATTTACTCAGCCAGCAGGCCGAGACCACAGATAAAACAAGCAGGATGAGTATAGTTTTTCAGGTCCTTAGTCTAAAGAGGATAGATGATGCTTTGTACTATCCAGTCTCAGCCAGCTGCTAAGCTACTACGTTCTGCCTTGTCTTAAAGCAGTTATGGTCACCCTGGTTGTTAATGAAGCTTGCTTGCTGCAGAACATCAAATATCTAGGTTCTTACCAGTCTCCTACCCAAGTTTAGTTTGGAAGCCAAATTCTAGATGAGCAGTTTATAAAGCAAACTTCTTGCCAGTGATAAGGACTGTCTGGGAGAATCAAGACAAGGCAGCTTTTGTGGTAAGGATCCCTACAATCTGTTTCAATAAAAATGAAATGATGTTCTTTACTGCCTTTACCACTTGGCATAATTATCTAACGGGACAATTGCAATCCCAGTCAGACCTTGTCTGTCTTCTGAGACTGATGTCATGCCTAAAAGTACAGGCCATAAATCTTTTTTATGTCTTACCGCCTTTGTGCTGCACTTAAAGGCAGTATGACCTTATTTAAGGAAAGGAAGCCGAATCCTTATGCTAGACTTAAAAGCACCTTGCAACTGCAATTCCAAGTTTCAGGTGATGTGGGGGAAGCTTCGCCATCTCTGATCTTGGCTGGAAGACTGGCTGCTGTCTTGCCCTTTAGAGCATCTCTTTTGACGTAATGATGTTTCACTGAAGATTTCCTTCGTGAATCAAAAATGTTATCATTCCTGTGCCCTGCACTTGCATTCTCCACAGGAGCAAAAGCCTTTGGAAGCAGTGATTACACAGATCACTTCACATAAAGAGACATGTTGTTCCTTCTCTTGTTGGATCATCCTGATGATCTAACTCCAGCAAACTCTCCAGACAGGCTCTGCAGTCAAGAGTTTAGGTTTTAGAGACAAAAAGGAGAAACAGAAAAGAGATGTCACCTTCCCCACACTGCCCTGGGGGGCATTCTAAGGCTTAAAACCAAGAAGGGCTTCTCCACCCAGTAGTTTCCAGTTTTCAGATGGTGAAAGATTTGTGTGTTTGGATGCGTATCTGTGCTCATGTCCGGTCATCCAAGGTGGTGAATACTCAGGTACCATCCCCCTGCAGAAGATGCTCTCAAATGCTCATGTACTCCCATTTCCAGAGACCTCTTTCACAGAATGAGATGCTTCCTATTCCAATGACAAAATCCGCTTGTGTTTTACATAAGTGCTGTTTCTGTTTTCCTTCTCTTGACTTTATAATGCCTATATGTCAGTCAGGGTGAGGGTTTTACTTAGAGCCCTTTCATAGAGCCAACAGCTGTTGGTGCAAGTATGTCACGTACTTATGCTGGCTTTTAGGGCAGAACAGTATGCATGCAAAGGATTTTACTCTCAAATCCGAGGGTATTATTCATGATTCATGATGGACAGAACTATTGTATACTGTGCCAACAAGAAGAATGGTGCAATACTGCTTATATTCTGCTAGGAAACAATTCATCTGGCTGATGCATTAGGAAGTACTTGAGTTAACAGCTCACGTTCTGGTTTTAATGAACCCTTCAATAGATAGACTGAGCTGTTTTGAGAGGGAACAGTGTTGTTTAAGTCTATTAGAGGCCTCTTATCAGATACTGGGCATTTTGGGATAGGTCTTTTTACTTTGACCATCCGCAAGAAATGATGAACACCAGGGCAGTATAGAGCAGCCCCCTCTGTATCTAGTGTCCTCAACATCTCTGTCCCACCTTTGATTGCCCCTACCACCAGCCACTTGCTGATCTTCCTAGGCATGATATGCTTGTAGACCATGGAAAACCTTATTTCAGAGTAGCAGAAGTTACCCTTATATCACAAAACTGCATAGAAATTCCTTTTCCCTAAACTCATTCCCGCAATGGAGTTGCTTGTCTTTTCTACCTGACATAGCAGGAAGGCATTAAGTTATTAAGAATAATGCCAATATCCAGCAGTTCCAAAATGCCTTTTTCTCTGCCCAGACCCTGAAAGTGGAGATCACTTTGTTCCAAAACATAAGGCAGCTCAGGTGGGCACTATTGTTGGTCCTCAGTACATTCCACCTGTGCTCAATGTGCATCACAAGTCTGTGTGAAGTAACCCTGTCCTGGGTAACCTGTTGAGCTGTTACCTGGAGCTGTGCCTACTAATACTGCAGTAAAACATCTGCAAACCCCATGGCATGACACCTGTAGTTGATGTTTGTGTGAAGGACTTTGGCCTCTCTTCAGTCATATTGATGATAGAGCAGCTCCCATACAAAGACAGGCTGAGAACATTGGGGCTGTTCAGCCTGGGGAAGAGAAGCGCATGGAGACCTCAGAGCAGCTTCCAGTGTCTGGAGGGGGCTCCGAGGATGCTGGAGAGGGGCTCTTCATCAGGGACTGTAGGGATAGGACAAGGGGTGATGGGTTCAGACTGAAACAGGGGAAGTTCAGGTTGGATCTAAGGCAGAAGCTGTTCCCTGTGAGGGTGCTGAGGCGCTGGCACAGGGTGCCCAGAGAAGCTGTGGCTGCCCCATCCCTGGCAGTGTTCAAGGCCAGGTTGGACACAGGGGCTTGGAGCAAGCTGCTCTAGTGGAAGGTGTCCCTGCTCGTGGCCGGAGTTTGGAACGGGATGAGCTTTAAGGTTCCTTCCACCACAAAGCGGTCTGGGATTCGATGACTCAGTGAAACAAGAACTGAGAAAAAACATCTTTATTCTTCTTTAAATTGCTAACTAATTGCCCAAGCCAGGCAATGAAGAGGAGGGTGTCATTGGCGGGAAGCCTGGTATGGTGCAGAGCTGCCAGGGTGTCCGTAATGGAAGTAGACCAGCCTTTGTGATGTTGGTCTTCTGATGGACGCAGCTAGAAGGTTTCTTATTCTTTTGGAGGTGGATCCACCACGACGCCTCCTGTTCTTTTGTTGGAGGTGGAGCTTCTGTTGTTTCCCGTAGCTGGGACCATCTACCTCCATGGGCTCATCTTCTGGTGGTGGATCCACCTCCATTGGCTGCTCCTCTTCTGGCTGGTCTACTTCCATTGGCTCTGCACCATCAGTACCACGAGTGTCGCTGCCTCCCGCTTCCGACCTCCTCCTCTTCATCCCTGGCTTGGGCTGCAACCACAGCAATCCCCCAGACATTGGTGGGCAGCTGCCTGCGTTGCTGGCACCAGACGTCTTGCTCGCGGTTGCTTGGTCTGGGACCTCAGCAACTGCCGGGTGTCTGCGGGGTCCCCGTATTTATAGCGCCCAGGGTAGAACGTGCTTTGTGACATCCGCAGCCCACTGTCATGGTGATGGACAGAGAGTCCTGCAGTGGGGACGGGATGTGTGCGGCCTGAGAGGCTCTGATGCTGTGACTTTCCAGCAGGCGCCAGGGAAAAGAGTCCCTGCTTTTGGACCTGAGCGGCCTGCAGAGAATGCCCAGGGCAGGGGCAATTCCAGAGCGTTTCTCCCCCAAGCATCCTTAGGCGTTTGCTGCCCTGCATCCATTATTCAGGCAGGACTTCCCCTTAGTGAAGCGATGCGGGCTGTCACCAAGCACCTCGTTGGTTTTCGTGTGCCTCAGCATGCCTTCCAGGAGAAGCCGCTCCAAGATGTTGCCAGGCCCAGAGATGAGGCTGACTGCTCTGTAGTTCCCCGGCTCGTCCATATTCCCCTTCTTGAAAACGGGGGTTCTATTTCCCTTTTTCCGGTCGTCGGGAACTTCACCTGACTGCCATGACTTTTCAAATATGGTGGACAGTGACTTAGCAGCTTCATTTGCCAGCTCCTTCAGGGCACGCCTGCTGCGATTCCTTCTAGTAGGGCTGCATCGCTCGTGAGCTTGCAGCAGGTGATCCTTGAATATCAACCAAGAGTCTTGGGCCCCCCTGCCCTCTAGGACTATATCCCATGGAGCTTTACTGAGCAGGTTCCTGAAGAGGCCAAAGTCTGCTCTCTTGCAGTCCAGGGCAGTGAGCTTGCTGCACCCTCTTCTCACTGTCCTGAGGATCTCAAATTCCACCATCTCATGATCGCTGCACCCACAAACTCTCTGTCGACTGCTCACCTGTCCCCAGGCACAGTTCCATACTCTCCAGCCTATCCCTAACATAAATAGCAACTCCCCCTCCCCGCCTGCCGGGCCTGTCCTTCCTAAAGAACCTGTAACCTTCCATTCCAAGACTCCAGTCCCAGGAGCCATCCCACCGTGTTTCTGTGATGCCCATGATATCATACGCCCGTAGACGTGCAGACGTCTCTAATTCCTCTTGTTTGCTCCCCATGCTCCGGGCGTTTGCATAGAGGTGTCTGAGCAGAGGTCAGCACAGGCCTTGGGGAGAGGGCAGTGAGGGACATGGAAGGCAGAGAGTGTGTGACCCCACAAGGCAGAGAACCAAGCTTCTTCCTACAGCTGGCAGCTCTAGAGCTCAGAGCAGCTTCCAGTGTCTGGAGGGGGCTCCGAGGATGCTGGAGAGGGGCTCTTCATCAGGGACTGTAGGGATAGGACAAGGGGTGATGGGTTCAGACTGAAACAGGGAAGTTCAGGTTGGATCTAAGGCAGAAGCTGTTCCCTGTGAGGGTGCTGAGGCGCTGGCACAGGGTGCCCAGAGAAGCTGTGGCTGCCCCATCCGTGGCAGTGTTCAAGGCCAGGTTGGACACAGGGGCTTGGAGCAAGCTGCTCTAGAGGAAGGTGTCCCTGCTTGTGGCCGGAGTTTGGAACTGGATGAGCTTTAAGGTTCCTTCCACCACAAAGCGGTCTGGGATTCGATGACTCAGTGAAACAAGAACTGAGAAAAAACATCTTTATTCTTCTTTAAATTGCTAACTAATTGCCCAAGCCAGGCAATGAAGAGGAGGGTGTCACTGGCGGGAGGCCTGGTATGGTGCAGAGCTGCCAGGGTGTCCATAATGGAAGTAGACCAGCCTTTGTGATGTTGGTCTTCTGATGGATGCAGCTAGAAGTTTTCTTATTCTTTTGGAGGTGGATCCACCACGATGCCTCCTGTTCTTTTGTTGGAGGTGGAGCTTCTGTTGTTTCCCGTAGCTGGGACCATCTACCTCCATGGGCTCATCTTCTGGTGGTGGATCCACCTCCATTGGCTGCTCCTCTTCTGGCTGGTCTACTTCCATTGGCTCTGCACCATCAGTACCACGAGTGTCGCTGCCTCCCGCTTCCGACCTCCTCCTCTTCATCCCTGGCTTGGGCTGCAACCACAGCAATCCCCCAGACATTGGTGGGCAGCTGCCTGCGTTGCTGGCACCAGACGTCTTGCTCGCGGTTGCTTGGTCTGGGACCTCAGCAACTGCCGGGTGTCTGCGGGGTCCCCGTATTTATAGCGGCCAGGGTAGAACGTGCTCTGTGACATCCGCAGCCCGCTGTCATGGTGATGGACAGAGAGTCCTGCAGTGGGGACGGGATGTGTGCGGCCTGAGAGGCTCTGATGCTGTGACTTCCCAGCAGGCGCCAGGGAAAAGGGTCCCTGCTTTTGGACCTGAGCGGCCTGCAGAGAATGCCCAGGGCAGGGGCAATTCCAGAGCGTTTCTCCCCCAAGCATCCTTAGGCGTTTCCTGCCCTGCATCCATTGCCTGGGAGCCCAGGCCGGCTGCTGCCTGCCAGCCCCGTTCCTCAGCTGCAGAGATCAGCAGAGGGCAGGGCAATCCTGCCAAAGGGTGAGGGAGGACCATTCCTTGGAGCATCCCACCACAGCAGCATGGAGGAAGAGGAGGCCAGGGTGCTCTTGGAGGTGGCAGAGATCCTGCCCTCAGCCTAATCCCTGCATCCCTTGGCTGAGAGGGAACACTAAGAGGCAGGCAGAGCATCCCTTGCAGATGTTCCCCATAGTGAGTGCAGGAGAGCCGGTGCCCCCCATGCTCCAGCCCTGACCTGCTTTGCAGGAGCTCACTCCCTGCCATGCCGCATGTGGGTAGCAGGCTGTGTGAGCAGCCACAGCAGGAGGATGGAGCAGGGCTGAGCTCCAGACAGGAGCAGCAGGAGCCAAGTGTGGAGGCCACAGCAGGAGCAAGGCTGCAGTGTGGACGTGGGGGCTCGGTCCTGGCAGTGGGGCCAGACACAAAGACTTCCGAGATGAGCCCAAGGGCCATCCAGCCCTTGGAACACAAGCTCTCTAGCACACACGTGTGAGGTCCACACAGCACCTGAGATAGAGCAACTGCCTGTTCCACAGGTTCAAGGTCCATCTGGAGACAGGGGCATCAATGGACACCCTCACAGAGCTCAGGCCAGGACTGGGTGCTCAGGGCTGAGGTGAAGGGAGTGCAGGGCCCATGGATGGAGAATGGGTGGGTAGGGGTCCCAGGTGAGGCTCTTGAGAGCCATCAGGAGCCATTAGTGGCCTCAGGGGCCTGGCCCTTCGAGCAAGCCAGGGTCTGAGCACAGGTGCCTCAAGGGCTCATCTCTGCTTGGGGCATGGTGATGTGGCCAGTTCCCTGTAACCTGGTTCCCTGCATCTGTCTTTCCAAAAGTGGAGTTTCCGGGTGCTTTGTGGGGCTTTCCTGCTGGTCCAGGACAGGAGGAAGAGGCAGGTGCCGTGTTTGTAGAGCCGCTCCATCCCTTGGTATCTTTGCTTCTGCCCAATCCCGGGTACGTCTGGGGTTAGTCACCAATGGCAAATGTCTCTGGGGGGCTAAGGCTGACTTGCTCCTTTGCTCTCTTTGGTGCTTGACTTTGGAGGGTCTTTGGCACGCTCGTGGTGACTGCACGGAGGGGTCACACATCCCCTGGAGATGCTCTTTCACCTTCCCAGCAGACAGGCAGCAGAAAGAAGCTGACTTTGCGAGCCAGGAATTGTAGGCAGAGGAGTGAAGCAGATGAATGATGGGCTGTGCCGCAGGGATGATGTGCCCAAAAGGCCAACTTGAGGGGCTCCAGGCCAGGCAGAGGGGACTGCAGCATCTGCAGGGGCCTTGGGGAGAGGGCAGTGAGGGACATGGAAGGCAGAGAGTGTGTGACCCCACAAGGCAGAGAAGCAACCTTCTTCCTACAGCTGGCAGCTCTAGAGCTCAGAGCAGCT
Source organism: Ara ararauna (assembly GCA_028858755.1). Lineage (NCBI taxonomy): Eukaryota > Metazoa > Chordata > Aves > Psittaciformes > Psittacidae > Ara > Ara ararauna. Next base: position 7,771,340 of record CM054381.1, read on the forward strand.
TCCAGTGTCTGGAGGGGGCTCCGAGGATGCTGGAGAGGGGCTCTTCATCAGGGACTGTAGGGATAGGACAAGGGGTGATGGGTTCAGACTGAAACAGGGGAAGTTCAGGTTGGATCTAAGGCAGACGCTCTTCCCTGTGAGGGTGCTTAGGCGCTGGCACAGGGTGCCCAGAGAAGCTGTGGCTGCCCCATCCGTGGCAGTATTCAAGGCCAGGTTGGACACAGGGGCTTGGAGCAAGCTGCTCTAGTGGAAGGTGTCTCTGCCCATGGCAGGGGTTGGAACTGGATGAGCTTTAAGGTCCTTTCAAACACAAGCCAGGCTGGCATTCTATTCTCTGATGTGCAGATTCCAGCTGGAAGTCCCCAGCAGTGTGGTCTTACTGGTGGACTATGGTTTTGAAGTTAAAAATTAAGTGATTGTTTATTGCTGACTATAATTCCTTGAAAGGTGTAGTCTGTGTGTATTTTCACACGTAATGTCTTTCCTGGAACTCAGCTCTTTGTTCTGTGTAAGAAGGGATTGAAATGGCACCATGTTTCCATGTCTGCCTGTACCGCATGTATTTCACCATGAAAGAGGGGGACCTTAGTCACCACACTGATATTACCTGAGTAGTGTGTGCTGCTGTGTAAAGTCGCCTGTGAAGTCATCCTGCATGTGGTCTGCAAAGAAATACATTTGCTGGTCAGCAGTGTCACTCTCTTGGGAGATCTGCAGTATACCTGAGAAAGGTACAGAGCTTAATGTACAGTTCACTAATCTGTGCTAGCACACCAGCTTGCTCACTCCTCCCTGCTGCAGGTATGTGAAGATCCATTATTTATTCTAGCACCATGCCTCCATGAAGTGTTTACTACACCATGATCGTCTAAATATGTAAATTAAACTATTAAAAGCAAAGTGCAGTCAGCTTAATCATCCATTATTTTACTGTATATGAGACCTGATTATGGGTAAGCACTAAATGGTAGGGTGCAATTACCTTATTTATAGTGGGGGCCATTTGGGATGAAATATTCTGGTGTGATCTTGTGGGCACTTGAATAAAGAAGGGACTATGTTGCTTAAGCAGCTTTTCCTTCTTTTTCATGTAATTGCAAAATGCAGACTAAAGGAGAAGGGAAACAATATTTGCGTTATTGTTTAATAGTGCAAACAATTACACCATTGCAACATACACCACAAACCTCTTGTATTTATAGGTCTATTTCTAAGTAATCTCTAACATTTATTTAAAGTAAGCATATATATATATTCCTCTTCATTCATGTGCAGTACACAAGTGTTTCTGGAAGTGCATTCTCCAGGACTCCAATGGTAACACTCGGTGCATCTGTTGGTGTACTTCTTCCTCCCTTCTTCATCATCGCAGGACCACAGTGAAGTGCCTCTGTTAGTTTTTGTTAAGCCCATTGATTCCTTGTTCTTTCTGAGGCCACTTAAACTTCACCCTCAGACTTGATCTTCTCTTAGGCTTTCCAGTTAATAACTCAGTTGTGCCAGTGTGTTATTGCTGCCTATTGTCACATCATTGGCTAATTATATGTTCTTAGTGATTTCATTGAGATGACTTGAATGTGCCAGCTTAGTTTGTCTTCAGAAGTTGTCTTCACATTCTCTTGGTGCTTTTTGGTCTGTCTGATTTCCTCTACCTTGTTGTTAGAGTCACAGAACACCAACCTGGTTTGGGTTGGGAGGGACCTTAAGGCTCATCCAGTTCCATTCCCTGCCACGGGGGTTAATGCTTTTTAATAGGCAGTGACTGCCTTTGAGGTAGCTGCATTGAATGGACCTACTTGGACAAGTTATGCCATCTTGATAGCTTCATCTGAGTTGTTCTTGTCTAGTAACAGCACAGTCTGCTAAATTTGTGCTTGCTGCCATGACCTTGAGGGTTTTTAGCATCAATCTATGTGGCAACAAAGCCAGAAGCCTGTATAGATACCCAAGTTATAGGCTTTTCTGTAACTGGAGTATTGGCCATGCACATAAGGTGTGTTCTAGTAATAACATCTCCCTGAAATGAAAGGCCTCTGGGTGTGCTGAAGTTCACTGACCACCATCAGGCTCGATATCTTCTAGCAGGAAGGAAAGGCAAGGTTGTACTGTGTATATCCACAAGCCAAACAAGTTTGAGAATGGGCATGCTGCCTTAATGAGGATGGGACAATCTGTCACCCCAGAAAGACAAACAGGGATGTATCTGTATAAATGGTTGTGCTGAGGCTAATAGTTTCCTTCCTTAGAGTCATTAGATTGACCTCTGTCCTTAGTGCCATGGCTTTGGTTAAGCAGTGACTCAGAAACGGCCCTTTATGCTGACACCTCAAGTATGGCCAAATCTTGAGAGCAGCTCAATGGAAAGATTTGTTTGAGAAGGTGACGTTCAGCTGTGCCGTGTCCCAATGGGTATTCGAGAGCTTATTTTGTTGCTTTTATTGCCACAAATTTGACCATGTCTACAGCCAGCAAATGGTTTTATGTTAGATTCATGTTGGGTTACAGGTGCTGTAAGGAAGAGTGTTCTTCACATGCACTGACTTGATATTTGTGAACTGAGACAAACATTAATTTCTGTGAATTACAGTTATTGCCACATGTCCTAAATCCTGTACTTCACTCCAGTGAGCTTCTCATTAAGCGTTTGCATACCAATGGCAGGAACCTGACCTCTGCAATCTTAACATGGCAAGGTCCCGAGACTTGGTGCAAGCAACCAACCTGACACAGACCCTTCACCACCTTTTGTTTCCTTCAGCAGTGCATTAAGCTCAGATGTTACCAAGAATGTCTTGTCTGGTTGCATTTGATATTGCTCTTGTCTGTGCAGGTTGTATCTTGGAAGTCATGTCTGAGCTCTTTCTTATCTAACCCTTTCTCTGCATGGAGGTGTTTCAGAGCAGCCATATGGGTTTTATACCTTTGCTAATTTTTGGCACCCTTAATAGGAGTTGGAGCTTGGTGGGTATTGGAAGCCGTGCTTTTATTCTGTGGAAACCTTGAAGGTTTCCACTTGTAAATCTTTTATCGATATAGATCATATTTATTTTCCAGCCAGTGATTCAATACCGCCTATTTTGAAACCAAAAAAGGCGGAAATCCAATGGAGTTAGTATGTGTGAAGAGAAACAACTGCCCCTATTTGTCTTTGGGGACTAGAATGTCCAACCTGTATATGTTTTCCTTTAGGAGTTATTCATTCCTGGAAAACAAATCACTTTAAAATCCAGGAGAACGTGTCTCACATCAAAAAGTCTAAAATGATGCTCTGAGACAATGAAAGATGAAAAAGGTAAATTTTTAGGGATTCCTTTCTGTGCTCTGTCTGGGCAATAGGCACTTAGGCTAGAAATGTGTTCATTTTAGTTTGAAAAATGAAGCTTTTGGTGCATTATCAACTGGATCAATATTATGAAACAGAACAGAGCTGCACCCTCTTATTTTTCAGCAGCTTGTGGTTCACGTCCTGTCATCAATGTCCATCTGAATCTTCTTGCCTTGTTCCTCTCTTTTCCGCAGAACAGGCTTCTTCTAAGTGTTTTGGGGCTTAACCCTGTTGTGATCTTTCTCCACCACCTTCATCACTTATTGTCACCTTCTCCTTGGGTGAGCCCTGCAGCTGCACAGTTTAATCTTCAGTGTGCTCAGTGCTGTTTCTCATTAATGGATGGCTCCTTAGATTTCCTTCTTCCTCGTTTTTCCCACCCTGGTTTGGTTCAGTCATGGCAGAGTGGTCGCCAAGTTCTCCCCATTCTAGTCTGAAAGCCATTCCTTGACACCTGCGTCTCTGGTCTCCTTTTCTAATGCTGTTTTACAGTAGTTGACTTTCCAGATGTTCTCTTCCTATCTCTTCTTTTGTGAGCCACCTTATTAAGGCTTCCACACCGCCCTCCTCAGCATTGACATGGCCAGTGGTTTGGCTGTCTGACCTTCAGCAAACCTCTGGCAATCAGTTTGAGACTTCCAGGTACGTGTTTTGTCATAACCTTTTCATGCAAGAGTCTCTTCTCTCTGTTGGTTTGGAGAGAGAATCTCTGACTTCCACAGGATCAGTATGTCTTTGTGCAGGCCATTCTCTGTTAGGACACTTGAAATGAACTTTCGCCATCAAAAAGCTCATTTGCTGTATTGTCAGCCCAATTTTGTCAGATGGAAATGAGCTGAGGAACAAGTTCTCGTTTACAGAGAAACAGTGACTTCCAGAAGTGGTGTTCCTGTATTTCCATCTGTAGTGGTTGGCTGTTCTCTCATACCTTTTATCCTTTGCTTCCTGTATTTAGAAGTTAATAAAAAAGCAATTTGGCAAAGCTGGAAGAATCAGAAGAGGACTTGAAATCATGAGAAGATACTTCAGCTGGACAAAGGGTTGTCTCTTACTTGATTCTCCTTCAGAGGTTTCAGTTTAACTGCTTGCAAGTTGAGGTTCTGGTCCATACAACTGCTTGTGTGGCAGCTTTGTGCATGTGTAGGACCAGTCAGTGTTGTAGGAGTCATGATGAAGAGTACACATTGGAGTGCTTTTCCTTTTGATCAACTTTACCTGAGGAATTCCTACCTACAGCAATTAAAATGAGACCAAACAATAGGTTAAGTGTCATGGGACAATCCTCCTCATGCGTCCTGGAAATACCCTCTTATCTTCTTTTAGCAAAGTTGGCTGCTGTAAAAATGTTCTTTCACCCTTTTGTGTGCATCACAGACCTTTATCCTGCCCCCCCGTAAGTTATGTGGGGGCTGTTGTCCAGACCCTTCACCCACTGCTTTTCTTCTGGTGAGCTTTTCACCAACAGCGTGCAGAATTTTCCTCCTTTGCCCTGCACCAGTCCCCCATTAGCATGCGCATCGTATCTGAGAATCATAGAATCCCATACTGGTTTGGGTTGGAAGGGCCCTTAAAGCTCATCCAATTCCAACCCCCTGCCACAGGCAGGGACACCTTCCACTAGAGCAGGTTGCTCCAAGCCCCTGTGTCCAACCTGGCCTTCAACACTGCCAGGGATGGGGCAGCCACAGCTTCTCTGGGCACCCTGTGCCAGCACCTCAGCACCCTCTCAGGGAAGAACGTCCTTATATCTAACCTAGATCTCCCGTTTAAGTTGGAACCCTTCACCCCTTGTCCTGTTACTACCTCTATATCCTCAAAGGGTATGGTTACTTGTATCCATAGGGAAAAAAAACCTAAACCTGTTGTTTTGTCTTTCCAGACTACTTCTGCATTCTTTTTAATTATGTTTTTAGTACTCATTTATGTTAAGTGCAGTAATAATTAAATACAACAAAAAAGTGACTTTGTTGTTCTTCACCTTTTGGTTCTTTTCCTTCTGTCCAGTCTCCTCACCTTCCTGCTATTAGTGACTTGCTACCTCAGTTCAGTAATTGCTTTATGGGCTAAGTGTTTTATTTCTTTCAAGACTATGATGTAACTTGACAGTTTTGGCTACTTGGAATAAATTGGAATGTCTTCCTTTAAAGTTGTGGATCTCTGTACCAATGACTTCAGCATCTCAGAACTATCAGAACTCTCTGGTAGTTCTTCAGAATGATCTTCTCTCCCTGTAGTAGCCATTTTACAGCATTGAATTACCTTCAGTGAACTGATGTCTCCAGGTGAGGATCAAGTCCAGCTATGCAGTTCTATGGCACTAAATACTTTTTTTTCTTAGGTTTGAGGCAGAATGTGGGATTTTAAAGTAGAAAAGCAGAATTTACAGAATTTCCCCAATGTTTTGCTTACTCATAGAGTAATATGCCAAATGAAAGGGTCTCTATCCAGCTAGGTTATATTGTCTAGAATGAAACTGTACATTCCATAGCAACAGAACTAGTTCTGTTTTCAAAACATAATGGCAAGGAAAATATTGAAAGGGCTTAGAATAGATGTGTGTGGAAAGTGGCAGTAGGGCATTCCCGCTGTGCTCCTGAGCCTAGGCTGCTGTTCTTGTATATCAGGACTAAGAGACAGCTGGGGGTTGTAATTTCTTGAAAGCAGTGTATCACTGTTTAAAACTCACTTTAATCCTTGCAGACCAGTAATGGAGGAGGGAGTTTAAGTGATTATTCCTCCTCTGTCCCATCAACTCCAAGCACCAGCCAGAAGGAGCTACGGATTGATGTTCCTCCCACTGCCAACACACCAACTCCTGTCCGTAAACAGTCCAAGCGCCGGTCCAACCTCTTCACGGTGAGTGAGCCAAGGAAGAGACTCTTGCTGTATTATACATAGTGCCCTGTGGTGGTGGCCTGAACTTCAGCCCTGTGGAGTTGAGATTGTCTAATCCAGACAGGAATGTTGGGATGGATTTGTAGGCTCAAAAGCGTCTTAGAATTACCATGGGGTGGTTCTGTTCGAGGACTTGAACAGAAGCTAGATAAAATTAAGTTATCCTATTGGGAATTGCAGTAAACCAAGTGAGTCCACTTTTGAGTTCTGAAGCCTTTGTCCGACTTTCATTCTCAGACCTGTCTAGATTGCCTGGATTGGCAGTAATCAAAGACCTCTGCTCCCCAGTCCTGCCCTTAGACTGCATTATGCTGCTGACTCAGGTCTCCTGTGTTTGTAGAGTAGCCTCCAGGCTTACCATGGGAATACCATGCTGTCCCACTGAATAACTACCCCGTGCTGTTTTTAGTGCTCTGCAGTGTCAACTCACTTTTATTTTCCAGGGTTAAGAGAGATGATGGAGATTTTTTCTTCCCAAACCATCTGGGTTTTGCTTCATTGAGGGGCAGAAAAATGTACTAAATAAGAAGCTTGACTGGTCCATTATGATAGCCTTCATTATGCATAAAGAGTTTGGAAGATGATAATGAAGCCTTGAGTGATGATTTCCTCTGTTTAGAGTCTTGCTGAATGCCTTGGGGTTGTATTTTGTGTGTAATTGGGGTTTTGTCTGCAGATTTTTGACACTTCATATGTTTTCTAGCAAACACAGAATCCCTGTGGGCTCACGTGAAGTCCTGTGGTGATTGTAGCTACATGTTGGTTGCGTTCAGAAAGTCATGGCCTTCCTGTCATCGTAAGGAGTTTATGGGTTTTCATTCCAAAGGTGGTGTCATGTTTGCTTCCCAAAGCTGGCTTGCTCTTTGGTTGTGTCCAGGGAACCACAGACAAAACCAGGAAAACCATTTCCTTGTGTTCCGAACAAAATCTGACCTCTCAGCCTTCAGCAGGGAGAAAGTTTTGTCCTCATTTTGGAGTGCTGAGTGACATGGCACGGAGTCCCAGTGATCCCATTTTATGTGTCCATCCCCACAGTGGTATTTTGATTTCAAAGAAGATCTTTTAAACTCCTACAAAAGGATTCAACCCACACGTTTGTCTCTAGGTGCAGATGTCTAGATGTCAGTAAAAGAGGCAAAAATGAGCTGCGGGTGGAAAAATATCCCGTTTTGACGCTAGTATTTTATAGCAGTCGTATGGATTTCTTGCTGGTGGTGAGAAAACTCACTGCTGACCGGGCATACTCAGGAGCTACCAACCCCACTAGATGTCAGTGTCAGCCCAGAAACTGCCAGCAGAGTCCTACCTCTGGAAATCCAGCCGAGATGCTCCGGCATCCGGCAAAAGCATTCACCAACTGAGCGTGGTCTGAAGGATGCGTAAAATGCTCCACGGGCTGTGTGGGTGTTGTTGACCTTTGGGAAACGGGATGTTTTACATTGGACTAAGTGTAAATTTGGGCAAGTGAATGGAGAAAATACATTCCCATCTGCAGCAAAGGTTTGAGAAGATGATGAACTCGGCTGCGTTTGGTATAAACAAATAGACATAAAGCTCTGCTTTCTGATAATTAATAATGCAGTGAGAAGCAAATTTACTCTAATGGGAGGATGTTGGTCGTTGTCTTAATGTCTCATAACCAGGGGGAAGTTGGGGGGAAACAAGTCCTATGGAAAAAGGAAATGATAATTTGACTCTTCAGAATTAGTTCTGTCTTTAAGACCTGGGCATATTGAATGCTGTGTAATGCCTTGCCCTGTAATCCACATCCTGACTTATTTAACAGTGACCCTGCCATACCCCAGGTTTCATGCCGTATCAGCCAAGTTATAACTTGGAATGCTTTAATTCAATGAAGAGATGACCAGCATTTTCTGTCTAGCTATGAGCAGAGAGTGTCATCAAAATATTTTAGTGTTTAGCTCTGGGTTTCTTGCTGTGCTTCTTTCCTAGCCTGTTACTTACGCCTTTATCACTTCCAGAAGCAAATCTATTTCTGTTTAATTGCAAATTACCCCTTGTGATCTAGCATAGGTAATAGCTTTAGTTTCCTCCATGAAGATCTTTTAGTGCTGGAAGAAAATTGGCTTGAGGAGAAAACAGATCTGATTGTTTTTAAATCGATTACAGCTTTGGAGTGGGAATAGGCTCGAGAATTTGCAGCATGTTCATGTTTAAGTGCATTAAATGGCCGTATCTGATCTTTCTGACTTTGAATATCAATATTTGCTGTAAAGCTATTGATGCAATAGCTGACTTTGTAGTTAGGTGATAAAATAGATCCTATATTAGCAGAAGGGTGAATGTCCTTTCTTTTGTGCAAGCGTAGTAACAGGGACAACTAAATAATAGTGTATAGCACAGGGGAGATGTACATGAGGTCCACTTCAGCAAAGAACTGACTGTAACTCTGAACAATTCAGTGTGGGATGAATGAACTTGTGGTACAGTGAAGCACATCTCCTTTCCCACATTCAGTGTTATCTGTGTTACATCAGTGTGAAATGTAAGCATGACTTGGAAAGAAGTTCAAATGAACTCGGTCTCAGTTTCCACTGGTAGAGATCTGTTTCCTCACCTCTGGGGCTCTCAGGACTGGATTCTGTGTCCTTCTGGGACTAAATCTTGTTTCCCAGCCATAACTTGGGTAGGTTCTATGCTTTCAGTCTGTATGTGACTTCTAGTGCAAAGGGGAAATGAGACAAATTATATTCATGCAGGTGTTTGGATTTTTTTGCACTTGTTTGCTTGAATGAAGTTTTAAATGACATAGAAAAAGTCCTAGCAAATGTTGTCCGGTATGGTTTAGAGTCTATTTTATTATATGCCATAGGATGTAAGATGCATTGTGTGTGCCATAGGTATAAAAGCATAAAAGATCAGAATGTATCTCTATTTAAGTGCACAATTCATCTTTGTAAGTGCTGGAACCAGCTAAGATTCTCCCCTTGAAAATGTTATGTGTTCTGTGATTGCAAGCAGGTAGAATAGAACCTGCCTAACTGAAATGCCTACATTTCTTTACTTTAGACATTTGACAGTGTTTTGCACATAGGTATTTCCCTTCCATGTGCAGTGGCTTAATGCCAGATGCAGTTACTTGTATGGAATGGAAGATGTGATGATTTAAAACTAAACATGAATAAGAGTGCGTGAATCCCGAGTTTGCTTTTCAGGGGCAGGATCCTTCCTTGTAAAAAGCCAAATAGCAAAAGAGAAACGTTCAGGTTGACAACTTCCCTCCCAAGGATTTGGTATCTTCAGTGAGTTTCTTTAAGATGTCACTGACAGGCGCTTTGCCCCATTGAAGCATTGTTTTGCCTGGTATTATTGGGAAGCGGCACTTTCAGATTCAGAAATCTGGCTTGAAGGATGAGGAACAATAGTTATCCTGAACAGTGGATTTCACCCCTCCCACTTGTTTTGCTTTCTTTCATTTATTCTTTGTTTAATTCCCCGGCACGTCATTCCATAGCCCCGAACCATAGTAACTACTGATAGGAGTCTGTTCCCGGCGGTGCGGGGAAAGCAGCAAGGGATCCCTGCTGGGTAAATGTGTTGCTTAGAATGGTGCTTCTTAAAGTCCTCCTTCATGGGTTTTCTCCCTCCCCTTCCCTCCTCTTGCGCCCAAAGGCGACTGCTTTGGGGATTTTTTCTTCCTTCCACTCCTTCATATAACATGGAAAATGAGTGTTAGTTATTCCCAGTCCTTCCTGTTCTCCCAATTTCGGTGTCTTTCAAACCTCTCTTTCCGCTGAATATAAAAAGCGGGATCTTATGTCTCCCTGGTTTTCATTAACTTCCCATTGTGGTACTGGACACCACAAATGTATTCCTTTCATATATCATCTCCGATTTGAAAAGCGCATGAAAATGTTTTCCCATTTTCCATATTGTGTGAGTAATGTTCCTATTGAAAAGTAATGGAGTGAAGTTGTCACTTGTCAGTTCAGTTATTAAGGAGGATGACTCTCGGGTCTTCTTTTTGTAATAAAATAAATCTGTCAAAACCATTACGCTCGGGCGTTCTTTCACAATATCCGACTGGAATCTGAATCACACCTTAACATTCCCAGCTACCTTTATGGGCGAAGTAAGCACCGTGACCTTATTCCTAAGGCAGTTCTAACGTTATACATAGCCAAGATGAGGCAATTCAAGTTTTAAACACTGGTTACATTTTCCTCATGCTGGTTGTTTCTTCTTTGTGTTCAGATAACTTTTTGTCAGCGTCGGTCACTCGCTTTTCTTGCAATTCAAACTTCCTAAGCATCCGAAGGTAGACGAAAACAACAAGTTAAAGTCACTGTGATCAAAACCAGCATCATAAAATCACACTGCTGAGTTGTCGATAACATTTCTAAACCCCACCATAGATGCAAGTTAAGTGTATGCATGTCTCTATCACCTTTTTTAATGAGAAGCTGGAACCTTCGCTGCTGTTGGAGCTATGATTGGGAACTCCAGAAACACGTCCTCTGATCTGCTGGGTCTTCAGGCAGTGAGAAGCGTTTAAACCCAAACGCCATTTCAAACTAGCGCGTGGTTGAACACGACGGGCAGGTTTCAGCACTGGCGTTTTAGGAAGGTTGCATACTTCCGTAGGTTCTGACTCGTGGCCTTTGGGACTGTATTCATGTGTCAAAACACTTCTTGTTTTAATTGCTTACAGAAAAAAAGGGGGGGGGGGGGGGGGGGAAGTCTCCTCTATGAAGTGCTACATTTAATGGAGCATAAACTTTCTTTTTGCTCTGCAGTCTCGGAAAGGGAGTGACCCAGACAAAGAGAAGAAGGTCCTGGAGAGCAGAACAGATAGCATTGGAAGCGGTCGCGCAATCCCAATTAAACAGGTAATGCAGAAATACTTCTTCTTTCATTTCCTCTTTATTTTTTTCCCCCTGCTTTCCATAGTTGGAGACACACCTCGGGTCTTAAACACTCTGATGGCGGCCCGTGCGTGCGCCAAGACGTGTTTGATGTGCTCTGGTGATGAATGTGGAAGTCACTCACTTGACATCAATTAGGAGAGGTTCCTATGTGTATTAAAATAGGATCATTAGAATAAGAAGAGGGAAAATGTGACAACAGGCCTAATGAAGTGCAGTCTGCCGGCCTGCATATGGAGCGGGTTTCTAGGCTGTGCTGGCTTCAAAGCGGCCTTTGTAGAGGGGGCTTTGATTGGGCCGTGTGCTGCCAGTCGGCAGGGTAAATCAGATCGCTCTACAAGAGCCCCTTGTGATCGCAGAAATAGCCTGATGTGGCCCTAATTTGCTACTGCAGACGGACATCTGAACACAGTTTCAGGCTGGTTTGTAACAACGAGGCAATTAGTTGTGATAATCAGAGCCGGTGTGTCAGCTGTGCGCTCTTGTTTGTAATTTGCTAATGAAGGAATTGTAACTTTGATTAGGTTCAGTTTCATTTAGACCTTATATAATAAGAGAAGGTTTACAGCTGTAATGCGTGGCCTTAATTAAACTTCCTCATTACACAACAGGACTTGAATTCAAGGATTTGTTTTGGTCTGGTTTACTAGCCTGGATGCACTTTCATTAGCCCTGGAACTCAATGCTGAATTGGAGTTGTGAACACTCCTTTGAAAGGCAAAAGCAATGCCGGCTTCTGACGTGAAGGACTGGGGTGAACGAGATCATTTTCTTTCTCAAATCAGATTACACTGAAATCACAGGGTTTAAAACACCACGCTAAGCATTTGTATAGGGTGCTTCACAAATAGCTTCTGGGACAGTGTTTGCAAGGGTCTGCTTTCACGTGAGTTACTTTGCTGGAAACAGCAAAAGTGCTGAGGGATGGGAGCTTATTTTCTTCTCACGTGGCTGTTTCCTGTTTCTTTTGGTGGCTTTCTTACCCTTCAGAGGGTCACTTGCCTCTTCAGTCCATGCGTCATCTTACCATGTAGCCCTCGGTCTCCTATTTGGGGGTAGGTTTGAGTGTTTTGGGGTTTAATTATTTTGGGGGGTGAGGGAGAGACCTGTTTGCAGTGATTTTCCTTATTAAAGGCAGTTAAAAAGACCTTTAGGGACCATCAGGCAGCAGAAGTGCTGTCATGCCTCTGAATCTCTAGTAGGCAAATTTTAATCAAACACACTGCAATTGAGCAGAGCAGTTTGAAAGCAGAGCAGCTCAGTATTTGGCTCTGCGTTCAGGGGAGGAGATTCCAGGCATTTAAAACAGGCTACAGTTTTTTTTTTCCTCCAGCTTTTGTATGGTATGAGATGGGTTAGACCGGCTGGAACTCTTTTGGGTAATGGTAATTAAACAAAAGTGTCTGTGAATGCAGCTGAGAATGAAAAACTGAGGATTACACTTGTCAATATTTATTCAAGGCATCCATGCTGTTCTTTTCTGAAATGCTGTTGTATGAAATTAATCTGATTAAATATGCACTTGGTGCAAGAGCGTTGTACGAGAAGCATTTTAAGTGTGATTGCACTATTCCACGCCGTAATGAAATACCCCTTGCAGTCTCTTGAATGTCTGTATTGAAGAATTCCCCCTGCAACCCCTACTTGGTGGACTTCTCGTTATTATTCCCAATTATGGTGATGGCATTTTGTCACGTACAAGGAATTAGCAGCAAATATTTGAGCACGTCTGAGGCCAGCAGATGCATCCTCTTCGTCAAGACTTTGTAGGTGCTAGAAGAGGGGAGGTTGCATGGTACACAGTGCTGTAGCATGGCTGCTCTCAGTGGTGTTTCACATCGTACTTGTGCGTCAAGAGAAAGGATTTTGGTGTTCACAGGTTTTCTGCTTTGTGGACAGTCTCTGAGGAGACCTTAGAGTTTCCAGTACGTAAAGGGGCTGCAGGAAACCTGGAGAGGGGCTTTGGACAAGGGCCTGTAGGGACAGGCCAAGGGGAATGGCTTTAACCTGCCAGAGGGGAGATTGGGATGAGCTCTTTTATGCGTTAACTGTGAAAAGGAACTTTTTGACCTAAAAATTGTAGGATGTCATGTTGCTGTGCCTCTTCCAGTGAGGCGCCCCTTCCATCATGAGAGGTTTCTGTGACAGATGGCCAGGGAATCACAGAATTGGTCAGTTTGGAAAAGACCTGCAAGATCATCAGGTCCGATTGTAAACCTCTACGCTTGCCCAGTCCACCGCTAAACTGTACCCATAAGTGCACATCTACACTTCTTTTAAATACATCCAGGGACGGTGACTCCTCCCCTGCCCTGGGCACCCTGTTCCAGCGCCTGAGCACCCTCACAGGGAAGAACTTCTGCCTTATATCTAACCTGAGCTTGCCCTGTTTCAGTTTGCACCCATCGCTGCTTGTCCTATCCCTACAGTCCCTGATGAAGAGTCCCTCTCCAGCATCATGATACCATTCAATGATACTTCCTTTTGATCTTTCTGTCAGCACAATTTCCAGTGTTCATTCTCCTGTTAGCCTGGAAGTCACTTCACTGCCCTGCCCTGTGGTACTGGAGTACACACTCTTCTATTATGCCTTCGGGACATCTTCATAAGCATGGAGTGACGAGGCCTGTTTACTCTCCGCTGTGTCAGGACATTGTTTTATTCTCTGTGGGTTCTCGCTCCATGTGCCTGCCAGCAATACTTCGTAACGGCTGCTGGCAAGGGAGTGCTTCTGGTGCACGGCAGAAGTCCAAGCTCATACCTGTAGATAAGTGCTTCAGTTGTGTTGGTTGAGCTTATAAGCAGATTTAGACTGCCTCGTCCCACCTCCCCTGAGAAAAGCCCCTAACAAACCATAAGTGATGGTTGAAGCTCAAATGCAGTGGATTTTGGGTTCTCAGTTGGAAACCGTCCGACTACAAAACAGCAAATAGCAACCCAAACCACTCTGTGATACTGCGAAATAGGTAAAACTGTGAAATGGCCTATTTCCTTCCAAGGACACACCTTGCTCCTTCAGAGCTATATCCATAACACGAAGTAGTCTGGTCAAAGAGTTAATGTTCTTACTCTTTCTGTCCTTTCGAAGTGTTAAAAATCACTTTTCACTGCAGTGCTAAATAGGTTTTATTGGGCTAAGCCGCATAAAACTGTTCTGACAAACCTTGCTTCCATTAGAAACCCAAAATGTAGGCAGGGAAAATCAGGAATGTTTTCAAAATCCGACTGTTAACTTCTGCCAAAATACCATTAAGGTGAGTGGAGTTTTGGGAAGGGCAGTTTTCCAGGGAGGTGCAAACACCTTCTGCATGCACAGTGGGATCAGCACACCTTAAATCATAAAACCAGGGAGTGGTGTGGGTTGGAAGGGACCTTAAAGCTCATCCAGCTCCAGCCCCTGCCACAGGCAGGGACACCTTCCACTAGAGCAGCTTGCTCCAAGCCCCTGGGTCCAACCTGGCCTTGAACACTGTCAGGGATGGGGCAGCCACAGCTTCTCTGGGCACCCTGTGCCAGCGCCTCAGCACCCTCACAGGGAACAGCTTCTGCCTAAGAGCTCACCTCAGTCTCCCCTCTGGCAGATTAAAGCCATTGCCCTTGTCCTGTCCCTACAGGCCCTTGTCCAAAGCCCCTCTCCAGGTTTCTTGTCGGCTGGTGGTGCTTTTAGCATCCTCTGAGGTCTACAAATGCCATAATAAAAGAAAAAGAAGTCTCGCTTGCTATTTAAATACCTTCTCCTGATCAAATAAAGACAGAAAATCTCTGGAGCAGTGTCAGCCCAAAGTTAAAATGGACAGAAAGTACTGTACGTGTGAGAAAGAGGTGCTTAAACTCAAACTCCTGAAGCTCTGTCCTTTAGCATTGCTAATACCACTTAAAGGCAACTTCGGATGAATGGCTCGGTCTGTTTGGAGTTTCCTCTGTTCAGAACCACTTCCTCTGACCATGATGACTTGCTCCTGGTAGCCTGAGTGAGCATTTTGCAGCATGGATTAGGCTGTAGGGTTTAGGGTGACATGGCTTCACGATTAGGGTTAGGGGTTGTAGCGGTTGGGGAAGATGACTTCGCTGCTGCACTCTTGCCAAAGCTTTATCAGTAGGGCATATTCAAATGAAGAAAAGCACAACAAGAAAAATAAAAGCAAGAAGCTCAGCTCAGCGGTGAGGGGGCTTGTCATGTATTAATTTTTCATTGCTGTGGAGAATTGTACATACATAATCACTTGATTGCAGTGGGAGTTAGTGAGCTCCTATGGTGTCATTTGCATAAATCTTGTTAAGTCAATGGCAGTTAATGAAGTACAAATGAGCCTGGAGAAGGTGACATGCAAATCGTGGGTGGCAGATGGGAGGTCTGGGGTTGGGGTGGCAGCTGTGTGCTCTTTCTTTTATTATTTATTTTCTTCTCCTCTCCCCATCCTCCCCCCATTAGAGTGTAAATAACTACATAAGAGCCGGCCTTGACTTTCAGCTTTCAGACCCTCTTCTGTTTGCCGTTCGCACTCCGTCACAGATGCTCATAGGATGATACAGCCCAACTCTCTAACCTTGACTCTTCCTTTACTGATAACTGGTCAAAACAGGTTGTGCCAGGTTGCCTCGCCCCCCCCCTTGGCTTGTCCCGGCGGGTGCTGCACCTCTTGCGGCCCCAAATTCCTTCATCCTTTAGGAACAGCAGACTGGATTGAAAGGAGATGTTTTCCTGGTTAATGTTATGCTGATTTAGTGAAAATCTTGCCATCCATGACTTGCAAAGGTGAACTTCAAAATCCATTCGCCTTTCTCTGTGTGCAGAGGGTCGTATTAATGGAGAAAGTCAAATGTCTGACTTAAGGCTTTACTTAACTTTTTGTGTTTCAGGCCAGCTACTGCACTGTCCGTTTTCCATCCTTTCCCAAGTGCTCCAGCAGAAGGATAACTGAGGCAATTTGTCCAAAATTCAGGGAAAAACCTTTTTTAGGCTGTTTTGAAGATGTCCTTCAAAAAGGCAGAATCCAAACTTTTTATTTCCTTAAGGTTTTTTGCTAGTGAGCTCTTCTTCATACGTTGACTGTGCACTGCTTTGCGGAAGGAATCTCTGGGAAGCTGGGAATTGCTTTGTTTCTCAATGATTTGTTTCCAGACCTACTCTCGCCTGCATGCCCTGAGATTGCCAACAGCTGCATGGCCCTGAAATCAGAAAGGATTTGAATGTAGTTTCTATCAAACTTTGCTTTCATTAGACTTGGTCTCAGCAGTCACTCGTGGTCTGTTTGGGAGAGGCTTTACTAGAAAACTCGAGCAGCAGCCTGACCAAACGAATGCCTTGCAATGGCAGTCTGTGCTGTGGAGGGTGAGGAGAAGAGCTGTGAGGTGAGACAGGATCTTCTGGTACTGACCATTTCCCTTCCTTCCGTCAGCACGTACAAGTTTAGACTGTTGAGTTGCATTTCTTCCCTTGGTTCTGATCACTCATTTCCAGAGCTCATAGAATCATAGGATTCCAGAACGGTTTGAGTTGGAAAGGACCTTGAAGATCATATACCACAGACAGGGACACCTTCCACTAGAGCAGGTTGCTCCAAGCCCCGTCCACCCTGGCCTTGGATGCTCCCAGGGATGGGGCAGCCACTTGTGCCAGCGCCTCACCACCCTGATACTGAAGGTTTTATTCCTGATGTCTAATCTAAGTCTTCCCTTTGTCACCTTAAATCCATTCCCCCGTGTCCTGTCATTAAATGCCCTTGTAAAAAGTCCCTCTCCAAGTTGTCTTGTTGCAACCTTTTAGCCCAGATAGTTGGGACTGTAACTATCAGTCTTCATTGCTCGATTTCTGAAAGAGGGGTTTTAAGGCTTAATTTTGATTTTAATGGACTTTGCTCCATTATCTATCTGACGTTCTGTGTGCCCAATGCTCTGTGCCGCTCTGCTTCCTTCTCTTCAGTACCTTACCGATGCAGCTCAGTCCTGCCTCTGCTTGACCAGGGCTTTTTTTGCTTCCTAACCTTCTTGTCTTCTGTTAATCCTTAACTCCAGCTGGGTGTTTGTGTGCAGTGCTGGTTACACATTTCTTGTGTGGACTGACACGCAACACTAGGTTATCTTGGTCCTTCCCATTGGACCAGAAGGACCACCCAGCTGAAATGTATTGTCCCCTAAGATACCTGGGCTGTCTGTACAGCTGTTAGAGCGTTGCAGCAAGTATGGCACTGTCTTGGAAATGGGTTTTGAGCAGTGATTGTCTGCCACATCTAGTCAGTCAAAGTGCTGTCCTCAGTCATCCTCTCTAACAGAAGAGCACTGGAATGCTTCAGGCAAGTGTCAGACCTGAGACTCACCATCGTCATAAACAATACATGCTTTTTGCAGCAGGTTTCCTGAATATAAATGTTTACTTTGAGTCTACCAAAAGAGAGAACGAATAGGCAACCATCTCAGCATCTATTCTTGCTTAATTCATCTGACTTGACAGGGTGCAAACAAATGGTACAGGAAGAGCAGGACGGACACATGCTGCTACAACTAGTACATTAGTAGGCTCTGTGACCCATTGCTGAGTGCTAGGGCTTATCCTATGGCTTCTGGGCACACGTTGCCCAGAGCAGCTGTGGCTGCCCCATCCCTGGCAGTGTTCAAGGCCAGGCTGGGTAAGGCTTGGAGCAACCTGCTGTAGTGGAAGGTGCCTGGGGAAGGTTTACTGACAAAGAGGCCCAAACCACTGTGGTACTGCTTGTGCTCTATCTTCCACACCAAAGCTTTCACTAAAATGCTTCTGCTTTGGTTTTTATTTATTGATGCTCATGTGGTCTTCTAGATAGTTGTTTGCAAGCCAGTATTGGCGTCTCCAGAGAGTAGCTTTCCAAAACTGAGGAATGATGTGATTTACAGGAGTAGGCAGATGACATAGCTTTTATTTATCTCTATCTAGTGTAAGGTGTAATTTCCTCTGTCACATTTCTGCCTAATCACAGTAATCAGTATCCAGATCTGCTTGTACAAACACGAGGGTAGGGTTTTTAGCCAAATACTCTTAGTGCTGAAATCTTCTGTGTAATTCCTCTGCAAGTGTTTACAATCAGAACATACATATTTTGCTGTGGTTTTAATTAGCTGATGACTAGTTATAAAATGTTTTGTACTCGCTGTGCTTCTGTAAATTGTTAACTGGTCGCTACCAGTATAATTAAATATTCCAGAGCACTTGGCTGTGGTTGCATTGAACTGTGAAGAAATAATGTTATATAGCCAATCAAAAAGAGATACTTGTAAACTCATTTGAAGCGTCAGAGTGTGTTAGGACTATCATGGTGATGCTTATTGCAGGAGAAATTAAAGATACAGTTTTGTGCTAAGAGGCAATACAGAAATTAGTTCCTGAATTAGTTGTTAATTGATTTGGTAATTCCCTGGGGTCTGCATGCTCTTTTTTCCTGTTTCGTTGTTGCATTCAGTTAACAGTGACTATTCCCAGTGCACTTGAAATATTTTTTCCAATTAGATCAAATGTGCCCTTACATCAGAGAAATGGCAATAGCTCCATGTGCCTGCCTGGAATAATGTTTAATTTGACTGTGGAAGTTGGTTTTGTGTGGTTTTTCTGTGATTATATTCAGATGCCATCCCAAGAAAAGCAGTAGTCTTAAGTATTCGGAATAAAGTGGCATTAAAAAGTTCCTGGATTTAATTGGCTTTTCGCAGTTTCAGGAAACTTACTTGAATTTATACCTCTCTGAGCATCCTTCCAGTGCCTAAAGGGGCTGCAGGAAACCTGGAGAGGGGCTTTGGACAAGGGCCTGTAGGGACAGGACAAGGGGAATGGCTTTAACCTGCCAGAGGAGAGATTGAGATGAGCTCTTAGGCAGAAGCTCTTCCCTGTGAGGGTGCTGAGGCGCTGGCGCAGGGTGCCCAGAGAAGCTGGAGGACTGGAGCCTGCAGGAAGCGAACCCAGCAGCCTCTCCTGTGAAGCTGTGGAGAAGTTAATAGACGTGGAGTGTTTCCATCCTGTTCTGTGTGCTGGAGTGTCGCAAATCCTGAGTGCGCACTGAAATCAAGTACAGAACATAGTGAAGAAGTGTCAGAATACTTTGGAGTAGAGCAGGAGGGAATGATCAAGAGCAATGGAGATATAAAAGAGAACATCAATAAAGAGAAAGCTGTAATATAATTTTAACAAATTTATTAGACTTTTCCAGTGCTGAGATGATGTAATACATCAAGGCGGCATCTCGATGTGACATGCAGAGTTGACAGCGATGAGGTCACTAAGGTATCTTCACTGTTATCCTTAGGCTGAGAGCTAGCCCCTGGCCAAAAGCCTTCAACTCAAGGTGCTTGATACGTCTTTAATAGTTGCATCTAGCAAATGCTTACAAGAGGCTTTGTTTTTATTTGAGCCATCTACAACTGCCCAGATAATTAAAAAAACCCCTATGGCATCACTCAGTGTCTTATTGAGGGCATGATTTTATAACTGAGAGTGGAAATCATAGAGTCTGAGACTGGCTTGTGTTGGAAGGGACCTTAAAGCTCCTCCAGTTCCAGCCCCTGCCACGGGCAGGGACACCTTCCTCTAGAGCAGGTCGCTCCAAGCCCCTGTGTCCAACCTGGCCTTGAACACTGCCAGGGATGGGGCAGCCACAGCTTCTCTGGGCACCCTGTGCCAGCGCCTCAGCACCCTCACAGGGAACAGCTTCTGCCCAAGAGCTCATCTCCATCTCCTCTCTTTCTGTTTAAAAATATTCCCCCTTGTCCTATCAATATATTTATATCTCAATATCAATATGTCAAAGTAATTGACCTTTAGTTATTTTTAATGGATCAAATCTGCAGATGCCTTCACAGTTGTGATATCTTTGTCAAGCGATAATGGTTATAAAGAAGGTCGCCACAAACTCCTCGGGACCAAGATGTGCCTTCCAAGCTGTTTGTAGTCTTTGTTGATTTCAGTTCATGGGTATTGGTGCAAGGGAAACATTTCCCTTATTTCAAGGGGCTGCTCTGGATTGGGTGGGAGTCCTTGTGCATCTGGGCTAACTTGGGAGACTGGAGCTCTTCCTCTGAGGGCATGGGAAATTAGGCTGGAGAAGTGACATAAGAAGATTAAGTAGAAAGCTTATGACAGTTAGCAAGTGAGACTGCCTGCTAGACTTGGGTTGACACGATGATTATTAATATGTAGTAAAGATGTTTTGGGGATTCCACCATATTTGTATGGTTGCCAGCAAAACGGTGACAGTTGCATTGCAGTTAATAAATTCATTTAGATTTATAAGCATTGTTTACAGAACCTGTTTGCCTGCTGAAACTCTAACAGCATCTGTTCCTTCTTACTAATTAACTGCTAATTACGAATGAGCTTTGTGTGTTTGTCAGTATAACTGGCTCATGCATTTTGTAAGGAACATTAACAAATTGATTTACATAGTGGTAAAGCAATCAAAAGAGTAAACTGAACAGCACGCACTGAAAGCCCTTTAGCTGATCTGTCTGAATGAGGCAAACTTGGGGCATTTGGAATATTTTCATCAGTCTTTTGCTACCTTTTAATTGTGTGGTAATTGCATGTGAAGCTGAATCAGGGTTTGATTGGTATTTGATTTGATATTGTTGGTCCAATGTCATAAAATCGTAGTATGGTTTGGGTGGGAAGGGGCCTCAAAGCTCATCCAGTTCCAACCCCCTGCCATGGGCAGGGACACCTCCCACTGGAGCAGGTTTCTCCAAGCCCCTGTGTCCAACCTGGCCTTGAACACTGCCAGGGATGGGGCAGCCACAGCTTCTCTGGGCACCCTGTGCCAGCGCCTCAGCACCCTCACAGGAAAGAGCTTTTTCCTTATATCCAGCCTGAACGTCCCCTGTTTCAATTTGAGCCCACCACCCCTTGTCCTATCACTACAGTCCCTGATGAAGAGTCCCTCTCCAGCATCCTTGGAGGCCCTTTTGGTTTGGGGGCAGGGGGGAGGAGGTTTGGTTTGTTTGTATTTAAGAAAGTCATTGGCACTGTTAGGATTTACCACATGAGCAAGCATTTATCCAGAGTGTAAGTTGCAGTGCCGTATTAAAGAGAGTAAATGGGATGAAGAAGGAATATTGCTTGGAGGGAGGAGCAGGAGGTCTTCGAAATGTAGGTACTCTGCCCATAAACTGCTTTGTTATCAGTCACTGGCAGACCTCCTATGGCAGCCCTTGCACCTTTGTTCAGGTGATGTTTTCTCTCCTGCTTCAGTTCTCCAAACCCCTTCTGTCTGCAGTAATTATCAACACATCTTTAGAGCAGTCTCAACAGCCAGGCCAGATGTTGGCACTTCAGCATTTTGAATTTAAAGGGAATAATTCAGTAGTGCAATTCCTAACACAAAAATCAAATCAAATCTTGGGGTTTTTTTTTATTTTTGCATGAGTCAGAAGAAAGTTAAAAATGACATAACTGGACGTTGTGTTTATTACAAAGGATCCTTCACATTACAGTCAATTGGAGATGAGTGATACGATTAGTTGACATGGGTATATTTCACTTACAGCTGTCCTAGAGCTGTAAAGCTTGGAATGAGGCTTGTAAGTAGGGTTAGGAAGAAGACACAAGTAACGCTAACACCCAGCTGCAGTGGCTTAATGTAACAGTGAGGAATATGGAGTGGTTTATATGGGCTAAAAGTTGCCAGAAAAACTCAGTTGTTTCTTGTAGAATTTTGAAATACGTCTATGAAGCAAATACAACAGATGTAAAATACTTGGATGTTAGTACAGCGTTTTGACTCTGCCTCGCTGCATCTTAATTGAGAGTTCATCCAAATGCATTTTGGCTAAAACCGAGATGTGGACTGAAAACAGTGTGTGAGATGGGAAACAAAAGCTAAAGCCAGACGGTGGTCTGAGCTAGCTGGAAGGAGGACCCAGCTTTGTTCAGCTCTAGGACTGGTGCCATTCACCAAGGCCATTAACAACAGTGTTGGAAGCGCAAGCAAACACATAGCAATCCGGTTAGTCATCTGTAGGCTACAGCTGAAATGCCAGGAGGGAGAGGCACCTCAGAAAAGGGACAAGGACTGGAGTTGGTGACTGAACAAATGAGATTTGATTTGTAAATCTTGATAATCTTTAAGATCCGTTCCATCCCAAACCATTCTTGGATTCTACAGGCATTGGAACAGGCTGCCCAGGGCAGTGCAGGAGTCACCATCCCTGCAAGTGTTCACACACCCTCAGTGCCATGGGTTAGTGGTGGCCTCGGCAGTGCTGGGGAATGGTCGGACTGGATGAGCTTAAAGGTCTTTTCCAACCTGGTTATTCTGCGCTTCACTGGAAGATGCACACAAGCTCATTGAAGACACACACTGATTAGGCAGAGGGCTCAAGGCAGAAAATCCCACCTCTGTGGCTCTACAGCCAGATCAGTCTCTGGCTAAAGGTGTTCTTCTCTGACCAGCACAGTAATTAGGGCATGTTGTCAATGGTGGTGTAAGCTCCCGTGTCAGATCACTGCTTATGAGATTAGGAGGCTAATTACAGAGGGTTTAGCTAGGACAGAGCAGTTGTAATTATACATTGGAATCTACAGTGTGTTTGCCAGGAAAAAGAAATGTTGCTGCTATGCTGTGAGATGCAAGTACACGGTTCTGGGGTGATAAGGAAGGGGTGATTTCTGGCTTGATACTAAGAGAAAGCTGCTGGATTTTGGGGGTTATCTGGCTGGATGATATCCTCCTTATGGAAACAGTATAGGCTTAGTGACTTGGATTTTCTTTTTAAAAGGGGCGGAAACTGAAGCAGTGAGATTCTTTAGGGAAGTCTGAGCACTGAGTACATTTCTTTCCCCTTTATAACTAATATGATTCTTTGTCACAAGAAAAATACTAAGACGTACCATTTACCAAAGGGTTTATAGTACAGTATATCACCCTATTATGAATGACAGTATTTAAATGGTTGGGTAGAGAACTGGAGAACTGCTACAAATCAAGTAGCTAGATTAACATCTAATGTTCTCTTCTCACGTGAATATTGGGGGGGGCATTAAGACATAGTCACGTGCAGGAGGTATTGGAAAGAAAAATCAATTAAAATAGCAAAGAAAGTGGTTGAATTATTTAGAAATTCTACTAGCTGAAAGTGAGCAATCCATCGGAATGGAAGAGAATAGGAGCTGTTTAAGAAGGTGGGCACCATCACTTTGGGAGTCAGATGTTTCCTGGCCAAATCAAAACCAACCTGGAGCAACCTGCTCTGGTGGAAGGTGTCCCTGCCTGTGGCAGGGGTTGGAACTTGATAAGCTTCAAGGTCCCTTCCATCACAAACCATTTTCTGGTCATGATTCTATGATTCTTTAAGTCCATGTGTATGTTTGGGGGTTTGTGTGGTGTAAGCCTCCTGAAGTCCATCCATCTCAGGTTTCCAGCGCTGTGTCTGGTGGATGAGCTGCACAAACCCTCTTTCTGCATCCGTCCATTGCTGAAGTGTGCTCAGTGTTTTGCAAATTGACGTGTCAGTTTTGTTTAAGCTAATGGCAAAGCAAAGAACTTCTTCAGAGCACTTCCTGAATCAGTCCTTCGTACAGCAAATCTTGCTGTCAGTTTGTAATTTATGGCAATACTGTGTTTGTCACTGAGAAATAATACATGTGTGATCACTGATAGTGCTTTAATCTTGCAGCACGGTGGTATCTGTAACCCTGCTACAGATTAAGTCGCGCTTAATTCAAGTTAAATGGCACTTACTAAGGTTGGTGTGATGTGGGGAAGCAAGAGGGTTTTCACCTGCCTGTGGAGCATGAAGATCACAAGATCCCTGCTTCCTGGGGGAGAAACTCCCCTTCTGTAGGGGGCAGACAAAAGCAGGGGGCTTTAAAGGTAAGAGAAGAGAGGAAGAATGCCAATGTGTTGCATAACAGAATTGGAGGGAGAGAACTCGAATGGAGAAGTGAGAAGCCAAGTCTGTATTACACAAGTAAGAAGAAGGAGGACAAAGATGAACAGAGGAGGAGATGGGAAACGAGAATAAAAACCAGGTGACACCTCTGCTAACACTAAAAATCATGAGCATCTTTGAGAAGGTGCCACACCAGTCCCTAGAGACGTCTCGTTCTTAAGGTGCTGATGTCTTTAAGCATGAAGCATGGTGATCTATCGGTAGCTTGAAGCAATGCATCAGTGCGTCTGGTTCTCTGCTACTTCGGCACCTTGTCAATGCCTCCGAGCTGTTTCAAATTGAACAGTCTGAAGAGCTTTCAGTCTGTAGGTTTCAGTAGCATGCACTGCAGTTGATGCATGCATGCTGTCAGAGTGTTGATTTTCCCACTGATGAAGTCTGAAAGCAAGATCCCAGTGTTGGTCCGGAACAGTTCTGGTGTTAAAATAATCACCTAAAATGCAAATGGTGGGAGTTTGAAACTGTGGAGAGTAAACCAAGAGGCTCTTAGGTGACTCCACATCTCTCTGCCTAGGTTGTGGAACACATGCAATGGGCTAGGGCTGATTTCCAGGGCAAGATCAATCCAGTATGTTAGTATTTCATGAAGGCCTTCGGTGAGTTCAGTTGTACTTCAGAGAGCAACACATCTTTCCTGTGTCCTATGTATGTGTGCTTGGAGATTCTGTCTGTAAGCAGAATCTCATTTCTGAATTGATGGCAGATACAGGGATTGTAATTTCTGAACTCGGGTTTCGTTTCAGTTCTGTTGTGCTGCAGGAATGCTTTATGCGTAGGTCATTTCTTCTCTGGACTTTCTGGATGGGGCTGGTGTCCTGGTCCCATAGAGCATGCAAGAGTATGGTTTTGGCAGCGAAGGCACAGAAGTTTTACTCTCCTGTACCACTACAGCTTTTGAGTGCCAGGTAAGCTTTCCTCAGCTGTTGCTCTCATAGAAGGTCCTGCAGTTACTTTCCCAGTTTTGAATGATTTAGTGTCACAGGTATTTGTATGCTTCCTATTACAGGAGTAGTAACAGTGTTATATCGTTTTATTAGAAAAAAAGATATATTTTAAGTAGAAACTCTTGGGGTTTCTGAGAATGCATCATCACTGGGTGATTTCCTTTCTGAGATTGTTGCTCTCCGTTCCCATGAGCTTAAATCTCTACCCAGCATCTTCAGTTTTCCCATAACCAATGTTCCCTAAACCTGCTGTCACCGCGGTCTGAAACTGTTCTAAAAGAAAGAAAAAGGCACAAATTACATTTGGTTTTGGTCACCTTCCCTTGTTCGAGGGGTAGAAAGGGACATGTGCTATGGCTGGTGAAGTGACACGCTAGGGCTGCGTCAGCAGGCAGGCTCACTGTCCTCGTAGGAGAATAGACCAACCTCTAACTACACAAACCACTTGGAGAGACCACGATTTACATATTTTAGCAATGATATAGCTACTACTTACCTGACTTACTCCTTGTAGCTTATGGCAATGTTGGCTTTCTACCACTGCTGCGCAATAAATCCAGCTTTTCCCTGGTTATATAGGTCTGAGGCTCATTGAATTGGTTCCCTTTCAGCTGAAAGGTATCCCGGTGGTGGTGGTGTTCGCCAGAGCTCTAAGTAAAAATGACTTTGTTCTCTGCTATGTTAAATTGGCTGGTTAATTCTGGTGTTATTTACCCTGTAATTCATTAGTTTTACCCTACCATTGGCAGCTGACAGGCTGTAATTTCATGCCTTGCAATAAAAGATGTCTCATAATCTGCTTCATTTAGCAGCAAGAGAATTTAATGAAATTAACTGCAGTCCTAATTATGCCAGTGAATACTAAAGACTGCTATCAAGTTTCCTCAGAAAAGGACAAGGTCCACCTCATGAAGGATTTAGGGTATAATTTCCTGGGAAAAGTTGCAAATGCCTCCTTCTATTGGCCAACAAGGGCCAATTACAAGTGCTGATAGGACTTTAATGAACTAGTTTGTTCTGAGGACGTCGCACAAGGAATAATGATTTTGTATTTTTGAGCAAGTTTTTCGAGGTTCCTCTCCTTAGGATAGCTGATGGATGAGAATTTAGTCTTTTGCTTCTGTTTCAAAGGATTTTCCCACTTCTTTTATGCTGCCTTACGCCGAATGGTAGCAACTGAGGAGGCAGTTCGGATGCTACACGCTTTAGATATACGGAGCGAGGATAGTGGGTTTGGAGATCTCCATCCCAGAGGCCATCATGCAGTTTGTTCTCCTGTGCTGTAATTCACTGGGGGCTCATAGCTCAACCACACAAACACAATTGTAACGAAAGAGGAAAACTTGCAAAGAAACGTGATGAAAGAGTGCTGACGTGGCACAAAGTGAAAAGATTGGTACTGAGGAGCATTCCTAGGGCTGTGGAAACTCTGAGGCGGTCCTGTGCAGTGTTCTTCTGCAGCCTTTTTTAGGTGCATATTCATGACTTTGTATTGAAAAGGTCTTTCTCTGTTTGCTGGCAGGGCTTTCTTGATTTCCACTTGAAAGTAGTGGCTGATGTGTTTGCCAAATGTGTGCTAAGCGCTTTCTAAGCGCTGCCACACTTAGACAACATGATGTGAAATGTAACCACCATTTTATGACTTAAATGATGTTAAATGTAGTTAATTGGAAAAACTTTTAACTGCAGAGAATTTCCCTATGAATAGCCTTCATAATAACCATCTCACTATAAAACGCAAAATGCTTTGCTCACAAGGACAACTGTACTATAAAGGTGAAGTGTATTGATCAAATTACCTGAGATAATAAACTTCGGATGAATAACTCCTCTATTGATGAATGGCAGAAGTCTTCCTTTTTACCTCATACTGTTAGTGTGATGGGAAGGCAATTGAGAGAACAGTATTACGGAGTGTGGGGTTGTTTCAAGCATAGTTTATATTTTTAAGTGAAATAGCTCTGTGAAATTGTGGATTGAAAGTGGCGTTGGGGTTTTTTACTGTTTCTGTTACTGTTTTGTTGGTTTTAAGCTGTAATTTGTTCAAAGTATAATCATCTTCAGATAAAATGTTATAGGACTATATAAAAGTAAATATGTAGCATAATAGAATCACACAATGGTTTGAGTTGGAAAGGACCTTAAAGCTTATCTAGCTAGTTCCATTTCCCCTGCCACGGGCAGGGACACCTTCCACTAGACCGAGTTGCTCCAAGCTTCATCCAGCCTGGCCTTAAACACTGCCAGGGATGGGGAAACACTTCCAGACATGGGAAGAGACTTAAAATGGTCAGTACGTGCAAGAACTTGCGATACTGAATAAAGAGTGAGCCGTGAGCTTCGTGCACGTTAATGGAAAGTGGGGTCAGAGCATAACTGGATTCCGATGATGGAGATGCTCCTATCAAAGAGGGGAAGAGTTTAGGGGCCCAGAAAAGGGGAAGAAATGTGGTGGAAGGGAGCTTAACAGCAAATGAGATGTTCTGGGTTTTGTTGCTTAGTGTATGCTTGTTCCTTCGCTTTCTGCTGAGTAGGGATTTTGTGGGTTTATTACAATTCTGGGAAAGAAAAGCAGGATGATGGGTGTATCTGCCTTTTGTAACAGCTATGAGTTCCGGGTTTGATTGGAGATGACAGATTCCTAGGCAGCCTCAGGTACATGACTTGGAATAAACCTAATGCAGAGTTTCTTGTATCTTTCAGAATACAAGCTGAAAACTCTGTATTTTTATTCAATATACAGTAAGCATCTGTAGGTGCATTTATGGGTGAAGAATAGAATCATGGAATGGTTTGGATTAGAAGGGACCTTAACCTAGTTCCAACCCCCCTGCGGAAGAGAATGGGATGGCTTTAAAAACTCAGTGATGGAACAGTTCGGAATATCCTCAGAACTGCTGGTCAAAGAGACAATTGAGTATTCAAACATGCTTATTCTTGAGATGAGGTGTATGAAATGCCATCAAGTAAAAAAGACTGGAAGTTGAAAAGAATCACGGGAAGCTGATCAACTGTGGTGTTAGTGTATGCAAAGTATATAAGCTTTCCAACTGAATGCAGAAGGGGAGCAAGGAAGTAATAATGAAATACTAAAATAAGTATTGAATTTAAAATTGGTTATGGTGAGAGAAAGTATGGAATTGATATTCCCAATAGACGCTCAGGATGGAAAGAAGGCTGCATTATTGTTTCAGTCTTCATCTAGAAGATTGCCAACATTGACTTGGCTACTAAATGGGATTACAGTGTTTTCTTCTCAAATGTTTCAAGTCTCTAGCATTGCAGCCTTTAGTTATAGTTGCATTTCTCCATGGGATAGGCTTTAAGATCATTGGACACACAATTCCAACTGAAGTTTTTACATTATGTAGTGACATGTCTTACTTACGGTGGATTTTATCTTCTTAGGAAAGTCTCCAAGGATTGAGCTAAGCAAGCCAGTAAGTATTGCAGGTCTCAGTCAGGTCAAGACAAGCAAAGAAGGGAAGCAGATGCAGGAACAAGTTTCAGAAGAAAACATTGCCACACTTAAGTGGCATAGGAGAGAAATGAACCATTGGACTTTATCATTCAAATCCAAGAACATAAGTATTAGTAAAATAAATCCTTTTTATTTAAGGTGATAACAAAGACCAAATAATAATAACCAAGACCAAAATAAGCGTTCAAGAACTGTTTAGATGAGGCCGTCAGTGCCATGGGTTAGTGGTGGCCTTGGCAGTGCTGGGGAATGGTTGGACTGGATGATACTAAAGGTTTTTTCCAACTGAGTTGATCCTATTATTGCATGATTAGTTTTAAATACTATCATATAATCATGTCATCATAGTGAAGAACTTACATAATGCCTGTCAGCTGGTCTGATTGTTTTACTGTGTTGTTCTTATGTCCTTTGGTGTATATGGAGTATGAACAAATGACCTAAAAGTCCATATGTCTTGAATGACCCGAAGTGTCATGTCTTATAAGTACTCTTTACAGTAATTTGAAATAGGACTTGGTGTAAGACACAAAGCTCGGTATTCTTTGAAACAGTTCTGAGACAATGTAAATACGATGTGAGTGTGATCACCTTCATATATACAGAGAAAGATGCAGATATGTACACATATATGCGTGGAGACTTCATAGCAGCCTTCCAGTATCTGCCTACAAGGATGCAGAAAGGGGCTCTTCATCAGGGACTTTAGTGATAGGACAAGGGGTGATGGGTTTAAACTTAAACAGGGGAAGTTCAGGTTAGACCTAAGGAAGAAGCTCTTCCCTGTGAGGGTGCTGAGGCGCTGGCACAGGGTGCCCAGAGAAGCTGTGGCTGCCCCATCCCTGGCAGTGGACAAAGCCTTGGGTGACATGGTCTAGTGTAAGAAGTCCCTGCCTCTTGCAGGGCAGGTGGAACTAGATGGTCCTTTCCATCCATAGATATATATGATCCTTTCCAATCCATATATATACAGAGAGATATGTATCTGGAACCTTCATATAAGAAAAATATCTAGAAAACATTATCCTGTAGAAATGGAAAAGCGAGAGCAGAGGGCAACCAGAGTGCAACAGGGATTTGAGAATATCCATGGATTCAAAAGGTGAGAGCAAGCCAGGTCTGCAGTCTTTGGAAAGAGATGAAGAGGAGCCTTCTTTTAATGGTCAGGATTGATTCTGCAAGGCTGTTTGAGCTCGTATCAAGCACATCGCGAGGGAGCAAGAACTCCAGCAGGAGGAGAGGCCAAACACCACAGGAATGCAGGTGGAATCCGAACAGCCCCACAACAGACGTTTTTAATACGTTACATGATAAATTCAGTTTGGTTTATTAGCAAGTGTTAGCTTGGCTAAGGGCTTTTAGAGTTTATTCCTTAATCCAATTCAGTTTTGCTGGTTACTCTCAAACTTTGGGAGAGTAATATTTAGTTGATGCCAGCGAGCTACATTGTTAGCACCCAAAATTAAAAGCTCCATTGAAAATGCGAACTAGATCAGAAGCCCATGGAGGCAGAAACTTGGCTGTGAAAAAGAGGCTTTGATGTCATAATGCCTATTGTTTAATGTCTTTTAAATGCCAGTGCACAGCATGGAGGCCTGGCCCTCCCATTGTGCAACAGAGGGTGCATTGGGTGGTAGGGGGGGGGAAGAAAGGAGAACTCTTCTGTCCTGTGAGCACAAGGTTGAGAGGTGCGGAGGCTTTTGGAGATCTTTTTTAGGGAATGGTGCAGTAAAGGGTGCAAATCCAGAGCGAGCGTGTTGTGCGTGCAATGTGTGCAAGAGAAAGTTAGCAGTCAGTCAGGTTTTATCTCTTAATGAATAGAGACTGCTGAAGTAAGGGTTAGGTAATTGAGTTTATAATTAATTAGCCATAACCCTCATCAGATAAAGCAGTTGTCGAGATTTTTTTTTATCTCCTTTCTCTCCCCAGGGCCTGCCCTTCTTTGTCCTTGCACTGACAGCCAGCACTTATCTTAGGCCTTCTCCAGGTCCATGCCCATCAACCCCTCCTCCCTTGGACTGGTTTTTGGTGGTCAGCCGAGACCCTTATTGTCCTGGAAGGCTCACAATCAGCCCGGCTGTCGGGTGCTGGGATGATGAATTAGCAGTAGGAGTTAACATGGAGGTGAACTCCAGATTGGACTCGCGATAGCTCGCAGAGCGGCTTCTGTGTGTTAGTCACTGTCCCCGGCGCTGATACGCTGCTGACACTTTGCAACAAAGAGGTTAAAAAGGGAGATTTAGTCAAAGAAATGTCCTCAGGAAGTTCAGATGCGCACAAAGAACCCTTAATTTCTTCTGCTGTGCGTTTCACCTCGACAATGCTGAGAAAATAAATGAGGTTCTTACACTGTTTCTTTCGGTGACCTTATCTCCCTTATATCATGGGTTGAACTGGGTTGCTTGCAGTAGGGGTAGAAATTTTAGACGCTTATCTTAAAAGCATCAAGATTGTAAAAGGTGTCTGGCTCTGTCTGCCCGTTGAGCTAGATTAAGGGGATTCGACGGCAAATTTATCCTCTTTCAAAGCATCATCCTTTTACAGATTCGTGGGAGGAAAGGAGCTTTCTTGCTGTGTTTACAGGACTCATGTGGCCTGGAGCTGGGTTTATAGACAGGTTTACCTGCTGGAGAAGAAAACTAGTTAGAAACAAGTTGGGTTTCTTTTCATCTGGAGTTTCTTGCATTAGAGGTGAAGTCTTCCATGTCTTACAGTATTGAACAAGAGGCTTCATCTGCTCATCTTCAGCATCAGGCTTCAGATGGGCGCCATTTCATTGAAGGTTTGGGTGGGAAGGGGTATTAAAGCTCATCCAGTTCTAACTACTGATGGCAGAACAAACCTGTTCCGTTTTAGGATAACAGCTTAGCAGTTGTCCCAGTGGGTCTTCGAACCCTGCAGATGCTGTGGTGCAATGCTTGTGGTTTGTGGAGCCCTCCAGTTCAGCCTTCCCGTGGCAGGGGGTTGAAACTGGATGAGCTTTAAGGTCCCTTCAACCCAAACCGTTCCATGATTGTAAGCCGGCACTGATACCGACAGCAGCTAATCCGGGAGTGTTACAGGTAGTTCAGCATGTGAACAGTCCTGTTGCGCTAGAAGTTTATGATATATTGCCTGTAGTTGTCAGGTTTGTGCTCTTTCAGGGTGTTAAGTGGTACCAGATCTCTAGGACTCACTGTGAGGTCCATACCATTTTGTTTTGCGGTTTAAACACTTGAATTATGATACTATTTTACAGGTGTTCTCCTGAGAGATGCCAGGGACAGTGATGGAAACTTCCAAATGGTAAAAGCTTTTCTCATAGAATCATAGAATCCCAGTTTGGTTTGTATTGGAAGGGACCTTAAAACTCATCCATCTCCAACCCCCTGCCATGGGCAGGGACACCTTCCACTAGAGCAGCTTGCTCCAAGCCCCTGTGTCCGACCTGGCCTTGAACACTGCCAGGGATGGGGCAGCCACAGCTTCTCTGGGCACCCTGTGCCAGCACCTCTGCACCCTCACAGGGAAGAGCTTCTGCGTTATATCCAACCTGAAATAACAAACTTAATGTGGTAAGAGAAGAGTTGGAATGACCGGATTTAAGACTTGCCGCTTTGCAGTCAGTGATAAGCCAGCAAACCCTTCTATTTTAGGCAGCCTGGATAAAGTTGCAGACATAATTCAAATGATGCCATATTTGCAGTTCTGTTCTGTTTGTAGGAAATGGACCTGGAAGGTCTCATTGAGAGAAAGCTGTGATTTCCTGAGCAACAGAGGTGCCCTTTCCCCCGCTGGTGATTTCAGAGCAGGGATTGACTTCTCTCAATTGATTTGATCATTGCTTTTTGTCCCTTTTGTAGAGCTACCATGGAAATGACAGAGAAAAGGAGTCCGACTGACACACCCGAGCGCGGGGTGTTAAAGTTGGTAGTACCAAGTATCATTATCAACCGTAATTGACAAATAATACCCCTCATAAATACTGCCAGTCTTTTCAATTAGTTTTCATCTCAAACCCGGGATGCAAAATGATGGCCTGTCAAGTGACAATGGATGACAAAAATTAATAAATTGTCTTCTAAATAGTATGGACACTTAAGAAAAATTGGGCAGCCAATTTAGCACAGCATGAACCGGGGGGAACCTTTTGTACTGTTGCTGTGCCACTAATGTTGTCTGGGTCTTTATTAATGGTGCTTGGCTGCTGCTGACAGTTTTGTTGCTACTGGCAACTTTCTTCATTAAAATTAAAGCCAGCGTCAAATCCCATTAGCTGCACTCTGGGTACCTTGCATTTTTATTTATGTATTTTTGTATTTCTCTTTGCGACCACGTTGTTTTAGCTATAGAAAGTTGGCAAATGTGGTTAAAAATTAGCCTTTCGTCTTGTCGGCGGCTGATTGCTTAACTAAATAATGGATTCTGTGTTTTTGAGGGAGATTGGCTGCACTGTGGTAGAACATGCCCAGTCTACAGCCAGGGAACTGCACAGAGAAATCCATAAATGATCTTTATAAATTACCTTTTCTGAACGCAGTGTTCTTCTGCATTGCCTGCAAGCTAACTGCTTCTCACACACTCTCTCATAAAGCACTAATAGCATCTGGAGGGGAGCAGCCCACTCGTGTGGTGTTCTTCTGTTGCCAATTCAACTAAAATATTGATGATGTTACATATATGCTTAAAATGGAGTGATCAACATGTGAGAAAGACTGCTCCTACAGGGGAAAATAGGTGGTGTATGTCTTTACTTTGGGAAGAGCAAGTATCTTTGTTTCTGGAAACACCTTTTGGCTTTCTGCTTTAACAAGTCTTGGATTGACTCCTTCAGATATAAGTCTTCATTCATAGAAATACATACAAGTACATCCATGCATCTCCCCTCTGGCAGGTTAAAGCCATTCCCCCTTGCCCTGTCCCTGCAGGCCCTTGTCCAGAGCCCCTCTCCAGGTTTCTTGCAGCCCCTTTAGGCCTTGGAAGATGCTGTAAGGCTTTTCCTGAGCCTGCGTGCTGGATAACAGCCCTTGCTAGACCTGCTTTTGCTACTGACTATTCTGAAACGTTAAAATCCTGAGTGACCAGTGCATTAAATTACCTGAGGTACATCAAAGCAATCCATGTTCTGTTTTACGGATCGGGCATACAGAGCTCACCCTGGATTTAAGGCTTCACCTGGAAAAATCTGATGCTACCGAAATGCCCAAGCAGAGCAGTGCCTAGCCATGTGCTTTTACTAATGGGATAGTTTGTGGAGCATCACGCTTTGCTGCCAACTTTTACATAGCAGCAGTTCCTAGGGAGGGATATTTCCAAGGGAATTTAGTCACTGTCACCTTCATTACAACATCTTGTGTACTCCTCTGGCTTGCAGGCCAGACCAGCCTTTCCCTTTTCTGATATCATTTGGGCATGAGCCAGCAATCCAAATATGTACCATCTTCTGATAGATGGAAATGCCTTGGGAAATGCAGAATATGGCTTGGGTTTACATCGCTGTGAAAGGTTGGGTTTCCATCCCAAGCATGCTGTAGCATGCTTCTGAGTGGGCAGGGAGGTAGGACAGAGTCTTCCATCGACACCTTGGGTCTGCTCCTATGGCCATCAAAATGTCCTCTGACTCAGGAAATAGGAAGTGAGATGGTTCATCTTGTGTCCAGGCTTTGAAGCAGTAGCACCAGGAAAGGGTAAGGGAGCTCTAATGGGTTTGGTGCAGAAAACCAGCAAGTGACACCAGGTGCTAATATTTTCTGATGCCCTGTTTTCCCATCAGTATAAATAGAGCAAGTGCTGGATACAAAACACATTTAAATGTTCACTTTAATAGTTGTATTCGGGAATAATCTTATATGGTAAGTGAAAAACAATTAACAGTTGAAATGGTCTTTTAAACAGATGCACTTACAGCAAATCTTAGACTAAAATAAGTGCTGCTTGGCTCAAATCTGAATTTCAGTTCAGCTACAGTGTAGATTAAGTGACCCTGTTGTTCTCAAGAATAGATACTTGATAGAAGGAAAATAAACTGGCGACACTTAATTAGCATCCATGTAATAAATCCAAGTTGTGCCTTGGCTTTTCTGCTACATCTTCTTGGTTTAAGAGAATAAAAGAAACTATGTCAGTAGTTAATTGTTGACTGAAGCTTAATATCTGTTGAATCAAATGAGCCATGAAATATACTACATAGAAAGTATTATATCTGGAGTGGTTTTAACATTAATACAATCTTGCCATTTTTAACTTGCTGACACGATACACAGAACCCTTTATTTGGGAATTGCACTGATTAATGCTAGGCTTGATAAGTGGGGGCGAGGAGGAGTGTGTGCTGTATATAAGGCAGAGCATGCCTACACAAAACTAGCTTGGTTTTCCTGACGAGTACTTGTTTGAGCCATGTTAAATAGATTTTGGGTTGTCTGAAGTTATCGCTTCAAGATACCTGATAACAACCACCTTGCCAAAAGCACTGGTTTATAATTCCTCGACAAAGTTCTTTCAGATGACCGGCACTGGCCATGTCTCCTGTTTTGCTAACTGTAATTTCTGTAACATCTATCAGAGTAAAACCTTGATTACTTTGTTAATGACAGCAGTAGCTTTGCCTTTTTGCAGTAACAGCCTAAGTACAGAGTGTAATAAACCTGTATTTGAAAGTTGTCTTTTGATTGTACCTTTAAATCCTTGGAAATGGCCTTGGTTAGGTTTTCACTGAGGTTCAGGGTGGCATGGTAGATGTGGAGGTACTTTGGTATAGAAGAGACTTCAAATACATATATAAGCAGTAGGACAAGTCAGGGCTTGCAATGACTATTGCTGTATGTGTGTGTGTATTCACACACACTTTTGTGTGTCTTTTTCCTTGGTCTTAGGAGAGACAGGAGGGAGGAGAATGGTGTGGGTGTGTAGAAGATTGATGGAGCATCTTTACAGCTCAGTGTGTCCTGGGAGGCTGGTCACATCATGAAGTGGTCCAGCCAGTGTCCCTACCTATCCAGTAGGTGTATGCAGTGCGGTCATGGGTGCTGACAGTCCTGTGACCTGAGGACAAAGGTGTAAAAGTAAAGGCAAATGAGGCAATGGGGTAATACTGGAATAACGAGAAGGTCGCCTTCTACTGTAGAGGAAAAAAGGGTATTTCTTATCTTCCCCCTACCGAAGTTGAAGGACTCAGAGGTCCAACCATTCAGCAAAATGAGGGCCAGTCCTTTTGATGAAAAACAAATAAAATGATGATATTTAAATCCCATTCTAGGGCAGAGTTTCTGAGGGTTGTTCATGGAGCCCTTTTTGGGCCCCACATTTCCCACCATGATGGGATCCTTTCTGCACAATAACGTGGAACACACTTTAACAAAAAAAAGCCACATAGAAGACCCTTTTTTTTCCCCCTGCCAGTGTTCTTGGGTTTGTTATTCAGGAGATGCTGTATTAAATTGGATTTTGTGTCCATCATTATTAAAATGTGAAGTGTGTCGGTCACAAAGCATACATTTCAGGGCAGTTAGCTGAATAATTCTTTTCTTTATTATCCCAAATTACTGCTGAGCTCTGGAGAGGTGAGCAGTTTAGCCAATTATTGCCATTTGAGCTGGATTTGTGGGTGATTAGCTCCTGGTCGAATTCAGTCCTGGCAAGGGCTTTGAAGCCTTCGCTTGTGTGATTTTCACAGCAGTGAGGTAGGAATAGACGCGGCTAATGACAGGAAGGTCGTGTGGGTGATGTGACCTGTGAGGGGGGGGCTCGGGTTTAGCAAATAGGGCATCCACAATAACAAGTGTGTCACTAACCCCGCCGTGCATAATCGGAGTTTTATAGGATTGTTGGAGATGCTGACAGCTCAATTAAAGTGTAACCCTTTGTACCATATACCCTGGCAGAATGACAGAAATATTACCAACAAAAAAGGGAGGGGGCCACAAGGGAACTGGTTAAAGATCCAGCAGCCTTTTTCTTTTCCCCCCGTCTTCGGAGCCTGCACAGAACAAGCTGCAAAAAGCATCCATTTGTGAAATAATAGGTTGTCCAGGGGAGGGGTATGGTGCCAAACATGGCTACAAAAAAAAGCTGCTCTTAAGTGGTCTGCCTGACGTTTCTATGGAAACACTGTAGTATCAGGATAGAAAGTTAAAATTGGGTTTTAAGCTTCGCATGGCTTTTCTCCCATGAACCCCCTTCCCCCTCCAAATCCCGACTTTATATAAAATATGATAAAGAGAATTTCAGGGTTCGGGGAACGGAGCGCTACTATAACGAGAGCCGTATCGTCTCCCTAGCAGTAGCGATGTCTGCATGATGATTCCTTTCTTTATATCATACACCCACCCCCCATAAATGCTCTATTTGTTTCTGAAGGGAAATAAATGTTTTGTCGCTTCTTTTTCATCCCTGACCCTTCAGCCATCTCTGCCAGCAGGGATGTTTCTGCTCTTGGAGCCTTTTCCAAATGACCCATTCCACGCAGCCGGGTTTGCTCGCAGTGCATCAGTTTCCCAATGTTGTTTTTCCTTCTAATTTCAGTCTAAGCAGCAGCGTTTCAGCGAGGCGGTTGGCGTGAGTGGTGACTTCAGTTGTGGGCAGGGTAGTCAGAGCTCAGTGCGTGGTGCTGGAGCAAGAGGTAAGAGTTCAATTGGAGCCGATCGCGGCCGGCTCCTCTGCTGCTGGCTTAGACCCCTTGGCATCAGCCGCCTGGTTTCTCCCACACTAAGCTAATGATTTGCATCACGGTGCATTTCACATCAGTGCTGACAATGGTGTCAGGGAAACCACAACTGCCAATGCCAAGGGGTTAATAAACCGACTACTTGAGATTATTAAGGGCTGTGATTATTACTTTTCACCAGGCGAGGGAAAGTGGAACAAACCTCCTAATGCAACAGAGATAGAAACTACTGTAAGGCAGGTAAATATTGTGACTTATTAGGTGCTGTGCCTTGTGCAGAGAGGTAAACTGGATTTAGAGAGGGAGATGTGCCATTCCTTTAAATATGGAGCAATCCCAGGCACAGCTCCAGGTTGGGCAGAGAAGAGATTCAGAGCAGTCCTGCAGAGAAGGACTTGGGGGTGTTGGTGGATGAAAAAATGAACATGAGCCGGCAGTGTGTGCTCGCAGCCCAGAAAGCCAACCGTATCCTGGACTGCATCAAAAGGAGCGTGACCAGCAGGTCGAGGGAGGTGATCCTGCCCCTCTACTCTGCTCTCCTGAGACCTCACTTGGAGTATTGTGTGCAGTTCTGGTGTCCTCAACATAAAAAGGACATGGAACTGTTGGAACAAGTCCAGAGGAGGCCACGAGGATGGTCAGGGGACTGGAGCACCTCCCGTATGAAGATAGGCTGAGAAAGTTGGGGCTGTTCAGCCTGGAGAAGAGAAGGCTGCGTGGAGACCTCAGAGCAGCCTTCCAGTATCTGAGAGGGGCCTATGGGGATGCTGGGGAGGGACTCTTCATGAGGGACTGTAGTGATAGGACAAGGGGTAACAGGTTCAAACTTAATCAGGGGAAGTTTAGACTGGATATGAGGAAGAAGTTCTTTACTGTAAGGGTGGTGAGGCACTGGAATGGGTTGCCCAGGGAAGTTGTGAATGCTCCATCGCTGGCGGTGTTCAAGGCAGGGTTGGACATAGCCTTGGGTGGCATGGTTTAGTGGGAGGTGTCCCTACCCCTGGCAGGGGAGTTGGAACTGGATGATCTTCAGGTCCTTTCCAACCCTAACTATTCTATGATTCTATGGAATTGCATTTTGTAACACATTTGGATTTAAACTCTCTAAGGAGGACACAGAGATGACTGCAGAGTATGCAATGTGCTCTTGGTTTTATAAAGTCTAATTTTAGAACTAATCATAAACTGGGGCCAACGAGAGACTGCCCCTTTCACAAAGCTATCAAACTGAAGGAAAACTCAGAAACTGCCTTACTGAGTATCTCTGTCCTTCAACTGCATGTCCTGCATTGTCTTCTGGTGCCCTGTTTGGGTGTCTGGACTATTATGGTGGCAGACAAGAGCAACTTTGGACTTGCAGTGCTCTGCCAGAGCAGCGTGTTTATTGCTCCACTGGATCCTGCATCACGGCTGGATCTTCAGCATTTCATTCCAGTTCTTCTTTAGACCCTGTTCTTGCGTGATCATCTTTTTTGCCTCTTCATAAAGTTGTTCATTAGGTGGGTGAACGTGACATAGAGATAATGGCTTCCTAGCCTTTAGTCCCCACATTGCAGCTCAGTTGTGTCTTCTCAACCACACCGTGCTTAAAGTACAGTGAGTAGATTCCTGTGCTCCGCAGCATCCTTGAGGAATCCTTGTCTGTGCCATGTTGGAGATACATACCGTACCTTTTAGAAGCCCTGCAGCTGCAAGCCAGGAAGTAGTGAATGCTTCCCTTACAGTTATTTGCTGTATATCAGGGGAACTTGGGCATTACCTGCTCTTGGTGGGTAAGGTCAGAATCTGGAGGCTGAGTTGTTGCAGCAGTCATTGAAAGTGAAACCACAGTAACAAAAGGCACTAAGCTGCTTCTTGCCATTTTCCATGTCCTTAGTGTGCCTGGCTGCAGTAAGAATACAATGGAGTCTTTCAGGGTTTCAGGGGGGTTTTGCTGGATACTGACGTTGAAGAGCTTTTAAGGTCTCCTGTTTTCAGATCTCTTTAGGGGCATTCCATTTTCTGTAGCCTTTGCTTTGTGGTTCAGTTGGTCCCCAGTTGCACCCTGTTAATATAAGAGATGTTTACTACAGGTTTGCAACTATAAAACTAAAAAAGCTTCATAGTTAATTGACCAAAAAACCCAAGCAGCATTC
The DNA here is from genome assembly GCA_028858755.1 of Ara ararauna. Taxonomy (NCBI): domain Eukaryota; kingdom Metazoa; phylum Chordata; class Aves; order Psittaciformes; family Psittacidae; genus Ara; species Ara ararauna. The sequence continues at coordinate 7,810,553 of CM054381.1, forward strand.
TCTTAAATTTGTGGGATATAAATACCAAAGTTTGGGAAATCAGGAAAACAAGTTACATTTGTGTGGAAGGATCCATAGAATCCCAGCCTGGTTTGGGTTGGAAGGGACCTTAAAGTTCATCCAGTTCCAACCCCTGCCACGGGAAGGGACAGCTTCCACTAGAGCAGGTTGCTCCAAGCCCCGTCCAACCTGGCCTTGAACACTGCCAGGGATGGGGCAGCCACAACTGCAACCTGTTACGGTTAAATTCTGGAAGCAAAGGAGATCAACTAAGAACTAATCTCTCATTTGCTAATAGGACGAGCAAGACCAGACCCAGTGCTGCTGGCCAGGCTGCCTGAAGCTGGCTGGTCATGCAGTCCTGGAGGATTTACCAGCATTTGCTCATAATGTTAATAGATTCAAAGGAAGCAAATGTTTTATTGTCCAGAATTCATGTGTAACAGTTCGTGATCCTGGCTATGAATGGTTGTCCTCGCAGCTCTGTGAGGAAGGGTGTTCCTGATGCGTATGAGGCTTTTCTGTTGTGAACAGGATGCAAATGAAAGAGCTGTAGAAAACTCATAACATTGCTGGCTACTAATCACAGTTATGAGAACTGAAAACCTGTGTGGAAATTGAGCCATTTAGACTTTTAATGATCAACTGCAAGATTACATATTTCATTTTGTCAAAACAACATCATGGTAGCGGGATGGGTTGGCTAAAAATTAGGGAGGGGAAGAAAAAGCCTGCATGATGCCAGTACCTTAGCCATGGCGGTGGTGTGCATGTCCAAAAAGAAATAGCGACCAAAGTACCCTATTACCTTTTCAAGAAGGTCCAGTTGTACTTGGCATTGCCAAGAAAAGCCAAATGTACCAGATCCTATTAAAACAAGCAAGCCAAAACCAACCACCCAAGACCCCCCCATCAACAACAAGAAAAACCCAACCTCAAGTGCTACAACAAATGCAAAACCATGCGCTCAGTTAAGCCATGATCACTGTATTAATTGTACTGTTTGTGAAACCCTTTGTATCTTGTGGCACCTGGAAAATCCAGAATACATGGGAAAGTGGCGAAGTGTGTTGCTTCACACATGGGAAGTATTTAAGTCTCTTCTGCTGCCATCTGTCTGAAAAACTAAGGCAGCTGACCTGCCAGCATCTTTCATGTAGTATTAAGCAACTTCATGAGGTCACTTTCTTAAATGCTGATAATTTGCTGCTTAAAACCTGGAATATTTCCCAAACCCAAATTCATAATTGTTTCACCATTCGTCTTCATTTGTTTAAGCAAGCAAGGTTTGTAGCTCATGGGAAGGTATCTGGAGGGGCGAGATTTAACCGATTACTGTGTATTAATAGGAACTGTGTATGTTATGTTTAGTGGTCCCTTAACCCATGTTGGGTGTTTTATTTCTTACCTTAAGTCCAATCAGTCCTACACTGGTGGCTTTCCGTTAGCTGCTCCCGCTCTCGCAGTAATAATTGGGATGCAGAGCCTGATGGCAGTCTGTAACTTCTCCTGGTGCCCTGAAGCTCAACAGCGTAAGCGGATTGACTCAGTTAGGGCCCCAGTCTCTAACAGCAAATGCAATCAATAAATCTTTGTTGGTAAATAATTGCTATTGAACAGAGTTTTAATATAAATTTATGAGTGGTGTTTTATCACAGCTTGAGGCTACGGCAAGCCACTGAGTGATGGATTTCAGATAACACTTACATTCATTACATTAACTTTGTAAGTTATTTAAAGCTTGTACACTTAACATTGCTTTTGGCTTGCAATGACCTCCTGGGACTAGTAGACGTAGCATACACATTCCTAATAAAGAGCTCGCAGTACGTACCTGCGTTGCTTTGCACGGTGACGCAGTTCCTCGAGCAAAAACCCAACGAGTGAAGTTCGTGCACTCCGCTTGACGTCTCGTTCCCGTGGCTCATGGAAAGTACAAGCTGGTGCGGGCTGATAGGAGAAACGTTCCCCCGTCAGACAAAGGATTGGCAGTTTTAGAGGGGAGGTGGGGAAAAAGTTGAATTTGAAGTGTGTAATTCTCCGCAGTGCAGGGGGCAGTCGGAGGTGTTAAATCCCTAGTGTTGAGTCTGGAGGCTTTGGGTTAGCCGGACCGAACTGCAGAGGGAAGACTGGAACAAGTGAAAGGTTTCCTACACGTTAGGAGGAATAATGTTATCCAATTAATAATAATCTGAGGCAGAGGGTTTTTTTTGGGGGGGATAAATGTGTATTTTGAAGTGGAAGTTGATTTACTTCATCCCTTACTGCGTCGCTTGGTGGCTAAATGTGGTTTCTCTGATGTGCTGTGTGTATGTGGGGGCTGCTTGGGTGTGACTGGAGATGTGCCCAAGCTACCTCTAAATTGCTTTAGAGGTTCCAAAGGTCGGTGGGGACCATGTGTCTTGTTTCCTAGGTAAGGGTATCTGATGTGACTTAAATGTAGACATAATGTGACTGAAGTGAAGAGCTTTTTCTATTGTTTTTTTTTTCTAATAACATTTCTTGTCATATGTGGGCCATCTATTGGGTTTTTTTTGTTGTTTTCTTGGGGTTTTTAGGTTTAGTTACTGTTAAAGTGCATTTATAAGTGGTCTGAACTCCCATACTAAGAGCATCTCTCTGGACCATTCTATCTAATTACCCCAGACAAAGTGGTAGCCTCTGGCCTTGGGGGAAAGAAAAGTGTGCTTTATGGTATATGGGCTTCTGCTCCATAACACTTTAAGTTAGCTCCTTGTATTGGGGGTTGGAACGAGATGATCTTAAGGTCCTTTCCACCCCTAACTATTCTATGATTCAGAGCAGTTTCCTCTGGCAGATATTTTTCATTCTCATCTAATACAAAAATCTATTCTTTTTGCCAAGGTAGAGCGTAAAGAAAGTGGATTGGGCAATCTGGTTTGCTCGTTAGGCATAAATAGGTGCATCATCCATATTTAATGCTGAGGTGGTGGCTTTTTTGCATTGAAAAGCAAGGTGTGAAACCTCATTTTTGAATCATTTTCTTCATTTCGATCCAAACCCCAAATTTCATAGTTCACACCTCGAGAGCAACAAAACTTCTGTGTCATAAAAATCATGGAAGTGGTGGGTTTTTACTATTTATTGGAGTTATAATTGGCATGAACTCAAACCTACCTAAATCATGACACGTTTTCTAGCTAGGAAAGGGCCAGTTAAAAAGGGGTGAAATACATATTTTTTGCCTTTTTCAAAGCCGTAGAAAAAGACCAGGGGGGAAATCACTATTGTGATCTTTTGATCTTTACAGCTTTTTCCCCATTAGAAGGTCTGAAGAACAAACCGTGGCAGGGAAAGAGTAATTTTTGATCCCCGCAGCACAGCCGTAACTAGAATTGGGTCCCCTAAACGCCAGCAAACGTGCTGCAGGTGAGGTATGAAAGATGGGAAAGGTGAAGCGACAGAGCACCTACTATAGACAAACAGGCACGTCAAAGGCAGGAATAAGCTTTCATTTTTTAATAGAAGAAAACAACGTCTAAGCGCTGGAAGGCAGTAATTGGGATGTGCGAGACGCGCTCACGGAAGCTTTTGTAAGACAGTGTTACAGAAACCCCATTCTCTCTTGGAAAAGTTTGAGTTGTAGCAAAGAACAGCACAAAAACCCAGAAATGTGACCCCCAGGCAGTCAGGAAGTTTGGAGTTTGTACCACTGTGTCAGTCATTCATCCGCCACCAGCTGTTCTTTACGGACCCATCCGCAGGTTGCTGTGACTTGGGAAGGGTTGTTCTCTGAAGCCCCATTCGGAATGCGTGGCCAGCAACAGGCAATGGTGAGCTTGGGTTTTCCAACTGGGATCAGCTCTCTGGTTGCAAAAGGAGAGTTGTTGGTTTATATGGTTTGTGACAAGGGACTTAAAACATCCAGAATTTGTCTCTCTCTGGATAAAGAGCGTAACTTGCTTTCAAGGTTTTAACCCACCTCGACCAAAACCAACTCCATGGGAGCTGGAAGCACCATGCTTGATAGTGCAACTATCTGTGTTCTGTTTTCTCATTTCTGTGGAAAATTAGAATGGAAAAACTTATTTTATGGGGATTAGAGAACTAAGTTTGTATTGGTTTAGATTTATGATGCAGGTTTATGATTTAATGAAATTAATTTAAGCGCTTTCCTTTATTGAAACTTGATCTGTGGATCTAGTGAGGTAGGTACTGTACATAGTGCCTCCACTGGGACATTTCAGTAGGCTTTCAGTAACCCAAGTACTGTACGAATTCATTGGGAGCTGCCTTCTGGCTTGTTTTTTTTACTAGGGAAGTGCATTGCTAAAGCATGGCTTGATTTACCATCCACACTGTGCTACAGCGTGGTATATTTTGCTTTTCTAAGTGACTTCCTATTTTTAAGCTGAGAATGGGTTCATATGTAGCAGTAGTCCCTGTTCGTGTGAACACAATGATGACTTTATCTCAACTGTGGATTGTTAGCATTCATCACTGATGGTTAGGTTGAATGCAGTGTGTGGGAAGGTGAGTTACCTTGCCCACCTCTTTCATTAAATTATCCAGAATTTATTGGGAAAACTTCATATTTGACCAGTTTCCGTTTTGTTGCTCTTGCCTGGAATTGTTATCTCTTGCTGGAATGAATAGCTGGGAGGATTGCCATTGTGGTGTTACCTTACTGAAGAAGGGAATGAGAACATACAAATATGTGCTCTCCCAATATAAACCAGTCTGGGATTCTGGGATTCTCTACCAGTTGAATAAAGCCAGAGCTGTTACAGCCTTTCCTGTTTCCTTTACTTGCTTTATGAACACCTCCTTTAGAGCTTTTCCTCCTAAACTGCAAACACCGAAGCTGCCGAGGGAGCAAACATTCACCCTGGGAGAAGCAGGGGAAAGCAAGTAACTTGCAGAAGAAAGTTACTGGAATTGTTGGCAAGGATATTTATCCCTCTCTGCATCTTCAGTAGTTGTGTGTTGGCAAAAGAGCGTTGATGGTATTTGTAAGAGTGTTAATGGTATTTGTTTCTTTTCTGCTCTGATAGGGTATGCTGCTAAAGCGAAGTGGCAAGTCACTGAATAAAGAGTGGAAGAAGAAATACGTGACGTTGTGCGACAACGGTGTGCTGACGTACCATCCCAGTTTACATGTGAGTACACCGTGCTCTCTGACGGTTCAGCAGCCTCAGGCCCTTATAAAGCAGTGGTACTAAGCGTGTCTGATGTGGTTTTGTTGAGCCCTCTTTGGTGGAGGAACCTCTTCCTCTCTCTTAATTCCCCCCAATCTGAAAAAGGCATAATCTGAAATAAAACTCCCTGGTGCAAGGCTGAGTACAGTCAAGTTCCTTTGAACCCCCTGGAATTGGGTTTCCCTTGCATCTCAAGAGATGGTTTAAACCTTTATTTTGTGCTGATGCTTTTACGGACTTGGTTGAAAACCAGAAGCATTTTGAAAGAAAAAGTGTCCTAGATGTAGTAAAGAGTGAGGAAAGTTCTGGTATTTTTGGCGTGCAGTGGTTGTGGTTTGGTTTGAAAATGGCTTGGATATTAAAATATGTGCCAGAAAACTTCACACTGAGGCATCTGTCATTGTCTCTGCCCAAAGATCTTGTCTGTTCCTCCTCAATGAGTGTATAACGCAGTCCCTAGGTCTGGTTTTGGGGTGGAAGGAGCACAATGATCTCGCTCAGAAGTAGCCCACCCTTCTGCCCCAGCCACGTCAGCAGGAGGAGAAGTGCCGTGCCAGAGCACTTCAAAAGACAGAGATGATGTGGGGACTCCAAATCTTGGAACTCCCAGGGGATTCAAGCTCCCTCCCTTGCTCTGTAGTAAAGGCAATGGTAAAATACGGCAAAAGAGGCACAGTGTGACCCTCCCCAAGATCTTTACAGTCTTATCTGTGTTTATATTTTATTATCATAACACATAGGAAAACCTGGGGGTAGCTGGTTGTAATGTTTTTAGGAATAGTTTCTAAGCCTATTGGTCATTTTGAGCTCCCGGGCAATTTTTCATTAAGGAGTGAAAATTCAAGGTTTTGATCAGATGAATTTTACGGGCTCATAGATGATCTGGGGCTTATAGACCTGCAAGTGGAACTGATGCAAGGAGTTTCTGCTTTAGATGGGTCCTGTCTGAGGAGCATGGCCACCTGATGCTGTGCTTGCACCAACTTGCTGTTCCCTGGCTACTGAATATTAGCACTTTCTCTGGCTTGACGTGAGATTTCATAGTCTCAGACCCTGACTAATAATGCTTTGCTGTAGTTCCTGATGTTATGTCCATGTCTCTTAAAAACAATTTAAAGTTAGATGACGACTAACTTCAAGGCATTGCTGCTTTCTATCAGAAATCTTGTCCCTCATCCATTGGGTTCTGGAGCATGGTTTTCACTATTCTCTTTTGTGAAACTGGGCAAATCTGTCTTCATTGGCCACTCTTAATGCCTTTAAATTTGGGGAGTTCTGCCATCAAGGAGCCCTGAAATACCTGACTTGTGTATTGGTGTTGCTCACAGAAGGGAAGCACGGATACTGCATGCTCCCCATGGAGCTCCCACATGAGTTTCCCTTAGGTTGTGTTGGCCAACTGTGGGTCATCAAACGAGGAGGAGGCAAGCTGCCATTGTTGGTGCCCAAATCCCTTCCTTGCTTTGTGGAAGTGCTCTATTGTCCCTGGCAGTCGCTGTGCATGTGTTAGGTTTTCCTTGCCTCTTGCAGACAATGGAGTACTTCTTCTCTGAAGGCTTCCCTGGAGCTGCTTAGTGTCCCCCAGAGTGAGAATCCATTGAGATTAGAGGTAATTACTTTGAGATTAGAGGTAAATCCATTGGAGATTAGAGAGAATCCATTTAAAGAAGAAGTAATTACTAGCCTGTAATTGTTTCCCTCTGTCTCCCGCCATGTCCCCCCACCCCAATAAAAAGGTACATGGCTCCATACTTCCATTCACTTCCGTAGCTTCCATTTAGCTCTCCTTGCATAGATCAGAGAGGTTTTAACCTGCTGCTTTTTCTTGGCTGTACATGGGTAGGTAGTAGAGCCTTCTGTTGTCTTTAGCCTTCACAGAGTCACTGTGCTGCGTACTGTCAGTGGACTATTTGTTGTCATTTAACTATTGTTCATATACCCTGCTGAGCATTCGTCATCCATCAGGCAGTAGTAGTATGTGTGTAGCACCTTCTCTGCTCTATGCAAACCTCAGTGGGAGGAAGAGGCAGAACTAGATACTTGAAGTCAGTTGCACTCCTGGCATAGTTTGTACACAGCTTTGTAGGCAGGAAGGTCAGAATTTCCCCTTGGGTGTTGCTGAGTGAATGAAGTGAATGGGTTTTCCTCCAAACAGAACTCTGACAAAAGTCACATCCTGACGCCTGCATTGGGCAAGCCTGTTATAATATTTAATGGCTGATAGGGAGCCCTGTGTTCAATATTGCTGGAGGTTTGGCCAGAACTGGCTCGGTTGTCTCTGATGGATGTGTTCAGTGGCAGCTCGGGCATGAAGGCGGTGTTTTAATACAGAGAATGTGTCCGTATTGCAGAAATCAGTCCTGTCATCCTCCTTGAAAGGATTGGCTACAAAATGAAAGGTTTTGAGGTGGGGAGTGAAAAATCAAATGAGTACTTTCTTACAGAGGAGGTGTCCCTGAAAGGGTCAGGCCTGTTTGGCAGGGCAGCGTGTTGAAATGACTGCTGTATTGTGCCAGCTAAATGAGTAACTCCGAATGCCACCGGGTTGACGTTTGACACAATAGCTAAATTCATATTCTTTCTTTTCAAGAAAGTGGGGGGGGAGAGAAATGGGGGAAGAAAAATACATGTACATAAGCACCCTACTGTTTTCTGACTTGGTCATGTCAGGTTTTTTCAAGAGCCTCAAACCTTCCCGTCCCTTGGGATGCTGAGGAGCTGTGCCGATAGAAAATGGTGGGGATAATGAGAGAGAACTTTGACCTGCAGGCTTCAAAGTTCATCGTAGCTACCTATTCATCTTGTGCGTCTGGAGTATAGCTGTTGAGTGGATGACTAAAATTCTGCTGGCAAATTCAATGTCAGCCTCCCCAAAAGGGACCTGTGGGAATTTGTCTGGGCATCTCTTGGCGCTTAATGGCAGAGTGCCCTGCACGAGGGCTCCCAAAATTCATTCACCAGGGTACCTGCTGCGCAGCATTGCATCCTGCTGCTTTAGGTAAGCCTTACCCTGATAAATAGCTGATGATGTTACACCACTGTCTGTCTGCCAGAGGGTTGCCATCAGGCCGCAGGTCAGTAGATGGCAAAGCTTTAGCTGTGGATGTCCGTTTTCTGCTCTTGAATCCCCATCACCACCAATGCCCCTCATTCACGAAAAGAAAAAAGAAAAGGCACTTTCTTTGCCTTTTACATTTAATCTATTCAAGATTTGATTTCAAATAAAAGCACAGTGCTGTTGCACCTTATGGGGGAAGAACAGCTTCTTAAATACATGAGGTAGGTCTGATGTCCGCCTGGAACACCTATGTAAAACCTACATAGCGATGTTGATTTTTGCTTGCTGAGGTCTGTATTGCAGCAGTGCCACTCTTGTTCCGTGTTCCCACCCTCACTGATCTGGTTTGATAACCTGCATTGATCTGTGTAGGATTGTATCAGTGATGGGGGGGTGCAATCTATCTTTGTCTCCTTGAGAAGCGTGTGGATTCACCCGGTCTGCTGTCCGCCCAATTCATCTGACACAGCCGCAGTTTCAAATCTCTTCCTTGAAAATAGGTTAGATATTTAGGTTAGATATAAGACAGAAGCTGCTCCCTGTGAGGGTGGTGAGGCCCTGGGACCTTAAAGCTCAACCGGTTCCAACCCCCTGCCACGGGCAGGGACACCTTCCACTAGAGCAGGATGCTCCAAGCCCCTGTGTCCAACCTGGCCTTGAACACTGCCAGGGATGGGGCAGCCACAGCTTCTCTGGGCACCCTGTGCCAGCACCAATGAAGTATTCAGTCTCTCCTCATTTTTAAGAGAACACCATGCTAGGTGGGCTCAGTAGCATCTTTGTGCATGGCTCGGGTAGTCTGGCAATGGAGCTGGGAGTTGCTTTACCAAGGAGCAGCGCTCACCTTCACGCTTATGGATAACGCCCTACAGCCGTTGCTTCAGTTCAGCCTTATTTTCAGGGTTACCTTACCTCAGGCTGTTTAATAGCTCCAAAGTGTGGTGGTTGTGTTGCTTTAATAGAAATATTCATGCTCTTACATATTTCTCAAATACCATCGTGTATGCCCTTTTCCCCCCCCCCCTCTGTTTCTCCTTCAAAGGAATGTAAAGCTGAATATTGGCTGACTCTGAAAGCCCTTCTAGCTGGCCTTTCCATGAACACCTAATGCTGAAATCAGGCTTTAGTCAATACATATTCGAACTGACAAAAAGATATGCATGTGTTGTTTTTCACACAAGATGTAGCTCTGCCTCCTGAAAGTGTAGTGATCAAAGCAAATCCTACAGAGCGAAAACGAGGATACAGTTCAAGCGGCGATGAAGATAAATCTGTCCAAAGCGTGTGTAAAGTTATTGCATCCATTAATACACCTAAAACATTGGTTGAGATAGAAAAAATGAATTATAGGGACAGTTACAAAATATGTGTATAGTAATTGCTCATTACAGCCGATGAGTTGATGCCCTATTTCTTTGCCACGTATCACGACTGGCCTTTTCATCAAAGCTGTGTTTAGAGCAGCGTTCTCCTTTCTCACATTTCATGTGACATCTTAAAGATGTAACGGAGGGAAAATCAGGTTGGGAGAAAAACTGAAGAACGGATGGGGAAAACAGAACTATCCTTAGGTGAGACCTATCACTGGGGATAGGTGTCAAGGCAAATTGTTTTCCACCGCCATGGTTTTGTGGCTTTTCAAACTAGAAAGAGCCTTGCTTGAAAGTGCCATTGCACCTGCCCTGCTCAGGGTAAAATTAGGTTGTAGTTACTGATGGTCAGCAAACTACCCTGGGAATTACACCAAATATGTAATGCCAGGCACTGGGAAAGGAGAAGGAGACTGATCACTCACACTAACTTCTCACAGTCACTTCCATGACTTCTTACAGATACAACAGGTCACAAACAAGGCGAACAGGAAGCATTTTTTGTTTCCAAGTCATTCATTTCAGAGGGCATGACAGGATGTATCATGTCATTAGCGTAGGATATTGTGCCAAACGCGGTACTGCTACTGCAGCGCAAACTTGCAGCATGTAGCAGGGAGCAGCAACCATACATTTCAATGTCACATCTACCCTCTGTTCAGAAAGGCAGGGGGAATTTTTGGCTTCAGAATGAGTCGCAATTTAAATGGCAAAAGCCAAGCTATTAATTAATCATGGGCCTTTATGAAAGTAGAGCTTCCTGTCCAGCAGAACTAACTGCTGGGGATATAAATGCTTCATAAATTACTCAGGATGGTAAAACTCTGATTTGTCTTTTACAGCAGTTCTTGTTACAAAGGTTGAGTGAGAAGTGCAGACAGAAGGAATTCCTTCCAATGTTATGAAAATGAGTATCCATTTAAAACAAACACAAACATTTGGGGAAGCTGCTGGTGTGTTGAAAGTGTTGCTTTGACTTCTCCCCCCCTGCAACACCGCTCAAACTGACTCACACCACAGTAGAGATATAATCAATGTTTTTTGTTATGGAAATGTAATGTTCTTGATTCCCAATGTGAATAAAAGAGAGTTGAGATGATCCCCTTTCTGTCAGGACAGAATGCTTTAGGGTGATCAGCATTTTCCATTCCTCTGTTCTCCCCAGAAGCATTTCATTGCTTTTCTCAAGATTAACTATATATGATGAAGCTGAATGATATTATGCCCGTATTTATAGACAGAGGATGGCTAATTTAACATGCACATTTGATGAATACATTCCACTGTGGCTCGTAACCCCATGTTAAGTTTGTTGCCGAGGTCCTTCCTTGGGAAGGTGGCGGCGAGCAGGGGGGGAAGCGAAGAGTTGGAGACTTGAGTTTCTTCTTAGGTGTGCCTGTGGCCCCAACTGGAAACCAATCAAGGAGCGATTTATGTTCATTAAGGGCTTGTCAAAACTGAAAAATCTTCTAATCAACAGCAATCTAGCCGAGGCCCCTCAATGGCTGGGAGTGTCGCCTCTGCAGCATCGGCTATTTGCCTGTTACAACTCTAGGCTAGAAATCCACTGATGATTACATTAGGCTAAGCTGCGAAGTAAATGAACCATGTCTTATTTAGGTGCAACTAGCTTCAGTGTAGTCCTGCCCCGCAGGGCACTTTATAGCATTTTATGGCTTTAAAATTAGTGTAGCCTCCCATTTGCTGCAGGGTGCTGCATGTTATGCCTTTGAACTCAATAAGCAAAGGGAAGGGGGCCTTTTGTTTTTTTTCCCCGCACACAAACCCCCCCTTTTCTTCTTTCTGCACTTTAGCAATTTTGTTTTGCATCTTTTCCAGACGGCATTTTGCAATAAAAATGTCTGACTGCCACAAAAGTCAAGGCTTCATCCATCCATTCCCCAGAGGACTGGGGGCTTTGGTCCTTTGGTTGTTGGTCTGGGGGGAAGGGGATTGGGTTTTGTTGTTGCCGAAGGTGAACAATAGGTTTTGTGGGTCAGCTCAGGAAATGGGAATTGTGTTTCAGAAACGAGGCCACCCACCGTTTTCAAATGTCATCCAGAGGTGCAGCCATAAACTTCCTTTTCCATCATAATTTCTATTTCACCTCCAATCAGGACGCGCTATCTCAACCTCAGGAAGCCGAGCCTTGGGAGTGTTTCGTCTGGTTGAACGGTGGGGAAAAACTGCTTTAAGATGAAATTTCAGAAGGACACATCTGAGAAGGATCCTGGCCTGGACCTGTTCCTAATGTTGGGAAAGCCAGGCTGCTTCTGAGAGATTATAGAGGCTCAAAATGAGAAGAAGTGTGATGTTCTTACTTGTGTACCATTATAGGCACTGCTCTCAGAGAGGCTCTCCCATGTGGTGTGTTGTGCATCGGAAAAGGGTGGAAGAAACGCACAGGGAGGCTGTCTAGGAGGGAGCAGGTATTTTTCAAAGCATTAATATTATGACATATGGCAATCCAGAGATGAGTGGTTTTGATGCGAGCTTTGAGTCCAATTCGGCTGGTGCCATGATGTAAAAAGTACAACTTCAATCACAGAATGATTTGGGTTTGAAAGGACCTCAAGTTCATTTAGTTCCAACCCCTTGCCATGAGCAGGGACACCTTCCACTAGATCAGGTTGTTCCATTCCCCATCCCACCTGGCCTTGAGCACAGCCAGGGATGGGACATTCACATCAGTGAAGTTTCTCCTTTATCCAGCTGAGCCCAGCCACAGGAGGCCCTAATACTTTGTCTTCTGCAGCTTGATCCTTGTGTTTGTCCTTCTTTGTGGGCTAGTTTTCCATTGCCTTGGAAGTATTTTGCAGTTGTGCAAATCAAGAGGAGAACCACTGCCATTAAGGACAAAGGAGTTTGTACTCCCACTTTGCGTACAGGCAGCAGTACAAAAAAGCCATGGGGATTTAGTTCTCAAGGTACCGACTGATAAATCCTATATTCAGTAACTCAGCATTCACACACAGTTTCTTGCTTAATACACTGCTAATGAAATACTATGGTTTTGAAATACAGCCTAGGTATTATGTATCTTGTGTGTGTGTGATGGAAATGACCATCATTTTTTGTTAGAGACATTTGAAAATCCTCAGACTCCATGTTTTTGATATCCACAGTGTTACATAGAATTCCAGACTGGTTTGGGTTGGAAGAGACCTTAAAGGTCATCTTTAACTGAAGGATCATGCCAGGGAGGAAACATGCTACATGCTCAGTGCTCCTTTAGTGAAGTCTTTGTTGAGGTAACTGGGGTAGACTTGGGTGATGTGAGTTTGAATCCCAGTTTCATGGAAGCAGCAGCCAGCACTTTCTTTTGCCTTTCCCTCCATCTGATCCATATGTTCTTCCACCCTGAATTAGGGGTGAATAAGCAAGCAGCAGCAGCAGCACTGAGCTGTGGAAGAAGAGATGTTTGCATGTTGTCTTGAGTCTTATTGTTCGGGAGGAAGTAGGCAATGAGCTAGCAGCATCACTTAGCTTAGGTTCAGCTTGTGGCCCTTGGTGGAATGTCTTCTCTGGCTTTGAGGGTTATCAGTTGTGATGGCAATCAAACATTGCGATGTATTGCAGCAAGTTTAATGATTGCTGGCATTTCAAATCAAAAAGGGCTCCCCAAAACAGAATCACAGAATCATTTAGGTTGGAAAAGACTGTTAAGATCATCGAGTCCAGCCATTAGTTTATCACTTCCAAGTCCACCACTAAACCATGTTCCTGTGCGCCGTGCCTACAGTAGCAATGCTCATGCTAAGTGAATCCCTTTCCGTGGATTTTTATAGCGTTGTTTCTTGTTGGTAGGTCTGTTTTGAAAACATCCTCATACCCATTTGCTCAATTTGCATGTCTGAAAAGCTTCTCTTCAGTTAATTGGTTAAATGAATTTTGGCCGTTGTAAGCAGAGAGCTGCATTAAGAGCAGAACGAAAGTCGTTTTGCCCTACATTACTCTGTGTTGTGGCACATCGTGTCTTCCTTACTCAATTCATTTTGCGCTGCTGTCAAATATTATTTTGTGTCACCTTTAGCCAATGCAGCTTTTAGGATTTTCGCTGATGTTTTATTCACAGTTTATTTAGTCTTCTAGATAATGGTCAGTGGCCTTGTGTAGTCAAATTAACACCTCGGCAGCACTATATTTGAGCGAAGCGCTAATGGTAACCTCAGGATGAAAAGCAATGAGACTCAACATCACGAGTGTATCTGTAGGGATTATTGATTGATTGATGCGTTCTGGCCTTAACTGGAAGAGGCAGCATCGCCCCACAGCTGACTAAGATTAAGTTGCCAGTTACTGATAACTGCAGGCCATTACCTGTGTAGTATTTCACAAGCTGGGAGATGAGATGAAGACCTTTTATGATCCTTAGCTTAAGAAAGCACGGCGTTCACAGAGTCTACCATGCTCACCCTGCTGCAGCAAAACACTGCACTCTGCTCCGGCGCATACCAGCCGTTGTCGTGAGAATTGGAGACAGCGTTGATTTGATTCAAGCACTGCCCATTATTCCTGTAGGGATCTCTCTGGGACAACTGAGGCACTAATGGCTTGTCTCCCCCCCGCGGAAGGTGGGAGCCGTGTTAAGCTGTGCTGCTGTCAGCAAGCTGGGAGCTGGGGGTCTCCCCACCACAACTCTCAATTGCTAGCAGGTTTCTCTCACTGCACCTCATTTGCATCTGGGACATCAATTAGCATGTTTGTTGAGGCTAATTGAATGAAACTCAATCATAGCTCTTAATTGCTTGACTATGTGAAAAGAAATCACATTAATGCAGCTAATTAAGTGCATGGCAATAGATGCAACATAATTAGGAGCGAAATGTAGAAAACAAGCGCTGGCGAAGGCGCTGGCGCAGGGGTGCGGGGGACCGGGGCGCTGGCTTCTCCTGTTATCCACATGTTTGGGGAGGGTTCCTTTGCCTTTGCTGCTTGCTTTTCTCCTTTTTTGTTTGGGGTCTTTTCCCCCCCCCCGCGTTGTTGAGTGATGAACATGGACAAGTTGAGAAGAAAAATGCAAATGGATTTGCAATTACTACTTTTTCAAGCTGTTGAGGGGCAGAAGATGGCACTTCTGGGGTGGCCCACTGTTGAGTGGGCTCTAGGGACTTGTTAAGTGCTGTTTAAAAGTACTTGGCTTTGAATTACCCTCATGCCTTGTTAAAGGGTTTTTTTCCCCTTTTTTCTCGGATCAGCATTTTCTGCAGCTAACATCTAGGGGAGTTATATCTGTAACATTTGCATATCAAAATCAGGCTTGCTGTCTTCTCTTTAGCGCAGCATATTCCAGATGACAGCAAGACCCTCATCTGTTCTAATCTGATCAAACCCTCCATTGCACTTCTGAAGCGGTGACATTATTTTGTAGTCCCAACTTTTATTCCCCAAGTGCAGATCTGAGGGAGTGTGCGTGGGGACGGATGCTCCAGCGACTGGAAACCCAAGGCTTGCCTCTCCTCCTTGGGGAACTGCAGAGATTATCGCTATGCATCTTGCACACAATGAAAGAGGCTTTATTATTTACATTTGATATATCCCTATAAATATTTAAGCTGACATTAATACCTATGTGACATCTGTTGTGTTGGGGCACTTCTCATACAAGAACGGTATGGCTCCGGCACGTTTATTTCCTGCTTGCCAGCATTCACTTACTCTCTCGGATGGTTTATAGCTCACCGAAGCCTGGTTTATTCTCAATTAAAAGGGCTTTAATAATGCCCTGTCACATCTCACAAGTTGGCAGGGAAATCATACGTGCTATTCAGCTGAAGAATTTGGAATAAACACCTCCTCAAACTGAAACGCTGGTGGTTGTCCATTAAACAAAATGTGTCTGTTAAAAAGAGTACACGCTGAGGTTCAGTCACTATCTGATTAAGGCTCATTTTAAAGCCCATAAGCAATAAATGCTTAATTACGTTCTGCTTATTGTATTTTAATTTGTGAAGAACTGACACTGAACAAGAAAGTGAACGCCAACTTGATAGTTTATGGATGGAGCAGTTTTGTTCATTTCTAACACCTAGTGAATGAATTGTTATTAAGGGATTGCCTTTGTTGGCAGCAGAGCTCTCTGTTGTCACCCCACAAAGTTTTCAGCCTCTCCCCCCCTTTTTACTGTTAATAATTCCCAAACAAAGATGGTGTTGGCTTAGTTTGGGAGGTTTATCCCAGATTAATATTACCCATGAGGAAATAAATGCTGGTCCAGGCGTAGGTTGTTGATGGGGTTTTTTTTGGGTGGAATATGTAATTTGTATTGTAAGAACTGTCCAGAGATGGAAGGGTTTTTATGAGGAAGCTGATTGCTCTCTCTTGTGAAAGCAGTGAGTTAGACTTTGGGTGTGCTTTTAGTCCATCCGGGTGTTTACTTGTAGAATTGATGCTCTGGTGATGTACAGACCTGTGTTTGGACCCAACCTAGTTAAGATCGGTAGTCTTTCATATAACACCTGTCATCTGGCTAAATCATGCCCTGGCCATGCAGGCAACTGGGAGTTATGTCTGTGCTGGTGAGTCTTTGCTTGTGCAGACACTCAGCATCACCCAGGCCTCTGCAAGCTGATCAAGCTCCGTCTAGGAAAGAATTAAGCTTAAGCCCAGTTCTTTTCCCAGTCTGTCGTTCAAATTGCTGGTTTCCTCTTGGCGTACACAGACCCAGTTGTATTTCTGTGCAGTGCTCTTACCCCTTTCCACCTTGGTTTTGCTATCCTGGGCTATCTGTCTGGCATGTCTTCTCCTAAAGAACAGTCTCCTTTGTTTCTTTCAGTGTCCTCGTAGTTGTTCCATTTTCAGTTATGTTTTCTGGAGCACAAATACCAGGAGATGAAAACTTTGGTATCTTGTGAATGGGCTTTAACTTTCGCAGTCTCTACTGGAAACCTTTCTTCTGATGAATTGTCGTTTTCCCTCTGATAGAGACATCCATTTGTTTTTCTGCTTTCATCTGAAGCAGCTCATGATTAATTTGGGGAATGCCTTTGGAGCTGGAAAGCACCACCTCAAGGGCCTGTTTTTCCAGAAGCTCTTTGCAGAACTTTCTCATGGATTTCTCCAGTCAGTTGGCTGCTGTCATCCCACAGCTTCGTCTGATTATTTCCTCTTTGTGGGCTTTCCAAACAAGAATTGGGAAAAGCCTTTTCCACTTGTAGCTTCCAGCTTTTGGTGTGTTTAATCAGATACAATTTGCATCAGTTTTTCCCTTCTATGATTTTGTGTGTGTGTGGAGGATAACTTTTGTGCCTGCTGACCAATTTCAGAGAGATTTGAGGAAGAAACAGGTAAGTGCATGAAACATTGGCATAGAGGAGACACAAGTAAGCATGCTCATGAGGGACAGTCAACCTTGTCTTCTCTTTGGGACCTTCTAGCTGGGGAACTCTGACGTGTGGCTCAGAACCAGTCGTGTTGTGAATTGCCTCTTATCCAACCGGTAGCTGGAGGATGAATTAGAAAGCTTCAGGCTTTGTTAGGAGTATTTGTAGTGAGAAGCATGGAAGGGGTTATCAAGAAAATGGGAGGAAGGGGAAACACATGGTGGGTGCTGGCTGGTGATGTAGGGGAAACGTCTTACGAAACCAAAACTCTTATGACCAGTTCTGTTGCTTCCAGAACAACCTGTTTGATGTTGCTTGGGGTTTTCTTTTTCCTTGCACCAGGACTATATGCAGAACGTTCACGGGAAGGAGATTGACTTGCTGAGAACCACTGTGAAAGTCCCCGGGAAGAGGCCACCCCGAGCCACGTCAGCTTGTGCCCCCATTTCCAGTCCCAAAACAAACGGCCTCTCCAAGGACATGAGCAGTTTACACATCTCGCCCAATTCAGGTAAGAGAATACCATGCTAGGGAAGGAAAGGGAAAGGCTGCATTGCCAGAGCCTGGAGGCAATTGTCACGTATCACTGCGATGGGGGTCCTATCTGTTGTTAATTTACAACTCCAAATAACCACCGATGTGCAACTCTTTAAGCCCCCACAAGAGATCCTAAGTAACCTGCAACATCTATGCTTTTGTATTCATTACCTTATACTTGCCAAAACCCTACATAACTTCACAGGAATTAACATATATGAAGAATCGGTGTTACAACTGATTTAGTTAGGTCTAATACTTCGGTAAAATGGGAGATGTATCATTTGAAAGGGCTTTTTGTGGTGTTTCTTTCCACCTTGGGGAGGATGCCTAATTGTGGGCTTTCCAACAGCAAGATGCTTCTGCAGAAAGCTATTTTAGTTCATTTATGGAAGTAGTTTATGACTCCTTGTGAGCTCTAAACAGCACAGTTTATTGTTTGCTAAAGTACTTGTCCATACAGCTAAAGTGGATTTAAAAAACTGCATTAAGGAATAACACTTGAGACTGTTTCTCTTGTAAAATGAACAGTTTCTATAAAACTCGAAATGTATAACGTTGGTATGGAGGTTTTGTCAGCATGTTTGGGATGAAGTCCATAAAGTGCTGAGTGCCTTTTACATTTATAGTTAATGTAGGCACCTCCAGCATGTGCTGATACCCAAACACACTTCTGTCCCTATGCAGTACACACCGCACACGTAGTATGAGCAACCACAGGAAGGAACTTGATCGCCCTGCTATTAAAGAGTCTTCTCTTGTATAGTCATATCTATGCTTTAAGACAAGATGTAATTCCCTGCATTTTGGCGAAGCACATATCCCTGTGTTGGGGAAGTGGAGAAGGATTTTCCTTCCAACTGTGGATGCTGCTCATTGAGAAGAATGGTTAGAAAAGGAGAAGGAAACAAAGCCATGTGGCTTTGCAGTGGTGCCACTGAGCAGCCATCCCTGGAGATGTGTGTGGCATGTTATACTAGTTTGGCCCAGGACCTGAAATGTCTGAAGCCACAATTTCAAGTTGTACCTCTCAAGAGGCACCGAGCTGGCATTGTCACTGAAGATGCTCATAGCAGAGAATTCTTCGTGGTTGGTTTGGAGTTTTCCATTTTGCTGTTCAGTTTCCATGACTGGGTGATGGGAATGTTTCTGGGTTTCAGCATATTTAGGCTTCATAATTTAGGGAAGAAGAATGCTGGACTGAGTCCATAAACCAGTGGTAAGATGTTGCAATAAGAGATATCTGCTTTTAAGACCTTTGAACAGAGGCAAAAATTACTTGATTGCTCCAGAGAAGTGCATGTCTGAAAACATATTTAGAGGTACATACTAATATAAAGTTTATAGCATGAGATTTATTTGTGTTGGCATGCACTTATATTGTCAGGTCAGATGGAAACAACTTCTACATGACTTTGAACTGAATATTCCACATTTCGTAGAATCCCAGCCTGGTTTGTGTTGGAAGGGACCTCAAAGCTCATCCAGCTCCAGCCCCCTGCCATGGGCAGGGACACCTTCCACTAGAGCAGCTTGCTCCAAGCCCCTGTGTCCAACCTGGCCTTCAACACTGCCAGGGATGGGGCAGCCACAGCTCAGCACTACATCAGTCTGTTTGTCACTCTCAGTACTCTTGTGTTCAGGTGAGACTGAAGAGTTGCATTGCAGAGGGTGATTTTAAAATACCAGGAAAGTACCAGTATGGTAAAAAAGACGCTGTCAGCAGCTGTGCCTGGCTTGTTAGCCTCAGCTTTCATGTGGTCAGGTATATTGACAGTGGATTTTATTCAGAGGGTCACAGATGCTGTTGGGTAGGAGACCTGTAGGTACTCAGTGCTCAGATTCTGGAGTTCCAGGAGGACTTGTGGGATCTCTGCAGTTATCTGTCATGCAGCTAAATACATTTGCACTCTGTGCTGCTGTGACAGAGCTTTTTCTCAGTTGTTCTGTTGGTAAAATGTTGTCTTCATCTTGTGTGATGCATTAGAATTGCTTGCAGGGCTGAAATTAGTGCTGATTTTCCTTTGAGAGGTTTCTATACGTGGACTTGCTGTATGGAGGAAATTTGGACCAAACACAGAAAGAATCAGCACTTGCTGTTTATATTTCTAGGCCTACAAATACACTGCATTCTCACAGCCTCACACGTTACCTCTTCCCAAAACAGTGATGTTTTCTGTTCTTCTGTACTTCAGCCAATGCAGACTTGGGACCTCAAGTAGAATCTTACTTGCTGTGCTTCTAAGTGAGATAAATATTTCATGTAATTGTTTGCTGTGGTCAGGAACAGACTCATTTTCCTTCTGCTGCTACAGAACTGTGTGCAGGTTACTGAAAAGCAGCTAAGATACTAAACAAATGCCATTGAAACATCATGCCTCAGACTGCCCCCGGCAATAGAATTTGTCTTTGCTAATACCTGGGTGATAGCCCAGGCCCACTGAAAGCATTCTTCTGCTGAGATTTTCCACTAACTTGTGTTACTAGAAATAGCTGAACTTACTTTCATTCAAACATCAAAACCAAAAAGGCAGTTTTTATTGTTGAGACAGTCAAATAGTGCTTATCTTACATGGTGTTTTCATTTGAAGCCATCAGAGACTAAACATTGTTGCTGCTCCTTAAGTATGGCTTTCAGTACCAACGTTGCCAATAAATATATGTATGTATTAGATGTCTATTTGATGGCCTGTAGCTGTCAAGTTTTAAATTCATTCTTTCACAAATGTTCAGCACAGTTTTCTCTGTCTTTTAGTGGAATTTCTTGCTTTTTGGGAAAATGACAGCGCGTCAGCTGGTCTGATAGGGAGGCAAAGCCAAAGCCTCTTGCCTATCAACTGCTGGGTTGTAAAAGAACGAGGGGAGTGGCTTTAACCCACCAGAGGGGAGACTGAGATGAGCTCTTCGGCAGAAGCTCTCCCCTGTGAGGGCGCTGGCACAGGGTGCTCAGAGAAGCTGTGGCTGCCCCATCCCTGGCAGTGTTCAAGGCCAGGTTGGACACAGGGGCTTGGAGCAAGCTGCTCTAGTGGAAGGTGTCCCTGCCCATGGCAGGGGTTGGAACTGGATGAGCTTTAAGGGCCCTTCCAACCCAAAGCAGTCTGAGATTCTATGAAAATGCGTGCTATGGGGATGCTTTCTCAGAGACGGGCACCCATCTGCATAGGAGGTAGCGCACGGGCAGACTTGGGATACTCTGGGTCATGTTACTTTTGTGATGTCTTAAAGTTGTTGAATGATGCTTAAGGAACTTCAATTTCAGTTAAACTTGCAGTGAATGATGCATCTCGGAAGTACTGCAGAACAGGGTAACTTGAGGACTTGCTTAGTTCCAGCTAACAGTTGGTAGCAGATTGCAGCAGTGTCCAAGGGCTGGCAGTCCTGGAAATCAGGCACTGGCCAAGTCTCTCTGTGCCTTTTAGAAGCTGACTCAGTTCCTGCTGACTTTGGAGCAGGAGAGGATCGAGGTTTCAATTACTCCCAAGTTGGGCTGGATTTGAGCTGGATGACCTGAAGGTGAACTTATTCCTGAAACCTCTCCCAGGAGTCATTTATTTCTTCTCCTCTACAAACAACCCAAAGCCTGAGCTGCAGCGAGAGCCACTGATGTAGAAAGTTCACATCTAAAAATAGCTTATGGTGTAGAGATAAATTGTTTCCTGATTAACACTTCATTTAAATAATTTGGTGCTATTAAATTTACTTACAATAGTGACTGTACAGTATGTGAATTATCCTCAAATGTGTTAGCTACATAGCCATCGTTAAGTATGCTAAAGGTTGTTATCTGCTAAGTGTATCTGACATTGCAGACATGTTAGAAGCACGGCGTCTTGCATGTTTATAAATGTGAGGTTTCTATCTGTTGTTAACTGTGATCATCTATCAAATCAGCACAGTGGTCGTTAGGAATTTTACTTTACCCTGAAGTACTGGGAAGCAGACAAGTTGGAATTGACTGCCTTCCAGAGCTTTCTGCTAAAAACATAGGGAATTGGTGTTTCTATTAGTGTATCTTCTCAGATTCTAACATGGTGTCTTTAGGTTCTGGTACCCATCTAATAATTCTGGTCTTGAACCCCTGCATTACTCTTGTTTTACCTTTTAAGCCTGACTTACAGGCTGCAGCCCTACATGTCAGTTGGGTAGCTGTTTCCCACCTCTGAATTAATAGCTGCTGAGCTCATTACTGAGAGCCAGTACCCTCTGAAGTGTGGCATGCCATATGCAGGAGAAGCGTGATGAAAAACCATGGATAAGATCACTCCTCTGCTGTGATGCACTGTGAATTCAAGTCTTTATGCCAAGTATATTGAATCAGAATCATGGAATCACAGGTTTGGGTTGGAAAGGACCTTAAGATCATCCAGTTCCAACCCCTGCCACGGGCAGGGACACCTTCCCCTAGAGCAGCTTGCTCCAAGCCCCTGTGTCCAACCTGGCCTTGAACACTGCCAGGGATGGGGCAGCCACAGCTTCTCTGGGCACCCTGTGCCAGCGCCTCTGCACCCTCACAGGGAAGAGCTTCTGCTTAACATCTAGCCTAAATCTCCCCTGTTTAAGTTTCAACCTATTTCATCCTGTCGCTGCCGCCCCTGATGAAGAGTCCCTCTCCAGCATCCCTGTAGCCCCCTTCAAATATTGGAAAGCTGCTATTGCTTAATTCATCAGTGTTTTCATAATAATCTTTTAATTGGAGGTGACTATGACAATTCAGATCAATTTTGGACTGTTGAGTAAAAATGTGTGTCAGGCCAAGGGCTTGCTAGCATAGGCAATTGCTCCAGAGCCTGTAGATCTTGGGTTCCTTTCCAAATAAACACAGACCTGAGTCCTACATTCTGGAATCTGCCCTGAACTCCTTACTTGGAGGTGACTGATGTTGCGTACTGTAGCAGTGTGTGACTTGACAGTGCCAGATTTTACTTGGTAGAGTTCCCGCGAGGCCAGAGGTTGGTTGCTATTAGTTATTCGCTACCAATGTTGTAGTCTATGTGGTACCTCAGTTGACTTGTCTTCCCATGAAACATTTCTTGTGCTTCTGCTTTAGCGTGAGTTTTACGATGTTGCCACAGAGCACAAATGCAAGTTTGTGGCTTACTTTTGCCATTAATCACCCAAGTCAATTTTCCATGTGGTTGGGTTTGCTGTTAGTTCAGTGATATACGGCTGCAGCGAATGAAAGGAGAAGTTGTCAGTTTGCTCGTTTCAAAGGAAAAAAAGCCCAATTTTAAGTACAGCGGAGATTTCCCTTTTATCCCACTAGAAGGGGATCCCTCAAGGTCATCTTCTGCAGTACCTTTGGACTAGGATCTGCTCTTTCCGGAGCAAGAGAGAAATACCTCTGCCTTAGTAGCCTGTATTCCTTAATACTAGGGGAAAGGGAACAGGGCAAATATTAGTGTTGATGAAATACGTATTTGATAAAATATGTATTATAGCATCTTTTAATATATTTGTTATAGCATTTGTTGAATTACTGGGGGGGAGAGGAAAGAGTTTGCTCTTTAGGGAAAGAAGGAAACAAGGATTCCTTCTTGATGGTGCCCATCTCTAGTGATGATGGTGTAGGTAAAGGATAGCAATGATGTGATGAATGTAGATGCTGGACAAGATGCAGCCGGTGCTGCTCAGCCCCTGCCTGTTCTGCTCAGGTTGATATTTACGCCTCCGTTGCGCCGTATCCTGAATAAAATCCCACATCTGTCTTGTCCCCCCAGTGCAGCCTCGCCGGTTTTCGCTAGTTCCACCTTGTAGCGCTGCCTGGTTGGATGTTCAGACCTTTGCAGAGCAGCTCGCTCTTTCTCCCCCCAGTGATTTTAAAATATTAAAGCCATCAGGAGGCTCGAAGCTGATTTACCAAAAGGGAAAAAAAATTCACAAATGTGTTTTGAGTATTGAACTGCCGTTGACATCTAAAGTCCCAACCATGCTGTTTTCCTCCACACTCCAGCAATCAGGACATCCAGCAAGCCCATAAAAAGCCAAACTAATAGCATGAATATTCAGTGACCTAGAATACTAATTATTGTCATGAATATTAATGCGATCGGACTTGCTTTTTCCTCTTCTCTTTCTCTCTGGCTCTTGCTTTTTTTTTTCTCCCCACTCAGCCAGCTCTAAAGATGGACCATAATGAGAGCATTTAAGAGAGAGAGCGCTCTCCGGCGTGACAGGGACCGGGGTAATAAGGAGAGCTTGATTAACGTGGTGCACTTGGGGGAGAGATGAGAAGATTCACGTGGGCCTGTTGTGGGGGAGGCAATGAGGCACTGGCGGCTGTGTTGCTGCTCCCTCAGATTAATGAGGCCTAAGAGTGCATTAGGAACAGTGACAAAGGTTTGATCTAATGGGCTCAGTCATTTTTCCTTTGAGTGACAGACGCACAGAAGTAATTGGCTGTGCAGAATGGCAGCTCATTGGCAGTACTTAAGGATACATTATCCCCGTTGTGTGGCCCGCAGAGGCTGTTTATCAAAACTGCTCACACTGCAGACATGCATTCACTTAGCTGCTGTTACAGTGGCAATAGCTATAGGAGGAAAAAAAAAGTCATCTCCCATTCGTATCTATTGTCTCTTGTTCGAAAATAAAGTTTCTTTGTTCCATTTCCTGATGGGTCTGGGGGTGTTTGAATATCAGCAGTCATCCCTCCCCATCCCAAAGAGGATGCCACTCACAGGGCTTGGGTAGGTTTGCAGGTTGGTGGAAGGCTCCCAAAGTTCGTTTGGTTCATCCTGACCAATGCTTCTGTTGTAGATCCAGCACGCAAGTAAGATCCTTCCCTCCCAGCCCCTCTCCAATTGCATTATTAATAACTTCCACAGGCAAGTCAAAGGGATTAGGAAGCATTTTACATCTTTTGCCTCGGGCCCCTACGCATGTTTCGCTTTACAAGCGAGCAGCATAATACCTCGGGATGGTTTCATTTTGCACTGTTGGTTTTTTGCCAAGTTAGATCCGCAGTCGTGAACAGGATTCACAACCGGTAACAACAATCCAAAGTAGAGCATTTGCCAGTGTAAAACGGTCACCTCCATAGGTGCAGTCACTTAACAAGCAGGTAACCTCAGTGGGTTCTTGCCCAGAAAGCAAAGAATCCCTTATTTATTGCTATTATTTGTTAAAACTACTGAAAAACAGTAGTAATATGCCTGCTGGGAAGGGAAAACACACTTTGATCCCAGTAGAATAAATAGTCTGGGATCTTGAGCGTAAGCCTGTGGTGAAGATCTTGGGTTTAAGTTTCCTTTAGAAGAGATGCTTCCTCTGATGACTTAATTTTCCTTCACACTTGCTGTGTTGGTTTGGCATGCTTTGAGAATAATAGCTTTTCTCGTTATACTCCCAGCACCATGTCCTTCACTGCCAGGATATTTCTTGGCATTGCCTTGCTTGTTCATTAGTATTGACCCTTCTCAGTTTGTACACTACTAATCAAGCTCTGTTCGCAGAGGCTGCCCTGCCAGGCTGTGAGATGGAACGTCTTTCTCTATTAATAGCTGCTTATCCTCAGGAAATTGGTTCAGCAAATAAATGCTTCTGGAGAAAACAAAATCATCTTAAAAATCAGTAAAACCCACAAGGAAGTCGCCTGCTACAGCATTGAAAAAGCTTCTCAGTGTACTGAAGGAGAGTTTCAGTGCTGGAGCCAGTGTGGTTTGGAATCACTGTTCCCCAAAACTGTTGTCTTACTCTTTTCTTGTTCTATGTACGGGTAAGCTCAAGTTATTTTAGGTGCCTGATAGATCCAAGGCACAAACAATGTGCTGTTCACACACTGCCGTCAGATTGAAGAAGCAGATAGAATCCATAGCAATACTTTTGGGGGGGTTTCCCCCCATTAACAACCCAATTCAAGAATCTGGTTATGGAAGTTGGAGCTCTCTGGCTCTCTCTTACTGAGAAGGTGGCCAGACAGAGCTCTGATGCCTGGGCAATACATTCCTTTCCAATGTGGACTTCCCTGACTCAATTGGAGAGGCAAAATGCTGTAAGTAGCCCTTTTCCCAGATTTTAGTGCAGAGCCTGGTCTCCAGAGCCGGCAAGGAAAGGGAAGGAGGATGCATCTGTAACAGATAGATGCTGGGGTGTGAAGCAGCAAGCTGATGGAACCCAGAAGAGCTATTCCCAGATTTTCCAGCAAAAGCAGGAGTTGTCCCAACATGCATGTTTGTCGGCAAAGCAGGAGGCAGAAAGTGATGCAGCTTGGATGATCACCCACTTGTTAGGAAAGATTTGTCCAATGGAAAGATACCTGCACAACTCTGGGAACTGGTTCATCAGGGCAATGCAGAACTGGGGAAGGGGAAGGGAATGCCTTTCATCTTTTTGCAGCTGGCAGGGCGGCCTCTTTCCCTTTCCTTCCCTTTCCTTCCCTTTCCCTTTGCACCGTAAGGCCTGAAGAAACTTCAGGGAGCAGCGTTGGGAGTGGGTTTTGAACAGGCAACCAACAGCTGATCTAATCTACTTGACAGTGCCTTTTACTGAATTAGAGGGCATTTCAAGAATAGGCAGTATTCTTGCAACATAAATTGACCCAACATGATTTGAAACAATTAACCCTCTGATATCAAGAGTCAGGATTTCCTGACCCACAACTCTAATGTATTTTTCATTAGCTCTAACAGCTGGTGAGCACAGCCCTCTGGCCTTAAGAGGTTAATTTCTTTTCTTTTTTGGAAGAGAAACTCATTGTGAACGTGAAGAGGGTAACACGAATAAACCACGGCCATGGTGAAAGCATCGGCTCTAGTTTGCCTGCTTCAGTCTTTCTGTTCTTCTGTGCAGCCGCTCTTTGCAGGTCTCACATGCTGCTGCTTCATGGAAAAATACAGTTCTGCTCCACGACCCCTGCAATCTCTGCCCGTCTCATAAATCCAAGAGTGTATTAGTTGCACTCTGAATATAACTTCTTGTAACTAAGTGATTTGTTTGGGAGGAATCACGAATGTGTGACCACCTCCATGTAATGAAGTCATTTGTATCTGGCCTCTTAGGGTATAGTTGCGAATGGT
Organism: Ara ararauna; assembly: GCA_028858755.1. Classification (NCBI taxonomy): domain Eukaryota; kingdom Metazoa; phylum Chordata; class Aves; order Psittaciformes; family Psittacidae; genus Ara; species Ara ararauna. Next base: position 7,837,013 of record CM054381.1, read on the forward strand.
ATGCATTGTGCATTTGTAATTAGTGGGTGGCGTAGCTGGTGAAGGCTTAGTTTAAAGTGGTGGGTGTGTTAAAATAACCTGTGCTGCCCAGTGAGGATTCACTGTGCTGGTTTTGTTAAGCTAAAAGATGGTGAAAGAGGAATAGCAAAGATGCTGTCCATCATCCTGTTCTGTTACAGGAGCAAGAGGCAAAAGCCCTGAATGGTTTCTTTTATAGTTGGGCAGGTTACTGCATATATAGAATCCCAGCCTGGTTTGTGTAGAAGGGACCTTAAAGCTCACCCAGTTCCAACCCCTGCCACAGGCAGGGACACCTTCCACTAGAGCAGGTTGCTCCAAGCCCTGTGTCCAACCTGGCCTTGAACACTGCCAGGGATGGGGCAGCCAAAGCTTCTCTGGGCACCCTGTGCCAGCGCCTCAGCACCCTCCCAGGGAAGAACTTCTGCCCTGTATCTAGCCTAAGTCCACCCTGTCTTAAGTTTCAACCCATCACCCCTGTCCTGTCACTACAGTCCCTGATGAAGTCCCTCTCCAGCATCCTTATAGCCCCCTTCAGACACTGGAAGCTGCTCTGAGGTCTCTATGCAGGTGTTAGGTTACATTTATGTAAGATAACATTATGTTAAACTTTATTGTATATTTTATTCACATTTTTATAGTACACTGAGTCTTTATCTTTTGGGTTTTACTGACTAGATGTGCGCTTAGCATCCTGTATGGTCCTGGTTTTGTATAAATCTTATTTTCATCATATTTCTAAGTGTTGTAATCTAGTGCTGTCAGGAAGTCCCTCTGTGCATAGGAAACGGAGACATGTTCTACCCCCAGTGTGTGTTTCTATTAGCCTCTTTATATGTACGCACAGGAATGCACTCCTCTGCAGATCTCTTCTGCTGAGCCACTTGTCTTTATTTGCTCTTTGCTGTTCGTGGCTACTTACCCTGAATAGATGGACATATACTTTGGATTCTGTGTGAGTGCTCTCACTTTTCATAGCGGCTCTTCTGCTGAGCTTTAACCCAAGCTGGAAATTGCCTTGAATCTTAATTTGGATGGGTTTTGTAGAGCTTAATTGTTTGAACATTTTGTAAGCGCGATCGTAACGGGGTATTTTATAATATCAGAAAAGATAGTTTTAATAAAGCTGTCTAGAGCTAGAAAGAGGAGCTCTCCCTTTGATGCTCCTTTGGTAGATGAAAACATTTTTGTTCAATAGGAGACTAGCATCTTTTTTTTGCTCATTTGAGACAAGTTCTGGCAACATACTGATATTCATTCAAATATAAATGCCATATTCACTTTGAAATGCAAATTGTTTAAAGAAAAATAGCATATGGTAGAGGTAAGTACCTTTTCAAATCAGCTCCCACACTTCAGGGATGTGAGTACAGCTAAAATTATTCTTTGGAAAGAATCGGGAGCCTTTGACACATTGAAGCTTGAACTAATCAAGGCTTCCCAGTAAGCATATACACATATCCATATCAAGGAAACAGTGCTGAGAATACATGGATTAGCATAGTAATTTAACTGCCCCCTGCTAATCAACTTAAACAACCAGCTGATGCATATATGATGTATTTGAAGAGGCACTCTTTCACAGCTCCTGAATGGGCCAGGTAGCTGACCATGGATTTCATGTTAATGTCGATGTATATATCTTCTCTGTCTACAGATAGGTAGTTATAAAGGGAGCTGACAAGAAACCTGGAGAGGGGCTTTGGACAATGGCCTGTAGGGACAGGACTAAGGGGAGTGGCTTTTACCTGCCAGAGGGGAGATGGAGGTGAGCTCTTAGGCACCTGCTTGTGGCAGTGGTTGGGACTGGATGAGCTTCAAGCTCCCTTCCAACCCAGACCAGTCTGAGATTCTATGATATACGTATGTGCGTGTGTATACATGTACAAATGGGGGAGACAGCAGAGGCAGAATGCATCAAGGCCGTTGCTTCTAAGGTTTGATGTAAAGGCTTCGTGTGCCTAGCCCAGTGTACAGGGTTTCCTTCTCAATGAGTATTGCTGACCTCCTCTTTTTAACTGTCTTTCACTTCTCTTCTGAAAGACTGAGATGATTTCCGTTGAGGCATTATCCTCGAGCAGAAATGCTTTGTTGAGGTGTCTGGGTTGGGGTTTGTCTGTTACAGACAGGAAAATCCATAGGACTGTTTTGTAGAAGCTTTGTGCAGCATACAAAGTGTGCAAGAACAGTAGCTGACCTCGAATAGTCCTTGTTTTGGTGTGATGCCGTTAGTACCTACTGGGGTGGTGGAATCCATGTCCCGGGCATGGTGCTGTTAAAACTGTGAAGTGGAAAAATGAGTTATAAATTGGGAAATAATGAATCTGAAATAAGGCTGTAAGTAGCAACTTTGTGCTAGAGTTGAACACATTCAGAAAGGGAGGGGAAAGGGCACACTTTGTTTCTATAGTCCAGTCCTTCTGATATCTACCCATGGATTCTGGCTTGCATGGTCTGATGTATCTTGAACACCTTACAGCATGTGAAGAAAGTGTAATTTAACCTTGAATAAGTATTACTGCAAGGGGTGCATTTAGCAGGTCTATCAGACTGTGGCGGTACCTTTCAGAAACATGAAGTGAAAGAAGAATTCTTGTTTGGTTTGCAGAATAAGTCACTTACTCAATAGTTTGATGTCGTAACATGGGGGAGTAGAGTCTCATAAGATGGCATTAAGGTGAAAATGGGTGCAGGCATGATGATGTAGAAGTCTTGATATTCTCTTTTCTAAGGTTTTGCTTTTGCATCATGGTTAGAAAGTGACTTAAAACTTCTGTTCAAATGTGAGCTGGTCAGAAGATGTCAACATACAAATATTATTGCTCAGAAAGAGCAACACCCAGCACAGGGTAACATGGATGGGTCATGCAGTAATTGTTTCCAGGACTTCATTACATATGGCTTCCCATTTTTCTAGGTGCAGTGTGAAAGATGGCTACAGGCTGAAAGTGCACTTTTGTGGCATTGCTCTTGAGTTTGGCAAGGTAGATGCTTGTGAAGAAAACAAGTTGTTTCCAAAGCTATTTACTAGTAATAATCTAAAGATGCCTAAAAAGGTCCTACAGCAAAACCAAAAACATTTGACTGACTTGGTAGTTCTTCGCTGGCTCTTTCCTAATTTCCCAACCATCTTTTTTAAGTGGAAGACACTGGGTGCAGTGTTTTAGATGCCCAGCTTGTGGTTTGTGTCAAGTACAGTGCTACCACACATTCTGGCATCCACTGTTGAATCTTAGTCCTCCACAGCAGTGCCGCTACTCAGCCAACTGATCCCCATCCTCTTCTGCTCCACCAGGTTGTCCTGCCCCAGGAGCAGAGCTTAGGGCTTCTCTTTATCGATCCACATGGTGCTGATGTTGGCCTAAATCTCAGGTTTCTAGAGTCCACCTGGTCTGGAGCTCAGTCATTCATGTCAGCCTCTCCCTTTAATGTGGTGTCTCATCAAAATCATTTGTTGGTGGATAGAGAAAAGTAGAGGAAAAAGTTATTCCAGAGTGAGCATCAGCCGCATTACACAGGTTCATTTGGAAGGAGGTATTTCTTCTAAGAAACCTCAAAATCTGCATACTGTCAGCTAATATTTCCATATTCTGTTGTGACTTGAGGATCCTGAGCTATAACCCGATCCTGTGCTTTGTACCTTCATTTCTGTAGGCCTGCTTTCTTTGTTGAACATTTCTTTGGAAGGTGCTAAATACCAGCACTAACAACTTGCTCTCAGTTGATGGAGTCAAGCACATAATATCCTGAAGATATTGGAGGCATAAATTTTTCCAATACTTTGGCAGATGATGCTCGAATTATGGGATTCTTTTGGACAAAAGGGTTGCCCAGGGAAGGTGGTTAGAGAGGAATTATGTGCCAGTAGCTACAGCATTGCATTGGGAGGTCCCAGCATGGTTCCAAAATCCTGTATGTATTTCATGTCTCCGAAGCAGAGATTGCCATGCAGAAGTTCTTGGGACTGTGTAAATGCATTCAAGACTCAGGTGGACAGATACTGTAGTGCTGGATCTGTGCTAGGGACTAAAGATGAGACTTAGTCTTGGAAAGGGGAAGAGAGAAAGGGACAATTATGCCAACTCTAATAACACAAAGTAGTTCACTAAGCTCTGCTGTCTTCCCAAAGGCTGCTCTGGGAAAAGACATAATGATAGAACTGGGAGTCGGGAGATCTGGGTTTTATTTTCAAGTCTGCCACAATCTTCCTTTGTGGCCCTGGGTCATTTAACCTCTGAAAAATGGGGGAAATGATAGCAGATAATTAACAACCTCACAGGAGCATTGAAAATTAATTCATTAATTTTTCTGAACTCATCAGTAGAAGGTGCAATGGAAATGCAAAGTGTTTGGGTGTTCTATAAAACTGTGTCTCTTTCCCTTTATGTGTGTTCGTGAAGAGTATTCTTAAATCCATGGAAGACGTGTGGGGTAGTTTGTGAGAGCCTGCCATGAGGAATAGAAGTAGCACTGTAAAATCTTTGTGTCATTGCAATAATGCAAGTCCTGTAATAGGACTGGAGTAAAATAATGCTCAGAACCCAAAACTGTCAGGCAGACTTGGGCCCATATCAAGTTGTGACTGAAACCATCAGGAACCTGAGTTTCTGCAAAGGTTTTAATTGTTCGGACTCAGCACATTTATTCAACCCGATCATAGAATCGCAGACTGGTTTGATTGGAAAGGGACCTTAAAGCTCATCTCCCCAGAGCCTCCTGTTCTCCAGATGACACTTCTGTTTTATGGCGAGAAACCTATTCCTGTTGCTTCCCCTCACACACACTTTCCAGCACTTTGTTGTCCTAAACCTCAATGATCAGGAAAATACTTGTTTCTGGTGTATGCTGGGGAAAGGCTATTGTTGTATCTCACCTGTAGTGTCATAGACCTTCAGACAGAGCTGTGATGAGTGTGTTGCTGTGAGACAAGATGCAGGAATGATGTTTGCAGTCAATGGAACAAACCTCTCGTGTGTGCTTTGTATCATGATGCTGTTTTAAGATTAAAAGTGTCTTGCTTGGTCTTGCAGTGCTACCAGTTACTTGCTCCCCGTGGCTGTGTTCTTGGCTTTACTTGGGCTACATACTTACGTGAAATAGTATTTTGAGGTAGATTGGTTTGAAGTCATGGAGTTGAGGTAGATTGGTTTAAAGTCTTCGTTGGCTCATCTCAGTTGCTTGTGTGAACAGTGGTTTTCAGGAATACTTTCCTTTTCTGTGCAGTCTGCCTTGTGTGCTTGCCTGTATCAAGTGGAGAACCTATACAGGATGTGATTGGTAGCAGGGTTGTGGAAGGTGGTGTTTCCTAGAAGAGGAATGAACAGGATGAGGTGAAATCTTGACAATTCAGTCTCTTGTGTCGGAAGTTCCTAGCTGGATTTGAGAGGGCTGCCGGAATCTGCGGCGCCCCAAGCTGGTCGCCCTTCATTGTTGCAAGGAGGGCTGCTTGGTTTTGGTGTTGGTTAAGTGGCCTCTTTTGCTGCTCTGTTAAGATGCACCCATCCATCTTCATGCGAATCGATTTTGTCTTCTCTATTGACACAATTTGTTTTCCATTTATGTCTAGGGAACGTGACTACTAGCACATCTGTGTCTCAGATGGCAAGTGGGATCAGTCTAGTCTCCTTCAACAGCCGTCCGGATGGTATGCATCAGCGCTCTTACTCGGTCTCCAGTGCAGATCAGTGGAGTGAGGCAACAGTCATTGCAAACTCTGGCATTAGCAGTGGTAAGAAACCTGGAGCTGGGGGTGGATTATCTGCTTTGGGGTGAAGGGGGAGTCTGGTCGTTTGCTTTTTTAAGAGGAAGAAAAAGACCCAAACAGTCTGATGTTCACCCACATGCTCGGTTGGAAGCCAAACTTGTAGCATTTGAGAGAAAAAGAGAAATAAGATCAGAAAGCCGTTCAGTACAATACTTTTTCAGCAAGGAGAGCTGATACAATTACAATACAGCTTAATTTTAGTTTCAGGTACATAATGTAGGTTGCTCACTTGATATTCTTATTTCCTTACTCTGTGTGGTAGGTGTTTAGCAGTAAATTATCCTCCACATCTTTTCATGGAGGTGTCCTTTCTCTGCTGTGCTCTTGCTTTAATGCGTGCACACTACTGGCATAGTCATAGTGCTTTCTCTGTGGAGCCTTTAACAGTATTAAAAGGAGCAAACACTCTTCCAGATGGTGTTTTGCAGTGATTAGATTGTAACAGGGAGACAGGGGTTGTGGTTTCTAAAGGGTAGGCATGATATGTGGTAACAAAATGATGCATTTGGCTTCAGTGGAGTGCTTGGGAAGGACAGGGATATAATGCTGTTCACCTATAGCTAATCTGCTACCAAGCAAATCAGAGCATCCTGGAAGCAGCCGTAGCGGGTGTGCTGGGACATGGGTGTTTCTAATGTATTGTGTTGCAGAGATGGTTCATAGCATTGGAGTGCATGTGTCCTGGAGCATAGGATTTAACAGGCAGTTGGAGAAACCATGGAAAGTTCATGAAATGGGGAAAAGGAGAAGAATGTGTGAAAGAGAGTGAACTGAGAATATGGATAATGGGGAGAAATGTAAATAGGACAGGAGAAGGGGGAAGGAAAGTTGTTTCTGAATGGCTTATCCCTAAAATAGTGAAAATTACAGGAATATGAAAAAGTGTTTCACATGTCCCATCTATATATGCATATATATGCGTATGTATCTGTGCAAGGTCTTAATAGTCCTGATACTGTCTCTGGGTTTTTGAGCAGCTTTGGGCAGGTTTTCAGTGCCACTTTAGGAGAATGGAGGGTTTAAAATCACGGTCACCTTGGCTCTGAGCGGCATTAGCTCTCAAATCCATAGTAACTGGCCAGATTAGATGGAGCTTGGAGCAAACTGCTCCACTGGAAGGTGTCCCTTCCCATGGCAGGGGGCTGGAACTGGATGAGCTTTAGGGTCCCTTCCAACACAAACCATTCTCTGATTCTGGGATAACTGCAGCTCATACATTTCTGGAGCCTGTGGGCAACATCTTCAGGAGCATAGTGTTTGCATCAGAATGGTACTGATTTTGACCAAGTATTTCTATAGCAAGCACATTTTGTTTCAGCCTCAGTGACAGCTGTAGATCCTGTTCAGCAGCAAGATAAAATGCTTCAGCGCTGTTCCTTTCTGTGTCCACTCAACTCCCCCACTCCTTTAGAAACTGGTTAGTCTTTTAGGGCAATCTGCATTGCTCTACATGGATTCCTTTAGACTGAACTGATTTCACAGTTAAGGATATAGACGTGTCTCTCTTTTTCCTGAGCTGCTGTATCATTTTAATCCATCCCAATTCTGCTTTCCTTTTGAAAGGTTATGTCACAGTTTTGGCTTTCTGCGCCCCTCTTTTATACTGTAGCTTTTCAAAGAAAAGTTGGAGAATATTGTAAGTTTGCACTAGAAGGAAGGCAAGTGAAAGCCAAGATGTAGTCTCCAGTCCTTTATAGCTTGACATACCCATAGGTGGGGAGCATATATCATCTCTATGCTCCTTAGAGCCAGCTGAGGCTGCAGGAGAGGAAAGTCTTCAAAATGCAGAATTCAGAAAGTTCCTCAAAGTGGCGTGTAATCCGAACGTTGAAAAGTAGGAATTCAACCTAAGTTCCTGCTTTTCCCTTTCCCCCTTACGTTGTAACGCTGCTTCTGGTTTCGAGATCCTTGCTGGACTTGGGCTTTGCTCCTGATGCTGAGCTTAGCTGGTTTTCAATTCCTGGTGAAGGGAACCTTCTTCTCCTCCGTGAGCTCTGTATTCCCAAGTATGTTCCAGTACCCTTTTCTGACTTGGCATTCACCTGTGATTACTTCTGGATCAGAAGAGACGACAGCTAGAATTACCTATGAAATACTTACTCCATAAACGCAGGTGACTGGTGGGTACTTCTGAATAAGCTGGGCTTGAACAATTTCCTGCAGAGGTTCTGCAGGTTGTATTTTTAACTTTATAAATATGTGGGGGAAATTGGACTAATGGTGAGGTGTGTTTCAGGTTAGCAGAAAACAGAACTGCGCTAAACCTGCTCCAAAACCTCCAGCATAATTCACTGCTCTCGGTGTCTCATCCTTCGGTAAGCTCAGAGATGTGTCCTTTATGTTGGCAAGTTGACGCATGAAAAACCCTTTTTAATTTCAGGGGGTATTTTTCCTCCGTTAAAAGAGGTTTGAATTTTACTCATAAAAAGGTAACACTGTGAAAGCAGCAGGTACGCCGAGCAGCTAAGCATCTTTTGGAATTCACATGCCAGTGTATGGGAGAATATGCTGCTTATTGTCACATGGCTTTATTGTAGACAAAATAACATATTGGGATTCATTTTTTCTCTGCACCTTCCTTTTTTTTTTTCCCCCCACATTAAATTAATACTTTGTGTGGCTCCGGAGAACTTTTCAAAGTCTTCCAAACCAGACCATTGGTTTCCTGGGGCTTCTGTCTTTCAAGCAGCTGTGAACATCTCCTAATTAGATAAATTACTTTGTAGTGGGCAGAGCCACAAAACAGGAGGTGCTGGTTAAATTAAAGGGGAAAAATAGAAAAATCCATTCTCTGAAATGGAATGCCCCACTGCTTTATGACTATTACTGTTGTAAGGTTTTACATTTAAGTACCTGAAGTTTAAAATTAAATGTCTAATATCATTTGGTGCTGGTAACGTGAAGCCTGTGACTGCCCTCAGAGAAAATCTAGACAGCTTAGTTCAGTGTTTCAAATTGCTGTCTGCTTGATAGTGAGCGGACCACGCGAGCGGCTCGCTGTTTAGCTAAATACCACCCGCTGTGCAGCTTGATTTTAAAAGCAGGAACATATTTGCTTTAAAAACTCTGGAATTTAAAAAGGCCGTTCCCAGCAGCACATGAAAAATTAATTCTTTTTACTTTTTATTTTTTTTCCTGACTTTTTTAAGTACTTGACAGAAGTAATTTTAGCAGCAAGACAGAATAAAAACTGGGGGCAGTAAATCCCTGTCCGGGAAGCTCTTGTGTAGATTCTTTATGGACCCAGAATTGATCTACATGTCAGATCCTGATGTAGTTTAAACTGTTTATCACCCTAATGGCAGTAGAGAGACCATGAGCATCAACTTGTAATCCTCCATGAAAGAAATTGGTGTTTGCAGTCAATGAAGGAGCAGCTTAGCTTTATTGATAGATTTAGAACAATCACTGCTGCTGCAGCTATTGGCCAAGAGGTTTTCCTGGATCGCACTGGAAGCCTTCAATTTTTTTCCTTTGATAAATCTTCGCCTTGATGGCTCTTTCTCTTTTTTCACCCAGAGTTCTCTCTAGTTGCTCGCTGCTGGGGAAGAGGAAGGTTGTCTGGTCTCAGGGAAGCCATTCGTAACCTGTTTAGGTGTTGAAGGTTTTGGCTCAGGAATGCGCATCTGCATGACTGCAATGGAAAACGGATAAATACTAACTAGTGGTGTTGCTGCTACTAGTAGGATATGGTGCTGTTCTTCCAGTCTTCACAACCGTATATCCCTAAAGAACTTGAGAGACAGATCCTTAAACTGAGCATCAGAAGGGTTGATGGAAGAAACCACAGCCACCTGTATTGCACAAATCAGCTTCATTAGACTTAACTCACAGAAGACTGAGGATGTTATTTCCAAAGTAACTTGTTCATTCTCTTTTTAAATGTCAGGGTTTATAGGCTGATTTCTAAGCTTGTGTCCTGAGACTATCAGAGGGAAGATTTTCTTCCTTAAAGTTACAATATGAAGCTCTTCTGAAACAGCGCTGCAAACAGTAGTTTGCATGGGACAGGGATTTCTTTCCAGGGATTTCTTTCCTCTGGACATGTAAATTGCCATTTGAAATCTAGCATGATATAAAATTCTGCAGTAAATCAAATATCTGTTTAAATATCATCCACTTAGGCTTTATCACTGTACAATTGCTTGTACGGGCCATTTGATCTCAGCTGTAATTCATGTAAGTTGTAATACCTGGTGTCTTTGGAGTTTCTAACAGTTTGCTGTTAGGGTTTATTGATGTAAAATTGAGTTCTCACTGTGCCATAGGGTATGAGAGGTGGTTGGAGTGTTTATATTAATGCAGACCTTACAACTTGCCTTACTTCTCTGGTCGTAAGCACTTGGAATGATTAAATGATGGAGTCTTCTGCTCTACATAGAAAAAGAAAATGGTTCAACCTGCTTCTAACAGTCCTAACACTTCCATTTCAAAAGGGAACCAGAAAGCATCATTTAAAGTTGTTGCAATTCAATAGGCAAGTTCTTGACTAGGATAAATAATATTCTTCCCTGTGAGGGTGCTGAGGCGCTGGCACAGGGTGCCCAGAGAAGCTGTGGTTGCCCCATCCCTGGCAGTGTTCAAGGCCAGGTTGGACACAGGGGCTTGGAGCAACCTGCTCTAGTGGAAGGTGTCCTTGCCCATGGCAGGGGGTTGAAACTGAATGAGCTTTGAGGTCCCTTCCAACACAAACCGTTCCATGATTCTGTGATATCATTCCAAATAGATTTATGTGTTGTGTTAAAGTACATCGATGGTTTCGGTTGGAAGAGATTTTTTCTTCTTTTTACAGAAGGAAATCATTACTGAGAAGCAAATCTAAAGGGGGAGAGCTGTTGGGTTCTATTTTCTCTGGAGTTCTTCTGTGTTTTCCTGCAGTTCCTAATATTTACTATTGTAAAATTTGCCATGTGCAAGACAGAATATGTGCAAGTAGTTTACATTGTCTTTAAGAAGGAAAAGGAAACATTCATGTACTTTGCATACCCTCTTGTGATCAACAGACAAATTGCTTCTGGCACATACTTCCAGAGGGGACCTTTGTCTGTTCAGCAGGGTAAACTCTGTTAACAGTGACTTCTTATTGCCTTCTGCTTTCTAATGAGCCTAACATAGCTGAAGGAAACTTGGGTTATCAAGTACAACTTTTGAGCCTTTTCTGGATAATTATCCACTTTCAGCATGAGGTTGCAGACTTAAAGCTTCCAGTATTAAAATCTAGCTCACGTGCTTGACAAGCTCTTCCCTCAAGCAGCCCAGTCAACCAGAAAGACTTATATACAACAATGTCTTAGGTAGCTGGGCTTCCACCAGCGTGCATCTGCCTTTACTCAGTCAAGAAATGGAATAGGAAACTGGTATTTTCTCATCATCAGAACCACTGTAGCACCTTCCTTGTGGCCAGTAATGCACAGCAAGAATTATCCTGCAGGACTTCAGATTTCAGATTGATGTTGATTTATAGAGGGGGAGAGGCAGTTTTGCGACCTGTGGTTCCCAAAAGTAATGTAAGGCGTGCAGGGCAGAGCTCCTGCTGTGCTGGGGGTAACAAATAAGTTCCTTATAATAATAAATCAGGCTCAAACGTCATCCTTGGTTTCAAAGCAGATGATGTCATTTAGAGAGAGAGGACAGGAACATCCTTGCCATATTTGAACAATTGCCCAAGCAATCTGCCAGCACCACCTCATTTAGACTGTAAGTTTAGCGGTTTTCACTCATGCCGCTTTCGTTGTCTCTGAGCATTCCGAATCTCCTTCTAGGTCCTCACCGTAAGGCGTTTGAGGTAGAGATCTTCACACTCTGCAGGAATAAGACATTTGCAGCTAGATGTTCTGCTATATTAGTCTCATAGTTGGGTCATTCATCATTTTTCCATTGCAGCAAGGTGACCAGGAGGATACCAAAGGCTGTCTTATATTTAAATAAGACCTAAGAAGTGGTGGTGTTTCATACTGGCTTCTAGAATGTTGTAAAGCAGGAGGAAGCCATAGCAATTCAGAGCTCAGCTAGAAAGAGGTCCGCAAGGAAATCTGGTCATTCTGATTGCTTTTAAGATACAGGCATATGTCCCATTTGTCTTTTCACTGAGCTTTCTTCTCCACAATGGTGTCAGCATAAGGATAAGTTCTCTGAAGAGGGTTTCAGAGTGTTAAATGATGCTCTCTACCTATGGTGTTTTAGGAACGTGTTAGCATCCAGGATCAGGATTCAGTGCTTACCCGTTCTGTTTTGTGGACTGGAAGAATCTCAATTGATTGGGAAACTTTAAGATTGCTTTAGGATTGTGGAGGTTCTGACCCAGGTTCTCAAAATACAGGCAGTATCTCATGTTCTCTGGGTATGTGCTTGGCCGAAATGATGGATGAAGAGCATCCATGTCATACGGATGAAGAGCACTGGGAGGTGTTCCTCAAATTCTGCCCAGTGTGCTACAATGGAAGCAAAACTGGTCAAGGAGCAAAACCACTGCGATGTGCTGCCTCTCTTCAGTACAGGTTCAAAGTGTAGAAGGCCAGGTTGGACACAGGGGCTTGGAGCAACCTGCTGTAGTGGAAGGTGTCCCTGCCCGTGGCAGGGGTTGGACCTGGATGAGCTTTAAGGTCCTTTCCAACCCAAACCATTCCATGTCTCTATGATGAGTTAAAGGAATGAAAGATACGAAAGCAATTCTTCAGTTTCTGTATCCATGCTGGAGGGGTGAGATGGCGCCGATAAACCTTTGAGGTTTAAGCTGAGCTGTGTCATGATGTTAGGTTAAGGAGTGGGTATTTCCACACAACTTTGCTGCGTTTTAGCTAAGTACTTCTGTATTTACCTGGTGCTGCTGTTTAAATGGTGAGCTGTATTATATGGGTTTTTACAGTTCTGCACTTTTCCAGAAACCCATCTGCTTTTCTTGTTTAAGATCCTCTTCTTTCTGCACTCCCCCTAATTAAAATATAGAGAATTGTTGCAGTCACCAATTAAAACCTGTGCCTGGCTCCAAAATGGGAAGAAATGTGAGGTTTCATCTTCAGATAATTTGCCATTGGCAGCCTCCTGCTCATCTTAATCTTGTTCACAGCCTCAAGTGCCAAATGTCTGTCAGTAATTTGTTTATGTGACTAAATTAACTTTTTGAGTGGAACCATAAAGCTTGGTTTTTCCCTAACATTTACTTATGGATGCTTAGATGCATATTTTGCATTCAGCTTCACTTAGGTTTCAAACTGAAATCAGGATATGTCTGGAATGTTTCTTACAACAGGGGAGAAAAACATGGTGGGGTTGGGTTCTGGTTACTGATGTTGATTAGACATCATGCTGATGAAGGACATGAGGCTGCTGGAGCAAGTCCAGAGGAGGCAATGAGGGTGATCAGGGGCTGGAGCACCTCCTGTATGGAGGAGACAGGCTGAGAACATTGGGGTTCTTAGCCTGGAGAAGAGAAGCTGCGTGGAGACCTCAGAGCAGCTTCCAGTGTCTGAAGGGGGCTACAAAGATGCTGGAGAGAGGGGCTCTTCATCAGGGACAGTAGCGACAGGACACGGGGAATGGCTTTAACCTGCCAGAGGGGAGACTGAGATGAGCTCTTAGGCAGAAGCTGCTCCCTGTGAGGGTGCTGAGGCGCTGGCACAGGGTGCCCAGAGAAGCTGTGGCTGCCCCATCCCTGGCAGTGTTCATGGCCAGGTTGGACACAGGGGCTTGGAGCAACCTGCTCTAGTGGAAGGTGTCCCTGCCCGTGGCAGGGGTTGGAGCTGGGTGAGCTTCAAGGTCCCTTCCAACCCAAACCAGCCTGGGATTCTACAATTAATCTAACTTGTCTAGCAGTGCTCAACAAATCCTTGTTTTTTCTGCCTGTAGCAGGGTTTGGTTTTCACACCCTCTCTGTTTGTCCCCACTCAGGAGAAAAGGAAAAAAATAACCCAAACCAAAGCACTGTATTTTGTTATTGAAGCATAAACTTTAGCCTGGTTAAAGAGTAGTGAGAACAGTGAACGTTCTCTTTTTCTGGTCTTCAAGCTTGTTTCTTACTCCTGATTCCTGACCGTCCAGGCACAGGGTTAACGTGTTGCAGTGTCCCACTCATAGTATTTAAACAGCCAAAAATCAGGACTTCCCAGGGGAGGGACGTGGATACCCTAATCACTGATAAGTACCTCACAGCCAGCTCCCCCGAGTCTCTATCCCGAGCATGACATGCTGTGGTATGGAATATCCCTTTGGCTGCTTCGGATCAGCTGTCCCGGCTGTGCTCCCTGTCAGCTTCTTGTGTCCCTCCTCCCTGGCAGAGCATGGGAGACTGAGAAATCCTTGATTTGGAACAGCATTGGTGTGCTATCAACGTTATTCTCACGCCAAATCCAAAACACAGCACTGTATGAGCTGCTAAGAAAAAATTAACTCTATCCCAGTCCCTACCAAGACAAATACGTGTATATATATATCTCTCCACAGTCTTCTTGTTGAACTTCAGCAGCAAGCCAGTTCTCTGTAGCTCAGATGTTTGACATTTGACAGATACTGTACCTAGAAGTCTGTAAAACATACTCTGTTCTCTGTTTCTATATTAGTATGTGTCAGAGTGGGAGGGTTAATACTGAAGATGACTGCACCCCTGTACAAAGTGAGTTCTTCATCAGGGAGGCTGTCCTCCAATCTCATCTGTATAAAAAGATAGTTTAATCTTTCAAAGGTATTTTTCATATGTTTTGTATTTTAAGATTGCTTCAATCTTAAATGCTTGCAGCCGGGAATGAGCTTTGCTCTGATGTTTCTTGGCAGGTCACTTGCCAGATAGGTTGAGATAGAGGATGAGTTGTTCTTCCCCAGTATCTCAGAAAGAAATATGACCTGTGGTCTTAGTCTTTAGACTGTTAAAAGAGTGGCTGAAACATCAACACATTGACTACATTCAGCAGCAGCACCAGAAGGGCAAGTCTCTTGGTACTAGCTTAGCTGAAGAGATGCATTTAATGTGAGATTGCCTGGGTGCATTCGGGAGTGATGTAGCTTGATCGATTATAATTGCAAGGAAATAAGTACACAAGCCAAATTCACCCAATATGAACTTAGAAAAGTAAATTATGTTTGCAGAGAATAATAGAAGTTGAGAGACACATTCTCAAGAAAAGAGATAATAAGAGCAAAGTGTGGCACTTCATAAACTGTTCCGATTCAAATAATGCGGCTTAAAAATGTCGTGAGCCCAATGCATTGCACATTTAAGCGCCTTCTAAGTAAGACTTAATGAGGAAAAAGCAAACTTACTAGATTGACACACTTTCAGTTTACTTACTCATTTGATATAAATTACAAGAATCTAAATTTATATTATAATAATAATACAAATTCTGAATGTGATAAAGTTTAGGTATGTTTTAAGCACCTAGTTGAGCGTATAAAAGGTTAATGTACAGCTGCCATCAGAGTAGTTTGCGATTTCAGAATTCCTCTTTTCACATCCATGCTTTGGAAGTTCACGCATATGCTTGTAAGAATTAGATTTCTTGTTTATTGCGTGTCCAAAAGCACACTGCTTTGTTTTGGCCAGGACCTGAACAAAGCGTGTGCCAAAAACGCACACAATGCTTTCATTTCTTCTCCAGCTTAATGAAGTTTCTGTTCCAATCAACATGAGAGCTGTTGCCTCATCAAGCATGTCTGTTTGCGGGCTTGGTTTCTTTCCAGTCCAGATCACAGAGCTGGGGATACAGGGATGTTGTGTATATGTTACCTATGGAATCCAACACTTCAAAGCTGCTTCACAATATACACAGTTCAAGGAGTGAAAGAAGCCTCTGTGTTAGATCCCATGTGCAAGGCCTTCACAACCTGCTGATTGTTGGGGGGCAGCTGAAGCGCAGAGACCTGGCCTTCCCCGCAGGTGGAAGAGCACCTCCTTTCAAGTCTCTGGGCCCTTCATTTGTTACAGTTGATCTCATCCCTTAATGCAGCCGTCGTGTGTGCCACCCGCGGCCCAGGTCGATGAGGAGTATCCAGTTTACACGTCACTCCAGGCAAGTGGCTTTTCTGATGCGTGGGTTTTACGAGAGCAAAAAGGCCCTGCTCTGGTTATCTGAACCCTCAGAAGAGCTGGTAAGAGCTAGAAAGAGTGGTTGATAAAATGTTTGTCAATGGCAGTTGTGTCATCTGACACCTATAAAAGGTGGCAAAGACATTGCTTTATGTTAAATGCTTTACTTTTCCTCTATAGGTTTCTGCAATAGGAAAATGTTTGATTTTTGTCTTTGATTAAGAGTATCCTTGGTGTTGCTTCCATTATTTCTTTTCCTTTCTGATGCTGGTGCTCATGGCATACTTTACCAAGAAAGCCTTAGCCTTTTCCTACCCAGCATGATGCCATTAACAACCTATTTATTGTATAGCAGTTATTCAGCTTTAATTGGGAAATCTTAATGGTGAGAGTCTCTTGATTTTTTTCCAAATCACTGATATTTGGGCTTGGCACTGAAACCTTGTGGACTGACAGTAGAGAGCTGCCTAACCTCTTCTCAATTACCAGTGAGTGGGTTTGATGCTTGAAGCTACTCACAGGTTATACAAACTGAAGGTTAAAGTACAAGCGTAGAGACAGAGACGTCTCTCTGGCTCTGAGCTTTTCTTTGAAGAGAGTCAGTTCTTCCTTTCTGTCTTTATTTTGCCTATCCTGCAATACAAGGTAAATATTTCAGTAGGAAATGATGCAGTAGGGCATGGGTTCATTATTTCCCAAGCGCTTCGAGACCTCAAGGCTCTGTTTCAATGCGGAGTGTTTTTAATTGAGGGTTTTTTCCAATTAGAAGACAATGCTGATTGTTAGATCAGGCAGCGCTCTGACCCTCTCTGTGTAATTAAGGTGAATTTATTATGCATATCATTTTGACAAGGATATAAGATAGTATTTGTCACACGATGATGTGTGTACTTGATCATGGTGTAGCCTGTGTATCCAGAACGTGTTCTTTTAGTGGTGTTTCCAAGTGTTTGCTTTTCTGCAGATCATCATTTCTTGGGGTGGTCTTGATGGGTTTGCTAGGTCCAGCATGCCACAGTTGGTAACTTTCTTGATGTGTCTGATTATTACCTGTCTTCAGAAGTGGGAGATAAACTAACCTGGAATTGAACCAGGAGATACTGCCCTGAAAACATTCCAGAGCCGTACGGTTTGTCTTTAAAAGGACCATCCATCTCCTTTCTCCCTCACGGGGTGGCTAAGAACTACTTACCTGAAATGAATCCCATAACCAGCTGCCTTTTGTGATATTCCTCACCTTCCCATTTTGTATACACTTGATGGCCAGGAGAAGCAATGCCCATAGCATCATACACACAGTTTGTAGCAATTCAGGGTGACACCATGTAAGAATCACATCTTTTCAACAGATCTGATTCTGCCCAGTGAAAACATTATGCCAGAAGAATTAGAGACATCCCTTAAACATCTAGACTGTGGGTCTGTTCAATGGGAGCCATGAAGTTAGTTTGCCTTGGGATGTAGTTGCAGTCCTACAACATCTAAGACTTACATCTCTTTCTAGTTTGTTGTCCTTATGTATTCAAACAACTTGTCATGTTTGATCTTTCCACAGGGCATATTCAGCACACAGTACAAAGGAGGCAAAGATGCATCTGCATAATGGGGGATAAAACAGATTAGCAAACTGTGTTCACTCAGGGAGTACATAATATCTCTGCCCCTGAGAACTAAAGCTGCTGTAAGCAAGATGTGTGGAAGAGAGATTAGCATCTCATTCTTGTTTCATGTTCTGAGGCTTGCAGGTGCTCTAATATTCAGTAGTCTTTACTTTGCTTGCCACTGAATTGGCGGCACAGGAGGGTTGCTCAAGAATAGGTGTATCCTCTCCTTTTGTAAGATGGTAAATTCCTTCTGTGGTACAAGGCACTAACTTCATAAGATGGCTTTGAAAGGGAGTTAACAAAATACAGTTGCTTTTCTTCTTGCTAGCAATACTTTGATTTCTAAGGAGCAGGATGGTGTTTTACTAGCACTGTAATAGGGTGCTCCTTAGGAGGGAAAATGTACTGAGCAACATACTTGGGGGAGGAGGGGGGGGTTAAACACTATATTGCATTTTTGCTTTCATGCTTCCTTTATGATGGTCAGACACTGCATATTAGTAGAAAATGAGCTAGAAGTAACTTTGTCTTCCCTTTAGATAAGAGAGACTGTAACAAGGGCTTTACTATCTCTGACGTTACTGAAGCCAGTCCTTCCAGTACCTGTGCCTTGCTGTCATAAGCCTGGCTGTATCTCTCAAGTCTGTGGATGATGTCCCTCACGTCTCACAAAGCGGCATATTAGGCTGCCGAGGGGAAACGATCCTGCCATGCCTCCAGGTCTGCTTTGCTTGAGCAATGAGATCACATAGCAAAAGCCAGACCCTCCAAAAGCAGGGAGACAGAGTGGTAAAGAGACCCTTTCTTTTTCCTCCCCCCCAAGAAGGAAGCTTTGTTTTCCTTATTTAATTGAAATTGCTATGAGAGGGAAGGAGGCAGTAACTTAGGCATTCAGTAGGGTTTTCTGTACATGACAGGATAGCTTTGTGATTTACAGGCTTTAGGCTTAAGGCTGGAAAAATGGTAGACACCGTGGAAAGAGAATACTCCCGAGGCTCTTTCATCTCCATCCCCCAGTTCTGCTCAGAGGTTCCTTTTAATTTCCTTCAGTGCAGCAGGTTAATTTAAGCCCTCGATAGCTTGAGTGTCCAAGCTGAATTCAGCTAAACGATGACCGGATACGCCTAATTCCTACCGAAGGTGTGAGCATTCTGTACGTCAGACATTTCTGCCTTCTTTATTTTGTCTGTAGGCTGTAATCTCGTGCCACCCCTTCTCCCCCACTTCTGAGTGTTTATCACCATCTGCAGACTTCTGCCAGGCTGCAGTTTTGACAGGATTTTAATGTCAGTCCTGTACCATCCGTGCCTGACTCCAGCTTTCTGCAGTCATTGTGCAATTGCAGCATCCCTTTAACTTCAGTTTGAGGCAGAGGAGGAATATAAAGAACTTGATAGAACATTTATGGTAATAGCTGTAAAGGGAAGCTGTAGAGCATTGGATTTCACAGCCAGAAAAATCTCAGCTTGGGGAAATGGGTCTGAAATACAACTACAGATGGTTTTAGTCTATTGCTTCCCCTGTTTAAATAAAAGGATTGCTTTTTTTCACCTCTATTTAAAACACATGTGTAGAAGATGAAAGTGTCCAGCTATTTTTTTTATTATTCAGTCCACCAGCTACCGACATCTTTGCGTTATTTCATTTCTGCACTAATGGCATAGTGAAAGTTCTGAAACACCCTCTTTGGATCCAGCCTTCCTTGGGTCGCGGCAAAGATTCCTGCTGCAGTCAGAGCTGTTGCTGTTGTTTTCGTCATCAGCGCTTTCTTTTTCCTCTTGAACCTGGTGCTATTAATTGTGTTGCTGCTTCTGGTCTTTAATTGATCCCATTCACCGGTCCCGCTTTTGTAACGTCTGGCTTCTTGTCACTTGGGCAAATCAAAACCCCAAATTAATCAATCTCCAGCCACTTGAGAATAAGGCCATGATGGGGAGCTGGGCTTGACAAAAAAGTCTAATTTCACTTTGAAAGCCTGTTGGAAAAATGTAACAAGAAGATGCAAGAAAAATGTAAACCAGATCAAGCTCGACTTTGGTCTCTGGAGAATAGCGTCACCTGTTGAGTTTGTTTCAAGTTCTTGTAAATAGGTGATTTGACAAAAATACGGAATAAATCAAAAGACATGAAAATAGAAGAGGTCAGAATATCCTTGTTTCCACTGCACATGGTTACACAGGAGTGAGGATTGTGTGTGAGAGAGAGAATAGGAACCGTGGGCCAAAGATGAAGCTCCACTCTTAGATTTTTGTGCCTCAGCCTTTGTGCTGTGCTATTCCTGTACCTTATATGTTGCCCCTTTTCCTCATGCTTTTTACACCCCCAGCTCCTTTACCGTGGCCTGGGGCACTCGTACCTGCTTATTGTGCCTCATTTTCTTCTCGTCCTTGGTTCCTGTGCTGGTATCTTCTGCAGCTCTATAGTGCAGGCACTGCAAGTAGTGAAGAAGAAAGAAATGGCTTCAGTTCAGATCTCAGACACGCTCGTTGCAGATGCTGAGGGATTTAGGGTGCAGGTTTCTCATACTGTGCTAGGGGCACCGAGGAAGCGCAGGCTGAGCTTTGAATTACACAGGAGAGGAGAGAAGGTTATGTGCGTTGTGACTGCGCCATCCCTGGCAGTGTTCAAGGCCAGGTTGGGCAGGGCTTGGAGCAAGCTGCTCTAGTGGAAGGTGTCCCTGCCCGTGGCAGGGGGTTGGGACTGGATGAGCTTTAAAGTCCCTTCCAACCCAAACCATTCCATGATTCTATGGATTTCTTACCCTTTTCAAATCCAGGAGGACTCTTGCAACATCCTTACAGGGCACAGATGGAGTTGTCTTTTGCGATCCTTTTGTGAAGCGCGTGCACCTTCCAAATAATACAACCAAAACTATAAAAAGATGAGAAGTGAGACTTGTGTAGAATGTTACCTCTTACGAACATCCTGTAATACTGACCTGGGATCAGACTAGGAGATACTGCCCTGAAACTGATCCCAGATGTGTTTCAGATGACAAAAGAAGCGCAGTACAACAGCACAGCCCTTGAGACTCTGCTGAGAAGGTTTGGTTGGTTTCTTTTTCCATTTGATGTTCCATCTCATAGTTCTGGGTTGTAGTTGTAGACAAGATACTTCTTCCTTTCCAACTCTTATTTTTCCTACCACAGTTCTTGTCTTATCCCATGTGTCATGCACCTATGGAGAAAAATCACTGTGCTAACAACAGAGTGGTTGGCTTATTTAATATCCCATCTCTCGATAACAAGAGGTTTGTTTACCAGGTATCACATGTTGCTCCTGGGTATGGAGTGAGGTACTGCACATGTCTGAGTGACCTCGAATAACTTGAGTAGATGTCAGCTTACCCTCAATGTACTCTGAATTGTCTCTTTTACTACTTTTTCTGGAATGTACTTTCTCATACTGCGTTGTGTAGAAGTTCTCCTATCTCTTGGTATAAGCTTCATGTTATTCCGTGATGCTGCAAAGCTGAAAGGTCACTGTTAATGAAAAACCTGTTCTGTTGGTACAGAAAGTGGCCGAACACTCATGTGAAATTCATGGCATCCTCCTTAAGGTGTTGTGAGCATGCAGAGGTGAACTGCAAGGACCCAGCTCATGGCAGCTCTCACAGCTGAGAGGAGTTAATAATGGCACTGGTGTTAGAGGAGAGCAGGGAGGTAGGTTGGCTGTTTTCTGGGAGAGGGCATGGGCATCTCTGGCTCGCTTGTCTGGGTTGCAGGCAGCAGCAGGCATAGGCTGGAGCATGGTGATGCTCTGTTTTGGAGGAGAGGACATTTTTCAGCAGCATATTGCAGCACCTCCCTTAAAAACATGGCCTAGCAGTTGCAGAACTGAGGATGTGCTGGTCAGGATAACCCCAGCTACGTGGCAAGGGGAGAGTTTTGTCCTTAATGTTGTATAATATAGATATACACCCTGCAAATGATGACCATCATCAAGGAAAGCTGCCTGTACAGTCCATCAAAAACTGCAAAGCTAATGATGGGCTGGGCAGATAATCGTGGGAGAGTTAATTGTAAGGTTCGATATGGCATCTTGTCAGCAGAGATAAGTTGTCACGTTTTCCACTTGAGCTGAAACTAAATGATTGTAAAATAAGTTATGAGTGTCCTTGGGCCTGTCTGCCAGAATGATGGCTAAGAATACATTCCTGGCCCATCAGTCTCAAGCAGCCTGCTTGATATTTATGCGAACTGAATGTTATTTTATTCCCCCTCTAGTCATGCTTGTCAGCTTCCCGAGTGAAAAGTGAAACTGCTTCTTTGACTCATACTTCAAGTATTGAAGCTCGGAGAGGCTGCAGATTGTTATTATTATTACTAGTATTATATATTTTTTTGGGTGTGTGTTGAACATTGATGCCCGATTGGGAAGAACTAATGGCTGACATTGAACGTGCGGGATGGCTGCAAAACAGCCCATCCCAACCCAGTCAAACGCATCTTATGAGTTCCAGTGCCTCTGTCAAAGCTGGTTTAGGTGTGGAGTAATGAGGTGCCTGCTTTTTTAATTTGGCGTGCCTTTTTCCTTACCCTATATATATATATATATATATATATATATTTAATAGCTCCAGCAGTGGTCGTCTGTTCTCAGGCGTGGTAATTGATACAAAATAAAATGCATTATTTGTATTCAGTCAGGAGGATGAGATTGTATTCAGTGGGTTGAAGCCTGAACTCATTTACAGTTTTCCGAAGCCGGGCTTTCAGGAGCCCTCTTTTCAATTTGAAGAATACCTTGTCAGGCAAGAGAAGTAGTGGGAAATGGGAAAGCACAGCGTGTAAGCCTGGCGCCTTTTGATTGCTCATATTTTAAACCAGGGGAATGTTAAATAACTTCCATCTTCAAAGGGTGGTCTGCGAAACTGGGAATACGGGGCATTAATACACCAACAATATCAGCTCGGCACCCGTTTATGGGCAACTCGCGTCTCTCTTGTGGTTGAGGGGGAGGGAAGGCTTCGGGCTCTTCGCTTCAGAGGCGTTTGACGCAAGGACGGCAGGTTATTACCTGGAAAGGGCTGTGGATCACGAGGATTTACCACAGGAGGTTAATTCTTCAGCTCCCCGGCGCGAGTAGTCAAACCGTACGGTCCTCATTCTTCAGAGCCCACGAGCAGGTTTTGTTAGTGCAATTTATAGCCTATAAATTAGACTAAGCTGCAGTGATTGCATAGATCTACCATAACCTTTTTAAACAAGGATCCTACTGAAAAACATGCCCTGTGGTTTTGCGTCAGAGCACAGTTTCTGCCGTGTTTGATGGGTCTGAGGCATCACGATTGACAGTGCAGTCGCACGTGGTGATGAATGCAGCCCTTGTACCTTCTCAAGCCAATATTTAGGCCTAGCAGTAACCAGCTTGCATCTGTGATCATGCCTTTGTGTTGCTGGCATCCTCTTTTGCTCTGTTCTCTTCAGTGTCAAGGAGCCAAAGGTATCCATGTCCCCTTTACCAAGAGCATGCAGAGCACTGGCATGGATTCTCATCAGGGATTGCCTTCCTGTTCACCTGGAGAGGTAGCAAACCCTTGCAGGATAGTCACTTTAAGCAGTTATGGGTCAATACTTAGAGTCTCCTACACAGATCTATAGTAAATCCATTCCCATAGTTCCTGTTTTTGGTTAAATACTTGATGAGTGGTTACAAAATAGTGGACATAGGGAAAAGAACAAAAGTCCTGATTAAAAAGCTTATATTCGATTTGGGCTGTATGGCCAGGCATTTAGCTACATAATTTATCCCCCACTAATAACTTGCAGCACAACTGTGCTTAATGGGTAATTAGTAAGTAAATTTATTAGGGGGGGAAAAAGGTGTTTCTTTATCAAATAGGCAGTTGTATGTGGATTTAGTTACTCAAAGAACCAAAACCTACTCTTTAAATAATCTTTGGCTTTATATTTTTCTACATTAATTCATCCTAAGTGCTGTTCTGGCTCTGGAAAAAGCTTTTCTCTCCATGATAGCGAACACGATACTTAAAGTGTAGGATGTTATGTTAAATTTCACTATTAAAACCAAAATGAAACCAACAAAATAGAACTGCATTTAGCACTAATCATAGCCCAAAGAGTGGTTGCAGTTAAACCAAAACCATATTACCAACCTTGGGGGAAAATACTGGATTAAGGTTACTAGAGTATTTACTGCAGGAAAGGACCCAGATGGAAAGCGACATTTCAAGTATGTCTTCATTGCCTAAACTTGTGTTAAATGTGGCTGTTAGATGAAGAAACAAGAGAAAGCATTCGTGTATTACCACCCATTTACCTGGACCAGGGAAGAGACTGTGGGTCTCTGCTTTTGGGAGGAGGAGGTCATCAGCTTTTCATTTTGATTTGGTTGTGTGAGCTATTGGGTGGGAGAGGGAAGAAAATGACTCTGCCATTAGTTCTTAAAATGGATGCATGTTATGCTACCATAGCTAATACAGTGGGAAGCTAAACACTGAGCATAGTATTTTTTTCTACCCAGCATACATCAGTTACCTTTTTTTAGCACCTTTATTGCCATCACCACCTTTTCTCTGTGTGTCTGTCTCTAACATAAATGAAAGCTGATAGTGTCCCAAGGATGTTGGGGTTTCTGCTCCACTATGTATTAAAATGGACTACTGTTACATGAGTTAATTTCAGGATCAGTAAGATACAGGGTGCCCAGAGAAGCTGTGGCTGCCCCATCCCTGGCAGTGCTCAAGGCCAGGTTGGACACAGGGGCTTGGAGCAAGCTGCTCTAGTGGAAGGTGTCCCTGCCCGTGGCAGGGGTTGGAACTTTCCCTTGAACCCATATCAGTCTGGAATTGTATAATTCTATGTTCTTTGAAAGAGAGAGCAACTGGAAGTTATAGAGTGACTTCCCATTGTTTTTTGTGCATTCCAATTGGTCTGCTTCTACAAGTGATGCAGAGTACTGTTGGTTTAATAGGACTTGAATCAGAACTTCAGCCAAGGTGCTTTGTTGTACCTTTTTGAAAAACTAATAGGTATTGTTAGGAGACCCTCCTGTAGCCTTTGGAAGTCAATGAGCTCAAGAAATTAGCTGCTATAGACTGCAAGTGGTTATATCTTGGATTTTGGCAACCATCAAGTCAAATGATGTAGTATTTTTATTGTTCCTTCTTCCTCCCCTTCCCCTACCCTTCACCCCGAACTGCAGATACCGGGTTAGGAGATTCTGTGTGTTCAAGCCCAAGTATATCGAGTACAACGAGCCCCAAACTTGATCCACCTCCTTCACCTCATGCAAACAGAAAGAAACACCGCCGGAAGAAAAGCACAAGCAATTTCAAAGCTGATGGTATCTCGGGCACAGCTGAAGGTAAGCTTCCTCTGTGCTGGAAGTCTGAGTGTTGAACATAGCATTCCAAAGAGCATGGTTAAGTACAACTCAACTACGCTATTGGTTTGGAATATGGAAGATAAAGGGAATTGTCTTGAAGTAGATGAAGTAAAGAATGATCTTTTAATGGTGAAGCTGAATAATCTGAGGCATCAAGATGGTGAGTTTGA
Source organism: Ara ararauna (assembly GCA_028858755.1). Classification (NCBI taxonomy): domain Eukaryota; kingdom Metazoa; phylum Chordata; class Aves; order Psittaciformes; family Psittacidae; genus Ara; species Ara ararauna. The sequence continues at coordinate 7,861,937 of CM054381.1, forward strand.
CTGTGTGAAACACGGTTGGAAGGGATTTTTTTGATATATAAAGAAGTGTCCCCAAGTTAATATGGAGCATCATTAGCTATAAAGGTAAGGAATGGCATACTTGCGAGGTGAGAAAGTCAGGTTCACTCAGTAGCCCATCACATCACATTAGAACCTGCGTATTTTTTCGGTATTATTAAATCTAGTGTAACACTTCACCTTAGACACATCCTGAGCTCCAGAATCGCCAACACTTCTGATGCCTGTTATTGTTTGAATATTCAGCTGCTCATGGACAGATTGTGTTATTTGAGGATAAAAAAGAAAAGGGGAGAGTTTAAATGTTTGGGTTCTTTTTTAAGAACCAGGAAGCAAAAGCCGAAAAGAACGTCTTTTTTCTCTTAGTTTAGCTTACTATTTCCAACACGAGCACTGCCATCGCTGTTCAATGCCCTTCTGAAGGGGTAACAATGTGTACAGTAGCCAGATATGATATAAAACATGCTTGTATCTTTAGAAAAGAAGAAAAGAAACATGCTAGGATTCAACCAAAAGAGCTCCAGAAAAAAAAAAAGAAGATGAACAAGGGTAGTTGGAAGGCTTAGAAACTGGGGAGTCAACATATGAGGAGAGATGAAAAACAGAGACAATGGAATAACATTGTTGGAAAGGGGGAGTGTTGAGTAAGAAAAAGATGTGGTTGTAAGCATCGGAGGGTGAAAAACAGCTAATTCAGTATCAAAGAGCATTGGAACAAGTTCTGAAGAAAGGATGACAATTGCAGACAGCTGAAGAGACATTAAAAATAGATGTAATAATAGTATACAACTGAGAAGGGGCATGTTAACTACTACTTAGTCATCCTTATTTGCCATTTATTTAATTTCTCAATTGCGCTGCTGTCCCGTCCGGAATTTATTTCCCCACCTATCTATACAAATCCTTTTCTAAAAGCCATCAGCTTTTTTTTTTCAGCCAGGCTCCTGTTGCGTTCTCTTTTCCCATCATTTAACTGTCTTTGCTGTCAGTTTCCCCCTAGTTTATGGCCTAAAGCCAAATTTTATTTTAACCTTTTATTTTTAATTTGTAGACTTTATTTTATTTAACAATCCCTTTCTATACCTTGTATTTTCATACCTCAATGGCAAGTTGAAGAGGGGCTTTTTCAGAGCGCTCACCATTGGTCCAAGACTATTTTGTTGAAGTCAATATGAATCAAGACCAGCTGGATATCAAGAGCCTTTGAAAATCTCTTTCTCAGTAGTTAATACATGTATGTTTTCTTTCTCCCGGGGAGATTATTCTCACAAGCCACTGATGCTGGAACCTGTGTGATCCTGGTCTGCAGACGCAGATTCCTGACCCACAGCGAGCAGTGGGGGATATGCAGTTGTTGTACATCTTGCCCCCTAAGCTCCTGTTCTGATTGGAGTGAGAAGTACATGCTCCTTCAACCTTCCCTGTTTCCTCTTGCTCTTCTTGTCTTCCAGCATTATAGCATGTTAGTCTGAAATCGCTCTGCAATGACTCTGCAGAATTGTCCCGTCTTGTAGAAATGGGATAAATGTGCTTCTGGAGGGCAAGAACTGGCTGGCAAGGAGCAACTCAGTAAAACACAGGGAGCTTTAAAAGCAGCGATGAATGCCAACACTTACTTTTACAGTCTTTATATCTCTGCATTAGCCCATCAGCTTTCTTTGACCTGCCTCTTCTTACATGTCTTATGAGACGGGCACTCTTTCATAGGTGAGAGAAGGTAGATTGAGATGAGCTTTTAGGCAGAAGCTCTTCCCTGTGAGGGTGCTGAGGCGCTGGCACAGGGTGCCCAGAGAAGCTGTGGCTGCCCCATCCCTGGCAGTGTTCAAGGCCAGGTTGGACACAGGGGCTTGGAGCAAGCTGCTCTAGTGGAAGGTGTCCCTGCCCGTGGCAGGGATTTGGAACTGGATGAGCTTTAAGGACCCTTCCAACCCAACCCCGGCTGGGATTCTACGATTTCTCTTCCTCTACGTTGGCCATAAGCGTAGATTTAATCCCTCAGAGGATTACTGTAGTTCTGAAGACCACAAATCCACATTAAACAGTAAAAAGATGTTCTGAGACATTCATGCTTTGCCTCAGCAACTTTGAACAAGTGTTTGCAATACAGCGAGTGACCTATTGAAAACGGGCTACCAAAGTTTGTAGTGATAATCATGGGAGAACCATATCTTCCTTCCTTCTGGAAATCCTGAGGCACACTGTGAAAAGACAGAGGAGGATCCTCCTGCAGTAGCAATTCTCGGGCAGTTGCAATGGATCAGAGTTAAATGATTTGGGTAATTCTAGATTGTATGTTGCCTTCCTTTGGGTCTAGGCACGTTTCAAGTGTGTCAGCTTTCAAACAGGAATTCTGGGTTCCTTCATTTTTGTCTGTAGCAAAGCTGAAGTGTTCACTGAGACTTAAATCTGGTCTTCAGCAAACTCAGGCGTTTTTACTTCACTTTGCAGTCTTCTTTTTCTGCTTGAACATGCCTGCTTTGATCACTGACCTCTGCCCAAGTGTTCAGGTATCACGATGATGGGCACTAGTGAACCCAGGGTGATTCACTAATTCCAAGGACTGATGCTCAACCCTTTTATGCCCTTCCATAAAGGTCACGCTGATTCTTCTTTCTCCACACTATCTGCACATGCACAGCCCTCTCTTTCTGGGATTGATTCTTTCATCTTCTTCGGTTTCTCTTTCTACAGGTTTTAGAGACAACGGTTCCAATAACAAAAATACCGAAGCAACTGTGCTGCGGTTGGATGAAAATTAGCATTCAATCCCTGCTTTGGAAAATGAGATTCTGGGGAAAATATTCCCAGTTCTCTCTGAAACCCAGAGAGAAGTTCTTTAGTTCCCTGTACAGAACTTGTCACTGAAAAAATGTCTCTGTGTTTTTGAGGGTAACAGCAGGAATGCTTACATTAGGCAAGGTGCCAGCAACCAGCAGTGTTTTTCCCACCATGCTGTCTAAACTTGCTCAGAGCAGGATTGTACAGTGCTGTGATTCAAAGAGGAATAGCTGCTCAGAGGCCGGTCTGGTTTGGTACCCTTGTGCTGCTGCAGTTAGTGGAATAGCTAGTGCTGTGTTCAGTGATAATAGGAAGGTTTTTTCAGCTTGAAAACACGTAGAAAAATTAAAAAGCTTTCTTGGAAATACTCTTCACAGAAAGACCTTTCCCACTGTTGATTCTTCTCACTCTTATTAGGCAGCTTTAAAACTTCATGGCTGTGAACCTGCCTGCCCTCAATCCATTGCTGAGATTTTAGGAGCTATAGAAAGCTGTCTTTCAGCATCAAATCTGGATCTTCCGTGCCCTGCAACTGTTCCATTGACTAAGAGCTCTGGCCAGTGGAGCCAACATTGCTGCCTCCTGTAGGGTCAGTCCAGCTGTTCCCAGGTGAGGTGAATCCACTCCTTTGGTCAAGGAGATGCAAGGCAGCTGCCAGTGCAGTACTATGAATTTACCTTCTCTCTCTCAGCATAGGCAAAACAAGCCTCTGTGTTCCCATCCATGCAGATGGAGCTGAAAAACAGGAACTGATGATAGAGTAGTAAACCTGATCAGCAACTTGGTAGACTCTCCAAGCTCCGTGTTTTTTCACTGTAAAACCGTGTTCCATGTTCTTCATTGGTTTCTAAAGAACTTTTGAAGGACCTTTCATGTTTATCTTCAGAACTGCTTTCTGAACACAAAGATACTTGTTCTCTGCCCCTTGTAAAGTGATTGCTTTTCCGTTTGCTTTTCTGATCTAGCCTCCGACTCTAGATGTCCACTTTCTGACTTGTAGGTAAGGGTGAACTGAGGAATTGTGTAGGTTATTTCCCTGGGGAGAACCAGTAAAGATGTTTCAAAAGCTTATGTTCTTCACATGCACGTTTCATATGCCACTGAATGTCACAAATCTTGGGGAGCGCTTAAGATGAACTGTAGTTATGTTCTAAATGAAAATACGGTCATTTGTTTTCTGCGGATGGAAAACCAGGGTTTAGTCAGACTTCCCATTGGTGCTTCTGACAGCGAGCAAAGATGCCTTAGTCTGGTTTCTAAGCTGCGTAGGCTGCCCCATCCCTGGCAGGGATCAAGGCCAAGTTGGACAGGGCTTGGAGCAACCTGCCCTAGTGGAAGGTGTCGCTACCCATGGAACTGGATGAGCTTCAAGGTCCTTTCCAACCCAAACCATTCTCTCATTTTATACGATTCTATGACGGGTGGAATCTGTAACACCTGAAAGTTTGATTTTTGTGTAAACTGGAAGCAATACAGCTGTTAACTGAAATGCAGTACATGATGCATGGAAAAAGCTGTATTTTACCTGCAGTTTCTCACACAAAGCTTTCCTCAGTATCCCATGATCTACCTACTGGCACATCTTTGTGGGCCTGTTGAATGAAATAGATGCCAACAATGAGCTAGTATTTGTGGGAGAATAGGTTCTTTGACAGATGGACTTGACTTTGTTAACGTTAATACTTGTTTATAACACGTTGAATTAAGAACCAATATGATGGGCTATATTTTTACTTGGTGGGTTTTTTTGCCTTGGCTTTTTATGGTCTGGAAGAAACATTCTGACATTGTCAGAGGACAGGATGTTCAGAAACCTTTCCAGCACAAAAAGTCACAGCATCATCCCTCCCTTTTCTCTGCAAGGAAGATGTGAAATCTAATATCTTGACCTGCAGCTGCAACAAGGGCAAAACTGCTCACCTGTTAAAGAGTTTGTAACCTTTGGAATCAAATCTATTGGATGTCAAGGTCCCTTTATGGATTATGTTACTTGAAGGGATGCACAGAACTAAGCTGCCACCAAAACTTTTACAAGTAAAGGCTTTTTCCAGTCTATTACAGGATACGTGTGTGTGTAGCCTGCACTGGGGTTCTGCTACTGCTGCGACGCATGTGCCGGCTGAGCACACTACTTTGGGACTGGAGGTTACCTAGATGTGGTAAAGCAATAACACGAACTTATTGATCAGGAGGGGAGAACGGTCATTCCTTAAGAATTTCCAGGCCCAGTTATACCCTCCTTAAATGGTAAGAGAGATCTGCAGCTTTTCCCCCTCTAAAAAAATATAGAAAATTAAAAACTCAAATGTAGTCCCCTGTCCGACAGAAGAGTGTATTTGCATCCTGTCTTGTAGTATTACATAGAGTCACAGAATCCCAGCCTGGTTTATGTTGGAAGGGACCTTAAAGCTCCTCCGGTTCCACCCCCCTCGCACAGGCGGGGACACCTTCCACTAGAGCAGCTTGCTCCAAGCCCCTGTGTCCAACCTGGCCTTGAACACTGCCAGGGATGGGGCAGCCACAGCTTCTCTGGGCACCCTGTGCCAGCGCCTCAGCACCCTCACAGGGAACAGCTTCTGCCTAAGAGCTCATCTCAGTCTCCCCTCTGGCAGGTTAAAGCCATTCCCCTTGTCCTGTCCCTACAGGCCCTTGTCCAAAGCCCCTCTCCAGCTTTCCTGTATCCCCTTTAGGCACTGGAGCTGCTCTGAGCTCTCCCCTTCAGGAGCCTTCTCTTCTCCAGGCTGAACCAGCCCAGCTCTCTCAGTTGGGCTTCTTCTCTCTCAATTTCTCTTCATCTTGTGGTTGTCAGTTTAGTGAGAACACGTTTTACTTCTCTTTCTGGTCTCTTCAGCGTCTCAAGTTTTAGGAGGTAAATGTTCCATAGGTTTAAAAAATGTTCAGCGATATTTCAAGTGATATGGATACCAAAATGGTGTTTTGACTGCAGTGTTGAACAAAGAAAAGAAGCATTTGTTGGGAACTGGTACGGTTTGCAGTATAAGCAGATAACTAGGAAGGTTGGGGGGGGTGTTAAATAGTTCACTGAGGGTTACTGCTGAATTCCCTTCATATACAGTTTGTTGGTTGTAATGTCATTTGTGTCATCCTCCTGTGCATGAAACACTGCAGAACCTTCAGCAAATTGCATTTTGCACATAAATAAGCCAAGTTCTGCTTTGCTCATCGTCACTAAACCCAGAGTGTAGCAAACTTGCTTTTGGGAAGATTTTAGGAGTGTGGTTTGATCCGCATCTACATCCTTATTTTGTGGGTTAACTCAAGGGAGTTATAGGCCTTGCCTGATCCAGCCATCTTCTGTTCTAGCTGCTCTGTAGGTAAAAATACTTAATCCCCCCCCCTCCCCCCCACACACACAAAAAAAAAGCAGCCCAGGTCTTAGTTGCCATTAAAAATGAAACAAAACTGAGCAAAATATCCAGCTGTGTTTTCCTTCTGTCTGCATGAAAAGGAATCAACAGTATGTGACCATATCCGTTGTCTGTAATGGCAAATGCTTGTTTTGATTTGAGCGTACTGCAAATGTCTCCAAGGTTATCACCTATTCAGTGTCAAAACACTCTTTGGTTGTAATTTATCAGTAAGTTCATTTGCTGCCTTGTAAGAGACACAGAACTGGCCGGTGGCTGTGCACCTGGGAAACAGGAGGGCAGAAATTAATAAAATCCAGACTGAATCTTCAGAGGCTTGCTTTCAACCAAGGCATAAAGGTCACTTGTTGGGAATCCTGCAGCCTCCGTTGTCACAGCCTATCTGACATGAAAGGTTTGCTGCTGAAAGGCATTTATGTTGATGCTGAGGAGCAAAAGACAAGGGAGGTGAAGCTCATCTATTGTTTTAACCTACTTCATTGCAGGCTAAACAAGTTGAAAGAGTCCTTCTTCTCTTTAAAACCACTGTTAGCTCAGGGTCAGAAGAGGCTGCTGGTTCCACCTACCTGGTTGAAAGGAAAAGTGTTGCAGTGGTGGTCAGCAGGAAAGGGGATTCTGGAAAGGATAAGTCCCAGGGTGAAGTGGTGGTGGTTGTACATGCTGGCACATCTGGATAGTTAGAGAAAGATAGCACTTTTTTCCCCTACATCTCTCTTAAGAGTGCTTCAACTCTTATTACACGAAGTGCTGTGTGACTGCCGAAGGGTATGCTGTGTATCCTGGGTACAAATGCTGCACTGTGATTTGGCCTGATTTTTTGGAAAAGGAACAAGTTTTAAGCAGCTTCGTAATTGAATGAAAACCAGTGACACCTTAGCATTTTACTGGCTTCAGGTAATTAGTGTCCTTAAAACTATGCTGTCAGCCTGAGCCAGAGGCCTTGGTTATGGAAAAGGTTCCTGATGTCCACAAGAGGATGTCTACAAGATAGCAAGAAGTACTTGTGAAATATTAATCCTGCTGGAGAAGTTAGTTCTATTTTGTTACGTAAGGAAGTGTGTCTGTCTTACAAGTTCCTTGCCAGTTTATCCAGAGCATAAGACCATATAATCTCATTATGAATCTATATACCTATGTTAAAGTATCTTTAAAGATTGCAACCTCTCTGAGGAAGCCCTCCAGCCACGGACTGGTCTGGAAGCTATAGGAGGGTACATGTTGCTTTATCTGTTGCTGTTCTGCTTTTAGTAGGCATCTTCCACCAGCTATTGAATAACGCATAGCTAAGTGGATCTCATGCCCCAGCCTGTGGTGGCTGTTCACATGCTCTTCTTCTCTATGGCTTGTTAAATGGGTTTTTGCCTTAGCAGGCACAGGGCAGCTTTGAGGGGAAGGTTGATGGGATGTCAGTGAATTACAGACGTGCTTTTTTATTCATAATATGGAACGTGTGATTAATGCCAATGGCTTGATTGTGGAGGTTTGCCATGTATAGCTCAAACCTGGAATTCAAGGGGGAATGTGTCAATGGGTCTGATCTACCCTAGGTTTATAAAACATGCTCTTAGCGTTATGCTAAAAAACACTCATCATCAAGAGGTACACACAAAATAGAACGTAGAAATAACTTTATTTCATTGCAGAACCATACTTTTTAGTCAATTGTGGGTAAGCCGTGAAGAATCCATCACTGGCAGTGTTCAAGGCTGGATTGGACATAGCCTTGGGTGGCGTGGTTTAGTGGGAGGTGTCCCTGCCCCTGGCAGGGGGGTTGGAACTGGATGATCGTAAGGTCCTTTCCAACCCTAGCTATTCTATGATTCTGTGATTCTATAATATCAGCTGTTACTCAGTGCATACTTAGGGCTAAGAATGGATGTGAACATGGTGTCGAGAAATACTCCTTATGTAATTAGCCTCTTTGTGCCAGGTCTGAAGACCCTCAGTGGGCAGTGAAACCACATTTGCCTTTAAATCCAGATGCACAGCTTTGCCAGTCACCTCCCCTCTGTGTTCTGAATAAAGGGATTCCAGGCAATGGCATCCAGCAAGAGGCATTGTAGGAAGTCTCATTTGATAAAGGTTGTGAATGTAGGTGGACCTAATACTGTCTGTTTACAGGGAAGTGAGAGTGGAAATGGTGTTTCCAGCTAATTCCAGTTCAAGAGTCTGCATACACAGGGTTTGCCCAGCATCATGAGTGTGTCATGAGTCTCTTTCGTACATTGTAGGCATTACAGGCTTGGGGAATTTGCTAGCTCCACTACACACAGACTCCGTATGTTGCCAGTTGTGGCCAGATGCTTCCTCTACTCCCTTTTAATGCTGGCAGGATTGTTTTTGCAACACTCTTAGGCTTTAGCATTTAATAACAACCTATAGGTCAAGAACTCTTTTTGCCCTTTTCATTTTGGTTCTTTGTGAAAACATTTGTGACACCTTTGAAAAAGCAGGTCCAAACCGAAACTGAGGAAGGTGACACAGTGGATATGAACGGTTTTACTAAATAACTTGTTGAGTATGTGTGTATTTCTCGTAGGAAGTTTTCTTAAAGGAAAGTGGGCGAAATGCAGAAGCCTGAGCAAGTAAAAATGGTTTCCTTGAAGAGATAGATGGTGATTCCCATTTCAGTTTCCCTTTGTGATTCCAAAGTTAATAAATGAATCCTAAGATAGATGTTTTTAAGCATAGTTTTTTCCTCATTTCTGTTTGTTCATGGGTGTTAGTCTCTTCATGCCGTGATTTTCAAAGGGTAGGTTGGGGTCGTGGTGTTCCAACCTCTCTTGGTCTCCAAGTTGCAATACCAGCAACATGTACATTGGCCAGTGATGGGCACCTGTGATTCTTGCACAGTGATAGAGCCAGTGAGAGTCTGTGAAGCGTGGAGCTGGATACTCTCCTCTTGCTCTGAAGAAGTCTCCAAATGGTACGTGTTTGGAAGGGTGACCAACTAATATGAGAGGGTGGGTTCCTTGATAATGAAATGCCAGGTGGAGAGCTCCATGGTACGGAATCTAATCTTCCATAGATGTAGGCACTGTAGATGGAGGTGGGTGTTCTTCCCTAGGCTGGCTGTACCTTTCCCTGAGCAGTAGGCTCTTGGCTCATCATAGCAGCCTTCTCCATTTAAAAATGCAGCTCTGGAGCCGTTCCAGTTTTGATGCTCTGTGGTATTGATGTCAGACATTTACAAGACAACCCCATAACAGTAATGTAGACCTCTGTTTACTTCCAGTTCCTGACCAGTCAGTCATTTCCAACCTGTGTTGTTTTGTCAAGTGTTAATCAAATAGTTGCCTTAAATTAGCTGTCCAATTCAGTGAGCAGATACTTGGTATCTTTCCATCTGAAGCCTCTACTGCAGATGCACGTGCTGTGCATGAGATTTCAGTGCTGAGCTTGCTGCATGTTTGTTTTATACCCTGTGCTTTAATCTCTTGTTTTCAAGCCCTCCACCTTTCTCTTTAAAGGTAGGTTACTTGTGATAGGTGGTATGCATTATATGTAGTGCACAACTCCAGTGAAAGGAGTAGGTAAAAAGCAAACTTGAACAGGCCTCATCATTGACATTTTCCACCGCTTCCCCCCCCTCCAGAAAGGAGGGAAAAAAAAGAAATAATAAAGGTTTCTTTTGTGAGTGTGAGATGGAGAAAATTGCCCATTTGTCTGTGAGGTAATAGGCTTTGGTATAATATGAAAATCTATCAAATGATTACATTCAATGGCATTAAATCACAGTTCGTGAAAGGAGAATACTGCACAGTTTAATTCTATTTAATTTTTGAGGGGGAAGGTGGGGGGAGAAGAAACCCCCCCCCAGAAAAGATTGTTTGAGTTTCTCTTAAGCTGATTTCTCTGTGGTCTTTCTTAAAAGTGCCTTTCTAGTTGCCACACAGTGATGTGATCATTATCTGTCACCTCGTCGCCTTGCTGCCTCAACACGCAGTCAAATACAAAAAGAGAAGGTGGGGGGATAGGGGGGAGAGGGAAAAAAAAAGACCAGAGGAGCTTGTGAAGTATGACTTCCTATCCCAAGACTCATTGCCTGCGATTCGTACCGCTTGACAGTAATGATCTTATTACAGTACTCTGGACCTTGAAGAGATTTCCTGAGGAGAGCGAAAGGACGTGCCTCCATGTAATCAAGTGGCGCTGAATATTCCACGCGGTTTTGATCACACACTGATTGGGCACAGTTTTAGCCCATCTTCTAGTCAATTATGCATGGCCCCTCGTGCTCCTGTGATAGTCAGAAACATTGATAGCTGTTGTCTGGGGGGGCTGGCAGGCAGCCAGGGGTTTGAAGTGCAGTCATTCCGGGAGAAGTGCTTTTTAGTTGGAATTGATTACCTTTCTTTAGGTTTTTGCTTAATGGCAAAACTGTATTGGAGAGGGCTTCAGGTGAAAAATGGACGGATTAGCCATTTAGAGTAGCTAAACTCCTAGTCAATTTTTAGCTTTCCCCTGCTTCCATCTAATTTATATTTAATGATGTAATGTTTGATAATATTTAAGATATTTCATTTCCAGTTGCCACTGAGCACACATGTTGAGCACATGTTAAATTACAGCGTCTCAGTTTTCAGGTGTTCGAAATGAATCCAGTTTAACCTTCAGGCTGTTAGAACGTGTCTTTTCTTCACCTGTTCCGCTGAGTGTTCGGTTTATCTGCAAGTGGTACGAAGATGACGTTACCAAGCAGAGCAAGTGCCGGTTTCATCCCATAATGAGGATAAATTCATGTGCTTTCAAAGCAGCAAAGGGTCAGTAGCTGGGTCCTCAGTTTAGATTCTCTTGTCTTAGAGGCTGACAAGGCCGCTGTTAATTTCTTGCCTATAAAAACGTCACATCTTTCTTAATTCACATTCCTCTTCAAAGGAAAAATCATTAAAGGTGTGAACCTCTAACTCGAAGCACCATATGAGAAAGCACTGGTTCATAAGCGATGCTTCTTGTTCCAATACCACCAGTCTTGTTTCTCACACTGGAATATCCTTCAATACGTAGTTCTCAGATGCATATATAGTTCGGAGGAATGTGAATAGGACTTTATACTAGGCTGAAATACAGCATTGTATTAGGCATGTGTCAAACGAAGAGCTTATGTTTGCCCTGCTTGGAATATGCTCTGACTGGCAGTGAAAAGATGCAGTCAAAATACTCCAGTAGCACCCCAAAGTGTTATTTCTGCTTGTGAGTATAATTCTGCTCTGCCTGCCCACTGCTGGCTGCAGTGATAAAGAGTCCTGCCAAAAGGCATTGCAGGCTCTCAGCCTTTCTTGAAGGTGTTTCTGCCACTCAGTGTCCCCCTCATGAGACTGCTTCCTTCAGAGGTCCAACAGAACTTAATTGGGTCACTTAAAGAGGTGAAATTTGAGCAAAAGCTCAGTTGCTCTTAATCTTGCAAGTGAACCCTTCCTTGTGGATGCTGCACCTCTTCTATTGCTTCCCTTTAAATTGGATTGTGTTTTGATATGTTTTAATTAAAACTAATCCTGTGCTGGCCAGTCCTACCCTTTGAAAGCAGCTTTCACTCTATTTTTTGTTTCTTTTAATAATTCCTTCTGGTTCTTAAGATTAGTTCTCACTTCCCATATAGGAGCCAAAGCAGAATTAAGAGCAGCTAAAACAGTCACTCTTGGCAGGTTTTTGCTCTTTGAAATACAGCGGTTGGGTTTTCTTCCAATGAATTCAGGTTCAGCTGTTGTCTGATATTCCGTAGCCTAGTTTGAGGGGATTTATGTGTTTTATTCTGTAGTATTTTGCTGCAGAATATGTGTGCTGAGAGTCAGAATCATGGAATGGTTTGTGTTGGAAGAGACCTTAAAGCTCATCCAGTCCCAAGCCACAGGCAGAGACACCTTCCACTCCAAGCGCCATCCAGCCTGGCCTTGAACACTGCCAGGGATGGGGCAGCCACAGTTTCTCGTGCTTTCCCTGAAGGTTTATTTGTCTGAGAGCTGGGAGGAGACTATGATGGAACAGATTCCTTAGTAGCAGACGATACCTTGCAAGCATCTCATAACATATTTAACAGCACAATGTCTGCAGTGACACCAACTCGGGTGAGGTTCAGGCGTGTCATGGCCAATTTCCCATTTGAATGGGATGCTGAAATGCAGAAAATACCTGTGTTGGTTTGGTTTTGTTTTTTGAAATCTATAGAATATGACTCTCAGCTGGTAGGCTCCAGTTTCCAGGGGACCTCCAAGAAAAGGCTGTTTGGCATTGATCAGCTTCTACAGCCACAAACGAGACATCTGCATGGAGGTTTTCAAACTGATATGGCATTGACTTGACTTTGACTTCTTTTGTGCCTCCTTCTCCAGTGCTTTGAATCTGTCTTTTTAATCTGGGGAGGGAGAGCTGCAGTTTCTGGTGATGGATTACAAAGCTAGGCTGGAGTATTTCTGACTGCTTCATTTGACAAGGAATTGGCAGCTCCCTTGAAGACTGTTTCAGCTCCCTTTTATTTCTCCTTTCCCGAGCTCCTCCTTCTGGGACTTCAGTGGCTGTGCATGGCTTATCGTGCAAGCCAGTATGTCCAGGAGGAGAAAAAAGGACATTTTATTTGGAAATCGTCGTTGGAAAATTGTTAGCACTGGTGACCAGTTTGTGGTTATCCTAAATGCTGGTGCTTTTCAGCCAAGGTAATACTTCCTAATGGTAGACAAAACACCAAAGTGATCCAGCCCTTTTCCAGACAAACTGAATGCTTTAACCAACATATTTATGCATGAAAGTATAGTTCATTATTTACTTCAGATTTGGCTTAATGTCGTCATTATCACACACGTAATTACTTTTTGGTTGGATTACTTTTGGGACATGCTCAACGTAAAGGAATGTCACAGCTGTCTGAGCTTAGAAAGGTGGATATAGTGAAGGAAATCCGACAAGAAATGGTATTTTGAATAGGAGGTGACCGAGCATACTTTCCATTTCCAATAACTTGTTTCCTTAGGTTCACAGTTCACTCTTGCCGTGTGTCATCTGCAGTGGCAGAGGAACATGGGGGGGTATTTCTAATAAAGTAGTACATGTTGACTGTCATATTCCAACTTCAGCTGCAGAAGTTACAGTTTTCAGTATGTCAAGGGGAAATATTCTGCGTGTGGAGCTGACATTTCAGCATCCTGTGTGATGGCCTTGTGCTCTGTAGCTTGAGGTGCATTGCTGATAGTGAAGAGCCATCCTGATAGATCTCTGTAGGGTGATCACCGCAGCTTTCTCCTCCACGCAGGCGCTAAACATGTTTTACCAGTCAAAACTTAGTGCAGCCTGGGTGTATACCCACCATTCAGACCAGAATGGTATCTGCAGAAGTTTCATTTTCCTTGTGCTGGTGCTCATTTAATATTAATTTTTCTTCTAAATGAACAATATGTGAAGGGGGCTTAGAGAAAGATGGAGAAATACTTTCTACCAGAGCCTGTAGGGACAGGCCAAGGGGAATGGCTTTAACCTGCCAGAGGGGAGACTGAGATGAGCTCTTAGGCAGAAGCTCTTCCCTGTGAGGGTGCTGAGGCGCTGGCACAGGGTGCCCAGAGAAGCTGTGGCTGCCCCATCCCTGGCAGTGTTCAAGGCCAGGTTGGACACAGGGGCTTGGAGCAAGCTGCTCTAGAGGAAGGTGTCCCTGCCTGTGGCAGGGGTTGGGACTGGATGAGCTTTAAGGTCTCTTCCAACCCAAACCATTCCGTGATTCTGACTCTCGGCACACTATAGGAAGTTTTGCATGAAAGGGTTGCTGGAAAGTTCCCTGTACCATGGAGCTCGACCCAAAGATACTTATATTTTCCCCTGTTCTTTACTTAGCTGTGCTGGGGCTCCCCAAGAGGCTGTACAGTTAATTACATACTGACTTCTTAAATAGGCATCTGTAGAGCCGTATATAAAATAGTACAGGTAATTATGGAGATTGAAGACAATATTTGAATGGAATACACTTTTTATGAACGATGCTGAGAGAGTTCAAGTCTGTTTAAATACAAAATAGTTCAATAGTTCATCCTCAAATGAGAGATTCCATTGAAATCCTGTAAATAACAAATGTGTACGTTTGCATCCTAAAACTAAGCACTTATCAAGGGTAATTTGCCCACAGTCAAGATCTTTAAAATATCCCCACTTTCAGGCAGCATACTTGAGTTTCATAGGATGCTTACGAGGCCCTGCTGCTTAAGTGAAGCAGAACAAACCCAGTTGTAATAACTGACAGATTAATACGTGTTTAATGTGTTTAATAGTAAGTTAAAACTCACCAGATTACTTAAAGGACGTGGTGTGAGGATCCAAAGTGATGACACAGAGCATGTGAAAATCATTTTCTTTTTAGTGATTTGTCAGCTCTTCTTTCTCTCTCAGCCTGTCAGTATACAGTTAGGTCCCAGTTTGCATAGGCAAGCCTTGTATTAATAATTAGGTCACCGTTACTTATAGGTAATCTCTTGGTCCCTTATGCAAAGGAGAAGGTAAACTTTAGTAACAGACTGCTAGTGTCTCATGGAGGAATGGGATGTACTGGAATGATGGGGAGGGGTTTCACTATGGAAGAGAACACCTGGGCTTTGATTTATGTTATGATCTTAAAAAAGCAAATAATCATTTCATCTCACAGTAAATAGTAGAGCAGGTGTTTATCTGTAAAGTTGATGTTTATCTGTAGTTTACTCAGTCATCTTAACATTAGAACTGGTTTAGGAGATGGTGGTTTTACCCTGAAGATGAGTATGGGTACGAATTAGCTTCATTATTACTGACTTCTGGTGAGCTATGGCCAAAGCTCCTAAGAGCAGGTCTACATCAGGATCTGCTTCTGCAAAATAGCATGTGTCAGTGGTTTTAAGCGCAGAGCTCTGTCTTGGTACTAACTAAAGAGTACACGCTATGTTCAGAACTGTTGTGACACGAAAAACCAGCTACAGAGGAGATTGGCAGTGCGGTTTTGGTTTTTTCCTGTCCATATTGATAATTACCTGCTGCCTTTAGTAATGAAAATATCCATGCAGTTCATCAAGTTTTCCTTTATTTTGTGGCTGTTATTAAAAAGCTGTTCCCAGGCGACCAACTGATGACTCTTAGGAAATATTTTTACATAATCTATTAATAATGAACTCAGCTGCTTCGACACCTTTGTCACCCGTGAGTTGGCATCACAGCCAGCAGCCTGTTCCTTTCAGTCAACAAAGCAGAGTCGACTCAGATAGAAACATTGATTTCATACAAATTATTTCCATAACGAAGAATGGTACCAAAGAAGTACAGAAAATACCACATGAAAGGCAACTTGCTTTAAAGAAGATGCTTTTCAAAGTTGTGTGTATATTATCTGTATGACTCCCCGAGCAAAAGAAGAGTTTGGATCTTCTACGTGCTGTCTGAAGTGAATACGGTCACTGCAGAAGGAAACCCCACTTCATGGTTAGTTGAAGTATTTCACCATCTGCAATTCCTTACACTAATGAAGAGGAACACGTTTCTTTCTTCCTTTTTTACCAGAAATAATTCTTTCAGGCTTTTTATTTCCTCCACAGCCTTTGACTTGGGGAGATGTTCTTGTTACATATCATCAGGCCCCATAATTTGTCATAATACTACTCAATGGCTCGTCTCAGAAATGTAAAGGGACGCTGACAAGGTTGTTAGACGCAAAGTTTAACCTACAACGCTTTGGAAGGAAGAAGAAAAGATTGACATAAACTGTCCCCCAGAGCCTGAACAGACCCAGAATAAAATCCAAAATGATCTTCTGAGCAATGCAGGAGGCAGCACATTGGTCTCTTTGACTCCCTCCTTGTTCTGTGCTTTGGTCCTGCTTGTAGGAAGACGTTGAATATACAAGAAACTTAACTCCATGGTGCGTCAAGAGGATGGGATTCTTGTTCGTTCCAGCTATCCTTCCAGAGCGAAGTAGATCACGGAGACCCTGCCAAGTACAAAAGCAGTTTTGTCATTTCAAGGGCAATGCCACATTCAGCATCAGGAGGAATTATCACCTCCTAGCTCTTAGTCCCTACCAGGTACTCATTTTTCAGAGCGTTGTAAGTCTGTCCTAACACATCAACCACCACAGTATGCCTGAGATTTTGATTGACAAATTCAAAACGAATGGGGTTTTTTTTTTATCCCATTTATTTTTCCTCTTGAAAAGCTTTGGGGAAAGAGGCAATGGAGATTTTTATCTGCAAATCAAAGGTACTGCCAAATGCCATGCAGCCTCCATAATGGTAATACAAGTCAGAAGTCCAGCCGCTTTTGGAAGGGGGTGGGAGGAATGGACTAGGTTGAAATGAGAACTGTGGAAATACTAAGAAACTTACCAGGAACATTCCCCTTTCAGGTCCTGTTTAAATCTCAGCTGTATGGCTGTAGGGACAGATTTCATTATTTCCCCTCTACTTTTGGGGTAAAATTACTTTCCAGCCCACTGTCCATCAGTCAACAGAGGGAAGTTCTCCTGCTTACCAGTTATACTGACGTGAGAGCTTGAATCAGTTACTCATGATCTTTCAGTATATCCAGTGTATTCCTGTGTCAAGCAGGAAAAGCTGACTGTATTGGTTACTGAATTTTTAAGGATTTTATATCCTCTCAGTGGTGTTATGGCTTACCTATGGAAAATGTGTTTTATAGCTCTGGAGGGAACCCAGCAGAGCAGTCTCTGGTTGATAGCTCTGATTTCCTCATGAGCAGGCTTTGTATTACCTATGATAGTACCTTGCTTTTGCTTGGTTTTCCATGCTTAGTTTCTTTACCAAACCCATTTGATCTTGCCCGCCAAGCAAGCAGCCCTTAACTTGTGCACACATGCAGATATGCCCAATAAAAGAAGGAATCTGCTAGTCCATCAACCTTTATTATGGTAGATTGCACAGTGTTTGGGCAATGATCTCATCCCATTATGTGGGGTGTTCTACCTGTGCCATCAATGACTACCTGCACCTTAACTCTACGTGGAAGGGTGGAACCTCTGCTGCCCTTTACAGAGGTGATGGATACATGAGAAGAATACAGCAGGGTTATGCTGATACCTTGTGATGCCTGGGAGATGCTAAGTAAATAATTAAACGTCTTCAGTCCCACTCCAACAGGGCAATAATTCAAGTGCTTGAAGTTGAGGTTGTGTAAGAGGAGCCTCCCTCCTCTTGCCTTGAACAAACATAACTAGTTCTCTTCATTAGTACATATATGTACGGATATGCACAGCTTTTAGCAGGCTTATTTTCTGTAACCATGAACAATGGTGAGAGAACTTGTGTGAGAGGAAAGATTAAACATAATTATGTGAATAATCTGAAAATGTTTAGGAAAGAAGAAGTGCAAAAGTTCTCCACTGAAAAGGGTGCTTGTGTTTTAAAAAGCTTTATGATTAAGAGTAGAAGTGGAGGTAGCAATTTAAGAAAGCATCAATGCGAAGGATAGTGAAGGTGATGGCAATGAATATGGATCAGGAGACTGAACATGTAAATTGTTGATAAAGGAAATTAAAAATATTAGAAAGAATTGATGCTCTCTACAGTGTGAGGTCTGTAAGGTTGATGAAAGAGGAATTTCTTCAATTCACGAACAACAAATAAGTTCTTGCCATGATCTGAATCTAATGCTTGACAAAATGTTATAATAATGAATCCTGATTTCAAAAAGGAAAAGCCAGAAATATTCTATCATTGGGAAAAGTAGAATTCCTCTTACCTTAAATTTGTACTTCCTAAGTAGGGTTTGTTGGCTTATTTATTTAATTATATAGTATCTATAGCTGCACAACCAGATCAGCTGTGGTCAGGATTAAGAAGAGCTTCCTAATCAACTCTCATATCATTCTGAACGGATCTTGCAGCAGCGGGAATGTTTTGGAGAATGGGAAAATATTGGTATTATGCTTGTAGCTGAAAAGAGGGAAGGGATCCTGAAGAATCTCTGTGTGGTTTAACCTCATATTGATCCTGTGCGATACAATGGGAAGGCTGATATGTGATATGATTAGAAAATGATTTCCACTGGCAGAGGAAGTGACAGAGTTGTCCAAATCTCTTGTCAAGTGATAAAAAGCTGAGCCCTTTTTAATGCTACATTATGACAGGTATCTGTCAAGAGCAAATACACTGAGTTAGTTCTGCCTGATAATGTGAACTTTAAAACAAGAAGTTAGACAAGCACTAGGGAAAGAGTCAATGTAATTTCAATTAAGAGGCTTGAAACATCTAACCAGTAGATCACAAGAAGCAGTTGTAAATGGCTATCCATCATCTAAACACCAGGAAGAGTCGACTTAGGTTTTGTTTTCAGCCACATGCTGTTTGGTGTTATGGAGGGCTTTTTCCTTGCTTCCCATACCCCATCGTTGTTTCTCCTGTTAGTGGGAGCACAGCCTGTAAGATTTTTACCTTTCCAGGGATATTTTAGGCCTTCTGAAGAAAATCCTTCTTGCTACATCTGCTTTGTCAGATGCCCTTCTCATCTTGTCTGAACAATCTCACATGTGCACATGCAAACTGAGCTTTCGTCTTTCTCTGGCTGACACAGAGATTCAGCTGTGTGGGGCTTTGTATTCTCTACCACTGTGTAGCTAGACCAACTTCCTTAAAACTCGCATTGCTCTGTCCCTTACAAGTCAATGTGACTGAGAAAAATGCCATCTTCAGCTCTTTGACAGTCACTGGAGTATGTGATCTGAGCTTCATCTTTTGACTTGGACCTCTTTCACCACCTCATATCTCAACTGCTGCAGCATCCTTTTTCCTGACCTTGATAAATGTGGTACCCACTGAGCTCCATCCAGATAGTGCTGTGATGACCACTCCCTTGGCCCACCACTTTTCCTCTGTCACCCTTTACTTGGTGTCCTTCCCAATGGCCTTTTCTGCTGTATCACATCAATGACAGGCTGCCACTCTCTGGTCTGAATGCCCATCAGAGCATCCACTCTTTCTGATTCACCACACCAGCATCTGCCTTGTGTGAACCTCAACATCTGTTCGCTAAAATATTCTTTCATGTGTTGAACACAGGTAATCAAAATAGAATCATAGAATCACACAGTGGTTTGGGTTGGAAGGAGCCTTAAAGCTCATCCAGTTCCAACCCCCTGCCATGGGCAGGGACACCTTCCACTAGAGCAGCTTGCTCTAATTCCCACCATCAGCCTCCTGCAGCCTAAAAACACTTGCAGTTTGGCGAAGTGCTGCACTACGCTAAGGCCTATATGCAAGTAGTGGAAAACTGGGTGAAAACTTGTCATTGTAGGCTGTATTCTAAATGGGCGCTTCAAGTACTGTGTAACCTTTAAATATGATGAGACTGCTTGATCCTTTGGCATTCATGTAACAGCTGGTTTTTATTGTGACTTATTTACATTGTAGTATGCTGTTTATTTTGAATTCAACTTTTTTAACAGCAAAATGAGACGAGGGAGTAAGTTATCTTACTACTGCTGCTGTATGTGAACCTGGGTTTAAATCTAGTGGGTTTGTGTTGAGGTTGTAGTTAATCATTTGCAAGATGTGAGCTATAGTAGTGCACGTACTAGTTGAACTGCATCGCGTGAATATACAAATCCCTGGTTCATCACTTTGTTCAGTTGGCAGAATTCTCCAGCTTCATTCAATGGAAGGGGGTGTGATATCATTTTAGTTAGAAAAATGACGAATTCGGGGTGCAGATTTGAATGATAACTCGAGAGAGGCCAGTTCTGGGAAGCTCAGCCCTGGGGAGGGTTCGCTGCTTTTGAAACACTGGCTTGATAAAATAGGTTTGACTTGTGCAGGAAGTAGGATGATACCAATACAACCAATGAGATAAAGCTGCTGTTGATGGACTGCTTATAAATACAAAGCTTCATTCATTTCTCAACACAGGGCAAGGGGGGAACCCGATCTTGTACTGCCTCAGAAGCAGCCACATCCCTCTCTCCCATCGGAGGGGAAAATGGGATTTGCAGTACACAGCAGGCAGTGTGATATTACACTACAACAGTCCTGACAGCTCTGTATGATGCTGCAGGTCAGATTTTGCCATCACCAAAAAGAAATCTAGCAACTATAGTGAGCTTTCTGAACTCATTAATGTCTTTGTTGTATTGATGATTTCATTTCTGCACCAGGGGTCCTAGCTGCAAGCTGTGGCTTTCCCGTTTTTATGATACTCCTCCTCTTTCTCACCATGCATTCCCTCCCCCTGCTGAGGGAAAGAAATCCATTGCTTAAATTGATTTGGGGATCAGCCTTGATAAAATACCAGCATTCAGCCCCTCACGACAGCATGGCTGTATTGTTAGCGGTTCTTGATTATTTGGATGCTCTGGCAGAAGCTGCCACAGCAGAGTTGGAGGTGTGCAGAGATTAACTGGTGTCTGTCCAACCATTTGTCATACAAATAACAGTGCCAGCAGAGTGAAATCCTATAAATCATTTTTTGCCAGGATTGAAACCTTTTATCAGTTGTGTCACTTTCATTATTCAATAAGCGATTAGTAACAGCCATTGTCATTTAGCCATTTAGTGGTTAACAACTCAGAGCTTTGGCTAGTGAGGAAGCCTTTGACACCAGTGTCTGATGTAAATGCAAGATTTAATATGTATCTTTCCAGTCAAAACACAGTCTTTACTCTGTGTTGTACTGAATGATGAAAGGCAGTGCAACTTACATGGGAAGCTCTTGAATCTGTTGAGCCTCCTGGATTCGCTGTATCCCACTGCCATGTGGTGGTTGTGTATGCAAATACACAATTGCATCCTCCTATTTCCAAGTTCTTCATTCTGAAGCTAATCACAGCATCTCCCCAGGGACTTGCTACAACTGCAGCTTCTGAAACAAGTCAAATGAGAGGGATGATAACCTTCCCGTAAGAGCAGCCACGGAGAGTCAGGAGTTAACCCTGGTCTTGTTGGGTTTGTTCAAGAAGGGGTCTGGGCAGATGGTGGGGTTTTTATATTTTAGGTGCGAATGACCAACTTTGAGTAAATCTGAGCAGCCCCATGCAATACAAACGTAGGTAACAGTAGCTTCCTGCTTGTGAAGCTCTTTGAAATCCAGATGCAGTGTATGGAGAAGAGAGAACATGTTGCATTTCCCAGTGGAAGGAATTCTCGTATTCCCACCAGAAGTTTAAAATGGAAGAGTCATAATATATTCCCAGGGGAGAGACCGGGGTGAAGACTACCTGCCCAAAGAGGGAGAGACCATCAGAGTCCATTGTAGGTTGTTGTAGTAGCCATTGGTTGAGCAGTGAGTTCAGGAAGTTAAGTTGGCTGCTCTGTAAACTACTTGTGAAAGGTCCATGCTTCTTTGTCCTTTTGCTGGCTTTGAGCTAGCGATTGAATCTTGCAGGCTTTGGGGAGTCCAAAAACGCAAATTGATGGACTTATGCGAGCCCACTTAAGTGCAGGTATTGTGGTGTGCTACTGGATAGGAACTTCTCCCATATTCATAGCTCTAACAAACCTCTGTGCCTTCAGGTTGTCCTCGCAATGTAGGACCCAGCATCTTCAGGTCTGTGTTTGCTAATGAAGCCCGGGGAAGGAAGTGGAAGTCATGTTCTGTGTCAGTGCAGGCTGATGTAGAAGCTCAGGCAGAAGTGAAGATGGTGACCTTCCTGTTTTAGCACAAGCGTTCAGGTTTATAGAGAAATAATCATTACAGATGGTTTCGTAGTTTGTAGGGAAAGACCTTGACACAATAAATCTCTCCAACTAGAGTTTCCCCAGCGAGGAATCCTTACACTAACATGAGAAGTTGCATCACAGAGTAACATGCTAAGCTATTAAACACCTAATGCTGGCAGTTTGACTCATGCTTATTTTTACAAGGGATGAAAATTAACAAAGTATTCATGTTGTATATAGCTCCAGTGGAAAGTAGTGCTGTGTCTGCTCACATATGGACATGATTCCCCAAGAGCAAACAGAAGAGGTTTGTGCTTGCATGCTTCTCAGATATGCCTGTCAGTGCTTACCCTGCTGGAGGGCAAACTGCTAATGAGCCTGGTTTCTGGGGTGAATTTTTGGCAAGGACGGAGATGCTTCAAATGAGCCCATTTCTAAGATGCCTTTTCTGATCTGGTGTAGCACAAGGCTTAGTTTTGAATCCCTCTCTGCTTTGTTGAGACCCCACGTGGAGCCCTGTGTGCAGTTCTGGCCTCTAGTATCTGAAGGGGGCTACAAGGATCCCGGAGAGGGACTTCATCAGGGACTGTAGCAATAGGACAAGGGGTGATGGGTTACAACTGAAACAGGGGAAGTTCAGACTGGAGATAAGGCAGAAGTTCTTCCTTATGAGGGTGCTGAGGCACTGGCACAGGGTGCCCAGAGAAGCTGTGGCTGCCCCATCCCTGGCAGTGTTAAAGACCAGGTTGGATGGCGCTTGGAGCAAGCTGCTCTAGTGGAAGGTGTCCCTGCCCGTGGCAGGGTTTGGAACTGGAGGAGCTTTGAGGTCCCTTCCAACACAAACCATGCCATGGTTCTGTGGTTTAGTTTTGTAATTGTTGTAAATTCCAGGATATAAATCTGGGTGTTCCCTGCTGCCCACATAGCTGCTCAGCTTCGGTTTGCGAAGCACATTGATCGTGCAGGCAGCTCCTTCCCATCCTACTTCATACGTAAATATTTTTTATCTTCAAACAGGTGATGGTTTTTCTGCCATGTGAAGAAACAAATGTGCTCTTTTGGGCATTAATTCAGCCCAGCAGTACTACGTTACTGCCGTGTATTTTACTTTTAGTCTGTAGTATTTCCACTCTGACACTTCATTGGAAAAGGAATTTAATGATTAAGCAGTGGCCAGATACGAGGGAAATTCAAAGGTGCCTGCGCTGAGGGTATCTTTTGGAAGTGAGCAGTGGGAATCTTAACTCCTTTGAGCAGAAACAGCTCTGAACTGTTGTTTTGGAACTGTTTTGCAGTAATTGCTCGCCCTGTCAAGATGTGGCTGCTTTTTGTTCTGAGGGAGAAAGGGTACAGAACAATGCCTCTTTGCTTAATGGATTTAAATGCTCCTTGTTTATCAGCCTATAATAGCAAGATTGTCATCTCCCTATCCATAGATGAAACTGATGGTCCGAAGCAAGAATAAATCCATCATGCTGTAAAAATAGTGGTTCTCCATGGGGTAAGCAAGGAAGCTTTTCACAGAGTCAATACTGTGTCTAAACAACAGAAAGAAGGTGGGCTGATGGTGAATAACAAACGTCCCCCATATGTCCCTCTCTCGCGCCTCTAACCTTCCTCTTCTCTGTGTCCCAGATGCTTCCCCCACTCTCCGTTTCCTCTTCAGCCATCCCATGCAATGCTTTTTTCTACTCTCCTTCTGAATATATTGGGTTGGTTTTAGTGATGGTGCATTTTACAGAGTAAGATCTCAGGTGGTGGTGTCACTTGAGCTGCAGTGATATTAACTGCAACTGTGAGACTGATCTTGAAATCCAGATCTTGACTGATTGGGTAGGAATTCAAACATCTTTGGAATTCCACGGGGCCCAGCATCTTGTATCAAATCTAACTGTTCAGCGAAGACACATTAGTGCCACAGAAGAACCGTAATAGCAGTAGTTCATATTTAGTACTGATGATAAGATATAATGACAGGAGCTGCCTTTCCTTAAGTGCGTTGTTACCAAACCAATAATAAGCCACCATACTCTGTCCACTTGCACGGATTCTGCGTAGCTCTTGTAATTAATACATGATGATGCTAGGTTATTCTCCTATTTCTAGCTGTAAAAGACATGCTACAGACAATGTAACAGAGTCAGAGGGTGCATTTATGTACTGCTCTATCTGGAGTAGATTAATAGGGACAATAAATACCAAAGTGCAATTAGGATACAAATACCATTTTCAATCAGTACATTGTGGGTGGTGTTTGCATGTGAATTACTGTAGTGGGGTCAGCTGGGGTTTACAGAAAACTTTAATGTGGCACTAAAAGAGGGGAAAATCAATGGTGATTTTGACAGATCACATTTTGTCAGGGAAATATTTTGTTTTCCTCTAGTTCTTTGTTGTACAAATGTGTACAAAAGAAGCAGAGGCAGGTTGACAAGCTGATTCTCTTCATTCCTTACGGAACGCCACGAGCCCTGTGAAGGCAACCCCATTGGAGAAACTAACCTCAGAAATTGGTCGATCAAATGCTACAAGCAAAGTGCTTGTTTTCCACTATTGAAGCTGGTGGTCTAGTGATCACGGCCAAGCAATTACAGCCCTGTTAGATAGCATGAGTAGTAGTCATTAAATAATTATACCTTTGATTAGCTGCTTTAACTGTTCGTTGCCTTTGAAATATGATAGTATAATTTCAAGCTTTTATTAAAAGACAATTTTTCTAGGTGGTTGAAAAGGATTTTTGTGTGCGAAGAAAAAAGCCATAATTTTCTGCTTCAGATAATGAAAAACGGAGAAAAATGTTCCGAATTAACATTTACTTTTGTCGATTTGGATCTTGGATGTTTATAGTGTCTTGGAAATGCACTGAAAGAGTTCAGTGGCTCCTTTACCTGCTGCTGAAGTTTCAATGGAGAACTCTTACGGGGGGCAAAGGGGAAGAAGAATTAAAAAGCTATTTTAGAAGTGTTTAATTAAAGAAACTTCTCCCCTGTCACGAGTAGAACTATGCATGTGTTTGCGTTTTTTTTCCCTTCATTCTAAATGTGCAAAGCTGAATGGAAGCCAAACGTAATCAACTATTAATGGCATTTGAAGTACTACTTTTAGAGTGTTGTGGGGGTTTAAAATAGAGCACTGACAGGATTTCAGGTTTTGTCTTTGTGTCAGACATTCAGTTTTACATGTGTTTGGGCTGGATTTTTAACTCAGCCCTTCAGTGATTCCCTGCAGCTTGTTTCTCTGAGTACCCTGGTGTCCGAGAAGGGCATATTGAGGGCTGTTACCTTGTGGGATTACTGCAGCAGTTAAATCTTCTGTATTTTGGCTTCATTTTTTCCGGTCTGTCCTATTAACACCAAAGCACTAAGCAGAAATGTTTGCAAACTTCAGAGTCACATTCGAGCGTTAAAAGATGTTCGACTTTGGGAATCTGGTTTCGTAGCTATACTGTGTGCATTTGTTAGGAATTAGAGGAAAACAGTGCACACATTTATAAGATACTTGCACTCTGTCAGTGGTTTTATTGTAAGTGTTGGTCAGATCTAGAAACACAGTGGATACAGATTATTTTGCTTCCTAAATGTCATATATCAGATATGCCTGTTTTGATTTGTTTTGTGTTGGCGGTGTTAACCCTTTTGGAGGAATTTCTGTCATTGCTGCTTCCATGTAGGGTAAAACAGTGTCAAGCCCCTTCACAGTCATAGAAACAAGTTTACATGATGTAAGAATCTCTTGGGTTGCATCTTAACACAATCATTCCAGTCCTCTTGTGAAAGAGCACAGTCTTGTTGAGCAAATCACTGTTCTGCTGACCAGCAAGAAATAAGAATTCCCAGTCCATGGTTTTACAGCTCCTGATGCAACCACACATGATGCAGAAGGAGTTGAGAAGGAGCAGGGGGAGGGCTGAAGTGCAGAATCCTTTTCCCAGTGGGGTGGCAGCTAGATGGTCCTGGAGTTTATCCTTAAGTACCCTTCTGATGCTCAGGTTTGCCTCTCACGCAGAGAGGCAAATGTACCAAATACACCCCTATTTTTCCGGATAGAGGTATTACACGAAAGCGCTCCCCTGGCCTATGCCATGAGAGAAGGTTTTTCCTCATACATCTTCCCTGTCTTTAATTGTTGCACAATAAGAATAAATAAACAAGCATCCTTAGGTGAATGGACAGCATTATTTATGTGGTGCAGCTGATGATGATGAGATGTTCTGAGGAGCGAGTGGCATTCCAGCCCCAGCCCCCTTCCTCCAGTGTAGGTGAAAAGATCCTATTATTTCTGATAATTGATGCTGAGGGCTGTGGCGTGCCTCATTTAATCAGCACTGTTCAGCACACTCCAGGGATGTAATTCATGCACACTTTAACATCCAACATGGCTGACAAGGCTTGGACACACAACCGAATGGCTACATCATTTTTTAATCAGCTATCTGAGGACTATTTATCTAATCAACAAAGAACTCTGTCACACGGAGACCAGAGGTGACATTAACACGTCTGGAGTTCCTCGGTGCAGCGGCGGAGGAAGGTTTTTTAGTGTGAAGCTGTAGGTATTAAGACTCTCCTAAGGATAAAAGGCAATTTCTGCTTAGCAAAGTGTATCAAGAAGTGAATTTGAGCAAGTTGAAGGGGGTTAATCTGGTGCTTTATTGAGTGTAGTATCTTAAGGGAACTTCGCAGGTATCAAAGTGATGTATCCTCAGATCACACATGGGTAAGTGTGCTTTGTAAAAAGCATCTATTGCTTTTAGAGATAACAGTGTGTGATCATAGCAGCGGTAAACATATTTACTACACCACCTAACTAATCAAAACTAGACAGGAAAAGTAGTTTCATTAACACAGAATAAATAGCAGCCCTATTAAAGCAAGCAAACAAGAAATTCTGTCTGCAAGGGGCTGCTCACAGATGCAAAGTTATTGCCTGAACAAATACGAAGATATGTGGTAATTGGGAGTGATTAAGTTTAATTGATTCCCAGTTATTCCATATCTTAACAAAAGTCTGTACTGAAGCCTTGTTTTCTGCTTCATATACTGACATACCTATTCTCACTTTAAGATGTACACAGTAAAAATGCATAAGCAAGTTTATTTTACACTTAGAATGTACGTTAAATCAGTGCAGTTCAGCTCCCAAAGTGGAGTACTCAAAGTCATCAACAAACAGAGGCTTGCCTGTGTCTCCAGATATAGCTGGATGTCCTCCCAGCGCTTCAGCTGAAAAGGCAAGCTGTTGCCACCATTTTATCCTAATAGACCTAACATGTAATCATCTCCCACTAGATTTAAGTATCTTCTATTTGAATCAGTTTTTAGTGCTCTCTTTTGGTGGTGTTTGGATGTTCAAAGACTTGTAGAGCTTTAAATAACCTGCATAGCTTCCACTTCAGAGTGTGTGCATTACAGTCCCTGCATTACACACTGAAAAGCTGCAGATAAGGGCCTACACAACTGAAATAATGGAGTGAAATTGCCTCTGGTCCAGCACAGTGAGTCCAGTCAGTGCCTACAGAGTCGCAGAAAGGGCCTTCACAACTCTCATGCTCTCTATGTACTCTACAGCCACAGATCCTCTCCATTTGATTTAAGCAGTTTGTTAAAGTTCTATGTTAGGAAAGCCACAGTAGTAAACACTTCTGACCTTTCCAGTATTGTACGGGTTTGGAAAGGTCCAAGATGTAGATCTGGAAGGCAGATGGTTCTCATGTGGCTGGGGAAAAAGAAGGCCAAATTGGTAGGAGTAATATATTTTAGGAGTGAGCAAGTAGGGTGTTTCTCTGGAACACAAAAGGAGCGGGAGCCTTGTTTGCTTTAACACCAGACGAGCTTGAAGCCTCTGGAAAGATGGTTCTGGCTGCCCCATCCCTGGCAGTGTTCAAGGCCAGGTTGGATGGGGCTTGGAGCAGCCTGCTCTAGTGGGAGGTGTCCCTGCCCATGGCAGGGGTTGGAACTGGATGAGCTTTAAGGTCTCTTCCAACCCAAACCAGTCTTTGATTCTCTGATTTGAACAAGACACCCCAGTATACATGAACCACATGAGTGATGCATCCCATCGCAAGTGATACAGTTGTAAGCAGCTTCCTCACCAGAACTCAATAAAGTGCTTTAACCCTTCTTAGAGAAACACATTTCAGGCTCTGAGAGTCAAAGCTTTCATGGTTGGGTGCATTGTGGTTGCTACCAGGAGGAATGGCTGGATGATGGCTTACACCAAGTTGAAGGTAGCAACCATCCCAGTGTTGTTTTGCAGGGTTGTTAAAAGCCGAGCTCTGTGCTGTTGGGTGACAGATAATGAATGACTTCTTGTGCTGGTCCAGGCTGGGTGTTAGGAAGCACAAATGAATTTACCCAGCAATGATAGGAATTTCATCTTAGCAATCTACGTTTCTGGAGTTAATGAGCTTGGATAAGAGCAGAAACTGCTGCTACAACATACCTACGCACTGGTTAAGATGGGGGGGCTGCTTTGATTGCTGAAGTCTTGTTTTTGTCATTGTGAAGCCAGAGATAAGGGCAAGTGTTAAAGTTAAAATAGAAGATTTTCTTGGAACATTATTGAAATACATTAGTCATTCACATTGTAGTAGTACGACATAGGAGGCAAGAATGCTAGTTGCCATTTCAGTACACGCTAAATACCTGCTGTCTTCTGGGAAATGGTTAATTTCATTCCAGGTATTTGGTGTTTGAGAGAGGTGTTTGTCTGGGGTTTTCTTGTTAAAGACGCTTCTTGGTGGCTTCTTTGAAGAAAACAGGCTTCCAGAAAATACTTGAAATCAATATACCTTGAAGAAAGGTCTTGTCTTTCTAATTAGAGGGCTTTGTTTGCTGTTAAATAATGGAATAACTACTTCTTATAGCTTTTTATTGGAAACCAGCTGGGGTTTAGTTGTGTAAGTGTATGTATATTGTATGTGTGTATATATATAAATGCATCCAGAGTTGTCAACAAGGGCTTTTGTTGAATTAACTTTGGAACCCAGATGGGATGGACTGAATGTCCTGGGATAGAAATCAAAGACAAGCTAGGTAAATAATAGCCTTTGGTGCCCACTAAAGCCTTGTTGGTAGGTAACAAAAATGTCTAGCCAGCGTGTAATTTTGAAGGCAGGCAGGGTAGGATGGCTAAGCTGGGCCCTGGTGCTGACATACACATCAATCACCCTGTGGAGACTGCTCTTGGCAGTGTCCAAACACTGCTGCTGATAATATTATTGAATCCTCAAGACAGCAGAGCACCTTGAGGAAGCAGGCAGGAGCCTAATCGATGCTAAAGGACACACTCAGATGTATCAGGGCTTCAGCATCGCTGTGAAAAAGTCCATTTGCTTAAAGAGAAGAAAAAGGCATGACACTTAACACATTAAAATGGATTATTTCATCAATAGGTTAATAGAAAACCAGGCTGCGAGTTCACTTCCTGCTCATACGGCCGTACTCTAACGTGCCATTAAAGTGTGAAAAATGAAAAGGGACTGGGAAAAGGTCTTTGTGTACTGGAGACCATCTTCCCTTTCTGAAGGGTGCCAAACCTCGATTTTGCCTATTTATATGTAAATGTTTCTCAGGAAAAACAAGTTTTCTGCTGGGAAATTGTGCCTCACTAGGTGCTGGGACATGTTAAATAGGTCTGAAAACTGAAGGGGTTTTTCCATATTGAAGGATGCACCCAGTGAAGATATTTATAGAGTTGGTGAACTTTAGTTTTTAGAGATGTAAGTTTTCCTTTCAGATATTGTTATCTATTTTCATTTCAGTGAGATGCATTCTAAAGGATGTCATGCGGACATCCAGTCCTCCTTTTGAGTACATAGCATTAAAGCCTGCAGATGGCTTTATTAAAACAGCACATAGGTTAACCCTAGGTGTTTGGGCAGTTCTCTTCCAGCCTTAGCTCTTTAGCTGAAAATCAAGCTGTTTGTTAAAGTTCATAAATATAGAAGGAAAAATTTGAAACAATTGTTACCACAATACTCATGACCTTGTGAGATGTTCATGTCATCCGAAAGAGTGAGGGGCATCTGCAGTGAGGGTAGGAATGGGTTTACTCTAGATTTACCATGTGAGTTTGACCCGAATGGAAGACTTCCAATTTCAAACATGCAATCAGAGAACCAGCCAGGTTG
This sequence comes from Ara ararauna, assembly GCA_028858755.1. Taxonomy (NCBI): domain Eukaryota; kingdom Metazoa; phylum Chordata; class Aves; order Psittaciformes; family Psittacidae; genus Ara; species Ara ararauna. The sequence goes on from CM054381.1 coordinate 7,891,852, forward strand.
GAAAAGCCCTTTGAGCTCATCCAGTCCAACCATTCCCCAGCACTGCCAAGGCCACCACTGACCCATGGCACTGAGGGCCTCATCTCCATGGTGTGTGAACACTTGCAGGGACGGTGACTCCAGCCCTGCCCTGGGCAGCCTGTTCCAATGCCTGAGCACCCTCTGGGAAAGGAATTGTTCCTCATCTCCGTCTAAACCTGCCCTGGTGCAGCTTGAGGCCGTTTCCTGTCCTGTCACTTACAGATCTCTGGTATGAAAACTGTGGTATGTGCAAGCATGGTGTGTTTAATTTCTTCCTGCACTGCTGTGGGAGTCATTTTCCAAGGAGGAAATGGTGTTACTAAGATCATGGAAGAGTTTTACAAGCTGATCTGGACTTCCTCTGTGTAAGCCATTTCTACATGTGTCAATGATGCATGTCATAGAAATTAACCGTCATTAATGTAACTGATGCTTTCTAGAAGCCTCACACCCAAACTGAAAGCTCTCCACTGTCTGTGGACAGGAGGGCTGGGTGACCTGCTAGGAAGGGCGGCTCAAAAGGAGGTCTGGATGCTCTTCCACTTGTCACTGACTGCGATGATCTCTTCCCTGCTCCTATAAAACAGATTTTAACAAGCAGTTGCATGCCAAGCAGTGCTGCATCATTATTTCTTAACTAGGTAAGCTGGAAGGCTGATAGAGGTAGCACTTTTAGCAGGTACACAGTTCCCTCCTCAGATGTGGGGATGTGTATGCATGAAGAAGAGGGCACAACGCTATCCTTTTAGTCACTGTTAGGTTCCAGCAGTGTCATGGTGGACTCAGATGTTTCATACTGTTCCTGCCTGATGAAACTCAGACTAAGCATGTTGTTGATTGAAGGTACTTCTCACGCTGTGAATTCACTTTTGAGGCGAAACGTGTCGGTTTAAAAGAAGGTAAAAATGTGTTTTTTCCTAATGAGCACGGGACTGGAGTGCTTTTGAGCAGTATTTTCCGCTAATTGTGAAACAGCAGCTGGGAACTCAGAAAAGCTCCAATTTTGGGGCAATTCTAATAAGTGAGGGTGTTGCCTCTTATAGGAAGAATATACACTTTGATTTTTGCAGTGATTTGCCTGGGGGAGGAAGGGAGGACCACAGACATCAATTGCATCCGTGTCTACTTGACAACCTTCAAAATAAGTAATGCGTCTAAGCTCAAAGCTACAAATAACAGTTTGTTGTTATGAGCATTTAAGGTCATTGCATCATCACCTCAACTTTTAAAGGTGATGATGTAAAGAAGTGGTTTAAAGGTGAACTGCAGGCACCAAGTGATCTGTACAGGCTTGTGAAGGAGAAGGAGCTCTCGTCTGGCTGTGTTTCATCATTAAGTAAATCCCATTTTGCAGTAGCTGTTTTGTCTGGTCGTGTATCCTTTGTACAAATACTTCCTGCAATTTTATACTTCTCCTGCTCTGGTTTTGTCTATTCCAATAGCAGATCCATTTAATCTTGTCAGATCGTGTCATGTTGTAGAGCCTTTCAAAAATCGCCCCCGATAAGAGGCTTTCCGTATTGTCCGTGGATCGCAGAGGCTGTAAAGTCCTGTGTGCATTTTCTGTGTGCAGCTCTTCGTGTTAACAGGCTCGTGCTTGTATTTTACTTCACATGCTATTTTGATGTTTCTTTTCTCCCCTTTTTTTCATTTCTTTCTTTCCTCCCTTTTTCGTTATTTTTATTCTCTTTTTGTTTTTTTTCTCTTCCCCTCCTGCTCTCTGGACGCAGCCAAACGCAAAGCTTGGAAACTAAACCGTGTTGGTAGCCTGCGAAATATATACAGCAGCAGCAGCACCAACACTGAAGGTAATAAACCCACCCGTTGTAGATGGACACCTCCTCTCTTACCCTCTATTTTTTACCCTGCGTCCTCCTTGTGTCTTCCCCTTCCCCAGTGCAGGCATGGAAATCAAATTTGCCCAAAGCATGCGTGCTTTCATTTTGTGTTTGCAGAGTCATTCCACTTGGTCTTTTCATCCTTTTTTTGTGCGTGTTGTTTGTGCGTTTTAGTTTGCCATTCATGTTCCTTTCAGCTTACTCAAATTTTGACCTTTCCCTCTCGTCGTGGAGTGGTGATGTTTAAATTACTTCAGGAACCCATTTTCTTCCCTTTTTTCTATTTTTATATATATATATATATATTTCTTCCCTTTCTACATGTGGGCACTCAATGTAATATTTCCCAAGTTATTACAGTTTGTAAAAGTGTTAGTATCAGGTGTAATGATCTGTAGCCAAATACAATAGTGTGCCGTGACATTTAAGTAACAGTCTTAATTTGCTTTGTGCAAGCCTTCTCCATAATGCTCTTTGCAGCTCTAATCCAAAGGCGAGACAGTGCCGGGTCATTTGCATGTGCTACTCTTGCTTGTAAATTCTGTATATTGTTGTATTTCTAAAGGTCACCTGGTGCCAAAGTTCACAAATTGACTTACATTGCTTTTTTTCCACCGAAGACAGCCGTCATGGCTTTGCTATAATAGCACATTGAATTTTATATGCCCCCCCACACACACACCTTCGTTTGAACAACACAATTATAAACTTCCTTCTTTTTTTCCCTGTTTTATTACGAATGTCAGAGGTCAGAATTACTTGGAAGCCAGGCAAGGAGAGCAGAAAAACACCCACCACCCTCCACCACCATCTCCAGCAGCATGCAAGAGGGATGGTGGGAGAAATAGAGAATGCAAAATAGGTCACAACTCAGTAATCTCAGTATAAAGGAGGGGGGGATTTCTTTTTTCTCTTCACTTAAGTGCAAAGCAAATGGGTCAAGTAATCGCGAGCGCATGCCCTAACACTAATTGACTTATTTTGGAATGATTATAACTGTAATATTTTTCTTAATGTCACTGTTTTCTGGGCTGTTGATTTTAGTGATTGCCAAGCAGTGGCATTAAATCTCTTGTAAATTTTAAATTGCATGCTATTTCTGTAAACAAGTCCCTCTGTTCACATCCTGATCATTAACCTTTGGTGATTTATATCACCGTCCTTTCTTTTGCACAATTACTGCTCTACTGCCTTGCTCTTGCTGCCAAACAAAGTGTATGGAGGAAACAAAAGTGGGATTTTTCCTGCAGCTTCTTAAGGAAGCTTTTTGGGGTTTTAAGTTGTAATTTTGTTTTCTTTCTCAGTGGAAATGTAAAATTGTCCCCTTTTCAGAGCAAAACGCTCCATTTTGATGTTTTTGCGGTATAAAATACGCGCTATTCCTGCGTATTTTTGCAGGAAGTGCAAACTATGAAATGAGACAACGTGATTGTCAGATATTCATCACTTTGGGTGGGGTTTTTCCCACCTCGTAGGAAATGAGATACTTTTTAGTGATTTGCCATTTTCTGTGGTTTTTTGTTTTCTACTTATTTGCTGGGTTTTATCTCCCAACCAGATTTTTCTTCTAATCAGCGTGTTTGTTGTTCCTGCTTGAGAAGCTTATGATTTTGTATCTACCTGTTAGGAAACCGCACCAGGGAAATGAGTATAAGGAATTCCCTTGCAGTTTACAGCCAGTCTAGTTTGAGTAACCTTTTGTTCTTACTGATCAAACCAAGTATCAAAGGCCCCTTGGATAAGTGTGTGGGAGCATGTTCCTGCTGGCCACAGCCCAAAGGGTTTTGAGACTTATCATCAAAACCAACTTCTGGAATTAGGCAAAGGTATCTCTTCTTCCAAAAGTATTATCGCCAATGAAAACAGATCAATGTGCTCCATAGCTTTGCATCTTTCGGCTGGTACAGTCAGCCTTTGTGTGGAAGCTGGAATGGTGAGACATGCAAATGCTGAGTTAATGAGCATTGTAAGTATTAAAAGCCACATGTTTAGATAATTATGCCTTCAAAAAACAGAACGATGATAGGAAATGACAGTCCAGAATAACAAATCTGCTTTGGTCTTTAGCGCGTGCTTGCTCAATTGCATTTCCACCTTGCTACAGACCAAACCTATTTCCATTGTGTACCATCCCATTTTTGAAAGTTTGATCTAGGAACCGTCCTCACCAATATTTTTTAACGCTGGTTCTGTTATTTTTAGGTATTTTCTGTGCTTTCAGGTAGTAAATCTCTGATTAAGACAGAGAAATCTGCAGTTCAGATGCTGCAACTGGTTTTGTAGGTGCTTGGCAGAAGCAGGTATATTGGATGGTCCTCGTCGTGGTGGGTCTGTTGCGCTTACAAAGGGTCCCCTTTTGCTGTATGCCATGCAAGGCTGACAGTCCTTCTCTCCCTGGCTATTACTGACCCATGGCTATTACTTGACCCATTACTGATGTGTCTGGTTACAGAGGAGTGAGGAAGGGCAGGATTTTCACAGAGATGGCTGGGTACAAGATCACAGCTGAAGGACTCGAACTTCTGAGGGCAGAAGGAAGCGGACATCATGCAGCTGTGTCATCCACTCGTCCTTTATCAGTTCTGTGTGATTGCAAGAAACTTTATTTTCTTCATTTCAGAGTTATCCTAAAACACTTCAGTTTTCAGATTTTGGGGATTTTTTCTATAGGGAGCCACTAACAAATACTAAAGTCCCACCTGCTCCTTACCGCAGGCAGCCAGTCTTTAAGCAATGTTTTGATTCTCTGGGGGGAACATATGTAATGTCACTGTGTTATCCTTAAACCAGACCCCACTCTGGTTGTAAGACAAGCTGGAGTCACTTGTACCTGTATGTCATTGAAATACAGAATTACTTTTCCTATATCAGTAGATTTCGCAGCACCACAAAAAGGCTTATCTTTAAGAAATTAAATGGCTGTGCTCTGAGTGCATTGGTTTAACATGCATAAGGATATTAAATCCTTATTTTTCTACTCTTGTTGGTTACCTATCTGACACATTAAATAGGACCAGGCTTTCCTGGAAGACTTTTCCTTCTGCCTATTCATTAACTCTCAAACTGTGTCTTGGTTAAAAGTTAGTGGTAGCTGCTGCTGTGGTCCTGTGCCTGTGCAGAGTGTTGATGGCAGATGGAGGGGAGCACCTGAGATAAGCTCCGCTCTGTAGACTCACCTTCACAACGCCCTTTAGTTAAGCAAGCTCTTCAGCTTTGAAACACGTGTCATAGAATCATAGAATAGTTTGGGTTGGAAAGAACCTTAAGACCATCCAGTTCCAATTCCCCTGCCATGGGGGTTGTCGTGTTAGAAGGAAACCCCAAGCTTGAAACACGTCAGGAAGCACCTAATGCAAGTGTAGACTCACGTTACTTCATGGATTTATTCAAACGGTGTTGCCTCAGCATCCAGATAAAATAAGAAGTACGTATGGGGAGGAACCAGCCTTTCATCACCAGTTTGCCACTCATGAGTAGTGATATTAAACAGTACCACTGCAAAACTCTTCCAGTGGAACACAACCTTTATCAAGAGCTGTGGGCGACTGACAGCAGAGCTATTTTGTCCTCATAGGGTTGATTTTCAAAACTAATTAGATTTAGACACTGGGTTTGGAAAGGGGAGAGAAGTATTAGCATAGTCATGCCCAGTGGGACATGGCACAAATATTTCCTTAATTGAGGCTACTAATAAACATACTTATCTTCTGAGTTACAGGGATAATTTATACCAAGTGGCAAAAGGTAACACTAGTTAACACCATATAGTACGTAAATACCAACGTGCCTTTGTTGTAAACAAATTGTATATTCTTAACATCTGATGTAGGTTGCTGGGCATCTCGGCAGCGTTTCATTCCCATCCTTTTGAAAAGATGAAGGGTTATTAAGAAAGGGTGCTTGAACAGAGAGGGGGAGGAGGGCATGAATAAAAAGGGAGTTTAAATAGGTCTCAGTGTTACTTGAGGCAGGCCTGACTAGGTTTCAAGCTGTAACCTCAACTGTTGAAGATGCTTCACGAGTGTTTGAAATACACCATTGAGAATCTGTTGGTTCTGCACTTGACTTCTTGTTTCTGGAAAGTGTTTCCTGTCTCAGTGGCATCCTACACCAGGCATGCACAGTGAGTTACCGTTCATTAGCAGCAGCAGCAGGGTCCTCTGATGACAGCAAGCACACAATCTGGCACCTAGTGAAAGAGGCTGGTTGGCTTGGAGGCCAGAAGATCCAGTTTTATTTCTGATTCTGGCAGAATATTCATGTCTGCTTATGAGAGATGCCTGAAGCCTGGCAAGTCGCTGTTTTATAGCCATGGAAAACAGAAATAATGGTTTTGTTTAAAAGCAGACTTCTGGGATGGCTGTAATTCCTGACTGTAGAGTGCCTGGTGGAAAGGAGCCCTTGTCTTCCATTGGCTTCAAGCTGTGCTTGTGGTTACCCGCCTCTGGTGCAAGGTGTCAGTGGCTATTTATGAAGCCCTTAATATTGAGAATAAAAGATGTGGGAAGTGGAAACGTGGAACAAGCTGATCTTTGCACGCCATTGAGAACCGATCTCACAGGATACCAAGAGGTGCAGCTGCTTCCGGACTTGTGTTTTCTCTGCATTGTAGTAGACTTAATTGAGCTCTCTGGAGCAAGTTATAGACTAATTGTATCCTGTAGTCGTTGACAGTGTAGCTTTCTAAATCTGATCTCTGTGTCATACAGTTAGCACAGGCATTGGTACAGGAATGCAGTGAGACCATGCCTAAATGTTTGTTTTCCCTTGCACAATCCTTTGCTTCTGAGGAATTGTATCTCTCGTTTGCTGTAAGTGGGTGGGCTGTGGCCACGTCTGACTTTTGGCAGAGCAAAATAAATGTGAACTTGGGTTAAATGCAGTTAATTTGATTATGAAAAGATAATGGTGCAAACACTGCAGCATAAAGAGTGGGACCATGGTGCTGCTTGGAAGGGGCTGGTGGTTATGAGAGTGCGGTGGTTTTCCTAAAATTCCCTCATTGCACGTCCGCTTCCACTGAAGAAATAAATGGTTTTAGGTTCATCTCATCATAATCTGACAGTTTCAGCTCATTGCCCATCCTGGCCCCCACCACTTTAAAACAAAGGGCAAACCAAACGACAGCAGCATCATTTGACACATCTCCTGTTGATAATAACTTCCAAATGGAACTCAGTTGCAGCTGGCTCTTCCCACTTTAACCCTTTGCCTGCTGGCCTCCCAGGAAATAATTGATGACTGATTGGCCCATTAACCTTTTTTTTTTTTGGTTAAAAAAAAAAAGGAAGAAGTTTGACAGCCCGGACCTGTGTAATGAGGAGGGATTCCTGGCGAAATCAGCCTGATGGCTGAGTTGCTTGCCCCTGAGGATGCAAAATTAGCCCCGTGGGACCTCGTCTGCATAGAAACTGGACACAATTAGTGTAATATCCGGTGTTATTAATGTAGTTTGGAGTAATTGGGCAGGTTGATTTCGACAGGTTGATGGTGCTAAAATACTATTATAGTGGACCTTTCTGTGAATAACTGTTAAACATGGAAAACTGTTTAATAAAATTTTGTGATTGGGCCCACAGGGATTTAAATAGCACAACCTATAATTTGACTGAAGAAGAAAACCGAACAATTCCATCCTCCTGCCTGGGTTTTCCTGTTGGTGTATGTGGTGGTTGAGGACAGCCACATTTGCTACTCGCCTCTTGTAGGCATTGCCCTGCGGGTGATGTGCAGCAGGCGCCGCTGCTGCTTTGTTTCCCAGTTGGGCTTACAGAACAAAATGAGGTGTATTTGAACAGCGAGTGTATTATTGAACTCATATTCAACTGGCACGGTTGCTTTTCAGCTGAGCTTTTTAAGGAGTAAACCTGAAACTTCAGTAGGTATCAGAGAGTAAAAACTTACATGTTCTCAATGTATCATCAGCGATGACCAAGTTTTCTTACTGAGGTACTGAAAACATCCTTCCAGCCCAGGCTTAAAACATGCTGCAGCCCTCTTAACCCATGGTGTGACCATACTGGAACAGACTCCCCAGTGTCCTGTGTGGACTTTGCAATCCAGAGCCACAAAGGCTGTGTAAGATCTTGGCAGCTTTTGTTGCAGTGTCAGCTGGTCACAGCAGAAAGGTCAGGAGATGAAACAAGGGAGCCTCTCCTTTGGGAAAAGGAGACAGCGTATAAAAGAGTGACCACGGGGAATGGCTGGAGGTGTTTCCTGAATTGCCCTCCACTGGCCTGAATAGCTGGGATTGTGTCCTCTGCCATAGATCTCTTGTAAGCAGTGGAATAACCTTGTGTAACATTTCTGAGGAACAAAGCTTGCAGAGGCGCTGCTGCGGGAATGGGATTTCAGCCTCACTTTGCAATGGGACACTGGCTGAATTGCAGGGTTTATTTCTCATAAGCCCTTCTTGGGCAAACCAGCTTCATGTATGTGATAAGGATTATTGGCAAATAGGAGGCTTCCGTGATGCAACAGCTTGATTGTATATATTTCTTTTAAGGTCTGGAATTGTGATGCTGGAAAGCCATGGTAGAGGAGTAGTATAGAGAGGCTCTGTAAAGACATACCATATATACTTGTTGAGTATTAGTTATGTACTGTATATTCTTCATAGAATTATAGAATGGTTTGTGTTGGGACTCATCCATCTCCAACCCCTGCCACGGGCAGGGACACCTTCCACTAGAGCAGCTTGCTCCAAGCCCCTGTGTCCAACCTGGCCTTGAACACTGCCAGGGATGGGGCAGCCACAGCTTCTCTGGGCACCCTGTGCCAGCGCCTCAGCACCCTCACAGGAAAGAGCTTCTGCCTAAGAGCTCATCTCGGTCTCCCCTCTGGCAGGTTAAAGCCATTCCCCTTGTCCTGTCCCTGCAGGCCCTTGGCCAAAGTCCCTCCCCTCAACTTCTTGTTGAGTTGTTATGTATTGAGAAGTCGTCCCTGCCAGTGCACTGCAGAATTTCTGCTCTCTCATTGTCCTCTTCTGTGTCTTTATGCCCCTACTCCTCCCTGCCCAAAAAGGAGGTGTGAGGAAATCCTCCTTTAGTAAGACTTGAGGAGTGCAACGTTTTATCCCTGAAAGGCCTAAAAATGGTGAATTTCCTAGATGGGTCTCTGCAGGGGGCTGCTGCAGGTGGAATTCAGCTTTTCATGTTTTCTTTCATCATCATTCTTTGCTTTCATCAACACATGCAGGACTTCAGTATGTCTGTATGTCCCTCCACTGACATATGCTTCTGCATAAGTAGATGATCATAACTGTGTCACCTTACAGCAGACAGGACTCAACATTAATTCCATTTACTGTAGTTTCCTCTTGCTTCTTCTTCATAAAATCTTAGCTCTGTTTGTAAATACAAGTTTTTCCATTCATAACATTTTGGATGATTCTACTTGTTTGTCTCATACAATATTGCTAAACTGGCTCTAGCTGTAAGGTTGCATCATTTCTCTTATCTTTCTTGATTATCCCAGTAAAATAACACAGCCTGTGCCCTCATGCACCTAGAAATGTCCTTCACCTCTGTGTTTATTCTCGCCTCGAGATGCATTCTCACCTTCTTGCTGCTTTCTTGAGGCATCATTAAAGCAGTAGGCACTGGCCTTGCTAACATGGAGTTTATCAAAGAAAACCAGTTGTGCCATAGGTTGAGAAAATGACTGCCAGTGAGCAGCAGTGCTGTCTTTAAAGCTAGTGCCAGATTTGTCACTTATCTTTGCACGCTTATGGATGACAAGGTGATGCAGGAGTTTCATGGCTCTGAATATATAATAAGTCATTAGCAGACAAGCGAATGTAAATGCTCTCTCTAAAGCCCATTATGGCTGATGTTCACCAGAACTTTGTGCTCTATTATTCTTTGCCTTTTCATGCTTCATGCCTGCCCTTCCTAATTCCACTTGCTCTGTTTCAGCTTCCTTGATCTCTTTTTTCATTTGACTTTGGTGTCCCATGTGTGGTTGGAGTGTGCGTCCATTTATTTCACTTCTACTGGTAGATTCATATGCTGCCGTCCTCTGGCCTGAATACTTGTCCTTGTACTCTAGTAGCCCTAAGGATATTTCACTGACCCTTTCTGTGAGCTTCTCAGATCATTTTCTCATCTCCCATGTCGAACGTGAGTGTTGAATAGGTTGAACTGATTTTAATCCTGTATTATAACCAAGTGTATTTATGCTGCAGACAAGAAAATGTACACATCCACTTTTAATATAATCTGTGCGTGTAAGAAACTGCTTGAAGGAAGAGGGCAAATAGTGAAATTTTCTGTATTGTCAGCCTTTAACAGTCCATTCATCTTTTAAGTTATTTTGTGGCACGCTTTGATTTTTACATTATGTAGCTCTTAGCACCTCAGGTTTAAATCTAAATAATGCTTGTTAGCCACTTTGTGTTCCAGAAGGGTATAGCCTCGATACCACCCCGAACTGAATATTTACCCAAAACTGTACTTTATCTGTGTAACATTTGGAGAATAAAAGCAGTGGATCTGCAAGCTGTTTTCTGATGCGTCGTGCAACTGCAAGGGAATTGGATATATCTAGCCTCAAACCTCGACGACCCAGACCTGCTTTTGCTCGTTGCATTGAAGAAATGCTCAACAGAGATAATTCAGGTCTAGCTGTCAGTACCCTTAAACTTAACCTTCTTTTCCTATTGCATGTCTTTTTCAGAGCAAGAAGAAAACTTTGAGTTTATCATTGTCTCTCTCACTGGCCAGACTTGGCACTTTGAAGCTACCACATATGAAGAAAGAGATGCGTGGGTACAAGCCATAGAGAGTCAGATCTTGGCCAGTTTACAGTCTTGTGAGAGCAGCAAGAACAAGGTAAGGTGCATAGAGAAATACTGCAAATAAGGAAGTTGTGTGGTGTATTCAGCTTTGTGTCAGGTTAGAGGTCTGCAGAAGACACTTGAGGAAAAACCTATCTCAGAGGAGAGGCAGGCCCCAAAACCAATTTTAATGAGTTAAATCTCAAATCTACTAAACTGCTGCATGGCAAAATTTAACTAAGCCTTCTGGTTGACCTAACCATAAATGTGCAGTAATGTTCAGCCGTAGGATTCTGCCCTGATGAAGTAATGGAAATCACAGGAACCAAAGCGTCGATGCGGTTTATCTTTTCTTTAATTACACTGAAATAAATTGTTACGGGGTTTTGCCTTAAAACAAAGCAAATCCAGAAACAGTTCATCAAAGCATTTTGGAGAAAGAAGACCATGACCTAAGAGGAACAGGCCTTCCACCTTGCAATGCTTTCATATGATGACAGAAGTAATTTGTTCTCCTTTCCTCTCAGAATCAGTGTTTAAAATCTGAGACTTCTTCATACATCCCTTATCTTTAGAGGGGCCAGAGAGCTCCTGCTTCTTGAGTTGCTGTGTCTGCTCACTCTTCAAGCTAGAAAGCAAGGTGTTGAGTGGTAGTCAAGGGAGAGAAGAGGGCAATAACTGCTCAGACCTCTAGATCCTTTAGCATCATCCACCTAAGTGTTTTTTTTAATGGCTTTATATTGCAAGAAGGAGACTGGTGTGGTGGAATGGATGCCTGCTTTCATTACCCTGGTCTGCCAGAGTAGATCAGACACCAGCGATTATCATCGGCATAATACAATTTACTTCCCATTTTATTAAAAGTAAAAAGAATTTGTTTCCAGTATGTATTTCTGAGATAGAGAAAAATCACTGCTTACGTATTTTCTTGCCTTTCTTGGGTTTACACATTCTAATATGTATGTTAAGGGAGCACAAATGAGGAAGTTTGTACACTCACACCTATATAAAAATACTTACACAAAAGAGGATAAAGAGTGGCTGGTAACTGGCTCCAGGAGGTTTCTTTCCTGTAAAGTATTACTGAGCTATCAAAACATGACAGAAGAACTAGTGGGAATAACGAAATGCAGTTAGTTGGACAGGTTTAGTAGGCATCCCATTGGTAGATCAGGAGGACACGTCCCCACATTGCCACGCTTAAGACCTGGTCCTCATGCTGCTTAAATCAGTTCATTGCAAAGAGTCCATCACTTGCTATAACTATCAGTCTTCTTCTTCGAGAGCTCACAAGACAGCTGAGTTGAACTATTGTACCTTGTGACTGTCTCCAGGTCCAAGTAGAGGTCATTGGCAGGTCATCATGGGGAGAATTTAAATGGGAGCCATCTGATTAAATCTGACCTTTTGATGATAAAAAGGTTTCAGCTGCTTTTGCAAACCATCCCTTAGTCTTCATTAGCAAAAGCACACACATCAATAAAAGACATTGATTTTGTACAATAATATTCTTATCTAATTTATCTCAAGAAGCAAACCTAACCTGTGACTACTGTTCTTATGAATAGTAGGCTTCATTTCCAAGCTCCCATTTTCCTCAGTGCACTCTCCCCCCTTCTTAGAATAGACCCCAGAACACTGGGAGCTCCTGCACGGGGTGGAGACCCCTGAGGAATGCCATGCTGTCAAGAATCATGGGAGGAAAGAGGAGTCCCTGCTTGGCAGGTTTGGACTTGCAGTACTTGGAGATGCCAAAGGATCACCATTTGTTGAGAGGCAAACCAAGACTTGAGGTTCCTTGACCATGTTCATTCAACCTTCATCTAAGCTTTGAGTTGTGCCATTCCTTGAGGTGACAGTTGTATCATCTGATGTTACTGGGTTCTTATGTGTTGTTTCTACATTTCTTTCCGTCTATTCAGTCCCGCCTGACGAGTCAGAATGAAGCCATGGCCCTTCAGTCCATAAGGAACATCAGAGGCAATTCCCACTGCGTGGACTGTGAAGCACAGAGTAAGTATGGCCATGTCACTTCAGAAAATAGACCTCTTCTTGGCCAAGACTTGAGTGAACACCCTCCATGGTCTTTCTGTTTTGGTATTACATTTGGTATTATATTCCCGATGCTGTTTGCTTCATTATGGAGTTTGCTTAATCAGGTTTATTTTATGTTCATTTATGCTTAATATATGCTGCATCAGGTGCATCCTCATTTTTCCCCTTTCACATCCCACTTCTGAATGTCATAATTTCTTTACTTTCCATTAAAGAAAAGGAACAAGAAGCTGCAGCTTCCATTTTCCTCCTGTTTTGCATGGAGAGGGCACATGTGCCATGGTGCTGTTTTCAAAGAGCTTGATTGGTATTCTTTTGGTTTGGTTTTTTAGGGTTCCTTGTCAAAAGAAACCAAAGTCATCGCTCATTATAGCTGGATACTTGAAAACTTGATTTGGGATCTTTCTTTTTTCCTCCCCTTTGTGTTTCTTTCCCTTTCTTTATTTTTTAAAACACATACGTAGTGCTCAGAAAGTATTCTCAAGAATACTTTGAGCTGTGGTTCACCTCACTAACCCTGTCTGAGGTCATTATTCTGGTGCTCTTCAGTTCCAGGGGCTTGCAACAAAGCCACAAAAAGGAAGTGCTCTTGCTGTAAAGCAATTAATTGTAGAAGCAGGAGGACTGAGAACTTGTGCATTTGTATTTCTTTGATACTTGAAAGTCAGAACTTTTGTGGTGATTTTTACATGTGCTTCACATGGGAACATATCCTTGTTTTTTTCCTTTTGGTATAACTCTTTTTTGTTTTTAAGACTTGTTGTTTAGGATTGTGACTACTAGTCCAAGGCATCCTAACATCCCAGTTAACTCTAAAATGAGCATACAGATATGCTAATGCTTGTGCACAATTAATTTGCTATCTGCTGATTTAACTCATTCAGTTATCCACCAAATAACCCTGTTACCCTCTGCCTTATCCTTAGAAGGCTTGAAGGGAAGGTGGTTAGCACATTAACAGCTTCACATCCTGACTAGTTTTAGTTGGACACTGTCAGATACCCATGTGCTGTCCATAGGAGATGGATCAAGAAGAAAGGCAGCTGCCCCCAGTGGTTCAGCACACAGGGATGTGAGGCCTGGCTGGACCAGGCTTTGAGCACCAGGACTGGGATGCTGGTGGAACAGCTTGTTGAGCTGCTTATAGGGAAGGAGATCCCAAGCAGGAGTTTCACAGACTGAAAGAAATAATAGCAATGTTGATAAGTTAAGGTCTTTACATTTCAGTGGCTAGTAATCCAGCATGCAATAAACAAAGGAAAATGCTGGTTTGACTGGTATTTTAACATGTACAGCCCAATGCGACTCTTATTCATTAGAGTTCTTTCATATCGACCTGCTAGTTGTTCAGATTTACACCAAAGCTTTGATACAGTTCAAGTAAAAGGCATATAAGATGCTGTGCTGTATATGAGAAGGACAGGGTCTTCAGGTGACCTAGATGTATATTTAGCTCATTTGAAGTACTCACTGCTGTCTGTGAGCAGACCACAATGGGACTGTTACTGATTTCTACTCAGTCTGTCTGTAGAGCTGTGGGTGGCATTTTCCTAGACCCTGCTAACTGGTCACGCAGGCAGAGGGGGGATGAGTGTCTCAGGCGACTTCCCCCCCTCATGCACATCCTTCTGATGCATCCGTGATCCAGTTCATAGAATCCCAGGCTGGATTGGGTTGGAAGGGATCTTAAAGCTCATACAGTTCCAACCCCCGGCCACAGGCAGGGGCACCCTTCACTAGAGCAGGTTGCTCCAAGCCCCATCCACATTAACCCCAGAGGTGTTCTCTCCCCAGTTGTGCTTGTATTTATGCAGCCAAGCTGGATGTTTAATCAGGAAAATGATTGTGCATGGAGAAAGCAGCGCCTTATTTTCTTTTCCCTTTGGTTTTTGGTTCCTATTTCAGCCAGGCTGCGTTTCCTCCAGATTGCTTCATGGGTCAAGTTGGCCACAGGTACATGATGCCAGCAGGAGGGATGTGCCAAGAACATGTTGCTGGGAGGGGGCAGGCTAGGACTGCCCTTTTTGGCAGCACTCAGTGCTCTATTTTGTAGTGTAGAGGGGAGGAAGAGAGGGGAATTTGAAATCTCAACTGGAACCTCTTAATTGTTTGTCTTCCTGGAGATGATTTATACCCTGTGGGACTCTTCTTGCCATTTGGCCTTCCTGATTTTAAGGCTGCCATCGTTCCTTTTGAAGAAGTTTGAGACATTTCCAAAGCAGTTTATCTTAAAATGTGAATACGGGCCTGAGGTGACTCTCAGCCTGCCAGTTTTTTGCCAGGCTTTGCTTTATTTCCTTCTCTCCTTTCTGCCTTGCTTGGGCAAGTCTTCACCCCCCAGAGCATTTAGCATCACAAACAGCAGCGCTCCTGTGGAAAGCTCACATAGTTTGCATCTTCACAAAGCCAGATGTTTGGGAGCAAAGGAATACGAGATGCTGCTGTCCCTCAGCTCTATTGAAGAGCCATCAATCTTCCACTTCAGAAGTCTCATTCTTTCTCTTCTTGAGCTCTTTGCCTTTTTAGCACGTCATGGCGGCACTTTGTTTCACCGGGGAATTTCTGCCTTGTTGGATGTTAATCAGCAGCAGTAGCACCAGCAACATCTGTGTGCCTTTGGCAGTCTCAGAGGAAACTTTTTCCAAGTCCTTTTTTAACTTTTCCATCCCAGAGCAAGAGATAAGGTAAAATGCTCCTTACTTCCTGGAGGTTTTTCCCAAGAAGATCTCATTTCATGTTTCAGAAGGAAACTGATGTTGCCTTTTCCCAGAGCATTGGAGTCCCAGTGCTGGCTTCTGTCTGGGGAAGGCGCTGAAGATGATCAAGTTGCTTAGGTAAACCCAGCTAAATTTCTGCCCCCAAAAGGTTTTAGTTCTAGTCTTAAAGAGCAGAGCAGAGGATAAATATGGGTCACTTTCTAGATATCTGGAGAGCATGGAGTATATCAGGTCTTTTCTCTTGCAGAAGAAAACAGGGAGGGCTTAAAGATGCAGAGTCTCATCATGAGTTTTCCAGTCCAATAGTCTAATAATTTGCTATGGTGCATTTTGTATCTGAGTGCCAAACACTGAAGTTATCTTTTGGGTGGCCCTTGCAGGCCTACTGTACCAATCACAAGATTCAACTTTATATGCAGAGCAGGAAAAAACCTCTCAAAGCATAGGAACGATGCAAACTCTTCTCTCTCTTCTGCTGTGTCTCTGCAAGATGCCTTCACCCCTGCTTCTTCTTTCCCTGGCCTTTCTCCTCCTCCCTTTAAAGATTCCCTCTGCTCAGCCCAGAGCTATCTAACACATGCTGAATTCATGAGGATTTAGCATGGCAAAGCCTTTCATCAGCCACCACAGGTCCAAAAGGATGAAGGAGGTGGTGGGGAGGGGTTATTCTCCTAAAAGAGCTGCTGCAGAAGATTTCACCTTCAAATGATCAATCAGCTTGAGGTGCAAGTCAAAGTGGGGAGGAGGTTTTTAGAGAAGGAGAGAGCTAAACATCTTTTAAGAATGTGGACAGCTGAAAATTGTCATCTGGATGTATTCAGCCATGTTAAAAAGAGCTCATATTTTGTTTGACAAATTATAAGTAAAGCAAAGAGGGGAAACTACCTTCCTAACACCCCCAGCTGCATTGAACGGGCTTTTTCCTCTTTTACCATCAAATCTGGATGTGTGTGCGCTGGAGAAAAGCCTACCACCTGCTTACAAGTATTCTGAGCATCCTCCCATTCCGAATTACTCTTAGCATCAGCAGGTAAAGGGAGCTGATTTTTTTATCACCTTCTTGAAAAAGCACCCAGAACCCCCCAGTGTGAATAGTTACGGCTTGTAACCGCGTGTGCTTCTTCTCAGTCTGAATTGGTGCTAACAGTTTTCAAGCATGAGATTTTTCAAGCGCTCAGCTAGATATGGCAAGAGGAAGATGCCTTAATTATTGGTGGGTAGTGACTTCTGTTCTCTAGCACACATCCTTTTGAGAACGGTTCTTCCTGTGCACACACTGGAATTAATGTCGTAAGTGGCAGCGTGTCAGTGTTTCCCAGAGACCACTGAACAACGTCACTTGTCCAGGCTCCTCATTAGAGCCTCTGCATTAGCCAGTTGTAACCAAGACCAGCAAGCCTGGTTTCTCACTGGGTGTCTATAATGAGTTCACCATTTGCCTTTCCTGGCTTGCCACCTTCTAGCTCAGCTGTGAGGTGGCAGAGTGTTGACATTTAAAATACTATCTTAACAAGCTTCCATGTAACTTCCTGGCTGTTGCTTTGGTGTCACTGCTTCAATTTGCACCAGCACTTGCCATTGGAAGCAGGTAACTATTTAACAAATGTATTTAGCAGAAGATGCACTAGATGTGCTTCAAGAGCACGGAGGAGTTTGGGAGGGAGGTCACGTCCTTAACATCAGTTCAGTTAGAGTAACTGGAAAACTAGAAATCAATGGTTTTTCTCCTGCTTCATTCTGAGTTTGTACCTCTTTGAGCTCATTGCTTTTTGTTCTAGCGAAGATCAACCTGGCCTTTTCAGGGCATGGCCAGAGATTTCATTCCCAGTCACAGAGGGCAAATTCCCAAAGAGTATCTGCTCTGTTACTTTAGCTTTTCCCCCCAAATCAGTGTTTCAGGGTTTTTAGCATGTTTCGTGTACTCCTGGTTCCCCCACTAGCAAGACACCAAAACTGGTAGAGGTGACCTGATGAAATAGGCAGGAAAGCAGCATGTCATGGTTGTCTCAGCAAGGACTTGAATAGCGTGGCTGGAGCTTTGGCTCATCTTGGGTTTTGAAGGTCTGAAATACTGTGTATTCCTAGGATGAGACTTGGTATGGACAGGAACTTCTTGAAGTCTTTCTGCTCAAGTGAAATGAGATGGAGGATTCTTCTTATTTAGATTTGAATAGAAATTGTCTGCCCTCTCAATTAATCCCCATTTTCCTGCTTGGCATTTGTGATAGGCTGAGACAGTTCTTTGGGGGGCCCAGGGTAAGGTGAGAAGAAAAGATGTGACAGCAGGGGAGGGGAGAAAACAAGCCACCAAAAATTCCTCCCTTATGCCTTTCATTGCACTTGTTATAATGCCTGTTCGTTGGGGAGAGGGACATTCATACCACGTTACATTTAAATAACACAGGACAGTGGCAAGAAAGTGAACCATCTTGGGAAATGACTTGGAATTTCCCAGGTTTGCCCCAGCCTTCTCATTTGTGGAGTTATTTTGTGTGCGTGTCGGTACAGTCCTGGCTCATACACTAAAACTGGTACTGTGCAGAGTATCACATTTTCGTTTTAGTACTGATCTCCCTGATCTTGGAGGTGAAAACATACCCATGGTGTGTTTGGTGTAAAAGACGTGTAGGTGATGATATAGATGATTATTAAGGGAGTTGATATAGTCAGCAACAGAGACATTCTGCCTAGCCAGTCTGGGTTTTTTCCTCCTTTTTCCCTTGTAACTGGTTATGAATGGCTCTAGATTCCCAAGGGTGGGCTTTCTCCACTACTTCGTCGTCAGCTACCTGCCACTACATTGGTGTTTTCTTCTTTTCTCTCTAACTCATATTTTTCTTTCAACTGAAGGTGGAATGAGACGTCTTTTGAGGACACCACCTCCAGTGGTTTTCTTATTCCTTGAGGGTTTTCTCAGAAGGGCTGGTATCTCTGTGGGGCAAAGGTGACCAGATTGAAGACCTCCCAGCTCTGCTTTTGAACAGGACACATGCATTCTTTATTATTTTTCATAGAATCATGGAAGGGTTTGAGTTGGAAGGGACCTAAAAAGATCATCCAGTTCCAAGCCACATCCAGCCTGGCCTTGAGCACTGCCAGGGATGGGGTAGCCACAGCTTCTCTGGGCACCCTGTGCCAGCGCCTCAGCACCCTCACAGGGAAGAATTTCTTCTTTACATCTAACCTGAACTTCCCCCATTTCAGTCTGAACCCATCACCCCTTGTCCTATCACTACAGTCCCTGATGAAGAGTCCCTCTCCAGCATCCTTGGAGCCTCCTTCAGACACTGGAAGCTGCTCTGAGGTCCCCATGCAGCTTCTCCAGGCTGAACAGTCCCAGTGTTCTCAGCCTGTCTCCATACAGGAGCTGCGTCAGCCCCTGATCATCCTCGTGACCTCCTCTGGACTGACTCCAACAGCTCCATGTCCTTCTTATGCTGAGGACACCAGAACTGCACCCAGTAATGCACGTGGGGTCTCAAGAGGGCAGAGCAGGGGAGCAGGGTCATCCTCTTCAGCCTGCTGCTCACGCTCCTTTTGATGCAGCCCAGGATATACCCAGAGCCAAACTCTTTAAGCACAAACATTAAGCTTTGTTAGGTATTTTGTTGTCTAATTGCTTGTGTTTCTTCTTCCCATAGACCCGGACTGGGCCAGCCTGAATCTGGGAGCGCTTATATGTATCGAATGCTCAGGTATACACCGAAACCTTGGCACACACCTCTCGCGGGTCCGCTCTCTTGACCTGGATGACTGGCCTATAGAGCTTATCAAGGTGATGTCTTCTATCGGGAACGAGCTGGCAAACAGTGTCTGGGAGGAGAGCAGCCAGGGCCATATGAAACCTTCTCCAGACTCCACAAGGTAGGCTGGCTTCCTCCATCTCACCATGGCACACAGCGGGTGGTAGGATGTGATCCTCCACATCCTTCAAGCTGTGAGCACATAAATCATCCTTTGGGATTCTCAGCCAGGGGTGGTAGGGCGTTGCAGTGTTTTACAGCATGGCCTTTGCAAATTCTCCCTTGCAGTATGCCTTGTAAAAGTCATGAGATATATATATATAGATATAGATAGATATATTTTTTCAGTGCATGCCAAGGAGGCACATGTGTCAAAGATGTCAAAAAGATGAGTGACCCCATTACTTTTGCGCTCTTGTGAAGGTTTCCTCAGCAGCTCTACAGTGTTTTTGCTAGTTGACTGACCGACAAAACAGTGGGAGACTGGAGCCTCCTGCCTGGCTGTTCCTCAATCTGCCTGATCCCATAATGTATCCCTTTGTCTCAGTCAGCCACAAAGTTCCCTGCTCTTGGTCTTTCAGTTTGTCATTAGTTATTATGCCTTAAGTAGTTCATGCTCACCCAGGAATTTGTACCTGCCATCAGGTTCTCAGCACAGGTGGTGCAAGTCCTGCTCACTGTGGTCTTGCTTACTTCTATTATGATATATGTGAGAATATATGTTGGAGGGGTGGTGTTTCCAGTGGGAACAGTGTTTTAGCTACCAGTTGTAGCTCAACGCAGTGAAAATCTTTCTGCAATACCTTGTCATACCAAAACCTAACAGGTTTTGTCTTTAATTTATCTAATCAGTGTCAAAGAAAGATGTTTTGAAAATGCTTTCCTGATGTGAGTAGATTTGAGATGTAAGTGCTGCTAGTTAGAACTAACGTATTGGCTTGGGGGGGAAGCAGAATGACCTCTGGCAGACTGCGTTTCGGCAGGGGTTTGGGGAGGAGAAAGACCTTCTTGCAGGGCTGGGCCAACCTCTGAAGTTGTCTTCAGAAATGCACTGTTACTGTCTTGGGGGCAGCTCCAGCGAGATACTCAACATACGAGCACTGGTCAGTCCCCGGCTGGCAAAAGGCATGATTGAGGTTTAGCTCTGTGTTTGCCTCCTGCGTGTGAGAGAAATCAGAGGGAATTACGTTGGAATTTTGTTGATGTATGTCTCTGGATCCTGCTTTTTCCAGTACCAGATCAAGTGAAATTATAACCTGGGAGCATATACCTGGGCCACTTCCTATGGTGTAGGAGTAGGTTTGTGCTGTTGTCTGTAATAAAGTCAAGTATTTCTTATTGCATTATTTCGTTAGCACTGAAAAATGAATTTGTGGTGCCACCTTTGGTTCATCTTCGAGAATGAAGCCAGTACATTAATCAGGCTACTTAGATGAATGACTATGTGTAAGAATGTTCAGGGGGACCTCTGCAGAGGTTTTTGTTCGTACATAACCTTTATGTCTGCTGTATAAGTGTATATTATTAGTGAATATAATGATTTCATCAGGTAGATTGAAATCAATGCTGCCTTTCAGTCATTAGTGTCTCTTTAATGCAGAGACCTTATATTGTTGAGCCTAACAAATACATGTTGCTCCTTACTACTGAGGTGGGCTGGAGAGATACCACAGTTATGAACACTGAAAAGGAAAAAAGGCTTACTCTTAATTGGATGTTTACGTTTTTAAAAAGCAACATTATTTTTGTACCCATATAGTAATGATATTATAATGAGAAATCTGAAATACATGTGACTGAAAAGAAAACCGTCCATTTGGATTCAGTAATCCAGGGGGTTGTGTTAGGAATTGGATACTTAAAGAAAATCAACTTTGTTCTCTTTGTATTTCATGCTCAGGGCTTGTTTTAATTCTTCGTTCTTTCTGTGCATCTTCGTGTTTCTATTCAGCTGCTTGTGTTTCGGTGACAGAATCACGTTTTCCTTCCTGCACAATAACATTTTTGGACAGAAAGATGCATTTTATAACTGCATCTTTCCAGATCTGTGTCCAAGTGCACACTTACGTGATAGAGGAGCTGCTAGGAAAAGTAGAATTAGGATTATGGGCAAGTTTTCCCACAAAGCAATTGTAATCTTTCTTTGCTACTCCCAGTGTTTTCTGCCCTTTGCAGCAGGGACTGAAGTGATCTTTCTCACATAAATACCTGAAAGCTTTTTCAGTGTGTGCCTCTGCTGTGGTCTCTACCAGCGTCATACTCCTTCTGCCCAAGATACAGCAAGAAAGTAAGTTCAAGTTCTTTAGCTGTAAATTGTGCATTCCATTTCTCACTACTGTTTGCAGTTTGGCTTGAGGAGGCCCGTCAGAAGCAGCTACAATGGACCTGATGTAGGGTTAAACAAAGCCCCCTTTTTCTGTTGGTGAGGGACTGAAGGGGGAAGAGGCAACAGAAGTGGAGGGACTGGGGGAAACGCCAGGCAAGCAGAGTGGGGCTGCAGAAGGGAACCGGGTATGAACAAGTTCAGGAGGAACACATGGGAGTACTTCCCTCTCCCATCTGATGGGGCTATGGTGAGAACTGTTTAGAGCAGGAGCACATTGGATGTGTTAGCCTCTTCACACAATGGCTTTTAGACTCTGGCTGATCCCAGAGCTCATCAGCATGGGCAGGAGCAGCTCCCCAGCACCAGCTCAGCTTTCTTCCCCTTCGAGAGTTTGGCTGCATGCCTGTTTCTTCTCTGATCTCCAAATATCCTTAGACTCCCTCCATCCCTCCTCCACCAGAACTCCAAATCTCAGCTCCCCAAGGATATTTGTTGGGGACCCTCTCTTAATACACACTTATAGAGGGGATATATGTATGTAGAGCACATACATGAGTTTCCTGATTTCATTTCTTCCTATTGGAGGTGAAGCCGTTGGTGGAAACCCACAGGCTTTTCAGGGGAAAATAAGAGAGTTATTGACTTTTCCACAGATACTGAATCTGTTGGGCTTGAAGGCTCAAGGAGCATTGACATGATGGACTAAAAGAAACCTGGAAGTCTTGACATGGCTTCAAAAGGAGCCCCTTCAGCTTGGGAGTAGTTGGCACTGATCACTGAGTCATTGCAGTGGCATCCTGTGCATTCCTGTTGTAGAGGGAAGGGCGGAGAGCCCCGGGGAGATGATGTTTTGCAGGAGGGATTGCCAGATGGCTACTCTAGGTCATGGCATAATTAAGGAGTCTTAATCAGGACCATGTCACTGATATTTCTCCAAATAGAGCTGTGCCAGGCTGTGAGTACAGCTTAGGGCCCGTCCCTCATCCATCCAAATTCATTTTAAACTCCTTTTCTGCGAAAGTCACGGGGAAAGATAAGCCTGGAAATGCAGTTAGATAGAAGGCCAGAAATTGGGATTGGAGGGTGTGAACTCAAAGCCTGGGAGTTTCATAGCAAAAAGCATTACTCCTGTTGCTTTCATCAAGGATATATTGCCCAGGTATGTCCTGTAACAGGAACACGTGCCAAGTGTCAAGTCTGAGAGGCAGCTTCTAAAACAAGCAGATCTCCAGGTCATTCCATGCCTCTGGATCAAAGGCAACACCTTGGATGGCCTCTAGCGTCAAGCTGGGAAGCAGTACAGGTGCGATGGGATCCCCATGGAAGCAGCATAGAGTAAAGCAGTAGCTTGAGGCAAAGTTCAGTCTGAAGGTGTTGGGTGCGATGAGGGAAAGGGAAGAGGAGCTCCCAGCAAGCAGGAGCTGGTGAAGCAGCAGCAAACCCAAGTGCGGGCAAGTACACGGATGTGAGGGGGAACCAGCTGGCCTCTGAGCGGTGGTGTCCATGGGTCCCTGATTAGGTCAGCTTTGGAAAGCTGGTAATTGGTTCCAGCAATTACCAGCAGCCCCGAGAACCGCCGCTCAAACTTCAGGAGCCCTGTGACAAATTGAAGCTGACTGCTGGTGAAGGAGTATCGACTTCCCATTCCTAAACAGGGGGATCATTAGTCAAGAAAAGCATCTTTTAATTACTCGCAGGAAGAAAAAAAAGAAGGGGGGGTGAGGGGAGGAAAAAGATCTTTCCGTATGGATCCTGCAACAACTGCTGGGTTTCTTCCAGAGGTATTCAATATGAAATTTATTGTCTTGGAGAGGAGGGGGGGCATGGGCAGAGTTTGCCTTCGGTTCCTCCTTTGGTAATGCGGGTTTAATTTGGAGTGAGAAGTCAAATTAGAGTAAATCAATGTTGCGACAATTAACCGGGTCTGGGGATGAGATCAGGATTATCCCCTCTAATTGCTATTGATAGTATTTAAGCACACTCTTAAAACATTGATTTGGAGTGGTGTGACACAGGAGTAGCCCGGTGGGGCAGAACTGCTCCACAGAGGAAAGTGGGAGTTGGGTGAAGCCAGCCTGTGGAGTCTGCTCTGTATTTTGCTTAGGCCTTTTTGTATTGGAATGTAGCTCTTCCACTAGATCTTTATTTTTTGCTGGATACACCTCGCGTGTTTTGTCCATGCATGATTCTTGTCCATATGGCTTCGGGGTTGCAGCCTTGCTTTGCCACCATCAACTTTCTAAGATGCTGTCGGTGTTTTCCGCTGAGACAGTTGGCCAAGAGGAGGGAGGACGATGTCATATCCAGGTACCAACCCAGCCATGCTTTTTATCGTCCCGCTCAAGTGATGCTGAGTATTTGTATCAGTTATGGGCAGACCTTCAAGGCAGAGGAAGGGCTCCACCGTTCTTGCATCTTTCTGGGAATACTCAACTAGGAAGAACCTCTAACTCCATTAAAAATGTGTTTATAAGGGAAGGGATGAGTAGAAGAAGCTCAGGCAGCCCCAAGCAGCAGCCCTTTAAATGGAGCTTGGAGCATGTGCAGCAGTTTTGCTCTGGTGGTCTGTTTGCACAGCAGTCACCCTGTTTATCCTGGTTACCAAAGGTGATAAGAAAATAGAGAGCTGTCTGAGAAGCCCAGAGTTAGGAGCTGGCAGTGTTGGGAGATGACTTTCACCTTACAATGTAAGATCCAGTTTGATTCCTCACTCACTAATGAACTGAATTTAATGGTGCCAGCTTGACTATATTT
The DNA here is from genome assembly GCA_028858755.1 of Ara ararauna. Classification (NCBI taxonomy): domain Eukaryota; kingdom Metazoa; phylum Chordata; class Aves; order Psittaciformes; family Psittacidae; genus Ara; species Ara ararauna. The sequence goes on from CM054381.1 coordinate 7,916,082, forward strand.
AGCAGACTCCTGCAAGCCGAACCTGAAGCCTGGCTTGCTGTTTCAAGGCCAGTGTCAGCTATGCCGAGCGTGCACTGGTTTCTGGGGGATAACTGGGAAGCAACTTGGAGGAAAACAATTAAACCATGTTTCCTTTATTGATGGAAATAACTATTCCTTCGTTACAGACAGTACAGATAAAGGGTAAGCCCAGTGAAAGCCAGTAGTTAAGATCCCGGTATTGTATCCTGAATCTTGTAAGGATGCTCTGTTTCATTTCTCTCTCCTTCCTTGTTCCTTTTGGCTATCAGATTGCTGTTGCAGTCCTGTTGGTCTGCGATTCCTGGCATAAGGCCGCAGTGTTACAAATGGGGCCTGAGGGAACATCAGTACCTCTCTATCCACAATTGTCAGGTCTGGTTTCTTAGCCGTTCTTGGCCTGATGAGGTCAGTGTTTTGTGCCTTTTGAATGCTCCTCCATGCCTGACACCTTTCCCATTGCGGGGCTGGGGGAAGGGTGTTTGGAAAAAGAAATTTAAAAAGAAAAAAAAAAAAAAAAAGGAAAAAAAAAAACCCAAAAAAGATTTTATTGTGAAGGGCTGACCAGAACCCATCTGCAGTTGGGTGGCATCTGCTCCCCACATGTCACTTCCCTCATTAACAAGCAATTGAATTAATTAAATGCTACTCAGAACACGCATAACAAGCTACCGGCAGTGTCCAAATTAGCACTGATAATCAAGGATGATTTCCTTTATTATCCTGCTAAGTGGTGTGCAGGCTCTGATCTCCCTGTCTGCCCTCATCTATTTACATACCCCCAGCTTCTGCCTTTAGAAGCTGAGGTTATCTTACCTAGTTAATTTGCCACGATCACCAAGCATGGCGGATTGATATTCCTGCCTCTGCTGAAGCAAACCCCCTCCTTTCTCCCCCTTTCCTTCCTCCCCAAGCCTGGTCCTTTGTATCTCAAGCTCACTGATAAATTAAAAGCCACCCCTGTGGTCTCTCAAGTGAGTAATAGAGGCAGAAATTTCATTTTGCAACTGGCTGATTTAATGATCCAAAGGGTAATTAATGGCCTGATTATCTTAATGTTAAATATGTCCGGCAGCAATTACTGTGACCTCCCGCTTGTCAAGGTCCAGGCTATGCTCTTCTTTCAATTAAGTTCTCTGGGGCTTAATGGTATGAATAAACTCCTCTGATTCTATCATTCCGGACTCTGAGATTTAAGCGAGCTAGGGGCTCCTTTGGAGTTTTAATCAGCCCGTCTTCTACTTGAGCGATCAGAGTTAACAATTATAACAAGGACAGTTTAACTTTCTTTCTCTCTTCTCCCCCCCCCCCCCCTTATATTCTTATTTTATTTTCCTTTTAAGTGCTCGGAGGGCATTTTGTTGGCTGCAGCAGCAGCTTTGCTCGCCCAGTCTCTCCCTATATAAATTATCATGTGAATGCCGCTGCTTTTCCATTTGACAGGCTTAATTAATTGGCAGGAGCGGCCGAAAATGACAGTGCTACTAATTGCAACTCCAAGTCCATTTCTGTCACCGCGGCACGCTTGTCAGCGGGCATGCCCCGCTCCTCACCGCGGCCGGACTTTGTTGACGTTTTCCATTTCAGTTTTCACATCTCGTCGGGGAACGTGATGGGATGTGATAGCCCAAGATGTGCCTTTGGGTTCTCCAGGCGTGCGGTTTGTGTGCGAGAATGACATTTACTGCCAATAAAGTTTAGACAGCTGGGCTTCTGCCGACCCTGCAGCTGCTGGGGGACCTCAGGTTTGACTTCAGATATTCCAGTGCATCCTAAAAATGGGGGAGAATTGGTGAAGGAGGTGATAAAAAGGGAGAAAAAGAGGAAAAACACAAACCCTGCGAGTCATAACTCACTCCTGGTCTTTCTGGTTGCTGAACTACACTGAACAGCACATCTCCCGGTCTCTGTTAGCTCTGATTTGGACAGTACATATTTCATAAAGATAATGAAGAGAATGCGTAATAAATTATTACTTACAACAGTATTGCGTTTTTCAACGCACGCATAAAGAAAGAGACTGATTCATTGCTGCCAGGAAGCTTAGAACCTGTCCCCGTACGGCTGTAGGACTGAGCTGATTCTGACGTGGTAGATTGCATCCTTTCAGATTAGAGTAATTGTGATTGGTTTTAAATGAAATTAAACAAAAAGAAAGAAAACAAAGAAATAAACTGTCACTTACCAGTACCTTCCAGGAAATGCATCTAATAAGAATAACTTAGTGAGGCAAATGAAATGTCAGCTTGGGTGGTGGCTGGTCTGATTTCACCATTTAGAGGCCTCAGCAGCTCAAATGCAATACTCCAAAGATGAAGGTTAGGAGTAGTACAGCGTGTTTTATTGTCCTTGTAGCTGCTTGGCAGCCCTTGTCATCCAGGACCTGATCCAGGAAAACACTGGTGCCTCTGTGATGGCTGGGAGATGCCTGAATGTCTAAAAATCAAACCAAACCAGCAACAGAACCATCAGCCCTGGTTGTCCAGGTGAATGAGCGCTGTAGATGAAATGCTCCCTGGTTTGATTGCACGTTTCTTACGTGCAAAAGTGCCTTTGATAAAAACTCAACACTTTGTAAACACAGAAGCCCAGTTTGCCATTATGAGTATAGTCATTATTCTCCTCATTGCCTGTGATAGAAAAACCTGCAAGGGAAGTATTTCTGTCCCCTTCTGAAATGCATTAGTTAAAAAACAGAGGTATAAAAGCCACGATACTGTTCTCTTCTTTTTAATCTAAATAGTGTAAGTACCACTTGAATAAGTTCTCTGAATGTTTATAGTAATGCGTATATGGAGCTGGGACACTGCTCCCTGCATTCGTACCTCACGTATAACAGATGCGTGCTCTGTGGGTGCTGTGATGTAGTTTGTCATAGAATCATAGAATGGTTTGGGTTGGAAGGGCCCTTAAAGCTCATCCAGTTCCAACCCCCTGCCATCAGCAGGGACACCTTCTACTAGAGCAGGTATGGACCCACACGACCTGTGGTCAGCTGAGATTTCCAATTATCCTGTGTTTATAATGCATCCTTCTCATCTTCCTTACCAACTTCTGCAACCTTCTAGACAGTTTGCCCAGATATCACTGGTGTAGTCTAGAGATTTTGGAGAGAAGAGCCAAAGAAATCCTTACTGCTTTTGTCTCCTTCTCATATCCTCTGATGTCTGTCGTGTGTTGGACTATCCATACATCCATTTGTTGTTCATCCTTTTGAAGAGGACAGAGGAGACCAGTGTGTTACGGCCTTGTTTTGATACCTGCTCACTAAGATACCTCCTAGATGAGACACCAGGATCCTTCCTCAAACCCAAATGAAGATCAGAGTAGTGGACCAGAGGCAATGATCAAGCTTTGAATACTGAACTAAAGATTAAAAGAAGGGAAGAGCGTTCAAGGAGGAGGCAGGTAGCTTTGTTTCCAGCAACAGAGGGAAGAGACAGTCAACAGCAGCTCTATGCCATTTTCTCACAAGTCCAGTGACATTTGGTCTTCTTATAAGTCCGAGTTGTTTGTGGTCACCCTGCCTCTTGAGGTTTCTCAGTAAGACAGGTGATAGAGACTAAAATGTTTTACCTTAGAGGTACAATCACCTCAAGGTGCCTTGACTCTGCTGAGATTCTCAACAAGTTTTGGTTCTGGTTTTGTGCGCATTTGGCTGTCACACACTGAAAAGCACAAGAGTTACGCTGAAATTCCCTAAAAAGAAGCTGGTGGGTTGTTACATTTCAGGAAATCTGGGATTGGAGTTCAGGACCCAAGCAAGGGGTTTTATGGTGCTTATTTTGGTGAAATACCCGAATTGGCAGAGCAGCCTTACAGTCAGAACTCTGAGATGGGCAAGCACAGCACAGATGAGTAGTTGAATCAAAAAACCCCCACACCAGCACCAGAAACTTGACAGAGCTCATGTGCTCCTTATTTTCAGGCCTTAGCATCTGTCAAATCAGTTGGACTTTTACTGGGAGGACAACAGATACTTCTGTGACTCCAGGAGCAACTCCTGGTTCAGAAACACAGAAATGATTAAGCCTTTGCAGGGCCCTACATTGACATTAGCTGGGCTTACTTGAACCCGTTTTTACATTTACACTGGAATTAAGTTCCTTGCCACTCAGTGTGTTTGTGCATGCACGTATCTGCTCCTCCACAGCGCCTAAGGAATAAATATGGAGAGTTTCATGTTAAATATGTCAAGCTGAAAGCAACTGAAGAATTAAGTTTCCTCTATAAAGCAGAAGGCTCGTCTATGAGATGCACATTAGAGTTCAGAAAGTACTGCATGTTGAGAGCTTGCTTCTGCTGAGGTATTCAACAGAGCTGCTTAAGTGCAAGGGCAATAGCCAGCACGTTAACAAGTATTTATTCTTGTATAGAAAGAAAACTTACATAAAACTTTGTCTTTTTATTTGAACTTTTCTATGTACTCAGTGTTTAACCTGTTCTTCTAACCTCTCCTGCCTAAGGTCATGGTTTAACTAAACATGTAATTCAGGTTGGTTTCTCTATGTGGCATAAGAGCAGTTGCTGTAAAGCCAGTTTCTTCCTGGTTTGTGCTGCTGAAGCTTTATTATATCGGTGATTTTTAACACCTCTGCATGCATTTTCTGCTGTTAAGAGATATATAAACCAGTTGTGTTGTATTATGAAAGCAGGCTGTTACTGGTTATGCTGAGAGGGAGGAAACATCATCCTCATGTTGCCTTTTTCCTAGGCTTAGCCGAGACAGGATGCTTTGGGAAGGTTGTGTTGCATGGACAGCAAGCTCATGGTAGCTGTCACTAGTGATGGCAGTAGTTGTGTTCCTTCATTTTCCCGCATTGTTTTTGACCATTTCAGCTGGTTTTGGAGGTTATTTGGATAGCAGCAGGGAAAAGAACATGCCTAAAACCAGCGGTTACGATGTTTAACACTACTTGAAAGAAAGGCAATGCCTTGCCGTGCTACTGGTGGCTTTGCTGGCCGGTGACACCAGGCACAGAAGCAGCAGCATGCCTTTGCTTTGGTCATGGCTACAGAACCTGCAGGGCTCCATAACAGTAACTGTGACCAACTTTGGGTTGTGATTTTTTTCCTCCTTTGTTTAAGACTGAGCTTTGTCTCGGGCTCTGCAGGAGGCTGGTAGCCTCTGGCAAGGGACTGGGGAGATAAGACTTCAGTAAGATAACTAAATGAAAAGGGCAGCAGTGAAAAGATGGTGCTGGCTTTTGACTGGACTGAAACTTGATATACACATCAGCCCAAAAGCAGTGTGCCCACCGCTCTCGAATATTATGTTTGTCAGAGGCAATGCACTTCCTGCTGGATTTTCAGATGTGCAGGGGCTGGTAGGGGAGCCAGCAGCAAACCCCTGAAAGAGAAGAGTGACCGGAAGAAATAAGACCACCATCACTCCAGCTTTAAAGTAATTAAATAGCAGGCTAAAATGTGTTGAGGTGAACGCAGGTGACGAATGGGAGCCTTTAGAGGGTAGGAATTAGAGTGAGATGAAATGCCTCGCTGTGCCTATTAACTAGATTGTGCAGACAGTGCAAAGTCCTGTTGCTGGAGCACTTTTTGTGCGAGTCTGCAGAGATGTATGGTAGTGAGAAGAAGCCATCTCTTAATAATTGGTAAGCCTCAAAAGGTATGGATAGGATAAGCTTCAAAAAGTCTTCATGCTGAACAGATGATTATGTCATGGCCTAGAAATCTCCCGGCTAACTTTTCTTTTTCCCCAAAAGATTTAAATTTTCCTGGTTTCATCCAGGTCAGAATTTCTAAGTGATGTTTTTAATGTATTTTCACTTCTCTACAGCACCAGCTGGACTTGAGAGACCAAGTGCGCTCAGAGTTAAATCACAGTCTCGGTTAACAGCTTTAAGGCTCCTCCACAAGTGGAAAGAATAGGATTGTGTCACTTGTGTACTAAAACCGAAGGAGATCTTCAGCCTCCAGCTTGAGATGATATCTGGAAGTTGACTTTTTTCCTTTCTCAAGAGGCAGAAATTTGCAGCTCTAATCCTTGGCTAATTGCATGCATGTGCTCCTGTCTGAGCCTTTCCAGACCAGATCCGCTTTGGCCACTTGCTTGACTTCCACCACTGAGACCAGCCATAAATAGATACTTAAGATTGCTTGGATTAGCCTGTTGCATTAAGGCAAAAAAAAGGGGGGGGGGGGGGGGGGGGCGCAGGAATAAGCAGCTGCAGAAATCAAACTTATTTGTTTGGACTCCTGTTGTGGAGAAATAGAAGCTTTAATGGATTTAAATTATTATTGCAGTTGCAGTTTTTAGAAGTAGGATCACCGAATCAACCAGGTTGGAAAAGCGCTTTGAGCTCATCCAGTCCAACCATTCCCCAGCACTGCCAAGGCCACCACTAACCCACGGCACTGAGGGCCTCATTACACAGTGTGTGAACAACTGCAGGGACGGTGACTCCAGCCCTGCCCTGGGCAGCCTGTTCCAATGCCTGAGCACCCTCTGGGGAAAGAATTGTTCCTCAGCTCCATCTAAACCTGCCCTGGTGCAGCTTGAGGCCGTTTCCTCTTGTCCCATCCCTTGTTCCTTGGGAGCAGATACCAACCCCACCTCACTACAACCTCAGCAGAGTGGTCACAACTGCAGTTTTGGTTGGTATAGGTGCACCCAGCCATGGACACCATCACCAGTGGAAGGGTATTGGTGTAGGTCAGTGCTTGCTTTCTCTGGCATTTTTTGGGAGCAGACAAGGATTTACTGGTGTGCCCATGCAGCATGCACACTGCATTGATCCATATATATGCCGATAATCCATGGGCTCCGGGGAACTGCCCAGTCCTCTGCTTGTGCATGGGATGGCTGTCATACAATCCTAGAATGGTTTGGATTGGAAGGGACCTTAAAGGTCATCTACGTCTACAGGCAGGGTCACTTTCCACTAGCAGGTTGCTCCAAGCCCTATCCATCTATGTGTAGCTGGGTGTGGGTTTTCCTTCATGGAGGTAGGCTGTAAAATACTGCTGAGTTTACATGTTAAAGAGCCATGGGTGAAAAAAAGAGGGGTGGAGGGGAAAACATCCCATACCTTGAAATGTGAGTGGGGTAGGGAGCTGTGCAGAGACAATTCACTTTATACTTGTCAGAGTTTTACTTCATACTTGCTTTATACTTTTAAGCCAACCTCATTGCATGGCTTATTGCTTTAGGGCAAGTTAATTAAAGCCAACAGAGGATTTAAAATTGGGGAAGGGGAACATTTCTTAATTATGTGATGGAATTTCTTTTTGATTCATGTGCTTTCGAAACTCAGTCTGTGTGAAGCCCCTTGCCTGTAGCTGATCAGACCTGAGACCAGTACAGCCGCGGGTAGCTGGCACACAGGTTTGCTGGTGCCTCCAGGAAACATACTGTGAGGCTGCTTAAAGGTCCTGCCAAAGGTCCCTTTGAAATGCCAAGTATCTGGTTTGTATGAGTGATGGCAGTTCTGTTACAAATAAGTCACTGTTACTTTGAATTAAGGAGATAGTGTGTTTTACAGGGGGCCTTGGGGTGTTTGTGGGGCTTGTGGAGGAGCAGATGAGGCTTTAGGAATGCACAAAATGTGCAACAGGAAAACACAAGATGAAATGAGAGAAGAGTGTCCAGAAAGTCACTCTTCTGATCACGTTTTGGGACTCGTGAAATTAATATATGTCCAAATCCAATGTTTTAGTTGGCATTTGTCAATGGAGCCAGACAGCTCATTTAATCATAGAATTATAGAATTGTTTAGGTTGGAAGGGACCTTGCAGCTCATCCAGTCCCAGCCCCCTGCCACGGGCAGGGACACCTTCCACTAGTGCAGGTTGCTCCAAGCCCAGTCCAACCTGGCCTTGAACACTGCCAGGGATGGAGCATTCACAACTGCCTTGGTCATCCTGTTCCAGGGCATCAGCACATATAATGGATATCAGTGTATGGGTTAAAATGTGGAATAAGAGAGGAGAGAGCATGAGAAGTCCTGGTGTAAATTTTACTGTAGTCTTCAGAAAGGATGTTTCTGCAGTGCAAAGAAAATACCCTTCAGAAAAGGACCAACATCAACCCAGCCTACAGGGGAGGCTTTCAGAGTAAAGCAAAAGATAGTGCAGACAGCTCAGGAGCAATAAAGTAGAAAAAAAACCTGAAACTGGTTTTATTTTATTTGAGATACATAACTTGGGGTAAACAGACAGACCTTCTTGACTTACAGAAAGGGGCAGGGTGCACCAGAGCAAGAACAGGACGGCATGTTTCTGAGGCAGGGAATGGGATGCAGTGCCTGGCTCCTCTACAGGGAAACTGGTTAAGTCTCCAGTTAATCATGAGACTAATTTGTCAAGCAGTATTTAATGGACACTTTATGAGTATGTACGTGGGCAGGGTAGCTTGTAAATTTGGATGCACCTATTTTCTCTGACAGCAGTTAATACCTGTGCTGTTTGCTAATGTACTTGGAGAAGTCTTCTCATGGTGCTTATGACTGGTCTGGGCTCTTCTCAGTCAAAAAGAAATGACAAAGCAGAGCAGGACTTTAGCACTTAAAATCAATGTAGTGCTGTTGTTTTCATGCATATTGAGGAGTTGTAATCTGCTTTTACATGGGTCTGTTGGTACCGCTCAGTGCAAGGCAAAAGACTCGGTAAGGTGGGTTGGATCGCAAAGTAGGTGCTCATATCTAAGGTGTCCCTGCCTGTGGCAGGGGCTTGGACTAGATGACCTTTAAGGTCCCTTCCAAACCAAACCATTCCATGATTCTATGATCTACACGAGTGTATTGGTCTGGAGCAGAAGGCACTAGTTTGGTTCATGAGGTGGTCCATACGTACTGGTTTCTCTTTGAAGAAACCCACTTAGAAGCTCCACATGCACCCAGTGTGCTCCACAATCTACTTGAAGGGGCCAACCCATGGTGCTTTGAACCTCTTGTATAGTTGGGAATGTTTAATTCAAAGGAAGAGGCTCGTTCAGTTCAAAGTAATGCCCCTGGATCATTAGCATAAAGGGTCCTTGGCACCAGCTGCTCCAACCTGTACATCTGCTCCTATTGCACCTCTCTGTTTGCTGTTGTAGGCAAAGCCTTTTCCACAAAAAAACTGGAGATTGGATTGCTGCCTGGCCCAAACCCAGCAATCAGCTCTCAGTTGAAGTGCTTGCTTCCAGGTTTCCTCAGGGGATTTGATAAGATCTGGGGGTCTTTTGCTAACGTCTCATTCTTGCCGACCTCAGAGTATTTGATTCTGGGTTTATAATGGAATCTTGACAGTACAGTTTCCTCTCAGGTGTGTGTATTTCCCAACTACGTATTTATCGAGCAGAGCAACATAATGTATAAAATGGGAAATATTCTTTTAGATAGGTCTGTAGTGCCCTTTCACTATTAAACATTCAGGAAAACTAGTTCCACTGCTTAAAAACATAAGGAAAAATCTGGAATATGGGGTTCTAATCAGGAGGACATTGGGTAGCAGTTTGCAAAGCGTGTAAATAAAGCTTAGCTCATTTGTGGGGGCATCTCAAGCTTCAGTTAAAAATGTGATGAGCTTTCTTTAAGCCAGAACTACTTCAGCAGCGTAAGTGGGATAAGATCACAGTAATTCAGCTTGATGCGGGGATGTCAAGACCATAACTTTCCAAACCAGAAAGAGAATTTGGGAGAAGAGTGGTAAGAAAGATTTCAAGTCTTCAGCGACCATCTTCAGGAGGAGATGATTGAGGGGTTAATGAAAAGATGATAATCATGGGGATGGAGGCGCTTGCAGGCGTTTGGAGGTGATGCACTACTTGCGAAAATGGGGTCTTGTAGTTCAAGCAAGTGCTCCTAGGAGCAGGGGATGTAATTGAGAGGAAGCATTTGGACTGGTTACCCTAAGCTGTACAGTCATCTCCCAGGCAGAGCAATGAATCCCAACCACGAGTAAATACATGATGGGGAGCAAAACAAGGGACCAAATGATCTAGGTAGCCTTTACTTTGTAGGGTCTCTGATAAGGAATCTCGCAGCGTTCAGCAGCTAGAGCAGATGACTTAAATATTTCTTCCTGTTCCATGTTGAATCTTCGATCACTCCAGAAATCAACTGAAATCAAGGTCTAATTCCAGTGCCTTTTCCTCCCATGTCCCCTGCTCCCCTCTTGCATCCGCTGCATGTCCATTTCTGTAAGTTTTCCCTGCAGAACAAACCTATCATTTTTCACCACAGGATATTTACAGCTTCAATCAGTGCCAAATTCAATTGGCTTCTGATCTCATCGCTGGAAGTTATAGATGCAGATATTATTTGCACTGTGGTTAATTATGGAGCAATCAAACTTTGGCTTTTCCACTGTAATTTCCTCTGCCAGCTAATTTAATTAATCACCCCCAGCTCAGCTCTTCCAGCTGCGACCGGCAGGGTCATTAATTAGACATGTGGTGGTAGCTCATAGACCAGTTCCTGTTAAGGGGCTGCTGCCCACTTGATCTCTAAGGGAGCAATAGCTTTTTTCAAAGCATCCAGGCAGGATTCGAGGTGGCTGCCAGGTTATTGTGTTCCTCAGAAGAGATTCCCAAAACATGGACTGCAGGCAAACGACAGGATTACTGGCAAGGCAGGGCTGGGATCCATGCATTCCCCACCAAGATGTGATTTAGGGTCTGACCTGGCAATTCTCCATGGTAGATCTTTTCTGGTCTGGTTCAGGAGCTAAAAAAGACCCTCAGAAACTTGATAGACCTTATCTTAATAGACCTTATCTTGATAGACCAACTTGAATTGCCAGGTCATATCAATAGTAGGAACCTTTTTTTCCACTATAAGAGCCATACAAAGTAACCAGCTGGGTCTGTCACATTGTTTGGATCTCAGAATAATCCTGAATTATTTCTTTTTGAGGGTCCAACCTTTTACAATAGACAGAATGGATTCATTTACTTACCGCTTCCGTATCTCATCCTGAACATTAGCAGCAAAGAGCAAGTGATTTGGGACATGTGATGGCCCAACCTAATAGCCCTGAAAAGTCGAGCATTTTGCTGGGAAGGCAACAGATCCTTTCTTAGTCCTTGCTCTTGCATGGTCTGTTTTGATAGTCAGCAGTAATGTCAGTCATTGGGTTCTGCTCTGCACCTGAAATATCAAAGCATCCTCCAAAGCCACTATGTTCTCAGCCTGCAAATATAGTTGTAAGCATTCTTCATTACCAGGATCATCTTTACCCTCCTTGGAGCACCAGCAAAGCCGCTGGTGTTGCCATCAGAGCACACACTGGATGTTGAAGTAAGCTAGAAAAGCTGAAAATCACCAGCATAGTTGTAGCATTCAGGCAGCATTTTCAACAGCATATGACAGCTAGCTAGTTCTACTGCACTTGGATATCAAACTTGTTGCAGTGCTGTCATTTCTAATCAATGCATCTGTCTGCCAGCAGTAGATCACTGATGGATTAGTTGGAGTCTCCCCCACTTCTTTTCAGAATAGACAAACTCCGCTCAAGACAACTGTTTTAATCATCTGGGGTCACAAAGCCTCCTTTCAGACTTCTCTGTCCAAAGCATCCATCAACCCTACCCAGAAATTAGGAAACTGGAGATAAAACAATCAGTTCTCTTCACCACTGTAACTGTGCCTTTTTTCATAGCAAAACAGCACCGTGGGTTCACGTGAGCTCCCTTTTCTGAAGGAGAAGGTGCTTCTGATGCAGCCCTCCATTCAAAGGTATCATACCTTCACTGGTGGCTTCTTTTCTTCCTTCTGTCTCTCATAAGATTCCCTTTGTCTGAGCTGTTTTGGGAGGATGCTTTCAATACAGAGTCCCTTCCTTGCTTGCAGTGAGGGGGAGCTTTAGGGATCTTCACAAAGATGCAGTTCAGCAGCTGTTTCAGAGTGGAGGGGTCACATCTTGAAGCTTCTAACACCACACAAGAAGATTGTTGACATGTTATTGCCATCAAAGCCCTGAATAAGAGTGTTTGGTAATGGATAAGAAGCCAGCCTGTCTCTTCAGAGAAGCTCCACACTTTGCTTTGGAGCAAAAGTTACTACTTTTACTAGACATCAGTGCTTACAAACTTCAGCAGGGAGCAGCCAGATCACCATGCTAAGAACACTCCTTTTGGATAACCTTTCTCAGCTTGAAGTCGATAGTCTCATAGCTGGAAATGCTGCCACTGGAAGGAACAGGTCCCCTGGGGATCTTATATCTTCATCTTAAAAAGGTACTGTTAAATAATTTACCACCCAAAAGTAGAACAACGCCAGCATTAACTAGAACACTACAAAAACCAGTTCCTTGATGAAGAGAAGCAGCATCTGAAATGCCTAAAATAACCATCAGTGTTCTATGGGCAAGCTGGGAAATTAGTTTGGTTTTGCTCTGCAAAAATGAGAATTGTACTTATCTCCATCAGCAGCTTGCAATCACCCTGTGCTGCTGCTACCGCACCTACTCATGTCACTTGGCTTTGTTTTATTTGAGCAATAAATACCTTAAATCTTCCCAGAGCCATTGCCCGTCTTCTGCAGAGACTCATCATAGTCCTGCCAGGCATTCATCAAAGCTTCCAAAGAACCACCACGTTAAGTATTCCTCTGCTCCTTATCAATCAAACAGTTTACTTAGAACTTTACTTTCTCCTCCTGAAGTAATCAAAATGTGATATTCCAGAGATTGCAGAAAATTGTCACTGCTAATCCATCACATGAAACAGGCATCATTTGGGCATCAGAAGAGCATTAAATGTTTAAATAAGCAGGAGCCAGTCAGTGAGAGAGTCCATTAACTGCTCCAGATAACAGGGCAGCAGAACGTTTGGATCACAGTTATGCTGGGAATCGCAGCACAGACCTTACAGAGCAATGGGGCATCTACATTCTGCAACAGGCACAAGGTTTTCTGTGTTCTCCATGCTATTGCTCAAATATTCAAAAGGAATACATAAGCCAGCAGAATGGCATGAGGTGTTTTTAGCTTAAGGTGCAGTATGAAGCTTATTCAGCTCTTTGTAAAAGATAGTCCATGAGATAGAGACTTCATCACTTTCTTATAGCCTTGTTTTCTACTGTACAAGCTACTAATAGCTTTAGGTGTAGCTTGTCCATTAATGATGAGAGAGGGGAAAAGAAGTCATTTTTAACCTGTAGGCTTGAGCAAAACATACTCATTTGCCATCTTCAGTTCTTGAAATAACTGCTCTGATAGTAAATGCAGTGAGCAGGCCCCACATGATGAGACTGCCTGGTGTAGACGTGTGTGTAAGATGTTTCACTAGTTCTTGAGAAGTGCTGAGGGACTTGAGTCCACCTTAAACTTTGGAAGGTGATGAGGAGACTTCTCTCAGTCACTTCTCAGGGGTGGAAGGATAATGGTCTTCTCGTGAGTATTTGGATCCCCTTGTGATCTGACAAAGCATCAACAAAATAGATGTTGAGTCGTGCTGGAGCAAGGATATGACCTATGTGTACTCACAGCCTTCAGTTCTTTCCTCTCCTATTTGAGTCAAGTTGCATTTTAAACCAGTTTCTCCTCCCAGTAGTAATGATGTGTTATACTATTTCCCTTCACTTGCCATTGTAAGGCAAGCTCTTCATTTTCAAGGGGAATAAACACTACGTGGAGTTCTGCAGGGTATCTTGCTGTAATCCAGGGGCACATCTTCTCTTCACAATAGAAAGACCTATTGTAATTAGAGTGTAAGGCTTCTTTTAAAAGGGTGACTGGCAAGGGGAAATTAGCAAGACTTGAGACAGTAATTATCAGCCACTGAAAATAGCAGATCAAGCTGTCCATACCAATATCCCAGAGGAAGGAAAGTGCCCCAGGAGCCATGGAGAGGGGTTAGATTAGAGCCACCCGGGCGTGAGCCCTCTGAGCTGCGGAAGGTGCTGATTGTAGTTGTCAGGTTTGCTGCTGTTAGAAGCTCTCCTGCTATAAATACAGCCCAGCCACCCTCATCTTAAAAAGCTCCTTAAACCTTCCTTTTTTCCCCTTCCGCCGCTTCAAAAACACACTGGCTGACAGTCCAAATGTTTGAAATAATTGGATTCTGCATTCTAATTCATCTGTAAAGTATTCGTTGATTAAATTAGCCTAATAGATATTATTTCTTACATGACTGCATAATTTCATCCTGATTGGATCACTGTGGCACTAACGAGTCCCCCCATTTACTATTGACTTGAGAATCACAGAAGGCTAGAGATAACTATCATCTTGTTTCCATTTTATCCTTTCCCAGGCTAGAAGTTAAACTGATTTATACTACAAAAGCCATACAGCTGATGCTCAGGTACGGTTGTATTTTAGTCTTCGAGACCAGTGTTAGGGGGAAAGAAAACATTGGTTTATATCATCTTGAGCCCTTCTTTTATTTACCCAGTGGGTTGTTCTGAAGCAGAAAGATTAACTGACCATTTAAATCCCTTTGGGGGGAAATGGAAATATTTTTAAATAAGAGACATTTTATTATCCCATCAAAACAGATAGGCACATTGCAAATGAACCTCATAAGGACTGCACGCACTCAGGGAAATGAAAATCCTCCTTTAAGGATAATGTTTCAATGAAAGCAGTTTTAGCCTCTATTAGGGAGAATTTTTTTCCTTTGAGCTGCAATTTGAGTGTAACCAAGGGAAAGGAAGAAGAAAACAAGATTGTTTTTAGTTTCACACTAAATGGAAGCAGATCCTTTTCTCCTAAGTAAGAAGGAGCTACCTTGGAGTCCCGCTTATCTGCCCTAAGGACGATGGATTCATGCAACCAACTGCCCAACCCAAGCAGACCTTCTGCAGAGGGGTTTTGTTGGGAAGGGGTTAACAGCACGATTGGCTCCTTCCCCTGCCCCAGTGGCTGGAAACAGCTGGTGGGTTTTGTATAGGGCCGCTGAACTGAGCAGTCAAAAGGAGGTTTTGGCAAACACTCGGCCTGCCGGGGACAAGAAGAGGTGGGTCAACTCAGGAAACCGTTTTCATGAGCAAACGGGGGGAACAATGCTGGCTCAGCAGGAACAGAAGGGAGACCCACTCCCACTGAATAGCTCCCCCCAAAAAACCCCAGCTCAAAAGGAAGAAGGTCCATTCGCTTCTGGGAATCCAATAAATTGTTTCAGGAAGTGGAAGTCTGTCCAGGCTAATGGAGCCGTGATTGACGGGTGGTTCTCATTACAGCGCCCATCAGGGGACAAAGTGAATTCCAATGTTATTTAAGAGGTTAAGTAGAAATAAGATGCAGGTGACAGCCCAAGGCTTGAGGCATCGTGCACTGCTCTTCCCGAGGTTTCTTTTGTGAAGAGGCTCTGCAAAACCTGAAATGAGTGGGGCAGGGGCAAGTAAAATTTGGTCCTGCCATGACTAAAGATGAGCTTACCTGACTGAACAGGAGAGGGAACGGGGAGGTGAAGGTTGCTTTGGTAATCCCTGCATTAGGGAGGTCTTGTTCCTTCAGTCTGCCTTCCAGCATGGGCTGCCAAATCCTGATGCTCTTGGGCATCCCAGTGAACAAAGAGGAGAGCAAAGCACTGTGAAAGTCTATGGTGGTTTGTTCTTTGTGGCACAAGCTCAGAAGTTCCCACAACCTGTTTCCTGAAACCCAACAAGAGCAATTCCATAGCACTTGGAGCCAAAACAACTACAGTTATAGGACATTTGTCTGCTACTTGTGCTCTGAGGTCTGAACCTCAGAAAAGGAAAATACCAGTGACTCGGGTTGCCTTGTGTTCCTGACCAGGAGGCACCTGTGTATCGCCATAAGTTACAAAGCTGAAACTAAAGTCTTGTTTCTAGCCTTGCTCGGCAGAAAATGAAGGCAAACTTGCTTTGCAAAGCATCCAAAATGCAGTGTTGCTTGCACAGACTGTAAGATGTGGTTTAAGCTGTAACCAGAGGTTTAAAGTAGATCTGGATGCATGCTGAAGATGCTAAACCATGCAGACTATTAATTTCTCCCTGCTTCTGTATTGTTGCTTTTTCTGAATGCCCAAATAAGCAGTCTTAGCACTTGTGGATGTCATGGGGTGGGAAGCTGAAGGATCTGCTCTTGAGTCATGGTATTGACAGAATATTGCATGGTGCATGGTCAGATACGAGGATGTAATTTAACCAGGAAGTTCACGGCTGGCTTGTGAATGACAGTGAAACTCCCAAGCATGATGTGTGTAATAAATCTGGTTCAACATAGAATTAATGTGATACTCAAAATGACTATTTACTATTTGAAGTTCAGACGTGACTGTGTACGAGAAGTAAATAGCAGTGCACCAGGCATTGGGGAAGGACACTTAGAGGGGAGAGGAAAAATACCTGCTTGCATTGTTTCACAAGTGCATTCCCAGGTAATGCTAATGAGAATTGCACTTTAAATGCAGGATTGATTTGTGATGAGATCAGCTCTAAAGAGTACATTTGTGGAATGATAACCTGATTGGTGCTGCTGCCTCTTGAAAGGCTGAAGGGGTCTAATTGGCATATAACGCACTATAAATTTATTAGCAGCTTCTGCTTTCCCATTGGCAGCCCTTCTCCTGCTAACCACCAGGAAATTACCAATTTTCAGGAGTTAGTCACTCAAGTCGCACTGCGTCTGGGTTTTAAAAGGAAGCCTCCGTCGCTGCTCACATAAATCCTGGCTTAGAGCTTGTACGTCAACAGCCTGCTGGTAACCGGTCACTCGTGTAGCGGACAACTTGAACACCGTGTGTTTACTGTACAACTTCTACCCTCCTTGGCTTGTTCTCCTTCCCACCTCCTTGCTGCAGACCCAAGTCGCACAAAGACCATTAGGAGGTAACTAATCAGTTTGGCAGCCCTTGGGCTGCAGCTGCCGCAAACCAGAAATTACAGTTTGTTGGCAGTTCACATTCAGGGCTTTGATGGTACTTATTGATACATTCAGCCCTGGGGCATATCAGCCAGGAGAGGACATACCCACTATTCCTGGGTATTTTTCGGGAGCACAATAGAAATATTCAGGAGCCGATGTAATTATTTCAGTGATTTTGCTTTTAAGATGGAGTCACAAATTAGAAAATAATATTCACATGTTTCTCCTAATTGGTAACAGATTAAGGGTGGTTTATCTTTTTTAAATCATTTCCAAATGTGTCCTGAAGAGGGATTTGCAGGGAAGTAGCTGGAAAAGAGAGGGCACTTACAAACTGAGAGCACTTGGGCAAGAGGCTTTAATTCTGGCACATGGCTTTTCAATCCCTGCACACCTCTCTCCAGAGGTGCTCTCCAAGCAGAACTTACTGTCACTTTTGGAAGCGTCTCTGGTGCGGGTTTGCTTTGCTGTCAGGTTTTATGTGGGTTTCCCACTGTTAAGCACCAACCGTATGGCTTGTAAATCATAAAAAGCCTAAAGGTTTGCAAGTGATTAATAAGCAGAGGTGTGCAATTAGAAAGGCCTCAGCAGTACTTGAGCGCTCACGGGTCTTTTGAAAGCTGAGTCCATTTCTAATCTCACCTTTTGGGTCACATTTGGCCAACTCCCTTGTTGCATGTCCCGTTGTTGAAAATACACAGAAAAAAACAGCATTAAGGTTTCATTTCTTAGCTACAGAGGAAACTCCGTGGATTTCTGTGGGTGTTTAACTGCTGAGGAGTTCTCAAGTCCTTTTTTAGTCTTAGTTGCTCAAGTTAATTCTTCACCTCTTTCAGACATATGAGCTGGTCTATACCCACAGCCTTTTATTACCATTAGAAAGGCATCAAACCCCTGCAACCCACTGAAACTGAGGTAGAGGGAAATCCCATCATTTGCTGAACGGAGAGAATACCTCAGGAGATGTAACTTGGCACGACAGGCATCGTGTTAACTAAATAACAAGAGTCATGAAAAATGGAAAAGTATGATGATTTTCATAGAGTCCTTAGCATCAGTGAGATGTTCGAGGCAGCCAGGGTAGCTCTGGTGAAGCCACCACTACAGGTGGCATAAGTGGAACAGGCAAAGGTGTGCTGGTGAAGAAGGGAGGATGTGTTGGAGAGGAAGAGGAGGGTGTGGGATGTATTGGAATTGCCGATGAGGAGATGTTGCAAGGGCAAGGGAGCAGGGGGGAGAGGTCCGTGTAGCATCTAAAGACCAAGGGTCATAGGAGTGCTGCTCACAGGGACGGTCTACTTTCCAGCCCTCTAGACCTTCAGCTGCAAGCATACCTGCCTTCCGCTACTGACTTATGCAGCACAAGCATTTGTTTTATTTGCTTGCTGCTCCAAATGTGTTTTTCTTCACAGTCTGGGCTTAAATACAATGTTTATTACTTGTGTTATGTCTTACATAAATTCAGTGTAATGTTGGGGTTTTCCTTCCCCAAATACTCCAAGAAGTATCATCGTATTGCTTCTGCTGGAATTAAGATATTAAGGCCCCCTGAAAAGGTTTTTGTTTTCCTTTGCAAACCAAACTGTGGGAGTTATTGGTAACAGAGGATCAGAATTGTCAAGAAAATTTCGGAAGGTCTTTGTGAAGCGTTGTAATTAGACTGTCCTCTTCCAGTTCCTGATCCTTACATGAAGATTGAGTTCCCCTTCTGCAGCCCACAACATGTTTTTTCATTTTGGATCATTGAAGCCACCTTTGTGTACTAAAGCAAGCTCTCATTTGAGATCTCTTTAATGTCTCTGCTGCAAGTTTGTCAGCCCTTTGGGTAGACTGGAGGATATCCCTCCCCCCCATCTCATTATTTATAAGGCATTGGTGCACTCATAGTTACGCTACTTCTCCACTTTACAGCATTATGAGCCGAGGAAAAGCTCCATTTCTCTTCTCTCATCTGTTTATGATGTGATACGTTCCAAAGCAGATCACATCAGCGACTGTTATGGTATCCTTAATGCGCTGTGATAGTCGCATCACGGGAGGAGCCACTGGGAAGCACATCGCTGATGTACATCCCTGTTACATGCCACATTACTCAGGCTCGGTGGGAACCTCACTTGGCTACCTCGCTCCGTCTCTCACCTGGCACAGATTATTGAGATTTATGCATTGAAGTATTTGTATGTCACTCCCTCCTCCCCTGAACACTGTACAAGAGCCTCCTCTAATAAGAATATGAAAGCAGAAGCCCAGTTTGGGGTGGAAATAGCCAGGTTTCTAGACATGAATAACCAAGATAACAGATTACCTTCATTTCCGCAAAACCTTTCCTAACAGTTCATTTTTAGTAGCATTCAGAAGTGTTCAAAACGACTGCCGTGTTTTGTGGGAAAATGGAATTTTTTTGCCATGTTTTGTGGGAAAGTGGAAATTTTTTGCCATGTTTTGTGCGAAAATGAAATTTTCATACTTTGTCCCTTAAAAAAAAAAAAAAAAAAGAAAAAATCTGGAATGTTTTCTTGAGCTATATTTAAAATGCTGTTGCATTAAGCATTGCCTTCCTGTAGGAGCAAATCAGTGTTAACAAATTGCAAATTAATGGAATCTTCTAACCTGAGTGACTGTATATCAAATTGTAAATTGAAATTTCCAGTCTGTGTTTAGGTACTAGCACAATGCAATTTGATTTATACACTTAAGACATCAGGTTAAGTATGGTTACACATGAATAATGAAAGGCATTAGATACTTGTTTGCAATTACGATTCTCTGCGTATATATGTATTACTGCAAACAAGCAAGAAGCAAATATGCTCCTTGGGTTTAGCATTCCCAGACAACTGCTGTAGAGCAGCTATTGGGTTTTCTAGGTAATATTTGTAGTATGCCCAAGTGTTGAGGTTGCACACCCAAGAAATTGAAGCAGTCCATGTATGTATCTAGAACCACACAGTGATAGCTTATTAGCCTGGTTTTGGTAGCCAGCACAATGGTATGTTTTGGTTTAAATTCTACATGGATGTTTATATGCTTGTCCATCAAATATCTGGGTAAAAGGAATCAGATCAGGAACTCAATAGTTTTTTGATCAGCAGAGGGTGGGTGAAAAGGAGTGATCATTCCTGGCTGCTGTATTCCAGATTCTCATAAGGTTTCTCCTTGCACGTCTTACCAGAAACCCATCTTCCTTCACTGTTCACAGTGCTTTTTTAGCTGTTTTCACCAAGCTAAGTGTTTCAAATCCTGAGAGTTCATCATTGTCAGTGGGTTTTTCCTCCTGAACGTTGCTGGCAATGCTCTTAGAAAAATTCTGAGGCTTTCAGGGTTAGTAGAAAAGTACAGTTTGTGGCATTCTTCAAGCTTTTTGTTAAATCTTTAGGGACTGTTTTCATTTCGCACAGTTGCACGGAACAAAAATGCTTGGATTTGTATTGAGAAAAGACCTAACCAGCTTGCAGGGCTTGCAGTTGTCGCACTGTCTTTATTCTCAACTTAACAAGCCTTTCCTTAGCATCGGCAGCATTCATTGCCATTTTATGTCACAAAGCTTTTGCTTAAACTTTATATGGAGTAAACCTCAGCCATAATATATTTCTTTGAGCACACGTTAAAAGTGATTAGATTGAGTGTCTTGCAATGAAAACATAACTTTGCTGCAATTTGATATGCTATATCAGAGCCCACAATTGCAGGGTATTTATCTAAAGAGCCTGAAGTCAGTAAACCTTGATGTCGTGGCTGGGCTGGTAATTAATGTTGCACAGTGATAAATCCTGCAGCTGTCTTAACACCTAAGGGAGACCTGCTGCTTACCCTGTGGCATCACTGGAAGGCTAGCCTACAAGTGCGGAAGTAGCAGCTATTTTGGAGTCCTGCGTAGGGCGATGTTGTCAGAAGAGAGGGCAAAGAAAGTGGAGAAGCTCCGCTGAATCTGAATTATGGTACTGGTAAGTGTCATGCAAGACATGATTAATCTGAGAAGCACGTTCAGCTCTGCACGTGTGAGCGGTCTCTGTCTGTCATGCACAGTAGGGCATTTCGTTTTAGCTTTAAACACACAGCTATTAAAGGAAAACTGGCAAATGTGCTGGTAAAGCTAATGCTAGAGAAGATCCTGACCTGTGGGCTGCAGAAAACAGCTCCGCAACAGTGTGAGAGGGCCTTTGGGCATGCTCCTGATGGGAAGCCACCTCTCTTTTGGGACTGGTGATTTGGTTTGGTTGCTCGAATAGATCTGATGGTAGGAGAAGTAACTTGAGTTTGGCATGTTTTTATGGCACTGAGTTGTCCATCTCTGCCTGTCTTCGCTGGTGGACAAAACTTTGCGGGTTTAACAGCGGGGTGAACGCGGTCCTCAGCCACATAACTTTCCCCCAGATCATTTCCAAGCTGGGTTACTATGCCGGAGAGCCTTGGTCCAGCGTCCAAGACGAGACACGGGCTGTCTTGTCTGTGGCTTTCCTATAGGGCTGGTCTTCATCCGTCAGGGATGTTTAACTTGTAAGAAGTAATAAGCTTAATAGGTTGACTTTATTTAATTATTAATGATCCCTTTCTGTCCTTCCAGCTCATAAAACACCCTGTAGGTTGGCAAAACACTCATAATATTGATCAGGAGCCAGAGAGATATTTATTTCCTCTTTGCCCTGGTGCACATAAATCCTGGTCCCTTTCCTCTGCAGGCGGGATTTACAGTGGGCTGTTTCTTAAAAGCTTTTCGTAATTAAGGAATAAATACCCATCGGTCTTTGTTTGCTGTCTGGAGCCCTCTTGTTTGCCAGGGACCTATATATCCCTGGTGGGCTTGTGCGCCTTCCCCCTTAGCAACGCAGCCAGGGAGAGAAGGCATGCATGCTAGGAAGCAGTCAACTGCTAAGCACTTACTTTGCAATAGAGTGGGGTCTTCTCCTGCAGAGAGAGGAAGCCCCTGTGTTTTCTCAGCATATTGTTCCCAGCTCCTCTTCCATGCCTCTCCTCCCAGTTCCTGCTTTGCTTGGGGCAGGAAGACACTTTGGAAATTCCTTGCTGCTAGCCCTTTCTTCTCGCCTTCTCTTCTTCTCCCCCCTTTGCTAGTTGCAATTAAAAACATCATGGACTTTCCCCAACATTTCAATCCCGTCGTCTTCTGTTCCCCATCCCTCCCCCCAACCCCAGTGCTTCTCTTTTACCCATCCCAACATTGCATTGCTGACTCTGTCCAAAGCCATGCGGTTTGTGGGATGCAGCCTATGGTCATCACAAAAGGGTTTGTTTAAACATCCAGCCCTGGCACAACCAGCTGCCTGGGGCTGGTCGTTGGGTGATGCAGCTTCTTCCATGCTGGACCACAAAGGTAATGACACATTATGGCATTCTCCAGCAGGTTGGGAGGTACGGGGTTAGATTTACTTCCTTTTCTTCGAAGAGACACATTAAACTTGTCAGCTGGCCAACAGGAGAGAAATGTGGTAGTGCTCTTGTTGAGCTGGCCAGGTTACTCCTGCGTTACATGGTTGCACTTCAGTGAGCAACCAGCAAGGACAGCACACAGGCACGGCAACGCGAGAGAGACCATTTAGAGGCCTCCTCAGTGACAGAATTCTTTTCTTTAGCAAGAGAGAAGAAAAGATAAAAGATTTCAAGAGCTTTTTAGTGTGTTGTCAGAGGTGTGTGTGGGATAAAACCTCGCTTCAAAATGCCTGTGCCAATCCTGCTCCGTATTTCTGGTGACAAGAAATCAATGCTCTGCCATGGTAAATACCTGCTCTCCATTGCATTAGTAATGCCACCTTGTAGAATTTCACTGCACCTTTTAACAAATGGGGAGTAATTTTAGGTAACAAGCAAGTGGCACAGCATTTTGTGTCATCCTTGTCATCACTTTGATAAGAACAAGGTAAGAGCAAGGCTGCTCTTGCACTGGAGCTGTTGTGTTTTGATGGCAAGTTCTCAGGATCTTCATTCACATGCTGTTGCCTCTGCAATCAGTTCTGAGGCACCATATGACACGGCTTTTATTTCCTCCCTACACATCCTTTTCCTGTTTGCCTTTCATTCCTCTCCACCACGTGTATGTGAGGGACAAATGAAGGCAGAGGTGAACGGGAGCAAGGAGGAGTAGGATGGAGAGTTGATACCAGCAGCGTATCCTGCTCAGATTTGTTGGGTGTAAAACTGCAGGTGGGAGAGCCGCACGATGCACTCTGTGGGGCTGAGGTGTGCAGGGCATGGGCTCCTAAATGAACATCTCTGGTGCAAATCCTCAAAGGAGGAATGCAGTGCAGCTACTTGAGTGAAGCTGTGCTCTAAGCAAATCTGCTTTTTGTATTCTCTCAGGCTACCCAGTTAGCCCTCCCCCTTACAGTGCCCAGTATTTATGCTTCCAGATAATAATGATGTGATGTGGCTGGCAGAGTAATTTAAATAATTGGACATTATCTTGAGAAGCAAGCGCCTAATTAGATCAAAATAAACTGAGAAATGAAATTTTCATCTCTTTCTAGTAACCCTTTACCTATGTACAGCATCAGTGCCATGGCGGAGCTTTCATTGTTCACACCGCTGTGTGTACATCAGAGCTCACTAGTGATGCTCCTGCATGAGCAAAGAGCTTGGTGGTACTTTTTGGCCAAGGTTTGATGACTCAGTCCTCTCCTGGTAGCACAGGGTATTTTGGAGTCCTGCTCTGTTGCATCTGGCCCTTGTATAAGCACTGAGGTTTGAGGTTTGTATCAGCAGTCTGGGTTTGAATGAATAGCTTCAGAGATAAAAGGCTCAAGGAAAGTCTGATCTTCTGTTATTTTTTGTTTTTCTTTCACCTCCTAGGTAGAGTTTATAATCCATTAATTCTTTTGTGCATATGCAGTGAAAATATAGCAGCTAGTGTGATCCCTGCAGAAAAGTCGTTTTAATACAGATGAGGAGGGGGCAGCTCACATGTTCTCCAGCATTAGATAGCATTGTAGCCATCTGAGCGCATGATGTTGCCTTCCCAGCGCACTGGCTTTAATCTGGTCCTGAGGAAAGGTCTCCACTGGACTTTAAAAGTTCAGTAAAAGAGCCTTGGTTTGGCTTTGACAACTACAACTGAAAAGCTCTGGAATTGAAGGGGTCATTTAGAGCAGAAGTTCCCAGGATTGCAGCAAAGGGAAGAAAACGGGGGACATATTTACAAGCTGATGTATGTTTCCTTTATTTTTAGGGATTGGTTCAGTGTCTTTCTGATTAGTTGCTCTTGCTCACATTTCCTCGTACTCTTATTCAGTTGATTTATTTAAAGGTATGTCAGCGCTGGCTGAAATGAAACACTGTGCCTCCTCTTCCTGCTTATTGCTGACCGCTCCAATAATTCATTTTTTAGCTCATTAGCTAACAGGGGATGTGAACAGTGGTCCTCCAGGGAACTGCAGTGAGGTTAAGTGATCTACTGCTGACAACTCTGCTCTTGGACTGGCCTTCCTCGGGGGAAATGAAACCTCAGCCAAGACAAGCTGTGGATCCCAGAAGTGAAACTGGGGCATCAGAGCAACAATTACAGTATTGATGTCATGTTGTCGGGACTGCTGAGGTGATGAGAGCAGCAGAGCTGAAGTTATCTTCTAGGGAAGTCCCCAGGACTTCCCATTCAAAATGAAATGGTTTGTGTGCGGAGATGTAGGGAGGGTGTTCATAGATGTTGACTTTCTAGACACTCATTGGAAGCCAGTCTCTCTACATTTTGGCTGTTCCATGGGGCATGGGCAAGTGTGCTTTTCCTCCTACCCCTGTGATAAAGTTACATTTTCTACCAGAAAACCCAAATGATGTATCTTTCTTGTGCCCAGTTTGTACTAGTGAGCAAGACCTGGATCTGACTCAGTAGCTGATGTCAGTGACGTGCTGCCCCCAAATGTCTGAGGCTCTTAAAACACCTTTATTTTTGTCTGTAGTGTTTGCTACCGAGATTGAAGTGGCTCAGATGGATTTAGATTGGCAAAGGGTGAATTCACCCTTAATTCGTAAGGGTGAATTATTTTTAGCCCAATGGGCCCATGACACTTCAGGCCATCAAAGGCAGAGATGCAGCTTATAGATGGGTTCACGATCAAAAGGTGGACTCAACAATGGACACCATTGCTCAGGTTATTCACGACTGTGAAACACGTGCTGCAATTAAGCAAGCTAAACGGTTAAAGCCTCTTTGGTATGGAGGACGATGGCTGAAGTACAAATATGGGGAAGCCTGGCAGATTGATTATATCACACTGCCACCAACCCGCCAAGGCAAGCGCCATGTGCTTACCATGGTGGAAGCAACCACCGGGTGGCTGGAAGCGTACGCTGTGCCCCACGCCACTGCCCAGAACACTCTTGTGGGCCTTGAGAAACAGATTTTGTGGCGACACGGCACCCCAGAGAGAATTGAGTCGGACAAAGGGACTCATTTATGAAACAGTTTTCTATCCGAAAGTCCAAACGATGTTATCTCACTTGTGTCCAGTTGGCACTGCTGAGCAGGACCTAAATCTGTCTCAGCAGCCGATGTCAGTGACGTGCTGCCCCCAAATGTCTGAGGCTCTTAAAACACCTTCATTTTTGTCTGTCGTGTTTGCTGTGTTCCCACCACATGAAACTCCAAAAGTAGGATTGGACCTTAATGAAGTGAGTCTTTTGGGGTCCTCCAGGAAGCTGAATTGAGGCGAAATAACACATGAGCAGAGGTTGAATTTCTAGGTGAGTGTAGCCCAGTGGCACAGCCTGCAGGGTCCTACTCTGACCAGCCACACTAGTGAGCATCTCCTGAGGGGCCCAGTGTCTTCTTAGCTGGTCCCCAGCTCTGCGTCCGATTTCCTCTGGTTAAGAGATGAATCCTGCACGGAGCTTACAGTCAGCATTAATGCAGAGCCGTTACAGGTTACTTGGTCATACTGCAGTAGAGTACCTTAAGAAAGGACCATTTGCATCCTCTCCATCACTAATGCAGGTGGCAGCACGTTCCCTTTCCCTTTAGATTTATCTTGAAGGATGTTTTCTGTTCTTTTGCCAGACTTTTGAGGCAGTAGAATAAATCTGAGCAGGATTGGGTCATTGGTGTCTATACTGCTCTCTTGCAACCTTCCAAAGAGCAGCAGCACTGCCTTTGGGTCGCTTACCTGCACCTCATGGCAAATGTCAGTGGATCTGTAAATCAGTAACCTAAAGCTCTGCAAGCCTCTGCCTAAACTTGGCATTTATTGTCTTTATTTTGGTACATATCTTAGAGTCACTATTTTAGTTGCAGGTGAATTCTGATTAGAAGTGGGAGACTTGTGTGAAACAGCTTCTTCTCTAAACAGGAAGGGACTTCAAGCCATGGCAGTCACAGCAGCCAGTGCTCTGACAGGAGTCGAAAGTTACTATCACTCAAAAGATGCTCTGGGGAAGATGGAGGGGGGCATTTGCAGACTCTTGACTAGGCTAAAAAGATTGTATTAGTTATGTGTCTGAGGTATATTTTGCCTTTAGGTTGTATGGACGTATGTGAAATAAGTTCCCTAAGCCCTGACATGTGCCACTGTTGTAGAACAGCAGAGGTTGAACCACTTCAGTTTTCAGTCTAGCATGTTTTAAACATGTAGTTGGATATAGTGGTTATACTCTCAATCCCTCTATCCATGTTTAAAAAACATAGATGAGACGTTTGCTAAGCATTCTTGAAGAGACTCTAGGTGAATATGGGAAGTAGAACTGTTGCAGTGGTGCAAGAAGACCCCTTTTGTCATAGATAATTGTATGTTACTGTATCCTTTTCACTGCATAAAGTTCTGGTTCTGGTTTGGTTTTTTACCTTAAAATATAAAACACATGAATTAAAGATGCAATAACATCAATAACAAACATGCAGTAACAGAAGTCTTTTTCTTCCTCCTCTCCATCTGGAATACCTGAAATGATACTCTCATTATCAGAGCCTGCCATCAAAGGTTAATTTGCAGCTCCCCAAATGTTTGGAGTGGGTTTTTTGGTGTCTTTTAGCTTGCAGGAGGCATTCAAAGGTTTGATTTAAACGAAGCACTCTTTGTGTTCATTTTGTGTTTGCACTTTGTTTCTGGTGCGGAGGGGAAGAGCCCTGGACCTGTTTGTAGGGTCAATTGTAGCCGGGGTAGAGAAGCTCATGCTTTGGGAAGCTGTGCCTGAAAGCATCCAGGCAGGTCAAAGCAAGGTCACTCCACATGTACCAGGAAATGATGCAAAACTAATCCAGATTTGCTGTTAGAAGGATCTGTTTACATAAGTATTTAAAAACAGATTAGGGCTAACCTGACACTAGATTACTGGCAGTAGTGTAAACAGGGCTGAAAGGCGTAAACAGAGCTTTGTCTTTTGTACTCCACAAGAGAGAATCTGTCACCAGTAACAAGTTGCCTGGTTGAGGTGATGTGTATGGCCCTCACAGGCTGAACAGATTACCTGAGGTACCTCTGAATGGGACTTTGTCTTGGGCTCGATCTCTTAGATCATATAATTGTATGGTAATTTTTTTAATGGAGAGTTGAGGGACTTGTTTGTAGTCCTTGTTCTTCTGTAATCTAATAGCAGGTAGAAAGCTTTTGGTAGCTCTTTGACCTATCAGGAGGAAATGGTGCTTCAAAGTACGGGTTTTGGGGGTTTGTGTTTTGGAAAAACAGGAAACATCCGTATGCCTTTTGCATTGGAACTTGTAGAAGGAAAAAGCACCCCTGCAAGCAAGGCTGTGTCTTTCAGGGCTTGCTTTCCTGTCTGAAATGCAAGCTCCGGTGCTTGGTTACTTCTGGTCTTAGATACAGAGATCAATGATTTTCTGTGGCATATTTTGCAGCACAACCTTAACATGCAGCCACACTGCCTGGTTGGCCTTCGCTCTTCATGACAGTGAGGGCTCTTGCACTGCAGGGCTTTTTAAGACCTACTGGATATTGTGATCTTACCACCCCATAGACACGGCATCAAGCAAGAGGGATCTCGGGCATCACAGTAATGCGGCTCAGTAATGATGAGACGGGTGACACAATCATGGCTGCGCATCTAAAGTTTGGATGAACTGTTTCTGTGAGGGCTTTCTTGCCAAACATTTTAAGGGGGAATAATCTTCTGGTTGGTTAACCACTGTTTGCTAGTGTGCTGGTTGCTGAACTGCCCCCAATTAGAGGCAGCGAAGGCAGCTTAGAGTGACCTTCTTCTTTGGCTTCTCCAGGGAAGAAAAAGAGCTCTGGATACGTGCAAAATATGAGCAGAAGCTCTTCCTTGCCCCGCTGCAATGCCTGGAGCTTTCTCTGGGCCAGCATCTCCTGAGAGCTACAGCCGAGGAGGACTTGCGGACAGTCATCCTGCTCCTGGCCCATGGGACACGGGAAGAGGTGAACGAGACCTGCGGAGATGGTGATGGGCGCACTGCCCTCCACTTGGCGTGCAGGAAAGGGAACGTGGTGCTAGTGCAGCTCTTGATTTGGGTAAGTACTTGGTATTGAGGGG
The DNA here is from genome assembly GCA_028858755.1 of Ara ararauna. Classification (NCBI taxonomy): domain Eukaryota; kingdom Metazoa; phylum Chordata; class Aves; order Psittaciformes; family Psittacidae; genus Ara; species Ara ararauna. The sequence goes on from CM054381.1 coordinate 7,944,321, forward strand.
AGGGGGCTGGATGGGTTGGTTTTTGCTTGGCCGTGTCCCTCAGCAGGACCTAAGGCTTTAACCTGCCAGAGGGGAGATTAAGATAAGCTCTTAGGCAGAAGTTCTTCCCTGTGAGGGTGCTGAGGCGCTGGCACAGGGCGCCCAGAGAAGCTGTGGCTGCCACATCGCTGGCAGTGTTCAAGGTCAGGTTGGAGAGGACTTGGAGCAAGCTGCTGTAGTGGAAGGTGTCCCTGCCCGTGGCAGGGGTTGGAGCTGGATGAACTTTAAGGTCCCTTCCAACACAAACCATTCTATGATTCTATTTGTCCTGAAGCCGCTCCTCTATTTTAATGCTGTCTTGGCAACAACACCTCTCTTCTTTCTGTAGTATGGCGTCGACGTGATGGCACGCGATGCCCATGGAAACACAGCGTTGGCCTATGCCCGGCAGGCCTCCAGCCAGGAGTGCATTGATGTTCTCCTCCAGTACGGCTGCCCTGATGAGCGTTTCGTCCTCATGGCCACTCCAAACTTGTCCAGGAAGAACAACAACCGGAACAACAGCAGTGGAAGGATGCCCACCATCATCTGAGGAGGAGCTCACTCGTGTATTCGCTGACCTGAATTACATCCGCAGCCTCATATTCCTCCATCCCCATCACAGCTCTGCTCTGTGAGTCTGGTAACTCTCCTTTCCCCTTTTCCCTTTGGTACATCCCTGTCCCATCTGGAAACAGTGAGGGGATGAGAAGGAGCAAAAGGGGCTGCAGAGAAAGCAGTTGTTTCAGTGGCAGCTCTCCAACGATGGAAACAAGCAGGCGAGTGCATGTGGGTTGAGCAGGACACGCTGCGCGTGGCACCAGGACTGTGGGAGAGCCATCGTCCCCGGGGGAGGAGACCAGGCTCCCCAGGTGTGGAGGGAAGGAGTGGAGGGAGAGGCGAGCGAGAGGAGAAGGAAGGAGAGATGGTGACTTTCTGTAACTGACAGTTAAGCACATCAGTACATTTCACCTCTACCAAACGCAACGCCTGGATTTCATTCTCTTCTCTGAAGAGCTTGACGGCATAAATCAGAAGCAAGCACAGAGTTTGTCAGGTTTGAAGCTCCTATGATGGTATGTGTCAAATCAGTTGTAGCTAATCTGTCCGGGGAGAATACTGGCTTCATTACACTTGTATAGTTGAGTTCTTCCAGCATTACCGCTGTTTAATAGAACATGATTAGTCATCACGGAGAAAAAAGCATATTAGCTGAGGAGGTAGTTACATGGCACGCTTCGGTGATTGCTTGGATGTGATTGCAATATTCTTAGAAGCATCATATTATCTCAGACATGTTCTTTCAAGCCCTTGGAGCCCTCCTTTCTAAATTCACTGTCATAATTTAGTATCTGTTTAATTTTTCAGTCCAAAGAGAGGAAATGAGTTGCTGAGTGTTATTTGACTGCAGTCTCCTCGGTGTAAAAACAAAATGGAAAAAATAAATAAGAGTAAGCCTGAAACACGGAAAGGAATAATGAACACCGCTAAGGAAAAGCATTTCAAGTACGTTTAGTGAAATTAATAAACGCATTAAAGGCTAATATTTTTTTCAGCCAGCAGACATAGGTTCTGTCATTTTGCCAAGGTAAATGTGTTGAGTTTTTGGTCACTCCTGTGATGCATTGCCTAACTTATACAGATTTTTGTATTGTGTCTCTAGATGATATGTATGTAAAATCTATTTGAATAAAAAAGAAATAATATGCATTGATTATTTTTTTGTGGTTGTACAGAAAATGACATCTCTGTTAATTTATAAACTGTAATGGATGTGAGCTAAAATAATGTGCAACTAGTTAGGGTCTGTGCATCGCAGATCATTGTACATTGACAATGTTCCCAGCAGCGAACTCTTGTTTCCGTCACCAGCCTTTGAGGAGCGTATCAGAAGGAGATGCTGGTGGTTTTGGCATGAAAATACATGGTGTGCAAGACCTTTTAGAAAGGAAAACGAGGCTGTTCCTCAGCGCCATAAATGTGTTTTACTCCCAGAGTCACAAAGCTTTCAGAAGCCAAGACAAAAAGCCCAAGCCCGGCTGTGGGAAGATCAGATTTGATTAAGTTCAGAATTGATAGCCTTCACCGCGGCAGGCAGGGCATGGCTGCGCTTGACTCCCAACTTGGCTGCGTGGCGGGAAGAAAAACAGCTTGTGAAAGTAGCCTGGACAGTTCATTTGAATTCCAAGTTTTCATATTTGAGTTGATGGGTTTGGTATTCCCGGGAAGATCCCAGCTTCTCCCGTGTCCAACCGAGTAGGGTTCTGGCACAGGGAAGCGTGGGGTTTGACAGGCAGAAAAGTGATTTCTTTTTAAGCGGCATATGGCAGTGTGAAGATGGGGGAAGGGTCTATCACAGGGAAAGTTGAAAACTCAACTGAATTCAGTGGCAAAGGAGCAATTATGTGAAGGCAGTGAGGTGCACACAGCATAGTAATTTGCAAATCTACCTGCTCGTATCTATTTCCCAAGCCTTCAGTGGTTCTCTTCCTTGGGGCTCTGGATTTCGTTTAGCATACAAATGGGAGGAGCGTAGCAATTGCTAAATAAACTGGATGTGGACAAAATGTGGAGAAAGCAAGCATCATCTGGTTATCTTAAGGGGGAACAAAATAGAAAATTAGGGATTTGATGTAAAATCATCAAGTTGTGGAAGAAAAGTGAGCCTCGAAGTGGAAGCGTGAGAATATTGACCAGCTTTTCCTCTTTGATGGTGTTCTCGTGTTGTACATTGTTTCCATATAGACCTTTGACTGCTGGGAAGGGGGAAATCTTTCTTCAGCCCCCATGGGCTGGCTGCAGCAGAGTAAGGCTCCAGCTGATTCTCTTCGTAGTGAAATCAGTATAATTGTGTTTTAAATCGAGGACGGGTGTCTAATGCAGTTTCTCCACCATTCCAATGCAGCTCCCTGATCTTTGGTACTTAGGGGTAGTCCTCAGCTACAGGACAACCCATGTAACATGCAGCTAGCTGAAGGGGATGCTGTGAAGCCTGCTGTGTCTTGGTGCTCATGAGCTTTACACCCCTTTGGGGGGGCACAGTGGGGTTTCGGGAATCACGGCTCATGGTCCCCGAGGTGCTATAGCTGCCTGCTGTTCCCCTGGGAGCATCAACGGCAGTTGTATCCAAAACCCAAGTCCAATGTTTCAAACACGTTGCAGGCAGATTTGCTGCCATTAAGTTCTCGATGCATGTTCTGTTTCAGAGCTAGGTTTGTTCCTAATTGAAAATGTTTTCTGTACCTAATGCAGTGGTCTCCTTGGGCCCCGTTCCTCTTGTAAAGCGGAGGGTGATGTTTGAGGAGCAAGGGCAGCCAGGCTGTCATGCAGATTGCAAGTAGAATTACACGCTCCTTTCATAAAAGATTTTCTGAAGGCAAACAGAACATTTTTAGGAGACTGAATTCCACTGTATTAGAGGAGAAATGAATGCACCCAGGACAGCCAGCTAATCACCTCTGATTTTAATCAGTCAGTAACACAGTTGCTTTCAGCCTAAACATAGTTTTCCCATGGAGGTGTGAGCATTAGCAGTAACTGTGTTGAAGCAGCATAGGCTATGTGATGGCTGCCCAAATGTGTTGGGGATCGATGGGGAGGATACCCAGTCATGACCCCTTTGAAAGACAAGAGCTGACCCAGCACCTTCTCTCCAAGACACTGCAGCTGGGATGCTCCAGCCCTGGGGGAACAGACCAAAGGCCTGTGCCTCATGGGCTGTTGGCTACAGCATCCCCTGTTCAAATGGGTTTGGTTGGATGGTGGGGAGAAACTGTGGCACCTTCTGATGGTGGGACGGGCCACCAGCATATGCTCCGTCCCCTTCTTGCGTGGTAAAGGAGGAGAAACACCTTCCCACCATGGCTGAGAGTGAGGGTGGAGGAGGTTTCCATGGCTGGCATCTGGAAGGTGTCTTGGCTTTGTGAGCCAAGGTCTCTGGGCTCCATGTGCTTTTCAGGGGATGCGTTTGCACTTTGCAAAGGGTATTCTTGAATCCATCCAGGTGCGGAAACAGGGACTATAAAGCGACACCTTGAGCAGCGGCAGGAACCGTTCCCCTTGCTTTCACTCTGTTAACCTGTCCCTTTTCTGTTCTTCATCTCATGTTTAGCGCCTCTCGTTGCTTTTAGGGAGCCCACTCGCCAGGCTGTTTACGCCCTTTGAGCATGTTGCGAGCAAATTAAAACCAAATTGAGATCCAGTCAGTAGGAAATCCCAGCAGAAACATGTTAGCTAAAGCTGTTCTCTCCAGAAATGGAGTCTGTGGCTGTGGTTTTCATTGCGTCCCCCATTTAACCCTTTGCATTCTCCCAGATACCTTTAGATCCCGCTTCTTCTGCACTTTTTCCAGACAACTAAAACACTAGGAGCAAGCCAGCCGTTGCTGGTAACATCAGAGCTTTCCTGCTGTTTATTTTAAGCTAATTGCTGTTGAGCAGTAGAGATGAGGTTGGATGTGTCGGATCCAGCATCTGAACCTTGATATTCCCAGATTTGAGGAGAGTTTACTTCTCCTCACTGTATATGAAGAAGTAAGATCTAACCTTGGGAATATTCAGGGTCCTGCCAGTGCAGATATTTGTCCAAGGGCTTCAGTTACCACATTTCCGATACAGAAGGCATAAGAAAACTCTTTTTGGAGTACCTTGGTCTATTCTGAGCTAGGTGATGCTCAGAAAGCCAGCTGAGCTCCTCGGAGGTAGAGAGGATTTTTAAGCATTTGGGCCCAGTGTATAATACCAGTGTGAAGATGACTGTTGTTTGATTTGCTGTCTTTTCTCCAATCCCTTAAATTCTGTGTGCTAGGGAAAAAAGAAGCTTTAGCTGCACTTGGAGATTTCCCCTGGCCAGAGGAAGCTGAGCGGTGTAGGGAGGGGAATAGAGGTGAGAATGCAGATACGGGCTTAGACACTGTAATGTAGTATATAATAGGTTATCTGGGGTTTGGATAGCTTCATGGTTTATATTTGTATGGAGATAAGGAAAAAATGAAGTAATTTGTAGTTTCTAGTAGAAAGTAGTACTAGTGGAGACAAGCACAGATTTCACAAGGGGGTCCCGAAGGGGCCCTTTCCGTATGTCTCGGGGAGCCACGTTTGCACCTTAACAGGGAACAAATGGTTGTTGTTGCTGGAGGGACTCAAGGCAAAGGACAGCACCGGGGACCAAGTCTGGAGCAGCCTGGCCAGGTAGGAGACATTGCCCACCTATATCTCATCGTCGGGCATCTTCGTGTCCCCTCTAGTGGCTGCTCCAGCTGTTTGTATGTGGGGTCTCTGGCTGTTAGCCTCAGGTCCTCAGCCCAACACCTTCCATTCTTGACGATTTGTGGGTGAAATGTATTGCGTAGAAAACCATTTTGGGATGTTCTTGTGTTTCTGCATAGCAGAAGAAAACCTCACTCCAGATTGAAGTTCTTTTCGAGGTAGATAGACTCTAAATTAACCCAAATGAAAAGGTTTAGCAATGGGGTTTGACTTCTTAAGTTCTAAAGCTACAAAAAAGAAGGTCAGTGTGAATGGTTTTATTAGAAAATCATCTCCTGTTTGAAAGAAATGTAGAGGTAATAGAGCAAAATACCCAAAGCTGTAGGTAGGTAGCTTGGTTGTATTAGGGTATTCTAGGTTTGGTTTTGTTGCTTAGCATGGGCCAGTTTTTAAAGTACATGTTGGGCGATCTCATCCCGTGACAGTTGACTGAATCTGTCTCATGTTTTTAAGGGGAGGTTTGAAGGGTTTTGGCCAAGATCTTCAGGAGCTGTGAATAGTTCCTGTGTTGAGAGGAGGATTGCATGTTCTCTGAAAACAAAAGGTTGTTTGGGGGGGGGGGGGGGGTGTTGGGGGGAGTTTAGAGCCATCGGAAGCCCCACATCACTGAGCATGCTTCTGGTCATCTTGGCCACTGTGTTTCATTTCAGGGTGCCAGCAATATGTGTGTGAATTGAATCCCATTGTTTACTGCCGGTCCCTAAATGTCGGGGGGAGGATTTTGCTTGTGGGCAGATAAAATAATATCTTCGTGCATTTCAGCATTGTAGCCTCTTCATGTCTCTGTGTCTGCCTGTCTCCCAAATCCTTGTGGCATACTCAAGCAGTAGCGGTCAGTTCTGGTGGCAGGCAGAGCTTCAGCTTTCTCTTGGCCATGAACGTTCTGGATGTGTGTTTCGCTTCCAGCGCTAAGGATTGACTGCTCTGCAGTGCTTCAGAGCTAGTAGCTTTTGCCTGTGTGTTATGTACAAAATGTGAAGGGGGGGGGGGGGGGGCTGGTGGGGATGCTTACAGAGGTCTCATGGCATGCATTTGGGATGACCATGTTGCTTGTTGGCAGTGAATGCGCCATCAGGTCCTTTGTGTGTGCTCAGTTTCCCAGAGCCAGTTGGAGGGGTTTTTGTTTCTGAGAACTGAAGTAGCTGAAGACACTTCCCTGGTCCTCTCGAATGACAAGGTACAGGCAGTAAAACCCCTCCAAGCAGACAGCTTGGTAGCGTCTGACCTGAGCTGAAGGTCTCAAGCGGGACCATAGAAAGGGAGTTGATGCTGAAGGTGGGCTGTTACTTGGCAACTAGTTCCTGAATCTGGGATTGAGTTGAGTTGAATTGGTGGATGAAGTGCAGTCTGGTTTGAGTCCTAAGGTAAAGGCAGTGGTGTATCACATGGAGGCCACTAACAACGTGTGCGTTGCCTTTAGTGTGCATATATGTGCTTATGTATGTGCTACATCCTGCTGTGAGCAGGGGTGGAAAGTGCACATTGACACATGAATTAAAACCACTGGCTAGAGCCAGGCTTTCAGTTAGATCTTTCTAAATGATCCCAAGTTTCCCAGCTAAAGACCTGCCATTCCCAAGAGCACAGAAGGCAGTGTGGGATGAGGGACCCCTGCGAGAGGGATTGAGAGATGCAGGAATACGAGGTACAGACTCACTGAGAAGCTTGTGAGCCATCACGTCCTCGGGGCCCGTACAGAGACCTGTGTGAACCAAGCGGTCCAGGAAAACTTGACCATCTCTGCTGTTGCTTTTGGTTTATAGTCCTCATCAGGGGAAATGAACAGGGGGAGGGCAAGAAGGATGTTTGCTGGAGCTGGGCAAGGTACAGTAGGGAACGTGGAGGTTCTCTTATTTCCCCTTCTTGTGCCTGTGGCAAAAGAATTCCTTTGGAATGATGTTAGAAACCCCTCCAAGTGTTCTTTCCAATATGCAGAGATTCAGCTGGATTCTCCATTGAATCTACTCAGCTCATTTTGCCAATCCATGGGGAAAATAGGACGTATCCGTCCTCTGAAAGCACAGCCCTTTGCTCCATGGAAATGCCAAGCTTCCAGGGGACTGCCTGCATTCACTCCAACTCTCCCTTGCTATTTCAGTGTCAAGAGCATCTCTCACTTGTGCAGTGGGTGCATAAACTGACAAGGTATTTAGGAGGGGAGTGTCTTTTAGAACACCAGGGGCTTGTTTTGTGTGACTGTTGCCTGTGGGCTGTGGTTCGGGATTGCCAGAGGCCTGATCGTGCAGCTCCTGCTGCCTTAAACCTCTCGCCTTCAGCAGGGTTTGAGTATGATGTTTGAGTTGGGCCCCTGGTTTCAGCGGGGTTGTGATTTGAGGTTCAGTCTTGCCAGCACCTTTATTATAGGATGTGCCGTTGGGAAGCGGATGCATGCACTGGTTTCTTTTCCTTTCTTCCTTAATACCCTGTGACTGCCTGCAAAGGCCGGATTTTAGGTTTGGCTGCGTTTAGCCCTCAAGTCTTTCAGTTGTTCTGCTTTGTGATGTTTGTCCTTCTGGTTGGGATGGGGAGAAAGGGAGCCCGGGCGAGTAGGGACACCTCTGCTTGGGATAGAGGCACAAGATACCTAGCACATGGCAGGCTTTCTAGCGAGCTTTTGGTTTGTTTGGGGTTGTTTTTCTGTTCCTGTAAATAGTAATGTACAAATGATGACCAGACAGTGTGGAAATGATTAAAAACAAGGCAACAAAAAAAAGAAGTCTTTTGTTGGTGGTTCTTATATTACCTCATTCAGCAAGTTTGTTTTACAATGACTCAACGATGCTTTATTTATATTGTTTGTACTGTAATTAAACTGATTGACAAACATTTCACTTTGCTTGTTGTTTCATATGGGTTTGGTTTGATTCCGTATGCCGGTTTGTATTCTGTTCCCCTTTCCTCCCTCTCTCCGCGTTTGGGGTTTTTGTGTCAGCTGTACAGTATTCTAAATAATTAAAAAATAATAATAATAATAATAATAATTGAAAAAAAAAGGAAAAAAAAGCTGTAAAGTACCGCAGAGAGAGGCTGCTCTATTGTATAGGTCTCTTTCTAATAAAGACAAGAAAACTTGTTCGTCACAGCTTGCTTCTTTGCTTGAGTCTTCACTGCCGTGTTATTGAGATACACCTGCCCTGGCCCCACTTCCTTCTCCTATTAACGACGAGATACTGTCACTCTTTGCCAGTAATAAAGATGAAGTATTATCTGAGAGCTGGGATGTCAGAGGAGCTGGTAATGGTGCAAATTGATAAATTAAAAAGCAATAAGTCAGCGGGGCTGTAATGGTGTATATCTAAGAGTTCCGAAAGTGCTGATGAACTGAATGACAGATCTCCCAGCAAAGAAAATATGCGAGCTTTCATTAAAAACAGCTATTCTCCCCGAGGAAGAGAGAGTAGTAAATGTTGCACCTCGGCTTTAAGAGTCTCTGGAGGAGATCCAAGGAATTAGGCCACTAACGGTTACATCTGTATCTGCTAAATTGGTTGAAATGATCATTTAAAATAAGAATAATAAAACATCTTTAAGGTCATGGTATGGTCTGGTCTAATCACTTCTTTGAAGGGAAATCATGGCTCTCTATTAGGCTGCTCTGAACAAGTCATTTAAAGCCCTGAACAACGGGCAACTGATTGACACATTTATTTACCTTGTTAAAGGCCTTGGCCTCAGTACACCATGACAAGGAATCGGGAACCTTAGTAGGCCCAAGGAGAAGCCAAAATGCTGCCTTAATGCGGGAAGCTGGGAGATGGGATGGAGAGGGAAGCAAGGAGTGATGGGTGGTAACCAGGCACATGGTGGAAGGGTCCCTGCCAGGACCAGTGTGTCTCAGTGGGTTGGTGGTAACACTTAGTGGTATCGGTGGCTGCAGAAAAGCTGTGTAAGGTTAAAAGGAGCTGTGTGGTGCCAAGGTGGGTACATAGAGAACAACTAAATGCGCATTAAAGGGGGGGGGAAAGGGAGATGACATAGGTAAACATGCTCTGAGGTGAGGAAATGCAAGATCTAAAGATCCGCAATGGAGCGAGGCAACCAGTGCTATGGTTTGGCCATCAATGCTTGTCCCACCTTATCAAAGACACAGAGAAATCAGCAATGGTCAGAAATTAGTAGAGCTATGAAGAAAAAGTGAGGAATTTCCCTCAAAACCAAAAGACACCAAGAGAGGGATCTGATAACCATAGACAAGCAAGGGAAAAGCAGCAGATTGGAGACAGCTTTCCTGTCTTGCAAGCAGCACAGTGCATGGGCTGTTATTAAAGGGCAGCATAGTCAAAACTGATGCCAGGGCGCATGGGATGTCCAATACATCACGGGACCAGAGACCTCACTGCAGCAGGGTTTTGCTCAAGAGAAGACCTGGAAAGGTGAGTTCACATCTTCATGGACTGAGCGGGGCTGCCCGCATGATGGGATTGGGGTTTTGGGGTTTTGTCCTTTACATTTGCTTGTGCCTTGATGTAAATCTGTTCATTCTTAGTAGTGCACATCCCATCAGGTCTCCCACCAGCAGGGAGCTGTCAGTTCCGTCCTGCCTGAGGAGGATTTGTTTGCAGCTTGGAGGAGGTTTCCTATTTCCTTTGCTGCTCCTCAGTTCTCCAAGTGCTCCAGGGGGGCCATAGCATCATTGTGGGGGATGAAAACCTACAGGATTGCTTGTGGTTGTTATATCTTGTTCATTTGGGGGCCCTACAGCACTGTTCTGTCATGCGGCAGCTGTACAACTTTGTTCTCGCGAGGTTCTTGCACCATGTTTAACCCCATCACACATCCACCCAGCACCAAAGCAGGAGGTGGATGCTTTGTGTTCTCCACTTCTGGAACTTGGAATATGGGAGAACTTGTTTTGGACTCCCCCTGGGTGTAAAGCTATTGGGAACCATCCATCCCTCCCCTCCTTTGCTCTTTTAAAGGGGTGTGAGGTTTGATTTCCTGATGGGCATGACTGCTCTCCCTAACAACTGTCCTAAAATCTGGCTTCTCCTGGAAGGTCCTGGTGTCAGGGATGGTGGAGCACATCTTTCATCCCCACATTTCTCACCTAACCCAAGTCCACCCCTCTGAGCCCCTGAAACGCTCTCATCTGGTGGCATTCACAGAAGCCTGGGGAGAAAAGACTGTACCCTACTGCAAAGGAACAGGGGTCAGGAAAAGATTTTGAAGGAAATCTGTTGATTCCCATCATGGAAGTGGGAAAAAACCCTTTTTTTTTTTTTTTCCTTTTTTGTTTTAATTATTAAAAAGCAATTCCTGTGCGCCACACTCGTTGCGCCATGAGGCCTTGCATAAGGGTGCATTTCCACCCTTGCCTGCAAAGGATTAGCTTTGATGGATGCCAGGAGCACCGGCTTAGGAAACCTGCTCCAGAGCCCAGAAGTTGCTTCCTCCATGGGTGCTGCCTGCTTTAGTGCTCATTCAGAACATTCCCTCTCCAGATTTACTGTTCCTTATTTGTTCTTTAACGCCCTATGAAAAGCCCAGCAGAAACCCAGGCTGGGGAGCAGGGTGTCCACAGAAAACTCTTCTGAGCTCATCCTTTCGCCCTTTTTGCTCTGTTCCTATGGTGGATCTGGGGCAGGGAAAGCAGGCCATGTGTTTTGTCCCTGGTGAAGTGTTCCGTATAGCATCCCACCTGAGCGATGCCCCAAACCATCGGAGAACCATGGAATCATTTACATTGGAAAAGACCCATAAGATCATAAGTCCAACCATAAAGCACTGACTGTGAGAGGGTAGCATGGCTGGTTCCTCCTGGTGAAAGCACTAAATGTGCAGTAGGGAACCAGAGGCTGACGCCAGGCAGTCGTTTGTCTCACCTCGTGTTCAGTAAAACCCTTAATTGGCCAATAAATGCAGCCACAACAACCACGCTCCACACGCAGCACCGCTGCCAGCAATTAGCACGGATGTATTTGCATTCTGCCCCCGCTGATCTCCACCCCCCGACTTCCAGAGCTGGTTGGTTTTAAGCCAGGGAGACTCCCTGCGATTGCCAATGAGGGAATGGGAAGAGCTAAAGCAGCGGAAAGAAAAAGGTGATGCTGCGCCATGGGGCAGGAGGAATGAGGAGCGGCAAAACCACCCAGCAGTGCTTTCCCATTGCTCGAGGGGTTAATGCTGGGCTCCTAGGGAATATAACGTGCCTGGGGTTTGCTCAAGCCTCTTAAGAAATAGCATTGGTGCTGCCAACACCGAGCGCTGCTTGTTGCTCAGGTGTAGAGAATCTCCTGACCACCTTCTGCAGTCGAAAATGATCATTTAGTATCATTTTGGTGCAGGAGCAAACGGCTCATGGCATTTTGGAGGATTAGCAGGCACCAAAGGCCAGGTCTTTCCATCTAATGAAGCAAAGGCTGGGATACCAAGCGGTCTGGAGTTGCCAGAGCCAGAGGGAAAGATGAGATAGAGAGAAAAGCAAATGCCTGATACCCATTGGCAGCTGCCAAGATTGGGAGTCTGCAGCTGGAGGGAGCAAGGGGGTCCCTGAATGCCAAAACAGCTCATCCTGCAATGCTGACAGCAGCAATGGGCGCACATCTTGAAACCCTGCCTCTGCTTTGGGCCCTGCAGGAGAAGCTGCACCTCCTTTGCAGGCAGTAAGGAGCTACTGAGAGCCTTTGGCTTCTGTGCTGGGATGAAGATGCCCATCAGCATCTTGGTGCTGGTCCCCAAGTGCTGTGTGGGTGCAGGAGGGAAGAGCCGGGAGTCAGAGAGAGGTGTCAGAGCTGCACATTGCTGTGGGAAAGGGAAGGGAAGCAGCCCCCACCCCAATCTACCCTTCCCAATAGGCTCTTTGGGGGCATTCTGCACTGGAATGGGATGGGGGTAACTGAAGCAGAACAGGGCAATCCTGCCCTACAGCATCGGGGTGCACCAAAGGCTGCCAGGAATCACCCTCGATGGAAAAGCATCCCCCGCTGCTGCTAAGGAAAGTGGATTTGGGTACCACCTTCCTTCCCTCCTCCTCTTCCCCACCAGAGATGCAGTATCTACAGCTCCCGCTCTGCAGATGCAACTGGTAATGGCCGGGCTGATTGACTGCAGATTTCCCTGTAACTGAGCTTAATTAGCAAGCTAATCAGGTCTGGAGATGGTTCCAATTTATTTAGTGGCTGATGGCTGCCACTAATCGGCCTGGCCAGTTAATACTGGCAGCCCCGAGGTTTGTGCCAGGTGACCAAATACATCAGGATTTCACCCTTTCCAGCACTCAAAGCTGGCAGTATTTGCCCAGTGAGTGCCTGAGCTCGGATGCAGGCAGGGTGGTACCCACAGCATCCCCTCCCTGTGGGGTGAGGGCTGGTCCAAGCACCATGCGCATCTCAGACCAGCTCTGGTCACCTGCAGGATGATGCCTGCGGGCAAGAATGGGGGCATGTTCTGCCCTTCGCATGCTGCAGTGTCACAGAGCACCCAAAATAGTCCCTGTGGCTGGGACAAGGCATCCAAAGGCAGTGTCATCTCTTTTGAAGCATCTTATAAGTTGCACTTCTCAGTTCCCTCCGGCTGCACAAATGTGATAGGAAAGAGAATTTTATTTTGCTTTAAATAAAAAAGTATAAAAATAAAGAAGGGGGTAATTTTCTGGATTTTTCTTTTCTCCTGGAATTACCAGGAAAGTGGCACTGGGGTTCCTTGGATTTGCTGGAGCATCCCTGGGCTGAAGCTGGGTGTCTTTTGAGCACAGCATTGGTGCTGTGGCAGAGTCTGCCTCTATCCCAAATGTTGGGGAGCCAGGGAAGCAGGACTTGATAATTAAAGTATGGTGAAATGTCCCTTCCCTTGGCTCCAGAAGCGCTGCCGTTCTCTGGATGTGGGATGGGGACATGCATCTGGATGGCACCAGTCAAAGGAACGACAGGAAATGGGATTTCCACACGTTCATTCCCTGCCATAAAGAGGAACCAAAGGGAGGGGATGCAGCATGAAAGGGGAAAGATGGCAAAACAGCTGAAGACACTTACCATGGCAAAACCCCGCGCTCGGCTTAAGCATCTCTTCCTCAAAAGCATTCAGACCTGAACTGAAGACCCTTCGGCCTGGAGATACCCCTCCCCTCCCCATCCCAAACCTTGTCACCTGCCTCTGATCTTTAATGGTCCTCCTTATTTTAAGGAGAAAAAAGGAAAGAAGAGGGGAAAAAAAAGAAAAGCCTTGCTTCTAATTTGAGCCTGTCTGGCTCGTGCTGCCGTCACTGCTGCTCACGCTGCCATCCTCCGGGTGATACAAGAGCCCTTTAGTGCCAGGATTTGCTCCCTGTGCAGGCACTCAGGAGCAATGATCTCCTCTCGCTGATAAGCCAGGAGGTATCAGAGCATCGAGGGGCTGCGGACCCCCTCCAGACCCTGGTGAAGAGGGGTGACAATAGCAGTGTGGAGCATCTCACATGGAGCATCCTTCTCCATATCCAGCCCTGGGGGTTTTAGGGGATGGAGGTGATCCGCATCAGGCAGGGAGATGGGGAACCATGAACAGGATGAAGCCAGGAAGCTCCAATACAGGCGATGCTCATGGCACTGGGGGAGCAGAGGCAGGCAGGCGGGTTTCATGGCTGCGGCTCTGAAGCTCTTGCTGGAGAGGGCTATTAGAGGGAGTAATTGGGATCACCTTACTTTACAAATGTTACTTTGCAGAATGAGGCAGGAAGACAGATCGATCTCAACTATTATTCATTAAGGAAAGTCCTTTATAAATCCCAAATTAACAATTTCTCTTAGAGAGAGACTTCCCATTACCCTTCTTTCCCGGGAACTTATTGCTGCTTTGGAAATGGGGAAATATAAAAATAATTGGGGAGGGGGAGAAATAGCAGTTGTGGGCTTAGGAGCCAGGCATCTGCTTAAGAAAATACAGATGTGTGCCTTAAAAATGACCATTACCCTAATTCAGAAAGGCAATGTTTTTGATAGATGCCATTAGACCACGGCCATAACGACATTCATAAAAGCCCGAGTGGCTTCTTAGCAATGAGCAGGCTATTTGTAAATGTTCAGTGCTCGGTGGCATATCTACAGGTTGTGAGGTTTGCAGAAGGTCTCTGCTATCATCCATCCTCTCCGTGTGAAGAGATGAATGTGGGGAGGGGGAGAAAACTGCTGTCACTGGTGTCAGTTGGACAGGGTTACTCTTCACACTCGTCCTTGCTCAGTGTTTTAATTCTTTGGGGTATGTTGCTGTATACTGGGGGGGGTTCTTGGGGGTTGGGAGAGGAAGGAAGAACATCAGCCCAAATCCTCTTGATGTTTTGGGTGAAAAACACTAAGAAAAAGATGCTGGGGTTTGGGTTTTAAAAGCTTACAAACTCTTGGGTGCCATCCAGGGCCTTGAAATGTGCCAGGAGGGTGACCTGGCAATTTTAATGTAGGGTTCTGAGGTGGGCTGTGTATATGTGTGTATTTCAGAGGGTACATTACCCCTGGCTGCTAAATTTGGGATGATGGGACATGCCCTGAGGCTGCTCCGGGGATATGTGCTAGAGGGCTTTGGGTGAAGAGATGGTGCCATGGCCCAAAGAAATCCTCTGATTCACACTGAATGGAGGTTAGCAGTGAAGAAAAAGCAATTGCTCAGTTTGTATAGCTGTGCCCATGGCTTTTGGCTGTTCTGGGAATACCAACGAGGGCTTTTAGGGCCATACTCACATCTTCCCATATCCTTTCTGAGTTCAGGTGCTTTTGCAGCAAGAACAGACCTCTTGAACAGGACTGCAAGCAGAAGGAAACCAGTCACGATGGCTATTTACACTAGGGCAGAAGTAACTTTTGTCACCCCAGAGAGTTATCAGGATATGTTACCTTAAATAAATAAACAAATCACTGCTAATGCCCCTTTTTGGGAGGGCATTTCTGGGGTATTGGTACCCTCTAGAGTAGCTCGGGGATGTGAGGGAAGAGCTGCAGGCGCTTGGCAGCACATACTCACCCTGTGAGCTCCAGCTCCTCACTGTTGCTAGCGCTCTCCTAGAAAATTATAAATGGGAGTCCCCAGTTTGTCTTTTGCTCTGTTAATTAATAGGATTCGAGCATCAAAAGTGCTCCCTCAGAGTCGGCGATAGGCCCTTTGCCACTCATCCAGGCCCCTTGCCACTCATTCCATCATCCTGGCAGGTCAGCGTAAACACCCCATGTTTTACTGCCATTCCCAGATTTTTCCCCTGCCTTGTAATGTTTTTCCCAGGGGATGGCAGGGGTTTAATTCCAGGCGCCCATTACTCTGCAGATGGTGCCATGCCCCAGCACTGAGGCAACGCAGAGCATCCCCTGCCACTGGAGAACGCCACCAATCCGAGGTCCCTTTACTCGCTGAGGAGAACATCAGGCTGGATCCACACTGCTCTTCCTCCACTCCTTTTGTAAGTGAAAGGGACTGGCTCGGTCAGGCTCTGCTCTGGCACGCTCAGCATCGCGGCAAGGGGATGAGGCTGTGTGTTCCCAGGGGTTTCCTGCTTGTTAGGTGGTTTGTAGGAGGACTAGGAGCCTGCACGCCCCAAAGCAGGCAGCTTTGGGTTTACCCTTACAGAACGGAGGGAAAATTGTTTTGCTTATAGCTAAAATACCCCTTTCTGCAAGATGCATCTATATGACTTGACCTCCTGCCGGGGCTTGGTATCAGTGCACCTTCAAGACAGGAAAAACACTGCGTTCTCCTTTGGGACAGAGATGCTGGGAGCCAAAGCAGAGATTTAAAACCCATGTGGCTCCAAAAACCCACAGTAAATCACCTCCATCCATCCTTCCTCCATCAGGCCTGCTGGGAAGGCAAGCCTTCCGCTTCTCCCCTTCCCAGGCTGAGCCCTGGGGAAAGTTGGGCGAGTAAGTTTGCGGAGCTGGAGGGAGGGCGGCACAGATCGATTGGTGAGTTTAATAGGATCAGGTCAGTGTAATCCTGTTTTAGCCATTGTAATTCAGGCAGCCAAGGAGACCTCAAACTATAGGGGAAGGGGCTTTTAAAACCTCAGCGGTCCTGCCACAAAGCCAGAGGCTGGGGCCGGGACAAAAGCGGGAGAGAGGATGAAGTGGCTTGAAATAAATAGATTAAGGCTCTCTATGGGCCAGGCATAGCAGGAGGGAGAAAAGAGCAAGCAAGGGGCGGGCAAGCATCCCGCTGCGGCGGGAGGAGGGGGACGTGAAGGGACCTCGCACCCATGAGGGATGCAGGGTGGCTTGACAGAGCATCAGCATCCCCTCCTGCATCCCCTCGTGCCCCGGGGCAGCCAGTTGGTGCACAGGGTGGGTTTCTGCCTGGGCTGGGGGCTGGAGTTTCTCCACCACCACCACCACGTCTGTTTCCGAAGGGTTGGGATAGGCAATCAATTTTTATGATGTAATTTATAATTCATACAGGTTGTCTTCGTACATATGGTGTTGCTTTTCTGTGTCAGGGTGCCGGGTGCTTTATGACAGTGATGGTGGGAATTTGCATTGGCGGCCGCTTACCGGCCTCATCGCTCTCCTCTCCGCCGATGAAGATTGATATGGCCCTGTGGAAGCATGTACAGAGATGGGAGGGGTGATCCTGCAGGACAGACAGCCCCAAGGGCTGCGTGTCTCTTGCAGGGGGTAACGTGCACCCGTTGGGAAATGGGGAAGATGCTCAGCCCTTGGGTAGGAGCTATTCCCAGCAGGGGTACAGATCCCCTCAGCCCTGTCTCCAGGTGTTGGGGATGGCCCCACTCAGGAGGGTGCTTGGAAGGGAGACCCCCTCTGTCACCAGAAGAAAACCCCAGCGGAGGGGTCATTTGTGCCCTCCACCGAGGCACAAAGGGGTCCTTGTCGGTGCATGCCCAGGGGCAATAGGGGCAGATAAAAATCACTAAGCTGAGCCTGCCCAGTCCCAGCTGAAATCATTAAACCAATTAAATCAATACAAATAAAAACAAGGCAGAAGCTGCTCCCTCCCTTCTCAGGAAGTAGGAGCTGCCCCTCATCCCCTGCTCTGGCATGCACTGACATCATCTGGTCTCTGCGGCAGCCCTGGCATGCGGTGAGTTTGCTGGGTCGCTGCAGTGAGAGGGTAAAGGCATGGGGGGATGTATTTAAAAGCCATGATGTCTTATTTAAGAGCGAGGCAGCACTCTCCTTGCTTGGCCTGAGAGCGGTTGTCCCCTCCGGCCACCGTGGACATCCAGCACTGCTGAGCAGAGGTGGCTTAAAGATTATATGTGTGTATATATACAATATCTCTATCAATGTCTATGTTATATATGCCTATATAAAAGGGGGTTTCCTGAGGCAGGCTGGAGGCGAGGAGCGGGCAGCTTCCCTTCCTCTCCCACTTTGGGCTGCCGCAAAGCGGGCCGGCATTTCTGCCGCGCTCCCGGAGCAGCGCGATTATTTGATCTGCAGATGTAAGAGGAATTTATTGTAACAACAAATATAGTGATGTCAAAACCCAACCTTGGATTAAAGCCGGCAGCCAAAGGGGAAGTGTATTAATTTCAAACAGCATCAGAGGCCAGTGCCTATTAGGACGAGCTATTCTTCAGACCCCCCCATCAGGATTAATCATTGGGAGTTAATTTGAAGCTCAGACAAGTTGCTGTTAATTTAGTGCAGGGAGGACGGGATGGAATAAAAAGCTGAGGTGCTGGCCGGGCCTCCTGGGTCTCATTAATCAGCGAGCTGAGACGGCCTGGCTTGATTACAATTTGCAAAAAAATTCATTAGAGCCCGGGCGATTGACAATTTTTCTCTCTGCCTCTGATCTGACTCATTAGGCAGCCAAATGAAAGCCATGATGATGGTGATGATGACAGCTATCAACCCCCTCGCTTGTTTATCTCCTTCTCCTCCGGCCCCCCGGCCCGAGGGCTCCCTCCTTCCAGCCCCAAAGCCCCGTTCCTGTCTACGGGAGGGTGGGGGTTGCAATGGGGGACCCCAGCCCGCGGAGCAAATAACTTTCCCGTGCCTAGGGCAGATGTAGAGGGAGGGATGCCCCGCGGTGGGGTGGATGGGGGGACACGGGGGTGAGGAGCAGCTGCTCCTCCCTAAAATACAGCACCCCACATCGCCCCGTGGGGGGGGGGGGGGGGGGGATACAGCCGGGCTGCCGCCTGCCCGAGCCGGCTCCAGCGTGGCTGTGCTTCCCACGAGCATTCCCTTTGCGCTAAAAGCAAAGCCAAATACATTAAAATACTTTATAATAGCGAAAGAAAAGCGCGATCCGAAGAGGAGCAGCGCTGGGAAAACCCGTCAGGAAAGGACTGGGGGGGGGGCGCCCCAAGCGTGTCCCGGCTCCCCGTTCCCTCCCGCGCAGAAACGAATCCGAAAATTATCATTATTATTATTACCATTATTATTAATAATACATTTTAAACGAGCCAAAGGAGCAGGGTTTGGTTTCCGGGGAGCGGCTGCTGGGAGAGGGACACCCCCCCCAGCTCCAACCCCCTGGAGCCGCCTCCAGCCCCTCCGAACCCGGCCTGGCAAAATAATAGTGATAATAATAACGATAATAATACTAATAAATAGATGATGAAGCGCAAGGGCTGTAACTGATGTGACCACCGCCGAGCCTCGGTGTGCCCGCCGCATCCTGCCCCAGGAGCCTCACCGTTACCTCGGGAGGGCATCGCTCCCTTGGTTGCCCCCATCCCTCTAGTTTAATTTCAAGGCTTCCCCCCGCACCCCTTTTTCCTCGGGGAAATTAATGCTTTTGCATCCCAAATAGCCGCTGCCAAGGAACGGTTTCACCCGCACGGGATGCGTAATACTGGCAAGAAAACGGGATTGAAAGGATGCAAAGGAGGGAAAAGGGGGGACACACGTGGGACCCCCCATCACTGCTCCCGGGCCGCAGCGCCCCGACTTAGTTAAAGGGGAGGTGACCGTGGGGCAACACCAGCGGCTGTACCCCCAAAACATGGAGATAGGGTATGCCCTGGGGGGGATGTGGGGGGTGCTCCTGCCTCGTCCCCGTTTATTCGCACAAAAAGCAATCTTTTCCCTGTTTTCACACACGCCCCCCAGGAAAAAAAAGGGAAACTTTCTTCCCCATTTCCCCCCTCCTCGGCAATAAATGTGGCTTCGCTATAATAAAGTGAGAGGAGCATCGCTCCGCTCCGGTAGTGCAGGAGGAGGAAAGAAAATCAGCTCCACGGCAGCTCCTGGACGGAACAACCAGGGGATGGAGGGCTTCTTTTTTTTGTCTCTTTTGTTTCTTTCTCGGTTTTTATTCACAAGACTTAGTTTGCTTTTAAATTTCATAACTTAGAAGGAAATAAGCTACATTGAAATAAATTAAACACAATAGAGAAGATCGTGCTATTTTTCTCCCACCTCCCCCCCGCCCTCCCCTCTTTCTCTCTCTTTTTAAACATGGCTTAGTAGAATAGGCAAACCAAATCGACAGAAAGCCAGGCAAAAAATAGATTTCCAAACCCGTCCCCCAGTGCCTGCCGCTGAGCCCTCGGCCATCAAACCAAACAATAAAAAAAGGCATGAAATGAAACTCTTGGTTCTCTTTCGTTTTTGTCCTCTCGTCTTTGTTTGTTTTGGGTTATTTTTACCTGTCGCCCTCGGTAAGAAACAGAACCCCCAAAGGGTGGCTAAAGGCGGGTTTCGCTGGGGATATCGCTGCCTGTAAGGGGGAGGGGGAGCACGCTGCTGGATCCGGCGCCGACACCGCGTCTGTGGTCCCCATCGCGGCCAAGACAGCAACGGGGCAGCGTGCTAATAAATATGTGTGCGTCTCTTCCCAGGGTTTGATATTCCTGCTCCGAACCATCGCAGCTCCCAAGCCTCTGCTTTCTCAGACTCTCGCTTGACCCTGTAAGTTCGGCTTTAAAGTTCGCTCGTGGAGGGGATTTGCGGCGCGGTCGCGTGGGATTTCGTCTCGTTGGTTGTCGTTTGCTTTAGGGGTTGTGTTGGTTTGCGGTTTGTTATTTTCCTGCTGCTTTTTTGACTTGTATTTCTTTATTTTTTTTTTTTCTTTTTTCTTGTTTTCGGGTGGGTTGTTTTGAAACCCCGATTTTTGCAAAGTTTTCCCTCAAAAACTTGTGGCTCTGAAGCAGCGCAGGGAGAGATCAGGGTCGGGCTTGCTCCAGCTGCTGATGCTGACTCCTGATCGCAAACCTGCTGACGTGCACCGGGATGGGGACCACGATCTTAGGGTTTCGGGAGGGCTCCCCTGTCTTGGAGTTGGCGTTGCCCGCCTTGACCCGTTTCCATTTAGCCCTTCTGTTCTGGAACCAGATTTTCACCTGCACCTCGCTGAGTTTGAGGGCGTGAGCGATCTGGGACCTCTCCGTCAGGGACAAGTACTTTTTGCAGTGAAACTCCTTCTCCAGCTCCAGCAGCTGCTCGCTGGTGAAGGCTGTCCGCCTCCGCCGGTTTTTGCCCGTGGATGTGGTGTTGGTGGAACTGGGGGGGTTTTGGGGGTTTTCCTCCAGCGAGTTGCCAGAGTCCTCTTCCTTGTGAGCCGCCTGGCCGGGGATGTTGTCGTCCGAGCTATAGTCTAAATCGCTGTCCATGGAGAAACTTTCCTCCTTGCCTTTTGCATCCTCTTCTGCTTTGGGGTCCTCCTTCCCCTGGCCCCGGAGAGCCCCGGCTGAAAGCGAAACAGAGGCCTTTCGTTAGTGCTCGGTACCCTCTGTCCCATGGCCACCGTGCCCCCCGGCCCACAGGTCCAGCAACCGCCCAAAAATTTTTCTCTTTGCGTTTCTTTATTCGCGGCTTTCGGTTGGATTTATTTGATTTCTGTTATTTCAAGCGGCGGGGACTTGAAACCTCCCTTCTCCTCCTCCTCGGCCTTGCGGCCAGCGGACCCCCGCAGCCAGTCCTGCCTCCCCCCCTCGGATGTCCGCCGTCTCTGGAGCCGCCCCGTGCCACGACCCCCTCCCAGCCCGCCCCGTCGGAGGATGCTGCGCCGAGCGGGCGGCGGGACCCCGATCCACCCCTCTCTTGCCCCGCCGGTGCCGGCGCTCACTCACCGAGGGAGGCCTGGACGGCGTCGGCGGCGGGGAAGGGCAGGAGGGCTCCGTCCTTCCCCAGGAAGGCTTTGCCATCGTCGCCGCCGCCGTCCGGGGGGATCCCCTCGGCTTTATCGAAGTTCCCCGGGGGTGCGAACTTCCTGGCGGCCTCTTGGTGCTGGGGGGAGGCGGGGAAGGTGCCGGGCAGCGTGGCCATGAGGGTGGAGGTGAGGGCCATGCCCTGGGCCAGGCTGGAGCAGAAACCCGTGGGCAGGCTGGGGAGCTGGTGGTGGTGGGGATGCGCTGGGGGCAGCGCCGGCTGGAGAGCGCCCTGCGGTAGCGCCGGGGGCGGCGGGGGGGGCGGCGGCAGCACCACGGGCCGGTAGGGCATGAACATGGGGTAGCCGGTGTAGACGAAGTGGCCGGGGGCGGGCGGCGGGGGGCTGCCGATGAGCGAGTCGATGCTGAAGGCCGTGCTGCTTCCCAGCGGGCGCTGCATCATCATCAGCGAGGGCTGGAAAGCCGCGCTCATGCCGGAGCGGCGGCGGGAGCGACCTCCTTCCTCTTCCTCCTCCTCCTCCTGCTGCTGCCGCCGCCGCTGCTCCTCCTCGGGGCCGCGCTCACGCGTGGGGCAGCACCGGGGCAGCGCCGGGGCGGAGCGGGGCCGCCGCCCGCCGCCGCCGCCCGCACATCGGGGCTGAGCCCCCGCCCGCCGCCGCGTGCGCCCCCGCGGAGCCCGCCCGCCGCCGCCGCCGCCACCGCGCCGCTCTGCCCGCCCGCGCTCCCCCGCGCCCATTCACATTTTGCCCGGCTGGGAACCCGGCCCGCCCCACGTGGCCGCCGCCGCCGCCTGCCATTGGGCGGGAGGGCGGAGGGGCGGGGCGGAGCGGGGAGGACACGCCCCTAGCGCCGCCTCCGCTCACGCACACCCCCCCCCCCCCCCCCCCCCACCCGCGCAGCAGCATCGCGGCCCCTGGACGGGGCGGTCCGCGCGTGAGCGGCCGCGGGCACACCGGGAACCCGCGGGGCCGTCGGGGCCGCAGGGGGGTGTCCCCCCCTCCCCCCCGCTCCCCCGGGGCGCGTGACATTCATGCCCATCGGACACACCAATTTGATGCCTCCAAAAGCATTGAAAACCCCCTTTTTATGTTATTTTTGAGAAAAAATCCTATTTTATTCATGCTTTTCTCTCCCTCCTCCCCCCCCCCCCATTTTTTTTCTCCCCTTTAAAAGCCCCCAAATAGGCTCCATGTGGTTCTGGGTAAAGTCAGCCCCTTGGCTTGGCTTTGAAATTGCTTCTGCAATTATGTAAAAGAGCCATTCAGCAACACGGCGGAATTAAAAGCGATGGAGGGTTGCTCCCTTTTCTCCGGCGAGCCTCTCATGTTGGCCGGCTCAAAGCCTTTTCCAACACGGTGTCTTTGGAGAGGACAAAAGCTGGGACGAAGAAAGAGGGGGGGGGGGGAAGGGAAAAAATAAAAGCCCCTAAACTTGTAAATTGAACGTCAAGGGAACTTTACACCATTTCAAAGGCCATAAATAATGATAAAGGGACCAGGCGAAGAGGCAAACCCAGGCAATTAATGGAGGTTCCCAAGCAAAGATCAAGTGGTTTGGAAAATAAAATTAAATGCAGAAAGAGAGAGGAGAAGGGAGGAAAAAAAAAGGGGGGGGGGGCGTTGGAGCTGGCTGGGGGTGGGATCCCTCCTGCCTTTGGGAAGTTGAAGCTTTCCCGGGACAATTGTGCTGAGTGTGCCTCTGGGCTTAGGTTGGGAGGCTTGTGGGCACAAACCGCCCTCCAAGTGGTTTCTGGCTGAGGGGGGCATCCCCCAGAAGCACGGGGCAGCAGGAGATCCTGCTCCTGCCTGCTTGGGAAGCTCCTAATGGCCCACTGCTCGTTTCTGGCTAATTGATGCTCATATTTTTCCAGGGGAGGATGGCAGATGTGAGGCTGGGGGGGCTGCACACCCCATGAGGAAGGTGGCACCCCCCCCCCCCAGCAGCGAAGGATAGGGACAGACACACTCTGTCCCCCAAATCCCACCCTCCAAGCCCCCCAAACCCATGGGGCACATGGGGACAAGGCAAGGGGTGAGGGTAGCCCCTTCAGCATTGGCTGCATGGCCCGAGGGACCCCCTCTTTCAAAGCAGCAGAGGCTTTACCCACCCAAAACGCACCAGTTGGGGTTTGACCCGGGGGGGGGGGGGGGGTTGCTATCACAACCTCCCACCCAGCCCTCAGCAAGTCCCGTTTGCAGCCTCCCCCAAATCCATTCCCACCACTGAAGCTTGGTGGAGTCCCCAAACGGGGGGCTGCCCCCCCCCCCCCCCCCCCGCCTGGATATCTGGGTGAGTTTATCCATTTCCAGCCAACATCTGAAACCGTTCTTTTCTTGGCAGAAACGATTAGTGAGGGGGTTATTGCTTTTGGCCCTCGGTGCAGTGTCACCAGCCGATCCTGCATCTGTGTCCTCGTCCCTGGCTTAACGCAGCTTTTGGGGGTACCAAACCCGCTGGTCACCCAAGGAATGGATTTAGGGATTTCCCCCTCCCCATCACTGCTTTTCCGCTGGAGAAACACTTTTTCGTGGCTATGTGGCTAAGGAGACAGGCTTGGCGTCCACGGGCGCAGCTGCTGCTGGGGATGTGTGCGCACACACACTTTTGGGGCCCGTCTCTGACTTCAAGGGACTGGGAAAAGTTGACTTATACAGCTCATTTCCATATGTCCCGGCTCCGTCTCGCGGAGGCCACCATATGTGCGGTGATGCAGGGCTCGGGATTTCTCCTAGCACTGCACTGGCAAGGTTTCGATCT
Organism: Ara ararauna; assembly: GCA_028858755.1. Classification (NCBI taxonomy): domain Eukaryota; kingdom Metazoa; phylum Chordata; class Aves; order Psittaciformes; family Psittacidae; genus Ara; species Ara ararauna. The sequence continues at coordinate 7,968,336 of CM054381.1, forward strand.
CCCCTGTAGATGCTTCGCAGTCGCAAGTGTGGTTGTTTCTATCCGATATTTATTCCCTTCCACCTCTTCCCTCTGACCCAGCAGCAGGCATCCTCCGATCACAGCTCCTGTTTTGCCTCCCACCATGGAGGATGGAGCCGAGCTAAACCCTCCACCCCCCCCCCCAAATCAGCAGCATCCCCACTCCTTCCAAATCCAACCGGAGCAGGCTGGAAATCATTGCAGAGGAGCAAAGCTCTCGTTTCAATAGAAAAGCAAGGAGGGGGGAAACAAAAATCATCTCTCTTCAGGAAACTGCCTTTGGTTGCGGGAAGGGGAGATAATTAGGCATGGTAATGTGGCAGGGCATGGAAATGTGTACCAACACCCAGCTCCTGCAGCTGTTTTTATTGTCAGCCCTCTTCAAAATTTGCCCACAAACAAGTGCCTTTGCAAGACGGGAGCATTATTGCAGGCGAGAATGGGCTTTTTGTTCGGCACATAATTAGCTGATTTTTCTCCCGGAGAAAAACGTCGGCGATCTCCTGATTGTCGCGGCGTGATTGTGCCTGGGAAGTGTAACAGGCGGGAGGGAGCTGAGGGGCAAGCAGGGGACCCCCACCGCTGCTGGGACATGGGAAGAGCCTTTCCCAGCGGGTCTAACTCTGATTATATGGTAGAAATCGGCACTTTGGAGGGTCATGCTTGGTTGGGAGGTGGGGGAAGACCCCTGGCTGGGCCGCACACGGGTGCAGACCTGGTTCTGCATGGTTCCAGCTTGAAGCATGGTACCAAATGCTGTTCGGGGAGGCTCCTGCATCACCCAAATAGGGGCTGCTGAAGAGCAGGTGGCTCCTGGCAGGTTCTTCCCCAAAATAACCTTCCCAGGAAAGATACGTGGAGGCATCCTTGAACCAGGCAGGTTTTGGAGGGGATGCCTGTGACTGGGTGTGCTAGAGAGACTGTCCCCCAAATCCGTGTATGGAAGGAGATACAGCTCTTCGTAGGGAAGTGAAACAGCAGAGCCAGGAAACAAGAGGAAAACCTGGAGGTTCTTGAATCAGGTGCAAGTCTGTGGGGTGGCAGAGGTCAGAGCACCCTTCCACCCACTTGGGGGCTCATGGCTGCTTCTGGCCCTTTGGGCACCTCCAGCCTGTTTGCAGGGAGCTGTGCTGTGGGTTTCCATGTGGGATACACGGGCTCATGTGCATCCTCCCATCAGGTATTTGGGGCTGTATTATTTGGAGCAGGGTCCACTCTGCTGCTGGGCCATCGAGGAGGGGTGGGAAGATGAGTGAGCTTTATTTTGCAAAGGATGATAAACCAAACGACTTTATCAGAGGAAAAACTCGGGTTTATGGAGACCCTGGCGAGCTCGTTCTTGGAAGACATTCTGCCTTCGCTGGGGGCATTTTAATTGCATGGGAAACATCACCAAAAGCATCTCGCCCCACTGTGTCTTTATGCTTTTGAAGTGACTTTTCTAGGGAGGGGGTATGTAAGAGGGGGGACTGGGAGCAAAACTACCGTTTCCCCCCGCAATCACTGTGTACTTAATGCTGCAGGGATTAGGTGTGAGCGCTGAACACTAAAATTAAGGGTGCAGACGGGGCTCTCCACCCTCTACCTGTGTCACCCCTGCAGCGGGAAGGCAGTTCTGTACGTGGTCGTGGGTTCATTTCAGCGTGTTGGGGCTTGCAGGAGCTGGGAGTAAGTGGGATGGGGATTGGGGAAGCAGGATTTGGCCATTGGCAAAGGCTGAGCGCGGAAGGGTGCGACCCACAGCCGCGGGAAAGCCTCTCCCGCCTCCCCCTTCGGATTCCAAGCAGGGGAAGAAGAAAACCAAAACAAACCGATCCTCCCCCCCCCCCCCCCCCCCCAGCCTCCATCATTGGTCGCTTAATCCTATTAACTGCTTCCCGTGTTCCCGTTTGAACTGGGAGCGCGGCCCCGCGGGGAGCTGGGACTTCCCCCCCCCCCCCCACCCCGTCTCTCCTAAGGGGGGATCTCCTCCCCGCACGGTTGATGTGCTGCGCGGGTTTGTTGGTTTTCATCCTTTCTGTTGTATTTCCCCCTGTTCGTGGGGTTTGTCTCTTTCATTTTTTGGGACCAAACTCGAAGGTTTTCGGGATTTTCGGGATGGAAAAAATAGGCTAAAAGGGTAAAAATAACGCCGTGCAGGGTAAAGAAAAGACATTTGGCTTTCGTAATCCCGATTCCTATCCCGAAATTCGTTCGGATGAGGGCAAATCGGCGATTTTTCTATTTTCCCCCCTTTTTAATTGATATGTATTTAAATAACCCTAGTCCAAATATTTTAAGAAGACCAAAGCAGACGGTGAACAAACCGCATCGCTACGGAGAGATTCTCTCTAGCGGTGGAAATGCCACACGCACTCCCAGGCACGGTTTTCCCGGGAAGATGGTGGAGAAATACGGCAGCTTAAAAAAATCCCCACTAAAAGTCTCAAATATTCCCAGGTCAGAGGGGCACCGTCTCATTAAAACCAGCGCGGTCCTGAAACTGCACTGCAGACATTAAAGTGCAGTATTTTTCAATTAGAGCTGACGAATTCAATCAAAATTCCATAGATTAGGATGAAATGAGGCATGGGTCATTTACAGGGGAATTTAATTGCAGAGCCATTAGACAAATAGTATATTTGCCATTCTCACATTATCCATCATTTTAGACATCAATAGAAGGAACAGCATCTTTACTAATACAGCAGCACTTCCCAATCTCTGCCTGTAAACACTCCCTTTCCCCATAGCTCCTGATTATATCTGATTTCATTTAAAGCCATGGGGGATTATAAATGTTCCTGCAATCAGGTTCATTAGGACTGCGAGAGGGGAGAAAAAAAAAAGAAGGCGAAATCTCATTTCGGGTTGGGATTGCTTCGCGGATCACCCGCCTCAGCGCAGCCTGCGCGCTGCCTCGCTCTGCTTCGGAAAATAAAACCATCATAAAATCAAATGCGGTTTCATCACCGGGGCCACCACTTCGGGGCTTGATTACCACCCTGATGAGCCCCTTTTGCAGCCTTTCAGAAGGTGGTGGGGAGCAAGCAATTCCCATCGGGATAACAAACCCTCCCCTCCTCCTTCAAAACACCCCACTTCATCCCGCAGCCGCCCCGGGGGTTCCGGCTGCGGCTTCGGAGGGAGCCCGGGTCGGGAAACACCCGACGGGCTGGAAAAGCCTCTTTTTTAGTGGGGGGTATCCTTAGTGTTCCCCATCTCCGGCTGTTTAACCAGCAAACAGAGACGTGTGTGCATCAGGGCGGGTAATTCCTATTATTTGGAGCTTATTTTGCAGCCGCTGCCGGCCGGGACCATCGGTGGTTTTATTGCTGCAGGGTGGAAAACCGAGACGGACCAGCCCCGCCACAAGGAAAAGGCGAGGAGCGAAGGTCTCTGACATTTTTTTCCTTAACAGCAGCTTAATATTAACCGCCTTTCATAAAACACGCGCATCCGGATAGACTTCCAGAAGAAAAAAAGCCCAGAAACCCCTTCATTTCACCCAAATGTATGGTGCGTTCGCTGCCTCAGTAATTTAATTGGAATGAAACGTGAAAAATGTGTCATTTTTGGGAAGAATTTATGCATCGCTTCCTGGAAATCTCATTGTCTTAACTAGCAGCCTACTGTGTTCTGTTTAGCAGGCATAATCGCATTTTTATGTGTCTCCGTATTATAAGTTAATGTGACCTCCCGTCTTTAGCTGCTGGAATAAAAAAGGAGAAAGAATAGAAATGATCCGTTCCCATAACATCTGCATCAAAACAAGGTGCCGGCAGGAGGAAATAAACCCTGACATATATATATATTCGTGCGTGTATACATATATAGACACACACATATGTATGTGTATATATACCACCCGCTCTTTTGCCCGCCTGCCAAACTTATCCGCCCCAGTTGAGCCGCGCGGCCACCGGCAGAATGGCTTAAACTGTGGTGGGGGAAAACCCCCAAAATCCTCAAATTTATTGAATTTTTACTTTTTGTTTTCTCCCTTTTTTCCCCCTTTTTCCCCCCTTTCCGATGTTCCCCCGGCTCCTGGCGGAGCTTCCGCAGCCCGCGGCACCGGCGACTCCCGCCCCGACGGCCGCCGCCGAGACCAGGGCGCCCCCTGCTGGCCTCAGGGAGCCGTGCAGGCAGCGGGGGGGCAGCAGCCCACGCTGGTCCGCGGTGTTTATCAACCTCCTTCCCTTCCCTTCCCTTCCCTTCCCTTCCCTTCCCTTCCCTTCCCTTCCCTTCCCTTCCCTTCCCTTCCCTTCCCTTCCCTTCCCTTCCCTTCCCTTCCCTTCCCTTCCCTTCCCTTCCCTACTTTTGAATCCTTCCCTGTACCCCTGCCACCCCTCTGCCGTCAGCAAGGCGTCTTTTCCTCCCCCCCGCCATCCCTCCACCCCTTTGATGTCCATTTTTTTCCCCCATAGGTAGCTGCAGATGGGGAGCCGAGGCCATGGATTTGGGGGCAGGATGGGATCACCTGGTGGGACTCTATCTCCATGCAAGCTTGCCCAATACGGATGTAAAACGTGCCATTCTTCTCTACTTGGGGGCCACACTAAAGATGAAAGGCTCATTAGAGGCTCCAACATTTAGATTTGGCTGGTTCAGCCACACAATGACTCAGCCAGGATGTGTTTTCCCTTAATCCCTTTCAATTCTACCCCCACTGAAACACACCATAAAGTAAAGGAGCCACTGAATTCATGAAGTGCCAGGTCTCAATGTGTCGTGGGGCTTTGCCGTGGGGCATTCCCATGTGGGACAGGGCTCAGGCACCAAAGATAGGGAACACAGGGGAACTTGGCCATGTCTGTACACAATATAAAGAGTGAGGGAAGCTGCGGAAGCAGCAGGTGGAACCCGGGAAGGGGGAGAATTTCCTTTCCCTCCCCACTTGGACACTCCCTACTCCATGGGCACTGGCTCAGGGATGCTGCCAGCATGCTGTACATCAGCTATATAACCCACCATAGCGCTGGGTGCTGGTGCACAGCCCAAACGTGCAAAAAGGCTGATTTATTTATGTGTACTCCTATTTAAATAGCGAGTGTAATTAAGCCATGGAACAATTTGGCGGCAGAGCTGCTAGCACAAGGACAGCTGTTCTTCTGAGGGGCATGTGCACGCACTTGCTTTGGTTCAACAGGAATCAATCTGGGGAGCCTCAGGGTCTGGGAAAACAGATCTTAGCTCCTCCTGGTAGCTTTTGCCAAGTCACCGTGTGAAATGAAAGCCCAAACTCCTCCGCTTTGGGAGCAGTGATGGGCACAACGGGTGTAGGAGGTGCTGGTGCATCCCTTGGGCTGTGGGGAACTGGGAGAAATAGGGGGCTGTGGCCCCCCTCACCTCGGGTCCTCTGTGGAGTAACCAACTCTTGGTAGATTCTGCCTTTAAAAAGTGGATTTTGGGGTCTATTTTACAGTCTATATTAGTGCCACCGGATACTGCATCCTGCTACCAGCTTCCATGCTGCACCTCTGCTCTCAGTTCTGCTTGTGTCACTCACAGGGGAGATTATCCAAGGGGATTTGATGCCTGCGTGGGCTGATTTTAGTCGTCTGCTGCAGTGCTTGCCTTGGCACACCTGAGGAGCCCAGCTGCTTTGTAGAGAGCCTTTATAATGAGTACTATTCCTATCTGCAGCATACTTGTAACAGCTACTAATCATTTTATTACTCTTTATAATCTATTTAAAGCACAATTAGGGGGAGAAAAAAAATCTATACAAAGTTACAGCCGAAAGCACCTTTTAGTTACATTATAAATCCCTGAAAAACAACCATCTATCATGGGATGCGCCGCTCCTCCGCCAGGCTGACAGAAATGGATGCGAATGTGCCACACCGAGGGAGGGCTGGATGGTGGACCTCAGCCGGCTGCTCTCAGCCCTTCAAAGCACGACTCCTTCAGGTTCCAGCAGCAGGTAATCACGCAGCGGCTTGGGCACAGGCAACAGAGGGATGAGGCAATGGCATTTGCTGCCAAGCTTGTTCCGAATGGCAGAGCGGCACAAATGCTGAAGGCACCGGACTGTGCCCGCCAGCCGGAAAAGGGACTCGTAGAATAGCTGGTGCTGCTGCAAAGGGGGAGGAGGGAGAAACAGGAGCATCACTGGGTGCTTTTTGTCCCCAACTAAGCCAAATAAGCCAGAGATACTTTTGAGATGCGGATCTAAGGGGAGGAGGTAAGAAACCCATTGGTGGTGTTAAGGGGCTGTTGAGCTGAGGTGGCTCCTGTGAGCAAAAGCTGGATGAGGATATCTCCTGTGGAAGCACACATGGAGAAAGCCATCCTCTCTACAAGGGCTGTTTGGGGAGTATGCTCTCAGCATCCTTGCAGAAAGCCTTAGAGCTGGTGTAGAAGAGACCTGCTTGCTTCTAAGACGGGGAAACAAAGAAGCATCGCTCTGTGCAGGCTCAGCTTTTCCTTAGCTTGGAATAAAACCCCTTTCCCCCCATCCCTTAGAACGTACTGAAGAGCTTTATTTGCACTTCAGCAGCCATCCCCCCTTGCAGCCAGGATCATTAAAGGCCTGCAGGGACAAGGCAGACAGCAGAGATCATTCAATGGCAGACTGGCTGGACCTGTTGCACATCTGGGGACAAGATTTTAAAACCCAGAATATGTGGTGTGGGTGCCTGAGCAGTAGTCTGGATCCAGGGACACTTCCAGATGCTGGGACTGTATCTTATTGCAGGGCGGGGGGGATTGGTGTTGATGGAGCTAAAGGGATGCAATTGATGATGGATCAGGTGTGTGGTGATGCTCTGAGGACTATCCCTTTCCTTTTCTTCCCTACTCAAGTGAACTTTGGGTGGGGAAAACACATCTTGGTAGGAAAAACCCCCTCTTGAGGGCTCTGCTGTCCCTGCCAAGCCCCCAGCTCTGCCTCACCTGAAGCACCTCCTCCGGCACGGCCTCAGCCCACTTCCTGGAGATGGGAATTTACGAGTAGGAATTGAAGAGGACTTCGATGACCTCCGGCACGGCCGCGCAGGACTTCAGCACCTAGTCATGGGCAATGGGAGGGGGTCAGGCACAGATACCTACCCCAGAGGGGGACAGTGTCCACGTGCTGCAGCCACAGCTTGTCCCACCCCACCATGGTCCAGGCTGGGATAGTCCCATGTCGGTATCAGGCATGTGTAGGTTTTGTCCTGGCACGCTTTGGAGGTCGTTCTCCATCTGTGAAGCAGTGGGAAGATCTGCCTTGCTGTGGTACTTATTCCTCTGGATATGGCCCCTGCTCCTTATTTACATTTTTGGCTTGATAAGCCAGGATAATATTTTCTTTATTATCTGATATAAAATCAATGAATTGCAGAGCCATACTGCGGCTGCACTGATGGCTGATGCACCAAGCCTGTCTCTGACATTCCCAGGCAGGAAAACTCCTCCTTGCTGGTCCCCCACAGCCGTGCTGCCTCTCTCCTGCCCTTGCCCTGCCTGCTTTTCCCTGCTGCCACACCATGTGGTTGTTGTCATTTCCATCATTCCCAGAAGCATGGCCAACCCAGTGCCATGGTCCCCTCTCCCTGCCTGGACTGAGAGGCTCTCCCAAGTTCTCCCACTCTTCCCAAAGCCCCCGTCCCCACCTGCAACCTCCCCATTGCGAGGGGCCATAGGGCGCTGGTTTTGGGGGTACCTTGACGAAGGCGGGGGGCCATATCTTCTGGGAGCCGTGGTTGAGCAGCAGTTGGACGACGACGTGGGGCCGCAGGTCCCTTTTGAAGGCAGCGCCCTGCAGCACACAGCCCAGCGGGGACATGCCATTGTAGTCAATAGCATTGACATCAGCCCCGTGCTGCAGGAGGAAGCGTGCCAGGCCGGCATTAACAGCCCCACAAGCCTTGTGCAAGGGGGTCCTCCGTGCCTCATCCCGAGCATCCATGTTGGCACCGTGGGCAGCCAGGAGCCGGCAGAGCTGCAGGCATCCCTCTGCGCCAGGCGCCTGCCCACAGAGGATGTTGAGCGCTGTCTCCTCCTGTGTGCTGAGCGCGTCCACGTGTGCCCCGTGGCGCAGGTAGAGCCAGGCATGGTCACAGAGGCAGTGCCTGGCTGCCACGTGCAGAGCTGTCTCCCCTCTGTCCTCACTTTGCAGGTTGACTGTGGCTCCATGTCTCAGGAGGAGCTTGGCACATCTGCAAAGAGGTGAGGAGATGGAGCATGCACTGCGGGGATGGAGCAGAGATAATGGGGTAGGAGGCAATGTGGGGTGAGGATGGGGGTTATGCTGGAGCTGGGCTCCCAAAGGGATTGTGGTAGGGATATGTGGAGAGAGAAGCAGAGGCTGGAGCACATCACCCTGTGCCCTGGTGCCCACTGCAGTGTGGGTGATGATGGTTTGGGCGACTCTGGCTCTTACCCTTGACCAGCATCATTCATAGAACCATAGAATGGTTTGGGTTGGAAGGGACCTTAAAGCTCATCGAGCTCCAACCCCTGCCATGGGCAGGGACACCTTCCACTAGAGCAGCTTGCTCCAAGCCCCTGTGTCCAACCTGGCCTTGAACACTGCCAGGGATGGGGCAGCCACAGCTTCTCTGGGCACCCTGTGCCAGCGCCTCAGCACCCTCCCAGGGAAGAGCTTCTGCCTAAGAGCTCATCTCAGTCTCCCCTCTGGCAGGTTAAAGCCATTCCCCTTGGCCTGTCCCTACAGGCCCTTGTCCAAAGCCCCTCTCCAGGTTTCCTGTAGCCCCTTTAGGCACTGGAGCTGCTCTAAGCTCTCCCCTTCAGGAGCCTTCTCTTCTCCAGGCTGCCCCAGCCCAGCTCTCTCAGCCTGGCTCCAGAGCAGAGCTGCTCCAGCCCTCACAGCATCTCCATGGCCTCCTCTGGCCTCTCTCCAACAGCTCCATGTCCCTCTTGTGCTGTTGCCCCAGAGCTGTATCAGGACTCCAGGGGGGTCTCTTTGGGCACCTTGACCCAGCAGGGTCCCACCAGCGAGCAATGATGCTTGATTCAGCTGTGCCAGTGGCTGGGCAGTGCCGGAGCATGACTAAGCCATGCTTGCTGGGTCTGTCCTGGCTGGTGCAGGGTGTGGGATGCATCCAGCCATGATGAGGACACACAGGGTGATGGGCTAGTTTGTGCCATCAACCTGTTGGGTGCTGTTTCATGTCCCTGCATGGATGCAGCCCTGGGGTGTTATGGAGATGATCTATGCAATCCCACCCTGTGGCTGACATCCACCATGTTTCTCAGCTGAAAACATCCTAAACCACTGCCTCCACCTTAATAATCTGTGCTTGGAACACAATTGACATGGAAAAAACCCTTGGTAACCCTTCTGTGTAGCAGAAGAGCTTGGTGTGTGGTTGTCTGTGCATAAAAATGGATTATTCTCTTATTAAGGGACCCAAACTCCTGTGTTGGGCTCCTGCCCCATAGAGGACTTAAGGATTATGTTTTCTGACCATTCTGACAAGAAACACCTTTACAGGTGGTTTAAGGCTCTGGTAATGAGTTTTGCTGGCTTGTTTGCACCCAGTAACGATGGAGCTGCAGTACCTGCAGTCTCCATAAGGTATAAATCAAGATAAGCAAACCCAATCCCCATTTGCTGCTCCCATCTCTCCTTCTTTGTAACCTCATCGTGCGTGGTTGCAGAGAGCGGTTGTGTCTGCTGCAGAGTGGCAACGCTGGTTCCCATCAGAGCTCCCTGCCTGCATCCTTCTGACAATGGATGGGGCTAAAGAGGCCTGGTATGTCCCGATGGGTTGGGGTTTCTTGTGTGTTTGTGAGTAAATGGATGTGATCTGCCAGTCTAAATGAATCAGAGTGACTGTTCCATCTCCTGCCAGGAGCCACCAGGGCTGGCACAGCTCAATGTCACTGCCTGAGTCAGTGCATGGGGCTGAGCGGCTGAGCTCACTGCTGCAGCATGCAGGTGGTATTGTTTGGAGGGACAGGGGCAGATCCACATGCTGTCCAAGGGAAACCTTGAAAACGTGGCAAGCCTGTGTTTCCCAAGGGATGCTGCCAGGGAGGAGGGAAGAGCAGACCTTCAGAAAGCCTCAGCAGTGGCTGGCTGGGGACCAGGGAGGGGTATCAACATCGACCCCCCTGCCTGCTGACATTCACTCCAATATACTTTTAGCTCAGGTGTCAGAGCCTAGGTGAGCTTCTGAGCTGACACAGAAGCAAACTGAGGGGGAGCTGCTGGGGAGCAGAGTCCCAGCCTGATCTCTCCAGCAGGAGGGATGGGAAAGACGAAGAGCCCCAGGGAAGAAGGATAGTGCCAGGGCATTGCTTGTTTTTCCTGGCCCAGATGAAAGCTAACATATGTGGGGGAAAATAATAACATTATTATTAATAATAATATTCACTTGAATCTTTCTGGACCTGTGGCACCACTCCCCTAAGGGCTGACAGGAGCTGGTGAGACATTCACTGTCCTTGGTGGTGTGGGATCTGCAAATACCTCTTTGGGCTGTTTTTCCCATGTGTATCAAGCCTGAATTTGCCAGGAAAAACATCTTCTGCAGGGTGCGTGGGTATGGGTTCTTTCTGCAGCCTCTGCAGGTGTATTGCTCCCAGATGCTGACAGCCCACAGCGGACCTCACCACTGTGCTGCGGACTGAGTGTGGGGTTGTGCCAGCCCCCAAATCCTCAGATCCTTACTTTACAATTCCCTTTTTACCCTAAACCATGTTCAATCCCTTTCTCGAGCAATGGCTTGTGTCACTGAGGCCTTTTTGGTGCTTGCTGGCTGGTAAAACTTTGTTGGCAAGGAGGCGGCTCTGCCATAAACCCTGAGCGCAGGCACCACATCAGTTTTGGCACGTGCTGTGTATGCAGAGTGCCCAGGCTGAAGAGTTACATCTGGATAGGCAAGACAGAGGGAATATTGGAATATTCCCCTGCTCTTCGTTTCAGGTAAAGGTTGGCATGCCATGGTTTGCCTGGAAAAGCCAAGAGCTGTGCATAGCCCCTCTAGCCAAGCATCCTCGCACTGCCACGGGGTTTTCCTTACGGAGAGTGGGATGCTGGACATCCCAAATATCCTTCCAGAGATATCCGTGTGGAAATGCCATCCTTCCTAGATGCTGTCTTGCTGAAGGGTTATTCTTTCTGGTTATCAAGTTCAATGGCTAATTTGTTGGAAGAAACCTGTGTCAGCTGATACTGATTTTCCCCCCTGGATACTCTTCCCTCTGCAAAAAGGGAATGTTAGTAAGTGGCTATAAATATGGGGTGATGTCCTGTAATTAACAGAAATGGGGGGTCCCTGTGTGGAGCATGTGCATTCTGTTTGGCTGTACAGGGCATCAGCAGGTGCTGGGTAGATGCTGTTCATGTTTGCCGGCAATATGATCTTATTTTAGCCTCTAACCTCTGTTTATGCACTCATATGGTTAACATTTCACCAGTGATTCTGGCTTCTTGTTTATTTCCTAGTAACACCCCATTATTCACTATCAGCTTAGACTCAGATCCCAGCAGATAAGGCCCAGCAATTGTTTGCTGCTTTTTTGAGGGCTTCTCTCCAATTTTCTGGGAATATGGCAAGAAGCCACAGGTTCAGTGTAGCAGAAACTCAGCACAGGGTGGCAAAGCAAACCAGTTTGTTTTCCTTCCATTTGGGTACCATCAACCTGGCTGAGCAGCTTGCTGGTGGCAGCAATACCTCCAATGAGCCACTCAACACACAGCTAATTTTGACTTGTTTAAAGTCCCTTCTAAACCCTTCCTAACTCATTTGCAGGTGATGGGTAACACACCCCAATGTCTCCCTTGTTTGGGCAAGTCACTCATTAGCTTAAAGTCACACTGATTTGTGCTGTTAGTAACTGGTGTTAGTATTACAGGTTTGCCTTGTGTTGGGGTCCTAGCTCAAATAAACGTGATAAAATGTTTTGGGTTTTATTTTCCTTCTTCACTCCTCAATAGAGTCAGAGCAGACATCGGTGCAGCACTGGGCAGGACGTGGCCATTGCCATCCCGTGCTCTGAGATGGGCATGTCCTGCCCGATGTTGCTGCATCAAGGGTCCCAGCACCCTGTTCCATTAGGGATGAAAAATGCCCCGTCTGGGAAAGCAGGATTTAACTTGAAATGGGATGCAATGAATAACCAGCAGGAGGAGCAGGAGGTTGGGGCAGCGGAGGCTGGAGGAGAATTCCTGTCCCCAAATCCTACTCAGGCCCCCAGTATTCCTATGGAAAAATCCCCTGTTCGTTTTTCCTCCCCCTCCCTGCGGCTGGAGTGAGGCTTTCTCATCCTTCGCTTGGTTGTTTTTCATGGCATTCGAGGTACCATCTCTCCATCTTTCTGTGATTTATTGCAGGATTGATCCCACTTGGGGGAAAACCTCAGCCTTCTCCAATGCAGGGATTATTCTTATTAATTCCCTATCAGAAGAAGGAAGCCTGGTTTTCTTTAAAAGGTGAAATGTGGAGCACTGCAAGTCTACTGCTGAGCCCCAGCTATGCTGTGCCAGTGTGGGAGACCAGCAGCATCACTCCCTGAATTACTACCTCCTTGCCGAAACTTTGTGAGCCGGGGATACTCATTTGTATGAGTCCTCATTTAGTCACACCAACCTGGGGAGCACCTTCTTCAAAAAGCAGGGTCAGGCCTTGGGTAGTGCTTTGTGTCCCCTTTTGGGCTCTTTCTCTCTTGTTCAGGATCCATGAAAGAGCTGGTCTTCCCCAGTGGGGGGATGAGTTTCCAAAATGATGGTTCCAGACACTGAGTTTTGTATTTTAGCAGTGCTGACCAGAGCAGAGGATGAAGTTTAGCACTAGATGATGCTAAATGCTGGTTTTTACAATCTGTGATCTCTTTTCATTTGTAGTAACACTTACTTCCCATAGCCAAAAGGGCAGTGCATCCAGGCCGGTGCTAGAATAGCTGGAGGGTGCCCATGGGTCGGGACCACCAATGGCAGGTCATTGCCCATCTCCTTGGCATTTGGGTGTGCAGCTACCTTGATCATATTGCCTTTTAGGCTCCTGTTTTCCTGCTAATTCCTCCCATGGTGTGCTATCCTCATCTAACATCCCCGAAGCAAAACCTGTCCTGTGTTCCCATGCTGGCAGTCTTGCGTTCACTCCCTACCCCATTGCTTCTTGCATGGACACTGACTCTTCTCCTGCCCCATCCCTGGCAGTGTTCAAGGCCAGGTTGAACGGGGCTTGGAGCACCCTGCTCTAGTGGAAGGTGTCCCTGCCCGTGGCAGGGGTTGGAATTGGATGAGCTTTAAGGTCCCTTCCAATACAAATCAGGCTGTGATTCTATGACTCATCCCACCATTTATTTCCCATCCCTGAGAGCTAGAGGCTCAGGGCCAGCGGATAACTCTGGTTTCAGCTCCCAGAGTGAAGAGAGACCTTGAAGAAGCATACGCAAGGGCATTACTCTCCCATAAGCCCAAATTGCACAGATGTAGGGATGACATCTTTTCTCATTCCTTGCCTCGACTAAGCCCTCTTCCCCCTATGCAAGGCTGGAGAATCCTGGGGAGTTTCTCTTCAGGTAGGCTCTCCCTTGCTGCATGGGAAACCTGGGATCTTCAGAGAGCTTTTCCCATTCGCAGATCTGAAGAAGAACTCCACAAATGCAGTAGCTGGTGCTCGCCATCCCTTACGCTGAGGGTACCGCGACGGGAGGCGGGAGCTACATCCTGCATCCCTGCGATGTGCCTTCCCACCGCCCCGTGCCTGCTCTTCCCCCCAGCACCACCGGGAGAGTTGAGACTCTTCCTCTCCCCCTCAATTATTTTCGTGTTATTTTTTTCGGGGTGCCAATAAAGGCAGACTCCTTTAATCATCCCAGCTTTAAGAGGGAAACGGGAGAGCACCAGGGAGAGAGTGCAGTGAATTTAGAGACTCATCTTACCCCACCATGTTAATTATCTCCGCTGTAAAAAAGAGGTCAAGGAGAGGAACTCTACTAAATAGGCCGACGTTGGCATGAACAGCTCCTAAAGTGAAGAAGGTAAGACTGAACTTTACTGGAACTTTTTTTTTTCCATCTCTTCAAAAAGCTCCTAGATTAAAGCTCTGATATCCTTTTTGTTGAAATCTCATGGATTCTGAAGCTCAAATGGCTGGAAGGAAGCCCAGATAATTTTTTTTTATCCCAGTCACTGAGAGGCTCAAAGGTTTTAAGTCCTGCCCCCATGGTGAATTGCCGAGTATATGGGAATACAGAAGAACCCGGCACATAGGTGTTCTGGCCATTGTTATCGAGAGGGAGAAAAATAAAATAGCTCTCTATGTAGGTCAATGACCTGCTCTTTATTGTCAGGAAAAAATTAAGGATGACCTAAAATCTACTCCTCAATAAAAAAAAAATATATATATATAAAAAAATAGTGAAAAAAGGCAAGGTAAAGTAGTCTCCCCCTAATCAAAGAGGAAATGTTTGTGTTACCCAAAGCTTGACCTCCTCAGTCTCTAACTTTAGCAAAGTCTTTGCGATTGAAAAGCAGTGGTCGAAAGCTCAAACCTTGCCTGAAATGTCTATTAATTTTTGATCTTTCAAGGGAGTTGCCTCAGTTATTGTAGAAGCCCCCATAGCGCCGGGTAGCGTAGTTAAGGGTCTCTCAGCATTTCCATTATAAAGCCCCAATATTCAAGGGCTTGCAACTCATCTGTTTCCATGTTGTATCTGTCTGATCGCTGTTTGCTGGCTCACTTGCCATCCCCCTCCGTCCTTTGGGGGGAAATAACATGTAAATCGGTGACAATAGCTCATTTTTAGCGTGTATATATATACATATATATGCACTTTTCCAAGCTGGAAAGCACCTGGCTGAAAACAGGACTGTGGGATCTTCTCCATGCACCCGGTTGGTTTCTGTGCCCCACCTCTACTGGGGAGAGCATGTTGGTTAAGGCTAAAATTCCCTCCCTCTCCCCCTTCCCCCCCCCCCCCCCCCCCCCCCCCCCAACTTTTAGGGTGGCTTTGGATTTGAAGACTGAAAGTTTTAAGGTCAAAAGGGAGTTTGGGTAAAGGAATTAAAACCAGCTCCTTGTTAGTGATGAGTGCTGCTTGTAGCATCCTCCCTTACCCATCCCGCTCCTTCAAACCCTCATCACACCAGGGATGCATTTGATTAATCCCTCGATGTCTGGCTGAACCAGAATTTGAGTAACGCTTGGGTTTTGGCCATCTTACAGAGACTCTTAGTTGTGAACTGGGCTCAAGACATTTACATCTAAAAACCTTTTTCCCTCCGGCTGCTTTTCTTTTGCAGAGCAATATGCCTGGCACCTGGCCCATGGCCCATGGAATCCATAATGGGAACCTTGCCTTCACCAGCTCCTTGTAGTCAAGCTATACAAATCCAAGTTCCTTGGGCACTTAAAGTCTTACTAAGATATACATGCAAAGCTTAGTTTTTCAGGCAATGCTTATGTTCATCTCTGTGTGATGCTGATCCAGAGTGAGAAGGGAGCAGATGCACGTGGACAAGCCTTAACCCCAGCTATAAACCAAGGTGGATCCATCTGTAACTTGTGTGAGGTAAGGAGGTGGTAGGGTTGCTCCCCATCCTGCAGACCCCATTCCTATGGCCTTAGGGCTGGGATTTCAGGAGGAGTGGACACCCTGATCGGCACCAACATGCCTTGTGGATGAGGTTGGCATGGGCTGAGGAGCACAGGAGTTTAGGGTGACCTATGTGCCTGTGACTGTACCCATCCTGAGCATCTCCCAGAGGAAAGTGTGCTGGATCTGGGATGCAGGACATAGTGATTTTAGGACAAATCATCAGAAGAGAGGAGGAAGTGAAAGCACACGGAGCCAGGCTGGGATGCTCCTGTCTGTGAGGAGAAGACCTGGGCCATGCAATGCGCCCAGCACTGAAATGCCCCTTTTTTATGTCTATACTGAGCGCGCTGCAGCAGCTGCCGCCACCGGGAGATACGGGAGCACATGGAAACCCTGCCAGAGACCACAGCATGTGTCTTTGCACATCACAGAGGCAAACCCCTGGGGTGCCCTTGCAGGAGATGTGAGGTTATCAGCGGGAGCGGGGGACGCTGAGGATGCCCCTCTCCTTACCCCAGCGAGTCCCGTGTGGTGCAGAGGTGCAGCGGGGCCAGCCCCTGGTCGCTCCGCAGGTTGGGGTCGGCCCTGTGCTGCAGCAGCAGCGCGGCGCAGTCCGTGTGAGCCCCGAGGCACGCTTCGTGCAGGGGCCCGCGCCCGCCGGGAGCCAGGTCCGGGTCTGCCCGACGGCGGAGGAGGTGGCGCAGGACGGCGGCGTGGCCGCGGCTGGCGGCGAGGCACAGCGGGGTGCTCAGCTCCCGCTTGTACTCCAGCGACCACAGCCCTGCGGGAACAAGCGAGCGCGGACGGGTGAGCCGCGGGGCTCCCTGCCGGGCATCGGGCTTGGGGATGCACGGCAGCAACACCCTGCTGCTTCCGTGTGCTCCTCCAGCTCCCTCGGTGTTACAAAGAGCCTCGTGGCTGCTCCAAGCGCTGCTGGCAGGAGAGGAAGCGAAATTCCCCCCCTGGCGTGTGTGCATCCGGGAGCAGGATTTCATACAGCATGAGGCGGGTAAGCCAATATCCTGTCCGTAATCAGTTGGGTAGGGGAACCTGTGTGCAAGACCCTGTTGGCAGGAGCTAAAAGGCAGCTTACAAATACCCCATCTGCGCCAGGTGAAGGAAAAAACCTGTCTTTGCTGGGACTGGGGTGGGCCTGAAGGCACCTCAGTTGGTGGGAGCATGCCAGGCTGGGAAAGGGATGTTGGTTTTGGGCTTAGCTGGAGCACGGTGCATTTCCCATCACCTCCAGGATCACCAGTAGCTACACAGTGGTTGGTGAGCACCTGGTGACCACGGAATGCATCTGGGGTTGAGTGGCACTGGGTACCACTAACCCGGGAGCATCTTATTCCTTCCAGATAGGACCAGGCTGCTCTTTCTGAGCCCCTGTGCAGAGAATCTGGGCTGCGAGCCCTCTTGCAAGCATGCCTAAGCCACAGAGTGCCCCAGCCCAGCCTGAATGGACTCCTGTGTATACACACGTTTTACGCCTCCCTGCCCTTCTGGTGGGTTAGTATGTGCAGAAGAGAATACAATAGTGAAAGGAAGTGCTGGATATTTATGGGTAGGGCTGCAGGGCACAATCAGCTAACAGAAACCAGCCCCCTCGGGCACAGGTGCTATAAAAGCAGTGTTAGGCACTGAAGTGCACTGCACCTCTCCTATTCTGGGTTAGTAAATACCTGGCTTTATTTAATGTTTCTGGTCTTTAAGGGAGAAGTACCTGAGAGTCCATAGGACGCTTGGCTTTTCACCTGCCACTCCAGCTCATCTTTACTGATCTCAAAAACCAGGTTCACATCTTGATAGTACCGGTCAGTCAGTACCTCGAGGCTTTGCAGGTCTCCTGTAACCAAGGCTGTGTAATACTTGGTGGCGGGAGCGTGAGCTGTTAGAGGATGCTCCAAATCCAATTTGGGGGAAATCTGTAGCTTTTCTGTTACAGGTCCCGGTAACTCGCCCATTCCGGTGCTTCCCGTGCTTGTAGGTCCTAGCTGGGAGGGTAGATGGGCTTTTATAGTTCATTGTTTCCATCCTCCTTGGCTCATTGTCTAATTATAATCCAGTTAAATCTCTATTGTTGTTGTATTTATAACTCCACTGGGGTCAGATGATAATGGGTATGTGATACAATGAGGGTCAGACGGTCACTGGGCTGTGTTGTGGCAGTACCTCTTGGATTAAATCGCTGGTGTAATTGCAGGCAGCAGCTTGGGACATGGGTATCTAGGCTGGGAGGAAAACAGTGCCATTTAGGGGGTAAAAAACAACAGAAAAGAAGAACTTTAGTCAGCTCCTGTGTGCCCATTGCCATGTAACCTTATTGTGTGCTCTGAGCGCTGAAAAAGTGGGGGGATTTTCTCTGCCTCACACTGTATTTCTTTTTCTTTAAGGCACTTCTGCCTGTTTCCAGCCTCATGGCTACTATAGGGAAAAATCAGAGCTTTACGTTAGTGGCCAACACCACACCCCGGTGCTTCCCTGCAGGGATGCAAAGCACTTGGCAAGGCCAGCGAGGTACAAATCCCACTGGGGCTGTGGCAGCGGGAGCTGCTCTCCCTGCTCGTGCCTTGTATAGGAGAGCGAAAGCCTCTGCTGCCATTTAAGCACAGGGACAGATGCCAGCAGAGCTTCCACAGCTCCCACTGCCCTGAGGCTCATGGCTCCTTTCCTCAAGGTCATGGGAGAAGTCCACGGTGGGGACAAGAATAGACCTCGGCATCTCGTGACTTGGAGGCTCTGGGTGACACAATCCCCCCGTTAGCTCTTCGATCCCCCTACCTGGAGAATAAACATCATCAAAGAGTCTCCTGGGAGGATGTTAAACTGCATCAAAGCAGAACGGACGTGGAGGCACTGCTGAAGTGCTTTGTGGAGTCAGCCTGAGGCTGGATGAGGTGTCTGGGACCTTCTCCGTAGCTCCCTGTGAACAGGGACCTTGCTGGGCTCTTATAGGCAACTGTGAGCATCCTTGTGCCAGCCCTGCAAGAGTTATCTGAGGTTTCTCTATGGGTTTCTCCAACATTGCTGCGATGGCATCCAGCCACCTGGCCTGAAGACCATGGGAAGTGCACGGAACCACAGTAAAACCACAGTGTGTCCACTCAGGATGGGGTTGTGCTGGGCCAGGGGGGTCTGGTTTGACATCCTTATGTAAAGGAGCCCTGCCTTGAGGTTCCTGCTCACCTGCATCCACAGAGGGAGCTAATTTAAGGTCAGTCTAGGTGGTTTTCTTTCTCTGCTTTGAACTGCAGGCTGGCCTTCCCCCCTCGGTTGGTTTGTAACCTCCAGATCCCCTTGTCTTTCTCTCTTCTTTCACCACGTGTTGCTGTTCTGCTACCTCCAGCCTTTCCGTGCCTGTTCACCTTGGTGCTATAAATCAAACCACCTCCTCAAAGCACTGCTCTGGTATGAAAAACAGTCTTGTTATCCCCTGTGGTCCCTTAGCCAGAGCAGGAGATGGTTTAGAGACCTATGGAGCACCATGGATGAGGCTTGTTTTCCCAAGGGACTTGTCCTGGGTAATTTTTCCTCTGTCCTGGCTTGCTTTCCCTCTCTGCTCATTAGCAATCCTGTAATGCCTCCACAAGGGCATGAAGGAAGCTTGCCTTCATGTGGGAATCGCCTTCCCATGGCATGGACCCCTTCCTGCTCCTGCAGCCAGGGAGTCTAGCAGGAAGTCTAGACCTGCTTGGTCAGACGTGGGCTAATTGTGTTAGGGGTGAGTGTATGTATGTGTGCCTGGCATTAAGCTGCTGTTGAGAGTGTGTTGAAATACCCTGTGACCCCTTCTCGCAAGCGTTTTAATCAGTGTTGATTTGCATATAACACTCACTCCTTGGGTCATGGTAATGACAGGATTAACAGCATCACTGACAGAGGGGCTTAAAAATAGCCAGGGCCAGCAAGAGCAGAAAGAAAAGGTCCTCTTGCAGCTGAGTAGCACATATAAATGCAGGAGCCTGAGCTCCTGCCAGCCGAGTCGAGTGCTTTTTCCACCGGAGAGTGAGAAGTGATGTCAGGATGAATTGGTGTCTCTGTGTTTATAAGGGGAATGCTGCTGTACAGGCAGCAGTTTACTGCAGAGAGGAGCTGGCAGACAGGACACCTGCAGAGCATCCTGGGGCTGGCCAGGATGGGGCTGGTTGGGTTTTGAAGGGTAAACTTGAGGGGTCTTCAAGTTGTTATAAACTACTTGTCATCTTTAGGGCAGCGGTTTTGGCTGGTGGAGGAAGGCTGGGACCCAGCAGCCCTAACCCCCTCCTCTGCCAGTGCTGTGCTGCATGGCTTTGGACACATCTCCCAGCATTCCAGTTGCCATTCCTCAGGACCCTGAGGACCTGAGGTCCTGATCCTGCAACGGGTTATGTCTGGGATCATCCTTGTGTGTCCTTGCTTCAGTAAGAGCTGTTCCTACACAGGCTCAGCCCCCAAACACTGGCAAGGATGAGCACTTCATTTAGCAGTAGCCTCGCACCCATTAATCTCTAATGTGGGGGGAACATCTTAACCTTCTCCCTGCATATGACTGTTTGCAGAGTACACCTCATTTAACAAAACATTAAGCATTTTACTTCCTCAGAGCAAGTGTATCTATTAATAATGACTTAAATTGTCTGCGCTGGCTTTGCATTACGAGGGAACCTCATTCCTGGCATATGAAAGAGCAGGATACACAGAAGCAAAATCACTTCAGCGCAAGCTTGCTCCCCAAGTTCAGCTGCCACATAACAACTTAGTGCTCACACTGGGGAGATCCCAGCCTGTAATAACCTGCCCTGCTGCTTAAAAACAGCCCCATGAAGCTGCCTTAACAAATCTGGTGAGTCCAGATGTGCTGGTGCGGAGTTCTTGGGATGGCCGCTGTGATTTACAGCTTCCCTCTGGCAGCAGGGAATGGCATCATTTTAATGTTTCCATGCTTTCCAGGGATATCTCCAGCAGGGTCAAGTAGCCCAGGGGCTGGCAGCCCATGGCACTGCCTCCTCCAGCTGCTCATGGGTTGCAATTTGTGACTGATCTAAACCTTGCACCCCCTTTTACCCCTCACAATGAGCTGGATGCTGTGCCCATGGGGGAGGTCCAGAAGGGGGCAGGCAGGATGGTGATGCTACCAACTGCTGCCCAAGCTTACCTTGGAGGGTGAGAGCAGCTCTCCAGGGCGATGCTTGCTCTTCCCCCTGGGTACCAGCGTGGGGTGGGAGGTTTGGGATCTTCTCTCTTGGAGCCAGGAGAGCAGCCCTCCAGGGCGATGCTTGCTCTTCCCCCTGGGTACCAGCGTGGGGTGGGAGGTTTGGGATCTTCTCTCTTGGAGCCAGGTGCCACCCTGCAAACAGGCACCCTGCTGCCAAAATGTCCCCACGCTTATATTCCCAGCACTCCCCCTGCTCCATGTGACAGCGCTGGCCAGTTATGTGTCTGCTGAGAAGCAGGATTAATGCCACCAAGACACAAGGTCTGTGCTGGACGGGGTGTGTGTGTGTCAGGCTTTGCACCCCACCAAGAAGCTTGCATGAGCAGAGCTGGCTGACCCAGTGCTCTCCTTTAAATCAGCTGCCCAGGGAAGCACAAACCCATTCTGAGGTGCATTGATTTTGCCCAGGTTTTATTGGAAATTAGATAATATTTAAACAGTGTTGAAACATTTCCCTTTAACAGCTTCATGTAACACAGGAAGATGCTGTGTAGTGCTGGTTTGTAGCGGCCCTTTGTTGTAATGTAATTCAATTAAAAACAAAGCACCCTTTCCAGTTCTCACAACCAGGCTTTTCTCTCCCCACCCCTGCCTTTTCCCATCAGTTATAGGAATAAAACCCTTATGGCTCCTAGCTTAACTAAAAATACCAGGCTTCCTCTCTCCCCCCTCCCTTCTGGAGAATTGCAGCTGTGTGAGTTATCCCCTGGGAATCCAATCCTGGAGCGCATCCCCTTTGAAAGGAGAGGAAGAGCCAGTCCAATTATTTAACCCCTCAGTAATGCGCTCATGGGATATCACCCTGTTGCCAGCATGGAAACCATCTCGGGCTGGCCTCCATCACGTGCCACCTGCCACGAGGAGGCTGGGTAAGGGTGTTTGCTCATTATCAGCTCACCCCTTGTCTGCAGCAGCAAGGAGATGGGTTACTTTTAGCAGTCAGCCCTGAGGTTGTGCTCCGGGGGCTGTAAAGGCTGCAGGTCTTTGGTTTTGTTTCCCCCTTCCTTATCTTACAGTGTTGGTAGAGCCCCTTTGGCAAAGGCAGGTGCTGTGCTGCGGTGCCTCTGCTGCTCTGGGGTGCAGAAGGCTCTTGGTGAGCAACATGGGTGGGTGCAGACATGAAGCTCTCGGTAGTAGTGGGTAGTGATGGGTTGAAGGTGGTGTTTGTTTTTAAGGGTTGCCCGAACCCACCCAAGAGGGTTTAAACCCCTTCACATGAGCAGTGCAAGAGCTGGTTTCCCCCTGTGCCAAAGCTGTGGTGCTGGATTTGCTGTGTAATATCTTTTTTCTACTGCCCATCTCAAACTTTGATGCCTTAAGTTGGCCAGCTTCAATGTAAGCATCCATAGGAGGAGGGGAGAGGCTGTGTTTGCAGAGGAGGAAAGGGAAGGAGGAAGGTGGAGGGGATTAGGGTCTATAATGCAGGACCACCTCCTGGGATGGGAGACACCAGGGCTGTGATGCGCCCTTATTCAACACTACCTCTTGCAGGCTGGCTACCTAAAAAAGGAACTTGTAAACGATTATAGGGTGAGGATCCAACATTAGATACCTCAGGACTCCAACCCCAGCCCTTTTGCCACCCATGAAAACTGAAGCAGATTCACCCTGCTCCTTAGCTGGATCTCCACCAGAAGCATCGCTGCCATTCAATAGGCTTTTCTTTACCAGAATGCTACAAGAGGTAGAAACAGAGGAGCTGGATGGCACCATGAGCTTCTACAAGCCCTTTGCTCAGTTTTGTACCCATGCTGTTTTGCTCCTGAGCAAGATTAGCTTTTGACACGTGAAGGAGTGTTGGAGTTGTGGAAGGAAGGTATTTGTGTATCGGAAAATGTGCTTCCCAAGTGCACCTTAACTAGAAAGTTATGGAGATAATTGCTTGCCCTCTGGGACAGAGAAGAACAAACTCAACTGTCCCTTATAGGCTGTATACATTTCTGGGGCACTGATTTATTCCTTACCACTGGACACGTCTGAACTTCGCTTGTCAGTGTTAATTAGTGGGGACTCGGCCCGATTCATTACAGCTGTGACCTCTCCTTGGTGCAGCTGCACTTTAACGAGAGAGCCATCTGGTTTGCCTGCTTCATTCCTGTCATTCCCACCTCTCCCCGTCACCGGTGGGCTATGGGCTGGGAGCACCGCCTCTGAAATTACAGGTTGCTGGGATGAGGCTGCCGGTTCTCGGGGGCCAGTGCTGGTGATGGGACCATCCATCATGCTGACATCCCCCCCAAGAGGGCTTCCTAAGCAGGCAGAGAGGCTTGCCAGGGGGGTGGCACATCATTGGTGTTGCAGCAACATCCCCGAATCATAGAATCACAGAGTGGTTTGGGTTGGAAATGGCCTTAACATCATCCAGTTCCAATCCCCTGCCATGAGCTTTATCTTGGCTCAGGGATGGAGGCGTCTCCTGGGTGGGCTGGAGAAGACAATGGAAGGATGGGGCGGGTTCTTAGGACATGAGGTGGCACCACCAACCCACCCCAATGGGAGAGGAGGGGTTGCTCTCACCTGGTGCTCTTAAGCTGACAGAGGTGGTGGGATGGGGAGCCACCACTCTTCCATTAGGTTTTGAAATGCTGCCACTAAGACCCCACATTCCAGGCTGATCTGATACATTTTAAACATCCCTCCCTGTTCATCATGGGTGCTGCCTGAGAGGCTTTTTGTGAGGTTTTGGGATGGAGCCATCTCTCAGATGCAGCTTCGTTTAGAGCATTCATGGGTGTTACTTGGCCAGATTTTGTGCTGATTTCATCTCCTGCTAATCCTCCTGTCTATTCGCAGCTCCAGTTACCCCTAACAAGAAGACAGGGTTGCAGCCAGCCCTTAACCTCTCCTCAAGCTTTCACTCGGTGGCCCATCATTCTGTATTCTGTCTTAGATGGTTGATGCCAAGATTTTCCCTTGTTCTCTAAGTAGTCTCCAAACTCAACCAGAGTGGTTTTCCTCTTGTTTCAGCCCATGCTCTTTCCCCTTCATCTTGTTTCCTTTAATTCCTGGAGTCTGATCTTGAGGTTTTTTTACTTAAGAAGCACACATCCCACTCCATGAAGGAGCCTTTGAGTGGGCAAACTCAGGGGTTTTTCCTTGTATGATACAGATTCCAGGAGCTAGGTCAAATAATGATGTGCCTGGAACTGAAAACCAGCACTTCTGGTCCTCTGCTTGAAGAACCTATTGCCCTGAAATGTGGATGAAAACCTCTAGGAAAGGTTCCAGGCAGCTGAGATGCTGCGAGAGCCTGATGTGTACACTGGCACCTTACCCTGGATACCCCATAGAGGAAAGGATAGGGACCTTCCCCAGGCTTCATGTCCCTTTGGCTTTACCAGCAACCCATTGCAGCATCTGAGTTCCTCTTGCTGTGAAGGCAGGTGTTTCCCATTTGCAGGTGATTCACTGAGCAGATAAAAGCCTCAGCCCTGTGCCCCTGAGGGTTTGGTGTTTGGCTATGGATGGGTGTTTATGGGGTTATAATGGGTAAAGCAGCACTTGGAGTCCATTCCCTGCCTGGTGTCCACACATCAATGGTGTTCATGTGATCCCTCAGGGAGAAGAAAGTAAGTTCTTGTGTTTGCTTTTGGCATGGTGCTGGTATTGAACTCTTATTTGCAGGTCCTCCTTGTTCGGTTCCTTGCTCTTTGTTGCTTACTTTGAGCTTTGTTGGTGTTTCCCATATATGTTGAGCCTGTGCTGAGAGATGTCCTTCACCTCTTCTCAGTGTTTATGTCAGTCCTTGCATTGCTGCTGGTTGTGTTTTCCCTGCGTTTGTGGGGAAACCGAGGCAGGAGAGGAGCCTAAAGTAAGGGAGCTGGAAGAGGCCATTAGGAAATGCCATTTAGCTTGCTGCTGGCTTGCAACAGCAGAAGCAAATGGCCTTTTTCCATGCCTCTGCCCCTTTGCTCCTGGGTGCACTTACCTGTCCTTCCAAAGACAACTTTATTGCTAGTTTGAGTAACTTAAAGCATAAACATGTTTAAGGAGAGGGGTGTTCCACCTGTGGGAAGATGGACACCTTTGGCTTTGTTTGGAGTCATGCAGAGGATATTAGGGATGAGTTCAGTATTTTTCCAGAGGACTAGGAATAGAGGAGTGGAGTTTACATCTCCTGTCTTTTGCCTTTAAGGCTTCTGGGCAGTGGGAGCAGAGCCTGGATGCTCTGGTGGGGGGTGGAGTGGCTGGGTGTTCCAGGAGCAGAATGTGAGCCTTTCCCTGCTCCCCTGCTGGCACATCCCCTGTTATTGCCCCTCTCTGCCTGGCTCTACCTGGGGGCTGTAACCCCAGCCTGTGCTTGATGCTTTTGGCATAGAAGAATGGGCTGGAGCTTGTTCGCCCTGCTAAAGAAACATCCCCTCTTCTGCAGCATCCTCCCAGGGTGGCAGCTCTTCAACACAGAGCTTGGGAACGAGCTGCAGCCACCACGGCAGGCACCGTGCCTTTGATTGCACCGCGTTTTACCAGCGGCCTCCCGAAAGCATCCTTGGCTGGAGAAACCCCCTCCCTTTTGAAGGGACCAGCCCCATGGATGCTGTGCGGAGCTGAACAAGAGCCCTGAAGGATTTGGGGATATTATGCAGCTTGTTAGCTTAGGTGTAGGGGTTTTATTCCTTGAAATCCCAGCAAGAAATAATCCTCTTTTTCTGGTCGGAATAGAAACGGCTTGATGCCATGAGGCAAAAAATAAAAGGCAGCTCTACGCAGTGCTGTGATGATTTGCAAGGCTAGTGAGAGACTACATAAGGCGTTTTCAAATAGACTCCAATATTTTCAGTGCTTAAAGAGGGCCCGACTACATGACACCTTTTTTGAAGCCCTCATTTACAATGGAGCCAGGCTGAGTGCATTATAATTTGCTGCTCGAAGTTCCAAAGTCGCAGTACTTTGGATAATGAGGAGAGAAACCCTTAATATGATGAGACTTTCTTTTTTTGGTATTGTGTTTAATGAAAAGCTAAAAATGTGCTAATTTGTAAGTCCCGT
Organism: Ara ararauna; assembly: GCA_028858755.1. NCBI lineage: Eukaryota > Metazoa > Chordata > Aves > Psittaciformes > Psittacidae > Ara > Ara ararauna. The sequence goes on from CM054381.1 coordinate 7,994,020, forward strand.
TGTAGTAGTGGCATTGGAGGCTTTTGAAATGCATTACTGACTTAGGAAGTATTAAGGAAAAATGACATTTTGCTACTAGCAGAAAAGTCAATTATAATGTTTCCACACTTTAGAGAATTGCTGATGCAGGATGGGAGTTAATGGAACAGTCAGCTTCACTTTGTGCTGCTGGATTTGGGGGGTTTGCTGAGAAATGGCAGCTTGTTTTTCAGTTCTGATGGCAACAATAAGCTGCACCAGGCGCTGTGTGGTTGGGAATTGTCTCTGGCCAGGGAGATGGATTCTTTTGGGCTGCTCCCAGCAGGAGCTGGACCCATTGGCCAGCCTGGCATGATGCAGACTGCCCAGGACCAGGGGGAATCGTCATCAATAAGGATTTAGCAGCGTTTTGCAGCTGGGGTGATTTCCCCCCCATGATGGTGGGTGAGCACATGCCAAAGTGCTGGGTCTGGTGCAACCTGTTCCCAAAGAGCCCCTTTAATGTATTAAAACCTGTGTAAACCAAGAAGCTGGAGGAAAGGGCTTTTCCCACCCACTGTGCTCTGGAGGGAGCTTTCCTCCATCTCCTGGAAAGGAAAGCAGTGGTAAATTTGTCCTAAGCTCCTGGGGAAAGGAGGATTGGGAGCTCTGTGGGACTTGCTGTGGTTGCCAGAGAGCTTCAGTGCTGGTTGGTGAAAGTCCCTGTGCAGCAGCACTCCTGATAACCCTATCTCTTAAATCAGTGCAGGCCAGTGAGGCAAAACAGCTCATGTAGAACTGGAAGGGATCAGAGGGGAGGGCTGGCACCATGTTTAACTGGAATTACAGTGTGTGATTAAAGGGCTTTGGCCACAGCGGCATAACCCGAGCGCTTGACATAAGGCAGGGACCTAATAATACCCAAGGCACATTGTGGAAGCCTGACCTCATGGTGGCTGCTGCTGTTTCCCTGGGGAGGGCTGGTTTCCCCTCTTTCTTGTTCAAGGATGCAGCCTCCTGCCTGGCTGCGTGGGACTGGGCCTGCCTTTGGTCGGATGCCAACAGGGATAGAGACTGGGGGGCTCTTCCCTGGGTGGTTGGGGATGACTTAAAGCTTGACTTGGTATTGGTTACTTACTCAAGCCTATTCCAAGCACTATATAAAATCGCATTTCTTGGGCTTACTGATAGGGTTTCAATGAGCTGCTCTGAAGCAGGGTATCCTCTGCACACCTGAAATCCTGATCTATGGCACTTTTCTGCCTTGTAGCAAATTGGCAGCAACTTGCTTCCAGCTGGAGCAGTTCCATCAGCTGCAGCTCGAGCCTCTGCTCTGGCTGGTTTGACTGATGCTCAGCTGAAGGGGGTTGAGGGTTATTGGTATTTTGAGAGGCAAAGGGGATGTGGGGAATTGGTACAACAGGGACGTGGGCAAGAATGGCTTCCAGGTGCTCCCCCTTGCCTTGGATGGGGGCTGAGTGCTGGGGCTGTGCTGTTTGCCCACCAACCAGGACCCTGCAAAGCAAAAGGACACTGAAACCTGGGCTCCTGCTCCAAGCACGGACTCATGGGCTATATTTAAAACACATTAGAATCCACAGGGCAGGGTTATGCCAAGACTTGATTGCCTCTGGGAGGGTGAAGTCACACTTTGCTCCCTTTTTCTCAGCTGTTCCTGAGTGTTTCAAAGGGGGGTTCCTGCTCAGTGTGGTTAAAGCAGGAGAATGGGGATGAGCACAAACACTTTTTAGAAGTCATGTCATATGTGGTTCTCCTAGGTTTGGAAGAAGCAATTAAGGCAATTAATTTATTGGTAAATTATCTTATGATGAAGTACAAAATAACTGCAATGAAACGCTGACATTCACATTAATACCAAATTAGTTCCTGTATTATGACTGTTCTTACAATGAATGCCCAGTAATTTAATAGTAATGGGACATTTAAATAATTTAGCTTATAATTCTCTAGATCACTTACATATATAAATGAGTGTAACAGCTTCTTTCTCAACTTTGCTGGTGCTGCTGGAAGCAGAACAGCCTGGCACCCCTCTCTGCTGCCTCCCAAAACTCACCTTTTCCTGGTGAGTATGGGCTGGGATCCAACCTGGATTGTTCTGTGTTTCCATATAGCCAGGTGGATTTTCCTCCCTCATCAGATTTTGGGATTGCTGTGGCTGGGCTTAGCAAAGAACACTACTTAGCCTCACAGTGGGATGGGTGTTGGAGATGCAGCCAGGGCTGCTGAACTGAATAGCTCAGCTGTTGTCACTGAAATCACTGTGTTGGCTCTGCTTGATGTGACACTTCACTTTCTGTAATAATAAACAGCATTAAAACTGCTCCTCATTCTATCCCCCGATAAGGTTCTAAAGGAGAGCAAGGGCTTGGCAGCTACACAGGGCAGAGTTTGTCCGCTCTATTGCCTCTTCCTACCCACAGAGCTGTCTGTAGATACACCAGCTGAGGATTCCAGATCCCCAGGGGGAAAAGCAAGCTTACACTGAGTGCAGCCAGTACTGCAAGCTACCCCTGAAGGATGAATTGCCCCGGTGCCTTTTCCCGTAGATGGGTGGATATTGGAATAAAACTGCAGGCTTCTGCCCTGCACGGCTGGGATGGTGAGAGGTTCCTGCATCCTTCCTGCACGGGGTCGGAGTCGTGCCCTGGAGATGGATGTTGCCAGTCCGCGTGTTACTTTGCTACTGAGATTGCATTGAACCTGCTGAAATATGAGTTAATGGGCTTGCTTACGTCCAGCCTAAATGTGGTCTTTTCATCACGTTGTGTTCTGCTGTCAAACCTGTTGTGGAGAGGAGGATTCCACTGTCGGCAAGATTGAGGACAGAATTATCCAAATTAGTTTCCTTGCAGATGAGAGCAGAGATGAGGTTTTTAACACAAGCCCTGCATCTCCCTGGGGAGCCTGGCTCTTTTCTCCCAGGGTGAAGCTGAAGAGGACCTTTCCTAATGGGGATGTGCTGCCAAATTCATGAAGCCAGGTGCCTGCTGCAAGCAAAGAAACACCAAATAAAGTAAAGCTGTTTTGTAGCTGCTCTGTTGCAAGCCAATTAAACCCAGGGGCTGGCAGCTCATACTTGTGATGACCCATGATGAGGGTCCAGGAGCTGGATCACTCTTGGAGTGGCTTTGGGAAAGACTTGTGTCCATCAGGAATGTGCTTAGGTGTTACAAAGATAATGTCTACCAAGCGCTCCCTTTGGCAGGGCTGGAGATGCTGCCTCAAGGTTGGAAGGCTGCAATCCAGGGGAGCCCGGTACCAGACAGTAGCCAAAGAGAAGCACAGAAAGCCTGAGCTGGGGTGCTCTATAACCTGGGCTATGATGGCATGGCAGCCTGTTCTTCCCGTGGGGAGAAAACTCGCTTTAACCATGGCCAATTCCCTCTGCTGTGCTCGATGATATGGATCATTTTCTGTGCAGTGAGTTGATTGTAGGAATCTGTCAGGGTTTTTGTATTCACCATCCATTTAAAGTCACTTGCCACCATATTTTGGATGAAATAACCTTGTTCTAGCAGGGGGGAGGAAAGGAATAGGATATTTTAAAGATGCAGAAATGTTTATAATGTGATCAATTGCTTTTATGTAGAAGGCACACCGGGAAGACCTCAATAAGCAGTGAGCAGAGCTATACCTGGAGTGAACTGTAACTGGCAGAGTATGTGTATGTGTGATGTTATCCTCACCCAAGGGCAGGTTGGCCTGGCCTGTGCTGGAGGAAACCTGAGCAGCTTCCTTCAGCAGTGCAGCCCTCCTTGTTTCTCCCAGCCTGTCTATACTGAAGGTACAGAGAGGTCCTTTAGCTCCCTGGGGGTGGTGTGCCCTGTTTTTCCAGTTAAAAATGTATTGCAAGTTGCCCATTGTCAAGCCAACATAGGTGTGCTGCAATTAGAGGTGAAAACAGGTAATTGTGGCTCTTATTTGTACAGTAGCCTGGTGAATGAAATCCTGTCTGGGATTGCCCTGGTCTACGTGCAGGACCTTGCACTTGGCCTTGTTGAACTCCATGGTTCGCATGGTCCCACCTCTTCAGCCTGTCCAGGTCCCTCTGGATCTCATCCCTTCCCTCCTGTGTGTCACTGAACCACACAGCTTGGTGTCATCAGCAAACATGCTGAGGGTGCCTCAATCCCACTGTCCATATCGCCAACTAAGATGCTGAGCAGCACAGATCCCAATCCCGACCCTTGAGTGATGTCGCTCAGAAGGTTTAGTCCCTTGCACTTGCTATTTGTGGTATTTGGATAAGAGGCCTAATGCTCTATTCTGCTATATATATGTTGGGGTTTTCTGAAGCAACAGACATATTGGTGTTTGTGAAATCACAGTAACTGGGCATTGTTTTCTAGTGCAAAAGAGATTCTCGGGACACCCACCACAATGAACCCTGCCTGACGGCTTTGCTTTTGTTCTGCTTATTCATGTTTTCTGCTAAGATCCACATAATAGGAATTCTTCCATGATAAGGTATCAGAAGGTGGAACAGTGCTGGTCCTCACGGGGCTATGTAAATATTCAGCTTGTGGTAGATTGCATTAAGTGTCTTATAATCCATCCCAATTAAAAAGCAGTCCTTATAGCTGTAATAGTTTTATTGAGAACTGTAACACATTAGACCTACAGATATATAAAGCAGTTAGTTTTATAAAGCATATAGGATATTAAAGTAATGAAAGACATTAATGTGACATCAATTTTTAAGGAGAGTTACTTGCTGAAATAAATGAGTATAGCCTAAAAGTTGATGACATGTTACAGTGCTGAGTAATGAACCCTTCTGCCCCCTAAAATCTCTGCAAATAAATAATGCCTGAGCAAGTCAATGGTCATTAACTCTTTACCCTCTGAGAGCTACATGTCACATTGATGTCTCAGCTGATGGGTTTCAGCTTTTTAAAACTCATTCAGAAAGGAATTCTCTTTCTTGGAATACCTTGAACTTGGGGTGCGTTATTCCAGTGTGTTTGTTTTCCTCTCATGTTCTGTGAGGATGAAGCTGGATGAAGTCGAGCTGTGATGGGTGTTGCCAGCTGCAAAATCTTCAATGATGTTACTTTTTCCCTTTACTTCCTTTCCCTTTTCCTGCTTTCGTGTTGCCTGCCAGGGCTCTGGTTCGTGCCCTGCCCAGCGGGGTCTTGGCATACCAAGCCTGAATAACCAAAACACATGTGGATGTTTTAGTAAACCTTGGAGGAGAAATAAAAGAGCACTTAAAATTTTTACTGGTACAGTGGAGCATTCCTTTAAAAACACCAAACTCTTATAATCCTGGCTGGCTCGTGGAGAAGCAGAAACGAAATCCCTGTATCTCTTGAGAACGTTATTATAACATGAAGTATCGCAATTGCTTGCTTGAATTGTGCTTCATTAGCAGGAGTACTTAGCTGGGCCATTTGTGTTGCTACAGTTATGGATAATGTTAGAGCTTCTATGATCAACCCTACTTCCAGGGTATACAGCTTTTGTCAAAACTCCCTCTGGTCTGAAACTTGGCAACAGACAAAGCATACACTTCTCCTGGCTCTGCAAATCAAACCAGACAATTTTTACTTCAATGCGAGAGTTGAAGAAGCAAAGCAAACCCTGAACATTAAAAACCTGTTTATTGCTTTCAGATGCCTGTTCACAGTCCTGTCACTTGTAAATGATTTTGCTAGAGTTGCTCTGTGAACTTGCCAAGCTCCTGGACTGTAATGTCAGCAAGGCAGTTTGAGGCCATGTGAAGATAATGTAAAGTGAAATGATGTAGTTAGTAGTAGGAGCTGCTCTTTCCCCATACATACATACAGGAACCTTTATCGGCCAAGTCCTGCCTACACCGGAGACTAAAATGCCACTAGGTGTTGACATGACTGATAAAATGCCTTCCTTGACCATATTCATTCACGTGCTGCCCCAGGAACGGATGTCTTTCCTCTGACCGCAGAATGCTATTTAATGCTGCAACTGTTGCCTTCTCTGCCCTCTGCTTGGGCCCCTGTCATCTTCAGCCTTCCTACCAATGCGGCACCCTGTGAAGTCTGCCTTTTCCCCAGGATCCATCCAAAATGCCGCCCTCAGCTTAGGTCCCTTAGAGTTCTGCTTTGTCCAGTTTCCCAGTATATGTTACAGGCAGCAGCAAGTGAAGTAACTGGGAGAAAAGGTTTTGGAAGTGTATAGTGAGGAAAACCCACTGTTGTTCCTTTCTTGGTCTCAGATGGTCCTTGGTGTCATGCTGCTTAAAAGCTTCCAGTGCCCCAGAAAGGGGCTGATGGCAGGCACCCAATGTGGATCTCCCATTGCAGATTAAATACTGTCAGTAGGCGAATGAAGTCTGAGAGATGCTGAATGTCTAGCTGGGCATCTTGATCACTGTGATCTCTGCTCCCACTGCCCTCCTTCAAGAACATGGACTCTGCTGATTAACACATGATGCAATCTCTCCTGTATCTATGTCTAGATGGTGTTATGGGAGGTGTTTGGGAGGAAGCCCTGTGCTCTCAGTACAGCAGCCTTGGCAATTGCCTCAGGCCAAGCTATTCCTGTGTCAGGGAGAACAGACATAGCTGGTGCAGGGAGAGGTCTGGAGATGGCTGTTTCTGGCCCTTCACATGAGTGGGATAAGAAAGACAAGGTGCTGGTTGTGACTACGTGGGATTAATGAAGCCAGCTCCTCAGATATGGGTAAAAGAAAAGTAGAATTATCAGTAATGCACCAGCAACTGAGCTGGGGATCTACGTTACTGACAGTAAGTGACTGATAGGAGTTAAAACGTTTGCTTGTTGGAGGAATGACGTCCAAAGTCTTTGGTATGGGTTTTGTTACATGTTATAAGTATTCTGGCACAGTCACTGGCAGGCAGATCTAGTGTGCTTGTTGGACTGCCCTTTGCTCCCCTAGGATTAATGTTATTTCTGTGTCAAGATTTGTATCAATCACACTGGTGCAATAATTCATAATTTCACAAACTTGGATGTGTAATTGGGGCAGAAATTTGAGTGAATTGACTGAAGAAATCACATTATCACAACTTTTGCATTATTTATATTCATTTTAGAACACTGGTAGAATATAAATGTCAGATGGGGAGATTCATGTTTCCAGCGAAGAGAAATCAAAGATTCATCACAGCACTAATCTCTACTTTGAATACTGCGTTTTAGCCACCCCGCTTCAGGAAAAGACAAAGCAACAGAAAAGGTCCAGCAATGGCAATGATTAGAGGCTTAGGAAGAGGGGCTTCTGTGTGAGAAGAGATGAAGATAGTGAAGTTAATTAATGCACAAGGCCATTTTACCAACCCTCTTCCCCTGTGCCATATTACAGGTACTGGAGCAAGGTTCCATGACATTTAAGAGAAACAGATTTAAAACAGATAAAAGGAAATACTTTCTTAAGGGCTGTAATTAATGCAAGGAAATGATTGCCATGGGACGCTGGGGACAGGATCCTTTTAGCTGCACTCAAAATGCAGTGCTGCCTTCGTATTTCGTGCTGTGCATACCAGGCACATTCATAGTAAGTGGAATAACATTTTCAAGTTGGGCTTCTACTAAATACTAGCTCTCATGTTTCAGGGTACAAATGGATTGCTGCTTGGAGCTGGGAATGATAGGGTTTTTTCCTTTGCTGCGACACTGAACCATTAGCCTTTCCCTGAGGAAAGATATTGGTTTAGATAGGAAGCACGAGGAAGAGAAGAGTAATTTGCCAAATATCACAAATGCTGCCTACGTTGAGTGAGCCAAATGGCTCTAAATGCAAACTGGAAAGTATTCAAGAGGGCTGGGAGATATATGCGCTATCATTAGCTTAGCAGTTGAAGAAGACTTGGATGAACTTGTTAGAAACAGCATCCTGTTTGTTGTGCAAGGAGCTGTGGGGATTTAAACCCAGAGGGGATTCAAAGAGCAGAATGCAATGGAAACCTTTCAGCTGGGAGAACTGGACAGTTTATAAGTGGGTCTGGGTAGAAGTTGTGTGGGGTTCAAGGCTAAGAAAGCTCTTTAGGGGTCTTTTGACTTCAGTACAGAAGACCTATCCCATTTGGAGCCCCTGGTGTGGGCTGCCTGCAGCTCCTTGGTACACAGCAGGGTTTTCCTGTTTGGTGGCCAAGACTTTCACCAGTGTTTAGTAGGCTTGAGGTGCCTTAGTCCAGTGTTGTGCCATTCTTCTGGTGCGTCAGTACTGCTAAGCCACAGTGTTGCACACTCTAGGTAGTTCATGTCCAGCTCGGGTGTCCCTAAGCTACACTGAAGTCACTACAGTAAATAAGCTACAGACCTGTACTTAAGCCTTATAAACTGTTCCCATCAATAGGAAACCCAAAAGCAAGACAGTGAAAGCAGAATTAACCACTGAATAAAGATAATCCTAGTCCAGGGAAAGAAAGAGTAAATATTACTGAACTACATGTGAGAAAGGTAGTTGTCTGCAGGATGATTCATGTATATTTGAGGTACATGTAATGCATCACAAATGCGCTAGGTTTTGCTTTCAGGATTTTATAGCCTGGGGGTTGGGGAGAGGGATGAAGTTTGAGGCAGAAACTAATTATTCTTTTAAACCCCAAAATGAAAACTCTTCTTATAAGAAAAATTCTTGTTTGAAGTAATTTCAACTAAGGACTTAGCACATGATACCTGTGTGGAACACCCTGCAGACCCTGAATATCCATGTTTTTTGCCTCCTCAAGATAACATAGCCAGGCATGGGCTGCCAAACATCTCCAAATGGGGAAATGGGTGTTTGATGCTGTCGAGCTATACATCATCATTTAAATAGTGATATGCCAACCCATGAGTGGAGTTAGCAGGCCTTTAGATCAAAAGGGCAAGGACATGGCAGGGGATGATGAAAGACAGGCAGTTAACATAGCTCTTAACATCACCTTAAATGCTTCCTCCTCCTCTCTGTACACTGGATCCTGTGTGGCCAGAAAGCCTATGAACTCATCAGTCCTCAGCGGCTTCCTGCTCATCTGCAAGAGGCGCAGCTTGGTCAGCACAGCTTGCACTGCCCAGATGAATTGTCCTGGCGTGAAACCATCAGAGACTTTTGCCAGGCAGCTTATGTTCAGCAAGTTGGTGATCACTCCCCCATTCTGCAGGATGATGTGTTTCCATAACACTGTTCATCAGGACACAAAGAGAGAATGCGAAAGACATGCATGAGAGAAGCAGGAAAAATACATTTTGAAACTGAAACAGGAAAATAAGGGCTATCAGTCAGGAGAGCAAAGATTCCAATTCTTCTTGTTTGCTGTCTCTTTCGTGTACAGATCTGTAGCAAAGTGGCCTTTAGGCACATCTGTTATTAAACCATTAGTGATCATTTGTTGGCTACCAGTCGGTGCTTTTCAGGAAGTCGTTAAGGGCACATACGTGGATATGTGTGTAAAAATGGCAAGGACTACTTAAATATGCTTGTGTGTACGCAGAGGAAGAGAACCTGTCCAGAATGTTCCCATTTGGGCATGTAGAGTTAAGTACTTACATTAATAGGCTGTTTTTATCTCTGGGACCCTGATCACAGGTTCCTCCTTCTGAACTGAGGGCTGCTATGGGGCCTCAGTGTCTGATTTGGAAGCCAAAGGCTTCCAGCTATGCAGGTACATGTTGCAAAGGCCAGGTGTCAAATTCTGAGATTTGCTTCTTATTTAAATAGGAAACCTGTTTGTATCTTTTAGCTGTGAACCTCTGTGCCATGAAGGTTTTCTTAATGTTTGTGAAGTGCCCGAGATTGTGCTTCCAAAAAGAAATTAATCAGAATTATAACATCTTTTGGTTTATCCTATGTAAAGTAACAGTCTGTCTGGGAGAAACTTGATAGAACTTCCATGCCATCTCACCATGCTTTCCTTTAGAGCCTTACGTGAAACAAATTGGAAAGAAAGAAAGCATCATGCATAGATATTAGACAGGTTCTTGAGTGAGACAGGCAATTTCTGATCTGAGTGTCATGTGTTTGAATGCTCACATGTAGTATGAAAGTATTGGGTGGAAAATTAATGGTACTGAATACTGGGGCAGTCATGTAATGGAGAAAAGCTGCCTCACTCTGCCTTCGATTGCAATGTCGATATCGTGGACTTGCGCCCATAACTATTGACAACTTTGGACTACGTTTTTCACTCAAGCAAATTGTGATCTTCCACTTGAATGATGTCTCTGCTTTATAATTATTGGCTGAATCACTAATTCATAACAAAGAATTGATGCACGCAAGAGCGAGCACAGCTATATATTGTATGCAGTAGGTTCTGTTGCATGTAGGGTCATGCGTGTTACAAGGTACTAACCTGCTGGGTGAATAATAGCAAGAAACCAGCATAGGATCATGGATCTTCCAGTTGAATGATTTTCTTTGTATGTTTCCTGTTTCCAGGAATGATTTTCTTTGTATGTTTCCTGTTCCCATCGTGCATAGGTTGGGATATGCTGGTTTGTAACCAAAGGGAGGGTTGCAGCAGACAAGTAGCTGTGCGCTGCGGCTATGAATCTTTGTTATGTCATGGCTCTGCTGTCAAAACAAGTTTCTTTAGTTCTCAAATTGGGTGTCAGGCACTGAAAATTTTCAGCATTGGAAGGTGAGAACTCTGTATGGTAAAAATCATCTTTCCATTGAACTTTGGGGCAGGTTGGAGCTGAAGAACAAGCTAGGTGCTGTCATAACTGTGACAATGTCAAAGCAGTAAAGCTAGAAGTTTAATCTGCTTTAAAATGTCCAGAGTTCACTTTCTGGGTCATTCCTAAGTTTGCAGCTGAAAACCCTTCAGCTGGCCTTGTGTTTTGTTTTGTTTTTTAACTCCAAATTAGTGGTGAGAATCCCCGAAAATGACAGCTCAATCCCCAGAAGTGAACACAACTTAATTCAGCTGCTATCACCTCCTTTCCCTAGGTCTTATTCATGTCACTTATCTGTTAGCAATTTATCAGAGCTGTAACATAACATGAAACACATGTTGGCTTGCTTAGAGACCATTTCCCATCCACACTATGAAAATCACTGGCGGTGGAAGAGATTTACAGTGTGCTAGGCAGTCACAACCTGTCTTGAGCTTGCCGTAATGTGCATCATCTCAGTACCTTGGCTGCCCCTGTGAAAGGCAGCATGAAACTGGACTTCACAACCCAGTTGCATGGTTTTGGTAATAAGGTGACTATGGAGGTAATGCTGTAGTCAAGGTACAACTTGTGTAGCCAGGTCCCTGAACTGAATGTGGTTTCCTTTACTAATGGATTCTTCTGGGACATGGTCTATGAGAGATTGGTGGCACAAAGGGAGTCTGTTTTCCTCGGCGTAGTCCTACCTTGGAGTGTTACTCAGAATTCAGCCATTCTGAATAGCTCCAGACCTTTTTTTCCATATTACCTTTAGTCTGAGCTTAAACTGACCTTTTGCTCATGAGACACCACATCCAGACTCCTTCATACCCAGAAAATGTGTTAAACCACATGATACCTGTGATTAAACCACAGGCAAAAAAGCCCCTATAGAATCACAGAATGGATTGGAAGGACCTTAAAGCTCATCCAGTTCCAGCCCCCTGCCATGGACAGGGACACCTTCCACTAGAGCAGCTTGCTCCAAGCTCCATCCAGCCTGGCCTTGAACACTGCCAGGGATGGGGCAGCCACAGCTTCTCTGGGCACCCTTTCCCCTCACAGGGAAGAACTTCTGCCTAAATCTAATCTAAATTTACCCTCTTTCAGCTCAAAGCCCTTCTACCAGCCACATCTGAAGGATGCAGAGAAGCTGCCTTTTTTCTTGTAGCAATTGATTCACATTATTAAGCTTAATTTAGAGCATTTCTTCTTAGTCAATGCTGAGCTATTGCAGACTTCAAGGTGATTCAAATCTGAAACCAAACTTGCATTCCTAGAAGTTTGTCTTTTTCTAGCCATGTAAACTGGTCTATGAAAAGACACTGTTTTCCTTACAAACTCTGTGTCTCAGCATATGGGCCCTCAGTGAATTTGTCAGGCTTCAGGAGGGCCTGTCTATCACTGTAAGCATTCGATAGAGTAGACATGCCAAACCTCAGATGCCTAGACAATGACTCTCACGATCTGTAAGTGGAAAAGTGGAATTTGATAGTGATAAAACTAAGTCCTCCAGAGACAGTTTTGTTTATGGAGAGGCCCTCAAGTGTGTTGTTTGGGGTATGGAAACTGGAGAGGAATAACAGAAATATAGAACCCCTATGTAAAAGCTTGAAATAGAAAATGTGCACTGAAATTCCTTCATATAGGTGAAAACCAGCTTGGGCTGAACTTGGTGCACACTGAACTCATGACAAAATGTCAATCACTGAACACTGTTTTAAACTCTTCTAAATTCCACTTAGGCTTATTTGATGTTTGGGGTAGCCCGTATCAGTATTAACCTAAATATCCAGGAAGCAAGATGGTATCCAGGCTACGAATTGAAAGGCAGTTCTGAGGCTAGCCAGGCAATAAGCACAGATTTAAACCACCACTACCAGTCTGGATGACTTGGAATACTTGCCAAATCTGGAAGCATAGTCAGGTCTAGGAATCACAATGATTTTTTGGTAGACTTCGCAGAAAGGCTTAAGGTTGGCGTCGAAGGGGCGGTTGGTGGTTCCCACGAGCAGCACTCTGTCCGGTGCTCTCAGAGCCTTCAGGAATTTGGGGAGCATCTTCTCTAGTCTTTCTGGACCCATCTGCAGCACGCACATGTGAATACAAGGAGGAAAGAGTTGTTATGGAAGTCAGGTGAACACTCGATTTCTGCTTTTGCATCTGTGGGTTTGTGCTAGTGCCTTTCACTACTGAATTTGCTGATCCTGTTATTGAACAGCAGGAAGAAAGCAAATCAATTAAGGAAATTCTGATTTCCAATTCAAGGAGAAATATTGCTTGGAGCTGTGCACCTGATAAACCTTAAGGGATAGAAATAATGCCAGGGTATGTAGCCTAGTCTGGAATTCTCCCTGCTCTTGCAGGTTACAGTCTACCAACTCCTACTGATGGTTTACATGTGAAAAATACACTCCTTAATTCTTGCTGTGATTTCTAGCTTGCTGAGGCTCTAACCTGAGAACACAAGCTCTTTGAACTCAGGGTTAATTCCTGAGTGAACGAATGCAATAATTTACTACTTGACCTTCTAAGAAACACTTAACTACTATTTACAGAACAGATAAGTATTGGGCAAAACCTGTTGTTGGATACTTATGTTTGATGATGTCCAAGTGAATATTGATTGGAGAAGCTTAAGCCAATTGCTGTGGTGTCACTCTACTGTCAATAAAGCTATAAGTGAATAACTGGGTTAGGATAGTGTATCAAAAATGACTACTGAATTGGAAGCCTCTTGTCAGAAATGATTGAGACTTTAACATCCAAGGCACCAGCGCTCACTCACTCGCAGGCTTTACTACACAGTAGAAGCTCCCTGAAAAACTTGAGTTTCCACTTCGGATCAGCCTTCCTTAATGTCAATAAGGAAGAAGCTATGTCCTGTAAACCTTCTTAGCTGAAGGGCAATAATAAACACCCTTGAATCTACATCAAATGTACCATCTTTCTGTTGTCTGCCATAGTAGACAGAAAGAAAACAAAGCTCTTCTTCAGAGTGAAAGCTGCAGCAGAGAGGAAATGGGGAAATCAGTAAAAAATCCCAACAGTCACATAGCTGTTTTCTAGGTAAACTTAATTACAATGTGTTGGTTTTCTCATTCTTTTTATTCTCAGGGTCATACTCTGCATCTTTCTGTCTTTGCCAATTGCTTAATCATGATAACAAGTTGAGCACGTCTTAGCACTAGGGCTTAGGTTCCACTTTGGAGCATGGGCATGCTGCTTGCCAGGCAAGTACATCTCACTCCTGGTTTTGCTCTTGGATGAACTATTCCTATGGCCATCACTCAGTGCCAGCTGCCATCTTTTTATCATCTCCTTGTGCCCGCGCACCCAACGCTCCCAAGAGAGCAGGATGCCTTCTTTGCCCCCAGGGAATGTGCCTTGTTAGCACAGTGGGTCTGCCCTGGAGCAAGGGAGAAGCCTTTGCTGTTCTCTTGCTCAGAAAGAAAGAGAACAGCAAGGGCTGCTCTGTCCACACCCAAACACTATGTTTGCTATGACTTCAAATCACAAGATCTTATCTGAACTTTGCCATTACCTTGTTGGGAAGTTTTTGGTAATGAACTTGGCTTCTCTGAGGATAAAACAAACTGCTATTACATAGCTACCTAGGAAGTTTTAGCCAACATTGCCACTTTTGCTCTGCCAGGGAGATCTGGTCACGGCAATGGCTGAAATGTGGATTTACTTTTATGCTGGCTATTTGCTCTGTGATGTATACATCTGTTGCTACTCATAGGCTGCAAGCTTTCCTCCTCTTCTCGTGTATCAGAAGGAAGCACAAATATTTTCCAGGATGCACTGTTTCTAGAAAAGTGAGAATTATCATATCATTTTACATTTGGAGGTAGGGGTGGTTGGGGAATTCCATCTCACTGAAATGACTGAGAGTAGATAATGGTTGCTACGAGTGAGTGGACACGAGTGATTAAAACCTGGAGCCATCCTCTCCCACCAACACAAGAGACCTTCAGTCAGATACCTGCAGGTCTCTGGATGCGATAGCAGGCACAGAGGTGGGGAGGACGAGAAGCTTTTCCACACCAGTGGCTATGAAAGCAGGCAAAGATCATGAGCATCCCAGGCAATTTTTGGCCCTTAGTCATAATTTTAATCTCCATCTGCCCCTACTGTCAAGGTTCGAGCCCAGGAGAGAGGTTCCCTTTCGGTGTGGCGACCACTAGAGGGCATCAATCACTGCACATTCACCAGCTCACAGAAATAACAGCCTCATCCAAGGGGATGCTTCCGTGGTCTTTTGAAATGCGGGCTTGCGTCTGTCCCACAGTCTACATGTACAGGGCCCACCTTAGAGAAACGACGTTCATCTTTTTTTTTCACAAGGAGCTTTAAAAGTAAAACATTTTGCAAGCAACATGAATCTAATGAGGGTTTTGGGTGAGTTGCTCTCTGCTCCAGGGGTTGAGTTGTGCCTATTGGACAGTGTTTGAATGTTCTTTCTACTGGGGAAGCTACACAAGAGAGGAAGGAATGGAAGCAGTGGAAGCCCCAAGAAAATAATCTGTAACTTAACTGTTTAACACAGGCTCTTTGTTTTCACTGTAGAAATTTACCCTTGTTACTTTATTATTCCCTTTGGCTCCATGCGATTGCTCACATTAATAGAACTGAACAATTTAAGCTCAGCTTAACTTTCAGTTTCTTGCCTTGTGTTTTGAAAGCTTCCATTATTCTCTTCAGTGCACTGAAAACTGGACTATTTTTATATAAAGCAAGTAGAGGTGTAGGAGAGAAATGTGACCTCCTGGGGGCTCTGAAGAAGTCACAAGACTCTCTTAAAAGCAAAAAGTGTTAGCGAGCAAGCTATTATCAAGCAAGCTTTGGTGAGTCCGGTCACACCAGTATGTGCTAAGCTGAGAAATATACTTGTTCTTTTGTGTCTGTTGTAATGCAACAGAAGAAATTATCTGGAGTGAAATAAAAAGGGAGCACTTCACCTCTCTATCAGCCTTCGATGCTGCTTTAGAGAATATCTTTTCTGTGTCTCCAATCCACACAACTGAAGGCTGCAATTGCTTGGCCACCTAAGAGAGAACGGGGAGAGAAGGCAAGAAGTTGATTAAAATGGCTACCATTTAATATATAATTATGCGTTTGAATCCATGTTTCTGCTGTTAAAATGAGCCTGGGTTATTTTTTCTTCCAGAAATGTTTAGCACTCATGGATAGCACTGGCTCTGCTTAGCAGCATTGGCAAACCAAAGTGTTTCTAGTTGGGAATCTATCATTTAGAACCCAATCCAAATGGGATCGTTTTGACTGCTATGATTATCTGTCATTTCTCAACCCAAATTCAGCTGCAGTTCTGCAAAAGGAAGCCTGGACTGGAAATTCAATGGCAAACAATGGACCACCACCAGCTTTAGACCAGTGGCCCTTGCCTGTAGGATCCCTCCCTGGTTTTCCAACGGCGATAGAGATGGGGAGGAGGGCAAGACATGGCTGTCGCATGGGAAGGGATGGTACTAAGCTTTAAGCAAAATAGGCTGATGTGCAATCTTCTGGCTTATAAAATAGAATTTAACTTGCAGATAGCCCATGAATTTAAGCAGAAGCTGCTAAATCTGAAGGCAGAGTGTGTGTGTGTGTGTGTGTGTGTCTGTACAAATGGGCTTTCTGGCTCCAAAGTCAGAGGCACTATACCTCTGGTTCACAGCAGGATGGCAGCAATGCCACAGGCTTTTTCCCATCACTCTCCCTATTGCTATAGAAACGCCAGTGGGTTTAGACATTCTGCTGCCAAATTTTAATCACTTTCCAGTGGCTGTTGGAGCTGTGTTAGTTTGTCCAGCAACAAAAGTGACGGCTCAAGGAGTCAGTGGGCATCGAGAGGCGCAGCAGCCTTCTGTCCTGCTTTTTTCTTCCCCAAGTTGAAGCTGCTGCTTCTAGGAAGGAAGCTTACAAAATCAATAGGTTGTACACCTCAGAAGTGCAGTGTTTGATTGACAGACAGTGCAGGAAGAATTAAGTCAGGAACATCTTTCTTCCAAGCAGCACAGTTCGTTATTATAGACACATTTCCAAAGCACCAAGCTCGTGTTTGTCCGTAGTGTAGAAATGGACTGAAGATGAGAAAACGAATAGTAGATGAGGGATGTTAAACTTGTTCGCTGCGCTGCTGATGGGGTGAAGCAGTAACAATGCCGTCTTTGGCATGTGACACTTTATTTATGGAGACTCATCAGTCCTAGAACATGTCAAGTGGTACCTCCAAGTTCAGAACAGTTTCACTGGGGAAAGCTGAGCTTTTTCCTCTGGAAGGCAGGGACTTGAGTGTTTAGCTTTAATAATGAGGACTTCGAAAAGAAAAACTTTGTATCGTGAAAGAGAATGTGAAAATCCTGCAGGAACTGATATGTGGACCTAGGCAGTTATGTGGATGTTTATTTGCATGTACAAATTAAGGGGTGACTTTTCAGTCCAGCAGTGTATTGAGTATATGAGCTGGAATGACATGACGGATAAATTTGTACAGCAATAATAGCTGCAATTTTGAGGGCAAATGCTTTATTTTATCTATCTCCTATTTGTCTATTGTCAGAGGTATGTCTGGCATATTCCTAAGCCTGCACACACTCTGCAAGGTACACCTGAGAGGGCAAGCCTGTGGCTTTCACAAACAGAGCTGTACAGCAGCCTCACTCAGAGAGTTTCTGCTGACTATTCTGCTAGTCAAGGGCTCAGACACCTGCAGAAGACACAAGTCAGTCCCACTCAACTCGCACTTGCAGGTCAATTCAGTTAGTTCCTGGGTGCCTGTAAATAGGCTTGGAGACAAGAGGTGAAAGAAGTGTAAGGTGGTAGAGTGATTGTGCAGCCGAGATGGGAGAACCGATGTTCTCTGTAACATTAAGACTTGGAAAGAAAAAACAGAGGTGCGGTTTAAGTTGCTGAAAGAAACCTATGGCTTCTTAAAGAGCTGCTTTTGCATCCTGTGCACCCCCTACGGAATCTGCTGTGATGAGTGGAAGCCCTGACTCGGAGACCCTCACCCAGCTCAGTACTGCTAATGAATGGATGATCAGCTGGGGCCTTCTGATGTTTGACTTTCACCTTCTGAAACCTAACAACCACTTTTCAGTCCTCTGTGCATGCCTGGAGAGGGTGTCAGGAGGGAGATGAGGCAGTGGGTGGCTGTTTCCCTTGAAGCCTCCTTTTTCCTCCCGTGAAGCTTGAGGTGGGGGCATGCTGTCTGCTCAGGTTTATAGCCTGTGTGTGCGTGCACTACCACCCTAACAAACCCTTTCACTGTAGGATCTGCTATTCTTGTGCTTTCTCCCCACTTTATCCTGATAAGGGTTACTTCTCTTCTAATGCATGTGCTCATGTTGTTGCTTCCCGAGGAGAACAGTCCCCTTCTGATATAGTGTGGATAATGCAGCCTTATGGCGACTGGGGAGCCACGTAGCAATTCTGCAATGTACTCTCCATACCTGTATGCCTGATGCTGCAGTGGGATGTGACAGGAGAATAAGGGTGGGGGAGGTTACAGAGGCTATAAAGGCTGTTGGCAGTGGTTGAACTCTGCTTGTGTACTTCAAAGGGAACCCGTGTTGCCCTTTCAGTGGGGCCACCGCAGGCAAGGAGGTGCAGACATCTCCCATTTGGCTGGGAGGTCACTTCTGTCGTTACCAGCCCTCTAAAACAGAACCTTAAGTTTTAAGCCAGACTACACTTACATTTGAGCTCTTAGGGAAGAATGCTCACTGTTGTCACATGTGTCATCTGGTGGGTTTTGTCCCTTTCATTTCCCCATAGAAGAGGTGGAAATATAATGAATAACCTCGGCTCTGGCACTTTCTCTGAGAGACTTTCCTGTGCTTTCTGTTTCGAGGCGATGCTCTAAACGTATAGAGCGGCCTACGTATGTTCTGGTGTTGACACACACTGTGTATAGGCTTGGCTGTTTCTTTTCTGAAGACAGATCAGACACCCAGCCTCCATCGGCTTCTCATTTAAATTGTTGGCAGAGCTGTAGCAGCCTGTCTATCCCCCGTGAAAATGCTTCATTTCAATTATCCACGGACGGTTTGAAGCCATGGGTAATTAAATGCACTGTACATAATTAATTTGTAATTGAAATAGCACGAACAATTTGCCGGAGCTGCCAGCAGATGGCTCCTTAACCCTTCTAATACCGCACCGAGCCAGCGGCGCTCAATACCCTGTAGTTTATACTCGCTGTATTGCTTCAAAGCAGCTTAAGCAGCAAGATGCTGAGAGGTCTGAATAGACCTTATCTGTGGGAGCCTTACCAGGCAAATGCTCCTGTGATGATGCCACTGTATCCTGGTTTGTGAGGCAGAAAACAGCTATAAATACTGCCTTCCAACAGGATGCATTTCATTGTTTGACACTAGAGTAAATGCAGAGCAAACTGATAGCGTAAAGCTGCCTTATTGCAAAAATAACACTGTATTTGGGCACTGGTGTTATTTAACACTTCAAGGGTTTAGGCATCTAGCAGGCTGAACTGCACCGAGAGAAAAGAGTTGCTTTGGGATGTCCGGAAGAAAGCCGGACCGGACTGTTCCCAGATTTCAACTGTAATGGAAGAGCCTTGTGTGGCATGTTAATCCTAAAGACACAGAGACTTCAGTCAATGTACTGAAGTAAGGTGTACTTAGTTCTTCAGCCTGCCAGAAAAGTTACCTGTCTGAAGGGACAACACAGCAGTGGTTATGGGTAAAGGAACCTGATTCAGTAGAAAAAGATTAGTGACACACTTTGAAATTATGTTGCCTCTAAACGCTGGGATTATGTAAATTAATGTTAAATAAATTCCATTGTATTCCTTTGTTTGTAGAACACTTTTATAGTCTTGCTAGATAGCATAATCAAATAGCCTGAGAAGAGTCTTCTAACAATGATGGTGATTATTTCTGCAGCTTGCTGCTCTGTAAACCCCCTTGTTCAGTAGAAACAGCATAAACTGAGATGTCGGCACAGAGGTGACTTCTCCGCTGGTATTTCCTCCTGGCCACCTCTTTCCCAACCTTTTAGCCTGGTCAGTGTTGCACTAATAACACGTTCCCGTGTGTGGTTTTCTGTACAATGTGCTTTCTGTGTGCTGCTGCAGCTCTGGTAAAGGACCTGAGAGGGGTTGTCTCACTCTGGTAGTGATTAATCTGATGGCTGCCTTATGGTTGCTAATGGAAGGCCAGTGCTTGTCATTTTTATTGCCTTGGAGTTCAGCCTGCATTTTCACACTTCTGTGTCGTGGAGTCATGCATCTGACCTTCTCTCCTCAGTCCTTTCTGGATTTAGTTTTGTTTCTATGTATCTTTCACTGTCCTTTATTATCCTTTTATTACCATGTTTTATATAAGCTGTTGCACTACAGCAGTGGTTTGTGCCTTGATGGGAACACTGGCAAGCCAAGCCATTGGTTGGTACAGGCTGGCAGGGAGTTCGGGCTGGCTCAGTCCATGGAAAATGTGGCTTAATTGAAATATTCCAGCATGTTCTGGCTCACACTTGAAGGATGAGTTTTGTTTTGGGGACTGCTGGGAAGTGCTGCTGCATCAGAGACAGATCCTCTCTTTACTCTGAAGCAGAGCTGACCTGGCAGGCTCTGCTGTATCTTTATGGAGAACACAAGTGTTCAGGCTTGGTGTTCACAGCTTTTTCCAAGAGCATTCCTATTTGATATGAATCTTCCTTACATTTCCTTTGAATAGGAGATTGAAACAGTGGTGTTTTCCTGTCCTAGTATGGGAATTCATTTCCTCTTTATGACATTTAAAAAGCCTGCTTTGAGTAACACGCAAGCCTCTCCTTTTGGGTCAGGGCTGGTATGTCTCTTGCAAGTCTCCTCCCCAAAATAAGGGAGGGGAAAAAGAAAGAATTCGGCTCTTGCATCTGAAACAAATTAAAGTTCCATTTCTTTCCATTGCTATTCACTTGTTTAGGGCGTCTCCCACGAAACAACTGCCAGCAGCCAACGCTCAGTCATGGCCGGAAAGTTACCTAACGGTCATTTTACGCTCTCCAGAGTTTCCTTTCATTACAGCAACTCTGTTTGCAGATGTGATAGGCAATAGGAAGTGCAAGGTTATTTTGCCTTTATCACAGCACCATTAATTCTTAGATACTAAATGCAATTATATATTAAATCTTGGTGTTTAGCAATCGTTGCATGGATCATAAGATAGCAGAAAAAGAACTGTCATGTTTCATTGTCATTCACTTACAACTACAAGTAGAAGGTGTGTATTCTGCTTGACGAACTCTATATAAAGGCACTTGTGGAAAGCTGGAGTTGAATGCTTGCTTGACAACAGTCACAGTTGCCGTTTGCAAAAAAACATGACCAGAAGCATCTGATTATGTGGAGACATAGTGAATCTTTCAGTGACCATCTGCATGCAAGGTGTACCATGGTGTGTCAGATAGAAGACTGAGAGCATTAATACATGGCAGTGGCAAGATACCATTGGCTTTCATGGCATGTCTGCTCTGTGTGCCACCGTATGCTGTAGCCTTACAATAATGTCAGTACCTGTCTTGTTACAGGGCAGCCAAATACTGGACACAGTGTCTGGCTGTGGTGTTGTAAGTGCCAATTAGGATGAAGTCAGTAATTGCTGTAGGAGGTTGGCTCTACTCCTGCTTATAGAGGCCAGCATTTGGCTGACTTCTTGCTGCATTGACACACTGTTGACCTGGTTTCAACTTGCTGACCCTAAGAAGCCCCAGCGCTTTCCTCCAAAGCTGCTGTCTAATCGGTGGGCTACAGCCCAGATCCCTTGTGCTGTTGTGTGGGGTTACTCCATCCCAGGTGCAGGACTAGGGTACTGGATGGGAGCGCTGGATGTTGTAAAGAAGCAGCAACGGCTGGTAGGACAAAGGCTGTGGATGACTGTGGCAGGGACTTGAGAGTCCCCAGAACCAGGAAAAATGAGACACATTTGGCACTGTTAAGAGCAAATAAAGAGGGGTTGTAGCTGCAGAGTTGAGAGCCTGTGTGGCTGGAGGACTGCTTCCAGCCTGGCTCTGAGAACCCACAGAATCTGAGTCAAAATCAGCAGCACAAATTAACGGCTCAGCCCTGGGGACAAAAGGTGGCACGGAGAGGTGAAGCAACCAAAGGAATTAGGAAAGGAAACTGAACACAGTTGATGTGAATGATGCTAAGACAGGCTGGTTGCTGTGTCAGTATGAGTTTGCACAGAAATGAGTGTGCAAGTGATGCATCCCTTGGAAAGAAATACTGTGCTGCACTGTTTGCTCTGTGGTTAAAGGAGCAGAGCTTGAAACAGCACTGCTGGTGCAGTTGGAACACCTTTTGATCAGCAAGTGCTTAGTTAGACCTTATTCCACATGACCACCATCAACTTCCATCCTGGTAACTCATTGCTGGTTTTGTGAAAGCTACAGTAGACAAGTCAGCTTGGACTCATAATTTTGGGGGTAATATTTTGATTTATTCTTAGGTAATGCGGAAAAATGTTAGGGGTTTTATATACCTGTGTCTGGACTTATGTGCATACATGTGTGTGTATATCTAGACTTACCTATCTAATATGTACAGAGGTACACACACATTTTATGTATGCTCTCGTTATTGGACATATTTTATACATATATATGTGCATGTATAAAAAACCTTAACTTCAGCTGGAACATTCCTATAGGAGTAAAAACGCTGCCCTCTTTTCTCCTGTGTTTAAAGGCCTTGTGCCATAGCAAGGACTAGATGGGAAGGATGGTGTGTGTGCTGTGCCTGGAGCCAGACATGTGCTTTGCTATTGATGAAGGCAGAGAAACTAAGTGGAGAAGGGTGAAATGTGCAGAGTGGAAGGAGAAGAGGGAGCATTATCTCAGCCTAATGGCACTAGTTTGTGTCAGGGAGCGCCAGACCTAGTGTTAGTGCTACAGCAGCAAAGGTGCATGATCATAGCACCATCGCTTTTCCTTAGGCACTGCTCTGACCGACAAGAGATGGGTCTTTGGGGATTGCTTTGCTTTTCAGTGTGAAACTTGTCTCTTCTGGCTTTCTGGGGATGGAAGCACCTGTCACAAACCTGCTGCAATGCTGGATTTAATACAGTACATCTGATAACGTACCCCAGGGAAAGCCCATTTGAATTCAGCCTGTTAGTGGCACTGCAAAACTATTTTACTTGGCTTTTTCTAGGGTATGTATTGTGTTTTATCTTTCCAAGAGGATTCTGTCTGGAAATGTTTACCAGCTTCCTTCCTTAGCAGAAACACTGAGCACTGAGAATGTGGAAGGAATCCTGCCAGGAGAGTGTCTTTATTTTCCTGAGGAGGGTTTGGGCTATGTTCTTCACAGTTAATATGCTTTCTTTCATTTCCAGGCTTCTCATACATTTCTGTTAATGTAATCCTGAATTAGGATTCTCTCTTCTGAAACACTTGCTGATAGGTAAACAGGAGTATAGGAGAAAACTGGTTTACAGCAAGAGTCCCAGCGAGGAAATATCTGACCACCCCAGTGTAGTATCTGATTAAAGGCTGCATGGCAAGCATTCCTGACTGGTGTGCACATAAACAGAGCAGAATTTCCTTTATCTGTGATGCTTTTCATATTCAAGGTAATGCAAAGCTTGCACAAATGTTAACATGAAAAATACGGCTCCTACAAGTGATTTCTCAAGAGGTATTAAGTCCTCTACAGCAAAGTACACATTGGCTGTCAGCACATGGCTTTGAAAGCAGGGAGGGAGCTTCCATTTGGGTTAGCAGTCCTTTGGACCTGGGGCAGCTTTGTCCTTGTATGACTGGTGTGCACGTTCCTCAGTGTGGAGGAACTACGATTCAATGCCCAATTTGTTCCACAGAAGATGTGCTGAACTGAACTAACTCTGTAGAGAAGTACATGAAACACAGTACCTTGAGAACCATGTGAAGCATCATTCGCAGGCCACTCTTGCCTGGATACTTCCCAGTAATGCTGGAAGCAGATAAATTGAAGAGGTTGGCTCCTGTTTCTGTGCAGATGGCATGGACCAACATCTTCTTTCCAACACCAGCAGGTCCAGCTAGTAACAAGGCTTTCACCAAAGGAGCCTTCTCATGGACTATTTGGGAACCTGTACAAAGTCATATGGCATTATTATTGCTTTAAGTCTGTTATAAAGGTAATGGAGTGATTTGTCCACTTCATTGTCAGTAATTTATAATGTGAATTATTTCTTTAATATGGCACAAGTGCTCTTGAGCTCAATTCTGTAGGACCTACCACATTTGAGTTAATGTCTCTGTAGCACAACTCAGTCACCTTTATTTACACCTTCTGGTGGGCAAACTCCAGCTCTGAATCTGTGTGAGCTCAAAGAGCAGTAACTCACTGATACATGTTTGAGGATGGACACAAGATAAGAGCACTGAAAAGGAGCTGCTGCTGTTTGTTATGTGTACCAGTTTGCTGGTGCTCCTCAGAGGGATTCACTTTGTTACACAGCAGTTGTCAACTCCCTCCCTGAGCTCTCAGACAGAAGCAGGGTTAGAGATGTATCTGTGGCTTTAAGCTTTGCATCTGTTTTGAGAGCAGGTCCTCACTTCTGCAACTGGACAAGGTCATAGACTGAAGTTGCACATAGGACAAAGAGAATTCCCTCCTCCTACTGTTTGACAATTTCCAGATTCCCCATCTTGTAAGCAAACAAACTAATGGGACTCTGTTGGAGCTGTGTTTGTCAGTCATTCTGAAACCAGACATTTCCATGTGTTTTATTTTATCTCCTTTAATTGCTGCCTTTTTGGGGTAATTTTTCCTCTTAAATGTTATTGCTGTTCAGTGAACATTGGAGATGCTGACTGCCTGTCACTGCGGCTAGCTATACTCCAAACCCCTTTACTGCTGATCCCAGACTGGTTTGTGTTGGAAGGGACCTTAAAGCTCCTCCAGTTCCAACCCCTGCCACAGGCAGGGACACCTTCCACTACAGCAGGTTGCTCTGAGCCCTGTCCACTGGGAGCTGCTCTAAGGTCTCCCCTTAGGGAACCTTCTCATCTCCAGGCTGAAACAGCCCAGCTCTCTCAGCCTAGTAAGCCCTCTAAGCTTGCCTGCTGAGCGTGGTGTTAGCTCATCTGCAGAGGAGCTAATAGTATTCCTCAGTTTGGAACTCAGCAGCTGCATGTTGCAGAGCAGGTACAATATTATCTGTGAGAAGGAGGATCCTTTTCTGTTCCTTTTATTCAGGTGATCAAACACAAATGCCAGGGTTGCTTTGCTTTACTTGCTCTGCCAGCAGCAATGAGTGCTCAGCATTTCTAAATCTCTGCCTATGGAAGCTCCAGGTGAATTCATTCTGGGCTGTAAGAAATACATCCATCACCTGGGAAAGCCTGGAAGAAATGCCTGTGTTGTGGGAACAGGACCACAGAAAGATTTAGGTGGCTGATGGTGACAGAACTTGTCTTCCCTGCAGCTCTGTTCTTGTATGGATTAGGTACAGGTAAACCTCTAGAGATAGAGGTAGCAGGAAATGTCAAATGCTGTATCTGTACACAGTGGTAGTCCTGTAACATCACTGCCTCGAAGCCTAAAACCATTCTGTGTGAGTGGTGGTTGCTGCAAAGCCAGATTTGAATGTGTGTGAGCATCTGCCACTTCTGAAGGTCTTTGGGACTGGTGTCTATCAGACTATGGGACAAGTGGGGAAACTGGCCCCAGAGGTGCTGGGCTGCAGGAGGAGCCTCTGGCTTAGCCTGGAAAAGCTCTCTGGGTTAAGGAGACAGCTAAAACCAAATCCAATCAGGCTGCCTATTGTGTCCTAATGCTTTAACATCCCAAATAAATGACAATGAACCAAGTGCAAAGATGAATGCCATTATTTCAGGGCTGTGCAGGGTAAAGTTGTCAGCCACCCAGGCTTTATTAATATTTGGTGGTTCCACACCAATCTATTCCTATTACACACCAATTTATTATGAGGGGAGCAGCAGACTCCTCTGTGTTTAAAGATTAAATATAGAGGCTACTATTATTTCCCATTCATCTGCTTATAATTTTCTCAATGCCATTTAAGCTGGGGCTTTCCTTGCCATCAGGTGATTATTACGAGAAGAACTTTTACTTCCACACATACACCATTTTATGATTAACTAGTTTGGAGATGAATTAAGTGAAATGTCATCCATAACATAGCACCCAAATGGTGAAACCATTCCTGTGCCTTTTTTTGGCTCATGCAAGAGCTTTCTTTATCCAAAGGCATTTTAAAAATGCTACGGCAAATACTTCTTGTTTGTTTAACAAGCCCAGGGTCTCTTCTCCCTCATATTTTAAATGGTAGAAAATGTACGGATGCTCTTTCCTCCTGCCTCGGGGTGGGGGGTGTCTTGGGGCTTGATATTAGTAGGTTTAGATAGCATTAAAAGATAAAAAGCTTGGAGGAGTTATGTGGTATATGAAATAGCACATTGTAGTCAGTGCAGACAGCAATAACTGCTGACCTTTCTCAGCTGACTGTGGTCAAACTTGAAGCCAACCCCTGACAGTTAATCCAAAAACCAGCTGGGAGTGTTGTAGATAAGAAGAGCCCATCTAGGCTGAAGGAAGGGGCGCTCGGAGCATCCTATTTGTTAACCTGGTCTGCAGATAGAGCACTCCTGCTGCTTTACAGCTCCACCTGAAACCAAGAGGAAGCAGCCTTGCGCACTATTGCACTGAGATCTCTACAGCACGTGCCCTGTGTGGGGACAGGAAGAGCCTCAGAGCACGCACATAGAGACCAGCCTGAGCACAGGTCTGTCTGGGAGGCATGCAAAGGGGAGGGGAAAGCAGAAGCTCAGTGTCAGCTTAGCTCCACTTGCCAGAATGGCAAAAATAACATGTCTGTTAGTTTGCCCTATAAAGGGGCTCAGCAGACAATGGCACAGCCTGGGGCAGGATATGCCTAGTTAAAACCTCCCTGAAAGCCAACCAGGAATGGCAAGGGATGCAAGTGAAGTATGGGTAGAGGCCCTTGAGACAGGCAGGCACTTCCTGCAATCACCAGAGTTTGGCATATGCCGTTCCCATCTAAAATATGGGATAGGTTTTTTCATTAAAAGCACGCAACCCGACCCCGCAAAGCCTTGTTAGGTATTGGCGAAGTCTTAATGCAAACTGCAAGAGCATTTGAAAGTGTTCTCTCTGATGTACAAAATGTATCCAGACTAATTCCTTAAACGATTGCATTGTTTAGTACTGAGTAACATTAGCCAGCTTGTAAAAGGTAAATTGCAACCTTAGCCCTTCCCTTAACTTGATTAATTTTGATCACTGGAGCTTGTTTTAGCTATTATCTTTCCCCAGTGGTTTCCTTTTATGTGCTGCCATTCACAAACCGTTAACATTGCAAACGGAGATGGTTTGGAAATGCAATACCTGACAATAGCATGTGCCAGCTCCTTTATGCACTATTAAATTGATACGGTCTTCACTCAGAAGGCTTAATTGAAAAACAATTATACTGCAAAATGCTTTAGATTACGATTAATCAAGCTTTGTCAAAGCCAGTAAAAATGCATGGTACTGACAGGAAGCAAAGCCATTGTATTCTGCCCTCTGGTAATTTTTGCTGTGCTCTTACCTAATGGCAATATTCCATACAGCGCTATTAGCTGTCTGACATCTGCAAGAGAGGGCATTGGCTCTATATCTGCCTGCCGAAGTGTGGTCCCCAGATAGCTGTACTCGCCTGTAGGGAGAAAGCATGGGCTTCATAAATGTGACAGTGCATTGTTAGAGAAAGCATAACTCAAGTCATGAAAAACTACCTTAGAACACCAATATAACGTGCTCTCAGCAAACCCAAGGGACAGGGATTCAAACAGGGCAATGTTGGTGTGGAATGTGGCCCTGAGCAATTGGGAAAGGTGAACTGCAAAGGAAGCTGAAGTTAAACACACTGTGGATTTCCCCTTCCAGTCTGTGGAAGGTGTTCAGCAGAGCAGCCAGTCTCAAGTAACCTTTGAAAGAAACTTTGTGGAGAAGCATCATTAATAGCACCATAAATCACATTCTCTGGCAAAGGATTTCTAGCTTTGGGATTCTGCAGGGTTGGATCCCAGTGAAACACGCTCAGTCAGAAGGATTTCAGGAAGGGGAAAAGGTGATTTAACAAGCATTCTCCTGACTGCATCGCATCTCGGCCTCTCGCTGTGTTAGACATTGGAGTGTGTCACCTCATTTGGTGGGTTCTTTGCTTTGCACTTAATCTGTTTCTTCAAACAAAACAAGCCAAGAAAACTAAAAATCCCTGACATGAACTGATTGAATCTTGCCTCAGCTCTTGTTACAGAGCCATAATCATGATGCTTGCCCTGTCAAAGTCCATATAAAAGACATGTTAGAGAAAAAAGATCCAGCAGGATGGGCCGCAAGCAGGAAAGGTAGTTGTGATGATGTAGTCAGTGATTATTTTTTAGCATCGATTGCATGTCATTATGGTGAATATCTTGAAAAAGAATGTGTTTTATTGGAATGAAAAAGGGAGAGCACTGGAGCTTTTTGGAGCAGGGGTAAGTTAGCAATGGTTAAGAGAGAAAGGGGAGTTGTAATTTGGGGGCAAAACGGCAGACAAGCTCTTGTGCAACTGCCCCCTCCCCTCTGAAGAACAGAATTCATTTCAGGTTTTATCTTTTATTTAAGGAGAAATCAAAAGAACCGGATAGGAATTAATCTTCACAGATTTAATTAGAAGGCATCAAAGGGTTTAATTGCAACTGAACATAAATCACGGTGGATACTCACTGACTAATTTAGATAAGGTCACCAAGAAAATTAGTTCAGTGACGTCGGTTTGTCATAGAGGGGGGCACATTTCAGTGCCTTTACTTGCTGTGCAGCACAATTCCACTCTGTCCTTTTGCCAGGAACTGGGATGGAAGTGACCTTCCTTAGGCTTCAGCCCTGTAAGAGCTGAGCAGTTGAGGACTGCGGAAGAGCCACAGCTTCAAACCTCAGGGTCAAGGGAAGATAGCCCAAAGCCACCTCAGCCTATTTCCAAGTTAGATGTTACCATCTGTTAATGATTATCCACTGGCCAAGATGTGCTTTAAAAACATCCTTGGCAGGGAATGTTTGTTAGACAAATGCAATCTAGTTGGGTGAGCAAAGGAATGATGGAAACTTTCCATTACTTTGCTTCATGATCTTTTAATGACTATAAAATGGGCAGAATACTTGTTAATTCAGCCTTCAACAGAGTGGTTTGGTTCCACCCCCTGTGTAAAGCATAGGCAAGCGTGTCTGACTGCAGCTGCAGGTAACAGAAACTGGGCAAGAGGACTATGAAATGCAGAACTAGGCAGAGGTACATCTTAAATCAAGGGCCAGATACGCCTCAAGGCACTGCTCAAAGTTGATGGGCAGGCAGGGAGGTGTAGAGGTAAGGGGGTGAGTCTTCTCTGCTGAACAAACTCATGCTGAAGGCCAGTGCCTGGCCAGTGCTGCCTAAAGGATGTCCTGGTTCCACCTCAGAGTGGCTTGTAACAGCCAAAGCCATTCGAGTCTTCCAGGTGTGATGCTTGGAGCTAAGCATCAGCTTTACTAAGAGGCCCTTGGTTTCAGCAGCAGAAGTGAAAGGTAACAGGCACCCTGCAGAATCATGTTTGATTTGCAGAGGTATTCAAGTTTGAAAGTCCTGGAAGTGTAATTACTCTTGAACTCCCTCTTGACTGGAAATATTGGTCAGTGAACATTGAATGGCTGGAGGTTTGGTAAGATTAAACACCGTATTAGCTGTAATATATGTACTTTACCAACATAATCTGAGAGATTCACAGTCTTGGCTTTTATCAGTAATCCTTCTTCCACCAGTTCCTCGTACAGAGAATCAATAGTCCTATGGACAAGAGACATCACTCATAAATGCCAGGGTGCTGTCAGTAGAAGCTCAGTCCTTCAGTAACTGAACTAGCTTGAGAGTTATGTTTCCTCAGCTTTATAAATACATTCTGTAGCTCAGAGGTAAAGGTGATCAGTGCAAATAATATGAAACCAGTAAGTACAGCTTTCTGCATTATGGTAAGGAATCTCGGTGCCTCACACACCACATAGCTCCCTCTCACACCAATTCCATTACCCATTTCCAGGTGATGCAGGATCAGTTATGACTTGTGTAATAGGCTCGTTCATTAATATCAATTACTGGCAGATTATTTTTAAATGATACAGTAATGGCAATCCTAGCACTACTGTAGCTCTTCACTTAGCTCTCCAATTAGTAGTAATTCATTAAGTCTTCTTGGAATTTATTCTGTTTGCAATAGACAGTCTCATCTTGTCAGGAACATGATAGGAATGACTTGATCAGAGCAACCAGGGGACCATCTACTGCAGTGTCAGGATCATGGTGACCAGAGGGGAATCAGGGGGAAAACACACTGGAAATAGGCACAGCTTCTCCCTCTCTTAGTGGCTGGAAATAACTCCCAGTTAATAGAGGGTTTAATACACTTACACTTGCATCTGGGTGTCTATAGGTATGGATGTTCTCCACACTATCTCTTTTGGAGTTCTACCTAAGTATTAAATTCAATGACATTTTTGGCACTAGGTTCTACAGATGGATACTGCTTTAAGGCTTATATAAAATGAATAAGCCTGGTGTAAATTCTTGTATTGTCAGCATAAGCAATACTGATTTGAACCTTTAGAGGTATTTCACTGTGCACTTTGCACATCCTCTCCCATTGTTTTTGTTTTTGTCGTCTAAATTGGGATGTTCTGGTATGGCCGCAATAAAAATATTCAACAGGGGCTCTCAGCTGCTAATAGAATATATCTAGTTTGAGGCCTGCAGCCTTCTTCAGCTGGGAAGTTTAATGTTTATGCAGTGTTAGTGGCACAATTAGTATAGGAGCAATAATAAGCAAATACAAATTGGAACTCACCTTCAACAGCGTTGATTTTGCCTTTCTGACTCTTGTTCTCAGTGATTTATGTTGAGTGTGCATCATAACGCAAGCAGAAGGTAGAGTGGGACTAACCTGACACTTCTGTTGGGAGCATGACTTCTACTTTTCCTGTCTTATTATTTTTACTGTGCAAGCTTAATGATGCACGCCCTGAGCTGCCTCCAAGTAAGTGTGATGTGATCAGTCTTTGTTGACTGAAGACCCTTGTGCCCTGTTCTCCATGCCAAAACCAAGCTGAACCTCATCTTCTCTTGGTTATTTCTGTAATGCTTCCTTCTTCCCTGCTCAGCATGGAGCCAAAATGCCAGATAAACTGTGATTTAAACCCACTGCTACAAACTTTGTGTTCTTAAAAGGTTGTGTGTTGTATTAAGTTTATATGTAAAGAAGCAGGTATGTGCGAGAGTGATTTTATAAGCGCAGAATATACGCGTCCTTGTTAGACTTTGGCGCTGGTTTTGTAGGAGAGGTCATGCTCTGTTATAATCTATGACACATTTGCTTTAAATATTTACTTGGAGAGGGTCTTTATTATCAAGTAGGTAGAGAGATCACTGGCTGTGTAGTACCAGCCCCCTAAATGATCTAGTCCAGGTCTTGCAGAGCATGTCTTGTAAAAATGGATTCGTGGGGTGAATCCATGGGCTTCCCCCTGCAGTGATTCAGGGTGTTTGTCTTAATGCTGTTCTCCAGACCTGCTCTATTGGAAGCTGGGTCTGCTTCTGCTGTGCATTGCTGCTGGGCCAGCAGTTCCCAGTGGTGCTATCTCTGTGTTTGTGTTACGTGTGAAGGTGAAGAATAGCGGATTGCCGGTGAATACATCACAAACTCGCTGAAAATGTAGTGTCAGAAAAAGAAATCTTCTCAAATCCTCCAAATAAAATAAGAGTGCTTGAAAGAGCAAAGGTGCACAAGCAGTTGCCAGGTCTGCCGAAACTCCCACAGGGGGGTTGGAACTAGATGTGATCTTAAGGTCCTTTCCAACCCAAACTATTCTATGATTCTACTCTAACTCTTACTGATGAGGCTGAGGGGGGCTTTGGACAAGGGCCTGTAGGGACAGGACAAGGGGAATGGCTTTAACCTGCCAGAGGGGAGATTGAGGTGAGCTCTTAGGCAGAAGCTCTTCCCTGTGAGGATGCTGAGGCGCTGGCACAGGGTGCCCAGAGAAGCTGTGGCTGCCCCATCCCTGGCAGTGTTCAAGGCCAGGTTGGACACAGGGGCTTGGAGCAACCTGCTCCAGTGGAAGGTGTCCCTGCCCGTGGCAGGGGGTTGGCACTGGAGGAGCTTTAAGGTCCCTTCCAACCTAAAATATCCTATGATTCTATAATAAATAAGATTAATGATATGTACATGAAGGGTGATTCATGGAGTACAGGGGCCTGTCTACAGCCTCCCTTATCAGGTTTCAGCTGGAATGGAAAATCTGACACTTGACAGAGCTGCTTGGTGCTTCTGCACCTGCAGAGATGATGGGAAACAGGCAAATGGGGCCTATATGCCACCTAAATGTTGCATGCGCTTACCTTTGCATACTGGAATTAACTGGACCGAAGCTGACGGTGACTGGCCCTAGTGGTGTGGTGTTGCAAAACGGGGATCTTAATCTGTGTGCATTGTTGAAGCTGGGGAAAACCAGGATCTGTGCTATGTAGCATGAAAGCAGTGTACTGTTGGCCTGTTATTTGTCATGCTGTAAAGCCATTGGTCAGGAAGGGGCTGTATGTAGCTTGCTGTGCTCACTGGTAATGCAAAAAAGGTTTTAGGTAAAGTGTATGTGTTTGTAAAAGTGGGGGTTTTACCATCTAGGCTTTTTATGCATATTTATAACTGTTAGTAAACAGGTTTTATGTGACATAGAGTTCCTGATGCTGGTAAGCATAGCAGCGTTGAGATGCACTTCGTGTAATTAGAAACTGAATGGGTTGATAGTATTTCTAATGCAAAAAGGATGCACTCAATCTCGGGTAAGCAGGTCCTCTCTTTACCTGTCAGGAGTTAGATCTTCTTCCAGCTCGGACATCTTCTTCCTTGTGGTTGTTTTCTTCTGAAGACCATAAAACCAGACAGGAATTAGTGACCTTAGCACTGAGATGTGGTTTTGAATGTATTGAAGCAAAGTGAGGGTCAAAACAGCAAATGCTTGTGTTTGAATATGGCTCTTGTCACTGAAGGAACCCAAAGGGAAAAATCATATCCTTGAATGCCTAAAGGGAAAGGAAGTCATATCCTCATTTATAAGAGCACAGGAGATGTTCCTATCTATATCTGTCTGATTATTACGTCTATCTGAATATATTCCTACTTGATATTTTCACCATGCTTAAGCAACGGGAAGATTCTGACTTTTGTCTTGCTTCCCTACCTACTGCAAAAAGCCCACGGAAAACAGAAATAAGAAAGATGTGAATCTGTAATGTCAAGCCCCTCCATTAATTACAGCTCACAAGCCATAAATCCAGTTAGGGATAATTAGTCGTGGAGAAGGCATCATTAATCCATGTTAATGCCCACCACTTGTGTCCGTACTTAAGTTCTGCAAAGCACTTTAAAAATACTCCACTGGAACTATTTACATGGTGTTTGTGCACCATGGCATTTCTTTCACGGCTTACGTTTAAGCTCTGCAGAGCTCTAGAGGCTGTGTTGTTGACTTAAAGAACCCTATCCCATCCTCTGGAAAATGCTGGGGTTTTTTGGTGTTGGTTTCTTTTGTGTTTGTCTTCCTAGAATGGATGAGCAGTGTTCACAAACACATAATTTCCACATTTCCAAGGACATCACAATGTAAATGGGTCAGTGGCTGTTACTGTTTACAATGCAACAGACATCATCTGGATGAAAATGTAAACTAACCCCAGAACTATACGGATAGGCTAACAGGGAAAAAGCGATGTTCTGTTTTGGATGGGAATAAAGCCACCAACCCTATCTGCAGAACTACACCTCAGGTTTCTCTACGTAAATAAGCTTGGCAGCACATACTCATGAGAAGAATGTGCCAGCGGGGCTTTGTTTTGCAGCACAGGAATGGGAAGAACAAAGCATATGCCACGCTGGTTTGACAACTGAGGAAATAAACTGTCAGTGGTTTATTTCTGCTGTTCTTCAGCTTTGTCTCTTCAGCTTTCTCCCAACAAGCTAGAAATTACATATCATGGGGTCTGCCTGGGAAGAAAAGCTCATTTCTACCTATGTAAAGACACTAAGCATATGTTGAATTTATTGGCCAACTGGTATTGTCCTCAAGGCAGCTTCACCAATAAAGTAACTCAAGAGCAACACAAAAATGAACTATGCGGGGGGAAAATGTGCTTTCCTAATTAACATAAACGGCATTTATGGGGAATTTGGCAAACACTGAGATGTCATAAGGGGAAACCTGAATTGCAGACAATGGCTCTCCTCCAAAATGCCTTATTGGGAACGGCTTTTATTTAGAAAATGATAATGCTTAATGAATGTGAACACGTTCATCATTTACAATGGAAATCTCCTTGTTTCTGTCTCCGAAATGTCAGCCTACCTTCTGTGTAGCCTTCCATTCACTTGGTTATTTTCTGCTTTGGTAAGTTGCATGTAGTGAACTGTATTAGCTATTAGCTGGCAGATGACAGCAGACTGACTTCTGTGCTCAGTGTAGTATCTCGTCTTACTGGGTGGGCTCATGAAAATGGTTTGAGTAGCTCAGAGGGTGCTATGAGCAAACCACGGACCTTATTTCAGACCAGACTCCAGAGCAGTGTCTCTGGCAGCAGAAGGCACAGGGTAGCCAAAATGTCTACTGAGGGAACTGTTCCACGTTGGAACTGCAGGATCTGTGTCACCCTTTGGCTGCGATTATGAGTCCTGCTGCCATCAGCTGTGAGCAGCTACTGACACCAGGTCTGTGGGAAGGTACCAAGAGGAAAGTGCTCCTGTGGCTTTAGGGAAGTGGTAGTGTGTAAGCAGCAGTGTGTGAAGTGAGTGGATTCCTTGGATCGTGTGTGGTGCTTGTGCATGCACCTGCTTTGGTTTAAGTCTTTCCTGCAATGCCAAGATGATGACAGCAGCTTCTGATACATGTACAGAAAGTCCTTGGACAAAGATGCTGGAACAGGCTGCCCAAGAAAGTTGTGAACACTCCATCCAGGTTGGACGGGTCTTGGAGCAGCCTGGTCTAGTGGAAGGTGTCCCTGCCCACGGCCTGGGGTTGGAACTGGATGATCGTAAGGTCCTTTCCAACCTAAACCATTCTATGATTCTATGTTCCCACTAACTATTAAGGTCTTTCTAAATGAGGGGCTCTGAGCTGTGATCCCTGTTGGATTTAGTTACAGCATCCCAAAAGGTTACAGCTCTTACAGCTGGCTGAGAGCTCTGGATACTAATCTCCATCAGATACAGAAAATCCAACAGCAGTTCTGAGTCACTGCCCTCAAATCCAGCCTTTCCTCAGTTTTGACCCAGCCTGTCTTCTGGCCTTATTCACTATGGCTTTGCTCTTATCAGGTCTTTATACTAAGGTTGACATTCTTGTCATCGCCTTGCTTTTGTGGTTTTCTTTGCTTCTGCCCAGCAGCATCATTGATACCCAATGCTGCACTGAGACGCTACCAAGGCCTATTTACACACTTAGGTTCTTATGTCCCCTCTTTCTGTTTTTCTCCCCCGATTCTGACCATGCCTTTGTGTATGTGTGGGTGTGCTTACTTGTAATGGGTTGCTTTACCTACATTTGGACGGGAAACAAATCCTCGGGGGAGCAGAGCAGGAAAAGCAGCACAATCGGCTTAATAAAAACCACTCTGATAAGCACTTAAACATAATTTCCAGGTCACTAACTGTAGAGAGCTTATCTGCTAGCTCTGATGTTGGGTGGAAACCCCGCTTAAAGAAGCTAGGTCTGTTGTGGTTTACTCTGCTGCAGATTCCCAAGGGAAGCACCACTGGCTGCTAAATCCCATGCGTGTTACGGTTGGGTATATGGTGTCCATCTAGATGAAATACTTGCAAAGCTGGTGGGTTGTGCTGAGCTCAAGCTGTCAGGAGAAAGGGAAGGACTCAGAATAACATATCAGTAAAAAGATGGCACTGACATGAGGATGCCACCAACTCTTCAGACATCAAACGCTTTGGCAGATGCTAGCCCTCTCTCTTTCACTTTAGGCGCTTTATAATAGGCTCCTCTAGGCTGAGTGGGGACTTAGACCTTCTGTTCAGGTTAGATAGAAGGCAGAAGTTCTTCCCTGTGAGGGTGCTGAGGCGCTGGCACAGGGTGCCCAGAGAAGCTGTGGCTGCCCCTTCCCTGGCAGTGTTCAAGGCCAGGTTGGAAGCAGGGGCTTGGAGCAGCCTTCTTTAGTGGAAGGTGTCCACTAGAGTGCTCCCTGACAACAAAAAGCACTTTAGTTCTACCGTGGTGTCTTCCTGCAAAGAAAGGAGAAGAAATCCCTCCTTGGCACACAGGGGATGGCCAAACGCAGCATTGGGAAGTTGGGGTAACTGTCCCTAGACAGAAAATTCCACTTATAAGAGTTTGCTTTAAGAAACGACCCTTGCTGTCCATTCCCCACTGGCAGTGCAGAAAAGGTTTGATTTAGCTGAGGAATGTTGAATCCTCCTGAGAATGCTTTTACATTGTGCTCCAGACATGTTCATTGCTACTATGAGAACTCAAATTCACTGTTACTTGCACTACATATTTGGGGGGAGGAGAGGTATGGGTAACACATGCCTTGAAAACCTAAAGGATTTTTGCTGACTAACAAATGAATAAGTTGCTTCTAAAACTTTCCAGTTCATATGATTCTGGCTATAGAGGCCAGATTTCATATAGTGGATCTGAAGGCTGTGTGCAGAGGTATGCATTGGTTTATGGGCTGGGGTATTTCTGCAAATACTAATTAGAAAAAAAGCCTTTGCCAATGCCAAATTCAAATGATTCTGCACAAAGAAGATGTGTTTTGACTAAAACCGCATATCTCCTTCCATTCCCCACCCCAGGCAACTGTTTGGTTGCATCTGTGTCATGTGCCCCACTGATAAAGTCCTTAGGGAACTTGTATTACTTAATTAACACTTCTCCCCCCCCCGCTTTTCCCACCTTGCTCTCTCAGGCTACTGGCACAAGTTGGGAGAACAAGAGTTAAATAACCTCCCTCCACCCAAACTGTTCCAATCCTATCTTGAAAGTTAAAAAACCCCAGACAACTCCTAACATAACACTTGATAATTCTAGTGTGATATTCTGAGGCAGAGTTTAGCTGATCTAAATGCATCTGCCCATGATAACTTTGGGAAGATGGTTGCAATGTTTTGCCTGTGTATCTTCAGCCTCCCTATTTTTGAAAGGGATTCAGCAACCCAGTTGGTATCAGCTTTCAGAGCTGCTTCAGTTTGGGGTTATTAAATTGCCCCTGTCAGACGAAAGAGCATTTTTAGAGATAATTTGAGCAGAAGTACAGCAACAGCAAGTATTTGCTTGCTAAAAGTATTATAGAAATGAAATACAACATGAGATTAGGGTTGGCTATTTGCCCTGAGGATTTGAAGTGCATCTGCTGATTGAACGGTGGGGTCTGTAAGCTTTGAGTTATTTTGCACTGACATGATCTATAGTTTAAATGCTTGGGTAAGAAATTCAGGGAACCATAAGCTGTGGAATTCCGTGTATAGATGTGAACATGACATGCGCTGTGTTCCAGTGGGTAACACATAAAACAGGTTAAAGACCTACATTATGTTTAATTGGCTTAATTGTAAGTTCCCAAACCCTTCAATAGTAAAGAGTAATATAATTAATGTGTACCTGCTGTAGGTGATCTGTGTGTTGTATGGATAAATGAAAGGCTACATCAAAGCATTCAAAGAGCATTATTTTGCGGTATGTTAACCAGTCCAGCAGCTTGAAAAATTCCTGGCACCCAGATCTGTGCCTTCCTTGGAAAACTGCATTAATCTGAACACATCACCTTGAAGAGAGGGATTGCTTAGATTTTCCTGTTTGACTGCATTACAGGATTCAATAGGGTGTGTATCCCTCTTGAAAATCTGATCTAATTTACACGGATTTATCTCTGGAACAGTTCAGTTTGTCCTATGCAATGTTTATAAAGGTTAAGGAATAATAATGGCTAAAGGAAAAGGCCCTGGAAAAAGACCTTTAAATGATTCTGACTTCAAATTCAGTGAATGTTTAGGGTGTGTATTTCGGCACTGGTATCTGTGAGACAGGTTTGCACCGAATATAGGGCAGAGAA
Organism: Ara ararauna; assembly: GCA_028858755.1. Lineage (NCBI taxonomy): Eukaryota > Metazoa > Chordata > Aves > Psittaciformes > Psittacidae > Ara > Ara ararauna. Next base: position 8,031,729 of record CM054381.1, read on the forward strand.
TTGAGACAGACTCTGAATTCTCCCAACTTGCTGCTCTTACCTTATCACTCTTTTTCCCTTTCTTGGGTTTGGAACTCTTCTCTCCATCCACAGCCAGCTTGAGATTCTCTAGTTTCTGCTGCATCAATGCATCAACCTATCAGACAGACAGAGTTTAACCTAGGTCTGCTGTTCTGCCACCGCACCTCAGTCAAATGTTCAGCTAAACAAGCATTAAAGCAAAGAACAGATCGCAGGGACTCCGGAAGGAGCTAAGGTCTATGCCAGGGCCAGTTATTACAGCTGTAGAGAGAGACGCACAGGCAATGCACATTATTAGTGTCCTCAGACTATTGTAAGCACACCTGCACTCTGATCTCCTTCTCCACTTCTTCCCGTTTCTCTTCTTTCATCAGCTCCGGATCGTGATCCTGGAGAAAATCCCATCCCTTGTCTCTGTTCTGCCAAACGGCTGTTATCCAAAAGGAACAAAAAAGGGGAAGAAAGTTACAGAAGCCATTGGTTTCTCCAGCTGCTGCTGGGGGCAAAAAATAGGTACTTGTCAGTCACTTCTATTAAATTACTAGCAGTATGAAAGGAGCAGGCTCTAGGGACCCTTCCCAAGCCCAGAGCCCTGTTTTGTTAGGATCTGTTTGGACTGCAAATTGCTATCAGACTTCAGGAGGATAATGGGATGTAGAGGTTGTCATTTGGAGGTTGAGAAGCTGAATGCCTGGAGTGTTGTTCATCTTAAAGAGCAGGTACTACAGCACTGGCCAAACCGAACTGTGCCCAATGTTGGCATTCTTCTCTCTGTTTAATAGCATAGTGCTTAAATCTATACCATGAAGAGTCAAAAATGACTCCTGTCCTGAGGAGCATGCTTTCTATATTGGTCTTTTGGCTGGCGTAATGCAGGCTTGGAGACCAAAGAAAGGTGTTTAATTTAAATCAGAAAGTTTCCCTGTTCTTTGCTGCTCAGTTATCTAACGCTAAGTTAAAGCTGAGGTGACCTTGTGAGTTAGCCTTTGTAGTAATTCGCATGAGGATGAAATATGGTCCAGGAGCATGGAGTAGGCTTAAGCTTTAAGCTTTATGGCTTTAACCTCCCAGAACTCAGATTGAAATGAGCTCTGAGGCACAAGTTCTTCCGTGTGAAGTGTGAGTGCTGAGGTACTGGCACAGGGTGCCCAGAGAAGTTGTGGCTGCCCCATCCCTGGCAGTGTTCAAGGCCAGGTTGGACACCGGGGCTTGAAGCAACCTGCTCTAGTGGAAGGTGTCCCTGCCTGTGGGAGGGGTTGAAACTGGAGGAGCTTTAAGGTCCTTTCTAACACAGAGAAAGTTTTGACTTTGGGGAGCTTAAAGCTTAATGCAGTAATTGAGCGGCAGATAGAGTCTTTCCCAAAGAGAGACAAGACCCACCTCTATTTCTTAGTGTTCTGTAAAGGATAAGTAATCAGGAGACCAAACAAAGGAAGCTTGTGCAAACTGATGATCATCCCCCCCCAAGCCTGTAAATTCACTTTTATGGAGGCAAATTGCAACTTGCTCTTTAGGAAGAAAACTAAATGATGCCTGGCAAGCTTGGTGCATGTCTGGATTCTCCACTAATAGCAAAAGGTGCCTTTTTAATGGAAACATCCTCCTTGCGTGTTTTTGGAGCTAATTTAAAAGGAAGACAATTCATACCCTGTATTTCCTTGCATTTTAAGTCCTGATAGTATCTTTATAAATGACAGCTAATCTCCAGCAGCATGTACTAATTCAGTTTCCAGATGATTAAGAATTACACTCTAAAACATAGGCTCCTTTACGAATCTCTTCAGTAGAGGGTACTCTTCCCTCTACCCACTGTCATTTCTAAGGCACTGTAAATTCAGGAAGGTTTTCACAGTACCCATAGGAGACCATTCAAGTTTGAGCCCAGTTATTATAACACTGGCTGCAATTTCTACTCCCTATAAATTTTCAGAGTCCAATTATGTGCAGGGTATTTGTGACTTCACACATAGGGAATAGTTTTTGCAGGAGAATATTCTGAGTTTCACAACTGAAAAGGGTAGAGATGGAGAAGGATGGTGGATTTTCTTTGATAATGAGGAAAGAAACTCCAAGGTATACACATGAATTTCTTTACATTACTTGCAGGTCATCAGATGGCATGACAGATGTCATGTAGGATTTTAAGAGGGAAAGCTGATTTGCCCTAGTTAAAAGGTACCTCTTCCAGGCTTGCCAGCCTGGAATTTCAGCCTTGGGGAAAGGGAGTTATATGAGGTTTTAAACACTTTTCTGACTGGGTTAACAGGTGCTGTTTCACAGAGGTACTGGGTTTCAAGGGATCCATAGGTTCTTGTTCTGTGGGGTCTTTTTAATCATAATTGTTTATTGCTGTTTGTGACTTGATGAGTGGTTAATATCCACTGCAGGCAAATGAGTGGCATCCCCACAGGTTAGGCAGCTGCCTCTGACATTACCTGGCAGTGAGTTTTCCAAGTTCTGTATTAGCCACTAGGTGAGAGGCCCTCCACTTTAAAAGAAGCAATCAATAACTCCTAGGTGTTAGATGCTGCGTTGTTCTTTTATAGACCAACAGAATGCTTTAAAGTTTACTTTAAAGCGAGGCCAGGAGGCTGAGGATGTTGTGTTTGCAGTGGCTGGTCAGAAGAGCCTGGTATTGTGCTACAGACAGGGTCATTCAGCTGCAGGAGCTATTTATTGCGTGTGTGTGTGTGTGTATGCAATGCAATTTATATGACCTCTTCTAAAATAGCATGCGTGCTTCTCTGTGGATTATTTCATATGCATACCTCTAGCTCAAGACTCAAAAGCCAGCCTAGTGCACTAATGTGGCTGCTAACCATGGCAATCTCAGGAGCATTAGTGTTCACTCTGCAGACCAGTAGCTAATTCCAGTATCCCTGAATTTCAGATAACAGCCTGTGACTGTTCATGGAAATAAATGTATCTGAAGCATGAAACTCCTCCTAAAAAGGCCACTTCCAACCTCCTAGCGAAAGGATTTGAATCTTGTGATGCCTGGTTACAAATATGTAATATCACTACACCTCAGAGTTTGGGCCATAGAGTATTTGGGTTGAACTCAACTATCCTCTGCAACACTGAGCAAGTCCTAACTATCAACTGGGCAGCTGTGTAATGGGGGAAATAGCATCTTGCTGCCTCATAGCACAAGGCACCTCAAAAACAAAACCCAGGAAGACAGAGGTAATGATTTAGCTGCTTTAGACTTAATCCACTTAAACTCTTGCTGTTCCAGTGTGAAAGTAGGCGTTACACAACTGTTTCCAACAACAGTATATAAAATAAGTGCTTTAGCTTGAGCTTGGCAAATGTAGTTCAGCAACTTGTAAAACTGCCCAAGACAGGTCTAGAGGAATAGTAGTCTTCATGAATTCCAATGATGTTCAGGTAGCTGTACTTTGTGTAGGTGAATGGATTCATGGACAGAGGAAGGCAGAGTTACAGGAGCATGAAGACATTAATGCTGAGGCTTCATTTACAGTAGTGCTTTGCAATTATTTCAGATGTCACTTTTGCTGCCCTCAGAAAAGCCCTTGCACAAACATTACAGCACTTTGGTTCTAGTTTAGTTACTTTGACTCATAGAAACATACCTTCTTCTACCATTAGATCAATGATTTTGAGAGACTCCTAAGAAGACTTGAAGTACTGACAGACTCCTTTCCTAAATACCTTTCAATCTAATGTCCTCATTTCTGTAACGTTCCAGTAGTTTGGGCAGCTGCCCAGCTTGACCTTAGAGGAATGACATTCAGATTAAGTTGAATTAGAAGAACATACCAGCTGTAATTGTTATCTTTTTCTACTGACCTTTGTATTGACTGTTTCCTTCCTCCATTATTGAATGGAAATTACTTGGAGCCATTTTCCAGCCTTCATCCTTTTCCTAGATGGGGGAAGTGGAGAAGGTGGTGAAAAGTCAGAATATTTATATATTAGAAACCTTGCAAGTATGCAAGTGTGATAATTTTCGTTAGACTTTCAAATATTTGTTTTAATGTGAGCAGTAAGACAGCATCTTTCCATAGAACTACAGAATAGTCCTGTCCCTACAGGCCTTTGTCCAAAGCCCCTCTCCAGCTTTCCTGTAGCCCCTTTAGGCACTGGAGCTGCTCTAAGGTCTCCCCTTAAGGAGCTTTCTCTTCTCCAGGCTGCCCCAGCCCAGCTCTCTCAGCCTGGCTCCAGAGCAGAGCTGCTCCAGCCCTTGCAGCATCTCCGTGGCCTCCTCTGGACTCAGACTTCTTTTCCTTTGAGTTAGCTTGTGTATTTTGTTATGTTCAGTTGATTGACCCCATGCTTGTCCTGTGTTAAGTGCTCTAAGGCACCTTGAACCAACAGTATACATTTCAGGCTAAGCATAGAGAGGGAAATAAAAGTGACCATATTTCTGCAGCTTTCTAAAGCCTATCCCACGCTAGGTGGTTCTCGTTCAACAACAGGGAAATTTTTGACTCCATTGTGCACTTCTGGTGTGGAGATTTTGCTAATGGGTTTCACTAAGGACAAAGTATGTCTCACTATTTAACATTTCTGGATGAATCAGGATGTGCAGCCTTCCTCGTGTTCAGTGAGGAAGACAGGTTGCAGCATGTCAGGGTGAAGCAGGCCAGACTGGTCTGACATGTGCTCTGCTATTGAAAAGAGGGATCATATAGTGCTGAAGCTGTGGTTTTTGTTTGTTTTCCTTCTTTGTGTGTGTGGTGGTGTTTTCTTCTTTTCTTAGGTGCCCAATGGGAAATCAAATCAGCACCTTAGAGAGAAAAGCAAACAGAGTTACTTTGATATCAAATCTGCTTCTTAAGAGATTGCTATCAAGCTTTTCAGAAATAATCAGGTTTCCTTCTGGGATCAAACTTTTGTTTTCTTTAAGAACTGAAGGTACAAGGCAGGCTTTTTTCTGCCTGCATCACTGTGACTTCTAGCCTATACTTATTTTAATAAGTGTCCTGCTGCTAGAACTTTTCTCAGCTGGCCTTAGATACTATTTCCCTCCACCCCTGTCAGAATTATAACCTTGGAGAGAATGTTCCCTTTGTTCTTTCTCAATGAACCATAAAGAACCTGATATAATGGCTCAGAATTTTACTAGACAGGACTTGTGATGGCTAAAGAGAGGAGAACGATGTGAAGTTATAAAGCCCCAGAGCTCTATATCGTTATTTCACCCCATTCCAAAACAACTGTGAGGGGACTGAGATACATTTATGGTATCGCTGGTTCTCATCTACTGACATGTGCAAAACCAACAAAGAATCAGATTTACTCTGTGGCAGGTTTTTAAGCTGATGAGTGAGTTGCCATCTGGTTTCAGAAGCTTGGGTTGGGTCTGACATTTTCAGTGTGCCTGAACATTAACATCTTATTTAGACTTAGACTCAACTGTCTGCAACAGCCTTTTTCATTGCCTCTGCAAGACCAGAGGCATCACAGGGGGTTGTTCTGGGCCAGCTGAGTCGGGAAGGAGCAAGGACAAGGGCAAAGCTGCAGAAATCCATTAGAGGACACCCTCATGAATGCTTCCGAAGGGAAATTGGCTGTCTGAGATGCTGGAGTTCTATAACTGTGTATTACAACGGTCTTGAAACTCTCCAGTTTCAAAAGCTTTTCTAAGCTATTACCTTCATATATATCCTTTTATCTGAGCTTTCCCATAGAGTTCTGGAGTGTATACACTGACTTAAGGGCTTATACCCTGAAGTGGCACTAGTACAAGTCTTATTGACAACAAACGGTTTGGCATCAGTATTATTTGGCTTAGGTCGCAGGCCGATACTCCTTTCTCTTCTGCTGCTCTCATGGGTTGGCTTTGCTCTGCCACAAGGATACAAAGAAGTGGTACCAGTCATTCTACCTTCCACTGCTGTGATAGCGCACTCTGTGACAGTGTCACCCTGACGGCAAATGACTTGAAGACATGTGTGACCAGGACCCAACAAATATCCTGTTTGCACAGGGGCAGCCACCACCCTTCCTAGTTAACAATGAAAGATCAGGCTTAGAGAGCTTGTAAACACATTTATGTACGTGGCTCCTTCAGCCTGCTGTCCCTTCTCATCTCCAAAGGGGAGAAAACCCCAGCCCCAAAACCCAAAACATGGTTTTATATGGCCCAAATAACATTTTCAACCAGCAAAGATGCTGAGCTGCAAGTTAATACTTGGGTATCTACCTCCCAGTTAGATAGACTGAGGCTTCCTAAGTTCATGTAGTTTAGATTCCTGGCTAGCTTTGGCCAGATTAATGGCTGTTGTCCAAGAAAAGCATCTTTTCTTGTTAAATGGTAATTCTAGGGCTAGGACTTGCAATGAATCTGTGTAAAACTTGTAGTGAGGAGTCAGCTCTGCCCCAGAAAACTCGCCCATCTCCTCCGCACACTCCCAGAGAGATTAATGACCCTTATTAATAAAGCCCCATAAAATACTGTTTCAACTTTGTTTGTGCAATAAAGTAGATGGGAAACAAAAGTTGCTGCTCCAGCAAAAGCCTACAATTCTTGTTGCATAGTTTGCTTTTAAAGATGCCCTTTGGTCACTGCACTGTTTCACAGGTGCTTTCCTCAGTGAAGTTACTCCCAAAGCAATTCAGAAGCATACCTTGTGTGAAACCAGCCCTTAGTACATCAAAGATGTTGGGGAGTATATCCTTCTCTAAGCGGTGTCCACTCTGACTTACAGCAAAAGATAATTCATGTCCTAAGAATGTGGACTGAAAATGCATGACTGCTATTTACAGGCTTATAAAACACTAGCTTGCAGTACCAAAGACACAGTTGGCCAGGTAAGAACTGTACTTATGAGACTGAAATCCATACAAGATCTGAGGTGGGGAGCCAATTGAGACTAAGGTTCACATTTCCTAGCTGAGCACTCCAGCAGAATGGGTGGCCCAGACAGGAGAGGTGTTGAAGGAGCTGTGTTGGTGCAGTGCCGTGCTCTCCTTGTCATGCTTTTGGCAGCTCCAGGGATACAGGGGTGGCAGTAATTAACTTCTCTGTACCCCACATGGAAAGTGGCGATGCTTGGTTAGCTACCTGGGCACCCTTTTGTTATATGCATGAAAAAAGAAGCAGCAATGCTGTGAAGAGTGTAGACACTATTCTAGCAATGATGTCAAAACCCTAAAGTATATTTTTCCCTCATCTACATCTTTGGCAGTCTGCACCTAACTCAGCTCTTCCCCTTGAGCTGAGCCATGCCATGCGAATGGCCATTCCTAAAATGTGAGAGGTACAAATCAGTTCCCCAGAATCATCAAGGTCACTGAAAGGCTGAGAGGGACTGGCCTTAGCCAGCTCTTCTGTCTTCCGAACCCAGGCCTGAAGCCCTGGTGACCAGCCTACAGTGAATTACTAGCCTCTGCCCACAGGTGGCTGACTAGGCTGGACTTGGGCTCTGTTCTCACTGCAGGATGCCCTTACTTTCTTTTTAGTTTTCTCTTCTTTTTTGTCTTTGGATTTTTCTTTCTCTCCTCCTTTTTCTTTTTTGCCTTTCTGGTCCTTTTTCTCCAAAGCCTTCTCCATTTTGGCAGCCAGTTCTGCAGCAACCTGAAGGAGACAGGAAAACATGTGAAGAGCTGGTCAAGTATTTTCCTGTGTAAAGTGTGTTATACACGTCCTGTAGGAGGTATGAACCAGTGTGTATCTTCCTCCTTCACTTTCAGCTTTCCAATACCGGGGAAACATGACAACCAATATGTCGCTTGGTGGTCCCCTATGAAGTCCAGAGGGGTTGACCATTAGATAGAAGTCCTTTTGACTTTTGCTGAGGGGCACTCCCACCAGCACACTTCAGCACAGGCGCTGACTATCCCAATCTCCTATTGGGAAAGAAATGATTTCTATGTCGCCAGCTGCAAGGGATAGTAAGACCAATTCCGGAAACCACTCAGGAGCACAGTATTCTAATGACATACAACCTGACGTTCCCTCTGGGCTTGGAGCTCAGATTATTAATTTGTCCCAGTGTTTCCAGGGCAGATTGATTTTATAGAGATGGATTTTGAGAGCTTGCCTCAAGGCATGTCTAATTTCAATATATGGCTAAAGACTGAAGCTGTTCTGGTGGCTGAAAGAGTGGATAGAGATATTGTGACAAACTCTGACAGATACACATGGATAGCCCAGCATCTTTATCCCTGCAAGCTACTACCAGCAGATAACTGGGTACAGCTACATCAATTTCCATAACTTTAGTTCTGGCCAGTTATATTTTATTATCTGAAAAAGGCAGAGGGTGAAATTTGCTTTTCCTACCATTCTCTTGCTCCCAGGCACATTGTGCTCCCTTGTCCCTGAAAGGAATCCTAGGATCATTTACTGATGAGTGTAAATCAGAAACACTGTGGTCATTGAAGTTTATTAATGGAACATTACTATTGGCAGTACCATGAAAGAATTGCAAATGAAACATTTCCAATTGGAAGAGATGCTTCCTAGAACAGTAAAAATACTTCTTTTCTAAGGAATGCCTTTTAATGCATTGAAGCCTGGGCAGTAGAAGGGGACAATGACAAGGGCTATGCTTTGCAGCCAGTGAAATTCATTAGTGAATTTCCCCAAGCATTTCAGTATCTTACATTTAATTAAATATGGTAATTTAAACCCCGAGCACCATTCAGTCATACCTTGCGGTGATAAGCAGTGATGCATTTCATTCCCTCGGATAGATTAACGGATTGACTGGAGTTCAAACTAGGTTTTTAGTGTCCCAGCAGGCCTGTTGTATCCAAAACCAACAGAGCTACTCGAAGTGTATCCCTTATCCTAGCTCTAGTACTCTGCTAGAAATCCAACCTTGTTACATCCACCCTCTGCTATGACCCCCTACCAAAGGGTCACTGTAATGGTTTCTGGTATCTCAAGGGTGGGTTTTTCTACACACATATGTGCTTGAGAAAAGATTTTAATTTCAAGCACTGTTTTTTGAGTAAATATTGGTGACAGTACAAGTGTGTGTATATGTATAAAATATAATTTAATATATATAATATAATTTAATATATATAAGTAAATCCAGACTCTGATTAGAATTATTTGCTTTCATGTTCTTATACAGATGAGTGATACCCAAAGGGGTTATGTAGATTTTCTGTTCTCATGAGCCTGCTACAATGGGACTGAATGGTTGAACTGTCCTTATCCTTCTGTCTTGCCTTCATCTGTTCTGCAAGATGGCAAGACAAAAACACGTGTTTGGTATTTTCAGAGCTGCAATACGAGCTGTGGTGCGAAGGCTTGAACGAAGTGCTCATATAGGGAATAGGAACATGGTGTTTGCAATTAGCACTGAATAAAATGCACAGGAACACAGCAAGCCACGTCTAGAAAAATGCTCAGTGACTGCAGGCAGAGATCTTGTGTGTCCAGGTAACACCGGCACAGTCTTTTCCCTGGATGCTTTGGCAATATATGTGTAGCCTGAGATGCCAAGTGGTTTTGGTGAAGTCACGGCAGTGTTCAAGGCCAGGCTGGATGGGGCTTGAAGCAACCTGCTCCAGTGGAAGGTGTCCCTGCCCGTGGAAGGGTTTGGAACTGGCTGAGCTTTAAGGTCTCTTCCAGCACAAACCAGTCTGGGGTTCTATGATCTGGGCTGTAAGGGACCTTAGAGATCATGTATATGGAGCCTGAGTTTTCTGAAGTGGCTCCCTGCTTCCCAGAAGAGAATGAGAGAGCAAATGTATCTTTCCTTTTCTGTGTCAGATACACCTTCTCTGTGCTATTTTGGTGCAGCTTCTCCAGCTCTGCTTTCACCTCTTCTCTCAGCAGCTCCATAATTGCGGAGGCCTGGGAGCTGGGGTGAGGCTGGCTGTGTATCTAACCTTGAATGGCTTGTACTCTTCTATACAGAGCGATTTTTCCCTCCAGCTACAAGAAGATGCCTAAAGAATCTGACAAAAGAGCAGGAAAGAAAGACAAGGGCAAGCAAAGGTTAGTTTGAGATACTAAGCAATTCACCCACATTATAATACCGGGATTTTTTTCTCCCCTGAAGAAAACTTCATAGTGGAAATAAAAGCAGATGTCTTCCTAAATTATTTTAGACTGCCCTTTTCTTTGTGAGGTTGCCTCTTTTGAAATGATGCTGAAAGCCCTTATAAAACTCCTAACGCTGAGGAAGAGCATGTGCTTCAGTAAGAGGATGAATTTTAGCCTCCCCCCAGCCTCTGATGTAGGGCTCCTATTGAGGGATGACTCTTCTCCAGTAACATTTTCTTTCAAGGCTGAAAAGATGTTTTCCTCTAACCTGATAACCCCTAGAAGTCAAATTGACTTTGCTATTCATGCATTGGTTCAAGTGTGTTTCCAAACTTTTGCAGTGCAAAAGCGTGTGATTATTGCAGCATTTGATTGCATAGTAGTGTGTTACCGTCCCTACCTGGGAATAGTCAGGGCTCCTAATATTAACCATCTTCTGGGGATCTCTTGCACTGCCTTTTACTGATTACAGGGATTCATGGGGATCTTCAGCTGTTGGTAGTAATGAATAGCAATTACAGAGTATATTGCCCAGAGTTTTAAGCCAGGATCAGGGGTCTGTGTTTGCACAGCAGTTAACACATACAGTTTTTTCCTCCCTCTGCTTCTCTAGATGCTGCTGGATCTGATGCTGTGATTACCATAATGTGGCAATGCAATCAAATGCACAACCAAACTCTTCATCAGCATCTCTTTTCCTGCTAAGTTAAGATTGGAAATGAGGGGAAGCTGGGAGAGGGGGAATGTGCCTGCTAAATGACAACTCTCCTGGCTTATTTTCATGGTGATGAGACTTAATGAACTACAGGAAGAGATCATCATTTTGTTGCAGCAGGATAAGGGCAAAGCTAAAAATTGTCACATCTAATGGTTATCTTTGGAGCAAACATGAAAACCCATTAGGGACAAACATCTGGATCAGATACAGGAGACTACACCGATGTCTTAGAACCTTGAATTTCTCTTAAAGAGTGTGTAGAGAGAAGCTTCTTGTCAGTCAAGAGAGAGCATGTATTTTCCTAACTAAACCAAGTACTCTGCATGGGGATCTCTTTGGCATCCCCTTTGGAAAGGTATTTGTAAAATGTCACGGAAACAGCTTGTGCAGGAGACCAGCTTCATTACAAAGTCAAGTAAGGTCAGAGTTGTCAAAGGATAAAGAAATATAGAATGTATAATAACGCAGCAATGGTTCGTGAAGTGATTAATTTGTATTTTATTTTCCCCAAAGTGTCTTTACCCAAGCCTTATAAAATGCTCACTTTTTAAATACACTTCAGTCTTGATTTTTCATGGAGTTTAACTGAGGAGCAACCAACCCACTCACAGAAGCTGATATATACAAGAGGTGAAATCCTGTCTCCCCTGAAGTCAAGGACAAAACTCCGATTAACTTCAATGGGGCCAGGATTTCATTTCCTATGTTGCCCAGTAGACCAGTGTGGAGCAAATCCAGTTGCCTTAGGGATTTTTAATATGCAGCTGACTCAGTTGAACAAAAACTGTTTTACTTGTCTGACATTCAGGTAAAATCATGATCCCACTGAACTTTCTTTTGCCAATGGTATTCTGGGTATCTGTTAAGGTTGTCGCATACATTCTGCTGTTGGTTGTGCTGGCTGAAAAAGAGAAAACCTTTGAAAAGTAGGTAATTGCTAGTGAAAATGTGTTGGGAAAACAGGTGTAGCTGTTTTCTTCCAGGTATTTTTCATTTCTGCATGTTAGACATGCAGAAAACCATCTCTTCAGACTTCTGCCTTCCTTTATTATGTTTTTACGCAAAGAGAAAGCAGATGCCCAAGAAAGATGGCAAAATAGCTGAAGATGGGAATTCAAAGTAAGGAGGACTTTATTTCTCCATCATCTCCCACCACATCCAGTTTTGCTCAGTGTAACTTCTAGCATTTTCCAAACTGTGTTTATCCCTGTTGGTAGCAGGTCTGATTAGCATCACGTTCCCCCAAGGCTTCTCCAGCAATAAGCCACACTCGCTGGGTGGCTTCCCTGCTGCTCAGAGCAGCCAACAAAGCCTTGTTGACTCTGGCATGTGTTTCTACTTTCGGAGCTGAAAACATAACCAAGAGGTCTCCTTTGCTCTGTCTGGGACTGAACAATAGAGAGGCTTAGAGGCTTGCAGGGTTGACCTTAGAATGCTCTGAACTTGGCTAAATCCAGGAGCTCACTAATGCCCTGAGCTCACTTTTAGTAAGGCACAGAGAGCTGTTTGTAGCAGTTTTCCTGCCTATTTTTGTAAGCAAAGCAACTGATGGTTAGAGCATCCTGTTTTATGCTGGGCTAGTCTGTATTTACATCTGCTTAAACCACACAAAGACTGCTTGTATACCCCTATGATTCCAAGGACTGAATCCAGAAATGCTGTTTTACCATGCCTGTTTTAGACCATCACTTGCAGGCAACAGATGAACACAATGGTGTCTCTCAACAGAGGAGCTTTAAGGACCACAGAGGCTGCGAAGCCCACAAACAGCCACCAAGCCTGATTCACTCAGGAGCACCGGAGGCTGCTGTTATGAGAACTTGTTACTTAAACAGACCTATTTTGTGGCAATGCTTTCCCCAATCCCATCAACCTTCTTCATTAAAGGAGTTATAGTACCTGCTCTGGAGTATTCTGAGAAAGAATAGCCATTGACCCTCCTGCCTCTTCCGTAGGATAGTCAGGGAACCTGCCCACAATGTGCCTGTGTGAGAAACACAAGGGAGAAAGGAATTACAATCCATACTTTTCCATCTCGTTGGCCAAGTTGTTAGCTGGTGGGGAAGCACACCCTCCTATTCAAACACACAGAGCTGAGCTGCTGCTCATGACAGTGGCTTTTTGGCCAGGAAATCCATTGAAATAGTTACAAACCCATGTCTCTTGTTCTGTGGCCCATCAAACACTGAGAGTTCACTCTATAGCAGAGCCTTAGCTTGAGGCGTTCCTGTTTATAGCTCTACCCTCTGCTTTCAACATCCAGCTTTAAAAAATAAATATTAATTTTATTTAGACAGGGTCCTAATCTACAAATTCCAATTTGTATTCCCATGGAAGTATCTCCACCCTCCACAATCCCAATACACTTGCACAATTTGGTGGCGATGGAAGCTGCTGAGGAGGCTTCACAGACGGCATGGATAACATGGGGTGCTTCCAGACCCTTCAGAAAGAGACTAAAAGATATAAGCAATAATTACAGTCCAAAGGCCATTTATATTGAGGAGATACTTGAACTTTGTTTACTTCAGTAGCTTTTTGGGTCACATTAGGAAGATTTTTCTGCCTGTTTGGCAATACCGTCTTTATGGTGTTACCAAACCCCATTCTGACACTGGAGGAAAATCCCTTCACTGCTTTCAAAGCGCATGGTAATGCTTCCTCTGAATCGAATGAAATTTCCCTGGAGAAGAAAGCAGCTCAGAAAGGTCAATGTGATTCATAAAAATTGCTTTCTTTTCTCCTGTCTTAAACAACCGGTACCTACAGGGACTTTCCTAGCCTGCTGTTGAGCAGGAGACTCAATTTTAAATGAAGATCCTTGGAACACAGCATCTGTTATGTTTCTACAGCACCACGTGTACGGTTTAGACCTCTAGCTAGTACTAATCTAACACCAATTATAGTAGAATAAACTAATATCCATCTGTGATTGTAACTGAGCATGCAAGTCAGTTGCATGTTCAACAATTACTAGTTCTATATGCAAACAGATGCAAACCTGTGGTCACTGCATCCCCAGAAACCAGAAATGAACAAAGGGCTCTTATTGTTGCTGTGTATTCCATTATTATTACTACTTTTACTCTAGCAAGAATGGGATTATGGCCTCAAACCCCTGCATCATCCAGTTAACTTAGATCGGGGCTCATTTTTTATAAACAGGCACAAAACAGCTCAATTTCATTTTAAATGCTGCTCCAGGCCTGGCATGCAGTAGCAAATTGCTCAAAATCTGATATTAAGACTGTTGCTACTTTACTAATGCCAGCTGGGAGGAAGGAAAGGCAATAATCACTGCGGGTGAAGAATCATTTTGGAGTCCATTGCCCACTGAATGCGGAATCAGTGACAGCTTTCAATATTCATTAGTGCTATATTTGGTATTTTGATTGGCTTTTTTCTTCTGAATCATTTGCAGCTCTTGGGGACAGAAATCTTTGCCTTTTGGCTACAGTATGGTGAGTGTGCATCTGAGTGCTATAGAATTCAATAGAACTTTGGATATTTGCAAGTGGGTTCCAGGTCCTGATCTGTATTTGCTGCTGAGCTCTTAGGCAGAAGTTCTTCCTTACGAGGGTGCAGAGGCGCTGGCACAGGGTGCCCAGAGAAGCTGTGGCTGCCCCATCCCTGGCAGTGTTCAAGGCCAGGTTGGACACAGGGGCTTGGAGCAAGCTGCTCCAGTGGAAGGTGTCCCTGCCTGTGGCAGGGGTTGGAGCTGGGTGAGCTTTAAGGCCCTTTCCAAACCAAAACAGTCTGGGATTCTACGACTGGGTCTTCGGTTGAGGGCAATGCAGAATCGAAGTTCCTGTGACTATCAGTGTCCCTGGGAGGAGATAACTACCGTATGTTTCAGTGGTCTTTTCTTCTGGGACATGTGTTTTGTTTTTCTGGACTTCATCCATTCCCGTGTGCTGTTTTTTAGCAGATCAGTTGCTGCCCGGTTGTCAGGGAGCAGTATTCCTCAGACTCATTTCCCTATCTGACCTCTTGTGGGTTTTCCTCTTTTTCTTTGAGGTTTCAACAACTGCAACTGCAATCTTATAATGCCTGGAAAGCGTGCACATACATGACCCTTGTAGACAAATTACTCTCTTTGTGATAGCCCCTGAGTTCAGAGGTTAAACCAGGGATTCATTTGGCCTGTAAATCTGCACAGAAAAATGCAGTCATTGATCTTCCTGGTCAAAAGTTCATTTGGAAATGTAATGAATCTCAATTTTCATTCTCCGCTCACTTTTTGGCAGCATTCTACTCAGAACCATCACAATGGGTTGTCTCATGCATTTGTCATGAGATGCTAATTTGGACTCAACTAAGCTATTTTGTATCAGCTTGTTTTCTAGTGGTTGAGAATAACAAAACACCAGGGTAAAATGAACAGCCAGCAGGCACTCCATGAACAGCCAAGGCTATTCCTATATCTTTGATCCATCAGATAAGCTTCATGTCTTCTATGGCTCAAGAGAGTCCCACCAGGCATATCCCACAGCGAATAGCTCTTGAATAAGGCAGATCTCCCAAACATGTGGAATGCTTTTGAGCTTGCTTTGCACCAAGAATAGTTCAGATAATTTTAAACTGCCCTCTTCTGAAACTTCCTAGAACCAATGAAGTATTCATGATTAGAATGAATGTTCTGAGGCAATAATAATGAAAGCAAATGAATCCAGATAGTATAAGACTTGCTGCAAACTTGGGCCTTGCATGCTCTTTTGCTTTGCTGGAAGTGTAGATGAGAGAGTTACGTTGGAAAATCCTTGATTCCACCTATGCGGCACTGATGGCACAACTCAACCTTTAAACCAAGGCTTTAGAGAAAGTGGAGCTGCAGAGGTTCCCATAGTCAGGAACTAGCTTGAAACTTGAACTGCGGAGTAGAAGAGCATTGCACCTGCATCTGTGCCTTTTGGTGACTCCAAAAGTTGAGTCAACCACAGCCACTGTAGGGCTTTAGCTGACTGGAGATGGGTGGATTTCAGCCTGTGTTTGTTATTTAGATTGCTCTCTTGGTTGAGTGAACTAACAACCCGACTGCTTGGTCAGCATTTTCTTTGCTTTTCAATATTTATAGTACCCTGACACTTTCTTGGCACATCAGTCACTGGGTCTGACAGATCATCCACAGCTCACACACCCTGATGCTTTCTCTGCATGGCACGGAGTGCTGTCAAACTGAACTGGTGGTCAGGAAAGTCTGGCTGCATGTTGATGAGGAGAGGAGAACACAGAAGGCTCAGGCTCTTGATAAGAGTATTGGGGTGTGTAATGTATTTGAGGGATGTGGTACATGTCAGAAACACCTAGTTCTGAGGCACGTCAGAACTCAGTGAATCTGTTACTTATTATTGTCTCAAGGTTTGCAGGGTGGAAAATGGTCCAATTGTGCTTTTCCAGCATGTCATAAAAACGTGTAAATGCCAGACCTGGAAGAAGCAACTCCTATTTTCAATGCGATAGCTTCAGTGGGAGTGCTGACACTGTGTTAAGGACTGCAAGCAAAAGCAGAAGCAAATCCTATTGGATTCATATGGAGGATGCAGTTCTAGTAAAACCATTCACCTGAATGAACAACTGAAATCTGGGGGCAATCCCCAGTGCAAACACAGGCTGGGGAGGAATCTGTGTTTGGGAGCTTTGCTTGCACTGCTTCCAATCAAACTGATGAGTGCCAGAGTTCAAGATAGGCAAAATATCCTTCTCTGGGTCAGAGCCACTGCTTTAATAGAGCTATAAAAGATTCTGTTCTGTGGAGGACACTGCTGAAGAAAGGACCTTTAGAAACTGGTATGTGAGAAATCCCTTTTCTGGAAAGCAGTGAAATCCTGTCAATGGAAGCATAGCATGGGTTTGGGAAGAGCTTTACAGAAAAGCCATCTAATTGGAATGAATGCGGGCCCTAAATCTGACTCAAAGCAGCT
Source organism: Ara ararauna (assembly GCA_028858755.1). NCBI lineage: Eukaryota > Metazoa > Chordata > Aves > Psittaciformes > Psittacidae > Ara > Ara ararauna. The sequence continues at coordinate 8,048,365 of CM054381.1, forward strand.
CAGCCAGAAGAGTAAGGGGATGAACAAAGATGGAGGAGTGAAAAGAGACAACTTTCTTTTCCAGCTAAAAAAGAGAAGGGTCTGATGAGGTTTTTGTGCTGTTTCTTGAGTTAAATTCTGTTTTCTAGTTCACTGTTACTGCTCTCCCCTTTCCCAAACCTATTCCTCTTAGAAGAACTTAGATCTGTCAAGTATAATTAAAAAGGAATGATCATCTCTGGTTTGCAATGCAAACCCTTCTGTCTCTGATCATGTAGCACAGAGTTCTGGCAGTTTGGGCTCAATTTCTGGTTTAGCACACAACCTGCATCCATGTCCAAGTTTTAACTAGATTAGAATGGTTCTTTAGCATCTCCAAATCAGCACCAGGCTTGGTAGGAGTCGCTGTTATTGGCAGTCTCTGCTGAAGTCCTGCTCAACCCTGAATGCTGTGGCACCTCCTTTCTGACCCATCAAATCAATTCCTTGCCTGGAGGTAACCCCATGCTGTGCTTTACCCATCTGCTGTTCACTCGCCTCCTTGTTCCAGGAGCATCACTGTTGTTTTTTGCTTAAGTGTTCTCTCTCTGTTCCACATTGCTCAGGGATGGTTATAGTTAAGGCTAAATATTGCTGTTGATTTATGGGAACGCACCATTGATTTAAACATTTTCTCCTGTAATAGACTCAACAAGTTACTACTTACTCTGTCCTCTGGCATGATTTTACACGTGTTATTCTTTCTTTCTGGCCATGGCTTCTCAAGCTAATTGCATAAAAGGCCTTGTCAGGAGAATAAAAAATTGCTCTTTGGAGGAAAAAGGAGCATTTAACTCTTTTCAGGGTAAGAAAGGATGTGGTCTGTGTGCAGAAGCGAAGGGATGAATGAGGGCTATATGCGGAGGGATAGCAAAGTGTTCTGCACAGAAAGGGACAAAAACAAAGGGTGGGGGGAACCCTTTAAGGAAATAAACCCCTTGTTATTTTGGAGTCCTTGCCTGTTTCTGTGATCTTTCCTGACATGGGTTCTCTTAAATAGCAGCCTTGGTTTATTTGAGGTGCCTTTGCTGCAGCGTTTTCTTCCCTTTTGTCTGTGCGTGTTTTAGCCCTTTGAAAAACCACTTCCAGAAAAATCAAGCTACTCAAACACAGAATTACTTATAAAGCAAGGTTAATTTCCGCAGGCTTCTTGTCATCTTTAATAGGTTCGGACAGAGACATATTCCAAGTGATGTTTTATCTGAGGTCCTGATCCTCCAAGCGATTACTTGTATGTGCGATCGTTACGCATGGAAGTAATTTGCTGGAATGTCTTGTAGGGAGAAGTGTTTGGAGGTTTGGAAACTTTATTGTTCTGCATAAATATTCAGCTTTAAAAATGTAAGATCAAATGTTGTGGGGCCAGCAATGTGCAAGGAGAAATACTCCCATGGAGGAATGAGTGTGAAAGGTTTGTGGGGAAAGGTGATAGCCTTTATTACAGTAACTATAGTAATTAGATGGCCTTTTGGGTCCTCAGTGCCTGCCTTAGATCTGAAATGATAGAAGTGAGCTTCAAAGCCAAGTAATAGTTGGGAACAGTTGTTGGGAGGGGACAGACCTAAATGTGGGCTGTGGTAATTCTCTCTGATAGTTTTATTACACATATCATTCCTGGCCAGGAAAGGTAGACCTTTGGCTGACCTAGTGCAGTTGTTCTTCAGCTTCTTGAGTTCTTACAGTGAAATGGTCTGTTCTGCTTTGCCATGAAGCTATTTTACCTTTTCAAGGATCCTCCTGGTCTTTTAAGGATAGCAATAGGTAATTAGTGTACAGGGAAAAGAAAAAGGGAATCTCTGTTTTCACTTTCAGGCAGACATGGGTCTGAGCCTTCTCTGCCAGGATTCTTGGCTATCCTGCCTCCTGCTTTCAAAACCATAAGGTGAAAAGGAGGGAAAAGAATTTTTTGATCTATTGTTACCTTTGAAACTCTGACAAATTATTCCTGGTTTAAAACAGCAATAGGTTTTTCTTCTTGAGAAGAATGGGAGATGTGGGAAGGCAGCACTGCAAATCACTGCTAAACTGTTGAATGACAACAAGAGGCAATATGGGCGTGAATAATGCCAAGGAAAACCCAAATGATTTATAGTTCCTATATTGGCTTCAATTAAAAAATAAAAAGGAAAACTTAGCACAAACATTTGGCAATATTACCACTCACACAATGTTCTGGTGCTCTGATTGTACATGTTCCTTCCCTACCCTCAAAGAGTATTGCCAAAAGCTTTCTCAGAGCTCAAATCTGAATTAACTCAGCACTGGGAGAAATTGCTTTCTCAACTCCTTTGCAAGAGCTAGTACCATCCAACCCATGCTGAAAGCTCAGACAAACCTAGAGAAGACAAGTATTAAGTTTACCCACCATGATATGGAAATGAAAATAAGATTAAAGGGACTGGAAAGAAGATTCCTGTAAGGTTACTTGGTTGTTTTTGACTGCTGTCATGCAGAAAAGGTTTGGGCAATGCTGCTGGTAAGGCCGGCGTGAGGCTCTCTGCGGTCACAGTGGAAGCATCTCCTGGTAGATCCAAGGACACCTGGATGTTCCATCCCTACCCTTGGAGGGTATGGTTTCTGAACTAAGAGCATAGCATGTCATGGTGTCACACAGCAGCCTCAAGTAGCTGTTGGCCTTGTTACTGAGGAATTCATCAGACTGACTGTATGTACTTGTGTTGGGGTGAAATCTCTGCTTACCAGAAACAGGACTGAGAAAAACAGAAATCCTGCTGGTTTGCTTCTCTACAGAGAAGGTCTGACATTGAACACTGCACCCCTGTTTTGTTTCCTAGGTCTAAGCTCCTTTTCCTGCCTTTCCTTCTCTTTTGGACTGGTTTATCATTCCGTGTTTACTGGAGCTGTGAAGCGGCCCATCTTCCTCAAGGGACTGTCTCAAAGGTGAAAGGCTGCTCCCCCTCTTTCATTGTCAAACTGTCTCCAGGCTTATTTCCAGTGTTAGCTTCCTGTTGACTGTCTACAGCCTTTTGAGGAATTCAGTGCAGCTGGAAGGACAGTGGGTTGAGCAATTCTTCCTGCAGAGGAAGAACTCCCCTCAGAGCCCAGCTCAACTGCGGGACTTGGCTGATGGAGTAATGAGTATTCTGGAGCACATAACTCCCATTAAACACTCATTGCTTTTGATTTTCTTCTATCTTTCCCTTCTCGTTAGAGCAAGGTCAGAAATACAGAAGCTGGCTCAAAGAAACACCAGGTCAAATTCTCCTTGTGTTTACTGAATTCCTTACCTCTGGTCAGCTTATCCTGCCTTCATAGAATACCGAGTCCTGACTCGAATTGGCAGTGCTGCCTGTGCTTAGCATTAGACTTAAAGAGACTGAAACAATTATGGCCAGTTTTAAGCAAGATTACTTCAGTTCAGACTAGAAGCTTTGTGAGAATAGCTTTCCTGCAGAGTCAGCCAGAAGGAATCAACAGTACTTTATTAACACAAGATGAATTCTGTAAAGAGGAAAATAAAGCATGCGATTTTCGTAGCAAGGCCGGCCAAAAGAAATAACTTGCCCTCCAACATCACAAGTTTCTTTGGGGTCTGGAATGCAACAGAGAGAGCATTTTGTCCTGTGGAAACTGTTTATGAGAAATTTGAGCAATTGCTTTTGCTCTTTAGAAGTCAAGGTGTTAGCTGAACAAAATGTGTCTCCGGATGGGAAAGAAGGCTGTAAAACTGGCCATGCCTGCTTTAGATTGTTTTGCCCTGGCCCATCACTTGAACCTGAAGGTAATGCTTTGGGAAGGGTCGAGAAATGGTGCCCTGGGCAGGCTGAGCACCTGGAGAAGTGTCACTTGCACCCAGGCTCTGTGTCAGCTCTCTCAGGAGCCCTCCTTGTTCTGCAATGGTTGTGCTGGTGCTGTGTTCCTTCTGCCACCACCTGACTGTGAAAGGTACATGAAGTATTTCAAGGGTGTTAGCACTCTCTGAAATGACTGCGCTGTCCCTGAACCTATGGCTTATGCGCTGGATGGATAGCTGTGTGTATGCATAATAAATTCAATGCACTTGGGGCATGCCAAACTCCCTGCACGTGCTATGCAGCATTGGCATCCTCTATGTCTGTCAGGAAAACTGGGGACTAAGAGCCTGAAAATGAACAAAGCAGCCTTGTGCTTTGATCTACCCTTATTTAAATACTAGGATAAATACAGCACATAAGAGTAATACATAACCTTTTCTGTCAGTGGTTAAGACAACCTGGCCTACCTGATGCCAGAGTGGTAAAATGATGTGATTTTTATCTGGTTTATAACCACTTGCATCATTTCACAGCATGATAAAGATGGATAAATCTGAGGTAATACTGAAGGTGGCACCAGACACATTTCAGTAGCTAGAAGGTCTATGGTATCAATGCAGCAATACGGTCCGGTTTGGCAAAAGTCTAATTTGCCTTGTTTTCTGCCTCCCTGAATGAAAATGATCTGTATGTGCACACTGCCCTCTTCAACCGCTATATCATGGCTGTCCCATTCATGGATCACTGTTCCCCTGACCTGCTGCCTGGCCATGACTTGACTTTAAGCATTTATAAAGGACAATGTGTAATCAGCATCTTTCAAGCATCACATTACTGCTTGGGAGAGTGGCTTGCTACTTCATTTGAGACCAATACTGTAGTGCTGGGGTAATGGCACTGCACTTCCATGGAAAGCACTTGTGGTGCAGAAGAAAAACTTCAGTGGGGAATAAGAAGCTGAAAATGACCCGTAGAATGGTCCCAAGTTGTAAAGAAGGCAACCAAACATGCTGATACCTTTTGCTGCTGCCTTCTGCTTGTCCGCTCCAAGAGATTGGGCTGGCATTTGCACAAGTGTTTAAATGAACAATTCCATTATAAACCTGTGGCAATTGCATGTATATGAAAGCAGTCCCAGTGTGTGAGTTTTCAATGTCCATCCCAATTGGCTTGTGCAGCCTTATCTGAATAAATCACAATCAGGTGTACACAGTGTAAAACCAGGGGAAAATGGGATCGATATGGGAGAATATTGTAGAGAATCTGTGTGTAAAGTTACACATGTTTACAGACTCATGTTCAATGCTTATCACCAAACAGCTCAGTAGCAAGAAGAATACTTTAGAATCTCTGCTTTGGTGAATTAAAAAAGTGTGAGGAAAATATAGGAAAATCGGGGATAATCTTGGAGCCCCATATAGAATTGAATACCTTTTATAGGGCTGTCTGTGCCCAAGTGACTGAATTCTTGTGCACATCCTCCACACTGGGATGCACTCAAATTTAATCAGTTATAAACACAAAATGAAGCTTTTTATTATTCTAGCTCGCTTACATGATGGTTTAATAATGTGCTTTTTAAGCATCTCTTTGCTAGGGAGGGCCTACAGGCATAGGGATGTCCTTTGGGAATTTGGAGCTGGACTTGCAGCTCTACTCGTGGTAGCCAAGTGCCTGAGTATCAGTAACATCCTTCTGCCAAAGTGGTGCAAGAGGTAAGGTGGTGTGGGAAGTGCAATTTGAAGGGCAGGTTTACTCAGTTGCTACATCTTACACTGCTTTTGTATATGTTTTTTCAGTACTGGAGGTTTAAATGCATTGTTCCAGAGGCCTGTATAGAGGATCAGTTGTCTGGAAAGGCTTTATTATAGGATAGCAGAGCTCCCTCAGGCAAAGAATGTAAAGATTAGGTTTTGACAGGAATGAAATACAGGCACATACATGGGAGAGGCTACAATCAGCTGCTCCCACCTTCACTCCCACTAGTTCCCAGGCCTCCTGCAACTGCAAACCTTGCAATACATGAAGAATAAACCCATGATTATACATGATTTCCCAGAAGAGGATCAAGGTGAAATGATATTCTGGGCATAGCATTACCCCCTCTGTAGCAGCTAAGAGCTGAACCCATGATGGGAAGCACATGTATGCAATACAAAACATGGCAGAGCTCCGGCTATGGAATTTGCTCCCTTGGAGCAATTGTATTTTGACTTGGAATACTGTGAGGACTCCTGCAGCTACACAGGCTGCAGCCTTTAACTTATAGCCACGTTTTAAACCAATATCTTCAAAATTGGTTGCTGGATTAGAACACTTTCCAGAAAAATCTGTGGGAAAGAGCCAGTCTCTCCGTGTGATGGGGAGCACAAAACAAGAGTTAACTTCCTGTCCGACCACCAAAAGATTACTGAGTCAGTGAGATGCTCTATGAAGAGGGAAAGGAGTATCTGAACAGATTTTACTTGAGGGTAATGCAGTTTCCTGGATTAGGTAAGTACATCAGTAAACATCCTGAATCAGCTCTTTTATGATTCTACACCCTCAGCCCAAGTCAAACAATCTTGTATTTGGTATGGGCTATTACTGAAAACTGTTGTGTTGATGTAGTTATTTTGTACAAGTAGAGCAAAGGAGAACTAGCAGCACCCCTGATGGGCACTGTTAAATGTCTCTTACTCAGCCTAGGATGGTAACTCGAAATAATGCTCTTGCATAAGTCCTAAGGGTGCCTGACACAGCAGACAGAACACAGCTAGTTTGTGGTGCTAATAGCTGGGTGTGTGTAAAGTCATGTAGTATAAATAGTTATAGTTTCTGTTGTTTCTGCACAGGACTGAAATGCACCCGGACTTCAAAGCCCTGGACTCTAGCCTGGGTAATAAACTCAACCTGTTTGATGGAGTCTGACTGATCTTTCCCTGTGCTGAAATCCTCAGTAAAACTGAAACACATTGACTCTGGTAGAAATGGATGAGCCTCAGGTTTCAGGCAAGCTCTTGTTCTGCCCACAGAAATGCTACCATCCAACCTTGTCAGCGCTAAGGCACGATTCAGTCCAAGTATAGGATCTGGTCAGATGAACTTTAAAGCTAACTTTGTATTGGGAAGAATTTGCCTAGAGGCTTACCAGCCCATGCAGCACACTGCCCACCTCACAAAGTGCTAGAGCTGTCAGGGGAAATAATCAGCTCAAAGAACAAAAGCCTTGCCTCATGTGCCCTTGACATATTTGACAATGCCCCAAACTGAAGGGCATAAACTCATTCTATTTAAATGCCTCTGGATGTTTTATTAACTACCCAAGAACCTACTTTCACTGAAGTTGTGCTCTCGATCTTAGTGGTACCTTGTGGCAGCTGAATTTGAGTCTAATTGTGTATTTGATGGTTGACTCACAAAGAGATGAGCTGTTTCGTCCAAGGCAAAGGTGATGGAGGGCAAGGAGGAAGGAGACTAGAGGGAAGTGCTCTTAGAGGTGTGCTAGATGTTAGCCCCATTTCCAGTGTAAGCCTGGATTTCCTATGCTAGATGATGCAGGTCTCTGGTTGTGGAATTCACTTGGAATTCAGCACTTAAGTAACTTGTCAACAGCTTATTAAGGATGTTGGCATACTGATGCCACAGTGCCCTGAATCAGCCTTATATTCCATCAGCCATCGTGCTGCTATGGTCCCCAGTATGTAAACTCTGAAAACCCCACTGCCAGTGAAAACAGTGAAACAACTGGTTTCAGAATCAAATCTACATTCTGAGAAAGAATAACAGGCTGCCATTCCCAGCCACTTGCATGCCTCCATCCTCTCCATACTGAAACGTGACTCCCTTACAACCCAGTCTTTTTGCAGGCCCACCTGAGCTTGCTTGCTGCCATACACATTTGGGTGCTGCTCTTTTTTCTTTGCCTTGGACACATTTCATGTTTTCTATCAGTTTTTGGTTCTAACTGTCCCTATTTTTCCCTCCCCCCAGTTCTATGCCTCTTTCATCCCTCCATTTCCAGTTCTGCCTCTCCAGCTCCTCGTGTCTGTTTCTGCTACCTCTTTGCTCTGCTTGTGTCAGTCCATGTCCCCTTTCTTCTCTGCATTCTGCAGAGCCAAGGCTGAAAATGTCTTTTTTACCTCCTTTGCTTGCTTCTCCAAAGAGATCATTCTGTGGAGCAAGGGCTGTAGCTTGGGAGCCACTGCTCTGTGCCTCTGGTTCATTTCTATTCTCCTTACTTCTAAGCTTCTCCTTAGTCTTTCTCTTCCCAGAATATCCCTCAAACACCTTTCCTCTGCCAGCCAGTGGCTTGTCAGTGCCTTTGTCCTTCTACCAGACATCAGTGGGACTCCTGGTTCTTTTTTTCTCCGCCTGTTTCTTGTCCCTGTATTCCAGCAGATCTTCATTCACTTTGCTTGTTGGGAATGGGGAAGTGGGGAAAACTGGTTCTTCTACCTGCTCTGTATTAACTTGCTGGGGAATACACCTCTCCCTATTACAGTGGAGTGAAAAAACCATCTGGGCTGGGTCTCTTCCTCTTCACCTTGGGATTCATCCTCTTCTTTCTTTCTTATTGATTAGGACTGTGTTATGCTGATCAAACCAAGAACAGATCAGAAGGTGGAACAGGCGCCTCTGGCCAAGCATAGTCGGTATCTAGCTGGATTACTGGAACAGAAACCAGCTCTGAGGTGAAAATCAGGCCCTAGCTATCAGTGTTAAACACCCCACTTGTCTGTTTCTGCCTGCGGTAGGACTCTGCTTGAGATAGGAATAAAGGAAGTGCAGTGTGGGAGAACTGGAACCAAACACTTCCATTGAACAGGGCACACTGCTGCAGCATTTGCCAGCAACAGCTCAGTCTGTTCTTTAGGATGTATAGAGCTTATTGCTGCTGGCAAGTGAGAGTCCTGGAATGCAACTGTTTGTGTCTGAGTATCTATGACAACAACCAAAGCTCATGTTTGGGAAGTGTCCTTGAGGGTATCAGTGGGGGGGTTGTTGCATTATGTTGGTAACACTTAGCATTTCCAGACTCTTAATCCCTGAGTATTACTTTAGATGGGTATGAGTACTTGAGGAGAAAGAACTAATTAGTTACAAGATTGTTTTTCCTTGTTTGCAAATGGGACCAACTCAGAGTAATGCTATTTACTTTAGCTGATTCCAGACTTCCAGACAGACAAAGGAGTGAATATTTTTAGGGGCTTTAAGGCTAAGCAGGAGGCTCAGGCTCAAGGCCAAGGGACTGTGGGTATGTGAAGAAGGCAGAAAAGGGAATCTAACCTAACTTAGTGTTGATTCTGCAGTGCCGCAAATCAAAAAGCAGGCAGCAAATGAAGCCAGGAATTCATCCTACAGAACAGTGCTCAGGATGGGCAAGAACAGGACTAGAAGGGCCAGCAGGATAGGACAGAGGAACTTGTCCTTGTACTAACATTGAGGTTTTGGTCCTCTGATTTCTTCTTGCTGAGCAGCAGCTGTACCCCCAAATGCCTGTGCTGAGGCTCAGTGCTCTGACCTTACTTCCTGCATCCATTCATTCCCATGTCCCATACTGTGCTCTTGTGAGTGAGAGGGAGAATAAAGAGGTGTCCTGTTCTTATGTGCAGAACTCCACCTCTGGCTGTCTCCACAGCACACTGCATAACCTGCTGGAACTGGGCCTGTGAGGGGGAGGCTATGGATCCCTATAAAATACCTGGAAAAGTCATGCACCAAAAGAGGGACTTGGAAAGAGCAATGACTGGGCATGGGGGAGAAGGTCATGCAAGACCTGTTTCCTCTCATCCATTGGTGGCTGCTCTGGAGCTTCCCTGGGGGCTGTCTCTCAAGTATGTGAGTGCTCTCCTCCCTCTTGTATTCTAACCTCTGATGAGTAAACTCATCTGGGTTCTTCCTCTGTGAGCAGCTGTGCACTGCAGTGCACTGGGCAGCAACTGACAGCACCAAAACAGCTGGAGTTGTTTTCCACTTCTGGTTTTAGCGCTTCCCCAGTGTCCCTGCCTGACACTATCCATTACAAAGCTCCGGTTCTCAGCTGGTCACAGATCTGTCAAGCTATTAACTATTTGGACTGAAAGCTTAGATGTTTGGTATTGGGTTTACAATATACATGTCTGGAAGTAAGGGCTCAAATGACTCAGGTTTTCCCAAGATGGAGACTGGTTAAAGGCATAATTCTGCTTATGCTAGATATATGAAAAATGTCTAAATGAAGCTCCTTGTGCTCCCAAGATTTAGAACATGGAGTTTCTTCTTGCCCTAGGGAACAGCAACGTCCTTGCTGTCCCTGTGAAAGTCCTGCTTCCACAGGCTGAGCAAGTAGGCTCTAGACAATCCTGGTTTTGGTCTACAGCCACTGGAGTGTTTAGGGCTTTAAAGCTGGAAACTGCAGAGGCAGAAATTGGGGCTGAAATGGGGTGGGGAAAAGCTTAAGTCTTTATGGGCAAAGTGATTTAGAAGCAAGCAGGTTGAGAAGCGGAGGAGGACAGACTGGTCTGAAGAAGAACCATGGTCATTATGGCTTTGCTAATGTGCGACTGTTCAGATCTGAACAAGCGTTTAATGTTGCTAATGCATAATTTACATGCAAGCATGGCAAGAGGTGTGCAATGCAAATCATGCTTGATGAAGAGATGAGGATGTGCTTGCAGATGCTTGAAGTTCTGAGCATTCTTCAGGATGCTGAGGAAATCACAAAGCCCAAAGTGCCATGGCACTGGAAGAGTTTACCCCCGTATTGCACTGGTGCTGACCTGCCTGGAGAGCAAGAGTATGTGTTTCTGCCTGTAACACCCTTGAGAAAGCCCTGGTATTGACAAACTTCCTCAGAAACAAGTGTCTTATTCTAGGAATCCTTCTGGAAGCTGATGGGAATCTGCTTAGAATGAAGCCTTAGCTGTGTTAAATAGGATCAGGACCCGACCCTATTTTCAGCAATGAAGTCAGGAAGCAAACTATCATGGAAAAGAGATCATCCAGGGAAGGCCACTAACGACTTTAGGATTTGAGGTATCTACATGCTTATCTGGAACGGAATAGTAGTTCTTGGAAAGCTGATGAGGATACGCTTATGCAGCATCGGTGCACTTGGTGATTACATGAGGATGAGGATGAAGTGAGGTGTCCCTGCCCCTGGCAGGGGGGTTGGAACTAGCTGATCTTAAGGTCCTTTCCAACCCTAACTATTCTATGATTCTATGAATTCTTATGTTGAAAACTCCCAGAGAAGGTTGATTTTTACCTGTGATATTTTAAGAATCTTCATTTTGTTCCTTCATTATTTCAAATTTTGATCACTCAATGCACAAAGTTAAGGCTCAGCAGCAGTCCTTTGCACGTGGTTTTAATCACTGCAGAGAGGTGGCAATCAAATCAAAGTGTAAATGTAAGGAGCCTTACAGAACTGGAAAGCCAACACATTTCTGAGTTTGTGGTGATTTAGGAAGCAGATCCCGTGATGTTATCCATGCTTCTCTGGAGGCGTGACACCAGGGTTCAACTGGTCTTACTGTTTCAGATACCTGCCACTGAGATTTATATGTGCTTCACAAAGTAGGAGAAATATATGAATCCAGGGGCTTCTGGCTGATCCCCCCCCAGGCCATCAACCTGCCTCCATTCATGTCAGCACACTCATAAATTTATAGCATGCAATGAGTTACGCAACTTCTGCCACTGCACAGAAGCTTCCAGAGGTGTCTCATGTCTCCTGTAAATCCTTAAGGCACCCAATGAAGTAGATTAACTGCAGATGGACGTAGGAAGTTGTCCCTCCTTTGGAATTAGAGGATTTCACACTTTTTAAGAGGACTGTGTGGTGTTCCCATAGGCAGGAAGGAAGGACTGAAGCTGCGCTGTTTGTTTGCTTTTAAATGGCTGTTAAACGTAGATAGATGATGCCAAACAATGGGAAAACAGGTTGAAGAACTGTGGGTTCCTTTCTCTCCTGCCATATACAAACAATCCTTCTGCTTACGATAACTTATTTTCCCTCTGTTTAAAGAAACCTGGAGGGCTATTTGCTCTGGTACTCCACCGGTAAGCCCAGTGATACATTTACATTCCATTCTGTGGCTTGCTCCAGCCCTAAAGATGTCTGCCAAAATGAGTCAACAGAGATCTACTGAGTGGAAGCTTTAAGAATGTGTTAGGAAAGTCTTGAACATTACCCGTTAATGTTTACAGCTCCTAATTATGTTAATTAATCAGTCCTGGAGCCCAAAGGCAGGGTTTTAGTTCCCACAGATGTACTTGAACTCAGCAGCATGGCGGCTTGCAGCGAGGAGCTCAGCATGACCGAGCTGCCAGAGCACTGATGATGGCTCTGGGCAGGTTTTGCTATGTGCTGTCACAGCTCTGTTGGATTTTGAAGCTAGCTTTGACTGTCTACATGAGGCATAGTCCAACATCTGGGAGCAGGCTTTAGCCATGGTCAGGGAGATTGATGTTAAATGTAAGCTGTTTCTGCACAATGTCCTGTTGGCATGGCATTTGGAGAGCACTTTGTACCAGCACTAACTGTTAGGATATGGAGATTGCTGCCTTTGCAAAATCTGAAGTTGTTGGTTCTGCCAGGAAACAGAGATGAAATGACTGATGGAGAAAACAGACATAGTCTCATATTAATGTATCTGTAATTTTGCAGGAAGACCAAGTATTTAGGCAGAGGAAGACGCCCAAGCCTGTGCCATCCTCTTTCAGAGCTTTGTGTTCCACAATTCAGGGCTTGTCTTCACTTCCAAAGAAAACGAGAAGACTCAGAGAAGAGACACAACCCAGACTGGCTGTAAGTGTTTCAGAAAGAGCTTATTTTGTGCTAGTCCCTAAAGAACTTGGTTTGTGTAGGCTTTCAGTGCACAAAGTACATGAGGACAGGAGAAGACGTATTCAACCCCAGTGAGCAGGGAAGGACAGGAGAAAACCATGGTGCAGATACAGACCTCTTCCTAATTTAGTTTGGCTCATCCTCATCAGATGACAGTTCAGACAACCACTTACCCCCATGTGCAGAATATCTTGATCTTTATGTTGAGCTCACAGCTGCTTCTGGCAAGTAGTTTCAGCTCCAAGTGGGATGTCACATACAAGTGGCTTGTGAGTGTGTGACAATCCTTTAATGATGACAGGGAAAACAAGTAATGACAATATGGATTAGGTGAAAGAGAGTGGTTCTTCACCCACCTATAAATGGCTCCTATGGGCAGTAACTTTTGTCTGTGTTGAATATAAAGTACCAGACATCAGAGAGGTGTTTCTGGCAGGTTCCTACAGAAGAAATGCCCTTACTGGAGTGGCAGAGAGGAAGGGAATGCACCTTCCAGAGTAACAGGACATCATATGGGAAGAGGACTGTGATGTCTCTGGTTGTGTTCCAAGGATTTCCAGACTGGAGCTTGCTCTTTAAGAGACCTGTCTGCCACAGTGCTTCACTGCACTAAACCAGGTTATTAAGCAATTTTCCTATCAGCTGTTTTGTGAGCTGTTGCCATACTGCATGGAGACCGCTATCCGTGTTACTTGGAAAGCACTTCTGGCAGGCTGAGGGCACGAGCGATGGGCCAGATGGGACTGAAAAACAACACAGGTCCAGATGGACTTGGAGTGACAATTCCCTTGGAACCAGAGCTGCGTGGGGTGGGCTGGCACTGCTTGGCACTGCCGAGGTTCATCTGTCTCTGTCCTGTTGGCAAGACTTCAGCTGCTGATGGGTTGCCTGGCACCTTCTCATGCACGTTAACATTAACTTCATCAAGAGCAGTGTGTACAGACTGTGAAATGTGATACAGGCAGTACCTGACACAAATGAATACTTGCCCTATTCTGTGGAGTTTCAGTGCAAAACCCCATTCATCTTCCTCCCACCTCCCCCTTCCCCACCCCCTGCTACCTAGGGACTCCCATGGACAGGCATATTGGCAGTAAACCCAGCTCAACAAAACAGCCTTGTGAAAAAGGGAAATATAACACGATCACTTCCTATTTCTTTCCCCTTTCCTCTGCATCAAAGCCTGGGCTGGCTGTCAGGAATGTTCCAAATGAATAAATAAAGCGCAGGAACCCCCTGCTTCAGAAGGAGCCTCATTCACTCACCATGAAGCTGGGCCAATTCTTTTCCTGACAGTACTCAAGTCAGCAGGCAGAGCGAGAAGATCATTCAAAGCTAATCAGTAAAGTGTAAACCTATTATGAAAGCACATTTACCCCTCGCCTCCTCCTTCCTCCAGAAAACCAATCCCCAAATCTGTGGGAATAACACATAACGTACATAAAAGTCGCTATTACTTAGATCCCCTGTTATTAGGTCAGCAATGCCACTGATGAAATGCTCCCCAGAGCACTGAGCATTGGCATATAAATCCTCCAAGAAATGCACAGCGTAATTTGTTACAGCTAGAGGGCATAAGACACATTAGAGCAAAGCCTGTGTATTAGGCTCTCCCCTGTGATTGTTGAGGCTATCTCTGGTAATAAAAACCTCATCTTGAGTTCTTATCCTTCGTATTGATTTCTGTCAGAGAAGGCTTTTCTTAGACAAAGATGCTACTATATCTCTGCATAATAAGGGGATCCTTCTCCCCTTTTCTCCTCACCCCTTTTGAGATTTATTTTAGGGACGACTCTAAGGAAGATGCGTGATTCGGGAACTGTTGGTGGGTAAACGGTGGTGAAGACTATGATGGTGTATGCAGTGCAAAACTTGAAATGGGGAACTAGAGAAAAATGGGTTCGGTCTGCAATGGCACAGGAAATTGAAACTAAAACCCCAGCTATGCAACTGCTGTAGCTTAATATGAAACTCTGTTCTTAATGGACAGAGTCTGTGGGAGTCAAGTGATTAAAATCTAGGCTGAGATGTATATAATCACGGCAACTGTTAATTCTGGAACACTTGTACTGCAGTATTCATATGGTGCAAAGAGAGAAGGCCAAAGAGGAATCTAGAAAGCTTTATATGAATAATTTGCAAGGCAAATAAGAGCTCCATAGAAGTCAACACAGATAAACTGAATGACGTGTGGTAAGGCTGCAAAATGCACAGTGTTCTATCCAAAATTGTTTGTTTTCTCTGTAGTAGGATTGCTATAAGCAATTGGAACACTTTCATTTATCTATTCCTCTGGGTTTTGCTTTATTTTGCTCCTTTAGAACCTATCCTCATAAGAAGCTGTTTGGCTCTTGAAATGACTGAAGTCATGCCCGTTCCCTTGTGCAAAGCAACTGGTATATCTTTACAGCAGTTCTTACAAGTGAAGTTTAATACGTGCTCATTGCTTTTGTAATCTAAGAGCAGCTGTGCTGAAAGACAATACTTGCTAATTGCATTTCCTAGCACATCCTTTTCCAGTTGGAGGATAAAATCGGGAAGTTTGGGTTTATTTTTTTAGTACATAGAGCAAAATTTATTCCAAAGAATCTTTGTTCCCCCTTCACTATTTGTTTATTTAATAGAGGATGGGAAATGGGAGACTCTGTCAAAAGGCCTAGTTACAAGAATAATTTATAAGCTACTTTAGCTGTTGATCTGGGAGCCTGGCTTAGCGCAGAGCCAGAATACATCCTGGCAGGTAATAATGTAAATCTGCAGCTCTGGCCCACTCTCCCGCAGGCAGGAGCAGGATACAACTCCTGCTAGTTCTGCAGCATCTCTGGCAGGCACCACACAGAACGCCTGACAAACATGCTCCCGTGGGGAGAAATTTGCTGGTTTTAGTAATTCTTTTTAACCTATTTTGGATGCAAGTGGGTGTGCCTGTGGGGAAAGCTATTCTGGTCACTTAAACAGAAGCCTCCTGTGAAGAGCGCGATGGCAGGGAGCTCACACTAACTCCTCTCAGCCCTGTGACTCACTGCATCACTCAGCTGGATTCCAATGAACTAAGCTGTTGGGTGATGTCCAGCCTTTGCTGAAGCTGATGGCAGCTCTCCCACTGGCTTCACTGGGCACAGGGTTTTATCTACCACACTCCTAAATCGCCAAAATGGCTTTTATCAATGAGATCTGTTTAGCTTTGGCTTGCTGATTTTGAGAGTTCATGATGGACAGTTAGTTTAAAAGGAGAGAGAAAGAGGGAGTGTGATTAAACACTGCTGTCACAGCAACAAGTCTGTTACTGCCTCTGTGCTATCAAAGTTGTCGCTGCACTTGGGCATGCCACATAACTGTACCTGCAGCATCTCTTCAACTGTTTTCTATCAAAATGGTCTGATTTAGCCTAAAACTGCTTTCTGGTTAACTTTTAATATAGATTGTTTCAGATGGTTGGGTAGAGAAGCAGCTCTGTCTGTGGTTGCTAGACTGAGAAAACAGCTCCCCTCCAGCATTATCAATCTCATACGCAGCAGCAAAACATGCCTGCATAAAGGCTTGTCTGTAACCAGTGATGTCCTTGATTAACTCCGTGTGTATATTTTAGTCCCATTTGATACAATCACTTGCTTGGGAAAAGCATATCCGTAAAGCTATCCAAGGTCAGTTAATGTAGTGCTTCTATTCAAACGTCTGCTTTAATCTTTGTTAATTTTCAAGTCTAGATGAGATTCAAGACTGCTGAACCTCACAAGACCAGGCCAGACAACTTAAAGGTTAGTAAAGAACTCCTTATAACTTGTTTAATTATATGCTGGGATACTTGACTATGCCTGCCTATAGTTCTGAAGTCTCACATAAAGTTGGGCCCCTGGGCACATGTGGGATATAAATGTAGCAACGAGGTCCCATTTCACTTATAACGGCTACTGAATAAGAAAGCTCAGCACTTACACTCCACCTGACATCTTTCAGAGACTTTGTAGGTACGTGAGACCAAGGCGGTTTATACATTAGGTAGCAAGGGTTTTGATGAACTGCTCATTCAGCCATCCCTCTCCACCTCCCGTGATTTGAACGATGGCTTCAGCTTCCTCCAAATGATCCTCTGGATTGGTTAGGCTCTTGGATGGCTCTGCTGTTACATGTCTCCATGGAATGGATTTTACTTTCAATAATGTCTCATAACTGTCTTTAAAGAGGTTTATGGCTCAGCCTTATTCTCTGGGACACTGACTGTTCTCTGCTAATCTCCTGTAGAAACACAGTTATGGGTTCACACAGTATTTCAGTCAGTTCTCCTCAAGCTCTAGAGTCAAGTTAATTGGACACAATTGACCTGTGTTAGAGAATAGCTATTAGATGAGTAATATTTAGCAAAGGAAATAAGATCTTTCTATTCCTCAGAACATGCTGGGAGTTGTGGGGAGCGGCAGGAAATGGCGGCTCAAGAACTGTGCAGACCTGGCCCTAGGAACAGGGTTGATTTAGGGACTGGGGAAGTGCTTTGTAATAACTGAGATTTGTAAAATCACAGCTCTTGCTAAAGGAGAGCTAGACTGGGAGAAAACATGCTGGAGTTTTGAGTGTTATAAGAGGCAAAAGTACAAGACAGAAGAGAAACAGCTTTTATAGAAATATAGTGGCAGATGTGCGATAGTTATGTGCGATTGCTTTTTTTCTTAGCAAACACTATATTGTCATATAGCCACTAAAACCTGATTAAAGCAGGGCAGTGATAAATAGAGCAGGATCTCATCAGAACGCGCTTGTATTTCCAACTGGAAGCTGTACGCTGAAGGCAGGTCCAGTACACTGAATGATGCATGGACATGACACTAGCCCACAAGACAAAACCAAGGTCTGTAACATCACCAAGCAGCTCAAGACACAGAAACACTGGAATTGTTTTTGCAGAGCAGTTTTATGCAGAGCAGCTGAAGCGTTGCTGCTAAATCCTGGAGCTTTCCCAATTTACTTTCAGATACCAACCCTCTTGATGGGGTAAATCCTGGAAAAGATTTCCTTACATCACAAAACCAGCCTGTTAGTACAAGGCTCTATATACTTCAGTGCAAGTACTGCCATATTAAAATTGTCAGTCTAAAAAACTTCTTTGGATAAAGTAAACTTCCTGAGAGAACCATAGGTGTCAGCACTCAGTTTAAAATGTGTATGTGCTTAGCTCTACTGAGACGTGAAGTTTCACTGAGATCAGCAGCACTACTTAAGGAAAGTTACATTTGGAGGAGTGTCTTGAAGGTCAGGCCTCAAGTACAAAAGTACTTCAGATTCATATTGGCTTGCTGGATAATACCAGCAGCAGGCACCTGGATTGCAGAACCAGTGACGTGATGTGATTTGCTATGGCAAATAATTATACTTCTATCTCACGGAAGACTGCGTTCTCTCTCTTAAACCTTATGTATTCAGACAGTGTTTCTCAACTTTAAGTATGTTTCTTGTAATTCCAAAGCACTTTAATGTCTGTGGACCTGATTCTGCAGTCAGACTTTCAAGATGCACCTCTGGTCCCTGCTGGACTGTGCTAGGAGTGTATCACTGCTCTGGTTTCCCCAGTTAGAATCCTGCTGCTCAGAAACTTAGCTCTGCAGCAAGTGCAGAACTAGCTCTTCATCTGGGACCAGGGTCACCACCTTATCATGGATTTTGCAATTTGTAAGAACTGCAAAATCAGGCTCTTTGGGGCAAATGGGCTAAGGAAGGGGCAAGTGTCTATTTCTGCTCACCGGCACTCAATGAAACACTGGCCAATCTGATCCTGGAGAGTTTCCTTGATGCTGAGCCCCTCCGCTTCTCTCAGCTTGTTTTTGATGGATATCTCGTCATCTCTCTCCTGGATCTCACCTTGCAGGGCATTTACTTGCTCAGCATCCATCTTCAGAATACTCATTGCCTCTAAGTGAGGAGGCAAGCTCTGAAAACAAGAAAAGAAAATAGAACAGATTAATTAAAAGAAACTTAGTATGAACTGGAAAGCCAGGCTGACAGTGAATCTAAGCTTAAGCCTTAATTTCTTTGCAGTAAGCCAGGAAAAATCCCTGTACTCATAAAACTTGCCAGGATGCACACAATGGTCTATTGTTAGTGTTTCAGCATTAATTAACAACACTGCAATGTACAAAGCCAGCCCTTCCAGCGTGGGATCCTGGGATCTCAATGAGACAGGTGAGAAAGCTGCTGTTCTGCAAATGCCAACTTCATCCATGTCAGAAGGGTGCCAGAGGTTTTTTAATTGAATTTCCAAATGTTTGGACTTCCCATTGGTACATTTTAATTATCCAGCATTGTGTTTAATTTGTTCACTTTGATTCTTTATACGCACTGCTTGGTCACTGGTTTCCTGGTATTTTGTTGCAGCTGGTCCTATTCCTGTAGGAAATCAACTTCCCTTGAGGAACAACAACCACCAAAAAGAATAAACACCCCCCCCCCCCAAACACTGTAATAAAAATCAGAGCTCCCCAAGTTTCCCATGATTTGATAACCTTAGTAAGAAGGGCTTCCGAGCCAGCTTCGAGTCCCACATTGACTTCTGCTTTGTGATTGCTCTTACATGTGTAGTTTGAGAGAGGAAAATGAAAGTCTTGCTGGTATGCAAATACAGAAGCATGAAAAATCCCACCTGTGTGGGTGGTCTGAAACCTTGCGTTTTTAGTTTGCAGTGGTTGATAACGTTGAGATGCTCCCAGTGTTTTACGAGCTGTTTCTACCTTGGCAGCATAGAGAATAATCTCTTTTAAAACTTAACTTGTAAATGAGCTTTGGGGTTTTATTTGCAATTCCAGAAGGAAGTTTTTTCCACATAGTTGGGAAGTACTAATCATAGTCTGATAGTATATGTCAGATTTAAGACTGGAACAGATGATAAACTGGTTTTGTACTACAGTGTGGTTTACTCTTCAAAGCTGGTGACTGACATATAGGTGGCAGCATATATGAACAAAAGCCTCAGACTGTTGCTTTGCATAAAAACTCTGTACAATTCTGCTCTGGCCTTCCAGGTTTGGAATGTACAGAATTGGTCCTTAATCAGCCCATCTAAGCCTAACTTAGGAATGCGTTCTTCTTGCTCTGGTGATACATTTTCTAGTGTGTTCCAAGCCCTAATTCCAGAGGTCTCCCTCATAGACGAAAAAGCTTCCATCAAAGGCTGGGCCAGCTTATATTTAAGATCTTTTCCTGCGCTTCGACCAGGTTCCAAAAATCACTAACAAGTGCCAAGCAAATCTGGTTTCAGAAAGCACACAGTGGGATTGCACACTGTCCAAAGTAAGCGCAGAGGCCCCATGCAGGAAGGCAATTTACTACTTTCCCTGCATTTGTAATGTGTGACTCGTCAGGGCCACCAGGGAGAAAAGATTCAGGAGGTAAAAAGAGGAGCAGCACGCTTCTGAAAGGCAGCTGCATGGGCTCTTTTCCCGAATACACCATAGAATCACAGGGAGCTTAAAGCTCATCCTGCCATGGGCAGGGACACCTTCCACTAGAGCAGGTTGCTCCAAGCCCCTGTGTCCAACCTGGCCTTGAACACTGCCAGGGATGGGGCAGCCACAGCTTCTCTGGGCACCCTGTGCCAGCGCCTCAGCACCCTATGACCCCAAATGGCGTCCTTCACCCTGAGATGTCACCTTCAGTTAATTCTCAGTTTCCATTAAAGTGTTTCCAGTCTTCACCTTCACCGGCATTTATTTTTACTCTTTCTTTGTTTTTCAGCATCATCTCCCTCACTAATATCAAATGAACCTCAGAATAGCCAGGTGTGACAATGCTTTCTCAGGGCTCATCTGGAAATCAGAGGAGCAGCCGCGAGGCCTGCTTCCCAGATCGAGATCTGGAAACAAGATTCCCTTCCCTCTAGGCAGTTTCCTACTCAACCATTTGTTTCACTACCGCAGTGCTCAAGGGACTGCTCCTTAGAGAAGTGCCCATCAGTGCTACTGCCTAGAGGTATCGGTAGCAGTGCTGCTACTGAAGATGTGAGCCAGCCCAAGTCTTCCATGCCTCTGTATACTGCCTTATACCTGCACTTGAGTCTAGAGTCATGAAGCTGGTGTGGACACAGGCCAGGTAGTTCTAAACCAGCTGGCTTGGACGCTGATAGCAATAAGGCTACAGATGATGCTCCGGTTGCCAAAATCCAGCCAAGCCCTGAGTAAACACTTGTACCAGCTACCTGTCTGACTGCCACACAGTTATCTTTTTAACTCCTGATACACTGAGCTGTGCTCAAAGCCCTAAGGCTGAAGTACAGACATAACCTTGTAGAACAGCTTATGAAAAGAGCTCTGTTGTATTTGCTCTTTGTATTTTTGTCATTTTCTTTTTCCAAAAGCTACTTTCCTACAAGAAAATACAAGGAACAGAAACCACTTTTACCAACAAGACTCCAGCTGCCCACCTCTGAGAACTCACTAAAGTAACAAATGAGATCAGGGAAAACTGGTAAGAAGATTATACTCTCATTTGACCATCTTTTTTAATAATCCTATTCATCTTTATGCTATTAATATTTTCCTAAATGAAGGTACATGGAAAAGGGTCTATTTGCATGGAGGAGAAGGCATTCACATCGCTTATATGAAATGTGCTGTTCCTTGAGTGTTTCCATAGTTGGGAAAGCAGGGCTGGCTCAGACCTAGACAGGCAGATAAACTGGGGAGGAGGGTAAGGTGTTTGAGAGGAGCCAGCAAGATAAGATGAGGGAGCAGGTATGAAAAGACACTTGATCTGAGCAGGAGTTGGCACTGCCAGGCATGCTGTTGCAATGAGTAGCAGGGAGATGCATTACCAGCAAATGGCATCCTCTGAAGCTGGTGGAGAGAGCTGCCAAACATAGGGCTCCTCCTGCAGTGGGAAAGCTTTGGCAATAACACGCTCCAGCTCAGATGCGTGAGGGAGAGCATGAACTGAAGAGCAGAGCTGGCAGTGATAAATGAGTCCTGAAGGATCTGTGGCTGTCTAATGTGGAACATACGCACCGCAGCCTGTTCTTGAGTGAAGGCCAGGAGGCTGACACGTGTCAGGAACCAAACACTGGCTCCTGTTCCGGGGGAGAAAGAGAAGGCAAGCACTCAACAGCAGTGAGGAAATCGTGCCATGAGGAGACAACGTCAAAACCTGGGACTAAGGTCTTCAAGCACTCCTGCGTCTTCAGAGACAGCATCTATATGACAGCCCCGGTGGAGTGTTTGTTCTCTTGTCAAGGAGCAGACATCAGAAGAAAAGGATGCCTGAAAAAGCTTTGGCCACCTTAGGATGCAAGAGAAAACAGGTAGTGGAATGGCAGGAGGAGTGCCAAGGCGGATGGATAGTGTGAGAGGATGGTTTCAAACAGCTCCAGCAGGAATGCCTCCCTGCTGGCCAGTCTTTGACCCATGCCTGCCAGTGTTGTAGTGCTGCACATCAACTTTCAGTGTGTCCACATGCTTGTTCTGGAGACCTATACTGAGACAGCATGATGAGTGCTGCTTTCATAGCCCTCTACACTTAACATGCAAGTTAAGGAAGACAAAAGCCAATTTATTTCTAACATCACTTCTCTCAGCGCCTCTGATGTTTCTGCTTCTGAAACAAAAGGAGGTATTCGACAGCGTAAGCCACTAATAAATAGCTTTTCCTTGGGGGAAGAAGCATTTTTCCATCTCTAAGACATTTCTTTGGCCATGTGAAATTCAAATTTGTTAACTTGCCCCACAAACAGCAACTCATTTAGAAACAAATTACAAATACTACATGGAGACAGTGAACTTGATAATGCGATGCTGCCCCATCAGTTGTAGAATAATGCATCTTAATGAAGGCTTCCCATGTGAATAAACCATTATATTTACAAGCTTTTCACAGTTAATGACCCAGAACTGGATAACGAAACTCACATTTTTAGTGTGGTCTTCTGTCAGCAAAAGTATACATATTAATAATTGATGTTGCTGTAGAAATGGGACATAATATGAAGATCCCTGAGTTTGTGGGAAAATAGGACTACACGGTCCATTAACTTAAAATGCTTATCTAATGTTTGATAGGCTTTGTCTTTAAAATCCTTGTTTAAATTAATAAGGCAAAATGGACATTTGTCTAAAGCAGAGTTTTATTCCAACTCATCAGTCACAAGTATGCTGAAGGGAGTGCTGTTGAGATTCTTCTGCTCCTTCCTCCTCCCCCCCTATCCTCTACACAGAGAATTTGGATTTCCTGGAAGCAAAAGACCCACCAGTAGAAGGATGGAAGAGGTTCCCTCCACCTCCCAGGTAAGCTGATGTGATGAAAGTCCCTGTGGACATTCCCTTTTGACTTAGGCACCCAGTTGTACAGATCGCTCTCCTAGCCTGTCTTCCTGCTTAGTCAGCTCAACAGCTCTTTCCAACACAGACTGCTTTATTGTTCATTATAAAGCACTTAGAGGTGTGCAGCCTGGCTAAACATGCTTAAGGCTACAGTTCTGCATATAGGAGGTCCCATGCTGTGGAACTAACTGCTCTTCAATTGTTCCATTATGACTGCACTTACAAGGAAAGATGGTCTTCATTTCAATGAAATAAATACATTTCATTTTACTTCACGTTTTAAGGCTAACATTCATATTATGTCTGAAAGGTAGATTTACTGCAGCTTTTATTACTGGGTACTTAATTCAGGGCAGTATCTTGTCTTAGCCCTGAAACAGCACAGCTAAAGCACACGCTGCATGGTTTTATGGGGCTTCTTCAGTAAATGTTCCGCTGCAGAGAGGATTGTCCATGATCTTTTGAAAGATATCCTAGTTGTGTAGCATTTTGCTATAGCTTTTCAATACTATAGCATAGTTTGCTTATCTGGAGGACTTTATTTCCTAAGCAAAGTAAGTAGTTTTAAAGTGATCGGTTTTAATGGTCACTTTCACCAGTAGTGAACATGGGCAAGTAAATCCTTACTAGTCGACTACAAGAGCTTGCCATCTAAGCAACTGGGGTGCTGTTACTTACCCCTGTTATTCTACTGGCTTTTAAACTGTGATGCAAATTATCTTTACAAGTTTGGTTCTTGCTTTTCTCCATGTATTTTGTCTGGCTTTGGGAAGGAATGTGTTTTCAAGAGGTTTCTTGTCTTCTGAGGACTGTATTCATCTAAGTGCCATGGTACACAAACGGTGATAGCCACATCAATTATATGCCTGAATTCCTAAATTAGGTACAAAAAAAGGCACAACTAAGCAAAATGTATTGCATTCATTAAAGCTTCTCTACTATATGATTCACTTCAATAGGCTTTGCCAATTAAAGTGTCATATGCATTCAAACAAAGCATTAGTAGGAGAGGCCCTATTAGAAAAAAATGTTAAAAATGGCTGTTTTGTGTAATATATTTTTATAAAACTATTGACATGCAACACTTTTTATTAAGATATAGTGAAGTTGAAGTGGAGAAAACATATTCACGACTGTGTAAGTTTATATAATGTTGGTTATGTTTATTTCTGATATTATACCTGGCCATGCTGTTAAACTTCTGTTAACAATGGCAAGTATGCTTTGGACTCTGCCAGGCAGTGATTTCATTCTTAGTGTGACTCCAGCCAATGAAAGCCAAATTATTTAGCAGCTGCATGCTTCCCAGCATTCTCCTATTTCCAAAATAAGCAGGTTTAAAATGTGTATTGAAAACAAGACAGATTAGTTATCACTACGCACATACATATGTATGCCTGGTGAAATAACATGTAACTTTGTGCTGACATCTAAAACGTCATCCAGGCTGCAAGTAAAACAAAAGTCATTTTAATCTTATGCTTGATAAAAGCTGGCCTGGTGTGGACCGCTGCTGTAACTGCCCATTTTCAAGAGCTGAAGAAACCTTTTCAATGTCACTCACTCTTGGAGTTAGCAGTTTGTTAAATCCCATCTAGTACTTACGTAGCTGCAGTCCGTGGTGTTTACACAGAAGGCTATTCTGGGAAATGCTGATTTTCTTCCCTGACTAGATGAAATGAATTATATTTATCAGGAATTCAAAGCACAAGGAGTGTTTGGTAGAATGTTTTCTCAGATATAAATAAAAGCATTATCCAAGAAAATATGCCTAAATTAGGGTATGTTTAAAAGAGGTAAGAAGGACAGAACAGGGTTTGTTTTTAAGACCACATAGATCCTTTGATGTGAAAAGGATACAGAATAAGGAAGAATGAATGGTGGAAATACTACGTGAGAAAATCGGAGACAGCAGGTATTGTGCCACCAACTCTTTGGTAAGGTCTGAAATCACCGAATAGAGCAGTATGAGAGGTGTGTTAACTACAAATCAATAGCTGCATCTGTGAGACAAGAAGGACCTTACGTGTGTGTGTCTAAAGCATACTGGGCTCATTCCTATGAGTTGTTTAAGCATGTAGAGCACTTGGCTCCAATGGGATTGATTACTTGTGCTCATTAAGAGAAAACAAGCAAGGGGATATCCAGGCCTTTGGACTAATCCTGTCTCAGAGTTGTAACAGTAGGTTAAACCCCTAAATAGGGATGGATTTTGTCTTGTCATCTTGTATTCCTTCTTCCTAGGCTCCTCTTACCCTTCCATAAATCAGTCTGACCAAAAACTGTTTATCCTAACATTTTATGTTACAAACAGCTACTCTTCTTTCCAGCAGGCTGTGTTCTGAGATTGTAAGTGCAACTTCCTGCAGGGGCTATCCTGTTGGTCGAGTGTTAGGGTGAGTGCTGAGTGTAGATCCACTATTAGGCTTGGGCTGTTTTGCAGCACATTGAGACAAAGCAGTTGCCAAAGTCCAGTTCACACATCCAGTTACACCAAGCTGATAGCTAGTTTGCACCGCAGCAACATGAACCAATCACAGCAACTTCCAACTGGGGTGTTTAGTGATGGAGAACTTATAAATGCCAGAAACATACAAGTGGAAGTATGCTCCTGGCTAAAAACTGCAACAATGGTGTTATAACTGACCTTTCAGGGTAAAACAGAGCAAGGAAATACGGGGTTTTGAACAGCACAAGCAGGTTTTCAGGACGATTTAATGTGTTTTCTTGCAATGTCAATGTGGCTTTAACACAGCCCTGTGCCTGGAACTGTGGTTACGGCGGTGATGCTGGAGCTGGTAGTAAACAACGTTGTGGCAGCAATGTGAGGAAGATCAGGAAACAGTTATCAAGATCTATGTGCTCTTAGTGAGGCTCGCTTCTCTCTACAAATTAAACCAGTATTGCAAATGGTGATTTATTGGAGATTTAGGAAAACATGTGCTGAGGGAATCATGCTGTTTCTGCAATTAAGCTTTAATAAATAATAATAATAATGAAGCTTTACTTCTGAGCCAAGAAAAACCTCTGGAACATAGGCTTCTACTCTGTCATCAAGCAAAGGATGAAATAGAATCGAATTCCAGAAAAGATACATAATCCTTTCTGAAGCAAGTAGACAGTAAAGAAAATAATATTGAATTAAGCAAAAGACCTTTGGGCAATTCTTGGTGTTTCCATGTTTTTAGGCCTACACAATTGAAGTTTTCTAGATAGCATTATTTGGAACTTCAAATGGACTCTTTTTGCAAAGCAGACTTTGTATGAAAGTAACACAGACATTTTTAAACCGGGTATAATTATAAGAGAAATGATACTTATTGCAGTAAAAGTCAAGTCTCCTTTGGGATGGGCTTGGAATAATGGATGGCTGGGTCTTCTCATTTATCTAAGTCATGCAGCATTAGAGAAGCAAATTGAACATATTTACACATGAAGATCTGTGGTCATTTTTTAGAGGGCTGACGTGATCATGCATCAAAGGGACTTGACCTTTGGAGCTTGCTGCCTATCTATCAGTGTGAACCAGTGTCTGCCTGCCATCCGCTCCCTTTGGACACCACAAAAGGGAATGCAGCATGGAAAGTAAAAGGGAAACCCAAATGGGGGATATAAAAACACTGGCAAGAGGAACAGATTCTTTTTATCTAGAGGTATCAATTTTTTTCCCCTATATTCTTTGATTATTCACTTGATAAAGAGGAATGAGTCAGAATGCAGAGCTGCAAACATCAATTCTCTTGCTCCTGAATGGAGGTCAGGAAAAGAATACATTATACTTGTTTTGTTTTAATTCCCTTCATCCATACCGTCATATTGGTTTCCTCCTCATAAACTAGGCTATTTACATCCTACTAAGCAGTTACTCCTACTATCAGCCACCATGAAAAGAGTGCTCAGCTGCAAACCCTCCAATAACTGATACCAGACTTAGATTTCCTTCCTAAGACTCCAGTTTTAAGACTCAGCAGAAACTGTCATGGGATTTGACAGGAAACAATCCCTTGTTTTGCTAAAGATGTGATTTCTAATTCATTTTCAGTACATCCCAAATATTTACCATTTTAGGCTATTTAAAATCTCTGGGAATCTTTGTCTTACACAGAGAAGGTAACTAAAGCTCTGTTCAGCTATGCTGCCCACACTTACTGCTAATGCTAATGATGAGCAGATACTAAAGGCAATAATCCATAAGGTGGTATCTGTACTTAACATGGCAAAGCTTAGGTTAATGCACATGTTACTTCCTAAAGTTAAGATTTTTAAGGTCATTCTTAATTTCTCAGATGTATGCTACAGGTACAATTAGTTGTCATAAACCTATAATGTAGCTAAGGGCAATTCTATTGCTGGGCAAGAAAATAATCCAAATTGTCTGGGCGAAGCAGTAAGCATGTTTTAATTAAGAATTAAGTTATTAGTTTATAAATCATTTAAGAACTGTAGAACATGGAGGTATAAATACATATACCCAATACAGAGCAGTGATAAATGTTTCTGTAATGTGGTGCTGTGAAGCAGCTTTACTAGAGCCCATGTAGGGCTACTGCAGCTGGATTGGAGAGCTGTGAGGCCTGACACGCATTAGTGCCTAACGAAGGCAGTGGTAGCAGAAGAAAATGTCAACTGTGAAGAGTTTATCCTCTTTCTCGGGTACTTGCTAGGAAGGAAGACGTTGGTGGGAGAAGGAGATGTGCCTTCTCCAAGAGGTTCCTTCTGTAAAGGGGGCTTTGATTTCTTTCACCCCATGCAATCTAACTGATCATGGAGAGCTGTTCACTTCCCTGTGCTTCTGCAGTATGAACATGAGGAATATTTTGATGGACTTCTGGAGATGTTGCTATATTAATACGGCAGTTCTTAGGTCCCTTTTCCCTGCTCTTGATGTACATATGCAGTGGCTTGCAAAAACGTCGAAGATTTTGCTGCTTTAATTCTACCCCAGAAATAAGGCAGCTCAAGCGTACTGGAATTCTGAATTAAAAAATGACTAATCCAATGTCCTTGCTCTGTCATGCCTGTGTTCAATTCCCTAGAACCTGGGGCAGATTCTACACTGCCTGTTTTCACATCTGCCATATACATTGGAGCATGTATATATAGCACAAAAGCATGCAGCGTAAGACAAATAGTGTTACTTCTGGGCCATCCATCATCTCAGTTTAGTTCTGTATTCCTTAGAGATGCCTTTAAAAATAGGAAGAATCTTGGAACTTAATTTCTCATCTTCTGCTAAATCACAGAAGCCTGAAGAGCAGACAGACCGTGGCAGTTTGTGTTCTCAGGGCAGCACTACTCACCATCCCCAGAAACACCATTTCCTCCTCTCTCAGGTTCTCTGTTTTCTTGCGCTGGACACATCCACGCCAAACCTGAGTTGTAAACAAAGCTCTAATGAGATAAATGGGTCTTGTTACAGCTTCCTTTACTGTGGCAGCCACAGGAAAAAACAAATAGAGGAAGGAAAGGCACAATATACAATTGAAACTATCGCTCTTTTTAACAGGTTGCCATCTGCTATTTCTTTTTTAACCAAACCCTGAGGTTTGTTATGCCCTCATTCTGGTAGATGTAGTTTTCAAACACAAAGTGTTGAGACTTAAGATTTACACAGAGCTGTTCTTCTCTCTGACTAAGCTGAATTACTCGTGTAAGGACTCTGTCTGAATTCAACAGTGATCTCCCTTTGTCATCTTTTCCAGGTATGGAATGAAGTCTTTCCCCGGAGATCACAGGAAAAGGCATGAATTCTCTGAGATGCACTGGATTCCAAGGGGGATGCCAGAAGGAGCAACTGAGGTCATAAAAATCAGAATGGAAAAACAACATCTAGGTTATAAAGTCATCTTGCATTGCCAGGGCAGGACTGTTTCCATTGATCTCCCATCTAGAGACCCGTCTCATTTTGTTAAGTGATTTAAACAATATATGTCACCTTGCTAGGCACCCTGGAAGCTCTCATTGTGGAATGCCTTCCATCCTGTGAGCTGTGTTTCTGCCTACTGCTGTTCTGAGCAAAACCTTGTCACTTGGTTCAGCCAGAACGCTTGTTAAATCAGAGATTTCACCTTTTGAATGCGAGTAGCAGCATCCTCTGGACTTAGACCCATCTCGACCTCAACTTTAGGTTGTTTTGCCGCCTTCTCTGCAACGTAAATTCGCTTCATGTGCACTGCTCGACAGCGGCCTTGGCGAGCCCTTTCTGCAACCTGGATAATTTTTATGGCTTCTTCAAATGTCATGGCCTCGACGGGTTCCTTCAACAGCACAGCCAAAAAGGAATGGTCAAAGACAAGCGTTAGAGTTGTGTGTTCTGTCAATTGCCTACTTCAGTTAGCAAAGACTAAATGAAATCTCTCGTGGAAATGTTCTAAGACAAAAGAACAACCACCCTATCACAAACAGCACGATTCCTGCCCTAGTGTTTTCCTAAAATACCTTTGAAGTTTGCTATCTTGAGACGTGTTTTTTCTGCGGACCTTTAGGAGAAAGTGAACTTGATGAGTTGATGCGTGACGGGGAAAGCCTGATGCTACACTGGGAAGTAAGAATGGCTCTGTATGCTTTATGCATCCTGCTCAACTTTATCCATTTGAGAAGAAAAGACACAAAGAACATGAGGTCTTTGTCCTGTTAAAAGGAGAAATTCTTAGGGTATAGGATATCTTCCTTACACTTCTCTAAAGGGACGGATCACCGGGTGTGCTGCTGGGACCCCAGCCCTCTTGCTGAACAGGACAGGCTGTCCTGATCCAGGCCAGGCCTGGGCAGCCTCACCTAAGTAGAAAAGGTCTGGGGTAAAATAGATCAGAAAAGTACAGCTGGAGAGAGGGGCTCCCCCTTCTCAATCCTTAGAATCTTGTTAACCCCTCATGCTTCCCATGAAGCAGCTGATTATTGTCCTTTCTTGACATTAATCCGCCGGTTGGAGTCAGTTCAGATTTAATGCTTCTCTATATATTGTGTGGTGCTCACTATGCTATACTTTGAGCAGGGCTTTCTGAAAGAGAATTACACAGAAGCAAAAGTGACCTGCAGAGCAAACTCCTCTGATGAACTCAGCTGCGTTCGGTTTATGTTAGACTGCTTGTAACAGCACTGCCACGGACACTGAAGAACACCATGGTCTGTTACACAGTGCGTAGGAGTTCCTGAGTGCCTGTGGCTTGCTATGGTGCATGTAGAAGTGCTGACAGCCCTCCAGGAATCCCAGCGGTGACTGACCTGGAAGGGCAGCATAGGACACTGGACCCGTGCTGTGTGAGATTATCTGTTGTTTATTGAATCCTGTGTCTCTTGAGGCATCCTGGCAAGGGAGCCCAGTGCTCCCAGGTGAGCTGGCTGCACATCAGATAGTCTCGTCTGTATTGGATGCTATGCTAAAGAGGGGTGAGAGCAGAACTGTGGGAAACAGAAAGGCTTCCAGATGTAATGTGCTGAAACAGAGGATCTCCACAGGCCATCAGACTACTAGAAGAGCAGAGACTTTACCCAGAGATTTAGTGTGGAGGCCAAGAGGACTGCAGCTGCCCATTAAAGTAATCTAGCAGAGAGCCTGTGCTGTCTCTGCAGCCTGCCTCTGTCTGACTGGTGCCGTTTCTTTCCCTGGGAACCTTCTCTCCATCGCTTTGTGGTATCAATCCACAGACTTTCTCCACCAGCACAGTTACTGGTGGAGAATTCATTGGTTGGGGCTGTGCAGCAGTTTGACCAAGTGGTCTGATCAGGGACTGCCTCTTATGGCTGTAACATCTATGAATCAAAGCTGTTCAGACCTATAGGCACAGTTGTTTATTTCAAGGGGTTAGCACCAACTGCTTGTAGGCAATGTGCTATTTCCAAAAGGTCGGAAGTATACCAAACCCAGAACAGTCTCCAGTAGAGCACTCATGTACTTCTATGTAATGACTTTTGCTCTGCCAAAACTCAATCTTTTACTCCTCCTAGCAGCCGCAGCTCTGTAACTGTACAGAGGAGACTGGAGTCATTGTTCAGAGGTTATGAACAACCGAATGCTAACACTTAACGCTGACGTGAACTCTTGAGTTTTGCCTGTTCCAGTTCGGAATCCTGGTTCAGAAAAACTGAAGCCCAACTTGACTTCAATAGAACTTAATTACATGATGAGAGTTAGCTACACAAATAAACCACCCACTAAACTTCATCCAACTGCTGCCCTGTCTCTGACACTCTCATACGCATAAAGCAGAGTTGATTCAGTCGTAACCAGAGTCAAGATGTGAGTGGATATTATTAGACAGGAAAACTAAATGTGATTTCCTATTTGTGCCTTATCTGTAAACAGCTTTTTACTTCCTAACTGCTATAAACGTACTTTTAATGTCAGTGGCTTGTGTGTTCAGACACGTATGGCTATGAACTAAACCAGAGAAGCACGTTAACAGGTAGGTATGTGATATGCTTACCTCTGCTTGCAATCCAGCCTCAAGCAAAATCTGATCCAGGATTTTCTCCCTCTGCTGCAGGACTTCCAGCTGTTCTTTAATGAAATACCTTGGGATAGGTATTTCCATGTCTTCCTAGAGGAAGAAATGGTAATGAGATGTTTTTGAGATCTGTATCAAAATCACATTGCTTATTAATTAAACACCTTTACAAAGCAATGAAACTGGACTGAAATTGTGGAACATTTTGGAGTGTTGGGAATTTGACCTCTGGAACAGCTGCTGAGCTGTTACTTTGCAATTACTTAAGGCCTAATTCAACCAAACAAATAAATCAACCCAGTTTCAGAACCATGGGAGCCCAGAAGTCTTTCTTCTTATAATGGCTCAATTACATTATCAAACTGTTAAAATATTTGGCAAGGTGGACGGAAATTTCAACATGATTCCCACCAAATGGAATACCTCTGGTTCTGTGATCATCCCACTTCTTTTTTTAATCAACATGAAAAATAGATCTGTTCTCTTGCCTTTTTCTTTTAACCATTACAAGGAACTAAAGCACAGTCCTGTCTGTCTGCAGGCATTTCTCTGTCTGTGACTGATATCTGTGACTTCTCCAAATAAGGTGTGATCAGAAGTGGCTTTTGCTCATTTCAACATTAAAAAGCTGTAACTGATTCACATTTCTACTGATCCTTCCCCTGCAGAACTTCACTCTTGCTGAGAAATGAAAGAAGACACAGGCAGGCAACCTCCAACAAACAGTGAAGATGCTGCAGTGACATAACCTGTTCTTTGTGTTGTATTGAAGACTGGAGACAAATCTTCAAGAACAGTTACTGGCAAGTATATTTCTGTGAGGGTGGAATGTGTCTTCATAGGTCCGGTTCATACTCATACCATGTTCCCTATACACTGTTTCAGGATCATCCAGAGTATCTCCTCAAGCAAATTATTTATTATAAGGAGGGATGGGGAGACAGGCAGTAGTTTCCCTGTTCTGTTACTCATGAGGAGCTGCCCAGTCAAGTTACACAATAAGTTGTCCCCAGGTATATGTGAACACTTGGTCCCTTGCCCAATTTGCCTAAGACAGGTACAAGACTTGATGCTGTGCCATCAGTGCTCTCTGTTCTGTCTGCTGTGGAAACCGGTGGGCTTTCACCTGCACAGGGAGACCTCTGACTTGCTCCTTTGCAGCCTCAATGCTTTGGTATGGACAGATATGGACGAGGAAAGCACTGGCTGTAAAGGAAAAGCACAGCTCCTGCCTTGACACAGCCACATGGTAAATGTGTGCTGCCTGTGAACTCCAATCTCTAGAGCAAGAATTTGCAGGGAAGACTGTGACCAATGCAAACAGCCTCTTTGAACTGCCAACTTGGAGATCTCATTACTAACTCCTTCAGTTGCACACTGTGCAGACCAGCACATCCCTATTATGGCAGCATAAGAAAGCTTCCAAGTGGGACTGTGTTTATCCCTGTTGATTTCAACAACGCAGAGGTCTGGTCTGCTGACATTTCTGAATGTTTGCCTTGTTAAGCTCTGTTTGCACCTTCCAACATCCTTGATTGTTGATAGAAATGATTATACGCTGTACTTAACAGTGCAAATCACTCTGTGACGGATTACAAACCAGGTATAAGAAATGAAGGGGTTTGTCTAGACACCCTCACATAGGGAGAGAGGGCTTTTACACTGTCAGGTAGCAGTAAGAGTCAGTCAGTTAGGGTGATGATTATCTCCCATATCTAACCTGGGCTTTAACTACAAGTGATCCTCCTGGACTGAGACTTTTACTGACTCTAAAAGTGAGATCAAAGCCACAAGCCTGGGGCTGGAAGGGATGGGAGTGCTGCTCTTCATAACCTCTTCTTGGGGCCCAGTAGAGAAAAGTGAGGTTGAGGTGTTTATTCTCAAGTCAAAGTTGCAGCTTTTTAGCCACTCCTGGCTCCACGTGGGATTTGGGTATCCAAATATCTTTACAATTACTCCAGGAAATGGAATGAGCGGGTGTTGGGAGGCAACTGTACAAAAACATGAGGCACAGAACTAAAGAAACCTGAAGCTTGGCCTTAGAGTGACATAGTAAAAAGTATGCTGTATCCCTGCATAAGATATAAAATGAGACTACTCTGTTCTGTTCTCTGCCTACAGTCATGCTGGATTTTAGCCCCAGATAATACAGTGAAAGGAAGGATCAGTGGTATCCTTTCTGGGCAGATTCTTTGAGAAACAGAAGTTATTTGTCAAACACTGGCCAGTGGTTTTGGGTTTTAACCAATAATATGTGATTATTTTATGGAAGAAATCCCATGTAAATCTCTATTCCCATCTACTATGGAATAACATTTGGAAAAGCCTTAAATCTCTTCAGTGACTCTGTTTTTCGGTAGGAGGCAGGTTGTAACAGATGTCAAACATGACTTTTCAGGCTTGCCCATCCTTTTCTGCAGGGGGATTTAATGATACGTCATGAAAACAAAGGGAAAGAGCTTGCAAAAACTCATGGCAATGACTGTCTCTATTTGCGGTGCAACAGGGATGGGACTGCAAGCAGAAACATGTCTGCAAGTCTCAAACCAATGCTATGATGATATTGGGCATTTATCTCGCGTTATAACCTGGATCTGGAAAAAAGCAGAAATTCAAGCTCCGACCCTGCTTTTAGGAAAGCAGCGGTACCTGAATGTGACAATAGGTGGAGCTGTCTGCGAGAGAAGTAACCTCCTTTCGCAGTTCATTTCTCCTACTGCTTTTAGAACACGGCTTCAAACCTTTCCCTTATTGGCATCCTCGTCTGGTTTAGCGGGGTGGCTGTCAGGGGCTTTTACATTGGGCAGTCCTGAGCCCTGAACACTGAACATGTCCTTAGCTCCTGCCTCCTTAACAATAAGAGACTTAGCTCAGGTTTCTCATGTTAGTGGTTTGAGGTACTATGAACTTTTAGCATTACCTGTAACTGCCGGAAGATACCAGAGGCCAGGCTGATTTTACAGTGATGCAAAAGAGCAGACTGAAGTGGACTGTACCTTCCTTATCGGTTGCCCATCTTTTACACAATCCCACATTCAAATCAGGCAGAGTCAACCTGCTGACGTTAATACTGAAGCTAAGTCTATACAACATCATAGAATGGTTTAGGTTGGAAGGGACCTTAAAACTCATCCATTTCCAGCCCCTTGCCACAGGCAGGGACACCTTCCACTAGAGCAGCTTGGTCCAAGCCCCTGTGTCCAGCCTGGCCTTGAACACTGCCAGGGATGGGGCAGCCACAGCTTCTCTGGGCACCCTGTACCAGCACCTCAGCATGCTCATATTAGGACACATGCAAGAGAAAGATCTATAGAGCCTAGGCTGTTACAGAGAAGCTGAAATGCAACACTTTCATCAGGCAGATCAGCTTTTAAAATCCTGCTCTGATATATAATGCTCATCATAGTCTAAATAGGCTCTGATGTTTAACTGAAATGCCATAATTCCTGATCACCCAGTACATCACTACATCACTTGGTGGAACTTCACAGACTGCAGGTAAATGTGACTGCCTTTAACATACAGGCTAGGCAAAATCCCTATGAATTTGCCCATTAACAGAGCAGACCTACCGGGAGAAGCTTCAGATCTTCCAGGATATTATCAATGTAATGAAACTCCGATTTCTCCAGATCCACCATCTCTTTTTTCAGCTCCAGGATCCGGCCGATCACACCATCCAGCACTTGCCGAATCAACGCCCGTTTCTGCTGGTGAAGGAGTTGGTCGTGGGCCGTCTCCAGGGTACGGAAGATTTGCACATACTTGACGTAGGAAGTGGCCAACATCCTGAATGCTTTCACGAGGTCCTGCTCTGGCTGGAGGAACTCTTCTCTTTCTCTCTGGAGCTGGATGTCGAGGTCTTTCTGGGCATCTGTCCACATCTTATTGTAAGTGCTAATTGAAAAGAAGAGACTAAGTTAACCTGACATGAAAGCAAGAGTCAGCACACAACGATGCCAGGGCTCTGCGTGTGTGGACTTAGCGAAAAAGCAAGCTGGAAATGTGAGCCATTACATTTATAAAGAGATTTTAACTGCAATGTATTTCAGAAGAAACCCTTAGCAAAAGTGTCTGGTTTTGATTGTTTTAAAAATAGGAATCTAAAAATGCTGTTTTATTAATGGAAGCTTGAGAGTTAAAAACTTTGCATCTTCACCCTTAACATGCTTGAAGCATCCTTCGAATGCTTGAAGCTACATCCCCCTATAGTGCCATGAGTTTCATTTCATTGTGCTAATACAGAAGATGGTTTCATGGAAAAGGGGGGTCCTCTCAAAGTCTTTATGAGGGGGAAAGGTCTGCATGTTTGGGATGAGGACCAATTGATGTTTCTGAAGTATGTTGCTTTTCTGCCTTTCTGAAGTGGTTCTCAGGGCTCATTGTAGGGGTAAATGTTGTGTTGGTCCCAGTGTTAAGAGTGGATCTGTGGGCAGTATTTCAAATGGGAAGTGAGGAAAGTGATTTATTTCTTTGGTAGTAACTGCTGCACTCCCAGCTATTTCTGAACGTCTGGTCCAGTGGTTAGAGGACTATTTGAGGTCTGTCACCTACCTTTGTCATCAGCTTTGCTTCCAGAAGTTATAATGCTGTTTACTTGGTAATTTTGGTAGGAAAATTCTTCCCTGTGAGGGTGCTGAGGCGCTGGCACAGGGTGCCCAGAGACGCTGTGGCTGCCCCATCCCTGGCAGTGTTCAAGGCCAGGTTGGACACAGGGGCTTGCAGCAACCTGCTCCAATGGAAGATGAAGGGAGATGGAACTGGATCAGCTTTAAGGTCCCTTCAAGTCAAAGAGTTCTGCGATTCTGTGCATAGGTGGAGGTCTGATGTGATAAGCATGGACTGGCTGTCAGTGGCTTGTCATGGTAAAAGCAGACCAAGGGCAGAATATCATGGGAACTCCTCCCAAAGGGGCAAAAAACAGACTCTGGGCAATGAGGCTTTTATTCACAGAAGAGCTCAAGCAGCAGATTTGTCACTGAAAGGTGCCAACATCTGTGGCAGTGAAAGACACTGTTAGGTCCTGTTTTACTTTTGGCCAGGTAAAGGCTCGCTCTTGGGAGTGACAGATGTCAGTAACATCTTACACCTTTGGCAGTGTTTCTCTAACAGCAAAGTTAAGAAGCTTCTTCTGCACTGAGCCTCAGTGATGCTGGGAGCAAAAGTTGATTCACGCTGTCAGGTTTGCAGGAGGAGGGGAAAACAGTGGGCTAAGGTAACAGGGAAAACTGACTTTTCTTTCTTACACCTAGAACTAAAGGCTATTGGCCTCAGTGGTGTAATGCAGACTCATCCACCAAACTATCGCTTGGTGTTCCTAGAGCCTGTCAAAAATGGATGAAGACTAAAAGGCTCTGCTTCCATTAGATGAGCTTTTAGAGCAGCCCTCTTGCTGGTCTGAGCAGCACTGAGCAAGTGCTTGTATATTAATTCTGACGAGAAAGCTGGGCAGCTGTTAAATTGCTTATACTAGATTGTAATTGCCTAAGTGGGAGCTCTGTCAGCTGATCTTATCATTCCCAACCTCAGGGAACAGAATGACCCTTGTGCAGCAGGAGGGACCAGTGCGGTGGATGGGAGGACAAACTCCAGCCCACAAGTGCCCTGAGCGTGGGGCGTACGCAGCACATCCAGGATGCTGATGGGGCTGTTGGGACTCCCTGAAGCCGTCAGCAGAGTCACCACCAACCTGAACCCTGCTATTGAATCTACACTGTTAATGTTTTAAAGTGCACATTATACTTTTCAGCTGACTTGGGTTTCTGCAGGATGCAGCTGGTCATGCTTTTCCTAATGCCTCTGCAGCCCACCCAGCTCTTTCCCCTTCCTTTTTCCCTATTTCATTGACATCCCTTTGCACCACCCAAATGATTAAATTGCAGCAATTAACCCAGGTGCAGGAGATACACAACATAAAACCAGCAGAGCAGAGAAGGTTGGCACAAACAAGACCAGTGTTAGCTTTGACCTAACAGCTCTGCCAGTGAATCAATGGGAGCTTTGTCCACTTCCTCTACAGTCAGGACACGGAAGAACGTCTATGGGTATGAGGTTCAGGGGGTTTTCCAGCACAGAAGGAAACAACGCAGTGTTGTACTTACGTAGTTGTGCCTGCTCACAGGCCATTTGGCAATGGGGAGGCTGTAAATCTTGGAGGAAGCCTAGCCCTGCAGGTTTATGAACAGTGGGTATGCACAGGTTGAAGTGTTCTGAATGCAGGTTATTGCATGGAGACAACAAGAACCAATTCCATGATTGTCCACTCCAATTTACAATAATATCCCTTTCTGCTTCCTCTGGCTGAGGAATGTCAAGTGGTTCCTCCTGCTGAGCCAGCTAATATCCAGTTTCTCTTTATATTTCAAATGAGTTTTTGAGGGAGGAGGGAGACAAAGTGCTCCAGCCTTCAGAGTGTGTTAACATCAGGCAATAGAGATGGAACATAATTGTTTCCATAACACATTAGTTTATCAGATAAGCATTAAGATGATTGCAAGCACGTTGCTGTGGGTCAGATGTTAAGACTATGGATATCGTGGTATGTTTGGAGCTCTTGCAGCAGTGATGTTGTGTGTAAATGAGGGCAAAAGAAGGGACAGGCCCACTGGAAAATGAAATACTGACTGAAAAGAGTTATAAGGAACTGCTAGATTTTCCCATGTACCTGTTGCAGTCAGAGTGACTGACACCTTGGGGAGATGTGGCCCTAGTGCTTCTGTTTGTTAGGCATGTAATGAGGAACAGCAGATACTTGATAACTGGGAACAGATAAGTGCAAGCAGCAATGTGATCTGAGTGTTCCTTTGGCTCCCCTGATTAAAAACCAGAGGACACGTGCACAGCCATTTGCTTCCCCTCCCAGAACTGGATTAAAATCATTATTTCAGGTTTTACTGGTATCTAAATGGGAGCCCTTCTGGACTAGCCTGAAGGATTGGGTGTGCTTGGTGTTTATAGCCCTTTCTGGCAGAGCTGCTATAATCCTGAGGAGCCCTTCAGCTTCAGAGACAACTGTGTTCAAAGGGTAGTCAGAAGGAGTAATGTGTCTTCAAGGTTATGTGTTAAAGCAAAGAACAGGACTGATGCTCTGTGCCTGTCAATCAGGCAGCGTGTGACCCTGAAGTCCCTACTTGTATTTTTGCCTATTTGCTCAGCCCCCCTTTGCATTAAGCTGTAAACTCCCTCAAAATTGCTTCCACACGCTAAAAAGGGAGTATAGAACAGCCTTGAGCACACTGGCTTTTCATTTACTGTCACTGATTCATCTAGTAGGCTCGTTCCTGTTCTGTAATGGGTAGAGTGTGAGCTGTATCTGTGCCTGAGGATGATGCTGCATCAGAATCAGATTGGATGAAAGCATCTAACTAGCCTGTAGTGCAGATAACCAGCACCACTGAGCATAATTTTCCTTCTCATGGCATAAGATGATTAAATCCTGGGAAAGAAAGATGTCTATCTCAATCTTTGCATGTGTCTAGCAGTATAAGTAATGCTGCAAATTGTCATAGCAACTACAAAATAGGAGTGTTATGGGGAAAATAAGCAATGCTGTAATGGGATGAGTTAAGAACACATAAAGTGACTTAACGGCAGAGCCCCCAGAGTGCTTTCTGGCAGCTTAAGGCTTGGAGGGAAGGTCAAGGCTTTAACTCCTAACCAATGTCTCTTTTCTTCACTCCCATGAAGTAGAAATCGAGTCTCAAACAAGGGCTGAAGAAGACTCTTGCCATAGCATGGCTTCTAGCTTGAATCTCACTTTTACTGCTCAAAATAAAGCCTGATCTCTTTATTTAGAGTGAAGCTTTTAGGAATGTTTTTTTTTCTGCTCAAGTTATAAAAAGCTGTTTAAAACGCTGCCAAATTACACATTGCCTCTTTTAGTATTCCAGGGTCCTCTAACTCAGCGTGTTTGTTTGACCCATCCATCTCTTTTACACTTACTAAAATGGTCCTGAGGTCCAGCTGAGGTTACCCTGCCTACTTGTGCTGAACTGGTTTTGACACTTACGCATGCTCTGCTTGAAAGGGTTTGTGCTGAGCGTGCAAACTGTCCCTCAGACCACTCAGGAGCCAGTACTGGAGCCTGGCACCAGTGAGGTTACCTTTGTGCCTGTGTGGTTTTCCTTCCCCCCTCTCCCCACAGTGTCTTGGTGTTTTTACTTGGCTGCCAAAGGGAACTATTCCTGTTATTTCAGGACACGGCACAGTTTGCATTCCAAGTTGTGTCTGTCTCTGGGTTCGTATATGGGCTGAACCTTGGCTACTTTGATGCCTGTTTTTTCTGGGCTGTCCCCTGAGGACAGAAATATCTCTCACTTTCACATGCCAACCATGCAAATGCAGTGCATAGCACTGCATACGCCCTACTGCTTTGTCTGCTGGATGTAAAGAGATGGAGGGGAAAACATCTGATTGACGTGGGTCATCTCTCTTCACCGAACATGGAAACTTCCATTTGGTTAAATGAGCTCTAAATTGTGTGTGTTTTAACACATTTCTGGAGCATTTATGCCACCACTGCAAACTACCTGCGTTTCTCAGGAGACTGGGCTGTGTTGAGCCATAGAACAGGGAACAGAGAAAGCACTGGCAGGGCTTGTGAGAACAAGGGAGTGCAGAGCAGTGCTGGAGCAGGGATCTGCATGCTGGAGCAGCGATCTGCATGCTGGAGCAGGGCTCCGCAGGCACAAGGAGCAGAGGGACTGGGACATGGGTCTAGCAATGAGGAAGTGCGTGTATGCGCCAGTCCTCAGGGAATCCTCTAGATCCTCTGGGCTTGACAGGTCAGCCATTGTGCTAAACCCTGGGCAAACACAGGGGAGGGAAACCCTGCCCTGCAGCCTCCCTGAAATAAAGAACCAAGAGACAAAGGTTGGGAGGGGAAAGTGAGGCCCCAGGGGAAAAGGGGCTGCACAAATGCTGCTGCTTTAATCTGGTTCTTTTTTCTCTTTCTAAAGATCACCATACTTAAGATGCCTGCTGGTTTGTTGAGGTCAGCAGTTACCTGCTCCCCTGCTACAACCTGCTCAGGTATTGCGTGGTGATTGCGGGGCTAAATGTATTATGGGAGTAGTCTTCTCTTTTGTCCTGTTATAGATAAAGCTTCTCGTGGTGTGGAAAGGTGTAGACACAAAGATCAATGCGGCCTTATAACACAAAGTGACTGACAGGTTGTCCGAATCCATTCCTGATGTAAAAGCCTTTAGCGTACATTTCGGAGTAGTGCAGGCTCGTGGTTCTGAGCTTGGTCAGGCTTACAGCGAGGCCAGACTTCTTAGCTGGTGGTGACAGCAGGGCTCCCAGAAGACTTTTAAGCAGGCTTGCTCTAGCCATGATGTTTTACAGAGTTGGAAGTACTTGGGGTAAAGAAAAGATAAACTTCGCTTGGCTTTGTTTGTGACAGGGGTAGCAAACACAGCCTGTTGGCACTGTTAGTGTGACCAGCTCTGTGCTTCTGTCATCTCCAAGTTCAGCCTTTGGTGCTAAGACAGAAAGTAAATAGGGGATAAAAGGTTTTATGTGGCATAAATGTGCTGGGACACTGCAGGGAAGGTGATGGAGCCCCCTTCACCTGCAGCAATGGCAACGCTATACCTCAGCAGGTCTCAAGCACCTTCTCTGGCCAAACTCATGGCTGTTTTCCTATAGGAAGACATTGCAAAGTGATTAAGTGACATTATTCATGGCTGAGGTTTAGTGTAGCGCATACCGAGGGCCATTCCTCTGTCTGTCAGGCTGTCCTTCCGCGGAGGTAAGGAGGAGAATAGCACCCTCCTCTCCTCTGCAGAGAAACACGAAAAGATGGGGATAGAGAGCTTCGCAACCCTTGTGTAGTGCTGCTGCAGCAGATGCTGTGTCTGGGTGCTGCTCCACCTCTGCTAGGATCAGGCTTGAAGCTCAAAGTTAGCACGGTCTACGCAGTTTCTCAAGAACTGTAGCTTCTTCTTTCACTGTTTTTCAGCACAAATGCTGCTGGGATATTTCCACTGGCAATGGTTTTTCCTGAAGGAGACAGTGTACAAGTAACGCACAAGATCTTTCCCCACCTGCTCATTAAGGATGAAGGGAGGCATGAGAGGGAGTTGCAGCTTTAGGTCTTAGTTGTGATCATTTGGATTCTGCCTCTGTTTTCCTGCTTTAGCATAAGCAAGACGACATGCTAATGCTCACCAGGGCTGGGAAGAGGGGCAAAGATGAATCCATGAATGCTTGAGAGACGTATGAGAGAGAACATGCTCGGAATGCCCAGGAGGAAGCTAATAATTGTGGCGTTTGGATGGAATTTGAAGAATATGGCCTGGGGCCAGACCCTGAATGAGGGGATAGAAAGAAATATTCAGCAACAGCCCAATAGCTGAATGAGGCTGGGGCCCCATGGGAAGAAAATAGGATATGATCACAACGTAAGAAACTGCATCGTAATGCAGCCACAAAAAGCGGCAGAGAGAAGAGGGGGTTAAAGTTGGATTGGCATTTTCTTACACTATGGTTTTGCAACCTCATTTTGTTCACCAGAGCTTTGGGGGTGCAATACAAAATACACAGGTCTCATTTGGCTCCTTCTGTCAGAAGCAGAAAGGGGGATGCTAAAGATCTTGTCTTAGATTAATATTTAACCATAGAAAGTTCTGTTTGTGACACGAGGTGAAATTTTAAAGCGCTTTGATTGTTTAAAGCTCCTTGGTGGCAGTGGCAAACGTCCTGTAGCTGGTTAAAACCTGGTACGAGCGGTAGCAGCACCAAGGCTCAGCTTTAATGTGGCTGGAGTAGGACTGGGAGGGCAAGTTAAGAAATCACTGTTCCTACAGGTCAAGTAAATGGTAAACAGATTCATAAAGGAAACACAGCAGGAACACATAAATGCAAAGCCATCTCTGTGAATCTCCTGCTCAGTGTCCGGAACAGAGCGTACATCTGTATGCAAATGCTGGGGTTTGAGTACTTTAGGAAGTGTGCTACGTCCAGCACTTCTTAATGAACCCCACAGCAAATGTAAGGGGTACTACAACTGTCTTCAGAACATGTCAAGCATGTCTGAACACTGTCTTTTCTTGTGGCTGGCTGCTGGAGCTTACTGACTCTAAGAGAATATAACTGAGCGCTCCGAGTGTCCTGCCTCTACCTTAATGCAAAACTAAAGCAATGGAATAACGCTCTTCCATGAGCTTCAGACCAGAGGGCCCTGAGGACAGTGAACATAAGCTGGTTGGAAATACTGATACCAGCCACGTAAACTCATGTGCAGTGTGACTCAGTGCTGCAGAAGGTGCCAGTCTGACCACTCTGACTTAGAGTGCATGAGACAACCACCCTGCACGCACACTTAGTACATTTGTATGTCCAACTGGCTGCAGGAGACACAGGCAATTTCACTGTGGTAGCAGCTGTTCTTCCAGATGTCTAAAAAGCAGCTGTTTACCTCAAGCTCAGAACAAGAGCTATGTGCTGTGTCACAGTTCTATGCAGTACACAGGATGTGACTGTACAGCATTGAGAAATCACTGCTACAGGCTCGACTGGGACTTACTGATGTACTTATCTATAGCATGAAGTGTGTCTTCCATATGACATGGCAACATGCAGTCATGTTGGATTAGATGACCTCTAAAGGTCCCTTCCAACGCAAACTATTCTATGGGTCTATGTAACAGTACCATCAGCAACTTACTTGAGAACAGATTCAGCTGAGTCTTGTCCTAAACTGTCTTGTTCTGCAAAAGGAAAGAGTGCTCCTATTTGGTAACTGCTGGTATTGATTACAACTCAGCTCTGCACTGGGGAGGAATGCACAAGGCTCTGAACAGTAAATATTGATAACTTTTCTAATGCATTTGCCAGCACTGTCAGCCACAACCATTTAAAAACCAGGAGGGGAGATGGAGATTAGACAGTTAGGAAGAAGTTCTTCCCTGTCCTAACTATGAGAGTGGTGAGGCGCCCATGGCAGGGGTTGGAACCGGATGAGCTTTAAGGTCCCTTCCAACCCAAACCAGTCTGGGTTTCCATGAAGTTAAGGCTGTCCATATTTAAGTAAGGATTTTCTACTTTTTATTTTCCTGATGGTTTGTGACCATTTTTTATTACATTTTACTGCTGGGTTTTCTTAATGTTTATTAATTTCAGGTTCTCAGGTGGTAAAACTTGAATCCAGCATGGGGCAATAAATAACAGCACAAACTGTCCAGAAAACTTGGTATGCTGAGGTATAGAACACTGCTAACAAAGCTATCCAGCCTGTTGCTCAACTCAGGCTCTATAGAAGCAGTGATTGATGAACTGTATATTCAGACTTGTATTTATGAAGGGCAGGATTAGTCCAGCTATAAATGTCATGCTGTGCACAGCTATAGAGTGATTCCAGTTTAGTGAGCCAAGTAGCATCAATGTCAACTTGGAGACCCTTACCAGCATTACTACCTCGTCTGGAAGCAGAACTGTATATAGTTTAGCCATGTGGCGGGGAGATGTGTATCATGTTGCATGGATTTGCTGTTTAGCACTGCAGTGCTGCAGGAAATGCTGAAGAGCCCTGTCTACTAAACTGAGTTAAGATGAACAATGAAGACAGGCTGAGAGAGCCAGGCTTGTTCTGCTGGACATGAGGCAGCAAACTGCGGAATACTGAGGGATAATGCCATAAAGGATGCTCACAGTTAGGTTCCCAACTTTGTAGTGCAATAGTAACGTAGGAACCAAAAGTAATTCTTAATAAAGAGGCTGGGTATCTTATTAATGTTTCTGGAGAGATGAGCATGGCTCCCTGCAGGCACTTTGATCCAATGCCATCATCAGGGTCTGCTTATTGCAAGTAAACTTTTGAGGCTTGTACTGTGCTGACAGCATAAGGAGTTCATTACAGGGCGAAAAAAACCCCCAGTTTGTGCTAGTTTTTGTCTGGAAAAGGGGGAAAAGTGGAGAAGGGCTGAGTGGGTAGGAAAGGCACGAACAGCGGCCTGCACACTTCCGAAGGGAGCCGATGCCTTTGAGCGGCTGAACCCCCCCGTGGGGACCCGCGGGCTGGCCCCGGCCGCGCCCCACCGGACACGGCGCGGCGGAACCGGTTACACCGCGGTCGCACCGGCGGGTGCTCCCCTCCGGAGGTGCGTGTAGGGTCGGTGTGTGTGTGTGTTTTAGCCCCTCCAGCCGCGTTTCGCCCCGGCACCTGCGGCCCCTTGCCCCGCCTGGCCCCCGCGCCCTGCTCTACTCACGCCTGAGACATGGCGAAGCGCTGCCGGGCCGCTCCGCCGCCTCGGAGCCCTCACCGGTGCC
This sequence comes from Ara ararauna, assembly GCA_028858755.1. NCBI lineage: Eukaryota > Metazoa > Chordata > Aves > Psittaciformes > Psittacidae > Ara > Ara ararauna. Next base: position 8,092,958 of record CM054381.1, read on the forward strand.
CGAGGCCGCCGCGAAGCCCGCACTGGTGCCGAGGCCGCCGGGAGCCGCTCCGTCCTGGCCCCGGCTGGCAGCGGCTTGTCCGAGGCCCGGGCGCCCTGCGCGGGCCGTTGCCGTTGCCGCGGAGACAGGGCCACGAGGTGCGTGTGCGTTATCCACTGCCGGTGCTGCCGCACGGTGTGGGTAAGGGATGGTCCCGTTTCATCGCTTTTTTCCTTTGTTTTTTCTTCTCCAAGAGACAAGTTTTCAGTGGTTTTCCATCCCCTACTGCTTAAAAGCCCGTTTTCTTGTTGTTCGTGGGGTTTTTCCCCCCTTGCAGCAGCTGGAAACCTGCCTCCTGTTCTGTACTTCCTCCCCCCCGCCCGTTGCATCCCCGAACTGAGCACATCTGGATGCCAAGGGCGGCTGGGCAGTGACCGCTGACGTGTGTCTCCATCCCACCTATGGGTACTTCACCCTCCTAGCAGGATGTGCTCCGATTGTGGGGTTTTGCTTTCTTTAAGATATAAATATTAGCCATGGGGGAATGGGAGCGTGTTGTAAAGCAGTGTGTCAATCACAGCCATCGCTTCCGAGCCCGGATTTGGTGGGGGATAGAGCTGGTTTGCCTCTTTATAAATGCTGGCAGTGAAGCTGGAGTTGTTTTAAACACTCATCATTTTAATGCATGGTTTGTGTGCTGGGTGAGAAGCATCTGTTGTAGGACATTAAAAGGCTCCTTATTGAAAAAGAGGGAAATCAAAGCTAGTGAGACAGGATTACAGCGCATTACAGGGGTTTGGGGGGGTAAAATGCACTCCTCCACAGCGCGAGTGGGGAAGGGGGAAAGCGGAGCAGTGTGGGACAGTGAGTGCTCTGCCAGCAGTCACATTTTAGCCATAAATCTCAGGATGTCTGCATTCCTTTGCTGGTTTTATTTATTTATCCCCCCCCCCGAAGCCCCATATCACATAATTAGCTGAGAGTCTTGGCTATCAGCTTCTCAAAGAAAGTTCCTAGCCCCCATGGCTTTGGAGGAGAAGGTTTCCCATTGAAAATGTGAACCTTGAAGGCCCAAGGCCATAGCAAAAATCCTTTGAGGTATATTATTTTCTGAGCCGTGTGATGGCCATGCGAGTTGCACGATTGCTTTTGGTGTATTGGATTGGTGGGGTTTTGTTAGGAGTAAGTGAGCTTTGAATACTTGTTGCTTTTTCTTTTTGGGGTGGTGGTGGTGTAAAATCAGCTTGTAGTTAGCTGTGTTAATGTGAAAGCGGTTCTTCATGCTGCGGCAGTTTACGTCAGAAACTTGCCTGCTTCCTTTCAATGCCTGAAGATCCATCTGCAGGTCAGGGGCGCTCTCAAGCAGTAAGTAACTTGTGTTTTGTGCATATTTAATACCTTAACTGAGTCTTTGCAACCCAGATGGGAACATCACATTCGTATTTTCATTAACATGGGCATTTGTGCATCACTTTTTCTGCTGGATTATTCCTTTTCCAGCCAGAGTTCTACCCGCAGAGTCCCAGCAGTGGTGTTTCCATCGGTGTGTGTAGTTTTAAGGACTGATTTGGCCGTAACCCCTAAGCAATATACCCTTTCCCATAGACCTCAAGCTATCGTTCCCAAATCTCCTAGAGAAAGGGAGTAACTCTTTCAATTTGACAAGTAAATTCAGGAATTGGAGTCAGAATAGAAAATGACTTTGTTTCTCTTATTCTGGAATGCATCAATCAAAAATAGCTTCTAAAATGAATAGCTAAGCAATATTTGAGACAAGCGAGAAGCTTCTGAAGCAGTTGAAGTGAGAGCAACAAGATTGCTTGATATGATGTGGATGTTAATTATTAATCTGATTTTATTGCCCTGTGTTAGCACCTCGGTGTCACAGTGCAACTGATGGTCTTTGTTGTGCTAGAAACTGTATTAAAGATGGAGTGCCCATTGCTGACTTCCACCCCTCCAAAAAAAGCAAACATCTTCCTTGAAAAGACGGGAAATTGAGCTACAGGAAAGTGATGCAGTAAAATTAATTATGAAATAAGCAGAGTTGAAGTTTTTGCTTGTTTTCTATGGGAAAGGAGCCTGCTTTCTAGCCAAAATGGGGGTAGCGTAAGACTGAGAGTAGTTAGTTTAGCCTAAGAAAATAGACGCTTATAAATGGAGTAACTGGGGAGTGTGGGAGATCCTGGTTTCCTACAGGTTTCCAGTTGAATCCTGGAGTTTGAAGTGAGAGGATGCATGTCTGCCTGGGCAGTTTGGACAGTGCTAGCCTCAAAGGACTGCCCTCTGATGTATTTTCTATCCTGGTGCTTCAGGTGCATCTTGTGCTTCAGGTTTGGCAGAGGGACTCTCCATCCCCATCTCCAGCTTTCTGCTTCTTTATCTCCCTTCTTATCTCTTCCCCTGGAGCACTGAATTGCAGCTGAGGTCCAGGAGGCCATTGGTGGTCAGGCAACACCACGAAGCATCTCAGTCTTTCCAGTCCAGGATCGCATATCTCCTATAATCCCTGCAGGCACCAACCATCTGAGATCTCTAGGTACCAGCAGAGATTAAAGGATCTGTAGCTGTTATTCCGCACATTGTATGTTTCTGTATAGCACTGATAGTGACTTCCTTGTCCAGATTGTGTTGCATTAATAGAACTGTGTTATTTAATCTATCCAGCAGGAATAGGTGAAGGGTTTTATACAGTGTGTTCCTTCTGGCATCTGTAATTCCTTAGGCTCTTGCAAACACGAGCTTAAAAGTTCTGCTGCCTTGGAAACTAGGTGCCATCATTTTTAAAGAAGTCTTTTATTAAGAGCTTAAGAGGTGACTAGTGAGCTTCCAAAGGGAGAATGTATGAAACTGGAGGGCCTTGTTTCTGTAGATGCAGGTCCCTGGCAAAGAGCTTAGTGCACCTGTCTCTTATTGAGTAAGGGCTTAAGTAAAGCGAGGAATGTAATAGGAAAAATGTTCTGCCTTTGCAACTCATATTTCAAAGCACTTACAAAGGTCTGGATTGTCCTTCAAGGCACAGGAGTGGGGTTTTTTGTGTGCGTTGCTAGGCCAAAGAGCATGCAGTGGGAGAGGCTGCGTGGTCAGCGTTTTCTCCATCACACGGGATGGATGACTTGAGGCTTTGGGAGTAAAGGATCCTGTTGCTTCTTTGGTCATAGGGACAGACATGTGATATCTGTGCTGCACCTCGCTGAGGTGTAGGATGTGATGTGCTCTGTGAGGTGTCTCCTGCTGACATGAGGGGTCCCTGAAGGGGCCCCCATTTGCATGCTACCAATGAGCTGGGTGAAAGTGGGGTTGTGAAGAAGTGCCAGGAGGGTGAGTTTTGCTGGATGTCTCACACTGAAAAACCACCTTGCTCCATAGGCCTACCCCAGAGTGCCAGTGTCCCTCTAGTCCTGTAGGACTCGACAGAGAACCTCTCCTGTAAAGGATGGAGGCTGTGACAGCAGGGCAACTGGTCCCAAGGGAAGACCTGGTTACAGCTGAGTTGCACAGGAAAGTGAGGGGTAGGAGCTCTGATGGGCAAGTCTGGGGAGATGCTGCTCAGGGCTTTGTTGCAGATGGGCATTTGTTTTACCTTTAGGCTTGGATTAAAGTGTGTAAAGGAGCTCTGGGCAGCTTTTGCTGCAAGCCTGGGGGCCTAGGTCTGCAGTGTGACTTCAGTGCTGGCTACCAGCTCATGCTGACAGCCAGGAGGGATGGTTCTGCCAGCTGGGCTGCGCTGACTGGCTCATTTAGCCTTGCAATCCACCATTGAGCTATTTTTCCAGCTAACATTAACTACTGGATGTACAGGAGGTTTGCTGCTTACTTCAAGGCTAAGCGAAGGGGATTTGTTGGCAGTCAGGTCTGTTAGGCTTTGATACAGCACCAGTGTGTTCATCAGGCCCGAGCGTGGTACATGGAGGAGGAGGATTGGAGCAGAATTAGAAGGTATAAAGTTCAGATCTAATTTGAAGAATTTTCTCTCTATCACTTAAATGTGGGAAATGTTCCTGTGGTTTCAGGTATAAAATGTCACACTTCATAAGGAGTGTGCGTTTTAAATCTCAGCCAGATATTAAATGCCATGCCGCACTCCACTTCTCTCTTTGTTAGAAAGTAAAACCCCAAATCATCTCTCCTGAAAGAATGTTGTTTGAGAAAATGAAAGCTTTCAAAAGAAGCTGGTTCAGACAGCGCCGGCTGTCCATCATTAGGAAACATCAGGGACTGTATTGATTTGATTCTGTATTGACAAGTGTTCATCAGCGTTCAGCAGTTTAATTATCTAGGATGCTGTTCTTAAAGCTGCCTGCTAGCACAGATCTAGCGGTCATAGACAGATAATTAACATGCACCAGATGGGGTTTTTGGTGAGAAAGAGACAGAAAAAGGGATGAGGATCAGGCTTCTGGCCATTATCCAGGCCATTTGTCAGTGGAGGTTTTAGAAGAGTGGTTGGCTTGAACATTTGGCTTCAGCTAGGAAATTTGTGATAAATGAACACAAACAGAGTGTCAGGCTTTAGTCACTTCAGGGGGCAAAGGTTGCTTCGATATTATTCTGCAAAGCAAATACTGGAAATAAGTAGCATTTCTTTTGGTTGTGTAATGTGAAGATGCATTCAGTATTGCGTGTGAAATGGCACTTTGGGACAGACCCATCTCGGTTCTTTTAAGATGCGCAGATTCTCTAACCATTTACTCACTTTATAGGCCCACCAGGCAGCAATCTGAGATGTTGTGTATAGTTCTCTCATGATTTTGATAGAAAAATGAGAAGAATTTTGACTGTTAATCCTGGCTACGTGTGCCCATGAATGACTGAAAACATCCCAAATTGTCATGGTTTTAAGCAAAGAGGACATGCTACACAACATAAGCTTCTGTCTGTTCCCTTCAACGGCAGTGGGCTTTAGCTGACCTGAGCCCCCTTGTTTCATGTCATGGTAAAAAGGCAGGAGGTTTGCTGGGGAGCCCTGGGTTGGTGGGAACAGCACAGTGCCACTTGCTCTGGCGATGCAGCCCAACACGGTTCTGAGCTCAAGTGCACACTGAAGCTGGGTCATGAAGAATCTCTCTTACTCTGCTGCTCCAACCTTAAGTGCTGAAGGCTAAGATGGATGAGCAATTTCCACCATCCCTCCCCTACAATTGCCTAGCTCTTTGTGTTTAGGCTCTGGGAAAATCATATCGACTATGTGGCAGCTCAGTTTCTATCCAGAGCATCCCAGACTGAATTAGGTTTAACCGACCTGGTTGCATCAAGGAAGCAAAAGCAACAACTCCTGCTCAGCTGATTCTTCCCAGCCAGAGCTCAAGGGTTAATAGCATCCCACCTCGAGCTGAAGGAACAATGCAGGCCAGGCGCCGTCCGTCCATGCCTTCCATGTTGCACATGCGTCACTCCTGCGTGGAAGCCAGTGTTAAAACTACTCTGCTGTTTTTCCTCCTCCCGGTCCAGCTTCTTGCGCTATAAATAAGCGGTGCAGTGTGAGAGAAGTGAGTAACAAGGGGCTGTGGTTGTTTAGGTGCCTGTGGCAGGATGTTTTCTTGATTATCCTGTTTCTTGTAAACACAGCGATGGCTTTTGTAGCCCAGATGTAGAGGCAGCCTGCCCTCAATTGTTCCAACACCTGCTGGCCTTTCACATGGACCCAGTGCAGCCCATTGATAAAACCAGGCTCAGAGACCTGCAGCGCCAGGCTGAGCTCCCCTAGATAGCTTGGAAAAAAACTCCTTGAGGAGCTGACATCCGGCCTCTCGGTGGGTTTTTTTTCTCCATTATATTTGATTGGGAGGGAAAGGGAAGCCTAAAGTGATTTTGTCCCCCTGCTCTTGTTCTCACAATAGGGATAAAAACAATGCTCCCTGTCTCGGAGGTGGTAAACAGTGAGAAATAACAACTCCAGCTCCCTGTGCAAGCGTGCAGCCCAGTTTATGAATGAAACTGATGCCTGTGATTCAGTTTCAGGACTGTTGCTGCTTTTGGTGTGATGAAATGAAATAGACCAGAGGAGAAACAGCTCATAACCATTGCAGGGTTGTAGGTGGGAGTGAGCACAGGAACGATGTTTGTGCTGGAGAGGGATAGCTCAGGGGGTTTTCTGCTTCCTGCATGAACATCAAAGCATTAAACAGGTGGATCTGCTCAGTCAGACAGGAGCTTTGCAGCATTTTCTGTGTCTGACACTAGTGTATGGTGGTGTGGCACCTTTGAGGCTGCAGTTACAGCTATTCCTAGGTGGATGGGACAGGACTGCTTTGCAAGGTTCACAATAATGCCACGAGCCCGTGGAAGAAAGGGGTAAAATTCAGACCAAAGGCAGTTATGGGTCAGTGATGCACCTTTTATGCACCTGTGTGTTTCTTTGGTTGGAACTTAAAGGCTAAAACTTGCTTTTTTGTGTTGAGGAGACACTCCAAGGCTCTGGAGGGAGAGCTGGGATGGTCAGTTTGGGCCAGATGTGGTTTAGCAGCCTCTTCTCAGGTAGGAGATTTGTTTTCCATGGTGGTGTTCAGAGCAGGAGGGATTTTTCTTGTGCTGAGGTCTCTTTAGGGCTTCCCTGCTCCTCATGTGTCCCCCACCTGTGCCTTTGGCTGCAGGAGCAGAGGAGATGTGCTGAGATTTATTTACTGCTGCTTTGAGCAGGGAATTGGACCAGATGGTCTCCAAAGGTCCCTTCCAACCTAAATGGCTGTGTGTTTATCTCACCGAAAGAGTCAGATGCCAACAGTGAGTCCTTTACAAAGGCGCTTAATGGGTTGAAGGCTTTCTTCCCCCATTTTCTCTCTGAAAATGAGCTCTGGGACTATAAAGGAAACAGTCCAGCCCCAGAGTAATAATTCTGCCTGAGACAGGTGAAATGAGGTAGCCAAACCTGCATGTACTGTAGCTTCATCCTGCTTGAACACATGTGGCCAGCCCCTTGGCAGCCCCTGATGTTGTGAGGGTAGGATGTCCTTGCTTGGAGCATCCCATGTGTCCTGCACTGCCTGGGCTGTTAGAGGTGTCCTAAGAGGGGACACTGCTCCTCCACCTGTGGGATGCAGCCATGGAGGGACTCAGAGGCTGTTGTGGAGTTACCTGCCCTTCTGCTCTCATTCCTAAGCCTGTGAATAGGGTCCCAGGGAGGGAAGCACCTAAGAATACACATTCATGCAAACCCCCCTTTGTGTCTGCCTCTGATGAAAGCCCCATCGAAGCAGAAGGCAGAGGAGGGTGTTGGCGTGTGTTGAGACCCTCATGTGAGAGGAGCACGTGCTGTCTCCGGGCTGTGGAGCGGGAGCACATAGCGTGTGGTGGTGTCTGACTGCGGGATGGTGCCACTGCATCATGGGCAGGAGAACTGGTGCAAGCTGCCCTTTGCTGGAGCATGGGGAGTGCATGGGGACCCTCCCTGGCTGGAGGTGGGACATGGTAACATCCCACCAGCCAGCACCCGTCAGGAGTTTGGCTCTTTAATCCAGTTGTATTTCCAGACAGAGCTCTTGTACTAGTTTCAGGACATGGCTCTGTCAATGTGAACTCCTGCTTGAGCAGCCTTTGCTTTTGCTCACTTCTGTTGGTTGGTTTGAACTTGCCTTTAATGGCTGTGTTTAAGAGTGAGGTAGGAAGCAGCTGGAAGGTGCTCAGCATCCTCAGCTTGCTTCTGGATTCGCACTGAGACACATGGCTGTTTGCTGCTATCATCTCATGTGGCTCCATGTCGCAGCTTTGCTGCTCTAACCACATAAAATGCTTACAGGAACGTTTCTGCCTCACACAGGGGTTGTCCTTGATGCCCTTTCATGGTAATTACAGCAGGAGAAGTTAGCCCCAGGCAGGAAAGCCTCTCTTGAGGTCCTCAGCCTTGCCACTCGGCTGTTTTGGGTTTCTCCTTCTGTGTTCTCTGCAAACCAGCATTGTGGCCACTGATGTCTGTCTTTTCCCTTAAAATCTATCAGTTGCTATTGGACGCATGGAGAGGTATGAAAGAAACAGGGATGGGAGATGCCATGCTGGATGAGTCTCCAGTTAGGGGTCCAGACTGTGAGCAGTGTCAAAAAGCTTTGTTTAGTCTGCAGTCAGTAGCTGGTGGTTGCTTCTAGTATGGGCATGGAGCTGGGAAGCAGGGTGTCCTCCTTCTCAAGGTGGTGTGTTCTACAGTGCTGGGATGTATCGCTTTAGTGCACGCAGCCAAAACAGAGGGAAACGGAGCCAAAACAGAGGGAAATGTGTTGGAGAGCTTGTCTCAGCGCCAGAGGGTGAGGGGTGAGGGCAAAGCTGTACCTTCCCCATACTCATGCTTGCAGGAACATTGGTCTTGACAGAATCACAGCCTGGTTTGGATTGGAAGGGACCCTAAAGCTCATCCAGTTCTTCCCTGTGAGGGTGCTGAGGCGCTGGCACAGGGTGCCCAGAGAAGCTGTGGCTGCCCCATCCCTGGCAGTGTTCAAGGTCAGGTTGGACACAGGGGCTTGGAGCAAGCTGCTCTAGTGGAAGGTGTCCCTGCCCGTGGCAGGGGTTGGAAGCGGATGAGCTTTAAGGTCCCTTCCAGCCTAAACCATTCTGTGATGTGGGCACTTTGAAGTCATGCAAAACACACTGTGAGGGAGGGATCTGTCAGCTCCCTTTCATATCCTTGTGTGCTCAGAGTCAGGCCAGTGGTGATGGTCCCACACTGGCCTCACATTGCCCTGCGTGGCTGCAGTTGGGGAATGTACCTTCTGCAAAGCTCCTTGTTCAGGTCTTCACCCTCTCACAGCAGAGTACCTTGGTCCTGGGCATGTGTAGTGTGTGGACAGGCCATGGACCATCTCAATCCTGAGCTCGTGGGGAGCAGGCCCTGTAACAAGAGGAGGGGGAACCACAAGAAATGGCAAATGTGAACATTTTGGGTGCTGTATGACAGAGAAGGGAGGGCAGACTGGGATGGTTGTGTATTCCTCTTGAGGTGTGAAACATGGCAGGTTTGCATCAATAACATGGGTTCCTGGCTCTTTTGAGCTTTGACTTGTTTAGATGTGGTTCCCTCACTGAATCTCCTGTCTCTGGAGCAAGGGGCTGGGTTTAATTAAAGCCTTAGTTTAGTTTTGAAAATGGACTGATACATAGCAGCCCTGATGCTGTTTGCCAATTAGCTTGTGGTGTTGAATGCTGTTTCCATGCGGGTGGTACCTCCAGGCTCTGATGCGAGGGGCTCTTCTGTCCCAGCACGAGAAGACTCTTGTGTCCTGAAGGACTCGTGCATTAAGCAGGTGGGTTTTGGCTCCACATGTGGAGGTCAGTAAAGAGCATATGGTCCCTAAGAGGTGCAGCTCATGTTGCTAAAGATGCTTGGAAAACTGGATAGCAGCCTCTCCCTTTTCCTGGAGCCTGTCCTGAGGAGGAGCAGGTACTTCAATGTCAGCATGTGCTTAAGTGTTGTCCTGCATGGAGACCCTCTTGAGCTTTTACTGAAGTGCTTTTCTGACCCAGGGCAAGCTGGCTGTAGAAGCTGCCTCGTGTTGTTTCTACCCTGTGTACGTCGTTGTGGCTCTATGGCTGTTTACTGCAAGGAGAAAATGACTTTATTTAGCTGCAGCTACCTAAGTAAGTGGGAGCAGGCGGGTTAGGAGTCACACATGAGCTGGGAGCGAGACATCTGAGCTGGTCTCTTGTCTGCCTTGTTTCTATGATCCTAATTCTGCTCTAAATTAATTCCTTTGTTTAGCTGCTGGTTTCCCCCCTCCTTTTTGTTCTCACACGAATGCTTGTCTCTATATTTAGATCTACCGGGGCGGGATGTTATGACTAATTGTTGATTGATATTATTAAACACTACCACGCTTGGCTGTGTTGCACTAATGATGGTGCTTTGGGGATATGCAAATCAATTAATTGCGGTAATTGCAGTAATAGCTGGTTTGGAGGATGCTGTTGAAGAGCCCTTGGGTGGGCGGACAAAGAGGGAGACATTTGGAAGTGCAAAGGAGAGGGGGCACTTGAGAGTAATTGGAGATGCTTCATTCAAGCTGCTGATTTGTGAAGTTGGGTTTTGCTCTCCAAACCTCCCCCCCCACCCCCAACACTGCCTCTTGCTTTGTGTCAGAGTTACCCTTGTGTGGCTGCTCCTGGGCTTTTCCCAGGGCTCTGAGCTGGGGAAGGAAGCTCACAAATGAGTCTGATTTCCAGGTAACTTTTGCCTTAGAAAGCTGGGAGACCTCCTTGGAAAACACCCGAGGAAACAGCATTTCCAATACTAGACCTCCTTGTTACCTCGCACTGATCGGGTTTGGATTGCCAGCTGATTCTCGTTCGTGACAAAGCTTTCTATCCCCTTCTGTGACAACATCATGGGGCCTCACACTTTGTGCAGAATGGACGTGAGATGCCTCAGGAACCATTGTGGGGAGGCTGTGAAGGGAATGGGATTTCAGGTATTGTGAGAACGGGGAGGAAAAGGTCTCTTCTGGCTTCTTCCCCATCCTATATGTGCTGTCCCTGCCTTTGTGTATTATTGTATATTCTTTTGTTTGGGTTTCCACATGCAACGTGCTGTTGTCCCTGTGCTCTGGGGCGAGTGTTCAATGTGGTGCACAGATGGTGCTCCCAGAAATCCCCTTGTTTGCTAATGAGATTTTGTGCAAAGCGTTTCCACTGCTCTTTGCTAAAGTCTGTGTGTTTGTGTAAATACCCCCCGCCACTGAGAGCGCAGCTTTATTTATCATTTATCTGCAGTGCTTTAATCCCCTCAGACCAGCTTCTATTGCAGCACTGGAGTCTGCACCTCCACATGGTGAAGGAGGATCAGTCCCCACCAGCTCTTCCAGATGTCACAGCCCTCCCAGGCTGTCTGGCGAGGTTGGTTGGGGCAGCCCGCTCATGCACTTGTTTCCTTGCTGGTGGACCTGCCCTTACATTTTGCACTGAGGTATGGCTGAGAGATCCTTCTCTCTTTGGCAGCTTCCCCCTGGGTCCTGCAATGTTGCTGTAGTGCAGTGTTCTGTTCTGCAGCTATTCCCTTCTGTGCCCTCCATTCTCCAAGTAGTGCTCAAAATCATGATGCAAATAGCAAAAGCCTGGAATATGTGGCTTTTATTACCAGAGGCCTCTCAGAATAAGTTAGACGTGTGCTGACAAGGGTAACACAGTGCTGACTCTTCCACAGGGCACCAGGCTGGACTGGTTGACCTCCCAAGGTCTTTCCCAACCCTTCTCTTTCCATCACTGCGTGACAGTGGCTGTTGGTGTTGAAATCAGTAAGTGGAGCTTTGCTTTGCGTCACGCTCGCTGGAGGGAGGTCAGGTTGTGACTAACAGACAGTTACACAGAGCGGTGTGTCAGGAAGTTCCCTGTCCGTCTGCACTCTCGTACACTCCTCATCCTCCTAAATGGTCTCAGGCTCTTCTGCGATGGGAAGGTGAGTCATGCGAGGGCAGAGGTTCTCCGTTAGCTGGCCAAGGACTCCACGTGGTTCCTCTGGAAGTGACCTTAACCAGCCCCAGTTGGGAAAGCACAGGCATGTCAAGGCAGGAAAGCTGCTAAGGACTGTCCCGTTATGGTGCTGTTGAGCTGGCTGAGCTGGGATTAGGGGCTTGCTGATAGGGCATGGGAGAACCAGGTGCAGGGTACTGCTGCATGCAATTAGAGGATTGATGTTTACAGCCCCACTGTGCTCTCTGAACATCCAGGACTGCACTGTCATCTAAAGCAGGGTTCTGCTCTCAGAAACCCCTCATCTCCAGCTTTGTGCCTGTGCCCCTTTTGGGGAGGGCTCCTCTTGGCTGGGCAGGTGTGCAAACTAAGAGACTTGTGGTTACGTCTGCAGTACCTGGATCTTGTTTGGGTTATTAAGAATCTGGATGGTGTGGTGTCAGTCCACGTGCAGTGGGTTTGTGAGCACTTTGTCCAAAGTTTAGGAGCTGCAGGGCGTCCTGGAACACAGCCCTCTGTGTCTCATACTCCTCTTCCAGCAGCTCAGTTTGGGAAATAATGGGTTTTAGGTCTTGCAAAAGATGGCAGAGAACCTGCACAGCCACTGATCTTCAGCAATGCCCCACTGTGATCTGATGTTCTCTGTGGGGTGGGTCTCTGTGGGAAAAGAGCTCTTTGGAGCTGTTTGCTTTCTGTGCCTATCACAAAATACTTCCCGGCCTCGTGTTTCTGTAGCCTCTCAGGTTTGCTGATTTTCTCACCCTGCTGATAAAGGTGATTAGATCTGATTTGTTTGAATTACAGCCTGACAGCTTTCAGCTCACACAGACGTAACACCGTGCTGTGCTGGGTTCACATCGGCTTGCATACAGGGGAAGTGAGGGGAGAGCCTTTCTCCTCCTCTGATAATAGCTAGCAGATGTGATATCATTACCAGGTCAAGGATCTGAAAGCATCAAGCAGCAGGAAAAGGCTGTGCTCTGATGGCGCTTTAAAGCTGTAAAGAGGAGGCTGTGGCAGAGGCTGGATCATCCCGTGCTCAGCAGCAGGTCTCTGCAAGCTTTCACAAGCTGTGGTATATTTAAGTAGCTTGTTTGGTGGGTTGGCCCCAGGAGCTATTTCTTTACATCTGTACTAAGCCATGACCGATTCTTCATCAGAAATCAAGGATGCCCATGGCTCGTTTGTGTGTTGAGAGCTGTGTGCAGCCAGTTTGGTAATGAATGAGTCTTGTTTTCCTGGACATGTGATGCCCATTTATTCCCCTTGTTAGAGGCTCTGGACCGCTAGGAAGACTTCCCCCCTCTAGCCAGGGTTTGTCCAAGATTGGGGTCCTCCTACAAGCCAGACCATGATGTACGCAGCGTTAAAATCCGGCTCTTCTGTGCTTTTGGGAGGGATTGTTTTTTGGTGGGGTTTATTTTCATAAAGCTCTTGCAGTAGCTTTCCAGGGTAGTTAAATCTGGTCGGGTCAGACTGCAGGTTATTCCTGTGCCCTTATGCCTTTGTCCTTTGATCTAGTGGCTGGAAGTCTGGAATAAGATGTGATCCAGCTGTGCGTTTGGAGCCATTTTGGGCTCTGGGAGGAGGCTGAGTTCTGCCTGGGCTCAGCTGGGTGCATCCCTGAGTCTTGGCCCCCTCACCCTGTCCATCCCCTCTGCCAGGTGATTTAAATAGGGTCATAGAATCACAGAGTGGTTTGTGTTGGAAGGGACCTTAAAGCTCATCCAGTTCCAACCCCTGCCATGGACAGGGACACCTTCCACTAGAGCAGCTTGCTCCAAGCCCCTGTGTCCAACCTGACCTTGAACACTGCCAGGGATGGGGCAGCCACAGCTTCTCTGGGCACCCTGTGCCAGCGCCTCAGCACCCTCACAGGGAAGAGTTTCTGCCTAAGAGCTCATCTCAATCTCCCCTCTGGCAGGTTAAAGCCATTCCCCTTGTCCTGTCCCTCCATCCCTTGTCCAAAGCCCCTCTCCAGCTTTCCTGCAGCCCCTTTAGGCACTGGAGCTGCTCTAAGGTCTCCCCTTCAGGAGCCTTCTCTTCTCCAGGCTGCCCCAGCCCAGCTCTCTCAGCCTGGCTCCAGAGCAGAGCTGCTCCAGCCCTCACAGCATCTCTGTGGCCTCCTCTAGACTCCAAGAGCTCCACATCCCTCTGGTGTTGGGGGCTCCAGAGCTGGATGCAGTATGATAAAATCCTTGTAGGGTTGCCATTTAGGAAACAGGCTCTGCTTTAGCTTCAGCTGATGGTCTCACTAAAAAGTATGCTTGAAAAGCCGTGTCACAGTCCTTGAATACAGCCATTGGTAAAAGAGCTTCCCAGATTCTGACCAAGTGTGATCATCAGAGAGTCAGTGGTTGCTTCTGGCATGAAGCTGGAAAGTTGCAGGAGTGTTAAAGAGAGAGCGAAGTGTGCCTACAGCATACCAACAATGATCAGAATACCTAAAGGTCTTCAGGAGCTTCTGTGGGTAAAGAGAGGACCGAGATGGGTGAGCTGCATCCTTGAAGGTTTCCATGGGGAGGAGGTATGGGAATGGGCTGGAAGAGAGGATGTGGCAGCTTCATGTTAACGTGGATCTGCGTTAGGGAGAAATGGCTCAACATAGGATGAGCTTTTGTTACTGCTATGCTCTAGTGGTGGCTTCATGGTAAAAGACTTGTCCTTTTGTCATTCCTGTGCCTTTCCCCCCTCCCCTTCCCCCTTCACCTCAAGCAAGGTGTGCCCTCCAGGTCAACTTTAGGGCGAAGGAGGGGAAGTCGATGTGTTTCAACTCAGTGGCTGGTTTCAGTACCTGCTGTGTGAATGCAAAGCAGGGGTTTTGCAGCCAAGAAAACCCCGTGGGGACCCAAGTGTGTGCATGTGTATGTGTGTTGGTAGAGGCTGTAAATAGCATAGAGATATGCACTAGATTCCATTGTATTTTGCTTTTCTCTTATGCTGATGGCACATTTTCAGACAGCACAGATGACAAGCCCTTCCAGGTGATATTTGCAATATTGAGAGCACTTGTGAACTCTTAGGCCACTGTTATTTGCTGTCCAATGGACATTGGAAGAAAACTGCAGTGCAGTTGCTCTCTCCCACCTCCCCCCAGCTGATTTGACCACATCACTCCCTATCTTTGATTCTTTCCTCTTATTTAAAGACCTCCTGTGGCCGCATTGTCTGGAAAAGCTCTGGTAGAGGCTTCAGAGCCATACTTCCACCTAACTAGAGAACACGCTGTCATTAACAGCCCTCGAGGAGGATGAATATCGCTTCTACCTTCAAGGAGAGGTACAGAGCAAACTCCTGGCCCTCAGTTGGATGGAGCTCTGCTGAAGACATCAGCAAGAGCAAAACATCAGCTGGTGCGAACAGGAATGATGTAGGTGTTCCTCTGTGATGCAGGAGTTGTGGTGGCTTTGTGGTCCCTGGAGACACAAGGTGAGCTGTCTTTAACCGGCTTTGGTACTGACCAAAGGGCAGCAGTCACTTGGGTGAGTGCCCCCACCTACTTGCCTAAGCCTGTCTGAGCAGCTCTGCCAGGCCTCCGTCTCCTTCCTGGGAGTTGCACCTCCATGGATGAGCTCCAGATGGTTGAGCGGGATCCTTGCCAAGCATGGAGGGCGATCCGCAGTGTTATGGATGACTGTAGGCTTCCTACTGGGAAGTGTGTAAAGATCTGTTGGCTTCTTATTTTAGTCCCATAAAAGAGCACCCTTGTAACTGCTTTTGGCTTTCCTTTCAGCCTAATGAGTTCTTCTCTCTTTTCCAAAAAGTCTGGTGCGAGTCAATCCTAAGCGATCCACAGCATCTTTGTGTCTGATTTTCCCCTTCTCTGGAAGCACAGCCAATGAGTGCAGCGGGGTGGAGGCAGGTTGGACTTCAGCCATCCTTTGGCTCCTGCCATGAGTACGTAGACTTTTATCTATGGGAGGAGGGGAAAAAAAGGAGAATAACCCACAAACAACTGCATTAAAATAATAATCAGAGCCTCATGAAAGCACACAAAACCCCAGTAAGCTTTCTGTTCTTTGAAACTTGAATCTTATCTCTCCCTGTCAAGGTTAATTGTTCCTGGGTTCAAACCATGGACAAGCTTTCATTATGATTGTATTTCTGAGGCATGGCTGGCCCAGGTTCATCTGCTGGGTGATGTGTAGCAGGGTTGAATTTGGACAAGTCTGTTAAGGAGGCGATTTCATCTGTCACTGTGCATTTCATTGTATTTGTGGATTTAAATCCGGCCTTCAGTGTTTGAGGGTAATCATCTGTGGAGCTATTTTAAAGGCAGTCACTTCATGTTGTTCTGTATTACATTGAAGACTGCAGTCTGGTCAGATCTGGAAAGCTAAGAAGCTTTAGAAGGTCCACTAACATAAGTGACCCTTCTAGTTTATGTGGTGGGGAGCAAATAGCCTGAGTTGTGAACAAGTCCTCCCCATTCGCAGTTAATGAACCTATCAAGAGACAAAGACTGGTTTTCCTTTGACTAGTGCAGAGTTGCTGAGTGTTCAGGATCCTAGCTTTTCCAGTTGTGCTTTTCAATCCTGTAGTTCGTTTTCTCCTGAAGGCATGCTTGGAAGAGTGGGTTATTAACGGCATGAACAATGGAAAAATGTTAAACTACATTACAGTATTAAAAAGACATTAATGAAATGGGCATAATGAGTATCTGGAAGAGTTTTATACCCCCTTGAGCAAGGAAATACACATATACTAAATGATGCAGAGTTGTATTTTCAACTGGCTAGATTAGTCTGGGACACAGTATTTCACATGCGGATAAGTTTGGGTTATGGTTCTGCTTGGGTAAATCGCAGACACTGTTCAGTGCCTCAGTTTACTCAGCCTTAAAAGGGGGTCATTGGTGTTCTCTTCATCTCGGCACTGTCTCTTGAGATCCTTAAGCACAAAGGGAGGCTGGGTTGATATTAGAGGAAAAGAACTTATTTTCTCCCTTCCAGCCATTTTTATGAGGTGGGTGAGGGAGCTGCTTCTGTCAGTGCTGGTATCTTTCCTAGAGGTTGTGCTAGAACTAGCAAAGGAGCTTGTAACCTCGTGAAGCATCTTTGAAAGTGTTGGTTTTCCAGCACTGATTCTTCAGCGGTTTCTAGGTTCTCCTGGTGCAAAGCAATGCAACTGTGGAGCTATGGGATGTGTAGTCACGCCTGCTGATGCCTCAAAGGAGCCTGTGCCCAGCAAAAGAGCTTCAGGACTGGGCATGCAGGATTCTGCCTTTGCTATAGAGGCGCTGTTTTGACAGGAGGAACCCTCAGACATGGCTAATGGGATGTGGCCAGCCATGGCTTAACATGGCTGCTTAGCATTACATCTTCATCTTTTCCCCCAGCCCACTTCTTTGCTGTGGCTGTTTTCATTTCCTTGCTAATTCAAGTATGGCTGATGCTATCATGAGGAATCCTTGTCAAGGTGATCTGACTGAGACTATTTTGCAGGTGACATTCGTGTGTACAGGTGGGAGTGTAGGACAGCAGGCAGGTCACGGAAATGGAAACTGTAAGAGATGCTGTTGGAGATGGGGGAGTCTAGAAAGGTGAAATGCATAAGAATAACTTGTAGCAGTGGGTAAAATGAGGTCAAAAGACTTACGAATGGGCACAGATGGGTGCAGTCCGTGGGGATTTGTGTTGTCAGAGGAAGGTGAGCGCCTGGTCCCTGGCTGTGGGCACCAGCTTCTGTCACTGTGCACCATCACATGCTGTCCTTGGCCAATGCAGAAGTGCTGGTGATAAGAGGTGTCCCTGGCTAGCGTGTGGAAAGAAGAGGCAGCTTGCCTTGCAGTGTTTTCCACAACGACAGCTTCGATCCTTGCATGTGTGAGGCTTAGCCCATTCATTGCTGTGAGTTACAGAAACCAGACCTCTCCGTTTCCAATGGACTGTATCCACGAGCAACTGGGTGGCGCTGGTATTTGATATGAGTTGGGAACCTGGGCAGGAAGCTTGTTCCCTGCATACACCCTGCTTGGTCTGTCCGCTTCATCCACTTACACATGCCCCAGCAGTACATGGGGGTAGGTGTGAGCTTGCGTAGCACGGGGGCCAATGCAGTGCCAAGCTATGGGAACTTCCCTGATGGGTCTCACTTTGGGCAGTCTGAGCTCAGGATCATTTCTGTGGAGCTGGAGAATTGGAGAATCAACCAGGTTGGAAAAGTCCTTAAAGGTCATCCAGTCCACGCGTTCCCCAGCACTGCCCAAGGCCACCACTGCAAATGGGAAGATGTAGAATTTATTCAAGATGATGCTTAGAGAGCTCAGAGCTGTAGCTTTTACATTTCTTGTGAGTTTATTTTTATGGGGAAACCAAAACCATGTCCTGTGTTTCTTCCATTAAGGGATAGTATTTAATTTAGGTACAGCAAAAGTCTGATGGTGAGCATCAAATGAAGTAAATCTCCATAGTGCCTCTGATTCCAGATCTCTTTGTGGTATGTTTAGGCTCTATGTCTATGTTGGATACTTGAAGCTCAGCAGCCTGAGCTCAGACCTAGCAGCAGGGGATCTAAGCCTTGGTCTGACTTTTAGGCTTTATTAAAGGCTGATGCCATAGAGGAGTGCAAAAAGCTTTTTATGTGGCCAGAGGAGGACCCTCCAAAGACAGCCAGAGGCTAGTGTTGGTGGAGGAAAGCCTATAAGCAAGGTGAAGACAGGAATTCAGTTGGTTAGAGGCACCAGGTAAGGTTTCAATTCTGTTGGTTCCTTTGCTCTAAAGCAAACTAAACCTTGGTTTGACTTTGCTCATTTAGTTTTTCTTTCTCTGGCAATGATGGTGATGATTGTCACCACTGCCGTCATTCTGTGGTATGTTATGCATGGTGCCCATCACTGTGCCTAGCACCAGAGGCACAGAAAAGCTGTTTCACGTGTTTGCTGGATCAGAACCACAGCACTTGGCGTTTTGCAGGATGGGCTATGAGGGTGCTGCTCACCCTGGTCTCTAGTTTGTTAGCAGTCTCTCAGTAATGACTTGTAAAGGGGAGATGAAACTTCTCTCCCTTGTGCTTTCTAGGCTTTGGATCCAGCTCAGTGTGACTGTGCCTTGCAGCAGGGATCGTTATCATGTAATTGTCCCCTTCTGAAATGAGGTGAAGCCTCTGGACTTGCTTTTGATTTGTGCAGTGTCAAATGAGTACTGTCAGGCTCTCCCTCCTGTCCAGAAGATCTCAAGACGAGACAGGACAGATCTCCACGGTCTCTATTAACCTATCTTCTTCCCTAGCACTTGATGCTGTAGTAGGGTGGATGCACCATTTGTAGAAGAGGGGAGTACAATTGCTGTCTACTTGCCCAAGCACATCTGGCTCTGGCATAGCCTTTTGTAGCATTCTAGTGCTCATATTAGGTTAGCTAGAATTGGTAATAATAGAACCAAATAATCAGCTAAAAGTAAGCTCAGCAAGGAAAAAACCAAGCCCAACCAAAAGCCACAGGAGACATTGGCATGTCCCCATCCCTCCCGGTGTTCACAGCATCAGAAACCCTTCTGTATACTGTGGGCTTTGGGAAAATACATTAGCAAATGCATGCTGCTGCTGTTAGACTGTGCAGGGACTTGCAAGCAGATGCCATGGGTGATGATCATAAGGAGCTCTCATGTGTGGAAGCCTCTCTGCAGTCATCTTCCCATCAGTCCACTTCCATCATTATTCTTCATGGAATAATGAGGCACATTCCTGCCTAAACAGATCACTTTAAATACCACACATCTCTGTCAGCAAACCCCACCCTGAAGTGACAGGCATTAGGAAAAGCAAAGCTAATTCACTGCCTTACCTCTGGTGTGCTGTATAATTGATTTCATCAAATAAAATCCGTGTGATAAAGCTCTGGAAGTTAAGGGAAAGCTACAACTTAATGGTGGTTCAGGCAAGGATCAATTCCTCAATTTCTTTCTTGGCTACTGACAGTTGCTGCTTGTTGCTGAGGCCAGGGAGGATGGAGATGTTCCATAAGCTGACATCCTCTGTGTCACTGGTGTTTCAGATCCAGGCTAAAAATGAAAGGAAAATATTGCAGCTATTTTTTCCCTTGGATCAGCCACAGTAGGGGAATGTCTGGGTCACAACAGTCACCCAGCAGTGAAGAGCTTCACCCCGGCATGAAACTACATCCATTTTTCAGCTGTAAAGTCGTGGTGTAGTTCTTCCTGTAGTTTCCCCTGAGCACAGAGTTAGGAAAGAAATGGATTAGGAGCAGCTCTTTTTATGGTGTCTCCATTTCAGAGATGCAATAAAACTTCAAAGCACAATAAGAAGTGGGAGCCTCAGCCCTCTTTTGCTGAGTTAAAGTTGTTTAGGAACTGCTTTGGCTCAAACCTCGGCAGTGAAACCCTGCAAGTCATTCAGGCTGGTACATATTTTGCTTCACTTTGTTTTCAGTTCAGACTAAGTGCCATATCCTGGAGGAAGAAGGAAGGATGGGACCATTCCAGGATGCCCGGGTAGCTGGGGGAGGGATGGATGAATTCGGTGAGCTGCTGTCACATAGGCATAAATTGTCCGTGAAAATATATGCTATAGGAGTCCAGCCCATCCAAAATGCAACATATAATTTATTCTCTAGATGGAACTGTTTGACTTCTGGGTGCTTCTTTAGGCATGGTTTGGCTCTATCCAGTGGGTATGTGTCAGCTGCAGCTCCTGAAAGCTTTACGAGGCTGATTCTTATAGAAAGCCTCCATTCTACTTCATCTCTCTCCATTTGTTGCTGCTTTTTGTGATTGTAAGATGCAAGATATGTTTTGGCCACATAATGAGCCTTAGGCTTTTCAGAGGAAGATGCTGAGGGGAGTGATGAAGTGAGAACTGGCATCTCTTCTCCCTGATCTTGTCAGCCTTGGGATTTCAACATGGGCTGAGTGAGAGGGTGGCTGCTTAAATGGAAGCATCATCTTGATACAGATGTATGTCTTGCTGGGGCACTAGTTCCTATCCAGGTAGGTTGAATGTGCCGGATACAGCAGCCTGGGTTCAGGAGGGTGTTCCTAAAATCTTATCATTGCAGGCTTTTTATTCTGGGGATGTCCCTGTTTGTGTCTGCACAGATCAGGGAGTGTCAGGAATGGAAGGAGCAGGGAAAAGCTACCTTGTTCTTGAGCTGCCCTCCAGGGCTGCAGAGCTGGGCTTCACCAGCGATGCTGCTTCTCGCTCGCTTTGCTTACGCAGCTGGCTTTTAAGTATGCTTTGGAAAAACATGCACTGAGTACAAATATTATCCCTGTGCATCCTCCCCCTGTTATTTCTTACATGCAGAACCTGTAGTTTGCAGCGTGTGTACCTCGAATCCCTCAAGAGGCTGGAGCTACCCTGAGAAACACCACCTTAAAAACATCCCTTCACCGGGCCAGCTACGAGGGAATGCCAGCAGTGACTGAAAGGTGCAGTGTCCCTGGGATGGGCTGTGTCCAGCCAGGTCATACGAAGGCAGCGGATCCCCGGGAGGTTTTGGTCTGTGGGACAGAATGGTGAGGTGTGAGCTGGCTCTGTGCAGCTCATTCTGCTCCTGTTGCTGGTTTTGAAATGCTCGCTCTGTTGCTGAGAGAGAGCAGATTTGCTTCTACTGAAAACATGGGGGGGGTTTGGTTTCTCTTGCATCAGGGTATGTAACTTCAGATGCCAGCTCTGTGCCTGCTCGCCTCTGAGGTTTCCTTTCCACTGACATTCACCTTGACAAGCTACAAAGAGGTAAAAACTACAGTGGCTTGCTGCGTCTTGACTAGTGCCTTGCTTTGATAGGAATCCTCAGGGTAAACCTTGTGCAGCAAAGGCTGAAGTAGCTTTCATGAGGCAGGCTCAGTTCCCCCGGAGGAACTGACATCCCTGGGTTTGAGGCCTAATTGCATGAAGCCTCCTGTGATAATTTGAGTGATGAGAAGTGGCTGGAGCCAGCCTCCAGCATTGAGGTACGACCCCAGTGGGTTGTGTAGCATCTTGATAGGGCAACAAAGAGATCCACAGACTTGGACAACAGTGATCCTGTCAGATGGCGTTAAAGCCTTTTTTCATCCATTGCTAACACAGATTCCTCAGGTTGAGTGATATTAAAGCGCTTCACTTAAACATGCATTCCCTTTGCAACTTATAAGGATATTCTCGTGATAAAAGAATGCTGTTGTATGAAGTTACTGGTTTTGAGTGGAGGCAGTGCTGGTCTGACTGAGCTGATGGTGTCAGCTTGGCCATGCCGGGCTATTGCAAATACCCATGAGCAGCATCTGTCTTTGTGCTATCCAGGAACTGCAATCCAGGCTCCCTGATGCTACCAGATCCACAGCAGCAACCTGAAGGTATTGTGTTACTGGCTCCCTCCTTCACTCTATCCTGCAGGATCACCCAACACTGTCCTTTCTACGTGCGTGTTGTCCTGCACCAGGGGCAACCGGGTGTGCCCGGAGCTGCTGTCGCATCCCTTCGCTCTCTGCTTTGCTGGTGATGCAGTGTCATGACCCTCTGGCTCAGCTTGTAGCAGTGTGTGGGGTATTGATTCCTGTTTCACAAAATGATAGCCTTCAAAGGCTGGCTGGGCATAATGAGTTGGGCAGCTGCCAATAGCTCTGTGTCACCAAAAGCCATAGCTCTCTGTGTGTTAAAGCCTTTTTGCTCCTCAGTAGTTCAGATGGCTTTGTGTCTGTAAGAGCAGGCACAATTTCCCAGGTTCTTGGGGTGTGCCTTCATATTCTGAACCCTTTTTGAAGCTCTTTCTGCATTTGATTTGGCAGCCTGAAGCCCTCAGAAGGGAAGAACATAGCTGGTTTGTAGGCATGCGACCCCTACGTTTAACTTGGACATCATAGCCTGCTCATAAACCCTGTTACCCTCGGTAACAGCGTTTTTGAAAGCCCTCTGCAGTATTGATTTATATTTTTCTGCAGCATCAGCATAATTTTAAAAGACAGGGGATTTTATAAAGCAGTTGTAAATGATTGCTGTAAGTATCTTAAGTGCCTCATGGGAGTGCACGATCACTTGAGATGCTGCGTAACTTAGTTCTTATGTTTTTCAGCTGTGCGATAAACCACTTGTAAATTCCCAGGAATGAGGGTCCTAACAGATGGCACTGACATGCACCAGGCTGGCATGAAAACCCTTGCATCATTTGCAGGAAGGAGAAAAGGAAGATAGGAAAGTCTCCTGAACCTATGTGGCAAGTGTGTGTCACTGAAGGTTATAACTATGGTAATTTTGCTTCTCGAATCCTCTTCCCATTGGAATCTCCCCATGCTGATTGTGAGCTGTGGCTCATGCTCTGAAGTCAGCTGCTTTCCTGACCAGGTGAAGGTAGATGCTGATTGAAATCTTACAAGGGTGTGTTCTTGAACCGCAAGATTGCTGTTTAGTGAGTGAACATACAGAAGTAGTCTTGATTTCTGGCTGGATGTTGGCATTTCCAGCTAACTGCTTCTCCAGGCACATTTACTGAGTGCTGGCAAATTCGTGTAGGTAAGTCAGGGCATGGTGCTCCTTTGACAAATCAGATCTTGAGGGGTTGAGATTTCATCAGCCTACCCCCTGCCCGCTCGTATTAGCTGATGCCGAACTAGTAGTGGTTGTATCGCTCAGGGCATGAAACAAATGCCAGTCACAGCCGAACATTGATCTCTGTAGCAAAGGAATTGTTTGTGGCGTGTTGACCTGCCCTGAACTGCTGGGCAATCACAAAGTATTACTGACAGTTCCAGCACAAATGCAGTAAGCAGCACCTTTTGCTCTGTGCAGACATAGTGTGCACGCTTGGGAGAGCAAGTATAAGTCCCAGTGACTGCCCTAAATTCATTGTCACTTTGTGTATGACCTCCCAGCCTGTCCTCCCTCTCGCAAGAAGTTGTTCTGGTCATGGGCCCTTGATGTTTGCCCTACTGTGGCTGGCTGTCCCTGCTAATACATAGTTCATGCCCAAATCTCACAGAATAACCCAAAATGCCTGCCTTGAAAAACCAGGAAAGCCCCAAAAGCTTTGTGTAATGCCTGATTCGCAAGAGCAATCGTCCTTGGTGTGTGGGCTTCTTGCCTTGAAGAATTAACTGCTCGGTGAAGATCTTGCAGACCTACTGGAAGTGCCTTTTGACCTTGCTTTCATCCATCTGGCCCTTAATAGCTTGTTCAGGGATCCAGAGGACTTAGAGTGACGGGCAGAGATTGTAGCTGGTGTGGTGGCAATCCTGCTGCTTGCAGCGCTGTCTCCCGGCTTCATGTGTAAGCGATACATAACCCCTGCCTTGCTTCAAGAGCCAGCTGTGGGTGTGTGCTGATTACACGGCTGTGGTTGTCATCAGCATCTGAGCTCTCATCATTGGCTTGAAAACAAATGTCTCTTTCGTGTCAAGAACACGATTAACTCCTCCTGTTTCTGTGCACGAAAGGCGATGGGCCTCTGCAAGGAAAGAGTAATCCTCCCGGAACAGCTGCCTCTGTTCTCCTCTGGCTGGACTGTGAGGGATACAGGAGGGATGCCAGCGAAGCAACATCTCTCCTGGGAGAGAGTAGGATGATTCATGTTAACAGAGCTCACCCACAAGGGGTGGGGAGTAGCAGCTGATCTAGACCAAACCTTGCTTGACAGTGAAAGACATCATTCCTTCAGGTTTTGTTCTTCTGGAGGGCTGAAATGTTGCCATGAAAACAAACATTTATTTTCTGCAGAAACCTTTTTTTCCCTCTCTGCCCTTTGGGAAGCTCCCCCCTCCCCACCAGCACTATTGGTGGGCCAGGGAATTGGCCAGGACTAGCCTGAAATTTCCATTAGGCAACACAAGGCGTTTTTTTTGCTTGTTTATTTGTTTGCCTATTAATCCAGCCAAGCAAAACAACTGGTGAGAACTGGAGTACCTGATTCAGCCTTATAAAATGCTCTGCAGAGTGAGAAGGCATTTTCCAAGCTATCTTGCTTTTAGGACTGAATTTTCCCTAATGCTACAAGCAGGAGTTAAACAATGGTTTAGGTGTTTGTTTCATTTTGGGTGCTGAATTGGTTCTCAGTTTGTTTCAGATGACACAGGTTACATTTATCCCATCACCCTGTAAATACAATCTTCACATCTCTTAAACAGCCTTCCTGTCCTTTCAACCGTTCTTTTTTGGTTCATCTTCCTGGCATACGGTTTTCAGTATTTGTAACTTAGAGGAGCGCAGTTCCCTGTTTCCTGCTTCTCTGGCTGCCTTGAGGACAGTGAGCACTCCACCAGTTGACACTGGTAGACTTGAGAGCAGCTCCAGATTTCTTTCTGCCCTTTTATTTGAAAGCTATTTAGAGAGTGGAAAGGAGCCTCAGGGAATCTCCTTTTTCTCCTTGACAAGTGCCAGTACTGGCATGCTTGGCAAGCAATCACTTTTCTTTGTCTTCTCCACCTTGTGAACTTGGTGCAGGTGATGGAGCAGAGCCTGGCAATGCAGAAGGAGGAGAGGATGGGCCCTCCTGCCTGAGAGGGGTGGAGTGGGGTGGGCTCCTTGGCTCTCCACTAAGTTGTGTGTAAGTCACCACCCATCAGGTTCTGTGGATGACTTCAGACTGGCTGGGGATGGAACAGCACCAGGGGATGGTATTTTACTTGCATTTCGAAAGCAGAGTGTCCCGTCCATGTCTGATTGGCGACACGTCAGCCAGTAACTGAGCTCGTAACTGTTGATGTTTTTAAGAGGGAATGCTGGGCTTTCAGTGCTTCACTAGAGGTTTCTCCATGTGCTTTGAAATGTGACTATCTGTGAGGCAGTTTTCTCCACCCCCCTCTCCTTAGTGACTACCCTTCCTTGGATTTCTTGTCCTGCTTCAGGCTTAATCACACTGGAAAGGAGAGACAGTTGAAATGGCCACAGCTGTAAGTTGAACACTTTGTTGCATTAAAAGAATCCTTTTCATCAAGCTTATGATATTAATCATAGAATCCAAGACTGGTTTGGGTTGGAAGAGCTTCTGCCTAAGAGCTCATCTCAATCTCCCTTCTGGCAGGTTAAAGCCATTCCCCTTGTCCTGTCCCTACAGGCCCTTGTCCAAAGCTCCTCTCCAGGTTTCCTGTAGCCCTTTTAGGCACTGGAGCTGCTCTAAGGTCTCCCCTTTAGAAGCCTTCTCTTCTCCAGAAAGACACACTGGCTGCAGTGCACTTGGTACCAGAGCAGAGAAGAGGCAGGTAATGGATAGAAGACTGTGGAGGTCTGCTCCTCAGTGTGACCTCTGCTGAGGGGTGGAAAGTCTCTAGGGTTGGTTTTCCTCATTTTTTTGCTGTTCTAGGTGGAACTGACTTTGAAAAAGGAGGGTTAAGTTGGTCTCAGGGATGACAGGGGTGAGAAATAGAGCTGCTGTGATGATGGGGACTTTCTGTGAAGGAAAGATGTGTCCATTAAAAAAATACTTGCACTTCCATGTGTATATCCCCTGGACCAGTCCTGACAGCAGTCCCCACTGCAGTGGAGGTTAGGTGAGAAGTGATTGTCCCAGAGCTCCCTGAGAGGACCAGTGTTTGGGCACTACCTGTAAAGCCACTGCGGGGAGACTGATCCATACCTTTCTTCTCTCATTCCTGATGTGGAGGATGGACATGCGCTGGGAAGGTCTTTACTAGAGAGCTGAAGTTAGATGGTGTTGGTTGGCTGTGAATATTCATGTGTGACTTGTTTTTGGAGCAAAAGCGTGAACAGGCGATTGCAATTGAAAGTGTTAATTTTCACACAGTGCTAAAAGAAATCCCAGTTTTGAGAAGATTTCACTGGAGCCAGGGGTGAGGCTCCTGACAGATTTAATGGGTGCAGATGTGAAATGCTGCGTTTGAATATTAAGCCCCTCTTAAAGTGCTTTATTTCATCCGAAACACTCCCAGGCACTCTCAGCATGTCACTTTGTCAAACTCACCTTTCCTTTCCCCCTGGAGAAGTTGGAGTCTCGACTCGCTATTTGGCTTTCTATTGCAGCTTTGTTTAGTGGGGTTTATACGTTCTTTCCTCAAACATTATACAATCTGACCAGGAATCGTGCAATCACAGTGGGAGATGGGAAGAAGCAGCATAATTTACTCTATAAACAATGGGATCTTGTACATTAGAGCACAAGTTGGTTAATAAAGTGGGGTTTAGTGAAATAACAAAATAAATATGCACTTTTCCCTGGGCTGTGTTTAGAAATAGTTGCACTCAGATGGGGAATGTGGTGCTCATGTCTTGCCACAGAGACTGCCTTTTTCTCCTGAAAGCAGCTTCCCTGGGCTGATGCATCCTCAGCGAAGCTCATACTGTGTTTTGAATGCTGGGTGGACTGAGGATCCTCCAGAGCATTGGCTGGACAACCAGCCACAGTAAGAAGCTGGGAAATGTATTGAGTAGGGTATGTGTTATGGGTATGGGCAAAGGGCTCCTGAGTCCAAGTGCTGCTTCTGGATCTGAGGTCTGGGAAGGAGTGGAGTCAGGAGGGGATTTGCTACTTATTTCTGTGGATATCAGATGATATCCTGAGGATATTTGATGATCAGAGAGCTGGAGCAGCTCTGCTCTGGAGCCAGACAGTGAGAGCTGGGCTGGGTCAGCCTGGAGAAGAGAAGGCTCCTTAAGGGGAGACCTTAGAGCAGCTCCAGTGCCTAAAGGGGCTGCAGGAAGCCTGGAGAGGGGCTTTGGACAAGGGATGGAGGGACAGGACAAGGGGAATGGCTTTAACCTGCCAGAGGGGAGACTGAGATGAGCTCTTAGGCAGAAGCTCTTCCCTGTGAGGGTGCTGAGGCGCTGGCACAGGGTGCCCAGAGAAGCTGTGGCTGCCCCATCCCTGGCAGTGTTCAAGGCCAGGTTGGACACAGGGGCTTGGAGCAAGCTGCTCTGGTGGAAGGTGTCCCTGGCCGTGGCAGGGGGCTGGAACTGGATGAGCTTTAAGGTTCCTTCAAGCCAAACCAGGCTGGGATGCTATGATATACTGCAGCGTGGGTAAAGGAGTGTCTCTGTGGCTCCCTGCAGTACAGACCTGGGAAGTATTGTTTTATCCAACAACCATTAGAGAAAAGGTTCCTGGAGGAGGAGAAAGGCTTCAGTGGAGTTCATGGTACAACTCTCTTTAGCGTGAGCCAGGAGCAGGATTTCAGCTTGGAGCTGCAGTGAGTACAACTCGCATTCCTCCTGGACCATAAAGCTAAAGTTGCTGAGTGTTATTATGCACACGTGCACACAATAGCGCTCGGAGCCCATCCGCTGAGATCCTTCCTTGGGGATCCATATAAAATACTTCTCACAAAAGCTGCCCTGTGTGTGAGCAGAGGAACTCCATCTAGTGATGCTAAGCAAGAAAAAAAGCCACAAACCCTTTTTCACACGCAAATGCAGTCACGTACCTCTTATCTTCCTGCTAGTCTGAGGAAGATAGCAGCACAGCTAAACAGCACACACTTGCTGTATGGGGCACTAAAAATGCTGCCTGGAAAGCACTTTCAGTCCCTGCTCTGCATTCTGCCAATGAGAAAAATGCCCCTTTGTCCTATGGTGAATGAATTTTCTTGTTCCCCTTTCTGCTTGGATTTATGTTAGCCCTGGGTTTCAGCTGAGTTTGATCTCCTCACTTTATTGTATTGCAAACAGTAGTCAATGGCTCTTCAGCTTGAGATTGCCTGGATTTATTTTCAGGTCAAGTCAACTCTCCTTGACCCAAGTCTGAACCAAAATACATTCTCAGAAGATTCCCCCACAGGATATTGGATCCAAAGACAGAGTGACATTGTAATGAGTTCAAGGCTTCAGCTCAATACAGCGCAGTCCCTGTTGGTGTGAGGAAGACAACTGAGCCATCCTTCTTACTTCAGAGCTGGGACATTAAAGCTCATCCAGTCCAAGCCCTGCCACAGGCAGGGACACCTTCCACTAGAGCAGGCTGCTCCAAGCCCCATTGGATTCCTAGTGTTTGTGGTCTGAAGGGAAGCTGGTCCTAGCTCCTTATGTGTTTGCATGGCTCTAACATGCATACATGAAATGTGGTGTGCAGGCTTTAAGCAGCTGATGAGATCATCTGCATTCTTCATTCTTTTTTAAGGTAAAGTAGGATCTGTTTTGGGAACTGCCTTGGCACAGTGGCAGAGCCAACTGATATTGCATCATGAAGTAAACCACTGCTTTGAGGACCTGGGACAAAATAGGATGAAGTAATAAATTTATCCTGGAGAATACATGTCCCTTCAAAAGAAGGCAGCGTTATGGTTAGTACAGAAGGATGTTTATTTTTTCTATGGAAAAAAAAAAGAAGTGGTGTAATCAGATAGGATTAACTTTCCAGGGGCGCTGGAAAGAAGCTGAAGGACAGGCTGCCTCCTTCTTGTGCTCGCACTGGGTAATCTGAGTTAGTCTAAAACCTCTTTGGCTTCCTACGGCGCTGGGCAGTGAGCTGCTGCCAATGTGTCTTGCACACCTAAAGCCAGTATTAAGGACCCCAGCAGCAAGTGTTTCTGCAGGACCTAAAGTTGTCCAAGTGTTTGGCTGGTATTAACTGCTTGTCTCAAGTGGGAGCCTGGCCCAGGTATGGAGTAAAACCCAGTGTTATTAGTGTTTTTCCAGGTAGCTGAACACACTTATAGCAAATACATAAATAATATGCAACTGACTTAATGTTGCATTAAGAGACTGTGGTTTGTGTGCACTGACTTTGTTGTTTTGATTGTTAACGGTTAATGCTTCATCAGCGCTCTTTTATCTAGTTACTTAATTGCCTAGGAGCAGGCTTGGGTGCATTTCTGTCAGTGGGACCAATAGTGCTTCCAATTTCATACCTCATTGGGATGGATGGGAAGGTTTTCAGCAAGAAAGCTGGGTCAGCAAAAGGTAGGAGCAGAAGAAGTCCAGCTGCAGTTTGCATGCGTATGCTCTCCTGTGCAATCCAGATGATGAGCAAATCCCATCTTTTCTGATGTTATCTGTGTGTTAATCAGCTGATTAAGAGTGTGACGTGATCAGACTGGTCTAAGTTGTATTAAGGTGCAGGAGCTGCTCAGCAGTTACTGTTATCTTGCGTGGTAAATTTAAGCTGTCTCCTCCCCTTATTCCTCTGGAATAGGCTACTTTGGATCCCAAATTATCAGAGGAAAGATATGGTTGTGACCAATTATTGTCCAGTAGCTTGCATGTTTCCCGAAGACCTTCCCATAACTGTTGTGAGAGCAGTCATATGGCAGAACAACACTCTTGGAATGATGGAGAGAATCAGAGAAGCTGTGGCTGCCCCATCCCTGGCAGTGTTCAAGTCCAGGTTGGACACAGGGGCTTGGAGCAGCCTGCTCTAGTGGAAGGTGTCCCTGCCTGTGGCAGGGGTTGGAAGTGGATGAGCTTTAAGGTCCCTTCCAACACAAGCCGGTCTGTGATGCTATGATTGGAATTGTGCTTATGGTGCTGTGTGAAGCCGATCTGAGCTCAGGTCTGCGTGTGTTTCTATGATCCACAGCCTTCTCCTGCAGGAAGATATGGTGCAGGAGCTTGTTGGGAGCTTGTGCATGGGATGAGTATCTGGAAAACACACAGAGTGGGCAGGAGTTCCTTCCCAATGTCCTCCACATCTGGAGCCAAGCTGGAGGAGGTTTGAACCTACGTCATGCGTGGGGCTATGCTGGCCACCATGCTAAAGGTATGGATGGAGAAAGAGGGGAAAGGATGCTCCTGTTTCAAATGAATAGATTTATGGGGTCAGGAAAAAGGTGGGAAGCCAAAGGTGGAATGAGGCTGTGAAAGGGGGCTGCGAGAGCAGTCCCACCTCAGCATTGTGCCTGTTGTGAGGAGACCTCGTCCAAATGTGTAGCTGGCTGTGTGCAGGGTGCTCATCAAGTGACTGTCAGATATTGTCCCTCAGGGAAGGGGGAGGTATTTATTATCCTCAATCTGATTGCAGCTTGGGCAGGAGGTCGGTGTCAGTCTGGTGCAGACACCTCTGGGCATGTACCACAGTAGGACTGGACAGAAACCAGGCACATAGGGGGCCTAGATTCACCAGCAACCAAAGAAGGACTTTGGTGAGCCCATGTTTTGCAGCTGGGTGTCTAGTTCTACCTAAATCCAGAGTATCTGCTATACTGAGAGCCAGGAGAGCTCAGCAATTTCCACTGCTGAGCCAGAGACGATCCAGAAGGAGACGGCCACATAGTTCCCAACCAGTAACCATCAAACTGAATGTAACTTTAATGTCTTTTTCTTCTCACCTCTGTCAGTGTTTGCTGGTGGGCAAACAGTGGCTGTTCACAACGGGCCTAGTGAAAAATTACCCTTTGTGTTCATTTACTTAACATTTTCAAGGAGCTGTAGCTAAACGGAGGTGACCTTCGTTCTCAGCTCCCATCTTGGGCTTAGCTCCAACAGCTCCAGTCAAGCTATGCTCACTTTCAGCAGCTGGGGCTTGGGCCCTGCTTTTAATGTCCCTTACTTGGTGCTTGTGCAGTCAGTGTTCCTTGCCAAGGTTATATTTGCTTTCCTTCCTAAAGGACTGTTCTAAATATCATACTTTAACACAATATGTCTTTTTCTTCTGCAGAGAACAATATGATATGCCACTGTTGAATCCATGTGTTCATGTAAAATGAACATAATCTCCCCAGTAGATTTGCTTTCCAAAAGATTTATGATTTAATGAATTTTTTATTCCTTACTGGCATGTAGTATTTAGTTGTTTTACACCTAGCAGGACTCTTTCACACGGAAGCAAGTGAAGGCAGGGGGGGATCCCATCATCCTAATTCAAACTCCTTTCTTCCCTCTCTGTCCCTGGCATGCCACTTGTAAGCGTTGCTGCTGATGCAGGGTTGGGGTCCAGCTTTCCATAGCATGGCTTCTGTCAGAACCTACCCGTGTCAATGTCACCTTGCTCATTTGAGGCAGCACTGGGCAGGAGAGGAGTAGTTTATGAATAGCTTTTATGTAAAAATCAATGCCTCTGAACAATCTCCACTGCTGCCTGGCTGCTCCAGGCAGGATTTCTGGCTCAGGTTCCTGGTTTATCTTCCTTGTGGTCACGCTCCAGCATGCTCTCAAATAAATGGCAATAACGCCTATGTCAGTAGCTTATGAAGCTACAAATAACATTCGTAGGTAACACCTTCATTTAGTGGAAGAGTAAGATGGAAATGAACTGTGAAGGAGAAAACCATCTGTGATAATTAGTAGCTACGCGAGTAATATTCCTAATTACACCACCAATTGATTTGTCCCAAAAGCTCTCCTTGCCTTGAAAATAGCAAGTTTGCCAGCCCTTTCCTTGTCAGATCCTGCAGGGATGCTTGCTGTACTGTTTCTTGGCTTTTGGGAAGCTCACTGGGGTTGACAGAAGGTGCCCTGCCATGTGTTAACCTCTCCTGCTGCATCTTTGGAGGGAGGAGAAGACAAAGAGCAGTAAAAATCCTGGGTGGCCCTGTTGATGGAGACCCACATGAAGTGTTGTGTGCTTTGTGTTGTCTCTCTGCATCAGCACTGTTCAGCATCACCTGTCAAGAGGTGAATGCTGACACAGTGTCCCTGGGCTGGACAGTGGCTGGAAAATACCGATCACCTATTCAGAGGGCTCCGGTGTGTGGTGCTTCAAACTGCAGGTGCTGGAGGCCTGTGGCATCCCAAGGAGCTCAGCTTTCCTGCTCCAAAATCTTCCTCTTAAATTTGGTCCTTATTGTAGTGGTGGTGAAGTTTAAATACAGCTTTGGAGCTGCAGCAGAGATGGGAACCAGCCCACGAGGGGCTTTCTGCAAAGAAACCCTCGCCAATAATTCTCATGAACCTTTAAACCAACAAGTGGAGGGGAAAGGGAAGTCCTGTACTGTGATTTCTCTTTTATTGCCTGGTTTAGTGCTCTAGGCGAGGCTCGGGGAAGTGGGAGCCCTGCTCTAGGATGATTTGTGGTAACACCTGGGTTGGGGCAATCCCAAGCACAAACACAGGCTGGGGGAGAATGGATGGAGCAGCCTGAGGACAAGGACTTGGGGGTGTTGGGTGAGGAGAAGGTCCCCATGACCCGGCTTCAGTGTGCCCTTGAGCCCAGAGGCAGAGGAGGACACTGGTCTCCTTGAAGCTGCCTGTGAGTGCCTTTCCTGTGCTGCTGCAAGCACAAGTAGCGCCTCTCTGCAGCAGAGCACTTCTTGCTCTCTTCCCTTTGGTGTCCTCATCTTTTGTCTCTTCCAAACAGGAGAGGACAGAGCGGGACAGGAGAGCAGCCCTGTGCCTTTCCTGAGGGCTGCTAGGGGCTGCTGACGCTGCTGTAGGCATGGCTTGGTGCTCAATGACTCGATTGTTTGCTGTTGGTAGGGGAAGTGAGGCTGGGCAGTGCCGCAGCGACTGCTCGCTTCCTTTCTGCCTGCGATCTCAGAGGTGACTCCTCATGTAGTCATCTATTTATTTCTTTTGTTAGGCTGGTAGCTTCTTCCTCCACCCATCGTCCGACCGATGCAGCGAGGAACGTGACCAGGAGAGGACAGAGAACTGGCTGTCTTGGAAGACGGAGGAAATGAGCCCCGCGTTTTCATCCAGCAGCCCTTTGGCGCTGGCTCCCAGGACTGCAGGAAGCTCTTTTTTACCTTCATGAGCTTCATGGATCACAGCCTGATTTCCTCCAGGGCTCTCTTTGGCTCTCTCCTCTCCGTGTGGGTGTTTGCAGTGCTGGCCGGTGCGTTGTTCTTCGCCTGTGCATCAGGCGGCTCCTTTTGGACACCCGCTCGGTGCTGCTGTTCTCTCCTCGCTGTTGTTGCAGGCAGATGCGCAATAGGGAAGTGTTTCCCTGTGTCCCTCTTTGATTCCCTCTGTGCTGTTCCAATGCTCCACACCCAACACGCATATGCACTTTGCCTTATTGCCTTCGTATCTCTTATCCCCCACCCCAGATCTTCCTTAGCACTTGAAGCTGCCAACTTCTTTAATTGTTGGATTTGTTGGCTTGAACAGGCAGGGCTGGGTGTTAGCTTCCATCTGCTTCCCACTTGCAAAGGGAAACCTGAAGAGAAAATGAGGATGCTTCCAGCCCACGTTCCCAGTGCCAGCTGGGAAAGGCTGCGTGGGCGCTGATAAATTCCCACTTTTTCTCTCTCCCTTCCCTCTCTCCCCCCTTTAGTAAAAAATTATGCTTTTAGAAAGAGAATAATATATTGCTGTACTCAGGCAGTTAATGTATGAATGCAAAACCTGTGAATAAGCAGTTAAAGCTTTTCAATGCCACATTTTGCACAACACCCTGTGCCTGCTGCTCTTGCCATACCTATCTGTGTGGGTCAGAACTCAGCCTTAGGTGTGTTTATCTGCAGTGCTGACCACGGTGGACTCTTGAGCTTGTGCAGGGCCCCATGAAGGAGACCAGTCCCTCCCCACTATGTTGCCACAGACTCCTTCATAGTAGGGTGGAGAGCTGCAGAGCTTTGCTTTCCGCCTTTCCTGAATTGTAGAATGGATTGGGTTGGAAGGGTCTTTAAGGTTCATCCAGTTCCAACTCCATCCAACCTGGCCTTGTACACTGCCAGGGATGGGGCAGCCACAGCTTCTCTGGGCACCCTCACCGGGAAGAACTTCTGCCTAAGAGCTCATCTCAATCTCCCCTCTGGCAGGTTAAAGCCATTCATTCACCTTCTCCTGTCCCTGCAGGCCCTTTTCCAAAGCCCCTCTCCCGGTTTCCTGCAGCCCCTTTAGGCACTGGAGCTGCTCTAAGGTCTCCCCTTAAGAAGCCTTCTCTTCTCCAGAAGGAACCAGCCCAGCTCCCTCAGCCTGTCTCATTTCAATGAGTGATGGATTGCTTGCCTGCATAGCTGCATCTACAAGGATTTTCTGGTCACAGGACTATCTGAGCTCCTATCTCTTGAGACACCTGCTTGGACTGGCAGGAGATACCAACAAGCAGGTAGCAGGTAGCATCTCAACCCTCTGCTGATCATACCTGGAACGTCCAGCTCTGCTGGCTGTGTTTTTAGGGAGGTGGTTTCAGATCGCGTGGGTTTTTCATGCCTGAACATGGAGCAAAATCTGGCTTTCATAACGGAAAGGGAGTGGGCTCTGTCTCATGCGTGAGGAACATGCTCCCAGTAAAAAGATAGCTTGAGGGAGGAACCTGGAAATGGGAGCGAGGGCTCTGCTCTCAGTGCATGCAGGAGGGGGAAGTTGCCTTAGGACTCCTGAGCAGCTATAGTAGCTTTGCAGTTGCAGATGCAGGCTGGTGGTTTTGGAGAGCTTTGGAAGGAATTGTACTACTTGATGTTCGTGTCTGGCACACCAGGTAAGGAAAGCCCACTCTGCTGACTTGTTTGGCTAAGGGATCTGGGAGTTCTGCTGGAGTGCCTTTATTTTTTTATGGTTTTTCCCTTAGGATTTTCAGAGCCCAGTTTAGCCCCGTGTTTCAGCACATGCTTATTTTTAACCCTAATCCTGTCATTGCCTGAACTCATCATGCTTTGATTCCGCCAACATCCACGGACTTGGTGAGCACTTGGAATTTAGGCAGATACTGGAATGTTTTGCTCACCATCCACTATGAAGTTTGGAGGACCTCATCTAGGGGGAGTGGGACACAAGGTGCCTTACATCTCCCCCTCTCCATCCATGGAATAGCAAGAGACTCCTTCCTCTCCTTCTCTGCAGTGCTGTGAGGATGGTAGTGGATGGAGTGGTCCAGATGGCCTGCGTGGTGGCCTCTTGAAGTCCTGCTGCAGGGTGGCACTTTGAGCCAGTGGCAGCCCACATCCTGGTGATGACCAGGCTTCAGTGTGTGCATGGTGCTGCAAGAGGAGTAATACCTGCAGCTGAATCTTCCCTTTGCTGGCAGCAATGCTGAAGCTAATTGTGTTCTCAGAGCCATATGTCAGCCGAGCTGTCAGTGCCCTTGTCAGCCTTCAGTAAGTTGTATGGTGCGGCTGTTGTGTTGGCAGGTAGATTGTCATCTAATCCTAGCATCTTCCCTTGGACAGACAGACAGGCTGACCCCTCTGAAGCCAAATACAGACCTACCCCTTCCCCTCCAGGGCTACTTTAATCAGCTGCCTTTCTTGTGCTGAGGAGGAGCGCGAGGAAGTGGATTTTCCCTGGCCATGGCAGGGGATTGGACCTGGGTGATCTTTAAGGTCCCTCCCAACCCAAACCAGTCTGTGATTGATTCTATGATTTTCGGGTTCAGTGAGCAAGTTTCTGGCTTCCTGCCACTTTTTCTTGGCATTCGTTTTTCTTGCCCTGGGTGTGAGGGAGTAGAGCTGAGAATTCCCTGCCTCCCGTGCTTTGGGTTCTCAATATTCCATATTGTATAGAACATAGAGTATTTTATATCAGAGAATAGTCAATATTCTCAATATTTTATTTCCCTGTTTTCTATAGGGAAAAGCAAAACAAACCAGAAAACAACCAGAAATTTGCTTTACATTCCTCCCTCCCTTTCCCCCTCTCTCTTCCACTCACTTTTTCCTCCTCCCTTCCCTCCCCGCCCTTGTCCCGCTCGCATTCCCTCTCTCCTGCCCGCGGGTGCCTGATGCCCTGTACCCCGCATCCCGCTCTCTCCGCTGTTACCGGAGCCCCACAACGAACCGCAGACCCCCTTTTCCCTCCCGGGGTGCCGCGGGGCCCCCGCTCCTCCCCGCAGGGCTGGCCCGGGCGGGGCCGGGGCTGGGGCCGCCCCCGAGAGGCGGTTCCGGGCCGCTGCTATAAGCGGCGGCGGCGGCGGGCGGCGGCAGTCGCTCCGGTAGCGGAGGCTCTCGGGCTGTGCGAGGTAAGAGCGCGGCGGTGCGCGCTCGGGTGTCCCCATCCCCGCGTCCCCCCATCCCCGCGCTGCGCAGGGGGCGGGATCCGAACCTTCGCTCCCTCGGCCCCGGCTCTCGATGGCCCCGCGGAGCCCGCTCTCGGGATCGCGGTTTGGGATCGGGGCGGGGAGCGCGCCGTTCCCGCACGCACCCGATGTCCCCGGGCCGGGTTAGCGGGTGCCGCACCTCGGCAGCGGTGTGCGGGGGGGACGGAGACCGCGGGGTCGCTGCCGGCTTTGTGCTCCTTTCCCGGTGGGATCCGCAGCTGTGTGGGACACTTGTTTCCCTCGGTTTGGGTTTCTTCAACTCGGAACTGCAGAAGAGAGCGTGAATGTGCCGGGCTCAGCCTTGCAAAGCCGCTTGAAAGCACGAGTGTTCTGCAGCAACCAAATGTCCTGGAAAGACACGCTGCTCACTTTCCCATGTTGGAGATCCAGGCAGGTCCTTTGGCGTGGGAATGGTGAAGGTGTGTAGGTGACGCCCTGACCAGCCGTCCTGGCTTTCCCTGGCATAGCTCATTTTGCTTCCCCTCTTGAGAAGGGCAAAGCCCAGTTTGCCTGAGGCAAGTCTGAGTGCAGGCAGGACCGGGCTGCAAGATGCTCTGGGGTGCTGAGAAGTTCCCAAAAGTGTCAAGGGCTTGAACACTGCCACGCGGTGTGAGGATGCCCTCTCAGGCAGGGATGCTCGTGCCTGTTTACTCCTTCACAGCCCAGGGATGGGGAAGGTGCAGTCCTGCAGGCTGCATCGGCTCCAGGGACATCTCGGGGTGTCTGGGGCAGGGTTTTGGGTACATTATCTTCCCTTCTTGCTGTAACTCCAGTGAACTAAGGAACTGGCCACAGCACATGTGCCTGCCAGGTGAAGGGGAGATGGCCTGGCAATGGCTTTGCAGTGCAGCGTCCACAGAACACAGTTCCAGCTGCCTTCCCAAGTGTTTAGGATGCTGTGCTGTCTGCAGAGTGCGCTGAAGGTGTTCTTTTAGGAGCACGGGGAGGCTGCGTTGAGTTTGTCTTGTGGGTTCCCCCCTTGCTCCCAGCTAATCTGAGTGGGAATCGGAGCTTGTGTTGCAGCAGCTAATCCCAGACTATGGAGAGCCTGGCCTCGGAAGGCTGTAATCTGGGAATAGCGCTGTCCTGGCCAGCAGGGCTTTCAGCCTGGGAGGCCATATCGGGTTCACGTTTTATTGCCTTGCTGGGGATGCGGAAGCGCACAGGCATGTGGCCGGCCCGGGCAGAGGGATGCACGTGCGTTTAGCAGAGCTGCGCTTGGAGCAGAGGCAGGCAGAGATTTGTGCTGAGCATCGTGTTCTGCTCCATGAGGTCCCCAGAGTGAACACCCGAGATGGTGATGCCCTCTCCCAGCTGCTGTCCTAGGCTGGTGTTGGTGTGAGCCCCAGCTTCAGGGGCTTCCTGCTGCCTTCCTGATCGCCTTTGGTGCCTCTGTGTTAGCAGCGGTGGTGATCTGAAACCCCACAGCCAGGTCTGAGTTTCTTCTCTGTTAGGGAATGTGCTGGAGGCTTTGTGGTGGGTGGTCACAGCCGTCCTGGAGGGTGGCTTAAGCTGGGGTCATGAGATGTGGAATGAGCCTACTCCCCTTGCTGGACCACAGAAGATGCCTAGCCCCACCTGTGCTGCTTCAGTGAGGTTTTGTGAGGGAAGCCTGGTGTTCCTGCTGCTCTGTTCACCTCGCTGTGCACAGCTGCCAGCAGGAGATGGTGGTCCATGCCATGGGCTGGGATTGTTGTGGCTTTTAGGGAGTTTTCTCTGGTTGCTGGGGGGTTTTGAGATACAGGAGCTTTGGGATCCTGCTGATTGTCCCCACACCTGAGAGGCCTTCAGAAGTGTTTGCGCTGGGGATACAGTGGTAGTGGCGGGACCCTGGCTGAGATCTAGCAGGAGACCTATCTCTCTCCCCCCTGCAGCCCTTCTGCCCTGCATAGACATGGGTTAAATGACTCTCTGCTTTCCTGAAGACAGGGGATCGTCTGTCCCAGGTCAGAAAGCTGCCGCTGTCTGAGCTCCTTCTTTAGCCAGCATTTCAGCAAAACCCATGCTTAATTTGGTTTGAATCTCAACTCCATCTTTCAGCAGGTTAGCTGGATGAAAGCCTGGAAGGCTGAATAGGTTTGAAGTGATAGGCTAGATCTCCTCACAGAGCCAATTTGGGCCCTGTTTGTGGAGAGATTTGATCTCTCCTGGATGCATGCAGGGCTCCCCTCATTGTTAGTGCCACCAGCTTCCTCTCCACTGGAACAATAGTGCCTTGAGTCCTTCCTGGTAATCTCCCCCCTTATCTCCCTTCTCTTCCGTAGTCTGTATCTCTGGCAGGTGGGGAGGGAGGGAGGTTTGGGAAGAGCCAGTTATGCAGATGGAGGAGTGAGAGGTGCTGTGCCAACCCATGTCCCTTTTTTGGGGAGCAGGGGCTAAAAGCGGGTGCTCAGAGCTCTTCTCTCTGTGCTCTGTAAGCCCTCCCAAGCTGTCCTATGGTGGGGCCGAGGACGTTCAGAGATACAGGTGGCCGTAGGGGTGTTACCCTGCTGTTGCTCTCTCTGGCCATGAGCTCATGCTGGCCTTGCCCCTAGAGCTGGGCCAGCATTAGGAGGTGCCTCTCGCTGTTGGGGCTGCAGGCATGGGTAAGAACAAGGTAGCCACTGCTGAGGATGCTGGAAGTGTGCACGGTCGGGACTCGGAGTGGGCTGGCTGACATACTGCTCCGGCTCCAGTGAAGCCATGGGGAATGAGATGGGGTCCATCCCTTGGAAACACCACTCTCCATCTTTATTTTGATGCGCTGGAGCCTACGGATGCAGGGCTGAAGCATGGGGGTCACAGGCCAAGGCAGCTGGCTGCTGCCGTGGGTGGTACTGTTGTGGGGTGGGAGGGTCCCAGTGTGGGAGCAGCGTTTATCCTCACCCCCTAAAGCACAGTGGTAATTAGCAGCCTGGCCTCGGGTTTTGCATGAGGCACGTGGGTCTGCTGGGGCCCTTCTGCTGCTGGCGAGGAAAGTAATGAGAGCCCTCGCCGTGTCCACTGCCTGCCGGTAGAAGAAGGCGCTCCAGAGGCAGGAAAACTCGATGTAGGAAAGCAAAAGGGTGGGGAGGAAGCAGTTGTTGTGGAGCCAGCTGTGATGGGGGAGTGCTCTGTAAATCAAAGCGCTCTCCTAAAGAGAAAACTTAAGCCCAGTGGTCAAGTTCTGACTGAATTCTTTCTTTCTCTCAAGCTACATGATACCATTAGCGGCAGGGAATGCTGTGTAATAGAGAGTCCAAGGGAAGGGGAAAGGATGGAGCAGGGTTTAAATTTAACCTGGGAAAGGGTACAAAGCCCTTCAGTTCCCCGTTTCTGCTTAGTGCAGCTGGAGCTGGGCTCGACAAGATGCTGACCAGAGCTTGTGGTAAATGTTTTACGGTACCGTGTATCAGCCAGATCAATTCTACTACGCTTGAGGGAGTGCAGATAAAATGGCTTAAAGATTCCCCTGCTGAAAGCGATAGGATCATCATTTATGCTAGAGAAGACAGATTTAGTTGCCTGACATTTATTTGGCCACGGTGTACTCTGCAGATCTCCCACCCGGGGATGATAGCCAACCTGATGATGTCAGATGTGAGCTGCAAGCAGAAAAAAACCACACAGAACGTCAGTGCTATTCCTCTTGTCGGCCAGAGTAGTTTTGCTGTGTCTGGATTGGGTGTTTTATTCCATACATCCCTTTCATGGAAAGGGCTTTATAAGCGTAGGACTAAAATGCTGTGTCCTGCATGTGCTTTATGTTGTGAAGATGGCAGCAGAAATATCTTTGTTAACTTAGGTTGTTTCAGTTCGAGCCCAGACTGGTTTGGGTTCGAAAGGACCTTAAGTTCATGTAATTCCAACCCCCTGCCATAGGCAGGGATGGGGCAGCCACAGCTTCTCTGAGCACCCTGTGCCAGTGCCTCAGCAGCCTCCCAGGGAAGAGCTTCTGCCTAAGAGCTCATTTCAATCTCCCCTGTTTTTATCCTATTTTGCCTGTAGGTCGTTTGGAGTCCGAACTGAGCAAACATGAGCGCACTTGACTTGACTTCCATCCTTGATTTTCTGGAAACAGCCAACTTGACAGAGATCAACTGGACGTGCAACAACGGTGACTGCATCACGGTCGATGCGACAACATGCCCCGGCACGCTCAACAAGAGTGCCCTGCTATACACCCTGTCCTTCTTCTACATTTTCATCTTCGTCACAGGGCTGGTGGCCAACTCAGTTGTGGTGTGGGTCAACCTCCAAGCCAAAATGACTGGCTATGAAACCCACCTCTACATCTTCAATTTGGCTATCGCTGATCTGTGCGTCGTCATCACCCTTCCAGTGTGGGTTGTCTCCCTCATCCAGCATAACCAGTGGAACATGGGAGAAATCATGTGCAAGATAACTCACCTTATATTTTCCATCAACTTGTTTGGCAGCATCTTCTTCCTGGCGTGCATGAGTGTGGACCGCTACCTCTCAGTTGCCTATTTCACCAATTCCAGCAATCGCAAGAAGAAGATAATCCGTCGCTGCATCTGCATCTTAGTATGGCTCCTTGCCTTCTCCGTATCTCTGCCAGACACCTATTATCTCAAGACAGTCTATTCCAACAGTGAAACCTATTGTCGTCCCGTCTATCCAGAGGAGAGCTTCAAAGAGTGGTTGATTGGCATGGAGCTCATTTCTGTCGTGCTGGGCTTTCTTATACCTTTTCCCATCATTGCTCTCTTCTATTTCCTCCTTGCGAAGACCATCTCCGCCTCCAGTGACCAAGAGAGGAAGAGCAACGGGAAGATCATTTTCTCTTATGTTGTCGTATTTCTCGTCTGCTGGCTGCCCTACCATGTAGCTGTCCTGCTTGACATCTTTTACAGCCTTCATTTCATACCTTTCAGTTGTCAGATGGAGAACTTCTTATACGCCACTCTTCACATCACTCAGTGTTTCTCTCTAGTGCATTGCTGTGTCAACCCCATCCTCTACAGCTTCATTAACCGCAACTACAGATATGAGCTCATGAAAGCCTTTATTTTCAAGTACTCTGCCAAAACTGGTCTCACTAAACTTATCGATGCTTCCAGGGTGTCAGAAGCAGAATACTCTGCTCTTGAGCAAAATGCCAAATGACTGCAACCCCCTAAAGAGACCTCTTTGACTCTCTGACCTTTGTTCTTTGCGTGATGGTTTTATGTGTGTTGTTTGTTTGTGTGGGGTTTTTACCCAGCTCTCCCTGTACGTGTTATGAACGGGGCATGAATTCCAGCCTACAGAAGAGAAATAGCAAACTGTAATTTAAGAGTAGAATCAAGTGCAAGAATTGAAGTGGTACCAAAATTAAGCCTTTTCTCCCAGCCTGGTCCGGACTTCTCGACAATGCTATGCAAATGGGGGTGACTTTCTAGCAGACAAAGCCATTGTGTACCATAGATAACATGCATTTTTCAGCATAAGCTTTTCCTTCCATCTGTAGATTCCCTCTTGTCTCCTTGTATATGTTATATATATATAGTGTGTTGTATTTAAAAGCTCAAGACTTTATTTTCTGGCTCTTGGTGTACCTTACACAATTGTATTTGAAAGTTAAATATATTTTTATCATGTATTTGAGGTGTATTGCTGATGAGTGTATCCAGAGTGCTGTAGTCTGAGTGTTAGATTGCCATTTGGTTTCACCTGTTGTAGGGAAGAGGATGCCGATGAATAGCAGCATGGAAATGATGCTCTTAGGTGCATCCTCCTTGGCTGACACACTTCACTGACCGTAGCTTTGTGGGGTGTGTCTGGAGCATGAAACATACGTAGTGTAATATAGTTGCTGTCATGTTAAAATTAACAGTATTGTAAGAGTTGTTAACTCCTACGCCCGTCCTTCACCACGCTCTATCCTTATGCACAGAATGAATGAGCTGACTTCTGAGAGTTGTCTCTATTTGTAAGTTATTTTTGTAAAATAAAGATCTGGAAAAAACCCAGTCTGTGCCCACAAGTGGTTTGATTTGCTGTCCTTTCTGCCAAAATCCCCAAGCCACCTCCTCTCCTTTGTCTGGTGCAGGAGCAAACAGGTCAGGCTGTGCTCCCCTCATGTTTGTTGACAGTGGGCAGGAACCCTTGATGGAGGAATGTGAGGCAGCACTGGTGCGTGCTGAGAGGGGAAGGGGTGGGAGGAGCAGCTCTGCCAAAGGCTGCGCTGTTGCAGAAGGTGATGGATTTATAAGGTGAAAGCTGTTAGGAGTGATGAAAGGCTGTGCTTGTAGCTTGGAGATAAACACGCAGAAGGAAAATATGCAAGTATGCATATGGTGTGGATGTTTGGACTAATCCAGGTTCTGTGGGTTTTTATTGCGATGGAATTTGGGGCTAGCAGTCCTGACAGCATTAAATCCCTTTTTATCTCTTCTCTCTTTGTTATAATTTGCATTGAATTTGCAGCACCATACTGTCAAAGTGTGGGGCAAGATTCAGGTGCTGCAGGAGGTACGAAGTAGATCTTTGAGCCATCACGCACTTGAATGGTGATCATCCTCATC
Source organism: Ara ararauna (assembly GCA_028858755.1). Classification (NCBI taxonomy): domain Eukaryota; kingdom Metazoa; phylum Chordata; class Aves; order Psittaciformes; family Psittacidae; genus Ara; species Ara ararauna. Next base: position 8,135,540 of record CM054381.1, read on the forward strand.
TCAGGACAAGGTAACTGATGTTAAATCAGTGATGTCTCACAGCCACCACTGACTTGCTGTTGCTGATGTGTGTTTTGCAACTCCAACGCAGTGCTAACTGCTTTGCTGTGAAGGCTGTGCTTAAATTCCTGTTAAATCAAAGCATGGCCTCATCCCACTGTGATCCCAAGAGCTGAACAGTTTTGTAATGACTGTATTTTGTTTCTTTCTCCATGCAGCATTTCTCACCTTGGAGGTGATGCTATGGAGACATTTGGCAGCACTGCGAAGTCTACCATCCTGTCCTTGTGCTTCTAAAAAATCACTGGTCCATCCACAAACAGAGGATCCAGTTACAGAGAAGGCTGCCAGCATAACTGTTGCCACATAGCTGCATATATATAGCCTTTTGTGCTGCTGCTTTGAGGAGAAGGGGGTTTTAGCTTTCCATGAGCCTTTCTTAAGGTACTGCTCTACTGCAAGGAAAGAAAAGTGCTCCCTTGTGCTGATAGTTAACATTGGAGATGGTGTGTTAATCCTGAGAAATTCATGTTCCTGATTTAGCTGGGCATTGCTTTCCATGCCTCAGCATCCTTATGTGTATCCTCACCAGTGGTGCTGGGTACAGCTCTATATCCCACTCCTGTATGCCTGCAGGGTGTTGCTCAGTTTATAGCAGTGTAACTATTTCATTTCAGGTTGTGTCTCAGGCAGAGAGCTGTATTCATGTGATGCTGTACCTCGTTTGGAGGTTGGAGTTGGCAGAACCAGCACTGCGGCTTGGGAAGGGTTACATGAGGCTCTCCCTGGGATCCAGCACTACTTGTGTGGAGGTGAGTGGCCCTAAGGTGACTCTGTGAGAAGGGTGTAAATGGGCAGAGACAAGAGAAGTGGATTTGGACCCCTTGGGGTCTGATCTGAGGGAATTTATCAGCAGATAACAGGAGAGTGAAAACACATCTTCAGGTGGGTTTGACTGTGACTTGCAGTGATTGATGTGATGTGGTGGCTGCTGCCACCTTGTTTGGCCAAATGTCCCAACCCTGGAGATGAAGGGCCCCTGCTTCTTACTGCTGCAGGGGCAGAACTGGTGGGTCCTGTGGCTGCTGGTGCCCAGGGATCCCTATTGTTTCTCTGACAGCTACAGGTGTATGTGGAGGGGGGGCAGGTCTTGCCTTCACAGCGGGGTTAAATTTACTATGTTAAGATCAGTAAAAACCAAACATAATGCATGCTGGAGCAAGTCCTTGTGCTTAACCTTTGGGCTTTATGGCTGAAAGCATCCCAGCGCTGTCAGACTCCACATAGCTCAGGGGCAGGCACTGAGCAAATACAAATACATCTGCTCGTGGAGAAAGGATTTGATTTTATTTCTTATATATAGAAAGCACAGTCCTGCTTTACTGTTACTTAAACACAGAGTTCCTTTTATGAGCCATAAACGACATTCAGGTGTAGCACAGTGACTTTAAATCAGTTCCTCTGGCAACCATCTACATAATGTATTGTAGGGAACGCCTAACTGGCCTGCTTCTCCTTAATCTATCATTTCAGTGCTGCTGACTTTAGATACTACCCCTTCATGAGTTCACTGAGCAGAAAAGCCATTTAAAGTTGCAAAGAAGCAAGAAATAACTCAGCTGTGAGTAATATTTAAGTGCGTGGCGGTGGCTGTGCTGCCAAAGCCAGCTCTTAAACTGCTTCAGAGAGTTTCTTCATCAGAAGAGTTCAGCTGGTACTTCAATAAGTGGGGCTCAGCCCTTGTGATGAGGTGTGGGGCTGAGCAGTGCATGATGCGGTGTGAGAGGGTTTGGGGGGCACTGGTGTGTACTGAGCCCAGATACTGCTTTTAGCCTCCCTGCTCCATAACAGAGTGTAGTGAAGAGCATGTGAGCCAGGATCTGCACTGATTTACAGTAAAATAATACTGCTGATTTAAAGGGAGCTATTTGGGATTTACAGGGCTCTCTATAAGTAGGATCAGGAATTGTAGCCATAATCCTGTGCAAATGTATGGGTGTGAGTGCAGACATGCGCATCAGCATCACTAACGCAATGAAACACAGCCATAACAGCAACAGAACAGATAATAACAGAGTGAATTGCATTACAGGGTTATAACATGGTTCAAGCCAGGCTCACAAAGATCCTGTGATGGATAATCCAGCTGTAACCCTATAGCATGTGCCTGACTCTTCTGACACCCACTGTCATGAGACAAATCTGTCTCCTTCTGTTTTGGTAGTCGCTGCTTGAAAACACTCCACATTTTTTTCATGTAATTCTTGATCTGTTTAGTTTCCTGGGGTTATGTGGAATACTTGCAAGGTCTAAGCTAAACCTCTAGCCTGGAAATGTTGCAACTTCATAGTACCAAAGAGACAGCAACATCCCAGGGATGCTGTGAATCCAGGGAGACCACCCAGTCCCATGGCTAAAATGGTGAGTTGGATTCTCTTCAGCACTAGCTTTACCCTGCCAGAGGGGAGACTGAGATGAGCTCTTAGGCAGAAGCTCTTCCCTGTGAGGGTGCTGAGGCGCTGGCACAGGGTGCCCAGAGAAGCTGTGGCTGCCCCATCCCTGGCAGTGTTCAAGGCCAGGTTGGACAACGGGTCTTGGAGCAAGCTGCTCTAGTGGAAGGTGTCCCTGCCCATGGCAGGGGGTTGGAACTGGATGAGCTTTAAGGTTCCTTCAACCCAAACCAGTCTGGGATGCTATGAAAGTGCTGGGAAACCAACCAGACCCTCTGGACATGCCAGTGGGCCTGGTGCCGATGAGAAGTATGAAATCAGTGCAACTCAACAGGGCCAGTTCAGCAGAGGGCCTGAGCTGCTGCGTGTTGTAGCCTGCTTGACATCACCTGGTTCCAAGCCAGCTCTGATGACGGATGTTTTTGCCTGCAGGTTTTGTTGGAGGGGAACACCAAGCCCCCATCATGTTTGCTGCCTGTACAGTGCTATTTCCAGACTAAAGAAAAAGAGTTTGATTACATTTTAACAGAACAATACCAACAACAGCAAAGGTCGGGTAACTTTTAAGTAAGGTCACCCTATCGATTGCAGCAATGAAAGGACAGACATCAAATGCTTTGCCATGAAAGGCTGAAAAGAAGTAAATTCGGCATGATATATTGAAACCCAAGCCTCTTTCATACGTTGCAGAGCCTCTGACATAGCAGGTTTACTGTTCAAGCTGAGATGGGTTGCCTTGCCAACATACATTCTGAGTTGCCCAAGCAGATTTAATGTTTTTGCAGCAGTGACTTTTCCCTTTTTTTGGGGGGGAATGGACATTTTTCCTTTTCTTTGCATAAAATTGTTGCAGAAGGTTTCAAACCTACCGAGGAAATGACCTTAATCCATTTAGTTCCAGCCACGAGGATGAAAACTCTCATCTGTTTTTTGCCTTTTCTGAGCATTGTCTCGCTCGCATTGAGCAGAGTGACCCAGTCACAGCTTGATGGAAAAGTGCATTCTGTTCTGTGTTGGTTTGTTGTGGTTTATTTAACCCACTCCAGTGGCAGCTACGTTTTGTGCAGGGGGGTTGGTGTGACTGACAAGGGTTTGAGTTTCTAAGCTCCAGGGTCTTAAAAATGCATGAAAAGAGAATGACACATGCAGAAAAACATAAATCTCTGGAAAACGAGCACCAAAACGTAACAATTCTGTAGAAGCCTGACAGAGCTGCATTCATTCCCTCCTCCCCCTCCTCTTTCTTCCTCTTTTTAATAAGTTAATGTTTCTGGGCCACCTACAGGCACATTTATGGCTTCTGCAGCAGGGACTTGGGATGCACAATAAGCCGAAGTCGCAGTCGTCGTGCGTTAGGGTGGGTCTGTCCGCAAATCATAGAATCATGGGATGGTTTGTGTTGAAAGGACCTGAAAGCTCATCCAGTTCCAAGCCTCTTATCCTGTTGCTACAGGCCCTGATGAAGAGTCCCTGTCTAGGGGACCCGTCTTAGGGTTACAGCCCCACCACCACCAGCTTCCCAGGATCTGCTCCCATCACTCTGTGGGTCTCAGTCCAATGGGCACACAACACTTGAAGATCCTCATTATTTATGGCTTGTGTTGCAGGAGTCCCACAAGAGTGAAGCCACTGAGCTGGGCAGTGCAAACAGAGCTAGAGGGCAATGCCTGATCCATGGAGTGCATGTTCCAGCCCTGCTGAAGGTGAGCTTCAAGGTGGGGGAGCCCGTCTTGTCCCAGCATTGGTGTGCATGGTCCCAGTCCCATAGACTGGGACTGTGGCGTCCCCTGGGCTGTCTCCAGCAGGCTCTGCTTTGGTTTAGGTATATCGGATGCTGTTTCCAAAGAGCAGGTATGAGAGGGAAGGAAAGTCAGATCTCTGCCTCCTGATCAGCGAGCTGGCATCTCCGTTCCTCCAGCACCCCATTGCAAACTGGCTGTCACTCCCTGTCCTGAGCAATGACCAGGGCACAGTGGATTTGCCCAGCTCAGGACTATCCATGACAGCCATATCAGCCCACTCTGGAGGGCATTGTAATCATTTTTGCTTCCTTCCATCAAGGTCTGGTAACAGGTCTGAGACCACACCACCTGGATGCAGAGCATGGCCTCACGAAGCAGCCTCTGAGCCATCTGCAGCAAGGCCATGCTCCTTCCTGCCTCTCCTGTTCTCCATGGCCTCACTCTGAAAGCAATGCAGGATGAAAGGTATGGGAATCCTGTGCTATGTGGAGGATGCTGAGCCCTTGAGGATGTGGTCCAGAGCTTTTGTCTCAACCCAGTTAACAGTTTCAATGGCTGGCTTGGGTTTCAAGGCTGCTTTGGTGGGAGGCGGATGGCAGCTCTGTAAAGGAGAGTGGTGATGGAGGGAGATTTTTTCTTCCCATTTCCCATCCCGCCTGGGCTGGTGAATGCAGTGGTGATGGTTGAGAGGCTCAGAGGGGCGAGGGAGGCAGTCAGTTGGAAACGCTGATTCTCAAGCCTCTGAGAGCCACCAGCCACTGCTTCCCCTTGGTTCAGCTCTGCCAGTTCATCATGGGCCGGAGGTGGCTGCTTTAATGGAGGAGGATCTGTGCCTTTGCTTTGCAGTGAATCAATACAAAGCTGGGGTGTGCTGGATTCCCCTTTCAGGAGAGAACAGCCCTCATTGTGAGTCTGGAGAATAAAACAGCAGAGAGAAAGAGAGGGAAGCTCTTCCCCATGCATGCTCCAGCTCTCTTGGCTGAGAGGCAGCTTTGCTCTGCATGTCCCGGCCGCGTTTGAGTCTGGCATTGCTTGAGGCTTTTAAACCTGCCTGAGAGTTGTGTCCGTGTGTGGAGGGAAGCATGAGGCATTGTGTGTTCAACCTAATTATGGGATGAGAGCGATGGAGCCGGGGAGATCACTGGGAAAGGGTGAAAGTGGGGGTTTAGTGGGAAAAGCACTGCTGGCTGCAGTGAGCTGTTCTCTGGGCACTACTTTGTCTGTGCCCGTTGGCCCCATCACTCCTTTGCACTGGGTGATCTCCCGCTCCTGTATTCCAGCCTGTATTCCAGGTTGAGAACTCTCTGACAGGGAATCATCCTGAGCGTCTGAGAAGGGTGACTGCTTGGCTCAGCCCCTGGAAGCATGGATGCAAACCTGAAGTGCATCCAGGCTGCTCCAGGGAGCAGGTTTCACACGTGGAGAGCTTTGTGAGGTTTCCAGCCTCCGCTGCTTCCAGTCAGGTTGGAATCCACAAGTGAAGAGGCCTGTGAAAAAGATTAATAAAGAACAAAAACCAGACCCCAGACAGGTCCAGGTCTGCGTCTCCTCTAAAGCTGTGTGCTGGCAGAAGTCTCACACTGCACTCGGGGAGATTTGCTCTTGTGGAGCTGAAACCCATTCCTCAAACTGGATTCAACCCTGGCTGCTGTTTTTATAAGGGTTAAGAGCATTTCCAGGAATAAACTTCCAGTGTCCATCAGCATCATGGGTTATACTGCTTTAGGTGGCTGGAAAGTCTTATCCAAGTAATTCAGTGGAAGCAAATGGGATTTCCTTGCATGGGTGTGTGAGTGCTTCTGTACATGTAGCCTGCTTCCCATGGTTTGCCATTGCTCTTAATGGTGACCTCTTTTATGCAGTAAGAAAGTCCCAGACACTGCTTGGCCTGGATTTCTTCATATGAGGCTTCTTGCTTGCTCCCTGCTCTGCAAGACCAGCAGCTTGTTGCCTGCAGTGTGTGTTGGACTTGGGAAGCGTCTGGGGGAAGGGAAGGCTGTTTTCCATTTGAGCTGTCTGCATTGCATGCAAGGGAAGCATATGCACGCAAAGATGCCTTTGGAGATGGTTTAGCCCCAAAGGTGCATCGTTGTCACGCAGAACATAAAAGGAAACAAATGCTTGGGACTGAGTTGAGTTTTGGTGATGATTTAGCATTGGCTAGGAAGCAGCTCTGGCTTGATGAGGTTTTCTCTTTGGCCGTGCATCTTCTGATCTGCTTTCATGTGTTGAATGTTCTTCCAGTGCATAATGGGACATCCCGTATGTCAGTGGCTCATCATCTCTGTCAAGGAATGCCCACTTCTAAGTTACAGGTGGTGCTCCTGTTGTTATGGCTGACAAGCCATATGGAGCCAGTCCTGGGGGTGGAGAACATGGCAACATCTGGCACCAGAAATACTGCTTGGGCTCTCACCTTCCTCTCTTCCAGTGATGGCTAAAGGTACACATTGGAGGCAGACAGCACAGGAGATGGGTTCAAAACAAGGCTCTGAGGTAACCCATCATCCCAGGCCTTGTAGGAGAAGGTGGCTGGAGACAAATGGTGGGGGCAGAGCAAAGCTGCTGGCTGTTTCCAGGAGCTGTGATTCACAGGTAAGGAGGGGGTTTTGCCCTTTGGTGCTGTATGATGTAAGTTAAGGCTCCATCTTAACCAGAAACAGGTTCAGTTCTGGTTTTGAGTCAGCTGAGGTCTTGTTCAAGCTTTTTCACAGTGCACAGTCTCTCTGGTTGCTCTTGTTCAGCTGCCAGGCGTGAAGATGAGAGTTGGTTTGGGAGAACCAAGCAGCTCGCATTGGTGCAAAGTGCAAAATCACTTCATTTTCAGCTGTAGCATCTGCTTGGTAACCAGCCCTGTATTTGTCCATAGATGAAACTTCTCCAAGGTGCTTTGCTGGACTGGTTTGACTGTGCTCTTCCTCTGCCTTGTGTGCTTTTCTTCACTACAGCAGACCTTGGGCTTAGTTGTACCCCGCATTTCCACTGGTCCCTGGGGCCTTATCTCTGCCTTGCAGGCAGGAGCAGGACACTGCCCTATCTCTGGTGCTGCAGGCACAGCTCTGTATGAGCTGGCACCTGAAATCCCAACAGCACGGCTGGAAGTGAGCACCAAGTTCTCCACTCGTCCATTCCCTTCCCATTGCAGATCCCTGCCTGTTGAGAGTCATTTCTCTGGGCCCCTTCACAACCATGTGCAAGTGCTGATGCTTTGTAAAAGCTCTTCTGTAGCTGTACCACTGCAGGAATGAGAGCAATGTGTGTTTCCAGCCAGCTGCCTCCCTTATGCACTGATGGTCTTGCTGCCTGCAGCGCTCGCACGATGAGGTGAGGTTCATAGGAAGTAATATCTCCTGTTAGGTTAGCTGATCGATTTGGGAAAGACCAGACAGGCCATACTTCAGACTAAAAGCATATCTGCTGTTCCCCAGGTGATTCAGCGCTGGCTTTTCCAGTGGTATCAGTGCATCACGTAGAGCCAGATGATAAAAGACATGCGTTGTGATCCCCGTGCTATCAAACACTGAGAGATGTTGCAAGAGTTATGTGCCTGCTATTGGCAGTAGCCTGGGTAGAGTCCAAATCTGATGTGCGTCTGCCTGAAAGCCCTTTGGTAGATGATCTCTGCTCAGATAAGGGCTTCCCATCTCTACTCCATTAATCAGTTGCTTACAAAGATGCGAGGGGCTCTTGGTAGAAAGCATCCCTGGAAGTGCATTCCCCAGGCAATTCCCCCTCCAATCCCCACCTGACAGACTGAAACTCTTCTGAGATAATACCACAGCTATCTGAAGACTCTTCTGTTTTATAGTGCAATTCACTTACTTCCCCCTCTTCTCCCTCCCCTGCACCAGCAGCCTGTTGTTTCTGTGCAAGTCTAATGTGGGTTAGTAATATGTCATGGGATAAAATGATAGGTGTTTCTCTAGTGCCAGACATTTGGCATCATCTGGTTAGCTCGAGGAGTACCCAGCATGGAGAAAACAACTTTAAAAACCTTGTGATTTCTTTAACTGCTTCTATTTATTTATGTGTTTATTGTGTGCTTCCACCTCCTGGGGCAGCTCCCCAGCTGACTGTGGAAGAGGGATTGTCAGTGACAGTCCAGCCCAGAGGATGCTGGTAAGATGAGAAAGTAGTGGAAATGCTCTGAATTCAGTTTTATACCTCATTTACTAGGGATTGCCTATAAAAGGTGATTCTTCAGCTAAAATGGGTTTCCTTTTACTCTCTTGGCAGAGGAAACGTTTTGCACAGGGCTTTTGTCAGAGCATCTGTTCATGTGAAAACGGGGTTTTTTTAAGCTATGCTTTGCAAGTGTGTAGTAGAGTGGTGCTTATATAGGAATTCCTTGCTCCTGCTTACGATAGGTGCCCTTCTCAGTCGCGCGTGCCTTTGCCTGTTTGGAGTTTTCCAGCCAAGGTTTCTGCCTTGGACTGTTCTTCTGGAGGAAACACCAGCTCAGAGTGAAACAATCACTGCTGAGAATGAGGCTGTGGAAACCCAAGTAATTTGGTCCATGTTGAAGCAAACCTGGCTCTCTCTTGTGGGAAAGGCAAAGGGAAAAGAGAAAAAAGAAGGCGTATTAAAGCTTTTCAGTTAATTCCATGAGCCTGCCTATGCAGGAACCTCGCTTTTTCTTACCAGTGGGACTTGCAGCTTAGGAAGGAAGGGCTGATTCCTCTGTCTGTTCCCTCTTTCCCATCAGTGTTTGCAGGTGAGATCAGATCTGTCAGTATCCGCCTTTTGGTTCATTTTCTCTGGTACTGCGGAGGGTCAGTATTGCAGAGCGTGTCAAACTGTTGTTCGTGAGAGACTGCAGCGATCCTGCAGCACACATGTATCCTTGCGTGCAGCATGACCAGGAATCAGTCAAATGCAAGGTCAGAGATGATTGGGGGGGAGTCACACTGTGTTTCCAGGTCTGCTGTATTTGGCCGGAGCTGAGTCCGGACACAGGAAGCTTGTCTCTGGATTACAGGTGAGCAGCCTGGCAAAGTGCAGCCCCACTTCCCTCCTTTTGCATTCAGAGAGGATGCTGAAGGGGCTGTGGGAATAGCCCCTTGAGAAGCCAAGTTCCCTGGCACCCTGCGAGTGGGTGCAGGCTGGAATCATGGACCAGGTTTCCCAGCCTTTGATATCAGTGTGGGGTGGGCAAACAACCTGGGGTGCAGGGAGCTGCTGTTCCCAAGAGGACGATGGCATTTTTCTGTCTGAGGTAGCCCTGAAAGTGAAGCTACTCAAAGCTAAAGTAAAACCCATGTTTACATGAGTGAGAGCCCTGGCCTGTTGGTGGCTGATGGGCAGTTAACTCTCCCAATGGGTTGTCTGCCTGTACATGATAAGATAGGAGGGTTGAGCAGGGTCCTACTGACAGTTTCTGGATGCAGCACATCCTGGGGATTTACACTGGGGAGCAATGCAGGAGGACATCTCCCTGCAACACCCTTTATGTTCCATTCACAACCAATTTGCTTTGAACAAAGACGTGTAATCTGCATGAGAAAAGCTTGCAGGGGGACAGGGACTCCTAAATCCGATTCCATACCATACGTGTGCATAGGGAAACTGGGTGGGCTTAGAAATGGCTTCTTGGCCTCAGCCCAGCTTCCAGGGAGAGTGTGAGAGGCAGTTGACTCCCAGAGCAGGTTTGGTAGCTGAGGGCTAGGAACTGGATGGATTAGCGGGTCCTGCAAGCCTGACTCACTGGGAAAAATGGGTCTGAGCTGATTCCTGTAGGGCTTGATCCAGAATTGATGCATCTTGAAGCAAAGAGCGGCTGAAACCTGCAAAACGCCTCGAAGTCACTAAACACACAAGCAAAAATGAGCTGCTGCATGCTGCCCTCCTGAAATGGAGGCAGGAGAAATGTGATGGAGAGGATGCTGAGGCAAGGAGGAGATGCCTGAAGTTTGTAGGCAAAGAAAATGCCTGGGCTTGTAGAGACACTGTAGGATCATAGAATGTTTTGGGTTGGAAAGGACCTTAAGATCATCTTGTAGATGGCCACTCTAGTAAGACTGTAGTTACACTGTAGTTAGGCTGTAGTAAGATACGTTTCAAAGAGCAGGGATGTGATGCTGCGTACGTAGCACCTGAGCTGTGCATTTAAAGTGGGATGTGTGCCCGTCCTTGCCAGCCAGGAGGATGCTGACATCTCTCTTTGTCCTATGTTTTGCTGGGATGAGTTTCTGTGCTGAGCTGCCCACAGTGCCTTATAGGGTCGGTGGAATGAATTAGTCATAGGGATGGTCACAGAGGAGACCAAGCCGGGGAGAAGGATAAGTGGAGGTCTGAGGGTCTTATAGGAGATGGACAGAGGACGGGGATTCTGGCCACTCTCCCCAGCTTTTTCTATTCTATCCCTTTCCATCACAGCACTGACTGGGTACTAAGTGGGCAGGAGAGGTTGGTACCCAACTGCCATTGCCCTTGGCAGCATCCTCTCCTGCCCATAGGCTTGTGCCTTTCTAACCTGCTTTTGGTGTTGTAGCAGAGTAAAAGGAAGGTGTTCTGCTGGGGTTAGTTTACTTCTGTTTGAGCCGACCTTTCTCTCATCTCTTAATTAATCCATCCCCTGCTACTTTTCAGTCCTACTGGAAACCTTTTATGTACAAGGGCATTGCTCGGCAGAGCATTTAGCCCAAATAGATTAGAAAAGGCAGGACGAGCTTCTGATTGTGCTGTATCTGTAGCCTAGGTGTTAAAGATGCATTTGTGAGCCAGTCAAAGAAGAATGCTGAGGAAATCCTGTTTGGGTTGATCTTGTTTAATTTTATAATCAAAACCAGATGGCTGGCCATCTGTGCTCCTTGCAATCAAATATCTCACAATTAACAGTAATTTACTTGCCCTGAGACTTCCATAATCTTCATGTGCTTCCCCCTCCTGCCCCTTCAACCTGCATATGTGTGGTTCCTTCCCATAGAGTGGTGCTGAGCCTGAGCCTAAGCCTAGCCCTGGAGCTGCCTGTCATGATGGAGAGTGATGCAGGGCTCCTGGGAGGCGTTTGCTTTCCTGCCAGAGCTCCCACTTACACCCCACAACAGAGGTAATCTGCTTTTCTGAGCCTGTATGACCCATGTTCAGGTTAAGGTAAGAGAATGGCTGTCCATACCTATGTATGCATCATTGCAGGCATAAGAGACAGCACTTAAGGGGAATATGCAGATTATATATAGACATTTTCCACCGGGCTGTGGGATTTCTTCAGAGCTCCAAATGATTATCGCTGAAGAGGGTTTCTCTAGCAGTTTAAGTTACCGAATGTAATTAAACAAGATGTAGGCCATCCTCTGCACTAGGCAGGCTTCCTGAGGGAGTTAGCAGCGAAATGGGATGCAGAATAGAACCCATTCTTCTGTGCAGCCTTTCCCCTAGGAGGTTTAGAGACCCCCAAGGATTCATTCCACATAAGAGACCCCTAAGGATTCATTCCACATAAGCTGTTCAGTGGAAATGCTGGGTGTGATGGGCAATTACAAGCTGCAGAAGCAGACACCACGTAGCCAGCTCATCTTGGTTGATCCTAAGGATGCATTTGGGCCTTTGTGACTTGTGGCCTATTTCTGATAACACACATGAATTTGCAGACAGGAGGAAGAAGTACCCTGCTTTTCAGGGCGATGGGAGCCATGTCGGTCTGTGATTCATTCTATGATTCGATGATTTTTAGGGGATGCTGCTGAAAATGTCATTCCTTCTTCTTCTGCCACACTGGTCTGATGGTTCAGTTTCATTGTTTCCAGAGGTGACGCTGGCAGTGGAGACTGACCCCTTCAATAACTTTAGGCATCTTTCGAATATGTCCTTCCCCAACCACCTCTGTAGCTTAATGGCATCAATTGTGCTTATGAATAAATGAATTCCAGATGAGAGACCTGCATGCCAGTAAGTAAGAGATCTCACAGGCATTCCTATGTGATTGCTGGTTGTTTACTTTCCTAATACTTTTTGCTAGTAGATGAGCTATAATAATTGGGCTGCTTCTCTCCTCCTCCACAAAGTTACTGGCTTTGCACAAACTCAGTGTGCTTGTGCTGGCTTCATCAGAGAATTGGGTCATGGAGCTGAAAGATCTGTTCAGATACCAGCGTATATTCGACTGCTGCTCTGCTCCATCCTCCAGGTTGTTTATTTAAGTAGAGAGGAGCCTTCTGAAGGGCATGAGCTCATTTTAACAGGGCTCCCCAAGGGGATGTCAGGCATTGGTGGGATCTGCAGGGCTTGCAGGTCTAGGGTTTCATGCTGCCCTAGGTCTCGGATGCGGCTTAGATCTGACATCCATCCAGAGCAGCTCAGAGCCAGCCTAGATAACGGTGGTTACAGAAACAAAGTGGTTACTGAAAGAATGCACAGGTCAGTGCAATGGTTGTTGTTATTAGAGCAGTGTGTGTTGTTATTAGATGCTGTGTGTGATGATCTGTGTACATGAGCGCTTCTATGCAAGTGCTGCTCAGCTCAGCAGAAAGCTGAGTGGAGTGAATGGAGGCCCTGGGGCTCACTGGGTGGGATTTCTCCCACCTGAAGGTCCCCCATCCTTGTTCCTCCATGCCCATACCGCTCGGTGTGCATGCTGCCCAAGGGGTACGCAGACCATGAGGCTTGCTCAAGCCTGCTCTTCACCCTGCCCTATGGACGCTTGGGGGCTCATCACCCCATTGCTGCTACTCACCAGACGGGGACAAAGCCTGACTGCCCCACAGACCTCTGATGGAGGGGTCTGTGTTATCCCTGCCAGGCAGAGGCAAGTCAGGAGGCATGGGGGACAAATAAAGAATGATGGATCAGCCATGCCAGGAAGTGAACCTTGTTCTGCAGGAGAGCTGGAGCTTGCCAGCACAATAGCTAGGTTACAAAGCCATTTCCTTCAATTACCTTCTCTGTCAAATCCCTGTGTTGTCTGGCAGTAGGAAAGCTTGGATCCAAACTCATTGTGAATTGGGGCGATGACACCAGAGATCTCTAAATTAATGCCCTACCAAGAGGAATGGGGCTTGTTTTTTCCAATCATGTCAGTTCTGATTCCTTGGCTCATCAGGGAAAACTCTGGCTCCTCAGCTGGTTTCAAGGACACAGCTTAGGGAAGTCATGGGTTGCTCAGCCCAGCGCATGGAGCTTGCAGGGAGCTTTGTGCATAGGGAAAATTAAGGTGTTGTGGACCCTTCTTGGCACCTGACAAAGTGCACAGGTTGTGCACAGCAGAGCGGACTGGGATGGAGGGGACTGGGCACTCTTTGTGGCTTTCCAATAGGAAGTGATTGGTTATTCTGGGTGTAATTACAGACCATGGTGTGCTTGCTCCACAGGCTGGGTTGCATATATTCCACTGAATGCCAAAGGATGCCTTTGCACTGCAAAACGCATGGACCTTAAAACTTCCAGGAAAGGAGCAGCATGTTGACCAGGTACTGTGCCAGCTAATTGGGGTCTGGTGGCCATGTTACCCAAAATCCATGCTTTTGCAGGCAGGGATGACTGCGTCAGAAGCCTCCACTGCTGGTGATGGGAATGATGTGGACTCAGAAGGTGAGCTGCGGTGTGGTAGGGGGGATTGGGAGGCTCTATGTCTGCTTGTCCTGTTGCAGGCAGACTGGGACAGCCTTTAGAAAGGGAGGGTGCAGGTCATAGACTCACAGCAACACACACTGGTTTGTGTCGGAAGGGACCATGAAATCTCACCCAGTTCCAACCCCTGCCACGGGCAGGAGCACCTACCACAAGAGCAGGTTGCAGGGCAGGAGCAGATGTGGGATGCTGTGTGCTGGCATCCCCAGAGCGTACTGAGAAGAGGCAGAGCCAGGGGACTCAAACGCACAGACCTTGGTTGCTGGCTGTGCTGCTGTGAGGGAGGCAGGAGCATGTGACAGGGGGAGAAAAGCCCCAGCTTGAGCAACGTGTGAAGGCCCTTTTGGGATGGTGAAGCTGGATACCAGCTATGTGATGGTTTATGTCCCTCATGTCAGCTCTTAGGGGGTGAAGGAGCCTTGGGGGGTGCACTGGAGCTGAGCCCCACCAGCTGGTGCCACTGGGATTACATGGCTCCTTTGTCAGGGCATCAGCAGTTGGCAGTGGGCACCCAGCCAGCGGGACACATCACTGCACAGGCATTGCCGGTGCCAGCATTCCCATTCCCAGCCTTTGGGAAAGGAGCACCTGCTTCCCACAGGCATCCCTGCTGCAGCTGCTACTGTGGGGACTGTCCCCATGCCCAGGGCCAGGTTCTTCCCCTCCCAGCCCCTTGAAGCTGCAGGCAGGGGGTCTCTGTGCATGCACCATCTCGGAGCACACAGCACTGTCAGTGCCCATTGCCAGCTGGGAAAGGGGAGGTTGCCGTGTGCCAGCGGGGAATTCTGGAGGTTTCTAGACTTCTCCCTTATAATTGCCATCTGCTTGCCCCAGGTACAGAGCTGGGGCCCGGCACAGCCATGGCAGAGCTGGAGAGAGGCTGCAATTGGCAGCATCCCTCTTTCCTTAATGTTAACCCCAGTGCCTGCTTGTGGCTGCCTGTGGCTGCCTGCGCTGCTGACCTCCTTAGGAAAGGATGAGAGGATGGGCAGGCTTGTGCTTTCCGATGAGCTGCAGAGGTGTTGGTGGTCAGTGCTGGGGCTGCATGTCCAAGCACCCCATTTATCACCCCACACAACCCCAGCAGCTGCAGCTCCTTATCTCTCCTCCCAGCACTGGCGTGGTCCTTGTTCAGGGCTGGAGCAGAAGCAATTGGTCCCTGTGTCCCCTCTGCAGCTTCTTCCGAGCTGGTGGGTCCTACTCTGCCCAGTTCCTGCCTTGCTGTGCTGGGGGGCTGGGTGCTGTGCTGGGAAGTGCTGCTCATGGCTCCTGAGGGCTTTTCCAGCCGTGGCTTTGTGAGTTCAGACAGCCGTGGTTTCTGACAACCTCAGCTTTGAGGCAGGCTCCCTTTTACATGCCTTTGATGGAAATCCGCACTTCAGTGGATGTGTGGAAAAATAGTGTTTTCAAAGCAAAAATGAAATGAAAACCAGCCTGCCCCCTCCCTCCCTGCCCCAATGCAATGTTATTTGGGAAGTGGGGCCTCTGGTTTGAAGCGCTTGAAGCACAGACGCATCTTTCTCTTTACTCCCTCCACTTCACTGCTCCTTCCTTTGCTTCCATTTCACTTATTTTCCTTATGTCTCAAGTCCATTCCCAGCCATCTCACACAGCCCTTGCTCCCCTCATCCCCTGCAGGGTGTAGGGTGTCACGAGAGGTCTGTTGAAGGGTTTAGTGCGTTAAGTCCCTGTTTTTCCATTTCTGTTTTTGCTGTCTCAGAGCTGAAGCTCTCTATAGAAACTTTGTGCTTTTTACATGAATTAGGCTTTACAATTAATGCCCACTTCCCTGAGGCTGTGCCTGTGAGCTGAGGTCCTGCCTGTGCATAGGAAGGAAAGCAGATGGCTTCCCAGGAGCTGCCGGTTTAACTGTGGCTGGGGAGCCTGTTTGCACTGGCAGCTTGCTAAAACCCTTGTGTCCTGCTGCACATCCCGGCCCCTCTGTTTGCGGAGATGATGCTGTGCTGCAGTCCCGTGCCTGCAGGTTGGATTTAACACTGAGGTTTGGGCAGTGCTGCACAAGCTTGCATGTGTCAGCTTGGATGTGGTGTCCTGAGCATCACGTCTGAGTAGCATGAACGGCTGTGCGGAGGAGCTGTGGCTGCCCCATCCCTGGCAGTGTTCAAGACCAGGTTGGACGGGGCTTGGAGCAACCTGCTCTAGTGGAAGGTGTCTCTGCCTGTAGCAGGGGGCTGGAACTGTATGTATGTCAAGGAGCGGGGCTGAGACCAAAGGGATGCTGCAGAATGCGAGGATGGACCCAGTGCTGTGGATCAGTGACCATGAGATGCTGTGTCTGTGCATTGTGCGAGGAGCTGCTCACGTGGGTTCAGTCGAGCCAAAATACTCTTTCAAAGAGAGAAGGGACCAGATGTCTTATTATTGCTGCTGACAATGCTGCCCCCGAGCGCAGCGATCCATCAGGAGCTCGGCACGGCCCCACAGACAAGTCCCTGACGTGATTTTAGAGCAGGGCCAGGTTCTCACCACTTGTGTGCATTTGTACCCCCTGACAAATAGCTGTTTGACTCTGGTTTTGTTCAAAGCCATGGTGGAGTCAAGCACAGGGCTCCTATTCAAGTGCCCACCAACGGTGGTCCACAGCTCACCATTTCCTCTTCTTTCATCACTTTGTTTCCCTGTGGCAGTCACTGGGAACTTCATCTTTTTTTTATCTTATAGGGGGTTTGAAAGACAAATTTCAAGGATTTATCCACAGCAAAACAGTGCCTCTTATGAGGACAGTGAAAATGGTTTGGGGGGGAACGTGTGGGGAATCCCGTTTGCATGGATATGTTGCTGATGTGACACTTAATTGCTCTTTATTTTGTTGGTAGATTTTTCAACATAAATTTGATGTATAGAATTGTCAGGCAAAGACTCATAAGCATTGAGGAACGCAGCTCTCTCTACCGTGGACCAGCTCCTCCTCAGCAGTGGTTACTCTTCAATGTGTGAGATGTGCTCCTGACTGCTCTGAGCCCCTTGGCCATGAAGGAGGATTAGTACCAGGTGCTCGTCCTGCTGTATAAACCTGCATAGGTAAGGTATTGACTTTAACCTGCTTTCAAAGTGATGTACGTGCCCAAAGTTGCCTGTAGAGAATAAGCCCCAGATGTGTCATGGGCTGTACAAACATGTAGTGCAGCAGCTGGCAGTGTGAGCCCCCAGGGTGCTGGTAAACCCATGCAGCCCTGCTCGCAGAGTGCCACCATGACATTTCTGTCCACTTCTCCTGGTTATTAACAGCTTGGTTTTATAATGAGGAGCCCTTTGCATTCTGCAGACGGTGACTTCCTGACGTGCTTCTCCATCTCAAGTTCCCCCTTCAGTGAGTGTTTTCTGTGCTCAGGGAGCGTTTTCCATCACTTGGAGCCTGAAGGGAAAGAGGATTTATGGAATGGGGAGCGTGAGGCACCAGCTCAGCAAATACCAAAGCATCTATGTAAGCGTTTGTACGTTGGAGACGTAAGTACACAAGTGGTCTTGATCTTAAGCCACTCCGTATTGCTGGGTCCAAAGGCTGAACTGGGAGCATGCAACAC
Source organism: Ara ararauna (assembly GCA_028858755.1). Classification (NCBI taxonomy): domain Eukaryota; kingdom Metazoa; phylum Chordata; class Aves; order Psittaciformes; family Psittacidae; genus Ara; species Ara ararauna. The sequence goes on from CM054381.1 coordinate 8,152,841, forward strand.
AGTTTGCGTGCTGGCATTTTGAGATGTCCTCTCTAAGGAGAGGTTTCTGTGCTGTGATTTTGCATCTTCTTCCAATCACTCTCAGTCTGTTTAGCAGACTTACAGCCCCTCAGCACATGCTGAATGTCACATTGTCAGTGCAGTCGATTAATCATTTTCTTCTGGTCTTAGCCTCAATGCTCTTAAATTTTGGCAAGGGCATTGTAATGTCTGACCTATTATTGTTTCTCTCTCCTTCTGACCTGCTGATGTCCCCCAGCTATGGATCAGCATTATGGAGGTCTTTGGTGGCCCCTCCAATAGCCTTTTACTTTCTTTAGAGACCAGCTTTCACTGCAGCCTTCAAAGTCATCTCTCAGCACACTGCAAGCTTCTTTCTGTGCAGGTGAAGCCATGCGTGTGTGTGTGTGTGTCTTGTGGCAGATAATGGGAGCATCTTCACTGGTAATTGTAAAGTCAGGATCTGTAATTAATTCTTCTATAAAGCTCTCAACCTCAAGGTGAGGCTCTATCTGTCTATTAGTGCAGGGGAGGGACGCACTTGTCTAGAGACAGAAGATGGGAGCAGCGAGGAAAGAGAGCTGGCTCCTTTGTTTGGATGATAAATATTGTTGCCTTCATGCCTCAAATAAAATGACAGTGTGGCTAAAACCAGTGAGATTTGAACTCTCAGAGCACAGACTTCAAAAGGATTGGAGAAAATAGCCCCGGAGCAAGCACCGGAGACCCCATCCTGCAGATTCCTCTCATTCCAAGGCAAGCCCAGTGATACCTGTGTGAGTCTTTGTAAACGTTTGTTTAACCTGTTTCTGGCACTGTTGAAATGTTCCTTTTCTCTTTGCAGATGTGAGGCTCAAGAGCGCACGCACGCGCTTGGGTTCCCCTGTTAAACCCCCAGGAGCTGTGGCTTAGGGAAGAGCACCAAATACTGCAAGAGCTGTTAACGCTTCATTATTTGCATAAGTGTTTCCCCCCCCTTTCTTTTTTAATAGCAACTTGGAAGCAGTTTAAAACTCCTTCCATAGAAAGCTCTGTCAGAGAAGAGATGGTTTTGTCACAAACCTTCATGCGGAACTGATTATACAGCCCGATGTACCGGAGCCCTCCGTGGAAGGAGAACTTGATGTACCTCCACATACACTTGCAGGCAGCAGGACTTGTTCTGCCAGATTCAAAGGAAAGAGAGGAGTCCCCTAGGGGTGGGAGTAATCTCTAACAAAAGCAGTTAGTGTCAGACAAATCTAATTAGTATGGAGGACTCAGAGTCTGCTGAGCTGGAGAGTGTGGCGATATGGCCCTGTGTTAGTAAGGATACGTGCTCGAGGACCATGCAGCTTTGCCAAAGGAGAAATGCAGATTAAGGAAAAGCTGAAGTAGATGCTGAAGTATTTGTTGGTTGGCTGGACTAGCTGAAGACAAAAGGGGCAAACAAACCACAATAATCAAAAGCTCTTTCAGTTGTCTCTATTGAAGGCTTTGGGGGGACTCTTCAGAGAGAAGTTAAACCCACTTTTGATTCAGTATCTTTCTTTTGCCCTGAAGAACTAAATTTTTGGAGACTAACATGTAAAAAAACCCAACAAACCAAACCAAAACCCCCAAAACCCAACAGATTCTGGGTTTTTTTATAGGTAAAATGTAGCCCATAAAGGTAGCCCATAGCTGTACTTGGTGTAACTATAATCTATGGCTAAGCACAGCCTAGGGTGGTAGGCTAACAGCAGCTCATAGAAATGTGTCTCTGCAGGTGATGGCAAGCTGACTTTTCAGCTCCTGATCTGGGCTGGTGGCTACCTTTTGAAGACCCTCCTGGTCATTAAGGGAGGTACTGTGATCCTGTTTCCAAGCGATCCTGTTTCCAAGCCTCCAATGCTCACTTATCCCACTAGAAAGCTGACAGGAGAGTGGCTTGTTGTAATACCATAAACTGCCTTGGAGATACTTAAGTGTAAGTGCATTAAGACATGATTTATATTCGCCACTGGGCTTGGAATATCTTCCAGAAGATCCCAGCATGCTTGTATGTCTTGTCTCTGCAGGTTGCAGGGATGCTGGGAGGTGGCTGAGCTCTCATGGGTGGTTCTGATTTGTGGGGTTCCTCAGGACAGGCATCTTCCCCAGTGGGTGTGATTGCTTTGGTTTGGATTTTTCTTCTGTTCATTGCACAATTCCTTGGAATGACGCCTTTCACCTTGTTTCCACATGATTGGTTTTTCCTCTGTGTCCCACTCAGTGACTCAGGTCAAAGGCATCTTTTCCAGTGCACTGTTTCTTTGGGGTTTTTTTTTGCCTCTCCAGATGTGCGTGAGCTCAAGGACAACAGCTGGAATGGAGACAAGTGTTAAGAGCAGCACTGATGCTCAGCTCTAGTTCTCTCAGAAGGTGAAAAGGGACAAGGCTCTGATGTAGTGTGGAGGATTCTCACTTTCAATCCAGTTAGAGTTGATGACTGGACCCCTTTGGAGCCGGGCAGGTGACCATGGAGCTGGTTTATTTTCTAGCAGCACTGGCAAGCATTTTGGATGAAACCACCGCCAAAGTTATGGCCTCCCTACTTATCTCCTAGCTGATGCTTTAAGTACCTCTATGCAGCCTGCCTGACCCTGGAGTCTTTAGGGTGATACAAGGTTCTACCTATGCTTTGGTCTCGACAACCTGGAGTCTGTCTGCTGACTGAGGCTGATCAGGACAGAGAAATCAGGTACCTTCATGTCTCAGTTCGAAGGCTCAGCTTCCCCCAATCTCCAGGCTCGTGGGATGAGACCTGCTTGTAAATTCAGCTGTCACTCCATCCACTGGCCCTGGAGCTGCAGGACACGATGTGCTCTCACTTTTGCCCCTGTAAGGACTTGTGTTGAAACACTTGCCCAAGGGAACAGCCAACTTGGACCACTTGCTTTTTGTTTGCCAGCCTGAAAGATTCCCACCACAACTGCACCTCTGAAACTGTGAACAAAAACATGGCAAAGACTGATGGGGAAGGAAAGGAACCAGTGCCACCTCCTCCCACCACCTGCAGCACTCCAAGGTGACTGCCCATTGGGTCACAATTCCCCTTCGGAGAGCCCAGCACCATCCATGTCTCCCTACAAGGAGTGTCTACGATCAAGGCACTCCAAATTCCAGCTTGGACTCTCCAAAGCCAAAGAAAATCTCTTAAATACTTCTGAACTCATGGAAGACCCCCAGATACCGTAATGATGAGCCCAGAAATGCTTGGATTACTTGCTGCTAATAACCATGGAGCTGTTGCCAGCACTGGGAACAGCTCTGCTGTCATCACAACATGGGAAAAGGCTGGCTGAGCAGTCAGACGCCTTCATGCATGCTTGTGAGGAGCCCAGGCTGATGTGCTCAAAATGGGGTGTTTGGCTGCAGGGCTCTTGTAGCTGCTGCTAAGTTCTGATCTGTCTCTTGGAATCCCAGCCCATGTGCAAGTCAAGCTGGCTTGATTCAGCTTACTCTTTCCTACCCAGCAGGCAATGCCTTACTCTGAAGTGGGAAGAAACGTGCCTCTGGTATTCTGGGACTATGGGTTTCTGATGAGAGCTTGTGAAGATGCTTCTGATGGGTTCTGGCCTCTTGCTTCCCGGGATATGTGTTTCTCTTTGCAGTGAAGAACTGTGCTTTCCACCCTGCTACCAAGCCAGATGCTCCTACCCCAGGTAGACCCTGCTTTTAATTCTTCTCCCCAAGGTGAGGTTTTTCACTGAATTCCTCCTGGTAGAGTTTCCTCCCTTTCCCATTGTACAAAGACCTGGCAGTGGGGTCAGGACTTGTTATCCACAGCTGGCCTAAGGTCTTGTGATCCACAGCACCGTGAGAGAAGCTGGGAATGGGCAGGCGGAATTCCTGTGTGTCTCAGAGGGAGCAGTGTCTGATGTGCAAGCACAAATGCTTTTGTCTAAAGTGAAGTCTGAGCAGCCAAGCCCCTTCGCATTGGAATTGCAATGTTAATTAGACCTGACTGGGAATTTCCCAATGTTGGTTTACAGGGATTTTTGCAGATTGAAATTTCCAGCTGAAAGTGCATCGACAGAATGGAGAGGTTTTGCCAAAGCACGTCTTAAACCCAAAGCAAACCCAAACCCCCTTTTAGAACACAACTTCACCTGTCATGCCCGTAATCACACAAGAGGTCTGTGGCAGAGCAAGGAGCAGGAGTGCTGCTTTTCTATTCCTTGGACCCACATTTGATGTTACGGGCTTGCTTTTCCAGCTGGGAGTGACCTCAGCCGGAGCTTGGTTTCACCAGAGCAGGGTTAGTGCTTAGTGTCTTCATCATCACTGCTTCCACCTGCAGACATGGAGAGGGGGGAAATGGAGCTGAGATCATGTGAAGTGATCATTACAGGAAAAGAGACTGAAAGTAGGTCCATTTCTGCCTCCTGTCTGTGATGTTTCAGCTGTCCATGAATAAGTGGGTGGCTGCTGGGAATAGCAGGACCATGACTGTCATCCCTGCCAAGGTAAGGCAGCTCTGAAAGAGCTCACAAATATGTTTCTTCATCTTGTTGTAGGAGCTCATGTAAGTTGCTCCTCTGTGCTCTGGCATTTCATAGAGTCATAGAACCATAGAATGGTTTGGGTTGGAAGGGACCTTAAAGTTCGTCCAGCTCCAACCCCCTGCCACAGGCAGGGACACCTTCCACTAGAGCAGCTTGCTCCAAGCCCCGTCCAGCCTGCCAGGGATGGGGCATTTCACTCCAGTACAGCTTTGTATAGGTGTAGAAATATCTTTAAGTGACACCTCTCTAATGGCCTTAAGAAAACCAGAACATTAAGAGGTCTGAAGGGCTGCTTAGACTGATCATTCCTAGTTCATGTTTCCAAACACAGCATACCATCTCCCCTCATTGGAGGCTAGACAGGGCTTAATGGACTATGCAAATAGTGAGATATTTTTTGCATGCTGCAACATTATCTACAGTGCCAGACACTGATTCATGTGCTAAGTTGGTACCTGTGTGTGCTTTAAGTTGTGTGTTACATTGTCATTGCCATAGTTCGTGCTTGTTACTTAACCGTGAGAAGAGCTTTAGACATTGTGTGCATTTTGGTTATAACTGCTACAGAAGTTCATAACTTGCAAAACTGACGTTTTTGCACCTCTCTGACCTTTACCACATGAATAGCAATGCAGGCTTGGCAGCATTTTGCTTTTCTTAGCACTTTGGATGCCATAAAATCACAGAGCATCCCAGGCATCCCAAGGAAATGTGTGTCTTAATTTATTTCAGCCTTGAGAATATTCTTAGGCTGTTTTGCTCACCAGCCCTTCAAAGGACGTGCATGAACCCTCATCCCCCTCCCACCTTGGCTTAGTGAAGGATGCTTGCGCAATATTCAGCTGCCCTGAGCCTTGGGTTGAGCCAATGTTCCTTATCTTTCTGTGGATGATGATCATGGCTTTGCAGAGCATGTACTCCTAATGTTACTCACAAGAAGAAAAGTCACTGAAATCTGGAAGAGTCTCTTTAATGTTGCTATTTATAAACCCAAACGAATGTGTCCTCTAGAGATTATTGCCTCCTGCTCCTTCACCTGGCTCCAGCCTGTATGTTCCTGGTCAGTCTTTGGCCTTCCTTCCATCTTCTAGAGCAGTTGTTGTGCTGCCCCGATGCTCGGATCCTGTGTTCAGCCTGACAGGTTCTCGTTGGAAAGTGTTCATGCACTGCAAACAGCTTATTGCTGTTAAAGACTCATGCCGCCCTGACATCTCTGCTATTCCACACAGGAGCTTCTTTTCTCACAGTAGTTATCTTCTCAGAGGTGCTATGGGTCACAGCACAAAACATTACTGTGTAACGGTGAAACTGGGAAGCTAAAGGCGAGATCCTGATTGCTTCATACATAACCTGTAAATGTGTCCTGGATAAAAGCAGTGCTTGAAAGCACCTGACGAGGTTGTCAGGACAGGTCAAAACAGGGAGGGTTCTCTGTGGCAGAGCGTGGTGGGTAAATCCTCCCATTTCACGCCATTTCCCACTGACATTAACTGAGTAACCCCTATTGGTACATGTAGAAGCCTCCTCTCACTCCACGGTGAGTGAACCTCCAGGCATCTGAAGCTGAAGTATCTCGAAGCTGGATGAATGGGTCTTATAGATGTCAAGCCTTGCAAACCAGGTTCATTCTCCTCAGGTGCTTTCCCCTGCTGTCCCTGCTTTGGGACTCTCTGCTGCTGGACTGTATCTTGATTTCTTCTCAGTCTTCCCCTCTATGTGTGATCCTGATGGGTCACCTAACAATGGAGGATTCAGATTACTTCTTTCAAGTCTCAAAGGCTTAAGCAAAGCCTTCCAGACAAGGTCAAGAACAAAGATTTGAGGAAGGACTTTGCTGTGGAGGATCACACTTTGATTGCTATCTTAATTCAATTAAACTCAGCATTGTGCATGATGAACTCAGCTAAAATCCATGCTCTCAAATTCCCTCAGTGCTTTATTAGGTGTTTTAATTGTTTTACACTCTTTTCTGCATGTTGTCTTGGATGTTCTTAGCATCAAGAGCTTTGTCTTCCTTTGTACAATAGCTGCTGGTCAGTTGTGACTGCTGGGACCTTGGCACCGGGATTCTGGTTTGGGAAAAGCATCACACCAGCTTCATGAATGGGCCATAAAAAGTTGATGACATTGCTTTGCCCCGAGGCTGCTGCAGCGGAGGAAGTTTAATCACAGACTTCTACAGGCTTTGGATCAAATCTCCAGCAAAGCTGCTCTAAGAGAACTCTCAACACGCTACTATTTCCTGCAAATTCAGTCTAGATCGGAGCAGGAATCACAAAATTTCTCATTCAGAGGGCTTTAACCAGTCCTTCTGTTAAGTGCGTTCCAACCCGTAAGCTTTATGATTACAGCTACCAGAGACCCATGTAAGGGCTGAATGGCTCCTTTATTTTAAGCATTGCTTCAGGTACAAGGTTGGCCAAAGCAGCGCTGGTAGAGGAAGAACAAAGAACTTACACGTCTCCACATGAGATGATACTTCAATTTCCAGCTCCTTCCTACGTGGGGAAATACTATTTGCAGATGGTGCCATTGCAATGTGGTTGTTCGCCACCCCGTTGTTAGCAAGATGGATTTATTACTGCAGATGTATCTGCTATCTCATTTCCCCTCACCAACATGTGGAATAGTTCTGCTCAAACCCCATCCAATGGCAAGGCAGAAAACCTCAGCATCTATCAACTTGACAGGTCGGTTTGCAGTTGTTTTTTTTACATATAGGATAGGCTTGGCATGGAGAAAGGGTCTGCTGCATCTCCTGGACATCTTGAATCCTTTTGGGGCCAGATATGGAGAGACTCTGTTCCTGGCAGGAAAAGCAGTTGCCATGGTAGACAGCAGCCTTGCTGTTTGGTGTGCTCACTTCTGTCCCATCACACCTCTTGGAGGAGATGGGAAAGGAAAAATGCTTTGTTTCAGGAGGCAGGGAAGTGGAGCTGCTGCAGTCCCTTCCTTGGATGGAATTGAAGAGTTCTAAAGAAATACTAAAGGATATGGATGTGATTGGCTGGGAGCAAGCTGCTCTAGTGGAAGGTGTCCTTGCCTGTGTCAGGGAGTTGGAACTGGATGAGCTTTAAGGTCCCTTCCACCCGAAATCATGCCATGGTTCTATGATCCTATGATGTGTCTCACAGGTGAGATGGATTTCATCCTGGCCGCTGTAGTGGAGAAAATCAAAACTATCCCAGAAAGCCATGACTTTGAAAGAGCAATTCCTTACTTTTCCACCCAAAGCAGAGCTCAGACAAACAGCAGTGGTTCAAGGTTAGAGCCCCAGGCTGGGTCAGGTATCTTCAGCAGGTTATTTCAGAGCCTGTGCAGGTCTCTGTGCCCTGGTTACTCTCTCTGAGCTTTCCAAACTTTCTTGGCTAGCAGCAGTACTTTTGAAACAGCAACCACAGAAATGCAAGTCTTGCTTCATTGCACACACTTGGATGAGAGCTGGTTATGGCTGTTTCTTATCCATAGCTCTTTAGATCTAGTGGCCTGCATTTAAGTATGTTTCATTTATGAAAATGAGGTGAAGCAGGATTCCTTCCATTTTTCTTATGACCTGCTCAGGGATTTCTTCTTTTTCTTTAACTCAACATTGCAATTCATTTCTTTCTGAAAAAAAAGAAAAGCAAAAAGGGACATGCACTGGTTATTTATGTGTGTACAGCCCATATCTGTGTGGGTTTGGTGCTGATAGCCTGCATGTGTGTTTACAATAGCCCTTGTGTTATCCCAGCCGGCAGCCTAAAAACACTTCCAAATTATTCCACATCAGAAGCAAAGAGGGTTTGGATAGACTCCTAGGGGAAAGTCTTGAAGTGGTGCCCAAACCTCAGTCCCAGTGCTGTAAGTCAGGCACGTGGCTGATATTTTATCCACCCCAAGCTGGACTTTCACAAAGTGTTTTATTTGTGGAGGGAATGGGAACTTGGGAGCAATTTTAATCAGTGATTTCTTGGAGATGGGTTTCCTCATCTTCTTTGTGCTCTTTTCCTCTCCTGACACACACATGTGTGCACTCTGCCCGTGTTTTCTAAGAACTGATGGAAAGTATGTGCACGTAAGCACAAGGACCTGGCTGTACTAAACCAAACCTCCCTGTGCATAGGGGCTGACCTGGTTACAATCTGTGCTTTTGGAATGGAGCTGGTTTAACGCGTGAAATACTTGGATAACTGTAAGTGGATGAACACCGGGGAATTCAGTTCTGTCACTGTGGTTTGGTGTTTGCTGGTAAACTCTGCCCCAGGACTGAGTACTGATGGACTTCCCAGGTCTGAACTTCACAGGCAATGCCCTAGGACATGGTGTCCTGAGTCAGGTGTCTTCCAGCCAAACTGAGAAACAGTTTGGACAAGACAACCCAGGGAATCAGCCCGCCCTTAAATCTTTGAAACCTCCCGGTAGCACAGGCTGTCAGGTAGGGCTGCCTTGGTGTTCAGGACCCTAAAACCCCTGCCATGGGTAGGGACACCTTCCACTAGAGCAGGTTGCTCCAAGCCCCTGTGTCCAACCTGGCCTTGAATACTGCCAGGGTTGGGGCAGCCACAGCTTCTCTGGGCACCCTGTGCCAGCGCCTCAGCACCCTCACAGGGAAGAGCTTCTGCTTAGGAGCTCATCTCAGTCTCCCCTCTGGCAGCTTAAACATATTCCTCTTTGTCCTGTCCCTACATCCCTTGTGCAAAGGCCCTCTCCAGCTTTCCTGCAGCCCCTTTAGGCACTGGAGCTGCTCTAAGCTCTCCCCTTCAGGAGCCTTCTCTTCCCCAGGCTGCCCCAGCCCAGCTCTCTCCCCTCAGCCTGTCTCCAGAGCAGAGCTGCTCCAGCCCTCACAGCATCTCCATGGCCTCCCATGGACTCGCTCCAACAGCTCCATGGTTTACCTCTGTTCATGGTGCTTAAATAGGTTTAACGCTCCTGCCACCCACCAGCCCCTGTGCTCGTAAAGAGGAAGGTGTTTCTTGTCTGTCAGGGTGTGTGTTGTTATTGCCATGGGGTGCACCGGACAGGCACAGGCAGTGGTGTTTTGGGGTTCTGTTTGCACTGTAAGTAGGTTCAGCCACCAGAGTCTCCATTAAGCTGAGCCCTGTTTGGGTTCCTCGATACATATCTGATGTGGCTAATAAACACATCCCTGCAGAACGAACACACCTGGAGCTGCACTGTACACATCTGGGATTCATTGGCTCAGTGAAATAACAGAGGAAAACATCTTTATTCTTCTTTGTCTTCCTAACGTAGCTTCCCAAGCCAGGCGACAAAGAATTGGGTGCCATGGTCGGGAGACCTAGTATGGAGCTGCCAGGCGAGGTGTAATGGAAGTAATCCAGCCTCTCTCGTGTTCTTCTTTGGCTTCGGGTAGATCCAGCTCCATGGGTTCTTTTTGGCCATTGGGTGTATCCACCTCCGTGGGTCCTTCTTGGCTGGAAGGTGCATGCAGCTCCATGGGATCTTTTCCTGTGGGAGGTGGATCCACCTCGACATCTTCTCCTGGGTATGAGGGAGAAAGACCACCATAGGCCCTTCTTGTTGTGGCCTCGGAACCCTATCTTTTGTTTCTTCTGGAGGGTGGGGGGATCGACCTCCATGGGCTCCTCGTCTTGTGGTGGATCCACCTCCATCGGCTGCTCCTGGTTTCCCGGCTGGTCTGCTTCCATGGGCTCTGCACCGTCAGCGCCACAATTGGCACTGCTTCCCGCTTCGCACCTCGTTCTCTTCATGCCTGGCTTGGGCACCAACAGCACCGCTCCCCCAAGCATCGGTTGGCAGCTGGGGCAATCAATGAACACTCTCACAGGGGTCAGGCCAGGACTGTTCTCTGGCTGCCGGTGGATGCAGCTCCATTGGATCTTTTTATGTGGGAGGTGGATGCACCTCGATGTCTTCTCTTGGGTGTTGAGGAGATTGACCACCATGGGATCTTCTTGCTGTTGCCTCGGAACCCTATCTTTTGTTTCTTGTGGCAGGTGGGGGAATCGACCTCCATGGGCTCCTCGTCTTCCTGTGGTGGATCCACCTCCATCGGCTGCTCCTGCTCTTCCGGCTGGTCTGCTTCCATGGGCTCTGCACCGTCAGCGCCACAATTGGCACTGCTTCCCGCTTGCCACCTCTTCCTCTTCGTGCCTGGCTTGGGCACCAACAGCACCGCTCCCCCAGGCATCGGTGGGCAGCTGGGGCAATCAGTGAGCACCCTCACAGAGCTCAGGCCCGGACTGGGTGCTCGGGGCTGAGCTGAAGTGAGTGCAGGGCCCATGGATGGAGAATGGGTGGGTAGGGGTCCCAGGTGAGGCTCTTGAGAGCCATCAGGAGCCATTAGTGCCCTCAGGGGCCTGGCCCTTAGAGCAAGCCAGGGTCTTGTTCTGGCAGTGCTCTTCAGCAATGAAGAGTTGGGTCTCATGGGCGGGAGGCCTGGTATGGTGCAGAGGTGCTAGGTTGTCCAAAATTGAAGTAGACCAGCCTCTGTGGTGGTGCCCTTCTTCTGGTGGATGCAGCTCTTTGTGGTCTTCTTGTGTTGGAGGTGGATCCACCACGATGCCTCCTGGTCTTGGGCTGGAGCTGGAGCTTCTGTTGTTTGCTGCAGCTTGGATACTCGACCTCCATGGGCTCATCTTCCTGTGGTGGATCCACCTCCATTGGCTCCTCCTGGTCTTCTGGCTGGTCCACTTCCATTGGCTCTACATCATCAGTGCCACCACGGGCGCTGCCTCCCGCTTCCGACCTCTTCCTCTTCCTGCCTGCCTTGGGCAGCAACCTCCCCGCTCCCCCAGACGTGCGTTTGCGGCTCACTGCCTTGCTGGCACCAGCGCGGCTGTTTGCCATTGTTGCCTGGTCTGGGACCTCAGCAACTGCCGGGTGTCTGCGGGGTCCCTGTATTTATAGCGCCCAGGGTAGAACGTGCTTTGTGACATCCCCAGCCCACTGTCATGGTGATGGACAGAGAGTCCCGCAGGGCGGAGGGGTCGTGCGCGGCCTGACAGATGCCCTAATGTAGGAGCAGGAGCAGGAGGATGCTGTGGGCAGAAGGGCCCCTCTCTGAGGCTCGCTGCCCGGTGCCATTCTGCCGCCCCTTGGGCGCAGGCACTGCGTATCCCTGCCCTGTCTGCCCTGGGCTCCTCAGGCTGTGCCTGTGGGTCCCTGAGGAGAGGGAGGGGGGAAACTGTGTTGGTGAAGGGTCAGGGCCTCTCTGTAGCAACTTCCCCCTCAAGCACTGCCTGTTGCCAAGTGCTGTGTGAGCCCCTGGGCTGTGGAGAAGGGCACCTGCCATGGCAGTGAGGGGCTGTGGCAGCAGAGCCACCATGGGGCTGTGGGGCTGCAGCAGGACGCAGCGTTTGGACTCTTGTCCTTCTACAGGGAGGAAGTGAGAGTTGGTGATGTGTGATCTCAGGTGAAGGCCGGGGCCTTTACAAGAGCTCAGATGCGAACGAGTCTCCTCCTTCTTCCTGAGATGAAGGCGGAACTGTTCCTTGTCTGCACATGAGCTCCCGGGTACTTTCTGTTCACTTTCCAGGGTTTCTTGGGCACCCTGTGCCAGCGCCTCAGCACCCTCACAGGGAAGAGCTTCTGCTTAGGAGCTCATCTCAGTCTCCCCTCTGGCAGCTTAAAGCTATTGCCCTTGTCCTGTCCCTACATCCCTTGTGCAAAGGCCCTCTCCAGCTTTCCTGCAGCCCCTTTAGGCACTGGAGCTGCTCTAAGGTCTCCCCTTAAGGAGCTCTCTCTTTTCCAGGCTGCCCCTGCCCAGCTCTCTCATCCTGTCTCCAGAGCAGAGCTGCTCCAGCCCTCGCAGCATCTCCATGGCCTCCCATGGACTCGCTCCAACAGTTCCACATCCCTCTGGTGTCGGGGGCCCCAGATCTGGATCTAGTACCTGAGCCAGGTCTGGTCCTGGGCCTTCCCTTACTCATATTAGAGTGGACTTTACTATTGGAGTAAAGGTCACTTTTGTAAATGTAATGTAAAACTGGCACATGCATTGATTTAGGAATGCAAAACTTTTGTTACTGTCTCATCTCAAAACATTTTCATTGTCTGCCTGCAGTTGTGAATTGCAAAATGCGTTACACAAACACATCTGTCATGCTTTATAACATGAGCTAAGACATGCTATGCTTGTTGCTTGTCTCAAAGAAATGTAAAAAACTCCAGAGCAATGCAAGAATGTGTACAGTACGAAAGCTAGAATGAGGTACAGAACAGTTTGTCCATCTGAGTATTGGCTGTAAGGCTGGGAGGAGGATGAGCTTTGGATGGGATGGACTAAGAGGTGTCTGTCTTACAGAGATGGGCAATTCCTTTAGTTGAATTGTGTTATGGAGGTCATCCTCTGAGGCTGTAAGATCTTAACTTCTCCTGCCTGGGTGGTGCAGAGGTTCAGAACTGTGTATTGAATACAGCTGAACACTTGGTTCTAGGATCTTGAGCTTTCAAACTCTCATCTTTTCCTCTGCAACTTTATAAAGGAAAGCCAGGGATGTGGTGGCACTGTATGACCTTACAGAGAAAAGCAGTGATTGCTCTGCAGCTTGGGCCAATCTTTTTCCTCATTAGGGCAATGAAGCTTTTATTGCTTCTGCAGTAATGATGCATTTTTAATGCATTTCACACCTCCTTTAAATCTCAGTAAAGACCATGAAACTTCTTTGGTCGTGGCCACGCGGTATCAATTGTTAAGCAGACTGTTAAAACGAATCAACTGAGATTAAGCAGCCAGAATTACCACTTGCTATCACTTGCCTCCATCTGTTCCCTCAGAGGCAGCCCTCTAAAGAGGCTGGATGCTGATTAAACACTTCTCTGCCAAATGGAGTCCAAAAAATGTTGGCAAGAATTGCCTGTAGAAAGCATGGAAAAACCTGTACGAGATGTAAAAGATGCGATGCGTCAGTGCTTGAATCCAAAGTGTCCCCGGCCTCACAGCCCTTCTGTAGCAAGCCTTCCATCTGCCTGATGAGAGCTTCTGTATCCTGGCCTCAAACTTCCTTGTTCTCTCCCCAGGGGTGTTATCTTGTGAGTTTATTATTACTACTGGCTGTAATTCACACTCCCAATACATAGTGCTATTAGCAAAAAAGAGTAAACCAGCCCCAAACAATGCTGGTAAATGGCTTTCATTTGCCTTGGAGTCCAGGCTAAAGGCTTAAACTCTTCCTTGGAGGCAGCCATCCAGGGTAGGACTACAGGAAGGAAGCTCAGCCTATGTGTCCTCAATGTAAGAAGCCTGTGGCTTGTGGTAAGCTGCTTGGTGGAGAACATGGCCTTGATTTCACCTCCCATCACTGGGCTGGTTGTTTTTGAGCCAGGAAATGTACCAAATTCAGGCAATCTGCTCTGTTACTGCAGTCCAGGTCCAAAAAGAAAATCAATGCTTTGTTTAGGTTTTCCTTTTCAGCTCTTTTCTCCTCTCCTTTCCTCTGCTCTTCCCTCTCCCCCTCTCTGAAAGCACACACATCAGTGAGTCTTAAGGGAGCAATCATGCTTGTTCACAATGGAGGAATTTAATCTCCTGGTAATTATATATGGAAAATCACAACACTGGGAATGTTTTCCCTTCAACAGAGGGGCATTCCTGCAACGACTTGGATTGTCTTGGAAGAGCCACAGTGCTGACAGGATCACAGGATACTGAGCTGGAAAATTCATGGGCCAGATCCTGTTGCTGGAGAAAGTGGGTGCTATGCCATTGACTGCAGAGCTCTGATTTGTGTCAGCTGAGGATGCAGCTCCTGTGGAACCATGCTGGGGTACTGAGAAGTGCTGCTGAGGGAAGGCTTGCCTTTCAAAACAGGGCAGATGATGCCTGAAACCCAGTAATAGCCCTGTTTTGTAGCCCGTAAGGTTCCTCTCCACCAGCTCTGTGTAGTCTGGCCCTTCAGTCCAAATGACATCTGGTGTCAATAGTGGACATTGGACATTTCTGTAGTTTTGTTAAAGCAAATAACTGTCATGCAGGGCTCATGGAGAAGCTACCATGGGAGCTGATGGATGTTTCAGGCATCCCAAAGCTGAAGAAATAGAGTGAAACACAGCTGTAGAGGTTGCTGTGGTTTAGGTTGTAGTCCTCATTTAGCTGAATTGGTGCAATCTGTGTTGAGTTGGACCTTAACTGAGAACTTCTCTGTTTGCCTGGGTTTGTGTATCAGCTCCAGTGAATGCTGGGAAGGCAATAGTGGGTGAAGGCCATTGAAGGTGTGCAGCAATGCTCTAGCTCTCCAACAGCCAGTGGTGCTCAGCTTCATCCTTTGATTGGAATTCCTCAGCTTTGCAAATGAGGTAAAATATCCATTTGAGTGGGGTTTTTTGGGAGCCATCCCAAATAAGACTGGGATAACTTGGCATGGAGGTGGGAGATGGGTTTCACAGTGGGTTTTGCCTCCTTTCCACTGCTCTGATATTGCTGTCATTTCGTAAAGCTGCTGTGGTCCTGGGGGAAAGGCTTAAAGGAAGTGGGGGAGAAAACAGGAAAAAGCTTTAAAAGGATGGAAGCTGCTCTTGTCCAGGGTGTTCCTGGGCAGAGGAGGGCTGGAAAGCTCTGCTCCTGAAGCCGCAATGCACCCTGGCGAGGTGGCATCACAGTGACAGTGTGGGATCACACCTGGCTCACAGTGACAGTGGGATGGTGTAGGTGGGAGCAGGACATCTCCCTGAAGACAGAAGGTTCCCCGGGGCTTGGCAGCATTTGAGGTATTCTGAATTCCTTTCAGTACCTCACCCCTCCTGTGCTGGCAATGAGCGCGTTGGGCTTTAGAGAGACAAATACCTCACTTGTTGGCCAGTTCCCCAAGTGCCTGTTGTAGCTGTTTGTCCAAGGACATCTGAAGGCTCGGTTCTTCCTTACTACCATCCTGTGGCAGCAAAAAGTGGCGTTGGAGCCCCAGGAGATGGCATAGGACCTGCATTGGTGCGGCCACCCAGGAGGTCTCTGCAGCTGTAAGCTAGGGCAGGGCTTGGGTCTCTGCCTGCTTTTCATTGCCCTCCCTGACCCTTGGGCTCATTGTTGCCCTTGCAGAGGGGCTGGAGGGCTCCCACAGCCTGCATCCAACCTAGAGGGCCTGTTTCCTGGTGTGAACAAGTGAGGATGGGGCAGCAAACTCTGCCAGATGCCACGTTCTTCTCTAACTCCAGGTTTTACTAATACAGCCTTACTCCAGGCTGAATATCCCACCAAAGCTATTGGCCTGTAGGGAGGTAATTCACATGTTCCAGCTCCCTGCAGCTGAGCTTAGGCTGTTACTCAGTGGTGGCACTGGTCTGCATTCCCATGGCATGGCAGTAGTGAGGAAAACAGGAGGAATAGTGCAGTGGGGGAACTCTCCCCAGAATAGAAAGAGGTGAACAGAGATAAAGAGGTGCTTGGTAACAGAGATGCTGATTTTCCAGGTAAATGCCAGTTCTCTCTTTGTGTCTTCCAAGCTTTGTTTTAGTATCTGATATCCTTTGGGATTCACTTTGCTGATCGTGTGTCATTACCTCTATTTCATGGTGATGTTTATGTCTGTTAAAAATAGGGCTCTTAAAAGCAGGTTTTTCTTTGTCTGCTCATCACCTTATGAAAGCCTCATTGCTGAGTGTTGGAAACCCGGTGTCAGTCACCAGGATTTTCTACATAGGAAAAGGAGAATAATTGGAATTCAAATGTGACTTCAAAACACGGAGTTTCGGGTTTTCCCTCTAGGGCTTGAAATAGGTATCATTTTAAGAGTGGTTTTATATGCATGAATGTCAAATTGTAACTTCCATTATTTTATTCTGAAGTAGAAAGTTGAAGTTATTGATAAGGAGACTTTTGGACAATTTCATTGACAAGTTGATACTCTGAAAATGGAAAAACCTGAGAACCTTTGTTAGATGTTTAGGTAAAAAAGAACCATGATTTGGGAAGGGGCTTACATGTCCCTAATTCACATTTGTTCTCTCCACTAATGCCCTGTTTTGTCACTGGTGATGGAAACCCATCCCAGGCTCTCCTGACCTTGCTCAGCAGAGGCCTTGCTTCTGGCAGTGCTATGGCTCACAACTAAAGCTTGTGGCTCCTATAACTTGCTTGCAGTGAGCAAGCCTTGTGTTTCCTCAGCAGGCTAATGCAGCACTGGTTTAAAAGCTGCAGCTCTGAAAGGCAGACAAAGAAGAGGATTAGACCAAACTAGTTCCAGAGCACACATTGTACATACTAATGTCTTGTTGAAACGGGAGAAGGCTGAAAAGAATCCTGCCCATGCTTTAATGAGAATGCAAGCTCACTTTCTGAAGTCCTGCCTCCTTTGGCCAATCAGATAGAGGATGTTCTGCATTGCTAAGGAGCCAAGCTAATGAGATTATGGTTTATCGCTTTGACAACTGAAACTGTACCTCTGGAAGAATACCCTTTATATGGGAATTGTGCGAAAGCCTCAGTCCGATTGCTGGCCTCTCCTCCTGGGGTTCTTCAGGGGAAAGCATTGAGCCTCGCGAATGTTTCCATATACATGACTCTGCATCTTCAAGCAAAACGCTCTGTGTCCTGGGTTTCAGCTCAGCTCAGCAATGGCCCAAGCAGAGCTGGGCTTGATGATAAACAAATGCACAGATTTCACGTGTGGTGTTTCAGGTGTGGCAGAGAATCATAGAAGATGTTCCCCAAACACTGTCACCTACCTGCACCGCCAGATGTGGGGCTGCAGGAACGACTGCCCCACATCTGTGTGAGCAGAGAGAGAAAACCTCTGCTGGAGTCATCTCTAGGCAAAAAGCCCCTGCAGTGGTCATCCTGCCTGATGCCACTCTTGTCTGTAAGAGGAGCTGCAGTGTCTGCTTGTGTTCCGCCACCTCTGTAGAGCTGTAGTCTCCCACCCCAAAGGGGCTAAGGCATAAGGAACACTTCCCAGCTCTGTGTCACATTCTGGCAGGTCTTAAAAGTAGTTTTATAGTTGTTTCTTTATCTTTGCTCCCTACGAATCCCCTGCTATGCAGAGCAGAAAGTGCTGCTAGAGAGAAAGAGTATTCACCCACTGCAGTCGCTGTGAGGTAGCCAAGGGGCTAGCTCAGCAACCTTAACCTAGCTCAGTAGCAGTTCAAGTGCAGGAAGAGCAGTTGTCAGTACAATGCATCTCTGTGGGGGGGCTTAGTGGGTGAGGATTTAACCAATCTCCACTTGGTTTCCCTTTTGGAATGTTAAAGGTCTGGCTTACAGGGTCAGGGGACACAGCAGCAAACTGAACCGAGCTTTAGCTCATTTCAACCCTTCTCGCTCTTGTTTTGCTTTTCACCAGCAGGAAAATATTGGCAAGAGGGCATTGGGCAAAAGGTGGCTTTGGCTCTGACACAGGTGACATAACCAGCTCCTTGGGGCTGGCTCCCAGGACCACCAAAGTCAGTGGCGTGAGTCCCACCATCCCTGCAGGCTTTGCTGGGCTTGCTCCTTGCTGCTTGTCGAGGAACACAGGGGCTGTAGTCTCAGTGCTGGAAATTCCTGATGTTTATGGACTATTGGCTTAGTTATTTTTGGAAAAGCCTCGCTATGGCCTGGCATTCTGCCTAATTGCTCCTCCTGGATATCGGCAATTCACTGCTTTGGGAATTCAGAGGCTTCCCCCTCCTGTGTCCAATTTGTGTTTGCAGAACCTCATACCAATCTACGAGCTAACTCTGGTGCCAGTTTCCCATTAGAAAGCTGATGGTAATCCCTCCTTCTCACTTTATCCAAACAAACCTGGCGTGCCACATTCCTCCTGTTTGCTCTTACAGTGGAGAAGCAGCCCTGGGAAAGCCTGAGTGTGACGTGAAAACAAGCAAGATATGAGAGAGGGGAGAAGCTGGAGGTCTGCTGTGGGGGGAAAAGCCGATGCTCTGTAGCTGGTGATGTCGGTGCTGCCGTTCCCTTGGGTGGCAGTTTGAGTGTGGATGCTCCAGTGAAGCTTTGGGAAGCTCCCTGTGGGGCTCAGGGTTATTTCAAGCCAGTTTTGCTTGGTTGGTTGGTGGTTTTGTTGTCAATTTGCAGTGAGCTAAAGCCAAGCCACGGAGCCCTGGGAGTCAGCTTCTCCCTGGGGACTGTCCCGCTCTCCCAACCCTCACCTCAGAGGCAATGTTTAAAATCCCAGGGTTTTAAATACAGATGTGTGTGGGTTCTTCCTTTTCAGCTCACAGCTTTGAAAAGGTGGTTTAGAACATTCCCCCCCCCCCCCCCCTTTAGCAGAGGAAGCCAGGCTTCTCACCCACAGGGCAAGGACAGAACATTTTAAGGTATAAGTATCAATTATATCAAATCAGAGTTTTGAATTAAAGGACGTGGTGCTCTGTTCTCAACTTTTCTTCTCCTCTTGCCCGTCCTCACTGGTCTCAGATGAGGCATTTGGGGTTTATCAGCATCTTCCTAAAGTCCGAGGCTGTCTGTGGTTTACACTCACCAGCCTTGCTGCAAGCACCACTGCCCTGCTCGAGCTCTGCTGGTACTTAAATCTGTGGGATCTATGAGATAGAAATGGGATTCGAGTTGATTAAATAGTGGGGAGCTGTTAGAACGCAATCTCAGCCAGTGGGAAGTGGATAGGGCTGAAGCATCTTCCCATCTGACCCTCAGGTGCCTGCATCCATTGGACCTGCCATCGATGAAACCTGTCCTGAGGGCTGACATTCACCTTGACGTACACCCCTTCCCTCTCCCTCCTAATGAACAGGAGGCTGCAGGGTGCAAGTCAGGGCAGGATTTGCCCTTCGGTGTCAATAACTTCTCTGGCAGCCTCTTTGCGCTTTCATCTCCCTGCTGTTAGTGCTGATTTATGCGACCTGTGGTGCTGAGCGATGCGGCAGCTGCAGGGAGGAGGAGATGAGAACCAGAGACCCCACAGGCTTCCTGGGAGAGGTCTTCTCCAGTAATAAATCTTGGATGGAGGAAAGCCTGCTCTGCTCTCCTGTGCATGCTCCCTGGTGTCAGGAAAGGACCAAAGACACAGATGGTGCTCTCCAAAAGGAAATGTGGCCTCTTCTATTCTTTCCTCTGTAGCTTATAGGGATGCTGGGGGCTTATGACTGTGTTGGCTGGAAGATGCCAGTGAGCCGGTGATCTCTTAACGCATTCAGCTGTCAGCAGCACTCACCAAATGCCATTGTCCCTCTGTCACGCATGAGCACTCGCATGTAGAGCTCCCCAGGCAGGGGCTGGAGCCCATGGGGATTACAAAGAAATGGGATATCTGTCAAGCTGGAGACTGTGCAGCTCTGATCAGTGATTAGAGCCACACGGTGTGAGGGGCTGTACAAATTGCTACCGATGGAGATGTTCTTTGCCCTACAGATCTCATGGTGCTTGATTGTTAATCTCGCCATGGGGGCTCCAGGTTGTTTCCGCCACTGCTGTTGTATGCAGGAGATGTTTGCTGAGCTATTCCTTGTGTTGCATGAGTGTGGGTGATGGAAATGGTGGGCAGGATGGATTTGCTTGCCTGTGTCTATGAAAGGTATGCTATTGTCACTTGAGAAGCCCCCCAGGTAGATTGACAAAGTGATGGGATATAGCCCACCTTGCCTTCTCCTACAACATGAAAAGGGATGAGGTGCCTCACTACATGGGCCTTGACAGCTCATCTGTTTTCAGTACGTAAAGTAAACAGGAGGACAGCAGTAATGTCCTTTAATGGAGAAGCACACTGCCAGAGCACAGCAGAACTCACAGCAAACAAGTCCGTAGTCCCTGTGAAAATTCCTTTTCCTGTTTTACCCACCCATATATATGCACCTCTACATCTACGGAGCACTCATTACATGTGCATGCATGGGGAAATAACCAAGCCTTGAACAGTTTGTTGGGTTTTTTCAGAGAAATGTTTTTCTTCCTCTAAATTGAGAAAAAAAAAATGAAATGAGAAAAGAGAGGAGGGTTTTCTTTGGTTTTGTTGTGGGTGTTGTGTTGCACAGTGGCCCCATGGAGACTAGGATAAAACCTACATCCTAGCCAAAACTCCCTACCTACGTTTGAACCAGGGAGGGCATCTGTATGCATGTGTGTGAATGGGGTGGCGATGCTCAGCACGTTGTCTTCTCCCGCTGCCTGGTGGAAATCAGGAGATGTTTATTGGCATTAAGACTTATAACAACTGAGCCTTGTGCTGTATTGCTCAATTCTTGTGCTTTAGATGTGGTTGCTTGTGGTCTGTGTCCCAGAAAAACCTTTCTTGTGCACAATACCTAGGCCTCAATCAAAGCAAGGCTGGAGCCTTTGAGAACGCTCTGCAGAGGCATAGGGCGTCCTGCTTGTACAAAGGATGGAAAATACATCTCTTGGCTCCAGCACAGGTTCTTTGGAGGTTTGGCAGCAGTTGAGAACCTGTTAAATTATCATTTATCTCTGCTTTTCTTGAGAAAACAGCTGGCAATGAGTTGTACGAGTTAAGCTCAGATCGAAACACCCAAGAGGAGTGAAGTGCCCCAATGATTTCTTGTTCCCAAATGGCTGCAGACTATTAATTTCTGGGAGAAAAAGAAAGAGAAGTTAATTGAAATGAAGAAAACTGGTGCAATCCTGCCTTAGCCCCGTGCCTGGGGAGCAATGTCCTAGCTCTTCATGTGATGCCATGAGGCAGACACTGCTCATCCATCACTCTGAGGCATGTGTCCAAGCCTTCTAATTAGTGAATATAACCAGGGGTTTGGAGCTTAAACTGGTTCTGACCTGTATTTTTAATATAACCTCTGCTTCGGGTCATCTGATAATACTAATCTGGACATAATGCTTAACCTCCTTCGCCCTAGATTGGTACTTATGAACTTTAATGCCAGCCTTAAAGAAACATTGCCCCATAAATTAGATGCCAGGTACCAAACAGGAACAGGGCTGGCTGCGGATAAAACTGTTCCTAAGGAATAATCAGATGGACCCTGAAGACTGGCTCCCTGCTGAAATTCCTCAGCCTCTCGTAAAAGCACAGAATCCTTATGTTCCCCTTGTTAATGTTGCCTCACTCCTGTTTGGTCTGCTTGCCCATAGGTCAAGGGGGGTGTCACATCTTCCTATGGCCAGCCCCATGCCTGATAACGACTCAAAATGAGCAGGGATAGGATCTCCAGATACCCTTCAGGATCACTGTTTTTAGCTGGTCCCCTCTTCCACTTGTATCTTGGAGAGCAGAGAGCTTTGATAAGCATTAGAGGACTGTGGAAGAGAGACTTGTTCCTATCAGCAAATGATGAAACCGATGAAGTCAAGGGATTAGTGAAAGAAAACCAAGCACTGTGCAGTTTATGAGAGCCTCTTCTATGGGTTTTTACTTCTCCTGTATTGTTCTGCACGTAGCAATACTACACTGAGAATCACAGGGAGAAATGCTAATTCAGTGGGTTTCTGTAGGGAAAACAGTATGCTAAGTGCATTCCTTAAGCCAGTCCAGAAACCGCCTCCTGCAAACCTTCATGGGAAGCACATGTACTGCCTTGTCAAGGTTGGCTCTTTTACCTGGGATGGTTAAAATGTTTTCACTAAGGAAGGAAGGTTGCTGCTTGGTTTGTTTGTTTGCCTGTTTCTGGATAAAGATCTTCCCAAGATGGGAAAACAGCCGGCTTCAGTCTGACAGGCAGAAAGGTGCTCTCCAGGGCAGCCCCTGGGCATGGTTTAGGTTGGGATTTCTTAGGAGAACCATCATGGAGCCAATGACAAAATATGCATAGCCACAATGTTTACTTGCTTATTGCTTCTGGTAGCTGCCTTATGAGTAACCAGCACAGCACACCAGGAGGGTAAAACTTCCTCTTCTTCTCAAATACAGTAATAAGAAATTGAGGAATAGAGGGAACAAACAATTTGACTGAAAGAGCCTCAAAACTCCAAATCATTCCCACCCGTTCTCCAAAGTAGTTTCAACCCTTCACAGCTCAATTTACCACCTCTTTGATGGGGGGGAGTGTTTACGACACATTCCCTGCATTCCTTTACCAGCAGTGCTGTAGAATTGGACTTTTTTCCCCTGTATGTGATGTAGGGAATGACTTGCATCTGGAAAGTTTACCTTGCAGCTCAGCACTGAGCTCCTCTTATAGCAACTTACCTAAAGGGAAAATCAGATGTGACCCTGTGCATTTGCTGCCCTGCCAGCATGGGTGTGCACATGTGCCTTTGTATACCCAGAGCTAGTTCGAGTCGTGGTACTAGAAATGAAGAGATATGGGCTTATGTGGAGGATCTATAGGCTCTAACAGGGGAGAACTGGTTAAATCAACATTAGGTCATGCTGAAGGGCATGTTTCCCATGGTCATGGTTATCTATACTCTTTGTGGCAAGAGCAGGAAGGAGAAACTTGATGTTACAGTTGATTAGGTTATCCAGAGGCATGGAGAAGGTTGGGAATGCAGTGATCAGACAGGGACAGAGCAGCACACAAAATGTTTGTTACCTGGGCTCTAAGGGCATCCAGGCAAAGGGAGCAGAAAAGGGTGGTTGGTGGCAGGCCTTGAGTTACCACTTGGAGGTGGAAAGATCTCAGAGGAGGACATTGTAGGAGGGAATGGCGCTGCTTGTAACTGTCACTGAATGTCCCTGCACTCATGGCCCTGCAAATCTGCCTGGATGAGCCCCTTGCACATCACTGAGCTTTGGCTGTAGAGGTGTCTTCAACCCAGCCAGGCACAGCAACCGCAGGCTGAAGTCAGAGAATGGATGGATGAATCCTTTCTGAAGATTAGAGGGGTTTCACTATTGGAATAAATGCCCAAAGGATCTTGTGCAGTTTTTCTCAGCTTTCTCTCAAGCTTACATCCGTCATGCAGTGGCAGATTCCTTCTCAGCCCTGGGTTATTTGACTCGATGTAGGAATTTCTGGGTGTAAAGCACAACCTGCTCTAACGCAGGAGGCCAGGCTGAGAGGTTTTAATGATTTCTTCCTGCTTTCAAAGCCTCTGATTCAATCTGTGTCTTTTCCCACAAGCTGGGAGCCAAGCCCAGAGGGTGAAATTCCATATGATTCACCGATTAATTCCACCTTCATTCTTGCACACCGCCTGATTGGGAGGGCTTAATCGGTGCAGAAGGGGGAATGTCTCCATTCCTGAATACCTTTGAGGCAGGAGCCTCAGCTTCCCAGCAGACCAGCTCCTGCAACACAGCAGTGCTAGAACTGTGCTTCCCAACTCACGTGGAGTTGCTACTCCTTCTCCTGATGATATCCAAGGGTGTCATGACTTGTTATGTCAGATCAGACGATGCGGCAGGGTAATAGAAGCTGATCAGATGTGGCAGTAGTCATTTTGAAACTGAAGCAGAAAGGTTCTTTGTGCACTGAAGAGCACATCTGGTTTGTGGCATAATTCACATTAAGTTGGGGGAATTCACTAAGTCTCGTGTGTCTGCAACAGTGACGCACAGCACAGAAATGCACTCCTGGAAAGCCCTATGAAAGCTCAGCAGCCACAGCAGTTTTAAATTGCCTTATTTTCCTTTCTTTTTGATTAAAAAAAGAAAGAAGGAAATTCTGATGGCAATTTCCTGCTCTTGACTGATTCTGCCTCATTTGCGCTTGCACTGATTGCAGTTTATAAACAGGAATTCCAGGGCTGTGTATCTCTCTACCAAGGGGGGAGATGTTTGGCTTTTCACCTTCCTCCCAGACGGAATGCGAGTCGCCTGTGTTAAACCTCTCTGTGTAAGTGATGCTGGGAGACCAGAGAGCAGCTGTGCCTGCTGCTGCCTGGCTCACCCAGGAGCACTCCAGCCCCTTTTTGCAGGGACCCCCTGGGAAATCCCAGCTATGAGCTCCCCGTGCTCAGCTTGTGCTCAGGAGAAATGGGATTCAGGGGTTGATGCATGTGAATAGATGATGGGACTCTCTGGAGCTATGGTAAAAACTGTACCTGCCAGGAGCCAGGCAAGAGGCATCTCCTGGGGAGTTAAAACTTTAATCCCTAAGGATGCAGCAGCAAGATTATTTCCAGGGTGAAAAAGCATAAGATGGCTGCTGTTTGGGCTGCAGTGATTTATTCAAGCCTGGTCCAGATGGCAGCCCCGGCTTGCAAAGCTCAGCATCTTCCTCCCAAGGCAAAGATGGATGGAATAAGGATCCAGTGGTGGTAGCTGAAGAGTTTCCCTGGCTGTCAACAAGCATGTTGCTGTTGGGAGCCAAAATCCTTCTGATCCATCCCTTATGTCAAATGTTGATAAAAGAGCTTTCTAAGTACTTTTCCCACTCTCCCTTAATCTTAACTATCTCTTTTCCATTGAATTTGGAATAGAAGTTTTGAGCTTTTCTGAGCTTTGTAAGACATTGCCAAATCTGACCAAACCTCTGTGAAGGAACATGTGGCAAAGAGGATTCCTCACAGCTCCATCAGGGGCAGTCAGCTTGGAGCAGGTCTCCCTCATGGGCTGCTCACTACAGGTAGCTGCATAAAATGACCCTGCATCTGGTCTTGTGGATCTCAAACTGGACCATAACTGTGGGGAGATGGATTCTCTGCCATGGGCAGCTGGATGAGCAGGAACAGTCACATCACCTCCCGTGCCTCAGTTTCCCCTGTTGCTAAAATGGTGGCAATGTTGTTCCTGGTTACATGGCACCTTGAGGTTCCTGGGAAAGACTTGGAATTTACAGTCCTACTCTGCCTCTGAGCTGCCCAGGGGCCTTGCAATTCAATTAAGTGCTGAATCTTGCTATAGCACTACAAAATATGTGACTTCTTGTTGCAATTGAGGTACCACTCAGGGGACTGCATGGGCATTACTCACTGAAACATACCCCATCTTAACTCAAAACACATGTGGCTGATAGAGCTGACCAAGGGAAGGGACTCTGCCTATGGTTTTGCCTTGTCTGTGATGCTGGCTGCAAGGGGCTGGGAGAGCTCTGGGTGCTCGCTATGGGGCTGCTCCTTCAGGGGGAGTAGGAGGGATGTGTTTGTAAGAGATCTGTGTTAATGGCATCTGTGTGGTGCTTGGCTTCGTATGAACACTGGGTTCTTCCCCCACATCCTCTGCTTTAACAGAGGGAGGAACATCTCCAGCTCCACCTTGAGCTGGCCTGGGAAGAGATTGTATTCAGTTGGCTTTAGCTAACATGTCTTTGGGTGTTGCTGTTTGCTTCACCCATGAAAAACTACCCCCAAATCTTGCATTAGGCTCTCAAAATGTGAGCTTGTCTTCGGTGGCTGCTACCTCCATGTTGAGGAGAAAAGAAGACCCTGCTCCCTGTGTGGGTGACTGCATCAAGACGGATCCCTCCTCCCAATAAAGAGGAAGAAAATTGATAGCGAACAAATAGGTTTTGTGTTCCATCCACTTCTGGATGGAATATTTCAGCTTTACCTTTCTCCTGATGGCTGTGAGAAGTGCATTCAGCGCTCTCCCAGGGCTTGGCTATTCAAGTTTTCCAACAGAAAAACTGCTTTTTTCCAGGACTGTTTTCTCCCTCAAACAAAAGGGATATCGTCCAGGCGGGATTTTGAGTTTAGGCTGTTTAAGTTGGAAAACTTCTCCCACAGAAGTTTTCTAGCTGGCTTTCACAGCAAGTTTGCTCTTGCCACCTCACCGGGGGTGCTTGGCAGTGCCCCTGAGCACAGCTTGCTGCAATGGGCTGCATCTCTGATCCTTCACTTCAGTCTGGCTAGCTTGTGAGAGCAAACACACTGCACATTAACCCTCAGACAGCAGCAGCCACTGTCCCTGCTGCACATATTTGATGCCAAGGACTCATGGCACTTCCCAGTGTATTGTGGGATTATCTGTCTGTCCTTTCTGGGCTCTTGTGAAGAGCCATCCCAAAGGCATTGGGGAACAACCAGCCTTATAGACAGCATGATTGTGACGGCAGCTACCAGGTTTTTTCAGCTCATCTTCTGGTCCGTACTCTTAATAGACCACCCAATGTGACTTCATTGTGGTGGTCCTCTTGAGCTAGCATCAAGAGGCAGCTGCCAAGAAGGAGTATCGTAAGTGTATAAGAGTATCATGAGTTTATAAGTATCATAAGAGATAGCGTGTGGTTGTTGGGTTGGGGTTTTTTTATTTGGTTGGTTGGTTGTTCTACTCCCACATCTTTGTCCCATCATATGCTTCCAGACAGCCTGGAACAGAAAGAGAAAGCTCCAACTCCTCTCAAAGGGATAATGAAAGGAAAAAGAAGGCCTCATTTTATTTTATTCCTAGGAAAATGGCATGCATTGCTTTCTGCAGGGCCTCAGTCTTAGTTACGCTGCCAGACGCTGGGAATTTGCTAAGGATGTATGTGTCATGGTTTGGATTGCCACACGGCCCCAGCAGGGATCGCTGAGCAGCCGCACTGGAGACTTGATGTGAAGGGAGGGTATGCTTCCATGTGGCTTGGCACCACCTTCCCAAAGCACTATCCCAGAGAAAGGGAAGATGTTTCATATCAATCTTTTCCTATCGCTGTGAGAATCTGATCTCCTGAAGGAGCGGTGTGGCTTGAAGTCAAGCTGTGATGGCTCTCCCTTTCTTGGGGTGCAATGCAATGTAATCTCTGCTGCTGGTGGAAGCCCTTTCCCTCTGGCTGGTGGCCACCCACCTATTCTGTCATAGGAGCACCAGAAGCCACCAGATGTTGAGATGTTCCAGACTGTTGTTATTCACGGATGAACCACCCGCATCCGTGCATGTGTCCAGCGAGGGATGTGTTTGCAGGGGGAAAGGCTTGGCTGGGGTTGGTGCCCTGCATCCGCGGCTATGAGCAGGTGGGAAGTTCACAGGAAACCATGCAAACCCTTTGGTGTAAAGGTCTCTGCTGGGTGCTGTCCATGGGGTGCTTTTCCAAATGCTGCCTCACGTATAGTAAATGAATGGAGCAGGCAGCCTGGCACTGTGCTGCTCCAGGAGAGGTCTTCTGAGCACAGTGGGGGTGACTGCTCCAACTTGGCACTTGATTTTGGGCCTTCTCTGGGTCTGAGCCAGAGCTCGAGGTGGGTCCCTGGGTCATAGAGGCCCTCTCCATGTTTTCCCCCCAGCAAGCCCATTCAGAAATCAGTTTGGTCCAATTCTGCTGTTAAAGCAGTTGGGTTCTTTCCTGCCTGCTCTTGGAGGAATGCTGTCGTGTGACTGACTCCTGGTTACGTATTTGGTTCTTCACTTATGCTTCTCCATCTGTTTACACGAAAGCAGTAAAGTTTTTTATTCTGAGATCTGTTTGAAGTATTTGCATGCTTATGGTGCATTACTGAGATTGTGCTCTTATTTCCTGTAGTATCTAAAAATGCACTCTCCAAAGGAAAAGTGAGGTGTCCTCACCTTGAGAAATGTACAGTCTGAGTATGAAGTACTCCCTATGAGCACCCCAGAATGTGCAGTGTAACTGCATGGCTGGTCCCCTCACCAATGCAACAGCCATAGCTATAGGCAACAGGCAGGTGTTGCTCCTTTGAAGACAAGATGCTTTCTTGGCTTTCCCCTTCACCAGCCATGAGCATCCTGCTGATGAGCAAATGTGCTGGAGGTGCCCCACTGCCTTTATCCCAGGTCTTGGTTTTCCCTTCCCTTTTCCATGGGGCTTGTGAGAGGGGGTCTACCTGAGCTACAGCTGCTCGTCAAGGAGGCATCTAGCTCTTGGGCTCTGCTGGAGTTCTCTGCTGTTCCTTCAGCCTTTGGATGGCTTTGAGCTCTCAGAGCTTTTTGGTTTGGGTTTGTACTTTTACAGCAGCTGAGGTTTCTCTGGGGAGAATTCCTGGACAGGCTGAGGCTCAGTAAGTACCTTTACGTGAGACCTTCTAATTTCAGATTAGCAGTTTTGCATTGGTTGTTCAGGCAGCATGAGAGGGGCTGGATGGGTGCACTGTGGGAGCTGGGTTCTGGGCTGCCTGAGCGTGCTGCCCAGAGAGGCTTTACGCAGATGGACTTTTAAGTGGCTAAGCAAGGGTGAATTGCTGTGTTGGTGGCACTGTTCCGGAGGACACTGTGCGTAGCTGATGCCCAGCGCCAGCTTTCTGTCCTGCTGGCACCTTAGGAGCAGGGTCTGAATGTTCACACTTAGGGAGCTGGTTTGTGGGCTGCCTGAGAGCGCTGCCCTGAGTGCAGGACACAGATGGAGTTTCAGGTGACAAAGCAGAGGTGGATTGCCATGTTGGTGGCACTGTTCTGAAGGTCACCGTGCATACGTGATGCCCAGCAGCAGGTTTCTGTCCTGGCACCTTAGGCTCTTCCTTCCTCCTGCTTCTCAGAATATAGTTCTATGTGTATATGTGCATATATCTATCTATCCTTTTTCTGCCCTCTCTACTTTTCTGAACATGTTGAGTTTTATTAAGTTTGATGCTCCCAGAATCCCTCCAGAAGAATCTTTAAAAGTGAAAGGATTAAAGGAGTGAGGCATCTCTACCCATATCTAGATACAGTCACGGAGTGGTGAGGATGGAGGAAGAGAGATCCAGTGCTGGTGATTATTAAGCTTACTTCTGGCCAGTTTTGGCTGGGAAGTGTCTCCAGCCCTGTAAATCACTGTGGTAAAGGAGCAGCCCCCCACCAGACCTTTTTAGCCCCAGGAGGCAGAAGGCGCAGAGGATAAACACAGTTGCCTCTCCTCATCCATCTGAATGAAGTGAGCACCTTCCCAAAGCATGACTTCTCTGTGCAGTGTCTGCTCTGCACTTGTGACCCCTTTGGCTTCCCTGTAAGGCAATGGGTGGCAGATGTGGGAGATCTTGTCTTGGAGGGATGAAGGGGGAAGCTGTGCTCTAAACAAAACCCTCCCTCGTGTCCTGCAGCTTCCTAAACCTGCTCAGTTGCGAATCATAGATATTTATCTATCCCCTTCTGTGTGTGTGTGTGTGTACATCTATAAATATGACTGTGTATAAACATCTGTATATAGAGAATGTGCTGGTAATGGAATAAAACATTCATGTTTTTTCAACAGTAACATCAGTACTGGGGCCAGAAAAATGCATCATTATCTGAGCTAAGCCTTACAAGTATCATAAGCTTTTGATGTCAAAGCATTAATGGCTAGTAAGGACACTTGATGCTAAACATCCTTATTACCTCATCCATGTGCATGCCATCTAAACTTAATCTACTTTGGTAGATTTGGTGGCCCATGAACAAAACCCCCATGCCTGCTTCCATTAGAATTAGGGGGTGATTTCGCAGGTACTGAAGGCTGGGCCAGCAACTGGGTGGAAAAAGGCAGATCCAGCCTAGCAGTCTGCCTTTGGTGACTCTTAGGACTAACCTGTGGTCCTGTGGGGCAGCAAACATGGGATGGAGCTGAGCAAGACCAGGGAGCAAGGCAGGAGAAGCAGAAAGGAAAGGGAGCTTGGAACCTCTGTAGATCTGCGGGCACATGGTTTGTGATACTCTGGCCCTGTTCTTTTAGCAAAGAAATTAGAGGACTGGCATAGGGATGTCAAAGCAGATGCCAAATGAAGGTGCTGCCAAGGGCATTTTTCATGTCTGAACAGCTTCCATTCCCACGGGGGAAGATGGGGGTATTTTTCCGACTTTTCCTCTGGATCAGAGGTTTGCTCTTGTGGGTATTGAGGCAAGTTTGTTTGTTGCAAGTAATCCAAATATTGTGTTGTATGTGTATCCAAATCTGTATACAGAGGGGCAATTCCTTGCCTAATCTGTTTTTCTACTACAAGCAATTTGCTTGATGACTTCAGTGTAAATCAGAAGTATGTTCTCCAATGCTGATAAATACTGGGCTCATATAACCCTGGTGGAGGGAGAACTGGGCTCTGTGTGTTTATAAACAGTGAGAGAAAACGTATACCTCTGTACACAGCTTACATTCCATTGGGCTTTCTTGCCAGCGTGTCCAATACAAGATGCATTTCTTTCTGAAAGGCACTGGGAACATCTGGCTGGGTGGCACCATCACCCAGTTCTGGGTGTGAAATCTAAAGGCGGACAAGTATGATGCCGCAGTCCATTGGGGTGCTTGCTACGGACTGACAAGCTCTCTGAATAAGTAAAATCAGTCAAAAGCAGGAAAACTGGGCCTTGGGGCACTCAAGAGAAGGGTTGGGGGGGGAGCATATTAATTGATTTGGAAGGTGTTTTATTTGCCATGGACACAGCTGTCATCCCATGCAGTTCTGAAATCAATTGGAAGAATTTTCGGCTCAAATTGGCTCAATTGGAAGAAATTTTTGTTCTTAATAGTCTGAGGTTGAGGGAAATGATTTTAAAAGTTAAATATTGCTGTTGCCTGCTCTCCTGTCCCAACATTTTACTGTTCTTCCACAAGATGTCAAGGCTGCTTCTTAGCACTGATTATAAACTGGCTGGAGATATGGAAAGAGAAACCCTATTGTCTGTGAAAAGGAGAAAACAAAAAGCATGGGTACTTCATAGATGCATCAGGTTCTGCATCTTAGACTAATGGTTCTGCAAGACCTTGCTGTGCTTCTGTTGAGACAGGTCTTTTGTGCCATATAGAGGTGGCATCTGTGCTGCACTCTCCAATTAGATTTAAAGGATGAAAGGCAGCCAAACAAACCCAGTTCTGTGCATGCAGTCCTCTGCGGTCCACTGCTAAAGTGCTCTTTCCAGCAAAACCAGGTATCAAACCATTGTTGTGGTTTAAGCTGTAAATCACGCAGCCCATTCTCTCACTCACTCCCCTCTCTTTCTTCCCTCCGCTCCCGGGTGGATGGGGAGGAGAATCAAAAGAATGCAACTCCCACAGGTTGAGATAAGAACAGTTTAGTAACTGAGGTATAACACAAACCACTACTGCTACCACCAATAATAATAATGACAAGGCAAATACAAGGGAAAAGAATACCATCGTTCACCACCTATACCCAGCCCGACCATGCAGTGCCCCCCCACCCTTCCGGGTCTCTGCCATCTGCTTTACATCCTGGGCATGACGTGCTGTGGCATGGAATACCTCTTTGGTCAGTTTGGGTCAGGTGTCCTGTCTCTGCTTCCTCCCGCCTTCCCCTCCTCCCTGTCAGAACATGAGGCTCAGAAAGTCCTTGGTCAGACCAAAACATTACCAAGCAGTAACTGAAAATACTGGTGTTATCAGCGCTGTTCCCAGACCCAAAATCAAAAACACAGCGCTGTACCAGCTACCAAGAAGGAGAAAAATGACTGCTGCTGCTGAACCCATGACAACCATATAATAGACTTTCCTGAATTATTTTGAGGGCAAGTGTTGGAGAACGGACACATCGTTTCAGCCCTATGCGGCATTTTTTAGAGTCAAGTGCTGGTTGTGCAGAGGACAAGCTTCTCTGTGCCCATCCCAAACTTTTCCTCGAGTGGGATCCTTAAAGTGGCAAACATCAGAACAACTGACTCTTTCAAATACCTTCTCTACACAGGCTGGACTCACCAGTCCTTGACTTTGAGAGGAGGATAAGCATTTGTGACAGGTAGCTTTGAATATTTGGCAATCAAAGGTATTAGCTCTTTAATTCACCTTTTTAGGCAACGGGCAAGATCATGATAACTTTTATAGGTACTGTAACACTACCTCTTTATCAGCACAGTGCCAGGTTAAGTCATTTGTATCTAACAAAAGTCGCAAGCTTCTTTTTCCTTTCTTTGCATTTCTGCAAAATGAAAGTACTTGAATGGTGTGTGTGTGTGTGAATATTCAGCTTTGCCTCCAGGGAATATTCTTCTCTGTAATCCATAGAATCATAGAATAGTTAGGGTTGGAAAGGACCTTAAGATCACCAAGTTCCAACCCCCCAGCCAGGGGCAGGGACACCTCCTACTGAACCATGCCACCCAAGGCTATGTCCAACCCAGCCTTGAGCACTGCCAGTGATAGAGCATTCACAACTTCCCTGGGCAATCCATTCCAGTGCCTCACCACCTTTACAGTAAAGAATTTCTTCCTTACAGCCAATCTAAACTTCCCCTGTTTAAGTTTGAACCCTTTACCCTTTGTCCTCTCACTACAGACCCTAATGAAAAGTCCCTCCCAAGCATCCCTATAGCCCCCCCTTCAGATACTGGAAGGGTGCTGTGGTTTGGTTTATACCTTGTCGTAGCTCTTCATTATACAATGCACTCTCCACTGGCACAGTGGGGTTGCTGCCTGTGGACCCGTCCTTGGAGATGCCCAGTGGAAATCTGTCTGGCAAACAAATGAGATGATTCTTCCTCCTTCTCTAATATCCTTGGTTTGGTTTGGTTGGTTTGTAACAACAAATGGAGTGGAGGGAAAAGATGATGCTCTGGTTGGCAGAGCATTGCTGTCACCAGCTTCCCCCATAGCATCTTTGATAAATGAGCCTTAGTGCCGGCTGCATACTGTTCCATTGGGATCCCTGACCACACCATGCTTTCCGTTTTAGGAATGAGGACAAAAGCAAGCTTTAGGGGAAGTCACTGGACTCATAATTCTTCCCACGTTTTCCCCATAGCTGTTAAATGTATGTGGGGCATGCTGTCGGTCATGAACCCTAAGGGCCGATCCTTGGCTGCAAAGCTCCCTAAAGGAGGAATTTTCCCACTGATAATCTTTCTGGCTCGGAGCACAGCCCAGCTTAATGCAGTTGTTATTTTTATCCATTGTGGAGTGCTCTGCACCTCAAGCTGGGTGGTCTCTAAGATGCTGTACACAACTAATGTGGGCTGAGTCAAGGATGTGTTATCAAGGAGGAACATGTGAGTGTGGGACCAGCTAAATTCCTCTAATGCTGGGGAACAGTGGTGATGGCTGAAGCCACTGCTCCCTGGTTCAGCAGAGGTGAATTGGATGGGGCTGTCTTGTTCAGAGGTCTGTATTTATCTGCTGGCCATCTCTTTCAGGAGTGATACTTGGAGTTGTCAGGCCTGGCAAGCTTGCACTGGGTCACATCTCCTTGGAATGGTCTGGTCAGAAATGGGGCTGATGAATTTGTCCTCAAAATGCCCACCCGAGGAGTGCTGACTAAACCCATCTGTCCTGGGCAAAGCTGGCCAGAGAGCCCTTCTGAACACGGGGCAAACTAAGGGAAAGCTGAAGGGACTGACTTGGTCTCATGCAAGTAACACTGTGTCTTGCTGAGAGCCCACCGTGGCTCATGCTTCACTGCTGGGTAAAGACAGAGGGAGATCTTCTGGTCCTCAAGGGTGGCTTTTTTGCCTGCAGTGGCCAAAAGAAGGGTGACCCCATGGTCTGGTGAACAGTGGGAAGGGGTTTAAAAGGAGTTTGGGAGCCTTCTGTAACAGAAAGCCTAGAGCTGTCATCCGTGGGACACACTTTGAGGACTTCCACTTCCCTAGGTGTTTCTTTAAAAGACAACTGAGAGGGAGATGAGGTGGAAATGATCCTCAGCAAGAGACTGCTTTTCCCCAAGTGTTTTTCTCTGCCAGTGAAAGCAGTGAAAGTCTCATTGCTGAGGTGACTGTCTCGAGAGGGGACGCCTGCAGCGCGCCTGGTCGGAGGGAGGCTCAGCGTCCGAGAGCTTCAACTCCGAGCAGCAACAGGCACCGAGGGAGCCTCAAGTCCTCGACAGGGCTTGGGCGGGAGCCGGCAGCTCAGCGGACGCGAGGAGCTGACTCAGAGGGGGCGGCGCCGGGAGGAGCGGTACCAGCCCTGAGTGGGTAAAAACTGCCCAGGGAGCGCTGCGAACAGGACGGGTTCGTGGTAGTTTGCGCTGCAGTTCGCGCGGGCAGGCGGGCGGGATGGTGAGTGGAATGGTGAGCGCTCGCCGTACGACCAGGCTCCAGTCTGGGTGCTCTGCTCTGGCTGCCCCGGCGGTGGCCAGTGTAGGCACCCAGACAGAGCCGATGAGAGGGGAGGCTGCAGTGCAGAGCTCGGGGTGTAGAGAGCGCCTGCACTGCTCTCCTGAGGGGAGGGTGCACAAAGAGCAGGGCTGCACTCTGTGCTCCCTGGTGGAGGTCCTCCTGCAGCAGGGGCTGAGCTGCGGGACACTGTTACTGGGCTGGAAGGTGTCAGGGAAGCTGAGGGGAAACAGCCCTGCTTGCTCCAGGACCAGACTGTGCAGGGGCCTCAAGCGTCTGCTGTCGCTCATGCGGGAAAGGAGACCGCTAACCCAGGGAGCTGGGAAACAGTAACAGAAAAAAAACCAACAAAAAAAGGAGGAAGAGGACAATTAAAAGCAAGGGGCTTCCTCCTAAATCTGTTGTCCCCACCCAGAACCGCTTTGCTGTCCTGCAGGGGGCTGATGAGGAACCACACTCCCACCAGGAACAACCGGCTGATGCACTAGTAAAGAAGATCTCTACTGGTGCTGCCAGGAAAAAGTGGAGGGCCATGGTAGTAGGGGACTCTACTCTGAAAGGAACAGAGGCATGTCGGCCTGACGCAGGCTCAAGGGAGGTGTGTTGCCTACCAGGGGCTCGGATCAGGGATGTTGCAGAGAAGCTGCCTGCTCTAGTCAGTCCCACTGTCTATTACCCACTTCTAGTGATCCATGTGGGTGCTACTGATATAGATAGCAGTAGCCTGGAGAACATAAAGAAGGACTACAGAGCTCTGGGAGAGGTGCTCAGGAGCTCTGGAGCGCAGATTGTCTTTTCATCAATTCTCCAGGATACAGGGCAGGACCTCAAAAAGGCTAGGAGGATTGGCCAGGTTAATAAATGGTCAGAAGGGTGGTGCTATAGTCAGGGGTTTGAGTACCTCGAACATGGGACTCAATTTAGTATGCCAGGTCTACTGGGGGCTGGTGGAGCTGGTCTGACAAAGAAAGGGAAGAGTGGATTTGGGAGGAGACTTGCCAGACTGGTCAAGGATGCTTTAAACTAGATGTGTTGGGGGAAGGGGGCATCATTCCATCCCAACACACCCAGTCACTTGCCAGCACCTCTAGTAAACATTCAGAGCTATGTAGAGATATTGCAGCTGCTCCAGCCAATGAGCCGGCTTCAAGTGGAGCTCGGCTCAGATGTCTCTATACAAATGCCCGTAGCATGGGGAACAAACAAGAGGAATTAGAGATGAGTGCACGTCTACGGGCGTATGATATCCTAGGCATCACAGAAACATGGTGGGATGGCCCCTATGACTGGTGTGTTGGAATGGAAGGTTACAGGCTCTTTAGTAAAGACAGGCCTGGTAGGCGGGGAGGGGGAGCTGCTATTTATGTTAGGGATAGGCTGGAGAGTATGGAACTGTGCCTGGGGACAGGTGAGCAGTCGACAGAGAGTTTGTGGGTCAGGGTTAAAGGGAGAACAGCAATGGGAGACATTATTGTGGGGATCTGTTACAGACCGCCTGACCAAGAGGACTCTGTGGGTGAAGCACTCTATAGACAGATAGGAACAGCCTCACGCTCGCAGGCCCTTGTTCTCATGGGGGACTTCAACCACCCTGATATCTGTTGGAGGGATGGTACGGCCCGGCACAAGCAATCCAGGAAGTTCCTCAATTGTGTGGAAGACAGCTTCCTTCTGCAAGTAATAGAGGAGCCAACAAGGAGAGGTGCCATGCTTGACCTCGTCCTCGTGAACAGGGAAGGGCTGGTTGGAAATGTGACACTCCAGGGCAGCCTTTATTGCAGTGATCATGAGATGGTCGAATTCGAGATCCTCAGGACAGTGAGAAGAGGGTGCAGCAAGCTCACTGCCCTGGACTTCAAGAGAGCAGACTTTGGCCTCTTCAGGAACCTGCTCAGTAAGATTCCATGGGATATAGCCCTAGAGGGCAGGGGGGCTCAAAACTCTTGGTTGATGTTCAAGGATCACCTGCTGCAAGCTCAGGAGCGATACATCCCTACTAGAAGGGAGTGCTGTAGCAGGGCCAGGAGACCTCCTTGGATGGATAAGGAGCTGCTGAGGAATCTTCAAGGGAAAAAAGAGGCTTATAAAAGGTGGAAGCAAGGACAGGCGGCCTGGGAAGAATACAGGGATGTTGTCCGGGAAGCTAGGGACCAGGTTAGGAAAGCCAAGGCCCACTTAGAATTAAACTTGGCTAGGGATGTGAAAGATAACAGGAAGGGATTCTATAGGTACATTGCAAATAAAAGGCAGACTAGAGACAACGTGGGCCCTCTCCAGAAGCTATCAGGAGAACTGGCTACCCTGGATTTGGAGAAGACTGAGGTTCTGAATGACTTCTTTGCCTCAGTCTTCACCGGAAAATGCTCTGACCATACCACCCAAGTCTTGGAAGGCAGATGCAGGGACAGTGAGAATGAAGACCCTGGGCCCACTGTAGGAGAGGATCTGGTTCGAGACCATCTTAAGAACCTGAACATATACAAGCCCATGGGACCTGATGAAATCCATCCGCGGGTCCTGAAGGAGCTGGCAAATGAAGTTGCTAAGCCACTGTCCATCATATTTGAAAAATCATGGCAGTCAAGTGAAGTTCCCGATGACTGGAAAAAGGGAAATATAACCCCCATTTTCAAGAAGGGGAAAATGGACGATCCAGGGAACTACAGACCAGTCAGTCTCACCTCTGTGCCTGGCAAAATCTTGGGGCGGATTCTCCTGGAAGGCATGCTGAGGCACATGAAAAACCACAAGGTGGTTGGTGACGGCCAGCATGGCTCCACTATGGGGAAATCCTGCCTGGCCAATTTGGTGGCCTTCTATGATGGGGCTACAGAACTGATGGACAGGGGTAGAGCAGTTGATGTCATCTACCTGGACTTGTG
The DNA here is from genome assembly GCA_028858755.1 of Ara ararauna. Classification (NCBI taxonomy): domain Eukaryota; kingdom Metazoa; phylum Chordata; class Aves; order Psittaciformes; family Psittacidae; genus Ara; species Ara ararauna. The sequence goes on from CM054381.1 coordinate 8,189,810, forward strand.
CAAAGCGTTTGACACTGTCTCACGTGACATCCTTGTCTCTAAGTTGGAGAGACACCAATTTGATAGGTGGACCACTGGGTGGATAAAGAACTGGCTGGATGGCTGCACGCTAAGAGTTGTGGTCAATGGCTCGATGTCCAGCTGGAGACCAGTAACGAGTGGTGTCCCTCAGGGATCAGTGCTGGGGCCCGTCTTGTTCAACATCTTTGTCAGTGACATGGACAGTGGGATTGAGTGCGCCCTCAGCAAGTTTCCGATGACACCAAGCTGTGTGGTTTGGTTGATATGTTGGAGGGAAGGATTGCCATCCAGAGGGACCTTGACACGCTTGTGAGGTGGGCTGCTGCCAACCTGATGAAGTTTAACCATGCCAAGTGCAAGGTCCTCCACCTGGGTCGGAGCAATCCCAGGCAGAGCTACAGGTTGGGCAGAGAAGAGATTCAGAGCAGTCCTGCGGAGAAGGACGTGGGGGTGTTGGTTGATGAGAAAATGAACATGAGCCGGCAGTGTGTGCTCACAGCTCAGAAAGCCAACAGTATCCGGGGCTGCATCAAAAGGGGCGTGACCAGCAGGTCGAGGGAGGTGATCCTGCCCCTTTACTCTGCTCTTGTGAGACCTCACTTGGAGTATTGTGTGCAGTTCTGGTGTCCTCAACATAAAAAGGACATGGAACTGTTGGAACAAGTCCAGAGGAGGGCCACGAGGATGATCAGGGGACTGGAGCACCTCCCGTATGAAGATAGGCTGAGAAAGTTGGGGCTCTTGAGCCTGGAGAAGAGAAGGCTGCGTGGAGACCTCAGAGCAGCCTTCCAGTATCTGAAGGGGGCCTATAGGGATGCTGGGGAGGGACTCTTCATGAGGGACTGCAGTGAGAGGACAAGGGGTAACGGGTTCGAACTGAAACAGTGGAAGTTTAGACTGGATATGAGGAAGAAATTCTTTACTGTAAAGGTGGTGAGGCACTGGAATGGGTTGCCCAGGGAAGTTGTGAATGCTCCAGCACTGGCAGTGTTCAAGGCTGGATTGGACAGAGCCTTGGGTGGCATGGTTTAGTGGGAGGTGTCCCTGCCCCTGGCAGGGGGGTTGGAAGTTGATGATCTTAAGGTCCTTTCCAACCCTAACTATTCTATGATTCTATGATTTTACAAACAACTGATTCAGTTTTGCATCATCCTGTGGCGGCTGTAAATGGTAATAGATCATCGCTTTATTTCCCTCTTCATTTCTTCAGTCTGGAAACTTGAACTACTCATCAGCAAATGGGGAGGTGCAGGCAGTTAATGAAACATGTAATTGAAGAAGAAGGGAGAAATAAAATCTTCAAATGCGTGAAAAGTTATGGAAATACCCTTACACTGAGAAATAGATGGGAGACAGGATGGGAAAATCACTCCGGTTGTTTGGTAGTGTCTTATGGATGGATGCGGTAGCTAGCACCAGCCTGGCCCAAGAGCCATAGGCAGCACTGGCCCATTTGCCAGCAGGGTGATCTTGAGGGTGTTGCTTTGTTCGAGGTGGGACAGCCCACCTCGCTGATGTGCTGGGGTTCGACTTGATTGGAATGCACATCCCACTTTGGGATGAAGGCCCATTGGATGTATTTAAGCTGGGCTGAGATCTTGCCTGGTCTTGGACTCGGTCCTGAATTTCCTTGGCATGGGCTTCTCTTGGGAAGCTCTGTTACCCTTCACAGAAAACCAGTGATTTGTCACGGGAATGGCTGGCACGCATCATGGGGACCATCTTCATGCTGTGGCCTATGGTGCACTGCCAAAACAGAGCTGGCTTCCCTCTGTGCTCCTTTAGGGATGGTGAGGGCTTGTGCATGTGTCCCTTCTGCAGGTGCTCTCCCTGTGCAGCGGACTTTTCCACAGCTGCTCTTCTTTTGGAGTGCAGGATCTGCAGGTTGGGTGTTTGCCCATCATTGGATGGAGACCTCCAGCTCATTTGCTCTGGAGCAATTTGCTTTGAGAGGCTTGCAGCCATCCGAGTTTCCACAAGGCAGTATTTATCTTTGGAGGGATCCAATTCGCTCTTATTCCAAATAACACTTTTTCCTTATTTACCTTCCACCTCCCATATAATTTTCCATAGCCTTACCAGAAAAGGGGGAAGAGGGATTTGTGCAAAAAGCAAAATAATTCTGCTTTTGGTTTTGTTTCATTCTTTAAAAACTGGCTCATTTTCTTAGTGGAAAACCAGAGAAAACCAGGCTGGAAGAGGAAAATATTCTTCTCCTTCAGCCATAGGGATGTTGCATGGCAAAGTGCTTTTGGCAGAGCAGCTGCTGGGGTCTCAAGGGCTCCTAAACCCACCCTTTCCATGAAACAGAAGTCCCTGATTGTCTCCATGTGCCAGGAGCTGCCAAGGACGTTAGTGGTGTGTTGTTGACCTTTCAGAGGTAGCATTTCACTATGAGGCACAGGGGTGAGATGAGCACCATTATGTCCTAAAAATGCCCCAAATGGGGGAAAACTGGGATCTTTGATGCCTACAGCAGAGGACTTAGGGGAGAAGATGGTAATTTCCCCACCAACCTTTCAACCCCAAAATGACAATCCCAGAGGCAGATTCAGCTCTTTTATCTCTTCCTCCCATGGCAGAGAATGTCCAGCTTTACAGTCCCTAGGTAGAAATATGCTTTCCTGAAACAGTTTGCAACCAGGCCTGGCAGTGGTTATTCCCAGATACTGCACTGGCTCCTGTGCCAGGAGGTGTTTGACTACTTGAAGCATTGGAGAGCATTCCTGAGGGTATTTGCATGACATCCTATAAACTGACGGGATCACCGTCACCTTGGGGAGCTCTCCTGTGTCCAAGCTAAAATGACTGGAGCAGGGCCAGCAAAGGGAGACAGAAATGATAAGGAGCTTGGGAAGTCTTCCCAGGTGGAAGCAGAGGGGGTTAAACAGGTCAGGGCTGTTTAATTCAGTGAGGAGCAGAGTAAGATGTGCCTCGGTGGGGTTTATGAAGTAATGAGTGGTGCAGAGAAGGTCAAGAAATTACTGCTGTCTACCAGCTCATGTATTTTACAGAATACCTGATGGGAACACTAGAGGGAAGGGTGGAATAGTAAATAAATACTTAGATTAACATATAATATTAAATAAAATGTTTAAAGTAGGAAAAAATAAGATGTTTTTCAAGTACATGTCAGTGCTCCAGGTGCTCCTCAGTGATGATGTTAGGACGGATGGTGCCCAGCCTTGGTAGGAGCCCTTTTCCACTGTCCGTGTGGGGTTGCAGGATGGTCTGCCTGCCCCAAGAGGCAGCTGAAATAGCTGCTGGTGGATGTGGAAATTCAGCAGCTTCTTGGCAAGAAATTTAGGATTTGGGCCTGTTCTAAGGCTGAACCTTTAAAGGATGGTTTAAGGGTTTTGTGTGCAACACGGTGAATGACCCATTGAACAAAACACTAGCTGTGCTTGGGAGTGAGCACCAGGGGTGGCTGGACACTGAGGAACTGGTGCCAGGGAGGACCTGCCCTGGCTGGGGGCTGCCCAAGGGCTCTGGCAGATGAGCCATGGCAGTGTACAGCCCCTGGCTCAAAGGCAACAGCGTGTTTGCTGCTGTAGAACTGTCATTGTCTGCTGGCCATCAGGAGATGAGGCGATGGTTTGCTCCATAGGCTGGTGAGCGTGATTTGCTGTGTGACGATGGTGATGTTTCAGAGAGATAAACGAGTTTAGGACAACCTGTGTCTCTGGACCAGAAGCAACCCTGTGGTTCCACTGACACAAGCCACATTGATTTACCTCACTGAAGAACTAACCCAAAATACTTGTTGCATGGGGATGTTTGTGAGAGCGGATTTGTCTCTGTTGCAGCAGAGTGGTGATTGGGTTGTTTTGGACAGTGTAGGGGCTGCCAGCATAGTGAGGATCCTGCAGCTCCCCCACGGGCTCCTCTTGGAGTGGATGAATGGAGGGAAAGGGGTTTCCCGGGCTGGGTCACCCTGCTGTGGGTGCAGGAACAGGCCTGCTGCATGGTGCCTTGCTCTGCTAATGATGCTGCTTTGACCCCTTCCCCTTTCTCTGCTGACACTGGGGACATTCTGTGTGCTCCGGGCTTTGTTGCGATCTTCAGTAATAACAAAAGAAAACAAACCGATGCTTTGTGTTCAGCCTGGTCTGCAGATCCTTCTTAGATTGGGCAGGAGAGGCAGGTTTTCTTCTGCCTCTCTTAAATGCTCACCTGCTAAATCTTGCAATGGCTTTGCTGGGTGTTGGTCTGTAAGGAGTGCTCCCTGGGGAGGGGTGTTTAACCTGAATGGCCAGGAGCTTCTTGAAAGGGATTGTTTGGGCAGTAGGTTCATATACTCATGTGAGAAAGGGGCCAGGCAGAGCTGCTCTCTCCTGGTCTGCTGAGCTCTCTCTGCCTTCCCAGCAGCTTGCAATGGTAGCGGTACCTTGCTCCTAAAGAGATTTGGGGTTTGGATCAGAGAAATTTGTTGCTGTGCACGTGGAAAAGTGTCACGAGACGTTTTGGATCCAATTCCCTGGTTTTTCACTGCTGTTGTGCTTGCCTCCATAAAAGAGGTTTCACCAGCTGGACAGCATGAATTAATCCTTGTGGTGCATGCATTTAAGGCTGGATGTAAATGGGGCTATGATATACAAATGGTTACTGCCCAGAGGGAAAGGTCTGAGGGCAAACATTGTGCATAGTCTCGTGAGGGCATTATACTGAGCTCTGATTCCCTGCTGGAATAACAAATGGGTGCCGTGTACAAGGCTCGCTGTGTTCCCCCATGTGCCGCCAGCCTCGCGTGTGCTGTCCTTGATTTTGTATTGCCAGATGAGACAGATCTGATGATCTCTGTGAGGAAGATCAATCCCTTTCCCAGCTCACTGCTGATGGCTCCCCCCCATTGCCCTTCCTGCAGCAGTCTCCTCCTGCCTCTCTACTGCTTCAGCCCTCAGAACCCAGGCCAGGTTTGTCTCTGCTGTAAGGATTTGGGTGCCCATCTCTGAGCAGATTCCATGGGCCCATGGGGGTGATGGAGAGCTGAGATCCTGTTTGCACAAGCACTCAGCTGACTTGCTTCTTCACCACATTGACCCGAAAGAAAACTCATATATATGTATAAACTGCAGGGAGTCAGTAGCAATAAGGCCATTCATATAATCATCATAGAGTGGTTTGTGTTGGAAGTTCCAGTTCCAACCCCCTGCCATGGGCAGGGACACCTTCCGCTAGAGCAGCTTGCTGCAAGCCCCATCCAGGTCAAGTTAAACTGAGCCTAGTACAGCCTGTCATAGAACGTCTTCTTACAAAAGCCAGATGTGAATAATTGTGATGAACATACTTTGCCACCTGGTCCCATCATTCCCACAGTGCAGTTAATCTAACCCTGGAAGTAAATGATTCATCTGTGTTTCATCTTCATCCGTCAGAAAGCTCTGCCCTCTCCCTCTTCCCCAAGGAGTTTTGTCAGGAACAGAGGTGAAACAGCAGCTTTGTCTGTGCAGGGACAAATGTGCCTTTCTCTAGGTCAGATCTTCATCCAAAGCCACCAGGGATAAAGTTTTGCTATAAAAGCCCCAAATTCTTCCCTCTGTTCTTAAATACACAGAGCTAAGTGTTCAGGGTCTACTCTAGAACATGGTGCAGATGTTGGCTTTCTGTGGTTCTGGCATCGGTATCCATCCACCTTCAATGTTAAAATAAGATGGAATTTGTTCCATGAGCATTCTTAGAGTGATCCATGTTTTGTTTTAAAAAAAGGAGCAAAGTGGGATTTGTTGCGGTAAAGCTTAAAATAAATAGAAAAACAGCAAAAAGAAAGAAGTGAAACTGAGCCTTTGAAACCTCCCCAAAGTTGTGGGATAGTTTTTGGCAGGAAATGAGAAAAATTCCTTTTCCTTTATATTCCTTTCTTTCTTTTCTTCTTTTTTTCTTTTTTTCCAAAGACAATGTCATTTCCTGACTCTCCCTGATCTGAGCTGTGTAATCAAAAGGAAGACAAACTGGGATAGCTCCTTCCTGTAAGGAAATGATTTCCAATCTTTATTTGAATGTACTCTAGCTTTGTATGTCTTATCCTTCAGATATAGCTAGAAGTATCATTTGGCAAAGGTCCTTGTTGCAGAGATAGGGGCTGGGGATGGAGAAAAGAGGATAATGGAGTTATATGGAGGCAGCCCTAAGGATACGTAAGACACAGAGTTCTCTCCAAAGTAAATGTTCCTTTATTTTATGGCACATTCATATAATGTAAATAATGGTTTAGTTTTTGAGCTCATCTCCTGGCTTGTGTATTTGGGAGTGTGGTACCCGGAGCAATTGCTCTCATTATCTCATTAATACAGTTGGCTCTTCCCTTCCAGGCAAAATTATGGGAGTAATTAAAACTTGCTCCGTTTGCAAATGGGAAACATTGTGCAGCTTTGAAAGCAGGCGGGATCATTAGCAGCAGTTACTGGAAGGAGAGCCAAGCAAACCAAGGAAGTGCTTGCCTCCAAACCCATCTTTCCAAAAGGATGCAAAGCTCTGTGCTTGAGCTGGCCTCCAAGAGGACTATGGAAAGCTGCTGTGGTGTAGGTTGGTTGGGAATTAGGTTTCAGAAAGGCTCATAACTACACTGAGAAATGGTGCCAGGGTTGATGCTGACAGATGTTGCCAGCGGTGCTCGTGCTTCTTGGCTCAAACCAGGACTTGCAGCCGTTTTGCAAGCAGGAAAACGCTGGAAGATCTGTTGCTTGCATGAGTGTTTCAGCCACATCTGACGCAGTGTTATGGAACTGATCTGATTGGGGTCCCCGCATCAAAATGGGAGTCAATGGATCCAGATTCAGGGCATCTCATCCAAACCGCAGCTCAGTTTTGAGGAGGGTTGGATTCGGAGCTCTAGTTTCAGTCCTCTTATAATGGGAAAATGACTTTTAGTTTTGGATGATCCCCAGGAATTTCTCTATCTTGCAAACCACCGATTTCCAAATCTGTGCAGAGAGTGGGGCAGGGGGGAAACCTGACATCCCTTTGATTCCTGTGTACATTCTGCATAATCCAATTGCTTCTGCTTCCAGCGGGGCCAAATCCACAGCATCCAGCCAAGGGTGCACGGACCATTTACTCAAACCCTTGTTCTCATTCTCAGTTTTAGCTACAGAAATTTCCTTTGCTGCAAGAGTTATGGCCAGATCTAAAGAAAAGACAATGTTATACTTACTCAAGTCCCTAAAGTGTGGGTTTTCTGTCATTTACTTGGTGTTCTGTAGCATGAAAAAGAGCAAGTACTCGGGAAATGTTTCCTTATTGCCCTTGTGGAACCATGCTTCTATCCCTGGAAAAAGCCAGCAGCAATTACTGCATTTGCTCACTTATGAGTGTAAACAGGCTTAAACTGCATGTTAAGTGTGGGTAGATCTGCAGAACTATGGTATTTTGGACTAGAAGGATTTGAGAGAATACAGGCTTTGAGCAGGTATTGGGGTTTTTTCTTTGTTTTTTGCAACAAATGGCAGCTTCAAATGCAAATACTAGAGACTCATTGGTGTTTTTCACTGCCTTATGGGAAGATCATTTTCAGGTACTTTGAAAAAGTGGGAGAAAGAAAAGGTTTCTGGTTAAAATTGGGGCCTGAAAGTGGCAGCTTTTCACAGGCAGATGTGACAGTCTTTTTCCAGCAGAGAGAAGCAGGTCAGTTACAGTCCTGGGCACTTTTTCTCCAGTATGGCACAAAGGTGCTGGGAGCAGGGTTCTCCCAGAAAAGCAGATGATGGATAAGCCTGCATCCTCACTGATGCGAATTCCTGCCCTAGTTTCCGCAGCAGACTGGCTCAGTAGCATGAAATCGCTGCTGGGGATGCAGATGATGCCTTGCGGGCGGGCTGGCCCTTTGATGCATGTGAACATAAGGAAAGCATTGCTGTGTCGGGGCAGGTCACTGGACATATCACAAACTAACCCCCTCAGACCCGGTCCTGTAGGATCCTGTCCCAAGACATTGCTGCACAGCTTGAGGGTGGGCTGATGAATAAAAATCCCAGCTGATGTGATAGATGGGAAACCATAGAATCACATCATCACGGAATCACAGAATGGTTTGGGTTGGGAGGGACCTTAAACATCATCTAGTTCCTAACCCCTGACGTGGGCAGGGACAGAAAGTCCTGCAGTCACTGGCTGGGGAAGGAAGTGGGTAGTATTTTGGATTAGTTTCCACCAATTCCACTGTTTTCTCACAAGGCAGCAGGCACCCTGTGTGTTCTGTTGCATGGCAGTGGGGAAACATGAGCTTGTGTTGATGCTTTCAGCTATCCCTGAAGGCTGGGGTGAGGATTCAGGGCATCCACAGGAGCTGCTCCCTCCATGGAGAAGGCTGAGAGCCTCCTCCAAGCCACAGCAGTTAGAGAACTTGTGAATAAGAGGAAATGTTTTTGATAGTGTGGGTGTAAATAGGTCTTGAGTCGGCTGCCCTGGGGGCTGGAGGCTGCTTCATCACTTGGCTTGGTGCTCTATGTGCTCTTCCAAACTTAGTTGCTAGCCCAGGGCCGGTTAATAAGGTTTTACTAAGCGCATTTGCATGGCAGGATGGGTTAATTCTCCCTGCTGCAGGGGTCACTGGATGGCCCCATGCAGAAAGACAGGGGTTCAGAGAGACACAGGGACATCAGACACCCATCTCCAACATGGGAGTGACAAGTGCTTTATCCTGCTTCCCCTTGGACTGTCACAAAAATGCCAATTTACACAAATATGTGGATGTCTTTTGGCCTTGCAATGAGCAAATCCACCCTCTCACCAGGGGAAGACTCCTTCAGTGCCCGTTTCATTCTCCAGTTTATCCTGTCCAAGCAGTGGTCTCCTCTCTGACAAGGACTTACTGTTAAGAGGCTGTTTGCCCTAATTCAGCAAAGCACCAGGTCATTGGCAGTGCTCACACGCTGATGGTTTGCTCCCTTCTTAATATTGTAGAGCATGGGTTCCTTGGGAGATGAATGTTTGCAGCGAGGAGACAAGTTGGGTTTGTTCCTGCTTATTTTGTTTGCCATCCAAATTAATAATAGGTTAAAGATGTCCTGCTGATGAGCCATAACATCCCAGCAGCACTATTTGTTTTGTCACAGTCGAGATCAGGGTCCTGGGGTGCTAAGGAAAGAAGACACCAACTCTGCATGGAGATGGAAAAAGCGGAGACTTCTGCTCTTAAGGAGGGGGGCATCAGCATTGAAGTGGGCTTAAATAACTGAGCTTGCAGCTGGTGGTGTGGATTCCACTGCTGATGGGAGTGAGGTGGCTGAGAAGCAAATAGTGGGACAATTATAAGTGAATTAGAGGCCTTGACTTAAGGAGGGGTGCGCATAAACACTGATGGGGTCGTAGAAACTAAGTGGAGGCATCTCCAGGCATCCTCTTTCCACAGGAGTGGAGCAAGACAGACTTTTCTGTCCCATTGAGGTTGGGTTGATGAATAAAAATCCCAGCTAATGTGATAGATAGATGGGGAATCTATCTATCAGCTCTGCTTTTTGGGCATCAGGGCACAGCCTGGTTGATGTGGCTGAATGGCAAAGTGTTTGTCTCACCCATTGACAGGACCTGCACTCTGCATCCAGGTTAGAAAGTTTATATAAACCTATCCAATCTTTCACAGCAATCATTCTGCTCTCTGTCCTGGGTCTTTCCCTGCCCAGGGAAATTCTGAGTTCCTCTCTGCTCCCCAGCTTTGTGCCATCTGGCAGCCTGTAAGGGATAGCATCCTTGCTCCGCAAAAAATCAGTGCTGCCCAGTGGTCTGTATCTGGCCAAGTGGGTTTTGCAAGCTTCAGGAAATACTGAAAGTTCTTTCTTGCTCAGTATCTGTCTGTATATATATATTTACACATATACATAAAGTGGTTGTGTATGTGTATATATATATCTGTAAAGGCAGCTTGTCTAGAACCACAGCATACAGCTTTTCTCTGTCAGCATGGGCTTTGCACATGGGGACCAGATGAGGCCATCCAAAAAGGTCTATTCACTTCCATACCCTCTCTTTTTTTCCCATCCTATTTAAGAACAACATGAGACATATGTGCCAACCATCCATCTGCAGCTAAGTGGAAACCAAGAATGATTTCTTACAATGCCATAAGTCACTAATAGCAGTTTTCAATAGTAAATAGGGATATATGAATTGGGAATGAACTCTCCTAACAGTCTGTAGACATTTCAGTTTCTTCATGTGGCTTTTTAGCTCCCTTCTTCACTTTTCTTGGTGGGAGGTGACACGTTTAACAACGCTTCCCATGAGCAAGAGGCCCACTCTGGTTAAAGCAGACTGGAAAAGGCTAGGATTCTTCAAAGGGAGCCGAGCAGAACTGGAGACCTCAGGCCTCTTGGGAGCTGTATATTCAGTTCTTTGGGGGGACCCTGGAAAATCCCATCCACACGCTATTGGCAGTCGATGCAAGGATTGAGGGACAAGTTGCCAGCTTAGAGCCTTTGTATGAGCTTTCAAAGCCTTCACGAGCAGTCTCAGGCAGCCACCCCTTCGTGACAGCAGGGAAAGCTGCCTGGAAAGTCACATTCCCATCGCATGGAATGAAATTTTCTGACACTTTTAGTTCCAGATCAGGAAGAAAAGTCAAAGGTTTTCTCAACTGAGTGGAAATTCTTGTGAAATGTAGTCAGAAACACAGGATTGATCTTACTGAAGCGGGCCATTTAGTTTCAGTCTAAACACTGGGTGAAGTGATACAAAACACAGGCATCAAACTAAAGGAAAAGGTAGAGTAACTGATGTGTTTCTGGGGTTTTGCTGCCCAACCCCTTCAGAATCAAAGTTCTTCCACAAGTGAAATGATTTTGCCTGAATCAGAACTTACTGTTTGAAAACAGCTCTGGGAATTTCAGTGGGTTGCCCCAAACACGCTTTGCTGTCACATCTGTGCTCATCTTCATAGCATGGAGCTTACAAACACCTGCAGAACTTGGGACCCAGCTCTGAAGCTGGCCCTGCTTTGAGCAGGAGGTAGGACTGGAGACTTCCTGGGGTCACTTCTGACCTTGGTGATGCCCACAGTATTTGCTATGGACAGTAGTAACTTTGCTAAGAGATAGTCGGGGAGGAAGAAGGGGGAGTGGGGCAAGACAGGAGACAAAAAGCAAGGTAGCAGAAGAAAAACAGAGGTAAAGTGCTTCTCAAAGCCATGCCTAGAAGGCAAAAGGTAGGAAGAGTCCTTGTTCCTTTCCAGGATGCACATTTAATGTTTCTTCCTTAGCTTTCTTCCAAAAAACACCCAAGTGAATCTCCTCCAACCGCACTCCAGACCTGAAATTACCTCAGCAGTGGAGGAGGGATTTTCCCCTGTGCATGGAGCATCTTTGGGAAGGTGGTATCTTCAGCTACAGGGAGCATCCATTAATGGGGAAGGCATGGGAGAGCTCACTGGTTTAGCAGTAGTCAAGCATCTTCAAACTTTACCTGCTTTGCTTTACAGAGAGGGGAGAAAATTACAAGCAGAAACACCAAGTATATGGCAAGAGCCATTGCATGAATCAAGAGGGAGGAATGGTTCTGGTCACCAAAGCTCAGCACTCCATGGCAGAGGTGACAAAGCAAGAGGTTTAGTAAGGTAAGAAGGACCATTTTGACTTCCTCTGCAAATCTATGAGCTGCATGAAGTCACTCGGTAATTTTTGCTTGTGCTGGTCTGCCTTGAACTTAGTCTGCTAAGGAAGTTAGAGCCTGACTTGGTGGGATAGTGGCACAGGAAGAACAGTTGGGATATAGATAGGAGGAACACTGACTAGCTCAGCCACAGCACCTGAATGTCTGGTGTATTTTGGCTAAACACTTGCGGTGCTGATGGGGTGAGTCCTGCTGTGGAGAGCTGTCCCTGAGCCCTGCAGCGTGCTCAATAAATAGGTTGGATGTTTGGTGTCGTAATTCCAACAGCACTCAGTATTGGCTCAGCTCCGCTTTGTTCAGAGCCAGCAGGAAGCGCTGATGGCGAGCCAGCATGGCTCTCGCAATCCCTTTCTCCCCCTAATTACTTCTGGCTGCCATAGAAGCCCCAAGGACTTCAAAGGGATGACACTGGATTTGCACAAGGCTGTCTCTCTGGATCTTTAATCCCAGTTTCTCAGCCCATGGTGGTCCATAAGGCTGCAGAAGGGGACCCCCTAAACAACTGCAGAAAACATTAAAACACATTACGCATTGCCACAAATGCACATTCCCACACAGACAAAGGCAAAGAACATGGAGATAAATCATTGCTACAGGAACAATTGAAAAGCTTCTCTTTGTGGCTGTAAATGAAAAAGCATGTGCTCAAGATGGCATTGGCTTCTCCAAAAGGTGAAATGGTTCTTGAGTAAAATGCCCAGAAGCGCATACTCTGCCCTGCATCAAAAGCACTTGTGATGGGATGCTGCAGAGGTGGTCCAAGGTCCTGGGCACCATCCTCTGAGGCAAGCCCATGCTTGAGCCCTTAATCTCACTGACCTCTTGGTGCTTTTTAACATCTCATTTTTAACTAGCTGCACATCTTCCCTCAGGCAGAACACTGTATGTACCCTTCTGGCTTACCCAAAGGCTTAGGACCCCATAGCCTTCCTACCTCTCTGTTAATGCAAGTACCGATATAGGCTGCTCCAAGCAGATGTATTTTGTTTCTAAAACAATCAGTGCAATCCTTCCCCCTCTCTCAGCAGCTGGGTCTAAGAAGAGAAACTCTGCTCCAAGCTGAGCAGAAAACCTGTATAGTTTCGGTGGAGGTTTGAAGGAGATGCTTGGGCCAGGGACAGTGACACCAGCTCAAGGGGATGGGAGGAGGTAGGCTGGGAAGTGATGCTCTCTCTGTGTCCCATTGAGAGGCAGCAACACATGGCATTGAAACCACCTTTTTGCTCTTTTACAGAACGTTGCCCAACTTGTCGGGCCCTTTTGGGTTGGAACAGTGATATAATCAGAGGGGTTCTGTAACAAAGGGTGATTTTGGCCAGACTCTTCTCCTGGACAGAACCAGGTTGGCTTCATTTGCTCTGCTCCCAATTCTCACCTTTTTCAATGAGGGAAGAAACAGAGGTTTCAGCTTAACCATTGAGAAGGTGGTGATTTGGAAATAGGCAGGCAGATCTGACCATGCTCATTTGAACAGGCTTTTAGTAACCTTCAGAGACTGGCAATTCGGGTGGTAAACCCACTTTATGATCTGTTATTACCTGTGCTCTGCTCAGAGGCAGCAAAACTCATTATGGACCTCAATGGCTAGAGTGCTGCTGCATATCCATGCAGGCAACCTTTAACGCTCTCCCCTTTCCGGCTTCTTGGCGATAAAAGTACGTTGCTAGTAAAAACCCCCAAGCCTCTGAGCTTGCTGCTGCTTTGCTTCGTGGTCAGGCTTCTGTGCTTGAGGTTTTATTTCATTGCTGACGTCCCATGGATAACTCCAGCAAATGCACTTAGTGTTTAGGAAGTCGGCCAGTATGGTGTGCTTTCTGGTTCTTATTTAACTGCACATTAAATGTTCCCCTTTGCCCCAAGTTTTATTAAGAAGAAATTAAAGAGAGCCTTGTTAAGCCAGAAACACGGAAGGAAAGCAGTCCATCCTGCTGGGCCAAAGAAACAGCCTCAGGATCAGCCCTACAACATGAGCCCCGTTCTCCAGACCTTGTGTAATTATGAGCATCACAGACTGCAAAGGGCACAGGAACTGCAGACATTGCTCTTGTAGAGATCTGGGGGGAAACGAAGGCTGAAAGGGGCTTCAGATTGCATCAGAACTCATAGCTGGTGGATGCTGATGGAAGCTGATCATGTCGGGCAATGGAGATCCCTTGGTGGCCCTGTACAACCTCTCCCTGCTATTTGCCTTCAAGTGGAAAACACTTCACATCTCTAGCCAACAGAATACCAAACTCCACTGACCTTCCCAGCCTATCCACAGCTATCTGGGCTGTGGGTGTCACTCCAAAACAGCTCAAGAGACTGATCCTGTGGAGGAGGCCTACAAGAAACAATGTACCAGAGGGTTTCCAAAGAGCTCACAGGTGCATTGGCATTGAAATGATGTCCATGAGTGTCAGGGCATTCTCGTATTCCTCACTGCCTTTGCTTCTCCCATCTCTCCCAGTGCTTTGTCTCAACACAATGGGATAGCCAGAAGCTCACACATGGCATTAGCGCTTGAAGGTCCATGCTAGAGCCTAGCACCCACCATTGCCTTCTGGTGCTTCAAAACCACGTTTCTGGTTTTTGGACCAAGTAACCTGGCTGGTGCTCTAGGAAAACATAGAAACCTGTTGTTCTTGGTGGTGTTTCTCCATGCCCTGACCATGCTGGAGTTTCTCGGTAGAAAGAAAAGGAACAGATGAACTGGGTATTAACTAATACCAAGAGCACCATCTGGTGGGCTGTGGGGCCCAGATGATGTGGTCGGTCCAAGCCAGGGGTGAGTCTGGGGCCTTAAAGCAACACAAGCAACTGGTTTGGGCCATCAATTGGTTGTGGTCCACCTGGTCTGGCTTCCCAGCCTCAAGGAGAAGGTGGAAGTAATCCCCACAGAGTGATTAACAAACAAGACTTCTTCCTGCCTTTGAATGGATGGAGTTGAATGTGTTCCTTCAAGTGTGGAGAAATTCCTAGCTGGGATGACTGAGCTCCTACCATAAATATCCATCCTTTCTTTGAATATAGATGAAATCTGTTATATTGTGGCAATGAGTTCCACAGGTCTGTGATTTTATATATGTGTGTGTATCTATTTCTTTCATATACATATATATATCCATTTTAAATTAGCTGATATTCAATGTTACCATCTGTAGCCTGTGAGAGAGGGACTTCACGAGGCCTGAGTTACTTGGACCAGCCATGATATTGCTGGTCCTCATGGATTTGTCCAGAGCCTTGTGGTATCCCATTAACTCTCACCAAGCCCCTCCATTTGCTGTGCTGAAAACACTCCTAGCAAAGGTAACCATTACAAAACAGATGAAGTCTGTGCAAATTATGTACTGCCTTTAAAACCTCAGACTCCGCATTGACCCCTCAGCATAACCCCTGAGCTCTGCATCTTTTGGGGTGGGAGTGGTCCTTCCAAGATGTTATATGGTGTCTGCCAGGCAGCTGATCCTCCTTTTACCTATTTGAAAGCAAGTAAAAGATGCTCTTTATCATTGGAGTTCCTTCAGCTCTCCTGTTTGATGCTGGCCATGGGTCTGACTGAGAGATCCCTCCTTTAAGTGCATCCTGCACGATGAGGGATGAACTATCCCAGGCAACTTTTCAATGCTCTTGTCATATTCATTTTGATCCATCAAAATATATGTGAGCTGTCAGGGAACACATCCCTGTGTGTGCTTGTGTAATTTGGTGCAAATCGGGGGCCTCAGCTTGAGGGAGGCACTTGAGCAGGGCTGCAATGTGATGAGTACAATAACAATGAAGACTTCATGAGGTCTCGGGCCATCACCAGCCTCAGGAGGAGAAGCTCTTGCTCCTCTGAGCTGACCTCCCATCCACAGACTCTGTCCATCTGATTTTCATTAACATATCCTCTGAGCAAAGGTGAAAACAATTCCCAAAGGTGAAAATGACCCTAAATTGCTTATTAAGGGATTTTATCCCAGGCTTTGCTTTCTGCTTTTCTTGCCCATGGGGTGCCCTGTTGGACTTAAAACCCTCAAATTTGTTAGATCTTAATGGGATGGCACTGATGATGTTATATCTTCATAGGATGCGTTTTCTGGGGCTCTGCAGAGCAAGTCAGGTGATGTTCTGTCATGCATTTACAGTGGATTTTATTGTCATTACTTGTGTTTCTACACAGCCATCAGATACTTCATAGGAACACAATTCATGTGACTCAATAGCAGGAGTAGCTCATGGTATTTTATCCTCAACATTGGTGCTGGTTTTTGTTGCAATGAGCTTAGATCAAACATAAAATGGAAAATGAGTACCAAGGGAGTTTACAGCTGTGCCTCTCCAGGATGCTGTTCTGTCCATTCTCTGTGTTGGTCTATTCCCAGTGCTTGCTGCTCCATCCTCTGCTTGTGGCATCCTCAGTACTTACCTTCTGTGGACTCTGCTCTTGGCTGAGGCAGAATAGGACCACTTCCCATGTTTCCTCAGAAAGGAAAGCCTCTTCAGGAAACACATAAGGTTTTCCTCATAGCTTTCACAGTGTAGCAAGTGGAAGCATGGGAGCAGTGTGGAAGAAAAGCCATCTGGTTGGACCCAACTGTTGTCAAAGTGTCAACAGCTAGTTAATAGAGACTCCTCTTTGTGCTCTTTTGAGTAGGCACTGCCAAGGGCTCTGCTGTAAATAGCAAACAAGTCACACTTGAACCACTGGTTATTGGGAGCCTTGGGCAGGTTTCCTAACCAGGAGGTAGATGTGGGCTTTCCCCTTTGGGTTGAGAGTCAGTGCTAAAAGTGCCTCGTGGAGATTTTTCAGGTCTTTCCACTCTTTTCTTCCACTCCAGTCTGGTATCACCAGAGATGTACATGGGGAAATGGATGCTTTGGTTGACATTGCTGGCTACTGAGGCCAACCTGTCACAGCTGAAGCAGGCGCTGACTTCTGCTGGTGTGCGATGCTTCCCTAGCCCCTACTTGCCACCCAAGCGAGGAGCACAGACTCAGCCACTGCACTGCACTCCAATCAGCCAAACCAGAAGAAACCCCTTATGCAGATGAATTTTGCTCTGTGATGTTTCCCTTCCCCCGGTCTCTTGCCCCTTTGAATCGCAGCACCTGCTTGCTTCAGCTGCTCTGATTAACAGCGGAACAGAAAGTGATCAGTGAGGCTTGCTTTCTTCTCCCCAAACAATGCCCAAGTCTCCCCAAACCGGCATGCTCTGCACAAAACCCTCTGCATTAATAAGCGTGCCTTTGGACACTGAGAAATGTCTTTTGTGTGGGCTTCTCCTGCATTTTAATAAGCCTGGCTTTATAAAGACACCCCCCAAAAAAAGAGAGAAATGGCCACAAAGCCAAATTTCATTAGGCTCTAATCTCCTCCTGATGAGCACGCTCCTGCCAATCCCTGAGCCCTTTCGGCCCAGAAATGCTGTCTTATTGAATCTTCTTGTTGTTTTGTTCCCCACCAAAATAAACCTTGTGCTGGGAGGGGACCCTGGTGCAAAGCACCAGGTACTAGCATTAATGATGATGAAATGGATAACATCACTCTGGGTTTTCCCTTCTTAAGGGTGTGAAGGTGTTAATGAGGTGTCCCACATGGTAGAAACCCAGCAATCCTTTGATTAAAACCAGTCCAAGTGGCAGTGGCTGAGTTATTTGTGCTTGGTCCCTTTGAGGGTCCCTTTCATGTGGGGAGAGGATCAAAGGATGAGCATTAACATATGATGAGCAGTGAGTTTGCTTCATTTGGCTCCAGTGCAGTGTCATGTAATGTCAAGAGGAGGGATTGGGGTGTTAAATGGCATCAGCGCTTGATACTGTATGAATAGAGATGCTGGCTGGAGGATTGGCTTGGAAATGCTGCACGTTTTCTGGGGGGGGTGGAACTTTTAATGGGACATCTCAGGTCAGCATTGTGACAGCAAGACTGTGCTGCTCTCTGTGGGCATGGAGGGGAATAAGGGTGTTAATCCCACATCTGTACATCATGTTAAGTGGTGTCTCCTCCCTCAGTGGAGGGTGGGATGTACAGGAAGGGTTTGGAACTGCGCAGTACTGTGATGGGGCTGGTGTGAATTCCCTCAGGGAAGTGTTCCTGATAGCACTCAGGGTTCCAGCTTTGAGTTCAGATCCTCAGAGATAAGGAGTTCATTTTTCTGTTGGTGTCTTCTAGTTCAGTTAAGTCCCCAGATTCCATGTTCTTCCGAACTGAAGGCTTTGGCTGGAAGGCCCCATCCCATACCTGTAGTCACTAAGGAGCAAAGGAGGGCTGAGCTTTCCTTGCTCTCTGCTTTGCATTTACTCATCTGCACAGTGCAAACTCTTTAATTCTGTTTTATTCTCACTTTGATCACTGGAAATATGGGTCCATCCTATGCATATAGAAACTGCAAAGAAGGATGAGCATGCTTGAATTACTGGGCTGCAGAGTAGAGGCAAAATCAGCATGAAAAGGGGAAACTGCAATGGAAGAAGCAAAACACCCAGTTCAGGCTATGTAGCACCATATCACTGGAGGAGCTCATGGTTTTGGCTGGTGGCCCTTTGGAGCATTCCTGCCACAGCTGCTGTGGCCCCAGGGGTATTCGGTGGATTTCAGGTCCAGGCGTTTTGGCTGGCTGTGTCTGCTTGCAGGGTCCCAGATGGGGTGAGAAGCCAGGCTATGGGTGTCTGGGGCCTCTTGCAGGAGGTGAGACGCTGTAGCTTTGGGATGCTGAAGGCTGATGGAGAGTCAGTACCCTGTCATGAGGGAAATGGCACTGAGCATCCAGAGGAGGCAGGGGACCACGCACCCTGTGGCATTTGCCAGCCTGGGACTGTCCATGGGGATAGAGGTAGCGGAAGGAGCTATCAGTGACCAGAAGAATGACAAGGGTGATGCCAGCTCCAGCACTGGAAGGGAGTCTGAGAAACTGCAATGCAGTTAGATGTGGCTGGCTTCTGGGACATGATGGTCTCCTCCCAACCCACACCACCCATCCTGATGCCTCTGCTGTGGAGTTTGTGTCAGCAAGGGGCCTGTTTTTGGTTTATGAGACAGTAGTAGACCAAAAGAAATAACAGCAATGCCCTTGGAAGTGAACCCACATGGGTTTTCAATATCTATGTGTTTTCCAATGATAAATCAGTTGCAGATAACTAGAGAGCAAAACACTACATCTTAACATCCCTGGCAGTGTTCAAGGCCAGGTTGGATGGGGCTTGGAGCAAGTTGCTGTAGTGGAAGGTGTCCCTGCACCTGGCAGGGGATGGAACTGGATGAGCTTCCAACCCAAACTATTCCATGATTCTACGACCAGCTGTCCCACGGGAGCAGCCCGGCACAAAAAGCAGCCCCTGTTTGTCCTGCCTTTGGCTGTCGAGGCTCAAACACAGCAGGTTTCCAAGCCTTAGTGGAGCCATGGCGGGTGCCGGCAGCTGCCTGTGCTCAGTGTTGCCCTGCCTCTGCTGCATGTGAGGCTGACAAGCTTTGGCGGAGAGCAGCAGAGGGCAGGCAGGCGGTGACAGGCAGCAGCTCACCCGGCTGCTGCAGCACTGGCATTCCTGTAGGCACTTCAGTGTAGCAATGGGGTCCCCCCCCATGGCTCGATCCCCAGTGGCTCAGCTCCATGTGGATAATGTGGCATCTGAAGGCTGTCACATCAGCCCTCTGAAAAACACCTGCAGCCTCTTCCACCCAAAACAAGAGGCAAAGCATGTCAGGGATGTGTCCCAGTGACTGCATCGGTACCAAGCTGTGTCCTGGCATGGCCATGGAGAGCCTGAGCGATGCCAGGGATGGTAACCGGCTGCCTGCACAAGGGTGGTCAAGCTCTCCCCCAGCGCTCCTCTGCTTTACCCTCCCTCCAGTGCTGATGGAAAGGTGCAGCAAGGCTCTGTCCGACCCTGAGTTACTTGTAGCAGTGACTTATTTACATCGCGTAGAAAGAGAAGACACAATGAAAATCCCAGTGAGGACCATCGGATTTCTCTGTCCCTGGGGGACGGGTTCAGAGCAGAAGTGTGGGGTCCTGCTGTGAGGAACCTCTTTGTGCCTCCCAGTCTGTGTCCACTGGATGCTTCTGGCTATTCAGGGAATACAGCTGCGGCTGTGCGAGGTCTTCCCAGAGGAAACTTCCTGACTACTCATGCAGAGAAAAACTGGGAAGAAATCCGATAATTTCAAGCACTTTTTAGAGTGGGAAGGTTTTTGGGGGGAGTTTCATTGGAGCAGTAAATATTTGGTCACCAAAGAGACTTCCTGCACATCATCTGTCTTCTGATTGAATGCTCTGGCTTCGTTCTGTAGCTGTTAGTGCACACAGCCAGTTTTTCCTTCTGGGTCAAAAAGGAGTAAACCCAGTCATGCACCTTAACATTTCTGTGCCAGCTTAGACGTGGCCTTTGCACGGATGAGATAAATGAGGGGATGCAGCAAGTGGGGAGGTGTCAAGATCTGCGGCATTCACCATTGCAGAGACTTTTTCAAAGTGACACTAGCTGCTAACAAAAACCCTCTCTGGAATCACTTAATCACTGCAAGCAGTGGGAGGCTGGAAGGGGGGGGACCTCCTCCCTCCAAGCACATAATCTTTGGTCAAACAGTCAGACGTGAGACTTGCAGAAGGACTTTTGTGTTATTTTACCCAATAACATAATTTGGGCTAATGAAAGATGGAGCGAGCTGCTCTAGTGGAAGGTGTCCCTGCCCGTGGCAGGGGGCTGGAACTGGATGAGCTTTAAGGTCCCTTCCAACTCAAACCATTCCATGATATTATGCACCCCTCTATAAATGCCCAACACTCAGCCATTCAGACTATAACAAGCTCTGCCAGGAGTTATGCACAGGGGTTTGAGCTAAAATAAGTGATGGGTTCTGAACCAGACCTTGGAAAATGAATAACTGAGTTTCTGCTCTGATGGCTGCCTTTATATTTAAGGTGAAGACAATGTGCAGAAGGGTCACATTACTGTGCACAACCGTTGCTATCAGGAGGAAATAACTACCTGTCCTTGCCCAGCTACCAGGCTCGGTTTTAATGGAGCCTACTCCCTGTTGGAGAGATTATTATGGGATAAATCAGAGCAACTCCAAGCAAGCAGCTTTTTCCCATTAGCAAGGGCATCGCAGGGAGATCGGGTATCAGGCCTCCATCCTGCCTCGGCTGCAAGGGGGGTGAAGGAAGAGTGCACCAGAATGTGTGTCTGCCCTGAAAAAGGGCAGTGGGCACAGTTCAAAACCAAAAGAAAAGGTTTTCAGCCAGATTGAAGGGAATGATTTACTGGGAATTGAGCACTGGGTGTGAACTTCCTTCCTGTCCACCCTGTGTGCAAAATGGGCTTCCACACACTCCTCTTTGGAAAGGTTTTCCAAGAATATATTGCAGCCCAGGCTTTGCTCACAAGTCCTTCGCTGCAAGGATGACCAGCGTCCCTTTTTCCCCAGGGAATCCGTTGGGGAGAGGAACAAAAAGTCTCTTGGGCATTGGGAAAGCCGGGGTTGTGCTGCACCTTCATCCCAACCCTTCAACATCATATGGATGTATTAGTCTAGTTATATATGTAATGTGTCTCCCCTTTTCTGAGTGCATGTGGCATCAAGTAATTGTTGCTGCCCACTAGTTTGTTGCAGCTGTTTCAGCAAAGTTCTTACCTTTGTTATTGTATTGGTGCTGCTTATTATATTGCGTTCTTCCTATACTTCTCTCCCCACTCATTTTTTTCTAGCACAACTCATGTGAGAAAAGACACCTTGTTCTTTTGCCATGAGAGCCTATTGCTCCCTACAAACTTTTCAGAGATGGGGGTGTGAAACAACAAAACTCAACACCAAGAAAAGCCCTGCTAACATTAAAAGCAATGTGTGTGCTAGGGACTGTGCTGGTTTGCATACTGCTGAAGTGAAAAAGACTTTGTTTTTTCTGATAGTTGTGTCTGCTGGATTTTCTTTAAGCTAGAAGCTCCAAGGGAAGCAGAAACTGGCTGTACTTCCACTTTTGACCTTAGACTTCATCTTGCTGTAGCGCTAGTGTCTGTTCTTGGGTAGGTCAACAGAGTATTTCGATGATGTGACACAGCATCAGTAACATATCAGGTTCAGTGATTCGTGTGTGCTAATAATGTGACTTTATGCTGTATCTGTATTCTAATCATCCAGTGCATACAGGCAAGTCCTTGCTCTGAATTTCTACAGCTAATCTAGTATCAGTAAGAGCTTTTCTTTGTTTAGGTGTCATCTAGATCCAGTTGCAAACACTTATCTTTTGCATGGGCTACTCATAGGGTCAACCAACCTGAAGATGCCAGGCCTTTTCTCTTCAGAAGAAACTTAGCTCCCTTACAGTCATATGTAGATCATATGCTGCCTGTTCCTTCTGTATAGCATAAAATATTGGAGCTATATGATGGTCCAGAAGTCTTTTTAAGCACCATTTTCCCTCTGATACTAACAGTTGTCAGATATCATGTTCTAACATGGGGTTGTTTAGTGTCTCACTTGTTCATAATCCTTTTGTTGGGGCATATGCGTGCATCTTCCATCTACGGAAGGCCATACATCTAATGCTGCTGGTGATCTTTGGGAAACCAGGGCAGAATGTAGCCTGGTCTGAGCATGCTAACCTATGTGAGAGATTTAATGTTTACTCCATCTTTGTGTAGATATCCTGTAAAATAGGCCCTGCGCCTCTGCTTCTATGCTAGAGCAACCTGGTAACATTGATGCCAATTCAGATTAAGGTAAAGCAGAGCCCAGGCACTCTGTGCTCTGAGTTAGCATGGTCTGGCTCTTTTACTAGAGCTTTTCTTTAGGGAACCTGCACAGATCAGGCAGTAGCTTAGCTCACGCGGAAGGACAGTGAATATTGGTTACCACTCACTTTCCAGGAGCAAGAAGTTTATGATGGTTTGCCCATCAGCTTGTCCATACCTTATCCCCAAAGCTGCCTCTTTAGAGCTGCACAGTTTTAACTCAGAGCTTTATAAAGCATGTATGGGGGAGAAGCGGGTAGAGGAGGGGGCATGGATTGTATCAGTAGAGTTGGATATGAACTGCTGTACTGCTGAGAGTGTGCTGTGCGTTAACACCAGGATGAAAATACCTTCTCTTACAAGCCCAGAGCCTGTGTGATACCTCTTCCCCTGCTTGTATGCCTTGCTGCTGCTTTCCTTGTGAAGGAAGGAGGCCATTTGGAAGGAAGTCCTTCGGTCTGTGATTCAGGGGAGTGATTTGTCCTGTCTCTGCCTGGCTCATCGCTGGCAATAAAACTGCTGCTGCGAGGATGCGCTTTGCTTTAGGCAGGACTGAGATGGTCTGATTGGACCCACAGAACCAGTCACTGCTGCTGAGAGGTGCTGGTGTCCCTGGGAAATCTGCAGTTATGCCACAGTCCTTGGGAAAGGTAACCTAAATTGGAAGAGGATCAAACTGGAAGAACAATAAAAGCAAGGGAATGGAGTGAAGGGTAAACAGAGCAGGAATCACACAGAATGTTTCCCTGAATCAGGGTCTGAAAGGCATCTAAATATAACCAATACTGAAAACTTTAATCCCATCCAGTATAAACAACAACAAAGCCTTGTTTTGCTTTGGGTTTTCTTCTCCCTCGCTGGCAGAGAAATAGGAAAAAATTCCTTTCCAATCCCACAGGCAAATTGAGGACAGGATGAAACCCTGCCCCACACAGTGGCACAGCCCTTCATGGCCTCTCAGGATACTTGGGTTGGAGGCTGGACACAGCCCCATTGAGCCTGGCTTCCCAGTTCACACTGGTTTGGCTGGGATATGGCTGGAAATATCCAGGCATCTTCAGAGCTGCTTTTGTTAGTGTGGCTGTTGAGGAGCACAAAACCTATACCATTGGCAGACCCTTTTACAGTTGCAACTCAAGCCAGAGTTTTCCCTGTGCCAAAGGAACATGGGGGTGAGGAGATTTGCAGCAAAACCATCTGGCTGCTCATTTTTAACTGTGTGTGGGTGTCCATGGGAACTGGAAAGACCTTACCCCAAACAGCATCACCTCAGAGCTGCAATAAGGTTTTGTTTTCAGGGTGTTATTATCTTGATGAGGGCAGTGGAGGTAGAGCAGGTACCAGGAAGAGCAGCCAAAACCATGGAAGGAAATGCTGGTGCTGCTCCAGCTGCAGGGATGATGGAGGTCTGCAAGATCATGACAGCAGTGGGACAAGCAGATGGGAGAATATTGCTGCTTTGATGGATACAGGCAGGAGCTGGGGCTGCTGGGCATCTGAAGGGAAGGGCAGCAGAGAAAAGTGGGGCTCATGGCCCTCCCAAACCAGCATCTGCTATTGCTGTGGGACACTGAGTGCCGGGCTACAGGGTGCCCCTGGGCTGACAGGGACTGGTAGAGTATTTCCCATGTTGTTAAGCCTGAGATGACCTCTGTCTTTCTGAATGCTGAAGGTCAGAGGTCTCACACTCATTTTCTAAGCTTTGCTGGTTCTTCATGTTCTAAAAGCCCGCCATGAAGCCCTGCAAGGTACCCATCGTACCATACCGTGGCCAGTTAATCTCCCTGTATTATATATGGGGAGACAGAGATGGAAGCTTCCCCAGGCTTCCCTGTTTGACTCATGGGCTGATGTGCAGGGCGAAATTCAGCAAACCCATAGGAAACGTTAAACTCCCTGTGCTGTGTTGTTAGTAAAAACTCCCTTGATAGAGGGAGTGCTTGAAACCATGAGATTGCAAAGACCAAGAGTTAATGTGATGCAGCAGAAATGTGGAGTGGAGGAGGAGCTCCTTGGCTGGTAACAATGGTGGGTAGAATAAAGTCTATACCTGAAATCTTTTCCTCCCCTCAGCCCAAAGCTTTGGCTTTTACAATAGCTGCCTTCTTCTAAGGCCAAGGGTATGTGAAAGTTGCTGCAAGCAGAAGCCTGTGACCTGCTGTGGACTCAGCTGGGTAAAGGAATTCCTCAAACACGAATGCAGGAATTCAAAGGTCTTTTTGTGTCATCTATTTCTGATGTCCCAGAACTGATGGTGGGAATGGTACCTTGATGTTTCCGGCATATCTGGAGTAGGAAGGAAAGTGTTTAGGAACAGATGAACAGCTGCTGTAAAATAAAGAACCCTGTGAATAAATGATGTTTGCAGTGGTGCAGAAGTTGGTGTGTTAATAATGGTGGAAGAGATTCAGAATGCATATGTAAGCTCCTCATCCCAGTAGGATGAATTTAGGCTTGGGATAAACTACCAGTAGAGATAAAGAGCCAAATGAAGGCTGATCTTTGCTGTGCAATGCACAGTCAGGCTTCAGGATTGTCCTGTTGTGGGCTGCATTCAGCAGGTTGGTTGTTTAACGTACATTTGGCTCCTTGCTAGGAGAGTAATTCCTGCTTGCAGGCAAAAATTAATAGCAAGCTCCCAGGCATTAGAAAGAAACCTCTCAGGAAGAGTGGAGTAAGTCAGTTTGCACCCCAAAAGTACGTGTCCCCTTAGATCTGGGTCTGAGGAGCTGCTGCTGGTGATGGTTAGCAGCAAGGGATTTGCAGTGGCATGGATTTGGGGGAACAAAAGAGCAGCAGATGGGTGGCAAAGTGGGATTTTACCCAAATATGTGGCTGAGACACTAAGGATAAACAGTGCTAACAATGCAGTGAATAAACAAAGGATGGCAATATGACCTGATTTCTATCAGTATTGGCCCGTATTGAGTCAGTTCTCTGCCTTGAGGACGTGGTTTCCTGTTTATACACCGCTTGCAGAGGAGATAGTCACAACAAAAACTGTAGCAATTGGTGCCTGGAATTTATCTCATTTCCAGAGCTAAAACCAGTCCCCATTTCTGCAGTCATGATGGAGTGGTGAGGCTCTTGCCGCCTGCTGTGATTGAGCACGGGTGATCGGGCATCAGTTCTGCTTCCCAGGTCCTGTCACGTAGCCACATCTTGTTAGGATCTGAAATGATTCGTTTAATCCAAACAAGGGAGAAAGTGTCATATGCTTGCAAGAAAAAAGACAAGGAATTAACTCTCTGTAATTTCTGTTGCTCCTGCTTTGACACCCGATGACAGGAGCCTCTGGAGTCAATCTTAGGAACATATGTACAAAGCTGTTTAAGGGGAAATTCTGTCTTATCATCTGTAATAATTTATACTCCCAAGGCTGCTTATCTTGTGCTAACTGGTGGGACCCCTGTGTGCAAGCTGAGCTTCTGTAATTAACCTTCTTCCAGAAGACAGATACTTTTCGTACCTTCTTTAGTGCTCTTGACAGGAGAACCCTACGTCAGTCAGTCATTACACCCCTCTCCCGGCATGGCACAAGGGAATTTACACAGGTCTTCAAATTTCCCTGCTGAAAGGAAGTGAAAACCTCATGTAGTTTTGGCAGAGGAAACTTAAGAGACAGAAAGAAGAGAGTCTGTGTGGGATTATGGTGATGCGAGGTCTCTCAGGAACAGCCAGACCCAGTCTGTGCTACCACTGGCAAGACTTGTGGGGATGACCATGAAGGGGTGATGTTGCTTCTAAGGCATTAATCCCACCAAAACATCTGCTCTGGATTTGGTAGTTGTGCTGTAATTACTAACTCTAACCAGGGTTCTCATTGCATGAACCTGTCCAGAGCTCACAGCGTGACCACAGTGTGTTGCAAGTGTTTAGCGTTGAGAGACATAATGGGGTATGTGGCATCAGACAGTCCCCACATCCCTCCCAGCTCTGTGGTCAGTCTGCCCCCTCCATCTGCTCGTGGGCCATTGCAGTCCCTCCTTATTGTACCTTCCCAGGGCAGGAATCTCCAGGAGAGGGTTATGTGCTTCCTGCTCCTCTTGGGCTTTGACTGTCTGGAGATGGAAAGGCAGAGGTGATGGACTAAGGAAAGGGAGTGTTCACAAAGTTTGACAAAGCTTTCACTGGAGAAGTGAAGGGCAAAATAAGGAAAGATTCATCTATTTTACTTCAAAAGAAACCCAGAACAACCATTTCTTTGTGAGATCTGCAGTAATGTTGTTGTTATTTTTTTACATAGCCCATGGGTTTTTTTACCTTTGCATCTCTCTAGTGAGGGGTTTGACTCTATTTTAATGGCGTATCAAGAATTTCCTGTTTGTTTGTATTTTAAGAAACTCAATGAGTATTTCCAAATAAAGAAGAAGGTCTGAAAAAGAGGATTTAGCTCATGGAGGGGGATAATTTCCATTTTCCAGGATGCTGAGATGATGCCATATACTCAGCCACAGAGCTGTGGCTTGAGGAAGGACTGGTGGCCAGGTATGGATGCAGGCCAGGTGATGCTCTTTCTGCTGAAGAGCCTGTGATGCTGTTCATCTGAACACAAAGAGCCAAGCCTTATCCCTGCCAAGTGGCTTTAATATGTGCTCATCAATCCATCCGACAAAGATTTTGGATTGTGGCATTGTGAGGCACAACTTTACCAGGGTCATTTATGAAAGTCTACATCTGTGGAGAAGCAAGGAGCCGATCTGCCAAGCCACCCCAGTTCCTGCTTGTTACACAATAGCCAGTGTTATGGCTTGAGCAATGGATTAACTAATATGTTACAGACACAGAAAACTCTGGGAAAATGAGGGAGGAAAAGGTTTCCTTCCAACCTCAAGAACACCTGATGTGGGGCTGCTGGTCAAGGCAGAAGATAGAAGAAGTCACCTTCACCAAGGAGGACTTTAAAAGATTGAGAGCTTGTAGGAAGACCCAAAGAGAGAAAAGAAGAGCTGGAGGGATGCTCTTCTCCAGCCTCAGCTGCTCTGGGGGTCACCAGGCCATGCAGTCAATAGGTCAAACCAAGTTCAGCAGTGAATGCGTGAACTTTCCCCAAAGTGATTCGTTGCCCTTGCATATGTGCTGGCTGACCGTGATCATTCCGGTTTGTTTCTATGCAGCATAATTACTTTGCTCTGTGGAAACATGCCTGAAACAACTGAAGAAGAGTTGAGGTGTTTCTGCAATCATCTCCATAATTCCTGACTCCCAAGACATGTGTTCAAGTTTTGAGGCTCATTCTGCTTCTGGCCCCGGTAAAGGAGAACACTCAAATCCATCCCTCTCAGCCAGCACTGCTGCTGTATTTCACCTCGCTCAGACCAGATGCAATGGTGGGGACAAGTCTAAAAGCCAGAGCAGCCTCTGAGTTAAGCCTGGGTTCGGCATCCTTGCAGCTGCAAAGCCGAAGTTCAGAGGTCTCTCTCTTTGCTTGGTGCACGCTGTGTTAATTTGTCAAGTTCTATCCGTTCCTGCTCCGCAGCAGCTGCAGCGTGTGAAACCCTCCTGCTCCGCCAGCCCGCGGCTGGAAACGCAACCAGAGCAGCGCTCCGCAGCCTTTCTCATGTAAATGTTTGCTGGGGGGCCGCTAATTATCTCCCAAACCCGACTGAAGGCACTTCAATTGGTTTAACAGTTGGCAGTTCCATGCCTTTGAGAGCCCCAGCCATGCCCGGCTTGTTCTGGCATTCCTGGGCTCCTCACATGGATTTCTACTGTCAAACAGTGCCTTTGTTATCGCTTACCATCAGTCAGTGGCACTTCAGATGAAGTAATTTCCTTTTTGTTTCCTTGCTCGGTCCCTGCTGGTCAATGTGGGATGAGATCACCTGAATTTTATTGGGGGGGACAAAGGAAAAATTGGCAGCATCTCCATAGGGCTTTTTTCCCCCGCTTTGACCAGGGCGGGATTTGTGCAGAACAATGAACATTCATTTGCTAAGTGATTTTGCAAGCATGTTCTCAAGAAATGCAAATACTCCAGGACTGTGGTGGGGTTGTTTTTTACCCTTCATATAACCTTAGCCCCTGACCCTGCAGTTCTATGTGCATGTTTCAGCCTCAGCTCATGCTAAGGCAATTGAAAGACTGCATGCCTGAAGCTCAGCCTATCTGCAAACCTCTCTCTAAGGTGGAGGTGCAAAGATACAAGAGACCTTAAGCTTTTTGAAAATGCTGTTATATCTCAGCTTAAAATAGAGGCTGTTTAGACCTCTCGAGGTGTGTGCAAGGGAATTTCAGTTGGAGGCAAGGAGCTTGAGAATACAACTGTCTCCACAGATAAAGTGGCTCTCTGATGTTTGCCTTCCACTAAGATAACCCAAGGAGGCTGACGCCTCCAGGACTGTATTGTTTCACATCAAACCACGTTTTGGCAGAGCAAAGATGATAGCAAGGGTGTTGATTTATGAAGTGGTGGCTGAGCTCCCAACCAGAAGCAGCAGAGATGTTTTGCATTTGAAATATGACAGCTCAGAGGCATGTGGTCTGTCTGGAGCCCATGCGTGTGCTGGGTTTGTGGACCCTGGTGAAAGTCACGCACTGATTTGGGGATGCTGAATGGGTTTCTCTTGCTTCTCCCCAGCTGCCTGTTTCTCACTGTTGGCACAGAGGGGCAACAAGACCTTTTTCCTGTTGGGTTTTGAATGAAGTTGGCCAATACATTCAGTAATGATGAAGGGAGGACAGGCAAATGCACGTAAGCTTCCCCTAGAAAATGAAGCAAAAAGCGGAATTACTCCTTCCCAACCAGTTAATGAACTTCAAAGAACAAACCCGATTCAGGGCTTGGACTGTGGAAGAGATTGGCAAAGGACGGTGAGAAGGGACAAATTTAGCAGGATGGGACAAGCCAATCTGAAGACCCCCTCTCACATCACAAATGTAGCCCTTTGAGGGCATTCAGTGGGAGTGTCTCTGCTCAATCACAGCCTAAGTGCTGCTCTGGGTGCAGTTCTCCTGCCTTCTGAAGATGTCTTGAGACTGGCCAGTGGAAAACTGCTCTAAACATGGGGGTTTTTAAGATATCAGACCAAGCAAAAGGCAATACACCAGGGAATCACAGGTCTGATTGGAGCCTACTAAGATGCAAGGATGAGAAAACATTCCCTCAAGTAGGAAGGATTAACTGCATGTAAACATGGGCATTGCAAGTCCTGGAAATAGTCATTGGGACAGCAGCAGCAGCAAATGCAGATATAATTTAACCCTTCTCCATTTATCCTTCATACTTAAGAGCTGCAGGGGTCACCACATCAGAGGTGTAAAATACTGGGGTGGGTCAGGAATGACTTTTCATAATACTGGAAAAATTTCCTTGAAAATTCAATATTAGAAGAATATGATGCAGAAATTAGGATGAAAGGAAGGATTTTAAACTTGATAGGAATGAAAAACTCATCAAGGACCTGGATAAGTTATAGCTAATCAGAATTATGGTGGATAATCGCTTTAGTGCAACATAACTGCAATGTGTCCAAGGGGAACATACAGGAGGCAGGTGTGGAAGCTTCTTAAGCCTGTGGGTGACTGCCCAGCTTGTGGAGAAAGATTCAAAGGGGATGACTGTCCAGGGCTGCCCAAGGTGCAGGGGTGAGAGAATCCCAGCACCACTGCCCAGAGCACCACGCGGCCCCAGCCAGGGTTGAGGATGCTGCAGGTGCCACCTGCAAGGCATCGGCTCAGGCTTCAGAGCTGCTGCATTAATAACATCACCCTTGTTCAAGGTTATGGTGTGAGTTGATTGCTCCTGATTAGGGATTTGTATTCACTTGTGAGAGCCTGCAATTTTTATTACCTTTATGGTAGTAACTGCAAATAATAAAATGACAAACTATTGTAATTAAACTTTAATTAATTGCAAACCCATTACTTTGAAGTTTATTCATGGTAAGGACAATGATACTGAAAACAATTAATTAAGCACTTGATATGTAAATTGTGAAGGAAAGCATTAATATCGGGTAGCTCATGTATTTACTTTCTGCAGAGCAGTAGAGAATTTGTTTAAGGAAAGGCAGCCCCCCCTGGATGATTTTAACTGCTTGCTTTAGGGAGCAGAGAAATACCAGATACTCTCAAGGTGAAACGATTCCCAAAGTCAGGTTCTGCATCCTTTAAAGCAAAATGCTAAGCAAGCAGAAAAAAGAGATCCCTGCTTGGACTTGTACTGTGCATTGCTGATCACTTTAACAGCCACGGGGAGATGTGGCAATCCTGTAGAGATGGGGAAGAGGGCAGTCCTCCCTTTCCACATGTGTTTTACTTCTGATGGGTGACCCTACATACACAGTGCTTGGGGAGAGGGTCAGCATCGCTTTTGTAACACCAAGCAAGCAAAGTGCCCTTTGCTTCAGCTACAAACACCTCCCCCCAAAACACTTTCTATCTTACTGATTTAGTGCTGCTCCATCAGGCTGTCAAACCTCCTGTTCCGACTCTCTAAACTGAAATAATCTCATTTCTGATGGTCTATTTGTCTTCAGCTTTTGCTGATTTAATTCAGTGTAACAAGCTGAGCTGGACTCTGCTTTCCCCAGATAACCTGAGCACAGATCACTGCACATCACTGCAGTAAAACACGGGCCATGTCGGGTACAGGATGCTAATCGCGCACCCCTATCATGCCATTCATGCTCACAGAGTCTTTTCTTGGCCCTAGAGGAGTACGTTCTGCAGCAAAAGTGCCCGGTGCAGCATCTCCATACACAGTGGGTCCTTATCCCCAGGCAATGGGGACAAGTCATTGGTGCTGTGTCAGGCCATGAGCTGCAGTCAAGTGGCACGTGGGTTTGCCTTCTCTGTCCTGCGGGAATGGGCTGCGGTCTTAACAGAGAAAGGACTGGTAACGATGAAAAGCACAGAATAAACACTCAGGGGGGTCAGCCCTGGGGGGCACAAGCTGCACAGTGCGAGGTGTGCCAGAGGGGTATGTCTGCGCAGCGAGCCCCCCAGCAGAGATGCCTTTTCACCACCTCCCAGCAGAGTTCACCACCTCCTGCAGCAGCCCTGTGCACGCTGGCCTGGTGGAGCGCAGCACAGAGCTGGTTTCAATGGCTCTAATGCTCACCAGTGCCGCGCTGAGAAGCACAAGGTGGGTACCGGTGCTGCGTGGCCCGCGGGCCGGTGAAGCTGCGCGGGGCGGGCGGCGGGGAGCGCTGGTGGCGATGCGGCAATGCGGGCTCTACACGAGGAGCGGCGCGGAACTGCGCCTTACCCGCGGCACCCTGCGGACGGCCCCGCGCACCCGGTGAGTCCCGCGGTCCTGTCTGTGTTTGGGGCGCAGCGAGCCCTGCTACGCTGCGGGGCGGGCGTCTCGCTTCCCCGGGGCAAGGCGAAAGTCGGTTCGCCCTTTGTTGCTTCCCCGTGGAAGGGAGGCGCAGTGCAAGTGTGATGGGGAACGGCGGAGGGACTGGAGCTGTTTAGTCTGGGGAAGGCTCAGGGGGGACCTTCTCGCTCCCTACAACGGCCTGACAGGAGGATGGAGTGAGGTGGGGTCGGTCTCTTCTCCTAAGTAACAAGTGATAGGATAAGAGGTAAGCTGCGCCAGGGGAGGTTTAGGCTGGATTTTAGGAACAATTCCCTCCCGAAAGGGTGCTCCGGCACTGGAACAGGCTGCCCAGGGCAGTGCTGCAGTCACCGTCCGTGCTAGTGTTCACACACAGTGTAGACGAGGCCCCCAGTGTCATGGGTTAGTGGTGGATTTGGCAGCCCTGGTTAACGGTTGGACTGGGTGAGCTTAAAGGTCTTTTCCAACCTGGTTGTTTCTATGATCCTATAATAGTCACCTTCTGCTGAAGGGAGACAGCATTTTCCTGCAGCACCCTCTGCTCCCCATTGTCTGCAACCCCTGTACAATTCAATCTTTTGCAAGCTAGTGGAAGAAGCAGCTTCTCTGTCAAGGGGGAGGCATGAATAAAGGGGAGACGTGATCAGACAGAACGGCACCTCCAGCTGGGACAGGGAGAGCCTAAAGCAGGGAGGCACGCCCAAGGTTAATAACATGTTGCTCCACCAGCTTCTATCTAATCTTGGAAAACGTCCTCTGCTGCAAAGAGAAATGGGGAAGTGATTATGTGACTGGAAATAAGGTCCTGCTCTGCTGTCTAGACAGCTTTAAAAAACATCAAGCCAGGGTGTTCCGATTTATGAAGAATGCAGCTGTACTCCTGCCTTCCCCCAGCCAGGGGAAGAAAGTGGTGCACTTGAGGTCATTTGGCTGCAGCGCGCTCGCTGAGCCTGTCCATGGGAATTTATTCCTCCCTCTTTATCTCTTTTATTCCTTGTGCTTCCACCCTGCCACTTCCAGCTCTCTCGGCTGTGGGGCTGTCCCTTGGAGATCAAGGGGGACCCCCTGCACCCTGCTGGGCTGCCTGCATTGGGACAGCGTGCTGAACAAGCATCCCTGCAAAGGGTCTGCCAGCCAGGATGGCTGCTGGGTGCTAACCAGGCTTTTCTGTCACCATAATGCTGCAGTGGGGATGACTGCCCAGAACAAAACTGCAGGCAGCCTCCAGGTCTGTAAAGAGTCTCTTACAAAGTCTCTCTTAAACTAGGAGAATTTAGTTTGCCCCAAATGCAACCTTGGCAGTTACTTTCTCTCTTTCCCCACATACTAAATTATGTGCATAGGGTTTGACCTTTTTTTGTGGTGGGATCTAGGCAGGTGGAACCTGATGCCCAAATCATCAATGGGTCAGGATTTGGGGCAGTGCCTGCCACCAGCAGGAGCCCCACTGCTCAGCATCCTCTGCTAACAGGACCCAGCACCGCACCACTGCTAGAGCTTTACCTCGGGTGGTCTGAAAAGAGCCCCTATTGATCATTGGGCAGTGTCATACAAAAGGGGGAAATGGGTAAGCAGTTGTGTTAATCCCAGCTTGATCTAAAGTCTTGGGGACAGGTGGCAACCTTCATTTAATGGAACAAGGAGATCGTTAGGAATTTGTAATGAACTGCACCACAGCCATGAAAGTAGGTCCCCCTTAGCCAAGGAACACTTCAGAATGAGTCCATCCCCATTCTCATGCAGCAGCAGAGATGGCCAGGGGCAGATGTCAGCTCCAGCTTGGGGTTTGCTAGCCGGGCCATTTTAGGAACAAACCAGGGCAAACGTAAAATGAGTTACATTACCCCCAGTCATAAAACGGGATGATTCAGTTTTAGGTGTCGAGTCTCACTGGCCACAGGATGTAGCACTGCTGCCCTTGGATGAACCAGAGTCCAGCCCAGGGATGGGTAATCTCCCAGGAGGAAAAGGGAAGAGATCCTTCCCCAGTCCCAAAGGGAAGCTTTGTCCACCTCTGGGCATCACACAGGTAACCCTATTTCCACGTCCTGAAAGCCTCCCAAAAGGTCTCCCCTCCCTGCACCACTCTCCAGCTGGACATGGTACCTTCATCATTGAGCTTGAGTCTTTTGGGTGCTGCTTTGCTGCTTTCAGAGCTGACGGATACTAGGCAGTGACAGAAACTGGAGGTCTTCCATGCCCAGGACACCCAGAGCTGTCCTTGAGTCCTGCCCAAGGTCCCTAGCCATGCAAATCAAATGTGCTGCATGTCATAAATCATCTATGAACTTCTCCCTTCTCCCATTGACCCCTGTGGGTGGAAGCTAAATGCTCATAGTAGGACTACAAAGTGGAAAAGCTTCTTTTCTCACCTCCGTCTTCTTTTGTCCCCAAATCTTGACATTCCTACAGTCCTGTGTAACTTCAGTAACCACCAAGCAAGCAGGAGGAGAACAGGCAGGGTACAGGGAGGAGAGGGGTTTGCTCTGCTAGTGAAAGCCCCAGGGCTGAAGGTAGGCAAGGTTAAGATAATATTTTGCTGGAGATGCAGTGAGCGGTTCTGGGCTTTGGGGTCGTTTCATTTTACTTTTTCTATGTTTTTTAAAGGGGTATTTGAAGCATTTTATAGCTCTTTATACACCAGAGACTGTGTTAACACCTCGGGGCCGGCTTGAGCTCCCCTAGGAAATGGAGGTGGCGCATGGTAATCATGTGGACCTCGTGTGTTGCTGCTGAGGATCCTGACATCGCAGTATGTTTCCAGGCACAGGTTCAGCCCTTGTCCATATTAACCACAGCGTTTGCCACTGCACCTCTGTGGCTGTGTGATGCTGGGTGACAGTGGGTGCTTGAGTGACCAGCCTCTCCTAGCTCTGCCCAGCTGGGCACCCAGGCACCCAGTGCACTGCTCGCCCCAACCCAGCAGTG
The DNA here is from genome assembly GCA_028858755.1 of Ara ararauna. Taxonomy (NCBI): domain Eukaryota; kingdom Metazoa; phylum Chordata; class Aves; order Psittaciformes; family Psittacidae; genus Ara; species Ara ararauna. The sequence continues at coordinate 8,224,335 of CM054381.1, forward strand.
CTCCCACGTGGATCTTTAGGCAGGGCCCTGTACAATATGGGACACCCATATGGGAGACTCAGCAGAACTCCCTCTTTCTGTGCACAGCAACACCAGACCCAAAGCAGGGCAAGGAGAGGAGCTGGCAAGCACCAGCTGTTGGTAATGGAGCAGCAGCTCCCATTTCTTTCATGGGAGTTATTGATCCTCACCCTTCCTCTCATTGCCCCTCTTAATTTTCAGATACACCATTTCCACCTCAGCTTGTCTTCACCCAAGGTCTTAGTCCCATATATATAGTAGAAAGCCCCATAGTCCCACAATAGTTATTTAAAGCCCAACCCATCCTACTGAAGACTTTCATCACTCTCCAGGAGCACATAAGGGAAGCAGGTATGCCATGCCTGGCCAGCCATCTCAAAGAGCAGGTCTCCTCTTGTCCCTCTTTACTGGGAAGTGCTCCCTTCCCTTATGAAGGTGGTTGTCCATGTCCTCCGTTCTGGGCACAGACATTCAGAGCCTTTGCCAGCGTGTGGAGCTTCAGCAGTCTGGAGTGGAGGGCTCCTTCCTCTCCCCTCCTGTTTTTGCTGTTTTCACTTATGTTTTCTATGTCCTCTTCTGCTTATAGCTCCAGGCTTTCTCTTCATATGTGCTCCAGAGTTGTCTGAGTTGCTTCATGAGGACTTTCTGCTCATGCTCTGCCAGATGGTGTCTGGAGGTAATTTGCTGGAGGAATAGGAAAGAAACCAGAAAATGCTTCAGGTTACATCCTCCATCACCGCTTCCCTGCAGTAACACACCTCTAGAGGATGGAGCTTGGTGAGAAGGTAAGCAGAGAGGTTGAATCAGTCCAAAGTGGCACCTTCAGTGCAGCCAGCCAGGTTCCCCCATCGCAAGCAAGCTGGCTTTGGTGGAAAAGGGGCACTGGTTGGGGAAGTGTTTTGGGGAGACACATGGGGATGCAAAACAAAATAAAGAGGAAAATAAGAGGGATGCAGTTCTCCTCTTCAGAACAGCTGGTTTCTTTGTGTTACTCAGGAAAAGGCAGCTTGAATGGGTGCCCAGTGCAGCTTGAATGGGTGCCCAGTGCAGCCTGAATGGGTGCCCAGTGCAGCCTAAATGGGTACCCAGTGTAGCCATGGATCCTGTGTGGCTGAGTTCCTGAAGGAAAGAAAAGCCTCTCTTTTAGGGAAGAATAGGGAAGGTCTCTGTGTGTGTGTGAGAGTTCTTGGCTGTGACCAAGGCAAGCCTGTGATAATGCCAGCCCCTTGGCCCCAGTCCTTCCTCTCCACTCTCACAGTTCTGAGGACTCCGATAACATGTAACATCCATCTTACCGTGTAATGCAAACATTACACCACGCCAGGCAGCTGATAAGAAATCACCTCTTACTTTTAACAAGGAAACTTGACATACCCTTAAAGAACGTGCAGGAAAAGGCAAACATTTTGGAGGGTGCCTGCAATGGGGTATTTCTGGTGCTTGAGAAGGCACAAAGCAAGTGTGGTTCTTGTCAGGAATCGTTTCCAGCTTCCTTTTAACAAAATGTAATAACTGCAAAATTTAAACCAAAAGATTAAAAAAACTACTGTAAATGTACAACGGCTCGAAGAGCAGCTTGGTCTTGAAGAAAGCTTTCACCTGCTCCACCAGCAAAGCAGCCCCACACGGGCGGAGAGAGCAAGGGTTTTGTTGGGGTTACTTTTCCCCTTGATCAGGATCAGAAACAGCAAGTCCTCAGGACTGTTTCACCTGGCCCAAGGAGAGCCAGTGACATTGCAGTGGTTCTTTGAGCTCCAGACAGAAATGCAGGTCCTGATGTTTCATGGACATTGGACAGCAGCCATGCTTCAAGGCAACCGTTGTGTTGTTGGGTTCTTTTCCGCTGTTCTCAACAGGCTGTGCACCACGCTGGGAGGATGGCATTGATGGAGTGTTTAGAGATGCTCTTTTGAGGTTCTGATGTCTAAATGGAGATTTTTATTGAAAGGAGAGAATGAAAACGTCAGCTCGAGCACTGCAGTGCCATGGTTTCAAGCCTCTTCAAGATTTGCTTAGAGAAACAGGGCTAGCCCTTGACTATCTTTTGACCATGGGTCCTAGCTTTTGAGCAGGGGGCCTGAAACCCTCGCTGGTGCCTCTTGTACACATGAAGAGCTCATAGCTAAAGGCAGTAGGATGATGGCAGTGTGCTATTGTTAGCTTTAGAATTGTTTGTTGAGAAATGAAAGCAAACTGAAGGATATTTTTACAAGGATGACAAATGCAGCGTTGGCTCCTTGTGCCTTTCTGCTGGAGTCTTTGGTAGCGTCTGATTTTTGTCCTGTACTGGTAATGCAGTCTCACAGCAGTAAAGCTTACACCTCCAGGGAAACAAGCAGGTCACAGTGGCCTTATGGAAGGTCTGAGTTCGAATCACACCCTGCTAGAAACCTGTGTCGGGAGGAATCTCTTGCCTTCCTCTTGCTTTCTCCACCGGGACAGCCAAATTACTGTTGCTTCATTTTCAGTGAGGGTCCCTGAGGCACACAGAGAAGAGAAGCTGTTGTGCCATAGCTTTGCCAGTCATGGAGGTTGGGAAGATAAAACCCCAGTTATCCAAAGCTTGAGTAAGATGGGAAGAGTTTTGCAACAGGCAGTGCTGATGTATGTAGTGCTATTTCCAGAACACACATAGAGCAGGGTAACTCTAGTTATTTATCTCATGTGAAATTGGCAGGTTCGTAATATTGGTGCTGAAGCGTGTTTCCTCTTTGCCTGCACACAGAGACTTTGAGCGATGCTATCTCACCTTCTTCTGAGTCCTGGCAGTCCTGCTGCTAGCTCAGCCCCTTTATAAAGATAAAAATTGGCAGCAGGCTCCAAGAGTGAGTGTGCTGGTGCGGTAGGGATGGGGGTTTGGGGCTCTGTTTTCTCATTCCTATTTGGTTGCCCGAAGCTTGCTCTAACCCCCTGCAACCACTTAGACTGTCCTCTGATTGGAGAGGGTGTTGGGTTATGCCCATGTTCATTGATCTAAATAGTATCCTATCATTCATCTCGTTCATTTATTCTAATCTTAATCACGAGTAAAACCCCCTCTTGATGGGAAAGCTGTAGGAGGTTTTGGCAGGGCTGGAGTTACCATTCGCTGGGGAGATGGATGCAGTGGGCTACCTGGGTTGGTGTCCAAGCCGAACTGGAAATTCCTTGGTTTCTTTGCAAGGAAAGGAGAAAGACAAAACCCTTTTCTTTAAGTAATTCAAAACTTTACGTGCAACCTGGAATAAACATTTTCTTTTGATGTCAGGGTCAGTCCTTGTGAAGGAAGGATCATTATTTTAATAGCATGTCAGCTGGGGAAGAAAAGGGCCTTTTGGAAACCAAACCAAACCAGAGAGCATTTCCAGTTCCTCAGGAGCATCTTTCCCTCTATAACAAACAACTGATTGACAGTTTCAGCTGAAATGCATGAACAGATTCCATGTCCAAAGCAGACTTTTCCAGCAGAGTTACCATTTCCTGAAAACAGCTTCCTTTAAGCCTCATTTTTTACATCTACTGTACATTGCAGAGGCCAGCTTCTCCAATAGGCTCTGCATCTCATCAGCTATTGATCAGTGCACTATACATTCTGGTAGTAGAGCCTGGTTATATTTCTCCACAGATAGCAACAAGACTTACTATAGGTTTGTAGTCTTTAGGACTGTGAGGACGTTTTGTTGTTCTGTTCAACACTTTGGATGTCAATGGGAATTCCTTCTCCATGGGCGTTCTGGCTGAAAACCTTAAATGCTCACATCTGAGGATGTGTAGTCAAATCTAGCTTCGATGCAACTTTTATTAACCAGATGGTAACATCTTATTTACATTTCCCGTATAAAACCATCTGTGCTTTAGCTGGGGAGATGCTGTCTCTTGCGACACTTGGGAGTTTGGCTGCAGGGGGTGTAGCGTTGCTTTTGTTAGCATCCAGTCTCCCTCTCTCATCAGAGCTGAATATGTGACACTAGTTTTATTTAACCTTGTTTTAATTAGAGTGTTACAAAGCTTTGGTTGGCTGTTTCTGCACCAGTCAGTTGGCACTCTGGACCTTGCTGCCTTTAAACCAAACTGGAATTTCTTGCGTTGTTTTCCCTTGGTATTGAAAATGCAGTCGGCCTCCTCTGTTTCCATCCAATGGCTCCTGCATCTTGCCTTCTCCCCCACTAAATCCTCCTCTTGCTCACTGTGAAATTCTAGCTCCGCTTGACATCAGCCTCAGTAAGGTCAAGCCTTCTCCTTGGGTGTTTGTTTTCTTTAAGCACTCATAGCTTGTTACTGTGCCCAACCTTTCCTTGAGCCAAGTTCAACACCTCCATCTCCACCATCTCTGTTGCTTTTCTACGAACTCCCTTGAAATCATAGCGTTGGGTGCCCAGAAAGGGCTGTGCTATTTCAGGTGTTGTCTAACCAGTAACCTCATGGAGAAACTATTTTGCTCTCAGCTTCGCCAGTTGGTTGTGTTGTTTATTTTTCTTGTTTCACTGACAGATCGAGTTGCATTTCATGTCATTAATAAAGATGTAAAAGAATATCAAACCTAACAGTGACCTCCAGATGGAATCCACCAGCTCTGCCAGCAGTGCACTCTCTTGGTTGCCTTCTTGCTTTTCTCCCATCTAGCTCTTCGCCTTAACGGACTATTCCCATCCAAGCCAATTTGAATTAATCTTGCGTGATGGGAAGAGACACCATGCTAAAGGCTTCGTCGCAGTAACAGTCAGATACATGTGGAAACCAGATGTTGTCTTCTATGAACATTTGCATAATTTGGAAAGGAATTTGAAAGGAAATTTGTTTCTCTTCCATGTCAAAGCAGACTGAAATTTGCCACAAAGTGAGATTTTTTTCAATGAGAAAAAACACCCAGTGATAAAAATTGGCTGAATGACATTTTTGTGTTAATTTAAATTATTTCAGCTCATGCAAAACTGAAATGGAAAAGACAAAATACTCCAACAAAATCAAAATACTCCGAAAATGCTGATAAAATCCAGCTGTGCTGACACAATGCAAGGTACCTCCACAGAGCATCATTTCCCGGCATAAAGCTTTCTGATGAGAGCAGTATTGACTTGTATCAATACCCTCTGATGTGTAACCCCCATCCCAAGGAGAGCTCTCATTTCCTGCAAGAGATGTCTTTGCAGAGGTGCGTATCTCTTCTCATCTCAAGGATTTAGTTCTTTTCAAATCTGGTACAGACAATGAGATTATCTTCAGGAAGGAGGGGTACAACCCAGCCTACAGCTGCCCTGTGCTCAGCATGAGCATCCTTGCTTGGGGCTTTCCCATCTAACAGATCTTATTTGTATTTCAGGCTAATTCAAGGTTCTCTGTGGCTTGCCTGAAGAGGGCTGTGGTGGGAATATCAGTCAGGGTCAAAGCAGCCCATTTGCTTTGGCAAGCATGGCGTGAATGTAGTTAGCTGAGCGGCGGACCACTGCCTTCACTCTGTGTATGGACAGTCCTGACCATTTGTCTTGGGTGATGGCCAGCAGTTCCTGCTAGCCTCATGTTACAGGGCTGTGTTTGAACTCATCTCCATCATCCCAGGCATCCACATGTGTGACACACACACATGCATCACGCCGCAGATGCTGTAGATTGGCTGCAGCTGAGATAAATATTATTCCTATATCATGATGAGGATGAACATATCCCTTTGGAGGGTCTGGAAGAGGAGGCTCGGTTTGTTGTGGTCTGCCCTTGGGCTTCTTTTGACTTTTTCTTTCCTGAAAACAGGAGGAGAAAGCCCAGCCTGCAAACGAAGGGGATTTCAGTTCTCACTCAGACCCTGGTCAGAAAAACAGAGCACATTGTTTGTGATGGCAGCCTCCACCATAACGGCTCAGGGGCCAAGTTAAGGCTAAGGAAGAAATTCAGCCTTCCCAGCGATGAGAGGTCTGCGTGCTTTCTTCTCTTGCTTCCACTGGTTTCTGTGCACGCAGTGCTCTGCTTGCTGCGGCCACATCGTCTGCAAGGTAAGGAGAAGCTGGTCACTGTCAGTGGTTCAGTGTTGAGCTGTGGTTGTCCTTTAGTGAACATTGTACCCTAAATTAAAGGACATTGTCCTCTAGTGGGCACGCAGGCTGCATGCGTTTTAGATGCTGGCTACAGAGGAGAGCACCCAGTGCAGGACGTGACAAGGCTGAGTATGATGTGAGCGTGGAGAGGTGTGAGGAAGCCGGTTGGTTGTGCTGCTGAGCACAGGACTGGTCCACAGAGGGGCTTCCCAGGGTGGGAGGCATGAAGCAAACAAATGAGGAATTAGGAGATAAATTGGGGCTACCACAGTGGACGCTGGCAGAGCGGGGCTTGGGGTTGGCATTGCAGCCCAGGCATCTTGGCAGGCTTTGGGCCTTATTTAATGCAGCAAACTGATGGCAGCACAGCCGTGATGCTGAACCTCACCCAGTGTGGGGAACCCCTGCTTTAGCAATCAAAAAGCCTGTGGTGTGCATGATGCAAACTCTTGTTCCTTCTGCTAGCAAGTGTAAGCCAGGATGAGCACACGATCATGTTATAGTTGCTTTTACTGGCCAAGTGGGTAGATGCACCCCTGCCTCTCTGTCTTTCTCTGCTGCAGCGGTCCCTGCAGGACAGTGTGGCCCCCAGAGAGGGGGGACCCTTCTCTCCCCTTTTACTTGCCTTTGCTATCAGAGCAGCTGCCTGCCCCACTCTGAAGAGGTTGCAGTTATGGTTTACACAGAGCCTGACACTGGGGGTCCTCAGCCTGGAGGGGAGAGCAGGGAAAACCAGACTAATTTAATTGATAGAAACCCTTCCATGGATTAGAAGTTCAAGCTCTCAGCTCATGTGTTTAACTCCAGGCACATCTGGTTTCTCTGCTAAAGACTTGCCCTTGGAGGAGATCTAAAATCATGTCAAGATCCTATTTAATAGGAGAAAAAAAGAGAAATGTTGAACCACACCATAGGAAGGGAATGCTGCCGGGCTCCTCATCACTGCTGCGCCATCGCCCTCTACCACCCAGGCTCTGTGTGCCCCCAGCTTTGCCCCACACAGGATGTGCCCGTCTTGCACCGCCTGGGGCACCCCAGCCCCATAGTCATGGACAATGTGTCATGGAATAGACAGTGAGGGATGGATCCCCACTGCAGTGACATGTGCTGGCAGGTCCCTTTCCGCTCCCTTGGTGTGAACATAATGAATTGTGTGTGACATCCCACATGAGCTTTGTGAATAGGGTTTCCAGCCAGGGTGGGTGGAAGGGTGGGTGTTCTGGGGTTCCCCCAGCCAGATGCGCTCTTCTCCTCTTCCCATTGAGTCCCTGCCTGTGTTAAGTTACTTGTGGTGAGTAACACTACTCCTCAGACACATCTTTCAGGAAAAAGAAAAAGACCCTTCCTAGGATGCTCCAGACATGCCTGCCCTTTGAATAAAGCAGGAGCAAGTCAAATTGCTGTGCTTTGACTCCTTGCTCCTGACATCCATACTACCAGCGCTGGGACTTCCAGTGCAAAAAGTCTTCCCCCAGTGCAGGTGGTAGCAATCTTGTTTGCACCTTCTGCTTCCTGAACTTCGAATGTACAGGGAAGGTTTTTTAATGCTTTTTCCCAGGAGCTGCAACTCCGTGCTTTGGGGAGGAAGCATTTCTTTGGCGATTTTCCCTTCCAGCAAGCTAATGATTTAGTGATGATCTGGCAGAGCTCAACACACTGCGTGTGCATCCCAGCGTTTGATGGCTTAAAGCATGTTTTAAAATTAGAAAATATATTTAATAATTTATATTTTAATGTTTTTCTTCATTTTGAAAGCTTTGCACAAGCTCAAAACCCAGTTTCAAACCTGAGCTGGAAACTCCCCTTTCGGATGGGTCCAGTTCCCGGCTCCATTACTGCAGTTAATTACCTGTGCTTTGCTAGCCCTAATCTTGAAATCTCAGGCAATTTGGAATACCATGTTCCAGCATGAACCTGCACTGGAAATGGAAGTTGCCAGGCACTTCCTATCAAAATGCTTCCTGCTGGGAAAAATTCACTGTCATCATTTTCTGTCTTTAAGTGATTGTATTGTTTTTGTCTTTTTTTACCGTTTTAGGTCTCATTCCCCTTTTTATCCCAAAGGGGTTGGTGGCACAGCCTCTGATCATCAGTGGGCATCTTATAGGCAGAAGACTGAAAATCCCTTCCCTGAACTGTGAGGGAACCCTGCCTTGCTGGGGAGCTGTTCACAGGCAAAGCGGTATTCACTGTGTCCCTCAGATGACTTTGGAAATCAAATGCAAGAAACAGGTAAGGCAACAACAGCAGAAATCAGGGTCCCAGGATCCAGCACCCTCCAATCTGTGTTCTGATTCGGTTACTGTGGGGATTGTGTCCCTGGAGGTTGTGGCTTGGATGGGCAGGGTGCTGGAGGCGGCTGTGACATCCTGCCTGGGAGAAACCAGCAGAGCCACCCCATGAGGTCCCCTCCAGCTCTGAGATCATCTGTTTTCTTGGCGTCCAAAGCTGACTCAGTGCTAACACGTGCTGCTGCTTGGCCTTCTTTATTACCATTACATGACATCCAAAATAAACAACGCTTGAGGTCCTTCTACCCCTTACCCTGCACAGGGCTCCAAATAGGAGCTGTACTTGTGCTGGGGGACCTGTATTCCCTGGGCTCCGCAGGCGATGATAAATCACCTGGCATGGCAATGTCTTTCAGCCAAGCCCTAACCTGTTTAGTCTAATGGGCAAAGCGAGCCGAAACGAAAGGCTGGTTGGCAGCTCTGCTTTAAACACTGTGACCAAGGCATCCCCCATCCTCCTCCACAAATAAATCACAGTTCAAAGGAGCTGGTGTGGCAGCAGCTGGGATATTCAACTAGAGCTCACTGCGTGCTTCCAACCTACCCCTCACCCTTCTGTAAGCACAGAAGAGGAGTAAGAAGCTCTCAGAAGTAGGTCAGCCTGGGGTGGGTGTAGGGCAGGGCTCACCTGGCAGCTGTGGGTGCAGGGGGATGAAAAGGATGCAGCAATAGCAAAAGCAATGGGACCATGACTCCAGTTTACTGCTCTTTAAGTTGCAAATCTGGCCCCAAGGACAGCTTGATAGATTTCATTTACAGCTGTTCCTGCCCTCAGAAGTCTCCCAGAAGTGCCACTTCAGTTTGTGTATCTTTCAGTGATATGTGTATTTAGCACTTATTAACCACTTACCTTGAGCTAATAATTCAATTTTTGTTCCAAACTCTGAATTTCCTCGTTTCCATCAGTTCTTGGAGCCAAAGAGCCCATTTCTGACAGATTCCTTTCTGAAGGTTCGCTGTAGCCTTTTAGTTTATTTGAACGGTATTTTCCATGGGGTTTTTTAAAGGTTGGTCATAGTGAAACCATCTCATGGTTTTAAACCCATAAGCAATTCCTACTCATTTCAAGTAAAAGCAAATTCAGCACATGGGTTGCTTTTTACAAGGGAAAAACTAACTCATTACATCTAGGTGCTTTGGCCAAGCTGACTCCGTTTAACATTGCTGTTCCCATCCATGTTCTTTCCTGCTTTAATTTGTGGGTGCTTTCATTGTTTTGTTCTAGATTCAATGGCTGATGATTTATTTTCCATCTATTTAACCTTTGTCAGTGCATAAACTACCAGGAATGACAGGACCTGGATGCAGAGTCCTTGCACATTTAGCACATGTAAACCTAACTTCTGTTCAATCTAAGCCTCTGTCTCACATAAATGCAGGTAGGATTAGGGGTGTTCACTGCAAAAGCACCTCCTGCAGGAGGGGTTATGAGTGCGAGGCAGTCATGGTGGGGAATACCCAGATGTCTGCTTTCAGCTTTTCTTCACTGTGGTTTCCTGCCCATGCAGAAGCAAGAATCGATTCAGTGAGTCAAAGCGAACACAAACTGAACCATGGGGTTTCTCCCTATAAATGGAAACTGAGCTCAAAGAGGATTGCAGCCAAACCATCTGTTTGCAGGTGAACTCAAACCAGAATGAAGCTCTGAAGCACGGTGAGTAAATAAGAGTTTTAGGTGCTTCACAGTGCCCAGATCCCCTCAGATGGGGAGCCACAGGGCTCCTGACATGCTGGGTCCCCAAGAAGGGACCTGGCACCTCCCCTTCTTGGCTGCTGGGCAGTGCTGCACTTGTTGGGGTTAGTGGTTGGGAGCTTTCATTGCTGTCATTCCCGCTGCTCAGCTGTGGAATGAAGGATGTTGCACATGCACAGGAGATCCCCATGGGCTGCAGGAAAGCAATAAGCGCCCAGGCTGAGTAGGAAGTGGATGGAAACCCAACCCAGCAAAGTGAGAAGTGAAGCATTCAGCCTTGGCTTGACCCTGCACCAGTGAATGCTGATAGCTGGGCTGTGGCCCATCGCAGCAGGCTTAGGCCAGTCCTGGGAGAAACCGAGTCCTAGGGCAATGCAGGGCTTGTTCAAGCCCTTTTTCCTCACACAGCCCCTCCTCCCCCCGTATCCCTGACTTTTTTCCATTAAACCCATTTTTTTTCCAGGCAAATTCCTCCCTTATGTCACATAACCCCCATTTTCAATGGCTGTGTCAGTGCCTCCAAACAGTGACTTCCCGTTCAGTCCAAGGGTTTTTCCCTCCTTTCCCAGGAGCTCAATGGCAGATAAGGATATCCCAAAGGCACCTGATGGAGATCATTTCCAAGTCCTCAGATACAATAAAAACAAAACCAAACACAGTGCTGGAACAAATGGAGGAGGAGGGAAGGAGGAAAGATTTCTCCCTCTGTTCAGGTCCTTTGGGCAGAAACAGCTCAGGAGTAAGAAAGAACTGAATAGGATTACGAAGATTTCCATTCACTACTATGACTGGATATCACTCAGTTTTGCATAGGTCTGCAGGGACAGGATCGCTCCCTCCTCCTGGCTTTTTCTTCTGATACTCAGTTATGTTTCACAGTAATACTGGATTGTAGGATCAAAATCTACATTGCATTGGATACCTAAAAACCTGAGTTTAGTCAAATGAAGCCTAAGACTAGTTCCACATTTTGCATGCTCAGAACTAACCTCTACCTGAGGTCAGCTGCCTCCTCATAGGAGAAACCATAGCATTTTTAAACTCACTTTACATTGACGTGGGGCAGGAAAGTATTATTTGTAAGCTTTGGTCCTTGACAGATCCTATGAAATAGAACAGTGGCAATCTTTGTAAGTTTGGAGGCGTTTCTGAGAGCTGGGAACTTGTGATCAACCCACTTTTTTTTGCGAGGGGGGGAGGGGGATAAACGTTACTGGGTGTGGTTCAGAATCAGGTGCAAAGCATCCCTTGCCTGGTGCATGGACCGCTGGATGGATGCATCTTGGCCGAGCCATGGCGAGCAGAGTTCCATGGAGTGGTGCCCAGTAGTGCAGTGCAGGCAGCAAGGCATGAGCTCTGCATAACCACAGCAGGTGAGTGTGACGTCTGTTGGACTCGAGGTTAAGGCTGCATCTGCTCATTGAAAACAGATTTAAGGAGCAGACGAAGGATGCAGAGGGATGGCAGGAATATCAGATCTGTTTGCTCAGGGAAGGGTCATTTTCCATAACACCTCCTTCTTACTGTCCTTTCCTCAGCATGGAGTCTTTCTACAACCTTATGTTTTTGGGTTGCCAAAAAAACCCAGAGGGAATCACTTTTATGAGCCATCTCTTCCTCCCTTTTATGCTGTTAGGAATTTCCCCTTGTGTGTGTCTCTCACAAATTCCTTTTAATTATGTTGCATCCAAGCGAAAGTAATCCATCCCAGTAAGTGAAAATAACCCATCCCAGTTTGGCTTCTCTAACGCTAGCAAATGAAGCTCATGGTCTCCTCTTTTTTAGGGTCTCCAATACATCAGCCCCATCACCTGCAGAAGAATGATCTCAGGCGAGTACCAGTTATCACCACAGCTCATTTTGGCTGGCTGGAAGTGTTTACCTTGAATCCCACTTAGTTGGGGGGTTTCAGTTAGGAAACAGCAGTTACATCTGCTGAGCACACGCATGACAATGTGGGTGATGCGTTACTGCACTGTCCGCATGGCTGGGGCAGCAGAGATGTGGGACTATGGGTGAGATAAGGGATCAGCACAGTAATGACTTGGAACTATAATCCTGGTGTCTCAGCCCTGTGTTGCTGCTGCTGCATCTGAGGTTGCAGTAAACACAGAGCCGAGGCAAACAAGAGGTGGTTGAATGCTTTCCAAGGGAGTGATTTTCTTTTCTCCTGTGGTAAATTCCCCTCAGTCAAAATGAAAACTTTCCAGGAGACAAAAATCAGCTGACAAAGATTTTACTTGAGTTTTTTGTTTGTTTGTTTCCAAATGTCTTTTTAACGAAGTCAAGAACCATGTCAGATTGTGTAAAATTCAGAATGAAAGCAAGATGTGTCCATGGTGCCATTCAAACTGAGCTGGAAAGGAAGGTTATGCAGCCTGTTCCCCTGCTCCTACATGGGACTGAATATTCTCAGGGTGCAGATAAAATGCCAAGGAATGTTGATGTTCCTTTTGCTTTGCTTTCATTCCCCTCTCCAAACTGCACTCTCCCTTTCCATATGGCTTAAATGCACATTAAATGCACCTGCTCCCTCTGGGTTGTAGGTGGCCTGAATCAGAAGTGCTCAATTACAAACCTGCATTAGAGTATCCCATCCTGGAGCACAGCCCCTTGCATGAGATGCTGTCACTGGTATCCCCCCCGTCCCTGTCCTAGGGTTCTGCTCTGGTCTGGACCTGATCCCACACAAGATCTTCCACCTTTCAGAGCCCTCTTTGTCACTCAGGTTTTACCTAGGAAGTAATTGATAGCAGTCCTACAGAAACTCCTTTATATCTATTAGACATTTGAACCAAACCCACACTGCTACTACTATTGGATCTAGGCACTAAACAAAATCCAGCCATTTTGGGTGGATGTATCAATTTCACCTATGGCTTCCACAGGAAATTGTGGAAACAGTTCCATCCCATGTAGTCAAAATGTTTCCTTTTGACCACTGCATCAGCTGCTTTTCTACCGCAACTCTGGCATTCTGCGCAGCTGATGTTCAGATTTCTATCTGATGGTTTTTAGTGCAAAAGCCAAACCGAACATTTCCACTTCATTGGTGATTTGCTTTCATTTGTATTAGGAAAAAGTCACATACTCAGATGCTTGTTTCCCTTAGGACAAATGCTTTTGAGAGTGCTTTTTCCTAACTTTAATGCTAAGAAGTGTCCAGGAAATCTGAGTCTCTTGCCTGCTTTGAACTGTTAGGAATAAATGGGCTTCTCAGCCCCTTGGGCTCTTTCGAAATCTGAGCCAGAGGCCCCTATTAATAACTCGGCGAGTTTGTGTGTGACACTTTCTTATCCACCTCTCACAGATGGGAACACAGCGTGGCAGCGATTCTCGAAGGTCACCCAGCAGCAGAGCTGCAGCCGGAGCCCGGGCCTTCTCCTGCTGCCCATTAACCTACTTGAACCAGATAAAATGCATCCTCCTCTTGCACAACAGCTTTTCCCTTCATGCACACCATCAGGCTGGGTATTTTCTCATGGAAATTTCCATGGGGAACCCTCGGTTTCCTGGTCAGAAATGTTTGTCTGGGGAAATCCTGCTGCTTCTGTAGGGAAGTTTGAAAAGGCAGAGAAGTGGGGGTTACCTCCCAGCTCCCCTCCCACATGCTTCCCAGGTTGAGAGGAAGGATGCACAACCATGCAGCTGCAGTGATTAGATAATAGATGGTTTCTGCAAATACAGAAGCCCAAGCTACAAGATGTGTTGGCACACTGGCAGCATGAATAATGCTAACTGTGCCAGTGACATCTTCAGTTATGTGCTGCTGCAAATGCCATGGCATGTTCTGCACAGATTCATGGTTTGAGAGTTACAAAAAGCCCAAGGAAGTAATCCCTCAAACAGCCTTGCCTGAGCAGTCTGATGCACTCGGTAGCCTTCACAGACCCAGGCCCCAGAGCCTGAGAGGGATACTGAGGACAACATCACCATTGTGCTTTTCCAGTCTACCACCAGCAGGAGATTCAGGTCTGATTTCTCTCAGCTGGAAGATGCAGGTTTGCAATGTGTTGGTGAGTGCCCCTGAACGTCGGGAAGATGGGAGAGGACAACTCTAGAGGATTTCTGTTATTGCTTTGGGTGTGTGGCATTGGAACAGCAGCTGGGTGGCAAACAGGACCAGCGTGTAACTGATCAATCCCTGTTATGTCTGTGTGTTTGAACGCATTATAGCTGGTGGCACCAGCTCACAGCCTTTCTGCAGAACTAAGTGTGGCCAATGCCATAAGCGAACTATATGGTAGGACAGACATTGAGGGAAATGATGGAAGCTGGAAAGAGAACCAAAGGGGAATTCTGGCTTTTCAGAGCACCAGGATAGCCTCTTGGCTCTTGGATTGCTATTTATTAAAGGAAGAAATATTGTCCCTCCTCTGTATGCACTTCGCAGTGACAATGGATGCAACCAATCCAGTGGGTCGGTGACACTGGTGTGACTGTGGCCCCTGAGCTCTCTGACCCACAACCAAGGACCTCCTTGCTTCATCTCTCCAGCTGACCAGCCTCTCAGTGGAGCAAGACACAGTGTCCGAAGCACCAAGACAACAGTTGTGAGTGTGCTTGAGCATAAGCCTGCCAACACAAACCCCTGGAGACCAGCGATACCTGTCCTGTAGAACCCTTAGCATGAGCAGGGCTCTTAGGTCTGGCTCAGCAAACCCTATCACAACAGCAAGAGAAGAGGCGGATGAGCCTCATTCATGTGCTTTGCACGAAGGCAGGGCTGGGCTGGATTTTCTCCCATTTGCTTTACCAAGGTGATGCTGGACAGGCTGCTACCCTGGGATGGTGCTTGACCAGATGAGGGTGCGTGTCCACTGGCAGAGGTATTTATGGACCTTATATATGCTTAGGGTGTTGTGACTCCTGGGTGTGCTTGGTGGCTGTTTGGAGTATAGACTGCTTGCTGCTAGTTAGTACTGAGCAGGTAACCTGTGCTGTGGGTAGTTGTTGATGAAGTTTCTTTTGGTATGGGCGGAAGAAGCTGTTGTGGATGCGAACTGGTCTCTGATCACTTCTTCAGCAAATGCTGTTAATGGAGCAGTCCAGAGAGCATACAGGACTTCTGTCTCTTGCATTAGGGATATAGACTAGAAGGGAGAGCACACTTTGTGTGTTTTGGAGAATTAAACCTGATAGGTTAGGAGCTGACCTGAGCTTGGTTTCACAGACCAAGATAGGGAAACAAGCAACAATTAGAGTAGCCATGCTACTTTACATTAGCGCTGGGCACCCAGGGATGCTGCCTGGGCTGTAAATCAGTATAACATACTTTCCTCACCAAAAGTAGACCTCTCTGTTGTGCTGGTAGCTAAACCAGAGCAGTCATATGAGTGGAGTCCCAGAGGGCAATGCTCATGCCAGGACAGGAATAGAGTTTTATTTTAAACTCCTTCAAACTGAGATTATCTGCATGAAAATAGGTATTTGTATACCAGGATTAAAGTGTCCATGTGGGAAGTTACACCAGTCCACCCAGATGAGCTGGAGCTTTCATCTCAAGGAAACTGAGCTGAGATTCAGTGTTACTTGGTTTGGGATGGGAGCAGGGGTGAGCTGGGGAGTGGATGTTATTTGTTCCCAAGGGAGGATGGATTCTCCAATATGGTTTCCTGCAGAAAATTCCAAGTTTGCAGAAGCTGCATTTACATTTGCCTGCCTGAAAGACCCATTGCAGTGGAGAACTCCTGGCGAACTCTGAAGCTCAGTTATTTAGGGGTGAGCCTATGTAGAGATGTCAGCAATGCAGCCAACTATTAGCTAAGTTACTGCAGAATTTGATCTCTTACATATTTCTCTTTAATAGAAACAGAGGCATCGACAGACTCAGTGGTTATTTATGTTCCAGATAACTCCCTGCCCTTGGTTTGGAGAAACCTTCCTTGTTCCTTTCTGCTCGGGGAATGATTTCTTTAATGCCATAGTCTTTCTTGGTAAGTACCATAAAATAGCATGTTGGGATGATGGAGGCCATATACATGTCTTACAAGCCCTGTGCTTGCTGTGCTGTGGGACAGAGCCCTCAGTCCTGGCTGTTTGAACACAGTGCAGGGCAGCACGCAGGCAGCATCCCACCCACCCATGTGGGATTTCTGCCCCGCGCTGCCTCTCCCCCAGTTCCCCAGCCATGACCTTACTGCAGCTATTTCCATGCCTGTAAATCATGCTGCCTGCAGGAGACGATGCTGTTCATTATGTCACACCCAGACAGATTTACAACGTGAAGCAACAGTCACAGCTATTCCTACTTGAAATGACGTGAGGTCTGCACTCAGCGGGCTCCCTGTAAATCACGGCCAGGTCCGTGCAGGGGCTGATGGGCTCTTCCCACCCACTGGCAAAGGTTGTGGTTGTTGGTGCTGACAGGCCAAAAGAAGTTTGTTTTCAAATGAAGTTAGTTTTCAGGCTCAGCCCCCAAAAACCAACCTACTATTACTCCAAATGGGCGCAGTGGGAACCTGTCTGTAGATGGCATTCTCGTAGGGCATCACCAGAGCTGGGCTGGACTGTCAGTGTGCCCAGCTGATGCCTTTTCCCTCCCTTTCTTCCCTGTTGACCTTTGCAGTTCAGCTGTAAAAAGAAGCCAAAACCAAGTTTCCAGCTGAAGGGATGTCAGCCGGATGCCAGGGCATCCTGGTGGAGTATGCCCAATACCTGGGCCTAACCTTGCCCCAAGAAAAGCAGTCCAGGTTCAGCTTCTTATGTCTCAGGGTGGACACTCAGAGCTGAAATTTGGGAACATCTTCAGCCGTTCCTGTAAACCTCCTTTGCAATCAGTGCTCTCTGTAGGCAGGAGGTCTGGGTTGGGTGCCAGGGCACAGCTGCACGATGAACACCAAGAGTTCACGAATGATCAGTTTAAACAACAAATGAGTGAAATGCCTGCTTGGCGTGCGGTCATTTTCCGTTTCCTGGCTCCCCAGTGATTCCCAGTGCTGTTGCTGTGTAAACCCGCAGAGCAAACATCTCACGTTACCACTCACTTGCTCACTGAGTGGCTTCTCAGAGTCTGGGCATCCATGAGACATCTCTGTCTCACTTTCAGGTCCAGCTCTGCTAGCTCAGCCACCTATGTGTGTTTCAGTGCAGAGTGAGCATCCCCCACAGGAATTCATTGCAATTCATCTCTTGGCTGTGTTTAGGGTAATCCTATGTTTTTCTCATAACAGGGAAGAGCATCCATGACACCCGTAGGCGGAGCACCAGCAGGTAAAAGGTATGCCAGAAAGGGGCTCTCCTTTGTCTCTTCTCCTTTATTTCCCTGTGCGATGGTGGCAGTGATTCATTATATGGACCTCCTTCCACCTCCCTCTTGCTAAAACTATGATTCTAACTGACTTGGTTGACTTTCAGCGCAAGAATTGTCCTGATTTTTCCAGGTGACCAAGAAAAGCAGGGTCTGCCCCAGGGGGGCTCTCTACCTTACTGCTGGGTGGGCTCTTTCTCGGCAAATGCTGTGGTTTTTGGGGCGCGAGGCAGTGGGGACAGGTGAGGCATCATTGCTTCCACGTTAGAGGAACCCAAAGGGCTGGAACCCAAACTCCTGGGACTGCTTTGTAGGTGGACTCCTTTGGCTATGGAGGGCTCTTACAGTTTCCCCAAGGCAGGGCAAGTCCAGAGAGTGGTCACAGCCCTTGTCAGCACAGTAAGACTTGCCCTGACAGCCCCAGGCAGGCAGCAAATGCTTGAAGCCGTACTTGGTGCTTTCATGGCAGCTGCTCCAAACCCCTCTGAGTGCTGAGGGCATCCCTTCTCCTCTGTGGATGCAAATGATGTTCCAAGTGCAGGTGGCAGGAAGACCTGGCATGTCCCAATTCCTCATGCACATCCCATCTTAATGCTTTGGCATCCCCAGCATCAGCTGCTTGACATCAGCTTGGCCATGGTGGGCTCCTGGGACTGTCTCCCTTCTCGTGCTCCTTCACATGCTCAAATGAGACAGCCCCAGTTCATGTTACCTCGGTAAAATGCCTCGGGGCTTTTCTGTTTGGACACTGCATGTGGAAGGCTGTTGTCAATGAGGAGCTGGAAAAGCAGCCTGGAGTGCTAATGGGAGCAAACCTAATAGAGACCTTCCCAAATTGTTTCCATCCATTTCTCAGGGCCTTTAATTGCTGTCGCATTAGAAGGATGCCAGAAGGAAAACACAGGGGAAAAAGCCCCATTCGGAGGTGGATTTGTCTCTGCCAGGATTGACTCAGAGGCAGCTTCTCCCCTAAATTTCATTTGCAGGAGTTTCTTCAGTTGGTTCCAAAGTTACATTTGGGGCTGGGCCAGCTCCTGCAATGCCTTTTTCCCCACAGTGAGGATGGGAGCAGGATGTTCTACCAGCCACCACTGCCAGATGGAAGGCTGGGGACAGATGCTGACTCCTACCCACCCCCAGTGCTCGATGTTGGATTTTTCTTAAGGAATGTAGTGAGAAAGGGAATATGATGTACTGAAACAGCAATGGTAAAATGCTTAATATTCCTCTATTCTTACCAAAGGAAAGGCTTCCTAATTGCTGTGTTGGTAAGGGCAGTGATGGAGCCCCATTGCATTAGGCACTGAAAAGAAAGTGAGAGGAAAAGGCAATGAATGAAGCATGGAGAGGACAAGAACAAGAAAACAAAGTGATTTCCGAAACTATTATTTATAGACAGAAAGACTTACCTTTAATCTTGGCATGTATTTACACGTCCCCATTGTTGGCAGTGGATATATTTATCTGAGGGGCTTTTCTCAGGCCCACTCTTTGAAATGAGGAGTGAATGACTGCTCTCTTGTGGTTATAGTGCTATTTTCTGCAGTGGGATTGGTGTTCCTTGCATGACGCAGGCACCCTAACATGCATTATGTTGCCCAGCACTCATTTTTTTGCTCTCAAAAGCTTGTGGCTCCATATATATTATGTGCCTGCTTGTTTGACTGCATCACCATCCTGATTCAAAGGTATCCATCATGTGAGGATCAGATCCTGCAGTGTCTGGCCTCGTACAGTTGTTTGTTTCTGGATCTGAGCTGCGGTGGATGTGCTTTGTCCAGCCTTGAGCTAACACAAAAGCTGCAGGAGAACACATGCACTTGAAGATACTTGGGAAATAAGGATTCAAAACACGTGCTCCGTGGAGATAAAGGGTTGTACTTACTCCTGTTGTTACCCTGGGTTAGGCGGTAGGAGGTGCCTGAGCTGGGAAACAGGCTGATTAGAACATAAATAATACAGGGCTTATCAGAGGAAGCTTCTGGCTGAACTTATGGGCTGATACCTGCCCTTTGGTTTTAATCTCTCACAGTTAATAAGGTACCCAAGTGTTTGTACAAGCATAGCTGAGAGGAGAACCGAGTTGCTCTGGGTGAAGGCAGCAGCAGCCCCATGCACAGGGTTTATAAATACATTGCACTGATAAGCTTTTGAATCAAAGCTTTAGATTTGCAATAGGTTGGGCCAGAGGGGAGCCAGCCCAGTGTGTCCCAGCCCAGCACATCAAAAATGGCCCAGGGAGGCTTGTGACGGCAGCCGCAGGACCATGGGTTGCGGTGGCCTCAGCACCAGGAGCTTCCTGCTGCCTGCAGCAGATAAGGCAGCCCCATGAACGCAAGTTCCTCTCCTTGGCAGGTCCATCAGTGCAGTCAGTTTCTCTGCGGGGTCCCAGCTGAGATTCCCAGGGGATGCTGCAGCCGATGAAGGGGTTTCCCCGGGCGGATGGTGCTCTGCTCAGCGCCACTGTGAGTCACGGAGCGGGAGGGGATGGGAAGGGAGGGGATGGTGTTTCCTGACGGACAAATCCCATCTGGAACTGAGTGACATTGATCAAAGCCTGATGCATGATTTGAATCCATGGACAGTGCAGGCTGGTGCCAGGGACTGAAATCCCCAGTGCAGCGCTCGTGGGGCTGCCCCTTGCTGGGAACATGGGGCCAAGCTATCCAGGCAGCAGGGCTGCTGGGGGTGCTGGGGTCAATGATGGGTCTGAGATGAAGCAGCTCTTGGGGCAATGGAGTGTCTTTTTGAGACTTACTAAGCGAAAAAAGAGCATTTCTTTCTGGCTTTGCTGTGATTCTTGGCCCATCCCGTGGTTTACCAGCATGGCTTAATAGGGGCTAATGCTGCAAGTGTGTCTTTAATAACCTTGGGACAGTAGCAGCTTAGCAAAATAAACCTTTCCCAGCTGCACTGCTCTGGAAACATTCCTTCTCAGCTGCTTCCCGTGCTGGCCCCTCTTTCTGGACCCACCTCGTGAATCTGGGCCAGATCGGAGCAGACCAGGAATGACGCTGATCCAAGGAACATGCTGTTCAGGGAACACTGGGTCCTGCCTTCTAGGGCCTGGGGGCCCACAGGGAATGTGAAGGGTCAGTGGGTTTGTCCCAGCACGCCTGCCTGGGAGCACAGAGGAGAGGCAGGATGGGGAGCCCTGGACACCTGGCCTGAGGATGGGGCTTTGCATGGCTGCAGTCAGAGGGGCTTGTGATGGGAGATTGAGCTCAACAGCAAAGGAAGAACAGGGGAGATGGCCAGAGGAGAGCCTCATCCAAGAGCCTCATGCTCCCCAGCACCTCTATGAGTACCTTCATTTCTGCCCTTTTTGGAGGCTCTCCTAGTGTTTGAACACTGATGTCTCTCAGTGCAGGTATGAAACATCCTGACTGCAGGTTGTGCCTTCATGTACAGATGCAGTGTGGTACCTGGTTGCTTCACCTCTAAGTCCTCGTGAGATGAAGCCCCTTTCCCCCCCAGACCTATAGGGTAACGGATGCTTAGCCACCACATGTGAAGCAGGGAGGACCTGGAGTGCTTACCCCCTTCCTGCATCCATCCATCTCTCCCTCCTTCCCTCCTGCTTCCCTGGACCACATTTACCCAGAGCATCTGTGAGGTTGTGAACCCCCAACACTACCCCAAGGCCACGTGTGATGGGGAGGGCAGGGACGGAATGGTCCGAGCGCAGAGCCAGACATCTGGTTTGTTAAATTCTGCATGTGCTCCCTGGTTTCAAAAGGGAGCAAGGCAAAACAGCCACTTGTGAGATAACAGCTTGCAGAGTCCTACAGAGCCAGCTCCTTCACTGCAGCCTGTCCCACGGCTGGGGGTCTGCACAGCCAGGGAGAACCAGGCAGACAATAAGGGGCTCCATTTGCCTTTCCAAGGCAGGCACAGCTCTGGATAAGAGGGGAAACAGCAAGAGGGGGCTCCAGGCTTTCTTTATGTTCAGTAAGTGCCAAGGAGAAGCAGGGAACAGAAACCCAGGGATGGGGTTGGTTCAGGCAGGCGGTGCTTAGGGGCAGACTTGGAAACTATAGGAGAATGCTGGGAGTGGAGGAAGGTTTCAGGTATATGCTGATGTTTTGGGGTATTTTTGCATGTGGTTTTTTGCAACTGTATTTCCAGTTTTGCGCTGTGCTTTGTGAGGCTTCACACCTGCCTGTGTCGGTGTTTGTGGAGGACTCAGGTGGTACCTAGAGATAGAGGTGAAAATGGTGTCCCTTGGCACCAGTGAGGAGCAGGACACGTCTTGGTGGGGTGGTACTAGGGGATGCCCAGGACACTGCATCCCAAAGGGCACTCCTCATCAGCATTTGAGCACTACATAGAGGTGCCCCCATTTGCACTGAGAGCGAAGACCAGTGGAGGATGTGCAGCAAATGACTACAGTCCATCCATCCGTCCCCAGAAGGACCTGATGTGTCAGCCCTGGTAAGGACTCACCATGGGACTCATTTTCTCCCTCTTCCATGCTACAGTAGGTGCTGGATTCAGGTGTGATGTGTTGGACACAGGGACTAAATCCCTTGTGTTCTCAAACTGAGATGAAACAAACATTTTCCTCAGTCGAGCTCTTGGCAGCAGGTCAGAGGCATTGACTGGTGTCAGCCCTCACCGTGCTCCTTTGCACGCAGCCCCCCCCCCCCCTGCAGAGCTGGAGAACAAGGCACTGATTTCCTTCATGTGGCCACCTCGCCTTTGGCTGATGCAGGTGAGCTCAGCCCCTGCCTTCGCACCAGGGACTGACATCAGGGTGGAAGCATCCTGTGGTCAGTGCAAGCCAAGGCATTCTTGCCGTGCTTGGGGCTTGACTCAGGCTGGAGGTGACTGGGGCCCACAGCAGCAGGGAGGAACAGCATCAACAACTATTGATACCTAAACACGTACCCATCTTACTGCCGTCCTTTGCGGAGGTTTCAGACTCGTGCCTGAATTAGCCTCAGGATTGGACTGAGCCTAATCCAGTGCTCACCTGCATGCTGAGCTCCCAAGGACTTAACAAACCCTCCACCTTGCTGGCAAACGTGAAGGAAGGGGCAACTGTGCCATCCCTATGGAGGAGTCAACTGAGGCACTGCACATCCCCTGCGAAAACAAGTGCACGTGTAGGTTTGTTTGAGGCAAAAGAGGGTTTGGTGCATGGGGAGCCTGGGCTGGGTGAGCTGCCCCTCAGGTTTCTGTCAGGGCTGTCCCTGGTCCCATTGGAGCAGCCCTGGTCTCCCATGAGAGCCATCTCCTGCGCAAGTGCTGAAGGAGGCATTTGTCCAGCTTTTATTCTTCCCTTTTGGACACGTGGGGGATGACGATCTCTGATCTCCCATCACCTGAGAGACCTCCTTTTTGAGATCAGTTCCCAAGAGGACTCTCAGTGTCAGCCTTGGTTGGTTTCAGAGGTGATGGAGAAGAGGGCAAAAGACCTTAAACCCACCCCAAAATTAGGATGTGCTGGAGATGGAGGTGCCATGATCCCACGCATGATCCATCCGCCTGGGAATGGCACAAGGAGTTCTTCCCTCCAGGCTGGGGCCTCTGCATGTGCTAAAGACATCAAGTGACCACCCTCCTGCGGGTGTTTTTCCATCTGCCCCTGCTCAACAGCTCGTATTTTCTGAGCTGCAGGACAGGTGTGAAGTGTAACAGGGCTGTGCTGGGGCGCTTGGAGATCCCAGTGACCCGGGACTGTGCAGCAGTGGGATATTCCGAGGCACGGACTTGGAAGTGACAGCTCCAACGATGTGAAGTGGGAAGAAGAAATGCAGTGAGCCCTGCATGCTTATGTCAGTGGAGCAGCAGGAGAAAAAGGGATTTCTTCCAAGGAACCCCCCTTAAACCTTCAATCCAAACCGCTTTCGGGTTTTTTTTGCTCAATGCCGATCAGCATTCTCCAGGGAAAATTGCTTTCTTCCCAAGAAACACAGCAATTTCACAGCCTCCCGGGCACCCTCACCTCAATCTTACCCATGCAGCA
Organism: Ara ararauna; assembly: GCA_028858755.1. Classification (NCBI taxonomy): domain Eukaryota; kingdom Metazoa; phylum Chordata; class Aves; order Psittaciformes; family Psittacidae; genus Ara; species Ara ararauna. Next base: position 8,247,565 of record CM054381.1, read on the forward strand.
AATGCCTTTACATCTCCTCTGAGCCCAGATCCAGGCTTGCATGAGCACACCTGTGTTCAGAAAGCACATGGGCATGGCTGTAAACCCCTGCGCTTCATTAAGGGTCAAGCATATGCTTAAAACCAGGTGATGCTGGATGCTGTCCGCCTCCTGCCATGCCCTTTCCCTGCAGGAGAAGGCTCCTTACGTCAGCAGGTCCTTGTGGAGATGTGCTGGGGTTATGTCACCCCTCTCACCCCCTCTTTGGGGGGAAACTGGCACAGCCTCATGGACTTGGAGGGAGCCCTTTTCTCTGGATGCACTTTTGTAATCAGCTTTATAAATAAGAGAGGGGAAAATGATAAATGACACCAGCATTCCCAGCCAGCCGGGGTAGGATTACTCACAGGCACTGTGCGCAAGTGACCTTGGAAGTAAATTCCAGCCAAATTCCTTAAAAATACTTGAAGGAGGGGTGGGAGCTGGAAGGAACTGAGCTCAAGATCCACACTTCCAGGCTTTTAACTCCTATCCAGCAGAAAAAGGAGAGATTGGTCCCACCAGTCCCCCGGGACAGAGCAGGGCGCATTGTCAGGAATCAGTATCTATCACCTACGAGGGCTTCCAAAAGCAATCAGTGCTCACCAGCCCTCCGAGGGCGTTTTCCAACCACTTGGAGAGAAGCTGGAGCCGGCACACAGGGTTTGGAAACCCAGCTCTAGAAATGTGCTTCATCAGGATAAAGCAGAACTTAATCAGGGCTGGCTGGAAGGGCTGTTCTCTGCAAAGCTCCTCTTCTGCAAAGCCGACGTTTCATTGAACGGGGAGATTATTGGGAATGCTGGGAGCTAGGTGGATGCTGTCATCTGAAATGTGCTCCTAAAGAAAGCAAGTTCCTTTGGGGGCTTTGTAACGATTCAGTTATTTCTGCATTTGGCTGTCAATGGGACATGTTTTTACAGCAAATGGAGCTTTTCCAGGCATGGTGGGTGATGGATGGGTATCTTACATGAAAATCAGTTAACATTCTTCAGGCTCCCATTCAAACAGGAGACTTCAGTTGCTGGTGCAGCAGTTGCTCCGTTCACCCTCATGCTTTAAACTCAACAACCTCCGGTAACCTAATATAGACATATATTAAGTATATCGCACTGCTTATCTGTCATTTAATAAATCTATTCCTCCTGCTCCTTTGCCTCCCTTTCCACGGAAGGCATTTTAACAGCTTGAGTGATGGTGCTTTTTGGTGCACAAGTTGTTTTACTGAACAGCATGATGAAAGTTTGTCCGGGCAGGAATTTCATTAACTTCGGGGTCTTTGTCGCACTAAGCGGCATCAGATTTGGCATGCGGAAATAATGGGTTCCAGGGCCTGAAATTCCCATTATTTTCCATCAGTTTATTTAAAAACCATTGGCTGGATTATAAAGGGCTGCTAAACAATGAACGTACTGTTGTTTCTTATTGTTTGTTGCTGTGCCCAGATGTTTGGTGTTTCAGGGTTCCCTGAGAGCACTTCAGGGTGCCACAGAGAGAAATGCATCCTGTAAAACAATTCCTAAATCTCAAGTTTTGTCCTCATGAAGCAGAATGATGAGTATTTGCAGATGGAATGAAGCAGTGGCAAGTTTCTGATGGTGCTGGCGAGCATTTGCATTGCGTCTTTTTGTCTATGGGGCTCTGTGCAGAGCAGGCCCATCCTGCTTTGCAGAGGGGTAAACTGAGGCACAGTGAGTTAACCTGACATGCCAAACAAACCTAAACATGGGATTGACCCTTGTTTTTCATCCCCAAGCCAGTGTTTTCCATGTGCCGGATCCCTCCTGAGGGATGTGCATCCGTGGGATGCGTGTGCATCTCCTCTCCCCAGCTTTGCACACCATGTGGGGTTACAGTGATGGGGACGGGTGCTGTGGGGATGCCTGCTTTGTGCCCCTCACATAGCTCCCCTGTGGCATGGGCATTAGAAGAAGACCCACCTACATCAGATTTGCTCCCAGGGCCACCCATAGCACATGTTTATGGGGGAGGGATGTGCAGGCCCTTATAATGGCTCTGTTGTCAGAGCCCATGGACTGGCTCTGCTCCCCTCACCAGTGTTTTTATGGGTCCCTGCTCTATAGTTAGTGTAAATAAGATAAATCTCCAAAATCAATACCCTCCTCCTCTGCTCACCAGCAGGTCATGCATGTGAGGAATGCCATGTGCTGTAAGTAAATGGCTGATGAAAGTGCAGTGTTCTCACAGAATCAATGGCCCTGTGGCTTACATTAAATAGTTCAGTGGAATATGGAGGCACTGGGTGCATCCCAAAATGTTCCACCCTGAGAAGAGCTTATCCCGAGTGCTGGTGGGGCTGGTTCATCCTGCCACATCCCCCTCTCCCCAGCCCTCTGCAAAGGGTTCAGGGCAGTTTCAGCTTACATGTAAACACCTTTTTGATGAAGAAATTGCCTGTTCAGGGCATTTAAGTGCCAGTAACTGTGAAGGGAAGAGTGTGAAGAGGGAGGAGAACAGGACGGGAGGCACAGAAAGCAGTTCCCATCAGGGAATGGTGAGCATCTGCAATGGTGGCAGCTTCATTGCCATCTCCAAACAGGCTTCTTCAGAACTAAGGTATGATGGGTAAGGTATTGCTGGGCTAAACCACATCAGAGTGGCAAAGCACGGACTAGCGCAAGGGGAGCCTTTCCCAGCAATGGTGACATTCAGAGAAGCCGGGATGTGTGGGTTTAGCAGCAAATTGCTAAGCTTATACAAAGGAGGGGAAGCAACAACTTTCTGTTTCATTTTGAGTGGCTGTTTTCCATTGGCGGTGCTCTCAGGAAGCCCTTTTGAGCCAAAGAAGAAACCCCAAGCCCTCAGCAGAGATGTTTGCATCAAAGGTAGTTCTGCTTGCAGTGTTTGGCAGATGAAGAAAGGATTTCAGTTCTCAGCTGTCCCTGCTCTCTGCGTGTCTTGAAAAAGAAGGGAATCCCTCTTGGATTCCCTTTCTTTTCCATGAAAACAAAAGAAAGACAATGGATTGGGGGTTTTACTTAGGAAATACTGCCTGGAGCACACTTCAGGAGTGATGCAATTCCCAGTGCTCCTGTTATTCCAGGTCTAACACACCCAGGTGTATTGCTGATACAGGGATGGAAGCTCAGGCTTTCCAGGGCACAGTGCCACCAGTGCCCCAACTCTGCTGCTAAACACATTGAATACAACTTCTGTTTCCTCTCTGCTGTCTTGCCACAGGTGTGGAAAGAGCAACAGCTTGCAGCCCTGGACAGTGAATGTGGAGATAGTATAGTTAATAGGGGAATAAGGAGGCTTTGGTGTGAATCATGGTAGTTGAGCTGCAAGGCAGGGTTTGCCTCAGGGCCCAGTGATGACAGCCTGGGGTGCTGGGGGCACTAAGAGCCCAGGGGCTGCAATGTAACTGTAGAACCTTGGAAAGGCTTAGAAGGAAAAGTTCGCATTGAAAATGGACAGCAAGCTGCTGGGTGCAGCAAGGCGTCAGCATCACACTCTTGCTCCTTCCATGCACAGAGATACACAGGGGCTGATCCAATGATTTCTACAGCCCCCAGAAGTTATGGTACCATGTTGTGGCTTTTTGAGCCGGCTCATAGGACGCAGGTTTGAGCTGATCCATAGAAATCAAAGAGCAAAAAAGTGACATATTTCCTCTTCCAGTCTCACAAAAGCATCTCATCAGAAGGAGCTTTAATCCTCAATCTCTGGGGCAGCTCTTAAGCTGACAGCATCTTTGTATGGGATGCAGATCGGATGAAGTGGGGGCTCCTCTCCCACACAGAATCAAAAGAGTCCCTCCCTGTGTCCCCAGGGATGCGCACAGGGTGTCCCACGTGGAGATCCCCATCCTGGCTGCCTCCACTCTCCCTTGCCTGCATCACGGCACAGCTGGATGGGGAATCCAGCTGTTGGCAGCAGGGCTGGGGGAACAAAGAACCCATTGCAGCGCGTGCTCTGGGTGATGGAGAGCAAAGGCCGGCAGCACTCAGCAAGCGTCAGGGCCGTGAAATCGGATTTGCGCCCCTGTGCTGGGGCAGGGAGCCTGGGGGCAGCGCTCGGTGCTGGAGGGCAGGACAGGTGGCCACTGGCTGGGAGGACCATAACAGGGCATCATGGACACAAGATCCTCTTTGTTAGGATGACACCGAAGCAGGAGGGTGGCTGCGAGAGAGGCTTTGGCACAGCTGCCTGAGCTCCTTTACCTCCTGACATCAAAGCCCCCCTCTAATTGTGTCTTTATTATTCTCACCCAAGCCCTGGCCCAGTGTCCCGGTGCCTTTGCAGGCAAACAGGTGCCTTTCTAACATGTGTGAGATTAAGGGACATGAGTGGATTTCAAAGTGTGCCCTGGGAGACATGGCAATGCATCTGATCCCGTTAGGATGGGGGTGCAGGAGCATCTCCTTCTCTGGCATGGGAGGCACATCCCACCCTGCAGGCAGAGCTGTGCCCCCAGCCAGCCCCAGCATAAGGTGGGGGCCCTGAGGAAGCCCCCAGGCTCACAGTGTGAGCAGCACCGCAGGGATGCCCTGTGCATTCCATCCTGCTGAGAAGTGCATCAGTTGGAGAGGGGCTGCAGCCTGCAGGGATGCTCCATCCCTCAACTGCCACAGCTGGAACAGGGACTCCCCGCTTCATCCCCTAAATGCTCCCTACTGCACCAGGGACATCGTCCCCCCACCAACTCATAGCTTGAAGCAAGGACCCCCCTGATCCATCTCCCAACCACCCTTTATCAGACCAAGGTCTCTCCACTCCATCCCTCAAGCACCCCGTGTTTGACCTGGGATCCTCCCACTTGATCCCCCCCAAAATGTCCCATGCCAAATGCTTGATACTCGAAAACACCCCACACTGGACTGGGATCCTCTCTCATTATCCCCTCAAATCTGGACCATTTCAGGGATTTCCGTGAGGGAGCAGCTTGGTGGGAGAATAACAGCAAGGGGAAGCAGCGTTGCATTGCTCAAAGGTACCCAAGGATTAAACTATGCAGAGACCAAGAACCGCTGGCCCAGGAGCCAGGGAGGGGACCGAAACTTGGCTGAGGATCCTATAGAACAAAGCGCAAACAGGAAAATGCAGAGACATGCCTCGAAAGTCCTAAAAACAACGCTGAGGTTAAACACACAGAGTCTCTTCCCCTTGGCAGGTTACAGGAGGGCAATCTTTGCCTCCAGACCTGCAGGCAGAAGCCATTGCTGGTGTTAACTCCTAGGGAAAGCACGAGGAGGTGGACGGAGGTGTTCAGGGTGCAGAGAAAGGGGCTCAGCCGACCCCAAATCCAGGTCAGGGATGGATCTGATCAAGAGCAGCAGAAGGACATAGAGCCCATAGGCAAGGACCGGTGGGTGAACAACTCTCAGCACTTCACACAGCAGTCACTTTGCCATGGCTTCTGTGGTCTCCTGCATGTCCTCCAGGCTCCCTGTTTAAGGGTTTTCCCTTTGATTACAGCACCATGCTGCAGTAAAAGCCTGTATAACCGAGGCCTCGGGTTTGAGCGATGAAACAAGGACGAGGAAGGCAGAAAAAAGGTTCTTTCCCAGCTATCTCATTTATGGGAGTTGAAACCAATGCCCCCATCAAAATGGAACAATAAAAACTAATGTTTGGGGAAAAGAAAGTTAATTTCCCATCAGCGGTTCCCCATTTCCTTTCTGCTGAGCGCAGCTCCTATAATCGAGGCATTTGTCCCCTTTGATGGCTGGTGTCAAATGAGCTTTGATGTCACGGAAGGAAATCATGTATTTAGATACAGCCTTTGCTCAGGTCAGGCACAGCCAATATAAATCAGGGGGCTGAGGGGATGGGGAAGGGTGTGGAGAGGTTCAACTTGACCCTTTAGCACAGTTTTCTTTACCATTCACATTAAATTAACTCTCCTATTGTTCCGTATCACCACATTACATCTCATTTTCCCCATCACGATTCTTTTGTTCCCCTGCAAAGCTTTTGAAGCAGATGAGAAAGGGAAACCTCTTGCAATCATCTTTCCAGAGGGTACCTCCACATCAGAGGCAGCACATGGAAACAACTGGGAAAATAAAGCCCTGCCACAACATCTCTGCTAATCTTTCTTGGAAATGCCTTGGTATTGCTTTGAAAAACACTCTGAAAACAACTGAGGCTCTTTGCAACTGTTGAGGAGAGCAGAACTGGAATCCATTTCATTGCTGTATTAAAGCCCATGCAAGGAACAAATGAGTTCCTGAGATTTTTATGCCATCGTCACCAGGAGCTGAATAAAGATCACATTAAGTGTACTTTACACATCTGCAACAGCTGGCAGCCATGTCCTAAAGTGCCTTTCAAGCCTGTGAGCCGAATGGAAATCAGGATCCTTTCAAGTCAAGAAGCTTTCCCATTAATTTAATGCAGTTGGCTTTGCCAGGGGGACAGATTTCCCACCGTGCTCAGCCATTTTCCAAGTCTGGCCTCTGCTTTTGGTGCCTGAATGGAAGAGAAGCTCCCCACTAATGTAAATGGTCCCATGATTTCCCATGGTGATAGCTCAGTGGTCTCAGTCACTGTACAAGGCAGGTTTGGGCTGATTCCACCCCTGCTTTAAAGGAACTTTTAACTTCGTCAGAAGCCGCCCTCCATGGGATAAAGATGGTGCTGACAGGGCAGGGGGACACCAGCCTGAGCCATGTGGCTTGATGGTTTCTGCTTGTGAAGGGCTGTACTCTTATCTGCAGAGAGCGGGGGATGTGATTATCAGGTGCAGGCGCTCCTGAAGCAAGTACTTGGGCTCTTTGGGCATCCCTGTCAGACGGCATCTCCTGGCTTACTGCAGAGGCACTGGTTAAAGCCCTCTGTGATCACCCTTTGCCCCAGGCCGAGCAAAACCATGTGGCTATGGTGCGGAAATCATTCTTATTCAAGCCAGGAAGGCAGGAGAAGCCGAAGGGTTGAGCTCCCAGCCATGATGCTTGGTTCCTCTTTGCCTATGGGGCAAGGAAGGGGTGTGAAGGCCCTGCTGAGCCACTCTGGCAGCATCGCCAGCTACTGCAATCACAGGGTTTGCAGCTCATGCGCGGGGAGGAGACAAAGTTGGAGGGGGACTTTATACAAGGGGCTGTAGGGACAGGACAAGGGGGAATGGCTTTAAAGTGAAAGAGGGGAGATAGGGATTAGTCTGTTGTCCTAAAAGCTTAATGAAATCCTGCGAGCTAAAAAGAAATATAATTCTATATACGTTATATAAAATTATATATTATATATTATTACAATATTATAATATACATAAATACATATATATATATAAACCTAAGGAGTTTCTCACCGGGAAGGGTCAGTAGCGTGTTTGACGCTGGCCGCTGCCCGCTCCCGTTTGTTTCTCTTGCAGACACTGCCCTCTTGCGGAGCTCTCCTGTCTGCTCCATTGTCACTGTTCATTTCCCCAGTGAAACGATTACTCACAGAGAAGAAGAGCACTCACAGGGGCCCAGTATAGCAGCGGTGCCAGGGACTGGCTCCTACCTTCCCTCCTGGCACCAGGGAGAAGGATAGCAGCGGCATGGAGGAGTGCAGCCCCACGACATCACACCATAAGATGAAGCCTTCACAAATCAATGTGCTCCGTGATGGGCATCAGGATGCTCTGACCCCAACCCCTCAGTGCTAAGGAAAGGTCTCTCCCTGGCACCAAGCGGCCACCTGCTTTGTTCTCCCCATTGCCTCCCAGAAAGCATGAGATAATTGGAAACCAGAGCAAAAGGTGAGGACAATGCTCTCCTCTGGGCAAATCCCAAAGAGAACACAGGTCATTTTCATTTTTCCATAGCCATGACTTCTCCTGGAGCACAGAGACTCTCTGGCAAGAGGGTCAGGCTTTATGCAGCAGCATCGAGAGGCTGAGCATCCCTATGCTTTGCTGTCTCCAACCCAAAAGCATGGGCAGCACCTGCAGAGCACCTTGCTGAAGGCAGGTCAGGCTTATACAGGGCAACCCTAATCTAGCATCAAGGTCATGCAACTCTTTAGCACAGCTTGGGGGAACTCTTTAAATGGCTGTAGGGGTCCCTGGTCGAATATGAAGAATAACTGATTTGGGGGATGGTGTCTGCAGCGGCCCTGGGGGTGGAAGGTGGTGGGGTCAGGCTTTGTTCAAGAGATGTGGGGCTGCGGTGGAGAGCACACTGGTTGTATTGGAAAGCAAGGGTTTGCAGGAAACAAGGCCCCAGGTAGGTTTGCCCTAAGAAAATGAAAGTTGCCTTCTGTGTCTCTGTAATTGCAAAGACCTGGTGACAATCCTCCTGCTTTCCAAGGACGCACTCCATGCTGTAAGCATGTTCAAACCCCTCCAAGTCATAAATACATCACTTGGGGGGAGATAGAACTTGGGGGGAGGGGGGATCCTGGTACTGCCCTGTGAGGATGGGAACTGGAGCCGCAGGAGGCTGTGGAAGAAGGGTGGCCCTACGTATAAAATAGCGTGTTATACGCCGTGTTGGTGTATTAAGTGCTGTTTTGGCGGGTGCATGTACTCTTAGAGATGTTATGTTATAGTGCACATGCAATGTGCAATATTTATGCATATGTATTATAAATATTATATTGATAATACAAATAGTCTATTTATATATTATCAGTATTATATAAATATATAATTATATACATGCAATATTTATTGCACGTGTAATGTGCAATAAAGGGTTTATGTCGTGTATCACGTCATATGTGATCTATATGTGTGTCATACATCACCTGATACGTGATATATACATACAGGCACATTAACGTGACGTGCTTATCACACGCACACACAGAGATAAGGGGGTGAACACGGTACGACCGACCCGCTCGTGACACACGCGCTGATCACGGCCCCGCCCCCCACGTAAGCCACGCCCCCCCCGCGCAGTCCTCCAGGGGCACTGAAGCGGGGCTAGAGCGGCCGGCGCGCCGAAGCGCGTGCTCGGTCGCGTCGGAAGCGCCGCGGCGGCGCGGGCGCTGTTGCGGTGGCGGCGGGCGGGAAGGAAGATGCCGGTGGCGGTGATGGCGGAGGGCGCGGGCGGGTTCCGGCGGCTGCTGCAGCAGTGCGAGACGCAGGAGCTGGAGGTGGGGGGGGGCTGCGGCCGCGGGAGCGCCTCGGGGCTCGGCGCCGCTCCGCAGCGGCGGCGGAAGCGGCGGCCCCCGTCGGACCCGCGCTGTGAGAGACGTTGAGGCGCTGGAGCGGGGCCAGAGAGGGGCAACGGAGCTGGGGCGGGGCCTGGAGCACAGTGTGATGGGGAGCGGCTGAGGGACCTGGGGGGTTCAGATGGAGAAGAGAAGGCTCAGGGGGGACCTGATCGCTCCCTACAACTGCCTGAGAGGAGGATGGAGCCAGGAGGGGGCTGCGCTCTGCTCCCAAGGAACAAGGGATGGGCCAAGAGGAAACGGCCTCAAGCTGCACCAGGGCAGGTTTAGATGGAGGTGAGGAACAATTCCTTCCCCAGAGCGTGCTCAGGCATTGGAACAGGCTGCCCAGGGCAGTGCTGGAGTCACCGTCCCTGCAAGTGTTCACACACCGTGTAGCTGAGGCCCTCAGTGCCACGGGTCAGTGGTGGCCTTGGCAGTGCTGAGGAACGGTTGGACTGGATGGGCTTAAAGGGCTTTTCCAGCCTGGTTGATTCTGTGGAAGTGCTGGTTTGGGAGCATACCCTGGTGCTGCAAGGAGAGATGTGTGTGGCGCTCTGCCTGTGCGTGTGTTTGAGGTTGGTGGGGGTTTGGTGCAGAAGCCTGCCAAAAAGCATTTGGGAAAATCACAAACTGCAAATAAATGAGATCGTTTTTAGTATAATTCATGGGGTCTTTTTGGAGGCTTCTGTGCGAGAGAGTTCAGCTTGAAGCTGCTTCCTCTTGTCCCATCCCTTGTTCCTTAGGAGCAGAGCGCAGCCCCCTCCTGGCTCCATCCTCCTCTCAGGCAGTTGTAGGGAGCGATCAGATCCCCTCTGAGCCTTCTCTTCTGCACACTGAACCCCCCAGACCCCTCAGCCGTTCCAAGCCGCACCATGTTAATGCTGATAGTGCTTCCTGGGTGATATCCACAGACCCTTTCTCGGCTTGCAAAGCTCCCAGTGCTTTTTGAAATGTGAAAATCGCACATCCCAATGGAGAGGTTTGAAAGAAGGAAAAATTTGGGTTCTTCCTCTTTTGTGCACTCTTTAGTGATTCTGATTTCCAGGTTTGGGTGCCCTAGCAACTGATGGGAGACAGTGGTTCAAGTGTGTGATCATTTGCAGCAGCAAAACTTTGGTGTTGATGAATCAGAGCTTTGCAGTGGAAAAGGTAATCCTTAGATGGAAGGGGTCCCTAGTTACCATGTGCGTGTCCTCAAGCTTCAGTTGGAGTTTCAGTGCAGAGCCCAGGTGCCTCTCATGTTCTCAGCATGGTGCTGTAGCTTCTTGGTGTGCCCTGAGCTTTGTAGAAGAATGCTGTGGAGCAGGAGGGAAATTGTTGTGCTGAAAATGAGCTAGCTTCTCCCTCAAGTGATAGCCACTTGAGCACAGAGAAGCAGAAGAGTGCCATTGTACCACTGGGGAGAGTTGAGAGTGGCTCTCCCTTCTTGCTTGGAGCTGTTCAGTGCTTGCTTTTAAGGTGTGTGTGTTTCCGTCCTTTGGAGGAGCACACAGTACAGCACTTGCTGCTAAGGTGTCTGTAAGGTGTCCCTGGGTAGAGGGATACTTAGATGAGATGGTGTTACTTCTGTAAGCACAGCATGTGTTAAGAGTCACTGAATAGCTCCTCATGAGGCCATGTTGGATCTTGTACACCACATTTCTATAGATGGAGTTACTTTTGTGTTCCCATTCAGATTACCAGCTTCAAACAGTACTTGGGTTTGGGCAAGCTGTTTGAACCTGACCTATAATAGCTTTGGCTGCCTTTTGGCTCTTATGAGGGGGTTGCAGGGTTCTGTCAGGCTCAGTTCTGAGTGTCAGGGATGGTGCCCAGTTGGCTTTGGACTTTGCTTCTGCAGCCATGCTCCATGACACAGCTAATCACCTCCTTTTGGCTCAGATGAGCCTATATATCACACATGTAATTAAATAGCTGCAGAATTGGCTTCCTGTGAGATCCTGCTGCAGTGTGTTTTGATGAATTGCTAAAAACCTAGTGGAAGTCTCTTCAGCATTTCAATTATTATAGACTTTCAAAATAACTTTATTCTAATTCATTTTTCCCTACTTTATGATTTGAGAGGTCTGGCTGGAGTGCGGCAAGTGTCAAAGCTTACTTTAGGCCTTAAAGAAGGGCACTTCAAGTGGGCAAAGAAGCTTTACTCTGGTGGAATGCCCCAAATTGAAGTTCAGCTCAAGATAATTGAAATTGTGTGTGCCTAAAACCAGCTGTTTGTAAGGAACTGTAAAGTGAGGTGGTTACCACTCTTGTCGTTGTAAGCTAGAACACTGGAGTAATGAAAGATGTAACCTTACTTAGGCAGCAGACCAAAGTCTTATAAGTAAAACTTCTGGCATGTGCAAGTTACCCCTTCATTGTAAGGTAGAGCTGTGCTGGTACAACACAGGAACTCTGACAGTTTGTCCAGACCTGTTCTGTCATGTGGGGAAAAGAAAAGGTTGTCTTGGAGTGTTCAGTTTGCATTAATTTTGGCTTCCTGCTGTATTTTTTAAGATACCACTCTTAAAATATGTAACCAACTTCTTTGCGTGTGTTTTTTAGGCCCCTGGAGGAATTGCAACCCCCCTTGTGTATGGCCAGCTGCTAGCTTTGTACCTGTTGCATAATGACATGTAAGTGGTTTGTCTCAATCTTTCACTTCAGATACTGAACTTGCCGCTCTTAGCTTGAGCTGCAGTTGCCAGGTTATTTGGAATTGGTTGTGTGACTGGCAAAATGAATGTAGGCAGCGCTGTGGGGTTTTTGGTTCTTTACATTGTTCACAGAGTTAAGTCTTATTTACCCTTTGTTCTGTCAGGAAAATGACTCTGCTCTTGGCCACCTTTTGAACTATAGGGAAGCAGGTTGGCTTTAGGGTAAAAGATCCTTAAATAGTGAAATTGGCTCCTTTGAAAAGTGTTGAGCACTTCAGCATGTTGATTTGTAGCTTTTCAAGGCTTCCTTTGTTTTGAGTAGCATTACATGCTGCTGCTTGAGCTTAAATTACAGCAGGATAACTCTAAATGGTCCATGGTAAAAATGGGGGATACTGTTGATTTCAATGAGCTAAATCTGCATGAAGCTGTAATCCTTTGAATTCAGTCTGGGGGTATATTACATGGCCCTGTATGAACTTGATTTACTGTGTTTAGGATTTTACAGAGAAATTGCTGAGTATTTATTCAGGCAGAATGAATGATATTGCTGTGTTTGATTATCAAGCCCAAGTAAGGATTGGTCTGAGGATTTGAAGATTGGAGTGGTTTGGGGCCTTTTTGCATTGTAGATTTATACTCTTTCAGGGCAAATTCCCTGAGAATGCTGAAACTGATGTAGGTAACCTTGGTTCACGTGGATTAGAAGTTTTAGACTTGTGTTTTTCTCTGTTTTGTGATTTGAATCTTCATGAGCAATTTTATTGTGCATTAATGTTGTTTTTTCCTTTCCCATTTTAGTTGTCTATTCTCTCCCCTTGTTATTTATCTTACTATTATCAGTAGTAGTAATATCATTGTACTGTACTTTACATTGGTCTTATTGCAACTGGTGAGCTTTACATTCTTTTGATTCTGCTCCCAGTCCTGCCCGAGGAGGGGAAGAAGGGGCTCATTTACCAGCTGGATCCAAACCACAGCACACTATGAGGAGTCACTCTTTGTGTGTGTGTGTGTGTGTGTGTGTGTGTGTTCATCAAAAATGCAGCTATTCTAAAAATACAACTGCAAAAGTAACCTCTGTGAAACACTGCCCAGGGCAGGTGAATGATGAACCTTTTCTGAACTGCTGTTACATGCGGTGGTTAATGAACTCTTTGTTTCATTATGGCACTCATGTTGGCCGCTTGAAGGCAACATTGCTGTTCTACTTCACTGGATGTAGAAGAAATATTTTAAAGCACCGACTCAGTGTCTGAACAAACCTTTTCGTGTCTCTTTGTAGCAAACATTTGCTCTACTGAGAAGTCTTTTTAACTTTGTTTTAGGAATAATGCCCGCTATCTTTGGAAAAGAATCCCTCCTGCTATCAAATCTGTAAGTAATTCATAAAATACCATTTGACCCTAAACCTGTTTCATGTAAGTTTGCTAATAAGGACACTTTTCCCCCCAGTGATTGTATTTGGGAAGTAGCCTTGGGCTTAGTTCTGTGCTATAAACTGCTTGCCCAGCAGGTGGCATATTGGTATTAAGATTTCCTTGTTGCTCGTCTGTTGCCTCTTTCACTTCACAAACAATTTGGTGCAATAGAATTCAGTAAGTCTGTAGAGTTTTTAGCAGAAAGCTTCACACTGAAGTGTAGTCAGCTGGAGGAAAGCAATTGATCTGACTCTGGGATGGGGCCATGTTCCACGTGAGGGTGCAGGATACCTTGTGCAGCAAAAAGTGACCCGAGGTAAGATGCGTCTTCAAAGTGATTCACTTTCTGAAGGCACTTGTTTTGCACTGCATTTGGATCAAAGATGCATTTCTAAGATTCAGCTAGATATAATAAAACTTAAAGCCAGTAGTGGGAGGGCAGTTGTAGCGACTGTAGTGACACTGTATTAAGCATGACCTGTTGTCAAGATTGCAGGACTTTGCAAGCTGAAAATTGCCTGCACTGTGCAAACAGCCTCTGCAGCTTAGAAAGCCTCTGCTGAAGAGGCAAGCATTTCTGTAAGCAGAAAATAAAGCTGTGCCTGTCTTTTTTGCAATTCCAGTCAGTATCCTGAGGGCAGATTTCTCTCCGTGATTGTTTTAGCTGGTCACGTTAGCCTGGGTTGGTGTAACTGATATGAGCAGACTTTGCTTCTGTGGGTGATAACGTTATGGCAGAGGATGGATCAGGGAGCTTGCAGCAAAACACGCTAGAACAAGATTTCCCTATGCTGTTCTGTTTGTCTTTATGAGTTGTGATATTCTCTTGCAGTGGGGAAAGGAAGTGGAAATCTGTTTATACAGTATGGTCACCGTAGAGAACGCACTGCTCTGGGTTAACTTTTTTGTTGGGTTTGGCTGTTTTTGTCACAACAGGCAAATGCTGAGCTTGGCGCGGTTTGGTCTGTGGGACAAAGAATCTGGCAGAGAGACTTCCCAGGAATCTATACAACAATCAGTGCGCATGAGTGGTCGGAGACTATACAACCAATCATGGAAGCACTTAGAGGTACAAATTGAGCTTCTGAAGGTAGCATGGAGCTAATTATATGTTGCCTTATATTATTTCTGTGTGCTGAAACACAGACAAGTAGATAAATGACTACTTATTATGAAAAATCACAAGTGGTCAGGAAGATTGTTGCCAGGTTGTTGTAGGTTTTACTTACTAGGACTTAAGGTACCAGGTGTGAATAAAAATGTCATGGCAATGACTTGTTTGTACAAGCTAAATTGTTTTCATTAGGGCGGTGTATGTGATTGTTGTATTGGAATTTCATATACAATGTTCTGTAATAGCTAAACAGACCACCAGTTATCCAGTTTGATGAGACTTCTACCTGGAGATCTAGGGAACTTGGTTTGGTATCTGATAGCCTTGTGACACTTACATAAAGGTTTTTCTTTTAAATGCCTGCTTAGACAAATGTTTTATAAGCTATGTAACATGCAAAGTCCTGCTACTAGAGGGCAGGGCAGATTTCTAAGTCCTTCTAAGGTATTTTGCAGTAGCATTCTCTGTAGCTTCAGAAACTGGTGTTTTCTTAGGCGCCTTGGTGTCAAAAGCAGATGTGGCCAAAAAGGCACTCATAGTTTAAGTCATTGTTGTTTTTTTCCCTTCTTTTTCTTTTTTTTCCTGTTTCTGATTATTTGACACTCAAGCTCATTGCAAATGGCGAATGCCATCAGAAGCAGAGTTTCCTAAATGGGTTTACATACTGGTGGGAGTGCCCAAGATGCTGCAAACTGCATTTGGAAGTTGAATGGGGTCACTGAGGTCTTTTGTTTTCCCGGCAAGCTGTTATCTCTGGCTGTGGTACCTCAGTGAATAGTGGGAATGACAGGGGAACTTCTCAAGTGCTGGCTTTAAGGGTGGTAGTGTTAGAATTGGAACAAAAAGTCCCAGGTTTTTCTAACTATGGAAACCAGTCTCTTACAGTGTTTCTCTCTCCTTAGATGCAACTAGGAAACGAGCGTTTGGGCTGGTTTCTCAGGCATATACCTCAATAGTTGCAGATGATTTTGCAGCTTTTGTCGGGCTTCCTGTAGAAGAAGCTGTGAAAGGTACTTTGCATTTATTCACTGAATAGTTTTCCTACAGATGATTGAGATCAGAGAGCTGCAAGTGATGGGAAATAAACATTTGTACAAATTGAGAGACTTGTAAAGAGAAGTGATGGGGTGGGGCAGTGAATAGAGAAAAATGTCTTGGGTTTGGGGGAGTTTTGCTACTAGCTGCCACTGGTTGTCTTCACTTCTGTATGTGGAAGTCTTAAAGCAATTCTGTGGTGAGAGAAGAGTGGAAGTAGTGGATTAAGCTAGTTCCGTGTGTTGTTACTTTCATGATATTACTTTTTGAACTACATAGAATCATACAATACATACATAGAATAGTTAGGGTTGGAAGGGACCTTAAGATCATATAATTCCAGCCCCCCTGCGATAGTCGGGGACACCTCCCACTAAACCATGTCACCCAAGGCTCTGTCCAACCTGGCCTTGAACACCACCAGGGATGGAGCATTCACAGCTTCCCTGGGCAACCCATTCCAGTGCCTCGCCACCCTTACAGTAAAGAACTTTTTCCTTATGTGCAATCTAAATATAAGCATTTTCATGAGTAGTATGTTTTGGAGTTACAGCATGCAGGCAGCGAACTGAGATACTTTTCTACTGGTGTTAATGTGCATCTTTGGTTTGCATTTCTAGCAATTTTGCAGGACATTTGTTCTTACTAATGTAAAAATGCCTTTTCAGGTGTATTAGAGCAGGGCTGGCAAGCAGACTTTTCAACTCGTATGGTAATGCCTAAAAAGCCAGGTAGGTGGAGCTGTGACTTCATTATACATTGAGTTTAGTGTTTTCTGGTAATTAGGTGTTAGTTTTTAATTAAAAATTTGCATAATATTCTCTCAGATTCTTTTATGGGGGCTTATGCTGCTTATAAACATGGAGGGTTTCTAGATGTAGGGAGTACAAAATAGTGGGTTTGGTTTGGGGTTACAAGTGGTTTGGATTAGCCTACATCCTCAAATTAACTGTTTTAAACAAAAGCGGCCAGGATATGCTATGATTTCTCCTGCTCCTCCTCTGCTGCAGTGGAATGTAAGTTGGATGACCTCAAGGGACATGCCTTAGTCTAATAAAGATGAGTAAAAGATATACCAGTTTGAACCTAGGAAGTTTTTCAGGAGAAGCAGAACTTCTTTGGGCAGGGATCTGATGGATCTTTGTGCTCTGAGGAGCTCCAGTCCTTGGTGTAATGTGCTTTTTAAACTTTGTTCCATTGGATCTTTTCCCCACTGACATTGTGGTATTGATAACAGTGTCTGTCCCTGCAAAGCTCAGCCTGCAGAAATTCTTGTTTCTTTTGGTTTGTGGGGGTTTTTTTCTGCTAAAGCTGTCTCTATGGCTGGCTGTGGCAAAGATAAAATGAAGCTATGAAAGCAGAATAAATGACTGCTCTTAAACCGCACAGCACAGCTCTGGAATAAGAAGCTACATTGCAGCATATCCAAAAGGGCAACGTCTGTTAGACCAAGAAGATGTGTTGTTTGTGTGGGCAGAGTTTTTAGGAGTTTAGAGCCCAGAAGATCACAATAACCATGTGCCAGGGAAGGTGTTGAAATTTATCCTTAGGGGCACATATGAACCAGAGCCCTGAGCTTTTGTACGTGATCAGGTTTTGTATGAACTGGTTGCAAAGTACGTGGTGTTGGCAAGTACTGGGAGCTAGTTACATGTGGTTCTTTCCTGAAAGTGAGTGCAAGAACTACTGTTGAGGCAAAAGAAAGAGGCGGGAGATTGTCATCTCTTTTGAAGCTGCATGTCTAACTAGCTAAGCCTTGACTATGCTACTTTTTAGTTGTGAAGTAAAATAGGAATGGGCTTCATTTTAATTACCTTTTCATCCAGTTTTGGCTTGCTCTATTAGAACTGTTCAAAGTTGGTCCACTGAACTCACTTCAGTTTTTCTTCAGGTGTGCTGGAAGCTTCCTTTAACCGATTTATTCCTTCATCGGGTATGTTCTGTTTAATAATGTATGTGCATATATCTGAACTTGCATGATGAATATAAATACAATTTTACCAGCACCACAAAATGGGAATTGGGTCCTGGAGAAGTGCATGTTGTCATTTCTCCCTCCAGAAAACCCACCCCAGTCAGGTGCTACATGAATATGTTTCTCCCTCTGTCTTCTCTTTGCCTCACACCTTAAGGAGTGCCTGAGTATCTTGCTTCCAGTTGAAGTGGGAGCTGAAAGAGGGAGCAGGTTCCAAAGCACGAGGAGACAGCCCCTATAAAGCAAAACCTTTAACATAAAGGCAATTGATTCACAAAGCTCATTGCTCTTGCATGATGTGGGACTTCTGTAGAAGGTGTCTTCTGGTTTTCTTGAGTGTTCAACAGAAGATTGAAGTGTGTAGTGTCTTATGTCATGCTGATTCTCAGAACACTGGTCTCTGGTCACAGAATAGTGACAGCAGATCTAAATTGGTGGCTTGCTGTGTCTAATAGTGGCCAAAAGTGTCTTAAATTTACAGGCTTAATTCCAAGAGCTGGGTTCTTGCCTTTTAAAAGCATTGTGATTGTCAGCCTTCTCTGTCACATCCTGGCAGCCCTAAGCAGTATGTCCACTTATGTCCGTCCTGAATCCTGGTCTGTTAGCTCTTCAGGAAGAGTAAATGCAACTTCTGCTGCTATTTTTTAATTTCTCATTTTTAATCATCTCCCTGGATTTAGTCACTTGTATTCCAACCTCTTGTTAAACTGTATTCTCAGGTGTGCTAGCGTCTGTATAATGATCTGCATCATGTGCACTCTTCTCTCTTTCATCCCCTTCAGTACTTTGCTGTGTTTCATTAATAAGGTAACCCAGTAGATTTATTTGGTATCTTTGGTATGGCAACTTGTCAGGAAGGGAGCAGCTGAAGACCTTCAGGAGCTGTTGTTGTCAAGTGGAAGGACTGTCAGTCTTCATTATTCAGACTCCAGTATATGCAACAAACTGCTGATAGGTGGAACTTGTATTTTAGCTTCTTCGCTGTTAGTAACTCTTGCGCTACTGAAGGTTGCAGATCACAGAGAAGTTATGTCAGCTAAAGCTGCATAGGCAGGAAGTGCAGTTGAGATATGTCCCCATGAGGCTCTTTAACAGTCTGATGCATTTAATGTTTTCCTTGCTGTTGTAACGGCTGGTATTGAAGGTGGGTTTGTTTTCTTAATTTTATTAATGATGCCTTTGTTTTATCTTTGTAGAAACTGCTCCAGTTCCACCAATTCCGAACGAACAGCAGTTGGCCAGATTGACTGACTATGTGGCTTTCCTTGAAAACTGATTATCCTGCTCCTGTATCTAGAACAACTTGGGAATCCTGTGTACTGACAGTTCTAGGAATCTTAAGATTTATTTTATATGTGTTAAACATTGCAGCGGCCCCTACTCAAATGTGTGAAGTATACAGTGGGTGTTAGCACAATTAGTGTGTTGCCAAAGCCAAGCTAGCAATTGAAACAATCCTTTAACTCCTGTCATATTTATTCAGTAGGTACACAGCAGTATTACATAGTTTTTTTTAATTGACTCAGCAGAGAGAGGCATAACTGTTTTTCACATATACTACAAATGGAGAAGGAAAAGAGCAAGTTAGTGGTGTTGAGGAATTTATACTAGTAGGTTATGTGCTTCTGTGGTGAGGACTGCAGTGCATACACAGTTCAATTGCATGTTGAACCAAAGTACAAAGAGTGGTGGATTGCCCTACCCCTGTCTGCAGAGAGAAAATATGTTGGTGAAACAGACACTTAAAGAAGAAAATATGGGAATTTCTTTGCATGTGAATTTGTGGCATCTTTCTAACAGATCTTCTGTTGGTCTTCCTGGATTGTTAAATCTTCCTGTTTTGAGGTGAGGAATTTCACATGAGGCATGTTTTTACAGCAGAATAATTGGAGTTGTTTAAGAAAAGCAAACCTTGACTTGGAGGAAGAATTTTTACTTTTGGAAGGTGTTATTAGTGATGTAAAACACCAGCTGCTCTGCTGGGTAATCATACACCTGCTTGAAGCCTGTCATGTCTTGCTCTGGGCTGGGATCTGCAAAACCCAACAACTCTTACCCATCTTTAAGCTTTCTGGATTACCTCTGCAGTTACTGGAGAGGAATTCAAACATTAGAGTAGGCATCCCCAAGTAGAGACCAATTGGGATGGGGTGACATGTTACGCTGCAGTGTTAGTTTGAGGAATACAGTTTCTATGTCGGAACACTGCTGTGTTAAACTGAGTTGAAAGCGGGTTTTGGAAGCGGAAAGCTGACTCGTATTTCCAGGCTTCTTGTTTGTATTATGCTGGTAAATAGGTTATGGGGAAAACAGTGGTGCTTTAAAGGGCCGTGCATGCCTCCCTTTGCTTCTTCCCCCTCTCCAACATCATACTCGGTGGTTTCGTTGAAGATGGCAGGTGTGCTGTGCGTTGTGATTGTTCTCTCCAGTGTGTACTACCTACTGTACATTCTCTGTTTGGGGATGTGTTAGCAGGGAGGAGTTGTAACCTGTGCACTGCTGCTTTGAGAGCTCCCTTTATATGTCTACACTTACTCAAATTGTTTATTTATTTGAAACCCACCTAAGACTTGGATTTCTCAATTCAGTGATATTAAAGAAAATGTTTACACTGCCCTTGTGTACTTCATTGTTTAGTTTTTCCTTAGAGATCACTTGGTCTGGTTCGGCTCTGTTTTAAATGAATTCTTTTGGGTCTAATCTCAATTGGGTGAGAGATTGGTGCAATACACTATGCCTTGTCATGGTTCAAGCCAAGCTGGTAATGCAGACCCACACAGCCGCTGGCTCACTCCTCTCCTCGTTGCCCCCCACTCCTGGAGGGATGGGGAGGAGAATGGAAAGAATGTAACTCCCATGGGTGAAGAACAGTCCAGTTACTAAGGTGTAGTGCAAAACCACTACTGCTACCACAAATAATAATGATAACTGAAATAACAAGGAAAGAGAATACAAATGCTCATCACCTGCTGACCCATACCCAGCCTGAGGCAAGCAGTGACCTGGGCCTCCTGGGTGATTTCCCCCCAGTTTCTGTCCTTGGCATGATTTGCTGTGGAATGGAATACCCCTTTGACTAGTTTGGGTCAGGTGTCCTGGCTCTGCTTCCTCCTGGCTTCCCATGCCCCTCCTCACTGCAGAGCATGAGACTGAAAAGTCTTTGGCTGGAGCAAGCATTACTTAGCAACAGCTAAAACATAGGTGTTATCAGCATTATTCTCAGGCTAAGGTTGAAAACAGCACTGCACCAGCCACTAAGAAGGAGGGAAAATAACTGGCACAGCTGAATCCAGGACAGATAGCCTCCTCCAGCCTGAAAAGTGGCTACTGCTACTGACTCTTAGTAAGTCCTTTCCCCTTTAGTCTACTAGTTTGTGTTGTTTTGGACAAATCTCTTGTATATCAAGTAGAACACTTAATCCACATGCTGGTTCTTTGTAGAAAAAATGAGTAGATTTGAAGCTGCCTCCAAACCCAAACCACACTTCCTCAAATACTCCGTATTTTCAGTATTTCTTTTATTAACCAAAATGCTGCCCAGTTCCTGTGTGTAGACACTCACCTTGGGGTTTTTAGGTTTTAAATGGGCAGGTGAGGAGCAAGCTGAGTTTAAGGTTTGGTAAAGGAGCTAGAGGTATTATGGCCAAATGGAATGTTGTGCTTTGTATCTGGGGAAGGTCAATGATACAGCTGATCCAAATGGCTTTGAGGGATGTTTTTGGTGGCAGTCATGAGACATCTAATGGGCTTGTTTGGCATGTATTGAGTTAATAAAGTAAAATATTTCATTTCCCAGCATGTTCTTAGAAGTAATGAATGATTTTATCCTGCAGCAGGCTTTGAGCTGGGTCACAGTACCTAGAAACAGGAAATTTCCATCCAGTGGCAAGTTTGTGGTAGTTCTTTGTGGAGCTTGTGTGATACATCGGCATGATTGATTTGGTTCCTGAACTGCAGTGCACCATGGATTCTAAAAATGGGACTGAGGGCATCTCAAAGTACCATGAAAGGATGTTTAAAATACATACATATTTAGAATGTTTGGAGTTACAGTGGGTAGCTAACAAAATTCATGATTGGATTTAATGGCAGAAGACAAATTCAGCTTTTCCGTATCAGTAGAAGGTCACTAGGTAGAAAGATGTTAGTGTATAGCATAGTTTGTTTCATTAGATGAAGACTTAACCAGTCTCTGAAAGGTAGGGAGAAACCTGTCTGTGGAGCTGTGGTTAACCTCGCAAGCAGAGATACAAGCTTGCTAGCTGGCGTGGTTTAAGCCTCTATAACTCAGGCAGTCACTCACTCACTCCCCCCCTCTTTCTTCCCCCTGCTCCCGGGTGGATGGGGAGGAGAATCGAAAGAATGCAACTCCCACAGGTTGAGATAAGAACAGTTCAGTAACTAAGGTATAACACAAACCACTACTGCTACCACCAGTAATAATAATGATAAGGCAAATACAAGGAAAGAATACAATCGCTCACCACCTATACCCAGCCCGACCAAGCAGTGCACCCCCACCCTTCCGGGTCTCTGCTCTCTGCTTTTACATCCTGGGCGTGATGTGCTGTGGTATGGAATACCTCTTTGGTCAGTTTGGGTCAGGTGTCCTGTCTCTGCTTCCTCCCGGCTTCCCCTCCTACCTGGCAGAGCATGAGGCTCAGAAAGTCCTTGGTCAGACCAAAACATTACCAAGCAGTAAATGAAACACTGGTGTTATCAGCGCTGTTCCCAGGCTGAAAGTCAAAAACACAGCGCTGCACCAGCTACCAAGAAGGAGAAAAATGACTGCTGCTGCTGAACCCAGGACACTAGCAAAGAAGGAGAGTTCAGTTCCCTAGAAGGCAGTGAGCAGTCCCGGCAAGGTAGCTGTTTTTCGGCTCGCTCTAACTCATATTATGGTGTTCAGTTGAGCATACTTTGAAACTACAGACAAGTGTAAAAGAGCTTTGTGGCATGTGGATTACAAAAGGGAAGATCAGACATTTGTAGAGAAGTTTTTCTCTTGGCTTAGGCCTATCTTGTGCTAAAAATCTGCATTCTCACAGGAGTCATTGTTTAGGTTTTTCTGCGTTGGTAATCTACGAAGTACGTGCAGAACCTGGCCAGTCCAGTTTATGAGCATTTGAGAAACTCCATTTAAGGGTGGAAAGAGCATCAGCTCAGTCTGATTCCTCTGGTGGGCTGAGTTGATTCAGGTGACCGGCACAGTGGTAGAAGGCACAACATGCAAACCACTGTGGATCTCTTTGGCTTCTGTCCTTTCACCATCGATGTGTTGCAGGGCTTCCAAAATGAAACACAGATTGATGATTCAACTTAGACATAGAAGTTCTGCCTAGGCAAGGAGAGAGGTGATAGTGCTGACATTAAATCTGTGTTCCATCCAGCTGGGATCTGTGCAATACAACCTTGTGTGACACAGGAGAGGGGAAAGCTGTAAAGAAGATCTTGGGTGGGTGGTTTGTTCTGCCTTGTGTCCTGCCCTGCTGGAGCTGACTGGGCCATTGTCCAGACAGCATGTCAGTGTTTTCTTACTTCTAGGAAGATCTCTGGGCTGGCTGGCTTGGCCCTTCCACTTCCAGAGCCACAGGCAATTCAGAGCATCTGCTGCCCGGAGCCTGGCTTCCTGCACTGAGAGAAGCAGTCCTAAAGCCTTTGTGGGGTATCAGAAAGTATTTATTAATGTGTTGGATAAAATCCAAGAGTGACTATAAGAGTAGAAAGAAAAGGCTCACAAGATTATATAGGCTTCGCCCTGTGAATAGTAGGGCATGTAAGTCGCTGTGAAAGTCCATATGAAGCTTTCCTCTTCAGGTCATAGTTGCCATAAAGAATTTGTCCCAATGCACTAAAATGTTCGCCTTCTAATATGAAATCTATTGGAACTTTGTAGCGATGTAGTAAATGATTGGCAAGCTTCCTGCAGCGCACTTAGGAAAACGAAAATCAAAGCCCAGGTTTATTCGTTAGAATTCAGAATATTTGTCTGTGAAAAGCAATGGGAACAAAGTAAGTGGCTGTTCTACCAAGATGCCTCCAAGTCCCTAAGTGTTGAAGTAATAGTCTACTGTACTTAGGCTGTAGCTATCTTAACTCTGAGAAATCCTACTGAATGCCTGTGATGGACCTAGTGCTTTTATATTTTGGAGCTGGTGCACTGGGAGATGCTGTGAGTTATTGAACTTCATTTCAGTGCACTGAGGTTGTGTACCTGGCTGGCTGTGGACATTCAAACAACAGCAGCCCTAAACCAACAAACCTTTGCTTCTGTCTGGTGTCAAGCACAATACAGTTTTGCAGTTGACTCTCAATGGGCTGTTACAAGTGACAGGCAAACGAGTTGGTGGTTTGTGATGGGAAGCAAACTTACAGTATTCTACATTCTCAGATTGTACAAATTAACTGGGGAAGTTTGCAACTTCTTTCAACTGTGTTGTGTGAAATAACGTGCATTCCTGGCTTCCTGAATTCAGGACTGATTATTAAATGCTAGACTCTTGTGTGCTTTCACAGCAAAGAACTTCATGTGAGATACTAGGGCTCTGTAGCCCAACTTGGTATAAATAGGTGGGGAACATGTTAAACATTAGTAATCAGGATGCTTACAGTCAGCTCCAAAGCCCTACAGTGCATGTGAATATGCCTCTTGAATGTTCTTATGCAATAACAGTATGGGCCTGGGAAGGAATGAAGACTTTGGAAGTAGGAACAGTTTTTCCTCATGTGAGCCTTCTGTTGCTCTAAGATAAGTGATAGAACAGTGCTGAATCATGACTGGCATCTTACTTGGTATTATAACAGCCCATCAAAGCTGAGATTGGTGTAAAAGCTTGTGGTGAGAATCCACCTGAGGTGACAAGACATGTAAATCACTGCACTGTGAGCAAGTGGCCTGTGATTCACAAGGTAGGGCACACCTCAGTGGGTGTTTAAACCTGACAGATATGTGAGGTATCAAATGTGTCCTATTGCTTTGCCTCTTCATGTGGACCCGAGCCTGTCTGAGGTAGAGCACACCAGCTCTTCAAGCAGGCCTGAGCTTTTCAAATGCAGGATGGGAAAATGATGCCTTGTGCTTTCCTACGCTGACTGCGACCTGGTTTTAGACTGAGGTTAGGAATAAAAAAGTGGGACTTAATACCATCCTCAGTGAAAGTCTCACTGCATTACTAAATCCTACAGCAAACAGAGGGAAAGGCATTTACTTCCAACATATTACTGTAGTTCCAACTCACATATGTTGTGTTTTTAGCCTGTCAGTACAGTGCAGCTGATGCAAGGTAAATGGTGTATTCAGCCTACCTTGCCCTGAAAAGAGCTGATGTTTGGAAATAACTAATTCCTTTGCTCTTTGTTTTTACAAATTGCTTACCTGCATAAATACCACCTGCTCCCAGGTATTTAATGCTTAGTGCTGTTTCTGTGCTCAGTCACAATGGCAAATGGGTTCAGTCTTGATCTGATGCATCAGAAGTGCTTGTTCTTTTGGAGTTAGGCTCTTGGGACTTACCTGACTTGAATCCTCTGGAGCTGCTTATGTATTTGCTCTTCCAGGCTGGCATGGGCTAAACTTAGGGAGTGTGGCAACCACTGGATATAGACTGTTCTCCTGTTGTGTGGAAGAGCACCTGCTTGTGACTAACAGCCCACACCAACTAGGATGAGCAGATGGGATCAAGTATAACAGTGTAAGAATACTGGGTGAGTTCTGGGGTGGAACTTGCTGTTCCTTGCTGGTGGCTTGCGTTCCCAGTGTGGTCACCACCTCTGTACTTTGGGAGGTATATAATTGGAGTGTATAGCAATTGCACATCTTTTTTTCCCCTCCTCGGGTGGTCAGCCTATGAGGGAGACATTCCCACACGCCCTAGTGACAAGTACAGCAGCTACTCAAAGTCTGACTACAACAGATAACGCAGCTATTCCAAGTCCAAGCACAGCAGCCCCAGTGACAAGTACAGCAGCTACCCAAACTCTGACCGCAGCAGACAGGGCAGCTACTCCAGCTCCAAGCACAGCAGCTACACCAGCCCCAGTGACAAGGACAGCAGCATCATTTGAGAGTTATGAAG
Organism: Ara ararauna; assembly: GCA_028858755.1. NCBI lineage: Eukaryota > Metazoa > Chordata > Aves > Psittaciformes > Psittacidae > Ara > Ara ararauna. The sequence continues at coordinate 8,272,947 of CM054381.1, forward strand.
GTTTTGAATTGCCTTTGGGTACCCTCGAGACCTGCCTGCTGATGGGGATCAGCATGTTGGCACACATACAGAGTGTGTTTTACCCACAACCATTTTGTCTGGTCCCCAGAGTTAAGCAGAGTCGTGTTTAGGTCTTGTCTAGGATTAGACGATGATATAGGAGGACCAAGAGACTTTCCCCAAGGATGGACAGTCGTGAGTGGCAGAGTGTGTGGGACAGTATGGGCGAGTATCTAGTCCACTGGGCCCCCCAGTGCTTTGGAAGCATCGGAGATGGAAGGCAGCTGTATGGAGTCCCCAACAACAAGCTGCAGAAACTGCTGGAGGGGTGGATGAATTACTTTGAGCCTGGTGTGCCCATGACACCTCAGGCCATCAGGGCACAGATGCAGCATACAGATGGACTCAGGATAAGGGGTGGACTTAGCAATGCACACTATTGCCCAGGTTATTCATGAGTGTGAACATCGCACACAGCCTCTCCTGCTCTGAAAGGCTGTTACAAGAGATGGAGCCCGACATCATGGACCGCATGAACTCAGCAGCCTTATAGGGATTGGTCCATGCCCTAAGGGATGATCTCTCTCCCTCTGTGTGTGTGTATGTGGATGTATATATATATATGTGATGGTATATTGAAAATGTGGGACCTGAGCATGACATCAATGGTATGAAATAAGGGGTGGATATTGTCCTGGGTTCAGCAGTAGCAATCATTTTTCTCCTTCTTGGTAGCTGATGCAGCACTGTGTTTTTGACTTTCAGCCTGGAAACAACACTGATGACACCAATGTTTTCTAGTTGCTGCTCAGTAATGTTTACTCTGAGGAGTAATGTTTACAGGGAGGAGAGGAAGCTGTGAGGAAGCAGAGACAGGACACCTGACCCAAACTAGCCAAAGAGGTATTCCATACCACAGCACATCATGCCCAGGATATAAACTGGAGGCTGTTACCCAGAAGGGTTAGATCACTGCTCAGTCAGGCTGGTATCAGCCAGCGGGTGGTGAGCGGTTGTATTCTTTTCCCTTGTCATTTCCCTCGTCGTCGTCATTTCCCTCGTCGTCGTCATTTCCCTCGTCGTCGTCATTTCCCTCGTCGTCGTCATTTCCCTCGTCGTCGTCATTTCCCTCGTCGTCGTCATTTCCCTCGTCGTCGTCATTTCCCTCGTCGTCGTCATTTCCCTCGTCGTCGTCATTTCCCTCGTCGTCGTCATTTCCCTCGTCGTCGTCATTTCCCTCGTCGTCGTCATTTCCCTCGTCGTCGTCATTTCCCTCGTCGTCGTCATTTCCCTCGTCGTCGTCATTTCCCTCGTCGTCGTCATTTCCCTCGTCGTCGTCATTTCCCTCGTCGTCGTCATTTCCCTCGTCGTCGTCATTTCCCTCGTCGTCGTCATTTCCCTCGTCGTCGTCATTTCCCTCGTCGTCGTCATTTCCCTCGTCGTCGTCATTTCCCTCGTCGTCGTCATTTCCCTCGTCGTCGTCATTTCCCTCATCATTACTATTATTGGTGGTAGCAGCAGTGGTTTGTGTTATACCTTAGTTACTGGACCTTTCTTATCTCAACTCATGGGAGTTACATTCTTCCAATTCTCCCCCCATCCCTCCGGGAGCAGGGCAAAGAAGGAGGGGAGTGACCAAGCAGCTGCGTGGCTGAGTTGCCAACTGGGCTTAAATCACAACAATGACCCACAGTGCCACCAAGAGTACCCAACCTAACACCTATGATTTCCAATCTAACGCCACCTCAAGTGCCACCTAAAGTGCCACCTACTCCACTCAGCCTGACACCTACTATACCTCATGTACCATCTATGGTATCCAGCCTAACACCTAAAGTACCCAAAGTGCCACCTACGAGAACCAATCTAACACCTATGCTACCTCAAGTGCCATCTGCGCTACGCATCCTAACACCTATTGTTCCCAAAGTGCCATTTATACTACCAAACCTAACAGCTATGGCTCCCAAAGTGCCACCAAGAGTATCCAACCTGCCACCTATAATACCCAGTGCCACTGACACTACCAACCTAACACCTTTGTTATACAAGCTAGCACCTACGATAGCCAAATTGCCACCTACTCTACCTCAAGTGCCACCTACAGCACCCAGCCTGACACCTGCGATACCCAACTTGACACTTATGCCACCTGACACCTACACTGCCTGCGCCCCTTAACTACTGCCTGGATCCCTCCCCATAGGACCACCTGCAAATACCCTACACTGTGTCCCCAGAGTGCATCCTTACCTGCACAGGGCCTCTCCTCGGACCTGCGTTCCAACGATGTCCTCTCTGTCTCTTCACCGTCTGCTGCTCATCCCTAAACACCCAAGGTGACCACCACCCACCTCTGCCAAGCAGGGCCCTCCTGCGTGGGCCAGTGCGGGTCTCCTCATCGTCTGCTGATGGATCCTCACCGCTCAGAGTTCGTGTCATTTGGCAGCTTGCTGTGTTGGCTTTGCTAAATAAAACCCACACCCTTCCATTGCTGGCCACTCCTCCTCCTCCTCCTCTTCATCCTCCTCCTCCTCCTCTTCGTCCTCCTCCTCCTCCTCCTCTTCGTCCTCCTCCTCCTCCTCCTCTTCGTCCTCCTCCTCCTCCTCCTCCTCTTCTTCGTCGTCCTCCTCCTCCTCCTCCTCCTCCTCCTCTTCGTCGTCCTCCTCCTCCTCTTCGTCGTCCTCCTCCTCCTCCTCCTCTTCGTCGTCCTCCTCCTCCTCCTCCTCTTCGTCGTCCTCCTCCTCCTCCTCCTCTTCGTCGTCCTCCTCCTCCTCCTCCTCTTCGTCGTCCTCCTCCTCCTCCTCCTCTTCGTCGTCCTCCTCCTCCTCCTCCTCTTCGTCGTCCTCCTCCTCCTCCTCCTCTTCGTCGTCCTCCTCCTCCTCCTCCTCTTCGTCGTCCTCCTCCTCTTCGTCGTCCTCCTCCTCCTCCTCCTCTTCGTCGTCCTCCTCCTCCTCCTCCTCTTCGTCCTCCTCCTCCTCCTCCTCTTCGTCCTCCTCCTCCTCCTCCTCCTCTTCGTCGTCGTCCTCCTCCTCCTCGTCGTCCTCCTCCTCCTCCTCGTCCTCCTCCTCCTCCTCCTCTTCGTCCTCCTCCTCCTCCTCTTCGTCCTCCTCCTCCTCCTCTTCGTCCTCCTCCTCCTCCTCTTCGTCCTCCTCCTCCTCCTCTTCATCGTCCTCCTCCTCCTCCTCTTCGTCCTCCTCCTCCTCCTCCTCCTCCTCTTCGTCCTCCTCCTCCTCCTCCTCCTCTTCGTCCTCCTCCTCCTCCTCCTCCTCTTCGTCCTCCTCCTCCTCCTCCTCCTCTTCGTCCTCCTCCTCTTCGTCCTCCTCCTCCTCCTCCTCCTCCTCTTCGTCGTCCTCCTCCTCCTCCTCCTCTTCGTCCTCCTCCTCCTCCTCCTCTTCGTCCTCCTCCTCCTCCTCCTCCTCTTCGTCGTCCTCCTCCTCCTCCTCTTCGTCCTCCTCCTCCTCCTCTTCGTCCTCCTCCTCCTCCTCTTCGTCCTCCTCCTCCTCCTCTTCGTCCTCCTCCTCCTCCTCTTCGTCCTCCTCCTCCTCCTCTTCGTCCTCCTCCTCCTCCTCTTCGTCGTCCTCCTCCTCCTCCTCGTCCTCCTCCTCCTCCTCCTCCTCTTCGTCGTCCTCCTCCTCCTCTTCCTCTTCGTCCTCCTCCTCCTCCTCTTCGTCCTCCTCCTCCTCCTCTTCGTCCTCCTCCTCCTCCTCCTCTTCGTCCTCCTCCTCCTCCTCCTCTTCGTCCTCCTCCTCCTCCTCCTCTTCGTCCTCCTCCTCTTCGTCCTCCTCCTCCTCCTCCTCTTCGTCGTCCTCCTCTTCGTCGTCCTCCTCCTCCTCCTCCTTTTCGTCGTTGTCCTCCTCCTCCTCCTCCTCCTCCTCACTAGACCTTGCTGCAAAAAGAAACCAGGGCACCTGCCATACAGGATGATGCTGCATTGCTGTTGCCCAGCTTCTTTGTGGCCACACACTGGTATAGTTCCCACAGCCCTTCTCTGAGACAGGTGGCCCTTGCCCTCCATCTGCACACCCTTCGGCCCACAGGTAACCTGCAGGGTTCAAAGACACATGATGATGCTGAAAGTGCAACCTGCTCTGCTCCCTGCCCTTCCCACCGGCCAAGTCCCATGCATTCCCGCTCCCGACTCCCCACATCCCACCGAGACAAGCCCTGACACACTTGCCATTGCCTAACCCATCTCCCCAGGTAACCTACCTAGCCCACATCAACCCTGCCACCCATTGCCACTGTCTCTGAAACAAAATGCTTGGACCCAGCACAATGAGTTAACCAACTCTTCCTTCACACAAGGCCCTTGACCTCCTTGGATCTCAATCCACGTCCTCAGTGAACCACTGAAACTCCGCCATGTGAATGGGGAGCAGAACTATACACATGTAATACCCACAGGTTGAGATCAGAACATTGTAATAACTACTGTATAATCACAGAACCATAGCATCAAGCGGGTTGGAAAAGACCTTTAACATTGGCAAGTCCAATCACCACACACCACTCTCCACTGACCCTCAAAGCAGCTCCCTAAATGCAAATGTCCAAACTCAAAACCGAAGCCTAAGCACACAGGACAAAAAACAGGTGCTGGGCCTCAGCTGCACAAGGTGCCCTCCACATGCAGGCCACCACCACAGCAATCCACTCCTGCTTACCCACTTCAAATTCTATCTGTATAAAACCTCCTTGGAAAGCACTCTCACTGAAGCAGAAAGCAGCTCCCTAAAAAGAAATGTTCAGAACCTTCTCCTAAATTTAGTGTGCTAGCACAGAAACAGGAACAAAGAATATCCTATCCAGGGCACCCCCCAGGAAAGTCCCACCAACAAGGATATCCTGATTTACTCACACACCCAAAGCTCCATCTCTGTAAAGCTTCACTGGACAACACTCCCCACTGATTCACAAACAAGGTCCCAAGTGCCAATACCCACCCCCCACTCCTAATCCAAAAGGGTTAGGACAAAAAGCTACTGCTGGTCAGTAACTATACATAGTGCTCTCCACAACAGTGCTACCAACACAGCAATCCATTCTTGCTTAGCCACCTATGCCTCTATCTGCATATTAACTATCCTGCATCCCAGAGTAGGTATAGATTCCTGGAAAAAATATCTGTGGCTTTGCTTTAAGGAAAAGCCCTTTTCTCTCTTAGACCCCTCCTGGGCTACAGCCATCAGCCCAAAAACAAAGCACTGCTCATCCTACCCCTTTTATCCCAGGTGGTGGTTTGCCCCACCCCTGCCCCAGGGCATGGAGGGAGGGGTTGTGGGTGTTGCCTGGGGTATATAAGGCACAGGGTGGGAGAGAGGGACTCATTCAGCTCTTGGGCTTCAGGAGGGTGAGTTCTGTGGTGTTTGTTTTGTTTTCTGTAGCTTTTGAGTCTTGTGGTGGTTTGTGCTGTTGTGTTTTGATGTTTGCTGCAATGGAATCAGCTGAGTGAAGAGTTTTAGGGCATGTCATGGTTTCCCAGTGTGTGCAGTAATAAGAGTGCTGGTAAGGTTTTGGTTTTGCAGGTGCTGTATTAATGTAAGTCATTTAGGTTTCTTAAGGTTGCTTGTGGGTATCTTTTGCAGTTTTGATTATTGTGTTGTGAATGTTTCCTTTCCTGGAAGCAGGTTTGTGAGGTTGCTTTTTACCACTTGTGTTCAGTGTTGGGTTGTTGAAATACTTCTTGTTAGGAGACCCAAAGGAGGGCAGTGAGAAACAGATGGGAGCAGGAGTCATGTTTTGAATGTTAGTAGCTTAGTGTATGCAGAAGTGTGCCTGGTTGTTGTTGCTGCCCTTCTTCTCCAGCTGGGGATTTTCTTAATAGCTTCCCCAGCACAGCAGTTCAGCCTTGCTTTTCACTCTTTAATTTTTAGGATTTTTTTTGTTGTTTTTTTGCTGCTGCTATGTTGAGTGCTCCTGAGTATCCTGAAGCACAGTATGTGCAGTGCCAATGTCCAGTTTCTGCTCCCACAGTTGAGGAGCCAGAACAGAGAGCCAGTGCTGGGCATCACATACATGGGCTGTGCTTCACAGTGGTGCTGTGAGCATGGCAATCAGTCCTGTCTTAGTCCCCTAAAACACTGTCTGTTTACTGTGTCTGTCGAGTGCTCTTGAGTGTCCTGGAGCCGTGCTGGCAGAGTGCAAATGTCCAGCCCCTGCTCGCATGCCTAAGGTGCCAGAACAAAAGGGTGTAGCTGGGTAGCACCTACTCATGGAGACCTCTGGGTCTTTTTCATGCTCTCCACCTCTCCCCTTAGAGCTGCTCTGGCAAGATTTCTGTGGTCTCAGTTTCCCTACCTGTCAACCAGGAAGAACAGCAATTTTCCCTGCTTCTCTGCCTTTTCCAATTTGCTTGTTTACTTTAACACACCCCCCCCCCCCATGTTTCTTTGGATGGATGCTACCACCTGTAAGTGCTAAATAGTCCTTCTCAGCCTCAGGTTTGAGTCAGCTCCAGAGGCATGGGCCCTTCTGTGCTGCAGCAAAAAGAGTGTGCTAGGGACACCAGTCCTGCATGGGCAGTAAACAAAGGGGCCAAAGGGGAATAGGGGGAAAAAAAGTCTGAAGCCATTTTTCAGGGTTCCAGCACATTCTCCAAAGTGGTTGCCTCTTTTTGGCACTACCACGTGTTTCCAAGAGATTTGATGCTGCTGCATTGTATTAGCAAATGGGCTTAGACCACTGTGGTAATGCTTTTGCTGTCCTAACATTGTCAGTTCTTGTTTGTTTTTCCTCAGCCTTGTTGCTGCTTTTGTCTGCATGTGATGGTCCAGAGCAAGACCAGGGGGAATCCGGGCAAGACTGCTGGGATGCCTTCCATCTTCTCCTTGCGTGCCAGAAACTCCATCATCTGGCAGTAAGTAATATCTCTATGCTTTTATTCATCATACGCAACCTGTTAAACTGCTTTATTTCCAAGTTACCATCATGTATTACCCAGAAGCAACTGAGAAATTTGGGGTTAGCTTTGTCTATGAATAGAGATGAGGAATCTGAAGCATGTTTTTCTGTGAAAAATACCTATGTATATATGAGACTCCAGTATATCTGGAAAAGATGCTGTTCCTTATGCTCCTGCTGAAGTGTGTTTGGAAGAGATCCCAAGCAAGGATGGCTCTGTCTAAATAACAAGTATGTTTAGTTTGGGCCCATTTTATTGGCTGGAAAGGCTTCTGAGGAAATGTAGCAGAGTATTGGGAATCCGATGGGAGGTGCAAGGGCTTTGTTGATGTTTATTGGGACTTGAATGCTCGTGATGGAAGGAAGATGAGAAAGCAGTAGCCATGTAGCGGCATGAGCTGAAGGAGGTGAGATAAGTGTGCTTAGTAACTTTGAGTTCTTGAAGTCTGTTATGAAGGAGGTGTCAGTGCTCTCTTTGGTTAAAAGACAGGCTTCTGCTAGCCTGGGAGAAGCCTTGCTAAATACTAGCTGGCAGGACTGTGACTTGAAGCGTGGCACCTATCTACCTTCCCTTTCCTAGCAGTTAATCTGTTTGTTGTGGTCAAGCTTTGTACTGGGATTTGCAAGGGATGTCCAGAAACGCCCGCACCGCCTCGCAATGGTTTGTCTCTGAACTGGAAATGCAGAGGAGAGGCCGCTGCAGGTTGTAAGGGTTGCCTTGGTAAGATGCGTTCTGTTCTGGTCTGTCAGAGGCCGAGCTGGGAGGAGGCAAATGGATGGAGTGGTTACTCATGAGCAAGAACAGGACTGATAATGTCTCTTGTTAAAGATGTTGCAAACAAGCTGCGGAATGGTGGGGTGGTGTTGCTGCCAGATTGTTGTGTTGCTTCGGGTTTGATGCTGTCCTGTTTGGAGGTGTGGTTTAGAACAGAGAAATGAATGGATGCACTGTGGAAGGAAATGAGCCCTTTCTTGTGCTTCCCCCACCCTTCAAAAAGAGAAAAGAATTTAGAAACCTTAGAATTGCTCCCAGACTTGAAATTGTACAGCAATATTCAAATGCCATAGTCAGTTTTGCAGAGATGAACAGGAATAACCAAGTGGCAGGTGATTGGAATGGATGGATGCTGTGGTGTGGAGAGGGAGAATCAGCTGGAGCTGAGGTGTATGTGACCTTGAAATACATTGATCAAAGGCATGAGTGTATTGCCTGGGCAGTGGGAGTTCCCAGAGCGTTTCCCTTGAAACGGAAGCAGTTTAATCCTTGAAAGTACTAATGCAGGAGCAAACTGTAAATGAGACTTTCTGGCAGAGGGACGGGGCTGCAGCTCCGGGGGGAGACGCATGTGCTTGCGTGGCAACTGAGGTTAGGAAAGTAAAGAGTGGAAATTGGGTGTTCACAGTGGGTGGGAGCCCTTATTGTGGTGGAGAGCAGCAAGGTGGGAAGGCAAAGAAGGGATGGAAGAACTGACTGGTGAGGAGCTGATCTGGGGCAGAGCTGTTCTTTACTCATTGAGTTTGCTCTGGGGCTTTGCATTTGTAGCACAGTGGTGTTTTGCGTACGGATTCTCCTTGTCTTGGTAAGAGTCTTTTATTAGGGGTGTTTGAAATGACAGCGCTTGATTTCCTCTCCGTAGTCTTTCAGTGTGGGAAGTGTAGAGCAGCATTCAAAGGCTACGGTAGGCAGCTGCTACTGACTGACCCCTTAGGGAGCTCTGGACCCCTGAAGTTGGTCTTGTCATGTGCTCTGCTGAATGCAGGGGCAGTTCGCAGGTGGTGTTTTCAGTGGCAAAGGAGGGTGCATTGCCATGCTGGTGGCACCAATTGGGGCAGGTGAGCGATAGCTTTCTGTCCTGGCACTACGGGCACAGGAAACAATGGCCGGATGTTTGCGTCCTGTAGCTGTGCTCTAGGGCACCGGAGCGCGCTGAGCAGAGGGGATGTACACAGATGATGTTGAAGGTGGCAAAGGAAGGGAGGTTTGCCATGTTGGTGGCAGCGTTCGGAAGGTCTCCGTGTGTAGGTGCTGCCTGGTACCAATTTTCTGTCCTGGCAGGTCGGGTCTGGGAGCAGGTTCTGGACGTTAGCGCTCTGGAGCTGTGCTCCAGGACGCCCAAGTGCACTGGGCAGAGGGGCAGTATGCCCATGGGCTTTTAGGTGGCAGAGCAAGGGCGGATTGCCGGGATGGTGGTGGCCCTGTAGTGGAGCTCACTGTGCGGAGGTGATTCCAAGCACCAGCTTTCTGTCTTGAGGCAGAGGCAGAGCCAGCCCCACACCTCTCCTCCTGTTCCAGTGCTGCAGCTGATGCTCGAGGGGGCACTTGCTAGCTGACCACTGCCCTGACTCCCTGACTAGCACAGAGCAGAAACAAGCGAGCTGGGGATTCAGTGCTGAGGGCAGACCAACAGAAGTCAGGCTCAGGAAATGGCAGTGGGGTGGCTTCAGTAAGCTGAGACAGCTGAGCTGCTTGGGCAGAGCTCCTACTTCTGAGACTGCTGCTGTTAGGTGGCTATAATCATCCCCATTTTTCACACGAATCCATTGAGGCCCCGGGAGAAAACAAGCACGGGGAGCCCAAGAATAGCCACGTATCCTAGTGCTGAGTCCTGGGCTTTTGCTGGTTTGACTGGGATGCCTCCTTGAGGTGCCGGCTGAAGGTACCTCCTTTCTCCTTGCCCTGTGTCCAGGAGCTAATGGCCTGCAATCGCTGGCACTTAAGGTTTTGTGCCTTCAGTGGAGTCTCCGTTAGGTTTGCCCATAGTGTTTCAGCCGAGTCACGTCCTCCCCTAGGTCTAACGCTGCATTTTGGCTTTAATTGTGGGCTCCTTCTGCCTCATGGGACGTTTGCTTTGGAGTCACTGCAAGTGCTTTCCTGCTGTTAATGGCAATTTCCATTACTGTGCCACTTTTGTAGATGTGCGAGGCTGGGTGAGGGCTGGAGGCAGACGGTGTGCTGGGATAGCCCGGAGGACACGCTCTCTCTTGTGCTCTAGCTCAGGAAGAGCCGTGGCAAGCCTGAAGAAATGTGGCATTAGAGCTTGGAGGAAAGTCCCCTTCCCAGCAGCTTTTCCCCAGCAGAAAAAGGTGCTTTTGTCAAGAGACCCTGACGTGTGACACATCTGTGCAGTGCTAAGAAAAGGGGGAAAAGCAAATGGAACCAAACGCTTCAGAGTTATTCCCCCCCTCCCTTTCCCTCTGCCTATTTAACCAGCTAAATGGAAATGTATGGAATATGAGCATATGGGGTGCCAAATAATAAAAAGGTGAATAAAGCGCAATGATTTTCTGGCTGAGCAGCTGGTTTCTTGGCATGGGTTTCATTTGTGGGTGTCAGACCTGGGATGGGGGGAGGAACAACGTAGCGTTTGGACTGGTATAATGACAGTAAACCAGGCAAAGGTGGACTGGTTAGATGGAATTAATCGCAGCACCGTAGGCCAGATGTGGAAATAACCCCATGATCCGCCGAGTGCATGAGAGAGCGGTGGCACTGCCTGATGTGCCAGGTCCGTGGAACCCCAAATCAACCCCTTAGCATTAAGTGGTCCCCAAATTGCCCCTTGCTCGCTGTACCCAGTGTGCAAACCCCTCCCAGGCCCCTCGAACTGGAGCAGCTCTGGCTGGGGTGGAGGCAGGGCACAAAGCTACCCACACTTAGAGCAGTCTCCTAGTACAGCAGTGAGCCCTGGACAGGGAGTACTCTCAGCAAATGCCATGGCTGAGCTTCACGCTTCACGGGAAGTTTGCACTCGAGGAGCTGGTTTATTGGTCACCTCGGAGTGTGCTGCCCAGTGAGGCTTGACACAGATGGAGTTTTAGGTGTGCATGTAAGTGAGCATTTCCATATTGGTGGGGCTGTTCTGCAGGGTGCCATGTGTAGGACATACCCAAATCACGGTTTCTGACCTAACACGTTAGCCTGAGGAGCATGGTCTGAGTATTTGCACTTAGGGGGCTGATGCCTCTGCTCCAGGAAAGTGTTGCTCAGTGAGGCTTTACATAGATGGAGTTTTCCCTGAGTAAGCAAGGGTGGATTGCCATGTTGGTGGCACTGTTCTGAGGGCACCCTGTGTAGAATGTGCCAAGTTACTTGATTTTGTCCTAACACATTAGGTTTAGGTACAGGGGTTGGATATTCACGCTTAGGGATCTGGTTTGTCTGAGAGTGCTGCCCTGCAGGGTCACACACAGGTAGAGTTTTAGGTGGGAAACAAGGGTGGATTGCCATGTTTGTGGCACTGTTGTGGAGGACCCCATGTGTAGCTGATGCGCAGCACCAGCTTTCTGTCCTGGCTCCTTTGGCTTACCTGTGGGGGTTTGGATGTTAGCGCTTAGGGAGCTGGTTTGTGGGTCAGTGGAGAGTGCTGTCCCGTGAGGCTTTACACAGAGGTAGTTTTAGGTGGGTAAGTAAGTGAGGATATCCATGTTGTTGGCACCATTCTGGAGGGCAGCGTGTGTAGAACCTGGCCAGCTCTTTGTGTTTGTCCAGACACATTATGTTTAGGTGCAGAGTCTGGAGCTTCTCACTTATGGATCTGGTTTATGGGGTGTTTGAGAGCGCTGCTCTGCAAGGTCATACACAGATGTAGTTTTATGTGGCTATGTGGGGCTGGGTTGCTGTGTTAGTGGTACTGTTGCAGAGAGCACTATGTGTAGCTGATGCCCAGCACCAGCTTTTTGCTCTAACACATTAGGCTTAGGAGCAGGGTGTGGATATTGGCTCTTGAGGAGCTGGTTTGTGGGTCAGTGAAGATTGCTGTCCAGTGAGGCTCTACACAGAGGTAGTTTTAGGTGTGTCAGTGAGGATATCCATGTTGTTGGCACCATTCTGGAGGGCACCTTGTGTAGAACCTGACCAGCTATTTGCTTTTGTCCTAACGCATTAGGTTTAGGCACACTGTCTGGACATTCACATATCGGGAGGTGGCTTATGGGGTGTCTGAGAGTGCTGCCCTGCGAGGTCATGCACAGATGAAACTTTATGCAGCTATGTGAGTGTGGATTGCCGTGTTGGTGGTACTGTTGCAGAGAGCACCATGTGTAGCTGATGCCCAGCATCAGCTTTCTGTCCTGACACATTAGGCTTAGGAGCAGGGTGTGGATATTTGCACCTAGGGAGCTGGCTTGTTGGTCAGCGAACAGTGCTGTCCACTGAGGCTTTACTCAGATGGAGTTTTAGGTGTGTAAGTTAGTGTGGACATCCATATCAATGGGACTGCTGTGGAGGGGAGCATGTGTAGGAAATGCCCAGATATTTGTTTTTGTCCTAACACTTTAGGCTTAGGAGTAGCTTCTGGACATACGGATTTAGGGAGCTGGCTTGTGTTTCACCAGAGAGTGCTGCCCAGGGAGGCTTTACACAGATGGAGTTGCAGGTGGCTGAGTGAGTGAGGTTATACCTGTCAGTGGCACCGTTCTGGAGGACAGTGTGTGTAGAACCTGACCAGCTCTTTGCTTTTGTACTTGGGCATTAGGTTTAGGCACAGTGTCTGGACACTCACACTTATGGAGCTGGTTTATGGGGTGTGTGAGAGGACTGCCTTGTGAGGTCCTACACGGATGTAGTTTTATGTCAGTAAGGGTGACATAAAGGGTGGATTGTCAAGTCCTGCACCAGCTTTTTCCTGACCACTTAGGGACAGCATCAGTGTCCGGACACTGGCACTTAGGGAGCTGCTCCGTGGGTCAGCGGAGCATGCGTTCCAGTGAGGTTTACACAGGTGTAGTTTTAGGTGTGCAAGTAAGTGAGGATATCCTTATTGGTGGGACTATTCCAGAGGGCACCATGTGTAGGACATGCCCAAATCATGGTTTGATCTAAACCATTTTTCATTGGAGCGTGGTCTGGACATTAGCCCTCAGGGAGCTGGTGTCTCTGTTGCCTGAGAGTGCTGTCCAGTGAGGCTTTACACAGATGGAGCTTTAGGTGTGTAAGTAATTGAGGATATCCATATTGGTGGCACTTTTCTGGACGCCACCCTGTTTAGAAAAATGCCCATCTCCTGGTTTCTGTCCTGGTGCTTTAGGTTTAGGAGCAAGGTCTGGATGTTTGCATGTAGGGAGCTGCTTTGAGGGTCAGCGGAGAGTGCTGGGGAGTGGTTGGTTCAAGGTCTTTTCCAACCCGGTTGATGCTATGGTTCTGTGATTATACAGTAGTTATTACAATGTTCTGATCCAAACCTGTGGGTATTACACGTGTATAGTTCTGCTCCCCATTCACATGGCGGGGTTTCAGTGGTGGATTGAGAGCCAGGAGGTCAAGGGCCTTGTGTGAAGGAAGAGTTGGTTAACTCATTGTGCTGGGTCCAAGCATTTTGTTTCTCTTCAGACAATAGCGATGGCTGGCAGGGTTGATGTGGGCCACGTAGGTCACATGGGGAGATGGGTTAGGCAATGGCGAGCGTGTCAGGGCTTGTCTCGGTGGGATGTGGGGAGTCGGGAGCGGGAATGCATGGGACTTGGCCGGGGGGAAGGGCAGGGAGCAGAGCAGGTTGCACTTTCAGCATCATCATGTGTCTTTGAACCCTGCAGGTTACCTGTGGGCCGAAGGCTGTGCAGATGGAGGGCAAGGGCCGTCTGTCTCAGAGAAGGGCTATGGGAACTACACCTGTGTGTGGCCACGAACAAGCTGGGCAACAGCAATGCAGCATCATCCTGTATGGTAGGTGCCCCGGTTTATTTTTGCAGCAAGGTCTAGTGAGGAGGAAGAAGGAGAAGAAGAGGAGGAGGATGAAGAGGAGGAGGATGAGTGGCTGGCAATGGAAGGGTGTGGGTTTTCTTTAGCAAAGCCAACACAGCAAGCTGCCAAACGGAACGAGCTCTGAGCAGTGAGGATCCATCAGCAGACAATGAGGAGACCCGCACTGGCCCACGCAGGAGGGCATTGCTTGGCAGAGGTCGGTGGTGGTCACCCTGGGTGTTTAGGGATGAGCAGCAGACGGTGAAGAGACAGAGAGGACATCGTTGGAACGCAGGCCCGAAGAGAGGCCCTGTGCAGGTAAGGATGCACTCTGGGGACACAGTGTAGGGTATTTGCAGGTGGTCCTATAGGGAGGGATACAGGCAGCAGTTAAGGGGCGTAGGCAGTGTAGGTGTCAAGTGGGGTAGGTGTCAAGTTGGGTATCGCAGGTGTCAGGCTGGGTGCTGTAGGTGGCACTTGAGGTAGAGTGGGTGGCAACTTGTCTATGTTAGGTGTTAGCTTGGTAGTGTCAGTGGCACTGGGTATTATAGGTGGCAGGTTGGATACTCTTGGTGGCACTTTGGGAGCCATAGCTGTTAGGTCTGGTAGTATAAGTGGCACTTTGGGAACAATAGGTGTTAGGATGTGTAGCGCAGATGGCACTTGAGGTAGCATAGGTGTTAGATTGGTTCTCATAGGTGGCACTTTGGGTACTTTAGGTGTTAGGCTGGATACCATAGATGGTACATGAGGTATAGTAGGTGTCAGGCTGAGTGGAGTAGGTGGCACTTGAGGTGGCACTTGAGGTGGCGTTAGATTGGAAATCATAGGTGTTAGGTTGGGTACTCTTGGTGGCACTGTGGGTCATTGTTGTGATTTAAGCCCAGTTGGCAACTCAGCCACGCAGCTGCTTGGTCACTCCTCTCCTTCTTTGCCCTGCTCCCGGAGGGATGGGGGGAGAATTGGAAGAATGTAACTCCCATGAGTTGAGATAAGAAAGGTCCAGTAACTAAGGTATAACACAAACCACTGCTGCTACCACCAATAATAGTAATGACAAGGGAAATAACAAGGGAAGAGAATACAACTGCTCACCACCTGCTGGCTGATACCCAGCCCAACTGAGCAGTGATCTAACCCTTCTGGGTAACAGCCTCCAGTTTATATCCTGGGCATGATGTGCTGTGGTATGGAATACCTCTTTGGCTAGTTTGGGTCAGGTGTCCTGTCTCTGCTTCCTCACAGCTTCCTCTCCTCCCTGTAAACATTACTCCTCAGAGTAAACATTACTGAGCAGCAACTAGAAAACATTGGTGTCATCAGTGTTGTTTCCAGGCTGAAAGTCAAAAACATAGTGCTGCATCAGCTACCAAGAAGGAGAAAAATGACTGCTACTGCTGAACCCAGGACAATATCCACCCCTTATTTCATACCATTGATGTCATGCTCAGGTCCCACATTTTCAATATACCATCACATATATATATATACATCCACACACACACACAGAGGGAGAGAGATCATCCCTTAGGGCATGGACCAATCCCTATAAGGCTGCTGAGTTCATGCGGTCCATGATGTCGGGCTCCATCTCTTGTAACAGCCTTTCAGAGCAGGAGAGGCTGTGTGCGATGTTCACACTCATGAATAACCTGGGCAATAGTGTCCATTGCTAAGTCCACCCCTTATCCTGAGTCCATCTGTATGCTGCATCTCTGCCCTGATGGCCTGAGGTGTCATGGGCTCACCAGGCTCAAAGTAATTCATCCACCCCTCCAGCAGTTTCTGCAGCTTATCGGTGGGGACTCCATACAGCTGCCTTCCATCTCTGATGCTTCCAAAGCACTGGGGGGACTAGATACTCGCCCATACTGTCCCACACACTCTGCCACTCACGACTGTCCATCCTTGGGGAAAGTCTCTTGGTCCTCCTATATCATCGTCTAATCCTAGACAAGACCTAAACACGACTCTGCTTAACTCTGGGGATCAGACAAAATGGTTGTGGGTAAAACACACTCTGTATGTGTGCCAACATGCTGATCCCCATCAGCAGACAGGTCTCGAGGGTACCCAAAGGCAATTCAAAACCTTCATAACTCTCAAATGATGCTGCTGTCCTTGTCACTGGGGCTGGTGTAGCTGCTGTGCTTGGAGCTGGAGTAGCTGCCCTGTCTGCTGCGGTCAGAGTTTGGGTAGCTGCTGTACTTGTCACTGGGGCTGCTGTGCTTGGACTTGGAATAGCTGCGTTATCTGTTGTAGTCAGACTTTGAGTAGCTGCTGTACTTGTCACTAGGGCGTGTGGGAATGTCTCCCTCATAGGCTGACCACCCGAGGAGGGGAAAAAAAGATGTGCAATTGCTATACACTCCAATTATATACCTCCCAAAGTACAGAGGTGGTGACCACACTGGGAACGCAAGCCACCAGCAAGGAACAGCAAGTTCCACCCCAGAACTCACCCAGTATTCTTACACTGTTATACTTGATCCCATCTGCTCATCCTAGTTGGTGTGGGCTGTTAGTCACAAGCAGGTGCTCTTCCACACAACAGGAGAACAGTCTATATCCAGTGGTTGCCACACTCCCTAAGTTTAGCCCATGCCAGCCTGGAAGAGCAAATACATAAGCAGCTCCAGAGGATTCAAGTCAGGTAAGTCCCAAGAGCCTAACTCCAAAAGAACAAGCACTTCTGATGCATCAGATCAAGACTGAACCCATTTGCCATTGTGACTGAGCACAGAAACAGCACTAAGCATTAAATACCTGGGAGCAGGTGGTATTTATGCAGGTAAGCAATTTGTAAAAACAAAGAGCAAAGGAATTAGTTATTTCCAAACATCAGCTCTTTTCAGGGCAAGGTAGGCTGAATACACCATTTACTTTGCATCAGCTGCACTGTACTGACAGGCTAAAAACACAACATATGTGAGTTGGAACTACAGTAATATGTTGGAAGTAAATGCCTTTCCCTTTGTTTGCTGTAGGATTTAGTAATGCAGTGAGACTTTCACTGAGGATGGTATTAAGTCCCACTTTTTTTATTCCTAACCTCAGTCTAAAACCAGGTCGCAGTCAGCGTAGGAAAGCACAAGGCATCATTTTCCCATCCTGCATTTGAAAAGCTCAGGCCTGCTTGAAGAGCTGGTGTGCTCTACCTCAGACAGGCTTGGGTCCACATGAAGAGGCAAAGCAATAGGACACATTTGATACCTCACATATCTGTCAGATTTAAACACCCACTGAGGTGTGCCCTACCTTGTGAATCACAGGCCACTTGCTCACAGTGCAGTCAGTGATTTACATGTCTTGTCACCTCAGGTGGATTCTCACCACAAGCTTTTACACCAATCTCAGCTTTGATGGGCTGTTATAATACCAAGTAAGATGCCAGTCATGATTCAGCGCTGTTCTATCACTTATCTTAGAGCAACAGAAGGCTCACATGAGGAAAAACTGTTCCTACTTCCAAAGTCTTCATTCCTTCCCAGGCCCATACTTTTATTGCATAAGAACATTCAAGAGGCATATTCACATGCACTGTAGGGCTTTGGAGCTGACTGTAAGCATCTTTATTACTAATGTTTAACATGTTCCCCACCTATTTATACCAAGTTGGGCTACAGAGCCCTAGTATCTCACATGAAGTTCTTTGCTGTGAAAGCACACAAGAGTCTAGCATTTAATAATCAGTCCTGAATTCAGGAAGCCAGGAATGCACGTTATTTCACACAACACAGTTGAAAGAAGTTGCAAACTTCCCCAGTTAATTTGTACAATCTGAGAATGTAAAATATTGTAAGTTTGCTTCCCATCACAAACCACCAACTCGTTTGCCTGTCACTTGTAACAGCCCATTGAGAGTCAACTGCAAAACTGTATTGTGCTTGACACCAGACAGAAGCAAAGGTTTGTTGGTTTAGGGCTGCTGTTGTTTGAATGTCCACAGCCAGCCAGGTACACAACCTCAGTGCACTGAAATGAAGTTCTATAACTCACAGCATCTCCCAGTGCACCAGCTCCAAAATATAAAAGCACTAGGTCCATCACAGGCATTCAGTAGGATTTCTCAGAGTTAAGATAGCTACAGCCTAAGTACAGTAGACTATTACTTCAACACTTAGGGACTTGGAGGCATCTTGGTAGAACAGCCACTTACTTTGTTCCCATTGCTTTTCACAGACAAATATTCTGAATTCTAACGAATAAACCTGGGCTTTGATTTTTGTTTTCCTAAGTGCGCTGCAGGAAGCTTGCCAATCATTTACCACATCGCTACAAAGTTCCAATAGATTTCATATTAGAAGGCGAACATTTTAGTGCATTGGGACAAATTATGGCAACTATGACCTGAAGAGGAAAGCTTCATGTGGACTTTCACAGCGACTTACATGCCCTACTATTCACAGGGCTAAGCCTATATAATCTTGTGAGCCTTTTCTTTCTACTCTTATAGTCACTCTTGGATTTTATCCAACACATTAATAAATACTTTCTGATACCCCACAAAGGCTTTAGGACTGCTTCTCTCAGTGCAGGAAGCCAGGCTCCGGGCAGCAGATGCTCTGAATTGCCTGTGGCTCTGGAAGTGGAAGGGCCAAGCCAGCCAGCCCAGAGATCATCCTAGAAGTAAGAAAACACTGACATGCTGTCTGGACAATGGCCCAGTCAGCTCCAGCAGGGCAGGACACAAGGCAGAACAAACCACCCACCCAAGATCTTCTTTACAGCTTTCCCCTCTCCTGTGTCACACAAGGTTGTATTGCACAGATCCCAGCTGGATGGAACACAGATTTAATGTCAGCACTATCGCCTCTCTCCTTGCCTAGGCAGAACTTCTATGTCTAAGTTGAATCATCAATCTGTGTTTCATTTTGGAAGCCCTGCAACACATCGATGGTGAAAGGACAGAAGCCAAAGAGATCCACAGTGGTTTGCATGTTGTGCCTTCTACCACTGTGCCGGTCACCTGAATCAACTCAGCCCACCAGAGGAATCAGACTGAGCTGATGCTCTTTCCACCCTTAAATGGAGTTTCTCAAATGCTCATAAACTGGACTGGCCAGGTTCTGCATGTACTTTGTAGATTACCAACGCAGAAAAACCTAAACAATGACTCCTGTGAGAATGCAGATTTTTAGCACAAGACAGGCCTAAGCCAAGAGAAAAACTTCTCTACAAATGTCTGATCTTCCCTTTTGTAATCCACATGCCACAAAGCTCTTTTACACTTGTCTGTAGTTTCAAAGTATGCTCAACTGAAGACCATAATACGAGTTAGAGCGAGCCGAAAAACAGCTACCTTGCCGGGAATGCTCACTGCCTTCTAGGGAACTGAACTCTCCTTCTTTGCTAGTGTCCTGGGTTCAGCAGCAGCAGTCATTTTTCTCCTTCTTGGTAGCTGGTGCAGCGCTGTGTTTTTGACTTTTGGCCTGGGAACAGCGCTGATAACACCAGTGTTTCATTTACTGCTTGGTAATGTTTTGGTCTGACCAAGGACTTTCTGAGTTTCATGCTCTGCCAGGGAGGAGGGGAAGCCGGGAGGAAGCAGAGACAGGACACCTGACCCAAACTGACCAAAGACGTATTCCATGCCACAGCACATCATGCCCAGGATATAAAACAGAGAGCAGAGACCCAGAAGGGTGGGGGTGCACTGCTTGGTCGGGCTGGGTATAGGTGGTGAGCGATTGTATTCTTTCCTTGTTATTTCTCTTGTCATTATTATTATTGGTGGTAGCAGTAGTGGTTTGTGATATACCTTAGTTACTAAACTGTTCATATCTCAACCTGTGGGAGTTGCATTCTTTCGATTCTCCTCCCCATCCCTCCGGGAGCGGGGGGGAAGAAAGAGGGGGGAGTGAGTGAGTGACTGCCTGAGTTATAGAGGCTTAAACCACGCCAGCTAGCAAGCTTGTATCTCTGCTTGCGAGGTTAACCACAGCTCCACAGACAGGTTTCTCCCTACCTTTCAGAGACTGGTTAAGTCTTCATCTAATGAAACAAACTATGCTATACACTAACATCTTTCTACCTAGTGACCTTCTACTGATACGGAAAAGCTGAATTTGTCTTCTGCCATTAAATCCAATCATGAATTTTGTTAGCTACCTACTGTAACTCCAAACATTCTAAATATGTATGTATTTTAAACATCCTTTCATGGTACTTTGAGATGCCCTCAGTCCCATTTTTAGAATCCATGGTGCACTGCAGTTCAGGAACCAAATCAATGATGCCGATGTATCACACAAGCTCCACAAAGAACTACCACAAACTTGCCACTGGATGGAAATTTCCTGTTTCTAGGTACTGTGACCCAGCTCAAAGCCTGCTGCAGGATAAAATCATTCATTACTTCTAAGAACATGCTGGGAAATGAAATATTTTACTTTATTAACTCAATACATGCCAAACAAGCCCATTAGATGTCTCATGACTGCCACCAAAAACATCCCTCAAAGCCATTTGGATCAGCTGTATCACTGACCTTCCCCAGATACAAAGCACAACATTCCATTTGGCCATAATACCTCTAGCTCCTTTACCAAACCTTAAACTCAGCTTGCTCCTCACCTGCCCATTTAAAACCTAAAAACCCCAAGGTGAGTGTCTACACACAGGAACTGGGCAGCATTTTGGTTAATAAAAGAAATACTGAAAATACGGAGTATTTGAGGAAGTGTGGTTTGGGTTTGGAGGCAGCTTCAAATCTACTCATTTTTTCTACAAAGAACCAGCATGTGGATTAAGTGTTCTACTTGATATACAAGAGATTTGTCCAAAACAACGCAAACTAGTAGACTAAAGGGGAAAGGACTTACTAAGAGTCAGTAGCAGTAGCCACTTTTCAGGCTGGAGGAGGCTATCTGTCCTGGATTCAGCTGTGCCAGTTATTTTCCCTCCTTCTTAGTGGCTGGTGCAGTGCTGTTTTCAACCTTAGCCTGAGAATAATGCTGATAACACCTATGTTTTAGCTGTTGCTAAGTAATGCTTGCTCCAGCCAAAGACTTTTCAGTCTCATGCTCTGCAGTGAGGAGGGGCATGGGAAGCCAGGAGGAAGCAGAGCCAGGACACCTGACCCAAACTAGTCAAAGGGGTATTCCATTCCACAGCAAATCATGCCAAGGCTAGAAACTGGGGGGAAAATCACCCAGGAGGCCCAGGTCACTGCTTGCCTCAGGCTGGGTATTGGTCAGCAGGTGATGAGCATTTGTATTCTCTTTCCTTGTTATTTCAGTTATCATTATTATTTGTGGTAGCAGTAGTGGTTTTGCACTACACCTTAGTAACTGGACTGTTCTTCACCCATGGGAGTTACATTCTTTCCATTCTCCTCCCCATCCCTCCAGGAGTGGGGGGCAACGAGGGGAGGAGTGAGCCAGTGGCTGTGTGGGTCTGCATTACCAGCTTGGCTTGAACCATGACAAGGCATAGTGTATTGCACCAATCTCTAACCCAATTGAGATTAGACCCAAAAGAATTCATTTAAAACAGAGCCGAACCAGACCAAGTGATCTCTAAGGAAAAACTAAACAATGAAGTACACAAGGGCAGTGTAAACATTTTCTTTAATATCACTGAATTGAGAAATCCAAGTCTTAGGTGGGTTTCAAATAAATAAACAATTTGAGTAAGTGTATACATATAAAGGGAGCTCTCAAAGCAGCAGTGCACAGGTTACAACTCCTCCCTGCTAACACATCCCCAAACAGAGAATGTACAGTAGGTAGTACACACTGGAGAGAACAATCACAACGCACAGCACACCTGCCATCTTCAACGAAACCACCGAGTATGATGTTGGAGAGGGGGAAGAAGCAAAGGGAGGCATGCACGGCCCTTTAAAGCACCACTGTTTTCCCCATAACCTATTTACCAGCATAATACAAACAAGAAGCCTGGAAATACGAGTCAGCTTTCTGCTTCCAAAACCCGCTTTCAACTCAGTTTAACACAGCAGTGTTCCGACATAGAAACTGTATTCCTCAAACTAACACTGCAGCGTAACATGTCACCCCATCCCAATTGGTCTCTACTTGGGGATGCCTACTCTAATGTTTGAATTCCTCTCCAGTAACTGCAGAGGTAATCCAGAAAGCTTAAAGATGGGTAAGAGTTGTTGGGTTTTGCAGATCCCAGCCCAGAGCAAGACATGACAGGCTTCAAGCAGGTGTATGATTACCCAGCAGAGCAGCTGGTGTTTTACATCACTAATAACACCTTCCAAAAGTAAAAATTCTTCCTCCAAGTCAAGGTTTGCTTTTCTTAAACGACTCCAATTATTCTGCTGTAAAAACATGCCTCATGTGAAATTCCTCACCTCAAAACAGGAAGATTTAACAATCCAGGAAGACCAACAGAAGATCTGTTAGAAAGATGCCACAAATTCACATGCAAAGAAATTCCCATATTTTCTTCTTTAAGTGTCTGTTTCACCAACATATTTTCTCTCTGCAGACAGGGGTAGGGCAATCCACCACTCTTTGTACTTTGGTTCAACATGCAATTGAACTGTGTATGCACTGCAGTCCTCACCACAGAAGCACATAATCTACTAGTATAAATTCCTCAACACCACTAACTTGCTCTTTTCCTTCTCCATTTGTAGTATACGTGAAAAACAGTTATGCCTCTCTCTGCTGAGTCAATTAAAAAAAACTATGTAATACTGCTGTGTACCTACTGAATAAATATGACAGGAGTTAAAGGATTGTTTCAATTGCTAGCTTGGCTTTGGCAACACACTAATTGTGCTAACACCCACTGTATACTTCACACATTTGAGTAGGGGCCGCTGCAATGTTTAACACATATAAAATAAATCTTAAGATTCCTAGAACTGTCAGTACACAGGATTCCCAAGTTGTTCTAGATACAGGAGCAGGATAATCAGTTTTCAAGGAAAGCCACATAGTCAGTCAATCTGGCCAACTGCTGTTCGTTCGGAATTGGTGGAACTGGAGCAGTTTCTACAAAGATAAAACAAAGGCATCATTAATAAAATTAAGAAAACAAACCCACCTTCAATACCAGCCGTTACAACAGCAAGGAAAACATTAAATGCATCAGACTGTTAAAGAGCCTCATGGGGACATATCTCAACTGCACTTCCTGCCTATGCAGCTTTAGCTGACATAACTTCTCTGTGATCTGCAACCTTCAGTAGCGCAAGAGTTACTAACAGCGAAGAAGCTAAAATACAAGTTCCACCTATCAGCAGTTTGTTGCATATACTGGAGTCTGAATAATGAAGACTGACAGTCCTTCCACTTGACAACAACAGCTCCTGAAGGTCTTCAGCTGCTCCCTTCCTGACAAGTTGCCATACCAAAGATACCAAATAAATCTACTGGGTTACCTTATTAATGAAACACAGCAAAGTACTGAAGGGGATGAAAGAGAGAAGAGTGCACATGATGCAGATCATTATACAGACGCTAGCACACCTGAGAATACAGTTTAACAAGAGGTTGGAATACAAGTGACTAAATCCAGGGAGATGATTAAAAATGAGAAATTAAAAAATAGCAGGAGAAGTTGCATTTACTCTTCCTGAAGAGCTAACAGACCAGGATTCAGGACGGACATAAGTGGACATACTGCTTAGGGCTGCCAGGATGTGACAGAGAAGGCTGACAATCACAATGCTTTTAAAAGGCAAGAACCCAGCTCTTGGAATTAAGCCTGTAAATTTAAGACAATTTTGGCCACTATTAGACACAGCAAGCCACCAATTTAGATCTGCTGTCACTATTCTGTGACCAGAGACCAGTGTTCTGAGAATCAGCATGACATAAGACACTACACACTTCAATCTTCTGTTGAACACTCAAGAAAACCAGAAGACACCTTCTACAGAAGTCCCACATCATGCAAGAGCAATGAGCTTTGTGAATCAATTGCCTTTATGTTAAAGGTTTTGCTTTATAGGGGCTGTCTCCTCGTGCTTTGGAACCTGCTCCCTCTTTCAGCTCCCACTTCAACTGGAAGCAAGATTCTCAGGCACTCCTTAAGGTGTGAGGCAAAGAGAAGAGAGAGGGAGAAACATATTCATGTAGCACCTGACTGGGGTGGGTTTTCTGGAGGGAGAAATGACAACATGCACTTCTCCAGGACCCAATTCCCATTTTGTGGTGCTGGTAAAATTGTATTTATATTCATCATGCAAGTTCAGATATATGCACATACATTATTAAACAGAACATACCCGATGAAGGAATAAATCGGTTAAAGGAAGCTTCCAGCACACCTGAAGAAAAACTGAAGTGAGTTCAGTGGACCAACTTTGAACAGTTCTAATAGAGCAAGCCAAAACTGGATGAAAAGGTAATTAAAATGAAGCCCATCCCTATTTTACTTCACAACTAAAAAGTAGAATAGTCAAGGCTTAGCTAGTTAGACATGCAGCTTCAAAAGAGATGACAATCTCCCGCCTCTTTCTTTTGCCTCAACAGTAGTTCTTGCACTCACTTTCAGGAAAGAACCACATGTAACTAGCTCCCAGTACTTGCCAACACCACGTACTTTGCAACCAGTTCATACAAAACCTGATCACGTACAAAAGCTCAGGGCTCTGGTTCATACGTGCCCCTAAGGATAAATTTCAACACCTTCCCTGGCACATGGTTATTGTGATCTTCTGGGCTCTAAACTCCTAAAAACTCTGCCCACACAAACAACACATCTTCTTGGTCTAACAGACGTTGCCCTTTTGGATATGCTGCAATGTAGCTTCTTATTCCAGAGCTGTGCTGTGAGGTTTAAGAGCAGTCATTTATTCTGCTTTCATAGCTTCATTTTATCTTTGCCACAGCCAGCCATAGAGACAGCTTTAGCAGAAAAAAAACCCCACAAACCAAAAGAAACAAGAATTTCTGCAGGCTGAGCTTTGCAGGGACAGACACTGTTATCAATACCACAATGTCAGTGGGGAAAAGATCCAATGGAACAAAGTTTAAAAAGCACATTACACCAAGGACTGGAGCTCCTCAGAGCACAAAGATCCATCAGATCCCTGCCCAAAGAAGTTCTGCTTCTCCTGAAAAACTTCCTAGGTTCAAACTGGTATATCTTTTACTCATCTTTATTAGGCTAAGGCATGTCCCTTGAGGTCATCCAACTTACATTCCACTGCAGCAGAGGAGGAGCAGGAGAAATCATAGCATATCCTGGCCGCTTTTGTTTAAAACAGTTAATTTGAGGATGTAGGCTAATCCAAACCACTTGTAACCCCAAACCAAACCCACTACTTTGTACTGCCTACATCTAGAAACCCTCCATGTTTATAAGCAGCATAAGCCCCTATAAAAGAATCTGAGAGAATATTATGCAAATTTTTAATTAAAAACTAACACCTAATTACCAGAAAACACTAAACTCAATGTATAATGAAGTCACAGCTCCACCTACCTGGCTTTTTAGGCATTACCATACGAGTTGAAAAGTCTGCTTGCCAGCCCTGCTCTAATACACCTGAAAAGGCATTTTTACATTAGTAAGAACAAATGTCCTGCAAAATTGCTAGAAATGCAAACCAAAGATGCACATTAACACCAGTAGAAAAGTATCTCAGTTCGCTGCCTGCATGCTGTAACTCCAAAACATACTACTCATGAAAATGCTTATATTTAGATTGCACATAAGGAAAAAGTTCTTTACTGTAAGGGTGGCGAGGCACTGGAATGGGTTGCCCAGGGAAGCTGTGAATGCTCCATCCCTGGTGGTGTTCAAGGCCAGGTTGGACAGAGCCTTGGGTGACACGGTTTAGTGGGAGGTGTCCCCGACTATCGCAGGGGGGCTGGAATTATATGATCTTAAGGTCCCTTCCAACCCTAACTATTCTATGTATGTATGTATTCTATGTATGTATTGTATGATTCTATGTAGTTCAAAAAGTAATATCATGAAAGTAACAACACACGGAACTAGCTTAATCCACTACTTTCACTCTTCTCTCACCACAGAATTGCTTTAACACTTCCACATACAGAAGTGAAGACAACCAGTGGCAGCTAGTAGCAAAACTCCCCCAAACCCAAGACATTTTTCTCTATTCACTGCCCCACCCCATCACTTCTCTTTACAAGTCTCTCAATTAGTACAAATGTTTATTTCCCATCACTTGCAGCTCTCTGATCTCAATCATCTGTAGGAAAACTATTCAGTGAATAAATGCAAAGTACCTTTCACAGCTTCTTCTACAGGAAGCCCGACAAAAGCTGCAAAATCATCTGCAACTATTGAGGTATATGCCTGAGAAACCAGCCCAAACGCTCGTTTCCTAGTTGCATCTAAGGAGAGAGAAACACTGTAAGAGACTGGTTTCCATAGTTAGAAAAACCTGGGACTTTTTGTTCCAATTCTAACACTACCACCCTTAAAGCCAGCACTTGAGAAGTTCCCCTGTCATTCCCACTATTCACTGAGGTACCACAGCCAGAGATAACAGCTTGCCGGGAAAACAAAAGACCTCAGTGACCCCATTCAACTTCCAAATGCAGTTTGCAGCATCTTGGGCACTCCCACCAGTATGTAAACCCGTTTAGGAAACTCTGCTTCTGATGGCATTCGCCATTTGCAATGAGCTTGGGTGTCAAATAATCAGAAACAGGAAAAAAAAGAAAAAGAAGGGAAAAAACCAACAATGACTTAAACTATGAGTGCCTTTTTGGCCACATCTGCTTTTGACATCAAGGCGCCTAAGAAAACACCAGTTTCTGAAGCTACAGAAAATGCTACTGCAAAATACCTTAGAAGGACTTAGAAATCTGCCCTGCCCTCTAGTAGCAGGACTTTGCATGTTACATAGCTTATAAAACATTTGTCTAAGCAGGCATTTAAAAGAAAAACCTTTATGTAAGTGTCACAAGGCTATCAGATACCAAACCAAGTTCCCTAGATCTCCAGGTAGAAGTCTCATCAAACTGGATAACTGGTGGTCTGTTTAGCTATTACAGAACATTGTATATGAAATTCCAATACAACAATCACATACACCGCCCTAATGAAAACAATTTAGCTTGTACAAACAAGTCATTGCCATGACATTTTTATTCACACCTGGTACCTTAAGTCCTAGTAAGTAAAACCTACAACAACCTGGCAACAATCTTCCTGACCACTTGTGATTTTTCATAATAAGTAGTCATTTATCTACTTGTCTGTGTTTCAGCACACAGAAATAATATAAGGCAACATATAATTAGCTCCATGCTACCTTCAGAAGCTCAATTTGTACCTCTAAGTGCTTCCATGATTGGTTGTATAGTCTCCGACCACTCATGCGCACTGATTGTTGTATAGATTCCTGGGAAGTCTCTCTGCCAGATTCTTTGTCCCACAGACCAAACCGCGCCAAGCTCAGCATTTGCCTGTTGTGACAAAAACAGCCAAACCCAACAAAAAAGTTAACCCAGAGCAGTGCGTTCTCTACGGTGACCATACTGTATAAACAGATTTCCACTTCCTTTCCCCACTGCAAGAGAATATCACAACTCATAAAGACAAACAGAATAGCATAGGGAAATCTTGTTCTAGCGTGTTTTGCTGCAAGCTCCCTGATCCATCCTCTGCCATAACGTTATCACCCACAGAAGCAAAGTCTGCTCATATCAGTTACACCAACCCAGGCTAACGTGACCAGCTAAAACAATCACGGAGAGAAATCTGCCCTCAGGATACTGACTGGAATTGCAAAAAAGACAGGCACAGCTTATTTTCTGCTTAGAGAAATGCTTGCCTCTTCAGCAGAGGCTTTCTAAGCTGCAGAGGCTGTTTGCACAGGGCAGGCAATTTTCAGCTTGCAAAGTCCTGCAATCTTGACAACAGGTCATGCTTAATACAGTGTCACTACAGTCGCTACAACTGCCCTCCCACTACTGGCTTTAAGTTTTATTATATCTAGCTGAATCTTAGAAATGCATCTTTGATCCAAATGCAGTGCAAAACAAGTGCCTTCAGAAAGTGAATCACTTTGAAGACACATCTTACCTCGGGTCACTTTTTGCTGCACAAGGTATCCTGCACCCTCACGTGGAACATGGCCCCATCCCAGAGTCAGATCAATTGCTTTCCTCCAGCTGACTACACTTCAGTGTGAAGCTTTCTGCTAAAAACTCTACAGACTTACTGAATTCTATTGCACCAAATTGTTTGTGAAGTGAAAGAGGCAACAGACGAGCAACAAGGAAATCTTAATACCAATATGCCACCTGCTGGGCAAGCAGTTTATAGCACAGAACTAAGCCCAAGGCTACTTCCCAAATACAATCACTGGGGGGAAAAGTGTCATTATTAGCAAACTTACATGAAACAGGTTTAGGGTCAAATGGTATTTTATGAATTACTTACAGATTTGATAGCAGGAGGGATTCTTTTCCAAAGATAGCGGGCATTATTCCTAAAACAAAGTTAAAAAGACTTCTCAGTAGAGCAAATGTTTGCTACAAAGAGACACCAAAAGGTTTGCTCAGACACTGAGTCGGTGCTTTAAAATATTTCTTCTACATCCAGTGAAGTAGAACAGCATGTTGCCTTCAAGCAGCTAACATGAGTGCCATAATGAAACAAAGAATTCATTAACCACCTCCTGTAACAGCAGTTCAGAAAAGGTTCATCATTCACCCGCCCTGGGCAGTGTTTCACAGAGGTTACTTTTGCAGTTGTATTTTTAGAATAGCTGCATTTTTGATGAACACACACACACACAAAGAGTGACTCATCATAGTGTGCTGTGGTTTGGATCCAGCTGGTAAATGAGCCCCTTCTTCCCCTCCTCGGGCAGGACTGGGAGCAGAATCAAAAGAATGTAAAGCTCACCAGTTGCAATAAGACCAATGTAAAGTACAGTACAATGATATTACTACTACTGATAATAATAAGATAAATAACAAGGGGAGAGAATAGACAACTAAAATGGGAAAGGAAAAAACAACATTAATGCACAATAAAATTGCTCATGAAGATTCAAATCACAAAACAGAGAAAAACACAAGTCTAAAACTTCTAATCCACGTGAACCAAGGTTACCTACATCAGTTTCAGCATTCTCAGGGAATTTGCCCTGAAAGAGTATAAATCTACAATGCAAAAAGGCCCCAAACCACTCCAATCTTCAAATCCTCAGACCAATCCTTACTTGGGCTTGATAATCAAACACAGCAATATCATTCATTCTGCCTGAATAAATACTCAGCAATTTCTCTGTAAAATCCTAAACACAGTAAATCAAGTTCATACAGGGCCATGTAATATACCCCCAGACTGAATTCAAAGGATTACAGCTTCATGCAGATTTAGCTCATTGAAATCAACAGTATCCCTCATTTTTACCATGGACCATTTAGAGTTATCCTGCTGTAATTTAAGCTCAAGCAGCAGCATGTAATGCTACTCAAAACAAAGGAAGCCTTGAAAAGCTACAAATCAACATGCTGAAGTGCTCAACACTTTTCAAAGGAGCCAATTTCACTATTTAAGGATCTTTTACCCTAAAGCCAACCTGCTTCCCTATAGTTCAAAAGGTGGCCAAGAGCAAAGCAGTCATTTTCCTGACAGAACAAAGGGTAAATAAGACTTAACTCTGTGAACAATGTAAAGAACCAAAAACCCCACAGCGCTGCCTACATTCATTTTGCCAGTCACACAACCAATTCCAAATAACCTGGCAACTGCAGCTCAAGCTAAGAGCGGCAAGTTCAGTATCTGAAGTGAAAGATTGAGACAAACCACTTACATGTCATTATGCAACAGGTACAAAGCTAGCAGCTGGCCATACACAAGGGGGGTTGCAATTCCTCCAGGGGCCTAAAAAACACACGCAAAGAAGTTGGTTACATATTTTAAGAGTGGTATCTTAAAAAATACAGCAGGAAGCCAAAATTAATGCAAACTGAACACTCCAAGACAACCTTTTCTTTTCCCCACATGACAGAACAGGTCTGGACAAACTGTCAGAGTTCCTGTGTTGTACCAGCACAGCTCTACCTTACAATGAAGGGGTAACTTGCACATGCCAGAAGTTTTACTTATAAGACTTTGGTCTGCTGCCTAAGTAAGGTTACATCTTTCATTACTCCAGTGTTCTAGCTTACAACGACAAGAGTGGTAACCACCTCACTTTACAGTTCCTTACAAACAGCTGGTTTTAGGCACACACAATTTCAATTATCTTGAGCTGAACTTCAATTTGGGGCATTCCACCAGAGTAAAGCTTCTTTGCCCACTTGAAGTGCCCTTCTTTAAGGCCTAAAGTAAGCTTTGACACTTGCCACACTCCAGCCAGACCTCTCAAATCATAAAGTAGGGAAAAATGAATTAGAATAAAGTTATTTTGAAAGTCTATAATAATTGAAATGCTGAAGAGACTTCCACTAGGTTTTTAGCAATTCATCAAAACACACTGCAGCAGGATCTCACAGGAAGCCAATTCTGCAGCTATTTAATTACATGTGTGATATATAGGCTCATCTGAGCCAAAAGGAGGTGATTAGCTGTGTCATGGAGCATGGCTGCAGAAGCAAAGTCCAAAGCCAACTGGGCACCATCCCTGACACTCAGAACTGAGCCTGACAGAACCCTGCAACCCTCTCATAAGAGCCAAAAGGCAGGCAAAGCTATTACAGGTCAGGTTCAAACAGCTTGCCCAAACCCAAGTACTGTTTGAAGCTGGTAATCTGAATGGGAACACAAAAGTAACTCCATCTATAGAAATGTGGTGTACAAGATCCAACATGGCCTCATGAGGAGCTATTCAGTGACTCTTAACACATGCTGTGCTTACAGAAGTAACACCATCTCATCTAAGTATCCCTCTACCCAGGGACACCTTACAGACACCTTAGCAGCAAGTGCTGTACTGTGTGCTCCTCCAAAGGATGGAAACACACACACCTTAAAAGCAAGCACTGAACAGCTCCAAGCAAGAAGGGAGAGCCACTCTCAACTCTCCCCAGTGGTACAATGGCACTCTTCTGCTTCTCTGTGCTCAAGTGGCTATCACTTGAGGGAGCAGCTAGCTCATTTTCAGCACAACAATCTCCCTCCTGCTCCACAGCATTCTTCTACAAAGCTCAGGGCACACCAAGAAGCTACAGCACCATGCTGAGAACATGAGAGGCACCTGGGCTCTGCACTGAAACTCCAACTGAAGCTTGAGGACACGCACATGGTAACTAGGGACCCCTTCCATCTAAGGATTACCTTTTCCACTGCAAAGCTCTGATTCATCAACACCAAAGTTTTGCTGCTGCAAATGATCACACACTTGAACCACTGTCTCCCATCAGTTGCTAGGGCACCCAAACCTGGAAATCAGAATCACTAAAGAGTGCACAAAAGAGGAAGAACCCAAATTTTTCCTTCTTTCAAACCTCTCCATTGGGATGTGCGATTTTCACATTTCAAAAAGCACTGGGAGCTTTGCAAGCCGAGAAAGGGTCTGTGGATATCACCCAGGAAGCACTATCAGCATTAACATGGTGCGGCTTGGAACGGCTGAGGGGTCTGGGGGGTTCAGTGTGCAGAAGAGAAGGCTCAGAGGGGATCTGATCGCTCCCTACAACTGCCTGAGAGGAGGATGGAGCCAGGAGGGGGCTGCGCTCTGCTCCTAAGGAACAAGGGATGGGACAAGAGGAAGCAGCTTCAAGCTGAACTCTCTCGCACAGAAGCCTCCAAAAAGACCCCATGAATTATACTAAAAACGATCTCATTTATTTGCAGTTTGTGATTTTCCCAAATGCTTTTTGGCAGGCTTCTGCACCAAACCCCCACCAACCTCAAACACACGCACAGGCAGAGCGCCACACACATCTCTCCTTGCAGCACCAGGGTATGCTCCCAAACCAGCACTTCCACACAATCAACCAGGCTGGAAAAGCCCTTTAAGCCCATCCAGTCCAACCGTTCCTCAGCACTGCCAAGGCCACCACTGACCCATGGCACTGAGGGCCTCAGCTACACGGTGTGTGAACACTTGCAAGGACGGTGACTGCAGCCCTGCCCTGGGCAGCCTGTTCCAATGCCTGAGCACGCTCTGGGGAAGGAATTGTTCCTCACCTCCATCTAAACCTCCCCTGGTGCAGCTTGAGGCCGTTTCCTCTTAGCCCATCCCTTGTTCCTTGGGAGCAGAGCGCAGCCCCCTCCTGGCTCCATCCTCCTCTCAGGCAGTTGTAGGGAGCGATCAGGTCCCCCCTGAGCCTTCTCTTCTCCATCTGAACCCCCCAGGTCCCTCAGCCGCTCCCCAGCTCCGTTGCCCCTCTCTGGCCCCGCTCCAGCGCCTCAACGTCTCTCACAGCGCGGGTCCGACGGGGGCCGCCGCTTCCGCCGCCGCTGCGGAGCGGCGCCGAGCCCCGAGGCGCTCCCGCGGCCGCAGCCCCCCCCCACCTCCAGCTCCTGCGTCTCGCACTGCTGCAGCAGCCGCCGGAACCCGCCCGCGCCCTCCGCCATCACCGCCACCGGCATCTTCCTTCCCGCCCGCCGCCACCGCAACAGCGCCCGCGCCGCCGCGGCGCTTCCGACGCGACCGAGCACGCGCTTCGGCGCGCCGGCCGCTCTAGCCCCGCTTCAGTGCCCCTGGAGGACTGCGCGGGGGGGGGGGGGGGGGGGGGGGGCGTGATCAGCGCGTGTGTCACGAGCGGGTCGGTCGTACCGTGTTCACCCCCTCTTATATCTGTGTGTGCGTGTGATAAGCACGTCACGTTAATGTGCCTGTATGTATATATCACGTATCAGGTGATGTATGACACACATATAGATCACATATGGCGTGATACACGACATAAACCCTTTATTGCACATTACACGTGCAATAAATATTGCATGTATATAATTATATATTTATATAATACTGATAATATATAAATAGACTATTTGTATTATCAATATAATATTTATAATACATATGCATAAATATTGCACATTGCATGTGCACTATAACATAACATCTCTAAGAGTACATGCACCCGCCAAAACAGCACTTAATACACCAACACGGCGTATAACACGCTATTTTATACGTAGGGCCACCCTTCTTCCACAGCCTCCTGTGGCTCCAGTTCCCATCCTCACAGGGCAATACCAGGATCCCCCCTCCCCCCAAGTTCTATCTCCCCCCAAGTGATGTATTTATGACTTGGAGGGGTTTGAACATGCTTACAGCATGGAGTGCGTCCTTGGAAAGCAGGAGGATTGTCACCAGGTCTTTGCAATTACAGAGACACAGAAGGCAACTTTCATTTTCTTAGGGCAAACCTACCTGGGGCCTTGTTTCCTGCAAACCCTTGCTTTCCAATACAACCAGTGTGCTCTCCACTGCAGCCCCACATCTCTTGAACAAAGCCTGACCCCACCACCTTCCACCCCCAGGGCCGCTGCAGACACCATCCCCCAAATCAGTTATTCTTCATATTCGACCAGGGACCCCTACAGCCATTTAAAGAGTTCCCCCAAGCTGTGCTAAAGAGTTGCATGACCTTGATGCTAAATTAGGGTTGCCCTGTATAAGCCTGACCTGCCTTCAGCAAGGTGCTCTGCAGGTGCTGCCCATGCTTTTGGGTTGGAGACAGCAAAGCATAGGGATGCTCAGCCTCTCCATTCTGCTGCATAAAGCCTGACCCTGTTGCCAGGGAGCCTCTGTGCTCCAGGAGAAGTCATGGCTATGGAAAAATGAAAATGACCTGTGTTCTCTTTGGGATTTGCCCAGAGGAGAGCATTGTCCTCACCTTTTGCTCTGGTTTCCAATTATCTCATGCTTTCTGGGAGGCAATGGGGAGAACAAAGCAGGTGGCCGCTTGGTGCCAGGGAGAGACCTTTCCTTAGCACTGAGGGGATGGGGTCAGAGCATCCTGATGCCCATCACGGAGCACATTGATTTGTGAAGGCTTCATCTTATGGTGTGATGTCGTGGGGCTGCACTCCTCCATGCCGCTGCTATCCTTCTCCTGGTGACGATGGCATAAAAATCTCAGGAACTCATTTGTTCCTTGCATGGGCTTTAATACAGCAATGAAATGGATTCCAGTTCTGCTCTCCTCAACAGTTGCAAAGAGCCTCAGTTGTTTTCAGAGTGTTTTTCAAAGCAATACCAAGGCATTTCCCAGAAAGATTAGCAGAGATGTTGTGGCAGGGCTTTATTTTCCCAGTTGTTTCCATGTGCTGCCTCTGATGTGGAGGTACCCTCTGGAAAGATGATTGCAAGAGGTTTCCCTTTCTCATCTGCTTCAAAAGCTTTGCAGGGGAACAAAAGAATCGTGATGGGGAAAATGAGATGTAATGTGGTGATACGGAACAATAGGAGAGTTAATTTAATGTGAATGGTAAAGAAAACTGTGCTAAAGGGTCAAGTTGAACCTCTCCACACCCTTCCCCATCCCCTCAGCCCCCTGATTTATATTGGCTGTGCCTGACCTGAGCAAAGGCTGTATCTAAATACATG
Organism: Ara ararauna; assembly: GCA_028858755.1. Classification (NCBI taxonomy): domain Eukaryota; kingdom Metazoa; phylum Chordata; class Aves; order Psittaciformes; family Psittacidae; genus Ara; species Ara ararauna. Next base: position 8,306,963 of record CM054381.1, read on the forward strand.
ATTTCCTTCCGTGACATCAAAGCTCATTTGACACCAGCCATCAAAGGGGACAAATGCCTCGATTATAGGAGCTGCGCTCAGCAGAAAGGAAATGGGGAACCGCTGATGGGAAATTAACTTTCTTTTCCCCAAACAATTAGTTTTTATTGTTCCATTTTGATGGGGGCATTGGTTTCAACTCCCATAAATGAGATAGCTGGGAAAGAACCTTTTTTCTGCCTTCCTCGTCCTTGTTTCATCGCTCAAACCCGAGGCCTCGGTTATACAGGCTTTTACTGCAGCATGGTGCTGTAATCAAAGGGAAAACCCTTAAACAGGGAGCCTGGAGGACATGCAGGAGACCACAGAAGCCATGGCAAAGTGACTGCTGTGTGAAGTGCTGAGAGTTGTTCCTTGGTTCCTTGGAAAGTTGGTCCTTGCCTATGGGCTCTATGTCCTTCTGCTGCTCTTGATCAGATCCATCCCTGACCTGGATTTGGGGTCGGCTGAGCCCCTTTCTCTGCACCCTGAACACCTCCGTCCACCTCCTCGTGCTTTCCCTAGGAGTTAACACCAGCAATGGCTTCTGCCTGCAGGTCTGGAGGCAAAGATTGCCCTCCTGTAACCTGCCAAGGGGAAGAGACTCTGTGTGTTTAACCTCAGCGTTGTTTTTAGGACTTTCGAGGCATGTCTCTGCATTTTCCTGTTTGCGCTTTGTTCTATATGATCCTCAGCCAAGTTTCGGTCCCCTCCCTGGCTCCTGGGCCAGCGGTTCTTGGTCTCTGCATAGTTTAATCCTTGGGTACCTTTGAGCAATGCAACGCTGCTTCCCCTTGCTGTTATTCTCCCACCAAGCTGCTCCCTCACGGAAATCCCTGAAATGGTCCAGATTTGAGGGGATAATGAGAGAGGATCCCAGTCCAGTGTGGGGTGTTTTCGAGTATCAAGCATTCGGCATGGGACATTTTGGGGGGGATCAAGTGGGAGGATCCCAGGTCAAACACGGGGTGCTTGAGGGATGGAGTGGAGAGACCTTGGTCTGATAAAGGGTGGTTGGGAGATGGATCAGGGGGGTCCTTGCTTCAAGCTATGAGTTGGTGGGGGGACGATGTCCCTGGTGCAGTAGGGAGCATTTAGGGGATGAAGCGGGGAGTCCCTGTTCCAGCTGTGGCAGTTGAGGGATGGAGCATCCCTGCAGGCTGCAGCCCCTCTCCAACTGATGCACTTCTCAGCAGGATGGAATGCACAGGGCATCCCTGCGGTGCTGCTCACACTGTGAGCCTGGGGGCTTCCTCAGGGCCCCCACCTTATGCTGGGGCTGGCTGGGGGCACAGCTCTGCCTGCAGGGTGGGATGTGCCTCCCATGCCAGAGAAGGAGATGCTCCTGCACCCCCATCCTAACGGGATCAGATGCATTGCCATGTCTCCCAGGGCACACTTTGAAATCCACTCATGTCCCTTAATCTCACACATGTTAGAAAGGCACCTGTTTGCCTGCAAAGCCACTGGGACACTGGGCCGGGCCTTGGGTGAGGGTAATAAAGACACAATTAGAGGGGGGCTTTGATGTCAGGAGGTAAAGGAGCTCAGGCAGCTGTGCCGAAGCCTCTCTCGCAGCCACCCTCCTGCTTCGGTGTCATCCTAACAAAGAGGATCTTGTGTCCATGATGCCCTGTTATGGTCCTCCCAGCCAGTGGCCACCTGTCCTGCCCTCCAGCACCGAGCGCTGCCCCCAGGCTCCCTGCCCCAGCACAGGGGTGCAAATCCGATTTCACGGCCCTGACGCTTGCTGAGTGCTGCCGGCCTTTGCTCTCCATCACCCAGAGCACGTGCTGCAATAGGTTCTTTGTTCCCCCAGCCCTGCTGCCAACAGCTGGATTCCCCATCCAGCTGTGCCGTGATGCAGGCAAGGGAGAGTGGAGGCAGCCAGGATGGGGATCTCCATGTGGGACACCCTGTGCGCATCCCTGGGGACACAGGGAGGGACTCTTTTGATTCTGTGTGGGAGAGGAGCCCCCACTTCATCCGATCTGCATCCCATACAAAGATGCTGTCAGCTTAAGAGCTGCCCCAGAGATTGAGGATTAAAGCTCCTTCTGATGAGATGCTTTTGTGAGACTGGAAGAGGAAATATGTCACTTTTTTGCTCTTTGATTTCTATGGATCAGCTCAAACCTGCGTCCTATGAGCCGGCTCAAAAAGCCACAACATGGTACCATAACTTCCGGGGGCTGTAGAAATCATTGGATCAGCCCCTGTGTATCTCTGTGCATGGAAAGAGTAAGAGTGTGATGCTGACGCCTTGCTGCACCCAGCAGTTTGCTGTCCATTTTCAATGCGAACTTTTCCTTCTAAGCCTTTCCAAGGTTCTACAGTTACATTGCAGCCCCTGGGCTCTTAGTGCCCCCAGCACCCCAGGCTGTCATCACTGGGCCCTGAGGCAAACCCTACCTTGCAGCTCAACTACCATGATTCACACCAAAGCCTCCTTATTCCCCTATTAACTATACTATCTCCACATTCACTGTCCAGGGCTGCAAGCTGTTGCTCTTTCCAAACCTGTGGCAAGACAGCAGAGAGGAAACAGAAGTTGTATTCAATGTGTTTAGCAGCAGAGTTGGGGCACTGGTGGCACTGTGCCCTGGAAAGCCTGAGCTTCCATCCCTGTATCAGCAATACACCCGGGTGTGTTAGACCTGGAATAACAGGAGCACTGGGAATTGCATCACTCCTGAAGTGTGCTCCAGGCAGTATTTCCTAAGTAAAACCCCCAATCCATTGTCTTTCTTTTGTTTTCATGGAAAAGAAAGGGAATCCAAGAGGGATTCCCTTCTTTTTCAAGACACGCAGAGAGCAGGGACAGCTGAGAACTGAAATCCTTTCTTCACCTGCCAAACACTGCAAGCAGAACTACCTTTGATGCAAACATCTCTGCTGAGGGCTTGGGGTTTCTTCTTTGGCTCAAAAGGGCTTCCTGAGAGCACCGCCAATGGAAAACAGCCACTCAAAATGAAACAGAAAGTTGTTGCTTCCCCTCCTTTGTATAAGCTTAGCAATTTGCTGCTAAACCCACACATCCCGGCTTCTCTGAATGTCACCATTGCTGGGAAAGGCTCCCCTTGCGCTAGTCTGTGCTTTGCCACTCTGATGTGGTTTAGCCCAGCAATACCTTACCCATCATACCTTAGTTCTGAAGAAGCCTGTTTGGAGACGGCAATGAAGCTGCCACCACTGCAGATGCTCACCATTCCCTGATGGGAACTGCTTTCTGTGCCTCCCGTCCTGTTCTCCTCCCTCTTCACACTCTTCCCTTCACAGTTACTGGCACTTAAATGCCCTGAACAGGCAATTTCTTCATCAAAAAGGTGTTTACATGTAAGCTGAAACTGCCCTGAACCCTTTGCAGAGGGCTGGGGAGAGGGGGATGTGGCAGGATGAACCAGCCCCACCAGCGCTCGGGATAAGCTCTTCTCAGGGTGGAATATTTTGGGATGCACCCAGTGCCTCCATATTCCACTGAACTATTTAATGTAAACCACAGGGCCATTGATTCTGTGAGAACACTGCACTTTCATCAGCCATTTACTTACAGCACATGGTATTCCTCACATGCATGACCTGCTGGTGAGCAGAGGAGGAGGGTATTGATTTTGGAGATTTATCTTATTTACACTAACTATAGAGCAGGGACCCATAAAAACACTGGTGAGGGGAGCAGAGCCAGTCCATGGGCTCTGACAACAGAGCCATTATAAGGGCCTGCACATCCCTCCCCCATAAACATGTGCTATGGGTGGCCCTGGGAGCAAATCTGATGTAGGTGGGTCTTCTTCTAATGCCCATGCCACAGGGGAGCTATGTGAGGGGCACAAAGCAGGCATCCCCACAGCACCCGTCCCCATCACTGTAACCCCACATGGTGTGCAAAGCTGGGGAGAGGAGATGCACACGCATCCCACGGATGCACATCCCTCAGGAGGGATCCGGCACACGGAAAACACTGGCTTGGGGATGAAAAACAAGGGTCAAGCCCACGTTTAGGTTTGTTTGGCATGTCAGGTTAACTCACTGTGCCTCAGTTTACCCCTCTGCAAAGCAGGATGGGCCTGCTCTGCACAGAGCCCCATAGACAAAAAGACGCAATGCAAATGCTCGCCAGCACCATCAGAAACTTGCCACTGCTTCATTCCATCTGCAAATACTCATCATTCTGCTTCATGAGGACAAAACTTGAGATTTAGGAATTGTTTTACAGGATGCATTTCTCTCTGTGGCACCCTGAAGTGCTCTCAGGGAACCCTGAAACACCAAACATCTGGGCACAGCAACAAACAATAAGAAACAACAGTACGTTCATTGTTTAGCAGCCCTTTATAATCCAGCCAATGGTTTTTAAATAAACTGATGGAAAATAATGGGAATTTCAGGCCCTGGAACCCATTATTTCCGCATGCCAAATCTGATGCCGCTTAGTGCGACAAAGACCCCGAAGTTAATGAAATTCCTGCCCGGACAAACTTTCATCATGCTGTTCAGTAAAACAACTTGTGCACCAAAAAGCACCATCACTCAAGCTGTTAAAATGCCTTCCGTGGAAAGGGAGGCAAAGGAGCAGGAGGAATAGATTTATTAAATGACAGATAAGCAGTGCGATATACTTAATATATGTCTATATTAGGTTACCGGAGGTTGTTGAGTTTAAAGCATGAGGGTGAACGGAGCAACTGCTGCACCAGCAACTGAAGTCTCCCGTTTGAATGGGAGCCTGAAGAATGTTAACTGATTTTCATGTAAGATACCCATCCATCACCCACCATGCCTGGAAAAGCTCCATTTGCTGTAAAAACATGTCCCATTGACAGCCAAATGCAGAAATAACTGAATCGTTACAAAGCCCCCAAAGGAACTTGCTTTCTTTAGGAGCACATTTCAGATGACAGCATCCACCTAGCTCCCAGCATTCCCAATAATCTCCCCGTTCAATGAAACGTCGGCTTTGCAGAAGAGGAGCTTTGCAGAGAACAGCCCTTCCAGCCAGCCCTGATTAAGTTCTGCTTTATCCTGATGAAGCACATTTCTAGAGCTGGGTTTCCAAACCCTGTGTGCCGGCTCCAGCTTCTCTCCAAGTGGTTGGAAAACGCCCTCGGAGGGCTGGTGAGCACTGATTGCTTTTGGAAGCCCTCGTAGGTGATAGATACTGATTCCTGACAATGCGCCCTGCTCTGTCCCGGGGGACTGGTGGGACCAATCTCTCCTTTTTCTGCTGGATAGGAGTTAAAAGCCTGGAAGTGTGGATCTTGAGCTCAGTTCCTTCCAGCTCCCACCCCTCCTTCAAGTATTTTTAAGGAATTTGGCTGGAATTTACTTCCAAGGTCACTTGCACAAAGTGCCTGTGAGTAATCCTACCCCGGCTGGCTGGGAATGCTGGTGTCATTTATCATTTTCCCCTCTCTTATTTATAGAGCTGATTACAAAAGTGCATCCAGAGCCAAAGGCTCCCTCCAAGTCCATGAGGCTGTGCCAGTTTCCCCCCAAAGAGGGGGTGAGAGGGGTGACATAACCCCAGCACATCTCCACAAGGACCTGCTGACGTAAGGAGCCTTCTCCTGCAGGGAAAGGGCATGGCAGGAGGCGGACAGCATCCAGCATCACCTGGTTTTAAGCATATGCTTGACCCTTAATGAAGCGCAGGGGTTTACAGCCATGCCCATGTGCTTTCTGAACACAGGTGTGCTCATGCAAGCCTGGATCTGGGCTCAGAGGAGATGTAAAGGCATTTGCTGCATGGGTAAGATTGAGGTGAGGGTGCCCGGGAGGCTGTGAAATTGCTGTGTTTCTTGGGAAGAAAGCCATTTTCCCTGGAGAATGCTGATCTGCGTTGAGCAAAAAAAACCCGAAAGTGGTTTGGATTGAAGGTTTAAGGGGGGTTCCTTGGAAGAAATCTCTTTTTCTCCTGCTGCTCCACTGACATAAGCATGCAGGGCTCACTGCATTTCTTCTTCCCACTTCACATCGTTGGAGCTGTCACTTCCAAGTCCGTGCCTCGGAATATCCCACTGCTGCACAGTCCCGGGTCACTGGGATCTCCAAGCGCCCCAGCACAGCCCTGTTACACTTCACACCTGTCCTGCAGCTCGGAAAATACGAGCTGTTGAGCAGGGGCAGATGGAAAAACACCCGCAGGAGGGTGGTCACTTGATGTCTTTAGCACATGCAGAGGACCCAGCCTGGAGGGAAGAACTCCTTGTGCCATTCCCGGGCAGATGGGTCATGCCTGGGATCATGGCACCTCCATCTCCAGCACATCCTAATTTTGGGGTGGGTTTAAGATCTTTTGCCCTCTTCTCCATCACCTCTGAAACCAACCAAGGCTGACACTGAGAGTCCTCTTGGGAACTGATCTCAAAAAGGAGGTCTCTCAGGTGATGGGAGATCAGAGATCGTCATCCCCCACGTGTCCAAAAGGGAAGAATAAAAGCTGGACAAATGCCTCCTTCAGCACTTGCGCAGGAGATGGCTCTCATGGGAGACCAGGGCTGCTCCAATGGGACCAGGGACAGCCCTGACAGAAACCTGAGGGGCAGCTCACCCAGCCCAGGCTCCCCATGCACCAAACCCTCTTTTGCCTCAAACAAACCCACACATGCGCTCGTTTTTGCAGGGGATGTGCAGTGCCTCAGTTGACTCCTCCATAGGGATGGCACAGTTGCCCCTTCCTTCACGTTTGCCAGCAAGGTGGAGGGTTTGTTAAGTCCTTGGGAGCTCAGCATGCAGGTGAGCACTGGATTAGGCTCAGTCCAATCCTGAGGCTAATTCAGGCACAAGTCTGAAACCTCCGCAAAGGACAGCAGTAAGATGGGTACGTGTTTAGGTATCAATAGTTGTTGATGCTGTTCCTCCCTGCTGCTGTGGGCCCCAGTCACCTCCAGCCTGAGTCAGGCCCCAAGCACGGCAAGAATGCCTTGGCTTGCACTGACCACAGGATGCTTCCACCCTGATGTCAGTCCCTGGTGCAAAGGCAGGGGCTGAGCTCGCCTGCATCAGCCAAAGGCGAGGTGGCCACATGAAGGAAATCAGTGCCTTGTTCTCCAGCTCTGCGGGGGGGGGGGAGCTGCGTGCAAAGGAGCACGGTGAGGGCTGACACCAGTCAATGCCTCTGACCTGCTGCCAAGAGCTCGACTGAGGAAAATGTTTGTTTCATCTCAGTTTGAGAATGCAAGGGATTTAGTCCCTGTGTCCAACACCTCACACCTGAATCCAGCACCTACTGTAGCATGGAAGAGGGAGAAAATGAGTCCCATGGTGAGTCCTTACCAGGGCTGACACATCAGGTCCTTCTGGGGACGGATGGATGGACTGTAGTCATTTGCTGCACATCCTCCACTGGTCTTCGCTCTCAGTGCAAATGGGGGCACCTCTATGTAGTGCTCAAATGCTGATGAGGAGTGCCCTTTGGGATGCAGTGTCCTGGGCATCCCCTAGTACCACCCCACCAAGACGTGTCCTGCTCCTCACTGGTGCCAAGGGACACCATTTTCACCTCTATCTCTAGGTACCACCTGAGTCCTCCACAAACACCGACACACGCAGGTGTGAAGCCTCACAAAGCACAGCGCAAAACTGGAAATACAGTTGCAAAAAACCACATGCAAAAATACCCCAAAACATCAGCATATACCTGAAACCTTCCTCCACTCCCAGCATTCTCCTATAGTTTCCAAGTCTGCCCCTGAGCACTGCCTGCCTGAACCAACCCCATCCCTGGGTTTCTGTTCCCTGCTTCTCCTTGGCACTTACTGAACATAAAGAAAGCCTGGAGCCCCCTCTTGCTGTTTTCCCTCTTATCCAGAGCTGTGCCTGCCTTGGAAAGGCAAATGGAGCCCCTTATTGTCTGCCTGGTTCTCCCTGGCTGTGCAGACCCCCAGCCGTGGGACAGGCTGCAGTGAAGGAGCTGGCTCTGTAGGACTCTGCAAGCTGTTATCTCACAAGCGGCTGTTTTGCCTTGCTCCCTTTTGAAACCAGGGAGCACATGCAGCATTTAACAAACCAGATGTCCGGCTCTGCGCTCGGACCATTCCGTCCCTGCCCTCCCCATCACACGTGGCCTTGGGGTAGTGTTGGGGGTTCACAACCTCACAGATGCTCTGGGTAAATGTGGTCCAGGGAAGCAGGAGGGAAGGAGGGAGAGATGGATGGATGCAGGAATGGGGTAAGCACTCCAGGTCCTCCCTGCTTCACATGTGGTGGCTAAGCATCCGTTACCCTATAGGTCTGGGGGGGAAAGGGGCTTCATCTCACGAGGACTTAGAGGTGAAGCAACCAGGTACCACACTGCATCTGTACATGAAGGCACAACCTGCAGTCAGGATATTTCATACCTGCACTGAGAGACATCAGTGTTCAAACACTAGGAGAGCCTCCAAAAAGGGCAGAAATGAAGGTACTCATAGAGGTGCTGGGGAGCATGAGGCTCTTGGATGAGGCTCTCCTCTGGCCATCTCCCCTGTTCTTCCTTTGCTGTTGAGCTCAATCTCCCATCACAAGCCCCTCTGACTGCAGCCATGCAAAGCCCCATCCTCAGGCCAGGTGTCCAGGGCTCCCCATCCTGCCTCTCCTCTGTGCTCCCAGGCAGGCGTGCTGGGACAAACCCACTGACCCTTCACATTCCCTGTGGGCCCCCAGGCCCTAGAAGGCAGGACCCAGTGTTCCCTGAACAGCATGTTCCTTGGATCAGCGTCATTCCTGGTCTGCTCCGATCTGGCCCAGATTCACGAGGTGGGTCCAGAAAGAGGGGCCAGCACGGGAAGCAGCTGAGCAGGAATGTTTCCAGAGCAGTGCAGCTGGGAAAGGTTTATTTTGCTAAGCTGCTACTGTCCGAAGGTTATTAAAGACACACTTGCAGCATTAGCCCCTATTAAGCCATGCTGGTAAACCACGGGATGGGCCAAGAATCACAGCAAAGCCAGAAAGAAATGCTCTTTTTTCGCTTAGTAAGTCTCAAAAAGACACTCCATTGCCCCAAGAGCTGCTTCATCTCAGACCCATCATTGACCCCAGCACCCCCAGCAGCCCTGCTGCCTGGATAGCTTGGCCCCATGTTCCCAGCAAGGGGCAGCCCCACGAGCGCTGCACTGGGGATTTCAGTCCCTGGCACCAGCCTGCACTGTCCATGGATTCAAATCATGCATCAGGCTTTAATCAATGTCACTCAGTTCCAGATGGGATTTGCCCATCAGGAAACACCATCCCCTCCCTTCCCATCCCCTCCCGCTCCGTGACTCACAGTGGCGCTGAGCAGAGCACCATCCGCCCGGGGAAACCCCTTCACCGGCTGCAGCATCCCCTGGGAATCTCAGCTGGGACCCCGCAGAGAAACTGACTGCACTGAGGGACCTGCCAAGGAGAGGAACTTGCGTTCATGGGGCTGCCTTATCTGCTGCAGGCAGCAGGAAGCTCCTGGTGCTGAGGCCACCGCAACCCATGGTCCTGAGGCTGCAGTCACAAGCCTCCTGGGCCATTTTTGATGTGCTGGGCTGGGACACACTGGGCTGGCTCCCCTCTGGCCCAACCTATTGCAAATCTAAAGCTTTGATTCAAAAGCTTATCAGTGCAATGTATTCATAAACCCTGTGCATGGGGCTGCTGCTGCCTTCACCCAGAGCAACTCGGTTCTCCTCTCAGCTATGCTTTTACAAACACTTGGATACCTTATTAACTGTGAGAGATTAAAACCAAAGGGCAGGTATCAGCCCATAAGTTCAGCCAGAAGCTTCCTCTGATAAGCCCTGTATTATTTATGCTCTAATCACCCTGTTTCCCAGCTCAAGCACCTCCTACAGCCTAACCCAGGGTAACAACAGGAGTAAGTACAACCCTTTATCTCCACGGAGCACGTGTTTTGAATCCTTATTTCCCAAGTATCTTCAAGTGCATGTGTTCTCCTGCAGCTTTTGTGTTAGCTCAAGGCTGGACAAAGCACATCCACCACAGCTCAGATCCAGAAACAAACAACTGTACGAGGCCAGACACCGCAGGATCTGATCCTCACATGATGGATACCTTTGAATCAGGATGGTGATGCAGTCAAACAAGCAGGCACATAATATATATGGAGCCACAAGCTTTTGAGAGCAAAAAAATGAGTGCTGGGCAACATAATGCATGTTAGGGTGCCTGCGTCATGCAAGGAACACCAATCCCACTGCAGAAAATAGCACTATAACCACAAGAGAGCAGTCATTCACTCCTCATTTCAAAGAGTGGGCCTGAGAAAAGCCCCTCAGATAAATATATCCACTGCCAACAATGGGGACGTGTAAATACATGCCGAGATTAAAGGTAAGTCTTTCTGTCTATAAATAATAGTTTCGGAAATCACTTTGTTTTCTTGTTCTTGTCCTCTCCATGCTTCATTCATTGCCTTTTCCTCTCACTTTCTTTTCAGTGCCTAATGCAATGGGGCTCCATCACTGCCCTTACCAACACAGCGATTAGGAAGCCTTTCCTTTGGTAAGAATAGAGGAATATTAAGCATTTTACCATTGCTGTTTCAGTACATCATATTCCCTTTCTCACTACATTCCTTAAGAAAAATCCAACATCGAGCACTGGGGGTGGGTAGGAGTCAGCATCTGTCCCCAGCCTTCCATCTGGCAGTGGTGGCTGGTAGAACATCCTGCTCCCATCCTCACTGTGGGGAAAAAGGCATTGCAGGAGCTGGCCCAGCCCCAAATGTAACTTTGGAACCAACTGAAGAAACTCCTGCAAATGAAATTTAGGGGAGAAGCTGCCTCTGAGTCAATCCTGGCAGAGACAAATCCACCTCCGAATGGGGCTTTTTCCCCTGTGTTTTCCTTCTGGCATCCTTCTAATGCGACAGCAATTAAAGGCCCTGAGAAATGGATGGAAACAATTTGGGAAGGTCTCTATTAGGTTTGCTCCCATTAGCACTCCAGGCTGCTTTTCCAGCTCCTCATTGACAACAGCTTCCACATGCAGTGTCCAAACAGAAAAGCCCCGAGGCATTTTACCGAGGTAACATGAACTGGGGCTGTCTCATTTGAGCATGTGAAGGAGCACGAGAAGGGAGACAGTCCCAGGAGCCCACCATGGCCAAGCTGATGTTAAGCAGCTCTGATGCTGGGGATGCCAAAGCAGTAAGATGGGATGTGCATGAGGAATTGGGACATGCCAGGTCTTCCTGCCACCTGCACTTGGAACATCATTTGCATCCACAGAGGAGAAGGGATGCCCTCAGCACTCAGAGGGGTTTGGAGCAGCTGCCATGAAAGCACCAAGTACGGCTTCAGGCATTTGCTGCCTGCCTGGGGCTGTCAGGGCAAGTCTTACTGTGCTGACAAGGGCTGTGACCACTCTCTGGACTTGCCCTGCCTTGGGGAAACTGTAAGAGCCCTCCATAGCCAAAGGAGTCCACCTACAAAGCAGTCCCAGGAGCTTGGGTTCCAGCCCTTTGGGTTCCTCTAACCTGGAAGCAATGATGCCTCACCTGTCCCCACTGCCTCGCGCTCCAAAAACCACAGCATTTGCTGAAAAAGAGCCCACCAAGCAGTAACGTACAGAGCCCTCCTGGAGCAGACCCTGCTTTTCTTGGTCACCTGGAAAAATCAGGACAATTCTTGTGCTGAAAGTCAACCAAGTCAGTTAGAATCATAGTTTTAGCAAGAGTGAGGTGGAAGGAGGTCCATATAATGAATCACTGCCACCATCGCACAGGGAAATAAAGGAGAAGAGACAAAGGAGAGCCCCTTTCTGGCATACCTTTTACCTGCTGGTGCTCCGCCTATGGGTGTCATGGATGCTCTTCCCTGTTATGAGAAAAGCATAGGATTACCCTAAACACAGCCAAGAGATGAATTGCAATGAATTCCTGTGGGGGATGCTCACTCTGCACTGAAACACACGTAGGTGGCTGAGCTAGCAGAGCTGGACCTGAAAGTGAGACAGAGATGTCTCATGGATGCCCAGACTCTGAGAAGCCACTCAGTGAGCAAGTGAGTGGTAACATGAGATGTTTGCTCTGCGGGTTTACACAGCAACAGCACTGGGAATCACTGGGGAGCCAGGAAACGGAAAATGACCGCACGCCAAGCAGGCATTTCACTCATTTGTTGTTTAAACTGATCATTCGTGAACTCTTGGTGTTCATCGTGCAGCTGTGCCCTGGCACCCAACCCAGACCTCCTGCCTACAGAGAGCACTGATTGCAAAGGAGGTTTACAGGAACGGCTGAAGATGTTCCCAAATTTCAGCTCTGAGTGTCCACCCTGAGACATAAGAAGCTGAACCTGGACTGCTTTTCTTGGGGCAAGGTTAGGCCCAGGTATTGGGCATACTCCACCAGGATGCCCTGGCATCCAGCTGACATCCCCTCAGCTGGAAACTTGGTTTTGGCTTCTTTTTACAGCTGAACTGCAAAGGTCAACAGGGAGGAAAGGGAGGGAAAAGGCATCAGCTGGGCACACTGACAGTCCAGCCCAGCTCTGGTGATGCCCTACAAGAATGCCATCTACAGACAGGTTCCCACTGCGCCCATTTGGAGTAATGGTAGGTTGGTTTTTGGGGGCTGAGCCTGAAAACTAACTTCATTTGAAAACAAACTTCTTTTGGCCTGTCAGCACCAACAACCACAACCTTTGCCAGTGGGTGGGGAGAGCCCATCAGCCCCTGCACGGACCTGGCCGTGATTTACAGGGAGCCCGCTGAGTGCAGACCTCACGTCATTTCAAGCAGGAATAGCTGTGACTGCTGCTTCACGTTGTAAATCTGTCTGGGTGTGACATAATGAACAGCATCGTCTCCTGCAGGCAGCATGATTTACAGGCATGGAAATAGCTGCAGTAAGGTCATGGCTGGGGAACTGGGGGAGAGGCAGCGCGGGGCAGAAATCCCACATGGGTGGGTGGGATGCTGCCTGCGTGCTGCCCTGCACTGTGTTCAAACAGCCAGGACTGAGGGCTCTGTCCCACAGCACAGCAAGCACAGGGCTTGTAAGACATGTATATGGCCTCCATCATCCCAACATGCTATTTTATGGTACTGACCAAGAAAGACTATGGCATTAAAGAAATCATTCCCCGAGCAGAAAGGAACAATGAAGGTTTCTCCAAACCAAGGGCAGGGAGTTATCTGGAACATAAATAACCACTGAGTCTGTCGATGCCTCTGTTTCTATTAAAGAGAAATATGTAAGAGATCAAATTCTGCAGTAACTTAGCTAATAGTTGGCTGCATTGCTGACATCTCTACATAGGCTCACCCCTAAATAACTGAGCTTCAGAGTTCGCCAGGAGTTCTCCACTGCAATGGGTCTTTCAGGCAGGCAAATGTAAATGCAGCTTCTGCAAACTTGGAATTTTCTGCAGGAAACCATATTAGAGAATCCATCCTCCCTTGGGAACAAATAACATCCACTCCCCAGCTCACCCCTGCTCCCATCCCAAACCAAGTAACACTGAATCTCAGCTCAGTTTCCTTGAGATGAAAGCTCCAGCTCATCTGGGTGGACTGGTGTAACTTCCCACATGGACACTTTAATCCTGGTATACAAATACCTATTTTCATGCAGATAATCTCAGTTTGAAGGAGTTTAAAATAAAACTCTATTCCTGTCCTGGCATGAGCATTGCCCTCTGGGACTCCACTCATATGACTGCTCTGGTTTAGCTACCAGCACAACAGAGAGGTCTACTTTTGGTGAGGAAAGTATGTTATACTGATTTACAGCCCAGGCAGCATCCCTGGGTGCCCAGCGCTAATGTAAAGTAGCATGGCTACTCTAATTGTTGCTTGTTTCCCTATCTTGGTCTGTGAAACCAAGCTCAGGTCAGCTCCTAACCTATCAGGTTTAATTCTCCAAAACACACAAAGTGTGCTCTCCCTTCTAGTCTATATCCCTAATGCAAGAGACAGAAGTCCTGTATGCTCTCTGGACTGCTCCATTAACAGCATTTGCTGAAGAAGTGATCAGAGACCAGTTCGCATCCACAACAGCTTCTTCCGCCCATACCAAAAGAAACCTCATCAACAACTACCCACAACACAGGTTACCTGCTCAGTACTAACTAGCAGCAAGCAGTCTATACTCCAAACAGCCACCAAGCACACCCAGGAGTCACAACACCCTAAGCATATATAAGGTCCATAAATACCTCTGCCAGTGGACACGCACCCTCATCTGGTCAAGCACCATCCCAGGGTAGCAGCCTGTCCAGCATCACCTTGGTAAAGCAAATGGGAGAAAATCCAGCCCAGCCCTGCCTTCGTGCAAAGCACATGAATGAGGCTCATCCACCTCTTCTCTTGCTGTTGTGATAGGGTTTGCTGAGCCAGACCTAAGAGCCCTGCTCATGCTAAGGGTTCTACAGGACAGGTATCGCTGGTCTCCAGGGGTTTGTGTTGGCAGGCTTATGCTCAAGCACACTCACAACTGTTGTCTTGGTGCTTCGGACACTGTGTCTTGCTCCACTGAGAGGCTGGTCAGCTGGAGAGATGAAGCAAGGAGGTTCTTGGTTGTGGGTCAGAGAGCTCAGGGGCCACAGTCACACCAGTGTCACCGACCCACTGGATTGGTTGCATCCATTGTCACTGCGAAGTGCATACAGAGGAGGGACAATATTTCTTCCTTTAATAAATAGCAATCCAAGAGCCAAGAGGCTATCCTGGTGCTCTGAAAAGCCAGAATTCCCCTTTGGCTCTCTTTCCAGCTTCCATCATTTCCCTCAATGACTGTCCTACCATATAGTTCGCTTATGGCATTAGCCACACTTAGTTCTGCAGAAAGGCTGCGAGCTGGTGCCACCAGCTATAATGCGTTCAAATACACAGACATAACAGGGATTGATCAGTTACACGCTGGTCCTGTTTGCCACCCAGCTGCTGTTCCAATGCCACACACCCAAAGCAATAACAGAAATCCTCTAGAGTTGTCCTCTCCCATCTTCCCGACGTTCAGGGGCACTCACCAACACATTGCAAACCTGCATCTTCCAGCTGAGAGAAATCAGACCTGAATCTCCTGCTGGTGATAGACTGGAAAAGCACAATGGTGATGTGGTCTTCAGTATCCCTCTCAGGCTCTGGGGCCTGGGTCTGTGAAGGCTACCGAGTGCATCAGACTGCTCAGGCAAGGCTGTTTGAAGGGATTACTTCCTTGGGCTTTTTGTAACTCTCAAACCATGAATCTGTGCAGAACATGCCATGGCATTTGCAGCAGCACATAACTGAAGATGTCACTGGCACAGTTAGCATTATTCATGCTGCCAGTGTGCCAACACATCTTGTAGCTTGGGCTTGTGTATTTGCAGAAACCATCTATTATCTAATCACTGCAGCTGCATGGTTGGGCAGCCTTCCTCTCAACCTGGGAAGCATGTGGGAGGGGAGCTGGGAGGTAACCCCCACTTCTCTGCCTTTTCAAACTTCCCTACAGAAGCAGCAGGATTTCCCCAGACAAACATTTCTGACCAGGAAACCGAGGGTTCCCCATGGAAATTTCCATGAGAAAATACCCAGCCTGATGGTGTGCATGAAGGGAAAAGCTGTTGTGCAAGAGGAGGATGCATTTTATCTGGTTCAAGTAGGTTAATGGGCAGCAGGAGAAGGCCCGGGCTCCGGCTGCAGCTCTGCTGCTGGGTGACCTTGGAGAATCGCTGCCACGCTGTGTTCCCATCTGTGAGAGGTGGATAAGAAAGTGTCACACACAAACTCGCCGAGTTATTAATAGGGGCCTCTGGCTCAGATTTCGAAAGAGCCCAAGGGGCTGAGAAGCCCATTTATTCCTAACAGTTCAAAGCAGGCAAGAGACTCAGATTTCCTGGACACTTCTTAGCATTAAAGTTAGGAAAAAGCACTCTCAAAAGCATTTGTCCTAAGGGAAACAAGCATCTGAGTATGTGACTTTTTCCTAATACAAATGAAAGCAAATCACCAATGAAGTGGAAATGTTCGGTTTGACTTTTGCACTAAAAACCATCAGATAGAAATCTGAACATCAGCTATGCAGAATGCCAGAGTTGCGGTAGAAAAGCAGCTGATGCAGTGGTCAAAAGGAAACATTTTGACTACATGGGATGGAACTGTTTCCACAATTTCCTGTGGAAGCCATAGGTGAAATTGATACATCCACCCAAAATGGCTGGATTTTGTTTAGTGCCTAGATCCAATAGTAGTAGCAGTGTGGGTTTGGTTCAAATGTCTAATAGATATAAAGGAGTTTCTGTAGGACTGCTATCAATTACTTCCTAGGTAAAACCTGGGTGACAAAGAGGGCTCTGAAAGGTGGAAGATCTTGTGTGGGATCAGGTCCAGACCAGAGCAGAACCCTAGGACAGGGACGGGGGGGATACCAGTGACAGCATCTCATGCAAGGGGCTGTGCTCCAGGATGGGATACTCTAATGCAGGTTTGTAATTGAGCACTTCTGATTCAGGCCACCTACAACCCAGAGGGAGCAGGTGCATTTAATGTGCATTTAAGCCATATGGAAAGGGAGAGTGCAGTTTGGAGAGGGGAATGAAAGCAAAGCAAAAGGAACATCAACATTCCTTGGCATTTTATCTGCACCCTGAGAATATTCAGTCCCATGTAGGAGCAGGGGAACAGGCTGCATAACCTTCCTTTCCAGCTCAGTTTGAATGGCACCATGGACACATCTTGCTTTCATTCTGAATTTTACACAATCTGACATGGTTCTTGACTTCGTTAAAAAGACATTTGGAAACAAACAAACAAAAAACTCAAGTAAAATCTTTGTCAGCTGATTTTTGTCTCCTGGAAAGTTTTCATTTTGACTGAGGGGAATTTACCACAGGAGAAAAGAAAATCACTCCCTTGGAAAGCATTCAACCACCTCTTGTTTGCCTCGGCTCTGTGTTTACTGCAACCTCAGATGCAGCAGCAGCAACACAGGGCTGAGACACCAGGATTATAGTTCCAAGTCATTACTGTGCTGATCCCTTATCTCACCCATAGTCCCACATCTCTGCTGCCCCAGCCATGCGGACAGTGCAGTAACGCATCACCCACATTGTCATGCGTGTGCTCAGCAGATGTAACTGCTGTTTCCTAACTGAAACCCCCCAACTAAGTGGGATTCAAGGTAAACACTTCCAGCCAGCCAAAATGAGCTGTGGTGATAACTGGTACTCGCCTGAGATCATTCTTCTGCAGGTGATGGGGCTGATGTATTGGAGACCCTAAAAAAGAGGAGACCATGAGCTTCATTTGCTAGTGTTAGAGAAGCCAAACTGGGATGGGTTATTTTCACTTACTGGGATGGATTACTTTCGCTTGGATGCAACATAATTAAAAGGAATTTGTGAGAGACACACACAAGGGGAAATTCCTAACAGCATAAAAGGGAGGAAGAGATGGCTCATAAAAGTGATTCCCTCTGGGTTTTTTTGGCAACCCAAAAACATAAGGTTGTAGAAAGACTCCATGCTGAGGAAAGGACAGTAAGAAGGAGGTGTTATGGAAAATGACCCTTCCCTGAGCAAACAGATCTGATATTCCTGCCATCCCTCTGCATCCTTCGTCTGCTCCTTAAATCTGTTTTCAATGAGCAGATGCAGCCTTAACCTCGAGTCCAACAGACGTCACACTCACCTGCTGTGGTTATGCAGAGCTCATGCCTTGCTGCCTGCACTGCACTACTGGGCACCACTCCATGGAACTCTGCTCGCCATGGCTCGGCCAAGATGCATCCATCCAGCGGTCCATGCACCAGGCAAGGGATGCTTTGCACCTGATTCTGAACCAAACCCAGTAACGTTTATCCCCCTCCCCCCCTCGCAAAAAAAAGTGGGTTGATCACAAGTTCCCAGCTCTCAGAAACGCCTCCAAACTTACAAAGATTGCCACTGTTCTATTTCATAGGATCTGTCAAGGACCAAAGCTTACAAATAATACTTTCCTGCCCCACGTCAATGTAAAGTGAGTTTAAAAATGCTATGGTTTCTCCTATGAGGAGGCAGCTGACCTCAGGTAGAGGTTAGTTCTGAGCATGCAAAATGTGGAACTAGTCTTAGGCTTCATTTGACTAAACTCAGTTTTTTAGGTATCCAATGCAATGTAGATTTTGATCCTACAATCCAGTATTACTGTGAAACATAACTGAGTATCAGAAGAAAAAGCCAGGAGGAGGGAGCGATCCTGTCCCTGCAGACCTATGCAAAACTGAGTGATATCCAGTCATAGTAGTGAATGGAAATCTTCGTAATCCTATTCAGTTCTTTCTTACTCCTGAGCTGTTTCTGCCCAAAGGACCTGAACAGAGGGAGAAATCTTTCCTCCTTCCCTCCTCCTCCATTTGTTCCAGCACTGTGTTTGGTTTTGTTTTTATTGTATCTGAGGACTTGGAAATGATCTCCATCAGGTGCCTTTGGGATATCCTTATCTGCCATTGAGCTCCTGGGAAAGGAGGGAAAAACCCTTGGACTGAACGGGAAGTCACTGTTTGGAGGCACTGACACAGCCATTGAAAATGGGGGTTATGTGACATAAGGGAGGAATTTGCCTGGAAAAAAAATGGGTTTAATGGAAAAAAATCAGGGATACGGGGGGAGGAGGGGCTGTGTGAGGAAAAAGGGCTTGAACAAGCCCTGCATTGCCCTAGGACTCGGTTTCTCCCAGGACTGGCCTAAGCCTGCTGCAATGGGCCATAGCCCAGCTATCAGCATTCACTGGTGCAGGGTCAAGCCAAGGCTGAATGCTTCACTTCTCACTTTGCTGGGTTGGGTTTCCATCCACTTCCTACTCAGCCTGGGCGCTTATTGCTTTCCTGCAGCCCATGGGGATCTCCTGTGCATGTGCAACATCCTTCATTCCACAGCTGAGCAGCGGGAATGACAGCAATGAAAGCTCCCAACCACTAACCCCAACAAGTGCAGCACTGCCCAGCAGCCAAGAAGGGGAGGTGCCAGGTCCCTTCTTGGGGACCCAGCATGTCAGGAGCCCTGTGGCTCCCCATCTGAGGGGATCTGGGCACTGTGAAGCACCTAAAACTCTTATTTACTCACCGTGCTTCAGAGCTTCATTCTGGTTTGAGTTCACCTGCAAACAGATGGTTTGGCTGCAATCCTCTTTGAGGTCAGTTTCCATTTATAGGGAGAAACCCCATGGTTCAGTTTGTGTTCGCTTTGACTCACTGAATCGATTCTTGCTTCTGCATGGGCAGGAAACCACAGTGAAGAAAAGCTGAAAGCAGACATCTGGGTATTCCCCACCATGACTGCCTCGCACTCATAACCCCTCCTGCCGGAGGTGCTTTTGCAGTGAACACCCCTAATCCTACCTGCATTTATGTGAGACAGAGGCTTAGATTGAACAGAAGTTAGGTTTACATGTGCTAAATGTGCAAGGACTCTGCATCCAGGTCCTGTCATTCCTGGTAGTTTATGCACTGACAAAGGTTAAATAGATGGAAAATAAATCATCAGCCATTGAATCTAGAACAAAACAATGAAAGCACCCAGAAATTAAAGCAGGAAAGAACATGGATGGGAACAGCAATGTTAAACGGAGTCAGCTTGGCCAAAGCACCTAGATGTAATGAGTTAGTTTTTCCCTTGTAAAAAGCAACCCATGTGCTGAATTTGCTTTTACTTGAAATGAGTAGGAATTGCTTATGGGTTTAAAACCATGAGATGGTTTCACTATGACCAACCTTTAAAAAACCCCATGGAAAATACCGTTCAAATAAACTAAAAGGCTACAGCGAACCTTCAGAAAGGAATCTGTCAGAAATGGGCTCTTTGGCTCCAAGAACTGATGGAAACGAGGAAATTCAGAGTTTGGAACAAAAATTGAATTATTAGCTCAAGGTAAGTGGTTAATGAGTGCTAAATACACATATCACTGAAAGATACACAAACTGAAGTGGCACTTCTGGGAGACTTCTGAGGGCAGGAACAGCTGTAAATGAAATCTATCAAGCTGTCCTTGGGGCCAGATTTGCAACTTAAAGAGCAGTAAACTGGAGTCATGGTCCCATTGCTTTTGCTATTGCTGCATCCTTTTCATCCCCCTGCACCCACAGCTGCCAGGTGAGCCCTGCCCTACACCCACCCCAGGCTGAGACCTACTTCTGAGAGCTTCTTACTCCTCTTCTGTGCTTACAGAAGGGTGAGGGGTAGGTTGGAAGCACACAGTGAGCTCTAGTTGAATATCCCAGCTGCTGCCACACCAGCTCCTTTGAACTGTGATTTATTTGTGGAGGAGGATGGGGGATGCCTTGGTCACAGTGTTTAAAGCAGAGCTGCCAACCAGCCTTTCGTTTCGGCTCGCTTTGCCCATTAGACTAAACAGGTTAGGGCTTGGCTGAAAGACATTGCCATGCCAGGTGATTTATCATCGCCTGCGGAGCCCAGGGAATACAGGTCCCCCAGCACAAGTACAGCTCCTATTTGGAGCCCTGTGCAGGGTAAGGGGTAGAAGGACCTCAGGCGTTGTTTATTTTGGATGTCATGTAACGGTAATAAAGAAGGCCAAGCAGCAGCACGTGTTAGCACTGAGTCAGCTTTGGACGCCAAGAAAACAGATGATCTCAGAGCTGGAGGGGACCTCATGGGGTGGCTCTGCTGGTTTCTCCCAGGCAGGATGTCACAGCCGCCTCCAGCACCCTGCCCATCCAAGCCACAACCTCCAGGGACACGATCCCCACAGCAACCGAATCAGAACACAGATTGGAGGGTGCTGGATCCTGGGACCCTGATTTCTGCTGTTGTTGCCTTACCTGTTTCTTGCATTTGATTTCCAAAGTCATCTGAGGGACACGGTGAATACCGCTTTGCCTGTGAACAGCTCCCCAGCAAGGCAGGGTTCCCTCACAGTTCAGGGAAGGGATTTTCAGTCTTCTGCCTATAAGATGCCCACTGATGATTAGAGGCTGTGCCACCAACCCCTTTGGGATAAAAAGGGGAATGAGACCTAAAACAGTAAAAAAAGACAAAAACAATACAATCACTTAAAGACAGAAAATGATGACAGTGAATTTTTCCCAGCAGGAAGCATTTTGATAGGAAGTGCCTGGCAACTTCCATTTCCAGTGCAGGTTCATGCTGGAACATGGTATTCCAAATTGCCTGAGATTTCAAGATTAGGGCTAGCAAAGCACAGGTAATTAACTGCAGTAATGGAGCCGGGAACTGGACCCATCCGAAAGGGGAGTTTCCAGCTCAGGTTTGAAACTGGGTTTTGAGCTTGTGCAAAGCTTTCAAAATGAAGAAAAACATTAAAATATAAATTATTAAATATATTTTCTAATTTTAAAACATGCTTTAAGCCATCAAACGCTGGGATGCACACGCAGTGTGTTGAGCTCTGCCAGATCATCACTAAATCATTAGCTTGCTGGAAGGGAAAATCGCCAAAGAAATGCTTCCTCCCCAAAGCACGGAGTTGCAGCTCCTGGGAAAAAGCATTAAAAAACCTTCCCTGTACATTCGAAGTTCAGGAAGCAGAAGGTGCAAACAAGATTGCTACCACCTGCACTGGGGGAAGACTTTTTGCACTGGAAGTCCCAGCGCTGGTAGTATGGATGTCAGGCGCAAGGAGTCAAAGCACAGCAATTTGACATGCTCCTGCTTTATTCAAAGGGCAGGCATGTCTGGAGCATCCTAGGAAGGGTCTTTTTCTTTTTCCTGAAAGATGTGTCTGAGGAGTAGTGTTACTCACCACAAGTAACTTAACACAGGCAGGGACTCAATGGGAAGAGGAGAAGAGCGCATCTGGCTGGGGGAACCCCAGAACACCCACCCTTCCACCCACCCTGGCTGGAAACCCTATTCACAAAGCTCATGTGGGATGTCACACACAATTCATTATGTTCACACCAAGGGAGCGGAAAGGGACCTGCCAGCACATGTCACTGCAGTGGGGATCCATCCCTCACTGTCTATTCCATGACACACTGTCCATGACTATGGGGCTGGGGTGCCCCAGGCGGTGCAAGACGGGCACATCCTGTGTGGGGCAAAGCTGGGGGCACACAGAGCCTGGGTGGTAGAGGGCGATGGCGCAGCAGTGATGAGGAGCCCGGCAGCATTCCCTTCCTATGGTGTGGTTCAACATTTCTCTTTTATTCTCCTATTAAATAGGATCTTGACATGATTTTAGATCTCCTCCAAGGGCAAGTCTTTAGCAGAGAAACCAGATGTGCCTGGAGTTAAACACATGAGCTGAGAGCTTGAACTTCTAATCCATGGAAGGGTTTCTATCAATTAAATTAGTCTGGTTTTCCCTGCTCTCCCCTCCAGGCTGAGGACCCCCAGTGTCAGGCTCTGTGTAAACCATAACTGCAACCTCTTCAGAGTGGGGCAGGCAGCTGCTCTGATAGCAAAGGCAAGTAAAAGGGGAGAGAAGGGTCCCCCCTCTCTGGGGGCCACACTGTCCTGCAGGGACCGCTGCAGCAGAGAAAGACAGAGAGGCAGGGGTGCATCTACCGACTTGGCCAGTAAAAGCAACTATAACATGATCGTGTGCTCATCCTGGCTTACACTTGCTAGCAGAAGGAACAAGAGTTTGCATCATGCACACCACAGGCTTTTTGATTGCTAAAGCAGGGGTTCCCCACACTGGGTGAGTTTCAGCATCACGGCTGTGCTGCCATCAGTTTGCTGCATTAAATAAGGCCCAAAGCCTGCCAAGATGCCTGGGCTGCAATGCCAACCCCAAGCCCCGCTCTGCCAGCGTCCACTGTGGTAGCCCCAATTTATCTCCTAATTCCTCATTTGTTTGCTTCATGCCTCCCACCCTGGGAAGCCCCTCTGTGGACCAGTCCTGTGCTCAGCAGCACAACCAACCGGCTTCCTCACACCTCTCCACGCTCACATCATACTCAGCCTTGTCACGTCCTGCACTGGGTGCTCTCCTCTGTAGCCAGCATCTAAAACGCATGCAGCCTGCGTGCCCACTAGAGGACAATGTCCTTTAATTTAGGGTACAATGTTCACTAAAGGACAACCACAGCTCAACACTGAACCACTGACAGTGACCAGCTTCTCCTTACCTTGCAGACGATGTGGCCGCAGCAAGCAGAGCACTGCGTGCACAGAAACCAGTGGAAGCAAGGGAAGAAAGCACGCAGACCTCTCATCGCTGGGAAGGCTGAATTTCTTCCTTAGCCTTAACTTGGCCCCTGAGCCGTTTTGGTGGAGGCTGCCATCACAAACAATGTGCTCTGTTTTTCTGACCAGGGTCTGAGTGAGAACTGAAATCCCCTTCGTTTGCAGGCTGGGCTTTCTCCTCCTGTTTTCAGGAAAGAAAAAGTCAAAAGAAGCCCAAGGGCAGACCACAACAAACCGAGCCTCCTCTTCCAGACCCTCCAAAGGGATATGTTCATCCTCATCATGATATAGGAATAATATTTATCTCAGCTGCAGCCAATCTACAGCATCTGCGGCGTGATGCATGTGTGTGTGTCACACATGTGGATGCCTGGGATGATGGAGATGAGTTCAAACACAGCCCTGTAACATGAGGCTAGCAGGAACTGCTGGCCATCACCCAAGACAAATGGTCAGGACTGTCCATACACAGAGTGAAGGCAGTGGTCCGCCGCTCAGCTAACTACATTCACGCCATGCTTGCCAAAGCAAATGGGCTGCTTTGACCCTGACTGATATTCCCAACACAGCCCTCTTCAGGCAAGCCACAGAGAACCTTGAATTAGCCTGAAATACAAATAAGATCTGTTAGATGGGAAAGCCCCAAGCAAGGATGCTCATGCTGAGCACAGGGCAGCTGTAGGCTGGGTTGTACCCCTCCTTCCTGAAGATAATCTCATTGTCTGTACCAGATTTGAAAAGAACTAAATCCTTGAGATGAGAAGAGATACGCACCTCTGCAAAGACATCTCTTGCAGGAAATGAGAGCTCTCCTTGGGATGGGGGTTACACATCAGAGGGTATTGATACAAGTCAATACTGCTCTCATCAGAAAGCTTTATGCCGGGAAATGATGCTCTGTGGAGGTACCTTGCATTGTGTCAGCACAGCCGGATTTTATCAGCATTTTCGGAGTATTTTGATTTTGTTGGAGTATTTTGTCTTTTCCATTTCAGTTTTGCATGAGCTGAAATAATTTAAATTAACACAAAAATGTCATTCAGCCAATTTTTATCACTGGGTGTTTTTTCTCATTGAAAAAAATCTCACTTTGTGGCAAATTTCAGTCTGCTTTGACATGGAAGAGAAACAAATTTCCTTTCAAATTCCTTTCCAAATTATGCAAATGTTCATAGAAGACAACATCTGGTTTCCACATGTATCTGACTGTTACTGCGACGAAGCCTTTAGCATGGTGTCTCTTCCCATCACGCAAGATTAATTCAAATTGGCTTGGATGGGAATAGTCAGTTAAGGTGAAGAGCTAGATGGGGGAAAAGCAAGAAGGCAACCAAGAGAGTGCACTGCTGGCAGAGCTGGTGGATTCCATCTGGAGGTCACTGTTAGGTTTGATATTCTTTTACATCTTTATTAATGACATGAAATGCAACTCGATCTGTCAGTGAAACAAGAAAAATAAACAACACAACCAACTGGCGAAGCTGAGAGCAAAATAGTTTCTCCATGAGGTTACTGGTTAGACAACACCTGAAATAGCACAGCCCTTTCTGGGCACCCAACGCTATGATTTCAAGGGAGTTCGTAGAAAAGCAACAGAGATGGTGGAGATGGAGGTGTTGAACTTGGCTCAAGGAAAGGTTGGGCACAGTAACAAGCTATGAGTGCTTAAAGAAAACAAACACCCAAGGAGAAGGCTTGACCTTACTGAGGCTGATGTCAAGCAGAGCTAGAATTTCACAGCGAGCAAGAGGAGGATTTAGTGGGGGAGAAGGCAAGATGCAGGAGCCATTGGATGGAAACAGAGGAGGCCGACTGCATTTTCAATACCAAGGGAAAACGACGCAAGAAATTCCAGTTTGGTTTAAAGGCAGCAAGGTCCAGAGTGCCAAGTCACTGATGCAGAAAGAGCCAACCGAAGCTTTGTAACACTCTAATTAAAACAAGGTTAAATAAAACTAGTGTCACATATTCAGCTCTGATGAGAGAGGGAGACTGGATGCTAACAAAAGCAACGCTACACCCCCTGCAGCCAAACTCCCAAGTGTCGCAAGAGACAGCATCTCCCCAGCTAAAGCACAGATGGTTTTATACGGGAAATGTAAATAAGATGTTACCATCTGGTTAATAAAAGTTGCATCGAAGCTAGATTTGACTACACATCCTCAGATGTGAGCATTTAAGGTTTTCAGCCAGAACGCCCATGGAGAAGGAATTCCCATTGACATCCAAAGTGTTGAACAGAACAACAAAACGTCCTCACAGTCCTAAAGACTACAAACCTATAGTAAGTCTTGTTGCTATCTGTGGAGAAATATAACCAGGCTCTACTACCAGAATGTATAGTGCACTGATCAATAGCTGATGAGATGCAGAGCCTATTGGAGAAGCTGGCCTCTGCAATGTACAGTAGATGTAAAAAATGAGGCTTAAAGGAAGCTGTTTTCAGGAAATGGTAACTCTGCTGGAAAAGTCTGCTTTGGACATGGAATCTATTCATGCATTTCAGCTGAAACTGTCAATCAGTTGTTTGTTATAGAGGGAAAGATGCTCCTGAGGAACTGGAAATGCTCTCTGGTTTGGTTTGGTTTCCAAAAGGCCCTTTTCTTCCCCAGCTGACATGCTATTAAAATAATGATCCTTCCTTCACAAGGACTGACCCTGACATCAAAAGAAAATGTTTATTCCAGGTTGCACGTAAAGTTTTGAATTACTTAAAGAAAAGGGTTTTGTCTTTCTCCTTTCCTTGCAAAGAAACCAAGGAATTTCCAGTTCGGCTTGGACACCAACCCAGGTAGCCCACTGCATCCATCTCCCCAGCGAATGGTAACTCCAGCCCTGCCAAAACCTCCTACAGCTTTCCCATCAAGAGGGGGTTTTACTCATGATTAAGATTAGAATAAATGAACGAGATGAATGATAGGATACTATTTAGATCAATGAACATGGGCATAACCCAACACCCTCTCCAATCAGAGGACAGACTAAGCGGTTGCAGGGGGTTAGAGCAAGTTTCAGGCAACCAAATAGGAATGAGAAAACAGAGCCCCAAACCCCCATCCCTACCGCACCAACACACTCACTCTTGGAGCCTGCTGCCAATTTTTATCTTTATAAAGGGGCTGAGCTAGCAGCAGGACTGCCAGGACTCAGAAGAAGGTGAGATAGCATCGCTCAAAGTCTCTGTGTGAAGGCAAAGAGGAAACACGCTTCAGCACCAATATTACGAACCTGCCAATTTCACATGAGATAAATAACTAGAGTTACCCTGCTCTATGTGTGTTCTGGAAATAGCACTCCATACATCAGCACTGCCTGTTGCAAAACTCTTCCCATCTTACTCAAGCTTTGGATAACTGGGGTTTTATCTTCCCAACCTCCATGACTGGCAAAGCTATGGCACAACAGCTTCTCTTCTCTGTGTGCCTCAGGGACCCTCACTGAAAATGAAGCAACAGTAATTTGGCTGTCCCGGTGGAGAAAGCAAGAGGAAGGCAAGAGATTTCTCCTGACACAGGTTTCTAGCAGGGTGTGATTCGAACTCAGACCTTCCATAAGGCCACTGTGACCTGCTTGTTTCCCTGGAGGTGTAAGCTTTACTGCTGTGAGACTGCATTACCAGTACAGGACAAAAATCAGACGCTACCAAAGACTCCAGCAGAAAGGCACAAGGAGCCAACGCTGCATTTGTCATCCTTGTAAAAATATCCTCCAGTTTGCTTTCATTTCTCAACAAACAATTCTAAAGCTAACAATAGCACACTGCCATCATCCTACTGCCTTTAGCTATGAGCTCTTCATGTGTACAAGAGGCACCAGCGAGGGTTTCAGGCCCCCTGCTCAAAAGCTAGGACCCATGGTCAAAAGCTAGTCAAAGGCTAGCCCTGTTTCTCTAAGCAAATCTTGAAGAGGCTTGAAACCATGGCACTGCAGTGCTCGAGCTGACGTTTTCATTCTCTCCTTTCAATAAAAATCTCCATTTAGACATCAGAACCTCAAAAGAGCATCTCTAAACACTCCATCAATGCCATCCTCCCAGCGTGGTGCACAGCCTGTTGAGAACAGCGGAAAAGAACCCAACAACACAACGGTTGCCTTGAAGCATGGCTGGTGTCCAATGTCCATGAAACATCAGGACCTGCATTTCTGTCTGGAGCTCAAAGAACCACTGCAATGTCACTGGCTCTCCTTGGGCCAGGTGAAACAGTCCTGAGGACTTGCTGTTCCTGATCCTGATCACAGGGAAAAGTAACCCCAACAAAACCCTTGCTCTCTCCGCCCGTGTGGGGCTGCTTTGCTGGTGGAGCAGGTGAAAGCTTTCTTCAAGACCAAGCTGCTCTTCGAGCCGTTGTACATTTACAGTAGTTTTTTTAATCTTTTGGTTTAAATTTTGCAGTTATTACATTTTCGTTAAAAGGAAGCTGGAAACGATTCCTGACAAGAACCACACTTGCTTTGTGCCTTCTCAAGCACCAGAAATACCCCATTGCAGGCACCCTCCAAAATGTTTGCCTTTTCCTGCACGTTCTTTAAGGGTATGTTAAGTTTCCTTGTTAAAAGTAAGAGGTGATTTCTTATCAGCTGCCTGGCGTGGTGTAATGTTTGCATTACACGGTAAGATGGATGTTACATGTTATCGGAGTCCTCAGAACTGTGAGAGTGGAGAGGAAGGACTGGGGCCAAGGGGCTGGCATTATCACAGGCTTGCCTTGGTCACAGCCAAGAACTCTCACACACACACAGAGACCTTCCCTATTCTTCCCTAAAAGAGAGGCTTTTCTTTCCTTCAGGAACTCAGCCACACAGGATCCATGGCTACACTGGGTACCCATTTAGGCTGCACTGGGCACCCATTCAAGCTGCACTGGGCACCCATTCAAACTGCCTTTTCCTGAGTAACACAAAGAAACCAGCTGTTCTGAAGAGGAGAACTGCATCCCTCTTATTTTCCTCTTTATTTTGTTTTGCATCCCCATGTGTCTCCCCAAAACACTTCCCCAACCAGTGCCCCTTTTCCACCAAAGCCAGCTTGCTTGCGATGGGGGAACCTGGCTGGCTGCACTGAAGGTGCCACTTTGGACTGATTCAACCTCTCTGCTTACCTTCTCACCAAGCTCCATCCTCTAGAGGTGTGTTACTGCAGGGAAGCGGTGATGGAGGATGTAACCTGAAGCATTTTCTGGTTTCTTTCCTATTCCTCCAGCAAATTACCTCCAGACACCATCTGGCAGAGCATGAGCAGAAAGTCCTCATGAAGCAACTCAGACAACTCTGGAGCACATATGAAGAGAAAGCCTGGAGCTATAAGCAGAAGAGGACATAGAAAACATAAGTGAAAACAGCAAAAACAGGAGGGGAGAGGAAGGAGCCCTCCACTCCAGACTGCTGAAGCTCCACACGCTGGCAAAGGCTATGAATGTCTGTGCCCAGAACGGAGGACATGGACAACCACCTTCATAAGGGAAGGGAGCACTTCCCAGTAAAGAGGGACAAGAGGAGACCTGCTCTTTGAGATGGCTGGCCAGGCATGGCATACCTGCTTCCCTTATGTGCTCCTGGAGAGTGATGAAAGTCTTCAGTAGGATGGGTTGGGCTTTAAATAACTATTGTGGGACTATGGGGCTTTCTACTATATATATGGGACTAAGACCTTGGGTGAAGACAAGCTGAGGTGGAAATGGTGTATCTGAAAATTAAGAGGGGCAATGAGAGGAAGGGTGAGGATCAATAACTCCCATGAAAGAAATGGGAGCTGCTGCTCCATTACCAACAGCTGGTGCTTGCCAGCTCCTCTCCTTGCCCTGCTTTGGGCCTGGTGTTGCTGTGCACAGAAAGAGGGAGTTCTGCTGAGTCTCCCATATGGGTGTCCCATATTGTACAGGGCCCTGCCTAAAGATCCACGTGGGAGCACTGCTGGGTTGGGGTGAGCAGTGCACTGGGTGCCTGGGTGCCCAGCTGGGCAGAGCTAGGAGAGGCTGGTCACTCAAGCACCCACTGTCACCCAGCATCACACAGCCACAGAGGTGCAGTGGCAAACGCTGTGGTTAATATGGACAAGGGCTGAACCTGTGCCTGGAAACATACTGCAATGTCAGGATCCTCAGCAGCAACACACGAGGTCCACATGATTACCATGCGCCACCTCCATTTCCTGGGGGAGCTCAAGCCGGCCCCGAGGTGTTAACAGAGTCTCTGGTGTATAAAGAGCTATAAAATGCTTCAAATACCCCTTTAAAAAACATAGAAAAAGTAAAATGAAACGACCCCAAAGCCCAGAACCGCTCACTGCATCTCCAGCAAAATATTATCTTAACCTTGCCTACCTTCAGCCCTGGGGCTTTCGCTAGCAGAGCAAACCCCTCTCCTCCCTGTACCCTGCCTGTTCTCCTCCTGCTTGCTTGGTGGTTACTGAAGTTACACAGGACTGTAGGAATGTCAAGATTTGGGGACAAAAGAAGACGGAGGTGAGAAAAGAAGCTTTTCCACTTTGTAGTCCTACTATGAGCATTTAGCTTCCACCCACAGGGGTCAATGGGAGAAGGGAGAAGTTCATAGATGATTTATGACATGCAGCACATTTGATTTGCATGGCTAGGGACCTTGGGCAGGACTCAAGGACAGCTCTGGGTGTCCTGGGCATGGAAGACCTCCAGTTTCTGTCACTGCCTAGTATCCGTCAGCTCTGAAAGCAGCAAAGCAGCACCCAAAAGACTCAAGCTCAATGATGAAGGTACCATGTCCAGCTGGAGAGTGGTGCAGGGAGGGGAGACCTTTTGGGAGGCTTTCAGGATGTGGAAATAGGGTTACCTGTGTGATGCCCAGAGGTGGACAAAGCTTCCCTTTGGGACTGGGGAAGGATCTCTTCCCTTTTCCTCCTGGGAGATTACCCATCCCTGGGCTGGACTCTGGTTCATCCAAGGGCAGCAGTGCTACATCCTGTGGCCAGTGAGACTCGACACCTAAAACTGAATCATCCCGTTTTATGACTAGGGGTAATGTAACTCATTTTACGTTTGCCCTGGTTTGTTCCTAAAATGGCCCGGCTAGCAAACCCCAAGCTGGAGCTGACATCTGCCCCTGGCCATCTCTGCTGCTGCATGAGAATGGGGATGGACTCATTCTGAAGTGTTCCTTGGCTAAGGGGGACCTACTTTCATGGCTGTGGTGCAGTTCATTACAAATTCCTAACGATCTCATTGTTCCATTAAATGAAGGTTGCCACCTGTCCCCAAGACTTTAGATCAAGCTGGGATTAACACAACTGCTTACCCATTTCCCCCTTTTGTATGACACTGCCCAATGATCAATAGGGGCTCTTTTCAGACCACCCGAGGTAAAGCTCTAGCAGTGGTGCGGTGCTGGGTCCTGTTAGCAGAGGATGCTGAGCAGTGGGGCTCCTGCTGGTGGCAGGCACTGCCCCAAATCCTGACCCATTGATGATTTGGGCATCAGGTTCCACCTGCCTAGATCCCACCACGAAAAAAGGTCAAACCCTATGCACATAATTTAGTATGTGGGGAAAGAGAGAAAGTAACTGCCAAGGTTGCATTTGGGGCAAACTAAATTCTCCTAGTTTAAGAGAGACTTTGTAAGAGACTCTTTACAGACCTGGAGGCTGCCTGCAGTTTTGTTCTGGGCAGTCATCCCCACTGCAGCATTATGGTGACAGAAAAGCCTGGTTAGCACCCAGCAGCCATCCTGGCTGGCAGACCCTTTGCAGGGATGCTTGTTCAGCACGCTGTCCCAATGCAGGCAGCCCAGCAGGGTGCAGGGGGTCCCCCTTGATCTCCAAGGGACAGCCCCACAGCCGAGAGAGCTGGAGGTGGCAGGGTGGAAGCACAAGGAATAAAAGATAAAGAAAGAGGGAGGAATAAATTCCCATGGACAGGCTCAGCGAGCGCGCTGCAGCCAAATGACCTCAAGTGCACCGCTTTCTTCCCTGGCTGGGGGAAGGCAGGAGTACAGCTGCATTCTTCATAAATCGGAACACCCTGGCTTGATGTTTTTTAAAGCTGTCTAGACAGCAGAGCAGGACCTTATTTCCAGTCACATAATCACTTCCCCATTTCTCTTTGCAGCAGAGGACGTTTTCCAAGATTAGATAGAAGCTGGTGGAGCAACATGTTATTAACCTTGGGCGTGCCTCCCTGCTTTAGGCTCTCCCTGTCCCAGCTGGAGGTGCCGTTCTGTCTGATCACGTCTCCCCTTTATTCATGACTCCCCCTTGACAGAGAAGCTGCTTCTTCCACTAGCTTGCAAAAGATTGAATTGTACAGGGGTTGCAGACAATGGGGAGCAGAGGGTGCTGCAGGAAAATGCTGTCTCCCTTCAGCAGAAGGTGACTATTATAGGATCATAGAAACAACCAGGTTGGAAAAGACCTTTAAGCTCACCCAGTCCAACCGTTAACCAGGGCTGCCAAATCCACCACTAACCCATGACACTGGGGGCCTCGTCTACACTGTGTGTGAACACTAGCACGGACGGTGACTGCAGCACTGCCCTGGGCAGCCTGTTCCAGTGCCGGAGCACCCTTTCGGGAGGGAATTGTTCCTAAAATCCAGCCTAAACCTCCCCTGGCGCAGCTTACCTCTTATCCTATCACTTGTTACTTAGGAGAAGAGACCGACCCCACCTCACTCCATCCTCCTGTCAGGCCGTTGTAGGGAGCGAGAAGGTCCCCCCTGAGCCTTCCCCAGACTAAACAGCTCCAGTCCCTCCGCCGTTCCCCATCACACTTGCACTGCGCCTCCCTTCCACGGGGAAGCAACAAAGGGCGAACCGACTTTCGCCTTGCCCCGGGGAAGCGAGACGCCCGCCCCGCAGCGTAGCAGGGCTCGCTGCGCCCCAAACACAGACAGGACCGCGGGACTCACCGGGTGCGCGGGGCCGTCCGCAGGGTGCCGCGGGTAAGGCGCAGTTCCGCGCCGCTCCTCGTGTAGAGCCCGCATTGCCGCATCGCCACCAGCGCTCCCCGCCGCCCGCCCCGCGCAGCTTCACCGGCCCGCGGGCCACGCAGCACCGGTACCCACCTTGTGCTTCTCAGCGCGGCACTGGTGAGCATTAGAGCCATTGAAACCAGCTCTGTGCTGCGCTCCACCAGGCCAGCGTGCACAGGGCTGCTGCAGGAGGTGGTGAACTCTGCTGGGAGGTGGTGAAAAGGCATCTCTGCTGGGGGGCTCGCTGCGCAGACATACCCCTCTGGCACACCTCGCACTGTGCAGCTTGTGCCCCCCAGGGCTGACCCCCCTGAGTGTTTATTCTGTGCTTTTCATCGTTACCAGTCCTTTCTCTGTTAAGACCGCAGCCCATTCCCGCAGGACAGAGAAGGCAAACCCACGTGCCACTTGACTGCAGCTCATGGCCTGACACAGCACCAATGACTTGTCCCCATTGCCTGGGGATAAGGACCCACTGTGTATGGAGATGCTGCACCGGGCACTTTTGCTGCAGAACGTACTCCTCTAGGGCCAAGAAAAGACTCTGTGAGCATGAATGGCATGATAGGGGTGCGCGATTAGCATCCTGTACCCGACATGGCCCGTGTTTTACTGCAGTGATGTGCAGTGATCTGTGCTCAGGTTATCTGGGGAAAGCAGAGTCCAGCTCAGCTTGTTACACTGATTTAAATCAGCAAAAGCTGAAGACAAATAGACCATCAGAAATGAGATTATTTCAGTTTAGAGAGTCGGAACAGGAGGTTTGACAGCCTGATGGAGCAGCACTAAATCAGTAAGATAGAAAGTGTTTTGGGGGGAGGTGTTTGTAGCTGAAGCAAAGGGCACTTTGCTTGCTTGGTGTTACAAAAGCGATGCTGACCCTCTCCCCAAGCACTGTGTATGTAGGGTCACCCATCAGAAGTAAAACACATGTGGAAAGGGAGAACTGCCCTCTTCCCCATCTCTACAGGATTGCCACATCTCCCCGTGGCTGTTAAAGTGATCAGCAATGCACAGTACAAGTCCAAGCAGGGATCTCTTTTTTCTGCTTGCTTAGCATTTTGCTTTAAAGGATGCAGAACCTGACTTTGGGAATCGTTTCACCTTGAGAGTATCTGGTATTTCTCTGCTCCCTAAAGCAAGCAGTTAAAATCATCCAGGGGGGGCTGCCTTTCCTTAAACAAATTCTCTACTGCTCTGCAGAAAGTAAATACATGAGCTACCCGATATTAATGCTTTCCTTCACAATTTACATATCAAGTGCTTAATTAATTGTTTTCAGTATCATTGTCCTTACCATGAATAAACTTCAAAGTAATGGGTTTGCAATTAATTAAAGTTTAATTACAATAGTTTGTCATTTTATTATTTGCAGTTACTACCATAAAGGTAATAAAAATTGCAGGCTCTCACAAGTGAATACAAATCCCTAATCAGGAGCAATCAACTCACACCATAACCTTGAACAAGGGTGATGTTATTAATGCAGCAGCTCTGAAGCCTGAGCCGATGCCTTGCAGGTGGCACCTGCAGCATCCTCAACCCTGGCTGGGGCCGCGTGGTGCTCTGGGCAGTGGTGCTGGGATTCTCTCACCCCTGCACCTTGGGCAGCCCTGGACAGTCATCCCCTTTGAATCTTTCTCCACAAGCTGGGCAGTCACCCACAGGCTTAAGAAGCTTCCACACCTGCCTCCTGCATGTTCCCCTTGGACACATTGCAGTTATGTTGCACTAAAGCGATTATCCACCATAATTCTGATTAGCTATAACTTATCCAGGTCCTTGATGAGTTTTTCATTCCTATCAAGTTTAAAATCCTTCCTTTCATCCTAATTTCTGCATCATATTCTTCTAATATTGAATTTTCAAGGAAATTTTTCCAGTATTATGAAAAGTCATTCCTGACCCACCCCAGTATTTTACACCTCTGACGTGGTGACCCCTGCAGCTCTGAAGTATGAAGGATAAATGGGGAAGGGTTAAATTATATCTGCATTTGCTGCTGCTGCTGTCCCAATGACTATTTCCAGGACTTGCAATGCCCATGTTTACATGCAGTTAATCCTTCCTACTTGAGGGAATGTTTTCTCATCCTTGCATCTTAGTAGGCTCCAATCAGACCTGTGATTCCCTGGTGTATTGCCTTTTGCTTGGTCTGATATCTTAAAAACCCCCATGTTTAGAGCAGTTTTCCACTGGCCAGTCTCAAGACATCTTCAGAAGGCAGGAGAACTGCACCCAGAGCAGCACTTAGGCTGTGATTGAGCAGAGACACTCCCACTGAATGCCCTCAAAGGGCTACATTTGTGATGTGAGAGGGGGTCTTCAGATTGGCTTGTCCCATCCTGCTAAATTTGTCCCTTCTCACCGTCCTTTGCCAATCTCTTCCACAGTCCAAGCCCTGAATCGGGTTTGTTCTTTGAAGTTCATTAACTGGTTGGGAAGGAGTAATTCCGCTTTTTGCTTCATTTTCTAGGGGAAGTTTACGTGCATTTGCCTGTCCTCCCTTCATCATTACTGAATGTATTGGCCAACTTCATTCAAAACCCAACAGGAAAAAGGTCTTGTTGCCCCTCTGTGCCAACAGTGAGAAACAGGCAGCTGGGGAGAAGCAAGAGAAACCCATTCAGCATCCCCAAATCAGTGCGTGACTTTCACCAGGGTCCACAAACCCAGCACACGCATGGGCTCCAGACAGACCACATGCCTCTGAGCTGTCATATTTCAAATGCAAAACATCTCTGCTGCTTCTGGTTGGGAGCTCAGCCACCACTTCATAAATCAACACCCTTGCTATCATCTTTGCTCTGCCAAAACGTGGTTTGATGTGAAACAATACAGTCCTGGAGGCGTCAGCCTCCTTGGGTTATCTTAGTGGAAGGCAAACATCAGAGAGCCACTTTATCTGTGGAGACAGTTGTATTCTCAAGCTCCTTGCCTCCAACTGAAATTCCCTTGCACACACCTCGAGAGGTCTAAACAGCCTCTATTTTAAGCTGAGATATAACAGCATTTTCAAAAAGCTTAAGGTCTCTTGTATCTTTGCACCTCCACCTTAGAGAGAGGTTTGCAGATAGGCTGAGCTTCAGGCATGCAGTCTTTCAATTGCCTTAGCATGAGCTGAGGCTGAAACATGCACATAGAACTGCAGGGTCAGGGGCTAAGGTTATATGAAGGGTAAAAAACAACCCCACCACAGTCCTGGAGTATTTGCATTTCTTGAGAACATGCTTGCAAAATCACTTAGCAAATGAATGTTCATTGTTCTGCACAAATCCCGCCCTGGTCAAAGCGGGGGAAAAAAGCCCTATGGAGATGCTGCCAATTTTTCCTTTGTCCCCCCCAATAAAATTCAGGTGATCTCATCCCACATTGACCAGCAGGGACCGAGCAAGGAAACAAAAAGGAAATTACTTCATCTGAAGTGCCACTGACTGATGGTAAGCGATAACAAAGGCACTGTTTGACAGTAGAAATCCATGTGAGGAGCCCAGGAATGCCAGAACAAGCCGGGCATGGCTGGGGCTCTCAAAGGCATGGAACTGCCAACTGTTAAACCAATTGAAGTGCCTTCAGTCGGGTTTGGGAGATAATTAGCGGCCCCCCAGCAAACATTTACATGAGAAAGGCTGCGGAGCGCTGCTCTGGTTGCGTTTCCAGCCGCGGGCTGGCGGAGCAGGAGGGTTTCACACGCTGCAGCTGCTGCGGAGCAGGAACGGATAGAACTTGACAAATTAACACAGCGTGCACCAAGCAAAGAGAGAGACCTCTGAACTTCGGCTTTGCAGCTGCAAGGATGCCGAACCCAGGCTTAACTCAGAGGCTGCTCTGGCTTTTAGACTTGTCCCCACCATTGCATCTGGTCTGAGCGAGGTGAAATGCAGCAGCAGTGCTGGCTGAGAGGGATGGATTTGAGTGTTCTCCTTTACCGGGGCCAGAAGCAGAATGAGCCTCAAAACTTGAACACATGTCTTGGGAGTCAGGAATTATGGAGATGATTGCAGAAACACCTCAACTCTTCTTCAGTTGTTTCAGGCATGTTTCCACAGAGCAAAGTAATTATGCTGCATAGAAACAAACCGGAATGATCACGGTCAGCCAGCACATATGCAAGGGCAACGAATCACTTTGGGGAAAGTTCACGCATTCACTGCTGAACTTGGTTTGACCTATTGACTGCATGGCCTGGTGACCCCCAGAGCAGCTGAGGCTGGAGAAGAGCATCCCTCCAGCTCTTCTTTTCTCTCTTTGGGTCTTCCTACAAGCTCTCAATCTTTTAAAGTCCTCCTTGGTGAAGGTGACTTCTTCTATCTTCTGCCTTGACCAGCAGCCCCACATCAGGTGTTCTTGAGGTTGGAAGGAAACCTTTTTCTCCCCCATTTTCCCAGAGTTTTCTGTGTCTGTAACGTATTAGTTAATCCATTGCTCAAGCCATAACGCTGGCTATTGTGTAACAAGCAGGAACTGGGGTGGCTTTGCAGATCGGCTCCTTGCTTCTCCCCAGATGTAGACTTTCATAAATGACTCTGGTAAAGTTGTGCCTCACAATGCCACAATCCAAAATCTTTGTCGGATGGATTGATGAGCACATATTAAAGCCACTTGGCAGGGATAAGGCTTGGCTCTTTGTGTTCAGATGAACAGCATCACAGGCTCTTCAGCAGAAAGAGCATCACCTGGCCTGCATCCATACCTGGCCACCAGTCCTTCCTCAAGCCACAGCTCTGTGGCTGAGTATATGGCATCATCTCAGCATCCTGGAAAATGGAAATTATCCCCCTCCATGAGCTAAATCCTCTTTTTCAGACCTTCTTCTTTATTTGGAAATACTCATTGAGTTTCTTAAAATACAAACAAACAGGAAATTCTTGATATGCCATTAAAATAGAGTCAAACCCCTCACTAGAGAGATGCAAAGGTAAAAAAAAACATGGGCTATGTAAAAAAATAACAACAACATTACTGCAGATCTCACAAAGAAGTGGTTGTTCTGGGTTTCTTTTGAAGTAAAATAGATGAATCTTTCCTTATTTTGCCCTTCACTTCTCCAATGAAAGCTTTGTCAAACTTTGTGAACACTCCCTTTCCTTAGTCCATCACCTCTGCCTTTCCATCTCCAGACAGTCAAAGCCCAAGAGGAGCAGGAAGCACATAACCCTCTCCTGGAGATTCCTGCCCTGGGAAGGTACAATAAGGAGGGACTGCAATGGCCCACGAGCAGATGGAGGGGGCAGACTGACCACAGAGCTGGGAGGGATGTGGGGACTGTCTGATGCCACATACCCCATTATGTCTCTCAATGCTAAACACTTGCAACACACTGTGGTCACGCTGTGAGCTCTGGACAGGTTCATGCAATGAGAACCCTGGTTAGAGTTAGTAATTACAGCACAACTACCAAATCCAGAGCAGATGTTTTGGTGGGATTAATGCCTTAGAAGCAACATCACCCCTTCATGGTCATCCCCACAAGTCTTGCCAGTGGTAGCACAGACTGGGTCTGGCTGTTCCTGAGAGACCTCGCATCACCATAATCCCACACAGACTCTCTTCTTTCTGTCTCTTAAGTTTCCTCTGCCAAAACTACATGAGGTTTTCACTTCCTTTCAGCAGGGAAATTTGAAGACCTGTGTAAATTCCCTTGTGCCATGCCGGGAGAGGGGTGTAATGACTGACTGACGTAGGGTTCTCCTGTCAAGAGCACTAAAGAAGGTACGAAAAGTATCTGTCTTCTGGAAGAAGGTTAATTACAGAAGCTCAGCTTGCACACAGGGGTCCCACCAGTTAGCACAAGATAAGCAGCCTTGGGAGTATAAATTATTACAGATGATAAGACAGAATTTCCCCTTAAACAGCTTTGTACATATGTTCCTAAGATTGACTCCAGAGGCTCCTGTCATCGGGTGTCAAAGCAGGAGCAACAGAAATTACAGAGAGTTAATTCCTTGTCTTTTTTCTTGCAAGCATATGACACTTTCTCCCTTGTTTGGATTAAACGAATCATTTCAGATCCTAACAAGATGTGGCTACGTGACAGGACCTGGGAAGCAGAACTGATGCCCGATCACCCGTGCTCAATCACAGCAGGCGGCAAGAGCCTCACCACTCCATCATGACTGCAGAAATGGGGACTGGTTTTAGCTCTGGAAATGAGATAAATTCCAGGCACCAATTGCTACAGTTTTTGTTGTGACTATCTCCTCTGCAAGCGGTG
The DNA here is from genome assembly GCA_028858755.1 of Ara ararauna. NCBI lineage: Eukaryota > Metazoa > Chordata > Aves > Psittaciformes > Psittacidae > Ara > Ara ararauna. The sequence goes on from CM054381.1 coordinate 8,345,176, forward strand.
TATAAACAGGAAACCACGTCCTCAAGACAGAGAACTGACTCAATACGGGCCAACACTGATAGAAATCAGGTCATATTGCCATCCTTTGTTTATTCACTGCATTGTTAGCACTGTTTATCCTTAGTGTCTCAGCCACATATTTGGGTAAAATCCCACTTTGCCACCCATCTGCTGCTCTTTTGTTCCCCCAAATCCATGCCACTGCAAATCCCTTGCTGCTAACCATCACCAGCAGCAGCTCCTCAGACCCAGATCTAAGGGGACACGTACTTTTGGGGTGCAAACTGACTTACTCCACTCTTCCTGAGAGGTTTCTTTCTAATGCCTGGGAGCTTGCTATTAATTTTTGCCTGCAAGCAGGAATTACTCTCCTAGCAAGGAGCCAAATGTACGTTAAACAACCAACCTGCTGAATGCAGCCCACAACAGGACAATCCTGAAGCCTGACTGTGCATTGCACAGCAAAGATCAGCCTTCATTTGGCTCTTTATCTCTACTGGTAGTTTATCCCAAGCCTGAATTCATCCTACTGGGATGAGGAGCTTACATATGCATTCTGAATCTCTTCCACCATTATTAACACACCAACTTCTGCACCACTGCAAACATGATTTATTCACAGGGTTCTTTATTTTACAGCAGCTGTTCATCTGTTCCTAAACACTTTCCTTCCTACTCCAGATATGCCGGAAACATCAAGGTACCATTCCCACCATCAGTTCTGGGACATCAGAAATAGATGACACAAAAAGACCTTTGAATTCCTGCATTCGTGTTTGAGGAATTCCTTTACCCAGCTGAGTCCACAGCAGGTCCCAGGCTTCTGCTTGCAGCAACTTTCACATACCCTTGGCCTTAGAAGAAGGCAGCTATTGTAAAAGCCAAAGCTTTGGGCTGAGGGGAGGAAAAGATTTCAGGTATAGACTTTATTCTACCCACCATTGTTACCAGCCAAGGAGCTCCTCCTCCACTCCACATTTCTGCTGCATCACATTAACTCTTGGTCTTTGCAATCTCATGGTTTCAAGCACTCCCTCTATCAAGGGAGTTTTTACTAACAACACAGCACAGGGAGTTTAACGTTTCCTATGGGTTTGCTGAATTTCTCCCTGCGCATCAGCCCATGAGTCAAACAGGGAAGCCTGGGGAAGCTTCCATCTCTGTCTCCCCATATATAATACAGGGAGATTAACTGGCCATGGTATGGTACGATGGGTACCTTGCAGGGCTTCATGGCGGGCTTTTAGAACATGAAGAACCAGCAAAGCTTAGAAAATGAGTGTGAGACCTCTGACCTTCAGCATTCAGAAAGACAGAGGTCATCTCAGGCTTAACAACATGGGAAATACTCTACCAGTCCCTGTCAGCCCAGGGGCACCCTGTAGCCCGGCACTCAGTGTCCCACAGCAATAGCAGATGCTGGTTTGGGTGGGCCATGAGGCCCACTTTTCTCTGCTGCCCTTCCCTTCAGATGCCCAGCAGCCCCAGCTCCTGCCTGTATCCATCAAAGCAGCAATATTCTCCCATCTGCTTGTCCCACTGCTGTCATGATCTTGCAGACCTCCATCATCCCTGCAGCTGGAGCAGCACCAGCATTTCCTTCCATGGTTTTGGCTGCTCTTCCTGGTACCTGCTCTACCTCCACTGCCCTCATCAAGATAATAAGACCCCGAAAACAAAACCTTATTGCAGCTCTGAGGTGATGCTGTTTGGGGTAAGGTCTTTCCAGTTCCCATGGACACCCACACACAGTTAAAAATGAGCAGCCAGATGGTTTTGCTGCAGATCTCCTCACCCCCATGTTCCTTTGGCACAGGGAAAACTCTGGCTTGAGTTGCAACTGTAAAAGGGTCTGCCAATGGTATAGGTTTTGTGCTCCTCAACAGACACACTAACAAAAGCAGCTCTGAAGATGCCTGGATATTTCCAGCCATATCCCAGCCAAACCAGTGTGAACTGGGAAGCCAGGCTCAATGGGGCTGTGTCCAGCCTCCAACCCAAGTATCCTGAGAGGCCATGAAGGGCTGTGCCACTGCGTGGGGCAGGGTTTCATCCTGTCCTCAATTTGCCTGTGGGATTGGAAAGGAATTTTTTCCTATTTCTCTGCCAGCAAGGGAGAAGAAAACCCAAAGCAAAACAAGGCTTTGTTGTTGTTTATACTGGATGGGATTAAAGTTTTCAGTATTGATTATATTTAGATGCCTTTCAGACCCTGATTCAGGGAAACATTCTGTGTGATTCCTGCTCTGTTTACCCTTCACTCCATTCCCTTGCTTTTATTGTTCTTCCAGTTTGATCCTCTTCCAATTTAGGTTACCTTTCCCAAGGACTGTGGCATAACTGCAGATTTCCCAGGGACACCAGCACCTCTCAGCAGCAGTGACTGGTTTTGTGGGTCCAATCAGACCATCTCAGTCCTGCCTAAAGCAAAGCGCATCCTCGCAGCAGCAGTTTTATTGCCAGCGATGAGCCAGGCAGAGACAGGACAAATCACTCCCCTGAATCACAGACCGAAGGACTTCCTTCCACATGGCCTCCTTCCTTCACAAGGAAAGCAGCAGCAAGGCATACAAGCAGGGGAAGAGGTATCACACAGGCTCTGGGCTTGTAAGAGAAGGTATTTTCATCCTGGTGTTAACACACAGCACACTCTCAGCAGTACAGCGGTTCATATCCAACTCTACTGATACAATCCATGCCCCCTCCTCTACCCGCTTCTCCCCCATACACGCTTTATAAAGCTCTGAGTTAAAACTGTGCAGCTCTAAAGAGGCAGCTTTGGGGATAGGGTATGGACAAGCTGATGGGCAAACCATCATAAACTTCTTGCTCCTGGAAAGTGAGTGGTAACCAATATTCACTGTCCTTCCGGGTGAGCTAAGCTACTGCCTGATCTGTGCAGGTTCCCTAAAGAAAAGCTCTAGTAAAAGAGCCAGACCATGCTAACTCAGAGCACAGAGTGCCTGGGCTCTGCTTTACCTTAATCTGAATTGGCATCAATGTTACCAGGTTGCTCTAGCATAGAAGCAGAGGCGCAGGGCCTATTTTACAGGATATCTACACAAAGATGGAGTAAACATTAAATCTCTCACATAGGTTAGCATGCTCAGACCAGGCTACATTCTGCCCTGGTTTCCCAAAGATCACCAGCAGCATTAGATGTATGGCCTTCCGTAGATGGAAGATGCACGCATATGCCCCAACAAAAGGATTATGAACAAGTGAGACACTAAACAACCCCATGTTAGAACATGATATCTGACAACTGTTAGTATCAGAGGGAAAATGGTGCTTAAAAAGACTTCTGGACCATCATATAGCTCCAATATTTTATGCTGTACAGAAGGAACAGGCAGCATATGATCTACATATGACTGTAAGGGAGCTAAGTTTCTTCTGAAGAGAAAAGGCCTGGCATCTTCAGGTTGGTTGACCCTATGAGTAGCCCATGCAAAAGATAAGTGTTTGCAACTGGATCTAGATGACACCTAAACAAAGAAAAGCTCTTACTGATACTAGATTAGCTGTAGAAATTCAGAGCAAGGACTTGCCTGTATGCACTGGGTGATTAGAATACAGATACAGCATAAAGTCACATTATTAGCACACACGAATCACTGAACCTGATATGTTACTGATGCTGTGTCACATCATCGAAATACTCTGTTGACCTACCCAAGAACAGACACTAGCACTACAGCAAGATGAAGTCGAAGGTCAAAAGTGGAAGTACAGCCAGTTTCTGCTTCCCTTGGAGCTTCTAGCTTAAAGAAAATCCAGCAGACACAACTATCAGAAAAAACAAAGTCTTTTTCACTTCAGCAGTATGCAAACCAGCACAGTCCCTAGCACACACATTGCTTTTAATGTTAGCAGGGCTTTTCTTGGTGTTGGGTTTTGTTGTTTCACACCCCCATCTCTGAAAAGTTTGTAGGGAGCAATAGGCTCTCATGGCAAAAGAACAAGGTGTCTTTTCTCACATGAGTTGTGCTAGAAAAAAATGAGTAGGGAGAGAAGTATAGGAAGAACGCAATATAATAAGCAGCACCAATACAATAACAAAGGTAAGAACTTTGCTGAAACAGCTGCAACAAACTAGTGGGCAGCAACATTTACTTGATGCCACATGCACTCAAAAGAGGAGACACATTACATATATAACTAGACTAATACATCCATATGATGTTGAAGGGTTGGGATGAAGGTGCAGCACAACCCCGGCTTTCCCAATGCCCAAGAGACTTTTTGTTCCTCTCCCCAACGGATTCCCTGGGGAAAAAGGGACGCTGGTCATCCTTGCAGCGAAGGACTTGTGAGCAAAGCCTGGGCTGCAATATATTCTTGGAAAACCTTTCCAAAGAGGAGTGTGTGGAAGCCCATTTTACACACAGGGTGGACAGGAAGGAAGTTCACACCCAGTGCTCAATTCCCAGTAAATCATTCCCTTCAATCTGGCTGAAAACCTTTTCTTTTGGTTTTGAACTGTGCCCACTGCCCTTTTTCAGGGCAGACACACATTCTGGTGCACTCTTCCTTCACCCCCCTTGCAGCCGAGGCAGGATGGAGGCCTGATACCCGATCTCCCTGCGATGCCCTTGCTAATGGGAAAAAGCTGCTTGCTTGGAGTTGCTCTGATTTATCCCATAATAATTTCTCCAACAGGGAGTCTCTGACCTCCCCACAGAGGCTCCATTAAAACCGAGCCCGGTAGCTGGGCAAGGACAGGTAGTTATTTCCTCCTGATAGCAACGGTTGTGCACAGTAATGTGACCCTTCTGCACATTGTCTTCACCTTAAATATAAAGGCAGCCATCAGAGCAGAAACTCAGTTATTCATTTTCCAAGGTCTGGTTCAGAACCCATCACTTATTTTAGCTCAAACCCCTGTGCATAACTCCTGGCAGAGCTTGTTATAGTCTGAATGGCTGAGTGTTGGGCATTTATAGAGGGGTGCATAATATCATGGAATGGTTTGAGTTGGAAGGGACCTTAAAGCTCATCCAGTTCCAGCCCCCTGCCACGGGCAGGGACACCTTCCACTAGAGCAGCTCGCTCCATCTTTCATTAGCCCAAATTATGTTATTGGGTAAAATAACACAAAAGTCCTTCTGCAAGTCTCACGTCTGACTGTTTGACCAAAGATTATGTGCTTGGAGGGAGGAGGTCCCCCCCCTTCCAGCCTCCCACTGCTTGCAGTGATTAGGTGATTCCAGAGAGGGTTTTTGTTAGCAGCTAGTGTCACTTTGAAAAAGTCTCTGCAATGGTGAATGCCGCAGATCTTGACACCTCCCCACTTGCTGCATCCCCTCATTTATCTCATCCGTGCAAAGGCCACGTCTAAGCTGGCACAGAAATGTTAAGGTGCATGACTGGGTTTACTCCTTTTTGACCCAGAAGGAAAAACTGACTGTGTGCACTAACAGCTACAGAACGAAGCCAGAGCATTCAATCAGAAGACAGATGATGTGCAGGAAGTCTCTTTGGTGACCAAATATTTACTGCTCCAATGAAACTCCCCCCAAAAACCTTCCCACTCTAAAAAGTGCTTGAAATTATCGGATTTCTTCCCAGTTTTTCTCTGCATGAGTAGTCAGGAAGTTTCCTCTGGGAAGACCTCGCGCAGCCGCAGCTGTATTCCCTGAATAGCCAGAAGCATCCAGTGGACACAGACTGGGAGGCACAAAGAGGTTCCTCACAGCAGGACCCCACACTTCTGCTCTGAACCCGTCCCCCAGGGACAGAGAAATCCGATGGTCCTCACTGGGATTTTCATTGTGTCTTCTCTTTCTACGCGATGTAAATAAGTCACTGCTACAAGTAACTCAGGGTCGGGCAGAGCCTTGCTGCACCTTTCCATCAGCACTGGAGGGAGGGTAAAGCAGAGGAGCGCTGGGGGAGAGCTTGACCACCCTTGTGCAGGCAGCCGGTTACCATCCCTGGCATCGCTCAGGCTCTCCATGGCCATGCCAGGACACAGCTTGGTACCGATGCAGTCACTGGGACACATCCCTGACATGCTTTGCCTCTTGTTTTGGGTGGAAGAGGCTGCAGGTGTTTTTCAGAGGGCTGATGTGACAGCCTTCAGATGCCACATTATCCACATGGAGCTGAGCCACTGGGGATCGAGCCATGGGGGGGGACCCCATTGCTACACTGAAGTGCCCACAGGAATGCCAGTGCTGCAGCAGCCGGGTGAGCTGCTGCCTGTCACCGCCTGCCTGCCTGCCCTCCGCTGCTCTCCGCCAAAGCTTGTCAGCCTCACATGCAGCAGAGGCAGGGCAACACTGAGCACAGGCAGCTGCCGGCACCCGCCATGGCTCCACTAAGGCTTGGAAACCTGCTGTGTTTGAGCCTCGACAGCCAAAGGCAGGAGAAACAGGGGCTGCTTTTTGTGCCGGGCTGCTCCCGTGGGACAGCTGGTTGTAGAATCATGGAATAGTTTGGGTTGGAAGCTCATCCAGTTCCATCCCCTGCCAGGTGCAGGGACACCTTCCACTACAGCAACTTGCTCCAAGCCCCATCCAACCTGGCCTTGAACACTGCCAGGGATGTTAAGATGTAGTGTTTTGCTCTCTAGTTATCTGCAACTGATTTATCATTGGAAAACACATAGATAATGAAAACCCATGTGGGTTCACTTCCAAGGGCATTGCTGTTATTTCTTTTGGTCTACTACTGTCTCATAAACCAAAAACAGGCCCCTTGCTGACACAAACTCCACAGCAGAGGCATCAGGATGGGTGGTGTGGGTTGGGAGGAGACCATCATGTCCCAGAAGCCAGCCACATCTAACTGCATTGCAGTTTCTCAGACTCCCTTCCAGTGCTGGAGCTGGCATCACCCTTGTCATTCTTCTGGTCACTGATAGCTCCTTCCGCTACCTCTATCCCCATGGACAGTCCCAGGCTGGCAAATGCCACAGGGTGCGTGGTCCCCTGCCTCCTCTGGATGCTCAGTGCCATTTCCCTCATGACAGGGTACTGACTCTCCATCAGCCTTCAGCATCCCAAAGCTACAGCGTCTCACCTCCTGCAAGAGGCCCCAGACACCCATAGCCTGGCTTCTCACCCCATCTGGGACCCTGCAAGCAGACACAGCCAGCCAAAACGCCTGGACCTGAAATCCACCGAATACCCCTGGGGCCACAGCAGCTGTGGCAGGAATGCTCCAAAGGGCCACCAGCCAAAACCATGAGCTTCTCCAGTGATATGGTGCTACATAGCCTGAACTGGGTGTTTTGCTTCTTCCATTGCAGTTTCCCCTTTTCATGCTGATTTTGCCTCTACTCTGCAGCCCAGTAATTCAAGCATGCTCATCCTTCTTTGCAGTTTCTATATGCATAGGATGGACCCATATTTCCAGTGATCAAAGTGAGAATAAAACAGAATTAAAGAGTTTGCACTGTGCAGATGAGTAAATGCAAAGCAGAGAGCAAGGAAAGCTCAGCCCTCCTTTGCTCCTTAGTGACTACAGGTATGGGATGGGGCCTTCCAGCCAAAGCCTTCAGTTCGGAAGAACATGGAATCTGGGGACTTAACTGAACTAGAAGACACCAACAGAAAAATGAACTCCTTATCTCTGAGGATCTGAACTCAAAGCTGGAACCCTGAGTGCTATCGGGAACACTTCCCTGAGGGAATTCATACCAGCCCCATCACAGTACTGCGCAGTTCCAAACCCTTCCTGTACATCCCATCCTCCACTGAGGGAGGAGACACCACTTAACATGATGTACAGATGTGGGATTAACACCCTTATTCCCCTCCATGCCCACAGAGAGCAGCACAGTCTTGCTGTCACAATGCTGACCTGAGATGTCCCATTAAAAGTTCCACCCCCCCAGAAAACGTGCAGCATTTCCAAACCAATCCTCCAGCCAGCATCTCTATTCATACAGTATCAAGCGCTGATGCCATTTAACACCCCAATCCCTCCTCTTGACATTACATGACACTGCACTGGAGCCAAATGAAGCAAACTCACTGCTCATCATATGTTAATGCTCATCCTTTGATCCTCTCCCCACATGAAAGGGACCCTCAAAGGGACCAAGCACAAATAACTCAGCCACTGCCACTTGGACTGGTTTTAATCAAAGGATTGCTGGGTTTCTACCATGTGGGACACCTCATTAACACCTTCACACCCTTAAGAAGGGAAAACCCAGAGTGATGTTATCCATTTCATCATCATTAATGCTGGTACCTGGTGCTTTGCACCAGGGTCCCCTCCCAGCACAAGGTTTATTTTGGTGGGGAACAAAACAACAAGAAGATTCAATAAGACAGCATTTCTGGGCCGAAAGGGCTCAGGGATTGGCAGGAGCGTGCTCATCAGGAGGAGATTAGAGCCTAATGAAATTTGGCTTTGTGGCCATTTCTCTCTTTTTTTGGGGGGTGTCTTTATAAAGCCAGGCTTATTAAAATGCAGGAGAAGCCCACACAAAAGACATTTCTCAGTGTCCAAAGGCACGCTTATTAATGCAGAGGGTTTTGTGCAGAGCATGCCGGTTTGGGGAGACTTGGGCATTGTTTGGGGAGAAGAAAGCAAGCCTCACTGATCACTTTCTGTTCCGCTGTTAATCAGAGCAGCTGAAGCAAGCAGGTGCTGCGATTCAAAGGGGCAAGAGACCGGGGGAAGGGAAACATCACAGAGCAAAATTCATCTGCATAAGGGGTTTCTTCTGGTTTGGCTGATTGGAGTGCAGTGCAGTGGCTGAGTCTGTGCTCCTCGCTTGGGTGGCAAGTAGGGGCTAGGGAAGCATCGCACACCAGCAGAAGTCAGCGCCTGCTTCAGCTGTGACAGGTTGGCCTCAGTAGCCAGCAATGTCAACCAAAGCATCCATTTCCCCATGTACATCTCTGGTGATACCAGACTGGAGTGGAAGAAAAGAGTGGAAAGACCTGAAAAATCTCCACGAGGCACTTTTAGCACTGACTCTCAACCCAAAGGGGAAAGCCCACATCTACCTCCTGGTTAGGAAACCTGCCCAAGGCTCCCAATAACCAGTGTTTCAAGTGTGACTTGTTTGCTATTTACAGCAGAGCCCTTGGCAGTGCCTACTCAAAAGAGCACAAACAGGAGTCTCTATTAACTAGCTGTTGACACTTTGACAACAGTTGGGTCCAACCAGATGGCTTTTCTTCCACACTGCTCCCATGCTTCCACTTGCTACACTGTGAAAGCTATGAGGAAAACCTTATGTGTTTCCTGAAGAGGCTTTCCTTTCTGAGGAAACATGGGAAGTGGTCCTATTCTGCCTCAGCCAAGAGCAGAGTCCACAGAAGGTAAGTACTGAGGATGCCACAAGCAGAGGATGGAGCAGCAAGCACTGGGAATAGACCAAGACAGAGAATGGACAGAACAGCATCCTGGAGAGGCACAGCTGAAAACTCCCTTGGTACTCATTTTCCATTTTATGTTTGATCTAAGCTCATTGCAACAAAAACCAGCACCAATGTTGAGGATAAAATACCATGAGCTACTCCTGCTATTGATTCACATGAATTGTGTTCCTATGAAGTATCTGATGGCTGTGTAGAAACACAAGTAATGACAATAAAATCCACTGTAAATGCATGACAGAACATCACCTGACTTGCTCTGCAGAGCCCCAGAAAACACATCCTATGAAGATATAACATCATCAATGCCATCCCATTAAGATCTAACAAATTTGAGGGTTTTAAGTCCAACAGGGCACCCCATGGGCAAGAAAAGCAGAAAGCAAAGCCTGGGATAAAATCCCTTAATAAGCAATTTAGGGTCATTTTCACCTTTGGGAATTGTTTTCACCTTTGCTCAGAGGATATGTTAATGAAAATCAGATGGACAGGGTCTGTGGATGGGAGGTCAGCTCAGAGGAGCAAGAGCTTCTCCTCCTGAGGCTGGTGATGGCCCGAGACCTCATGAAGTCTTCATTGTTATTGTACTCATCACATTGCAGCCCTGCTCAAGTGCCTCCCTCAAGCTGAGGCCCCCGATTTGCACCAAATTACACAAGCACACACAGGGATGTGTTCCCTGACAGCTCACATATATTTTGATGGATCAAAATGAATATGACAAGAGCATTGAAAAGTTGCCTGGGATAGTTCATCCCTCATCATGCAGGATGCACTTAAAGGAGGGATCTCTCAGTCAGACCCATGGCCAGCATCAAACAGGAGAGCTGAAGGAACTCCAATGATAAAGAGCATCTTTTACTTGCTTTCAAATAGGTAAAAGGAGGATCAGCTGCCTGGCAGACACCATATAACATCTTGGAAGGACCACTCCCACCCCAAAAGATGCAGAGCTCAGGGGTTATGCTGAGGGGTCAATGCGGAGTCTGAGGTTTTAAAGGCAGTACATAATTTGCACAGACTTCATCTGTTTTGTAATGGTTACCTTTGCTAGGAGTGTTTTCAGCACAGCAAATGGAGGGGCTTGGTGAGAGTTAATGGGATACCACAAGGCTCTGGACAAATCCATGAGGACCAGCAATATCGTGGCTGGTCCAAGTAACTCAGGCCTCGTGAAGTCCCTCTCTCACAGGCTACAGATGGTAACATTGAATATCAGCTAATTTAAAATGGATATATATATGTATATGAAAGAAATAGATACACACACATATATAAAATCACAGACCTGTGGAACTCATTGCCACAATATAACAGATTTCATCTATATTCAAAGAAAGGATGGATATTTATGGTAGGAGCTCAGTCATCCCAGCTAGGAATTTCTCCACACTTGAAGGAACACATTCAACTCCATCCATTCAAAGGCAGGAAGAAGTCTTGTTTGTTAATCACTCTGTGGGGATTACTTCCACCTTCTCCTTGAGGCTGGGAAGCCAGACCAGGTGGACCACAACCAATTGATGGCCCAAACCAGTTGCTTGTGTTGCTTTAAGGCCCCAGACTCACCCCTGGCTTGGACCGACCACATCATCTGGGCCCCACAGCCCACCAGATGGTGCTCTTGGTATTAGTTAATACCCAGTTCATCTGTTCCTTTTCTTTCTACCGAGAAACTCCAGCATGGTCAGAGCATGGAGAAACACCACCAAGAACAACAGGTTTCTATGTTTTCCTAGAGCACCAGCCAGGTTACTTGGTCCAAAAACCAGAAACGTGGTTTTGAAGCACCAGAAGGCAATGGTGGGTGCTAGGCTCTAGCATGGACCTTCAAGCGCTAATGCCATGTGTGAGCTTCTGGCTATCCCATTGTGTTGAGCCAAAGCACTGGGAGAGATGGAAGAAGCAAAGGCAGTGAGGAATATGAGAATGCCCTGACACTCATGGACATCATTTCACTGCCAATGCACCTGTGAGCTCTTTGGAAACCCTCTGGTACATTGTTTCTTGTAGGCCTCCTCCACAGGATCAGTCTCTTGAGCTGTTCTGGAGTGACACCCACAGCCCAGATAGCTGTGGATAGGCTGGGAAGGTCAGTGGAGTTTGGTATTTCTGTTGGCTAGAGATGTGAAGTGTTTTCTACTTGAAGGCAAATAGCAGGGAGAGGTTGTACAGGGCCACCAAGGGATCTCCGTTGCCCGACATGATCAGCTTCCATCAGCATCCACCAGCTATGAGTTCTGATGCAATCTGAAGCCCCTTTCAGCCTTCGTTTCCCCCCAGATCTCTACAAGAGCAATGTCTGCAGTTCCCGTGCCCTTTGCAGTCTGTGATGCTCATAATTACACAAGGTCTGGAGAACGGGGCTCATGTTGTAGGGCTGATCCTGAGGCTGTTTCTTTGGCCCAGCAGGATGGGCTGCTTTCCTTCCGTGTTTCCGGCTTAACAAGGCTCTCTTTAATTTCTTCTTAATAAAACTTGGGGCAAAGGGGAACATTTAATGTGCAGTTAAATAAGAACCAGAAAGCACACCATACTGGCCGACTTCCTAAACACTAAGTGCATTTGCTGGAGTTATCCATGGGACGTCAGCAATGAAATAAAACCTCAAGCACAGAAGCCTGACCACGAAGCAAAGCAGCAGCAAGCTCAGAGGCTTGGGGGTTTTTACTAGCAACGTACTTTTATCGCCAAGAAGCCGGAAAGGGGAGAGCGTTAAAGGTTGCCTGCATGGATATGCAGCAGCACTCTAGCCATTGAGGTCCATAATGAGTTTTGCTGCCTCTGAGCAGAGCACAGGTAATAACAGATCATAAAGTGGGTTTACCACCCGAATTGCCAGTCTCTGAAGGTTACTAAAAGCCTGTTCAAATGAGCACGGTCAGATCTGCCTGCCTATTTCCAAATCACCACCTTCTCAATGGTTAAGCTGAAACCTCTGTTTCTTCCCTCATTGAAAAAGGTGAGAATTGGGAGCAGAGCAAATGAAGCCAACCTGGTTCTGTCCAGGAGAAGAGTCTGGCCAAAATCACCCTTTGTTACAGAACCCCTCTGATTATATCACTGTTCCAACCCAAAAGGGCCCGACAAGTTGGGCAACGTTCTGTAAAAGAGCAAAAAGGTGGTTTCAATGCCATGTGTTGCTGCCTCTCAATGAGACACAGAGAGAGCATCACTTCCCAGCCTACCTCCTCCCATCCCCTTGAGCTGGTGTCACTGTCCCTGGCCCAAGCATCTCCTTCAAACCTCCACCGAAACTATACAGGTTTTCTGCTCAGCTTGGAGCAGAGTTTCTCTTCTTAGACCCAGCTGCTGAGAGAGGGGGAAGGATTGCACTGATTGTTTTAGAAACAAAATACATCTGCTTGGAGCAGCCTATATCGGTACTTGCATTAACAGAGAGGTAGGAAGGCTATGGGGTCCTAAGCCTTTGGGTAAGCCAGAAGGGTACATACAGTGTTCTGCCTGAGGGAAGATGTGCAGCTAGTTAAAAATGAGATGTTAAAAAGCACCAAGAGGTCAGTGAGATTAAGGGCTCAAGCATGGGCTTGCCTCAGAGGATGGTGCCCAGGACCTTGGACCACCTCTGCAGCATCCCATCACAGGTGCTTTTGATGCAGGGCAGAGTATGCGCTTCTGGGCATTTTACTCAAGAACCATTTCACCTTTTGGAGAAGCCAATGCCATCTTGAGCACATGCTTTTTCATTTACAGCCACAAAGAGAAGCTTTTCAATTGTTCCTGTAGCAATGATTTATCTCCATGTTCTTTGCCTTTGTCTGTGTGGGAATGTGCATTTGTGGCAATGCGTAATGTGTTTTAATGTTTTCTGCAGTTGTTTAGGGGGTCCCCTTCTGCAGCCTTATGGACCACCATGGGCTGAGAAACTGGGATTGAAGATCCAGAGAGACAGCCTTGTGCAAATCCAGTGTCATCCCTTTGAAGTCCTTGGGGCTTCTATGGCAGCCAGAAGTAATTAGGGGGAGAAAGGGATTGCGAGAGCCATGCTGGCTCGCCATCAGCGCTTCCTGCTGGCTCTGAACAAAGCGGAGCTGAGCCAATACTGAGTGCTGTTGGAATTACGACACCAAACATCCAACCTATTTATTGAGCACGCTGCAGGGCTCAGGGACGGCTCTCCACAGCAGGACTCACCCCATCAGCACCGCAAGTGTTTAGCCAAAATACACCAGACGTTCAGGTGCTGTGGCTGAGCTAGTCAGTGTTCCTCCTATCTATATCCCAACTGTTCTTACTGTGCCACTATCCCACCAAGTCAGGCTCTACTTCCTTAGCAGACTAAGTTCAAGGCAGACCAGCACAAGCAAAAATTACCGAGTGACTTCATGCAGCTTATAGATTTGCAGAGGAAGTCAAAATGGTCCTTCTTACCTTACTAAACCTCTTGCTTTGTCACCTCTGCCATGGAGTGCTGAGCTTTGGTGACCAGAACCATTCCTCCCTCTTGATTCATGCAATGGCTCTTGCCATATACTTGGTGTTTCTGCTTGTAATTTTCTCCCCTCTCTGTAAAGCAAAGCAGGTAAAGTTTGAAGATGCTTGACTACTGCTAAACCAGTGAGCTCTCCCATGCCTTCCCCATTAATGGATGCTCCCTGTAGCTGAAGATACCACCTTCCCAAAGATGCTCCATGCACAGGGGAAAATCCCTCCTCCACTGCTGAGGTAATTTCAGGTCTGGAGTGCGGTTGGAGGAGATTCACTTGGGTGTTTTTTGGAAGAAAGCTAAGGAAGAAACATTAAATGTGCATCCTGGAAAGGAACAAGGACTCTTCCTACCTTTTGCCTTCTAGGCATGGCTTTGAGAAGCACTTTACCTCTGTTTTTCTTCTGCTACCTTGCTTTTTGTCTCCTGTCTTGCCCCACTCCCCCTTCTTCCTCCCCAACTTTCTCTTAGCAAAGTTACTACTGTCCATAGCAAATACTGTGGGCATCACCAAGGTCAGAAGTGACCCCAGGAAGTCTCCAGTCCTACCTCCTGCTCAAAGCAGGGCCAGCTTCAGAGCTGGGTCCCAAGTTCCGCAGGTGTTTGTAAGCTCCATGCTATGAAGATGAGCACAGATGTGACAGCAAAGCGTGTTTGGGGCAACCCACTGAAATTCCCAGAGCTGTTTTCAAACAGTAAGTTCTGATTCAGGCAAAATCATTTCACTTGTGGAAGAACTTTGATTCTGAAGGGGTTGGGCAGCAAAACCCCAGAAACACATCAGTTACTCTACCTTTTCCTTTAGTTTGATGCCTGTGTTTTGTATCACTTCACCCAGTGTTTAGACTGAAACTAAATGGCCCGCTTCAGTAAGATCAATCCTGTGTTTCTGACTACATTTCACAAGAATTTCCACTCAGTTGAGAAAACCTTTGACTTTTCTTCCTGATCTGGAACTAAAAGTGTCAGAAAATTTCATTCCATGCGATGGGAATGTGACTTTCCAGGCAGCTTTCCCTGCTGTCACGAAGGGGTGGCTGCCTGAGACTGCTCGTGAAGGCTTTGAAAGCTCATACAAAGGCTCTAAGCTGGCAACTTGTCCCTCAATCCTTGCATCGACTGCCAATAGCGTGTGGATGGGATTTTCCAGGGTCCCCCCAAAGAACTGAATATACAGCTCCCAAGAGGCCTGAGGTCTCCAGTTCTGCTCGGCTCCCTTTGAAGAATCCTAGCCTTTTCCAGTCTGCTTTAACCAGAGTGGGCCTCTTGCTCATGGGAAGCGTTGTTAAACGTGTCACCTCCCACCAAGAAAAGTGAAGAAGGGAGCTAAAAAGCCACATGAAGAAACTGGAATGTCTACAGACTGTTAGGAGAGTTCATTCCCAATTCATATATCCCTATTTACTATTGAAAACTGCTATTAGTGACTTATGGCATTGTAAGAAATCATTCTTGGTTTCCACTTAGCTGCAGATGGATGGTTGGCACATATGTCTCATGTTGTTCTTAAATAGGATGGGAAAAAAAGAGAGGGTATGGAAGTGAATAGACCTTTTTGGATGGCCTCATCTGGTCCCCATGTGCAAAGCCCATGCTGACAGAGAAAAGCTGCATGCTGTGGTTCTAGACAAGCTGCCTTTACAGATATATATATACACATACACAACCACTTTATGTATATGTGTAAATATATATATACAGACAGATACTGAGCAAGAAAGAACTTTCAGTATTTCCTGAAGCTTGCAAAACCCACTTGGCCAGATACAGACCACTGGGCAGCACTGATTTTTTGCGGAGCAAGGATGCTATCCCTTACAGGCTGCCAGATGGCACAAAGCTGGGGAGCAGAGAGGAACTCAGAATTTCCCTGGGCAGGGAAAGACCCAGGACAGAGAGCAGAATGATTGCTGTGAAAGATTGGATAGGTTTATATAAACTTTCTAACCTGGATGCAGAGTGCAGGTCCTGTCAATGGGTGAGACAAACACTTTGCCATTCAGCCACATCAACCAGGCTGTGCCCTGATGCCCAAAAAGCAGAGCTGATAGATAGATTCCCCATCTATCTATCACATTAGCTGGGATTTTTATTCATCAACCCAACCTCAATGGGCCAGAAAAGTCTGTCTTGCTCCACTCCTGTGGAAAGAGGATGCCTGGAGATGCCTCCACTTAGTTTCTACGACCCCATCAGTGTTTATGAGCACCCCTCCTTAAGTCAAGGCCTCTAATTCACTTATAATTGTCCCACTATTTGCTTCTCAGCCACCTCACTCCCATCAGCAGTGGAATCCACACCACCAGCTGCAAGCCCAGTTATTTAAGCCCACTTCAATGCTGATGCCCCCCTCCTTAAGAGCAGAAGTCTCCGCTTTTTCCATCTCCATGCAGAGTTGGTGTCTTCTTTCCTTAGCACCCCAGGACCCTGATCTCGACTGTGACAAAACAAATAGTGCTGCTGGGATGTTATGGCTCATCAGCAGGACATCTTTAACCTATTATTAATTTGGATGGCAAACAAAATAAGCAGGAACAAACCCAACTTGTCTCCTCGCTGCAAACATTCATCTCCCAAGGAACCCATGCTCTACAATATTAAGAAGGGAGCAAACCATCAGCGTGTGAGCACTGCCAATGACCTGGTGCTTTGCTGAATTAGGGCAAACAGCCTCTTAACAGTAAGTCCTTGTCAGAGAGGAGACCACTGCTTGGACAGGATAAACTGGAGAATGAAACGGGCACTGAAGGAGTCTTCCCCTGGTGAGAGGGTGGATTTGCTCATTGCAAGGCCAAAAGACATCCACATATTTGTGTAAATTGGCATTTTTGTGACAGTCCAAGGGGAAGCAGGATAAAGCACTTGTCACTCCCATGTTGGAGATGGGTGTCTGATGTCCCTGTGTCTCTCTGAACCCCTGTCTTTCTGCATGGGGCCATCCAGTGACCCCTGCAGCAGGGAGAATTAACCCATCCTGCCATGCAAATGCGCTTAGTAAAACCTTATTAACCAGCCCTGGGCTAGCAACTAAGTTTGGAAGAGCACATAGAGCACCAAGCCAAGTGATGAAGCAGCCTCCAGCCCCCAGGGCAGCCGACTCAAGACCTATTTACACCCACACTATCAAAAACATTTCCTCTTATTCACAAGTTCTCTAACTGCTGTGGCTTGGAGGAGGCTCTCAGCCTTCTCCATGGAGGGAGCAGCTCCTGTGGATGCCCTGAATCCTCACCCCAGCCTTCAGGGATAGCTGAAAGCATCAACACAAGCTCATGTTTCCCCACTGCCATGCAACAGAACACACAGGGTGCCTGCTGCCTTGTGAGAAAACAGTGGAATTGGTGGAAACTAATCCAAAACACTACCCACTTCCTTCCCCAGCCAGTGACTGCAGGACTTTCTGTCCCTGCCCACGTCAGGGGTTAGGAACTAGATGATGTTTAAGGTCCCTCCCAACCCAAACCATTCTGTGATTCCGTGATGATGTGATTCTATGGTTTCCCATCTATCACATCAGCTGGGATTTTTATTCATCAGCCCACCCTCAAGCTGTGCAGCAATGTCTTGGGACAGGATCCTACAGGACCAGGTCTGAGGGGGTTAGTTTGTGATATGTCCAGTGACCTGCCCCGACACAGCAATGCTTTCCTTATATTCACATGCATCAAAGGGCCAGCCCTCCCGCAAGGCATCATCAGCATCCCCAGCAGCGATTTCATGCTACTGAGCCAGTCTGCTGCGGAAACTAGGGCAGGAATTCGCATCAGTGAGGATGCAGGCTTATCCATCATCTGCTTTTCTGGGAGAACCCTGCTCACAGCACCTTTGTGCCATACTGGAGAAAAAGTGCCTAGGACTGTAACTGACCTACTTCTCTCTGCTGGAAAAAGACTGTCACATCTGCCTGTGAAAAGCTGCCACTTTCAGGCCCCAATTTTAACCAGAAACCTTTTCTTTCTCCCACTTTTTCAAAGTACCTGAAAATGATCTTCCCATAAGGCAGTGAAAAACACCAATGAGTCTCTAGTATTTGCATTTGAAGCTGCCATTTGTTGCAAAAAACAAAGAAAAAACCCCAATACCTGCTCAAAGCCTGTATTCTCTCAAATCCTTCTAGTCCAAAATACCATAGTTCTGCAGATCTACCCACACTTAACATGCAGTTTAAGCCTGTTTACACTCATAAGTGAGCAAATGCAGTAATTGCTGCTGGCTTTTTCCAGGGATAGAAGCATGGTTCCACAAGGGCAATAAGGAAACATTTCCCGAGTACTTGCTCTTTTTCATGCTACAGAACACCAAGTAAATGACAGAAAACCCACACTTTAGGGACTTGAGTAAGTATAACATTGTCTTTTCTTTAGATCTGGCCATAACTCTTGCAGCAAAGGAAATTTCTGTAGCTAAAACTGAGAATGAGAACAAGGGTTTGAGTAAATGGTCCGTGCACCCTTGGCTGGATGCTGTGGATTTGGCCCCGCTGGAAGCAGAAGCAATTGGATTATGCAGAATGTACACAGGAATCAAAGGGATGTCAGGTTTCCCCCCTGCCCCACTCTCTGCACAGATTTGGAAATCGGTGGTTTGCAAGATAGAGAAATTCCTGGGGATCATCCAAAACTAAAAGTCATTTTCCCATTATAAGAGGACTGAAACTAGAGCTCCGAATCCAACCCTCCTCAAAACTGAGCTGCGGTTTGGATGAGATGCCCTGAATCTGGATCCATTGACTCCCATTTTGATGCGGGGACCCCAATCAGATCAGTTCCATAACACTGCGTCAGATGTGGCTGAAACACTCATGCAAGCAACAGATCTTCCAGCGTTTTCCTGCTTGCAAAACGGCTGCAAGTCCTGGTTTGAGCCAAGAAGCACGAGCACCGCTGGCAACATCTGTCAGCATCAACCCTGGCACCATTTCTCAGTGTAGTTATGAGCCTTTCTGAAACCTAATTCCCAACCAACCTACACCACAGCAGCTTTCCATAGTCCTCTTGGAGGCCAGCTCAAGCACAGAGCTTTGCATCCTTTTGGAAAGATGGGTTTGGAGGCAAGCACTTCCTTGGTTTGCTTGGCTCTCCTTCCAGTAACTGCTGCTAATGATCCCGCCTGCTTTCAAAGCTGCACAATGTTTCCCATTTGCAAACGGAGCAAGTTTTAATTACTCCCATAATTTTGCCTGGAAGGGAAGAGCCAACTGTATTAATGAGATAATGAGAGCAATTGCTCCGGGTACCACACTCCCAAATACACAAGCCAGGAGATGAGCTCAAAAACTAAACCATTATTTACGTTATATGAATGTGCCATAAAATAAAGGAACATTTACTTTGGAGAGAACTCTGTGTCCTACGTATCCTTAGGGCTGCCTCCATATAACTCCATTATCCTCTTTTCTCCATCCCCAGCCCCTATCTCTGCAACAAGGACCTTTGCCAAATGATACTTCTAGCTATATCTGAAGGATAAGACATACAAAGCTAGAGTACATTCAAATAAAGATTGGAAATAATTTCCTTACAGGAAGGAGCTATCCCAGTTTGTCTTCCTTTTGATTACACAGCTCAGATCAGGGAGAGTCAGGAAATGACATTGTCTTTGGAAAAAAAAGAAAAAAAGAAGAAAAGAAAGAAAGGAATATAAAGGAAAAGGAATTTTTCTCATTTCCTGCCAAAAACTATCCCACAACTTTGGGGAGGTTTCAAAGGCTCAGTTTCACTTCTTTCTTTTTGCTGTTTTTCTATTTATTTTAAGCTTTACCACAACAAATCCCACTTTGCTCCTTTTTTTAAAACAAAACATGGATCACTCTAAGAATGCTCATGGAACAAATTCCATCTTATTTTAACATTGAAGGTGGATGGATACCGATGCCAGAACCACAGAAAGCCAACATCTGCACCATGTTCTAGAGTAGACCCTGAACACTTAGCTCTGTGTATTTAAGAACAGAGGGAAGAATTTGGGGCTTTTATAGCAAAACTTTATCCCTGGTGGCTTTGGATGAAGATCTGACCTAGAGAAAGGCACATTTGTCCCTGCACAGACAAAGCTGCTGTTTTACCTCTGTTCCTGACAAAACTCCTTGGGGAAGAGGGAGAGGGCAGAGCTTTCTGACGGATGAAGATGAAACACAGATGAATCATTTACTTCCAGGGTTAGATTAACTGCACTGTGGGAATGATGGGACCAGGTGGCAAAGTATGTTCATCACAATTATTCACATCTGGCTTTTGTAAGAAGACGTTCTATGACAGGCTGTACTAGGCTCAGTTTAACTTGACCTGGATGGGGCTTGCAGCAAGCTGCTCTAGCGGAAGGTGTCCCTGCCCATGGCAGGGGGTTGGAACTGGAACCTCCAACACAAACCACTCTATGATGATTATATGAATGGCCTTATTGCTACTGACTCCCTGCAGTTTATACATATATATGAGTTTTCTTTCGGATCAATGTGGTGAAGAAGCAAGTCAGCTGAGTGCTTGTGCAAACAGGATCTCAGCTCTCCATCACCCCCATGGGCCCATGGAATCTGCTCAGAGATGGGCACCCAAATCCTTACAGCAGAGACAAACCTGGCCTGGGTTCTGAGGGCTGAAGCAGTAGAGAGGCAGGAGGAGACTGCTGCAGGAAGGGCAATGGGGGGGAGCCATCAGCAGTGAGCTGGGAAAGGGATTGATCTTCCTCACAGAGATCATCAGATCTGTCTCATCTGGCAATACAAAATCAAGGACAGCACACGCGAGGCTGGCGGCACATGGGGGAACACAGCGAGCCTTGTACACGGCACCCATTTGTTATTCCAGCAGGGAATCAGAGCTCAGTATAATGCCCTCACGAGACTATGCACAATGTTTGCCCTCAGACCTTTCCCTCTGGGCAGTAACCATTTGTATATCATAGCCCCATTTACATCCAGCCTTAAATGCATGCACCACAAGGATTAATTCATGCTGTCCAGCTGGTGAAACCTCTTTTATGGAGGCAAGCACAACAGCAGTGAAAAACCAGGGAATTGGATCCAAAACGTCTCGTGACACTTTTCCACGTGCACAGCAACAAATTTCTCTGATCCAAACCCCAAATCTCTTTAGGAGCAAGGTACCGCTACCATTGCAAGCTGCTGGGAAGGCAGAGAGAGCTCAGCAGACCAGGAGAGAGCAGCTCTGCCTGGCCCCTTTCTCACATGAGTATATGAACCTACTGCCCAAACAATCCCTTTCAAGAAGCTCCTGGCCATTCAGGTTAAACACCCCTCCCCAGGGAGCACTCCTTACAGACCAACACCCAGCAAAGCCATTGCAAGATTTAGCAGGTGAGCATTTAAGAGAGGCAGAAGAAAACCTGCCTCTCCTGCCCAATCTAAGAAGGATCTGCAGACCAGGCTGAACACAAAGCATCGGTTTGTTTTCTTTTGTTATTACTGAAGATCGCAACAAAGCCCGGAGCACACAGAATGTCCCCAGTGTCAGCAGAGAAAGGGGAAGGGGTCAAAGCAGCATCATTAGCAGAGCAAGGCACCATGCAGCAGGCCTGTTCCTGCACCCACAGCAGGGTGACCCAGCCCGGGAAACCCCTTTCCCTCCATTCATCCACTCCAAGAGGAGCCCGTGGGGGAGCTGCAGGATCCTCACTATGCTGGCAGCCCCTACACTGTCCAAAACAACCCAATCACCACTCTGCTGCAACAGAGACAAATCCGCTCTCACAAACATCCCCATGCAACAAGTATTTTGGGTTAGTTCTTCAGTGAGGTAAATCAATGTGGCTTGTGTCAGTGGAACCACAGGGTTGCTTCTGGTCCAGAGACACAGGTTGTCCTAAACTCGTTTATCTCTCTGAAACATCACCATCGTCACACAGCAGATCACGCTCACCAGCCTATGGAGCAAACCATCGCCTCATCTCCTGATGGCCAGCAGACAATGACAGTTCTACAGCAGCAAACACGCTGTTGCCTTTGAGCCAGGGGCTGTACACTGCCATGGCTCATCTGCCAGAGCCCTTGGGCAGCCCCCAGCCAGGGCAGGTCCTCCCTGGCACCAGTTCCTCAGTGTCCAGCCACCCCTGGTGCTCACTCCCAAGCACAGCTAGTGTTTTGTTCAATGGGTCATTCACCGTGTTGCACACAAAACATTTAAACCATCCTTTAAAGGTTCAGCCTTAGAACAGGCCCAAATCCTAAATTTCTTGCCAAGAAGCTGCTGAATTTCCACATCCACCAGCAGCTATTTCAGCTGCCTCTTGGGGCAGGCAGACCATCCTGCAACCCCACACGGACAGTGGAAAAGGGCTCCTACCAAGGCTGGGCACCATCCGTCCTAACATCATCACTGAGGAGCAGCTGGAGCACTGACATGTACTTGAAAAACATCTTTTTTTTTCCTACTTTAAACATTTTATTTAATATTATATGTTAATCTAAGTATTTATTTACTATTCCACCCTTCCCTCTAGTGTTCCCATCAGGTATTCTGTAAAATACATGAGCTGGTAGACAGCAGTAATTTCTTGACCTTCTCTGCACCACTCATTACTTCATAAACCCCACCGAGGCACATCTTACTCTGCTCCTCACTGAATTAAACAGCCCTGATCTGTTTAACCCCCTCTGCTTCCACCTGGGAAGACTTCCCAAGCTCCTTATCATTTCTGTCTCCCTTTGCTGGCCCTGCTCCAGTCATTTTAGCTTGGACACAGGAGAGCTCCCCAAGGTGACGGTGATCCCGTCAGTTTATAGGATGTCATGCAAATACCCTCAGGAATGCTCTCCAATGCTTCAAGTAGTCAAACACCTCCTGGCACAGGAGCCAGTGCAGTATCTGGGAATAACCACTGCCAGGCCTGGTTGCAAACTGTTTCAGGAAAGCATATTTCTACCTAGGGACTGTAAAGCTGGACATTCTCTGCCATGGGAAGAAGAGATAAAAGAGCTGAATCTGCCTCTGGGATTGTCATTTTGGGGTTGAAAGGTTGGTGGGGAAATTACCATCTTCTCCCCTAAGTCCTCTGCTATAGGCATCAAAGATCCCAGTTTTCCCCCATTTGGGGCATTTTTAGGACATAATGGTGCTCATCTCACCCCTGTGCCTCATAGTGAAATGCTACCTCTGAAAGGTCAACAACACACCACTAACGTCCTTGGCAGCTCCTGGCACATGGAGACAATCAGGGACTTCTGTTTCATGGAAAGGGTGGGTTTAGGAGCCCTTGAGACCCCAGCAGCTGCTCTGCCAAAGGCACTTTGCCATGCAACATCCCTATGGCTGAAGGAGAAGAATATTTTCCTCTTCCAGCCTGGTTTTCTCTGGTTTTCCACTAAGAAAACGAGCCAGTTTTTAAAGAATGAAACAAAACCAAAAGCAGAATTATTTTGCTTTTTGCACAAATCCCTCTTCCCCCTTTTCTGGGAAGGTTATGGAAAATTATATGGGAGGTGGAAGGTAAATAAGGAAAAAGTGTTATTTGGAATAAGAGCGAATTGGATCCCTCCAAAGATAAATACTGCCTTGTGGAAACTCGGATGGCTGCAAGCCTCTCAAAGCAAATTGCTCCAGAGCAAATGAGCTGGAGGTCTCCATCCAATGATGGGCAAACATCCAACCTGCAGATCCTGCACTCCAGAAGAAGAGCAGCTGTGGAAAAGTCCGCTGCACAGGGAGAGCACCTGCAGAAGGGACACATGCACAAGCCCTCACCATCCCTAAAGGAGCACAGAGGGAAGCCAGCTCTGTTTTGGCAGTGCACCATAGGCCACAGCATGAAGATGGTCCCCATGATGCGTGCCAGCCATTCCCGTGACAAATCACTGGTTTTCTGTGAAGGGTAACAGAGCTTCCCAAGAGAAGCCCATGCCAAGGAAATTCAGGACCGAGTCCAAGACCAGGCAAGATCTCAGCCCAGCTTAAATACATCCAATGGGCCTTCATCCCAAAGTGGGATGTGCATTCCAATCAAGTCGAACCCCAGCACATCAGCGAGGTGGGCTGTCCCACCTCGAACAAAGCAACACCCTCAAGATCACCCTGCTGGCAAATGGGCCAGTGCTGCCTATGGCTCTTGGGCCAGGCTGGTGCTAGCTACCGCATCCATCCATAAGACACTACCAAACAACCGGAGTGATTTTCCCATCCTGTCTCCCATCTATTTCTCAGTGTAAGGGTATTTCCATAACTTTTCACGCATTTGAAGATTTTATTTCTCCCTTCTTCTTCAATTACATGTTTCATTAACTGCCTGCACCTCCCCATTTGCTGATGAGTAGTTCAAGTTTCCAGACTGAAGAAATGAAGAGGGAAATAAAGCGATGATCTATTACCATTTACAGCCGCCACAGGATGATGCAAAACTGAATCAGTTGTTTGTAAAATCATAGAATCATAGAATAGCTAGGGTTGGAAAGGACCTTAAGATCATCTAGTTCCAACCCCCCTGCCAGGGGCAGGGACACCTCCCACTAAACCATGCCACCCAAGGCTCTGTCCAATCCAGCCTTGAACACTGCCAGTGCTGGAGCATTCACAACTTCCCTGGGCAACCCATTCCAGTGCCTCACCACCCTTACAGTAAAGAATTTCTTCCTCATATCCAGTCTAAACTTCCACTGTTTCAGTTCGAACCCGTTACCCCTTGTCCTCTCACTGCAGTCCCTCATGAAGAGTCCCTCCCCAGCATCCCTATAGGCCCCCTTCAGATACTGGAAGGCTGCTCTGAGGTCTCCACGCAGCCTTCTCTTCTTCAGGCTCAAGAGCCCCAACTTTCTCAGCCTATCTTCATACGGGAGGTGCTCCAGTCCCCTGATCATCCTCGTGGCCCTCCTCTGGACTTGTTCCAACAGTTCCATGTCCTTTTTATGTTGAGGACACCAGAACTGCACACAATACTCCAAGGGAGGTCTCACAAGAGCAGAGTAAAGGGGCAGGATCACCTCCCTCGACCTGCTGGTCACGCCCCTTTTGATGCAGCCCCGGATACTGTTGGCTTTCTGAGCTGTGAGCACACACTGCCGGCTCATGTTCATTTTCTCATCAACCAACACCCCCAAGTCCTTCTCCGCAGGACTGCTCTGAATCTCTTCTCTGCCCAACCTGTAGCTCTGCCTGGGATTGCTCCGACCCAGGTGGAAGACCTTGCACTTGGCATGGTTAAACTTCATCAGGTTGGCAGCAGCCCACCTCACAAGCGTGTCAAGGTCCCTCTGGATGGCAATCCTTCCCTCCAACATATCAACCAAACCACACAGCTTGGTGTCATCGGCAAACTTGCTGAGGGCGCACTCAATCCCACTGTCCATGTCACCGACAAAGATGTTGAACAAGACGGGCCCCAGCACTGATCCCTGAGGGACACCACTCGTTACTGGTCTCCAGCTGGACATCGAGCCATTGACCACAACTCTTAGCGTGCAGCCATCCAGCCAGTTCTTTATCCACCCAGTGGTCCACCTATCAAATTGGTCTCTCTCCAACTTAGAGACAAGGATGTCACGTGAGACAGTGTCAAACGCTTTGCACAAGTCCAGGTAGATGACATCAACTGCTCTACCCCTGTCCATCAGTTCTGTAGCCCCATCATAGAAGGCCACCAAATTGGTCAGGCAGGATTTCCCCATAGTGGAGCCATGCTGGCCGTCACCAACCACCTTGTGGTTTTTCATGTGCCTCAGCATGCCTTCCAGGAGAATCCGCTCCAAGATTTTGCCAGGCACAGAGGTGAGACTGACTGGTCTGTAGTTCCCTGGATCATCCATTTTCCCCTTCTTGAAAATGGGGGTTATATTTCCCTTTTTCCAGTCATCGGGAACTTCACTTGACTGCCATGATTTTTCAAATATGATGGACAGTGGCTTAGCAACTTCATTTGCCAGCTCCTTCAGGACCCGCGGATGGATTTCATCAGGTCCCATGGGCTTGTATATGTTCAGGTTCTTAAGATGGTCTCGAACCAGATCCTCTCCTACAGTGGGCCCAGGGTCTTCATTCTCACTGTCCCTGCATCTGCCTTCCAAGACTCGGGTGGTATGGTCAGAGCATTTTCCGGTGAAGACTGAGGCAAAGAAGTCATTCAGAACCTCAGTCTTCTCCAAATCCAGGGTAGCCAGTTCTCCTGATAGCTTCTGGAGAGGGCCCACGTTGTCTCTAGTCTGCCTTTTATTTGCAATGTACCTATAGAATCCCTTCCTGTTATCTTTCACATCCCTAGCCAAGTTTAATTCTAAGTGGGCCTTGGCTTTCCTAACCTGGTCCCTAGCTTCCCGGACAACATCCCTGTATTCTTCCCAGGCCGCCTGTCCTTGCTTCCACCTTTTATAAGCCTCTTTTTTCCCTTGAAGATTCCTCAGCAGCTCCTTATCCATCCAAGGAGGTCTCCTGGCCCTGCTACAGCACTCCCTTCTAGTAGGGATGTATCGCTCCTGAGCTTGCAGCAGGTGATCCTTGAACATCAACCAAGAGTTTTGAGGCCCCCCGCCCTCTAGGGCTATATCCCATGGAATCTTACTGAGCAGGTTCCTGAAGAGGCCAAAGTCTGCTCTCTTGAAGTCCAGGGCAGTGAGCTTGCTGCACGCTCTTCTCACTGTCCTGAGGATCTCGAATTCGACCATCTCATGATCACTGCAATAAAGGCTGCCCTGGAGTGTCACATTTCCAACCAGCCCTTCCCTGTTCATGAGGACGAGGTCAAGCATGGCACCTCTCCTTGTTGGCTCCTCTATTACTTGCAGAAGGAAGCTGTCTTCCACACAATTGAGGAACTTCCTGGATTGCTTGTGCCGGGCCGTACCATCCCTCCAACAGATATCAGGGTGGTTGAAGTCCCCCATGAGAACAAGGGCCTGTGAGTGTGAGGCTGTTCCTATCTGTCTATAGAGCGCTTCATCCACAGAGTCCTCTTGGTCAGGCGGTCTGTAACAGATCCCCACAATAATGTCTCCCATCGCTGTTCTCCCTTTAACCCTGACCCACAAACTCTCTGTCGACTGCTCACCTGTCCCTAGGCACAGTTCCATACTCTCCAGCCTATCCCTAACATAAATAGCAGCTCCCCCTCCCCGCCTACTGGGCCTGTCTTTACTAAAGAGCCTGTAACCTTCCATTCCAGCACACCAGTCCCAGGAGCCATCCCACCATGTTTCTGTGATGCCTATGATATCATACGCCCGTAGACGTGCACTCATCTCTAATTCCTCTTGTTTGTTCCCCATGCTACGGGCATTTGTATAGAGACATCTGAGCCGAGCTCCAGTTGAAGCTGGCTCATTGGCTGGAGCAGCTGCAATATCTCTACATAGCTCTGAACGTTTACTATAGGTGCTGGCAAGTGACTGGGTGTGTTGGGATGGAATGATGCCCCCCTCCCCAAACACATCTAGTTTAAAGCATCCTTGACCAGTCTGGCAAGCCTCCTCCCAAATCCACTCTTCCCTTTCTTTGTCAGACAAGCTCCACCAGCACCCAGTAAACCTGGCCTACTAAATTGAGTCCCATGTTCAAGGTACCCAAACCCCTGACTATAGCACCACCCTTCTGACCATTTATTAACCTGGCCAATCCTCCTAGCCTTTTTGAGGTCCTGCCCTGTATCCTGGAGAACTGATGAAAAGACAATCTGCGCTCCAGAGCCCCTGAGCACCTCTCCCAGAGCTCTGTAGTCCTTCTTTATGTTCTCCAGGCTACTGCTATCTATATCAGTAGCACCCACATGGATCACTAGAAGTGGGTAATAGTCAGTGGGAGCGACTAGAGCAGGCAGCTTCTCTGCAACATCCCTGATCTGAGCCCCTGGCAGGCAACACACCTCCCTTGAGCCTGGGTCAGCCCGACAGATGGGTGCCTCTGTTCCTCTCAGAGTAGAGTCCCCTACTACCATGGCCCTCCACTTTTTCCTGGCAGCACCAGTAGAGATCTTCTTTACCAGTGCATCAGCCGGTTGTTCCTGGTTGGAGTGTGGTTCCTCATCAGCCCCCTGCAGGACAGCAAAGCGGTTCTGGGTGGGGACAACAGATTTAGGAGGAAGCCCCTTGCTTTTAATTGTCCTCTTCCTCCTTTTTTTGTTGGTTTTTTTTCTGTTACCATTTCCCAGCTTCCTGGGTTGGCGGCCTCCTTTCCGCATGAGCGACAGCAGACGCTTGAGGCCCCTGCACAGTCTGGTCCTGGAGCAAGCAGTGCTGTTTCCCCTCAGCTTCCCTGACACCTTTCAGCCCAGTAACAGCATCCCGCAGCTCAGCCCCTGCTGCAGGAGGACCTCCACCAGGGAGCACAGAGTGCAGCCCTGCTCTTTGTGCACCCTCCCCTCAGGAGAGCAGTGCAGGCGCCCTCTACACCCCGAGCTCTGCACTGCAGCCTCCCCTCTCATCGGCTCTGTCTGGGTGCCTACACTGGCCACCGCCGGGGCAGCCAGAGCAGAGCACCCAGACTGGAGCCTGGTCGTACGGCGAGCGCTCACCATTCCACTCACCATCCCGCCCGCCTGCCCGCGCGAACTGCAGCGCAAACTACCACGAACCCGTCCTGTTCGCCGCGCTCCCTGGGGCAGGTTTTTACCCACTCAGGGCCGGTACCGCTCCTCCCGGCGCCGCCCCCTCTGAGTCAGCTCCTCGCGTCCGCTGAGCTGCCGGCTCCCGCTCAAGCCCTGTCGAGGACTTGAGGCTCCCTCGGTGCCTGTTGCTGCTCGGAGTTGAAGCTCTCGGACGCTGAGCCTCCCTCCGACCAGGCGCGCTGCAGGCGTCCCCTCTCGAGACAGTCACCTCAGCAATGAGACTTTCACTGCTTTCACTGGCAGAGAAAAACACTTGGGGAAAAGCAGTCTCTTGCTGAGGATCATTTCCACCTCATCTCCCTCTCAGTTGTCTTTTAAAGAAACACCTAGGGAAGTGGAAGTCGTCAAAGTGTGTCCCACGGATGACAGCTCTAGGCTTTCTGTTACAGAAGGCTCCCAAACTCCTTTTAAACCCCTTCCCACTGTTCACCAGACCATGGGGTCACCCTTCTTTTGGCCACTGCAGGCAAAAAAGCCACCCTTGAGGACCAGAAGATCTCCCTCTGTCTTTACCCAGCAGTGAAGCATGAGCCACGGTGGGCTCTCAGCAAGACACAGTGTTACTTGCATGAGACCAAGTCAGTCCCTTCAGCTTTCCCTTAGTTTGCCCCGTGTTCAGAAGGGCTCTCTGGCCAGCTTTGCCCAGGACAGATGGGTTTAGTCAGCACTCCTCAGGTGGGCATTTTGAGGACAAATTCATCAGCCCCATTTCTGACCAGACCATTCCAAGGAGATGTGACCCGGTGCAAGCTTGCCAGGCCTGACAACTTCAAGTATCACTCCTGAAAGAGATGGCCAGCAGATAAATACAGACCTCTGAACAAGACAGCCCCATCCAATTCACCTCTGCTGAACCAGGGAGCAGTGGCTTCAGCCATCACCACTGTTCCCCAGCATTAGAGGAATTTAGCTGGTCCCACACTCACATGTTCCTCCTTGATAACACATCCTTGACTCAGCCCACATTAGTTGTGTACAGCATCTTAGAGACCACCCAGCTTGAGGTGCAGAGCACTCCACAATGGATAAAAATAACAACTGCATTAAGCTGGGCTGTGCTCCGAGCCAGAAAGATTATCAGTGGGAAAATTCCTCCTTTAGGGAGCTTTGCAGCCAAGGATCGGCCCTTAGGATTCATGACCAACAGCATGCCCCACATACATTTAACAGCTATGGGGAAAACGTGGGAAGAATTATGAGTCCAGTGACTTTCCCTAAAGCTTGCTTTTGTCCTCATTCCTAAAACGGAAAGCATGGTGTGGTCAGGGATCCCAATGGAACAGTATGCAGCTGGCACTAAGGCTCATTTATCAAAGATGCTATGGGGGAAGCTGGTGACAGCAATGCTCTGCCAACCAGAGCATCATCTTTTCCCTCCACTCCATTTGTTGTTACAAACCAACCAAACCAAACCAAGGATATTAGAGAAGGAGGAAGAATCATCTCATTTGTTTGCCAGACAGATTTCCACTGGGCATCTCCAAGGACGGGTCCACAGGCAGCAACCCCACTGTGCCAGTGGAGAGTGCATTGTATAATGAAGAGCTACGACAAGGTATAAACCAAACCACAGCACCCTTCCAGTATCTGAAGGGGGGGCTATAGGGATGCTTGGGAGGGACTTTTCATTAGGGTCTGTAGTGAGAGGACAAAGGGTAAAGGGTTCAAACTTAAACAGGGGAAGTTTAGATTGGCTGTAAGGAAGAAATTCTTTACTGTAAAGGTGGTGAGGCACTGGAATGGATTGCCCAGGGAAGTTGTGAATGCTCTATCACTGGCAGTGCTCAAGGCTGGGTTGGACATAGCCTTGGGTGGCATGGTTCAGTAGGAGGTGTCCCTGCCCCTGGCTGGGGGGTTGGAACTTGGTGATCTTAAGGTCCTTTCCAACCCTAACTATTCTATGATTCTATGGATTACAGAGAAGAATATTCCCTGGAGGCAAAGCTGAATATTCACACACACACCCCCCATTCAAGTACTTTCATTTTGCAGAAATGCAAAGAAAGGAAAAAGAAGCTTGCGACTTTTGTTAGATACAAATGACTTAACCTGGCACTGTGCTGATAAAGAGGTAGTGTTACAGTACCTATAAAAGTTATCATGATCTTGCCCATTGCCTAAAAAGGTGAATTAAAGAGCTAATACCTTTGATTGCCAAATATTCAAAGCTACCTGTCACAAATGCTTATCCTCCTCTCAAAGTCAAGGACTGGTGAGTCCAGCCTGTGTAGAGAAGGTATTTGAAAGAGTCAGTTGTTCTGATGTTTGCCACTTTAAGGATCCCACTCGAGGAAAAGTTTGGGATGGGCACAGAGAAGCTTGTCCTCTGCACAACCAGCACTTGACTCTAAAAAATGCCGCATAGGGCTGAAACGATGTGTCCGTTCTCCAACACTTGCCCTCAAAATAATTCAGGAAAGTCTATTATATGGTTGTCATGGGTTCAGCAGCAGCAGTCATTTTTCTCCTTCTTGGTAGCTGGTACAGCGCTGTGTTTTTGATTTTGGGTCTGGGAACAGCGCTGATAACACCAGTATTTTCAGCTACTGCTTGGTAATGTTTTGGTCTGACCAAGGACTTTCTGAGCCTCATGTTCTGCCAGGGAGGAGGGGAAGGCGGGAGGAAGCAGAGACAGGACACCTGACCCAAACTGACCAAAGAGGTATTCCATGCCACAGCACGTCATGCCCAGGATGTAAAGCAGAGGGCAGAGACCCGGAAGGGTGGGGGGGCACTGCATGGTCGGGCTGGGTATAGGTGGTGAGCGATGGTATTCTTTTCCCTTGTATTTGCCTTATTATTATTATTGGTGGTAGCAGTAGTGGTTTGTGTTATACCTCAGTTACTAAACTGTTCTTATCTCAACCTGTGGGAGTTGCATTCTTTTGATTCTCCTCCCCATCCACCCGGGAGCGGAGGGAAGAAAGAGAGGGGAGTGAGTGAGAGAATGGGCTGCGTGATTTACAGCTTAAACCACAACAATGGTTTGATACCTGGTTTTGCTGGAAAGAGCACTTCAGCAGTGGACCGCAGAGGACTGCATGCACAGAACTGGGTTTGTTTGGCTGCCTTTCATCCTTTAAATCTAATCGGAGAGTGCAGCACAGATGCCACCTCTATATGGCACAAAAGACCTGTCTCAACAGAAGCACAGCAAGGTCTTGCAGAACCATTAGTCTAAGATGCAGAACCTGATGCATCTATGAAGTACCCATGCTTTTTGTTTTCTCCTTTTCACAGACAATAGGGTTTCTCTTTCCATATCTCCAGCCAGTTTATAATCAGTGCTAAGAAGCAGCCTTGACATCTTGTGGAAGAACAGTAAAATGTTGGGACAGGAGAGCAGGCAACAGCAATATTTAACTTTTAAAATCATTTCCCTCAACCTCAGACTATTAAGAACAAAAATTTCTTCCAATTGAGCCAATTTGAGCCGAAAATTCTTCCAATTGATTTCAGAACTGCATGGGATGACAGCTGTGTCCATGGCAAATAAAACACCTTCCAAATCAATTAATATGCTCCCCCCCCAACCCTTCTCTTGAGTGCCCCAAGGCCCAGTTTTCCTGCTTTTGACTGATTTTACTTATTCAGAGAGCTTGTCAGTCCGTAGCAAGCACCCCAATGGACTGCGGCATCATACTTGTCCGCCTTTAGATTTCACACCCAGAACTGGGTGATGGTGCCACCCAGCCAGATGTTCCCAGTGCCTTTCAGAAAGAAGTGCATCTTGTATTGGACACGCTGTCAAGAAAGCCCAATGGAATGTAAGCTGTGTACAGAGGTATACGTTTTCTCTCACTGTTTATAAACACACAGAGCCCAGTTCTCCCTCCACCAGGGTTATATGAGCCCAGTATTTATCAGCATTGGAGAACATACTTCTGATTTACACTGAAGTCATCAAGCAAATTGCTTGTAGTAGAAAAACAGATTAGGCAAGGAATTGCCCCTCTGTATACAGATTTGGATACACATACAACACAATATTTGGATTACTTGCAACAAACAAACTTGCCTCAATACCCACAAGAGCAAACCTCTGATCCAGAGGAAAAGTCGGAAAAATACCCCCATCTTCCCCCGTGGGAATGGAAGCTGTTCAGACATGGAAAATGCCCTTGGCAGCACCTTCATTTGGCATCTGCTTTGACATCCCTATGCCAGTCCTCTAATTTCTTTGCTAAAAGAACAGGGCCAGAGTATCACAAACCATGTGCCCGCAGATCTACAGAGGTTCCAAGCTCCCTTTCCTTTCTGCTTCTCCTGCCTTGCTCCCTGGTCTTGCTCAGCTCCATCCCATGTTTGCTGCCCCACAGGACCACAGGTTAGTCCTAAGAGTCACCAAAGGCAGACTGCTAGGCTGGATCTGCCTTTTTCCATCCAGTTGCTGGCCCAGCCTTCAGTACCTGCAAAATCACCCCCTAATTCTAATGGAAGCAGGCATGGGGGTTTTGTTCATGGGCCACCAAATCTACCAAAGTAGATTAAGTTTAGATGGCATGCACATGGATGAGGTAATAAGGATGTTTAGCATCAAGTGTCCTTACTAGCCATTAATGCTTTGACATCAAAAGCTTATGATACTTGTAAGGCTTAGCTCAGATAATGATGCATTTTTCTGGCCCCAGTACTGATGTTACTGTTGAAAAAACATGAATGTTTTATTCCATTACCAGCACATTCTCTATATACAGATGTTTATACACAGTCATATTTATAGATGTACACACACACACACACACACACAGAGAAGGGGATAGACAAATATCTATGATTCGCAACTGAGCAGGTTTAGGAAGCTGCAGGACACGAGGGAGGGTTTTGTTTAGAGCACAGCTTCCCCCTTCATCCCTCCAAGACAAGATCTCCCACATCTGCCACCCATTGCCTTACAGGGAAGCCAAAGGGGTCACAAGTGCAGAGCAGACATTGCACAGAGAAGTCATGCTTTGGGAAGGTGCTCACTTCATTCAGATGGATGAGGAGAGGCAACTGTGTTTATCCTCTGCGCCTTCTGCCTCCTGGGGCTAAAAAGGTCTGGTGGGGGGCTGCTCCTTTACCACAGTGATTTACAGGGCTGGAGACACTTCCCAGCCAAAACTGGCCAGAAGTAAGCTTAATAATCACCAGCACTGGATCTCTCTTCTTCCATCCTCACCACTCCATGACTGTATCTAGATATGGGTAGAGATGCCTCACTCCTTTAATCCTTTCACTTTTAAAGATTCTTCTGGAGGGATTCTGGGAGCATCAAACTTAATAAAACTCAACATGTTCAGAAAAGTAGAGAGGGCAGAAAAAGGATAGATAGATATATGCACATATACACATAGAACTATATTCTGAGAAGCAGGAGGAAGGAAGAGCCTAAGGTGCCAGGACAGAAACCTGGTGCTGGGCGTCACGTATGCACGGTGACCTTCAGAACAGTGCCACCAACATGGCAATCCACCTCTGCTTTGTCACCTGAAACTCCATCTGTGTCCTGCACTCAGGGCAGCGCTCTCAGGCAGCCCACAAACCAGCTCCCTAAGTGTGAACATTCAGACCCTGCTCCTAAGGTGCCAGCAGGACAGAAAGCTGGCGCTGGGCATCAGCTACACACAGTGTCCTCCGGAACAGTGCCACCAACACAGCAATTCACCCTTGCTTAGCCACTTAAAAGTCCATCTGCGTAAAGCCTCTCTGGGCAGCACACTCAGGCAGCCCAGAACCCAGCTCCCACAGTGCACCCATCCAGCCCCTCTCATGCTGCCTGTACAACCAATGCAAAACTGCTAATCTGAAATTAGAAGGTCTCACGTAAAGGTACTTACTGAGCCTCAGCCTGTCCAGGAGTTCTCCCCAGAGAAACCTCAGCTGCTGTAAAAGTACAAACCCAAACCAAAAAGCTCTGAGAGCTCAAAGCCATCCAAAGGCTGAAGGAACAGCAGAGAACTCCAGCAGAGCCCAAGAGCTAGATGCCTCCTTGACGAGCAGCTGTAGCTCAGGTAGACCCCCTCTCACAAGCCCCATGGAAAAGGGAAGGGAAAACCAAGACCTGGGATAAAGGCAGCGGGGCACCTGCAGCACATTTGCTCATCAGCAGGATGCTCATGGCTGGTGAAGGGGAAAGCCAAGAAAGCATCTTGTCTTCAAAGGAGCAACACCTGCCTGTTGCCTATAGCTATGGCTGTTGCATTGGTGAGGGGACCAGCCATGCAGTTACACTGCACATTCTGGGGTGCTCATAGGGAGTACTTCATACTCAGACTGTACATTTCTCAAGGTGAGGACACCTCACTTTTCCTTTGGAGAGTGCATTTTTAGATACTACAGGAAATAAGAGCACAATCTCAGTAATGCACCATAAGCATGCAAATACTTCAAACAGATCTCAGAATAAAAAACTTTACTGCTTTGGTGTAAACAGATGGAGAAGCATAAGTGAAGAACCAAATACGTAACCAGGAGTCAGTCACACGACAGCATTCCTCCAAGAGCAGGCAGGAAAGAACCCAACTGCTTTAACAGCAGAATTGGACCAAACTGATTTCTGAATGGGCTTGCTGGGGGGAAAACATGGAGAGGGCCTCTATGACCCAGGGACCCACCTCGAGCTCTGGCTCAGACCCAGAGAAGGCCCAAAATCAAGTGCCAAGTTGGAGCAGTCACCCCCACTGTGCTCAGGAGACCTCTCCTGGAGCAGCACAGTGCCAGGCTCCCTGCTCCATTCATTTACTATACGTGAGGCAGCATTTGGAAAAGCACCCCATGGACAGCACCCAGCAGAGACCTTTACACCAAAGGGTTTGCATGGTTTCCTGTGAACTTCCCACCTGCTCATAGCCGCGGATGCAGGGCACCAACCCCAGCCAAGCCTTTCCCCCTGCAAACACATCCCTCGCTGGACACATGCACGGATGCGGGTGGTTCATCCGTGAATAACAACAGTCTGGAACATCTCAACATCTGGTGGCTTCTGGTGCTCCTATGACAGAATAGGTGGGTGGCCACCAGCCAGAGGGAAAGGGCTTCCACCAGCAGCAGAGATTACATTGCATTGCACCCCAAGAAGGGGAGAGCCATCACAGCTTGACTTCAAGCCACACCGCTCCTTCAGGAGATCAGATTCTCACAGCGATAGGAAAAGATTGATATGAAACATCTTCCCTTTCTCTGGGATAGTGCTTTGGGAAGGTGGTGCCAAGCCACATGGAAGCATACCCTCCCTTCACATCAAGTCTCCAGTGCGGCTGCTCAGCGATCCCTGCTGGGGCCGTGTGGCAATCCAAACCATGACACATACATCCTTAGCAAATTCCCAGCGTCTGGCAGCGTAACTAAGACTGAGGCCCTGCAGAAAGCAATGCATGCCATTTTCCTAGGAATAAAATAAAATGAGGCCTTCTTTTTCCTTTCATTATCCCTTTGAGAGGAGTTGGAGCTTTCTCTTTCTGTTCCAGGCTGTCTGGAAGCATATGATGGGACAAAGATGTGGGAATAGAACCAACCAACCAAATAAAAAAACCCCAACCCAACAACCACACGCTATCTCTTATGATACTTATAAACTCATGATACTCTTATACACTTACGATACTCCTTCTTGGCAGCTGCCTCTTGATGCTAGCTCAAGAGGACCACCACAATGAAGTCACATTGGGTGGTCTATTAAGAGTACAGACCAGAAGATGAGCTGAAAAAACCTGGTAGCTGCCGTCACAATCATGCTGTCTATAAGGCTGGTTGTTCCCCAATGCCTTTGGGATGGCTCTTCACAAGAGCCCAGAAAGGACAGACAGATAATCCCACAATACACTGGGAAGTGCCATGAGTCCTTGGCATCAAATATGTGCAGCAGGGACAGTGGCTGCTGCTGTCTGAGGGTTAATGTGCAGTGTGTTTGCTCTCACAAGCTAGCCAGACTGAAGTGAAGGATCAGAGATGCAGCCCATTGCAGCAAGCTGTGCTCAGGGGCACTGCCAAGCACCCCCGGTGAGGTGGCAAGAGCAAACTTGCTGTGAAAGCCAGCTAGAAAACTTCTGTGGGAGAAGTTTTCCAACTTAAACAGCCTAAACTCAAAATCCCACCTGGACGATATCCCTTTTGTTTGAGGGAGAAAACAGTCCTGGAAAAAAGCAGTTTTTCTGTTGGAAAACTTGAACAGCCAAGCCCTGGGAGAGCGCTGAATGCACTTCTCACAGCCATCAGGAGAAAGGTAAAGCTGAAATATTCCATCCAGAAGTTGATGGAACACAAAACCTATTTGTTCGCTGTCGATTTTCTTCCTCTTTACTGGGAGGAGGGATCCATCTTGATGCAGTCACCCACACAGGGAGCAGGGTCTTCTTTTCTCCTCAACATGGAGGTAGCAGCCACCGAAGACAAGCTCACATTTTGAGAGCCTAATGCAAGATTTGGGGGTATTTTTTCATGGGTGAAGCAAACAGCAACACCCAAAGACATGTTAGCTAAAGCCAACTGAATACAATCTCTTCCCAGGCCAGCCAGGTGGAGCTGGAGATGTTCCTCCCTCTGTTAAAGCAGAGGATGTGGGGGAAGAACCCAGTGTTCATACGAAGCCAAGCACCACACAGATGCCATTAACACAGATCTCTTACAAACACATCCCTCCTACTCCCCCTGAAGGAGCAGCCCCATAGCGAGCACCCAGAGCTCTCTCAGCCCCTTGCAGCCAGCATCACAGACAAGGCAAAACCATAGGCAGAGTCCCTTCCCTTGGTCAGCTCTATCAGCCACGTGTGTTTTGAGTTAAGATGGGGTATGTTTCAGTGAGTAATGCCCATGCAGTCCCCTGAGTGGTACCTCAATTGCAACAAGAAGTCACATATTTTGTAGTGCTATAGCAAGATTCAGCACTTAATTGAATTGCAAGGCCCCTGGGCAGCTCAGAGGCAGAGTAGGACTGTAAATTCCAAGTCTTTCCCAGGAACCTCAAGGTGCCATGTAACCAGGAACAACATTGCCACCATTTTAGCAACAGGGGAAACTGAGGCACGGGAGGTGATGTGACTGTTCCTGCTCATCCAGCTGCCCATGGCAGAGAATCCATCTCCCCACAGTTATGGTCCAGTTTGAGATCCACAAGACCAGATGCAGGGTCATTTTATGCAGCTACCTGTAGTGAGCAGCCCATGAGGGAAACCTGCTCCAAGCTGACTGCCCCTGATGGAGCTGTGAGGAATCCTCTTTGCCACATGTTCCTTCACAGAGGTTTGGTCAGATTTGGCAATGTCTACAAAGCTCAGAAAAGCTCAAAACTTCTATTCCAAATTCAATGGAAAAGAGATAGTTAAGATTAAGGGAGAGTGGGAAAAGTACTTAGAAAGCTCTTTTATCAACATTTGACATAAGGGATGGATCAGAAGGATTTTGGCTCCCAACAGCAACATGCTTGTTGACAGCCAGGGAAACTCTTCAGCTACCACCACTGGATCCTTATTCCATCCATCTTTGCCTTGGGAGGAAGATGCTGAGCTTTGCAAGCCGGGGCTGCCATCTGGACCAGGCTTGAATAAATCACTGCAGCCCAAACAGCAGCCATCTTATGCTTTTTCACCCTGGAAATAATCTTGCTGCTGCATCCTTAGGGATTAAAGTTTTAACTCCCCAGGAGATGCCTCTTGCCTGGCTCCTGGCAGGTACAGTTTTTACCATAGCTCCAGAGAGTCCCATCATCTATTCACATGCATCAACCCCTGAATCCCATTTCTCCTGAGCACAAGCTGAGCACGGGGAGCTCACAGCTGGGATTTCCCAGGGGGTCCCTGCAAAAAGGGGCTGGAGTGCTCCCGGGTGAGCCGGGCAGCAGCAGGCACAGCTGCTCTCTGGTCTCCCAGCATCACTTACACAGAGAGATTTAACACAGGCGACTTGCATTCCGTCTGGGAGGAAGGTGAAAAGCCAAACATCTCCCCCCTTGGTAGAGAGATACACAGCCCTGGAATTCCTGTTTATAAACTGCAATCAGTGCAAGCGCAAATGAGGCAGAATCAGTCAAGAGCAGGAAATTGCCATCAGAATTTCCTTCTTTCTTTTTTTAATCAAAAAGAAAGGAAAATAAGGCAATTTAAAACTGCTGTGGCTGCTGAGCTTTCATAGGGCTTTCCAGGAGTGCATTTCTGTGCCGTGTGTCACTGTTGCAGACACACAAGACTTAGTGAATTCCCCCAACTTAATGTGAATTATGCCACAAACCAGATGTGCTCTTCGGTGCACAAAGAATCTTTCTGCTTCAGTTTCAAAATGACTACTGCCACATCTGATCAGCTTCTATTACCCTGCCGCATCGTCTGATCTGACATAACAAGTCATGACACCCTTGGATATCATCAGGAGAAGGAGTAGCAACTCCACGTGAGTTGGGAAGCACAGTTCTAGCACTGCTGTGTTGCAGGAGCTGGTCTGCCGGGAAGCTGAGGCTCCTGCCTCAAAGGTATTCAGGAATGGAGACATTCCCCCTTCTGCACCGATTAAGCCCTCGCAATCAGGCGGTGTGCAAGAATGAAGGTGGAATTAATCGGTGAATCATATGGAATTTCACCCTCTGGGCTTGGCTCCCAGCTTGTGGGAAAAGACACAGATTGAATCAGAGGCTTTGAAAGCAGGAAGAAATCATTAAAACCTCTCAGCCTGGCCTCCTGCATTAGAGCAGGTTGTGCTTTACACCCAGAAATTCCTACATCGAGTCAAATAACCCAGGGCTGAGAAGGAATCTGCCACTGCATGACGGATGTAAGCTTGAGAGAAAGCTGAGAAAAACTGCACAAGATCCTTTGGGCATTTATTCCAATAGTGAAACCCCTCTAATCTTCAGAAAGGATTCATCCATCCATTCTCTGACTTCAGCCTGCGGTTGCTGTGCCTGGCTGGGTTGAAGACACCTCTACAGCCAAAGCTCAGTGATGTGCAAGGGGCTCATCCAGGCAGATTTGCAGGGCCATGAGTGCAGGGACATTCAGTGACAGTTACAAGCAGCGCCATTCCCTCCTACAATGTCCTCCTCTGAGATCTTTCCACCTCCAAGTGGTAACTCAAGGCCTGCCACCAACCACCCTTTTCTGCTCCCTTTGCCTGGATGCCCTTAGAGCCCAGGTAACAAACATTTTGTGTGCTGCTCTGTCCCTGTCTGATCACTGCATTCCCAACCTTCTCCATGCCTCTGGATAACCTAATCAACTGTAACATCAAGTTTCTCCTTCCTGCTCTTGCCACAAAGAGTATAGATAACCATGACCATGGGAAACATGCCCTTCAGCATGACCTAATGTTGATTTAACCAGTTCTCCCCTGTTAGAGCCTATAGATCCTCCACATAAGCCCATATCTCTTCATTTCTAGTACCACGACTCGAACTAGCTCTGGGTATACAAAGGCACATGTGCACACCCATGCTGGCAGGGCAGCAAATGCACAGGGTCACATCTGATTTTCCCTTTAGGTAAGTTGCTATAAGAGGAGCTCAGTGCTGAGCTGCAAGGTAAACTTTCCAGATGCAAGTCATTCCCTACATCACATACAGGGGAAAAAAGTCCAATTCTACAGCACTGCTGGTAAAGGAATGCAGGGAATGTGTCGTAAACACTCCCCCCCATCAAAGAGGTGGTAAATTGAGCTGTGAAGGGTTGAAACTACTTTGGAGAACGGGTGGGAATGATTTGGAGTTTTGAGGCTCTTTCAGTCAAATTGTTTGTTCCCTCTATTCCTCAATTTCTTATTACTGTATTTGAGAGGAAGAGGAAGTTTTACCCTCCTGGTGTGCTGTGCTGGTTACTCATAAGGCAGCTACCAGAAGCAATAAGCAAGTAAACATTGTGGCTATGCATATTTTGTCATTGGCTCCATGATGGTTCTCCTAAGAAATCCCAACCTAAACCATGCCCAGGGGCTGCCCTGGAGAGCACCTTTCTGCCTGTCAGACTGAAGCCGGCTGTTTTCCCATCTTGGGAAGATCTTTATCCGGAAACAGGCAAACAAACAAACCAAGCAGCAACCTTCCTTCCTTAGTGAAAACATTTTAACCATCCCAGGTAAAAGAGCCAACCTTGACAAGGCAGTACATGTGCTTCCCATGAAGGTTTGCAGGAGGCGGTTTCTGGACTGGCTTAAGGAATGCACTTAGCATACTGTTTTCCCTACATAAACCCACTGAATTAGCATTTCTCCCTGTGATTCTCAGTGTAGTATTGCTACGTGCAGAACAATACAGGAGAAGTAAAAACCCATAGAAGAGGCTCTCATAAACTGCACAGTGCTTCGTTTTCTTTCACTAATCCCTTGACTTCATCGGTTTCATCATTTGCTGATAGGAACAAGTCTCTTCTCCACAGTCCTCTAATGCTTATCAAAGCTCTCTGCTCTCCAAGATACAAGTGGAAGAGGAGACCAGCTAAAAATAGTGATCCTGAAGGGTATCTGGAGATCCTATCCCTGCTCATTTTGAGTCGTTATCAGGCATGGGGCTGGCCATAGGAAGATGTGACACCCCCCTTGACCTATGGGCAAGCAGACCAAACAGGAGTGAGGCAACATTAACAAGGGGAACATAAGGATTCTGTGCTTTTACGAGAGGCTGAGGAATTTCAGCAGGGAGCCAGTCTTCAGGGTCCATCTGAT
Source organism: Ara ararauna (assembly GCA_028858755.1). Lineage (NCBI taxonomy): Eukaryota > Metazoa > Chordata > Aves > Psittaciformes > Psittacidae > Ara > Ara ararauna. The sequence goes on from CM054381.1 coordinate 8,386,123, forward strand.
TATTCCTTAGGAACAGTTTTATCCGCAGCCAGCCCTGTTCCTGTTTGGTACCTGGCATCTAATTTATGGGGCAATGTTTCTTTAAGGCTGGCATTAAAGTTCATAAGTACCAATCTAGGGTGAAGGAGGTTAAGCATTATGTCCAGATTAGTATTATCAGATGACCCGAAGCAGAGGTTATATTAAAAATACAGGTCAGAACCAGTTTAAGCTCCAAACCCCTGGTTATATTCACTAATTAGAAGGCTTGGACACATGCCTCAGAGTGATGGATGAGCAGTGTCTGCCTCATGGCATCACATGAAGAGCTAGGACATTGCTCCCCAGGCACGGGGCTAAGGCAGGATTGCACCAGTTTTCTTCATTTCAATTAACTTCTCTTTCTTTTTCTCCCAGAAATTAATAGTCTGCAGCCATTTGGGAACAAGAAATCATTGGGGCACTTCACTCCTCTTGGGTGTTTCGATCTGAGCTTAACTCGTACAACTCATTTCCAGCTGTTTTCTCAAGAAAAGCAGAGATAAATCATAATTTAACAGGTTCTCAACTGCTGCCAAACCTCCAAAGAACCTGTGCTGGAGCCAAGAGATGTATTTTCCATCCTTTGTACAAGCAGGACGCCCTATGCCTCTGCAGAGCGTTCTCAAAGGCTCCAGCCTTGCTTTGATTGAGGCCTAGGTATTGTGCACAAGAAAGGTTTTTCTGGGACACAGACCACAAGCAACCACATCTAAAGCACAAGAATTGAGCAATACAGCACAAGGCTCAGTTGTTATAAGTCTTAATGCCAATAAACATCTCCTGATTTCCACCAGGCAGCGGGAGAAGACAACGTGCTGAGCATCGCCACCCCATTCACACACATGCATACAGATGCCCTCCCTGGTTCAAACGTAGGTAGGGAGTTTTGGCTAGGATGTAGGTTTTATCCTAGTCTCCATGGGGCCACTGTGCAACACAACACCCACAACAAAACCAAAGAAAACCCTCCTCTCTTTTCTCATTTCATTTTTTTTTTCTCAATTTAGAGGAAGAAAAACATTTCTCTGAAAAAACCCAACAAACTGTTCAAGGCTTGGTTATTTCCCCATGCATGCACATGTAATGAGTGCTCCGTAGATGTAGAGGTGCGTATATATGGGTGGGTAAAACAGGAAAAGGAATTTTCACAGGGACTACGGACTTGTTTGCTGTGAGTTCTGCTGTGCTCTGGCAGTGTGCTTCTCCATTAAAGGACATTACTGCTGTCCTCCTGTTTACTTTACGTACTGAAAACAGATGAGCTGTCAAGGCCCATGTAGTGAGGCACCTCATCCCTTTTCATGTTGTACGAGAAGGCAAGGTGGGCTATATCCCATCACTTTGTCAATCTACCTGGGGGGCTTCTCAAGTGACAATAGCATACCTTTCATAGACACAGGCAAGCAAATCCATCCTGCCCACCATTTCCATCACCCACACTCATGCAACACAAGGAATAGCTCAGCAAACATCTCCTGCATACAACAGCAGTGGCGGAAACAACCCGGAGCCCCCATGGCGAGATTAACAATCAAGCACCATGAGATCTGTAGGGCAAAGAACATCTCCATCGGTAGCAATTTGTACAGCCCCTCACACCGTGTGGCTCTAATCACTGATCAGAGCTGCACAGTCTCCAGCTTGACAGATATCCCATTTCTTTGTAATCCCCATGGGCTCCAGCCCCTGCCTGGGGAGCTCTACATGCGAGTGCTCATGCGTGACAGAGGGACAATGGCATTTGGTGAGTGCTGCTGACAGCTGAATGCGTTAAGAGATCACCGGCTCACTGGCATCTTCCAGCCAACACAGTCATAAGCCCCCAGCATCCCTATAAGCTACAGAGGAAAGAATAGAAGAGGCCACATTTCCTTTTGGAGAGCACCATCTGTGTCTTTGGTCCCTTCCTGACACCAGGGAGCATGCACAGGAGAGCAGAGCAGGCTTTCCTCCATCCAAGATTTATTACTGGAGAAGACCTCTCCCAGGAAGCCTGTGGGGTCTCTGGTTCTCATCTCCTCCTCCCTGCAGCTGCCGCATCGCTCAGCACCACAGGTCGCATAAATCAGCACTAACAGCAGGGAGATGAAAGCGCAAAGAGGCTGCCAGAGAAGTTATTGACACCGAAGGGCAAATCCTGCCCTGACTTGCACCCTGCAGCCTCCTGTTCATTAGGAGGGAGAGGGAAGGGGTGTACGTCAAGGTGAATGTCAGCCCTCAGGACAGGTTTCATCGATGGCAGGTCCAATGGATGCAGGCACCTGAGGGTCAGATGGGAAGATGCTTCAGCCCTATCCACTTCCCACTGGCTGAGATTGCGTTCTAACAGCTCCCCACTATTTAATCAACTCGAATCCCATTTCTATCTCATAGATCCCACGGATTTAAGTACCAGCAGAGCTCGAGCAGGGCAGTGGTGCTTGCAGCGAGGCTGGTGAGTGTAAACCACAGACAGCCTCGGACTTTAGGAAGATGCTGATAAACCCCAAATGCCTCATCTGAGACCAGTGAGGACGGGCAAGAGGAGAAGAAAAGTTGAGAGCAGAGCACCACGTCCTTTAATTCAAAACTCTGATTTGATATAATTGATACTTATACCTTAAAATGTTCTGTCCTTGCCCTGTGGGTGAGAAGCCTGGCTTCCTCTGCTAAAGGGGGGGGGGGGGGGGGAAATGTTCTAAACCACCTTTTCAAAGCTGTGAGCTGAAAAGGAAGAACCCACACACATCTGTATTTAAAACCCTGGGATTTTAAACATTGCCTCTGAGGTGAGGGTTGGGAGAGCAGGACAGTCCCCAGGGAGAAGCTGACTCCCAGGACTCCGTGGCTTGGCTTTAGCTCACTGCAAATTGACAACAAAACCACCAACCAACCACGCAAAACTGGCTTGAAATAACCCTGAGCCCCACAGGGAGCTTCCCAAAGCTTCACTGGAGCATCCACACTCAAACTGCCACCCAAGGGAACGGCAGCACCGACATCACCAGCTACAGAGCATCGGCTTTTCCCCCCACAGCAGACCTCCAGCTTCTCCCCTCTCTCATACCTTGCTTGTTTTCAGGTCACACTCAGGCTTTCCCAGGGCTGCTTCTCCACTGTAAGAGCAAACAGGAGGAATGTGGCATGCCAGGTTTGTTTGGATAAAGTGAGAAGGAGGGATTACCATCAGCTTTCTAATGGGAAACTGGCACCAGAATTAGCTCGTAGATTGGTATGAGGTTCTGCAAACACAAATTGGACACAGGAGGGGGAAGCCTCTGAATTCCCAAAGCAGTGAATTGCCGATATCCAGGAGGAGCAATTAGGCAGAATGCCAGGCCATAGCGAGGCTTTTCCAAAAATAACTAAGCCAATAGTCCATAAACATCAGGAATTTCCAGCACTGAGACTACAGCCCCTGTGTTCCTCGACAAGCAGCAAGGAGCAAGCCCAGCAAAGCCTGCAGGGATGGTGGGACTCACGCCACTGACTTTGGTGGTCCTGGGAGCCAGCCCCAAGGAGCTGGTTATGTCACCTGTGTCAGAGCCAAAGCCACCTTTTGCCCAATGCCCTCTTGCAAATATTTTCCTGCTGGTGAAAAGCAAAACAAGAGCGAGAAGGGTTGAAATGAGCTAAAGCTCGGTTCAGTTTGCTGCTGTGTCCCCTGACCCTGTAAGCCAGACCTTTAACATTCCAAAAGGGAAACCAAGTGGAGATTGGTTAAATCCTCACCCACTAAGCCCCCCCACAGAGATGCATTGTACTGACAACTGCTCTTCCTGCACTTGAACTGCTACTGAGCTAGGTTAAGGTTGCTGAGCTAGCCCCTTGGCTACCTCACAGCGACTGCAGTGGGTGAATACTCTTTCTCTCTAGCAGCACTGTCTGCTCTGCATAGCAGGGGATTCGTAGGGAGCAAAGATAAAGAAACAACTATAAAACTACTTTTAAGACCTGCCAGAATGTGACACAGAGCTGGGAAGTGTTCCTTATGCCTTAGCCCCTTTGGGGTGGGAGACTACAGCTCTACAGAGGTGGCGGAACACAAGCAGACACTGCAGCTCCTCTTACAGACAAGAGTGGCATCAGGCAGGATGACCACTGCAGGGGCTTTTTGCCTAGAGATGACTCCAGCAGAGGTTTTCTCTCTCTGCTCACACAGATGTGGGGCAGTCGTTCCTGCAGCCCCACATCTGGCGGTGCAGGTAGGTGACAGTGTTTGGGGAACATCTTCTATGATTCTCTGCCACACCTGAAACACCACACGTGAAATCTGTGCATTTGTTTATCATCAAGCCCAGCTCTGCTTGGGCCATTGCTGAGCTGAGCTGAAACCCAGGACACAGAGCGTTTTGCTTGAAGATGCAGAGTCATGTATATGGAAACATTCGCAAGGCTCAATGCTTTCCCCTGAAGAACCCCAGGAGGAGAGGCCAGCAATCGGACTGAGGCTTTCGCACAATTCCCATATAAAGGGTATTCTTCCAGAGGTACAGTTTCAGTTGTCAAAGCGATAAACCATAATCTCACTAGCTTGGCTCCTTAGCAATGCAGAACATCCTCTATCTGATTGGCCAAAGGAGGCAGGACTTCAGAAAGTGAGCTTGCATTCTCGTTAAAGCATGGGCAGGATTCTTTTCAGCCTTCTCCCGTTTCAACAAGACATTAGTATGTACAATGTGTGCTCTGGAACTAGTTTGGTCTAATCCTCTTCTTTGTCTGCCTTTCAGAGCTGCAGCTTTTAAACCAGTGCTGCATTAGCCTGCTGAGGAAACAGAAGGCTTGCTCACTGCAAGCAAGTTATAGGAGCCACAAGCTTTAGTTGTGAGCCATAGCACTGCCAGGAGCAAGGCCTCTGCTGAGCAAGGTCAGGAGAGCCTGGGATGGGTTTCCATCACCAGTGACAAAACAGGGCATTAGTGGAGAGAACAAATGTGAATTAGGGACATGTAAGCCCCTTCCCAAATCATGGTTCTTTTTTACCTAAATATCTAACAAAGGTCCTCAGGTTTTTCCATTTTCAGAGTATCAACTTGTCAATGAAATTATCCAAAAGTCTCCTTATCAATAACTTCAACTTTCTACTTCAGAATAAAATAATGGAAGTTACAATTTGACATTCATGCATATAAAACCACTCTTAAAATGATACCTATTTCAAGCCCTAGAGGGAAAACCCGAAACTCCGTGTTTTGAAGTCACATTTGAATTCCAATTATTCTCCTTTTCCTATGTAGAAAATCCTGGTGACTGACACCGGGTTTCCAACACTCAGCAATGAGGCTTTCATAAGGTGATGAGCAGACAAAGAAAAACCTGCTTTTAAGAGCCCTATTTTTAACAGACATAAACATCACCATGAAACAGAGGTAATGACACACGATCAGCAAAGTGAATCCCAAAGGATATCAGATACTAAAACAAAGCTTGGAAGACACAAAGAGAGAACTGGCATTTACCTGGAGAATCAGCATCTCTGTTACCAAGCACCTCTTTATCTCTGTTCACCTCTTTCTATTCTGGGGAGAGTTCCCCCACTGCACTATTCCTCCTGTTTTCCTCACTACTGCCATGCCATGGGAATGCAGACCAGTGCCACCACTGAGTAACAGCCTAAGCTCAGCTGCAGGGAGCTGGAACATGTGAATTACCTCCCTACAGGCCAATAGCTTTGGTGGGATATTCAGCCTGGAGTAAGGCTGTATTAGTAAAACCTGGAGTTAGAGAAGAACGTGGCATCTGGCAGAGTTTGCTGCCCCATCCTCACTTGTTCACACCAGGAAACAGGCCCTCTAGGTTGGATGCAGGCTGTGGGAGCCCTCCAGCCCCTCTGCAAGGGCAACAATGAGCCCAAGGGTCAGGGAGGGCAATGAAAAGCAGGCAGAGACCCAAGCCCTGCCCTAGCTTACAGCTGCAGAGACCTGCTGGGTGGCCGCACCAATGCAGGTCCTATGCCATCTCCTGGGGCTCCAACGCCACTTTTTGCTGCCACAGGATGGTAGTAAGGAAGAACCGAGCCTTCAGATATCTTTGGACAAACAGCTACAACAGGCACTTGGGGAACTGGCCAACAAGTGAGGTATTTGTCTCTCTAAAGCCCAACGCGCTCATTGCCAGCACAGGAGGGGTGAGGTACTGAAAGGAATTCAGAATACCTCAAATACTGCCAAGCCCCGGGGAACCTTCTGTCTTCAGGGAGATGTCCTGCTCCCACCTACACCATCCCACTGTCACTGTGAGCCAGGTGTGATCCCACACTGTCACTGTGATGCCACCTCGCCAGGGTGCATTGCGGCTTCAGGAGCAGAGCTTTCCAGCCCTCCTCTGCCCAGGAACACCCTGGACAAGAGCAGCTTCCATCCTTTTAAAGCTTTTTCCTGTTTTCTCCCCCACTTCCTTTAAGTCTTTCCCCCAGGACCACAGCAGCTTTACGAAATGACAGCAATATCAGAGCAGTGGAAAGGAGGCAAAACCCACTGTGAAACCCATCTCCCACCTCCATGCCAAGTCATCCCAGTCTTATTTGGGATGGCTCCCAAAAAAACCCACTCAAATGGATATTTTACCTCATTTGCAAAGCTGAGGAATTCCAATCAAAGGATGAAGCTGAGCACCACTGGCTGTTGGAGAGCTAGAGCACTGCTGCACACCTTCAATGGCCTTCACCCACTATTGCCTTCCCAGCATTCACTGGAGCTGATACACAAACCCAGGCAAACAGAGAAGTTCTCAGTTAAGGTCCAACTCAACACAGATTGCACCAATTCAGCTAAATGAGGACTACAACCTAAACCACAGCAACCTCTACAGCTGTGTTTCACTCTATTTCTTCAGCTTTGGGATGCCTGAAACATCCATCAGCTCCCATGGTAGCTTCTCCATGAGCCCTGCATGACAGTTATTTGCTTTAACAAAACTACAGAAATGTCCAATGTCCACTATTGACACCAGATGTCATTTGGACTGAAGGGCCAGACTACACAGAGCTGGTGGAGAGGAACCTTGCAGGCTACAAAACAGGGCTATTACTGGGTTTCAGGCATCATCTGCCCTGTTTTGAAAGGCAAGCCTTCCCTCAGCAGCACTTCTCAGTACCCCAGCATGGTTCCACAGGAGCTGCATCCTCAGCTGACACAAATCAGAGCTCTGCAGTCAATGGCATAGCACCCACTTTCTCCAGCAACAGGATCTGGCCCATGAATTTTCCAGCTCAGTATCCTGTGATCCTGTCAGCACTGTGGCTCTTCCAAGACAATCCAAGTCGTTGCAGGAATGCCCCTCTGTTGAAGGGAAAACATTCCCAGTGTTGTGATTTTCCATATATAATTACCAGGAGATTAAATTCCTCCATTGTGAACAAGCATGATTGCTCCCTTAAGACTCACTGATGTGTGTGCTTTCAGAGAGGGGGAGAGGGAAGAGCAGAGGAAAGGAGAGGAGAAAAGAGCTGAAAAGGAAAACCTAAACAAAGCATTGATTTTCTTTTTGGACCTGGACTGCAGTAACAGAGCAGATTGCCTGAATTTGGTACATTTCCTGGCTCAAAAACAACCAGCCCAGTGATGGGAGGTGAAATCAAGGCCATGTTCTCCACCAAGCAGCTTACCACAAGCCACAGGCTTCTTACATTGAGGACACATAGGCTGAGCTTCCTTCCTGTAGTCCTACCCTGGATGGCCGCCTCCAAGGAAGAGTTTAAGCCTTTAGCCTGGACTCCAAGGCAAATGAAAGCCATTTACCAGCATTGTTTGGGGCTGGTTTACTCTTTTTTGCTAATAGCACTATGTATTGGGAGTGTGAATTACAGCCAGTAGTAATAATAAACTCACAAGATAACACCCCTGGGGAGAGAACAAGGAAGTTTGAGGCCAGGATACAGAAGCTCTCATCAGGCAGATGGAAGGCTTGCTACAGAAGGGCTGTGAGGCCGGGGACACTTTGGATTCAAGCACTGACGCATCGCATCTTTTACATCTCGTACAGGTTTTTCCATGCTTTCTACAGGCAATTCTTGCCAACATTTTTTGGACTCCATTTGGCAGAGAAGTGTTTAATCAGCATCCAGCCTCTTTAGAGGGCTGCCTCTGAGGGAACAGATGGAGGCAAGTGATAGCAAGTGGTAATTCTGGCTGCTTAATCTCAGTTGATTCGTTTTAACAGTCTGCTTAACAATTGATACCGCGTGGCCATGACCAAAGAAGTTTCATGGTCTTTACTGAGATTTAAAGGAGGTGTGAAATGCATTAAAAATGCATCATTACTGCAGAAGCAATAAAAGCTTCATTGCCCTAATGAGGAAAAAGATTGGCCCAAGCTGCAGAGCAATCACTGCTTTTCTCTGTAAGGTCATACAGTGCCACCACATCCCTGGCTTTCCTTTATAAAGTTGCAGAGGAAAAGATGAGAGTTTGAAAGCTCAAGATCCTAGAACCAAGTGTTCAGCTGTATTCAATACACAGTTCTGAACCTCTGCACCACCCAGGCAGGAGAAGTTAAGATCTCACAGCCTCAGGGAATGACCTCCATAACACAATTCAACTAAAGGAATTGCCCATCTCTGTAAGACAGACACCTCTTAGTCCATCCCATCCAAAGCTCATCCTCCTCCCAGCCTTACAGCCAATACTCAGATGGACAAACTGTTCTGTACCTCATTCTAGCTTTCGTACTGTACACATTCTTGCATTGCTCTGGAGCTTTTTACATTTCTTTGAGACAAGCAACAAGCATAGCATGTCTTAGCTCATGTTATAAAGCATGACAGATGTGTTTGTGTAACGCATTTTGCAATTCACAACTGCAGGCAGACAATGAAAATGTTTTGAGATGAGACAGTAACAAAAGTTTTGCATTCCTAAATCAATGCATGTGCCAGTTTTACATTACATTTACAAAAGTGACCTTTACTCCAATAGTAAAGTCCACTCTAATATGAGTAAGGGAAGGCCCAGGACCAGACCTGGCTCAGGTACTAGATCCAGATCTGGGGCCCCCGACACCAGAGGGATGTGGAACTGTTGGAGCGAGTCCATGGGAGGCCATGGAGATGCTGCGAGGGCTGGAGCAGCTCTGCTCTGGAGACAGGATGAGAGAGCTGGGCAGGGGCAGCCTGGAAAAGAGAAGGATCCTGAAGTGGAGACCTTAGAGCAGCTCCAGTGCCTAAAGGGGCTGCAGGAAAGCTGGAGAGGGCCTTTGCACAAGGGATGTAGGGACAGGACAAGGGCAATAGCTTTAAGCTGCCAGAGGGGAAACTGAGATGAGCTCCTAAGCAGAAGCTCTTCCCTGTGAGGGTGCTGAGGCGCTGGCACAGGGTGCCCAAGAAACCCTGGAAAGTGAACAGAAAGTACCCGGGAGCTCATGTGCAGACAAGGAACAGTTCCGCCTTCATCTCAGGAAGAAGGAGGAGACTCGTTCGCATCTGAGCTCTTGTAAAGGCCCCGGCCTTCACCTGAGATCACACATCACCAACTCTCACTTCCTCCCTGTAGAAGGACAAGAGTCCAAACGCTGCGTCCTGCTGCAGCCCCACAGCCCCATGGTGGCTCTGCTGCCACAGCCCCTCACTGCCATGGCAGGTGCCCTTCTCCACAGCCCAGGGGCTCACACAGCACTTGGCAACAGGCAGTGCTTGAGGGGGAAGTTGCTACAGAGAGGCCCTGACCCTTCACCAACAGTTTCCCCCCTCCCTCTCCTCAGGGACCCACAGGCACAGCCTGAGGAGCCCAGGGCAGACAGGGCAGGGATACGCAGTGCCTGCGCCCAAGGGGCGGCAGAATGGCACCGGGCAGCGAGCCTCAGAGAGGGGCCCTTCTGCCCACAGCATCCTCCTGCTCCTGCTCCTACATTAGGGCATCTGTCAGGCCGCGCACGACCCCTCCGCCCTGCGGGACTCTCTGTCCATCACCATGACAGCGGGCTGGGGATGTCACAAAGCACGTTCTACCCTGGGCGCTATAAATACAGGGACCCCGCAGACACCCGGCAGTTGCTGAGGTCCCAGACCAGGCAACAATGGCAAGCAGCCGCGCTGGTGCCAGCAAGGCAGCGAGCCGCAAACGCACGCCTGGGGGAGCGGTGAGGTTGCTGCCCAAGGCAGGCAGGAAGAGGAAGAGGTCGGAAGCGGGAGGCAGCGCCCGTGGTGGCACTGACGATGTAGAGCCAATGGAAGTGGACCAGCCAGAAGACCAGGAGGAGCCAATGGAGGTGGATCCACCACAGGAAGATGAGCCTATGGAGGTCGAGTATCCAAGCTGCAGCAAACAACAGAAGCTCCAGCTCCAGCCCAAGACCAGGAGGCATCGTGGTGGATCCACCTCCAACACAAGAAGATCACAAAGAGCTGCATCCACCAGAAGAAGGGCACCACCACAGAGGCTGGTCTACTTCAATTTTGGACAACCTAGCACCTCTGCACCATACCAGGCCTCCCGCCCATGACACCCAACTCTTCATTGCTGAAGAGCATTGCTGGAACAAGACCCCGGCTTGCTCTAAGGGCCAGGCCCCTGAGGGCACTAATGGCTCCTGATGGCTCTCAAGAGCCTCACCTGGGACCCCTACCCACCCATTCTCCATCCATGGGCCCTACACTCACTTCAGCTCAGCCCTGAGCACCCAGTCCGGGCCTGAGCTCTGTGAGGGTGCTCACTGATTGCCCCAGCTGCCCACCGATGCCTGGGGAGCAGTGCTGTTGGTGCCCAAGCCAGGCATGAAGAGGAAGAGGTGGGAAGCGGGAGGCAGCGCCAATTGTGGCGCTGACGGTGCAGAGCCCATGGAAGCAGACCAGCCGGAAGAGCAGGAGCAGCCAATGGAGGTGGATCCACCACAGGAAGACGAGCCCATGGAGGTCGATTCCCCCACCTGCCACAAGAAACAAAAGATAGGGTTCCGAGGCAACAGCAAGAAGATCCCATGGTGGTCAATCTCCTCAACACCCAAGAGAAGACATTGAGGTGCATCCACCTCCCACATAAAAACATCCAATGGAGCTGCATCCACCGGCAGCCAGAGAACAGTCCTGGCCTGACCCCTGTGAGGGTGTTCATTGATTGCCCCAGCTGCCCACTGATGCCTGGGGGAGCGGTGCTGTTGGTGCCCAAGCCAGGAATGAAGAGGACAAGGTGGGAAGTGGGAGGCAGCGCCAATTGTAGCGCTGACGGTGCAGAGCCCATGGAAGCAGACCAGCCGGGAAACCAGGAGCAGCCGATGGAGGTGGATCCACCACAAGACGAGGAGCCCATGGAGGTCGATTCCCCCACCCTCCAGAAGAAACAAAAGATAGGGTTCCGAGGCCACAACAAGAAGGGCCTATGGTGGTCGGTCTCCCTCATACCCAGGAGAAGATGTCGAGGTGGATCCACTTCCCACAGGAAAAGATCCCATGGAGCTGCATGCACCTTCCAGCCAGGAAGGACCCACGGAGGTGGATACACCCAATGGCCAAAAAGAACCCATGGAGCTGGATCTACCCGAAGCCAAAGAAGAACACGAGAGAGGCTGGATTACTTCCATTACACCTCGCCTGGCAGCTCCATACTGGGCACCATACTAGGTCTCCCGACCATGGCACCCAATTCTTTATCGCCTGGCTTGGGAAGCTACGTTAGGAAGACAAAGAAGAATAAAGATGTTTTCCTCTGTTATTTCACTGAGCCAATGAATCCCAGATGTGTACAGTGCAGCTCCAGGTGTGTTCGTTCTGCAGGGATGTGTTTATTAGCCACATCAGATATGTATCGAGGAACCCAAACAGGGCTCAGCTTAATGGAGACTCTGGTGGCTGAACCTACTTACAGTGCAAACAGAACCCCAAAACACCACTGCCTGTGCCTGTCCGGTGCACCCCATGGCAATAACAACACACACCCTGACAGACAAGAAACACCTTCCTCTTTACGAGCACAGGGGCTGGTGGGTGGCAGGAGCGTTAAACCTATTTAAGCACCATGAACAGAGGTAAACCATGGAGCTGTTGGAGCGAGTCCATGGGAGGCCATGGAGATGCTGTGAGGGCTGGAGCAGCTCTGCTCTGGAGCCAGGCTGAGAGGAGAGAGCTGGGCTGGTTCAGCCTGGGGAAGAGAAGGCTCCTGAAGGGGAGAGCTTAGAGCAGCTCCAGTGCCTAAAGGGGCTGCAGGAAAGCTGGAGAGGGCCTTTGGACAAGGGACGTAGGGACAGGACAAGGGCAATGGCTTTAAGCTGCCAGAGGGGAGACTGAGATGAGCTCCTAAGCAGAAGCTCTTCCCTGTGAGGGTGCTGAGGCGCTGGCACAGGGTGCCCAAGAAACCCTGGAAAGTGAACAGAAAGTACCCGGGAGCTCATGTGCAGACAAGGAAAAGTTCCGCCTTCATCTCAGGAAGAAGGAGGAGACTCGTTCGCATCTGAGCTCTTGTAAAGGCCCCGGCCTTCACCTGAGATCACACATCACCAACTCTCACTTCCTCCCTGTAGAAGGACAAGAGCCCAAACGCTGCGTCCTGCTGCAGCCCCACAGCCCCATGGTGGCTCTGCTGCCACAGCCCCTCACTGCCATGGCAGGTGCCCTTCTCCACAGCCCAGGGGCTCACACAGCACTTGGCAACAGGCAGTGCTTGAGGGGGAAGTTGCTACAGAGAGGCCCTGACCCTTCACCAACAGTTTCCCCCCTCCCTCTCCTCAGGGACCCACAGGCACAGCCTGAGGAGCCCAGGGCAGACAGGGCAGGGATACGCAGTGCCTGCGCCCAAGGGGCGGCAGAATGGCACCGGGCAGCGAGCCTCAGAGAGGGGCCCTTCTGCCCACAGCATCCTCCTGCTCCTGCTCCTACATCAGGGCATCTGTCAGGCCGCGCACGACCCCTCCGCCCTGCGGGACTCTCTGTCCATCACCATGACAGCGGGCTGGGGATGTCACAAAGCACGTTCTACCCTGGGCGCTATAAATACAGGGACCCCGCAGACACCCGGCAGTTGCTGAGGTCCCAAACCAGGCAACAATGGCAAACAGCCGCGCTGGTGCCAGCAAGGCAGTGAGCCGCAAACGCACGCCTGGGGGAGCGGTGCGGTTGCTGCCCAAGGCAGGCAGGAAGAGGAGGAGGTCGGAAGAGGGAGGCGGCGCCCGTGGTGGCACTGACGATGTAGAGCCAATGGAAGTGGACCAGCCAGAAGACCAGGAGGAGCCAATGGAGGTGGATCCACCACAGGAAGATGAGCCCATGGAGGTCGATTATCGCAGCTGCAGCAAAAAGATTGTGGGGGTTTACAAAACCACACGGACAGCACGACAGACCACTATGATCAAAGGCTGGCAACTTTATTAGCTCTCACGTGCAGCTTTTATTGAGTTCGGACAACAGAGCATTTACAACACAGCTGGCAATATATAATTGAACGCTGTTTTGTTAGTAACAGCTTAGCGATTAATTAACTGTAGCATACATTCCAAGGTTACAGTTATCAGTTCCTCCCTACATATCCTGACTTCTCAGGCTCTTCTGCCAACTCCCTCAAACTCTCTCACGTACGTGTTCTCTAGTAACCTTCAGCCAAGGCCTCAAAGCCTTTGGTTCACTACTTCACTAATGTCAAGTAACTGGATTGCTCACGTAGCCATTCTCAGCCAAATGACTCCCCACAAATCCCCCTTTTTGTTTTTGAGCAATCCAGACCCGATTAACATCATGAGATAACATGCCAATAATACACTTCCACAGAGAACCAATGCTCCGAGAGATTCATACAACGCATTCCCTCAAAGTCCTCACAACCGTGTCTTGAGCCAATAATAAAAAATCAATAGCTGCCCTATTTTGTAGGGTAGCATGTCTTAAGCTGTCTACATCTAATAATAAACTACTCTTACTAAAAAAGGAACCACAAGCGCCACATATAAGCAATAATCTTACTGTAACATGTACATATTTTTGTCTTCCAAATTCAGGTACCTGTGTTTCATCCATCTGCCACAATTCACAGGCCTGAATATCTCTGGGATTAACCCCTAATCCCAGCCCTGTGCCGTGCTGGCTGCATTGAGAACAAGCTTTTATAATACCTTATGCATCTGTCCAAGATATATCAAATTGCCTCTTCAAAACTTTTGCTGGCAGGTGAAATAAGGAGTGACTTTATCTAGCCATTGCAAAGGAATCCACAGGCTTCACGAGAGAAAGACTCACCATTGAGTCTGCTATGGCATTTCCCTCAGCTAAGCCCAATTCACTTTGATGGCTTTGAATATGAATAATGCAACAAGCCTCTGATCGCTGCCATATACCTTTTTGTGCTGTATTAGGTGGAAGTAACCATTCTAGAATGGCTACTTTCTGTTTTCCCTTTCTCTCCACCCCTCCCCCCTCCCTTTTTTTTTTTCTTTTTTTCCAAATAAGCCATTGCAACAACAGTGCAAATGGATGTGACGGGTGATTTACAGGGAGCAAGCTAAGGGGAGTGTCTTTCATTAATCGATTTGCCTTAGTCTTGCACTCGTATGAAGTGTTCAACAGACTATAAATTCCAGTAGTAGTCTATCAAAATGGTCTGCTTGACCACATATCCAGCAGTCTTTCAGTTGCATATAGTTGACCAATTTAGTTAACATAGTCACATACATATTACCGTTAAAGATAGCATAACAAACTGACAATAGACAACATAGGCCTACACTGGTCTGAATTCCTGGGTATCCCATTCTTTTTATAGTCTACTAAGTGCTAAGCAGTAACTTTCCACTCTCTCACTCCCTTATCGTCCTGATTTAGCAAAAGTAAGGGTTACAAATATTCACATAGTTTGGTCTGTCTTTGAGATACACATCCTGCTTTATCTTGCAAACTCTGCTTTGTTTTGCTAACCAATCTTCACCCCTCATTGTTGTCTTTACAGTTCTCAAGGCTTAGGCCTGCCCAGGGCATTAACACCTGCTCTTTTCTTTGCTGTTCCCAGGACTGAAGCCAGACCAGGGTGATAACGCCTGAATCCATTTCGTTAACTATTTCTATCCCTTTACCCACATCAAAAGACAGTTTTTATAGATTTATGATCTACCTTTGCCAAAGCCTCTATATTCTCCATTAGCTATTGTAGCAAACAAGGCACACAGATTAGGATATGATTAAAATGACAAAATGACTAAGATAAAGTAAAGCCATCCTGTAATGCTCAAGCCAGAAAACACTTTGTTCAACCAGTTCAGTCCCTCGTGTATTTGGGGTCTTCCCTATTGTTCCCCTGTTTGCCATACTAGCATGTTTTTTACAATTTGCTATGTTCGCTCTATCTGAAGTCACTTGAACCTGTGTAACATGTGACATATCAGTGACTCTAACACATCATGTAGCAGGTCAGAATAATAGTGGATTTAGACCAGATCATATCTGCAACATATGCCAACCACAGGCTTCTTGGCCTGTGTTTCTCTCTTATATAGCTCTCCGATAACAGAGGAGGCCATCCCTCACATCAAGATCTGGCATGGCATGTGTCTCCACCACTCAACGCCTGCTGGGTTGCAACCAACAGCGGAGCTAAAGGTTCTTCTTGGTGGCAAACACAGAGGCCAACCCAGTCTTGCCCTTGACTGTGGTAGGAGGCATTTGGCCAACCTCAGTCCTGGCATCTCGTTGTCAATGCAGAGTTTCACCTGCTTCATCCAGTAACAAGTCACCACTACGACAAAGCACATACAGATTTACAATAGCAGTATGTATACTACAGGGTGCAGCAGCGTGCTGAAGATGCTCGTGGCAGTGAGGGACCAGCCAAAGAAATTTCTTAACAGTGGAGTTCTCTCACCCTCTTAATTTGTTCCATTGTCTGCTCTATAACGCTATCATTGTATTAAACTCTTTCTCACTTTTGCCTTAGCATTTTCTAGCAGCTGCTGCAAATTTGCATGCTCTAACATCTATTTTACAACTGACAAATCCATACAATACAAGGTGTAGTTTCTTATTAACAACTGGCTAGTAAGTACAGGTGGTGTTATACACAAAATCACAGCCTCTAATAAGAGCTGTTTTACAAGGACACATATTCAGGCTGTTACTTTTCAGTTGCTCCCAAGTGATGTTTTGCAGTCATTTGTTTCTCTCTTCCTCTATCTCGTTCTGCTCAGGATATTCACGGTCAGCTCCTGTAGCTGAGGCACTGGGTTTTTCCACTCGTCTGTCCACTTATGGTGAGGCTTGAGAAACTTTGCAGGCAGGTGCCATGGCCCTGTGGGTGGGTGGGTGGGTGGGGGGGGTGGGTGGGGGGGCAACACAAATATACTCCTTCCCCAGGGTTATCAGTTCTTGAGAAGTAAGACAAGTTAAAGCGTTTCCTTAAAGCAAAGGCATTCTGATGAAACAGGAATGTGCAGCAGCTGCAGAAGTAAACTGCACGATGTTAACAGTCAAGGAGTTTGCTGCGTCATTGCCCATTTCTTTTTTCTTTCTCTGCCACCCTGATGCTGCTTGGGTGGCGGTTGGTAAAGCTTGTGGTTGCACTTCCCCTCTCACTTTTTCAGTTAGCAGTTCTTATTTCAACCAATTGGTTCTTCCAAGTCTTGAATTCACCCCCAGGTTACTTAAAACACACTAAGCAGGACTTCTCCTCTGTGCCCAGTGTGCTGCAGGCCTCTTTAAGCCTTATCTGTGGTGTCTCTACAAACTGCTCCGAAACACTGGTGTTATCAGCGCTGTTCCCAGGCCCAAAACCAAAAAACACAGCGCTGCACCAGCCACCAAGAAGCAGAAAAATGACTGCCACTGCTGAACCCGTGACAATAGCCACTTCTTATTCCATACCATTCATGTCATGCTCAGATCTTACATTTTCAATATACCATCACATGTATATATATATATATACACAGAGAGAGAGAGAGAGAAATCATCCCTCAGTGTCGCTTTGTGCGGCTACAAACGCCGGCCTGCTCAGCAGCAGCTACAGCTGGCAGTCTGCTGAGCAGCAACCATAAATACCTGTCAGCAACAGCACTTCTGTATTAACCCTTTCTTGTCTGAAACGTTAATCTGTTACACATTTAAAACTTTTACATGAATCCAATAACAAAAATACACAGAACAGTATCTGCCCTCAACACACATACGCACACCTACATACACATGCATACACATGGGATCCCATAAACAAGCTTCACACAAATACAAAATTTAAAACACAAAATGTAGACAAAATGTGGTGCAATGACCCTGTGAAGACTCAAAACCCAGCTCCGAACAGCGTCAGCACAATGTAAGGTGGCAGGCTCAATCTCAGCGGGCGTCCCCGCAGAGGCTCTGCCTCCCTCACATTGTATGAGGCTTTGGCTTTTAAACTGACCAAAATGCACACTCGTTCCGATGCAGGTGGCCAGCCTACATCGGAAGAAGTGGTCAGCAATATCTATAAAGGTCTGCAAGGGTCGGTAGAAACATGAACCTACTTACATTTGTTAACTTTTCAGTGCATGAATATCACAGAGAGACTATAAGCACACAATACATCTGCATCCCCCACCCATCTTACTTTTCCCTTTTACAGTTGCCCATTTATCATGAGGATCTGGGGGATATAAATCCGGCTTCTTTTCCGGATCAACAGGTATCGGGTCAAAAGGACTATCCAGGTCAGCATCAGAATTATCAAGAATCAGAAACTCAGGAGCAGCAACAGCAGTTTGACAAACATGCACAGGCTTCTCACAGATGTCGTCGTCCCCCCCTTTTTTTTTTTTTTTTGATACGGCCTTTGTCGAAGATGGTGGTCTGGCAGGGACCGCGGAACTGTTCGGTGATTCTGATGCCACTGGCGGCTCCGCACGGGCTGGTGGTGTCGGAGATTCAGGCGGCGCTGATGGCCCCGGGCGGTCAGTATCGTCCGCAGCCGCTCCCCCCGGCCGCCTCACTGTTACCGGCATCCCAGAAGGAGGCGGCGTCCAGTCCTCTCCAAGCTTCCTGGCCGCTTCACCGGCTACCTTCTTTTCTTCATGATATTTCTGCAAACAGTTCATAACCTCCTGCAATAATTCTTTTGTTGAGTCATTTAGTTCTTTCGGTTGCTCTGCTTCTTCTGGGGTAGAAACATTAGAGTCAATGGGGGAACAGTTTGGGGTGGAGGTAAGGGAACATTCTAATGCACCAGGCCTATAATCTGTGGATGCCTTCACTTCGCAGTGAGGTTCAATATCGTCAGGATCAGTAGCAACATCAGATTTTGATTTCTCCCCACTGGGCATAGACTGAAAGCCCATCTCCACTGTCTTTGCAATTTTCGGGTGAGTCCTCCCCCCGGTATAATGATCGAAGGGATTCCGATCGGGGCTCTTTGAACCCTTAGTCAGGGGCTTTGTGGGTGATTGGGAGGCGGGTAGGGCTGGAGGCTCAGGCGGAGGCACGGATGGCATTACCGGAGACAAGGCTTTAGCCGCCGAAGCAGCCGCAGCTCTCTCTGATTGCATGTCCCGCAAAGTCTCTCGGATAAGCTTCCATAGCGTGCAATATTTTTGAGCCTCACACGCTGCCTCCCCCCATCAGTTACAGTGTCCCAAAGCCGAACGCCTATCGCCTCCCACGTGGACATTTCAAGTGCCGTTCCAACCCTGCTAAGTAGCCCCTCCTCCTTACTCCATTGGAGTAGCTCTTTAAGAACATCTTCTTCGTATTCAATCCCTCTCTGAGAGAGGACAAATTGGAGGAGATGAAGGACAGCTGCCTCTTCTTTTGTTTGAGCCGCCCCCATTCCTCCCCGACCGCCACTTGCCTTTTTTGGAGTGGACTCTCTAATCGCAGATACACCTTTGTTCCGCGGGACGTGCACGTCCTCCTTCTACATCAGCAGGGCTACTGCCGGCTCCTTTTCGGTCGGCTTCCCACCCGTCAGGTCTGCGCTGATCTTCACCACCAAAGCAGCTCTCAGGAGGCAAATCTGAGGGTCCCTGTTCGGGCACCAGTTGCAGGGGTTTACAAAACCACACACGGACAGCACGACAGACCAATATGATCAAAGGCTGACTCCTTTATTAGCTCTCACATGCAGCTTTTATAGAGTTCGGATGTCGTGGTTTAAGTCCAGTCAGCCACATAATTTCGCTCTCTCACTCCCCCCTCTTTCTTCCCCCCGCTCCCAGAGGGATGGGAAGGAGAATCAAAAAGAATGCAACTCCCACAGGTTGAGATAAGAACAGTTCAGTAACTAAAGTATAACACAAATCACTACTGCTACCACCAATAATAATAATGACAAGAGAAAATACAAGGAAAGAATACAATTCTCACCACCTAATACCAAGCCCGACCACGCAGTGCACCCCCACCCTTCCAGGTCTCTGCTCTCTCCATCTTGGGCATGGCGTGCTTTGGTATGGAATAATCTCTTTGGTCAGTTTGGGTCAGGTGTCCTGTCTCTGCTTCCTCCCGGCTTCCCCTCCTCCCTGGCAGAGCATGAAACTCAGAAAGTCCTTGGCCAGACCAAAACATCACTAAGCAGTAACCGAAACACTGGTGTTATCAGCGCTGTTCCCAGGCCCAAAATCAAAAACACAGCGCTACACCAGCTACCAAGAAGGAGAAAAATGACTGCTGCTGCTGAACCCAGGACATTATCCACCCCTTATTGCATACCATTCACGTCATGCTCAGATCCCACATTTTCAATATACCATCACATGTACATGTATACATCCACATACACAGAGAAAGGGAGAGAGATCATCCCTTAATGCATAAACCAATCCCTACAAAGCTGCTGAGTCCACCCAGTCCATGATGTCAAGCTCCATCTTTTGTACCAGCCTTTCAGAGCAGGAGAGGCTGTGTGCTGTGTTCACACTCATGAATAAGCTGGGCCACAGTGTCCATTGCTAAGTCCACCCCTCGATCATAAGTCCATCTGTATGTTGTATCTCTGCCCTGATGGCCTGAAGTGTCATGGGCCCATCAGGCTCAAAATAATTCATCCACCCCTCCAGCAGTTTCTGCAGCTTATCGGTGGGGACTCCATACAGCTGCCTTCCATCTGTGATGCTTCCAAAGCACTGGAGTGGCCCAGTGGACTAGATACTCGCCCATACTGTCCCGCACACCCTGCCACTCATGGCTGTCCAGCTGCAGGGAAAATCTCTTGGTCATCCTACATTGTAGTCTAAACCCAGACAATGCCCACATCCCACTCTGCTTAACTCTGGGGACCAGACAAAATGGTTGTGGGTAAAACACACTCTGTATGCATGCCACCATGCTGATCCCCATCACAATCAGCAGGCAGGTCTCAAGGGTACCCAAAGGCCATTCAAACCCTTCAGAGCTCTCAAATGAGGCTGCTGTACTTGCCACTGGGGCTGGTGTAGTTGATGTGCTTGCCGGCTCTCTCACCACCAGCTGCTCTTTGTCTGAGTCCAGATCTTCCTCCTCTGCCTTGCTGGGAAGTGCTGCGTGGTCTCCTGCATTCCCCTGTGGCTCGGGCTCATGGGGCTCTGCGGGCGGCTGCTGGGGAATGCTCTCGGGCACCGCGGGGCTGGGCTCGGCTACGGGGCTCGGCTTCTCCACTGTCGTCTCCTCCCGCTGCTCGGCAGTGGCCAGGCTGGGCTCAACGGGGGGGCTCACCCCTTCTGCTGCCTCCTTCCTCTGCTCGGCAGCCATCGGGCTGGGCTCGGTGGGGGGGCTCAGCTCCTGCTCCCCGGGTCCGCTCCCCCGGGCAGTTTCGGCAGCCGGCGGCTCCAGAGGCAGCCCCCCCTCGGCTCTCCACAGCCTCGCCAGGACGGTGAAGAGCAGCCGAGCTGCCAGGTACACATCCGCCCCCCCCTGCTTCCGGAGCCCGCCCCTATTACAAGCCATTCCAATAAAGTACAATGAAACAAGAACCTTAACCCAAAACCCATATCCGAAAAATGCTAAGATAACAAATACTGGCTGTAAGTAAGGTACAACAGGCTGAAACCATGAACGCAAGAGAATCAAGAGCAACAACTTTGAGAGCCAATAAATCAGCATTGTGACGAGTGGCTATTAATCGTGTCGTTCTCTCAACCCTTCGAGCCCCACGTTGGGCGCCAAAAAGAACTGTCGTGGTTTAAGTCCAGTCAGCCACACAGTTTCGCTCTCTCACTCCCCCCTCTTTCTTCCCCCTGCTCCCGGAGGGATGGGAAGGAGAATCGAAAAGAATGCAACTCCCACAGGTTGAGATAAGAACAGTTTAGTAACTAAAGTATAACACAAATCACTACTTCTACCACCAATAATAATAATGACAAGGCAAATACAAGGAAAGAATACAATTCTCACCACCTAATACCAAGCCCGACCATGCAGTGCACCCCCACCCTTCCAGGTCTCTGCTCTCTCCATCTTGGGCATGGCGTGCTTTGGTATGGAATAACCTCTTTGGTCAGTTTGGGTCAGGTGTCCTGTCTCTGCTTCCTCCCGGCTTCCCCTCCTCCCTGGCAGAGCATGAAACTCAGAAAGTCCTTGGCCAGACCAAAACATCACTAAGCAGTAACCGAAACACTGGAGTTATCAGCGCTGTTCCCAGGCCCAAAATCAAAAACACAGCGCTACACCAGCTACCAAGAAGGAGAAAAATGACTGCTGCTGCTGAACCCAGCACATCAGACAACAGAGCATTTACGACACAGCTGGCAAGATATAATTGAACACTGTTTTGTTAGTAACAGCTTAGCAATTAATTAACTGTGTAGCATACATCCAAGGTTACAGTTATCAGTTCCTCCCTACATATCCTGACTTCTCAGGCTCTTCTGCCAACTCCCTCAAACCCTCTCACGTACGTGTTCACTAGTAACCGTCAGCCAAGGCCTCAAACCCTTTGGTTCACTATTTCACTAATGTCAAGTAACTGGATTGCTCACGCAGCCATTCTCAGCCAAATGACTCCCCACAAAAGATGAGCCCATGGAGGTCCATTATCCCAGCTGCAGCAAGCAACAAAAGCTCCAGCTCCAAAACAAGACCAGGAGGCATCGTGGTGGATCCACCTCCAACACAAGAAGATCACAACGAGCTGAATCCACCAGAAGAAGACCACCACCACAAAGGCTGGTCTACTTCCATTTTGGACAGCCTGGCACCTCTGCACCGTACCAGGCCTCCCGCCCATGACACCCAACACTTCATTGCTGAAGAGCATTGCTAGAACAAGACCCCCGCTTGCTCTAAGGACCAGGCCCCTCAGGGCACTAATGGCTCCTGATGGCTCTCAAGAGCCTCACCTGGGAACCCTACCCACCCATTCTCCATCCATGGGCCCTGCACTCACTTCAGCACAGCCCTGAGAACCCAGTCCGGGCCTCAGCTCTGTCAGGGTGCTCACCGATTTCCCCACCTGCCCACCGATGCCTGGGGGAGCGGTGCTGTTGCTGCCCAAGCCAGGCACGAAGAGGAAGAGGTGGCAAGCGGGAAGCAGTGCCAACTGTAGCGCTGGCGGTGCAGAGCCCATAGAAGCAGACCAGCTGGAAGAGCAGGAGCAGCCAATGGAGGTGGATCCACCACCAGAAGATGAGCCCATGGAGGTAGATGGTCCCAGCTACGGGAAACAACAGAAGCTCCACCTCCAACAAAAGAACAGGAGGCGTCGTGGTGGATCCACCTCCAAAAGAATAAGAAAACTTCTAGCTGCGTCCATCAGAAGACCAACATCACAAAGGCTGGTCTACTTCCATTACGGACACCCTGGCAGCTCTGCACCATACCAGGCCTCCCGCCAGTGACACCCTCCTCTTCATTGCCTGGCTTGGGCAATTAGTAGCAATTTAAAGGAAAATAAAGATGTTTTTTCTCAGTTCTTGTTTCACTGAGTCATCGAATCCCAGACCGGTTTGTGTTGGAAGCGACCTCAAAGCTCATCCAGTTCCAAACCCTGGCCATGGGCAGGGACACCTTCCCCTAGAGCAGCTTGCTCCAAGCCCCTGTGTCCAACCTGGCCTTGAACACTGCCAGGGGTGAGGCAGCCACTGCTTCTCTGGGCACCCTGTGCCAGCGCCTCAGCACCCTCACAGGGAACAGCTTCTTCCTTAGATCTAACCTGAACTTCCCCTGTTTCAGTCGGAACCCATCACCCCTTCTCCTATCCCTACAGTCCCTGATGAAGAGCCCCTCTCCAGCATCCTCGGAGCCCCCTCCAGACACTGGAAGCTGCTCTGAGCTCTAGAGCTGCCAGCTGTAGGAAGAAGCTTGGTTCTCTGCCTTGTGCGGTCACACACTCTCTGCCTTCCATGTCCCTCACTGCCCTCTCCCCAAGGCCTCTGCTGAGCTCTGCTCAGACACCTCTATGCAAACGCCTGGAGCATGGGGAGCAAACAAGAGGAATTAGAGACATGTGCACGTCTACGGGCGTATGATATCCTGGGCATCACAGAAACCCGGTGGGATGGCTCCTGGGACTGGAGTCTTGGAATGGAAGCTTACAGGCTCTTTAGGAAGGACAGGCCCGGCAGGCGGGGAGGGGGAGTTGCTATTTATGTTAGGGATAGGCTGCAGAGTATGGAACTGTGCCTGGGGACAGGTGAGCAGTCGACAGAGAGTTTGTGGGTGCAGCGATCATGAGATGGTGGAATTTGAGATCCTCAGGACAGTGAGAAGAGGGTGCAGCAAGCTCACTGCCCTGGACTGCAAGAGAGCAGACTTTGGCCTCTTCAGGAACCTGCTCAGTAAGGCTCCATGGGATACAGCCCTAGAGGGCAGGGGGGCCCAAGACTCTTGGTTGATATTCAAGGATCACCTGCTGCAAGCTCACGAGCGATGCAGCCCTACTAGAAGGAAGCGCAGCAGGCGTGCCCTGAAGGAGCTGGCAAATGAAGCAGCTAAGGCACTGTCCATCCTATTTGAAAAGTCATGGCAGTCAGGTGAAGTTCCCGACGACTGGAAAAAGGGAAATAGAACCCCCGTTTTCAAGAAGGGGAATATGGACGAGCCGGGGAACTACAGAGCTGTCAGCCTCATCTCTGGGCCTGGCAACATCTTGGAGCGGCATCTCCTGGAAGGCATGCTGAGGCACACGAGGTGCTTGGTGACAGCCCGCATGGCCTCACTAAGGGGAAGTCCTGCCTGAATAATGGATGCAGGGCAGGAAACGCCTAAGGATGCTTGGGGGATAAACGCTCTGGAATTGCCCCTGCCCTGGGCATTCTCTGCAGGCCGCTCAGGTCCAAAAGCAGGGACCCTTTTCCCTGGCGCCCGCTGGAAAGTCACAGCATCAGAGCCTCTCAGGCCGCACACATCCCGTCCCCACTGCAGGACTCTCTGTCCATCACCATGACAGCGGGCTGCGGATGTCACAAAGCACGTTCTACCCTGGCCGCTATAAATACGGGGTCCCTGCAGACACCCGGCAGTTGCTGAACTCCCAGACCAAGCAACCGCGAGCAAGACGTCTGGTGCCAGCAACGCAGGCAGCTGCCCACCAATGTCTGGGGGATTCCTGTTGTTGCAGCCCAAGCCAGGGATGAAGAGGAGGAGGTCGGAAGCGGGAGGCAGCGACAGTTGTGGTACTGATGGTGCAGAGCCAATGGAAGTAGACCAGCCAGAAGAGGAGCAGCCAATGGAGGTGGATCCACCACCAGAAGATGAGCCCATGGAGGTAGATGCTCCCAGCTACGGGAAACAACAGAAGCTCCACCTCCAACAAAAGAACAGGAGGCGTCGTGGTGGATCCACCTCCAAAAGAATAAGAAAACTTCTAGCTGCGTCCATCAGAAGACCAACATCACAAAGGCTGGTCTACTTCCATTACGGACACCCTGGCAGCTCTGCACCATACCAGGCCTCCCGCCAGTGACACCCTCCTCTTCATTGCCTGGCTTGGGCAATTAGTTAGCAATTTAAAGAAGAATAAAGATGTTTTTTCTCAGTTCTTGTTTCACTGAGTCATCGAATCCCAGACAGGTTTGTGTTGGAAGGGACCTCAAAGCTCATCCAGTTCCAAACCCTGGCCACGGGCAGGGACACCTTCCACTAGAGCAGCTTGCTCCAAGCCCCTGTGTCCAACCTGGCCTTGAACACTGCCAGGGGTGAGGCAGCCACAGCTTCTCTGGGCACCCTGTGCCAGCGCCTCAGCACCCTCACAGGGAACAGCTTCTTCCTTAGATCTAACCTGAACTTCCCCTGTTTCAGTCTGAACCCATCACCCCTTGTCCTGTCCCTACAGTCCCTGATGAAGAGCCCCTCTCCAGCATCCTCGGAGCCCCCTCCAGACACTGGAAGCTGCTCTGAGCTCTAGAGCTGCCAGCTGTAGGAAGAAGCTTGGTTCTCTGCCTTGTGGGGTCACACACTCTCTGCCTTCCATGTCCCTCACTGCCCTCTCCCCAAGGCCTCTGCTGAGCTCTGCTCAGACACCTCTATGCAAACGCCCGGAGCATGGGGAGCAAACAAGAGCAATTAGAGACGTGTGCACGTCTACGGGCGTATGATATCATGGGCATCACAGAAACCCGGTGGGATGGCTCCTGGGACTGGAGTCTTGGAATGGAAGCTTACAGGCTCTTTAGGAAGGACAGGCCCGGCAGGCGGGGAGGGGGAGTTGCTATTTATGTTAGGGATAGGCTGGAGAGTATGGAACTGTGCCTGGGGACAGGTGAGCAGTCGACAGAGAGTTTGTGGGTGCAGCGATCATGAGATGGTGGAATTTGAGATCCTCAGGACAGTGAGAAGAGGGTGAAGCAAGCTCACTGCCCTGGACTGCAAGAGAGCAGACTTTGGCCTCTTCAGGAACCTGCTCAGAAAGGCTCCATGGGATACAGCCCTAGAGGGCAGGGGGGCCCAAGACTCTTGGTTGATATTCAAGGATCACCTGCTGCAAGCTCACGAGCGATGCAGCCCTACTAGAAGGAAGCGCAGCAGGCGTGCCCTGAAGGAGCTGGCAAATGAAGCTGCTAAGGCACTGTCCATCCTAGTTGAAAAGTCATGGCAGTCAGGTGAAGTTCCCGACGACTGGAAAAAGGGAAATAGAACCCCCGTTTTCAAGAAGGGGAATATGGACGAGCCGGGGAACTACAGAGCAGTCAGCCTCATCTCTGGGCCTGGCAACATCTTGGAGCAGCTTCTCCTGGAAGGCATGCTGAGGCACACGAAAACCAACGAGGTGCTTGGTGACAGCCCGCATGGCTTCACTTAGGGGAAGTCCTGCCTGAATAATGGATGCAGGGCAGGAAACGCCTAAGGATGCTTGGGGGATAAACGCTCTGGAATTGCCCCAGCCCTGGGCATTCTCTGCAGGTCGCTCAGGTCCAAAAGCAGGGACCCTTTTCCCTGGCGCCTGCTGGAAAGTCACAGCATCAGAGCCTCTCAGGCCGCACACATCCCGTCCCCACTGCAGGACTCTCTGTCCATCACCATGACAGCGGGCTGCGGATGTCACAGAGCACGTTCTACCCTGGCCGCTATAAATACGGGGACCCCGCAGACACCCGGCAGTTGCTGAGGTCCCAGACCAAGCAACCGCGAGCAAGACGTCTGGTGCCAGCAACGCAGGCAGCTGCCCACCAATGTCTGGGGGATTCCTGTTGGTGCAGCCCAAGCCAGGGATGAAGAGGAGGAGGTCGGAAGCGGGAGGCAGCGACAGTTGTGGTACTGATGGTGCAGAGCCAATGGAAGTAGACCAGCCAGAAGAGGAGCAGCCAATGGAGGTGGATCCACAACCAGAAGATGAGCCCATGGAGGTAGATGGTCCCAGCTACGGGAAACAACAGAAGCTCCACCTCCAACAAAAAAACAGGAGGCGTCGTGGTGGGTCCACCTCCAAAAGAATAAGAAAACTTCTAGCTGCGTCCATCAGAAGACCAACATCACAAAGGCTGGTCTACTTCCATTACGGACACCCTGGCAGCTCTGCACCATACCAGGCCTCCCGCCAATGACACTCTCCTCTTCATTGCCTGGCTTGGGCAATTAGTTAGCAATTTAAAGAAGAATAAAGATGTTTTTTCTCAGTTCTTGTTCCACTGAGTCATCGAATCCCAGACCGGGCTGTGTTGGAAGGGACCTTAAAGCTCATCCAGTTCCAAACCCTGGCTACGGGCAGGGACACCTTCCCCTAGAGCAGCTTGCTCCAAGACCCTGTGTCCAACCTGGCCTTGAACACTGCCAGGGGTGAGGCAGCCACAGCTTCTCTGGGCACCCTGTGCCAGCACCTCAGCACCCTCACAGGGAACAGCTTCTTCCTTAGATCTAACCTGAACTTCCCCTGTTTCAGTCTGAACCCATCACCCCTTCTCCTATCCCTACAGTCCCTGATGAAGAGCCCCTCTCCAGCATCCTCGGAGCCCCCTCCAGACACTGGAAGCTGCTCTGAGCTCTAGAGCTGCCAGCTGTAGGAAGAAGCTTGGTTCTCTGCCTTGTGGGGTCACACACTCTCTGCCTTCCATGTCCCTCACTGCCCTCTCCCCAAGGCCTCTGCTGAGCTCTGCTCAGACACCTCTATGCAAACGCCCGGAGCATGGGGAGCAAACAAGAGCAATTAGAGACGTGTGCACGTCTACGGGCGTATGATATCCTAGGCATCACAGAAACCCGGTGGGATGGCTCCTGGGACTGGAGTCTTGGAATGGAAGCTTACAGGCTCTTTAGGAAGGACAGGCCCGGCAGGCGGGGAGGGGGAGTTGCTATTTATGTTAGGGATAGGCTGGAGAGTATGGAACTGTGCCTGGGGACAGGTGAGCAGTCGACAGAGAGTTTGTGGGTGCAGCGATCATGAGATGGTGGAATTTGAGATCCTCAGGACAGTGAGAAGAGGGTGCAGCAAGCTCACTGCCCTGGACTGCAAGAGAGCAGACTTTGGCCTCTTCAGGAACCTGCTCAGTAAGGCTCCATGGGATACAGCCCTAGAGGGCAGGGGGGCCCAAGACTCTTGGTTGATATTCAAGGATCACCTGCTGCAAGCTCACGAGCGATGCAGCCCTACTAGAAGGAAGCGCAGCAGGCGCGCCCTGAAGGAGCTGGCAAATGAAGCAGCTAAGGCACTGTCCATCCTAGTTGAAAAGTCATGGCAGTCAGGTGAAGTTCCCGACGACTGGAAAAAGGGAAATAGAACCCCCGTTTTCAAGAAGGGGAATATGGACGAGCCCGGGAACTACAGAGCAGTCAGCCTCATCTCTGGGCCTGGCAACATTTTGGAGCGGCTTCTCCTGGAAGGCATGCTGAGGCACACGAAAACCAACGAGGTGCTTGGTGACAGCCCGCATGGCTTCACTAAGGGGAAGTCCTGCCTGAATAATGGATGCAGGGCAGGAAACGCCTAAGGATGCTTGGGGGATAAACGCCCTGGAATTGCCCCTGCCCTGGGCATTCTCTGCAGGCCGCTCAGGTCCAAAAGCAGGGACCCTTTTCCCTGGCGCCTGCTGGAAAGTCACAGCATCAGAGCCTCTCAGGCCGCACACATCCCGTCCCCACTGCAGGACTCTCTGTCCATCACCATGACAGCGGGCTGCGGATGTCACAGAGCACGTTCTACCCTGGCCGCTATAAATACGGGGACCCCGCAGACACCCGGCAGTTGCTGAGGTCCCAGACCAAGCAACCGCGAGCAAGACGTCTGGTGCCAGCAACGCAGGCAGCTGCCCACCAATGTCTGGGGGATTCCTGTTGTTGCAGCCCAAGCCAGGGATGAAGAGGAGGAGGTCGGAAGCGGGAGGCAGCGACAGTTGTGGTACTGATGGTGCAGAGCCAATGGAAGTAGACCAGCCAGAAGAGGAGCAGCCAATGGAGGTGGATCCACCACCAGAAGATGAGCCCATGGAGGTAGATGGTCCCAGCTACGGGAAACAACAGAAGCTCCACCTCCAACAAAAGAACAGGAGGCGTCGTGGTGGGTCCACCTCCAAAAGAATAAGAAAACTTCTAGCTGCGTCCATCAGAAGACCAACATCACAAAGGCTGGTCTACTTCCATTACGGACACCCTGGTAGCTCTGCACCATACCAGGCCTCCCGCCAATGACACCCTCCTCTTCATTGCCTGGCTTGGGCAATTAGTTAGCAATTTAAAGAAGAATAAAGATGTTTTTTCTCAGTTCTTGTTCCACTGAGTCATCGAATCCCAGACCGGGCTGTGTTGGAAGGGACCTTAAAGCTCATCCAGTTCTAAACCCTGGCTACGGGCAGGGACACCTTCCCCTAGAGCAGCTTGCTCCAAGCCCCTGTGTCCAACCTGGCCTTGAACACTGCCAGGGGTGAGGCAGCCACTGCTTCTCTGGGCACCCTGTGCCAGCGCCTCAGCACCCTCACAGGGAACAGCTTCTTCCTTAGGTCTAACCTGAACTTCCCCTGTTTCAGTCTGAACCCATCACCCCTTGTCCTATCCCTACAGTCCCTGATGAAGAGCCCCTCTCCAGCATCCTCGGAGCCCCCTCCAGACACTGGAAGCTGCTCTGAGCTCTAGAGCTGCCAGCTGTAGGAAGAAGCTTGGTTCTCTGCCTTGTGGGGTCACACACTCTCTGCCTTCCATGTCCCTCACTGCCCTCTCCCCAAGGCCTCTGCTGAGCTCTGCTCAGACACCTCTATGCAAACGCCCGGAGCATGGGGAGCAAACAAGAGCAATTAGAGACGTGTGCACGTCTACGGGCGTATGATATCCTAGGCATCACAGAAACCCGGTGGGATGGCTCCTGGGACTGGAGTCTTGGAATGGAAGCTTACAGGCTCTTTAGGAAGGACAGGCCCGGCAGGCGGGGAGGGGGAGTTGCTATTTATGTTAGGGATAGGCTGGAGAGTATGGAACTGTGCCTGGGGACAGGTGAGCAGTCGACAGAGAGTTTGTGGGTGCAGCGATCATGAGATGGTGGAATTTGAGATCCTCAGGACAGTGAGAAGAGGGTGCAGCAAGCTCACTGCCCTGGACTGCAAGAGAGCAGACTTTGGCCTCTTCAGGAACCTGCTCAGTAAGGCTCCATGGGATACAGCCCTAGAGGGCAGGGGGGCCCAAGACTCTTGGTTGATATTCAAGGATCACCTGCTGCAAGCTCACGAGCGATGCAGCCCTACTAGAAGGAAGCGCAGTAGGCGTGCCCTGAAGGAGCTGGCAAATGAAGCTGCTAAGGCACTGTCCATCCTAGTTGAAAAGTCATGGCAGTCAGGTGAAGTTCCCGACGACTGGAAAAAGGGAAATAGAACCCCCGTTTTCAAGAAGGGGAATATGGACGAGCCGGGGAACTACAGAGCAGTCAGCCTCATCTCTGGGCCTGGCAACATCTTGGAGCGGCTTCTCCTGGAAGGCATGCTGAGGCACACGAAAACCAACGAGGTGCTTGGTGACAGCCCGCATGGCTTCACTAAGGGGAAGTCCTGCCTGAATAATGGATGCAGGGCAGGAAACGCCTAAGGATGCTTGGGGGATAAACGCTCTGGAATTGCCCCTGCCCTGGGCATTCTCTGCAGGCCGCTCAGGTCCAAAAGCAGGGACCCTTTTCCCTGGCCCCTGCTGGAAAGTCACAGCATCAGAGCCTCTCAGGCCGCACACATCCCGTCCCCCCTGCAGGACTCTCTGTCCATCACCATGACAGCGGGCTGCGGATGTCACAGAGCACGTTCTACCCTGGCCGCTATAAATACGGGGACCCCGCAGACACCCGGCAGTTGCTGAGGTCCCAGACCAAGCAACCGCGAGCAAGACGTCTGGTGCCAGCAACGCAGGCAGCTGCCCACCAATGTCTGGGGGATTCCTGTTGGTGCAGCCCAAGCCAGGGATGAAGAGGAGGAGGTCGGAAGCGGGAGGCAGTGACGGTTTTGGTACTGATGGTGCAGAGCCAATGGAAGTAGACCAGCCAGAAGAGGAGCAGCCAATGGAGGTGGATCCACCACCAGAAGATGAGCCCATGGAGGTAGATGGTCCCAGCTACGGGAAACAACAGAAGCTCCACCTCCAACAAAAGAACAGGAGGCGTCGTGGTGGGTCCACCTCCAAAAGAATAAGAAAACTTCTAGCTGCGTCCATCAGAAGACCAACATCACAAAGGCTGGTCTACTTCCATTACGGACACCCTGGCAGCTCTGCACCATACCAGGCCTCCTGCCAATGACACTCTCCTCTTCATTGCCTGGCTTGGGCAATTAGTTAGCAATTTAAAGAAGAATAAAGATGTTTTTTCTCAGTTCTTGTTTCACTGAGTCATCGAATCCCAGACCGGGTTGTGTTGGAAGGGACCTTAAAGCTCATCCAGTTGCAAACCCTGGCCACGGGCAGGGACACCTTCCCCTAGAGCAGCTTGCTCCAAGACCATGTGTCCAACCTGGCCTTGAACACTGCCAGGGGTGAGGCAGCCACAGCTTCTCTGGGCACCCTGTGCCAGCGCCTCAGCACCCTCACAGGGAACAGCTTCTTCCTTAGATCTAACCTGAACTTCCCCTGTTTCAGTCTGAACCCATCACCCCTTCTCCTATCCCTACAGTCCCTGATGAAGAGCCCCTCTCCAGCATCCTCGGAGCCCCCTCCAGACACTGCAAGCTGCTCTGAGCTCTAGAGCTGCCAGCTGTAGGAAGAAGCTTGGTTCTCTGCCTTGTGGGGTCACACACTCTCTGCCTTCCATGTCCCTCACTGCCCTCTCCCCAAGGCCTCTGTTGAGCTCTGCTCAGACACCTCTATGCAAACGCCCGGAGCATGGGGAGCAAACAAGAGCAATTAGAGACGTGTGCACGTCTACGGGCGTATGATATCCTAGGCATCACAGAAACACGGTGGGATGGCTCCTGGGACTGGAGTCTTGGAATGGAAGCTTACAGGCTCTTTAGGAAGGACAGGCCCGGCAGGCGGGGAGGGGGAGTTGCTATTTATGTTAGGGATAGGCTGGAGAGTATGGAACTGTGCCTGGGGACAGGTGAGCAGTCGACAGAG
The DNA here is from genome assembly GCA_028858755.1 of Ara ararauna. Lineage (NCBI taxonomy): Eukaryota > Metazoa > Chordata > Aves > Psittaciformes > Psittacidae > Ara > Ara ararauna. Next base: position 8,417,912 of record CM054381.1, read on the forward strand.
AGTTTGTGGGTGCAGCGATCATGAGATGGTGGAATTTGAGATCCTCAGGACAGTGAGAAGAGGGTGCAGCAAGCTCACTGCCCTGGACTGCAAGAGAGCAGACTTTGGCCTCTTCAGGAACCTGCTCAGTAAGGCTCCATGGGATACAGCCCTAGTGGGCAGGGGGGCCCAAGACTCTTGGTTGATATTCAAGGATCACCTGCTGCAAGCTCACGAGCGATGCAGCCCTACTAGAAGGAAGCGCAGCAGGCGTGCCCTGAAGGAGCTGGCAAATGAAGCAGCTAAGGCACTGTCCATCCTAGTTGAAAAGTCATGGCAGTCAGGTGAAGTTCCCGACGACTGGAAAAAGGGAAATAGAACCCCCGTTTTCAAGAAGGGAAATATGGACCAGCCAGGGAACTACAGAGCAGTCAGCCTCATCTCTGGGCCTGGCAACATCTTGGAGCGGCTTCTCCTGGAAGGCATGCTGAGGCACACGAAAACCAACGAGGTGCTTGGTGACAGCCCGCATGGCTTCACTAAGGGGAAGTCCTGCCTGAATAATGGATGCAGGGCAGGAAACGCCTAAGGATGCTTGGGGGATAAACGCTCTGGAATTGCCCCTGCCCTGGGTATTCTCTGCAGGCCGCTCAGGTCCAAAAGCAGGGACCCTTTTCCCTGGCGCCTGCTGGAAAGTCACAGCATCAGAGCCTCTCAGGCCGCACACATCCCGTCCCCACTGCAGGACTCTCTGTCCATCACCATGACAGCGGGCTGCGGATGTCACAGAGCACGTTCTACCCTGGCCGCTATAAATACGGGGACCCCGCAGACAGCCGGCAGTTGCTGAGGTCCCAGACCAAGCAACCGCGAGCAAGACGTCTGGTGCCAGCAACGCAGGCAGCTGCCCACCAATGTCTGGGGGATTCCTGTTGTTGCAGCCCAAGCCAGGGATGAAGAGGAGGAGGTCGGAAGCGGGAGGCAGCGACAGTTTTGATACTAATGGTGCAGAGCCAATGGAAGTAGACCAGCCAGAAGAGGAGCAGCCAATGGAGGTGGATCCACTACCAGAAGATGAGCCCATGGAGGTAGATGGTCCCAGCTACGGGAAACAACAGAAGCTCCACCTCCAACAAAAGAACAGGAGGCGTCGTGGTGGATCCACCTCCAAAAGAATAAGAAAACTTCTAGCTGCGTCCATCAGAAGACCAACATCACAAAGGCTGGTCTACTTCCATTACGGACACCCTGGCAGCTCTGCACCCTACCAGGCCTCCCGCCAATGACACTCTCCTCTTCATTGCCTGGCTTGGGCAATTAGTTAGCAATTTAAAGAAGAATAAAGATGTTTTTTCTCAGTTCTTGTTCCACTGAGTCATCGAATCCCAGACCGGGTTGTGTTGGAAGGGACCTCAAAGCTCATCCAGTTCCAAACCCTGGCCACGGGCAGGGACACCTTCCACTAGAGCAGCTTGCTCCAAGACCCTGTGTCCAACCTGGCCTTGAACACTGCCAGGGGTGAGGCAGCCACAGCTTCTCTGGGCACCCTGTGCCAGCGCCTCAGCACCCTCACAGGGAACAGCTTCTTCCTTAGATCTAACCTGAACTTCCCCTGTTTCAGTCTGAACCCATCACCCCTTCTCCTATCCCTACAGTCCCTGATGAAGAGCCCCTCTCCAGCATCCTCGGAGCCCCCTCCAGACACTGCAAGCTGCTCTGAGCTCTAGAGCTGCCAGCTGTAGGAAGAAGCTTGGTTCTCTGCCTTGTGGGGTCACACACTCTCTGCCTTCCATGTCCCTCACTGCCCTCTCCCCAAGGCCTCTGTTGAGCTCTGCTCAGACACCTCTATGCAAACGCCCGGAGCATGGGGAGCAAACAAGAGCAATTAGAGACGTGTGCACGTCTACGGGCGTATGATATCATGGGCATCACAGAAACACGGTGGGATGGCTCCTGGGACTGGAGTCTTGGAATGGAAGCTTACAGGCTCTTTAGGAAGGACAGGCCCGGCAGGCGGGGAGGGGGAGTTGCTATTTATGTTAGGGATAGGCTGGAGAGTATGGAACTGTGCCTGGGGACAGGTGAGCAGTCGACAGAGAGTTTGTGGGTGCAGCGATCATGAGATGGTGGAATTTGAGATCCTCAGGACAGTGAGAAGAGGGTGCAGCAAGCTCACTGCCCTGGACTGCAAGAGAGCAGACTTTGGCCTCTTCAGGAACCTGCTCAGTAAGGCTCCATGGGATACAGCCCTAGAGGGCAGGGGGGCCCAAGACTCTTGGTTGATATTCAAGGATCACCTGCTGCAAGCTCACGAGCGATGCAGCACTACTAGAAGGAAGCGCAGCAGGCGTGCCCTGAAGGAGCTGGCAAATGAAGCAGCTAAGGCACTGTCCATCCTAGTTGAAAAGTCATGGCAGTCAGGTGAAGTTCCCGACGACTGGAAAAAGGGAAATAGAACCCCTGTTTTCAAGAAGGGGAATATGGACGAGCCGGGGAACTACAGAGCAGTCAGCCTCATCTCTGGGCCTGGCAACATCTTGGAGCGGCTTCTCCTGGAAGGCATGCTGAGGCACACGAAAACCAACGAGGTGCTTGGTGACAGCCCGCATGGCTTCACTAAGGGGAAGTCCTGCCTGAATAATGGATGCAGGGCAGGAAACGCCTAAGGATGCTTGGGGGATAAACGCTCTGGAATTGCCCCTGCCCTGGGTATTCTCTGCAGGCCGCTCAGGTCCAAAAGCAGGGACCCTTTTCCCTGGCGCCCGCTGGAAAGTCACAGCATCAGAGCCTCTCAGGCCGCACACATCCCGTCCCCACTGCAGGACTCTCTGTCCATCACCATGACAGCGGGCTGCGGATGTCACAGAGCACGTTCTACCCTGGCCGCTATAAATACGGGGACCCCGCAGACAGCCGGCAGTTGCTGAGGTCCCAGACCAAGCAACCGCGAGCAAGACGTCTGGTGCCAGCAACGCAGGCAGCTGCCCACCAATGTCTGGGGGATTCCTGTTGTTGCAGCCCAAGCCAGGGATGAAGAGGAGGAGGTCGGAAGCGGGAGGCAGCGACAGTTTTGGTACTAATGGTGCAGAGCCAATGGAAGTAGACCAGCCAGAAGAGGAGCAGCCAATGGAGGTGGATCCACTACCAGAAGATGAGCCCATGGAGGTAGATGGTCCCAGCTACGGGAAACAACAGAAGCTCCACCTCCAACAAAAGAACAGGAGGCGTCGTGGTGGATCCACCTCCAAAAGAATAAGAAAACTTCTAGCTGCGTCCATCAGAAGACCAACATCACAAAGGCTGGTCTACTTCCATTACGGACACCCTGGCAGCTCTGCACCCTACCAGGCCTCCCGCCAATGACACACTCCTCTTCATTGCCTGGCTTGGGCAATTAGTTAGCAATTTAAAGAAGAATAAAGATGTTTTTTCTCAGTTCTTGTTCCACTGAGTCATCGAATCCCAGACCGGGTTGTGTTGGAAGGGACCTCAAAGCTCATCCAGTTCCAAACCCTGGCCACGGGCAGGGACACCTTCCACTAGAGCAGCTTGCTCCAAGACCCTGTGTCCAACCTGGCCTTGAACACTGCCAGGGGTGAGGCAGCCACAGCTTCTCTGGGCACCCTGTGCCAGCGCCTCAGCACCCTCACAGGGAACAGCTTCTTCCTTAGATCTAACCTGAACTTCCCCTGTTTCAGTCTGAACCCATCACCCCTTCTCCTATCCCTACAGTCCCTGATGAAGAGCCCCTCTCCAGCATCCTCGGAGCCCCCTCCAGACACTGCAAGCTGCTCTGAGCTCTAGAGCTGCCAGCTGTAGGAAGAAGCTTGGTTCTCTGCCTTGTGGGGTCACACACTCTCTGCCTTCCATGTCCCTCACTGCCCTCTCCCCAAGGCCTCTGTTGAGCTCTGCTCAGACACCTCTATGCAAACGCCCGGAGCATGGGGAGCAAACAAGAGCAATTAGAGACGTGTGCACGTCTACGGGCGTATGATATCATGGGCATCACAGAAACACGGTGGGATGGCTCCTGGGACTGGAGTCTTGGAATGGAAGCTTACAGGCTCTTTAGGAAGGACAGGCCCGGCAGGCGGGGAGGGGGAGTTGCTATTTATGTTAGGGATAGGCTGGAGAGTATGGAACTGTGCCTGGGGACAGGTGAGCAGTCGACAGAGAGTTTGTGGGTGCAGCGATCATGAGATGGTGGAATTTGAGATCCTCAGGACAGTGAGAAGAGGGTGCAGCAAGCTCACTGCCCTGGACTGCAAGAGAGCAGACTTTGGCCTCTTCAGGAACCTGCTCAGTAAGGCTCCATGGGATACAGCCCTAGAGGGCAGGGGGGCCCAAGACTCTTGGTTGATATTCAAGGATCACCTGCTGCAAGCTCACGAGCGATGCAGCACTACTAGAAGGAAGCGCAGCAGGCGTGCCCTGAAGGAGCTGGCAAATGAAGCAGCTAAGGCACTGTCCATCCTAGTTGAAAAGTCATGGCAGTCAGGTGAAGTTCCCGACGACTGGAAAAAGGGAAATAGAACCCCTGTTTTCAAGAAGGGGAATATGGACGAGCCGGGGAACTACAGAGCAGTCAGCCTCATCTCTGGGCCTGGCAACATCTTGGAGCGGCTTCTCCTGGAAGGCATGCTGAGGCACACGAAAACCAACGAGGTGCTTGGTGACAGCCCGCATGGCTTCACTAAGGGGAAGTCCTGCCTGAATAATGGATGCAGGGCAGGAAACGCCTAAGGATGCTTGGGGGATAAACGCTCTGGAATTGCCCCTGCCCTGGGTATTCTCTGCAGGCCGCTCAGGTCCAAAAGCAGGGACCCTTTTCCCTGGCGCCCGCTGGAAAGTCACAGCATCAGAGCCTCTCAGGCCGCACACATCCCGTCCCCACTGCAGGACTCTCTGTCCATCACCATGACAGCGGGCTGCGGATGTCACAGAGCACGTTCTACCCTGGCCGCTATAAATACGGGGACCCCGCAGACAGCCGGCAGTTGCTGAGGTCCCAGACCTAGCAACCGCGAGCAAGAAGTCTGGTGCCAGCAACGCAGGCAGCTGCCCACCAATGTCTGGGGGATTCCTGTTGGTGCAGCCCAAGCCAGGGATGAAGAGGAGGAGGTCGGAAGCGGGAGGCAGCGACAGTTGTGGTACTGATGGTGCAGAGCCAATGGAAGTAGACCAGCCAGAAGAGGAGCAGCCAATGGAGGTGGATCCACCACCAGAAGATGAGCCCATGGAGGTAGATGGTCCCAGCTACGGGAAACAACAGAAGCTCCACCTCCAACAACAGAACAGGAGGCGTCGTGGTGGATCCACCTCCAAAAGAATAAGAAAACTTCTAGCTGCGTCCATCAGAAGACCAACATCACAAAGGCTGGTCTACTTCCATTACGGACACCCTGGCAGCTCTGCACCATACCAGGCCTCCCGCCAATGACACCCTCCTCTTCATTGCCTGGCTTGGGCAATTAGTTAGCAATTTAAAGAAGAATAAAGATGTTTTTTCTCAGTTCTTGTTCCACTGAGTCATCGAATCCCAGACCGGGTTGTGTTGGAAGGGACCTTAAAGCTCATCCAGTTCCAAACCCTGGCTACGGGCAGGGACACCTTCCCCTAGAGCAGCTTGCTCCAAGACCCTGTGTCCAACCTGGCCTTGAACACTGCCAGGGGTGAGGCAGCCACAGCTTCTCTGGGCACCCTGTGCCAGCGCCTCAGCACCCTCACAGGGAACAGCTTCTTCCTTAGATCTAACCTGAACTTCCCCTGTTTCAGTCTGAACCCATCACCCCTTCTCCTATCCCTACAGTCCCTGATGAAGAGCCCCTCTCCAGCATCCTCGGAGCCCCCTCCAGACACTGCAAGCTGCTCTGAGCTCTAGAGCTGCCAGCTGTAGGAAGAAGCTTGGTTCTCTGCCTTGTGGGGTCACACACTCTCTGCCTTCCATGTCCCTCACTGCCCTCTCCCCAAGGCCTCTGTTGAGCTCTGCTCAGACACCTCTATGCAAACGCCCGGAGCATGGGGAGCAAACAAGAGCAATTAGAGACGTGTGCACGTCTACGGGCGTATGATATCCTAGGCATCACAGAAACCCGGTGGGATGGCTCCTGGGACTGGAGTCTTGGAATGGAAGCTTACAGGCTCTTTAGGAAGGACAGGCCCGGCAGGCGGGGAGGGGGAGTTGCTATTTATGTTAGGGATAGGCTGGAGAGTATGGAACTGTGCCTGGGGACAGGTGAGCAGTCGACAGAGAGTTTGTGGGTGCAGCGATCATGAGATGGTGGAATTTGAGATCCTCAGGACAGTGAGAAGAGGGTGCAGCAAGCTCACTGCCCTGGACTGCAAGAGAGCAGACTTTGGCCTCTTCAGGAACCTGCTCAGTAAGGCTCCATGGGATACAGCCCTAGTGGGCAGGGGGGCCCAAGACTCTTGGTTGATATTCAAGGATCACCTGCTGCAAGCTCACGAGCGATGCAGCCCTACTAGAAGGAAGCGCAGCAGGCGTGCCCTGAAGGAGCTGGCAAATGAAGCAGCTAAGGCACTGTCCATCATAGTTGAAAAGTCATGGCAGTCAGGTGAAGTTCCCGACGACTGGAAAAAGGGAAATAGAACCCCCGTTTTCAAGAAGGGAAATATGGACCAGCCAGGGAACTACAGAGCAGTCAGCCTCATCTCTGGGCCTGGCAACATCTTGGAGCGGCTTCTCCTGGAAGGCATGCTGAGGCACACGAAAACCAACGAGGTGCTTGGTGACAGCCCGCATGGCTTCACTAAGGGGAAGTCCTGCCTGAATAATGGATGCAGGGCAGGAAACGCCTAAGGATGCTTGGGGGATAAACGCTCTGGAATTGCCCCTGCCCTGGGTATTCTCTGCAGGCCGCTCAGGTCCAAAAGCAGGGACCCTTTTCCCTGGCACCCGCTGGAAAGTCACAGCATCAGAGCCTCTCAGGCCGCACACATCCCGTCCCCACTGCAGGACTCTCTGTCCATCACCATGACAGCGGGCTGCGGATGTCACAGAGCACGTTCTACCCTGGCCGCTATAAATACGGGGACCCCGCAGACACCCGGCAGTTGCTGAGGTCCCAGACCAAGCAACCGCGAGCAAGACGTCTGGTGCCAGCAACGCAGGCAGCTGCCCACCAATGTCTGGGGGATTCCTGTTGGTGCAGCCCAAGCCAGGGATGAAGAGGAGAAGGTCGGAAGCGGGAGGCAGCGACAGTTGTGGTACTGATGGTGCAGAGCCAATGGAAGTAGACCAGCCAGAAGAGGAGCAGCCAATGGAGGTGGATCCACCACCAGAAGATGAGCCCATGGAGGTAGATGGTCCCAGCTACGGGAAACAACAGAAGCTCCACCTCCAACAAAAGAACAGGAGGCGTCGTGGTGGATCCACCTCCAAAAGAATAAGAAAACTTCTAGCTGCGTCCATCAGAAGACCAACATCACAAAGGCTGGTCTACTTCCATTACGGACACCCTGGCAGCTCTGCACCATACCAGGCCTCCCGCCAATGACACCCTCCTCTTCATTGCCTGGCTTGGGCAATTAGTTAGCAATTTAAAGAAGAATAAAGATGTTTTTTCTCAGTTCTTGTTCCACTGAGTCATCGAATCCCAGACCGGGTTGTGTTGGAAGGGACCTTAAAGCTCATCCAGTTCCAAACCCTGGCCACGGGCAGGGACACCTTCCACTAGAGCAGCTTGCTCCAAGCCCCTGTGTCCAACCTGGCCTTGAACACTGCCAGGGGTGAGGCAGCCACAGCTTCTCTGGGCACCCTGTGCCAGCGCCTCAGCACCCTCACAGGGAACAGCTTCTTCCTTAGATCTAACCTGAACTTCCCCTGTTTCAGTCGGAACCCATCACCCCTTCTCCTATCCCTACAGTCCCTGATGAAGAGCCCCTCTCCAGCATCCTCAGAGCCCCCTCCAGACACTGCAAGCTGCTCTGAGCTCTAGAGCTGCCAGCTGTAGGAAGAAGCTTGGTTCTCTGCCTTGTGGGGTCACACACTCTCTGCCTTCCATGTCCCTCACTGCCCTCTCCCCAAGGCCTCTGCTGAGCTCTGCTCAGACACCTCTATGCAAACGCCCGGAGCATGGGGAGCAAACAAGAGCAATTAAAGACGTGTGCACGTCTACGGGCGTATGATATCCTAGGCATCACAGAAACACGGCGGGATGGCTCCTGGGACTGGAGTCTTGGAATGGAAGCTTACAGGCTCTTTAGGAAGGACAGGCCCGGCAGGCGGGGAGGGGGAGTTGCTATTTATGTTAGGGATAGGCTGGAGAGTATGGAACTGTGCCTGGGGACAGGTGAGCAGTCGACAGAGAGTTTGCGGGTGCAGCGATCATGAGATGGTGGAATTTGAGATCCTCAGGACAGTGAGAAGAGGGTGCAGCAAGCTCACTGCCCTGGACTGCAAGAGAGCAGACTCTGGCCTCTTCAGGAACCTGCTCAGTAAGGCTCCATGGGATACAGCCCTAGAGGGCAGGGGGGCCCAAGACTCTTGGTTGATATTCAAGGATCACCTGCTGCAAGCTCACGAGCGATGCAGCCCTACTAGAAGGAAGCGCAGCAGGCGTGCCCTGAAGGAGCTGGCAAATGAAGCAGCTAAGGCACTGTCCATCCTAGTTGAAAAGTCATGGCAGTCAGGTGAAGTTCCCGACGACTGGAAAAAGGGAAATAGAACCCCCGTTTTCAAGAAGTGGAATATGGACGAGCCGGGGAACTACAGAGCAGTCAGCCTCATCTCTGGGCCTGGCAACATCTTGGAGCGGCTTCTCCTGGAAGGCATGCTGAGGCACACGAAAACCAACGAGGTGCTTGGTGACAGCCCGCATGGCTTCACTAAGGGGAAGTCCTGCCTGAATAATGGATGCAGGGCAGGAAACGCCTAAGGATGCTTGGGGGATAAACGCCCTGGAATTGCCCCTGCCCTGGGCATTCTCTGCAGGCCGCTCAGGTCCAAAAGCAGGGACCCTTTTCCCTGGCGCCTGCTGGAAAGTCACAGCATCAGAGCCTCTCAGGCCGCACACATCCCGTCCCCACTGCAGGACTCTCTGTCCATCACCATGACAGCGGGCTGCGGATGTCACAGAGCACGTTCTACCCTGGCCGCTATAAATACGGGGACCCCGCAGACACCCGGCAGTTGCTGAGGTCCCAGACCAAGCAACCGCGAGCAAGACGTCTGGTGCCAGCAACGCAGGCAGCTGCCCACCAATGTCTGGGGGATTCCTGTTGTTGCAGCCCAAGCCAGGGATGAAGAGGAGGAGGTCGGAAGCGGGAGGCAGCGACAGTTGTGGTACTGATGGTGCAGAGCCAATGGAAGTAGACCAGCCAGAAGAGGAGCAGCCAATGGAGGTGGATCCACCACCAGAAGATGAGCCCATGGAGGTAGATGGTCCCAGCTACGGGAAACAACAGAAGCTCCACCTCCAACAAAAGAACAGGAGGCGTCGTGGTGGATCCACCTCCAAAAGAATAAGAAAACTTCTAGCTGCGTCCATCAGAAGACCAACATCACAAAGGCTGGTCTACTTCCATTACGGACACCCTGGCAGCTCTGCACCATACCAGGCCTCCCGCCAATGACACTCTCCTCTTCATTGCCTGGCTTGGGCAATTAGTTAGCAATTTAAAGAAGAATAAAGATGTTTTTTCTCAGTTCTTGTTCCACTGAGTCATCGAATCCCAGACCGGGTTGTGTTGGAAGGGACCTTAAAGCTCATCCAGTTCCAAACCCTGGCCACGGGCAGGGACACCTTCCCCTAGAGCAGCTTGCTCCAAGACCCTGTGTCCAACCTGGCCTTGAACACTGCCAGGGGTGAGGCAGCCACAGCTTTTCTGGGCACCCTGTGCCAGCGCCTCAGCACCCTCACAGGGAACAGCTTCTTCCTTAGATCTAACCTGAACTTCCCCTGTTTCAGTCTGAACCCATCACCCCTTCTCCTATCCCTACAGTCCCTGATGAAGAGCCCCTCTCCAGCATCCTCGGAGCCCCCTCCAGACACTGCAAGCTGCTCTGAGCTCTAGAGCTGCCAGCTGTAGGAAGAAGCTTGGTTCTCTGCCTTGTGGGGTCACACACTCTCTGCCTTCCATGTCCCTCACTGCCCTCTCCCCAAGGCCTCTGTTGAGCTCTGCTCAAACACCTCTATGCAAACGCCCGGAGCATGGGGAGCAAACAAGAGCAATTAGAGACGTGTGCACGTCTACGGGCGTATGATATCCTAGGCATCACAGAAACACGGTGGGATGGCTCCTGGGACTGGAGTCTTGGAATGGAAGCTTACAGGCTCTTTAGGAAGGACAGGCCCGGCAGGCGGGGAGGGGGAGTTGCTATTTATGTTAGGGATAGGCTGGAGAGTATGGAACTGTGCCTGGGGACAGGTGAGCAGTCGACAGAGAGTTTCTGGGTGCAGCGATCATGAGATGGTGGAATTTTGAGATCCTCAGGACAGTGAGAAGAGGGTGCAGCAAGCTCACTGCCCTGGACTGCAAGAGAGCAGACTTTGGCCTCTTCAGGAACCTGCTCAGTAAGGCTCCATGGGATACAGCCCTAGAGGGCAGGGGGGCCCAAGACTCTTGGTTGATATTCAAGGATCACCTGCTGCAAGCTCACGAGCGATGCAGCCCTACTAGAAGGAAGCGCAGCAGGCGTGCCCTGAAGGAGCTGGCAAATGAAGCAGCTAAGGCACTGTCCATCCTATTTGAAAAGTCATGGCAGTCAGGTGAAGTTCCCGACGACTGGAAAAAGGGAAATAGAACCCCCGTTTTCAAGAAGGGAAATATGGACCAGCCAGGGAACTACAGAGCAGTCAGCCTCATCTCTGGGCCTGGCAACATCTTGGAGCGGCTTCTCCTGGAAGGCATGCTGAGGCACACGAAAACCAACGAGGTGCTTGGTGACAGCCCGCATGGCTTCACTAAGGGGAAGTCCTGCCTGAATAATGGATGCAGGGCAGGAAACGCCTAAGGATGCTTGGGGGATAAACGCTCTGGAATTGCCCCTGCCCTGGGTATTCTCTGCAGGCCGCTCAGGTCCAAAAGCAGGGACCCTTTTCCCTGGCGCCCGCTGGAAAGTCACAGCATCAGAGCCTCTCAGGCCGCACACATCCCGTCCCCACTGCAGGACTCTCTGTCCATCACCATGACAGCGGGCTGCGGATGTCACAGAGCACGTTCTACCCTGGCCGCTATAAATACGGGGACCCCGCAGACACCCGGCAGTTGCTGAGGTCCCAGACCAAGCAACCGCGAGCAAGACGTCTGGTGCCAGCAACGCAGGCAGCTGCCCACCAATGTCTGGGGGATTCCTGTTGGTGCAGCCCAAGCCAGGGATGAAGAGGAGAAGGTCGGAAGCGGGAGGCAGCGGCAGTTGTGGTACTGATGGTGCAGAGCCAATGGAAGTAGACCAGCCAGAAGAGGAGCAGCCAATGGAGGTGGATCCACCACCAGAAGATGAGCCCATGGAGGTAGATGGTCCCAGCTACGGGAAACAACAGAAGCTCCACCTCCAACAAAAGAACAGGAGGCGTCGTGGTGGATCCACCTCCAAAAGAATAAGAAAACTTCTAGCTGCGTCCATCAGAAGACCAACATCACAAAGGCTGGTCTACTTCCATTACGGACACCCTGGCAGCTCTGCACCATACCAGGCCTCCCGCCAATGACACCCTCCTCTTCATTGCCTGGCTTGGGCAATTAGTTAGCAATTTAAAGAAGAATAAAGATGTTTTTTCTCAGTTCTTGTTCCACTGAGTCATCGAATCCCAGACCGGGTTGTGTTGGAAGGGACCTTAAAGCTCATCCAGTTCCAAACCCTGGCCACGGGCAGGGACACCTTCCACTAGAGCAGCTTGCTCCAAGCCCCTGTGTCCAACCTGGCCTTGAACACTGCCAGGGGTGAGGCAGCCACAGCTTCTCTGGGCACCCTGTGCCAGCGCCTCAGCACCCTCACAGGGAACAGCTTCTTCCTTAGATCTAACCTGAACTTCCCCTGTTTCAGTCGGAACCCATCACCCCTTCTCCTATCCCTACAGTCCCTGATGAAGAGCCCCTCTCCAGCATCCTCAGAGCCCCCTCCAGACACTGCAAGCTGCTCTGAGCTCTAGAGCTGCCAGCTGTAGGAAGAAGCTTGGTTCTCTGCCTTGTGGGGTCACACACTCTCTGCCTTCCATGTCCCTCACTGCCCTCTCCCCAAGGCCTCTGCTGAGCTCTGCTCAGACACCTCTATGCAAACGCCCGGAGCATGGGGAGCAAACAAGAGCAATTAAAGACGTGTGCACGTCTACGGGCGTATGATATCCTAGGCATCACAGAAACACGGCGGGATGGCTCCTGGGACTGGAGTCTTGGAATGGAAGCTTACAGGCTCTTTAGGAAGGACAGGCCCGGCAGGCGGGGAGGGGGAGTTGCTATTTATGTTAGGGATAGGCTGGAGAGTATGGAACTGTGCCTGGGGACAGGTGAGCAGTCGACAGAGAGTTTGCGGGTGCAGCGATCATGAGATGGTGGAATTTGAGATCCTCAGGACAGTGAGAAGAGGGTGCAGCAAGCTCACTGCCCTGGACTGCAAGAGAGCAGACTCTGGCCTCTTCAGGAACCTGCTCAGTAAGGCTCCATGGGATACAGCCCTAGAGGGCAGGGGGGCCCAAGACTCTTGGTTGATATTCAAGGATCACCTGCTGCAAGCTCACGAGCGATGCAGCCCTACTAGAAGGAAGCGCAGCAGGCGTGCCCTGAAGGAGCTGGCAAATGAAGCAGCTAAGGCACTGTCCATCCTAGTTGAAAAGTCATGGCAGTCAGGTGAAGTTCCCGACGACTGGAAAAAGGGAAATAGAACCCCCGTTTTCAAGAAGTGGAATATGGACGAGCCGGGGAACTACAGAGCAGTCAGCCTCATCTCTGGGCCTGGCAACATCTTGGAGCGGCTTCTCCTGGAAGGCATGCTGAGGCACACGAAAACCAACGAGGTGCTTGGTGACAGCCCGCATGGCTTCACTAAGGGGAAGTCCTGCCTGAATAATGGATGCAGGGCAGGAAACGCCTAAGGATGCTTGGGGGATAAACGCCCTGGAATTGCCCCTGCCCTGGGCATTCTCTGCAGGCCGCTCAGGTCCAAAAGCAGGGACCCTTTTCCCTGGCGCCTGCTGGAAAGTCACAGCATCAGAGCCTCTCAGGCCGCACACATCCCGTCCCCACTGCAGGACTCTCTGTCCATCACCATGACAGCGGGCTGCGGATGTCACAGAGCACGTTCTACCCTGGCCGCTATAAATACGGGGACCCCGCAGACAGCCGGCAGTTGCTGAGGTCCCAGACCAAGCAACCGCGAGCAAGACGTCTGGTGCCAGCAACGCAGGCAGCTGCCCACCAATGTCTGGGGGATTCCTGTTGTTGCAGCCCAAGCCAGGGATGAAGAGGAGGAGGTCGGAAGCGGGAGGCAGCGACAGTTGTGGTACTGATGGTGCAGAGCCAATGGAAGTAGACCAGCCAGAAGAGGAGCAGCCAATGGAGGTGGATCCACCACCAGAAGATGAGCCCATGGAGGTAGATGGTCCCAGCTACGGGAAACAACAGAAGCTCCACCTCCAACAAAAGAACAGGAGGCGTCGTGGTGGATCCACCTCCAAAAGAATAAGAAAACTTCTAGCTGCGTCCATCAGAAGACCAACATCACAAAGGCTGGTCTACTTCCATTACGGACACCCTGGCAGCTCTGCACCATACCAGGCCTCCCGCCAATGACACTCTCCTCTTCATTGCCTGGCTTGGGCAATTAGTTAGCAATTTAAAGAAGAATAAAGATGTTTTTTCTCAGTTCTTGTTCCACTGAGTCATCGAATCCCAGACCGGGTTGTGTTGGAAGGGACCTTAAAGCTCATCCAGTTCCAAACCCTGGCCACGGGCAGGGACACCTTCCCCTAGAGCAGCTTGCTCCAAGACCCTGTGTCCAACCTGGCCTTGAACACTGCCAGGGGTGAGGCAGCCACAGCTTTTCTGGGCACCCTGTGCCAGCGCCTCAGCACCCTCACAGGGAACAGCTTCTTCCTTAGATCTAACCTGAACTTCCCCTGTTTCAGTCTGAACCCATCACCCCTTCTCCTATCCCTACAGTCCCTGATGAAGAGCCCCTCTCCAGCATCCTCGGAGCCCCCTCCAGACACTGCAAGCTGCTCTGAGCTCTAGAGCTGCCAGCTGTAGGAAGAAGCTTGGTTCTCTGCCTTGTGGGGTCACACACTCTCTGCCTTCCATGTCCCTCACTGCCCTCTCCCCAAGGCCTCTGTTGAGCTCTGCTCAAACACCTCTATGCAAACGCCCGGAGCATGGGGAGCAAACAAGAGCAATTAGAGACGTGTGCACGTCTACGGGCGTATGATATCCTAGGCATCACAGAAACACGGTGGGATGGCTCCTGGGACTGGAGTCTTGGAATGGAAGCTTACAGGCTCTTTAGGAAGGACAGGCCCGGCAGGCGGGGAGGGGGAGTTGCTATTTATGTTAGGGATAGGCTGGAGAGTATGGAACTGTGCCTGGGGACAGGTGAGCAGTCGACAGAGAGTTTCTGGGTGCAGCGATCATGAGATGGTGGAATTTTGAGATCCTCAGGACAGTGAGAAGAGGGTGCAGCAAGCTCACTGCCCTGGACTGCAAGAGAGCAGACTTTGGCCTCTTCAGGAACCTGCTCAGTAAGGCTCCATGGGATACAGCCCTAGAGGGCAGGGGGGCCCAAGACTCTTGGTTGATATTCAAGGATCACCTGCTGCAAGCTCACGAGCGATGCAGCCCTACTAGAAGGAAGCGCAGCAGGCGTGCCCTGAAGGAGCTGGCAAATGAAGCTGCTAAGGCACTGTCCATCCTATTTGAAAAGTCATGGCAGTCAGGTGAAGTTCCCGACGACTGGAAAAAGGGAAATAGAACCCCCGTTTTCAAGAAGGGGAATATGGACGAGCCGGGGAACTACAGAGCAGTCAGCCTCATCTCTGGGCCTGGCAACTTCTTGGAGCGGCTTCTCCTGGAAGGCATGCTGAGGCACACGAAAACCAACGAGGTGCTTGGTGACAGCCCGCATGGCTTCACTAAGGGGAAGTCCTGCCTGAATAATGGATGCAGGGCAGGAAACGCCTAAGGATGCTTGGGGGATAAACGCCCAGGAATTGCCCCTGCCCTGGGCATTCTCTGCAGGCCGCTCAGGTCCAAAAGCAGGGACCCTTTTCCCTGACGCCTGCTGCAAAGTCACAGCATCAGAGCCTCTCAGGCCGCACACATCCCGTCCCCACTGCAGGACTCTCTGTCCATCACCATGACAGCGGGCTGCGGATGTCACAGAGCACGTTCTACCCTGGCCGCTATAAATACGGGGACCCCGCAGACACCCGGCAGTTGCTGAGGTCCCAGACCAAGCAACCGCGAGCAAGACGTCTGGTGCCAGCAACGCAGGCAGCTGCCCACCAATGTCTGGGGGATTCCTGTTGGTGCAGCCCAAGCCAGGGATGAAGAGGAGAAGGTCGGAAGCGGGAGGCAGCGACAGTTGTGGTACTGATGGTGCAGAGCCAATGGAAGTAGACCAGCCAGAAGAGGAGCAGCCAATGGAGGTGGATCCACCACCAGAAGATGAGCCCATGGAGGTAGATGGTCCCAGCTATGGGAAACAACAGAAGCTCCACCTCCAACAAAAGAACAGGAGGCGTCGTGGTGGGTCCACCTCCAAAAGAATAAGAAAACTTCTAGCTGCGTCCATCAGAAGACCAACATCACAAAGGCTGGTCTACTTCCATTACGGACACCCTGGCAGCTCTGCACCATACCAGGCCTCCCGCCAATGACACACTCCTCTTCATTGCCTGGCTTGGGCAATTAGTTAGCAATTTAAAGAAGAATAAAGATGTTTTTTCTCAGTTCTTTTTCCACTGAGTCATCGAATCCCAGACCGGGTTGTGTTGGAAGGGACCTTAAAGCTCATCCAGTTCCAAACCCTGGCCACGGGCAGGGACACCTTCCACTAGAGCAGCTTGCTCCAAGCCCCTGTGTCCAACCTGGCCTTGAACACTGCCAGGGGTGAGGCAGCCACAGCTTCTCTGGGCACCCTGTGCCAGCGCCTCAGCACCCTCACAGGGAACAGCTTCTTCCTTAGATCTAACCTGAACTTCCCCTGTTTCAGTCGGAACCCATCACCCCTTCTCCTATCCCTACAGTCCCTGATGAAGAGCCCCTCTCCAGCATCCTCAGAGCCCCCTCCAGACACTGCAAGCTGCTCTGAGCTCTAGAGCTGCCAGCTGTAGGAAGAAGCTTGGTTCTCTGCCTTGTGGGGTCACACACTCTCTGCCTTCCATGTCCCTCACTGCCCTCTCCCCAAGGCCTCTGCTGAGCTCTGCTCAGACACCTCTATGCAAACGCCCGGAGCATGGGGAGCAAACAAGAGCAATTAAAGACGTGTGCACGTCTACGGGCGTATGATATCCTAGGCATCACAGAAACACGGCGGGATGGCTCCTGGGACTGGAGTCTTGGAATGGAAGCTTACAGGCTCTTTAGGAAGGACAGGCCCGGCAGGCGGGGAGGGGGAGTTGCTATTTATGTTAGGGATAGGCTGGAGTGTATGGAACTGTGCCTGGGGACAGGTGAGCAGTCGACAGAGAGTTTGTGGGTGCAGCGATCATGAGATGGTGGAATTTTGAGATCCTCAGGACAGTGAGAAGAGGGTGCAGCAAGCTCACTGCCCTGGACTGCAAGAGAGCAGACTCTGGCCTCTTCAGGAACCTGCTCAGTAAGGCTCCATGGGATACAGCCCTAGAGGGCAGGGGGGCCCAAGACTCTTGGTTGATATTCAAGGATCACCTGCTGCAAGCTCACGAGCGATGCAGCCCTACTAGAAGGAAGCGCAGCAGGCGTGCCCTGAAGGAGCTGGCAAATGAAGCAGCTAAGGCACTGTCCATCCTAGTTGAAAAGTCATGGCAGTCAGGTGAAGTTCCCGACGACTGGAAAAAGGGAAATAGAACCCCCGTTTTCAAGAAGTGGAATATGGACGAGCCGGGGAACTACAGAGCAGTCAGCCTCATCTCTGGGCCTGGCAACATCTTGGAGCGGCTTCTCCTGGAAGGCATGCTGAGGCACACGAAAACCAACGAGGTGCTTGGTGACAGCCCGCATGGCTTCACTAAGGGGAAGTCCTGCCTGAATAATGGATGCAGGGCAGGAAACGCCTAAGGATGCTTGGGGGATAAACGCCCTGGAATTGCCCCTGCCCTGGGCATTCTCTGCAGGCCGCTCAGGTCCAAAAGCAGGGACCCTTTTCCCTGGCGCCTGCTGGAAAGTCACAGCATCAGAGCCTCTCAGGCCGCACACATCCCGTCCCCACTGCAGGACTCTCTGTCCATCACCATGACAGCGGGCTGCGGATGTCACAGAGCACGTTCTACCCTGGCCGCTATAAATACGGGGACCCCGCAGACAGCCGGCAGTTGCTGAGGTCCCAGACCAAGCAACCGCGAGCAAGACGTCTGGTGCCAGCAACGCAGGCAGCTGCCCACCAATGTCTGGGGGATTCCTGTTGTTGCAGCCCAAGCCAGGGATGAAGAGGAGGAGGTCGGAAGCGGGAGGCAGCGACAGTTGTGGTACTGATGGTGCAGAGCCAATGGAAGTAGACCAGCCAGAAGAGGAGCAGCCAATGGAGGTGGATCCACCACCAGAAGATGAGCCCATGGAGGTAGATGCTCCCAGCTACGGGAAACAACAGAAGCTCCACCTCCAACAAAAGAACAGGAGGCGTCGTGGTGGGTCCACCTCCAAAAGAATAAGAAAACTTCTAGCTGCGTCCATCAGAAGACCAACATCACAAAGGCTGGTCTACTTCCATTACGGACACCCTGGCAGCTCTGCACCATACCAGGCCTCCCGCCAATGACACTCTCCTCTTCATTGCCTGGCTTGGGCAATTAGTTAGCAATTTAAAGAAGAATAAAGATGTTTTTTCTCAGTTCTTGTTCCACTGAGTCATCGAATCCCAGACCGGGTTGTGTTGGAAGGGACCTTAAAGCTCATCCAGTTCCAAACCCTGGCCACGGGCAGGGACACCTTCCCCTAGAGCAGCTTGCTCCAAGACCCTGTGTCCAACCTGGCCTTGAACACTGCCAGGGGTGAGGCAGCCACAGCTTTTCTGGGCACCCTGTGCCAGCGCCTCAGCACCCTCACAGGGAACAGCTTCTTCCTTAGATCTAACCTGAACTTCCCCTGTTTCAGTCTGAACCCATCACCCCTTCTCCTATCCCTACAGTCCCTGATGAAGAGCCCCTCTCCAGCATCCTCGGAGCCCCCTCCAGACACTGCAAGCTGCTCTGAGCTCTAGAGCTGCCAGCTGTAGGAAGAAGCTTGGTTCTCTGCCTTGTGGGGTCACACACTCTCTGCCTTCCATGTCCCTCACTGCCCTCTCCCCAAGGCCTCTGTTGAGCTCTGCTCAGACACCTCTATGCAAACGCCCGGAGCATGGGGAGCAAACAAGAGCAATCAGAGACGTGTGCACGTCTACGGGCGTATGATATCATAGGCATCACAGAAACACGGTGGGATGGCTCCTGGGACTGGAGTCTTGGAATGGAAGCTTACAGGCTCTTTAGGAAGGACAGGCCCGGCAGGCGGGGAGGGGGAGTTGCTATTTATGTTAGGGATAGGCTGGAGAGTATGGAACTGTGCCTGGGGACAGGTGAGCAGTCGACAGAGAGTTTGTGGGTGCAGCGATCATGAGATGGTGGAATTTGAGATCCTCAGGACAGTGAGAAGAGGGTGCAGCAAGCTCACTGCCCTGGACTGCAAGAGAGCAGACTTTGGCCTCTTCAGGAACCTGCTCAGTAAGGCTCCATGGGATACAGCCCTAGTGGGCAGGGGGGCCCAAGACTCTTGGTTGATATTCAAGGATCACCTGCTGCAAGCTCACGAGCGATGCAGCCCTACTAGAAGGAAGCGCAGCAGGCGTGCCCTGAAGGAGCTGGCAAATGAAGCTGCTAAGGCACTGTCCATCCTAGTTGAAAAGTCATGGCAGTCAGGTGAAGTTCCCGACGACTGGAAAAAGGGAAATAGAACCCCCGTTTTCAAGAAGGGGAATATGGACGAGCCGGGGAACTACAGAGCAGTCAGCCTCATCTCTGGGCCTGGCAACATCTTGGAGCGGCTTCTCCTGGAAGGCATGCTGAGGCACACGAAAACCAACGAGGTGCTTGGTGACAGCCCGCATGGCTTCACTAAGGGGAAGTCCTGCCTGAATAATGGATGCAGGGCAGGAAACGCCTAAGGATGCTTGGGGGATAAACGCTCTGGAATTGCCCCTGCCCTGGGCATTCTCTGCAGGCCGCTCAGGTCCAAAAGCAGGGACCCTTTTCCCTGGCGCCCGCTGGAAAGTCACAGCATCAGAGCCTCTCAGGCCGCACACATCCCGTCCCCACTGCAGGACTCTCTGTCCATCACCATGACAGCGGGCTGCGGATGTCACAGAGCACGTTCTACCCTGGCCGCTATAAATACGGGGACCCCGCAGACAGCCGGCAGTTGCTGAGGTCCCAGACCAAGCAACCGCGAGCAAGACGTCTGGTGCCAGCAACGCAGGCAGCTGCCCACCAATGTCTGGGGGATTCCTGTTGTTGCAGCCCAAGCCAGGGATGAAGAGGAGGAGGTCGGAAGCGGGAGGCAGCGACAGTTGTGGTACTGATGGTGCAGAGCCAATGGAAGTAGACCAGCCAGAAGAGGAGCAGCCAATGGAGGTGGATCCACCACCAGAAGATGAGCCCATGGAGGTAGATGCTCCCAGCTACGGGAAACAACAGAAGCTCCACCTCCAACAAAAGAACAGGAGGCGTCGTGGTGGATCCACCTCCAAAAGAATAAGAAAACTTCTAGCTGCGTCCATCAGAAGACCAACATCACAAAGGCTGGTCTACTTCCATTACGGACACCCTGGCAGCTCTGCACCATACCAGGCCTCCCGCCAATGACACTCTCCTCTTCATTGCCTGGCTTGGGCAATTAGTTAGCAATTTAAAGAAGAATAAAGATGTTTTTTCTCAGTTCTTGTTCCACTGAGTCATCGAATCCCAGACCGGGTTGTGTTGGAAGGGACCTTAAAGCTCATCCAGTTCCAAACCCTGGCCACGGGCAGGGACACCTTCCCCTAGAGCAGCTTGCTCCAAGCCCCTGTGTCCAACCTGGCCTTGAACACTGCCAGGGGTGAGGCAGCCACAGCTTCTCTGGGCACCCTGTGCCAGCGCCTCAGCACCCTCACAGGGAACAGCTTCTTCCTTAGATCTAACCTGAACTTCCCCTGTTTCAGTCTGAACCCATCACCCCTTCTCCTATCCCTACAGTCCCTGATGAAGAGCCCCTCTCCAGCATCCTCGGAGCCCCCTCCAGACACTGCAAGCTGCTCTGAGCTCTAGAGCTGCCAGCTGTAGGAAGAAGCTTGGTTCTCTGCCTTGTGGGGTCACACACTCTCTGCCTTCCATGTCCCTCACTGCCCTCTCCCCAAGGCCTCTGTTGAGCTCTGCTCAGACACCTCTATGCAAACGCCCGGAGCATGGGGAGCAAACAAGAGCAATTAGAGACGTGTGCACGTCTACGGGCGTATGATATCATGGGCATCACAGAAACACGGTGGGATGGCTCCTGGGACTGGAGTCTTGGAATGGAAGCTTACAGGCTCTTTAGGAAGGACAGGCCCGGCAGGCGGGGAGGGGGAGTTGCTATTTATGTTAGGGATAGGCTGGAGAGTATGGAACTGTGCCTGGGGACAGGTGAGCAGTCGACAGAGAGTTTGTGGGTGCAGCGATCATGAGATGGTGGAATTTGAGATCCTCAGGACAGTGAGAAGAGGGTGCAGCAAGCTCACTGCCCTGGACTGCAAGAGAGCAGACTTTGGCCTCTTCAGGAACCTGCTCAGTAAGGCTCCATGGGATACAGCCCTAGAGGGCAGGGGGGCCCAAGACTCTTGGATGATATTCAAGGATCACCTGCTGCAAGCTCACGAGCGATGCAGCCCTACTAGAAGGAAGCGCAGCAGGCGTGCCCTGAAGGAGCTGGCAAATGAAGCTGCTAAGGCACTGTCCATCCTAGTTGAAAAGTCATGGCAGTCAGGTGAAGTTCCCGACGACTGGAAAAAGGGAAATAGAACCCCCGTTTTCAAGAAGGGGAATATGGACGCGCCGGAGAACTACAGAGCAGTCAGCCTCATCTCTGGGCCTGGCAACATCTTGGAGCGGCTTCTCCTGGAAGGCATGCTGAGGCACACGAAAACCAACGAGGTGCTTGGTGACAGCCCGCATGGCTTCACTAAGGGGAAGTCCTGCCTGAATAATGGATGCAGGGCAGGAAACGCCTAAGGATGCTTGGGGGATAAACGCTCTGGAATTGCCCCTGCCCTGGGTATTCTCTGCAGGCCGCTCAGGTCCAAAAGCAGGGACCCTTTTCCCTGGCGCCCGCTGGAAAGTCACAGCATCAGAGCCTCTCAGGCCGCACACATCCCGTCCCCACTGCAGGACTCTCTGTCCATCACCATGACAGCGGGCTGCGGATGTCACAGAGCACGTTCTACCCTGGCCGCTATAAATACGGGGACCCCGCAGACACCCGGCAGTTGCTGAGGTCCCAGATCAAGCAACCGCGAGCAAGACGTCTGGTGCCAGCAACGCAGGCAGCTGCCCACCAATGTCTGGGGGATTCCTGTTGTTGCAGCCCAAGCCAGGGATGAAGAGGAGGAGGTCGGAAGCGGGAGGCAGCGACAGTTGTGGTACTGATGGTGCAGAGCCAATGGAAGTAGACCAGCCAGAAGAGGAGCAGCCAATGGAGGTGGATCCACCACCAGAAGATGAGCCCATGGAGGTAGATGGTCCCAGCTACGGGAAACAACAGAAGCTCCACCTCCAACAAAAGAACAGGAGGCGTCGTGGTGGATCCACCTCCAAAAGAATAAGAAAACTTCTAGCTGCGTCCATCAGAAGACCAACATCACAAAGGCTGGTCTACTTCCATTACGGACACCCTGGCAGCTCTGCACCATACCAGGCCTCCCGCCAATGACACTCTCCTCTTCATTGCCTGGCTTGGGCAATTAGTTAGCAATTTAAAGAAGAATAAAGATGTTTTTTCTCAGTTCTTGTTCCACTGAGTCATCGAATCCCAGACCGGGCTGTGTTGGAAGGGACCTTAAAGCTCATCCAGTTCCAAACCCTGGCCACGGGCAGGGACACCTTCCCCTAGAGCAGCTTGCTCCAAGACCCTGTGTCCAACCTGGCCTTGAACACTGCCAGGGGTGAGGCAGCCACAGCTTCTCTGGGCACCCTGTGCCAGCGCCTCAGCACCCTCACAGGGAACAGCTTCTTCCTTAGATCTAACCTGAACTTCCCCTGTTTCAGTCGGAACCCATCACCCCTTGTCCTATCCCTACAGTCCCTGATGAAGAGCCCCTCTCCAGCATCCTCGGAGCCCCCTCCAGACACTGCAAGCTGCTCTGAGCTCTAGAGCTGCCAGCTGTAGGAAGAAGCTTGGTTCTCTGCCTTGTGGGGTCACACACTCTCTGCCTTCCATGTCCCTCACTGCCCTCTCCCCAAGGCCTCTGTTGAGCTCTGCTCAGACACCTCTATGCAAACGCCCGGAGCATGGGGAGCAAACAAGAGCAATTAGAGACGTGTGCACGTCTACGGGCGTATGATATCCTGGGCATCACAGAAACCCGGTGGGATGGCTCCTGGGACTGGAGTCTTGGAATGGAAGCTTACAGGCTCTTTAGGAAGGACAGGCCCGGCAGGCGGGGAGGGGGAGTTGCTATTTATGTTAGGGATAGGCTGGAGAGTATGGAACTGTGCCTGGGGACAGGTGAGCAGTCGACAGAGAGTTTGTGGGTGCAGCGATCATGAGATGGTGGAATTTGAGATCCTCAGGACAGTGAGAAGAGGGTGCAGCAAGCTCACTGCCCTGGACTGCAAGAGAGCAGACTTTGGCCTCTTCAGGAACCTGCTCAGTAAGGCTCCATGGGATACAGCCCTAGAGGGCAGGGGGGCCCAAGACTCTTGGTTGATATTCAAGGATCACCTGCTGCAAGCTCACGAGCGATGCAGCCCTACTAGAAGGAAGTGCAGCAGGCGTGCCCTGAAGGAGCTGGCAAATGAAGCTGCTAAGGCACTGTCCATCCTAGTTGAAAAGTCATGGCAGTCAGGTGAAGTTCCCGACAACTGGAAAAAGGGAAATAGAACCCCCGTTTTCAAGAAGGGGAATATGGACGAGCCGGGGAACTACAGAGCAGTCAGCCTCATCTCTGGGCCTGGCAACATCTTGGAGCGGCTTCTCCTGGAAGGCATGCTGAGGCACACGAAAACCAACGAGGTGCTTGGTGACAGCCCGCATGGCTTCACTAAGGGGAAGTCCTGCCTGAATAATGGATGCAGGGCAGGAAACGCCTAAGGATGCTTGGGGGATAAACGCCCTGGAATTGCCCCTGCCCTGGGCATTCTCTGCAGGCCGCTCAGGTCCAAAAGCAGGGACCCTTTTCCCTGGCGCCTGCTGGAAAGTCACAGCATCAGAGCCTCTCAGGCCGCACACATCCCGTCCCCACTGCAGGACTCTCTGTCCATCACCATGACATCGGGCTGCGGATGTCACAGAGCACGTTCTACCCTGGCCGCTATAAATACGGGGACCCCGCAGACACCCGGCAGTTGCTGAAGTCCCAGACCAAGCAACCGCGAGCAAGACGTCTGGTGCCAGCAACGCAGGCAGCTGCCCACCAATGTCTGGGGGATTCCTGTTGTTGCAGCCCAAGCCAGGGATGAAGAGGAGGAGGTCGGAAGCGGGAGGCAGCGACAGTTGTGGTACTGATGGTGCAGAGCCAATGGAAGTAGACCAGCCAGAAGAGGAGCAGCCAATGGAGGTGGATCCACCACCAGAAGATGAGCCCATGGAGGTAGATGCTCCCAGCTACGGGAAACAACAGAAGCTCCACCTCCAACAAAAGAACAGGAGGCGTCGTGGTGGGTCCACCTCCAAAAGAATAAGAAAACTTCTAGCTGCGTCCATCAGAAGACCAACATCACAAAGGCTGGTCTACTTCCATTACGGACACCCTGGCAGCTCTGCACCATACCAGGCCTCCCGCCAATGACACACTCCTCTTCATTGCCTGGCTTGGGCAATTAGTTAGCAATTTAAAGAAGAATAAAGATGTTTTTTCTCAGTTCTTGTTCCACTGAGTCATCGAATCCCAGACCGGGTTGTGTTGGAAGGGACCTTAAAGCTCATCCAGTTGCAAACCCTGGCCACGGGCAGGGACACCTTCCCCTAGAGCAGCTTGCTCCAAGCCCCTGTGTCCAACCTGGCCTTGAACACTGCCAGGGGTGAGGCAGCCACAGCTTCTCTGGGCACCCTGTGCCAGCGCCTCAGCACCCTCACAGGGAACAGCTTCTTCCTTAGATCTAACCTGAACTTCCCCTGTTTCAGTCTGAACCCATCACCCCTTCTCCTATCCCTACAGTCCCTGATGAAGAGCCCCTCTCCAGCATCCTCGGAGCCCCCTCCAGACACTGGAAGCTGCTCTGAGCTCTAGAGCTGCCAGCTGTAGGAAGAAGCTTGGTTCTCTGCCTTGTGGGGTCACACACTCTCTGCCTTCCATGTCCCTCACTGCCCTCTCCCCAAGGCCTCTGTTGAGCTCTGCTCAGACACCTCTATGCAAACGCCCGGAGCATGGGGAGCAAACAAGAGCAATTAGAGACGTGTGCACGTCTACGGGCGTATGATATCATAGGCATCACAGAAACACGGCGGGATGGCTCCTGGGACTGGAGTCTTGGAATGGAAGCTTACAGGCTCTTTAGGAAGGACAGGCCCGGCAGGCGGGGAGGGGGAGTTGCTATTTATGTTAGGGATAGGCTGGAGAGTATGGAACTGTGCCTGGGGACAGGTGAGCAGTCGACAGAGAGTTTGCGGGTGCAGCGATCATGAGATGGTGGAATTTGAGATCCTCAGGACAGTGAGAAGAGGGTGCAGCAAGCTCACTGCCCTGGACTGCAAGAGAGCAGACTTTGGCCTCTTCAGGAACCTGCTCAGTAAGGCTCCATGGGATACAGCCCTAGAGGGCAGGGGGGCCCAAGACTCTTGGTTGATATTCAAGGATCACCTGCTGCAAGCTCACGAGCGATGCAGCCCTACTAGAAGGAAGCGCAGCAGGCGTGCCCTAAGGAGCTGGCAAATGAAGCTGCTAAGGCACTGTCCATCCTAGTTGAAAAGTCATGGCAGTCAGGTGAAGTTCCCGACGACTGGAAAAAGGGAAATAGAACCCCCGTTTTCAAGAAGGGGAATATGGACGAGCCGGGGAACTACAGAGCAGTCAGCCTCATCTCTGGGCCTGGCAACATCTTGGAGCGGCTTCTCCTGGAAGGCATGCTGAGGCACACGAAAACCAACGAGGTGCTTGGTGACAGCCCGCATGGCTTCACTAAGGGGAAGTCCTGCCTGAATAATGGATGCAGGGCAGGAAACGCCTAAGGATGCTTGGGGGATAAACGCTCTGGAATTGCCCCTGCCCTGGGTATTCTCTGCAGGCCGCTCAGGTCCAAAAGCAGGGACCCTTTTCCCTGGCGCCCGCTGGAAAGTCACAGCATCAGAGCCTCTCAGGCCGCACACATCCCGTCCCCACTGCAGGACTCTCTGTCCATCACCATGACAGCGGGCTGCGGATGTCACAGAGCACGTTCTACCCTGGCCGCTATAAATACGGGGACCCCGCAGACAGCCGGCAGTTGCTGAGGTCCCAGACCAAGCAACCGCGAGCAAGACGTCTGGTGCCAGCAACGCAGGCAGCTGCCCACCAATGTCTGGGGGATTCCTGTTGTTGCAGCCCAAGCCAGGGATGAAGAGGAGGAGGTCGGAAGCGGGAGGCAGCGACAGTTGTGGTACTGATGGTGCAGAGCCAATGGAAGTAGACCAGCCAGAAGAGGAGCAGCCAATGGAGGTGGATCCACCACCAGAAGATGAGCCCATGGAGGTAGATGCTCCCAGCTACGGGAAACAACAGAAGCTCCACCTCCAACAAAAGAACAGGAGGCGTCGTGGTGGATCCACCTCCAAAAGAATAAGAAAACTTCTAGCTGCGTCCATCAGAAGACCAACATCACAAAGGCTGGTCTACTTCCATTACGGACACCCTGGCAGCTCTGCACCATACCAGGCCTCCCGCCAATGACACTCTCCTCTTCATTGCCTGGCTTGGGCAATTAGTTAGCAATTTAAAGAAGAATAAAGATGTTTTTTCTCAGTTCTTGTTCCACTGAGTCATCGAATCCCAGACCGGGTTGTGTTGGAAGGGACCTTAAAGCTCATCCAGTTCCAAACCCTGGCCACGGGCAGGGACACCTTCCCCTAGAGCAGCTTGCTCCAAGCCCCTGTGTCCAACCTGGCCTTGAACACTGCCAGGGGTGAGGCAGCCACAGCTTCTCTGGGCACCCTGTGCCAGCACCTCTGCACCCTCACAGGGAACAGCTTCTTCCTTAGATCTAACCTGAACTTCCCCTGTTTCAGTCTGAACCCATCACCCCTTCTCCTATCCCTACAGTCCCTGATGAAGAGCCCCTCTCCAGCATCCTCGGAGCCCCCTCCAGACACTGGAAGCTGCTCTGAGCTCTAGAGCTGCCAGCTGTAGGAAGAAGCTTGGTTCTCTGCCCTGTGGGGTCACACACTCTCTGCCTTCCATGTCCCTCACTGCCCTCTCCCCAAGGCCTCTGCTGAGCTCTGCTCAGACACCTCTATGCAAACGCCCAGAACATGGGGAGCAAACAAGAGGAATTAGAGACGTGTGCACGTCTACGGGCGTATGATATCATAGGCATCACAGAAACACGGCGGGATGGCTCCTGGGACTGGAGTCTTGGAATGGAAGCTTACAGGCTCTTTAGGAAGGACAGGCCCGGCAGGCGGGGAGGGGGAGTTGCTATTTATGTTAGGGATAGGCTGGAGAGTATGGAACTGTGCCTGGGGACAGGTGAGCAGTCGACAGAGAGTTTGTGGGTGCAGCGATCATGAGATGGTGGAATTTGAGATCCTCAGGACAGTGAGAAGAGGGTGCAGCAAGCTCACTGCCCTGGACTGCAAGAGAGCAGACTTTGGCCTCTCCAGGAACCTGCTCAGTAAGGCTCCATGGGATACAGCCCTAGAGGGCAGGGGGGCCCAAGACTCTTGGTTGATATTCAAGGATCACCTGCTGCAAGCTCACGAGCGATGCAGCCCTACTAGAAGGAAGCGCAGCAGGCGTGCCCTGAAGGAGCTGGCAAACGAAGCTGCTAAGGCACTGTCCATCATAGTTGAAAAGTCATGGCAGTCAGGTGAAGTTCCCGACGACTGGAAAAAGGGAAATAGAACCCCCGTTTTCAAGAAGGGGAATATGGACGAGCCGGGGAACTACAGAGCAGTCAGCCTCATCTCTGGGCCTGGCAACATCTTGGAGCGGCTTCTCCTGGAAGGCATGCTGAGGCACACGAAAACCAACGAGGTGCTTGGTGACAGCCCGCATGGCTTCACTAAGGGGAAGTCCTGCCTGAATAATGGATGCAGGGCAGGAAACGCCTAAGGATGCTTGGGGGATAAACGCTCTGGAATTGCCCCTGCCCTGGGCATTCTCTGCAGGCCGCTCAGGTCCAAAAGCAGGGACCCTTTTCCCTGGCGCCTGCTGGAAAGTCACAGCATCAGAGCTTCTCAGGCCGCACACATCCCGTCCCCACTGCAGGACTCTCTGTCCATCACCATGACAGCGGGCTGCGGATGTCACAGAGCACGTTCTACCCTGGCCGCTATAAATACGGGGACCCCGCAGACACCCGGCAGTTGCTGAGGTCCCAGACCAAGCAACCGCGAGCAAGACGTCTGGTGCCAGCAACGCAGGCAGCTGCCCACCAACGTCTGGGGGATTCCTGTTGTTGCAGCCCAAGCCAGGGATGAAGAGGAGGAGGTCGGAAGCGGGAGGCAGCGACACTCGTGGTACTGATGGTGCAGAGCCAATGGAAGTAGACCAGCCAGAAGAGGAGCAGCCAATGGAGGTGGATCCACCACCAGAAGATGAGCCCATGGAGGTAGATGGTCCCAGCTACGGGAAACAACAGAAGCTCCACCTCCAACAAAAGAACAGGAGGCGTCGTGGTGGATCCACCTCCAAAAGAATAAGAAAACTTCTAGCTGCGTCCATCCGAAGACCAACATCACAAAGGCTGGTCTACTTCCATTTTGGACAGCCTGGCACCTCTGCACCATACCAGGCCTCCCGCCCATGACACCCAACTCTTCATTGCTGAAGAGCATTGCTAGAACAAGACCCCCGCTTGCTCTCAGGGCCAGGCCCCTCAGGGCAATAATGGCTCCTGATGGCTCTCAAGAGCCTCACCTGGGAACCCTACCCACCCATTCTCCATCCATGAGCCCTGCACTCACTTCAGCTCACCCCTGAGCACCCAGTCTGGGCCTCAGCTCTCTGAGGGTGCTCACCGATTGCCCCACCTGCCCACCGATGCCTGGGAAAGCAGTGCTGTTGCTGCCGAAGCCAGGCACGAAGAGGAAGAGGTGGCAAGCGGGAAGCAGTGCCAACTGTGGCGCTGACGGTGCAGAGCCCATGGAAGCGGACCAGCTGGAAGAGCAGGAGCAGCCAATGGAGGTGGATCCACCACAGCAAGATGAGCCCATGGACGTCCATTATCCCAGCTGCAGCAAACAACAAAAGCTCCAGCTCCAACACAAGACCAGGAGGCATCCTGGTGGATCCAACTCCAGCACAAGAAGATCACAACGAGCTTCACCCACTAGAAGAGGACCACCACCACAAAGGCTGGTCTAATTCCATTTTGGACAGCCTGGCACCTCTGCACCGTACCAGGCCTCCCGCCCATCACACCCAACTCTTCATTGCTGAAGAGCATTGCTAGAACAAGACCCCGGCTTGCTCTAAGGGCCAGGCCCCTCAGGGCACTAACGGTTCCTGATGGCTCTCAAGAGCCTCACCTGGGACCCCTACCCACCCATTCTCCATCCATGGGCCCTGCACTCACTTCAGCTCAGCCCTGAGCACCCAGTCCGGGCCTCAGCTCTCTGAGGGTGCTCACCGATTGCCCCACCTGCCCACCGATGCCTGGGGGACCGGCGCCGTTGCTGCCCAAGAAAGGCACGAAGAGGAAGAGGTGGCAAGCGGGAAGCAGTGCCAACTGTGGCGCTGACGGTGCAGAGCCCATGGAAGCGGACCAGCTGGAAGAGCAGGAGCAGCCAATGGAGGTGGATCCACCACAGCAAGATGAGCCCATGGAGGCCCATTATCCCAGCTGCAGCAAACTACAAAAGCTCCAGCTCCAACACAAGACCAGGAGCCATCCTGGTGGATCCAACTCCAACACAAGAAGATCACAACGAGCTGCATCCACCAGAAGAAGAACACCACCACAAAGGCTGGTCTACTTCCATTTTGGACAGCCTGGCACCTCTGCACCGTACCAGGTCTCCCGCCCATGACACTCAACTCTTCATTGCTGAAGAGCATTGCTAGAACAAGACCCCGGCTTGCCCTAAGGGCCAGGCCCCTCAGGGCACTAATGGCTCCTGATGGCTCTCAAGAGCCTCACCTGGGACCCCTACCCACCCATTCTCCATCCATGGGCCCTGCACCCAGTTCAGCTCACCCCTAAGCACCCAGTCCGGGCCTGAGCTCTGTCAGGGTGCTCACCGATTGCCACACCTGCCCACCGATGCCTGGGAGAGCAGTGCTATTGCTGCCCAAGCCAGGCACGAAGAGGAAGAGGTGGCAAGCGGGAAGCAGTGCCAACTGTGGCGCTGATGGTGCAGAGCCCATGGAAGCGGACCAGCTGGAAGAGCAGGAGCACCCAATGGAGGTGGATCCACCACAGCAAGATGAGCCCATGGAGGTCCATTATCCCAGCTGCAGCAAACTACAAAAGCTCCAGCTCCAACACAAGACCAGGAGGCATCATGGTGGATCCACCTCCAACACAAGAAGATCACAACGAGCTGCATCCACCAGAAGAAGAACACCACCACAAAGGCTGGTCTAATTCCATTTTGGACAGCCTGGCACCTCTGCACTGTACCAGGCCTCCTGCCCATGACACCCAACTCTTCATTGCTGAAGAGCATTGCTAGAACAAGACCCCGGCTTGCTCTAAGGGCCAGGCCCCTCAGGGCAATAATGGCTCCTGATGGCTCTCAAGAGCCTCACCTGGGACCCCTACCCACCCATTCTCCGTCCATGGGCCCTGCACTCACTTCAGCTCACCCCTGAGCACCCAGTCTGGGCCTCAGCTCTCTGAGGGTGCTCACCGATTGCCCCACCTGCCCACCGATGCCTGGGAGAGCAGTGCTGTTGCTGCCCAAGCCAGGCACGAAGAGGAAGAGGTGGCAAGCGGGAAGCAGTGCCAACTGTGGCGCTGACGGTGCAGAGCCCATGGAAGCGGACCAGCTGGAAGAGCAGGAGCAGCCAATGGAGGTGGATCCACCACAGCAAGATGAGCCCATGGAGGTCCATTATTCCAGCTGCAGCAAACTACAAAAGCTCCAGCTCCAACACAAGACCAGGAGGCATCGTGGTGGATCCAACTCCAACACAAGAAGATCACAACGAGCTGCATGCACCAGAAGAGGAACACCACCATAAAGGCTGGTCTAATTCCATTTTGCACAGCCTGGCACCTCTGCACCGTACCAGGCCTCCCGCCCATGACACCCAACTCTTCATTGCTGAAGAACATTGCTAGAACAAGACCCCGGCTTGCTCTAAGGGCCAGGCCCCTCAGGGCACTAACGGCTCCTGATGGCTATCAAGAGCCTCACCTGGGACTCCTACCCACCCATTCTCCATCCATGGGCCCTGCACTCACTTCAGCTCAGCCCTGAGCACCCAGTCTGGGCCTCAGCTCTCTCAGGGTGCTCACCGATTGCCCCACATGCCCACCGATGCCTGGGAGAGCAGTGCTGTTGCTGCCCAAGCCAGGCACGAAGAGGAAGAGGTGGCAAGCGGGAAGCTGTGCCAACTGTGGCGCTGAC
The DNA here is from genome assembly GCA_028858755.1 of Ara ararauna. Lineage (NCBI taxonomy): Eukaryota > Metazoa > Chordata > Aves > Psittaciformes > Psittacidae > Ara > Ara ararauna. The sequence goes on from CM054381.1 coordinate 8,448,947, forward strand.
GGTGCAGAGCCCATGGAAGCGGACCAGATGGAAGAGCAGGAGCAGCCAATGGAGGTGGATCCACCACAGCAAGATGAGCCCATGAAGGTCCATTATCCCAGCTGCAGCAAACTACAAAAGCTCCAGCTCCAACACAAGACCAGGAGGTATCCTGGTGGATCCACCTCCAACACAAGAAGATCACAACGAGCTGCATGCACCAGAAGAGGAACACCAGCACAAAGGCTGGTCTACTTCCATTTTGGACAGCCTGGCACCTCTGCACCGTACCAGACCTCCCGCCCATCACACCCAACTCTTCATTGCTGAAGAGCATTGCTAGAACAAGACCCCGGCTTGCCCTAAGGGCCAGGCCCCTCAGGGCAATAATGGCTCCTGATGGCTCTCAAGAGCCTCACCTGGGACCCCTACCCACCCATTCTCCATCCATGGGCCCTGCACTCACTTCAGCTCACCCCTGAGCAACCACTCCGGGCCTCAGCTCTGTCAGGGTGCTCACCGATTGCCCCACCTGCCCACCGATGCCTGGGGGAGCAGTGCTGTTGCTGCCGAAGCCAGGCACGAAGAGGAAGAGGTGGCAAGCGGGAAGCAGTGCCAGCTGTGGCGCTGACGGTGCAGAGCCCATGGAAGCGGACCAGCTGGAAGAGCAGGAGCACCCAATGGAGGTGGATCCACCACAGCAAGATGAGCCCATGGACGTCCATTATTCCAGCTGCAGCATACTACAAAAGCTCCAGCTCCAACACAAGACCAGGAGGCATCGTGGTGGATCCAACTCCAACACAAGAAGATCACAACGAGCTGCATGCACCAGAAGAGGAACACCACCATAAAGGCTGGTCTAATTCCATTTTGCACAGCCTGGCACCTCTGCACCGTACCAGGCCTCCCGCCCATGACACCCAACTCTTCATTGCTGAAGAACATTGCTAGAACAAGACCCCCGCTTGCCCTAAGGGCCAGGCCCCTCAGGGCACTAACGGCTCCTGATGGCTATCAAGAGCCTCACCTGGGACTCCTACCCACCCATTCTCCATCCATGGGCCCTGCACTCACTTCAGCTCACCCCTGAGCACCCAGTCCGGGCCTCAGCTCTCTGAGGGTGCTCACCGATTGCCCCACCTGCCCACCGATGCCTGGGAAAGCAGTGCTGTTGCTGCCCAAGCCAGGCACGAAGAGGAAGAGGTGGCAAGCGGGAAGCAGTGCCAACTGTGGCGCTGACGGTGCAGAGCCCATGGAAGCGGACCAGCTGGAAGAGCAGGAGCAGCCAATGGAGGTGGATCCACCACAGCAAGATGAGCCCATGGACGTCCATTATCCCAGCTGCAGCAAACAACAAAAGCTCCAGCTCCAACACAAGACCAGGAGGCATCGTGGTGGATCCAACTCCAACACAAGAAGATCACAACGAGCTGCATGCACCAGAAGAGGAACACCACCACAAAGGCTGGTCTACTTCCATTTTGGACAGCCTGGCACCTCTGCACCGTACCAGGCCTCCCGCCCATGACACCCAACTCTTCATTGCTGAAGAGCATTCCTAGAACAAGACCCCGGCTTGCCCTAAGGGCCAGGCACCTCAGGGCACTAATGGCTCCTGATGGCTCTCAAGAGCCTCACCTGGGACCCCTACCCACCCATTCTCCATCCATGGGCCCTGCACTCACTTCAGCTCAGCCCTGAGCACCCACTCCGGGCCTCAGCTCTCTGAGGGTGCTCACCGATTGCCCCACCTGCCCACCGATGCCTGGGGGACCGGCGCCGTTGCTGACCAAGCCAGGCACGAAGAGGAAGAGGTGGCAAGCGGGAAGCAGTGCCAACTGTGGCGCTGACGGTGCAGAGCCCATGGAAGCGGACCAGCTGGAAGAGCAGGAGCACCCAATGGAGGTGGATCCACCACAGCAAGATGAGCCCATGGACGTCCATTATTCCAGCTGCAGCAAACTACAAAAGCTCCAGCTCCAACACAAGACCAGGAGGCATCGTGGTGGATCCACCTCCAATACAAGAAGATCACAACGAGCTGCATGCACCAGAAGAGGAACACCACCACAAAGGCTGGTCTAATTCCATTTTGGACAGCCTGGCACCTCTGCACCGTACCAGGCCTCCCGCCCATCACACCCAACTCTTCATTGCTGAAGAGCATTGCTAGAACAAGACCCCGGCTTGCCCTAAGGGCCAGGCCCCTCAGGGCACTAACGGCTCCTGATGGCTCTCAAGAGCCTCACCTGGGACCCCTACCCACCCATTCTCCATCCATGGGCCCTGCACTCACTTCAGCTCACCCCTGAGCACCCACTCCGGGCCTCAGCTCTCTGAGGGTGCTCAACGATTGCCCCACCTGCCCACCGATGCCTGGGGGAGCAGTGCTGTTGCTGCCCAAGCCAGGCACAAAGAGGAAGAGGTGGGAATGTGGAAGCAGTGCCAATTGTGGCGCTGATGGTGCAGAGTCCATGGAAGTGGAGCAGCCGGGAAACCAGGAGCAGCCAATGGAGGTGGATCCACCACAAGACGAGGAGCCCATGGAGATCGATTCCCCCACCCTTCAGAAGAAACAAAAGATAGGGTTCCGAGGCCACAAGAAGGGCCTATGGTGGTCGGTCTCCCTCCTACCCAGGAGAAGATGTCTAGGTGGATCCACCTCCCACAGGAAAAAATCCCATGGAGCTGGATCCACCTACTAGCCAAGAAGGACCCACGGAGATGTACACACCTAATGGCCTAAAAGAACCCGTGGAGCTGGATCTACCCGAAGCCAAAGAAGAATTCCAGAGAGGCTGGATTACTTCCATTACGCCTTGCCTGACAGCTCCATACTGGGCACCATACTAGGTCTCCCGACCATGGCACCCAATTCTTTATCGCCTGGCTTGGGAAGCTACGTTAGGAAGACAAAGAAGAATGAAGATGTTTTCCTCTGTTATTTCACTAAGCCAATGAATCCCAGATGGGTACAGTGTAGCTCCAGGTGTGTTCAGTCAGCAGGGATGTGTTTATTAGCCACATCAGATATGTATCGAGGAACCCAAACAGGGCTCAGCTTAATGGAGACTCTGGTGGCTGAACCTACTTACAGTGCAAACAGAACCCCAAAACACCACTGCCTGTGCCTGTCCGGAGCACCCCATGGCAATAACAATACACACCCTGACAGACAAGAAACACCTTCCTTTTTACGAGCACAGGGGCTGGTGGGTGGCAGGAACGTTAAACCTATTTAAGCACCATGAACAGAGGTGAAACATGGAGCTGTTGGAGCGAGTCCATGGGAGGCCATGGAGATGCTGTGAGGGCTGGAGCAGCTCTGCTCTGGAGACAGGCTGAGGGAAGAGAGCCGGGCTGGGGCAGCCTGGGGAAAAGAAGGAGAGGGGCTTTGGACAATGGCCTGCAGGGACAGGACAAAGAGGAATATCTTTAACACCCCTTCCAACCCAAACTACTCTGTGATTCTATGATTGATCTATACCCCTGCTTTGTTTTCCAGTAGGGCCAGTCCCTGGTGCTGGTTGGGGCAGGTTTTAGGTGTAGTGGGTTGGTTTCATCTGCACTAGCCCCACCACCGCACTACAGCACGAACGGGCCCGCTCCAGCCCCTCAGGCCACCGAGACAGCGCAGCCCTCAGGGTCTCTATGGCAACGCGCTCCCCTCCGCCTTTCGGGGACTGCCGCTGGAAACTACAACTCCCAGCATGCCCCGCGGGCTGGCCTGCTCCCGCCGGTGCTACACTACGACTGCCGGCAGGCTTTGCGTTCAGGGGTGACATTGCCGGGCGCTCTTTGCTTCCCCTCGGTGCCGGTGCCCGGTGGCTCCTTTTCTCCCGGTACACGGTGGCTCTCGGTCTGTTCATCGGGAGCGGCGCCTCGGCCCAGGTACGTGAAGCCCCGGAGCCGCTCCCGTCCCGCAGTGATTTGCGCGGCGCCACAACCAAGATGGCGGCGGCCGCGGTGGCGGGAGGGGTCCCGGCTCTGGTGGTAGCGGTGAGTCCGTGCGGGCCAAAGGGAGCCGGCCGTGGGCTGCCGTCCGGAGCGGTGACACCGCGAGTGGGCACTGCACCCAGCTCCTGAGCTTGCTGGAGAGCGTAAGGGAGGTCGGGAAAGGGGGGGGAAGCCGGCTGCGTTCAGTCTGCAGGCAGGAAAGCAAGGGGGAGACCGTGGTGCCTGAAAGGAGGATGTAGTGAGGGGGTCTGGCTCTTCTCCCCGGGAACAAGGGACAGGACAAGAGGAAACGGCCGCAAGCTGCCCCAGGGCAGGTTTAGATGGGGATGAGGAATTCCTTCCCCAGAGGGTGCTCAGGCATTGGAACAGGCTGCCCAGGGCAGGGCTGCAGTCACCGTCCCTGCAAGTGTTCACACACCGTGGAGACGCGGCCCTCAGTGCCATGGGTTAGTGGTGGCATTGTCAGGGCTGGGAACGGTTGGACTGGATGAGCTTAAAGGTCTTTTCCAACCGGGGTAAGTCTTATGATTTACTGCTGTGGGGAGAGCATAGGTGCAGCCTGATTGTGGTAGGGCATGCACTGGAGTAAGATGAGAGGTGCCAGACCCAAGTTGCAGCACAGGAGTTTCCCATCAGAGATAATGAATGTAAAGCAGGTACTCAGGGATTTCCTTAGATGGAGTTATCCTAACTTTGGGAAGGGCAAGGCCCTGTTAAACATTGTGGTCTAAGTTATCCTAGCTTTGTGAAGCATATTGAACCAGAGACATCATCCAGAGATTGGCTCTAACTTGTGTATTACTTTTAAGGGAAGGAAGCTGTTGGCAATGCTTTGAGGATCGAGGAGTGAGGAAGGATTTGGCACTGTCCTGCTGAAGTGGTTCTCTGGAGTGGTGGGTGAGTAGGTGGGTACAGCAGACTGTCAGTTAGTTCATTGCTATCTCCTAGATATGTGCCTCTTTATAGTGAACAAGGCTATTGGGAAGAAGCTGTTGTGCATTCCAGTGAGGGAAAAATGGAAGGGTCATAATCTTTGGATGGTTAAGAGACACCTTCCGCTAGACCAGGTTATTCCAAGCCCCGTCCAACCTGGCCTTAAGGAACTTCTTAATGTTCGTTAAGAAGTATCTCCAGCCATGTTGTTATATTCTGTGGGACTTGTAAGAGGACATCTACTGTAGGAAGTACTGAGGAAGTGTTCTAGAACAAGCAGAGTGAACCCTGCCATGCTTCTTATAGTCAGCTGCTCTGAGCATACCCTTTTGCCTAAAAACTTCTACTTGGGAAGGACTAAATGGGCTTAATGTAATGCTACTTTATACAATGAGTTTTAGGGTGTCCTGCGTTCATCTGTAACAGTCATTTTCCTCCTTCTTAGTAGCTGGTGCAGCGCTGTGTTTTCAACTTCAGCCTGAGAACAATGCTGATAACACAGCAATGTTTTTAGTTGTTGCTAAGTTTTGCTTGCTCAAGGGCTTTTCAGTTTCATGCTCTGCAGTAAGCAGGGGCATAGGAAGCCGGGAGGAAGCAGAGCCAGGAAACCTGACCCAAACTAGCCAAAGGGGTATTCCATACCATGGCACGTCATGCCCAGGACAGAAACTGGGGCAGTTACCTGGAAGGGCTAGATCACTGCTCGGGTCAGAGGAAGTAGATAAGGATAGTGGAAGATAGAGGCAAGTTCAGTTGTAGGAATGAAAATGTCTTGGGAAGTAATATCTGCGTGGATATGATAAAGGTCTGTAAAACTGCCCATGGAGTGAGGGCTAATAGGGGAATGACTGTTCACTGCTTCAGGGTTACTCACTGGTAATGCAAGAGCTGCAACCATATGGAGTTTTTTGGGGGGGTCAAGTACAAACCAAAATGGAACTGGCTTTGGGAGTCCTGGTACATGTTAAGAGGTTTCAAAACTTCCAAAAATGACGGGAAAAACTTCCATAATAATTCCTTGCATTGAATTTCTGGCTCAACCATCTGGAAGCAAAGATAATATTTTCATAGAAATAGTAAAAAATACTGTGCTGTTTTTACGCTTACTTTATGGCCAGTAATTGGGACCAATTACTTGTCCACATAGATCTGTTGAGGGAGTGATTGAGTGTGAGGAATTTGAGAGGCTTTACACACCTCTCCCACAGGGAACAGGGCAACTTGAGCACTGGTTGATGCTGGATGTTTAGAAGGACCTGTTTATTTTGCTGTTTCTGATTTTGCTGATCCAGATTGAAATGTGATCTATTTGCTTCTGGTTAAAAGGCTGTTCAGACCTGTGCTAACATAAATGCCTTGAATTCAACCCTTTTTTGTTGAATAGTGCATGCTTTTGTATGGATCTGACATTAATTTTTTAGTGCGGGGGATTATAAAACCCCACACGGGCAGCACACCAGAGCACTGTGATCAGGGCTGAGCGGTTTACTGAGTGCAAGCACCTCTTTTATAGAGAAGTTACAGACCACTCGAACATTCCGCAACAGATGATTGGCTCTGCCTCCCAGTCAGCTCCTAGCAACGGCTTGTGATTGGTGGCAGCTCCTGAAGTGGCAGCAAGTGGGCGTCCCCTTCTGGTAACTTTTGGCGGGCTTCTGTAAAGGTGTCCCGTAACAACCCCTCCAGCGGCCTCCGGCCCCCTCTGCTCACTGTGGGGGTGGGGCTGAGCCAAAGGCTGGAGTGCTCACATAACCTTTTTCAGTGAGAAATGCCTCCACATGTGTTGCTGGGGAGCTGCTGACTTAGAGGGACATTGAGACCCAGCAGAGGATGGAAGCAGGTTTCCCAGCACTTTCCACCTGCTGATCGCCTGCAGTGGCAAAAAGAGCAGATCCTGAGCTCGCTCTCAGTAAGCATCAGAGGGCTTCTTGTGAAGCAGGAGCCCTGCCTGCTTCTAATCAACATTTCCACTGCATCCTGTTTATTGTGCTGATCTGGGTGCAGCAGTGCAGACTGGGGGGATCTCTCTCCCTGGCTCTGTTTCCATTTGCGACTTTGATACTGCATTGGCATGACCTCCTCTTCCCTTGCGCCCTGCTTCCTGAACTATGTTTCATGTCTTGTGGTAGTTACAGGCATCTAGTAAAAGGCTGTGTACTGCATTTCATGCATATGCTAATGGCTATGTCCTTCTGGAGTATGTAATTAAGCCCACAGCTACCAAAGTGGAGTTACCAGTGGTTATAGCACTATTTTCAGGACAGTAGGAACTCTTCATTGCCTCCTGTGCTTTGTCCCCAGCCTCCCTCTGTAACATGCTGACCAGAAGCTTCCCTGTGGAGTGATCCGTAGAAGTACAAAGGAGCAGAGCTGCCTCAGTAGCAATCCACATACACCTCAGAAGTCATCTCTGAGATGAGGAGAAGGCAGGAATAGCAGCAATTGGGAATGGAAGACACATAACATAAACAGTTCTTTTGCCAGGTGAAAAGCCAGCAGGATGATGATGAAGTACGCAGTCTTTATTGATAACTGAAGGAGGATTTGTTGCCAAAAATGCATTTCAGAACTTAGCGTAAACTGTTACCTGATTCTAGCATGGCTTAGTATTTATTAGGAAACGTATGGCTTTTTTATAGCCATTGTTCACCTTAGGGAGAAAATAACAAAAGGGAAAAAAGTCATTTTAATAGCCCTGACTTCTTAATCTGGGCACTTTGTACTAGCAGCCTGCTTGCAGAGTGGAAGGAGCCCCTCTCCAGGTTTTTACCATTATTGCCTGATTCTTAGTGATTGGGAATGTTTAGGGAGCTGAAGGCTGTGCAGTAATTTCTAGAGCTCGTATACTATAGTTAAGTTCTGAACAAGACTTCAAGGTGGAGCTTGTGTCTCTGATAATTTACAAACACCTTGAGCCATAGCAAAACTTGGTCATCCATCCTGCCCTGCTTCAGGTGGAGCTGGTTTGGTTGTGACTCACCACAGTGCACTGTGCAGTGCTGTGATTCATTTTTAATGTTCAGAGAGTAAGAGAGTTCTCCTCCAGCACTTAGGTAAATCAGATTCTGGAGGTGGGAGTCTTGGGATGCTCCATGCCTTAAGCCAGGGCTGTCATCGAGGTTCATTGATGGGTTACAGCAAGAATTTCTTCCGAACAAAGCAGGAAACATGGCGAGACACGAGAGGGCTAAACCCAACTGCCTACCCCATGGCAGCCTTCTTAGATATTGGCCTCCAGAATATAAGCCAGCCAGAGTTTTCCATGAAACATAGCTTCAGAGAAAGACACCAGAAACTTTTTACCCAAAGATGCTGTTCTGACTAGCTCATTTTCCCTTCAAAACGCTGCTAGCTTGGAAAGGATGATGGAGTTTGACATGGAGGACATCCTGAGGCAGAAAACAAGACATTGCCATCTGCATTAGGACAGCAGCAGCTGCGTGTGGTTATGTGCGGGGGACTACAAAACCACACACAGGCAGCACAACAGAGCAATGTGATCAGGGCTGAACCGTTTACTGAGTGCAAGCACCTCTTTTATAGAGAAGTTACAGACCACTCGAACATTCCGCAACAGATGATTGGCTCTGCCTCCCAGCCAGCTCCTAGCAACGGCTTGTGATTGGTGGCAGCTCCTGAAGTGGCAGCAAGTGGGCGTCCCCTTCAGGTAACTTTTGGCGGGCTTCTGTAAAGGTGTCCTGTAACAGCCCCTCCAGCGGCCTCCGGCCCCCTCTGCTCACTGTGGGGGTGGGGCTGAGCCAAAGGCTGGAGTGCTCACATAACCCTTTTCAGTGAGAAATGCCTCCACAATACCCTCTTCTTGTTTTTGAGCAATCCAGGCTTGACTTAGCACCCTGGTTACCAATTTCTTTATTATAGTAAACACAGTGATGCATGCAAACAGAATTAATAACACAATACCTAAACCCTTCAAAGCAATAATTATAGAGATACAGAACTATATCCAAACAGCAAAATTAACAGCTTAACCACTAACAGGTTCCTGATCATCGCTGACATCCTCCAGTGCAGACGAGATGTCTTCTGCTGAGCCTTGCCAAGGCCATATCCAGCGGGCTGGTACCCACCGAACACCTTGATCTGTAATCAAACACATATAGCCTCTTCCTGTTAACTTCTGCGGGTCCTTTCCATTGACCCGTGACCAGGTCTTTATATTGTACCAAAATTTTTTGGTTAGGTTTTTCTGATAATCCTGATTGCATTGCCAAACTATGAATGACCATAGGTGGGTCAGCTCTGTCTCCTGTTAATCGTAAAGAATTAGCCACATATATTGCTTTTGCCAATCGTTCTGCCGCAGGGAGTGCTTCTCCCCCCTTTTGTTTTAAAAGAAGGCTTTTTACAATTTGTTTGCAACGAATCATCAACAGTACCAATAATCACATGTTTCTCCCACCCTTTGTGGTTTTGCCAGACACAAGCGGCTAATTTAAAACGCTTACCAGCATCTGTAAAACACTAAGAATTCAGTATGAGATGAAATTACAGCAAACACAGTTATGAAACATAAACTAAATAGACACTTTGAGAGAACAGTAAAATACATTCTCTTGGAATGGTTAGGATTTGCCTTACTATAAGGTGTCAACAACCTCAGTATTTTAAAGATTATCATCAATACAGAAATTAAAGGAAGTATGTTCAAATACAGGTATTTCTTACATACTTTCAACTGAAGTACAAATTCCAAATTGTCAAAGAAAAATTCACAACTGTCTCGGTTTTTTCTTCTTCTGCCACCCCGATGCTGCTTGGGTGGCGGCTGGTAAAGCTTGTGGTTGTGCTACTGCTCTCGCTTTTTCAGCTAGCAGTTCTTGTTTCAACTGATCTGATCCTCCAAATCCTCCATTCACCCCCAGGTTACTTTAAACACACTAAGCAGGACTCCTCCTCTGTGCCCAGTGTGCTGCAGGCCTCTTTAAGCCTTATCTGTGGTGTCTCTACAAACTGCTCTGATATTTCAACTTTTACATGAATCCAATAACAAAAAAAAAAATACACAGAACAGTGTCTGCCCTCAACACACATACGCACACATACATACACATGGGATCCCATAAACAGACTTCACACAAATACAAAATTTAAAACACAAAATGTAGACAAAATGTGGTGCAATGACCCTGTGAAGACAATCAAGAAACCGGCTCCAAACAGTGTCATTGCAATGTAAGGTGGCAGGCTCAATCTCAGCGGGCGTCCCCGCAGAGGCTCTGCCTCCCTCACATTGCATGAGGCTTGGGCTTCTAAACTGACCAAAATGCACACTCGTTCCGATGCAGGTGGCCAGCCTACATCGGAAGAAGTGGTCAGCAATATCTATAAAGGTCTGCAAGGGTCGGTAGAAACATGAACATACTTATATTTGCCAACTTTTAGTGCATGAATATCACAGAGAGACTATAAGCACACAATACATCTGCATCCCCCACCCATCCTACTTTTTCCCTTTACAGCTGGCAATTTATCATGAGGATCTGGGGGCTATAATCGAGCCTTTTCTAATAGTTTCCAATCTATCGCCTCCCACTGGTTGGTACCCTGTGGTGCGACTGAGACTGGAAAAGCCTGTGGAACAAAACTCCCTTCCAGGATAGCATCTCTAATGACCCCTTTCCACCTTTTCGATACACCACCAGGATCTTGAACAGAGGAGTGAAACAGGTTAGGTGGGGGCGGGGCCAGCGCCGAAGCTGCCGGAGACGGAGGGGCACGGGCTCCCTCGGGCGCAAACGTTCGCATCCTTTCTCCCTGAGTCACCGCCGCGAGTTTCTGTAAGACCTCCTGCAACAGTTCTTTAGTCGGGTCGTTTAATTCTTTCGGCTGCTCTGTTTCTTCCGGGGTAGAAATGTTAGAGTTAGTGGGGGAATGGTTTGGGGTGGAGGTAAGGGAATATTCGGTCGCACCAGGTCTGTAGCCCGTGGATGCCTTCCCCCCGCAGCGAGGTTCGGTATCCTCAGGATTAGTAACAGCATCAGACTTCAATCTCTCCCCGCTGGGCACAGATGGAAAGCCCATCTTCACTGTCCTTGCAACTCTCGGGTGAGTCCTCCCCCCGCCACAGTGGTCGAAAGGATTCTTTTCGGGGCTCTTTGAACCCTTTGTCGGGGGCTTTGCAGGGGACTGGGAGGCGGGTAGGGCTGGGGGTTCAGGCGGAGGCATGGATGGCATTACCGGAGACAAGGCTTTAGCCGCCGAAGCAGCCGCAGCTCTCTCTGATTGCATGTCCCGCAAAGTCTCTCGGATAAGCTTCCATAGCGTGGAATATTTTTGAGCCTCACGCGCTGCCTCCCCCCCATCAGTTATAGTGTCCCAAAGCCGAACGCCTATCGCCTCCCACGTGGACATTTCAAGTGCCGTTCCAACCCCGCTAAGTAGCCCCTCCTCCTTACTCCATTGGAGTAGCTCTTTAAGAACATCTTCTTCATATTCAATCCCTCTCTGAGAGAGGACAAGTTGGAGGAGATGAAGGACAGCTGCCTCTTCCTTTGTTTGAGTCGCCCCCATTCCTCCCCGACCGCCACTTGCCTTTTTTCGGAGTGGTCTCTTTTCTCGCAGATACACCTTTGTTCCGCGGGACGCCCGCGTCCTCCTTCTACATCAGCAGGGCTACTGCTGGCTCCTTTTCGGTCGGCTTCCCACCCGTCAGGTCTGCGCTGATCTTCACCACCGAAGCAGCTCTCAGGAGGCAAATCTGAGGGTCCCTGTTCGGGCGCCAATTGCGGGGGATTATAAAACAACACACGGGCAGCACAACAGACCAATGTGATCAAGACTGAACCGTTTATTGAGTGCAAGCACCTCTTTTTATAGAAAAGTTACAGAACACCCGAACATTCCACAACATTTTAGAATGAGCAGAATGAGATGAAACAGACTCTTCAGTCAGGGCTGAGAGGTTCATCTTGAAGGATTAGAGGTGGGTGCATTCAGTTGCCTTTTTTTATAGTAAGCACATTGTTTCATATTTTTAAAGGACTCTTTGGCCTTCACAATATTTGGGGATTTATTTGAAGAGGAGTTTTCCATTATTTCCAACAATCATTGTGGAAAAGGGAAGAAATCAAAGCCCAGAGATTTCGAGCCTCCAGCTCCCAGGGATTTCACCAACCTAAGTGGTATCAAAAACCAGGGTGGGACCTGCTACCTCAATTCCCTTCTGCAGACCCTGCTTTTCACACTTGAATTTCGAGGTAATGTGTCCAAACTGGTCTGAAAATAAGGTAGAAATTAATATTTTACAGTGGCTTGCATCTATTAAAGAAACCCTGCAAACACAGAAAGGTTATTGCTGTCTGTAAAGTGGTGTTCCTGTTTCTTAACGCAGCCTCTGATTCATGAGAAGATACTTTGCCATTGACCACCTTCATGCTTAATTCTGCTTAATTGTTGTAGCTTGAACCAGTTGCAAAGTTGAATGGTGGCCAGAAATGTTGTTAGATGTTTTCAGTTGCCAAAAATGCTTGACAGTTAAAACACAATAAATCTTTAAAGAGGGGATATTGTCTTCTTTTTATATAGGTGTTTTTCTTTCCAATTGCAGAAGCACTGTTCTCTCTAGGACCTGAAGCACTTGGGACTCTGGATGATAGCAGTAAGCCAGATGCAAAGGTATTTAACTTGTTCTTGTCATTAGCCACAGCTGAATGTTGATTCATAGAATCACTGAGTGGTTTGGGTTGAAGAGACCTTAAAGCTCAACCAACTCCAACCCCCAGCCACGGGCAGGGACACCTTCCACTAGAGCAGCTTGCTCCAAGCCCCTGTGTCCAACCTGGCCTTGAACACTGCCAGGGATGGGGCAGCCACAGCTTCTCTGGGCACCCTGTGCCAGCTCCTCAGCACCCTCACAGGGAAGAGCTTCTGCCTAAGAGCTCATCTCAGTCTCCCCTCTGGCAGGTTAAAGCCATTCCCCTTGTCCTGTCCCTCCATCCCTTGTCCAAAGCCCCTCTCCAGGTTTCGTGCAGCCCCTTTAGGCACTGGAGCTGCTCTAAGCTCTCCCCTTCAGGAGCCTGGTCTTGTCCAGGCTGACCCAGCACAGCTCTCTCAGCCTGTTTCCATAGGAGATACTTGTCACCAGTTTAAATAAAAACCTAAATAAATAATGTGTGCAGTCCAGGTTCCTGTGCTGAGCCTCTCTGTAGGTTTAGCAGCTCAACCATGGTACAGGACTGGAATTTAATCCCTGTTTAAACAGTGCTTCCTAAAGTTTGATTACAGAATTTCATTCTTTAATTCTCAGTTTAAACTGATGCAACTGGTTGCTTGGAAAACGTATTTCTTTGCAAATCCAAGATAACTAGGGAGCTGATCAATGTGACATTAGCTTGTGATGTGAACTGTTCTCCTTCCCATCTCGCATAGTGTGTGTTTCCCACCAAACCCCTTTCTGACCAAGCAATAGCATATATTAAATCTGTGTGTCATGGTGCCTTGCGGCTCTGTTGTTGGGGTTTACTATTACGGCAAATACCAGAGAAAATTGTCCTTTTTTTGCTATGGTGATGGCTTAATTTAATCCTTGCAGATTTGCAAAACCCATTTTCCATGGCTGTATTTGGCTGAGTAAGGTGAAGCACTAGATTTTTGGGAACAAGGTCTGATGTATTGTTCTGAATTAAGTAACCTGTGTTCTAAAAGCAATAGGCAGTGATGGTTTAATACATGTTTTGTGTGAAATGATTTTTGCCTTTCTTGAAATAAAGGGTTTGAGGACCCTTTCTCATCTCTTGGCTATATTTTGGGTTTTGTTCCTAGGTTTGAATAATTCCATTACAACTTCAGCGGTTATTTGCTCAGCTTTTGCTCTTGGACCAGCAGGCTGCATCTACAGCAGACCTCACTGAGAGCTTTGGTTGGAGCAGTCATGAGGTACAGTCACTGTCAGTGACACCAGCACTGAGAGCTTCTCCTGAATGAAGATTTATTTTCTTCTTTAAGTCTAATATTTAAGAAATATCTTAAAATACTTCAGGTTATGGAAATAGCATTGAATTGTCTATATATGAACAGTATCGTACATTGTTGTATACGCATGGGTGGGAACTGGATAGAGAGCAGCCCTGAGGAGAAGGACTTGGGGGTGTTGGGTGAGGAGAAGCTCCCCATGACCCGGCTTCAGTGTGCGCTTGAGCCCAGAACCCCCGCGTGTGCTGGGCTGCACCCCCAGAGCGTGAGCAGCAGCTCAGGGAGGGGATTCTGCCCCTCTGCTGTGCTCTGGGGAGACCCCCCCTGCGGTCCTGATCCAGCTCTGGGGCAAAGGCACAAGAGGGACGTGGAGCTGCTGGAGTTAAGGCCAGAGGAGGCCATGGAGATGCTGCAAGGGCTGGAGCAGCTCTGCTCTGGAGCCAGGCTGAGAGAGCTGGGCTGGGGCAGCCTGGAGAAGATCAGGCTCCTTAAGGGGAGAGCTTAGAGCAGCTCCTGTGCCTAAAGGGGCTGCAGGAAAGCTGGAGAGGGCCTTTGGACAAGGGATGTAGGGACAGGACAAGGGGAATGGCTTTAACCTGCCAGAGGGGAGATTGAGATGAGCTCTTAGGCAGAAGCTGTTCCCTGTGAGGGTGCTGAGGCGCTGGCACAGGGTGCCCAGAGAAGCTGTGGCTGCCCCATCCCTGGCAGTGTTCAAGGCCAGGTTGGACACAGGGCTTGGAGCAACCTGCTCTAGTGGAGGGTGTCCATGTCTGTAGCAGGGAGTGGGAATTGAATGAGCTTTAAGGTCCCTTCCAACACAAACCATTCTATGAAGTGCATACCAGTTTACAGCAAGCAAGAGAAGAAATTTGGTATTAGATACAATTTTAGTAGCTTTTCCTTTGTTTTTTTTTTTTTTACAGGTTATTATTCAACAGTAATTAGGGTCCTTGTCCTCAAATACTTGAGATTCTTACGTGAATTGAACTTTGTAGCTCATCTTAGGGTTTAGTCTCAATCCACCCAAGTGAAAGTGTCCTGTGTGGGTTGTAGTTTATGTTCTTGTGGCAACTCAAGCATATCTATATTAAGAATAACAATAATAAGGTAGCAGTTTACTACTCAAGGAAGTAAATGCATTGGTAGTCATTGTGGCAGCTGTCTTTGTCACACTTAACATATTTAAGCAATAAGGAAAGCAGATGACACTGTTGAAGTTGTTTCTGTTTCATCCTGCAGGAAATGAGGCAGCATGATGTGCAAGAATTGAATCGGATCCTCTTCAGTGCTTTGGAAACATCCCTTGTGGGGACTTCAGGTCATGACCTTATTAACCGACTGTACCATGGGATTGTTGTCAACCAGATTGTATGTAAAGAATGCAAGAACATCAGTGAGAGACAGGTAAAGAAACACAATGCTCCAGGACAGGTTTGTGTTCAGTCCCTTGAATGTCCTTTCAAAGTTCTTGGGTTTTTAAACTCCAGAATTCAGGACATCTTTCTTGAGTGTCACTGGAGGCCTTGTTGAACCTGGGTACTGTGTATTGGTTAGGGCACTGCGCACTTGAACGCATGACAATTATGCATGACTTTAAGTCTTGGCTGATGTTTTCTAAACCACCTACATCAATCTGTGACTCAGAGGTGACAAAACAAGTGGTGTTGCATCTTCTGAGTTGGCAAGCGTTGCTGTTGGTAGGTGTAGTTAGTAGAGAGCTGAACAATGAGTTAACAACAGTAATATGTATTTTTATAGTCTTTTGTGCTTCCTGTAACTTAAAAAAGGTGTGTTTTACCTTCTTTTTCTCTTGCACTTCTGCATAGGAAGATTTCTTAGACCTAACTGTGGCGGTAAAAGGTGTTGCTGGCTTGGAAGAGGCCCTGTGGAATGCATATGTAGAAGAAGAGCACTTTGAGAATGAGAACTTGTATCGATGTGGAGCCTGTGATAAGCTTGTTGAAGCTTCCAAGGTAATGCACTGGTGATTTTCAGCGTTTGGTTTGCTAACAGGAATTCTGTTTCCATTGCTGTGTCTGGCTTTGGGCGTTACTTTGACCATTTCAGAGCTAAAAGATCCACTAGAGCGTAAAGAAAAACTTAAACAGATCCAAATAATGAAAACCAGGGAAATTCTCCCATTTGGGTTCTTCATGAGAAAGGAAAATAATGAACAACTGTTGTGCACAGGGAAAAGGGATCTGTTGAGCCAGGTATTGCCATGTTCCCCTGACACTTCAGGAGGTGATTTCAGCGTCTTCCGTAGTGCTAGAGCCTTCAGGTGGGTAAGAATGTCTTCATGCAGGGAACCTCCCAGCTCTTCCAGTGTGTGAGACACTGGGTATACTTTCACTGTGTAGGCCTGTGTCTCTCTCATCTGCCAGCTTCTGGTACAACCACCACCACTTCATGTCTTCTTTCGCTGAACCTTTCAACCAGTGGCTGAATGCTAAGCAATTGACTTCCATCCATGGGCAATACCAGGAGTTTCCCTCCATCTGAGAGGCCAGGAAGGAGGAGGATGAAAATCCAGGCAGAGCAAAGCCTCAAAGTCGTGTTCCTGTGTTCAGAATAAGGACGGGGAGAGTCTTCTCCTTCAGGCTGTAGCTTGAAGGAAGCCAATGGGTTTATATGCTGAGTTGTGCTGCTTTGTGATTCACTGTCTTTCACTTCTAGTGAATGATTTACTGCTTTCATCTGTGCTCAGCTATGGGTGAGATCTGCTGGGTTTGAGTTGCTTTTTCCTCATTACTTGTAAAGCCAAATACAGTGACCCTTTCCTGTGCTGACTCATCAAAGCTTTGTGTTCAATGGAGAATTGTTGACATTAAGCCCGTGGTGTTCACTGAGATTGATCCCCAGGAGCTCAGGGACATCCAGACTGGAATACTTGTCTGCTTAGTTCCCTGTCTTCACCCCTGCGAACCTTGGGAAAGCTTCAGATGCTTGACAGTTGCTGACATTGGTATTCTCCAGAGGAGTTGTATTTGTGATCCTGAGTGCTTTGTGAAGTGGTGGCCTGGCTGCTAACGCTGGTTACTGTCTGTATGCCAGTGCAGCCTGCAGCATCCTGATGCTGACAGCTTGGCCTCTTTGTTGGTTTACCACAGTTTGGACTGGTTTCCCCAACACAATCATTAAATTAAAGACTTCTTATATGTCTTGTCATCTGTCACCTTAGTCAGGGCTAGGGAAGAGCAGCCCAGTGAAAGCTTTATGGGACTTGTAGGTCTTTGGATTGCATTTACCCAGAAAAAGTGGTATTTGGTTTTCTTCTGTGCTAGTTTTTCATGTCATGTCTTTTTTTTCCTATTATTCCCGCTATTTTTTGTGAAGGGGAAGCAGGCATGGGCTGTTAGTGCACTCTGCCTTCCATATACTTTGCCCTCTTCACAAGAAAGCTCTTTGCCATACTGCTGCGATTCTTCTGCAGCAGGGTAAGTGCAATCCAAACCTTGCAGCCTTCTGGATGTGGGAGTGGGTGCAAAGACAAGCTGAGGCCACGGAAGTTAATCAGTGACTCATGGCAAGGGCTTGGTTGAGTTAAACTTTGCTGGGTTCAAGGGAGTGCAGGGTAAGTTGTTTTATCTCTTACATGTGCTCATCCAGTGGGAGCTCTGAACTCAGGTAAGAAGCCACATAGCTGGGGGATGCGGAGGTGTGGATGGACAAGGTCAACAGGGAGGAGCTGTGCTGAAATGCTGGATCAGGAAGGAGGGATGTTGTGTCAGCATGACTGCTGCCTGTGGCTCTGCTGGTGCAGTGCGTGCCATCACCGCAGGCTCCAGTGATAAGAGTGTACTCTGGCAGCAGGTGAGGTGCCAACTGGGTCATTCCAAGGCTTGTTGGCAGCATTAGGAAGCCCAACAGTGTGCCCACCTGCCCACAGCTAGCCTG
Organism: Ara ararauna; assembly: GCA_028858755.1. Classification (NCBI taxonomy): domain Eukaryota; kingdom Metazoa; phylum Chordata; class Aves; order Psittaciformes; family Psittacidae; genus Ara; species Ara ararauna. The sequence goes on from CM054381.1 coordinate 8,466,647, forward strand.
TTTCAAAGGCAAGATGGCCCATAGCAGCCCACTCCATTCATCCCTCCCTGCAGTACTCTGTGGGTCTTTGGATGTTATTCTCCCCCCTTTTTTTGTCTTGGCCTCTAGAGGTACTAGTTTAAGAATCTCATGTTCCAGAATTGATCAGATTTCCATGGTACGGTCTGATTTTCACCTTAAATTTGGGAGAACATGCAAAATCCTTTGTTGCCAGTAAGCTCTTCAATGTAGTCTTCACAAGTGATGCAAATGGAAGACCTAATTCAAGGGATTTCTATTCCATATGTGTATTCCTGGGAGGCTATCTGTTATATCTCTGCAAATGGAGACATTGGAAGGGCTCAGAAGTGCGTTCACTGAATCCACACTTACATTAAGAGGTGATACAAGATGATTGGTTTCATTTCACACCGAGGTTCCGTCTGTGCTCACACCTCAAGTTGTTTGGTCTTGATTGATGTTTTTCCATATTAAAAGGGATTATGTTGGCTTTCCTGCCTTGAAGGTCCTCTTCTGTATAAATGAACTATTAACTCTTGCTTGGTTACTCTGTGCCTGGCTGTAGGGATGTTGTGGATCCAGCCTGGCCTTGAACACTGCCAGGGATGGGGCAGCCACAGCTTCTCTGGGCACCCTGTGCCAGCGCCTCAGCACCCTCACAGGGAGCAGCTTCTGCCTAAGAGCTCATCCCCGTCTCCCCTCTGGCAGGTTAAAGCCATTCCCCTTGGCCTGTCCCTACAGGCCCTTTTGCAAAGCCCTTCACAGGGAAGAACTTCTTAAGATCTAATGTAAACCTTCCCTCTGCCAGTTAGTGGCAGGGGCTGGGAAGGTGCTGTTTACTCCAACTTCACAAACTCGGGGGTTTGAGGCAATTGCTTCTTAGGGAAGATCCAAGAAAATCCTCACACCAAAAACCTGTGGGTTATGGAAATGTAGTTATTGAGTAGAATTTCCACAACACCCTCCTTTGTTTTCTGTAGCAGGATAAAGGGTAGGAGTGGTGATGACCATTCGAGGAAGTTGTAAGGCTTAACACAGGGGAAAGATCTGCATTGCTTTTGGGATGTATAGTTGGTAGGGAAATTGGAATAGGGAATTGAGAAGACATTTTAAAACTGAATACACTGCCTTCTTGTAATGAAGCTTTGTTAAAGAATAGGAAACCCTCTTTTGTTCTAACCATGCTGACAGTGTGTTTAAATTGCTTTCCAGTCTGCTAAGCTGCGCAAGCTGCCACCCTTCCTCACCATCTCCCTCCTGAGATTTAACTTTGACTTTGAGAAGTGTGAGCGATACAAGGAGACGAGCTGCTACACATTCCCCAGCCAGATAAACCTGAGGCCTTTCTGTGAGCAGGTTTGTACTGTTAACACTTTTTGGAGTTTCTGTATACTCAGCTGGGAACTAATATCTCGAGGTCAAGTTCTGGTTTAGTTGGTGTTTTGTCAGGGAAAGGTATTTGAGAAGCTTTGTGGGCTTCTCCTCTGTCCTTTATTCTAAATCTTTGGAAGTCCAGTTTTCAAAAGGCCATTTTCTGACTGAGTGGGAAGTACCTCGTAGCTATGTGAGGGGAAAGGGTGTAATAATGACTTAGAGCTTAATCTGACATTCCCTTGAAAGGAAGTTTATCACCTGGAAATGAAATCCAATTGGGTTTTGTATTGGCATTGTCTGATAATATCGTGGAGAAATTTACCTATGTTTTAATACGGTTTATGTGCCTGGAGTTACCCGATTTTTCTGAAGGATCTGTCTTTGCATCATATCTCTGTATTTTGATTATAAATAGAGCTTTAAAATATATAAAGAGTATACTTCATGAAGGCACTGGTATTGAAAAAGACATTTGCTTACTGAGATGTTGCAGTACAAGCTTGCAAACTTCTGCGTTTGCATTTGAGGAATCCCTTTCCCCTCCATGTGCTTTGTGTATATAAATGTTGCAAAGACTAGAGAAAAACAAGCAACACAAAATAAGCCTGGTTTAGAGCAAACAGGTCGAGGTATTCCTTTATTTACAGCAATATGTCATTGTTTTAAACCTTGGATTTTCAATGCTGTTCAGAATCATGCTTAGAAGGTTGCTTAAAGAGCCTCTATCTTGGTCCGTGGTTTGTGTCAGTCCGTACTTCAGTTCTTCAGTGTTGAAAAGCCATTTCAATCTCTGCACATGCAAATGCACCTTGAGAAGTACCTGAAGCGATGCTGATGGTGTAAAAGTGGCCTTGTGTGAAAGACTTACTGATGTGTTATTGTTACTGTTATTGTTTTTCCTTTTAAAGACTGAAATGGATGATTCAGAGTACATGTATGAGCTCTTCTCTGTTATTATACATAAAGGTGGCTGCTATGGAGGACACTATGATGTTTATGTCAGAGATGTGGATGAACTAGGAAACTGGCAGTTACAAGTAAGTCCTAAAGGGTTTTTTTCTACCTTGCTTGATAGGTCTCATTTTTCAGAAAAGCATTAAGAGGTAATGGATGAAGTGTGCATCCAAATAATTAATATTTGAGTGAGGCGTTTGGTCTCTTCCGTCAGGGAGAGGGCTTGTTTTTCACAGTATACAATGTCTATCAAGATTTGGTAGCAAACTAGCTTCCTGATTTGCTGAACTGCCCCACGTAGAAATCATGGAATCACAAAGTGATTTGGGTTGGAAAGGAGCTTAAGATTATCCAGTTCCAATGCCCTGCCATGGGCAGGAACACCTTCCACTAGAGCAGGTTGCTCCAAGCCCTTGTGTCCAACCTGGCCTTGAGCACTGCCAGGGATGGGGCAGCCACAGCTTCTCTGGGCACCCTGTGCCAGTGTCCCATCACCCTCATAGGACAGGGAAGAATTTCTGCCTTATCTTCAACCTGAACTTCCCCTGTTTCAGTTTGAACCCATCACCCCTTGTCCTATCGCTACAGTCCCTGATGAAGAGTCCCTCTCCAGCATCTTTGTAGCCCCCAGACAGTAAGGACAGCAGAATTGCACACACTGCTACAAGGCAGGGGTCTCAGTCTCAGTTCTTCTTTCCCACATGAATCCTATCTTTGCTCCAGACCAGCACACTTATTGTAGTGTATGACTCCAGATGCCTGTTTATAAATACCACAAATGCTCTTTTTTTGTTTAAGAGAATAAAAATAGATTCTGAATGCCACAATTCAGTCCATAGCAGGTGGCAGAGGCAGCTTATCACAACTTCTTCCTACTCTGAAATTGCGTGTGCTAACTTTAATACAGACTATAATGAACCCCCACTACTTGCATGTGAAACAACACTATTTGTGAGTCTTGTTTTTCTTTTACAGGAAGAAGAGGATAAGGTAATGGAAGATAAGGCTTTAAGAGATACTGAAAATGCCGAAGAAATAGAAAATCCATTGGCAGTCTTAAAAAGGATTTTGTCAGAGGTATGGTATGTAAAGAGTTTATTCCTTTGATTTTCATATTGGGGAGCCTAGGAGGTGGTGGTAGTGTATGCAAAAGTGGGCAGGTTTAAGTGTACAGAACTCTTCTGAACATTGTGAAGCATATAAAACTTGTAAATTAACCTGCTTAAATACTAGTAAGTGGTTCTTTGTGCACTAAAGGGCCTTTTTTGAGTATTTAAGTGCTTACTGAAGCTGTTGCAAGAGGTGATGTGACATTGTCTTGTTAACAAACAGGACTGAGTGAAACACTTCAGAATTGGATACTTGTGTGTATCCCTTGGCTTTTGTAGCCTTTGTTTTTCCTCATTTTCCATTTTGTTTTTTTGTAGGAAGAAGCTAAACAAATTCCTGTGGATCAATTGGGGCAAAAATTATTGGAGAAGAAAAGGGTGTCTTGGAATAAGAAGTATCGAAAGCAGTATGGGCCATTACGAAAGGTAATGTGCATGTATGTGAGTTTCTTTTGTACTCTTAAGATCATTTTCCATTTCTATTCCTATTTGAATAGTAGTAGGGTGATAATTGCAAGTGCTGGTCTTTGGACTAGCAAGGTAGAACACGTGTAAAAGAGGTCACTCTTCTCTGCTCTTGTGGGACCCCACTTGGAGCGCTGTGTGCTGTTCTGCTGTCCTCAGCATAAGAAGGACATGGAGCTGCTGGAGCAACTCCAGAGGAGGCCATGAGGAGGATGAGCAGGGGCTGGAGCACCTCCTGTATGGAGACAGGCTGAGAACACTGGGGCTCTTCAGCCTGGAGAAGAGAAACTGCGTGGAGACCACAGAGCAGCTTCCAGTATCTGAAGGGGGCTACAAGGATGCTGGAGAGGGACTCTTCATCAGGGACTGTAGCGATAGGATGAGGGGTGATGGGTTCCAACTGAAACAGGGGAAGTTCAGGTTAGATACAAGGCAGAAGTTCTGTGTGAGGGTGCTGAGGCGCTGGCACAGGGTGCCCAGAGAAGCTGTGGCTGCCCCATCCCTGGCAGTGTTCAAGGCCGGGTTCGATGGTGGAAGACCAGGTGGAAGGTGTCCCTGCCTGTGGCAGGGGGTTGGAACTGGATGAGCTTTAAGGTCCCTTCAACCCAAACCAGTCTGGGATTCTATGAAATACATGTGGAAGCACCATAAACCCAAGTTTGAAGTGGTGGGGTTTGTGTGTCAACTTGAGGATGAATCAGGTGAATCAGTTTCTTTTTCATCTTGCCTTTGCTTTTGTTTCAGTATCTGCAGAATCATCCTCAGATATTTCAGTTCAGTCCTGATGAAAACAAAGTTGGCCTGAAGGAAAAACACAAGCTCACGTTTAAATCGGATTTTCAAGGCCAAGATCTCCAAAGCCCCCCTCAGAAGAATGATGTCCAGTGGGACTCAGAAAAAATCCCTCCAAGGCTAAAGGACAGTTCTGCTGGTTGTCATTGGTTTGATCTGAATGATTCCAAAGTTCAGCCCATCAAGGAAAAGGATATTCAGAAACAATTTGAGGGGAAAGAGAGTGCCTACATGCTGTTTTATCGCAAATCTCTGTTGAAAAGACCACCTGAAGGTACACAAAGCTCCTCTTGATGTTCTGGGGGCTAACTTCATAGGCACTTTGTTTTCGGGAGGGCAAAGGCTGCTGGGCATATCAGTGCTTTGCAAGAACTGGAAATACAGATTTCCTTCTAGTGATCATTTGAAGAAAGGGTTAGCTGAAGAATACAAGGTTACCTTCAAGGAGGCGGTGACCAATTAGTTGGCTGTAGCTGACTTCAGGCCAGGTTGAACGGGGCTTGGAGCAAGCTGCTCTAGTGGAAGGTGTCCCTGCCTGTGGCAGGGGTTGGAACTGGAGGAGCTTTAAGCTCCCTCCCAACCCAAATCAGTCTGGGATTCTAACATCTCTTTCTGGAACAAATATAATGTGTTGCTAGCAGTGTTGATATGTTTGTTTCCCTTAAGGAAAAATTGCTGGGATGAAGTTACCTCGTCTTGCAGTTTAATTTTTTCTGTTAGGAAAGGACACAACATTATGGCTCTGAATTTTCAATGGCTACCATACTGTAATGTCTCATCTTGATCCCTTGTTTGCCAAAACACATGTCAAGCAGCTGAGATCAAACTAACCTATGGTATTTGTTGCAGCATGAGGAAATCCAAGGTACAAAATACCTACACACCTTCTGAATGAAATGAATGCTGCTAATACTGAGCTGCAAAAGAAGAGGTATATTAATGTAACTGTAGCAATCTCTTGAACAGCTTTCTTAATCCGCTGATCTCCAAAGGGACTGAAATGGAATGAAACTCAGAGTAGAGCCAGATGCAGGAGGGTTTGAGATGAGCTCTTAGGTGGAAGCTCTTCCTGTGAGGGTGCTGAGGCACTGGCTGGCACAGGGTGCCCAGAGAAGCTGTGGCTGCCCCATCCCTGGCAGTGTTCAAGGCCAGGTTGGACACAGGGGCTTGGAGCAAGCTGCTCTAGTGGAAGGTGTCCCTGCCTGTGGCAGGGGGTTGGAGATGGATGAGCTTTGAGGTCTCTTCCAACCCAAACCAGGCTGGGATTCTATAAGGATATAGGTATAAAGAGGAAGACATGGCTGTGTCTGTCCTGAATCAGTGTCACTGCAGTTGTTCTTTCTCTGCCTTTCAACAGAGTACTGATCAGCAACACAGTCTGAAAATCCCTTCAATCTCCACATCCCTAAAGATAAGTTTGTCATAATGTTTAGGAATGTTGACTAAGTTGTAGAACTAACCCAGAACATACTGTTAAGAGTGCTTATGTGGAGGATGTCTCTGTATTACATGTCATCTTTGACCACCTCTTTGCATACCTCTTGAGGGAGGACTGAATGTGGCAGTCACTTTAGCCATGAGGTTATCAGTTCAGGCCACAGAAGCATCTCTGAGATAAGACAGCCACTCGTTAGGGTTAAATTCCCTCCCTTACTCTTGTGTTCTTCTTCCAAAGAGCGGAATGTGATTCAGCCAACAACGGCATTGATTTACATCTCCACTTGAGCTCATGTTACACGTTTCACAATGGGGCTTTGCACCCTGCACTTTCTTGGAAAGAGAATGTTGTGGATTTGACTATCGATAGAAGGAAAACACTAGGAGACCTTCGGCAATCAATATTCCAGGTATTTGCTGTATTAAATGAACTCATATCATCCTTGGTTTTCACTTGGGCTACAAGGAGATTTCCAGATGTATTTGTGCTGCAATTTTTATTTCATTGGGAAGTTTTTAACAATAAAGGTAGTTTGAGGGGTACTAAAAGCCCAATTTATAACATGCTTTTTCAGAGAGATCTACATCAAAGCTAACTCAGTCTCAGGAAACACTTTTTGCTTTCCTTCTACCTCCCATTCTGGTTAGTGTCCACTTGAAGCTACTTTTGTCTCAAGTGACAGGCCTGAAAGGCCAAGTCCTAAATGCTTGAGAGTTTCTTGCATTCCTGGCCTGGTTGAGATAAATCTCTGTAACTCGTTACTCGTCATCCAGTGAGCTTGGTAGCCAGGCTGCAGCAGTGCTCAGTGGAGTTGTAATGCTGAGTGCTGTGAGTTATTGCATGCTGGTAGTTTATTTCTTTGACTCTTTTTATTCTTCCTAATTAGATGTTGGAATCTTGGGAAGGAGACATGATTCTCAGTATTGCCAAGCCTTTACCAGCAGGACTGCATCTTTACCAGATGCTTGATGGTAAGAGTACTTAATGGTAAGACTACTACAGACAAGGCTTCCATATTTATTTACATGCTGTATTTCTGCAGACATTGAGCATTTCATGTGTAAACCAGCTTGGAGATGTGTATTACTGGACATTGAGTCTTCAAACTCAGACTTACATTCAAGTCCACTGCAGTTAAGTCATTTAGGACACTCTTGTTAGTGAAACGAAGGGATTTGAGACTTGGTTGTATGTAATCTTGGTTGTGAAATACAGTGAGACTGCAGATCTTATCCAAGTTAAACATACCTGCTGACAAAAATAGCAGTTACGTATTTTGATCTCGATTTGCTTATGAATGTTTGCTTTCATACTATTTACCTAGTAGGTAGGGAACATAAAAGAGAGGAGCCAGGGTGACATGAAAGAAAAGCGTAGGTTAGACTTAAGTTGAAGTTGGAATTCTGTAAAGGAAGAGGCTTACATAAAGAGTGCATTATTGAGTAATTAGGCTTTTAAAAAGCATGAGTTCTCTGGTTTTGCACTGTTGTGCAATTCCAAGGGTTTCTCTTCAAAAGCCATTTTAAGATTTTATAGTCTTTGTGGTCTGTTTTAGAGAATTGAGGGTTCTACCAGCACATAACCAGCTTCCCATGATGGTGACTTCAAAATAGAGAGGCACTCATAGCTGCTGTCAGTATTCCTCCACATGCTAGTATGGTTCTTTAAATGACAATCTGAATCTGACTTACTGTAGGAAGGTAGAGGGAACTGCAGCAGGGGCATTAGTATTTCAAAGAATGGGCTTGGAATGTGCAGTGTGTAAATCCCTATTAAATCCAACCTTTTCATTTTAGGTCCATTGATTCACTGTTCATTCTCGTGTAGATGATTCTGACCAAGCAGCTTTGCCAAGTGCTGGCTTGGGTCTCACTTTGCAAAGGAAGTGGAATTCAAACCTTTGTGCTGTGGCCCTCTTTACTTGGTGAGAGTACTGTAGGGGTGTGTACCTGCTTGTGGAGCCCTTGCTGCATAGGTGAACCCTAACTTACCCTAAATTCTGACCACACAAGCTTTTGTACTGATACACCTGAGCCAGAGTAGAATGTGCCAGTATATTTCAGTTCACCAGCTAACCCTGTTTGTCTATTTTATGGGGGGCAAGAACCTGATGATTTGCTCCTTTTTAGGAGATGAGCTGACCCTGGATGGCATTGGGCTGGCTGATGGAGCAGATGTCTTTGTGTGGAATGGGAAAGAGGTAAAAGAGCCAAATACCTTCTCTGCTTGTCTGCTCTGAAGAGATAAGATGTAGATACCCCCTGCCAGTTACATCAGAGGATGTTCTGGGAACATCTGGTGCCTCTTGGATGGAGATGGGTTGATAGTAATGCAATAACAAACAACTTATGCCCTGTAGTGAATTCTTTACTATGAAGGTGGTGAGGCTCAGGTTGCCTAGAGAAGCTGTGGCTGCCCCATCCCTGGCAGTGTTCAAGGCCAGGCTGGACGGTGTCCCTGCCCATGGCAGGGGTTTGGAACTGGATGAGCTTTAAGGTCCCTTCCAACCCAAGCCAGGCTGGGATTGTATGATTTCACATACAAAATGAGACCTGTCGATGATTACTTCTGTGTATGATCTCCCTGAAATACTACACTACTTCTTCAGTGTTGCAAATTCCTTTTAATAGTGAGGCTTCTGCTTGACTTTCAAATGCTTGTAATACAGCATTTTATCATATCTCTGTAATGGAAACAAATGTTAGGTCTAATAAAATACTAGGTATTAGATTTAGATCGTGCTTTGCTAAGAAAGGTTGGACCAGATGATCCTTGAGGTCCCTTCCAGCCTGGTATTCTATGATTATAAAGTTCTGTGATACTTTTAAAGGACTTCTGTTGTAGAAGTGTTTTCTTTCTGATCTATCAAAAAACCCTAACACAAACCATCCCCAAACCAAAAGCAAACATCTAGTGAGAGTCATTCGTGTCCTGGTTATACTTACAGTATGCTCTTCACTACTCCAGCTTCCTGCATGATTCAGTTGACTTCAGTAAGGAGCTATATTCTTTGCCTAGGTTGAGTACCAGAAAGGCTGGATTTTGAAGTCTAACTCTCTTGATCTGCCTCAAGTCACTGTTTTGGGTAGTTCTTTAATATTCTGAAGGGCTGAACTCCTCTCTTTTTAATCTGATGGAGACCAAGTATTTTTACATGCCGACTTGGAACAGCTAAGGAACAGACCTTAGTGTTATGCTTTCTCTTCCCAATACCTCTGAGTTACTCCAGCTGTTTGTTCAGTAGGTATTTGGTCAAAAGTGGTTTGTTTCTAATGAGGAGAGAGAGTCCATATTTTCTCTCAAGAGCAGTTGTTATTTATTGTTGTCCAGTCTCTTCTGTATTGTATTGATCCCCACAGCATGAATCGTGCATTCTTTCCTTCAGGTTGGTGGCACAAAGGTGATGACAGGCCCCGATCATGAACCTGTGGTCCTAAACGTTCTTCGTTTAGCGGAGTACAACGAGGGAGGGAAGGGTCAGCGCTTCACAGAGTCACAGCACGTCTTTTCCTGCAGCACAGAACTGGGTGAGCTGCACAGAGCCTTAGCACCAGCCGGAGGAATCATTCTGAAGAACCTCTCGGGACCAGAGAAAGAAGCTAAAAACTGGGAAGTTCTTGTGGAAGAAGATATGAACAAAACAGTCAGAAGTGTTGGTCTGACGGATGGATGCTCAGTGCTCATCTTAGACAGCCATGATCAGAGGTAACCATTTGAATTACAAGTATAATTAAGGAAAAGAGCCATTTTGGCAAAATCTGTTCAGTTCAAATTATGACAGCCATGTATGTAGTCCTTTACTTGTTTCTTTGAGCTTTTTAGTTTAAGATAATGTCTGACGGATGGATGCTCAGTGCTCATCTTAGACAGCCATGATCAGAGGTAACCATTTGAATTACAAGTATAATTAAGGAAAACAGCCATTTTGGCAAAATCTGTTCAGTTCAAATTATGACAGCCATGTATGTAGTCCTTTACTTGTCACTTTGAGCTTTTTAGTTGAAGATAATGTAATCTTAATTTTTGGAGATCAGGTACTTACCAACTCTGAACTATTTCTTTGCTCTTGAAGTGCAGATTCAGTCATATCCTTTACACTTTTAAAGGGGAGAACTTGGTGAGAACAGCCTGTGTGCTGGCATATCTTGGCTTAACCTGAATTCCTGAGATTTGAATTGGGTGGTTCTTCAAGGGACTCAGTGGGATGAGAGAACAGAGCGATATCAGAAGCAGCTTTGCTGAATCTCTTGAGTTGAATCTAGAGGTGCCTGGGTAGATTTCTGGTCTCATTTCACTTCCCAGTGCATAATCCTTAGGTTAATTCCCATTTTCAGAGATGTATATGTGCTTGCTACGTATGTTCTGACTTTCTAGTTGGAACGGTACTGAAAAATGGAGGTTAAATCAAGCAGTGGGAGGTCGACCCCTCAGCTTATGGAGTTGGGATACAGAGAATCCAAGGCCGGCTCTACACTGCTTTCTTTCTTTCTACTATCTTTCACCATCTTTGTCCTTCTCATTTCTTACAGCTTCATGAATGTGTCAAGTGGCAATTTGACAGCTTTTACATATGACATCAGCTGGCTCCAAGTGAAAAACTTCTGCAGAACAGGAGATGAAGAGAAACACGTTAAAATTACTGCCACTATAGAAACGGTAAGGAGGCACATTTGGTCAGGAACCTAACACAGGCTGTTTTCCAGGAAAACTTGGCCAGTGCATGTGGATTTAACCTCAGGGCTAAAATGTTTCTGTGATGAAAATCATAGGATCAACCAGGTTGTAAAAGAGCTTTAAGCTCATCCAGTCCAACTGTTCCCTAGCACTGCCAAGGCCACCACTAACCCATGGCACTGAGGGCCTCAGCTACATGGTGTGTGAACACTTGCAGGGACAGTGACTGCAGCCCTGCCCTGGGCAGCCTGTTCCAATGCCTGAGCACCCTCTGGGGAAGGAATTGTTCCTCATCTCCATCTAAACCTGCCCTGGGGCAGCTTGCGGCCGTTTCCTCTTGTCCCATCCCTTGTTCCTTGGGAGCAGAGCGCAGCCCCCTCCTGGCTCCATCCTCCTCTCAGGCAGTTGTAGGGAGCGATCAGGTCCCCCCTGAGCCTTCTCTTCTCCATCTGAACCCCCCAGGTCCCTCAACCGTTCCCCATCACACTGTGCTCCAGGCCCTGCACCAGCTCCATTGCCCTTTTCTGGCCCCGCTCCAGCACCTCAATGTCTCTCTTGGAGTGAGGGGCTCAGAACTTGAACACAGGATTCGAGGTGCAATACTGTGCAACTCGGAGTTACAGTTCCTGGGATACTTTGCATGCTGTATAATGAGACTGCAATGCAGGTAACTTAAACCAGTGCAGCTACGTCTCTGGGCTTTAGTGAGAAACAGCATTCTTTTTAGTCTATCCCATTAGCGTATATTTGGCGAGGCTATGTCAGTAAAGCAAAAAAAGGTACTAGAGGGGGAATGTATGGATTGAGAGCAGCCCTGAGGTGAAGGACTTGGGGTGTTGGGTGAGGAGAAGCTCTCCATGACCCGGCTTCAGTGTGTGCTTGAGCCCAGAACCCCTGTGTGCGCTGGGCTGCGCGCCCAGAGTGTGAGCAGCAGCTGAGGGAGGGGATTCTGCCCCTCTGCTGTGCTCTGGGGAGACCTTAGAGCAGCTCCAGTGCCTAAAGGGGCTACAGGAAAGCTGGAGAGGGGCTTTCGATAAGGGCCTGTCGGGACAGGACAAGGGGAATGGCTTTGAGCTGCAGAGAGTGTGTATAGTGTTACCCTAAGAATATATCCAGGACTAATTTCAGTTGAAGGCTGCATTTTGTGGGCAGACATGTGAACAGCAAGTGTGTTACTGGCATTGTGCATTAGAGGTGCTAATGCTGGTTTTTTTTTTTTTTTAGATGATGGCAGATATAAAAATGAAAGCTATACGGGAGCTTCAGCTCGACGAGGAGCTTGGTAAGTGCTTTTACATGTGATAATGTTAGAAAATCCATTGCTGTCAAGAAATGAGGGTTTGGTTTTGATAGAAGAGGGTGTAAAGGTCTTAATTTATCTAATTCTGGATCAAATTCTTATTTTTCCTAGCTTAGAAAAAATCAATGGGTGCAAGACTTGATTAAATTCATTTTATGAAGCTCTTCTTTTTCAGAAGCTGTCTGAGTAGGAATAATCGTGTGTCTTACGACAGTATCACACTGAGTATTGGTGACTCTCTTTTTAACCTTATTCCTTTCTTAAAGACAATCCAGTTTCCTTTCTTAAAAGCTGGTTTTGATGCCTTCACCTGTGGGAGCACTGGGTCAGTTTGTATTGAGCTGCTTGTGGCTGACAGAAAGAAACTAAAAGCCTCACAACTAGGAGTGTTCAAGACGTCTTTAGGAATCTCTCTTCAGTTGGACTTTTGATGTCATCCCTCCAGAGGGAGGCCTCAAACAGAACCCTGTTAATCCTAATGTGTTGTCTGTCTCAAGTTCGAAGCCATATTTCTTCCTTACAGACTTACTTACTAGATCTCTCTTTCCTGCCCTTTTTGTTTCAGCAAATGCCAGCTGTCTGAGACCTGTCAGTGGAAATGGAAAACTTCTGTCTCCAGGTAAATTTAATCATGGTTCTGTAAAAAGTTCAATTGGGAAACCTAAAGCTTCCCTTTGTCCTTTCCTTGGAGAAGAACACACACACAGAGCTCCACTGAGTTCCAGGCTTAACTGAAGTGACTGTGTTTGGGTTTGTTTGGTGGTTGGGTTTTTTTTCCCCAGTTCTACAGTTTATTTAACAGTACCAATACAGTGCTAGAGGTGAAACTTAAATAGGATCATAGAATCCCAGACTGGTGTGGATTGGAAGGAACCTTATAGCTCATACAGCTCCAACGCCCTGCCACGGGCAGGGTCACCTTCCACTAGAGCAGCTTGCTCCAAGCCCTGTGTCCAACCTGGCCTTGAACGCTGCCAGGGATGGGGCAGCCACAGCTTCTCTGGGCACCCTGTGCCAGCACCTCAGCACCCTCACAGGGAAGAGCTTCTGCCTAAGAGCTCATCTCAATCTCCCCTCTGGCAGGTTAAAGCCATTCCCCTTGTCCCGTCCCTGCAGGCCTTTGTCCAAATCCCCTCTCCAGGTCTCTTGTAGCCTCTTCAGCACTGGGAGCTGCTTTAAAGTCTCCTGGAGCCTTTTCTTCTTTTTCATGCATCCCTATTGAGTAGAACTGATTGGCATTCCTGCTTTTGCTCATTGTCCACTGGCCATATGCTTCAAGGGTGTGGGAATTAACGTTAAGTCCTGTGTTCCACACTTAAACTGGAGTCTCTATGTGATCTGTTTTAAATCATATTTAATACATTTAAATAGCAACTTCCTAGATGTTCCGGGGCAGTGGTGAGAAACACAGTGGATCAGCTTTGTGCTTGCTGGGAAACATTTTCTATGTCTTTACTGTTTTGCATTAGTAAAACATGGCCAGGAAGCCGAAGATTGTTTAATTCCCTTCCACTCAGTGCTTGTCAGCCTGCAGCTGGAGAATTGTGTCTGTTCTGGGGGCTCCTCAGCATGAGAAAAGCTCTTACACACTAGAGCCCATCTAGAGCAGAGCACCCCTTTGGTTTGGGTAGCTGGAACATAGGAAAGAGGAGGAAAGCTGGGCTCTTCCAGCTGAAGAGGAAGAGGCTTGGGTAGAGGAAGTGTAATTGTTGTCTTTAACTCCTTAACATGGATATAGAGAGAAGGCAGAGCCATATTTGTCTCGGGGGAGCACATGAAAAGGATGAGAGGCAGCAGACACAAGTTTCAGTGAGAGAAATTCCAGCTGGTATGAAGGGGGGGGAGAAGGGGATTCACACTGGGAGGTGTCAAACAACAGCTAGGGAGCCCTGAGAGGCTGGTAGCTATCCATCCGTGGAGCTGTTCGGTTTGACTGGGAAAAGCGCAGTCAACTGATGTGACTGCAGAGCAGGGTTTGGACCACAACCTGCAAAGATTCATCCCAACCTAAATGATTCTGTCAGTCCATATACAAGGAGGGGTGGGGAGGAACCTTTGCACAGATGTTGCTTTGATCTCAGCAGTGGAGGCTTACACATGTAATGTCAACACTGTGCAAGTGAAGCTCTCTAAATGACACTGCATGTTTTTATCTTAAAGAGCAGCATAATAGAATGGGTGTTTTCAGGAAGCAGCAGATGATGATGATGTTCTCTGTGGTTTTGTCCTTCTTGAAGTGCCTGAGGATTATACTGTCAAGGAAGCAGAACTGAAAATGGGAAGTTTGCTTGGGCTGTGTCATGGGAAAGCCCCAACTTCCACTCAGGTATGGTAGTGGTGTGACTGAAAAGAGTCTTGTGCTGCTTTTATGCTTTGTTTAGAGTTCCCCATGTGTCATGTACTCCTCTTTTTATTCTCCTGATGGTTGAAAATGGCGTAGAAACAAATGCTCAGTGGCACTAAGAATCACACATTTCAGCGTGAAGGCTCTCACCATTTAGTTGCAGAAGGCCAAGAGCATATGTGACCAGTTTATAGTTCATTTGGGTAGTGGTAAATCACTTCTCCTTCATTTCTTCGTGGTTGTCCAACTCTTGTGCTCTGCTGTGCATATAAAGAGCATAAAGGAAGAGAAGGGGGATATTGCTCTTGATATCTACAAGTTGTAAATATGGAGGAGAAAAAGTAGATGTATATGTCTAAAGATCCAAGTGCCTTTTAAGCAGGCGTGCAGATGGTTAATGAAGATCTAAGGATGGCCATAACTCAATTGCATGTGCTTCTCTATTTGTACTGCTTACATTTTTTGCTTTAGCCCAAGGGAGTTTCAGTTCTGTTTAATGGCAGGAGTGCTGTAGCTAGTCTATGTGTGCAGTAGGAAGTATTACTTCCCAGTATTTCCATACTTCAGTGTGTGTTCTGATAGCCTATATTTGCCTTTTCAGCTCTTCTTGTACTTTATTGTTGGGAGTGACCACACTGCAAGCCCTGAGATGGAGATAGTTGTGGAAGAAACTACTTCTGTCAAAGAGGTAAGTCTTGCCGCTTTGAAAAGCTTTTCTCATACCTGGCCCAGGTCTGCTTCTCCTGGAGAGCTTTGCCTTAGCTTCTGCATCACTTCAGATCACCAAGAGACACTGAGGCAAAAGAAGTGTTTCAGCACCAAAAGGTGTTGATCTTTCACCACATAGTAAAGAGACATCTTTGCTTTTCCCAAGCATGAACTCAGCCCTGCTGCTCTGTGCATGGCAGACACTCCTATTACACACAGCAGTCTTCAGAATGGTAACACACACATGGCACAGCCTGACACAGTTCTCCTGTAGCTTATCAAACTCTGAGTGCACAGAACTGGGGTAAAGGGAGTCAGGAGGAGCTGTGCACCCAGTGAAGGAAGCAGTTCTCAGTACTACCAATGCAGGGTTCTGGCACAGAGAGCTAATGTCACTGAGTAGTGGCTGGGAAGTGTTGAGCTTGCACAATTGCTTTTGAAAAGGTGAATCTTCAAACTCTGGGGCAGAGGTTGTTCAAGGAAAGCAACAAAAAGATAGCTCAGATTTGGGATGTTTTCCTTTAAAAAAGCTTGTAACAGCTGACTCACCTGCATGGCATTCCAGTGCCTGAAGGGCCTGCAGGAAACCTGGAGAGGGGCTTTGGACAAGGGCCTGTAGGGGCAGGACAAGGGGAATGGCTTTAACCTGCCTGAGAGGAGATTGAGATGAGCTCTTAGGCAGAAGCTCTTCCCTGTGAGGGTGCTGAGGCGCTGGCACAGGGTGCCCAGAGAAGCTGTGGCTGCCCCATCCCTGGCAGTGTTCAAGGCCAGGTTGGACCCAGGGGCTTGGAGCAAGCTGCTCTAGTGGAAGGTGTCCCTGCCCGTGGCAGGGGGTTGGAACTGGATGAGTTTTAAGCTTCCTTCAACACAAATCAGGGATTCCGTGATAGTAATTTCTTGCCTGAAACCAGTCCTTGCAGGGTTTCATGTGTAGCTCAAGTACAGCAGGTGTAATTGCATAGGTTTTAGGACTTGACCAAGAATCAGTTGCTCAGTCTTTGTTAGAACGTTCCAATATAGATTTGCTGAGAACTGTATTTTCCAAGCTATGAATTAAGCCAAGTCTCACCATCTGTTTCTTTTTTCAGTGTCTAAATTTAATGCTGGAAAAGTCTGGATTATCAGGTCAGTTGTGTTTTTATTTAATGTTTTTTTTTAAAGGAATTCCCAGATTTTGAAGACAGCTTTTGCTATCCTGAAACCTGGATCATTCAAACAAACTTACAACTTGGATGTGACATTGTAATGTGAGGTGGGGAGAGAATTGTCACTCTGTCTTGCTCTGATAAAAGCTGTGCAATTGCTCTTGAAAAGCAGTGCCAGGCTCTCTATTTAATCACAATGTGGTTAAATCCATAGTTCCAAGACTATTGGCTTGGGAGCAGTTAGAGGTGTTTGGCTGCTTTGACAAGTTCTCTGTTGTCTTGGGAACCACCACATGAGATTAACTGTAAAAAAGCAACTTTTGGTTGCTTTGCAAACCCAGGTTACTCAAAATGAGATCAATTGAGCCATTATTTGGGAATCTGAGTGGTGGCAGTTACTTGTGGGAAGATTGAGATGAGCTCTTAGGCACAAGTTCTTCGCTGTGAGGGTGCTGAGGTGCTGGCACAGGGTGCCCAGAGAAGCTGTGGCTGCCCCATCCCGGGCAGTGTTCAAGGCCAGGTTGGATGGAGTGAGGGGCTTGGAGCAGCCTGCTCTAGTGGAAGGTGTTCCTGCCCATGGCAGGAGGTTGGAACTGGATGATCTTAACACCCTTTCCAACCCAAACCAGTGTGTCTGATTGTTACGAAGCTTCTATATGAGGGTTATGGAGGAGATAGAGCACAAAAATGACATCTGAATTTCCTGGCTGAACATCTCTTTCCATTGATGTTAAGAGGGAGGAAGGAGAGAAGAAACTTGGGGTGTCATTGCATTCCAGCTTCCATGCTGAATGCTCATTGAATACTGAGTATGTGTTGCAGTGGACTGATGGCTCCAAAAGCCATCAGAGTTCACCTGAAAGACATTCCAATCAGAATATACATTGAGTAGCCCAACTGATAATGAAACATTGTGCTCTTGTGTACATGTACACATGAGTTGAAAAAGTTAAAGAGGCCTTGAAATAAACTTCACCTTTCTCATTGCCTGCAGTGGAGGGTTCCTGCCAAGAAACAGTGCTTCTGGGTTTAGTGCTTCATTTTCTATGACCAGTTTTGAGCAGTTTATTTGTTCTTTGTCTCCGGTGCACTTCACATGTAGGTGCTAAATGTAAAGTATTGTAGTTTCTGAACTGCACCATTTCTTTATTTCTCCTGGCAGACAGGTGGAGAGGGGGATTTGGATTTTCCATTTAGTGTAGTTTGCATTTTAGCAATTCTGTCATCGATTCAGGTGATGAGTTGGCATGAGAATTCCTTCACTTCCCTCTTCAAACAGGGAAACTATTGGGTAGGTGAGGAAGAGGCATTACTGCAAGTAAGAGAAGACCCATTTCCAAAGAGCAAAATGTTTCTAGGGCCTGGGGAAGGACATGAAGGAGTACTTCAGTCACTCTGTCAGTTGTGGTTCAGATACAAACAACCACAAGAACCCTTTACCACTGATGGAGAGGTCTGTAATGGTTTATCTTGAGCCTCCATTCTTGGCTAATGTGTTTCCCATTTGTACGGTTTTGATAGGTGACAACTGGCACTTGAGAAGGATTGACTGGTGCTATGAAGCAGGGGAAGCATTGAGTCAGGAGGTAAGAGCATCTTCTTTTTGACTTGAATCATGCTGTGGTTGGTTTGGTCCCACTTTTCTTTAGAGACTTCCTGAAGGGAGCTGCAGCACCACAAACCCGTGGTGGGTCTTTGTGTGCTACAGCAGCACACACACTGTTGGATTCTCACAGCACTTGTGAAGACACTGTTGGGATACCTATGGTGCAAATGGTAACCTTAGACACCTGCACCTTATGATTAAGCCAGATGCAGAGAGCTTTTTCTAAAGGCTTTCTATGCGTTAAAGGGTTGTGTGCTAAGAAGCATGAGGTGTCAGCTGGTGAGATGTGGAGGTGCAAAGGAAATACACAGCTCAGCAGGATGCTCTGGAGGGGCTCCTGTAGAGCAGGCTCCTATAGGTGCAGCATTCTGTCCTGCTGCAAAGCTGCCTCTGAGTGATGGATGTTAAATCAGTATTCATGCTCTTTGGTGGACTTTTGGCATGCATGGCTTAAAAGCCCACCAACATCTGCTTTAGGAAACAAAGCCCAAGAACATGGAGACTTACAGCTCTGATGTGATTTCTCTTCCTACAGAATGCCACGCTGAAGGAACTGAATGTTTGCAGAGGAGATACTTTGGTTATAACTGAAGGAAAGCTTCCACCGAAGGTAAAACCAGAGAGATTGTGTTCTTTAGGCAGTTGGCAGTGGTTGGAGACTGGAATATGACAGTCACTTCTCTTTTCTTCTCTTGCATGTCTTTAAAATGTTTCAGTTGAAGAATTCTGGTTGGCAATAATGAGCATGATTGTAGTTTTAAATCTCTCGTTTTATATCAATTTCTACAAGGTTCTGAGTCTCTATTCTTCTTTCAATTCCTGTAGTAAAAGCCTTGCCCACTGTAGCAGCTTTGCCTAGAAGATCTGTTAAGGTTAACAGATCTGGCCCTTAGTGCCATGGCTTAGTGGTGATTTGGCAGTCCTGGGGTAATGGTTGTAGTTGATCTTAAAGGTCTTTTCCAACCCAGTTGATTCTATGCTTTCTGGCATGCCCAGTTCTTGTGAAGGCACAGCTCTTAGACTGCTGCCTCCTCCCAGAATGACAAATCCTAAGTGTTTGCCTTCAGATTTGGCCTGAGGATGTTGTTCGAAACCACAGGGCCCTCCTGGGAGACTCTTGTCAGTGATGATTACACAAGTGGAAGGATTCTTTGCTAACAAACTTTAAGCAGTATCAGGACAGTTTGTGGTGAGACACAGGAACAGGCTGCCCAGAGAAGTCATGGATTCCCCATTGCTGGAAGTGTTCAAGACCAGGTTGGGCTAGTTGAGCTAGTAAGGGGAGCGCTGGCATGGTGTAGACATTCCAGGGGAGCCATGCTGGAGATGGATTCACCTCCAGGGGCTCCCAACCATCAGCCACAAAACCAATGGCGTCCTCCTCCATGGGCTCCTGACTGTCAGCCACTGGTGTCCACCTGCATGGGCTCTTCTTGGTAGTTAGGTTGATCCACTTCCATGAGTTCTTGGTCTTGGGGGATCCATATCCACGTGCTCCCTACCATCAGCTGCATGAGAATTGGTGTCCACCTCTATGGGCTCTTTTTAGTGCTTGGGTGGATCCACTACCATGGATTCTTCTTGGTCATTGGGTATAGCCACCTCCATGGGCTCCATACCATAAGCCACACAACCAGTGCTGTCTCCTATCTCCTACCTCTTCCTTTTTGTGGGTAGTTCCTGCAGCCATCTCTCATTTCTCCACCTCAAGGGAGAGTTTAGATTAATCCAGCTTCCTCTGGTAAGGTCATATCTGTGTCCAAAGCTCCAGGCAAAAGTGTCATTCAGTTGGATCTGTAATGTGACAGCAGAGCCATGATGGGGCCATAGGGCTGCAGGAGGATGGAGTGGTTGCACTCTTGTCCTTCTACAAGGAGGAAGTGCAAGTTGGTTACAACAGCTCAGATGTGAACAAGTCTTCTCCTTCTTCCTGAGATGAAGGTGGAACTTTTCCTTTTCTGCATATGAGCTCCCTGGTACTTTCTATTCACTGTGCAGGGCTTCCTGAAGATACCCGTCTGGTGGTTCAAGTCTTCAAGTCCTAAGAAACACGAAGAGCCTGCGCAAGACCAAGTGAATGGGCTGACTTGCCAGATGGATGCTTTGCAGGTGTCTCCTGCAGGAGGTGAGCTTAATCAGCAGGTTTATGCTGAGGTGAGCCACTTAGGAGGCAGCTGCAGTTTTCACAAGCCCACCAATGCTGGATGGCGGGGTTCCGATGTTCCTCAGCTACCCTAAGTCAAGGGTAGTTTTGAAGCAGGGGATCTTTTCTTGTCACAAGTAAAATGGCTTTTGCATACCTGAAGGCGGTGGCAGTACTGTTAAGTATCTGCTCCATGAGCACAGAGGTGATTGGCTTTAAATGCCGGATTCCTGATATCACATTTAATTTATTTCAGGTTGTGTTGCTTTTTGAGAAGCTGTAAAAAGAGTGATGCGTATATTTTAAACAGCAGTAAAGATCGTACATAGGGTATTTGAACCTGCTTTTCATAGAATCCCATAAACTGGGTTGAGTTGAAGGGACTTTAAAACTCATCCAGTTCCAGCCACCTGCCAGCAGCAGAGATGCATTTCACTAGAGCAGGTTGCTTCAAGCCTCGTCCTAATGTCTGATGTATATCTCCCCTTCTTTTGAAATCCAAACCAAAAAGCAGCCAGGGCAGGAATATTGAGGGAGGGTTGGAAAAGAAGAAATGTAACTGGGGACAACATTGGAAAATGGGAAACCGATTTTCTACAGGAAAAATAATACCCTTGCTTTGCTGGTGAGTTGTGCTGCAGAACAGGACCCTTTGAAAAGGTCTCTTTGCATTTGTCTCCTTTTCTGTCTTGACTTTCTCAGTTTGATTTTACCCCTAGTGATTTCAGTAGCACAGGTAAGAAAGAGCAGCTGGAACATTCCTTGCACCGTGCTCTACGTATCACAGTCATAACTAATGAATTGATACTATTTATAATACGGAATTGGCCCTGGGTTTCAGATTTGCACTATGGGATCAGTTGGAACTCTTCCTGTCTGGGAACTAAAACCCATGTATTTATTAACTGTATATGAGGTTTTTGTAACTGATCTCCAAAACTAAATGAAGTCGGGTCCCTTTTGTAAGTGAAATTTCATTTCAAAGTGACTTATGTCATAGGATGCTAAACAAAGTCGTGTTGATTCTTCTGTTGTTTATTTCTTCCTCTCCTTCCCATCTAAAGATTGAGCAGAACACATCCACACAGACACGGATCTTTGCTATGCTGGCAATATAGAAATAGCAGGAGAAGCTTCTTTGGAAGATCTGAAGATGCAGGTTAGATGTTCTCCTGTCTTGGAAACTTCCAGCAACACCAGGATTAATTGAGCTCTTATTAATACCTATTTCTATTTCCTTTTCCTTTGTCTCCAGTATGTTCTGATATGGCATTTGCTTATATGCCATGTTCAGTGGTAAGTACCAAGAGGCAATTGGAGCATGTAGCTCAGACACTTCCTTAGTGCATCCACTGCAGTTGCCATTCTACCTTTCATGTGTCCTGGCCTCAGAAGCCTTGTTGCACTTCATCTGGAACTTGGCTTGAGCCCTACCTTTGTTTCACAGTGTAAAAATCCCTCAGGAGAAGCACACACGTACAAGCGCTTCCTAAAAAGCCACTTTTCGTTCCATGTTGTTCCTGTTAGTAGTTTGTTGCACCTTTTTTTTTGTGGTTTGTATATTGGATCTAATGAAGAAAGCATTGCTTTTGATGCACAGAAGGTTGTGTTTGTCACTCAGGAAGGCCAGAAACTAAGGTGCCTTTTTATGCCTTTTTTTTTTTAACCATGAAAGTATAATTTAATACCTCAACCGAAAAACCCAATCCCAAACCCACCAATGACATAAACCAATCCTACCATAAAGCTCTTTATTGTGTAGCCAGTTGGTTGTTCTAGTTAAACTACATGGGGGAGGGTATCTCACCTGATTCTGGTCCATAGCAACACTCACTCAACTTGAGTTGCAGTCTCTGCCAAACTACAGCTATGAAAAACTGACCGTTTACTTGCATCTTGTGAACAAGAATTGTCTTGGCATGAAATGAGCATTGTGTCCTTGGTAGGGGCTTTGAGGAGCTTGCCCAGTGCTTGGCTGGAGATTGGGGCAGTGATTCCATCATTCTCATTCCCTCATTGTGCAAATTTGGATTCAGAAAAGGAATGTGATCCATTTTTGAAGTATAAGTTCAATTGCGAAGTGTTGGGAGGGAGTGAAGTCCAACTTGCTTTGAGGTTGAAAAGCCAGTATGTCAATTGTAGCCACTATCTGTAGCCACGAGCAATAGCTGCGGTGGAATAAATATGAATACTTTGATCCTGATAGCTTCAGTATTGAGTTGAGAAACTATGGAAGTGTTTCTTTTTCAGGCTCTGACCTTACCATGCTGCCAGGAGCAGGTTGTCCCCCTTCCCTCATTCCTCAGAGCATGGACAATGGACAGTAAGCACCCAGGCAAGCTTTTACGAAGCAACAAGCAACAACTGAAGTAGGTTTCATGCTGAAGGCGCAAGCAGCAGTGGGGCAGGCTGGCTGTTGGCTGGGTTGTGGGGTGGTAGATTGGTGGAGAAAGAAACGGACTCAGTCAGAGAGAACCAGAAGGCTCATTTCTGGTTAATTCTATGTTGTGCCAAGCACATTATTTAACTCAAGAGCTGTGGAAGGGGATGGTGTAAGTATGTGATCATAGAATCCCAGACTGGTTTGGGTTAGGAAGGACCTTAAGGTCATCCAGTTCCAACCCCTGCCACAGGCAGGGACACCTTCCACTGGACCAGGTTGCTCCATGCCCTGTCCAACCTGGCCTTGAACACTGCCAGGGATGGAGCATTCAGCACTTATTCTGCTGAGCTTGATTTTACGTGATTTTTAAGTGCCACTTTTGTCATTTTCTGGGATTTTCAGTTTTGTTCTGATCGCCTCTTGCTTTGGGTTTCCAGATAAGTACAGATCTACTTGGCTAAACCAGTGGTTTATATCATCTTTGTTTTGCTTTCAGTGCCTATAGGCTGGGTGCCAGAGTGGAAATCTGCATAGAACCTTTGCAGAAAGAAGAGAATTTGGGGTAAGATCTTCAGATACTTCTTGCTCACAGCAATGCATTTGAGATAAGACTCAACTGAGCAGCTTTGCTCTGAAATGCTGTCTGTCAGCATTGCAGCTCTCAGGCCGGGAGAAGACTTTGGAACTTGTTTTCTGCTTTCCATAAAGAGAAAGGGAAGGCAGAAGGAAGTGAAAACTGGGAATTCTGGATTCTGAAGGCATGACTTACTGGAATGATCTGTTTCTCCTTTCTTGATGACAGCCCGCATGAACTGCTGCTTCGAGTCCAGATGGGAATACCAGGGGAGAGGGACTACTATGACTCCACGGATTTGGTGTGGGATATCTCCAAGGAATGCACAGCCTGGGCACTGAGGCAGAAAGTGGCTGCTCACTATTGTCTCCCTGTTGAGAAAATTGAAATAGCCAAGTACTTCCCTGAAAGATTTGAGTGGCTGCCAATATCCAGCTGGGTAAGACCTGGAATGACAGAATCCAACAGTGGTATGCGTTGGCTTGTGCTGCAGTTCTTGAGTGAACGTGTTAAAGCAGATTTCTGATGTAGGAATCTTCTGCTTTGATTTTCTTCAGACACAGAAAATCTCCAAGAAGAAACGTAAGAAAAAGCTGGAGAGTTTACAGGCAGCACCATACCACCTAAAGGATGGAGATGTCATTGGGGTGAAGGTAAATGGACTTGGCTTTCATGGTTGCACAAGGATTAGGTTCAGGCACTGCGCCCTTTGTGATATCTTAACCTCTTCCTAAGTTTCATGCATCCCGCTGCATCTCCATGAAAGTACTGGGATGTGGGTATGGACAGTACACTGTGTGGGTAGGAAAATTGTCGCTACTGGTGCTTTTTTGTCTTTGTCTCCTGTTCTTTAGAAACATGATGGAAGTTTCATGCTTTTCCCTCTTAGATCTGGGTACTGGCACTAGAAGGCAGTGCTTCAGCGGCTCTGGTGCAGCTCTCAGTGCAGGCATTCACTTTGCTCTACTCTTCAATCCTGTCCAAAACAAACTGGATCTTTCTTTTTGCCCTCATCTTATTCACTATTGGGTTTTTTTTGTCAGCTCTGAGTAAAACCCATGAACCCTTTAAAAATCATCTTGTAAATTGCAGCCCATTACATTATCCAAAGTATTCTTACAGATCTGTTTAATTCTGTCCAAAAGAACTACGCAGCAGGGTACAGTCTCTGAATAAGGCAAATTCACTGCTAAATGCAAAAACTGAACAGAGGAGTCAACAAACTGTTTTGCCTTGTCATACTTTCCCACTTAGTTAACTTGGAAGTGAATGGCTGTCACACTAGTTAGAAGAAATGCTCTGAAAACTCCCTGTGTAACTGAGCAACGGGTGGGAGATAGTTTTAAGCTTCAAACTTTTCATCTACCAAATCTTTTTCCACACCAGAACCTTCTCCTTGATGACACGAAAGACTTCAGCACACTGAGAGATGACATTGGGAAAGAGAAACGAAGGCAGCTTACATTAGAAAAGAAGAAAAGGTACTGAGTGCTGACACTTCTTCATTAGAAACATCAATACTGTTCTTTGCTGCTTTTCAGCCTAGCTTCATACTTACATAAATTTTTGGGACAGTGCTAGCTGGGTGTTCTTAGAGCACACAATTCCACTATTCCTCAAGGAAGTGGTGTTCAGGTGAGTGAAACTCCTGGCTTTAAGTGCTGTGTTCCTACCCTCAGCCTTAGTTTGTTCTCTTGCAACACACTGCAGTGTTTGATCCTGCCCTTGGAGATGAAATATGAACTCTTCGGCTGCCCTGGCCCTGCCAGGGGGAGCTTGAAATGTCATTCTTACAACTCTGTGGAAATCACGTTCTAGTCCAGGCTCATGCTTATGTTGTAGCTGAGTCTTTACACTAGGTTGGAAGGGCCTTTGAAGCTCATCCAGTTCCAACCCCCTGCCATGGGCAGGGACACCTTCCACTAGAGCAGGATGCTCCAAGCCCCTGTGTCCAACCTGGCCTTGAACACTGCCAGGGATGGGGCAGCCACAGCTTCTCTGGACACCCTGTGCCAGTGCCTCAGCACCCTCACAGGGAAGAGCTTCTGCCTAAGAGCTCATCTCAGTCTCCCCTCTGGCAGGTTAAAGCCATTCCTCTTGTCCTGTCCCTATAGGCCCTTGTCCAAAGGCCCTCTCCAGCTTTCCTGCAGCCCCTTTAGGCACTGGAGCTGCTCTAAGCTCTCCCCTTCAGGAGCCTGATCTTCCCCAGGCTGCCCCCGCCCAGCTCTCTCAGCCTGTTTCCATCGGAGATACTTGTCACCAGTTTAAATAAAAACCTAAATAAATAATGTGTGCAGTCCAGGTTCCTGCGCTGAGCCTCTCTGTAGGTTTAGCAGCTCAACCATGGTACAGGACTGGAATTTAATCCCTGTTTAAACAGTGCTTCCTAATGTTTGATTACAGAATTTCATTCTTTAATTCTCAGTTTAAACTGATGCAACTGGTTGCTTGGAAAACGTATTTCTTTGCAAATCCAAGATAACTATAGGGAGCTGATCAATGTGACATTAGCTTGTGATGTGAACTGTTCTCCTTCCCATCTCGCATAGTGTGTGTTTCTCACCAAACCCCTTTCTGACCAAGCAATAGCATATATTAAATCTGTGTGTCATGATGCCTTGCGGCTCTGTTGTTGGGGTTTGCTATTATGGCAAATACCAGAGAAAATTGTCCTTTTTTTGCTATGGTGATGGCTTAATTTAATCCTTGCAGATTTGCAAAACCCATTTTCCATGGCTGTATTTGGCTGAGTAAGGTGAAGCACTAGATTTTTGGGAGCAAGGTCTGATGTATTGTTCTGAATTAAGTAACCTGTGTTCTAAAAGCAATAGGCAGTGATGGTTTTATACATGTTTTGTGTGAAATGATTTTTCCCTTTCTTGAAATAAAGGGTTTGAGGACCCTTTCTCATCTCTTGGCTATATTTTGGGTTTTGTTTCTAGGTTCGAATAATTCCATTACAACTTCAGCGGTTATTTGCTCAGCTTTTGCTCTTGGACCAGCAGGCTGCATCTACAACAGACCTCACTGAGAGCTTTGGTTGGAGCAGTCATGAGGTACAGTCACTGTCAGTGACACCAGCACTGAGAGCTTCTCCTGAATGAAGATTTATTTTCTTCTTTAAGTCTAATATTTAAGAAATATCTTAAAATACTTCAGGTTATGGAAATAGCATTGAATTGTCTATATATGAACAGTATCGTACATTGTTGTATACACATGGGTGGGAACTGGATAGAGAGCAGCCCTGAGGAGAAGGACTTGGGGGTGTTGGGTGAGGAGAAGCTCCCCATGACCCGGCTTCAGTGTGCGCTTGAGCCCAGAACCCCCGCGTGTTCTGGGCTGCACCCCCAGAGCGTGAGCAGCAGCTCAGGGAGGGGATTCTGCCCCTCTGCTGTGCTCTGGGGAGATCCCCCCCTGCAGTCCTGATCCAGCTCTGGGGCAAAGGCACAAGAGGGACGTGGAGCTGCTGGAGTTAAGGCCAGAGGAGGCCATGGAGCTGCTGCAAGGGCTGGAGCAGCTCTGCTCTGGAGCCAGGCTGAGAGAGCTGGGCTGGGGCAGCCTGGAGAAGATCAGGCTCCTTAAGGGGAGAGCTTAGAGCAGCTCCAGTGCCTAAAGGGGCTGCAGGAAAGCTGGAGAGGGCCTTTGGACAAGGGATGTAGGGACAGGACAAGGGCAGTGGCTTTAACCTGCCAGAGGGGAGATTGAGATGAGCTCTTAGGCACAAGCTCTTCCCTGTGAGGGTGCCGAGGCGCTGGCACAGGGTGCCCAGAGAAGCTGTGGCTGCCCCATCCCTGGCAGTGTTCAAGGCCAGGTTGGACACAGGGGCTTGGAGCAACCTGCTGTAGTGGAAGGTGTCCATGCCCATGGCAGGGGGTTGGAGTCAGTTGAGCAGTAAGGTCTGTTCCAACCCAAATCACTCTGGGATTCTATGATTCTAAATTATGAAAGGCTGGTTCCCTAACCAAAAGGATTAATTGTTTTTAAATATCAGTTGTGACAGTAAACCAAATGGTTTGAGTCCTCTGTCCTGGAGTCAACGACCTGGCAAACACCAGCAGGAGACAGTAAGAGAGGGATCACCCTCACTGGTGTGTGTGTCTGCATCGTTTGCAAGAGTGCAGTGATGTACTACTTCATGTAGCCCAAAGAAAACAAGTGTGCAAGCTAAAACACTTGGATCCTGCTAATGCTACAGATAAGTAGCTGCAAGAGTGGGAGAGAATTCAAATCAACCCAGTTTTTCACCAATTTTCTTTGTCTTTACAGTGTAACTTATGGCTCATATAAATCCCACAAACTCATACACACACACACAGCCTTTGCAAACAGCGTTGTCCCTTCAAAGAATATCGAGGAAATCACTGACCTGAGATAATGGCTTTTTCTTTCCACAGTTAATACCTCCAATAAAAACTATGTTGGGCATCACTGGCATGGGATACTCAAAAACAAAATCCGTTCTTTTAAGCCAAATGGATCCATGGCTTAAGAGCTCCTTCATTGTTACTGCTCTGTGAAGAACATCCGAGGCCAGAAGTTCAAATGGTAAATAGGCAGAATTGCAAACAAAGGATTCTGATGCCTTGAGAAGTAAGTTTTCCACACGCTGGATAAGTGTCATATGGTCTGAGTTGTCCGTAAATGTTCTTGGGACATAGGAAGGGGGTCTGGACATTGAGTAGCCTGCAAATCAAAGCTGCAGGGGAGTCCCCGTAGAAAGAAAACGGATGGTATAGAGAGATGCAGAGCCAGTATTTGTCCACAAGGTACAACAGGACCTGTGAGAACAGCATCAAATTTGCTCCCTTCCAGATATTGCATCAGATCCTTGTTGTGCAGTAAACTGCTACAGGAGGAGACGTAGAGCTCGGAGATGACTTCAGCCTGCTCATAAAGAGCAATAATTCCCTGAAGAAAAGGTCTTCTCTCAAAAAGATCCTTTGCAAAAGCACGCATCTTTGCTCCCAGTTCTGCCCTAGTTGAAGGCACTGGGTACGTTTTCAGAGTGTAATATTCAGATGCCTTCACATCCAAGGTTACTTCTGGTGCGACAGTGACAATGTGGTGCTGTTTCTGGCTGAGCGCTGCCAGCAGTGAGCGCATGCTGAGCCAGTGACTCCCATCCATGGGCACCACCAACAGCTTCCCAGCACTGGCCAAGCAAAACAGAGACAGGAAACCCAGAACGCCCACAGACACTAAGGAACCGTATTCACTTAGGTGAGCCATGTTCCTAGAAATCCAAAGGGTGTTCAACAGCACTGATGTAACAGATTTAAAGTAGACCAAGAGCCCCCTGCCAGTTTCTCACATTCCCCCTTAACAATCCAGCTTTTCCAGCAAAACCAGTCACCAGTAACCATTCAAGGCACTGATGAATCATTGAAGGGACCTGATAACTGAACTTGGGTTGGGCAGAACTGGGCTTTGTCTGAGGGAATGGGTCCTTTCAGATTGATTCCCTGTGCTGATTGATGCGAGACTGATAATAAAAGCAGACTTTGAAAGAAGAAATCCCAATTCTTTGGATAGGTACTCCTTGCTGGCACTTGGAAGTAACTGGGCTTGCTGAAAGCAGCTCTTAAAATGCTTTCTGCTTTTCCTCTTTTCACAGGATCATTAGAATTGGAAGGCACCTCTGGAGATCATCTAATTGAAGCCCCTGCCAAGGAACGCATTCAGGCAGGATTTGGATGTCTCCAAAGACAACTGTTCTGAAATGCTTGTGAGTTTATGTTTCACATTATAAGACAATGCCACTATACAGCATGTTATCTCTGCAAAGAGGGGACACTGATTTAGATACAGCTCAGCACTGGGGCCAGGTACAACATCAGGCAGCACTTTATAACAGTAAAGTAACACTGCAGCAGAGGCTTGCATCATCAAAGGAAAACCACTTAATCCGTGCTGTCATCCATGACATTACTTTGTTCTCATCCTGACTCACCTCTCAATCATTTATTGTCTTCTTCCAGGAGCAAGAGGAAGGAAAAGCCACTCTGTTCCCCTTGTACCTCATTAAATACAGGAAAGATTGGACAGAAGTAGCCAGGAACAGCCCTCTTGTTCCAGGCCAGGAACTGATTTCAAATGGCAAGAGGTTGCTGATACTACTTCAGATGAGAAACTAAAAGTAAGATCCCATGTCTGAGCAGTTAACAAGTACTTGTGATAAACTTGTCGAGCCGGGGGATTTCCTTCTGCACTATGATGTTACTATGTGATTCAGAGGCACAGCCAGAAGACAAGAAGAAACCAGGACTGAAGAACCAATACTTCTGCAGTAATTACTGTTCCTGGACTATGGTCTTTAGCTCCTGAGCAAGATGCAAGTGAGAGGGAGCTTTGTCTTTAGAGGATAGGCTGATTTGAACCTGGAGCTGCTACATGCCCTTGCCTGGGGGTAGGATTCTGCCTTCCCAGAGCTTCTGCCTGGGTCTGTCCCAGAGGAGCCATTTAGCAGCTCTGATGGAGGGAACAGATAGGGAAAATCACTGCCTGATGAAAGTGGCCACGTAGGTGGTTGATGGCAAGATGTGCCAGGTTTGTGAAATGCAAATCTATTGCAAAATAAAAATCTAATAAATCTAACAAAAAATCTAATGCAAAACTCATTCCTCTTCACAAAAGCCTATGAATCTAGGGGAAGAGTAAGGGTAGTGTTAGGCAGGAGGAATCCATTCCCCAAGACACAGGGAAGGCTGGCAAGTGAAAGGAGTTCCAGGGAAGAAAGGAGGAGAGACTGTCTATTTGTAAGTAACAGTCACGAAGGATAAAACTTTATTCTTTCTAGGAAACAATCTGATTTATTGCTGAAGCTGCTGGATGACACTAACTTCAGAGTCATCCTTTGCTGAGGAGAGCTGTCTCCTCCTGCACCTCCTTTCCCACTTAATATCTGGCTTCACATGAGGCTGTTTTACTTACAGCACAAGCCTAAGAATAGGCATCACAAGCGGCAAGAGCCTAACACACCGTGAGCACCACTGCCCTGGGTTCAGCAGTAGCAGTCATTTTCCTCCTTCTTAGTAGCTGGTGCAGTGCTTTGGTTTTGATTTTTGGCCTGGGAACAGCACTGGTAACACGGATGTTTTCAGTTGCTGCTCAGTAATGTTTACTCTGACCAAGGACTTTCTGAGTCTCATGCTCTGCCAGGGAGGAGGGGAAGCTGGGAGGAAGCAGAGACAGGACACCTGACCCAAACTGACCAAAGAGATTATTCCATACCACAGCAAGTCATGCCCAGGATATAAACTTGGGGCAGTCACCCAGAAGGGTTAGATCACTGCTGGGTCGGGCTGGGTATCGGTTGGCGGGTGGTGAGCGGTTGTATTCTCTTCCCTTGTTGTTTCCCTTATCATTATTATTATTGGTGGCAGCAGCAGTGGTTTGTGTTATACCTTAGTTACTGGACTGTTCTTATCTCAACCCACGGGAGTTAGATTCTTTTGATTCTCCTCCCCATCCCCATGGGAGTGGGGGCGGGGGGGGGAGAAGGGGGGGGCGTGAGCGAGCGAACTGTGTGGCTGATTTATGGCTGGGCTTAAACCACGACAACCACCAAGCTAACATACATCACATACATACCTTTAAATGCCTAAGCAATCACCCAGCAACGTTTCCCTATCCAAACTGGGCATCTCCTAAAAATGCAGTAAAGAATTCAGCTGTCTAGGTTTTGTGATGGAATCTGTTAGACCAACCTTCACCACAACATATTAGCCTTTGACTTCAGCTAATGTACCTGACTTCAGCTGGAGTTAAACACAACATAGCATGTGATTCCTTTGCTGAACAAAATCTCCATGCTGAGCAGACCTAAGGAAAGGAGGTGGAATCCCATTCTGCTCTCCTGGTCTGTTTTTCATGTAGATTTGCTATAAAGAAAATGTTACTCTAAATTCTGTCTTTAGGTAAGAAACATTCTTATCAAACACATCATTAACCCTCACTCAGGTCATGCAGGTGAATGACTGCCACATCTTTTCCCGTGTTACCTGTCAGTCACTGACCTGAGATAATGGTTTCTTCTGGCCGCAGTTTATGCCTCCAATGAAAATCATATTGGGCATTATAGGCATGGGATATTCAAAGACAAAGTCAAGTCTTCTCAGCCAAATGGATCCATGACTTAAAAGCTGAGTAATTGTAATTGGCTTTTGGAGGAAGTCTGAGGCCAGGGTTTCGAATCCTGAGAAGACCATACTGCAGGTGAAAGGCTCTGAAAGGCTTATCAAGAAGTTCTTCACTCTCTGAGAGAATGTCATGTGATCTGTATTGACTGAGGACAAGCGTGGGACATAGGACGGTGGGTCCGGCACCTGAGCAGCGTGAATGTCTATAGCGCATGGGACGTTCCGCAAGAAGAAAACAGTAGGGATAGAAAATTTCAAGGCAATTATCTGTCCACAAGGTGTTAGAGGATCTGTAAAGACGACATCAAATTTACTTTCTTCAATGTATTTCATCATCTCTTTGTTGTACAGTAAGGACCTGCAGGAAGCTTGAAACATGGAAGAGCTCTGTTTGAAGTCAGTCCAAGTATTCATAAACCTGGTCAGGAAAGAGTCATCGCTAAAAGCGTTTGCACTAAGGGAGTGCAGAAGTTCTTGCATCCCTTCCTTTTTGAAAGGTACAGGATAACTTTTCATTTCATATATCTCCGAGGAATCAATCAGCATTCTGTTCTCTGGTGCAATAACAACTATTTCATGCCCTTTCTTGTTCAGCTCAGCCAGCACTTCCTTCATACTGAGCCAGTGGCTGCCCTCCATAGGGATAGCCAGCAGCTTCCCAGCAGCGGCAGGACTCAGGCAGCACGAGAAGAGGAGCAGCACTGCCACCAGCATGTTGCAGGTTGGATAGATAGGAACCCACACACTAGAGAGGCCAGCAGGGGTCCACAAGCTTTTGTAGCTGTGCTCCACCCTTGCAAACTCCCCACCTGGCACTCTTATCGTACCTCTGCCCTTTCAGCTTGCTTCTGCATTTTGGGTGCCCACGTGAGTAATGATTGTAAAAGATGAGGTGATGTTTGCACTTCAAAATGCACGAGCACAAGAAACGTGTGTCTCTTACTGTACACTTGGTTCAGGCAAGCTGAAACAACAGCTCTAGTCCTCAGCCTTCTCTTCTTCTCACAGCGCCTTAAGACACTTGTTACTTTTAGCAACCCAGCAACTTTTGCTGACATGTACTGACAACATGCTCTAAGATGCATGGGGATCCATGAAAGAAATGCATACAGAGGTGATGCCCAGAAACCCTGCTGACCCCATATGGTAGTAGTGGGTGTACAAAGAGCACGCTAAAATGTCTCTTTTCCCTCCAGTAGTCAAGTTCTTCCATCTCTTCTGTTCTGAAAGGAAGAGATGGCTGACGCTGAAGGCTGAAGCGTCACAGAGTTGTCACCAAGTGTAGTAATTTGGTATTTTTAAGTATTTTCTTTTCTAATGACGGTTGGACAGTGAAACATAACTTGCAGGAAAGATAGATAAAGATGACAAAGCGATGTTAAGGCTTTGCCTTTTTTTCTTTTTAATAACCCAAACCAGTTGGTACAACTGAAGAAAATGACTTCTTTTTTTCATTGACGCAAACACGTATCTTTTGGACACTAAGTAGCCAACAGAATACCTTCCCCCATCTGTATGTTATCCCTTTCACCTAACTTCTTATCCTACCGGATATAAAATTAAGTTGCAAAACAACAGTTCACCGTTGTACCTCAGATAACGCGAACGTACAACATTTCTAATTTATGAACTCACGAGTTCATGGCCAGTGTCAGATCAGTTCATGAACTCTGTGGGTCCAGGTCCATCTCCAGTTGTTAATTGCTGGGGTTTTATGTTGGTGATAATCTCTCACCATCAAAGTTTCTGAGTTTGATATCCAGTTATAAGTTTTATCCAGGTGCCTTTGGGATAAAATTTGTGCCTCCAGGACATTCAGGGCTCTACATCACTAGTGGAGCTTTCTTTCACATGCAATTTCTGAAAGCTTATTTTCAAGTCTGGTTGGGAAGTTTTGACCTTATTGAGAACCTGTCCTCTAAAAAGAACAGCCAGATCCATCACCTGCACTGTTACCATATCAATCATTTACAACATAGATTAAACTTACTGGAAGTTTTCAAACAGCTCAGGAGAAGGTGATGCACAGAAACAGACCTCTTGCTCATAACCTCTGAAAAAGCTCTCAAATCAACACTAAAAGAAGATGCTTTCAAGCTAGATGAACAGATGAAGACAGACAGTCATGCATATTTCATGTAGGGCACTTACAGACATCTGTGTGGGTCTTTAATATCCAATCAGCAGCCATAGAGTCACAGAATCAGAGAATGGTTTGTGTTGGAAGGGACGTTAAAACTCATCCAGTTCCAACCCCCCAGCACTGTCAGGGACACCTTCCACTAGGGCAGGTTGCTCCAAGCCCTGTCCAACCTGGCCTTGCACACTTGCCCACTCCTAACTCCATGTCTTTTTGAAAGATGCCTTGTGAGCAACTGCTACTCCTTGTCCTTCATTTGAACAACCAGAGTGAAGTAAGTAGCACCAGAGATTGCCCTGGTAAGAGGATTGGCTCTGACACTTCAAACAGCACTAAACATACTTCTCTGGACAAAAGGGGAAGCTGTTAGGGTTTTTTCCACACTACTCTGTTTTAGGGATACTCACTATTTGCAATACTTGAATATCCTTTTCCTGCTTTTGAGCTGCTATAGGATATGCTGTATTTGATTCAGAAACCTGGTTCATACCCAAAAACCCAAGGGGAATTTACAGAAGACATCCATGCCCAGGAAAGCTTAAAACCTAATTAAATAACCAATTAAAGTATGGAAGGATACAATTTGGGGGTTAGATACTGACCCCTTGGCGTAGGTGTAAATGAATCAATCTGGGTGACAGAAAAAGAACAAGCTAAAAGATGAAAAGCTAAAATCTTTAGTCCTATAATCTTCGATGTGGGTGTGAAGGAGAATGACTGTATGGAAGTATGAATAGACAGCTCATGAGAGAGCTGGGAAAGGAGGACACCATGTGGCAGACAGAGAGCAGACTGTGCTTATAGGTGTTCCTCAGACTACTCTTTCAGAGCAATATAGCTATGTCTTCTGAGACTGGCTTTGGTTGCAAGGACAGCTCTTCCGGAGATGGATTATGGCCTAAGAAACTGAGATGAAATGGAAGCTAACAAATCTGGCTTCTGTTAGGGAGGAAAATTAGCATCTCACCACAGTTGGGGTGAGCTTCAGTTCAACAAGAGAGCTTATTATGTGCATTAAAGTTACATGTCACGTAAATTCTCACATCTGCTAAGGCTTAGGTTTGCCAGGATATGATATCATCTGAATGCTGGCTACTAGGAAACAACCTTTCTGCATTATGTGGGATTTCTCATTAGCTTTCTACCTTTAAATACCAAGAGGTTGCCTGTTAGGTTTTGATGTAAGGATGCTTAAACGCTTCTGTTCTTGCCTTTTCAATAAAAACAAAATAAAGTTTCATACCTGAGAGAGATTTTTCTTCTGATCACAGTTTATTCCTCCTATAAAAAACATGTTGGGCATCACTGGTCTTGGGAACTCAAACACAAAGTCGTATCTCATCAGCCAAACAGATCCACGGCTTAGAAGGTCTACAACTGTCACTTTGTTCTGGGAAACCTCAGCTGCAAGTTCTTCATACGGAGCAAAGAAAGGCTTACAGTAAACTAACTCCAGCATAAGGACCAGCACGTTCTGTACCCGTTGAGTAAACATCATTTCATCTGAATTATTGAGGAAAAACCTGGGGACGTAGGAAAGAGGACTTGGACACTGGGTGGCATCAGAATCCATACCACAAAGAAATCCACGCAGCAAGTAGACAGAAGGAATTGAAAGATGCTAAGCAATTAAGGGTCCACACACCTGAGATGGATCTATCAAAACTACCTCAAATTTGCTCTCTCTCAGATACTGCATCATGTCTTTGTTGTGCATGAGGCTCTTACAGCTGTTGAAAAAAAAGTTGGATATTTCTAAGACGTTTTGGTACATTGTCATAATCATATTCAAAAAAGATTGTTCAATAAAATTGGAATCAAAGAATGATTTGAGCACCATAGCTAAATGGTCCTCTACATAAGGCGTCGGATATACTTTCACTGCGTAATTGTGAGGCTCCTTTTGCTTCAGATGCAAACTTGTTGATGGAACAACCACAACAACTTCATGTCCATTTTGGTGGAGTTTCGCCACTACCGGGCGCATGCTGAGCCAGTGACTTCCATCCTGAGGTATCACCAGCATCTTTCCACCTTCAGCAAAGGTTAAAGATGAAATCAGAAGAAGAAATA
Source organism: Ara ararauna (assembly GCA_028858755.1). Lineage (NCBI taxonomy): Eukaryota > Metazoa > Chordata > Aves > Psittaciformes > Psittacidae > Ara > Ara ararauna. The sequence continues at coordinate 8,502,010 of CM054381.1, forward strand.
TCCCAGTATGTTGGAAGAAACACTGGAATGGAAGAGCCATTTTGGTGGAAGGAAACCAGAGAGTTCTACTCTAGAGGTATCCAACACAGTCTTTTATATGAAGGTCCTTAAAAGGGATTTTATCGATGGCAGGGATAAATGTTTAACTTCCTAATATTGCTATGGTAAGCCTTCAGTAATGCAACCGCTCATGTAACAGGGAAGGTGAGCACATTGTTCTTAAAAAAAGATGCCCTTCCTCATACTCTCTGTTAATTTTTAAGCTTGGAAGTATGGCAGCACATCGCCTCCTTCATGGAACTAAGATGAGGAATGTCATCTTGTAGGAAGAGTTGTGGTTAATACCATTGACTTGGTAAGGACCCAGTGAGCAAATAAGCCTGGTTTTGGTTTCAAAAGGCAACCTTTAAAATATACACAATAGGATAAATGGAAATTGCATCACCATTTCTTTTATGGCCTAGCCTGAGAATACCTAACCACTACGTAGAAGGCTGATGTTATGTTCCCACCCCCTGGAAGCAGTCAAACCTGCATGTCTTACTAATATATCACAGCTATCAAGGTAGGCTTACAGGTGTTTGCTGTTTATTATGCAGGAGCAGAAGGCACCTGGACCACTTCTAGTTTTGAAGGATGTTGTGTGTGCAGATGAGCAGCAGAGAAGTTTATGACACGAGGTCTTGGAAAGGGAGAGCCATGTGCCAGCTTAGAGGAAAGGCTTTCCCCCTGGACACGGATGGACATAAACACGATTGAAGCTTGAGTGACCCCAGACTGCAGATTCATTTTGCTGTTAAAAGTATCCCTTGTGATAAAGCTTGTGGGGGTTATTCCAGGTGTCTTTTTGAGCTGGCAAGAAGTGTTGCTGCTATGGAGCAGCTCTCCACTGTCATGCAAGCAGCTCTGAGGAGTTGAGACTATAAGCCATAACCATGTTGAAGGGTTTAGGTGCAGGTGTGCTTACTCTTCACGCTGTGCTTGCTCCAGCTGGAAGAGTCTCTCAAACTGCTTATCTCTGAGTTGGACTTGATGGTGACGTGTGGATTTCTTTTAACCTGAGCAGCAAACAGTGAGTGGCACTAAGGTAAGAGGAATGTTATATGAGCAAACTGTATGTTGAGGCAGCAACTGGATTTGTTCTTTTGTTGTTAGATTAGATTGCTCACCTCCTTATGCTCTGGCTCTTGCAAGCAGGAACAAGTAGAATCATAGAATAGTGAGGGTTGGAAAGGACCTCAAGATCATCTAGTTCCAATCCCCCTGCCATGGGCAGGGACATCTTCCACTAAACCATGTCCCTCAAGGTAGCTTAAATGCGAGTGCACGTGGATGATGTGATTTGATTTCCCAGGTTTCTAGACGATGAATTAGGCATGGAGGAATCCTTGTGTAAATTGAACCCAGTCCTTTTTTGTGATGCTACCCAATGTCACTCAAATGCAGGTTGGTGAACCTGCCTGTTTTACACAGCTATGGAGATACACTGGCATTTGCCTGCGCACGATAAGGTAGTATGTATACGTTGTTTGACTAGCAGGACTTCAAAGGAAAAACAACCCATAAGAGCAATGATCCGCAAGCTGGAAAGTAAGTCTTTGCAGTAGACAGCTAAGCAAATCACAGAACACAGATCCTAATTCCAGGGCAGCCCCTTCCTAAGCCATAAATAGGAGTCATATGAAAATGACAGTATGAGAGCCTGAAACGAATGACTGTATCCTAACAGAAAGTGACATTTAAGGCTGCCCAGGTAACTAATTGGAGTATTTCCCAACTTCTGTAAGGCAGCGTGTTTGACATCTGTAGATATCATACCTTCGTTTCTGTGCATAGGCTTATGTCACATACTGTACGTTTAGACTCCCCTTAGAGAACGCATTTTCATTTCAACAGAAGACTAACTTCCTACAGGAAGGGGAAGCGGGGCAGTAGTTTCATTTGATATCTGAGACTTTTTGGCAAAAGAACCATGTTTGACAGCTTCCTTCAGTTTCACCTCTTGAAAATATGGTTGGCACAGGGATGTGGACAAGAGCCAAGCGAAGAGGACAGTGAGATGAAGTGTTTGGTTAGAGCAGCTGTTTCAGGTTGATCCCTCCTGTGCACTGAAGATGTACAGTGTATGATGGTTAAACTTTCATTTTCAAAAGTTGGACTGGTTTTACCTCTCTGACGGTGTGTATTTGGCCATGGCAATATAAGACAAATGAGCAGCACGGTCAGCTTTAAAGGTGCTCAACATCCTTTACAGAAGCAGCACAAACGGATGCTAATGTGATAGCAGGCTGCTCTGAACTGCCACTACATTCATCAAAAACTTGAATATTGCCCCCCCGAAAAATGACCCTCTCATTTGGTTCATGAGCAGAGTGATGTTCTGGCTGCAGAACATGACCTGTTTTCTTAATCCATGTGTTGGAGGAACAAACCACAGGGTTTTATTCAATGACACCTCTCCTTTACTTGAGTAACTACTTATTTAAATCCAGGGTTATTTTAATGTTTGAAGCTTACCAGTTGTTTAAATAAGTAATGGGTGTTTTAGGTTAAAGAAATCAACCAAACAAACCAGGAACAACTTTAAAATGTTGCTCTAGGTGACATTTCTGAACTTTGCTTTGATCAAATCTCATGGACTTTGTATTATGAGCTGCAAAACAGCAACTTTGAATTCACTTTGGATAAGGATGAGATATCAAGGTGTCTCAGGGCCCATAGTCCAAGTTCATTGGCAATGTTCCCCTAATGAGGGACTGCTTTCCATGCCAGCCTTCAGGTACTTCTGGAGTCATTAGAGGATGATGCCGGCACAGGACCTCTGCTCAGTCAAGATATTCTGTCTGATATCCTCCACGCCCTGTATGAAGCCTCCCGACACACTTGGCAACTGGATTTCTGTATCTGTTAATGAATATGTAATTGCTACTATGCAAAGTGCAGGACAAGGGGAAATCCAGCCTGATCCAGCCAGCGTGGTTACCTAAGTCAGTGAGCTCCCGTTGGCTCTTGTGTTGGCATGTTCTCCCACTCCCTCTGAGACTGCTGGCTCTTGTGGTGGCATGTTCTCCCGCTCCCTCTGAGACTGCACGCTATGGACTATACTTATGACTCAGGAGAGTCAAACGCTTTGGGATTGAATTTCCAGCTCTGTGCTGGATAAAACACATATGCCTAGTTCTGCAAAAGCATAAGCTCCTCAGCACCCTGCTGCCTTCGACTCCAGAGAAGGTATTCCATGTCAGATGCAGCCTAAAGGAGCCTTCTTTCTGCTGTATTTAACATGGAATAAGCTCCTCATCTGAGAAAAGACACCTCATTTTGAATCTCCAGTTCTCTCTCCCTTTCCCAGCCATGCTGTCTTTTGGGGAGGGGGGTTTGTCTCTCGAGTAACGGGCTACTAGGTTTTGAAGACCTATCTACTGTTATCATATGGTTAAATTTCGGAACAGCAAGGACCAACCCGAGGCTTGCCACTACGTAGGGAAAAGTAGGTTTTGTTCTCCCATGAGACTCACTTCACATTTGTTTGCACTGTTATTGCCTTGTTGCTGGCACTGTTCCAAGTGAAACAGGAGGAATTTCTCTGCTGTCCGTAGAAAATATAGCTAGGAAAGGGCAGGGTGAAGATAAGGGGCATACACAAATGTTTTCCAGGTTTGGAAAATGTGCTTTCCACCAAATGACAAGTGTTAGCGTGAAATGCCAGCTATACAATAAAGGCAGGAATGCCCTGCCCTTGTAGCAAACCTACAAACTGGTTGGAGCTCTGAGACCATCAAGATATAGAGTTTTCTGTCATGCAACCGGCAAGAATTTGCTTCTTAGATCACAAATTACAAGGTGCCACTTTTGAGCCTAAAGAGAGAGAATGCCTTCTAATATTGCTCTACTATTCCAATTTATACTATTCTTCTTCATTTGCCTTGCTCTTTATTGATTGCAGTGGACTCTGCATAAGTCTGCTGAAGGGTATAAAAGAAATCTGAGAGTAGAAAAAGCCCTTGAGCTCAAATGTTCTGTACTGTAACTATGCAATGATACTGTGTGACGCCTGTTCAGAAGGGAGTATGTTCTGCTTTGTGCCTGGAAAGAAATGTCTAGTGCCACGAATTGGTTTAGAGACTATAAAGTAAGTGTTAAAAGAGATCTTGCCAAAAGAGATTTAAATTTCTCTATTAGCTTTACAAACCCTGCAGAACAATTTTGGTAAAAGCAAATGTCAAGGACTAGGTATGAAAACTTCTCTGAGTTTTGCATGCGAGTGTCTTTCACCTTTTCACTATTGGAGATTAATTTTTCCCATTTCAACATGACATTTATGTTTCAGTGTGATCTACAAACAGACGTAACTCAACGTAGACAGCCAGTTTGGAAACCAAACCACAACCAAAGCAAATTAACTGACTTTGCTGAGCCTGGAATGAAAGCCAGAAGCCAATTCTCAGAGCATGGTCTTTAGGTTCATGGTCAGGTGAAAGAAATATAGGTCAGACTCCATGAAAATGAAATCAAAACCTTGTTAATGAATAATACACAGCAGATGAATGGTAGGTGAAGCCCATTTTTTGTTGGACTTGCCAGAAAATCCTTATTAATTCACAGACGTTATCTGCCTCCATCAAGGTAATTTAATTTCAGCTGTGGAAAACAACTGGAAAATCCTGGTTGTGGTAAGTCATTATAAATAAATTAATAATAGGAAAGAAAATACAACACATCAGAACCCCTGAAGTTTCAGAAATGACATCATCACATTTCATTGCAAAATGTAATAAAACTCATACCTTAGGAAGTGGTTTACTCTGAACGCAGTTTATACCTCCAATAAAGACCATATTTGGCATCACGGGTCTGACGTACTCAAACACAAAGTCAAATCTCAGAAGCCAAATGGAAGCAGAGTCCACAAGGTCTATGAGGGACACATCTCTATGAAGAACTTCAGAAGCAAACTTTAATGCTGTTTCATAGAAACCCCTACAGTACTCAGGCTCCAGGAGGTAAACCAGTGCATTTTCCACTCTCTGGAAGAAAGTCATTTGGTCAGAGTTGAAGGTAAATAGCCTGGGTATGTAGGACAGAGGACTTGGGCACCGCGGAGCATCATAGTGTAAGTTGCACGGAAATCCTCTCATAAAGAACATGTATGGAAGAGAAAAATAATGAGCGACCAGTGGTCCACACATGAAGATGGGATCTGTTAGGAGAACATCAAAGCTGCTTTGATTCACATACTGAAGGAGCTCCTTGTTGCTGAATAGGCTCTTGCATTGAGAAAACAGGAGCTGGAAAACTTGTACTGAGCTGTCATATATTGCTAGGGTGTTCAGCGGGCAAGGCAGGTCCTTCAGGTGAGTCGCAACGTACTCAAAGAAGGTATTATCCAATTCTTCTAATGTGTAAGACACTGGGTATGCTTTCACTGTGTAGGCCTGTGCCTCTCCCATCTGCCAGCTTACTTCTGGTACAACCACCACCACTTCATGTCCCCTCTCGCTGAGCTTTTCAACCAGTGGCCGCATGCTAAGCCAGTGACTTCCATCCATGGGCAATACCAGGAGTTTCCCTCCATCTGAGAGGCCAGGAAGGAGGAGGATGAAAATCCAGGCAGAGCAAAGCCTCAAAGTCGTGTTCCTGTGTTCAGAATAAGGACGGGGAAAGTCTTCTCCTTCAGGCTGTAGCTTGAAGATGCTTTTGAAGGAAGCCAATGGGTTTATATGCTGAGTTGGGCTGCTTTGTCTTAGTCTGCGAGTTAATGATTTACTGCTTTGGATTATGGGCCGTTTGGGTTGTTTTCCTTTCTCATTACTTGTGAAGCCAGGTGCAGTGACCCTTTCCTGTCACTCCCTTTGCTGAGTCATTGAAGCTTTTATGTTCAAGGGAGAATTAGCTCCTTAGCACACTAGCAAGATTTCCTACAGCTCTCTTTATCATTGATGCATTCTGTCTTACGCCTTGGCCAAGACTAAGGGAGGCAGGTTGGGTGCAAACAGCTCCACTACCACAGTAACAAATGTAAACAGCGTCAATGAATTTCCTAGATGAAGCAAGTCTGAGCTAGCAGGTACCTCCAGAGACTGACACAAAGAAGGAACAATGAATGAGGCTTCATGGCAATAATGCAGTTGTTTCACAGCCTATGAAATGGTTCTCAGGCAGCTGAAAACTCCTCATCACTTGCTTATACATCAAGTAGAGGCCAGACATAAGACATGTACTAACTGTGTCTTAATGACTGCTACTCCCAGTATGGCTTGGACTGTTCAATAGAGACTTGGGAGTGAGCCCAGCCCAGCTATAGGATCTGACTTAGCTGAGGAGCAACTTCAGCACAAGTGTGGGTTTATGAGAGCCATCAGCTTCTCAGTAGAGAAACTACTATAAAAGTATCAGAGAGCAGATATCTTTCAGGATAACTTTCCATAAAATCAAATATATGAGCTTCAGAGTAGGGGGAGATGCTGTGAGTTAAAAACGAAACAAATACCCCCAGAATCTTTGATGCTATTATAAACTGTAAGGAAAAAAAATGCTGAATAATTAAATCACGTTATTTCCAGGTTTATGGGAAACGCATTTTCAAATGACCATTGGGGAAAATGAGTAGTTTAGCAAACAACCTTTCCCACAAAAATGTTAATCTCTATATTTTGTAATGGCCACCTCCCATTTGCTGCAAAGGGGTAAGCAGAGAGCTGGCAGGGACACATCCTGCCCTCCCCGCCCTTCTGCAGCAGGATGCATTTGCCATCCGAACTTGCACTGCACTGAAGATAGCGAGTGCAAAGGCAAGCCCAGGCTGGGTGAAGTTAATCAGTACCTTAGAGGTGTTTCTGAGAGTTTGAGGGATTGCCAGCGGCTACCTGTGTTGGCAAGGGCTTTACTGGGTTCAAGGGAGCACGAGATAACAGTTGCAGGTATCCAGTGCAACAGGACAGGAGAAACTTTGAAGTTGGATAAGGAGCTGCAGAGATGGGTGATGCCAAGGAACAAACGGGCAACCCTAATGGAGTGGGGCTGTGCTAGAAGGTCGCAGTGTGATTGAGGGATGCTGTGTCAGCACAACTGCTGCCTGTGGCTGTGTGGCCCTGCTGGCATCATAAGGAATCATAGTCTCATAGAATAGTCTGGGTTGGAAGGGACATTAAGGGTAAACAAGTTCCAGTCCTCTGGAGGCGTTGGGTGAGGAGAAGCTCACCATGACCCAGCTTCAGGGTGCGCTTAAGCCCAGAACCCCCCTGTGTACTGGGCTGCACCACCAGAGCAGGAGCAGCAGTTCAGGGAGGGCATCCTGCCCCTCTGCTGCACTCTGGAGAGACCCCCACTGCAGTCCTGATCCAGCTCCGGGCAACAGCACAAGAGGGACGTGGAGACGCTGGACCAAGGCCAGAGGAGGCCATGAAGATGCTGTGAGGGCTGGAGCAGCTCTAAGAGAGCAGGGCTGGTTCAGCCTGGGGAAGAGAAGGCTCCTGAAGGGGAGAGCTTAGAGCAGCTCCTGTGCCTAAAGGGGCTGCAGGAAAGCTGGAGAGGGCCTTTGGACAAGGGATGTAGGGACAGGACAAGGGCAATGGCTTTAAGCTGCCAGAGGGGAGACTGAGATGAGCTCCTAAGCAGAAGCTCTTCCCTGTGAGGGTGTTGAGGCGCTGGCACAGGGTGCCCAAGAAACCCTGGAAAGTGAACAGAAAGTACCCGGGAGCTCATGTGCAGACAAGGAACAGTTCCGCCTTCATCTCAGGAAGAAGGAGGAGACTCGTTCGCATCTGAGCTCTTGTAAAGGCCCCGGCCTTCACCTGAGATCACACATCACCAACTCTCACTTCCTCCCTGTAGAAGGACAAGAGTCCAAACGCTGCGTCCTGCTGCAGCCCCACAGCCCCATGGTGGCTCTGCTGCCACAGCCCCTCACTGCCATGGCAGGTGCCCTTCTCCACAGCCCAGGGGCTCACACAGCACTTGGCAACAGGCAGTGCTTGAGGGGGAAGTTGCTACAGAGAGGCCCTGACCCTTCACCAACAGTTTCCCCCCTCCCTCTCCTCAGGGACCCACAGGCACAGCCTGAGGAGCCCAGGGCAGACAGGGCAGGGATACGCAGTGCCTGCGCCCAAGGGGCGGCAGAATGGCACCGGGCAGCGAGCCTCAGAGAGGGGCCCTTCTGCCCACAGCATCCTCCTGCTCCTGCTCCTACATTAGGGCATCTGTCAGGCCACGCACGACCCCTCCGCCCTGCGGGACTCTCTGTCCATCACCATGACAGCGGGCTGGGGATGTCACAAAGCACGTTCTACCCTGGGCGCTATAAATACAGGGACCCCGCAGACACCCGGCAGTTGCTGAGGTCCCAGACCAGGCAACAATGGCAAACAGCCGCGCTGGTGCCAGCAAGGCAGTGAGCCGCATACGCACGCCTGGGGGAGCGGTGAGGTTGCTGCCCAAGGCAGGCAGGAAGAGGAAGAGGTCGGAAGCGGGAGGCAGCGCCCGTGGTGGCACTGACGATGTAGAGCCAATGGAAGTGGACCAGCCAGAAGACCAGGAGGAGCCAATGGAGGTGGATCCACCACAGGAAGATGAGCCTATGGAGGTCGAGTATCCAAGCTGCAGCAAACAACAGAAGCTCCAGCTCCAGCCCAAGACCAGGAGGCATCGTGGTGGATCCACCTCCAACACAAGAAGATCACAAAGAGCTGCATCCACCAGAAGAAGGGCACCACCACAGAGGCTGGTCTACTTCAATTTTGGACAACCTAGCACCTCTGCACCATACCAGGCCTCCCGCCCATGACACCCAACTCTTCATTGCTGAAGAGCATTGCTGGAACAAGACCCCGGCTTGCTCTAAGGGCCAGGCCCCTCAGGGCACTAATGGCTCCTGATGGCTCTCAAGAGCCTCACCTGGGACCCCTACCCACCCATTCTCCATCCATGGGCCCTGCACTCACTTCAGCTCACCCCTGAGCACCCACTCCGGGCCTCAGCTCTCTGAGGGTGCTCAACGATTGCCCCAGCTGCCCACCGATGCCTGGGGGAGCAGTGCTGTTGGTGCCCAAGCCAGGCATGAAGAGGAAGAGGTGGGAACTGGGAGGCAGCGCCAATTGTGGCGCTGACGGTGCAGAGCCCATGGAAGCAGACCAGCCGGGAAACCAGGAGCAGCCGATGGAGGTGGATCCACCACAAGACGAGGAGCCCATGGAGGTCGATTCCCCCACCCTCCAGAAGAAACAAAAGATAGGGTTCCGAGGCCACAACAAGAAGGGCCTATGGTGGTCGGTCTCCCTCCTACCCAGGAGAAGATGTCTAGGTGGATCCACCTCCCACAGGAAAAAATCCCATGGAGCTGGATCCACCTACCAGCCAAGAAGGACCCACGGAGGTGGAAACACCCAATGGCCAGAAAGAACCCGTGGAGCTGGATCTACCCGAAGCCAAAGAAGAATACCAGAGAGGCTGGATTACTTCCATTACGCCTCGCCTGGCGGCTCCATACTAGGTCTCCCGACCATGGCACCCAATTCTTTACCGCCTGGCTTGGGACGCTACGTTAGGAAGACAAAGAAGAATAAAGATGTTTTCCTCTGTTATTTCACTGAGCCAATGAATCCCAGATGGGTACAGTGCAGCTCCAGGTGTGTTCATTCTGCAGGGATGTGTTTATTAGCCACATCAGATATGTATCGAGGAACCCAAACAGGGCTCAGCTTAATGGAGACTCTGGTGGCTGAACCTACTTACAGTGCCAACAGAACCCCAAAACACCACTGCCTGTGCCTGTCCAGAGCACCCCATGGCAACAACACACACCCTGACAGACAAGAAACACCTTCCTTTTTACGAGCATGGCACTTTGCATACCATAGGTGTTAGGTGGGTATCATAGGTGGCATTTTGCATACTATAGGTGTTATGTTGGGTATCATAAGTGGTACTTTAGGTAACCATACATATTATGTTGGATACAATAGGTGGCACTTTGGGAAACGTGTTAGGAGGGTATCATAGCTGGCACTCTGGGTAGCATAGGTGTTAGGTTTGGTAGCATAGGTGGCACTTTCGGTACCATAGGTGTTAGGCTGGGTATCATAGGTGGTACTTCGGGTATCAGGTGGCACTTTGCATACTATAGGTGTTACGTTGGGTAAGATAGGAGGCTGTTTGGGTATCATAGGTGTTATTAGGTTGTTATCGTCGGTGCACTTTGGGTATGCTCATGTGGCTGACTTAGGCTTAGTAGAGCTTTATTAGACTTAGACTTGATGAGACTGCTTACAGCAGAGAAGGGGGCTGTGAATAGACAGGGGACATAGGGGTAGGAGGAGTTAGGGTGGGAGGGAGGTTTTGGGGAGTGGGATGGGTGGGGGGAAGGGAAGGGTGGGAGGGAGGGGGGTTTTGGAGGGTGGGTCGGGGGGTGGGGGGGGTGAGGGGGGGGCACCTGCCATACAGGATGATGCTGCATTGCTGTTGCCCAGCTTGTTCGTGGCCACACACAGGTGTAGTTCCCATAGCCCGTCTCTGAGACAGGCAGCCCTTGCCCTCCATCTGCACAGCCTTCGGCCCACGGGTAACCTGCAGGGTTCAAAGACACATGATGATGCTGAAAGTGCAACCTGCTCTGCTCCCTGCCCTTCCCCCCGGCCAAGTCCCACACATTCCCACTCCCGACTCCCCACATCCCACCGAGACAAGCCCTGACACGCTCGCCATTGCCTAGCCCATCTCCCCATGTGACATACGTGGCCCACATCAACCCTGCCAGCCATTGTTATTGTCTGAAGAGAAACAAAATGCTTGGACCCAGCACAATGAGTTAACCAACTCTTCCTTCACACAAGGCCCTTGACCTCCTGGCTCTCAATCCACATCCTCAATGAACCACTGAAACCCCGCCATGTGAATGGGGAGCAGAACTATACACGTGTAATACCCACAGGTTTGGATCAGAACATTGTAATAACTACTGTATAATCACAGAACCATAGCATCAACCGGGTTGGAAAAGACCTTGAACCAACCACTCCCCAGCACTCTCCGCTGACCCTCAAAGCAGCTCCCTACATGCAAACATCCAGACATTGCTCCTAAATGTAAAGCACCAGGACAGAAACCAGGAGATGGGCATTTTTCTAAACAGGGTGGAGTCCAGAAAAGTGCCACCAATATGGATATCCTCAATTACTTACACACCTAAAGCTCCATCTGTGTAAAGCCTCACTGGACACACTCTCAGGCAACAGAGACACCAGCTCCCTGAGGGCGAATGTCCAGACCACGCTTCAAAGAAAAATGGTTTAGATCAAACCATGATTTGGGCATGTCCTACACATGGTGCCCTCTGGAATAGTCCCACCAATAAGGATATCCTCACTTACTTGCACACCTAAAACTACACCTGTGTAAACCTCACTGGAACACACGCTCCACTGACCCACGGAGCAGCTCCCTAAGTGCCAATGTCCGGACACTGATGCTGTCCCTAAGTGGTCAGGAAAAAGCTGGTGCAGGACTTGACAATCCACCCTTTATGTCACCCTTACTGACATAAAACTACATCCGTGTAGGACCTCACAAGGCAGTCCTCTCACACACCCCATAAACCAGCTCCATAAGTGTGAGTGTCCAGACACTGTGCCTAAACCTAATGCCCAAGTACAAAAGCAAAGAGCTGGTCAGGTTCTACACACACTGTCCTCCAGAACGGTGCCACCGACAGGTATAACCTCACTCACTCAGCCACCTGCAACTCCATCTGTGTAAAGCCTCCCTGGGCAGCACTCTCTGGTGAAACACAAGCCAGCTCCCTAAATCCGTATGTCCAGAAGCTACTCCTAAGCCTAAAGTGTTAGGACAAAAACAAATATCTGGGCATTTCCTACACATGCTCCCCTCCACAGCAGTCCCATTGATATGGATGTCCACACTAACTTACACACCTAAAACTCCATCTGAGTAAAGCCTCAGTGGACAGCACTGTTCGCTGACCAACAAGCCAGCTCCCTAGGTGCAAATATCCAAACAGTGCTCCTAAGCCTAATGTGTCAGGACAGAAAGCTGGTGCTGGGCATCAGCTACACATGGTGCTCTCTGCAACAGTACCACCAACACGGCAATCCACACTCACATAGCCGCATAAAGTTTCATCTGTGCATGACCTCGCAGGGCAGCACTCTCAGACACCCCATAAGCCACCTCCCGATATGTGAATGTCCAGACAGCGTGCCTAAACCTAATGCGTTAGGACAAAAGCAAATAGCTGGTCAGGTTCTACACAAGGTGCCCTCCAGAATGGTGCCAACAACATGGATATCCTCACTGACACACCTAAAACTACCTCTGTGTAGAGCCTCACTGGACAGCAATCTCCGCTGACCCACAAACCAGCTCCTCAAGAGCCAGTATCCACACCCTGCTCCTAAGCCTAATGTGTTAGGACAAAGCTGGTGCTGGGCATCAGCTACACATGCTGCTCTCTGCAACAGGGCCACCAACACGGCAATCTACCCTTGCTTAGCCACGCAAAACTCCATCTCTGTATGACATTGCAGGAAGCACTCTCAGATGCTCCATAAACCAGATCCATAAGTGGGAATGTCCAGACTTTGTACCTAAACATAATGTGTCTGGACAAACACAAAGAGCTGGCCAGGTTCTACACACGCTACCCTCCAGAATGGTGCCAACAACATGGATATCCTCACTTACTTACACACCTAAAACTACCTCTGTGTAAAGCCTCACTGGACAACAGCACTCTCCAGTGGACCATAACCAAGCTCCCTAAACACATACATCCTGATCCTCCTCCTAAACCTCATAACTCAGGACAGGAACAGGAGCTGGGCATGGTCTACACATGGTACCTTTCAGACGAGTCCCACCAATAAGGTTCTCCTCACTTACTTGCACACCTAAAACAACACCTGTGTAAACCTCACTGGAACGCACGCTCCACTGACCCACAGAGCAGCTCCCTAAGTGCCAGTGTCCGGACACTGATGCTGAGCCTAAGTGGCCGGGAAAAAGCTACTGCTGGGCATGGCAATCCACCCTTTATGTCAGCAAATATTTCAACAACCCAACACAGAACACAAGCAGTAAAAAGCAACCTCAAAAAACTGCTTCCAGGAAAGAAAACATTCACAGCCCAATAAACAAAAGAGCAAAACACACCAATAAGCAGCCTTAGGAAACTTAAACCGCTCTGATAAGCGTAATCATAGAATAGTTAGGGTTTGAAAGGACCTTAAGATCATCTAGTTCCAACCCCCCCTGCAAGGGGCAGGGACACCTCACACTAAACCATGCCACCCAAGGCTATGCCAAATCCAGCCTTGAACACCGTCAGCGATGGAGCATTCACAACTTCCCTGGGCAACCCATTCCAGTAAAGAATTTCTTCCTCATATCCAATCTAAACTTCCCCTGTTTAAGTTTGAACCCGCTACCCCTTGTCCTCTCACTACAGTCCCTGATGAAGAGTCCCTCCCCAGTATCCCTATAGGCCCCCTTCAGATACTGGAAGGATGCTGTGAGGTCTCCACGCAGCCTTCTCTTCTCCAGGCTGAACAACCCCAACTTTCTCAGCCTATCTTCATACAGGAGGTGCTCCAGTCCCCTATCATCCTCATGGCCCTCCTCTAGACTTGTTCCAACAGTTCCACGTCCTTTTTATGTTGAGGACGCCAGAACTGCACACAATACTCCAAGTGAGGTTTCACAAGAGCAGAGTAGAGGAGCAGGATCACCTCCCTCGACCTACTGGTCACACTCATAACAGCCTCATTAATGCACACACTGAGGAACCATAACATGTCCTACAGCTCTTCACTCAGCTGATTCCATTGCAGCAAACATCAAGACTCAAAAGCTACAGAAGACAAAACAAACACCACAGAACTCACCCTCCTGAAGCCCAAGAGCTGAATGAGTCCCTCTCTCCCACCCTGTGCCTTATATACCCCAGGCAACACCCACAACCCCTCTCTCCATGCCCTGGGGCAGGGGTGGGGCAAACCACCACCTGGGATAAAAGGGGTAGGATGAGCAGTGCTTTGTTTTTGGGCTGATGGCTGTAGCCCAGGAGGGGTCTAAGAGAGAAAAGAGTTCTTCAATAGAGGAAAACCAAATGTCCTTTTTCCAGGAGTATATCCACACTCTAGGATGCCAGAGAGCATGCACCAGAGAGGCTGCTTGTGGATCGAGTTTAGGTGGCAAAGCACGGACAGAAGCTCTGTCTGTGTAGGTGACGCCTGCGTGAGAAATGCTGTTGGGCTCACGCATTTGGGAAGAGGCTCTGCAATCTTGGGGCTGGGGCTGAGTTGCTGAAGGAACTTTTATTCGAGATTCTTTCAGGCTTGTTTGCTTTTGTCCCTTTGTGTTTGCTTTGTTGGAATTTATTTTTGTCAGATCTTCTCTTTTGCTTTTTATTGTCTGCACGTGCTTTTGTTTATTTATTTTTATGCCTGTTTTTCTTCAGCTGTCCTCGCCCTTTAGTCTCTTTTAGTAACTTTTTCCTTAGGTATCCCATAGCAACCCAGAGAAACTCCTAGAGACTCATAGACCCTATAGACATCCCCCAGAGATGCTCAGCAAAGAGACTCGGAGAGACCCCGCGGTGATTCCATGGTGATGGATCCGGGCTCGGGGCAGGCCCAAGGCCGGGATAATGAAGTCCTGGGGCTGTGGTCTGTGCTGTGGGAGTGTGGGTGCTGGGGTGGAGGCAGAATTGGGGGGGACCACTGTGTGAGGGGGACTTGGTGCTGGTGATGGGGTAGGGCGGGCAGGGCTGTGCAGTGGCCGTGGCTGTGGGCTGGGTTCCGGTGTGTGCAGCGGCTCTACGGGCAGTATCACAGGTTAAGGCCACCGGCCTTGCTACAGACTTACTGCGCACCACGCCGCACCGGCAGCGTGCGGGACCAGCAGCGGCGACAGAGGCAGCGCCGCGGCTCATGTGCGGAGCCCAGGCTGCAGTACCCAACTCTGGACACAAGACGGCAGCAGCGAGCAGCGCCCGGCGCTCCGCTGGACCGCCCCCACCCGCTGCACCACGTTTCGCGGGGTACCCCCATCCCAGCATCCCCCCCCCCCCCCCCCCCAACCATTGCAGACCCAGAATCAAGGGATTTGGAGTATTTTGAGGGCGCAACAGCGGCTCCAGCTCCACAAGCATCCCCCCGTCATGGAAAGGCCTTTCTGGGGGAATCAGCCCCAAATCAAGCTGTTCCCCCCCGTTTCTTCAGAGGGCCCCCCAATCCTATACTCCCCTGCTCCTCTGCCGAATCATGGCCCCCTGCCCACTGACACTGGGATGCCCCAAATGACACCACCTGTTCCCACATTCCCCCCTCCCCCCCACCCCCGTTTTTATTACACCTCGAGAAGCCAAAAGAAACAAAACCTAAAGAAAACCCCACCAAAAACTGCTCCAGGAGCGCCTCATTACTTCATGGCTTTAATAATTGGCACTCGCACCCCAAAGAGAAGGGGGGGCTCTGCCATAAACAGACGAGAGGGACCTCAACCCTAGGACTTCATCCCCTGAGCAGCATCGTGTACGTGAACGCACCTCTCCGCTTTCCCTGCTTGGGGAGCGCGGGCAGAACAGCCCCAGCCTCGTCCCGTCGACAGCGGCAAAGGTTTGCAATGGGTTTTGGTACGGAGGCGCCGGGGACAAAGAGTCAGCCCTGCCCCCGTCAGCAGTTGGTGCCCCCGGAGGATGTAGACTGGGCGGGCAGCCGCAGTTCCGCAGCCGGCGGCCTCTGTGGCGCCGACAAAGTGAGCCTGTGCTGCCACCGCGTGTCCAAATATCGGTACTGCAGGGGGTGGAAATGGGGTGGTGGCAGAGGGCCGCCGGGTACCGCTCGGTGCTGCCAATCCCCGTCCAAACTTCGGCGTCGAAGAGGGCGGTGCGCCAGGAGGCGATCGGTGCTGCCGTCATGTGGCCAAAATCCGGTACTGCACGCGGTGTAGACCGAGGGCTGCGCGAGTGCGCGGGACCGAGCAGAGCGGCGGGGGGGGGGGCAGGCTACGAGTGATTGATGGGCGTCAAATGATTGTCTCTATAGAGAGCCATCCACGGACACTCGGAGCGCGGTTGGGTGAAGCTGAGCTCTTCCTTGCTCTCGAGGGGCATTGAGTCCATTTACATTTATCTGGGTCTACTGCAATCCATTTCAGTTTATTCAAGCCCGTTCCAGGCTACTAAAGTCTATTGAAGTTGTTCATTTGGGGCCACTTGGGAGGTTTCTAGCAGCTTTTGAAGGCCGATTGGGGCACTTTGGGGGCAGTTTGCTTTGGTTTTTAATACTTTGGGGTAATTCAGGCTGGGGTTGGCTGAGTTTTGTGTAATTTGGGGGCACTTTTGGCACTTGGGACTTCTAAGTGGCTAAGCAAGGGTGGATTGCCATGTTGGTGGCACTGTTCCACAGGACACAGTGTGTAGAGCCTTGATGTTTGCACTTTGGGATCTGGGGGGTTGGCTGTAATTTAGGGCATTTTGAAGGTGGTTCAGGGGAACTTCTCAAGGTTTTGAGCTGATTTGGGAGCAATTTGGGTTGTTCGCGCATAATACGGGGTCATTCCAGCACTTTGGGGGCATTTGGGGTGAATTGTGAGCTGCTTTGGGGACTTGTGGGGCATTTGGGGGAATTTTGGGCTATTGGGGCTGGTTTAGGACAATTAAAGCCAGCTTGGGGGTCATTTGAGCCGGTTTGAGGCAATTTGGTTGGGGTTGTGGACAGTTCCATAGGATAGGGTTGGAAAGGACCTTAAGATCATCTAGTTCTAACCCCCTTCCAAGGGCAGGACACCACACATTATGTCAACCAAGACTTCACCCCACCTGGCCTTGAAGGCTGCCAGGGATGGACAATTTACCACTTCTCTGGGCACCCTGTGCCAGTGCCTCAGCACCCTCACAGGGAAGAATTTTTTCCTCATCTCCAACCTGAGCTTCCCATTCCAGTTTGAACCCATCGCCCCTTGTCTTATCACTACAGTCCCTGATGAAGAGTCCCTCTCAACAGCCCAGTTGGTTAGAAACCAGCTCTGGTCTTAAGGCACAGCTCCCACATCACAGTGTAGCATGGAGAGCAGCAGCAGAGCTCTGGAGAGGATGGGGGCAGCCCCCAGGAGCAGCCTGGTGTCCCTGCTCACTGCAGGCAGGGAACCATGGCTCACAGCACTCACCCCAGCTCCAAAAGCAAGCCGAGCAGCCTTGCTGCTGCCCAAACGATATCCCCCCGCTCTCTCCCCTAACGCCTCCATACCAGAGCTGAGCCACCAGTCACCTGCATCACGCACCTCACGACCTGGCTGCTCCACAATGCACCCACTGAGCACAAACTCAATGGCCGCCCGCCACTGCAGCCTTTAAACAGACACATGTGAAGTTCATAATCAAGTGTACAAAACATCACTTTGCTGCCCATGATCAGTTCAGGACGACAGTTAATACTAAATTTGTCATGTTTTCGATAAACCAAGCTGCCTCCTGCTGTGAAGGATTCTTCCAGAGAAAGTTACTATGTGGGTTACCTACAGTAACCCACCATAAACACCCTAAGTGGAAAATGAATCCAGTCAGCAAGACTATTCAGATTTTTCCTGATGGGACATTGTCCCTGTCTTCCCCTTCAGGAAGTGCACCCCGCTGTTGAGAACACTGGTATTAGGAGGTATGTCTGACACCCAGTGCTCTTAGTCACACAAGCCCCTTGGTGCATTTTACAAGCAGTGATGCTCACATCTGTGTGGCTGTAGCAATGTACTAAAAATGAGAGGCAGCTGTTAAAACCAGCATCATCCAAAAAGTTTGTATTTTCCAAGAGAACTTTTATCAGCAACATGATCATGACAGGCCATTCTATAAAAACTAACCCACACAAGTGACAGTTTTATTGGCGAGTTCTGCTCATGAATTTCCTTTTCCATGCTCATACCTCCTAACAGCTTGATAAAACAGAAAACCAAACCCCAAAGAAAACCATTTTGGGTAACATTCCATTTGCAAACAATAAAATTATTTAACATCTTAAAAATGAACCAAAGGATAACAATTTTAAATACAAATTGTGGGAAAACCCATCCTGGTTTCCCCCAGGAGCCATTCAGTGGGCTGGGTACCAAGGCGCCCTCTTACCTGGAGCTCAATTAAAAGGACTGGGGCATGTGCATCTATTATTACCATTGAAAGCCCTGGTTTGTTGTACATTCTTCACAGGAAAACATAAAACAGTTCGGGGTAAATCAACCTGTACTTTTTCTTCCCTTATTCTAAAGCTAAGTCATACTGAAAATTGGGGGGGGGGGGGGAGAGGGAGGAGTCAGGAAATGTGCCTTCAACATTCAGCTACTTTGTCACACACAAATTCTACTATAAGCATATCCAGGTTGAAATACACATCTGATTTCTGGCATGAGGTTAATGCTTATGGGACTGTGAGATGGGATCTACTTCAAAATGATGGAACACATCACTTCTTGATGAACAAAATTACTTTTGGACCAGTGCTCGGTTGCTATGCTGTTTCTCCTCAACCTTGCCAGGAGAGATGGTTTTCACTGCTACCACATATACCGGTGGCAATCACACATCAGTTACTAAGATGTTACGTTTAGCACATTTGCTCGCATTCTGGAAAACCCTTAGTTCATTTTTTGTTTAGGCCCCAGAGGCTTTATACACCAGAAATTACACAAGTCAACCACAGAGAATGGTTAATTGGTACCCACAGTGATTCTGAGGAATTCCACGAGAAACCTGGCTCTGCATCTCAAAGTTCCTCTCAAAAACAAAGGAAAAGCCCAAAGTCCTAGCTGGAGTGGAAATTTTAAACACTCCTTTCATTCCCACGTTCCACCACATTTAGCAACAAGGACATACTTATTTCCCTAGGGGCATAAAAAAAGCCTTCTCCCCACGAGCAGAAAAAAAAGCTTTCGACCTTTTCCTGGAGTGTATGTTTCAGTACTTCATTCCTAAATTTGTGGGTGCACTCAGAAGAGATGAAGAGAAAGGTGTTATTTTCTAGCTGACCCAGAGAAACACATCCAGACACTGTTTTTGGTTTAATTGATTTGTGAAGGTGCTCTAAGAAGATACCAGCAATCCCCTTACATTGAAAATAGCAGCGGTTTATACTTTAACCTCCAGTTTGTGAGGAAGCGGCTAGGGAAATATCTGGACCGGAGTCGGAAGACCAGGTTAAGAAGAAATGCTCTCCTGGGTCTGGATCTGGTTTGGCAGAACCGTTATCTATTGAGGCAGTCAGCACTGACAGAAGGCTGCTCCTGTCAAACAGGAGATGCTGCTTCACGACATGAACAGATTCCTAAGGGACTGGTTGCCTACCTTACTCGCAAGCCTTTTTGTTCAGGTTGAAGGGGGAAGGACAGCCTTATTCTTCAGGTAACTGCTGTTCTCCTTTGAGTAGTACATTCAGAAAAATTACCAATAAACCAGAGCTGCAGTGCTAGTTGTTTATAATAAATTGACTGCAACATTTTAATTGGTTATGTTACTTTCCATGAAGAGTGGAAAACCTTTATAATGACGGTAGAGGAAAAGACTTTGCTACTTCTGTATCTGTAGAAAAACCATAGGCAGTAACGTTTTCTAAAGTGCTTCTTTACTTACCAGTTACTTTAAAAATCAGACTTGTATTTTATAGCGGCATAGCTTCCTAGTTTCATGGACCAGTACGTAGTTTCTGATGTAAAAAACCCATTACGCATTTTAAGCAAATGACATTTGCTTTGAGAAATGCGTCAAAGTGAATGATCTACGTGCAAAACCCACCTTTTCTTAAAACACAGCCTTATGCTGGTTTATTAATGCAACTTTACATCCTTTAAAAGTAGTTTACTTCAACTCCAAGAGCAGTGATTAAATAATACAAATAAAAGTTGAAAATTCAATGAAGCTGTTGTCTATTTACCCTGAAATAAAATAGTCTTATGATTCCACTGGGGCAAAAATACCTCCAAACACCTTTGTTTTATTGGCAAAGTCATTTAAGGTCACTTTTGCTTCCAAGACCATTTTCTTCCATGGTTTCCAGTGAAGGAGTTTTGCTTTGTAATGGCTTGTGGTTCCACAGTGATTTGTAAATGAAAAACCTACTATGAATAACTCTACCGTAGTCACTAAATTACAGGTACTGTCATCAGAAAGTCCAAAACTTACAGTGGTTCTGTTGCTTGGTTGGGTTTTTTGGTGTTTTTTTTTTTTTTTTTTTTTTTTTTTATTATTTTCAGCAAGACATAAAATTCCAGTCTAGTTAAAATGTTTTCTTTGAATGCCATTTTAAACGGCAATAAATGGCTGCTGTGCCTTCCAGAACTTAATGCGATGCCTGATGTGCTTCTTATAGATGGATATTGTACTTCAAATATACCCAGTGATCGATGCAGAAGGGCTCCTGCAGGCACAGCCATTTGGATCAGCTACTCCTATGTATATAGTGCAGTAGGCCTGACTGCGTAGAAAGAACCACAGCTGGGTGGCACGTAGCAAATGTTGGGGTTGTTTGTTCTCAGAAGGCATGACACAAAGCATCCCAGACAGCAAGATACAGAAGCATCTGTAACGTTGTTCTGATTCTGTCACACAGTAGTGGTTTCCATCCAAAGGTGGTGCTTATTGCTGAGACAGTAAAGCACTCCGATTGGCTTTCATCTTCTCCAAGCGTTTTACTAGATGACCATTGCTGACTTCAAGCTCCTCAGTTTTATCCAATGCTGAACGAAGCTAAAGGAAGGAAGCAGAAAAATACCCTAACTTTCACAGTATTTTCCCTTTGCAAAGATAAAGCAAGGTTTGCAGTTACTAACACTAACTGATCATACTGCTGGAACCGCCTTACAAGGTAAGGCAACTGAGAATTTTTATTAGCAGTTAAAACAGAAGCCCAGAGAAGCTGTGGCTGCCCCATCCCCAGCAGTGCTCCAGGCCAGGTTGGACACAGGGGCTTGGAGCAACTGGCTCCAGCGTAAGGTGCCACTGCCCGTGGCAGGGGGTTGGAACTGGATGAGCTTTAAGGCCCCTTCCAACCCAAACCAGTCTGTGATTCTGTGAAAAGTGAATGCTGTGTTACTGCTTTGAAGGCCACAGAGAGAGGTTATTTCTAAGCACGTTGCCAAGAGTTAAAGTTATATACAGGATGTTGAACAAACGGCTCAGAGTTTGCCTGAACTTCAGAGGCATAGAGATACCTGATGGGTGACATATACCTGCCTCACTGCCTGGCTTTCATATTTCTGGTTCCTGTAACTACAGCCACAGCTGTGAATTGGGTGACTTAGTTCTCTAATAAAACCCACCAGGGATGGAGAAGGAGAGAGAGGTAGATTGCACCAAGCAGTATTTATAGGCAGTAGAGCAGGAGTATACAGAAAAAGCAAAGGGCCACACTGAAAAAAACTAAACCCAACAAACAAAAAAAAACCAACCCAAAACCTCCGGAGGCGGGTGTGAAAGAAGCTGACAGCCATATTTAAGCTGACTGTAGCAGTTCCTTGGAGAGAACATGACGTTTGGTAAGACAAGTAAGGTCAAAATTACAGACAGCTTGAAGCCGCAACGTTTTAAGATGAACACGGACAGACACATGACAGCAAACAGGTGTGACAGATTGAACAGAGCAAGAAAACCAGGCTCAATGGGAATGATTCACATCCATTTAGCCCTCAAGTTTAGACTCTGAAGCTTGAAAGTTTAGACTGTCATTCCTGGTAAGGTGTGGCACTGTGCTTAAATAATGAAGCACACAAATTAACTTTACAACAGCATTTCTAGCTTCCTACTGCTATAATTTCTGAATCACACGTTCTATAAGGACCAGTGATCAGTATTTACAAACCCAGAATTTGTAACACCCAGAGCAATGAGCTTTGAGCAGTGAGGTATCACAAAGGACAAGGACAGCAAAGTAGGAGCTCTTCAGCTTGATGACTGTCAAAACACAGGAACATTGACAGCTGCAAAGCAGCACACGAATCTGAGCATCTGAAGGCTGCTTCCAGATTCAGGCTGTACAAGAAGAACTTCAGTTTGCGTTTAGAGTTACCTCTCTCTGTAGTTTGCGTTTCTCTGCTTTCAGTTCATCTTCTACTCTTTCAGCATTTTCAGCAGCAGTTTTGTATCGGGCTACCTGACCTTCCAGTCGTATTACCTAAGGTAAAGGCAGATTTCTTGAATTAAAAGCTGTGCCAAGAAGTTACTGTGAAGCTTTACACTTCCACCAGTACTTAAGCAGTAACTAGAGAGATGCTTACTTTTCTTTAATAAAATAAAGGTATATTTTGAGGGGAAAAAAAACCATACCAAGGAAGCCTGGCCATGCTAACTTACTCCAGAGCTTTTATGCATATCCATATTTAATATTCTTCCAGCAACAACAACAACAACAAATATATACTTAGCAAGAGTATTGCTGACATACTCTGGACAAGAACGAGCAGTCCAAACTGAACAGTCTCGCGTACGATCCATATATACCACATTATATGCTGACAGCCAGTTAAATGTCAATAGCTCGGTATAAGAAAAGATTCTGAAGAGTTCAGTAAGTGCTCTCAGTATACCTTTGTCTTTGAATGTTTTTCCTTCAGCGAAGATGAATATATTCGCTTTCCCCATGCATAAATGAAAGCAATTTAGTCTTTAATGACTGAAGTTCAGTAGCCCTGATGCTCCAACACTCCTGCTTCTTATTTTAAGTGAAAAATCACAGTAATCATGATTTCATTTAATAAGAGATGTATGTCATATAATAAAATGCACTTTCCCTTTGCACTCTCACCATGCCTAGACAAAGAGAACAACTCAAAAACTTACATTCTGCTCCAGTGCTGTTATCTCTTGCTCAGACTTTGCTAGTTTAAATTTGAGATCACTGATCTGTCTGTTGGCATCTCCTAAAAGAATTGCAGATTTATCAGAGATGTCAGAACAAGTGTTAACAGTGCCTAACAATTTTGTCACGCCATTTCCATGCTACAGGTATCTACTTGGGGCAGCGGTAAAGTAGGAAGTGCTCTGTCAAAAGAAGCGCCCAGCAGCTAGGTGCTGTTCCCAGTCTCACCTGATGCCCTTCTGATCACTCTGAAAGCAGAATTAACCAGAACTCATCCCAGTTCTCCTGAAGAACATAAGGGAGATTTCCAATTGCAATCTTGCTCAAACAAGGACAATCATTCCCTCACCTCTAGCAGAGAGGTGCATGGCTGGGCTTCCAGTTTGAAGCTCCCTTAGAACCAAAGGCTCATTTTTTTACTTAGAGGCACATGGTTATGACACAGACAACATTTTTCTCGTTCACACGCAAGACACCAAAAGTTCTCTTTAAATCAAACTGCAGCTCACTTTGGAGGTCAATCATGTGCATATCTGTTCCATTCTCCAGAACTTCATCTTCTGACTGCGTATTTTCCATCCTGCCATTCTTTTGCTTTTCTTCCAGTTGTCCTTTTAATTTTTTAACCTGAAGGTCACAAAATAATTAGTTAATAAAACCAGCAAGGCAGGCTTTTGTCTCAGCACTCAAATTCACTCAAGTACCATAAAAAAAAGTAGTCTTTTTTAAAACCTAAATACCTAATACAATCTTTAGTTACAAAATCATTTCCTAAAAATTCTGCTGCAAACGACTCGTTGTTATTTTAAGTATCAGTGCTTATGCACACACCAAACATAACAAGTGGAAGGCGACCGTTTTATTAGGAAAGTCATAAATGCTCTGTAGCCGGAGTCACGTAAAGCATTCCTAAAAACCAATCACCACGTTTGGTTGTGTGTGAAGTCTCAAGGGCAAGGATACAGTCCATCAATGAAAGTGTAGAGCGTCCTACAAAGAAACAGATCAACTCAAGTTTCTTTGAGTGAGCTTTATATCCACTATGGAGTATCATGGTACCAGCTATTTAATATATATATTTAATATATATTATATAATTAATATATTTAATTGCTATTTACCCATCTACTGCAATTCCTCCAGAACTTCCTTCCAAATGGCCCTTTACCCACAAATGAGGAAGGATTACTCTCAGAGACAATTTCTGCTTCTAAAATTTCTGGACCGTATTTCTTTTTCCCTTGGGCTCGGCCAATCTGAAGTATTTGTTTTCAGAAATACTCTTGGAGTAGGAGTTGTAGGTGACTAAGGACACTGAATGTGACTGGTGAGCAACACGGAACAAGCACACTGGGTTATGTTTTTCCTCACCTGTATCCTAAGTTAATATACAGGAGGAATGTTTCAGGGGAAGAATAAAGGGGCACGCAGTACAGTACGTTCTCAGCAAGAGCAACCCAGCACGCTTTCTGAAAGGCAACTGCACTGCTGTTCTATGCCTTACATTTTGGTTTTCTTTGTCTATACTATTCTTATCACAGAGTTAGTGAGCACACAGCATTTGCATTTTCCTGTGATTACCTGGTCTAGTAAGGATTCTCGTTCATCAATGAGTTTTTTCAGCCTGTCTGAAAAAGAAAACTGAAAGTTCAGTGCTGATGTGATTGCGCTGCACATTTCACAGAGCATCCTGATATAAAACCGACCCATTAAGGTTAGTGAAATGAATGATGAATGTAATTATGCACGTACCACAGGAAACGAGGCCACAGACAGGGCTGGGAAGGGGCTGCAGCCAGGGGAGGTTATGTCATTCTCACAGAACATGCTTGTCACGGCAGTAGCAGCACCCAGCTGCATGCAAAGAGGCTAATCTTCTATGTTAGGTTAGCATGCAAGAACTCTAGGGTCAAACACAACTGCAACACAAAATATCTCAAATCTTTACAGTTTAACATATTGAAAAGACTGTAAACACCTACAGTTATAGCTAAGCATATTCTCAGCACTTTACATCATCACTTCTTTTACTAAACAGCATGGTAATGACATTTTGTGTTACATCCAATATTATGACCAGAACAAACCTTTGCCCATTCAATTATTTTTGTTTCTAACACAGCAGTCTGGTAAAGCTTTCTCTTCTCTTCACACCTTCATAGTCAATTCTCCTGGTCAAACATCAAATAGGCAATGGACAATCTGGACCAGCTGTTGCACTACATTTGAACTTGGAAGTGCTACAGATCAACACATGGATGTGTGGGGCATTCATTCATAAAGTGAACACTACAGAACGAGACAGCTGGCAAAATGAACTAGAAAGTAACCAAATCATTTGGGTTTTCCCTTCTCTATTAAGGGGTGCAGAATGTGAAAGCATTTTAGCAGGTACTCACAAACTTCCTTATCAATAAAGTTCCATTACCTTCTTAGCAACCTTAGTTTGTTCAGATACACATCAACAGAAGTACACTGGAACACAGTATTCAAATATACATATGTGTACAATAAACAGGATGTATTGAGGATATATTGACCTCAGACGGGTCTTACTCCACAAGTTTGACATGAATGTTTTCTGCAGGTTTATTTAGCTTGCCTCCCTTGCCAGCAAGCTGTCACCCGTTCAGAACCAAGGGTGCTCAGAACTCAGCTCCACATCTAAGGTCGGGCCTGTTAATTAAATGGTCACGCAAGAAAAAGATCCTTCTGTAAACTTAAAGAAAGCAATTTACAGAGAAAACTCTGATGGGCTTCTACCAGGGGTATTTTGAGGATAGAATGAAGTATTTCTGAACAGCTTTAAAAATACCAGTTCTCATTTGCTGACAAATCATGAACGTGCGGGAGTCTTGTGGCTCCCCTTTTGCTCTTGTTAACACATGCAGTAAAGGAAACAAAGTCTGTACTGAAGCAAATCATGGGGAAACCTGGCTTTCATACGAGCCCCTCTACCCAGCAGACATTAGCTAGTAGTAATGTGGTATGTCATGTCATTCCCCTCCTACATATACAAGTCCCCATATATCAGCAGTCTTTCTAGAGCGGGGAATAAAACCTTTACCTTGAATTCTGATGCAATACACAAACATAGATCTTAAAGCGACATCCCAGTTCAGCAGTTCTGTGCATTCATTCTGAACCTCCTCAAGTCCTATCCTCCCAGCCATTTGTAACACACCCACCATTGTTACACCTGAGCATTGATACGAAAAAACCAAAGAAACCAGATTTTTGTAACCTGCCATGAGTAACAGAAATTTACAAATATAAATCCCTTCAAAATAACCACACAATTTCACTTATCTATATGAGAAGGAAAGGAAGCGTAAGACAAATTCTCTGAGAGATGAAATACAGGGAAGAGAAATAATGGTCAATGAAGAAAGCAAGGACAGGAAAAGTAAAAGAAAGGTCAGCAATGTTCAGACTTGGAGATAGGGCTTGAAGTCATAGGTTGGCAGAGACTGAAAACTGAAGTTCTACAGATTGGAAAGAGAATGAGGACTGACGCAGAAGAAAACTTTAGGCCCTACAAAACTAGCCCAGATTTATTTACTCCGAAGGGTCCAAATAATCCATCTTGATCCTGAAAATAACTTAGTCATGCACTCAGCTAAATAACTTTCATTAACATAACTGCTGCTGTGGGCTGAAGAATGCCTGCCTGAAAAAAGGACACCTCTAGTTTCCAGTAAAGAAGCGCACCAGCTTCTTCCAGCCCCTTTCCCTGTGTTTTGGGATGGACCTTCAAATCTGTCTCACCATCAGTTCTCTCTTCACCCATTATGGACATCTGCCCACTGGGGCAGACAACACACTGGCATCAGGATTTACAAGACCACAATAAAAAATCAGTTTGCTAAAACTGCCATTCAGGTAGAAAACGTTTCTGCGTGCCTGGGCGAAAGTCTCTTAGGTCTCATTCTCTTAAAACCTCACACTAACACAGAAAACTTACTTTAGCTTTAATAGGTATCTCTGCAGTTACCTCAATTTTGCCGTTAGGAGACATTCTTCCAACAAGTCAAGGATCTGAGGACCTTGAGGACAGGTGAGCTGAGAAGAGCAATCTACTGAATTAGGATGCAAAGCAGCTAATTAAAATGGTCATCTGTAACTGTCACCATCCTTATTTCACATACAAAGATGAACAATGGCAGTGTGACATTCATCTCACTTAGATTTAACTTTGGTAACATGATTCCCTGCCTAGTCACTGCACCAATACATGGCTTTCATATGCCAAAGAGCTTAACAGACGGCTGATGGAAGGAGCTGGGCCCTGGGAAGGCCTGGGAGACAGAAGGACACAGGGTACGTCCGGAGTGGTTACCAGCGTCTTCTGCTATTGTACAGGCCTGTTTGCAAGTCAAATTACTATTCTTATTCCTTTGACACTGTAATTGACTCAAGGTATTACTAACTAGAGTGCTTCCAGTGGCACAGTTGACCTAACACCCCTTAATCAGCCACCAATCCCTGATCTATCTTCCTACCTGGAGAGGAGCACAGGGTGGGAAGCAGCTGATTTTAACACAAATTATTCACATGATGTATGGCCCAGAAAGTAACTAATCCTAATGCAACTGGAAGGGGTAAACTGCAGTTGGAGGATGGGAAAACATCCCATGTAATCACACCAGCAGCCTCAAGCAGCTACTCATTACAGCCTCCAAGAATCAAACTAGGAGATCAATAGCAGGTTGGATAATACTCCTTTTCCAGATCTGCTGATTTATTCCGGATCATCAGGAAACAACAATAACAAACTCTGAGAAACACTTTCCCCTCTTTCTCAAAGAGGGACACTGCTGGGGACAGGCTGTTGGGTCAACAAATGAGCATAAGATTAAGAAGACACAAGCTTGCAATATTGATTTTGAGAGGCACAGAGGGACTGTTCTGTTCTGTAATAAGAAAACATTGACCAAGGTTTGTCACTATTACTTGCTGAATAAGGAAAACAAGTTTCTTCAGCTACTGCTTTTGAAAGCATTTCAGGCTAGCTCCAAATTCACAGTAATGCACAAGTTGGGATCAGAGGCCACATGTGCCAATCACCAGGTTTGGAACAGAAAACCCAGTGAGCATTTGGAGCTATGGAGCGATTTTGAGAGACAAATCTTACACACTGTGGGTGGTGCTCATCAGCAGATTGTCCCTGCCCAAAGCAAAATGGGTAACATAATAGCAGAAAAGATGAATCTTGGTTTTAGGTCATCTCATGATTTCTTGGTTTCATGTTAGACTCTGAAAAGACTGATTCGGTATTTCAGTGTCCTTGGAAGTCAAAACCAATAAAGAAAGGGACAAAATGCATCTTTTCTTGTTTCCATTAGATATGTCAGGGAAAATGCCAAAAACTGTTCTCAACTGTGTAACTTTACGAAAGATGCATTTTCTAGGAAATTCCTCCTGAGACACCATTTCCTCTCCCTTTTTAATGGCACACATTTCACTCAATGCTAGCTGGCATATAAGATTTAAATTATTCAATTTTGAATACAGCATCTAGCAGTTCCCTTTATCTTCAAGTTGATTTACCTGGGAGACCTCTGCCTCTCACTCGATGTGCATATATAGAATCATGGAATAGCTAGGGCTGGAAAGGACCTTAAGATCATCTAGTTCTAACCCCCCTGTCATGGGCAGGTACACCTCCCACTAAACCATGCCACCCAAGGCTCTGTCCAACCCAGCCTTGAATGCCGCCAGCGATGTATATACTCAAGCGAAAATGAAGGAGGTAAAAGAAAACAATGACCTTTTCCTCCGTGGTACTTGCCCAATTCCAGAAGTCAGCGACCAGCTATCAACAGAGGTACCAAGCAGTAACATTCATGGATGGATTTCTAGCACATTGGCTATGTCAATGTTCTTGCTCCTACTCTAGCTGCGCTGAGAGTCGGACACTTACTGTGGGATAAAAGCTGGTACATGGACAGTTAAAGCTAGGACTGTTTCTCCTTCTGTGACTCGGCTTTAAAAAGGACCTCTCTTACAGATGCTGCGTTTTCTGGAGTGGAAAACCCAGTTAAAATTAGCTCACTACCTCCTCAACTATCCAGAAGCATTTCTATTAGAAACAAACTTGTATGGAAAATACAGGCAATGCTGGCATGTGCCTAATTTCATTGAGAGCTGCTTATGGATCCAGCCACAAGTATAGGTGAAGCCTGATAAGGAGGTTTAATTATATTTTTAACTGTATTTAGCATTTAAATACAAATGCATTTAAAATACTTTCAACATTAAACCATGCATTATTGTTTCAAGTACAGCAGAGACAAATCTTTAAACACTACCACATAGTAACGAAAGATGCTTTTAAGATCTACAACTTTTTAGATTAGCATTTAAGGTAAACCCTTAAGAACAACTGCTAGTACTTACAGAAACCGTACTGGAACTGTTCTAAGTTGGAGAGAGCCATATGAAAAAAGAGTTACAGGTTAACTGTAGACCTGTAACAGAACTGTAAAGGGTGCTATCATATATTAAAGGTCTTCAACAGCAAGGCTGCCCATTCCTAGTATAATAGGTCTTCCACCTGTGTACACAATCAACTTAAACAAAGCTGCAGAAAAAAATGGTTTTTAAATTTTACAGATTTAAATAAATGTTGATGCAGGTTTATAAACAGTGCTCTAGACAGACAATTTAGAGTATAAAATATGTTTATTTCAATTACATACAGCTCAGTACACTTTGATACACACCTTGACATTTTGCAATCTGTTTGTACTCCATCAACTTTGCAACATCACAAATACAACCCTCTATAGCCCCCCCCCCCCATTCCTCAATTTCCGTTTCCTTGGGATGTTCATTGCTTAGAACAACCTTAAATGAATTTTTAAGTATGCAAAACATGCTCTTCCTCCCAAGCACTACCAAAAATACAAGAAGAAATACACCAATGGAGTCAAAGCGTTTCATTTATGCCAGCAATTTAAAGCAATCCCGCTGTTCAAAAAGGCACAGGGGCTACTATACAGAGTAACAACAGTCTTTGGTCTGATGTCCAGTGAGAATTAAGACATGCAAAGTTATCTTCTTTCCAGAAAGGAAGAGGTAAGAAATTTCCAGAGATAAAGAATTTTTCAGATTCTTTCAGAATCATAGTTTGAAAAAAAAAAAAAAGTGTAAAGAAATACAATTTTAAACAAAAATCTTCTTGGAAAAAATAGGTATTTTATATATTCATAACCAGATAGCACTTGATAGCAAATCTGAGCATACATTACAGAGTGTATTGACACTTTCTTCAGAAAAAAACCCGAAGCCCCCCATGTGAGCCATGGAGTAAAGGCCTATTGCGGTGCAAAGTGCCCAGACGAAGTAAACATGGAATATTTATTCCCTTCAGCAAACTAAGACCTGTATGCTGTGCTTTCTTCAAACTGAATATTGTCCTTCCAAAGTGCTTAGACTGAATAGATTCAAAGCGACCTAACTATATTTGGGACTATGGCCATATCAGAAACACACAAAAATGGAATGAGAGGATCTTCTTTTTCCAATGGGGAAAAAAAAAAATTGGTTCCTAGGCTTCAATCATTCAGAAAGAAGGCCCAAAATCGTATCAGTGTTGCCGATCTACAGAGTTCCTTCATGGAGTGGTAATGTACTTACTGTAGATCTCATGTATGCAAGTACACATAAGTATGTGTGTAAGTGCACAAAGGGCATATTAAGTACATTCAAGACATCTATCATCTAGGCTAGAAAAACAAAGAATTTCCTATAGAAATTACTCAGTAGCAGTTATCCACACTAAAAGTGCTTTAATGGCAAGATAGTAAAGCTCTGTGAAGCTTGCTTTTTCAGGGATAAACTTTTAACCTGAGACACAGCAATACTGAACCCACACACAGTTACTTGTGGCCAGGTGTGTCAGTGAGTAACTGAATATTTGCATCATTACCACTTATATAACATTGTATTATGATGAGAGTTACCTATAAAAAACCTCCTCAGTTTAAGAGTATTCTTAAGGTCTGATGCATTGTGCAAAGTGCATGCTTCTGTACTGGGACTGATCAAATGGCATGTAGCTTTTGTAGTCTTGAGATTCTGAACTTAGGATATTGTACAGTCATCTCTGGATCTACCCTTGCCCCTTCTGCCACTCTGCAAATCCTCCT
This sequence comes from Ara ararauna, assembly GCA_028858755.1. Lineage (NCBI taxonomy): Eukaryota > Metazoa > Chordata > Aves > Psittaciformes > Psittacidae > Ara > Ara ararauna. The sequence continues at coordinate 8,533,010 of CM054381.1, forward strand.
TGCTTTCTTCCCTGTTATTGCCAGCACTTTCCAAATCCTGTTCCATAACATCTTCATCTGGTATTTTTTTGACTTTATTAGAATCTGATGCTTTGATTTCATATTCCATCACATCAGTCTTCTCCTCAGTTTTCCATGATGCTTCCCCTGTTTCTTCAGGCTCATCAGCTTTTTTTTGTTGCAAGCTGTCATCTTTAGTCAAGATATCTTCCGTTTCTATTTTGCCTTTTCCTTCTCCAGCTTCATCTGTTCGGGCAGTTTTTCCAGTAGCACCATTTGTTCCATTACCCTCATATTCCTGCATATAAGCTTTCTCTTCATTACATTTTTTATCAGTTTCTAGCATCTGGTTTGCCTCTTCATCAAAATCAAAGACATCACCATCACCTTCCAGTCTTTCCTCGGCTTGATCCTCCCATTTAATGTGTTCACTAACATTTGCATCCAGCTCAGCTTTCTGTGCCAAGGAATTATTTGCACCTTCTTCAGAAGTAGATCCGCCACCACGGTGGTCTGCAAGCTCTAACTCTTGCTTACTTTCTTTCAGTGTTTCTTTATAAACTTTGTTTTCAGTAGCTACACTAGCATCTACAGTTGACTCCTCTTTGGATTCACCTTCCTCTTGTTTAGCTACATTCTGTGCTTTACCTTCAAAAGGAGCATTTTTTTCTCCTCTTGTCTCCCCTATTGCTTCTTCACTAGACTGAACAGTTTGAACTCCTACCTTCAGCATTGTACCTTCTACCCATTCTGTCCTACTTTCCTTTTCTTTCCCAGACTCATCCCCTGTTTCCAATTCTGATCCCTTAATCTTGTCATCTAGAAGACTTGGGTCGAAACTGGTTTCCTGAGTCATCACCTGCATTACAATGTCTCTGTCTGGCTCTGCCTGCTGTAGAACACTTCCTTCCACCTCAGTAATACAGTCCACAGCCTCCACAGAGACCTTATCTTGCTCGCCTGTTTCTGCAGAATCTGAACACATCTCCAACTCTTCTGTTAATACTCCCTTTTGTCCATCCTTCTCAGCCATAGCATTTTCAAGTTCGGTTTCATACTGCGTATTTTGTTTCTCTGATGACGCTGAAGGACTGTCCTCTGAAGAAACCGGCTGAATGAATGCCTGATGGCCTCCGCCTTCCTTTTCAATTTCAGCTGCTGGGACACCACTTTCACATGCCTCCATCCCCTCCAAACCCACAGGCTCTGTTTCCATTGACTGACCCTGAACTGTGTTCTCAACCTCATTTGCTATTTCAGCTCTATCACCTGTTTCACCAGTTCTTCCATCAGTACAGTCCTGGCTCTCAACAAACTTTTCCTCCAAGACACTTGTAACCTGGTTTTCAGCACTTTCTTCTGAGCGTTGCAGTGCCTCGGTGTAGCTCTCCACTTTTACCTCTTCACTAACTAAGCCTGCTGCTGTAACCTCTGGGAGCCCTGCCTGGTTAGAAACCAACTCACAGCCCTCGCTTGTGATGTTGGCTTCTTGATCCATTTCATTATCACCCAGGACATGGCTACTTTTAAGATCCTCTTGTTCTTGCTGGTGGGGCGCAGCTTTTTCTAGTTCACGCTCCGTACCTAAGTCACTATGCATTTCCTGAGGAGTGTCAAACATTTGATGACCTTGGGGAGAGCCCACTTCAAAGTTCTGCTCCGGCATTGCATTTAAGTCACAGTGTTCAGCCTCTGAACTGATAGGCTGCTGCACTGCTGTGCCTGCAGACTCTGCCACCTTTCTCAAGTCATCTGCATCATTATCATCATTTGAAGAAGTAATCCCTGATACGTGTTCTGTAAGGCTTTGAATTGGTACTGTAAACCCACTATCTGGTAACATCACTGTTGACAGGGCATCACGTTCTTCAACCATTTTTTGTGCCTTTGCATTTTCATCAGCATGCAATTCCTGCTCCTCAGACTCCTCTTTGTGTTCCTCATGCTCAGTATTCTGCAAGATTTCTCTTTTCCCCATATCCTCCAAAATCTCATTTTTCATGTCCACTTCACTGGCTTTGCCTAAAAGACCATTGAGAAAGTTGAAGGGACCACACCACAGCACTTACCTCCCCATTTAAACCCGAAAGAGAATGAATCAAAGAATAGGTTAATGAAAGATCAGCTTTTGCCAATTATGTGAGGCAAAGCAGTGACTGAATTAGTCAGGGTCCAGGTTTTTGATCAGTGAAATTCACCATCACCCTCTCAAAGCAAGAAGCCTTTGGTGCTGACTTGTGTGTTTGCAAAGGAAAAGATTTATGCTCTTGGCTGTGTGAAATACAGCTTTTGTAGCTGAGAACAACTGTTTCAAGCAGTGCAATTGAGCGGCAATACCTGCAGAGGTAACACTACAGTAAAGATTACTTTTCCCTCAGCAATAACCTTCACAGCTTTAATCCTGACACCACTTTCTGCACGCAGGAGTGTGTGCCTGATACCGTTATAATGAAGTAATGCAGGGTTATTCAGAAATATTTTGTTCCTAAGCGTCATGAACGGGCGTCATGATCAGTGTACATGACAAACACTGAATGCAAAATCTGACTGGCAAGCAAATGGTTCAGCTATTTAGCATTACCAAAGCTCAGGTATACTTAGTGCCCTTTACAGCCACTTGATCCACCCAAATGGATAGCAACTTCTGTGGGTTTGGGGAAGGTTTTTAAACAGTTTTCCTTCAACTTATAATTTAGAAGCAACAGGTATTAAAACAACATTGTTTGTGGTTTCAGCAGTTAGCTTTCGGGTCACAAAAAACCCCAAAACTCAACCAATCCAGAATAAAGATAGAGAGAGAACATATTACACATTAAAAATATACCCTTACCTTGGTTTTCATGTTCCATATTGTTTGCACACAAAAACTGACTGAGGAAAAAGCAGCCAAAAGCTCAAAGCAACACTGACTGCCTGTTGCTATTTATTAGTATGTTCATTTAGAACAACAACAAATAATTCCTATTTCCTTTCCTTACACTAGTATAACAGTTCTCGGAGTGGCCATTCATCACCACTGCATGAGAATGGTTTTGCCAACCAGATTTCTTCTTAATGCTATCCATCTCAGTTATACTCTTTGAATTTAACAGCGCTAACATAATAAGTAAAAATGTGGAAGTGTTCATATTAACTGCTCAATAGTACAGGACACCAAGAACAAAGAATTCATACGTTAGTGTGTTTTAATAGTGCCCAGCACTGTTGTCCAGCAGCCACAGTTCTCAGCTATATAAATGAACCAACAAGCAAGTTTTCTAAAGGAAACTAATTGTGGTTTTGCTTTCCTGATTCTTTAACGTATGTGCTCAAAACCACTGAACAGCAGCCAGATTGCTCCAGGGTGGTATTCAAATTCAGGCTTTAAATGGAAATCTGAATGATTGCTATTTATCTGTAATGTAGTGTTTGTATTCTCATCCTTCATCACCTTGAATGGGAAATTAAGTCTGCCTTTGCAGGAAACTGCACAAAATACTTGGAAGCGATCATGAAAATTATGCGGAAAAATGCAGAGAAAGTGATTTAAAATGTAGCATGCTGTGTGATGTGTTAATTGTCCCACTAACAAATGCCCAAACTCCAAGCAAAGATGAATGAATGGACAGACAGAAAGATATGAAAAGATACAGCACTTACCTAACATCCCATCCCCTCCAGTCTTCAATGCCTGAGTTGTGCCTGGAACAGTTTTGGAAGAATCCAAGTGTTCTTCGTTATCAAGAATGTCTGATGTCTCCCCATTGGTGGCTACATCAGAATCTGGGATTATTCCATGTTTCTGTGGAGAAGTAAAAGGAACGCTTTAGGGTCTGCAGCTCAGAAAGGGTGGGCCTGTTCAAGTGTTCTTGTCCTTGATATTCTGAATAAACAATTGCTTCAATCATTCCACTAAACATGGCTGGAAGTCAGAAAAGAGCACAGAATATTACAATTTTCAGTTTGGCCAGTATGAAAAAAGCGTGTGATCCCGGCTCTCTTCTTCTTTAACCATACATTTGCTGCATAAAATGTTCCTCAAAGAAGCATCTTCTACAAAAGCAACTACTTAATACTATACTATGAGTTCTATAATGAATTATATAAGTCTATACTATGAGTTCACAGTCAATATTAGAGGGAAGGACTTTATGTAGAAAATGTCTGCAATGGCAACTTATAGGCAACACAAAAAATGGAGTTCTTGCTGCCCAGCTAGATTCAAATTTTCTGCACTAATGTACAGGAGGGAGAGGTCAGCTGCTGAATAGAAATCTCTTTCACTCCTCTTGCATACCTTCAGCTGCTCCTTCAGCACAAGCACTTCATCTCTAAGGTCATCCCGCTCACTCCTTATGGAATCAAAGAAATCTTTCTGCCTCTCTAACGCCTGAGTTCCCAACACAGAGAGAAGGCGAGGAGATGCGAAGAAAGGAAGGGAGAGAAGTAAAGACCATGAAAAGCAAGTGTAAATAGGAATGAGCAGATTTAAGATATTTAGAGACTGATGGAAGTGGCATGTATGAAAAACGTAAAGTTTACACATTAAAGGACCAGGTTTACATATACACAGGTAAGCTTCAAATCCAAGAAAGGCACAGCTTATTCAATAACTAGGAATTCCTATTGACAACATTTTTGAGCCCAGTCCTTCCTTAGGGATCCTTCAAATGAGGATTCACTCATACCTGCTTGACAAGTTAATTCATACCTATATTACTTCACAGTGCCAATCCCATGTGTTAACAGAAGAGCTTGGAAGCAGGCCCAGCAGATTTTAACAGCCTTTCTATTCCACAGTTGTTCCATTTGGTGCAGTACATTTCAATTAATTTGAAAGCTGCCATTAAGTCATCATTAGACTCAGATGTATCATGTGCAAATGCGTATTTTGCCACCGACACCCCCCCCCCCCCCCAGTATTTCTATGGAAGTATAAACAGAACAGCAACAAAAATGACACAATTTTGAGTTTCAAGTTGCTACAAGTTATTGGACATTGCAAGCATCACAACAGGCAACTTCCCAGATTTCTTTTTCCTTCTATATTCAAAAAGTCTTTTGGCTCACTGTCAGAAAAGGAATCCAAGTTCTTCTTTAAGAGTGGATTTTCATTTGCCTTTGATAGAGGGCTGTGGGAAGGGATGAGAAGCAAGAGAGATTTAAAGACTTTCATCCCAATAGCCCATAAATAGCTCTGTACTACTTCTGTTTCTGCTCAGTCTGCAGATTAAATCTGAATAAGGAAAAATTCAGTGCTGATGGGATTGCATTATCAATAGCAGTTCCTTTCTCAATATGGCAAATACAAATGGTGCACCACAGCAAATAAATGACCCCAGGTTTTTAAATCAAACCAGCTGCTAAATTTTTATTGGATTTCACGATGCTTGCGAAAGAAAAAAATTCCTATTTGCTAGTTCATTGGTAACACAGTAAGACAGCCACACAAAGCAAAGTCGCTAAGGAAGATGATATTCATGAGGTGCTGCAAAAGCAGGGTAAGGTGGCGGAGCAACAGGACCACTCTGAACATTGCAGGAGATGACAGTCCTACCCCTATTTTTTTGTCTTTCCACTCTATTGTCTCCTGAAGATCAGAAATTTCCCTGACATAGCTCTGCTGTTTCTGTTGCAGCTGTTGGATTTCCTGAGAGACAGGAGGAAAACAGGAAGACAGAAAGCAGATAACAGGTTAACAAAGAAGGTCAAGATCACAGTGATGCCAAAGAATGAAACAAGTCAGGTGCTAAAGGGTACCTACCTATGTACTGTTTCTGACATTTGAACTAAACCTATGCTCCTGAAGACAGTCTTACAAGTCACGAGTTGACTTACAACAATTACAGACTGTTCTACCAGTTTCCTCTGCATCTCCACAAACAGCTGGCAAAACACAGCTTATTTCAGGACCAGGCAAAAAAAGAAGTCCAACTTCAGCCAATATTTAGGAAAGCGCTATCTCCATTAGCCAGCTCCGAACCTGTTCGGACTGAAACACTAACATTTCTTCAGGTGAGAAACTTGAGTAGGGAATAAAATCCTCCGTGCCTCACGTTCCACACTGCTACGCCTAACTGGGAACATACCAATCAAAGGAGCCATTAAAGCAAAAAAGTTACTCACTGCAAGCATTTCTTCTCTTTGCTTCAAAGCCTCTTTGATTTCCATGAACTGAAACTGCAATATGCTATGAGCATGCTTCTCCCTCTCAAATTCCTATAATGAAATATTAATGAGATTTTTATTGATCAAAAATAGCATCCCATGGAAAAAAAATAAGAGAAAATAAGCCCAAACACAAAGAAAATGCTTATTGCAGTGCAATTCTTGAATATTCCTCTAATCACAATCCCACAAGAGTGCAATGTTTTGTACAGTCTTATTTGTGCTTTTTCTAAGAAACTATTATTCCAACAAATAGAGAAGTGGCAGACATCATTTAGCCAGTTTCATAAGCTCAGCAGCAGGCCGGCAGTGAGCACCTCAAATCCTACAGACTTCACAGATGAACGGATGGGAATTTAACCCTTCCACATAGCCATGTAGTAAAAGTTAGCTGGACACTGGGGGCAAGAAAAGAACAACCAAACAAAAAACTCCCATTACCAAAAAACCCCCCAAAACAACCTGAAAGAAAACCACCATAAAAATCAACCCCCCCCAAAACGAAACAACAAACTAATGAGGCACCAAAAAAACCCAAACAAACCCCTGGTACCACACTTATCTCCCAGGAACTGTGTGTTTTGAAGTGCACTACAGTCAAATGCCCCAAGCTGCAAAGCCAGTTCTGAAAAGCTAACACAACACCCCTTCATTATTATTTAACACCAACTCACTGGCTGTCAGATGCTGAATTAACGTTAAACTGAATTGAACACTCAACTGCGCAGCTGCAGGACTCTCTCACAAGCCTTCTGAAGAGAACTTTGTATGTAAATATGCTCCAGAAGTCACTACGAACAAAGCCTCTGAATTTAAAGATGCAATACAAAGGGACATGTGATAATATCAATATAGCCTTACCATATAAAACGTCTCTTAACTGCTTCAGAAATTGCTTCATAAGACATAAACTCAGGGAAGATTTCCATTTGTATGACCACAAGCACATAACATGCTGCTATTTCACTGGCTTTAACAGTAACTAAAACAATAGCTTAGTTAAAATCTTGGATAGCATTTTGGTGGCCTCCTCCCAAAGGCGTCTGGCCCCCTCGGAAAACCTCCCCGTTGTATAACATGCCACTGCTATTGTACATACTTTGCTTTTTTCTTCATACTGCCGCCTGGACTCTGCCAGCTGCTCTTCCAACTCTAAGAGCGCATCCTTCAGGGTATCTACTTGGTACATGAAATTTGTTTTTTCATTGTCTAGCTGAGCATTTGATACCATAGCCTTTTTGTATTTCTCTTCGACTTCGGCTAGGGAGTCCTGCAAAGAATAAGCAACCGCAGTGAGCTATAAAGGATCCTTTGCCAACCTGGACCTTCAACGAGAACATTAAACACAAAATCACAAGTATGCTCAGTACTCCCAGGGAAACCAGTGTAATCATACGCTAGAGATGCTTACCAACTGTCCCAAGGTGAGGATAACCTCCCCTGTTCCCACCAGACTTCTGTTTACAAGCAAGGAACCTTACCTCAGGACGGATAAAATGTTTCCTGTTCTCTGCTGCTTCAGCTTCTGCCTTCTCAGTTTTCTTCCTTCCCCTCCTCCCCTGCCCCTGCACGTCGGCAGCTCAAAGCAGCTGCTGAAGATGACATGCAGGACTATTGGTTGGGGTTTTTAAAGGTAAACTGGGCTTGATTTAAGATCATTTTAGATTACCTCAGGCCTTACATTGAGGCAGTTTGACAGCCACTTCACACAAACTGCAGGGATCCTGGAAGTGTGGGAACAACTGAATATACTGACCCGGAATTAGAATTCACAGCGAAAAAGCTGCGGCCTCTATGACCTGATGTACCATTTTTCATTAGGTTTTCTGTATCTCACCCCTTCTTTACAAATGTATTCTGCAACTTACAATTCCCAGTATCGTGAAAACCCCCCTCCTACCAACATGACCTGAATATAAGATACTGGGATATTTATAACAATAAATGATGGGAAAATAAAGATCAGGAAAATTTTCTGGGTTTGTGCAGTCAAACTTTGCATTATTTGATTTTAATACAGAAATTAAAGAGTTACATAAAACAGTGCAAATACGCAAACAAGGAGGGCATGGGTGTCAAGATTTTAGTTTACAGGTCAAGCACTTTCTCTTGCAACTTAAGCAATCCTAATAATTACATCTAAAGCACAGGAGGGTTTCATCTACTTCCTTTTTCATTCAATAAACAGAACTGGGAATTATAGTATTGAAATGGTAACAAAAATCATCTGAAAGTCTGAATCAGTTTAGTTTTGCTTTTGCTTTGAGAAATAAGATGGTTTGTCTTTAAGGATGTGAATTTGTACAGCTCCGAAAACAAACTGTGCTTTGGTGCACTTTCCAGACCAAGGATGACAAATACCAAGCACAGGAAAACCACCAGGATTTGGAAACAAGTGCTAGGCTCAAACCTCCGAAAGTAACGGGAAAGGAAGCATATGAAAGTAAGAAGCTGAGGTAGTTGCTGCACCACTCTTTCAGTAAGCTATGTTTTGTTTTCTTAGCATCTTCACCACAAAAAGCAGTCTAAGAGACATGAACTGAAAAGGGACACACTAAAAGTGACTCTAAAAGGGCCTACAATAGATCTGAAGAGGGACTTTTACAAGGGCATGCAGTGACAGGACAAGGTGGAATGGCTTTAAACTGACAGAAGGGAGATTTAAATTAGATATTAAGAAGAAGTTCTTCCCTGTGAGACACTGGCACAGGTTTCCAACTTGCCAAAGTTATGCTGGACCTTATCAAAGCAAAACCACACAAGCTTTTAAACTCCAGTTTTTCATAGAACTGTATGACATGAGTTCTAGCTCATCTTCCAGTGTTGAGAAGTGTCCTGGTTTAGAAAACTATATATATATATATAAACCCTAGCAATTTTAATTTGCTACCAAAATGATTACCTTTCCAAACAGCAAAGACAACATGCAACAGTAATCAGCAGCCTTTCAGTTAACAGATGGAAGCATTTTTCACCACAACCACTCAAGATCAGAACAGGTATTTTTCCAGTTCATGAAAACCTTTTCACAGAAGTTATAAGCCCTCCCAGAAGAAGGCAAAGCATGCAAGATCAGTTCTAGGTCTCCCATGCACTCTCTGAATGTTTAGCTAGTGTTAATGATCACACTCCAGGCTGCGATAAACCAGTACCTTCATTTCTTTCAGTCCCTGCATGTATTTGCCTTCTACATCCTGAATCTGGTTCTTTAACTCATAGATATCCTGAGAGAAATGGTGAGAAAGGGGCGTGATGCCACAAATCAACAGGCAGAAGTACAGCCAATAGGGAAAAGCAAGTGTTCAAAAGTCTACCACACGGGTGAACCAAAGCCTCAGCAGACACTGAAATTCCTTGATTACAAGTTCGTGCTAAATTCTGCTCTTCCTGACTGAGGAAAAAAAACCCTAACCAAACCCAACCCCCTCCCCCCCCCCCCCCAACTCTCTTCTGGACATCTTCAATTTAAGGACAAGTTGCAGACCCAGCTTCAAAGCCTCCAGCAGTTACATACCCCAGCCACGCAGCCCTTCTCTGCCCCTTCCACTGATTATCACCCTCTTGGAGGAGCTCTGATGTTAAGGGCAAGGGCGGCCAAAGCAAGCCTGAAATACAGGCTGCGCAATGAAAATCATCTGCCACACAAACTTTAATTAAAAGTCCTATCTTCCGGTCTCTCTCCTCTTCTGTCCTCGATCACAAGCAAATGACTATCTTTCAGCTCTTTTACAGTGCTGAAACTGGGACAGATCTGCTTCTATCGGAGGTCCTAATACAAATCCAGATGTTTTAACGGGCTGTAATTTCAGCAGAGTTTTAAGTCAGGTGCATGAAAGTTAACAGAATCCAGATTCCTCATTTTAAAATGGCCTTCAGAAGGGAACGTTAAAAAGAAACAGATTCCAAGAACAATTTAGCTACAGACGACCCAGACTAGCACTCGATACACTGGATTGTGTCGCTATTTGCTAATGTGTCCAAATTCATGGAATGCAGCGCTTCTTTCCTTATTTCAATCTCCCATCAGTGTGCTCTACTGAGCCCACTTCATATTTCATTAGCTTAGGATGAGACGTGTCTATGATCAGTCTGTTCTGCTATCATGCACCCAAATATTCCTGCAATGCACACTAGCTCCCAGCAGCAGGTCTCTAGCAAAGCCATTCATTTTTCATTGATAGCATACAAATCACGTTGGCAGAACAGACAGGAGGGGAGGACAAGCCAGTTTCTTTTTTGGAAAGAAGTCTAAAGGATATTTAATAATTTATTCTGGTTTGAAGTATTTCTCACCTTTATTTCTCTAATAGATGCCTCTGTATCGGCTGAGATGGATGTATCCCCACTGCCTCTTCGTGAAGAAGTCCCACCCAGAGAAGCTAAGGTAGCTGCTGATAAACTTGAGACAGTACGTGCCCCCTACAATCACACAGAGCTTAAAATGGTTAGAACTTTTTCTTTTCCAGATACACTGTGCATTTATAGTTTGTTTGGTTGTTTGAATATACATGTTACTAACCCTTACACTTCTAAATTGTGAAGGTTTGATCAAGATTTAACAAGGGAAACTAAGGAGAAAAGACAGATCGTGTGTATTTAAACACAACTGTAACAGGAGTTTGCAGGAATGAGCTTCCAACTATTAATTCTTAATTAGACAAAAAGTCTTTAGGGGCTAGTATCATCTTGCCAGATAGTTTCAAAACTTGTAATAATACACTTCGTAGCTCCTCTTCATTGATGGATGCTTGTCTACTCTGCAGCAGTAGCCACATTAACTGTTTTACTGTACTGAGGGTTCTGCATTAAGCCACTGCCGTATTCTCCTCTTTTATTATTAATCAGTTATTTTTACATCATACTGTAATTAAAATATAATAAACAAACACAGTATTCATGTGACTTAGCCTAAAGCCATTTCAGGCTAGCTGAAAGGGCAACTACTTAACATCTGAATGACCAGTGGGTGAAAAGTTCACCTTCAAAAATGCAGTAAAAGAGGGTTCCAAAAATTCTTTTCAATAGCTTAAGGGGGCCTACAAGAAATCTGAAGAGGGACGTTTTATAAGGTCACACCATAAGGGGGAATGGCTTCAAATTGACAGAGGGAAGATTTAGATTAGATACTAGGAACCAGCTCTTCCCTGTGAGGTGCTGGCACAGAGTGCCCAGAGAAGCTGTGGCTGCCCCATCCCTGGCCAGGTTGGACACAGGGGCTTGGAGCAAGCTGCTCTAGTGGAGGGTGTCCCTGCCCATGGCAGGGGTTGGAACTGGATGAGCTTTAAGGTCCCTTCCAGCCCAAACCACTCTGGGATTCTGTGAATTCAAGTTTATGCCCCACAATGGATTTTATAGATTTCTGTACACTCACCGTGAGTTCTATGTACCAAAAAGAATGTGAAGAAAAGCACTATTGTCAGAATAATTCATAGGATCCTTCTTACCTTCTCAAAGTCTTTTTCTGGCCTTTCCTCAATCTGTAAAACAAAGATTTAGAAGGATTTATTAATGTAATCAAAAAAGGACAAGTAAAGGCAGTAAAATACCAGAAAGGGAATTCTTAAACCTGCAAAAGAATCTTCTTTAGCAATTTCTAGGCACATAAAAGGCAGCCAGCTCACTCAGAACTGCTGGGTCCTGACTGGACAATTCACCTCAAGTTTCTAAGCTCCATGTAATGAAGTGGAATATACTTATTGATAGGAACTATTTGGTCTATTAAATAAGACAGAGGAATACTTTTTCCCCATAGCCTATGTGACAATGTTTCAAACATGAAGATGGCACGCGATCTATGAGTTAACAAAGCAAGAATACAATGGGCTTGAACTCAAAGCCCCAGATGTCTTACCCTGGACATAAAACCAGCTGTATGCAACTGCTGTGCTGATGTATGCAGACACATCTTATTTACTTTGGGTCAATTTAAAAATACGCCTCAAATGAACCCCAAATAGCAATTTACTTCAGTAGAGAGGTTAAGTTTTTCAACCGAGAGATCAATACATTTCCAGACCAAGACAGCTTCTTGAAGTTACGATTTATGGACCTTAACTGAAAAAGGGCTACCTCTGAGGCCTGTCAGCACACCCTCCCTATTCCAAAAATCAAGAAACCAAGTCAGACCTGAAGGAACGTGCTGTGTCTGCACAGCTCCCGACAGAAGAATGGGAATGGAAGGGAGGGTGGGGGGCTGGGGGAAGAAATCTAAACCTTTAAAAACTCTGTAAGTATTCTCCGCTCAACATGAAAGGTGACTGCAACTTCAAGAAGAGATCCAAGAAAGGCTGAGACGACAAAACCTGATCCTCAAGTCAAATATCAGGGAGCAGTTTGAAGTTGAAAGAAACATCTCTTATGGTTTTAGCACTTCACTGGAATTTACTAAATCTGAAGGGCGATCTTTACTAAAACTAGTCTAGAAGAAGTAAAACAGAGCCAAAGTAGCATTTAGGAGCACAGAAAATTACCATCGATACTGACAACACAAATGCCCAAAGGAGAGTTACAGAGTAAAGCGCACATACAACCTGAAAAGATTTGGTTTATTCCTTGATGGGAACCCATCCTTTCAACTTTTTCACTCTCTGAAACTAAACAAAATATACAAGCTCCCAAAAGCAAGAGTGATTCACAGCAGCATCTTTCCGTAAGCATCTCCATCTAAAGTGGAACTGAGTGTAAAAGGGTCTGAATGAAATTAAAGGCTCAGCAGAACTCATGAAGTCCAGAACATGTCAACTTCCTCTGGGAACATTCAGCACCACAGTCAAGATGGTTTCCCAACAGATTCTGTGAAAATTTCTGGCTTCCCTGGATCAAGAGCCTGAAAGCCAAAGGGAGGAGTGATTTTGAAATGACTGGGGAAAAAAATCAGGAGAGGTCCAGCTCAGGGGAAGGCAGGGGATACTGAGCTTGAGAGTTAGTGTCACTGAAAACACACTCAGAAACTACAGCTCTTTCCAATCAGTCCACATTTGGTTACAGGGTTGTTTCTTCCTTTGAGTTATACAGAATAATATGTGGATGACCCCACTCATTTTTTCTTATTATTACTAATGGCACTCTATGAAAAAAAATCTCAGAACTAAGAGGTATTTATTCCAAATCAGCTTTTTACATTGACAACACATATCATAAATCCCCTATGATTAGCATTAAGGAAATTTAAGACTTAAGCTTTGAAGCAAAAGCCAGACTTAAAGCACTAGATTATAAACTTCATGAAGACCCTGAAGAGACAAAGTAGTGGGGGAGAGGAAGGAATCTGAATTTGCAGTAAGAAAACGTAACTAATGAAGGCAGTTCAGAGCCCACAAACAAGATGGACTGCCTTTTGCAAACAGCTTACTATTTTCATGCCGGACAACTCCAAGGTGTGGATCTGGCAGCCTGTTGTTGTTTATCGAGACAGTGTAAATATTGTCATGTTACCAAAGATTAGCGTATCTACACAAATCTACCTCCAGAAATCCTGGAGTTAGACCAGACAAAAATCTACTGTATGAGTTCAGGACACAACTCAAGATATTCTTTTCCTTAAGACATTTGCAGCATGTCCTCTATTATTGGGTGGGGGGAAGGAAGAGTGCAATCTCAGTTTTCACTTAGACAAAGAAGGGAACAAATATTGATATTGTTTTAGTGATGCATTATCAGTCAGATAAAAGCTTCCACTTCTGAAGGGGAAAATGCTGAAGACAGTGTGGCAAGGGATAAGCATACAGTAGACAGTTCTATTCAGAGCACTCATAACCACACCTGTGAAGTTTGCTACACATTTATTGCAAAACGATCTTTAACAACTCTCTAAGGGGGTTATTAACCATGTAATAGTTAATAACTAAAGCTATCAAATAACTTCTGAAGTTGGGGGGCTTAAAAAAGAATAAAACCAAATCACTTTGTACGAGAGCGATGCTCTTATACATCCATTTGGTGCCATGAACGGCACACACGGCCAAAGGCAGTAATTACCACTGCCAACTGATTGAAATATTAACATCTAAAAATCTAGTTTGTATTGAAAAAAGCCAGTTCCTCATTCTAACGCACTCTCCTTTCATCGCAAAGGTGCCTCCTGCTACACAACACCATCCTAAACAAAAAGTCCACCTGAAATGAGCAACATTTAAACTTACGGTTATGTGGCAGTGATATACCAAGATCTATAAAGAGTGTCTTGTAGAAAGGCAGAGGTCTATTTCAGATTAATATTTTATATAGTTTTCATTCCACTCATCTTTCAATTACTGTACTCACGGTATCTATCATTCCTTTAAAAAGATAAATGGTGCTTCCTAACAGCAGTCAGCCACCAGAGGGAACCCCAGGTTTTCAGCTTTCACCCTGCTTCCGACAAGCCCTTTGGCATTTGATCCAGCAAGAAATCAAAGAAAGAAAGGTCAGGAAAAAAGAGGCTTATTTGAAGCTACACAAAATTCTTACCCAAAATACTTACCTGCTATATTATCATTCAGTAAAGAATACTATAATGATTAAACAGGCCGAAAACAACCTCTCCACCTTCACAGCACTGTACTCAGCATAGCACTTTATACAAATACCCTCGGTTTGAAAATTCTCTGCATGCAAACATAAAGGACTAACAGAATACTTGCTGGAAGAGGGCATCTAAAGAGAAAGCCACCTAACGATACTAGATTCATAGAGCATTATACAATTTTAATTTCCACAAAGGTATGGCCTGTCCCTAAAGACAGAACCACAGAATCTCAGACTGGTTTGCGTTGGAAAGAACATTAAAGCTCATCCAGTTCCATGGGCAGGGACACCTTCCACTAGAGCAGCTTGCTCCAAGCCCCTGGGTCCAACCTGGCCTTCAACACTGCCAGGGATGGGGCAGCCACAGCTTCTCTGGGCACCCTGTGCCAGCACCTTCCCTCACCACCCTTGTAGTAAATATGATACCTTCCTCTTCACCAACAACTTGGGCACTTTGTATTTTAGTGCATAAAAAAGGCAGGAAAAGGAAGTTGTTTTCCACAGAACTCCAGCACACACATCTTTGTTTTGGAAAGGGGAATGGGTTGTTCTCTGCAAAGTAAGGACAACAGGATCAGAGTCCAGCCCCTTCTGACAACGAGTCCAGAACAAATCCAGAGCTACATTACAAAGAAATGTCAGCAACATCAGAGGCTCAGCGCAGCTGGGAGCAACACAACCAAACCAGCTCACAGGTTTCTATCTGGATCTATTGCCCATTTTTCATAGGTAAGAATGTAATGCTTGGAAAAGTGTTTCTCTCTACTTTGCAGTTCGCTCGCAGTTTAACCCTTGAAACTCTTTGCCACCCGTAAGTACTGAGGCCAAAATCAGAGACCCGCCAGCACTAACACAGTGTGTCCAACAAGAGTTTCGAATGCCTACTGAAGAGACCAGAGGCCCTGGTTTTAAGCATTAAGCTCCAGCTGCTAGTAAAGATCTATTTAAGAAGAATGAGGACTGAGGCACAATTTCCAGCCTCCTCTACGAGGCTAAAGAAGGGAAATCCAAAACACTTGCAGTTTAGTAGTGCCACATACCACGCTCAGGCATAGGAACAGCTTCAGTGTGTTCAGTACGTGGCTGTCACTACTCAGCTTCATCCAAGGTCTTGCACTTAGATCAACTTCCTCATAAAAGCAAGGGGATTTTTTGGGGTGAGAAATCAAATTAGGATGATTTCCTGCTCTTAAAGTAATACAACACAGTTTGAAACGGAAATATGTCCCACATGGAAAAACAAATTCTTACAACCGGTAACACTGACACAGGATGGTATCAACAAAAACTAGAATTTAAAGGAAAAGAAGTAAAATACTGCAGTGTAGCGTAACCCCTCCTGCACTCCCCATCTTACCAGGCTGATCAGCTGGGCTGGGACAGGCAGGACCACAGAGTTCCTGCGTGTTTTTCCACTGAGAGCCACCATAACACTAGCAATTAGCAATGAGCCTTCAACATGCAGCAGGGAGAAATCACTGCTGAAATTTATCAGGTCTAAAGTGGATTTGTCAGCAGTATCCTTGCTCAGGAATGCGTGCTATGCCAAACGTCACTGCTCAAACAAACTTATCGGTCTCTTTGCTCCAGCAAAGCCTTACCCTGGAGGGGCTGGAGGCACATCCACACTGTCAGGGGATGGGCTAGGCTACAAGCCTACCATAAATAATTAAAGTGTAGGGGAGAGAAGGCAAAGCTTGAGCATGCTGATAAACCAGAGTTCTGTTACTGTCTTCCTTTTTATTTCTCATGAGAACATGATCAACTTCTTCAAATGGAAAAAGCTGTTTTGCTCATAAAGTCTTTAGATAAATACTACTACATTCTATTTGAAATGTATAAATAATTGTTTTTCACTAGTAGCTTATTAATTTAAAGCAAGAAAAAAATACATCAATTACTATTAAAAAGCCCATCCCAGCCTAAACATGCCAGGCTCAAGATTTACCTCGGTCTGTACATTTGGGCCTGATGTTTGCTCTGTTAAGATATGGAGTATAATGCTTTAACGTTAAACCACACATTTGCATATCTGCACTAACTGAAAGGAGGGCAGACAGTAATTACAAGGGGAGATAACTGGGAAAATGTTAAAGACAAATAATCAAACAACAACCTTCATGCAGATATAGTGAATGCTTGAAAGTACAAAGACCAACAGATATTCACACACTGCGTTTAATGTATCTTCCTGGCTGTTGTTGTATTACAAGCACGGGAACACAGCCTGACAAAGCTATGCACAGCAGGCAAACTACTGTCACTTTCTGCTCACTCTTTAATCAACAGTGGTAGATGGGGAAAAAATAGAGACAAAATTTAAGGGCTGCAGGGACAAGATAATGTATGCTTAAATTTAGCAAGTTACACTGAATCATTCTCTACTCTCAATATATGATTTCTCATTATAATCAGTCTTGGCAAGAGTTCAGTTTTGACTTTCTGCCTAATACTGTCCATAACCGTAAGAAAATCCTATTTAACTTCAGTGTTAAGCACTCATGATTACAGCACATGCATTTTGTAAACTACCATGCTCTCAGGAGGCATGAGCATGCTGGAAGCTCAGCTTTTCAACCCAACAAATATTCTCCTTTCCTTTCTACTCCATCAGCAATTTAAAATGTAAACTTGGAATCAAACGTTTATGTGGGTTAATGTCAGAAGGTACATAAAGCAGAATCAAGAAAGCATATGCCTTGATACCTTAAGGCAGGAAGTTCACCATATCCTGGGCTGCATCCCCAGAGCGTGAGCAGCAGGGCAAGGGAGGGGATTCTCCCCATCTGCTGTGCTCTGGGGAGACCCCCCTGCAGTCCTGATCCAGCTCCGGGGCAACAGCACAAGAGGGACATGGAGCTATTGGACAGAGTCCAGAGGAGGCCACGGAGATGCTGCGAGGGCTGGAGCAGCTCTGCTCTGGAGCCAGGCTGAGGGGAGAGAGCTGGGCTGGGGCAGCCTGGACAAGATCAGGCTCCTGAAGGGGAGACCTTAGAGCAGCTCCAGTGCCTAAAGGGGCTGCAGGAAAGCTGGAGAGGGGCTTTGGACAAGGGATGTAGGGACAGGCCAAGGGGAATGGCTTTAACCTGCCAGAGGGGAGACTGAGATGAGCTCTTAGGCAGAAGCTCTTCCCTGTGAGGGTGCTGAGGCGCTGGCACAGGGTGCCCAGAGAAGCTGTGGCTGCCCCATCCCTGGCAGTGTTCAAGGCCAGGTTGGACACAGGGGCTTGGAGCAACCTGCTCTAGTGGAAGGTGTCCCTTTGGGATTGGAATTGGATAAGCTTTCAAATTCCTTCCAACGCAAGCAGTTTTACGATTCTATGATTCAGTTTTGGGGGTTAGCAACATTAAAACAGTTTTAATGTAGAGTACGGATATAGACAAGA
Source organism: Ara ararauna (assembly GCA_028858755.1). Taxonomy (NCBI): domain Eukaryota; kingdom Metazoa; phylum Chordata; class Aves; order Psittaciformes; family Psittacidae; genus Ara; species Ara ararauna. Next base: position 8,551,047 of record CM054381.1, read on the forward strand.
ACAGACACTTCTTTTACTCCCATAAGTTATCACCGTTATTCAAGGAGATCTTTATTCTTCTTCTAGGAAGTCCAAGCAGGTGATGTCTCATAACTGTATGAGTGGAAGTAATATACTGCTAAACCCACTGAGAAGACAAGGCTCTATTTAAGCATCTTTAATGACAAGCGCACAACAGAAAATATTATCAAAACACCCTGAAACCTCTGTAAGTAAAAGGCAAGGTGACTCCTTACTGTGAGTTACATGAAAAGGCACTTTCTGTTTCACACACAAAAAGAGAAAAAGGAAGGAGAGTGGGAAATCACAGGGTGCTGCTGCCTTGATCCCATGTAGTATTTGGAGGTTTAAAGAGCAACGCCACACCACTAACAAGGCTTCTACTATCTTGCATTAGAAGCAAAGCTCCTGCAGTGGTGCCTTTCAGACCCACTATGGCATTAACTCTCAGCTCATCTTCAAGGCTAGGGAAAGAACAGAAGCTCTTCACATCCTTCAATAAGCCACTGATTCAAAATAGACAAAAAGCCCCTGTTGTCTCCCTGCAGAACAGCTTCAGCCCAGCACCTCTCCAGCAGCAAACCATCTCGAGCCACTCGCGTACAGACAGTCCCAAGTGTAAGCAGAGAATTACAAACCAGGAAATCCCCTCTAGCTCCCAAGGAGGGGCAAGCTGCATTTTGTGGCTACTGTAAGCAACTGGCACCAGCGACCCAGACTGCATGCAAAATACAAATAACAGAAGCCAAGATCAGTGTATTGGTATCCAATACCACTGAACTAATGGAATATTATTACTTTCTATCTGTAAAAAGACTAGACTTTATTATTCGAGTCTTCTTTAGCTACGACTCCTTAGGAGTTTATGATGCTCGACATGCTAGGTACACATAATCCTTCTAGCACTCCACCATGCTAAAGGCTCTACAAGGCCTGTTAATCTACAGCCCAACAAATATATTCAAATCCAGTCTCCGGGCAGCCCTGCAGCAACACATCACCAAAACAGTGCTCAACATGGAGAAACTGAAGGACTTGAATGCTGCAGTAAGATTTAGGGTTTCCTCATTTTAATAACCAAAGGAGATGTGGCACTAGCACCAACACCACAGACTTTTCACAATACCTTTGCTGAGGTGGTTTATACCCAACTTCGGAAAAAAAAAAGAAATTGCAGTCACATGAGTCCAAAGTGTACTTTCTGTTGTAAAAACGTGTGTATCTGCATAGAAATTACTTTGGTTTTCTAATTTCTCTTCTGGTTTACCCCTTCGTTGTCTTAAGGATTGCCCAGAAGGTCCAATACCATAAGGAACTATCTCACAAGACACTGAACTTCTTGTATAAAAAAAAAAAGACCTTGAAGAACAGAGGAATTAAATACTTTAGTGACAAAGAAAAATAGAGGAGCTCACCACTGGACTGGCCCGAGCAGAGCTGGCTCTTGAGGATGCCCGAGATCCTGACCCAAGGTAGCAACTGTACTCAGAAGGCTGCCACAGGAAACCAAGAACAGCAAGCAGAGAAAAAGAGAAAAGCATCAGAATTGGGAAAGGAAATGAGAGAGGACACAGAGCTTTACATCTGAAGTTAATTACGAAACTGGTTGCATGCAGCTGCACAAAGGAATAGCAGTGAAAGTCAGCGAACAGACACCTCAACTGCTCATTTAAAAATTAAAGCAAGTAGTAATTCCAGCTGACAGACCAACAGAGCTTTGATTCAATTCTTAGAATGACAGAATACAAACGATTTATTTATGTATGTTAAAATACCAGTCACAACTAAACAACTCTCAGTCTCTATACAAAAGGTTCCACTCCTTTTCAAGAGCTCTGAGGTTCTCTGGTTAGCCTTTTTCCCACATTTCCAACATTATGCATGTACTAAATGAATCTGTGCTCTGCAGGCCAAAGCAAGAAACATCCATCTACGTGGTGATTAAAGTAAAAAGTGAGACCATCTCAGAGACTGAGTTCTCTCTCCTGCTTTTCCAGAACCTGCAGCCTCATCTCCTGCCAAAGAAAGTACTTTAGTCCTTCTGAAAAGCAAACATCTAAGCAGGGAAGCAGAACAGACAGGGCTGACTTATTGCTGAGAAGGAGGAAGAATGTATCTACACTGTTTTATTTCCAGAGGTTATAATGCAGTGGAAGAGAAAAGGGAAATGAAAGTTTCAAGCATCAGGGAAACAGAACTAAAACTTATTCTGGTAATGCATTTTAGGATTATTCCCTCTATTTTCACAGGTTTCCAAGCAGCTTCACACTCGATCTTGTATTTAGATGTACTTTACAGGAAGATACACAAGCATATATAAAAGGCAGTATTGAAGTTCATTCAAAGCAGACAGGAATTAAAGAAACTTTTGCGGTCTAGCAGACATGGTATTTTCCTTATTGCTACTACAAGGTAATTGTGAACACAGGCTTTGTAAAGAGGCATGTCAGTCTGCCACATTTCATGTGCAAAAGCTTGTACTAACACAAGGGCAGAGGCAGTTCAGGGACAGGAACAAGCATGAGGAACTGTTCTCTTCAGCTGCTCAGCCTATGCTGCTAATAACCTTTATCAGTTTATTTCATAGGCACTTAAGACTGTTTCTTAGGTACAAAAACACTGCAATATAAAGAATTAGCTATTTCCAAGATGCATGTACTCTGCTATTAAGGTATCTTCTATTAAATTACCTGGCCACTACAGGAATCCCCTGGACTTCTTGTCTGAAGTCAGATCTTCACCAAGCTATTGGAGGACTGTTTCAGCATCCTTAGTTATGCTAACAAAGTGGCACAGTATTAAATGAAAATTAAGCTCAGAGGACTAATGGATGGTAAGAGGGTAAGCTGGAAATAACCCCAGCTACAGTGCAACTATAAGCTTAGTTACTAACCACAAAGCATTACTTTCCAAGGCATACAGCTCTTAGTAAGCCCCTCAAGCAGGGCAGAATGTGATCAAGCCATGTCCTCAGACGTCTTACATGAAGTGACACCAGCTTCATGCACCTGAGCTACTGAGCCCAACCTCAGAGATGACAATACGCAGAATTTGGAACTATGCTGCACACAATTTACAACTATTTTCAATCACAGCCACTTCGATTCCTGAATTTAAAGCAAAAAGCACTGAAGTAAACACTTAGATTTTGTTTTCATGGTTAAGTAGTTCTAGCACAGAAGCCTTGCACCATCAGCAGTGTTTTGCGTTTAATATAACAAGGATATAGAATAATCTCGAAACACGTGACAAGTAAAAAGAATTAACTGCTGATGAGCCCCACATTAATGTTTCACACGACTGATTTATTCTGTAGTTGCTCCCAGTATTATTGCAGGGCAGAACGTGGAAGCAAGAGTCACTTGTTCAGCTGGCTGAGATCAAGCAAGGCCAGTTTTATCCTCTTCCCCTGCATTCACCTGTCATCTGCTCCTCCCAGATCATTCTTTGGGGACAGCTACCCAAATGGCACTCCATGCTAAAAGTGCTATGAGGTTCAGAGACACTAAAATAACTACAGATAACCCCGTAATTGTGACAAGGCTATTCCCTTTGAGGCAAAAACCCTCATGCTTCAACTCTCAACACGCAACCATGCAAAAGAAAGTGGAAAGGCCAGATTAGACACAGACTTCCAGTACCTGTAGCAGAGGGTGGGATGGGGAGGGAAGAAAGGGAAGCAGCACCAGTGTTTTAGTCAGTGTTCCCTGCTCAAGCCATTAACAGTGGCAGAAAGACTTATAACAGTATTTGGATTTGAAGCCCACTGTAAATGATTCCTGCCAAGAGTAGAACTGTATCATCTGGACCTCTGAGAGACTTCTCTCAAACAGAGACATCCCATAAAAACGAAGGGCTCAGCACAGCCTTGTGGCAAATTCACTGGACTGCAAGCTGCCACAGCGGTCCAAGCACGTAACCAGGGATGAATGTTCCAGAGGAGCCAGATGAAAACCAGGCACAGCTGCGACACAAAACTCTGAAGCTCAACAGCCACAGCAGCAAGATGCACAGCCCAGCTACTGCATCAGCGTGATCGCAAGCGGATGGCATCGCCCTGTAAAGCCTAACAAGTGCTCAGTAAACATTGCTGGAAGTGTTTCCCTCTCCAAGCTAACAAAGTTGTAACTTTCGAGGTTAAGCTGACATCAGTGCTCTGTCCTGAGGCTTTTTCCTGTTAAGGGGTCGGGTGGTGGCTTTTTGTTCGTTGGGGTTTTTCTGTCTGGTTGGGGGTTCTTTTGATACTCAGTGAAGGAGATCAGAGAGTGTAAGCAGCGTGCCTACAGAACTACCCAGGCAGATACAACAGCAGCAGAGGTGCTGCCAGGCCCTAGTGACAGAGAGACCCCACCTGAGAACGGATGATGGCATTTTCTGCCTCCTAATCTGTAAACCGAGTCCTGCAGCCTCTGTTTCATGAAAGGAAACAATTCCTACTGTCATTCCTCATACTGTTGCTCTCCATAATTAACAGAGCCCTCCACTCACAGAAGTGTGCATTCTAAAAACACTGAGTTGCCCAAGACCTCACTTACAGAATATAAATCCAAAACACGCCAACCCTCAAGCCAAGCCAGCCGTGTGTTCACACAAGTCCTTCACTTCCTGGCGGCAGGAAGTCCTTGAGAGAAGGGAGTGTTTTTTAATCTGTATTTTCAGAAGAAGATTTAAGTCTCAGCAAAGGAAGGGACTCCATGTACCACCCTGGCAAAGTGTTCTAGCTGCAAACCAAGCGCGAAGCGGAGATGAATACCCTTGCTGTAGTGTGGGCCAAGTGCCTACTACTGGGTTCTGTCAGTGCGAGCCCAGCATCACAACAGCAGATAAATCCCTACTTATTACTTCACGGAAGCACACAGAAATGGTGCTTGTCTTTTTGCCTACAGCAGCAGGTTATGAATCACACAGTCCATCTGAAGTGTTGCTCAGTCCGGAAAAGGCTATGCTCTGGTACACACAGGTTACTGGGGGACAGAGACAAGACAACAGGGAAATGCAGAAAACATCTTACAGCACGAGAACTAGAGGCACTATACCGACGACTCCCACTGTAAACGCTCTCGTCATACACAGACGCCTACAATTAAAAGACAGAGTCAGAAGAGGACTGGCAGACCTCGTTTCTGGTTTCAGTTTGGAGAATTACATATTCACAAGGTGCAGCACAGAGGAATGAGCAGTATGTGCAAGGACGGGGACATCTCCCGTAGGCAACCACAAGCAACATGCAAGTGAAGATCGACCATGACCTGAAGACAGTGAGCTGGAAAATGCCATGAGGCACGTGCAAAATCTGACACACATCCCCCCGAGTCCATCACACGGTCATGCATTTCTAACCCTTCTCCCAGCCATCAATTCAACAGCTTATGGTGCCTACCAACAAAACGGCTACATCAATTCTTAAACTGTTCAAGTCTGTTTAACCTCCATTTGTGGTGCTGGCAGTAAGGGGGAAACCCACGCCTAGTGAACATCACTTACCAGCCAGTTTACTAAATTAATAAAAGGGAGGAAGATGTATGCTTTAAGACTGGCTCTGGTTTAGCATATGAACGTACGGCTCAGGAAACACATGGGCAGTAGGAAACTCTACCTTTAAGCTTTGAGAAAAAAGAAACAATAATCTGAGCAGCTATTTTGAAAGTTTGAACAAGAAAAGTGAAATCTGGGTACAAAATTGTTTTGAACAGATTCTTGTTAGTTCTTACATGACAGAAAGAATTGATGTTGCCTCTCTCCTGCACGCTGTAGCTAAGACCCCAAAATGAAGACCACTGTCTCCCATCCAGGGAGAAGCCCATGGCAGCATCACAATCCCATGAGCAGTGGTTATGATGGGACTTCATGTATGACCTTTTCAAAGTGTTTATCTGTATACCAAGTGCAAGGCGGAGATGAATACCCTTGCCTTGTGTTATTCCAAGAGGAATAAAAGGAAGGATCAGCAAATCCAGGTCTGTACAAACAGCATTGCCCACGTGCAATCCAGATCAAACACCAGAGTGTGAAATAAATGAACCCAACAGGAACTACTGAGGTAAGACACAACATATGCATGGCTTAAGGTAAGTGGCTTTGGTGTTTGGGTTTTTAGTACAACAAACCCTGTAACTTCTGGCTGGGGCATCGCTGTACAGCAAGGAGGGCTGAGGAAGACAAGCACAAAACTTTTTTTGCATAGAAAATGAAACAAAAAAAAAAGGCATCTACAGCAGAATAAGGCATCTTGATGAGATAAGGATTAGTAAACTGCAACAGAAGGAAACCCAGTATAAAGAATATTAGCAATCTGTGCCATAAAAGCATTAGATCTCAACTCCCAAAGACTAAGAATACCAAGCAGACGCGTGCATTCCTACAGGACAGGAGGACACAACAGTATGCAAAAGCAAATCAGCATAATTTAAGTTTAGGTTGTTTAAAGTTGTTATTGTCTCACACACATTTGTGTATAACAGTCAGAAACGGTGCTCCTCCTCACTTCAACCAAAGCCAGAAAAAGAGCTACATACAAAGACAGAAATGTTTTAAGATACACATTTTAAGTGCTTCACACAGCTGTAAGGTCACCTCTCGCCTGTTTATTATTAAACAACAATGCAGAGAAAACCCAAATAATTCCAAACAAAATTACGAGTACTTCAGTCAGAGCACCACAAAAGAAATGACTCTGCTGTTAGTAACCACCGTTCACAAGATGCAGCAATTAAGCTCATCTGTATCAGACATAATTAGGTGCAAGAGGTACTCTAGCAGCAGTCCCCAGCCCACAGCCTGAAAGGTAACATTGTGCTTCAAGTCATCCCCCTCCTCCACATCTGCAGTGGCCACAGCGCCCCAGGTTGTGGCCATGGGCTGGTGCTGCCCATCAGGCAGCACGGGCTGCGGACCACTGCTTGAGCACGGCTTTGGTAGCACCAGCCTGGCTGAGCTCTGATCCACACGCAGAGGACAATTCAACCTCCTGGGTGATTCTGAAGCTTCAGTGATTTTCTTCTAGCAGTCTGTGAATCACTCGCTTGCAATTTCATTTTATGCAGACTGGATTGTCTTAAGCTTGCTAGAGTGACAAGGTGAGCAGAGGAGTTGCCTCAACTAGAATAGAGAACTTCAGTTAATTAAGATCTCCCTTATTTTTCCAGACCAATTGAGGCCAAAAACCAAACAAAGTATCTGGAGGAAAGGGAGGAGCAGCACAGGAAAACTAATTGTGCTCATTTTAAAACAGCTTTCCATTACTCATTCCAACCTTTACAAGTTTGGTTTGGTTTTGGTGTTTTGCTCCCTTTTTTTTTGGTTGGTTGGTTTTGAGGATTGTAGATTTTTTCCTGAAAGACCTTCAGAGACTCTTGACAATTAGTCCAAATTCAGTCCTAAGTACAAGAGGTTGTTATTCTCCAAATGCAGTCAGAACAGCAAGTCCAGGCCAAGTAAAGCCAGGGGAAACAGACCCAATTTCCATTTTGGGATGAAGGTTGAGATGTGGAAGCATAGCCGCTGTTGTGGAGACCCAGATCAGAGTAGTATGATGCCTGCGTTAATAACAAAAACAGAGAAACCACAACCAAACCTTGAGAACTCAGCTTCATTATGTGACAGACTTTCTAAATTCCTCTAAATGAGAAGCAAAAAGTAAATTAGGTGATTGATTACAAATTGCAAGGATTCAAAGTGGTCACAGAGGCAAACAGAAAGAGATAAATGCATTATGGTCACAGAGGCAAACAGAAAGAGATAAATGCATTACAGATATGAGGGCTTATGAAAATCGTGTACCCTTTCTGTTTGTAAGGCAGAGATAAACCTCTAGCATCTCCTGCACAAAACACCCATTTGGTTTACTTTCCACTGAAAAGACTCCAGATCCTCACGTTATCTCTTCCTCCCTTATTGCTATGACCCAGTGAGCAATCCATGCAGGGACATGCTTTGTAAGGGACTTCAGGAACATGTATGCAGTTCATGCACCTCAGTTTCATCCTAAGCCTGGGTAAGTGAAGCTGGAGAGGGACTTTTTATAAGGGCCTGCAGGGACAGAACAAGGGGGAATGGCTTTAACCTGCCAGAGGGGAGACTGAGATGAGCTCTTAGGCAGAAGCTCTTCCCCATGAGGGTGCTGAGGCGCTGGCACAGGGTGCCCAGAGAAGCTGTGGCTGCCCCATCCCTGACAGTGTTCAAGGCCAGGCTGGACACAGGGTCTTGGAGCAAGCTGCTCTAGTGGAAGGTGTCCCTGTCCATTGAAGCGTTTGGTCAGTGGAGACTGTCACAGATCATGCATGGCAGTAGGACATTCCCCTTGTCCTGTCCGTACATGCCCTTATCAGAAGCCCCTCTCCAGATTTCTTGTCAGCCCCTCTAGGCACTGGCGCTGCTCTAAGGTCTCCCCAGAGTCTTTTCTTCTCCAGGCTGAACAATGTATTTTTCCTTATTTTTTAAATGAAATACCTAAAGCACCATGCTCTCAGGGAGCCAAGAGAACCAGAACAACGCATTCGCTCCGGGAACACTTTGCATCTTCCCTATTGTCAGACAAAGTGCAGCCCCAAAGCACATCTAAAACATGATGAAATAGTTACTCTGCCGCACTGTGCTGGGGACAGATGCAGCCCTGAGCTAAGCAAGCAGGGTATAATGCCACAGCAGGAAGATGCGCTAAGGAGCGAGCACGAGCTGCCTCAGCCAGCGTGCAGGGCCAGGGAGGAAACACCACCTCCTTGCATGCCCACCCTCATGAAATGACTTATGTACCCGCTCAGTCTCCTCTGACTGGCCCTGCTCTAATACACAAGCTGCAAAGGTATTTTCAAAGCCTCCAAGGCACTGTTTAAGATCCGTTTTCCCATGGCACGCTGGTGGGAATGGTTAGTTGGCTTTGTTCTTTGCTATGCTCCAGAGCTGTTCTCGAACACTCCACTTCTCCAGTCGTTTCTTATGGGGGTCTAGACAACCAAGCTTTCAGTAGTAAGCTATTATTCAACTTTCTTGCAAGACCTTACTAATCCTTGCATCATCCCCATAAACTGCCTAAGCGATAACTCCATTTACAAATGAGGGAAATCCGCGGCATATTAAAGTACTTGTTTGCTCTTGACACTATGGACTTCCATCACTGCAAGCAAACAGATTTGTGGGTAAAACACGACAGTTACAGATATTGTGAGGTAAATAAATCATTGTCCAACCCCAAAAATAATAATAAATAAAAATCTGACTCCTTTCTTCCATGAACATCTATAAAATAAAGACTTTCACTGCAAAGAAACCAGAACACACTGAACTGAGCTTAACAAAATTACATTCATTCCCACGTAGAGCACCTGTAAGCAGCACATGGACTACCCTAGGCACATGGTGTTATTCCTATTTAAGGAATCAACCTGCGATATTGCAGTAACGTGTACAAAGGCTCTTCTTCATGTGGACAAGGCTCCATCCTGTGCCTTAAACTTGGACACGTACTTTGAAACAACTTAGCAGCAGACTCGTTGCTTCTTTGCGGACCTTACAAATTTTCATCCTCCTGGTTTTTCACTGTCACCTTGACCACCTTTAAGGTTAGGCTTGGGAGAGAGCATTCCTAAAGGTGAATCCCAGCCAGACTGGCAACAACTGGTTTGGAGTTTCAGCTATTATTATTCTAAGTGACCCCCAAACTTCCTTCCCCCTTCTCAGTTATGATTAAGCTAAATTATGCTTAGTTACGAAAACTACAAGGGAGCTAATGTTGTAGCCGCATTGATGCTCCACATAGAGTATAAACCTCCATGCTGCAAACCCTAATACAGAGATGATTTTAAAGGATTTAAACAGAAACCAAACAACTTCTTTTCCCTGGATGACTTTCTTACAGATACTTTGCTCTTCCTGCAGTACTCAGAGCTCTGGAGTATGTCATTAAAGAATAAGAACATCATTTATCAGATGTACTACATAACAAAGTTCCTTGAACTTGGCAAACAGTTCAGCAAGAGTGGAAACAACACGACATACCATTTTCTTAACAGTTTAAACAACAGTATTTCATTGTTTCTTACCCACAGATGCAAGCATAAAACTATATGGAAGCAACAATTAAAAATGGACATGAAATATAAGGTCCCATTTCACTATTTATACAAGCGCCTGCTTAACTTCATGCTTCTCACTGAAGTCTCTCTCATGTTTAGCATGTATTGCTCAAATACTTAGATAATGGAGTCTTAAAAGTAGTTTATTTTTCCCCTAAACATGGAACTTTAGTCTGCATACCACTACATTTCTTTAGAAGTCTTGATAGCATACAGATCAACAGTTTTTGTCTGCCTTTGCTAAAATAAAGGCAGGGAAAAAAAAACCCTAACAGCTACCCTGCCTGCTCCCCAGAGGCTCTGCTTGAGGCAACCCCATTCAATAATCTGCACAAACCCCAATATATGTAGCACAGCAGGACAATGAATTCCTATAATTGACACAAAACGCTTGTTCTGGAACAGAGGGGAACATTGTGACCCACATACACACAATGGACTTAATTGCAAGCGTTCTTTGACAAGAATATTTCTAGAAACAGAAGTACATCAACCTAAGTTAGTTAAGTGGCGACACTTGCCCTGGCTGTTCACCTCTGAGGGAGTTTCCAGAAACCCTGGGATTTAGGTTAGGCAGGGAAAAAAGCACTTAGTTAAGCAAACTGAACAGGCATTCGGGGAAAATTCAATATCCAAAGGCCATTTTACATATCCAAATCTCAAGAGGCTAAATTCTACATGAAGCTCTGGAGTTTTCAGTTTTAGAGCACGACATGAACACGTACAACAAGTTGGAGAACAGTCCTTCTGTTGTCCAGCACATGGGAAGTCCTTGGTGCTGCGTGCCCCCAAGCTATTCCTTGTCACAATTTAACTTGTACTCAATTTTGTTTCCAAGTTTAGCAGTTCTGGCCTCGAAGTCCCACTGGTACCAGCCTGGGAGACTTCGCTTCCCACTCATGGCCTAATTTATTTTTCCAGACAGCTTATTGCTGCACCTCGGTGTCTGACGAACTGCAAACCCCACAAGGTGAAAAACAGGAAAAACCTGCTCCAGCGCAGAAAAGAATTTGCTAATTAGCTTTAACCCCATCAAACAGAGCAATTGAATCTTATAGCAATATAAATAACTTACTAACCCTGCTAGATTTTCTACTCTGGGATGATCCATACACATCGTCCTCATAACCATTGGTCTGTTGTTGAAAGAAAGGAAAAGCGGGAAAAGAAAAGAGAGAAAACATTTGACACGGGCCCAAAATGGCATTTTCAGCACAAGTCATTAGCTATGAAAAGCAAAAAGCAGAGACAGAACGTTTCAAAGGTACACCAGGAACAGGAGAAGTACAGGATTAGGGCATGATTTCAAACATAAGGACAGGAACATTTCTGTTCTGTCACTAACTGTATACCAGCCAAAAATGTCAAGGATACTCCTGCTTGCTTTTTTTGACCTCTTTCTTCCCCTGTTAAGAAACACTTTCACCTTCCCTATTACTACTATAGCACTCTGTGTCTTCAAATGAAGGCAACGCAGGATAAAAACAGGGAACACTAGGAACGAGAGACTACAACAAACAAATTCGTCACTGCAGTTACTCCTCTGACAGGCAAGCAATTAAAAAGCAGCAAAATGTAGCAAAAGAATGAATTCTGAGTCTATATTTGAGAAATTCAGCTTAGTAAACGCGCAATGCTGTATGAAATATCTTCTTTTTACCTTTCCCCAATTACAACAAAATTAAACCCAGACAGTGACCATCTGCCACTCCCAGTGTGTGGCGAACCAAAGAGGAATGACAGATTTCAGTCGGTCCAGCTGTCCTCCCTCATGCTCAATAGCCTGCCTTGTTGTCATTAACATGCTTTCTCTCAAAGAGCTAAAAACAACAACAAGCCTTTGAGAAGCCAGGCGAGATGCCGGCTTCTGGGTCAGGGGTAAAACAAAACAAGCCCTACAATGAAGCTTTTCTCCTGGAAAATTGGTGTTTAAGAAAAGAGGATAAAGCCAAAAGTCGCCTCAACCAAAACCATTAGAAGCTCAGGTTTTGGCATCACTTTCAGAACAAGATCTGGTTCAGCATCAAGAATGAGGAAGCACCTTATGTATTTGGGATGTATTTAGTGGAAATTTAATTAGAATTTCTATTGAAATTATTTTTTTAGTCCAAGTTTTAACGCATTCCTAAAATGAAAATCCACTAAACCCAATCTGAGTCCATTTCCAAGCAAAGTATTTATCACATACTACTCAGTGTAATTTGCTTATTAGAAACGAGTTTAGACCCAAGCTGGAACAGCTTAGACCCTCTTCTAACAGCAATACTATCACTATAAACAGAAGGCGAGCATCCAGTCTCTTTTCTCAAGAAGAACCGACCTGAAACCCTCCTGCAGCCTCCTCACACAGTTTGGCTTCAACCCTGTTCTTACTTTTCAGGCTTCCCAAATTCTCCCAACACTCCTCTTGCTGAAGAATGAGCAAAACCTTCAGCAACTGAAGCTCCTTTTCATCAGCAGTGTTTTTATTGCAACCCTGTATAAAACTGCCTTTGTGCCCTGTACTCCCACAGCTAGGCAACACACACTCTCCCGTAGAACTGCTTTCCCCATTAAAAACAGATGATGCTGACTTAGATAAGAGCAGACCAGATGAGATCCCTTCTGACTGTCTTGTTTTCTACCAGAGTTATTTTTCAACTAACTGTGCATTTCTGCTACAATAACTAGATCTTACCCCATGTTTCATTTGATGCCATGTACAGACACACCAAGAGCCTTACAGACAAGTTACAGTCACATCCAGTGCTTTTCCTTTATGTCCTTAATTAACCTGCTTAGGGAAATTAAACTGAATTAACGTGATTCATTTTCCACAAACGGTTTATCCCTTTGCATTTCAGGCCCTTCTAGACTGTTTAATTTGCCCTGTATCATTCAGATTTCAAGCTGAAGCCCCATAGCTCAGGTCATTTTCCCTGTCACTATGACCCATCCTCACCAGGAACCTCTCCAGCACGTATTTCTGAAGGCAAATGCTCCAGGCAACCCTCAAAGAGCAGGGTCAGTTTCAGCAGACCTCACTGACCTTTGTCCTGTGCTACACTAACATGCGAAGCACCCGACCATAACCTCAATGAAAAGTACAACAAATACAACTGCATGCTGGGGAGGCTAAAATATTCAGATTTTACTTGTTCTCCCTTCACATGCAACTGACCCTATTCTTTTATGTCTTTTCCTCTTGCTTTTAACGGATGCAGAAAACTTTCTTGCTGCCATTATGCCCACTTAGACTCGCAGTATTTTTATGCTTTAGACTGTGGCTACCGCTTCGGGCTTTCCCCATCCCACACCCAACTTCCAAGCCTCAGAAAATTCTCTGCTGCTTTCCACTGTACTGAAGGACCCCAACCCAGCCTGGCAAGGAGTAGCCTTCCCTCTGCAGCAGCAGTACACCACTTTGCCCTCTCTTATGTACTAAGAGCTCATCTCCACCTCCCCTCTGGCAGGTCAAAGTCATTCCCCTTGTCCTGTCCCTACATACACTTGTAAAAAGTGCCTTTATGAACTACCTTTATGAAAAGATTGCAGCCTTCACTACATATATTCTATCAGTATTACCTATTTCTGTGTAATGTTAAGTTAGGTTTTGAATTTTTCAAGATGTTCTTACTGTACGACACTGACATGTTTGCATTATACCACATTTTGCAGGTAAGTGATGTATTCTCACAGACCCAACAAGTCCTGATAATTACACTGCATCCTTGACATTAGGCTGGTGAACTCTTACAGCCAACATACTTGCACGTATTCTCTGTCCTATCACAGTGGTTTTCTACGCAAAAACCTCTCCAAAACAATTATTTGAGATACATACTGCTTTGGAGTAGTTCTTCTTTTTGGTCCTCTCATTCTCTAATCCAGCCTGCAGTAAAATTAAGAACGCAGGATGAAAAGCATTTGTGAGTTTATGTGCACCCATCCATTGCCACGCATGCACGTTACCATGCAAAAACATCAGTCCATCTTTGCTCCAGCTCTACACAACAGAGGTCAGTAAGAACACATGGGTGAAAAAAAATCAAACCACAAAGTCAAATGACCAGTTATTAAAGAACGTTGTTAAAAGTGACGACAGCACTGTTTAAATTTAGTAGCCACAGTTAAAATCATTCATGCTTGCTAGGTTAAGTCAATTAAAAGAGCTACCAGCTGTCTATACCTAACTACATCTATACATCCATGCAAAGTCCCAGTGTGTTTGAACTATTTCTGTATATAGGTCACTCACAAATAGATATATTGCATTCTGTAATTGAAATAGCACAGGGAACGGAGGAGGGTGAGAAAGCTAGAGAGTCGGTAACACTGCTCTGTGCAGTCTGCTTTCTGCAGAAGTGGAGATGCCTCTATCCCAAGACAGCACTGCTAACAGTACAGGGAAATGTTCTCAAACTGAGCTTAAAGTCCCAATCGTCATTCCCCCTTCCATGCCCCTTCTGTTCTTCCAAGAGTCAGCTTTATCTGAGTCTGTTCCACATAAATACCTGCTCTTGTCTTACCTACGGAGTTTGACTTTTTATCCTCCAAATCCAAGGTAACAGCTCGACACACAAGCTGCAGCTTTGGTAGGCAGCATATTTGTCCTGTCACCTTTACTAGATCTATTCAGAGTGAGTCTGTGAAAGCTTTATTTCTTTCCAGATTTATGCTGAAATAAAACCAGACACACTACATTCAAAGCCAGGCTGGACAGGGCTTGGAGCAACCTGGTCCAGTGGAAGATGTCCAGTGCCCGTGGGGGTTGGAACTGGATGAGCTACCTGGCCCCTTCCAACCTAAACCAGTCTGTGAATGAATTCTAGACCTGGCCAAGCAATGAACGGACTGTTACAGAGAAAGTCTGCTAGGGAAAATAAAAGCTGTTCTGCTCTGTTCTATTGCAACTACTAAACCACTAGACCTAGCTTAGATCTCTCTAGTCCTTCAGTGTTTTTCGTGTGAAGTGCATCAGAGCAGTAGGAGAGAGAAGTAGCATCTTTACATCACTGACCACAAACTACCTCAGGATTTTTAGATTACCCCTTATCTCAGATCAACTGCCACAACTGATATTAGTTTCTTATTCACTATTAGTTTTTAACGCACACTGCAACTTGCAGACTATTCTCACCACTGGATAGGTGTTGGCATGTTCCAAATGAGACTGTAAAGGTATGAAAGAAAAAAATCAGAATACACAGGAAAACACTGAAGCAAGTCATGGCAATCAAAAGAACCTCCTCCCGAAAACAGGCACAGAGACGTACATCCCAACTAAGAACTTAGGTAATGCAGAATTTCTTGTAGAAAGCCAGAAGTCAGAAACTTTGGAGCAAACCAAACAAGGAAATGCACAAACTCCACCACGAGTGATTAATAACACACCAATATTTCATGCTGGATGGTCTCAGATTAGAGGCAGCCAGCTGAGAAGTGGGAGAACAAGGACATCTGGCATAGAAGAGAGACTAAAGAGGGGCTTGAGTATCTCACACACACAGAGGATGATGTTAACTGAGCCTCCCTAGGAACAACTGTATGACAAAGCATCAAGCTTGCAGGACTTCTTGAACAAGAGGCAGGACACTCTTCATGGGTTCAGGACGAGCCATGGGAAAGCTATCAGATTCTCTGTCGCAGAGGAAGGTCTGCTGGCAGGAAGCAGAGATATGCTCAAGCTAGCATTATATGAACACACAAGGCCACTGTCTGCAGCACAGGCACAGCTGTGGAACTTAAATAAACTTGCTAGCCTGGTCTAATCAATCAACATCTCGGGTGGTTTTTGCAGTCCATATTGACAGTTGCTCTGCCAGAAGCATCCAGGCCAGCTCCCAAAAAGCTAGCTCAGCAGATCTCTAGTGCCTGCAGTTGAGACATCCACTTAGAAAACATTCCGGAGAAAACAGAGAGTAAAACCCACACAGATTAGTAGGTAGAAATACACGTCTGATATTGGCTCATTTCGTTGAAAACTCCCTCTACAGAAAAGAAGCATAGCTGCAAAAAGCAACCCCTCACAGCATCAGCCCTTCACAGTGCAACGAGCCCAAAAATGCAAGATCAGTTTCCAGGTACTGGAAGGCTTGCAGACCAATTGCAAAGGCATTCCGCAACTATGGAAGCAGAGCCTTCCAATAGTCAGAAAAAAGAAGAGCATTCAGAATTCTCTAACTAGGTTTCCAAATCCTTTGTGGACACAAGGCAATAGTTTCTGGTGCTCAGAAGCCAAACTGAACTCCACTCCTCAGACGTAGCTTTTTAGGTTGGTCATTTTTTTGTAACTGTTTTTAACTTTGTTGGTTTGCAAACACGCAAAGACAGCAAGAGTGAAACCTTCCCAAAGAGACAGAGAGATGTGATCGAAGTATTAAAAGCATCTACTATAAACCCACACTAGGCAAATAGTCACTGCACATTCTATCAATTCAATGTGAATGAAACAATTAAGAGATGTGTAAGGGTGCTTTTCAGTTCAGACTAGCAAATGTTTGCTTTATACAATCCCTGTGACACATGGATCAAGGAAGGAAGCTCTGTCAAAACCCTTTTCCTGTGCATGCCCAAGCGTCAGCTTGCGTAACAACATTCACCAAATGCTACTTTACGATGACAGGGGGGAGTCTGCGCAACATCACTACAAATACCACTGCGAAAAGTTCCAACCAGATCCTTCTGTCAGAAAAGGACATTCTTTGCAGAAATATTAGGGATTTATGGGCCATTCCGTGAGGCAGCTGGAGCCGCTGCTCACCAGACCAGCAGTGGTATCACAGCCAGAAGGCACGAGGCATCTCCAGGAAAACAGCTCAGAAAAGCTTCTTGAGGGATGGTGCAGAGGCAGAATGCAAGGCTTCTGCTGTTCAAGTAGGTAACAGTAGAACACAGGATCATAGTACAGAAACCATCATGAGGAATCAGTAGTGGATTTCCATGAACTAAAGGTGTTCCACAGAATCATCATCATAGAACAGTTTGTGTTGAAGGGACCTTAAAGCTCATACAGTTCCAACCCCCTGCCATGGGCAGGGACACCTTCCACTAGAGCAGGTTGCTCCAAGCCCCTGGGTCCAACCTGGCCTTGAACACTGCCAGGGATGGGGCAGCCACAGCTTCTCTGGGCACCCTGTGCCAGCGCCTCAGCACCCTCACATGGAACAGCTTCTGCCTAAGAGCTCATCTCCGTCTCCCCTGCTCAGATGAACTGGGCTCCCGCTGTAAATATGGTGCCAGAGCGCTTGTATCTTGCTTCATCAAGGGACACACAGTTATAGCCATGGTTAAACAACCTAGTTGTATCAAAATCACCTTCTAAATAGAAAGAACTGAAATTTCAACTGATCTGGAGATATTTTTTCCCCTCCAACAAAGACTTTCATGAACATGTCCAAATTTAACTCTAAGTAAAATAAACATTGGTTTGCATGTTCAGCTGTGAGGATGAGCTTTTCTTCATCAAATCTCTGGATCTTTAAGGCATCTTTAAGCTTTGAAAAGCACATAAATAAGCTTGCGGTCTGAAAGAATAAAGATTTTAACACCATTTCACAAATAGCAACATGGGAAAAAGGGAACAAGGCAACACTTAAAACTTGTAAGTGCATCTCTGTGGTACCTCACAGAGAACACAAAGTCACCCCTTAGGACTGAACACGCTCTGCAGTATCACTTTTTGCCTTTTTTTTCATCTTCCAGGCTCTTTCCAAGGCACATAAGGTCTGACACCCAGTCCTGTTCTCTTAGGGATAACTTTGTCAGGAATCCCCACAGAAGCCAGAAACCAAAGATCACAAGTAATGGTATAGGTCTTGCTTGTTCTAGAAAAACAGAACTAATCATCCAGCTTACCCCACATAACTGCTGCTACTGATACATGAGGAACAATGACAGAAGGAGAAGAAATTATTCTCAGACACAAAAGTTTTAGGCACAATGACTCCGAAACAAGAACTGGCCAAAGCCGATTCACATTCAGGACTGCTGAGAGCTTTCTTCCTAGTGCTGTTATGGATTGTTTCAGTTCTGTGCTTAGCTGAGTGCTTCTCCATAGGTCTCCGAAGCAGCGAGCTCCAATCATCTTTGAAGACTATTAACACACACCGAGACAACAGCACTAGCAGCTCACAACCACTAAATTGCTTAAATTGTCTTCCCAATTCCAAGAGCTGATTATGTCTATGCTAGAATAGGGTTAAGATTTGTACCCATGTGTATTATATCTAAAAAAATACTGTATGGCTATTTTGAAGGAAAAAAAAAAAAACCACCACCAATAAAACACTTGAATATGTCCTACAGATGAGTACCAGTGCACTACAGCACTCAGCTCTACTAATCCCCTCATCCACAACTCATGTCTGCAGATGAATTTCAAATATCACTGAAGCAGTTTTGAGGAGAGTGTTTCACCTGCAATTCCAAAGTGCTTAAGACTTATTTCCACTGATAACTTGCTTTTGGTTTCCTGAGCTCATAATCACTGATTATGGAGTAAGCTAGCACTTCCTCTTCCCAAATTCTCAGTGTGCGTTATGAAACAGCGGAATCACAAGGTGCATACATGAAATAGCTGCACATACCCATGTTTTAGCTAAGTACTTCCTGCAACAGTAAGAGCAAACAGCAGTTACCAGATCTACAGTCACATGCTCTGTTGGTGTTCCTGCTCTGTGCACACTAATCTGTCCATTCCCAATTGAAAGAATGACTGACCTACACGTACTCACAAAAACCCAACAAAGCATATGGCTTGAACATGGAACATGTCAAGACTTTGCAAAGATGGTATCAGAGTCCTATAACCAGTCCGTTGGAAAGGGGGGGGGGGCAGCGACATCAGTACACACACATGCACGAGTAAGTTGTACAATTTACCAACCCTCAGGCTTCCACGGCTACCCACTGACATGCGCTCATCTTCATCCGAAGCCTATCAAAAGAAAAGTATAAAGACAAGAAAACAATGAAAAAACCACAAGTAACAGGCAGGGTGGTAAATGCTGATGGCTTTGATGGGACAGAGGGAAAGAGAAGACATACAAAAGAAATGCCTTTTCAAAAAGAATCTCATTAAACCTATAAACAGAAAGCAAATGAAATCGCCCAAGGAACACAGTCAAGCATTTTACTACCGGAGGAGTGACAACCTTGCTGAGGTGTTCTCTGCTCATGGTCTGAATAAATGAATATTAAACACACGAGCTGGTTATTTCCCCACCTTCCATCCCCTGCCCCCCCTTTATTCTAGCACATTTTCAAAAGCTCCTCAGAGTGATGGGGGAGAAGGCAGAGAAGTCAGGAAGTGGCTTTGGGGTTTTCCCTTGCCTGGGTGGGGGGAGCTTATTTTTGGTCGGTTTTGGTTGCTTGGTATGTTGTTGGCTTTTTTCCTCTGAAAAACGAACTGCCTTATCCATGGCTGTTTTCTCAGTTTGAAATGTCTAGGAAAGAAAAGGCAAAAGTAGATACTAACCGAGGCATTTCTTCTGGCTCTACGGGAATAACGCTCACTGTCTTCCTACCAAGGTGGCAGAGGGAAAAAAAAAACAGAGTGAAGTGTTGAAAGGCCAGATGCACCAACAGAGAGCTTTCAGAAAGACACAATGAACTTGAGCAATGTTTAGGAGTCAGTAAGGTTACCAAATAACAGAAGGTGATACCTTGTCAGGTCAGAAAAAAACCTTTTTCCCTTCCTTCGTGACCCCAGCTTAATTCCTGTTTTATTCTGCTACACACTTCCATGAAAACCTGCACATGATGATACCTTTATTCCTACCCCAAAAAACATCTCAAGTGCATCTCTCTACCTCTGGGGATCAGCAAACTTACAGTGCTTTTGTCATTAAGCCTCTGTGACACACAGTACCGCTGTCTTTGAAATAGACTTTGCAAGACAGTTGAAGCCGTGTCTTCTAGCACTTTAGCAACTTCTTCATCTTACATTATGGGTGTTAACATAGTCAGATGTTGCTAATGGCCAAGTCCCTATCTGGTATCAACTTAACTGGCTTAGCAAATAGTAATATCTAGGGCATTGTACTATTGGAAAAAGTGAGCATTGCCTTAGCAGCAGTCACAATGCATCTGAAGAGTACCCCTGGACCATAAGTACAAAGTCACTAAAGCAACAGGGATAAAAAATGCTGAAAATTTACCTGAAGGCAGATTGGATAAGACTCAAATTGTAACAAAACCCACAAGAAGTAAAATGAGAACATACATTCCTTGTAACACAAGTGGCTTTAATGGTTTTATATGATAATCTAATCTTCAAGGGAGACAGTGGGGACAGAGGTCTGTAAAAAGAGATGGCTCTAACCAAACCCTTGCCATTTTAAGCCGATCAAAAGCCATATTCCCGGTATTGATGCAGACAGCAGGAATGGTTGTGGTTAGAGTGGAATTCACATTTCCAATGCATGAAAACACCTACTTTGCAGGATTTCAAACACTATGAACCATAGAAAACTTCAACACATAGAAGCTGTTCAGCTACATTAAGGCCTACCATCCATTGCTCGATGTCTCCCCATTTAGTATCCAGACCATAATATTTCTAGAGACAGAAAAGGACAAAAAAAACCCAGAATTTAGATGAGAAAGGCAAACACAGAACATTTAAACATGCATTGCCAGGTTTTGGCTTAGCCACACAGCTCCACACATGCAAACATGCCAGGGAAAAGCTGACCCAAGTGCCATGAAAGCCCTCGGAAGCACATGCCCAGGAAGAGTTGCCCAGCAAGGAGAAAGCCATGTTTCAGGTACAGCCAGGGAATGCGAGAGCTTCCTGCTCAGCAGCGAAAAAACAACAATGCTGTAGGGATAAGAGCAAGGAGCATAATGAGTCTTGAATTCCTGACCCATATAAGTCAAGACTCATTACAAGGGATCCGAGCACAGAACACTTTTGGGGAGAAAAATGCTGTCAAATCATGTTTCCTGTACAGATTTGTCAAGGGAAGACAAGTTGAATACAATGCAACTTATCTCCGTGCATTCTTATTCGCTGCATGCCAAACTCCTGAGAGCTCCTGTTCAGAGCACAAGGCTTCTTGCCTACACTTGAACCATCTTAACAGAGGTGGTGTCACCAACAAGGATAGAAGAGGACATGTGTCACCAATGCAGGTGAGATGTGAAAGCTTTCCGTATTTCAGTAACAAATGCCATGCATTTCTCAGGAGATCGTCATTATGGCAGTGTAAGTTTCCCAGTTCATCATCTCTGCACAACAGTGGGAATTTCCCAATCAATGTGAATTTCCATCAGACAGCAAACTGTTCAAAGATCCATGGGTTTAACAGGACTTCTCTTCCTCCCCAAACACACGCTTCAAATCCAGTCTCAGGAAGCTTGCATTTTATAATGGTGACCATGACATTCCTGTGCCTTAAGCACAGTAAGCAGCAAATAGAAATCTTGCTTAAGGAAGCATAATATGTATTTTAAAAGAAAAACAGATTAGTGCTTTGAGGTCCATGTATGTGTGGAAAAATCGAGCCTATACTTGCCAGCTTTCCTAGAGACTTGAGGAGGCAGGAGTATTAACAGTCAAAACCCTGGGTAATGATAAAAACCCCAGCAACCTGCTCTGTATTACGCTCTGCATTTAACACTCACTCAATGGTACTGATGTAATTTTTCTTACACTCTTAAAATCCTCACTCGCTATTTGTTAATAAACTAGAACAGCTGCGTGTTCTTTGATATCATATCAGTTCATTCCCACTTCAGAGTTGTTCCTCATTAAACAATAAAACTATTGTCATCCTAAGGTCATCTTCACTTTCATCTTAACAGCTCTGCAGAGAAGAAATTCTGTTATGAAGTAGAATAGGCAGTGGGGTGCTCCATTACACACCCTGGAGAGTCCAGACTGTACAAGGGCCTTTAAATGCTGCCAGTTTGGGGGTCAAACTGGGAAAAGGCAAGAGCTCACAGCAATCCCATTTACTAGGAAAAATATTAGAAATTCAGGGTTTAGGCCTGCAATTTGAAAAGAGAAAATAAACTCACTGCCTTGCGGATTTACATAGCATGCAGAAATCTCTCTGGAGCAAGGAAAAGAGACAACGGTTCAAAAAGCTCTTTAACCACATCCTTATGAGAACAGGGGAGCATTCCCCTTTGCTCTTACCTGCAAAGCATCTTGCTATGTGCCCAAATACATCTAATACCCCTATACAATGCCTACGCAAACTACATACAAGTGAAATTTCTCCCTTAAACTGCATGAAATTAAGAGTGCATGACATGAACTCCTGTTTCTTCCAGCATTACAAACTTCCTCACAAGTGTTCAGACGAGTTACTGCCAGGCAGAAGCATGACACGTACAACAAACAGCCTGTTGCATTAAGTTTCATGTACTTCACATAGTCAGGATTGCGTACATGATCTGAACCTACAGGTTATATGTTTTGTAGTAAATCAGATCAGGTAACAGAGGTTTTCCAGCTCCCCCAAGAGATACAGAATATTTTATAACACTAGAAATCAGCTTTAAAAACCACCGTGATAACAGAGAATCCACACAGGAAGGATACATAAACACGCTTGTGATTTTTGCAAGGTGTGCTGCTTCTTTGATCTGCTGTCTCCTTACTTTCTCACAGAAGCTTCTGAATTCACTTTGCCAAAAGGCAGATACGGAAATGCCCCTTAAGACTTGGTACGTTACAAGTTCCACTTAAGTCTTTTCCTCCACCGTTTAAAATTACATAGCTACATCCTTACTATCCCCACACGAAAAATGCCAATTAATGGGATTACCTTGAGACTATTTATGTTAATTTATGATCTTTCAAACAGCACGTCTCACCCTGTACTGCACTGGCAGCATTTGAAGGCTCAGGTATTTTGCCCCCTCAGCCACTTCCCGTTTCCTTCTCCATGGGGACTCTTCCGTTCTGCCCACGCGGGGGCTGGTCTGAATGACTGCATGGGTTAAAGGAAGAAATGGTACTTATCCATTCATTTGCTTTTTAGAGACCTCTCCCAGTCTCAGGTTCCCTTCCACCCTGAAAACTGATATTACAATTAAATAATTCATGACATTAATACCACTGAGGGAGAATTCCAGATCAGATTTACTCACTAAGCAACAGCAAAACTGCTAGACTTGCAAACTGACTACGGGATGGTGTGAGGCTAACCCACTTCTCCTCCATGGCAGGACACCAACAGTAAACACCCTCCTGGGCTCCCGTGAGGCTGCGTTTGTACCAGAAGATTAAATTAGTTCCTATAAAGAAGACTGATAACAAGCCTGTAAATCCAGGGGTAGATGTTAATTTGAACTACTCAGTACGTACCAACTCCGCAAATAAAAACAAGAGTAAGATGCAGCTGTGGTCAAACTGATGGGGTCAGGATTAAATACCACAGCCCATGATTTGAGTAGCTACCATCATATACATATGCATTTGAAGAGGAGAACAGCATTTCCAAGCAGCACGTGCACTGCTCAGTCAAGCGAGTGAAACATGCAGTTAAGGCAGCAGGAGCACCAGGACAAAAGACAAACAGGTTGTGGTTTAAAGAGACATTTGTCATACAGCAATCAATAAAAATGCCTCAGAAGAAACAAAACCAGAAGCAATATTCAGTAAGGCAGGAAATGGCAGGCTGGAAGAGAGATGCGCATTCTCCCTCACTGCAAAATCTCTTTTGGGCCATTTCTCTTTAAGGTACCACACAGTTCACATGCTGGAAGTACGGAACAGCCAAACATCATAACACAAAACCTAAACTCTCTCTTGTTATGTAGCAAGTGACCTCAGAGCGAGCTATTATCACCGCCACCATCATCTGGAACTACTAAACTGAAACTGGGAGGAGGGAAGAGATCATGACTGAGGTGGGAGGGGATTAAACAATATAAAAGCATTTATAAGCTTGGGCCACGCTGGATGAAAAGCCACACAGTTTATTTACCAAAAGGTTATAAACTCAAGCACAGCATCCCTGATTTACTTCAACGACTCGCTGCAAACAGAGTCACCTCAAAGTCATTCTTTCGGTGGCACAAGTTAAATGCTTCTCCAGCCCCAAGTGTTTCTGAGTGATACTCTTGGCCTTCAGCTTCTCCAGCCCCAAGTGATACTCTTGGCCTTCAACACACAAACGTGTGCACGGTGCTTGGTAACGCACAGAGCCACCGCACCCTCCTATGATGGCTGTTTGCCAAATTACCTTCCTGCTTATTGCTTATTCTTTGTCAAACAGTGTTTAGAAAACATTATACTAAGCGCCTGACCAGACACATTTTACACAGGTCATCTTTATTGTGCACCCCACAAGACTATGGGAGGGAAGGGGAAAATGCGTGGGAATATAAAGCCTGCTATGCAACTTCCATTCCTCAGAGGTGTGTTAGAAATGCTGGCAAGACTCATGACATGGGAACACATGCAAACAATGAAAGAGAGCAAGCCCTACCTTCTGAACTTGGTAGATCTAGAGGAAAAGGGGCAGGAAAAAAACAAGGAAACAAAAGCTAGCGTGAATAAATCAACAGCAATGCAATGTTCTATAGCTCATTCTAGAGGAGAGAAAAAAAACCACAACATTTATACAGAATATACAGCAAAACATGAAAACAAAACGATGTACACATCAAAGCCCTGCAATTAGGTAGAATGAAAGCAGTGTTTACCTTTTAGGCCTCCTCTGTGTGCCCAGCTAAAGTAGAGCACTCCTGTTTTCATATTCGCTAGGCTCTTGGAGGCACAGGCACTGGTCTTTAAGGTCCCTTCCAACCCAAACCGTTCTATGATTCAATGAACATTTGCCCCTTAGACTTGGCACCAGACCACAGTCCAAGCCAGCTGCGAGCTAGGATCTCTCTCTTTTCCAGCTTCCCTCCTTCAAAGTAATACTGCCCATTTATTCATGTTGAAGGACCGTCATACATCTACCATCACAATAAAAGCAAACAGCATTAACTGCAGAAAAACTGTTCTCCTTTCAGGGACAAATTTTGTCCTGACCTGATGAAGCACAGTTACAACAGTGTTGATGCTTATACACCTTTCACCTGCATATAGCACAGTCTCAGCCTGTTAAAACTCCCTGAAAACTTATTCCACACGCTGGGAGGATCTCTGCAGGTTGCTTTTCCAATTGTTAATGTTTCCATGGAGTCTCACACCATTTGTAGGCCCTAATAAATGCACTGCTGACTCTACAAAGTTGTTCCATAGTTTTGAACCATCTCAATAATACACATAAGCATTACACCCACTCTAATACATCTGAGTTTTGTTTAAGTGGAGAAGTGCCCTTGACTGATCAGCTTTGGAAATTCACAAGAAAACCAGGAATTTTCATACATCTCTCCTAGTACTTCTAAAGCCAGAAACCCTTCCTGTTTAAAAGCACCTAACTGGCTACACACATCCAGAAGGAAATTGCAGCCTTTTTTTCCCCACTAGCTTTCTGTCTGTAGGAAATGTATCACAGTTCTGGTCTGAAAGCCTTCAGCCACCTTACTGCTTGTCTTCCTAGATAAGTGCTGATGCTGACTGCATAAACACCAGTGCCAGCCCCCTGCTCTAAGTACATCCTAAGGGTACATTGCCGACTCCAACCCTTCAGCTGGTCAGCAGGCAGCAAGGAAGTCGTTCTCCCCTCTTTTGGAATATTAAGGGAATCCCTCCATCCATCTGGGCCACCTCAGCTGAACCCATATCCCAGTGCTGGGAAGCGAAGCATACTTCTTTCAGTTCCTGCCCTCCTGATGAGGTTTCCCTTCATGACCATGAAGGACAACTGCAGAACCCAGCTCAATACCTCAAAAGGATTACTTCTTAGTCCTGCAAGTGCAGGGGGGATAATAAGGACCCACACTTAAAACTAGGATTCCTACACAACCCACCACCTTGCTCACCTTTTACTACGAAAACCCTGAAGAGGAAAATGAACCCCACCGACCCACAGCTCCCAAGACTGCATACAGACCCCAATCTTTGGTTTCTCCGTTGCACACATAGAGTGTCTTTCATTCATACACAGAAGCCAGACATCATCAGTTCAGATGTGGAAATTACCTTAGGCTGTTTAACCTTTAAGCTTTAACTTCTCAATGTTGTTGCTTTACTCATGATTTGAGGCAACACCATGGAAGTCTTATTTTTCCAGCCCCAATGCTTCAGGATTGGTATAGCAGGTATTCCCGTTGAGACACACAAGAAGTCTTGCGTCCAGCACCCTGATTGCCAACGGATAAGATAACAACAAGGCCCTTGTTCAGGGCCAGACACTGTGGAGGAGGGCACACAGATAAAGCCGAGTGCATCATCGTAACTGTTTCAGTGCTTTATAAAAACTGGAATTTTAGGGTCATCCATTAGCTAACTGGCATTAGAACAGCTGTGATCCAAAGTGACTGAACAAGCCAGAGGAGCAGATGGTAGAAGGAGGCAGAAACCCACAAACTACTCAAAACACCTTCGACACATTCCCTCTCCCAATGTCCGCGCGCACCCACACTGGACGTGTAAGAAAGATACAGATTAACCATCACAAACCTCCTTAACTTGTCCCCTGCCTACATAAGCACCAAGTTCCATGGCCAGTCCCATCCCTCCCATTCAAGCCCCAGGAATCCTGCTTTTCTCTGTTTTTTCCTGCAGTGCCCTGCATTTTAAAATGGCTTCAAGGAATCCCAAATACCACAGAACCCACTGCCTCCCATCAGTGCGCACCTAATCCCTGCAAGGCAAGAAGGGGCCTACATCACAGTCAACAGGAGGGGTGAGCGGATCAAAACTGGCTGCAAGTCTTTTACCCACATTAACTTGGCTTTAGTGTATTGACTTATATTTATGACATGCTCGAGGAACTGACACGGAAAAAAAGCAACGCATGACATTAAGTGCTGGTAACATTTTATTCCAAAGAAATAAGATTTCAAGGAAGATAATTACGTGCAAAGGAGCGTGCTGGTAAAGAACAAATTACAAAATAGCAAAGGCAACTTTTGTGCTGTGCCCTTAAAGCAGGAGCCAAAAATTAATCCAGGAGACAAACATAAAGCACTTGCCTTGAACTAGAAGTACAGGCTCATCTACTGTGTGACCTAGCAAGGAAGAATCTTGTACTGAGGGTTAAAGAACGGGAGATCATTCTCTTTTCACTTCA
Source organism: Ara ararauna (assembly GCA_028858755.1). NCBI lineage: Eukaryota > Metazoa > Chordata > Aves > Psittaciformes > Psittacidae > Ara > Ara ararauna. The sequence continues at coordinate 8,578,246 of CM054381.1, forward strand.
GGTACTAATATCAGCTTAAATTGTGGCCTCTGAGTGTCAGTCCTCAAAAAGGCATTTAAAGTCTTGCCAGCAGAAGGTACTCCTACATAAAACATTCTCTACAATTAGCCCTAATGCTGCAGCTTTTATGTGTCTTGAAACATTACTGTTAAATATTTCTTGGGGGAAAAAAGGCTTTAATATATCTTACACCAGCCTTCTAAGGAAAAAAATACACAGAAAACAATTATTCCCTCTATTTTACCTGGTACCCCATGGGGATTAACAACTTGTTACTCAAAAAGACTGACCTCGCTTGAATTCACAGTAAGTATCTGAATGCACACAAGCCTTTGTCTCAGCACGAAGCACAACTCTTAGACTCTGCAACTGTAAACCCAATGTTTAATGCACATGGCAGCATGGATAACAGCAAGGAGCACAGAATAAGAAGTCAGAAACATTCAAGCAGTTATGTTTATTAAGTCTGCGCCTTTTTTACAGTCTCATGACCAGGAACTCATTCCCTACTAAATATATACAAGCACGCTCACCATCATCTAAAGCCAAGCTGTTTGCCACAAGCTTCCCATTGTACGCACCTTTTGAAAGGAAAGGAGCTTATCCATAGCATGGCTGATGATGACTATAATTTTAAATCTCCAGAAGAACAGACTACACAGCAATTTCTGCTCTCAGTTACGTGCTTCACATGAAATAACTTCTGCCAAATGAAGAGCTTGGTATGATATTGTGTAACCTTTACCATTTACCTGTAAGCTTTACTACACAGCTGTGACTAACCTGTGGTGCGCTCTTCACGTATGAGGAGCCAACAGAACCATCACTGGGCATTTTAATAGCTTTCCAATAAAGGTGCTTTTCATTCTACCTACATATACGAGAAAAAAATCTCAGATACCTGGTGTTTTTACACTGGTATTTCATAGAATCTCAGGATGGTTTGGGTTGGAAGGAGCCTTAAAGCTCATCCAGTTCCAACCCCCTGCCAAGGGCAGGGACACCTTCCACTAGAGCAGCTTGCTCCAAGCCCCTGGGTCCAACCTGGCCTTGAACACTGCCAGGGATGGGGCAGCCACAGCTTCTCTGGGCACCCTGTGCCAGCGCCTCAGCACCCTCATACTGGTTAGGCCCTCAAAGCCCTATTTTTCATAATGGCAAGCAGAACATGAGCTAAATCACAGACATAGACTCCTGATACAAAAATCACTCGATTTTAAAATGAGGAAACTGCAGCAGAAGATTAAGAAATGCCATTAACAGCAGATGGTGGGCAGGTAGAGGAGCCAATTTCCAGTCCAAATCCAAATAATTAGAACACCCTACTTCACTGCCAGCAAGAGCTAAACTGCCATGGTTATAGCTTGTAATGGTAGCATCTGGAAACTTTTAACCCGGACCAGCAACATAAATATATTCTCAAGTAATCCATGTTCCACAAGAAGCCTGTCTGGGCATGTACTTTGTTTTAAGCATGATCAAGTACATGCATATGCAATAAATGCATTTATTGCTTTTTAACTTCCATAACTGCCCCTAAAAAGCCTTCTGAAGTTGTAAAACAAGTGCTTTAAGTTCTGGGTATTCAACACAGCAGTAGTGGGAACGTGCTGTTTATTCCCCTGAAAATTCTGAGAAGGAAAATGAAGACGGCAGAAAAGAAGCTGTATAGACACCAGTACCCCAGTACATTCTCCTCCAAGGCAGGGGGAGGTGCCAGCTCCCTTGTCTTGATCCCTGCTTGGAATTTGCTGTATTTATGTTTTCTTTTATTGTATCGGCAAGACACTTGTGGCTATGAAAAACTTCCCGCAGCCACCCTTACAGGCTCCCCCTTGATCTGCGGCTGACATTTCAAAGTGCATTTTATGCTCTTCCAAAAAGCTACAGAATAGCCAAGCTTGCAAAATATTCAACACATGTGTAATCACATTATGCCAGCGAATTACAAACCAAATTGTAGTGGAGAGCTGGCTTCACTTTCACTAAATTCGGTATTTCAGAACAACACCCTGTAGGATTCAGGTTTTATCTATCCAAATTTTCAGTTTCAGATCACCACTCTTCAGTTAGTGACTGCAGGACCATTCAGACAAGTGCTAGTTTTCAACTTACTATGACACCCTTTGCAGCAGCAGCTTTTAATCTGCAAAGGGGTCATCAGTTCCATTAAAGTTATCTGCAAATTAGACGGCAAAACCACTGTTAGCTGCCATGACACCCGTATTTACTTTGCTGCCCAAACACAGCATCTATGGGTTGTTTACCACAGCTCTGCCAAAGGCTGTTTGGCAAGTCCCATCACTCAGGCCACAGGCACAGCAGGCAGCTTGACAGTATCAATGTCTATGTGCAGTCCAGGCCTTCTGACTGTAGTCCAGGTTGCAAGAAAACTTCCTTCAAAAGAGCAGTAGCCATAGCAGGAAAAGGCTCCTCTCCTCCACAAGCACTGTGCTCGCAGCAATGCTCCCCTGCAGCTCGTACTTCTGGTGTGTTTGCACGTACATCTAACCTATAACACTGCTGTGGTTACAGGCTGCTAAGATACATTGAGACGTGCCTCAACTAGACAAGACACCCCAGCACAAAGCTGAGCATAGGCAAACTGCCCAAGCGCTTCCTTTGCAGGCATTACTGCAGCCTCCACCAACACTAGTCTGCTATCACATCTCCATTCACTTTAAAAGCTAAACTAAATCCTCCTCTGCGCTCTAAAGCACGGAGGTACATTTATTCTTACTACCTATTCCTGCACCTTGCTCCCAAACTCCTTACTTCTTCCCTTTCCTTCAAAATTAATTTGAAAACAAATAAAAGTAGTATTACTATTGCCTCTGTTCTGTCTACTCTGCTGTCTTCATTAAATACACATCAACAAATACCAGTTTTAAGCCCTCCTGGTTCAGCCCACCTGCGCCAACCCATGCTTGGAGCCCCAGTATAATAGCACTTGTTTAGCTTTCTAGAGGTTCAAACCAAATGCTGCTCGCAGTTCCTTGTAGCGAAGGAACATCTAGCACAACTCCTAACCTGTAAAACACAGCAGGAGCAGAATAAGCCTTTTTGGTCTTTAAAATCATTCCAACAAGGGAAGCACATGATACCCCACACATTGACACGCAGAGGCACAGTAAGTTTGCCGCTGGTATAAAATAAGCAGCTCTTCCAGAATTTTGGGAAGACTACACCAGGCATTTAATCCAAATGTTTTGCTGAGTTCAGTTTCTATCATTATTTCTGCCAACAGGAGACCACCGTTTTTACCAAACAGGGGAGACCACAATGCCAAATTCACAACAGTGAAGCAAGACAGGTCACAAGGAGATTTATACAAGGCCAAGTCTTCCACATTAATTAGACTTCGAATGAGCTGATAAGAACCTACCCCCCCCCCCACGCACACACAAATGCTGCGTACTTCGAGGTTTAATATTAGACTTTGATTACTAACTAACCACCACTGAATAATTATACTGGCTTCCCCATGATAAAATTCTTGTCACAATCCGTATTTTCTTCCAGGCTTGTTTATTTGCTCCTCTGCGATGATCAGCATTAGCAGACTATTACAGTTTCAACGAAATATACATCAACCCTTTGTTCCATGATCTCGGATTATACTCAGGGAAGAAGATGATCAAAACACCCCCCCAAAAACCTTGACCATACCTCTTTCTGCTGCCTCTCCAGTTCCTTCATCCGGATCTCCCGTGCCTCTGCCCGTGCCGCTCGCTTTGCTGCAAGTCTCGCTTCAGCCTGCAAAGGGGAACACAGCAGTGAAATAAAAGCTGCACAGTTCCACATGAAACACACTTGTTAAGCAGGGCATGAAATATGGAGACTTGACTAGGCAAGACTGTAAACACATCTGTAGGAGTTAATTCCCTATTGCAAGTAATGGCCCTGCCTTCCATAATTTGTTATGCTTCACAGCCAGGTAATACACCCTCATGTGGGCACTACCCTCAGCCAGGAGTTGTGTTTCACAGCACTTTGCGTTTCTCTAATTACTATTTGTGTGGATAGAGAGGAAACAGCAGGATTTGTTTATGAAAGGTGGGGTTTGCTCTTCCTCCCTCCCCCTCCCCTTTGTGGTGCAGCTTATTTTTATTGATGAATTAATCTGACCAACAACAAACACATTATGTGCCATCTTTCCCAACCACTGACGTCGCGCACATGTACATGGGCACAGCACTCAGGTAAACGTTGCTGTTGAGCATGACTATGCACAGCTAAGGCTGAAATGCTGGATGCTGGGGTGGGAGCAGGGAACCTGAGAAAATGCACTAACTCAAAGCCTCCAGACATCCGCATTCAAGTCCAAACCTCTCCGGAGTGGAAAGCTGCCAAGAACCGGCTTCCCAAGAGATCTACGGTGCTTCCTCATTTCAGCCCAGCTGGAAGCACTACAATAGCCTATACTGCGTTTAATCCAGGCAAAGCTGTTCAGTCTTACCCAGAAAAACGTAAAATTAGCTCAGGCTCTGAACCTCACAGCTGTGAGCAGTCCGCCCAGTGAAACCCAAGATAGCTCAGCAAGGAGCAAAAGGCATTGCTCAGCCAGTCAGCCCGGTGTTACACCCAACCCCTCCGCTTCTGAAACCTCCCAGTGTAAGTACAGTGTCCAATTTAACAGGAAAACTTGCAGTAATACGAAGGTCAAGCATACAAAAACACCAAAGTGCCAGCTCGTCCACTAGCACTTCCAACCAGGAGGAAAACCAGGAAGAAGACAAGGTGGCATTTCTTTTCCCTTCTGTATGTACAGTCACCACCTGAACCCATGGGAAAGGGCCACAACCTTCAAAACCACAACACAAAACATGGGAAAAGTTCAAACAAACGAGTAGGTTGGTTGCAACTTTCAGCTAACAGAAAAGGGCCAATGAAAACCAAGCACAAGATGATGTATGGGAGGACCAGGAGCCTTCCCATCACCCACATTCTACTAAACCCTACCATAAACAGCCCCAGTCCCTAAATACCTCCACAGCACAGCTATCAACATTCTCCCTCGTTTTACTGCATTGCCCCTAGACTCAAAATTGGTGGGCAGGCAGATTCCTCTCAATGACCATAGCAGCTCCCCATTGTGCAAATAAGAGCGTGACCAGCAGGTCGAGGGAGGTGATCCTGCCCCTCCACTCTGCTCTCCTGAGACCTCACTTGGAGTATTGTGTGCAGTTCTGGTGTCCTCAACATAAAAAGGACATGGAACTGTTGGAACAAGTCCAGAGGAGGGCCACGAGGATGATCAGGGGACTGGAGCACCTCCTGTCCGTAGACAGGCTGAGAAAGTTGGGGCTGTTCAGCCTGGAGAAGAGAAGGCTGTGTGGAGACCTCCCAGCAGCCTTCCAGTATCTGAAGGGGGCCTATAGGGATGCTGGGGAGGGACTCTTCATGAGGGACTGCAGTGAGAGGACAAGCGGTAATGGATTCAAACTTAAACAGGCGAAGTTTAGACTGGATATGAGGAAGAAGTTCTTTACTGTAAGGGTGGTGAGGCACTGGAATGGGTTGCCCAGGGAAGTTGTGAATGCTCCATCTCTGGCGGTGTTCAAGGCCAGGTTGGACAGAGCCTTGGGCAGCATGGTTTAGTGTGAGGTGTCCCTGACCCTGGCAGGGGGGTTGGAACGAGATGATCTTAAGGTCCTTTCCCACCCTAACTATTCTATGATCCTATGATTCTATTTACATTAACAGTTTTTAATCATTGCAACACAGACAATTTCAGCCTGAAAAATTACTTACAAGAACAGAAAAACCTTCTCTGAGGGTAAAAATAGCCCATGGCAGAAAGAGAAAAGGGTTTGTTTTGCACAAAGTGCTCTTATCTTTTCAGTTCATTGCCTGAATTTCAGGGTAACTGGCTCTGCCATAGACAGGAACTGCAAAATGCACTCGAGGTCTTGTACCTAGAGCAGACCTCTATGCTTGCACCCAAAACATGCTCCCTCTCATCATCGCAGGGTGCTGTTACTTACACAGACAAACGAAGGCAGGTTCCAGCATACAGGCGTGTAGGGGATTTGCATTAGATCTCAGGAAGTTCTTCCCCGTGAGGGTGCACAGGCACTGGCACAGGGTGCCCAGAGAAGCTGTGTCTGCCCCATCCGTGGCAGTGTTCAAGGCCAGGTTGGACACAGGGGCTTGGAGCAACCTGCTGTAGTGGAAGGTGTCCCTGCCTGTGGCAGGGGTTGGAGATGGGTGAGCTTTGAGGTCCCTTCCAACACGAACCATTCCATGATGATTTGATGATTACCACAAGTGCTTTCAAGGGACCATGTCTTCAAAAGCACTTGCCAACCTGAAGCAGTTTGTCCAAAAACCAAACCAACAGCCCTGCTGCTGGGCAGATATGAGGTGGAAACCCTGCCAGGCAGCCTGATTTACCTGCAATGTTGGAAATCGCTTATGGCGCCCACTACATAAACATAATCTAAAGATATATGCTAAAGGTGAGAAATCACAGGGCTGACCAAGTGTGATACAGACTTTATGCGATCCATTTCTGTTGATTTGAAAATAAGCTGCAGTACCTCCAGAAGTGCTACTCTGAGTCTATCCCACAGTCAGTACCACTGTAAATAAAGGACATTATCAGAGACAAGGATTGCTCCGGGCTGTTTATCACAGAAGTCTGCCAAGCAATTCATATGACACTGGGTAACAACCACCATCTTCTTCTGCCAGTAGCTGCGCAAACACAACAGGATCATGTCACAAGGAAGGAGACTCTTACTCCAGCGACACCAGCTCATTCATGATTTTTCGGGAACAGAAGGAATAGGAGATACACTTTTCATTCCTTACAGCTTCGAGAAATACTCCCTCATCCCTGCAAACTGTAAGAAGTCTCAAGAAACAGCACAAAAACTAAAAGGAAATCACTTTACTGTACACACATTTGCAAATCACACCTGATTCAAGTAAATCAAAGAATAACAGAACTGTTTGTGTTGGAAGGGACCTCAAAGCTCATCCAGATCCAACCCCTGCCACAGGCAGGGACACCTTCCACTACAGCAGCTTGCTCCAAGCCCCTGTGTCCAGCCTGGCCTTGAACACTGCCAGGGATGGGGCAGCCACAGCTTCTCTGGGCACCCTGTGCCAGTGCCTCAGCACCCTCACAGGGAAGAGCTTCTGCCTAAGAGCTCATCTCAGTCTCCCCTCTGGCAGCTTAAAGCCATTCCCCCTGGCCTGTCCCTACAGGCCCTTGTCCAAAGCCCTCTCCAGGCTTCCTGTGGTCCCTCATATATGTAACCTGCCATTTATTAGGATAAATTTCAGTGCCAATCCATAGGGTGTCTCTGATTCATTCTATTTCAGCTTTGCAGCCCTCCACCTGCTCATGCAAAGCCGATCTGCAAACCTGCAAGACATGCAAGAGGAAAAGCACACTTTCAGTTAGTATCTTTGCCTAACAATGCCTTACATTTTGGAACAAACACATTTTGTATTTATGAACTTCTTCTTTCCTTGACTGTACGGCTCTTCAACGTACAAACAAGAGAAACAATATATTCTGACCCTTTTAAATAGCTTCTGAAATCAAAAATCTGCCACTGGCACATACGGGTATGCTTGCAGGAAGTCAACAGATTGTTATTCCCCCCAGAATACTAGTGTATTAAAGCAAGTAATTTTTATCACATCGAAACAAAGAATTTGGGATCTACGATTTGAGCTGGAAGGGACCTCGGGAAGTATCCAATCCACCCTCCTGCACTAAGCACAGTCAGGATCAAATTTGCATCATGCTGTCCAGCTGGCTCCTGAAAACCTCCAAGGCTGGCAGCTCTACAGCCTTTCCAGGCTCCTGCTTCACTGCCTGACCGTCCTCGGATGGAATTAACCCCACACCACGTCAGAACCCACCCTCAATTTAAAACCACTGTTCCATACTCCTGCTATGCATCCCATAAAAGAGCCTGGCTCTTGGCTTCTTTAGTAACCTCAGACTGTATGTCAGAAGGCTGCTGTCCATTCCTACCTTATGGTCTGGTGCTGTGCATCAAATACGGCACGTAAACTGGTTGTTACATTTTCTTAAACATGTTCTCAGTGGTGTCTGGGTGCTATTTAGATGATTACACAGTTATGTTCATTGTGGTTCCTGATGAAATCACCACCTCTTCCACACTGGACAAAGGCAGTTTGTAAGGAACAAGCCATCCTTCCCTAATGGTTTTTGAAGCCACAGCAAAATGAGACTACAGGTGACAAGAAATATGCAGAGGGAAGAAATTCTCAGTGCAATGATGTGATCAATATAATAAGCAATGGTCTCTGATGGTATCAGTGATAAAAATAGCACTGATAAAATGATGAAGCATGAATCAAACACTTCCAAATAAAATCTACTTTGCTTCCTCAGGTTAGGTTGGTTAAGCAAGACTGAACATGCTCTTACTCATCATCCATCTTCCTTTGGGACTTGAACAAAACAGGACCACTGGAGTCTGCAGAAGCGTTAGTCAGAGCTCCCGAATACTCACAGTTCCCCAGGAAAACCCACATCTGACAAAGAACAAAACCAGTCCCCAGCTGCAGAAGTCAAGCATCACACCTCAGTGTTCCCAAACCCTTCTCCTCTGAAGTTATGCACGAGCCTCTGGAGAGCGTTCTCCAACTTGGTTTGCAGCACGCTATAATCACACTGGTCATTCAGGGATCAGTGTGCCCTTCCTGATCACTTTTCTACCATGCTTTAGTTGATGGAATTACTTCTTCAGAATGGAATTGTTTATATCCTGTAGGTGCCACTGGTGAAAAACCTGGCATCACTTGTGAGCTCAGAGGAACTAAATCAATGAGGGCAGGGATGAGACCACACCTAACACTTACTGTGTATGACTTTATCAGAGATAAACCAAAGTCTCATAGCAACGCGAATACCGAGCAAATTCTGCAGCAAGTGTGGGAGACAAACAGGAACTATTACATATGAATTTCCCTGTGCATAACCATAGCTCAGCTACTGACAGGAACAGCTACACCATCAGCAACCCACATGGCACGGATGTTCCCAACACAAGCTCCGCTGTCACCTACAGACTTTTAGACTAATGCATAAGAGTGTCAGATTTCTTATGGACCTTTTCCTCAAAAGCAGGGGGATGACTAAACTTGCCAAGGTTGTCAAACCACACTCTTTGAAAGTCTTGGACTCTGTTTCCACATTAATAATTCTGTGCTATAAATACCGTTATTTCTTGCACATCCTGCAAACAGCACCTTTAACTTCAACATTTCACTCTCTGTGCTGACTAAACCAAAACAGCCTTTGCCCGGATGACTTTGGCCTTCATCCAGCCCAAACATTTGCCAGAACCCAGACCCAAGGGCAGTCAGCAGAAGAGACTTGACACCACAGCCTGCAAGAGACACAGCTGAACATCAGGCCAGCAGGTCAAGGGAGGAGATTCTCCCCATCTGCTGTGCTCTGGGGAGACCCCCCTGCAGTCCTGATCCAGCTCTGGGCCAACAGCACAAGAGGGATGTGGAGCTCTTGGAGCGAGCCCAGACATGACCATGAAAATGCTGCGAGGGCTGGAGCAGCTCTGCTCTGGAGCCAGGCTGAGAGAGCTGGGCTGGGGCAGCCTGGAGAAGAGAAGGCTCCTGAAGGGGAGACCTTAGAGCAGCTCCAGTGCCTAAAGGGGATACTGGAAACCTGGAGAGGGGCTTTGGACAAGGGCCTGTAGGACAGGACACGGGAATGGCTTTAACCTGCCAGAGGGGAGATTGAGATGAGCTCTTAGGCACAAGTCCTTCCCTGTGAGGGTGCTGAGGCGCTGGCACAGGGTGCCCAGAGACGCTGTGGCTGCCCCATCCCTGGTGGTGTTCAAGGCCAGGTTGGACACAGGGACTTGGAGCAACCTGCTCTAGTGGAAGGTGTCCCTGCCCGTGGCAGGGGCTGGAACTGCATGAGCTGTGAGGTCCCTTCCAGCATAAACCAGGCTGTGGTGCTATGATCTGGTTTGGCTTTCTTTCAGATGCAGTTGCACTTCGGTAGTGAACCAGGTTACAATCTACTTAGGTTTTCTCTGTTCAGTGCTAAATGTGCTGAACTCCTTGAGGCAGAATAAAGATCTGCTGCAGAGAACTCAATAGTGTTAAAACCAGTGACCCTTTAAGCAGGGGTATCAAGTGCCGAGCAAGGGGACTTACAAAAGCAATGACCACTTTCAGTGCAGCAGTATACTTGTTTCAGAGCTTAGTGGCTATCAATCATTCTGTGCAACTGCAATCAGAAGACAGAAGTGCAGGAGATGCAGTTGTAGTATTTGAGTGAGTTACATAAATTAAGGCAGTTGTTTTTCAGCTGATGTGCATTTCATCTTCACCTCGGCATCGTGGTTGCCATCTCCTTGTATGCCCACAGGGCTTACAGAGGCCCCTTATTAGGCTTGATGGGGTTTTTTGAGATGCACAGATTGGCTGAAGATGCCAGTCCTCCTTGTCAGATGAGCTGTACTTGACAAAAGGGAAATTACAAAAGCTTTGTAATGAGAGCAATTAGGCTTCATATTTTTAGCCCTCTGTTTTTGCCAGTGATCTGTCACTTTTGATTGAGGCCTGTTTTGCTTGCTGACTGAGTCACTAGTGAATTCTAGATTAAGATTACTTCCTTTGAGCTTGGTGATTTTTCTTTTCTTTGTTTTGAATCCGTTGAATTGTTATTTCTGCTGGCAGCCTGGGGTCTTTCATCTTAGCCTTTGTAGTCTGAGTTTCATAAGTTTGTATGAATTTATTACTGTTTTCATGATCATAGAATCCTGGAGTGGTTTGTGATGGAGAGACCTTAGAGCTCATGCAGCTCCAACCCCTGCCACAGGCAGGAACACCTTCCACTAGAGCAGCTTGCTCCAAGACCCTGGGTCCAACCTGGCCTTGAACGCTGCCACCAATGGGACAGCCACAGCTTCTCTGGGCACCCTGTGCCAGCACCTCAGCACCCTCACAGGGAAGAGCTTCTGCCTAAGAGCTCATCTCAGTCTCCCCTCTTCCACACCCCTCTTGTGCTAGGGGCTTGTCGGGGAGGACGGGCTCCAGAGCTGGAGGGGAGTCATCTCTTCATGCAGCAGAGGAGCAGAACCCCCTCCCTGAGCTGCTGCTCACGCTCTGGGGGTGCAGCCCAGCACACGGTGGGGTTCTGGGCTGAAGCGCACACTGAAGCCGGGTCATGGGGAGCTTCTTGTTAACCAATACCAAGTCCTTCTCCTCAGGGCTGCTCCAGCCCGTCTCCGCAGCCTGCAGTTGTGTGGTTATTTGGTACCCGCAGGAAACGGTGAGAGGAGTCTTCTGCTGTCTGCAGCACAAGGAAGTGGGGAGAAGCAGGAGTGCGAGATCTGCATCTGCTGAGCAGTTACCCTCTCATGGCTTTACACCCCACGCATCAAGACGAGAAGAGGTCTGGGTGCACCCACAGCCAGTGCGCTGGGCTGGCTGTACAGTGCACAATGGTTATGGAAGCGACAGCTTCCTGGCTGCGAGCACAGTGACAGGCAAGCTGCACATTCATTATCATTTTGATGACAGAATTATTTAGGTGACTTCGTTAGGTAGAGGCTAATGACACACATCCTGAAGGTGTGCATTCCCTATGCAACGTCTAAGAGCTCATTGTTCAACTGGGAGCCCCAAGAAACAGCCAACAAAGACAGGAAATTATGCGCTTTTTTGAGCAGTGAAAAATGACGGTGTTGACTTGCCACAAAGCTACATACATAAGAGGTTTCGATCTATACAAAGCACCCCTTAATTCCAATGTGCACTAAATTATCTGCTTTTAAGACCAGCAATCAAAGTTAGTACCATGGTTTTTTGTGGAGGACAGTGTTAGTTTGCCAGCACCAAACCACAGACAGTTCTCTGGTCCCACTGTCAGAGCAGCTCTAAAACACAAGAGTGCCTGACTAAATTACACCTGCTCACTGTATTTCTGCAGTAACTATTCTCAGGCTGATTTAAACTGCTTGCCAACACGCTTAAGATGGAGCGAGCAAGTCACTTTTGGGGTAAGCATTCCATTACTGCGCATGTAAAGGCTTTTCCTCAACTGATAAACAACCGTTCACTCTATTCACACAAGTCATATTTCATCAGACAAAGGAAATCTGGTAAGTTTCGCTCTGCTTCCACTGAATTTAAAGTCTGTTTAGACGAGCAGCACCTGATTTACAACACTCCTGTGACACAGCTATCAGGCAAAACTTGTGCTACCCCATGGCAATGATTTCCCACTTACCACCTTCACTTGAGTTACAGGTGACATGAAACAGTGAGTTCCAGGAGCTCACCATGAGTTTTCACGCCCTCCTTAGCATCCAAACAAGAGTCTATACATAATGTGTATGCTTAGAGGTCATACCAGCACATTCACCTGACATCTTCTGCATGTGAGTTATAAATGCACACATACTTTGCACCACTTGACAAGGAGCCTATGAATCATGCAGGGCTCGGTCAGTCCGCATCCTGCTTAACTCCTCATCTTTCTGTTAAATACGAGTTAGCATTAAAAGCCAACATGCTAATGAACCTTAACCTACTCATAGATTCCCTTCCAATACCCACGTCCCAGCACTGCTGGTTAGACAGACAGGCCCATGACAGGCTTGTCAAACAGCTCCAATCCCTTCATACAGCCACGGTGGTGCGCGCAGGGGTGACGGTTTATGTCAACAGATGACTAATCCTCCCATTAACAGCTCACAGTCACACGGGGCTGCTCTGAAAGTTTCCTTAGAAAACACGTAAGAGGTTCAGGTGCCGTATCTGCTCCTGCACCGCATGGAGCAGCACGCACCATGCCTTTTACCTTTGATTTTCGCAAGAAAGCCTTTAAAGAACGAGCTTCCTCCTGCAGCCGCTGGCAGCGGCAGGAAGTGCCCGCTAGCGCTCACCTCTGCAGGGCTGCTGCGAGTTACACACCGCCTCCAGAATGCGACCGAACCACAGCGCGCACAGGAGCCCCAGACCCCCTGCACGCTCCTCAGCACCTCGGCCACCGCCTTCGGGCTGAGGCAGCGCCGGCACACGCGGAAGGGACGCCCATGGGGGCTGCCCCGGCCGGGCCGCACCCCGGCCCCCCGCCGCCTCGCTTACCTGCTCCCGCGCGGCCGGGCTGAGGCACTCGGCGACCGCCTCCATGGCCGCGGCTGCCGCTCGCTCGCGCTGCCGCAGCCGCCGCTCCGCGCGCAGGAAACCGGCAGCACGGGACGGGACGGGACGGCCCTCCGGGGCGGGGCGCAGCCGGGGAGGCCCCAGGGAGCCCGCGGGCGGGTGCGCGCTGCCGGCGCGGGGAGGTGGTCCCTGCTCCGAAGTCCGCGCTTAGAGCCACACAGCGGTTTGTGCCGCAGGGACCTCAAAGCTCATCCCGTTCCACCCCCTGCCACGGGCAGGGACACCTTCCACTAGAGCAGCTTGCTCCAAGCCCCTGAGTCCAACCTGGCCTTGAACACTGCCAGGGATGGGGCAGCCACAGTTTCTCTGAGCACTCTGTGCCAGCGCCTCAGCACCCTCACGGGGAAGAGCTTCTGCTTAGGAGCTCATCTCAGTCTCCCCTCTGGCAGCTTAAACATATTCCTCTTTGTCCTGTCCCTGCAGGCCCTTGTCCAAAGCCCCTTTCCACGTTTCCTGCAGCCCCTTCAGGCACTGGAGCTGCTCTAAGGTCGCCCCTTAAGGAGCCTTCTCCTCTCCGGGCTGACTCAGCCCAGCTCTCTCAGCCTGGCTTAGCCGAGCTTCGGTTCCTCTGATTACCTTTCTGAGAGAGGTATGACTAGACAGACACTAGATTTTTAAGGGAGTAAAAAAAAAAAAAGAAGAGATGGATTAATACCCACCTTCAGACAACGTTCTTAGGTTCTGTGAGTATTGCCCTGCTCCCCCAAGTGACAGTGTCATAGTAGGCAAGGACCAGGAGAGAGCTAACTGCAGTCAGCTTAATGATGCTAAATGGCTTTGGCAAGCAATCAAGTAAAATGCACCCCTGGCTTCCCAGCTTGTGGGTCAGCTCCTGTAGTTACAGAACTGTATCCGCTTGGTTTTTATTTAGCGCTGTCTGAAGGGTGCAGTGGAGCGTCAAGTGCCAGGAGGATGAGGAAGAGTATATGTGTGTGTGTGTGTAGGAATAGAGAGAATTTTGTTCTGGCACAATTTGTCAGGACCTGCTTGGAAATCCAAGCAGAATGGGCTTTGCTTCATGTCAGATCAATTCATTCCTGCTGAAGTGTGTTTTGAATGCTGTGAGCTCTATGTTACTGAAAAATGGAAGTTTGCTGGTATTAAAAAGACCTCCCCATTCTTCAGTTCCTTATCCACCAGGTCAGTGGGACACCTATGTGTTTGAATTTACCCTGAGGTACGTAGGAAGTATTTCATCAAGTAAGCCAAATAAAACCAAGTATTTTTGCTTCGGTATAGACTTAGAAAGTAATCAGAAAAAGGTGCATGTGGGGGTCCTCAGTAATTTATGCCTTGTATAGGAAGTACTTGCATCTCTAACATATCTTCTAAGTGACAGATAGTACCGTAATTGTACAGATTTGCCAGTGAATGTAAGGGGGGGATAATTCTCATCAACCAAGAAAACCAAAACAAATTGTCTATGTTAAGATAAAATGAAAATATGCATAATTTGTCCTTAATGGTGGCTTAAACCACGACACTGAGTTACGATGCTTCAGATTTACATGGTTAACATCACTCCCCTTCTACATATAAGCAAGGCACATTGGAAGAACTAACACCAGAGCCTAACCCTGGCTACCACGGGGTGAGTTGCTGTAGTCCAGAAGCGCCTTCGTCGCAGCTGACAATGGGGCTTTTTGGATTTCTGCAATGCTTGGCAGTGCTTACTGCACCAAAATTAAGTGCTGCGCAGTGTCTGGGAATTAGGCCTGGACTTGTGTGCGATTCAGGGCCAGTCACAGAAGACAGACTTGCTCGGCCCTGCAGGAGAAGTAGCAATTCCCAGAGGGCATCTCCAGGCAGGGTGCTCAGCTGGGGCATGACATGCCAGGGTCTTCCAGCAGTTATTGCACGCTTGTGTCTTGCTGACAGAGGGTAAGAGAAACACAGCAGGGCAGGAGCTTTTTCAGCCTTAAGGGTCTCAGAGCCATAGGGTACAGTACCTGAATAGGAAAGTGTTTCCTGATCACATTATGTTGGCCTGGTGCCTGCTCCAGTATAAACCTTCCTTGGGATGAAATGGGTGTCAGTTAAACACAGATTTCATTTACAGATGTTGTCTCTGTTGACTGCCTATGAAGTGTGCTGGGCAGACTATACTGTCTAGCTTCTCTTTCCCCTCTCATCTCGGATATTTTGCCATGCAGGCATACCCACAATACCCGCCAGCTAGCAGGTTCACCAAGAGGAAACTTCACACAAGGCTATAGTGTACCACTGAATCTCCAATCACCAACTTTCAGAGTAGCTTAACACTGACTTCTAATTAAAAAAAAACAGTACTTTTGAGGCATGTGGTCATGTTCCCGCTTCACGGGGACATCCATTATTTCTGTGGCTATCAGTTTTCATACACATATCGAAGTGGACTTAAGACAGTTCAGATTTACTTTTTAAAGCAAAGTTGTATTGTATCCTTTTCCCTGTAATGAAGGAAAACATAACATGTAGGCTCAGGGGTTTGGAGTTTAATGAAAGATGGAGGCTTTGGAGACCTTATTACAGCCTTTCAGTATTTAAAGGGGCTTAAAGGAATTATGAACTGTTTACCAGCACCTGTAGGAATAGAACAATGGGTAAGGATTTTAAACTGGAAGTCAGAGAGTAGATATAAGGAAGAGGGGTGGTGATGATGGGGACAATGGGGGTGCTGAGGCGCTGGCACAGGGTGCCCAGAGAAGCTGTGGCTGCCCCATCCCTGGCAGTGTTCAAGGCCAGGTTGGACCCAGGGGCTTGGAGCAAGCTGCTCTAGTGGAAGGTGTCCCTGCCCGTGGCAGGGGTTGGAACTGGATGAGCTTTAAGGTCCCTTCGAACACAAACCAGTCTGGGATTCTATGACTTAAGTAAAACCACAGTCTGTTTTACAAATGCAACGCTTTCCCTACCTTAAGCAGGGTTTCTCCCTGCGCCAGGGCGCAAGTTAGACATCCGTAATGTCCTTTATTTAAAGGAAGAGTGTGTGGCCTTTTCAGGGACAGTGGGACATGGCTGGGGTCCAGCGACTGTAAATGAATCCAGCTGAACTATTGCCCCCAAATGTAAAATAGCACCAGCCCACCCAAATTAGCTAAAACACTGTCAGCTGCATGGCAGCGCTGGGAAAATGGATTCTCCACACTGGGCTGCCAGCTCATGGGAAACAGCTCCGTTGCAGGGTGGAGGCTTTGCCGGGCTCCCGGACCCACACCCGCTGCCGGGGAAGGAGAGCACAGGGTTGAGTTTGCCAAAGGGCAATGCGTTGCACTGGTCTCTGCAACCGGGGAAAAGCTGGTGCCAGGAAGAGATGACTCTCCATGAGCTCTATTGTTGCTGCTGCAAAACTGCAATGGATAAAATGAGCTGCTTAAGCTTCGGTAATTCTCCCCGAGGTGGGACGACTCGGATCAGAGGAACTCAAAGGTGGCACTGATTTCTGTGCAGCCAAGCTTTCTGCTCCCTGTGCCTTGCATTGCTCTTGGGGTATTGTCCCATTTAGTGCCATTTACAAACACCTGTGTCCTCTAACCCCTCTGGTCTCTCTCTTGGTGTGTTTCGGGCTCGCACAGCTCATTACAAGAGACTTTTCGAAGCGCTACTCCCGGCTCCTCTCCCGCAGCATTCCCACACCCCAGCTCCATTCCCTGCTGTTTCCCGGTCTTTTCTTTTGCTCCTTTTCCTTTTTTTAATTTAGCTAACTGCTCAGAATGTGATGCTGCTGCTTAAACAGCTGGAGAAGGAGCACTAAAGAGCATCCAAAGCAGCGTGAGCAGCAGCTCAGGAAGAGGATTCCCCCCCTCTGCTGTGCTCTGGGGAGACCCCCCCTGCAGTCCTGATCCAGCTCTGGGCCAACAGCACAAGAGGGACGTGGAGCTATTGGACAGAGTCCAGAGGAGGCCACGGAGATGCTGCGAGGGCTGGAGCAGCTCTGCTCTGGAGCCAGGCTGAGGGGAGAGAGCTGGGCTGGGGCAGCCTGGACAAGAGAAGGCTCCTGAAGGGGAGACCTCAGAGCAGCTCCAGTGCCTAAAGGGGCTGCAGGAAAGCTGGAGAGGGGCTTTGGGACTGTAGGGACAGGACAAGGGGAATGGCTTTAACCTGCCAGAGGGGAGACTGAGATGAGCTCTCAGGCAGAAGCT
The DNA here is from genome assembly GCA_028858755.1 of Ara ararauna. NCBI lineage: Eukaryota > Metazoa > Chordata > Aves > Psittaciformes > Psittacidae > Ara > Ara ararauna. Next base: position 8,595,555 of record CM054381.1, read on the forward strand.
CTTCCCTGTCAGGGTGCTGAGGTGCTGGCACAGGGTGCCCAGAGAAGCTGTGGCTGCCCCATCCCTGGCAGTGTTCAAGGCCAGCTTGGACACAGGGGCTTGGAGCAAGCTGCTCTAGTGGAAGGTGTCCCTGCCTGTGGCAGGGGTTGGAGCTCGATGAGCTTTAAGGTCTCTTCCAACCCAAACCAGGCTGGGATTCTATGAAATACATTTACTCAGGGCACAGCTCTCATAACCGTGCGTTTCCCATTTGAAATAGGACGTTATAAGAATGACATTAATTCAGGAAGATATCTAAGCAGGAAGAAGGTTCATGGTGGAAATACACATTACACGGAATACAATGCTAAACTCAGCATAAGAAAAGCAGGTAACAGGAGATGTAGAAGCAGGGGGGAAGTCAGCGGTTTTCAGTTTGAGAAAGCTGGGAGGTTCACTGTGCGCTCATGGGGGGTATGTCTGAGCAGGGAAAAAGAAAGGCAAACGCCACACAAACAAGCTCCACAAAAAACTCCACCAGAATGACTTGTGCTTAGGACAGCAGCTCTGGCTGTGATGACACAGACCCGTGCTTTACCTCTCCACGTGGAACACACTTCCCTTTTGCAAACATGTAGATGAAACCCCACCATCCTTGCACACACCACCACATGTCCCTCCACAGACACAGGCCTCTAATTCTGAAAACCACTTTGGCAGAACTGTGTTCCTTTACCTCTGACTCAAAGGGAGCTGTGTCAAAAGGAAGATCTTCAAAGTACTTTCCAGCCTGAGTCTGTCATTCTCAGAATTGTGGCAACATCCCTCCATATCACATTTGCTACTGTCCCTCCAAACGATGGTAACAGACAAAGCAAGTTTCATTTTGTGGAGAAGAAGGATGGCAAGAACTTCATACTGGCAGGAAAGTTTGGTTTCTCTGCCTCTTTCAGGGTTCAGAATCTTGTTCTTCTCATGTTCCAGAAGCCTATAAAAAAAGAATTCTATGGAGTAACACCCATGTGAAGTCATGAAGGCCAAAAAAAAGCCCTACGCATGCATCTCACTTCATCATCCCTGTCTGCTGTGGGCATCCTGGCACCCTTGCAGCTCAGCTGGCAGAGTTAACAAAACCTCCTTGTAAACCGTAACCAAGGCAATGAACTCAAATATACACAACTAAGTGCTGCTTAGGAAAACAATGTCCGGTTTTCATAACCGGAGTGCACTGCCAGTATCAACAGAGGTTTTTCTGTTGAGGCTTGAACATGACACAGCGAGGAGGAAGAAGGAAACTGCTGAACCAGACACAAGTGCTTCTCGCTGCACTCAAGTCAGACAGACTCAATCATGCTAGTGGGGAATCTTGCTAGTGGGGTAGCCTCATGCATGGCATGTTTACCATTCAGCTCAGGGAATCCAGCTTCCAAACTCAAATGCAACGCTGTCATGAACAGCGTCATGTCAGATATATGTCAGATAGCATTAATGCCTCACTGCCATCAGAAAGGTTCAGAAATCTGAGATACTGATGTATGAAGAGACAGATGATCTTCCAGTTTCAGAAGGAACAGATTTAAGAGTAGTTCTCATAAGCTAATAAATTCCATACCGAGTCTTAAACTTTCCTGTTCCTTTGCTCAATCATGGGGAAAATACAAAAAACAACCCCATAGAACTGTAAAAGATGAGACCAAAATCCCGCGCTTTGGTTCAGAGCATTTCACACAACCCGAGTCCACCGAGACTTGTGTAACACACAAACAGAAACCCACCAAACAACAAAAGCCCATGTGCAAAAGTAATCCAGTGAGAGACTTACTCGTGGAAAAGTGCTTCTCTGCCGCCTCCAAACCTCACCAGCTCTAAGGAGCTGGAAGCTGCATTAACAACCATTGCCGCCACAACTGCAGAGGTTGTAAATTGGGAAATCAAGAGCAATTCCCAAGAGTGCTACACAGGGGGCAGGTTCTGCACTTCAGCCCTACCCCTGTGAGCAACATGAGGTGGGGAAACAGAGGCAGCATTTGGAAACTCTGGGAGTGCCGCAGTTCCCTCCTCAAGCTCTCCAACTCAAGACATACAAAAGGCAACCAACACCCAACTCACAGGAAAAGCCAAGTCCAAAAATTCAGACTTAGAACTAAACAGAATTATGTTTTCTACTCTAATATTTGACTATATTCATGGCAGAGAACAGACCAGTCTGGCATTGGAAATCATCAGAAATCACCTGAAATCAGAGCTTTAAGATCCTCCGCAAACACAGAAGAATCTCATTATCAAATAGCTTCACAAAAAACTGACAGTTCACTCTGAGAAAGGTCCAATACTTTGGTACAAAGGGGATAGTCAGGACACCTATAGAGGAAACCTGACAGAAAGAACAGTTAACACTGTTTCCCAAGACAACCCTAACTGCAACCTAAACCTGTTTTCCTGAATCGGACTCATTCACGCAATGCAATCTGACAAAAGCCTGAAGTTTGGGGGCTCATTTAAAGGTTTTCTATGGAAAGTTTTCCTGCAAGGCCATTCCATGACTGATTCCTTATTTTGTTTTAAAGTTTCTCAGAATGCCAGAGCTTTCTTTTTCTTTTTTCTCATTAATTCCCAAGCACTGGGAGCAGGGAGTACGAACAGGCAGATGTTCCCTTCTGACATGCCAATGGTGCTGCTGTGCATCCTCGGTGTTCGAGGGGTCAGCATTCTTAGTCTTCTATGCTTAAGATGTTGAGCCAAAGTCTGGGAAGAGGCAGAGGGGAAGAGACGCACAACTAATGGGGAATTTGCCCAAGACCATTGTCCACTTTGGAGAAACATTCACTTATGTGTTTGCCAGGAAACAAATTATATCTAAGAGATACAATTTAAGCATGTGACCAGGGTCTTGTTGACATGGACTTCCCCCCCTCTTCCCCCATAAAGAGGAAGAATGTTTATTCTGCAGAACAGTGTGTTCAGATTTACAACGTAAAAGACAATTAAGGAGTTGTGTCCTACTTCATAAATTACACTGCCGTGCAGTCACACAGGGCCACTGCTAAAAGTCTCATCAAGAGAGTAACTGAAACCCATCATGAGCTTGCATGGATTACACAAATAAATCCTGCCACAAGGAACTGATCTTCTTCACTATGAGGATGGTGAGGCGCTGGCACAGGGTGCCCAGAGAAGCTGTGGCTGCCCCATCCCTGGCAGCGTTCAAGGCCAGGTTGGACACAGGGGCTTGGAGCAACCTGCTCTAGTGGAAGGTGTCCCTGCCCGTGGCAGGGGGTTGGAAATGGATGAGCTTCAAGGTCCTTTCCAACACAAACCAGGCTGGGATTCCATGATCTCAAAACACCTCTTAAAAAATGAGGTATCCTGTAATAATTTCCATAGATCCTCACCGTGTTTTAGAGGCATTTATTACATTTATTAGCTTAGGCAATGTTCGGGGGTTTTTTATTTTCTTTTTGGTTTGTTTTTTGGTCTCCCCTCCCTCATCTCGGAGTTTGAAAATTACATTGTTGTGAAATGTACTAGTTAGGAAGGTGATATGGTCTCTTTCCCTCTCCCCTTTGGTCCCGTACCTTCATGTGCACACTAATACTAACAAACTCGTCAGCAACTTCTTCAGTGGCTAACGCCTGGTGTGGTCTCTGCTGCAGTGTGGGGTTCCCCTCGCATACTAAGCCACCAGCTCAGCTGGAGATGGGTTAGCTGCAAAGTGAATCCCACTTCAAAATGCACTGGACTTGCAGTAAGAGGGAAAAGTGCTTGAATCACATCCTTCAATTCAAACAAACCTTCTTCATTAGAAAACACTGGAGAGTTCAAAGTGACTTCAGAGGCAAGATTCCAAAGAAAGTTACATAATGCTGTAGAAAACCTATAGAATCCTGTAAAAATAAGATTTTCATAAGCACTGTAGCTCCAGAGCCTGGAGAATGGGGAGATCACTGTACACAGGGCATACTACTTTCACTGCTATTTAGAAATAACTAAATTGTCCTGTTTCCTTGCTCAGAAAAAGCAGAACAGGGATGAAAGGACAATTCCAGTACAGGATGTTGGCTGGCAGCTCTGCAGAAGCATGTTAGAGCTATAAACCCCTAACAGTTTCCTATAGGTAGTGTATTCAGCACAGAATCAATGCAGTATCATAGAATGGTCTGGAAAGGACCCCAAAGCTCACCCAGCTCCAACCCCTGCCATGGGCAGGGACACCTTCCACTAGAGCTGGGTGCTCCAAGCTCCGTCCGGCCTGGCCTTGAGCACTGCCAGGGATGGGGCATTCACAACATCTTCACAATGGATATTTTCTCTGCAAATAGCTCTGGTCAGCAAGTGGTTGCTCCCACCAGAGAGGAATCTGGACACCCCTTTACAGCAGCTACCTTTCACAGAACCATATGTTTTGTCTGCCCTTTATAATACAGCACCCATTTGGATCAAGACCATTACCCATGAGAAATAAGTTTTGTCGGAGTCGACATTCCCCTTGGAAACAGCTGGATCACTCATTCAAGTACATGAATCAGAGTTGTTGAGGCTACAATGATACCTAGATGGGAAAATAAATAAATCAAGGCCACTAGCTGACGGGATTTCACCAGAGAAGCACACAAAGCTCCCCAGCGTTGCTTCCTGGAATATTTATTTGTGTGAAGCTGCATTCAGCGGTTTCATCCATTTGCTTTACCCAACGCTGTATAAAAAGAGGGAAAATTCTCTTTTAGAGTGACCACACTGATCCTTTTAGTTCTCCCTGTATTAGATCAGCAGTATTTCGCAGCAACTGTTTCCCTTGTCTAAAACTTAGATAAGGCTGAACCTCAAAACGCACAATTAGAACAGCTGTATTCTAGAGTACTTTTTACATGCTGCATTTCCGTTTCATTGTAGAACCTTTAATTACAAGCTTTTGTAATTAAAGTCACACAAGAGTTCACTGCAGATTTTAGAGGGCATAAAGCCATCTGGCTGAAAGAGGGCCAGGATGCAAACAGGGCTACCTAAGGAAGATCTGAGCTAGTAAAACCCCTCCACAGCAACTGTAGCATGTACACCTCAAAAGGCTTTCAATCTGTCTTCATAACAAAGTACGTATGTCTGGCATTCTGAATTTCTTTCTTTAGAGAGAAAAACCCAGTATGCTTGCTGTAAGACAAGCACTAGGGTTAATCAGGTAGTGCAAATGAACTGGTAACATACAGAAACGGACAACTGTTGCTTAACCCCAAAATAAATATGAAGTGAAATATAAGTGAAAAGCACAAAATAGAAAGTGAAAGATGCAAGCTAAGTTACCACCTTAATGACCCTGCCCTTTTGATAGTTTGGTATCTTTGTGTGATACCACAATTAAAAAGGTGAATTATGGTTTTGGCGCTCATCTGCCCTTTCTTTACAGTGAGGGAGCAAAGCTACAACCAGCGCTTCCCTCCCAGGAGCAGTCCGCAGGCACTCAGCACATGGGGAGGTCAGCAGAAAGGCTCTCAGTAAGGAAGTACACATGCAAAATCGACTGATCCATTAGTAAAGATTGCTGAAGAGCAGACACATTTGTCTTGACCGAGCTCAAAGGCAAAGCAAGCACAATAACCAAATCTGGAGCCTGCAATAAGCAGCAATATTTCATCCAGCTTCCTCACAGTATAAATACAGGTTGGGGAGGGCGCCGGAGCTGGGCAATTGCCAACATCTTTTTGAACATGGACATAAACGAGAAGTTCTGTTCCTGACTAGTACAGATATTTGAAGTAAAACCAAGAACTGACATTCAGCGTTGTCTGTTTGACAGCTCTGTTCTCTTCACTGGACGGCAAATCTCATCTGAATAAAAGCTGGCAAATCTTGAACATAGTTCTGCACTTACAGCACATTAAAATGTAGATACGAACCTCAGCAGCTGTTTAAAACAATGCTCAAACTACCAGCCAGGATAAAGAAACCATAAATACTGAAGTAAAGGTTACAAGTTTCAGACTGATTTATTCTTTAAAAGCCAAGTAAAATGAAGAGCAGAAATTCCACATAATCCACTGAAAAATCCCCCATATATATGCTCTTGAAGAGATACAGAGGAGTAACAGATTTCAAATGTTACTGGATACCCAATAGCTGGAGCTGCTTGGCCAGACACTAATGAAAAGTCTGCTTCTTGGTCCTGCAAGTTACATGGTATTGACAAAGTAAGCAAACAGGCAGTGAGAAGTTAAAGAAGACAGGAAATACAGAAGGTGTTGAAAATACCGCAAACCAAGCAGAGCACACAGTGTGATAGGCAGAAAACATTACACAGATTAAATAGATGATGAATATAGAACAAGAGAGCATGAGGGAAGCAAGATACCAGAGAAAATGAAAAATCAGGAAAGGCGAGGGCAGGGAAAAGAGGCACAAGAGACAAGCACTAAAGTCCAGGGGACCCAAGATTTAACAGCCATATCCCAGTTCCTGTACACAAGCAGTTCAACATCAGTTAAGTGATTGGAACTGAACAGCTTCCAATGCTAAGACAAATTGTTTCATGATTTGCAAATGGTGTAAGATTGCCATTAGATCATGTGAACTGCTGTTATTTCACTATCACACTAATGGGGGACCTTTCTATTTTGCAATAGGTCAGAACAATTTGTCTCTTCAGTTTCAGTGGGAAAGTTTTGAAGAGCGTCATGCCAAGAACTAGTCAGTGAAGCAGCACAGGTCTTTGCCATCCATTGGGAGCAGTTCAGAATCCCACTGTGCATCTGGTCCAAAGAATAGAGATTATATGTCCCTCTGGAGAAGAACAAATACCAGCAGTGTTTTGATATCTTTAGACACAATAAATTTAGACATAGAGATTTAATGCCAGCAGAGCAATTGAGAAACTAAAAGCAAAGAATGATCTTTCACACAGGTGTGGCATTTGTCTTTGTTGGGAGGGCTCACAGGAAGCTCTTTTGGGGAATTTAGTTTTCAGGAGCAACATGCATCACACAGCAGCTCTCTTCAGTGAAGAGTGATAGCCCATGAAGTGCAACTCAAAAGCACCGACTAGGGGAGAGAAGACATAAGAAAGATCTTAAACCTGCCAGTATAGCACTTGCAAAGTCTGGTACAGTTATGATACAGGCTTCTCTTTGCTTTACAAAAAAGTGAATCACACTGTATACTAATAGCACAGCAGGGTAAGTTCTTGGAAAGAGTAAATCACATTTAAAGAGCGAATTAGATGTTTTTACAAACAATCCTCTTGATACAAAAGAACATTCTAGTTTGTAGACATACGGAGCAAAGCAAGCCTTAAGGCCAGTATAATCAGAGGAGTACTGCTGGTTAATTATTCCATCTAAAAACACTGAGAAGTAGCTTCAAGCCTGCTTACACTGGCCTGAAACCCACAGAGGGAGCAGCAATCAATCAAAAGCAAACCCTGTGTTTCTAAAGAGACAGTACTTCCACCACACGGAGCCCATTCCTGCATTTTCAGTAGAAGCATTTAATTACTTGACTATTCAGTCGTTGAGGATGCAGTTGAAAGTTATTAGCACTTTTTAATCTGACCTTGGGATGACAAACAGAATAGGAGACCACAGTAGAAAGCAATACTGCTCTCTATGCCTACTGAGGATGTGGTAATTTTGCCTTAAATTATTCCCCTTACCAAATGCATTTCAACCACCTACGCAAAGAAGCTAACCAAAGGTGGCAGGGGTGTGGGGGACTTCTCATCCCTCCTGTATGTTTTGGTACTGCCTTCTCTTCCCAGGTTTCTCCCTCTGGGATTATCCACAGGGACCTCAGGAGATAATTCACTACACCACCTCCCTACTCCACTGAAAAAGGGAGAAAAATAGGAATCTGAATTTAACTGAAACTATATTGGGATAAGAAAAGAATGAGGATATTAAATCCATCTCCAATGCAGAGTAGTGGCTTGCAAGCCCGTATCACAGACAAAAAACCCCAAACCCAATGCAACACATTCTCTGTTCCTTTGGGAACGGACCTTGCACACATCAGTTGCTCAAACACACTTTTATGAAAGCTCTGACTGCCTCTCATGCTTCCCTGGCTTTTTAAAGGCAGACATCTGTTACAGATACAGAATGACTCGGGGCCACAGACATACAAAACATGACTGGTTTTAGAAGCATGCCTGCCAGAGAATACAAGATTTGCTGGTCATCATTCAAGAATGTTAATGTCGAATGTTATTAATAATCACAATACAGGTCACTAAAGTTAAAATAGGCTTTTGGTTTATATGAAGAATAGCAATGCATAAGGAAGTTATACACCAGCATAATTTCAGCTTCTTCTCTTAGCTCGGACAACAGCTCGTGTTTCATGGAGAATAACATTCAGGGAAGATTCACAGCAACCCCTCCAAAGCTTGAATGATGCTCACAGACACAACACCTTGCACACTTGGACAGGAAAAGAGTTTAAACCGACTACAGTTTGGACAGAAGACCTTAAGGCCTTCCATGTCGCCAGAAGCAATGATGCTTTAATAGGCAGCAGATCTCCAGGGCTCAACATCACCAATTAAGCAAGGAAGTCACACAGCTCCTTGAAACCTGAGGTGCTACCTCATCTCCTCCAGGTCACTGAGAATTCCTTCTGACCTTTTGCACATGCACATAAATCTATTACTTTGTCCCTGCTGATCTCCCAGTGTCCACCTGCTCTTCCCTGGCAGTTACATGAAGATATCGCACCAGTGTAGCTCAATCAGCGTAAATCACTCTGGTCTACTGCATTACAAGCAGCATGCTGATAAAAATGTACATTTGTCAAGCCAATTACAGAAAGAGCACAACCCAAAACCTACCCTCCAAAAGAACAACCAACTACAAAACCACCATCAGTTGAGACTCAAGGGCATGAATAGCAAATTGATGCAGCTACTCACAGCAAACAGTGAAGCAAGCAGCACTGCCTGACCATTTTAAATGGCCCTTCCAAAGACCCAGGGACTGCTGCTGATCAGAACATTACCTAAACAATTGTATGAATAAATCTGGGAGCTGATGCCAGTAGCTAGAGACAAAGTGATTGTGGGAAGACTGATCTGTCGCAAGTCTTTTACAGGCATGCATTTTAAATCTGCAGATTCTGCATGTGTCTGATGGAGCACAACTTGTTAGAGAACGCAAGCGTGTAAATATAGCACACAGCTTGGATACGCTCCATCTGCAAGTAACTGAGAAAGCCTACTTGCCCCTCACAAAAGCATTTAACGCTGCTTTAGGTCTAGCCAGTGCTGAGGAACAGATGTGTGAGCTATTTATATGCAGAGATAGAGGTGCCAAAAAGGGTTTTAAAAAAACCTTGAGGTCACCAAGCCTCAGTCTGTCCGGGAGATGTAGGATTCCTGCTCTACAGACAATCCTTCATACAGCTGCTAGCAGAGAACAAGCAGCATAAAGTAAAACGGGAGCAATGTGCTACTTCTCTGAAAAACACATTTAAGTCAGTGAAGACAGAAGCTGGGAGCGCTGAGTGTCTGACCAGAACACGAACGTGTTGAGCTTCATGCAACTGGGTTTCCTTAGGACTTGATTTGTTGGGGTTTCTTTAATTCATAAAAACATTTAGAGACAGGACAAGGGGAATGGCTTTACCCTGCCAGAGGGAAGACTGAAAAGAGCTCTTAGGCAGAAGCTCTTCCCTGTGAGGGTGCTGAGGTGCTGGCACAGGGTGCCCAGAGAAGCTGTGGCTGCCCCATCCCTGGCAGTGCTCAAGGCCAGCTTGGACACAGGGGCTTGGAGCAACCTGCTCTGGTGGAAGGTGTCCCTACCCGTGGCAGGGGTTGGAGCTGGATGAGCTAAAGCGAAAAGGTTAAAGGTCCCTTTAACCCAAACCACTTTATGATTCCTCTAAATAAATCATGTGCAATGGTGTAAAATCCTCCAGCTCCACAACTCATGAAATGGTCATGTCACAGTAAAGTAACATCACAAAATCACGTTACTGCTCCATTCATACAGGGGAAAAAAGGTTGCACATAGTTATTAACTTGACAGGGCTTTTGAAGGTCTGGCAATGTCATAGTTATCTGGAAATAACCTGGAACATTCACAGGCCACTCCCCAATTACCTTACTTATTACACTAATGTGAGACCTTTCCATTTTGCAGCAAAGTCCACATCACTGAAAGCCTATATTACTGAGACTAGAAAAGCCACTGGACTATGTAACTCCAGTTTATGCAAACCCAGTATACCATTTGTAGCAGGTCTGGGAAAAGCACGGCTAAATCTCTTCAAATGGAAGAAGCTCTGTCACAAATCCAGCTCTATATTCCACTAGGAATAAGCTTGATACACTGTCATGGTTTTGACAAAAATGCCATTACAACCATTCTGCTGCAACAAACTGCTCACATGCTAAGACTTATTTATCAGACCACCATAACGTGACACGCTACACCTGCAAAGACCCTCCAGCTAATATGCTGGCAACTACCTGAACACAAAGAAACATATACAAGAACACATCACAAAGCACTTGGTATGAAAGGCACACTTAGTAGTTAGAAATGAGGACGCCTGATAATATTTCAAGTGTATCCAATACCCCATGTTATTTTTCATCTGAACAGCAGGCTACAAATCCATCCATGGATTATTTAAAAGGCAAATAAATGCATAGTAGCATCCTAAGGAAACTCTACGTACGAAGCCCATGGAAGCAGCTCTTTAGCTATGCAAGAAACAGCTAATGGCCTGGTTTTTGAAGAATTTAGGCAACGTCTAATTCAGAAGGAGGTCACTCTATATTAAGCACGTACCAGAATTTGCTTTACAGCAGGCTAAATACTGACCACAGATATTGGGCACTGGGCAAGCAGTAGCTGGGACAGCCAGAGGCGACAGAGCTCCTTAGCCCAACCTCTATTCCTCACTGGCCGCTTCTTCCACTCCAACCTAGAAATAAAGCTCCCCTACACCAAATACTGCTTTGAGGGGTGGTAGGAAAGGGTGTCCCAGTTGTCCGACATTTCCAAACAGCAGTAGCAATGCACAGTGGTTTCAGTGGGGAACATCCACAGAACATCAATCTTAAAGCCTTCGGGCTGGATGCCTTCCTGTTGAGGACACTGCAGCTCTCTCCAGGGCCCTGGCAGCCAGCCCAGCAGCACACTCCGCCTGCAGAGCCTGCTTCCCTGCAGCCACCGAAGCTGGAGTCAAACACAGAACATCAGGCGGGAACTACGCTTGGACACGAGCAGCAGATCCAGCAAGTGCTGCATCTCCCCATATGCACTGATGGCATTTTATTTTGCATATCAGACACAAGACCATGCTTAGCTTACTGCAGGCAGCAAAACAAACACTTGCTTTGGAGAATCATGTCCAAGCTTGACTTGGGAGGTGCTACTCTTCTATACAAGAAGAGAGCGCAGCCACCCAAATGGCCACTGTGAAGGGTGCCATACACACACTACAAGCACACCACGCTGATGTTTACAGGTCCACCTCTCCAGTGGCCATTTCTGAACCAGAAGATCTTAGCCATGATCTGCCCTCCTCTGACAGGAGATTTTCCCACTAAAGCACGAGCAGGTTCACTGACTTTAAAAGACTGATGCAAAATCACGCTCTGTTTGCTCACCAGGCTCAGGTTTAACACCTAGAGATAAACCATCCGGATCACATGTAACGGAGCATCCCTACAGCTCTGCTGCAGTATTTACTCTTCACAAATAATTACCTATTCCTGCCACCTTACTTATAAAATATCCCTTCAACTGTGTGTGTTTTGATGGCATCCTGGGACCAACTGAGATCACAACTCACCTGTCTAAATATTTGCACTGTGTAAGATAGTGTCCTTGTGATGGGCTATGCAGACCAACTATAACCCTGATACCACCACTGGGTCAATACTACCCAATTTATCTGGCCTTCACCATCATCCACCTAAAATAAACTAGCTGATCAGGATTAAACAGGATGTGTGCTCTACAAACTATTTACCAGCTTTCCCTCCTTGTGTAGTTTTAGTTAGTCCTGTACATTTTACATAAGTGTACTGTTGCGAGTATTGAGCATTCTTCCGTGTAAGAAACCATCTCTATTCGACCTTTAACATTTTGCTATGATACTGCACAGTTTAAAGAACAGCCATTCCTCCCCTCTACCAAGCCAGATGAAGGGTATACTTTTCCTTTCCATGATGTTCAGGATTGAGCTTCTGCCATGTTCTTACATCAATTTCACTGCAGTAGAAAGAACTCTAAATAGGCCGATTATCATCAATCCCACAAAGACCCCTATCCAGAAGATCAATAAGGAACACTCAGACCAGCCCACAGAGGCAGCTGCAGAACCTGAATATTCACGTGGTGATAGCTTTGGCATTTAAAAGAGGAATTCATACATTTCTCCTGTGCTGAATCCGTACCTCCTGCACTACTCCCCTTTTGTAGCTCGTAGGAAGGCATCGCTTGATCCAATCTCCTTAGGGCATTAACACACACTGCTATAGCAGGGCACCTGCCATCCGTCCTGCTTCGTCCTCCAGAGCAACAACAGCTCCGGTCTTAACTAGATGGATACGAGTGACAAGAGACAGATGGCAAAAGTGTTCTTACCATGTGCTTCTTACTGTGGGAGATACACTGCTGCACAAGTCTGCTGCACTAAGAAAAGAGCTTGACTTAGACTGTTGGTAGAAGCCAAGGGATACTTCTATATCTCAACAGATTATAGTTCCCTTGTCCTTTGTTCAGCTTACAAATCCAGTAGCAGTGGCACAGCTGAACCAAGGCTGCTCATCACTCCTTGTCCATCCACAGACTGCACTGTAGGGCCATAAGGAAACCATTTCTCTGCTCATCCCTCTGTGGTATCTCCTTAAGGAATGATAGAAAAATTTAAATGGCCATTTTCCATCACATCCACGCTGTGAAGTTTCCCCCTGACAACAGAGCCCATCAGTGCCACAGGTATTTCTGTCACGAACTAAAGAAACAGAAGATGAGGAACAAAGGGAAAATTGAGTAATAAAAGGAAAATAAACCCTAGTGCTGGAAATTATTCAAGTGTTAAAAAATGGAGTCTGATTTACAAAGAGCATAGGCTGCACAAGCAACAGCCATGTTCGCTCACTTGTGTGACAGTATCTGGCAGAGAAGGAAGGAATGAGGCTTCCAAGTCCTGTTTATTCTAAATCCTAAGACCTGATCTAGTTGTAAGACCAACAAGGAGAAAGCAATTTAAAGCGCTGACCTATAGTTCCAAAATTAGTTTCGTTAAATGCATTTACCACTAGTGAATGCCATTCTGCTGACACAAAAGCCAAAAGAAGACTCTAGAAAAGATGTGTTCCTCACAGTACCCATGACCCTCCCTAACTAGATTTCTTCATGTCTAGTAGGTATCAATGCTGTTCATAATTACTAGGGACTTTTTTACGGGCTCTTTTATGTTTCTACAGCATTAACAGTACCGAAGTCCCCAGATCCATAGTCCCTCAGTGAAACAAAGCACTAGCACTGTTGCGAATCCCAAGAGAACTGCGCGTAGCCTTAACAACAACAGCTAATGTTTACGTGTCCATACAGAGGCAGAGTTCTACTAAATCTAAGCAGAACATTGCATTCCTGATCTTAAGCATCAGAGTAGATAATATGAACAAGTATGCATTTTCTAATGCACAAGCTGTGCACAAGAATAGTATTTTCTCCTTGAACCAGCCTTTCATTCTTCACAGACATGTAAGCCCTTTCTGCTACAGAGGTGTTTCTTCCTGAATACAGCACAGTTCCTGTGCTTTTTATCCGTCAGATGTGTCCACTGAAACACTCAGAGCTAAGGAGCAGCAAGGGGAATACAAAGAGCAAAAAAAGCACCATAAAGTTACCTAATTTGGCATACACATTCGGTTCAAAACCATCAGCTGTTGGATGCTGTTACAAGCTGTCAAACACTTCCTCTGACATACTGCATCGTAACGGTCATCTTGGTGCGTGTGCCAGCACTGCCTTGCTCATTTACAGAAATCTGCCTAAAACCTGGGACGTTTGGGTTCATGGAATTGTTACTAATTTAAGAGGTCCCCACTGAGTGCCTAAAATTGAGTAATTCTTTTAATTTCTAATGTGGCAGTAAGAGGAGAGCTATTTTTCCATGTGCTCAGATATTTATACAGCCTTATTTTTGGTGTGGTATGCTGGTGGAGGATTGATATTCAACCTATGGCAGAGGAAAAGGAAAATACGCTACATCATGCATTCTCAGGAAGCCAACTATGGCTCTGGGTGCCATGCTTCATATATTTAGACTCAGGCAGAAGAAACTTTACCTGAATAAGCTGCAGCTAAACAATCATTTAAGACATTTGAGTCTCATTAACAAAGTCTACTCTTAAGAAAGAGAACCTTAATTTTTCTGGTTTAAGGAAAGTGCTTTGATTTTGGTTGGAATTTACCTTAAAATGAACCCATTCTGTGTTTCCCTTGTCACATTTATCTTAGCAAGACTTAAAGGACAGGACAGTGAGCTCCTAAACCAATATGCTAATATCTGAATAAAACCAGAGAATCCAGAAAGAAAAAAAGTCACTTTCAATAGCAGGGAAATCCTGAATAGTAAAGCCACTGTCCTGGGGGCTTTTGGAAGAGTAAAGGAACAAACATACCCAGGGATTTAACTACAAAACACATTTCAGAGATTATGAGCTGCCTCGTTCAGGAAAATACCAGCTCCTTCTTAAGCAATTGCTGCCTCACCCTCCCCTCCAATCTCCTTCCTTTTCAGGCAAAATTCCAACAGTTTGGAAACTGCTTCTGTACTAAACAACGAGGGATCCACCTCAGTTTCATATTTAACCCTCATCTGCAACCCAGCAGACCGGACATTTCACAACATCTATACTGCACTGTAGACACACACCACCAGCTCGGCAATCTGCTTTGTATTACGGACTAAGCTATGTACAGATGGAGCTCATTAAAATAAGCAGTGTGGCAAAAAGCAAACCATTCACATGATAGCAGAGGGCTGCAGCTGTTGGCCAACTTGGCCACCTCCAAATAACTCATAACTACAGCATGTAACACAACCCTTCATCAGTTGTCCACCTCCCTGCAAGGGAATGACTGCAGGAAACACTCTCACCCTTCCCGTCCAACAAGGGAAAGGGTAAGGAGAGGAGATCAGGTTTAAGATAACACAAGTAACTTATCCTTTAAGACTTCAAAAATCCAAGCAGAGACTGGAGATATTAGCACTGACCAGTCCTGGTATGAAAATTCCTTCATGGGGGCCTCTTTGCTTGTCCACCTCCACAGATGACTATGTAACACATCCACACTGCAGGAAAGGGGAAAAAAGGTATTTGAAAGTTGGATTTAATATTAGAAGCTGACTTCCATTCCCACCCCATGGACAATGAGAAGGCTTGGCAAAGATGAGGAATCTTCAAGCTCCTTCTTTTTGTCAAGCACACAGTCTTCACACTCGTGAAAGGTAAAGCTGCTCTCAACTCACTGCCGTTAGAAGTCCAGAGAAGCCAGACACCATCACAAAAAGCAGCTTTAAGGACTCCGACACACCAGGACACTATAAAGCTACAGCTTTACAGAGATGAGGAGAGTTATGTGACATTTTGGTTTACTCTCAAAAATCCAACACTATTTACATGAGCACACACACGTAGCATATCTACTCTAATGAAGTTATTTGACACAATGATCAATTTTAATGCACAAGGTATGCAAACAATATTATTTCTTCAAACTAGAAGTATCAATAAAATCCATGCCAGAAAGCTGCCTCTTTCTCTATGAGGTCTAGTTTTTAACTCAGCTCTGCTAGGGCAAATTAATCCTCACCAACACAGCAACTTCAGCTTTACTTCCCCAACATGTAATTTCCTTTAATTGTATTTGGAGGATATTTATAAGGCTAATTAACATTCATTAGAAGAATCAGGTCTTTAGCAGAAATTACCAGTACAAATCAAAGCTCTGAGTCATGTTTTTGAGGTTTTCTGTGGTTTGTCGTTTGGGTTGGTTTGGTTGTGTTTTGTTGTTTGGTTTTTAAAGAATCAATTCGACAATCTAATCACAGAGAGCTGTTCAGGGCAATGGAACTACTTCACTCAATACACTGAAATAAGCTATAGCATCCACATCAATGTCTGTATCTCCCCTCTGTTCCAGCAAATCCCAAAATTCACTTGGAAATAAGATAAGGACTTTTGAGAAAGTGACAGAAAGAACCGACACTACTCTGAAGCTTTTACATAAAATCATCTTACTTCCACATGTATTTGGACCTCAACTGACATTGTCTACCAATTAGTCAATGTAGGTTCTAGCTGTATGCAAGTGAATTTCAGCCGATCGCAAGTGAAATGTGAAACAGAACCCCTGAAAGCATCAGGGATCTACAGGACACCCTGAAAGCATCAGGGACTTACAGGGAGACTGTTGCTATGGGATGCTCCCACCTTTGAAGAAGAGGAGAAATAAGAGGACTTGCAGCTGCAAAGGAGGGAGGCCACAGGGAGATCTCCAACTGGTAGTACAGAGGCTGGTTCAGTTGTAGTTATGCACAGATTTACTGCCCTGCAGGCTTCACTCTCACAAACCAAATCTGCAGAAGTACTACCAGGTTTCACCATATGATATTAGTATTGCACCTGCAAAGTGGGGAAGCATCTTCAGAGAATCCTGCATTAACCCTTAAAAGCATCCCGACGGCAACAAACATGGCAAGTCCCTCTTTTAGGTGTGTGTGGTTTTTTAGCTCTCAGCTGTCATTTTCAATGCCTTTTTTGACAAAAGGTCTAGCTTTGGATAGCAAGTGGAGGCAACATGATCTTATAAAAGAAATCAGCTGCGCTGTCTGCTTTCCTAGATGAGGAAATGAAAAACCTCACTGCAATCACAGTTCAAAGCTCTAATCAAGTTTCTCATTGTTATTCAGTCTTTTGACCATAAGTAGATGTATATGCAGAGATGTATGCAATTTGTGGCCAGGATCTGAGCTATGCTTGGCCCTCTCTGCTTGCACACACTTCACACAGAGCTTTGTTGCTCTGAGAGCAGGAGGAACGGATAAAGCCGACAGTTCTGCTCCTGAACTTCAACCAGGATCTTTTCTAGAAGTATCATAAATACAACATCCACTGCGCTAGGCAGCTTGTACTCACAGTAAGTAGGTCCAGTGCAATTTTTGCTGAACTCAGGCTGTGGGTTATGAAGTGCAACTCCATCTAATTTAATAGCTTTATTTCAAATGCTAAAGGCCAACACTAGACTGAAACCATCATGACAAGGAAATAGGTGAAGGACAGGCTGCATCAGGGTTAGCCTTCCAGTCAATTAATCTCATTAATAGTCCTTCAACTGTGGCTTTCTATCTTGTCACATCCAAGCAGGAAGAGACAGGTCTCCTATAATGAAAAAGGCCTCTCTCATAAGGCTTTCACTAACGTCCAAGATGCTGAACCCCAAAGAGCTGGTGCGGATCTCTAATCTGCTCCAGAATGGAACTGCAGTTGTCCTCTGCCCCCTGCCTGTGACCTGAACTGGATAGACCGGGCCGGTTCACATTTTTGGCCTTCTTCATCCTGAATAACCAGTCAGCACATTTCCCACACCGAGGTGAAATACAAACTCCAAAGGAAAAAAATCGAGCCACAACCAAAACCAACCCACCACAAACCAAACCAGTTCCATGCATTCAGAGATACACAGAAACGTTTGTGGGGGTTTTTTCCCCTCTTTTAAGGGGTTAACTTTTTAATTTGATTCCAAGCATGAGTCAGTAGCAGGGAAGGAAAAAGACAGAACGTTAGGGCAGGAAGCTCATTCCTATGACACCCTACTTAGCTAAACCACACGCACAGCCCAGAGCCCTGCCAGAGCTGGCACTGCTTCACTCCCCAAACAGGAAACAGGCCAAGGTGAGGGAAGTGACTGCTTGGGGAGTTAAGAAACAGGGGATAAAGATGTACCATACCGGGTTTTGCTCTCACATACCTATGCTAGTTAGGCAAGACTTAAGCACCATTTCCCCCCATCTTTCACAGAAGGGTAACTCCTTTACTGGGACACTGGACAGGTCTACAGTATCATGCTCCCTTCCTTAATGATGGCACAGCTTCCAAGGAAGTGTTAAAATCAACGCCAGCACTTGACTTTCAAAGATATTTTAAGGAGTAAGACACCTCCCCCCATTTCTCTCTTCTACTTTTTGCACAATTGACTTTTCCCTCCTCAGAATAAGCTTTAAGACATGGCATTTGACATCCCCGGAATCATAGATTTTCCCATGGTACTACGTCAGGGTCACTTTGGTTTTGGTTTGAGTCAGTGTCCGAGTGAGGAAAGTTCACCCCCCATTTCCATTTCAGCCATAACTCTTTCCCTGGAACTTTGAACAATGCTACGGTCAAAAAAGCCACCAGACAACAGAATAAAACAGGCTCTCGTTTTCTGCACTTCATTTAAACGTAACCAAAAATAAGACTAAAATTTTTTGTTTGATGAGCTCAGAACAGTCCATAATGAAGACAGCTGACGAGAGCACGAAGCGCATGGAAATGAGAAAGAAGTTGCCCAGAACTTTATCTTCTACAAGCAGTGACATTAAAAACCATTCAAGCCAAACAATCCCAGAGAACTCTGACATCTGACTACTGGAGCATTTGACGGCTTTACCATGATTTTCAGTCCTGCCCTTGAACTAGCACATTCCTAAAACAAGCACTGCTTGACAAGCTAGTTCTAGGAAGCTGTAGGTCTGTTGGGGGTTTTTGTCTTGGGTTTCATTCCTACGTAGCATAATCTCACAGGATAAGCAACCAACAGGACGAGGAAATAAATCAATACAGTGAAGCTTGACTGCTGTGTTCAGACTCAGCTCTCAGTTTGAAGTGCTTTTAAGAGACCTTGATGGTGAGAATGAGGTATATTTTTTAACAGGAAGAAATGTGTTGCAGTGGGCATTGCACTGAGCACTGCACTGAGCACTGCCAGCCCTACAACGTGCCACGGGGCTCTGGCTCCAGTAAAACATGAGATAGAAACAAGGAGACTTTGAAGCCAACGTCTATGTTGACTGGATTGCAGTGTGTCACACAGGGACTGGCACAGCCAGGATCCTGAATAACTGACTGCAAGAACCAAGGAACCTCAGTGTCTCATTAATGAAACAACACTCAGGAGTACAAATCACGCATAAATAATTACTCCTGCTCTTCAGAGATAAGAAAACTTTGAATTCAGCAGAATTAAGAGCAGCAGTTGATGAGTAAGAGCACAGAAGTTGGCCAAGAGCCACTGCTTTAGGGAATAAAACTATGTATTGCTGACTCCCCCCCAGCTAAGTGTTCTCATGCACTACAGAACCGGGTCTGCTTTAAAACTACTGCGCAAGAAAAGTTATTTCAAATTAATAACGTGAAACATTCAGACCAAAAATTCTAACAGAAGACTGTCCACAAGACCCATTATGTTATATAAAAGCAAATCTCACCTCGGTACTTCCCAAGGTGTTCCCTGTACAACAAGGTCACACTCTGGGAAAAACTCACTGCAATGCTACAGAACTGGAAAGTAAACCCATTTATACAATCTTCCTGGTTTGGCAGTATTAGGATTAACATTATATCTCACTGCACCAGCCTGCCTGCAGTCCTGCTGCAGAACCGAAGCAAAAGCAAACTGAAGATAGTCTGACCATAAACAAATAAATCACTTAACTACTGTATTAGCCATTTCTATTTGGAAGGAAAGAATTCAACATATGATATTAAATATCTGGATTTGCCACACCATGCTTTCCCTCTTTTCCCCCGTATTCAGCAAGAAGCAGATCCAGCCAGTGCAACAACTTACTGTGTCTCAGATGGAATTCTGTCAAGCTTAGCATGTTAAAGACGGTACTAGAAACGTGTTGTTTCTGTATATAAACCAGCTTTGTGGTGCTCAGTACGTCCAAATAATATGGCCTGCCTGACACTGAATACAAGTTCTCCCAGGTGAGGAAAAAAGAAGCTTCCTTTTGGAGTTACTTTCAAATGACCAAAGCACCCCACAGTGCACTCAGGGAACAAGAATGCATCTAGAACAGAAATCAAAGGGTTTTCCAGTCTTTGGAAAGACTAGTCACACCTAACCTACTTGATTACTTAATTCCTTTAAGCTAATAAAAGCCTTTCTTAAAGCATGGCAATCAAAGCGCTAGAAATAAAGATCTGAGCGCAGAAGTACACGAGATACTTCTGGAGTTATGAGTTAACACTACACAGAGGGTTACCTGCCTATTAGCTCAGGCTGCAGCATCATACCTGGTCACAGAATCATGGAATGGTTTGGGTTGGAAGGGACCTTAAAGCTCATCCAGTTCCAACCCCCTTCCACTAGAGCAGGTTGCTCCAAGCCCCTGTGTCCAACCTGGCCTTGAACACTGCCAGGGATGGGGCAGCCACAGCTTCTCTGGGCACCCTGTGCCAGTGCCTCAGCCCTGTCAGATGCTGCTTTGCTCTGCAGCAGCATCAGATCTGTCCCTCGAGTGGCCTTGGCTTCCTCCACCCCCCACCTTCCCCTTGCCCACATCTTTATTTTTTATTCTTTTTTAAACATACTACAAACACTAGATGCTGGAAAGGGACCTTCATCAGGGGCTGTGCACTAGGACAAGGGGGGATGGGTTTAAACTAAAACAGGAGAAGTTCAGGTTAGACATAAGGCAGAAGTTCTTCCCTGTGAGGGTGCTGAGGTGCTGGCACAGGGTGCCCAGAGAAGTGCTGAATGCTCCACCCCTGGCAGTGTTCAAGGCCAGGCTGGGCAGAGCCTTGGGTGACATGGTCTGGTGTGAGGCATCCGTGCCCGCAGCAAGGGTTTGGAATTGGATGATCCTAAGGTCCTTTTCAACCTAAACCATTCTGTGATTCTATGGAAGACAGAACAGACTTTTATGTATAACCCTAAATTCAAAACTGGAGATGACCTTTAGTGCACTTTTCCATGGCTGGAATGTTCTCATCCACAAGCAGATGTAATTAAACCTAGCTCTTCAGACTGATTAGAGATAATAGAGCAATGTGGTAATAAACAGTTTTATTACATTTACAATACGAAGTTATTTTGGATGCAGTGTAATTGTTATAACTTCTAAGGCAATGGTTTTCATTACCTCAACTACATTGACTTTATGTGAAGTTTAAAAGAAGGACCTAGAGTCATTGTAAGTACTGGAGAAGATCAGAAGTCTAGTATATAAACTGTATGAAGGACCCTGCAAGAGACATCGCCAGAGAAGCATCTTTATATATAAAACATATACACACACTTACCATGTCTGTGTCCAGAGAAACCACCTGAAAAAAGCCTGGTGAGACTGCCATTCTTGTTAGTACAGCTGGACGCTGCAGAGTACGGATAAAGAGCTTCTACCGCATTGTGCTTTACTGGATTTTTCTGTCCTTGAAGCACAAATATCAAACTTCAAGCATTCAGGAGCAGCACCCAAACCACATCTCTTGAGAGGAGCCAAATTCTACATTCAGTTTGAGAAAAAGCACATGCAGGAAATTACACAGAGAAAACATTCTAAACATTCATACTTCTCAAGCCATTGTAAGAGACCTAAATATATATATATATATATACACACACACCTCACGCTCTCCTCCATATGTCACAATTACAATCAGTTCAAAAAGCTGTACCCACAGGACACCCTCACCTGGCCAGCAGACAGGAATTATCCTCTCGTGCTCACTATCATTCCACAAGCCATGGGAAGAGGAATTCCTGGAGAGCACTGGACTTGCCCAGAGGGCAAGGGTGCTGAACAACCCAACAGCTCGGATTAAAGCTAAAAACCCAGCAATGTTTAAGAAATGACTGGACAGCTTTTGTGTGGGGGTGGGACAGGATTACTGTATCCAAACTGGGTCTGAGCTATAATGGATTACCCGGAGAATCTGTGCCCTAACCCTTACTAACAGATGAGTTCAGTTTGAAAGATGCTACCAGGCTACACATACCTTGTGTAGCTGTACAACAAAAGGGACCTTCACAGAATGCCACTCTGGCATAAGGCAGAGACAGCCCTCCCCTGGTCAGGTCCTTTCTTTGCTTGCTCCTTTTTTTTTTCCCCTAACAGCAATGCCCACCCACTTTATCTTCACTCTCACAGTCTATTTAACACTGGAATTGTGTCAGTTTAGTGTCAGGAACAGCTGCATTCAAAAAATGGCAAGTGACAAGAAGTGGTGAGAGAATGGGATAAACCAGGAGCCAAAGCTCAGTCTATTAAAAATCACATTCTATTAGAGGCAATGACAATGAAAAGCCAACTCCCTTATGGTTTCCTACCAGCTCCCGAGGCGCACCAAGCAATCCTAGAAGTGTTATACACAAGGTTTATATCCCTAATCACTATATGCAGAGGTCAAATGCAAGATATCAGACTATTTTTTTTGCATACTGTATTGATTTTATAATAGGAAGACTGAAGGAGCAGAGCTGTTATGCCAGCAGCACAGGTAGCACACCTCAGAGCACAAACTCCAGGTAATGCGGATCTCGATTAAAAAGTTTGCTTCTGTATTAACAGGTTGAGCCTCCCCTGTAAGAGCATAGCTCACTGCAAACCCATTGATCTTTATTTTCTAATGCTAAATTGGTACATGGCTTAGACTGGTGGATTGCTTAGGCAAGTTCTGGGTTACCAGCTGCCTTTCTGCTAGACTGAGAACCGTGAAGCCTGACAGTATATATTTATTTCACCAGTGATACAAAAGCATTTCATCAGCACACGGAGGAACTTTTTTTAACTTGCTCTAGTTCACTAAATCATTATTTTTTTCCCCCAGGGTAATTAGACAAGAATGCACAAATATTACAAAGAACACTGTGTAACCCTCTATAAATACAACACTGACATTCTCTAGATAGACCAACATTATCCCTTGTATCCACACACAAGCACACTATTTCCCAGAGCCTCTAGATTCCTCCAGAGTTCATGTAAAGGTTAGGTCGCATTACTGCTTCAATGTACTCATTTCACATGAAGGCAGATTTACATTTCATATTTAACAGACAATGGAATAGCATGACCTTTGGGTGTCACCAAAAAAACGTCCCAAAAGCCCACTTCAATTTCCAACAGATGTTGATGCAACGTATTTGTCAAGGCAAATCCTCTTAGAGCTCAGCAACACATTGAGCAAAGGGACAAAATCAAGACCAACACACACAGTCTTCACATGGGAGAAGGGGCACCTTAAAGGAAACAGCTCCTGGGAAATGCTCTGTTGCACAGCAAAGCAACAGGGGTGGAGATCATTGGAACTTAAATTTCTTTTCCAAAACACGCCAGTGTAAGATGGAACACAAAGTTACATCATCTGCTCTCCCGGCAACTCAACTGAGTCAACTTCCAGTTTGCAATCAGAGAGAAACAAGAAGCAATTACAAAGATCACAAAACAACATCCAGTAGGCTGCTACCTTCCGTAAAGAGCAAAAGCAAATAGGGTTTATCGTTTCCATGTGAAGGCTGGAGTAAGAACCATACCCAAAACACCCTAACCTAAGACAATATGTGTTTTATGAAGCTACGAGAGTCCAATAGGAGCCCGGAGCCCATGGACTTTTCTGCATGTGAAGCACATCAAGAGCCTTTCCTTGCTCTCATGTCATCGTAGTATGTTAGCTGATAAACACTCCATAATTAGAAGACCCAAGTGGGAACGTCTGAAATGCATCTGCCCTGAGGGAGCACGTTTAAAAACCTGATCCAGCCTTTAGCATGCCAGATTCTCCTGTATTTAGTT
This sequence comes from Ara ararauna, assembly GCA_028858755.1. NCBI lineage: Eukaryota > Metazoa > Chordata > Aves > Psittaciformes > Psittacidae > Ara > Ara ararauna. Next base: position 8,619,324 of record CM054381.1, read on the forward strand.
TCTGTCTACTGGAAGAGGCTGGTAAAAGCAAACAAGAGAGACAGACTCAACTACACATGGTTTTCAAACATGGGATTAGAGAAAGGATATATTGGGATGCAGGAAGTACTTAGAAGAGAAAGGCAAAGGAAAAAGTTACTCAAATTAAATCAGCTACTCATGAAGGGAAAGGTCACAAGATATATAAAGAGAAGAGATCAAGAGGAAAGAAACATTATTCCTTTACATTCTCCTTCTGTGAAGAGCTCTGCACTCAAGGCATCTGTGGGATTGAGAGAATGGTCTGCAAAGAGTCACCAGTGGGACCACTCAGTACAGAGGCACCACCGTTTGATTTGCAGGCAATATTAAAACACAAGGCACCGACTAACCAGCTGCACCAGCAAACACACAAACAAACTGCTTTTGTGTTACATGCTTCCAGTAAGCTTTTCCATTCCACAAAAGATTGATTTAATCTGACATTAATTCCACTTAAAACTCCAAGGTAGGAAAATCTCAACTCTGAGAGCCTATTTTTGAGGAAGCCAGAAGCAGTTTGATTGTTTCTTCAACAGAGGTTTGAATACAAATTGAATAACCCACTCTCATTCACATAAACCTCCTGACAGCTAAAAAGGAAAGAAAACTGTTGCTCTGAAACTGAAGCGTGATTTCTGTATTTCTTCACATGCCAATGATAACAAGCACTGCCCTACCCAATTACCAGGTATTAAAACCAGGAACCCAGCAGCGGTGATGCACCTGGCAATTTTGGTTTACCAAAGGCTCTGATTACTTGTACAACAACATACAATACGAAAATAAAACACCAGTATTTTCTCAAAGAGCAAAGGGGCCCACAAAGCATTGAGAAACTAGAAGGCACCCAGTGATTTTCCAAGTATAGCATCGGGATTAAGTTGCATCACACAAGAAACTCTCATCCTGCACACAAAAGCAACATGCAGCAAGAGGAGAGCTGTGAAGAAGAGACGTGATGAACTAGAGGCTTCCCCAGCACATCAGAGACTGGAACACAGCCTGGATTTGGCACGGTAAGATCACTTTCCCCATTTGCTGCCTCCAGCTCAACTCTTAAATGCTGCGGTAGTATTTAGGTGGATAAAACCGCAGCCCATGCCAAGCTGCTGGCTCACAGGCTGCAGGAACACAGGCAAAGCAGATGTGACTGAACAAATCCACTGCTTGCCAGATCCCACCCAGTAGATTTTACTGCAAGTATATTCACAAAGCAATCAACTTTCCAGTTCTAGGTCAGATACTTTTAATGAGCAATTAGCTCAGACACTCATTTTTGCCGGTACTGAACGGTATCAAAAGTCCCTAAATTAACAAAAACTATTTCAATCTATTCAACAGAGCTTCCAAATCAGAATTAGTCACCCAAATTTTTAGACCAGAGTTGTGCCCTTTAGAACTAATTATAGTCAATACCCAAAACACCCATTCTTTCTTAACCCAGAAATCACTGATTTTGCTAAAATCTGCAAACTTTCACATCTGGCAATAAAACCAAACATTTTTCAAAGGACTGAAGACAGCCTCACCCCCTCACCCCATTTCAGACTTCCGTGCCCTAAAGTAGGACACACTGAACCAGAAGTCCACTCACAGGAAACCACAAAACATCGTGGGGATGGACAGGATCACAGGCTAGGTGCTGAAGCATGAGTTATATCCATCTTGGGAAGATGCTGCTTCGTTTAACCAAGATACACGCCTTTCTGCCTGGTTTTTGTTTAGGCATACATCCATGCCCCAAAACAAGCAACCTTCAGTTCTGGAAGCTGTGTTAGTCTGTTAGCTCACGTCTTCCCCTCTCTCAACACCCAAAGCTCTTTGCTGGTTAAGCCATAGAACTGCTTCTAGCTCTGCTCATCAGGAAACACTTCCCAAGCCTTGCCCTTCACACTGCCCTCTGCCCTTCGTGTTGGTTAGTTAATTTTGTTTAAAGGCAGAATTAGAAATCCATCCAAATACACACAGGAAGTGCCTTTGAGGCTGAGGTCTAACCAGCAACTATTCTAGATAAGGACAGTTGCCAAACTAGTACAGTGGTCAAAGTTACGGCACATTCCCGCCAATGTGAAAGCATTGCTCCTGTGCTTTTCCCCAGCCTCTGAATACATGACTTCTATATCCTGTCACCCCCAAACAGCAGCAGTTCTTAAACAGCCTGACCAGAAGATCTACATATTCATAACAGAAAATTCTGTCACATGGTCATCAACTTCCCTGAAGTCATTTACACACTGTGAGCACTGCACAGCATCTAGATCAGCTCCCCCTAGACAATTAAACCCCTCAAATTCCTACCAGTAAAGTAGGACCTTATTTAGTATTTATTATGCTACATCAAGCCTTTATTATGCTACATCAAGCCTTAATTTCAACAGTTAAAGCATCTACAACCAGGCCTTTGAGTGCTGCCTTATATTTCTTGGTACTTACCAGCAACACTGGTGGTTCTCCATCCTTGCCATATCTAAGTACCTGCAAATGAGCTCCAGAGCACCAGACTACTCAATTTAAGAGGTTACTCTCTGCAGTCGCTAGCTGCATAGAGCAGCTCCCCACCAGCAGTGATTTACCTTACAGCAGTTTACTTTTTAACAGTCTGAAAGAAAAAAACAAAACCAAAACTACAGGAAAGATGCCAGGCTGCAATCCAGCAATCGCATTAAAATGAGTTGTGTTCATCTCAGCTACTCATGGGATGAAAAACACATTGACCAGAAACTGGCCATCTCTGACTTGCAAGACTGAAGACCAAGCCTACCCATGTCAATGCTTTTTAAATATAGTTTTGCTCCCCTCCCTGTCTGCCTGCCCTGCTTTGCTAAAGAGCCTGTAACCTTCCATTCCAGCACTCCAGCCAAAGGAGCCATCCCACCATGTTTCTGTTATGCCAATGATACCATATCCCTGTAGCCATGCACACATCTCTGATGCCTCTTGTTTACTCCCGCTCTGAGGCGAGCTCCGAATGAAGCAGACTCATTGGCTGGAGCAGCTGAAATAGCTCTGAATCGCTCCAAGCATTTATTATAGGCGCTGGCAACTGACTGGGATTGTTGGGATGGATCAGTGCCCCCCTTCCCCAACACATCTAGTTTAAAGCTGCTTTGACCAGCCTGGAAAGACTCCTACCAAAGCAGGTGTCTGCGCATAAGAAGCTCTTAAGCACTTTCCTCATCTTAACTGTGCAAATAAAGTCCCAAATCAGGTATTTTTCTACTACAGGCAAGGCTACCTTCTCTAGTAAATCCAGGCTGATGAGCAACAGCACCAGGCAACACCAGAAGCAGAGAAAGCTCCATGATGGAATGACTATGCACCTTTCCTTCTCAGAAGCATCTCTAGTATTTAAAAACAACCAAACAAACCAAGCAAATCTCTACCAAAGCCACCTTACAACTATCTGAAGGACAGCTTGGCTTACTGCAGCTCCCCTTCTCTGGTCACCACTGCCCTCCCTCCCTGTCATTCCAACAGGGAACTTCTCCCCCAAAAAGTATCTCAAGGCAAACAAGACAACAGCTGATTATTTCAGAGCTGCTATTTTAAGGTTTGCCTACAAGTGCTTAGGTCTAGCTCGTCAGATTTGCTGCTCCTGGCAACCTGCTGACTTGACAAGAGGGACAAATACCTTGTTTCATAAGCCTGAAGCGCTGGGTGGATTATGCCCCTTGCAGCCAAGGATGAAAAAACCCAAATCTGAACGGTGTTGAAAGCCTTGCAAGTACACTCTAGCTCCAACTTTATTCAGCAACAGGCCTGGAAAAACATCCTTCTAGATGAGGTAATGATGAGTATTACATCCTGCAGACAAGCTCAACATTTGGGCTTGCAGAGAAAAAGGCTGGGCTTCCCGTGCTGTTAATCCTAACAGCAGTCTCTTGCTTGACTGAAATAGGAATCACAGCTCCTTTAACAGCTGCTTCCTCAGACAGCCAGAGAACAGCTGAAGAGGACTAGGGCCAGGACACAAAACCAGGCAATTAATTATGTGAAGTTGCAATAGGCACACTGTGAGGCAGTGTGCACTGGGGATGGGCTACAATCACCAGTTAAATACACTGAGGTGGGTCCAAAGATTTTTGTCTCACTTCTTAAACCATCCAAAGCTGCTCCTTCACACATTCCTTTTGAGAAAGATCCTAAGTGATGCTAATGCCATTTGTTGGATACACAGATGTAAAACATCAAGGAAAAGGAATGCTTAATGAAGAAGAGCACATCTGCTGCATCATCTCAATTTTGGCACAATTCACCATGCCCTGCTGGCAAGCGTTGCCTACAAAGTCCTCCTTCCTTCCTATATTTAGGTAAACCAGGCTGAGTCAAGCCCTCCATGAGCACCCCTTGCTTTCATAGTGTTCTATTTTAGAAGAGAGAATTACAGCCAGGCATCCTTCTTTCGATCATTTGTTCTCTTGGGCTGGCCCATTTATAACACTTAAAGGTAGGAAGTAACAAAATGGAAAAAAAAAAAGAAGCCAAATGCAAGCAATTGGTGCTACATAAAGCAGACTGTTCCTTAGGGCCTCTCCTGGAACATTTACCTGACTTCCAAAAGATTTCATGCATCTCTAATACCGAACACTGCACAAGAAAGTTTTCCACTATACTAACAAGGCACAGAGATCTTCACACAGGCACTGCTTGTACATCCTTAGGGAATACACTGCTGTAACCACTCTGGTTTGCATAACAGTTCAATGAAAGCTTGCATGGCTTGTGTTCCCATATATAAATATCTATTCTGCTCGATTTAGCTTTAACTTTCAGCAAACTGTTTCCATCTTGGTTTACACAAGTCACCCAAATTGTTTTATAAACCAGAGAATTCTCCCCCAAACTATCCGCACAACTATAAAGCCAGGCCTTAAATTCCACATATGAAGACCACAGCATCACTTCACCCATTCCAAAAGTCCAGTTTAGACTTCTGAAGATATTTCATGCCTCCTTACTGTACACAGTAAAGCTGGCTGGCTGGTTTCACCTACATTCTGAGCTATTTCTTGTCACCTACACTTTCTGCTCCTTCACAGGAGTGTAACATCCCAGTTTTTGAATCACTAAGAATGCAAGTCAATGCACAAACTGAAAGCTTCAGTGAAACAATCAAACAGTCCATACACTGATCCTGCCACCTATTTAGAAAGGTAATAATTATGTAAGTATGGAGAGGACAGTTCTTGAAACTTTGACATACAGCGTACAAAGAGTGAAGAAGCAACCTTCATAACTTTATTTTTACTGTCACAGAAAGTAATGGTATATTGCTTGAGTTACTAACTTCAAATTAATTACTAGCTAAAAAGAGTCCTGGATGGAAAGGAGAAGATTTCTAGTATAGAGATGGCACAATGCAGGAATTCTTTTCTGAGCTGTGCGACGGGTCTGTTTGCAAAAGAAGGTGTAAATGACTTAAAGCTCATCCAGCTCCAACCCCTGCCATGGGCAGGGACACCTTCCACTAGAGCAGCTTGCTCCAAGACCCTGGGTCCAACCTGGCCTTGAACACCGCCAGGGATGGGGCAGCCACAGCTTCTCTGGGTACCCTGTGCCAGCGCCTCAGCACCCTCACAGGGAAGAGCTTCTTCAGCCCTCGCAGCACCTCTGTGGCCTCCTCTGGACTCGATCAAGCAGTAACACTTAACTATTACTGTAGGGAGCAAAGAGCATAGTGGAATTTGAGGGAGAGGGGGATTCTAATTCCATTAGAAACAGCATCTCAAGGTACCATAACAAAGCCATCTAACCCAAGCAGGAAGCCAGCCCCTGTAAGGCTCAGCAGCCCAGGACTCTTCTTTCCTGAACCACACATACGCAAGCCTAAGAGGACAAGATGACTGTAAGCGTATGTAATTACTGCTGGCACAGACCTCCAGAAACATCAAACTGCTAGATTTTGCTAACACTTCTGGCATGTATTCACAGAGAGAATAAAATAGCCCAAAAGTTTTCATTGACCTAAACATAGAATAACCTACTTGTGTCAACATGAGTCTGAAAGCGGAGAGGCCAATCATTGATCAGTGTCACTCTCATCTGTAAGAGCCTACACCCAAAAAAAACAACCTCACCAATGTACATACATTGCAAATTAGGCATGCATATAGCAAATCCTGAGAGGAATCATTTGTGCCCACTCAGAACAAGACATTCCAAGTCTGTATGTTAACTATATTGACTTCTTTGTCATCAATTTAATTACCATGCGAGTCAGAAACTCACCAGCCAGATTTAGTGGTCTGGTACTGACCTGATGGGCAAGGTGCTTTACAGTAACTACACTTTCTGCTGTAAACATGTCTAGACATGATAAACCACTTGCAGCTGATCTAGTTCAGAAATTGCCCCAAACATTAAAACTTGCTACTAGTGATGAACACCACTAACACTGCTTCTAAACCCCAACACTACAAAAGCTTCACTTTCACAATTTCCTTCCGCTTGCTTAGTTGCTTCCCCTCAAGACTGTTCTCGCATCCCATGGGAGTAAGGGCTGCCTTCTTCACTGTGTAAGGCTCTCTTCTGGTCTATGCAAGACTGCACATACAGAGCCCGATATCCTGGTTACAGAACCACATAGTATAGCAAAACCTGCTGATTTGGAGGGATATTCTGAAAATTACAAAATAACACTCTAAGTGTCAAAGCAACACAATCCCTTTGGAGGAAAAACAAAAGGACAGAAGATGCACGCATTTCAACTTACTCCCAGAGATCCCAAGGTAAAAGTACTTCTCCAAATAAAGGTTCGGATGGTCTTTTTAGGCTCCCATCTGAACACCTCAAAATGAGATCTGCTAATAACTTGCAAGCATCCGTGGCTTTGGATAACCAAGGAAGACCAAAGAAAACAGTGAAAACCTATGCACAAACACAACAAGTCTATGGCTCAGTTTTACCTGCAAGGAACAAAAGGTCAGTAATCACTGTACCTTTCTTACCATGAAGAATCCCAGCACCCTTGCTAGGAGGAGACAAAAGGCTTGCTTTATATTTTTAAGAGTCCTAAAGATCATGGGGAAGGATTCACCTTGAACCCTTTGTGTGGAGAATGTGCAGTTAAACAACAGAACTGTTATGAGCGCCTAAAACCCAAGACAGAGTAATGCAGAGAGTTAAAACAATATGGGAAAATGCTGAACCTTGAACTAGGCAGCTCAGAGTTTTAGCACTCGAGGGAAAAGATAAAAGACACGATTGTGTGGGGATTTTGACCAAATGGAGTTGTTCTTTAAACAGTCCCCAGAAGAAAAGAAAATCACACCCACCCACAAAAGCAAACAAAAAAACCACAAACACAAATCAACACAGTATTTCAAGCCTGGAACTACTGCTCAGTACAGTGAAAAGCAGTATATAAGCTAAAGAAAGGTGAAAGTGGGAGAGAAATGTGACACAGAGAAGGACAACTCAGGCCTCATTACAGATTGCTGCTTTCTTTGATCAAATGGCAGCACAGCCAGGACATAGGTATGGAATTTAAAACCTCACCCCAAAGCAATTCATGGGATGTTATCATGACTCAAACTCTAATAGCACAATCACTTTATACTTGCTATCTTATGTCCAGGACACAAGACATTCTTGTCCTCCTACCTCAACCTCCATCCCTGCCACAGCAGTTTGACTTGTGGAAACACTACCCAAATCACCCACATTAGCCTCCTGTGTATATTTCAAAGAAGCTACAAACCACTTCAAAATGGTACACAAGAACAGTAAAGGCTTCCCACCTCCAGGCTGCCACTGCTGATGCGTATGAGGTGCTTGGTGTTACAGCTAACTCAATCTAACAGCCAGTTGCCACCAAAAATAAGCTGCACGTTTGCATAATCTGATCCTGCTGCAAATGTGATTCAGGAAGGGAAACCAAGACTCAAATCTCTTCTAGAAGAGCAATTAATCTTGTAACCCATCTGGGGTTCAGACCAACACAAGGCAGGGATGAGACACACATAACCCATGCTAAGGGAAGACGATAGCCACCTTCTGCAGCAGCCAACATCAGCTGCTTATCCTGATCTAAAGTTGGATTGCCTATCTGCCCCATCAGAATACTGTGGGAACAGGGATGCAGAACGACCCGTGTCACTTTTAGTAAACATAAAAACCAAACTCATGTCACCTTGTTTGCTACTGAACCAGCGCATCTGTACCCAAGAGTAAGGAGGTAGAAAGGAAACAGGTACCAGCTGGTTTTAACTGTTTAAAGTCAAATCAAGCACAATGCAGTGCCTAGTGAGCAGCAAGCCAAAGTCATTAAACACAGACATAAGCCAGTTTCCAAGTTCGATTGTACACTTATGCATCTAACATCATCTCGCAATCGTCTGCTTTCCGTTCTCTCGTGTATCTGCATCCATAGAAACCGACGTGGCCTATTTCCCGGTTCTCAGTCACTAACACCCACCCCGGCGGCAGCACGCAATTCATTTCCCGGCACAGAAGGGCTGGAGCAGGGATTTCTGACCGGGCTGGCGCGGTACCCTCCCGGATGAACACTTCAAGCACCTCAGACCCGAGCAGCGCCCGGGGATGCCACAACGCGCCGGTACCGCCGAGGCGAACGCGAGTTCTATGCCGCGGCTCATGGAGCTGCCCTTGAACCGCCGTTACTGCCCACTGCCCGCTGCCCGGGGGCGCGTGCGCGGCGGCTGGGGGACCCTACGGGAGGGAGGAAGAAAGGAGAACGGGGGGCGGCCGCATCCCGCTCCTCACCTCGCGGGCGATCTGGTTGAGCGCATCGTCCTCCGCCGTCAGGCGCTCCCGGTTCGGCAGCCGCTTCCGCCCGGCTCCCTGCGTCCCCATGGCCGCTCCGCTCCCCTCCGCCGCTTCTGCCACCCGCCGGCGCCGCGAACAGCGCTGCCGCCGCCACCGCCCCCCCCACAAGCGCATGCGCTGCCGCCCCCCGCCCGGAGGGGCCGGGCCGGGTGCCGCCGTACGCCCCTCGCTCGCCTCCCCGGTAGCGGCGTGCGGCGGCGGAGCCGCCCGCGCTCCTCGCACCGCGGCATCCGCAGCGGCTCCCTCTGCCGCGGGCAGCGCCGCTGGACCCCGCGCCCCTGGCCCGGCACGGCCCCGTCCCGGGGACTGCCCTCCGGGGCCGCTCCTCCGCCTGTTCCCGTTAAGTGACCGTGATTCATTCCGGTGTCAAATAAATCAGCGCTTAACGACTTCACATGGGCAAGGAGCGTGTGTGCTCTGGGATCCCTGTCACAGCCCTCGTACCTCAGTGTTCACAGTAATTCGTTAAATACCGTTAAGTCTCTCCAGCGCACGGCATCAATCACGTTACACAGATCCGTGGCAGAAAAAGGGCCGGCATAACCCACCCAGCCCTCACTGACAAAGACCCGCGTGCTGAATTTAGTTCTGTGACTCGCTTTTAGACTTCAAACTTGATAAAGGCAAAAGGCAGCACTTGCCTGCTCTGGCCAGTCCAATTGATGTTTATCTGATGGTTTTCACAAACAACAACTGAGATTTGGGTCATTGTCAAGTTCAAATCTGTGTCAAGCAACTTAATACATCACCCTTTCCCGTGAGGGCACGTATCAGGGCACAAAGCAAGCTGTGGCTATATTAGGAAAACAAAACCCGTAGTTTTTATTACACGTGGGAATACTGTGCTCCAAACTTTGCAAGGGCTTGTGCAGACCTTTGAGGTGCAGTCATTGACTTCAGAGCAGATGAGTGATTGAGAGCTCCTAACAAAGTCCTCCCAATCAGACACCCGGCGAGGAACATCCCCCCTCCTCAGCCTTGGGACCTGCAGACTGAACAGCAATCCCTGAACTTTTGATCGTTTTCTCCTGTTTAACATCGCTTGAAGGGGGGAACCCAAAGCACACGTTCGCCCTCAGGCTGCCATCACTCCAGCTCTAGTGCAGTATCCACCACCTTCTTAGAGCAGCCAAACGCTATCTTTTTTTTTCATCAGATAGCATTTGGGCTGTGTGTGCACTCACCACTCATGTTAACACTTGTTTGAGGAACCATGGTTCTTCTGGTATTGCATTGACATTGCTTCTCATGCCTGGGACTATTCATCTGTACAAGAAACAAATCATTATTTTGCAAGCAGAAGCAGATAGGGGAGTTGTCTGCCTGCCCCTCTACTCTGCTCTCAGACCCCACTTGGAGTATTGTGTGCAGTTCTGGTGTCCTCAACATCAAAAGGACATGGAACTGTTGGAACAAGTCCAGAGGAGGGCCACAAGGATGATCAGGGGACTGGAGCACCTCCTGTATGAAGATAGGCTGAGAAAGCTGGGGCTGTTCAGCCTGGAGAAGAGAAGGCTGCGTGGAGACCTCAGAGCAGCCTTCCAGTATCTGAAGGGGGCCTATAGGGATGCTGGGGAGGGACTCTTCATTAGGACTGTAGTGAGAGGACAAGGGGTAACAGGTTCAAACTTAAACAGGGGAAGTTTAGATTGGATATGAGGAAGAAATTCTTTACTGTAAGGGTGGTGAGGCACTGGAATGGGTTTCCCAGGGAAGTTGTGAATGCTCCATCACTGGTGGTGTTCAAGGCCAGGCTGGACAGAACCTTGGGTGACGTGGTTCAGCAGGAGGTGTCCCTGCCCATGGCAGGGGGGTTGAAACTAACTTAAGGTTAAACTATCTTAAGGTCCTTTCCAACCCTAACTATTCTATGGTTCTATGTCTATGATGAATTTCAGACTCAGTGTGACTTGGAACAGGTCACCACTGTTACCAAGAAGACAGGTTAGACTCATAGAATCAACCAGGTTGGAAAAAGACCTTTAAGGTCCTCAAGTCCAACCTTTACTTCAGGACTGCCAAGTCCACCACTAACCCATGTCCACATACCAGTGTGCAAGAAACCTGTCCACATTGATCATTTCCTTACATCAGCTCTTGGAAGCTTTTGTAACAGCTTTAAACACTGGTTTGGGGAAAACCAACCCAAACTATTGTATGATTCTAGGAAACGGTGGTTTTCTCTGTTGATAGCAGTTTGATTTGCAGATCTCTTCTCTCAGTTATTAGCCATGGAATGCATTCAAACACACCATTTCTGCTCAGAGACAAGGTCCTGGCTCAGCCTCGTTAAACCATTTTCTGATTTCATTCTTGAAAGTGACCTTTTCCCAAAATGGAACAGAAAATTTGGCGGATCAAAGCCTGTCTTGAAATTCTCTTTCCTGCTTATTCTTCCTGTCCATTCCACCCCAGTTCTGACTTGCATACTTTACAGGGAATGATCTGGAATGAGCTGCTGCACTGGCTGATAGGGTGGGAAAGAGCAGCAGTATCCAGTGCGAACACCAAAAACATTGGTCCTTTCCTGCCTCTGCTAATGACCAGCTCCGGGCAGCTTCCCTGACCTTTCTCCAGGCTCATATCCTAGCAAACGCTGCTCTCTTGGCATGGATTGTCCCTGATCCAACCTGTGAAAGTCCAGGAAGTTTGAGCACGGGTGTGGAGCTAAGAGATGGTTTTGCTTTTAGTGCTTCCCAAAGAGCTGCTTCCATTATTTGTAAGTGTTCATGGCCTGGTTGGATATGGCTTGGAGCAAGCTGCTCTAGTGGAAGGTGTCCCTGCGTGTGGCAGGTGGTTGGAACTGGATGATCTTTAAGGTCCCTTCCAACCCAAACCAGTCTGGGATTCTATGATCTGGGAATTGGGCTGGTGCTTGTTTGAGGGAGATGACAGGCCCAATTTAGTGTCCTGCCCCAGAGGGACACACTGAGCCCTGCACAACCTCTGCCAGCCCTCAGCAAATGGTGCCTCTGCCGGCACCTGAGGATGAGGAGGGATGGGGCAGGCTCCATTGGATGAACAGTGGGTCCTTTTTGCCCCCCACTGAACAGACTCACAAGGTGAGTCCCTCTCAAATAAAATGGTGCCTCCCTCTTGGAAACCACAGGCAAAGGCATGTTTACATCCACCTTTACCTCCTAAATCCTGGGCTCTGGCTGACTGCCATTCCCCCACTGTCCTCACAGTACAACCATGCACTAGGCCTGCAGAGGAGCATCCCTGAGCCTTGCTGCTGGTCCCCCAGGTGCTGTCACCTTGGCAGGTTTTGTAACCCCTTAAGAAAACACTGAGTAGTGCTACCGCTGCCACAAATCCTCTGGAGCTGGAAACACAGGGATGTTCTTACCTTGTCTGAAACATGGCCTTAAGCTAAAGTCAGTTCCTGCCTGAATTCAGCTGAAACAACAAGAGACTACTCTGGAGTTCATTAAAAAGAGATAGGAATATATTCTCCACCAAACTTGTGCTGAGAGAAGGCATTGCAGCGTCAATCCAAGTGCCTCTAGCATCGCAGGCTTGAGCAGGGTGCTGGAGGCTCACACCTTTTGCTGCATTTCCCAAGTTACCCTGACAGGAACAGAGGAAACCATGGGCGTTCGTTTTATAGATGCTTCTAAGCCACCTGTGTTTCTGCTTAAAATATTTCTGCTGAAAACCTGACCATTTCAGGTCTATCTTCTCTCAAAGCAGAAGCCGTGTATTTAGACCCTTTGGTCGGATCCCTTTTAACAGAAAACCATGGCTTTAAAGTACCTTTGCAAAGTTCATTCTAGCAGCGTAACAAATCAGTTGTGAACTGAGCCTCGTGTGTTGGACTGAAGTAAAAGAGGAGGAGTTGTGGTGATGGCTTTTAGGAGCTGGCAGCATCCCTTCTGCAGGGGAACACCTTCAGCTTCTAGTGTTTCCGGCAAGAAGAGCCCACGGACAACAGGAACAGAGCCTTACTCTGTCAACTGTGGACTAAGCATATAACAACTAGTCTGAAAGTGATGCCTGGGCAACAGGAGCTTGGCAGGTATTAAAGATAGACGTTTAATGACTAAACTGGTATTTCTAAGGCAGGCAGGTGTATAGGGACAGAGAAATGAACCCAAGTGTTTCATCTTCCATCACTCACTGCCTTTAGACAAGTATTACATAAATTACCTGGAGATTTTGGCATCCACAAGGATTTGGAGCTACTTCCATGAAGCTCATCTCAGGGAGATTCACTATCACCACTTATTCCCCTTAAACCAAAAGTAATCAATAGGCTACTAAGCCCCAAACACAACATCCATGTCAGTGAACTCGGAGAGTTCCCTTTAGTCAGTTTCAACAGCGATGGGAAGCAACACAGCCCTCCCTAGCGAGGACTGGTGGTATAAGGCACAAGTCAAAACTGTTATCCTCATGTCACGAGGATAACATGCCATGAGGATAACATGGCATAGGGATAACAGCTCCCCCCAGGAGGGCTCCAGTACCCTTAGGTGTTCTACCAAACCCAGGGCTGAAGCTGTGTGTGACCTAAGCCTAATTTATAAAATCAATACCAAATTAATTCGAGAATTTCCAAATAAAATTCCTGTATCCTCTCCAAATAACCCCTGAGGTTATGTAGGACATGAGTGCAAAACTATCTGCCAGCAGAACTCGTAGTGTGTGAATACAAGACGTATTAATTCACAGGCACGTTTCTGTCCTGAGGTGCTGATGGATGCCACATTTGGGAGTAGGTCTTTTATCCCTGGGTCCCCCATGCTCCCTGAGGCCCCTAGGGGTGCACAGACATGGAGATGGTCCCTGCCTCCAAGGCCTTAGATCCAAGGCTGAACTTTGATCACAGGTATTTACGGCCATGAATTGTGGCTTTTCCACCTGAGCTTTCCACTGGCTTAGTGGCTTAGTCTGGTGTCGCTTCTGCAGTAGGAGGGAAGCCAGGTCACTGCCACCTCCTCATAGACCTCATGGGCTGCTGGGCCCATGCCAGTGCCTGCAGGAGGGTGGTACCCATGGCAGCGGTCAGAGTGCCGATGCCTTATTCCCCCCAGGATGTGCCACATGTCTCTTCTCCGGTAACCCCATGGTTACAGCATCCATAAAGCATAACAGACTGTTTTAGGGGTGTCACCCCTGCTTGCTGCACCCCTCCTCACCGGGTCACATCCAGTCTTTCATCTACCAGTAGCCCCAAGTCCTTCTCCTCAGGGCTACTCTCAATCCCTCTATCCCCTAGCTTGCATTGATATTGCACCAACCCAATTACAGGACCTTGCCCTTGGCCTTGTTGAACCTCAGGAGGTTCGCATGGGCCCACTTCTTGAGCCTGTCCAAGTCCCTCTGGATGGCATGCGGTCCCTCTGGCACGTCAGCTGCACGATGTCGCCACGATAGGAGGTGCTGCAAGAAGGGGGATGCACACAGGGACAAGCACAGCCATGGGGTGGGTACTGGAGCCGGTTGTGCAGCTGCAGCCACCGTGTCCAAGGGCAATCGATGCCTGCGAAGCCGAACTGGGGCGGGCATCAGCCCCCGCGTCCCGCACCCGCCTGACACCGGCCGAGGGGCGCGGCGTGGGGCGGTGCTTACGGCCGGGGCGGTGCTGCCGGCGCGGCTCCGCGGCCCCGTTGGCTGCGGCTCGTGAGGCGATGTCGGCCCAGGGCGGTGCGGTCGCGGTGCCGGTCCTAGCCCCGGCGCGGCGGTGACGGGCACGCTGAAGCGATGGCGGCGGACGGCGGGTGGGTGCCGGCGCGGCGGCGGGCAGGCGGTGGGGCGCAGCGGGGGTCGCGGCTCACGGTGTCTGTCCCCGCAGGGCGGTGCGGCGGAGAGGGGGCCCGCGGCGCTCGGCCCCGGCCACGGCGCTGCCCGACTGGAGGCTGCGGTGCGAGGGCGGCCGGCAGCGCTGGCACTACCTGGGCGACGGCGATGGGGACGGCGGCGAGCGGCGGGCGCAGACGCTGCTGGAGGAGCACAGCCTCGGGCTGGACACGGTGCGGGGCTACGGCGGGACCGGGCGGCAGAGCCCCGGCCGGGGGGCACCGCCGGCTCAAGCGCTGTCTCCGTCCACGCAGGTTGAGGCGCTGACGGCCTCGCCGGTGGCCGGCACGGCGCGTGAGGCTGCCAGCAAGGGCATGCGGTTCTATGCCGCTCTGCAGGCTGAGGACGGGCACTGGGCGGGTGACTACGGTGGTCCTCTCTTCCTGCTGCCAGGTGAGCCGCGGAGGGAGCCTCCGCTGAGAGGAGAGAGTGAACGCGTTCGGGTCCATGCCAGAGCCTGTCTGATCTTCTAGGTCTGCTCATAACGTGTCACACTGCCAAGATCCAGCTGCCGGAGGGGGTTCGGAAGGAGATGGTGCGCTACCTGCGCTCTGTGCAGCTCCCGGACGGAGGCTGGGGCTTGTGAGTAACAGAGATGATACTTTAGGTGATGGCACCACCGAGGTCCAGCACTTCGAGCTGCTGTCAAATCTGCCCAGGCTGGGGGAGCAGGACTCTGCAACAGTGATACCTCTAGGGGTTGGACTTGCTTGTGTGGCACACCAGGTACCTTTTTGTGACAGAGGTGGCAAGAGCATCAAGCCTGGCTGCGTCTCCTCTATGGCACTATATCCCAAAGCACTGTCCACCTCAAAGCACCTGAGGTTCCCAACACAGGTGGGAGCTGTTAGAGCAAGCCCAGAGATGACCATGAAAATGCTGTGAGGGCTGGAGCAGCTCTGCTCTGGAGCCAGGCTGAGAGAGCTGGGCTGGGGCAGCCTGGACAAGAGAAGGCTCCTTAAGGGGAGACCTTAGAGCAGCTCCAGTGCCTAAAGGGGCTGCAGGAAACCGGGAGAGGGGCTTTGGACAAGGGCCTGTAGGGACAAGACAAGGGGAATGGCTTTAACCTGCCCGAGGGGAGATTGAGATGAGCTCTTAGGCAGAAGCTCTTCCCTGTGAGGGTGCTGAGGCGCTGGCACAGGGTGCCCAGAGAAGCTGTGGCTGCCCCATCCCTGGCAGTGTTCAAGGCCAGGTTGGACCCAGGGGCTTGGAGCAACCTGCTCTAGTGGAAGGTGTCCCTGCCTGTGGCAGGGGGTTGGATCTGGATGAGCTTTGAGGTCCCTTCCAAACCAAACTGCTCTGTGTAGCAGGGTAGTGCGGTGTTTCTTGCTGTTTTAGTTGGGTGTCCTCTTTTCCACCGTCACCGCTGGCATTCCACTTCACCCTGACAAAGACAGCCCTGTGCAATGGGTTGTTCCTGGGTAATACCAATAACTGGCTAATGGCTGTGCTGTCTGTGTGTGTGTGACAGGCATGTGGAAGACAAATCAACAGTGTTTGGCACAACACTCAACTACGTAGCCCTGAGGATCCTGGGGGTCGGACCAGATGACCCTGACATTGTGCGGGCCCGTGTCAACCTGCACAGCAAAGGTCAGCTGCTATGTGCCAGCACTGCTCGTGGGAGAGGTCTGTCTGGACCTGAGGGCTATATGTGACATGGGGGCTTCCAGGTAATGGGGGAAGTGTTGCTCTTGCTTGCCCTTGATGGCATCTGCGTTTCCAGTTAACCTGGGGAGAAGTGGAGCCTGTGATGGGGAAGCAAGCAGGGAGCGTGGTTGCATTAACACTGAAAGCTGGTACCTGTCTCTGCAGGAGGTGCTGTGGGAATCCCTTCCTGGGGGAAGTTTTGGCTGGCTGTCCTGAACGTTTACAGCTGGGAGGGAATGAACACGCTTCTCCCAGAGATGTGGTATGTGCCCCCTTCAGTGTGGAGGTAGGGGGTGTTGTCAGTCCTGCCTCCAGCCTCGAACCACAGCTATCCCATGGAAATGGTGTTTGCTGGGATAACTCCAGATATGGCCCAGAAGACCATAGCAACAAGGCCAGCCAGTGGGTGGACAGGACTGAACAATGCACTGAGGGAGATGCCAGAGCTTTTCCTATGTGGTCTCATTGTATCTGTGTGCTCCCTGTGTGCTTCTGCTCCTGTGGCCAGCCAGAACTGGGTCCTAGCAGGACAGGACAGCCACATGTAAGGCTGCCAGCTCTTACCATCACTCATACCCTTCCTGATTATTCAGAGGGCCTCTGGGTGTCAGAGAGGGCAAGTATATGACATTTTCCCTGTGTGAAAGCAGAGGCTGCACAGTACCAAGGGCTGCTGGTGCTCTGTCTGCCTTCAAAATCATGTGGGGAAGAGAAGAGGACCCTAAACTGACTCTCTGAGCTTAGGGCCCTGAACTGACTCTCTGAGCTTGGGACCCTCGCTGCCCTTTGTATACTGGGCCAGGAGCAGTGCCTGCTGGCCCTAGAGGAAGGAGCATCCGTGGTGGGGAGGATCTGAGCACTGCCAGACAGTGTGGATATTCCCTTCTTTTCTCCAGCACCTGGACCAGCTGGACCAGGGGACAGGGAAAGGCCTGCGCTGCTCCAGGCATCCCCCTGCCAGCACATTGTTTCTCCATGCTACCCTTGGCCCTCCTTGTTCCTCACAGTAGCACCTTCTCTGTTGCAAACAGGCTGCTTCCTACGTGGTTTCCAGCCCACCCATCCCGCCTCTGGTGCCACTGCCGCCAGGTTTACCTGCCCATGAGCTACTGTTATGCCAAACGTCTGTCAGCAGAAGAGGATGAGCTTATACGGAGCTTGCGGCAGGTCAGGAGCTCCCCAGTGAGGTTACGTGGCTCCCTGTCCCTCTGCCTTGTGCAGTGACAGCTCCCATACCCACACTGTCCCTGTGTCCAGGCAAGCGAGCCAAATTCCAGCAGTCAGCTCTCTCTGGATGCTTGCTCCCAGGCTGATGCCCTTTGTTGTCTTGTGGCAGGAGCTGTATGTGCAGGACTATGCCAGCATAGACTGGCCAGCCCAGAGGAACAACGTGGCTGCCTGTGATGTGTACACCCCACACAGCTGGCTGCTGGGGGTCGCCTATGGTGAGTGGGGTGTTGGCTGGGGCAGAAGGGCTGAGTTACCGGCTGGATTTAAACCATGACACCAAGTGAGCTGGGGGTGGTGGAACCGAACCTGCTTTGGACCATGAGGGCTCTTTAGGGTCAACTGCGAGCTATCTCTGGAGCTGGGATAGAGACATGGATTGTGTGATCCATGGGCTTCTCCCTCCACGAGAGCAGCAGGGCCTTGTGCCCTGGTCCTTGGGTCACTCTAGGGCAGAGCAGTTCCCATGCTTTCCTTCCCTGGTCACCAAGAGAACAGCAGTGCAGCCTGCACAGAAAGTGAGCCTGGCCACATGGGCTGAGTCTTTCACTGTCTATCTCTTTCTTCTCCTGTAGCCATCATGAATGTGTACGAAGCCCACCATAGCACTCGCCTGCGGCAGCGAGCTATCACAGAGCTGTACGACCACATCAAGGCTGATGACAGATTCACCAAGTGCATCAGCATTGGGCCGGTAGGACACTTGCTTTAAAGATCTTGCCTTCTGCTCTTTAGGGACCAGCTTGTGACCCACCCCAGCCCTTTGCAATTGTGGCATGTAACTGTAATCACCAGATCCCTCTCTGGATGCTGGAGAGGGGTTCTTCATCAGGGACTGGAGCAACAGGACAAAGGATGATGGGTTTAAACTAAAACAGGGGAATTTCAGGTTGGATATTAGGCACAAGCTCTTCCCTGTGAGGGTGCTGAGGCGCTGGCACAGGGTGCCCAGAGAAGCTGTGGCTGCCTCATCTCCGGGAGTGTTCAAGGCCAGGTTGGAGACAGGGGCTTGGAGCAACCTGCTCTAGTGGAAGGTGTCCCTGCCTGTGGCAGAGGGTTGGAACTGGATGAGCTTTAAGGTCCTTTCCAACCCAAACACCTCTGGGATTCTATGAACTTGCTCAGGCACAACTCCTGCTGCTGCTATTGCTCAAGAGCTTAACACTAACAGGATATGGGGATAGCTGTGGCACTGGTGAGGGGTGCCTCCCCTTGTGGTCCAGGGAAACAATCCGAGGAGAAGCTCTGGAGTAATCTTGTGGTACCTCCCTCACTAACTCAGCCACAGATGGAGCGATTGGGATCAAGCCTGGGAACACCTCTAGATGGCTTTGTGCTGGGTGGGAGGGATGTAAGTCTGTGTTCCTGGAAGAAGCTGTATCCGGAGCAGTGACTGTGCTGCTCTCAACAGATTTCGAAGACGATCAACATGCTGGTTCGCTGGTTTGTGGATGGGAAGAACTCCCCAGCTTTCCAAGAACATGTTTCCAGGATCCCTGACTATCTCTGGTAAGGGCTGAGTGTGGCTTACCTGGCACAGCTTTGGGCTGTGGTCCCTGCAGAGCAGGCACACCGTGGCTCCCAGCCTGCTTCCTGGTGCTCTTGCTGTGCCTGTGCTGCAGCACTGTGCTCTCTCCTCCTACAGGCTGGGCCTCGATGGCATGAAGATGCAGGTGAAGTGCTGTAGGAGTTCAGCTGTGGCTCAGAGGGACCTTGTCGTGCTGGGAGAGCCCATGGAATAATGGGATAGCTTGTTCACCCTGTGCCTGAGCTCCTGCCATTTGCCTTTGGTGCCTGGTGGCTTTGTCTGTCTCACTGCCACCTCCCTGGCTGTGCTAGAAGTGAACAGTGTCCTGCTAGTTTGCCCCTCTGTGGCTGTGAGCTGAGGGGACAGCTCTAGGCCTCCATCCCCTTCATCCCCACAGGTCCTGGGAGAAGGGAGCAGAAAGACAGGCTCCTAATACTGTATGAGGACTCAGCTGTGCTTCTCTCATGGCTATTGTGTCCCTCTACCATCTCTCCTGTCTCGGCTGCTGTCTCTTTTCCTCTTCCATTGCTGTCCCTGAGCTGCTGCATCTGTCCCCTCATGCCAGCACATCAGCCATGATGCTGGGTGACACAAAACTGAGACACAGGGTGGAGGGAGCTAGGGGGGTAATGCAGGAGGGTTGTGCTGTCCCATAGACCCCACACCTTGGTCAGGCTGTGGTCAAGACCTGCTCCTCACCGTCTGCTTTCTCTCTTCCAGGGCACAAATGGATCCCAGCTCTGGGACACTGCGTTTGCCATTCAAGCCTTCTTGGAGGTAATGCTTTTTGAAGGGTATGATGTGATTGCTGTGGTAAGCCCTGTGGCTTCAGTTCTCATTGTAGAGGTTTTAATGGAAACAGTAAATAAGGTATGAAAGCAAATCTGCAGAAAGGGCTACATGAAAGGCATTAATTAATGGCACCTAGACCAGCAGGTCAGCAAGGTTCCAGCACGTATTTGTGTTGAAGGACACATTTGGTGGCCACGACTCCTTGCTGAGTGCTGACTGTGAGCTTCTGTTTCCAGGCAGAAGCCCAGAAGATGTCTGAATTCACATCCTGCCTCCAAAATGCCCATGAATTCCTCCGGTTCACCCAGGTGAGCAGAACCATTTGGTGTCTCTCGCACGCTATGCAGACTTGGCTGCTTCTCAGAGCCCTGCTGAATGTGTCTGTTGCCTTCTGAATTGCTCCTAGGGACAGCCTCCTGCTTTCACTCCCTGTTGCTGGGAAAGGGCCTCGGCCAGGCCCAGGGATGTTCACGTTGGTTGCCTGGGCTAAGACAGGCTGGAAAACTGAGAGTTTGGGCTTATTTGTCCTTCGTCCTGTCTGGTGCTCACAGATTTGAGGCACCCTTCTAGGAACCCTAGACTGTGTAAGCCTCAGCTCCTGCTGCCAGGCCAGTAGCTCATGATGGGGGTCACCATCACCAGCAGCTTGGTGCAGATGCAGTCTAAGGTCTTGCTCATAGTGCCACCAGTACGAGCACTGAAAGCAGATGGGTCCTTGACAGGAAATGACCCAAAAAGGGGACTTCAGCAACACTTCTCTCACTTGTTCCTTGTCTTCTGCAGATCCCAGAGAACCCACCCGACTACCAGAAATACTATCGCCATATGAACAAGGTATGATGTCTGCAACTGGCCTCTGAAGGACACACGAGCAGGGCAGGGATTTGGGCAGAGGAGATGGGAATGAGGGGCAGCACCTCCTCCCTTACAAGAACAGAACAGGTCAGAGGAAGGTGCTGCACCCCTCCTGTCCCCATTCCAGGGCGGCTTCCCGTTCAGCACCCGAGACTGCGGCTGGATTGTGGCAGACTGCACAGCAGAGGGGCTGAAGTCAGTAATGCTTCTGCAGAAGAAGTGCCCCTTCATAGCCAAGCCTATCCCCCCTGAGCGCCTCTTTGATGCTGTGAATGTGGTAAGTGCTGCAAAAATTAGGGCCAAGGGAAATGTGGGCAGCAGCTAAACGAAGCTAAAAGAAGAGAATTCAAGGCCTGATGAGTTGTTAGATCTGATATTACTTAGCCTGTACAAGGCCTGTGGCCTGGTGGGGAAACACCATTATTTACTGTGATGCAGAGCTACATATGCATCATAACATAATGTGATGGTCCAGATTGTTAGCGTCAGATGTCAGTGTAGTTTGGGACCTGAGTTGTCTGCCCACCCCATAGACTTGTGGGTCTGACTTTGTTCTCACTCCTGGTTTGGGGCAGACTGGGGTGGTGGCACTGCCTGTGAGCCAGTCCCAGTCCTTCTCTCTGCTTGGCTGGGCAGTTGCTGAGCATGAGGAACTCGGATGGAGGCTTTGCCACATATGAAACCAAGCGAGGAGGCCACTTACTGGAGCTGCTGAACCCCTCAGAGGTGTTTGGTAAGGGGAGCTGCATGGGGCTGGTCATCCTGTGCACTGTGAATGGACATAGTGGCCTGGCCTTGCTGTGCCCGGTGCGTGCCTGGCTTTGCCCCAGGACCCTCTGTGGGATAGTGTGGGGTAACTGGTACCCTTCACCTTCAGGTGACATCATGATTGACTACACCTATGTGGAGTGTACATCCGCTGTCATGCAGGCACTGAAACACTTCCATGATGAGTTCCCTGAGCACAGAGCTCCAGAGATTAGGTGAGGCACTGAAGACGAGAGCTGGGTAGGGGAGAAGACAGGCTGCAGTGTTCCATGCTGCCTGCTCTGGCCTCTGTTGGCACAGCCCCTGTTGAGCCCTGTCAGAAGTCTTGCCTGGATCTCTGCACTAGCATGGAGCAGCCCCTGAAGTGGCCACTGGTGTCTGCACAGCTGGGTGACTTCTCCAAGCCAGAGCCACCCACAGGCAACCTCTTAAGCCTGTTTGGGACCAGGCTGGGGGAAATTGGTAGAGATCTGCCTCCCTCTTGACTTAGCACTTGCCTTGATCTTGCAGGCAGCTGCAGGCTGTGTCCCCTGTTTGCTTGCTGGCATGAAGCACCCAACTGGTGCTTGATTTGACTCTTAGATCCTGAACATTGTAACTGCTTGTCTGTGTGCTCTTGCCTCTTGAGCCTATTAACAATGGGACCCATCAAAGCCTTAGAGGAACTGATGGATTCTTCTGATGAAGCAACTGCTTCTGAAATGGGTGTCTTTTTCCTGACCAGAGAGACTCTGCAGAAGGGTCTGGACTTCTGTCGCAAGAAGCAGCGAGCTGATGGGTCATGGGAAGGGTAAGCAGTTTTCCCTGGCTGCCCCAGTGTGAGAGGGACCAAGAAGACAAGCATTCCTGGCTGGCAGGATCTGTGGGAAGGGCAGATGGGGCTGAGTAGGTTCCTTGCGCACTGCATAAGATGCAGACAGCCCCTGAGAATGAGGGTGGCTCCAGCTTCTCTTGTCCCAGAATGTCTGATGAGGACTGATGAGTGAGCTGGGAGCAGGGGGTGGTGGGACTGGGCATGGCTGTGTCACAGGGGTAGGCACAGGCAGCTCTATGCCTGGCGGTGCCTGTGCTGTGAACACCTCGACCTGAAGCCCTGCATCCCTGACAGTGCCTCTCTCCCTTTCCTTCCAGGAGCTGGGGGGTTTGTTTCACCTACGGCACCTGGTTTGGGCTGGAGGCATTTGCCAGTATGCAGCACACGTACCATGATGGGTGAGAAGTCTGGTTCCCCTGACTCTACCTACCTCTTGGGCTGGGGCAGGATACCATGGCGAGGCTAGATGGGTGCCCTGGCTGTGCATAGGCTCTCCTGCCCCAGGTACTGCTCCTCCCAAATCCTGCGCCTGTGACATCAGGCACTGGAACAGGCTTCCCAGGGCAGTGGTGGAGTCACAGTCCCTGGAAGTGTTCACACACCGTGTAGACGAGGCCCTCAGCGCCATGGGTTAGCGGTGGCCTTGGCAATGCTGCGGTAAGGGCTGGACTGGATGAGCTTAAAGGTCTTTTCCAACCCAGCTGATTCTATGATTCTATGCTATGACAAGGGCACTCACTGGGCCTAACTCCTGGGGCAGCCCCAGCCAGAGGCAGAGCACAGCTCCTGTTTGCACCTGGGACATGGGTGTGCAAACACTCCCTGTCCCCAGCTCTGATCTCTGCCCCATCCTCACAGGGCTGCATGCCGAGAGGTGGCCCAGGCCTGCCAGTTCCTCCTCTCCAAGCAGATGGCAGATGGCGGGTGGGGAGAGGACTTCGAGTCATGCGAGCAGCGCACCTATGTGCAGAGCACCGAGTCGCAGATCCACAACACGTGTTGGGCCCTGCTGGGGCTCATGGCTGTCAGGTGGGAGCAACCCTCACGGGTGATCAGTGGGAAATGCAGGCTCAGGGAAGTGCAGCTGCCTGGCTGGTGTGGGCAATGCATCCAACCGTGTTTATGATCTTGTGGTCACATCAAGGGGCTGGTCTGCACAGTGCTCCACAGGACACTGGGGCTCATAACGCTGGGCATGGGATAGACAGGGCAAAGCAAAGGTCTAAATCTCAGCCACAGGCCTCCAGCCTGGGAAAATGTTGCCGTATTCATGATACCTGGTCTGCTATGGTTGTGAGGTCCTGACCCAAAGAACTCAGCATGCTTGGGACAGGCTATGGCAGCCTGGAGGTGGTTGAGTTTCCTAGGTACATGGATGGTTAAGTTCTCCAAATACATGGGTTTGCAGACGGTTTGATAAGAGTGTTCACATCTCCCTCATGCTTTGCAGGTACCCTGACACTGACGTGCTGGAAAGGGGCATCAAACTCCTGATTGACAAGCAGCTGCCCAGCGGGGACTGGCCTCAGGTACATCTTTCCTCTGGTCTTTCCAGGGGGTTCCCAGATGTCCTGGGCATCGTGCAGCCATTGCAAATGGTGTACTTTCCCTTACCTGGAAGGGAGGCCCTGTGTGGCTTTTAGTGGGGGACTTCAGGAAGGCAATGAGCTCAATGCCACATCTTGGACACACTGCAGTCCCCTGTGACCGCCTTGATCTCTGTCTCTCTCTTAGGAGAATATTGCTGGTGTATTCAACAAGTCGTGTGCCATCAGTTACACCGCGTACTGCAATGTCTTCCCCATCTGGACACTGGGCCGTTTCTGCCGGCTGCATCCCAACAGCACTCTTGCTGGGAAGCTGCGCTCCGGATACTTGGATGGGACAGGGGAGACTGTACCAGAGGCTTTGTCTGTCTGAGGCCAGGCCATCACACATGCCATGGCCTCTGACTTGTCCCAGATATCAGCTGCTGCATGGGGCCGTGGGGGTGTTTGCTGCATAGGGTATCTTGGTGCTGATCTTCACCATGTGAGCTGCTGCTCTGCCATGGAGGAGTGCTGCTGAGCCTCCTTCTGCTGAACCTCTTTCAAAAATACACTTTTTAGGGGTTTTCCCAGGTACGTCCTCACTCACAGGACAGGGAGTGAAGTGCCTTTTCCAGACCAGTTTGGTGATCTAAGAAGAGAAAGGTGCCAAGCTGTGTTCTATTACATATCTAGACAGACTCTGTCGTGCTCATGAGAGAGACACCCATAGCATCCCTTTTGCCCAGGGCAGGGTGTTGGAACTGGATGATCTTAAGCTCGTTTCCAACCAAAACCATTCTATGATTCTATGTTGGGTAGAACAAGGGTGCCTTTATCTTCCCCTTGTGCTGTCCAGCTTGGCTGTCTGCAGCAAGAGGACTGGGGGCCTCGCCCCTGTGCCCAGCATCGTGGTGGGGTGCACTGCACAATCCCTGCTGAGCTGGCCTCTGTGCTGTGGGTTCCAGCAACTGCCTTTGAAGTGTTCTCTGCTCTGGAGCCTGTGCTGGGAGGGGAAGGGCACCTATCCTATCCTTCCCCAGACAGATGGAAAAGAGGAGTGCTTCCCTCAGTTTTCTCACTGGCGGAACCTGGCTTCCCAGCACCTCACTGGTGAAGTCACCACCATCATTCCCACTTTGAAAAGGGGGAATCTGAAGCAGAAAGCACTGAGGTGGTGAGTGTCAGGGCAAAGCCTCCAGCCAGCCCCAGTGCAGCAGGTGCCTCTGTTCAGGCTATGGTACAGTTGGGCATTCACAGTTTGTTGTCAGGAGTTGGAAGTCACGTTGACTGACAGGTTAATAAATTGCTAAAGGTGTTGCAAAGGGAACTTAACTGTGTGTTGGGCTCCTCATTCAATGCCCAGTGTGCCCCAAGGAGAGGGGAGCATGTACAGTGGAACCTGGCTTGGATCACCTCTCCCCAGTGGGAGTATGGACACCATCTCCACCAACACACAAGCCATGCTTGGAGCCTGTGCCTGCTTTGCCCTCTTCCAATGCCCTTGGCCCTGAAAACTATAACCAAGGAAGTAATGGGCTAAAAGGGAACGATAGATTCCCTCCACCTGCAGCTTGTACTCATGCAATACGCCCGATGTGCTGGTGCCTGCACGCTCCTGCACTCACTGCCCACCAGCAGCCCCAGCCCAGCTTTGCAAAGCTGTTCTGCAGCCAGCACCCCTCTGCTGCTGCATGGGGTGTCCTGGGTTCAGCAGTAGCAGTCATTTTTCTCCTTCTTAGTAGCTGGTGCAGTGCTGTGTTTTTGATTTTCAGCCTGGGAACAACGCTGATAACACCGACGTTTTTAGTTGTTGCAGTAATGTTCACTCTGACCAAGGACTTTCTGAGTCTCATGCTCTGCCAGTGAGGAGGGGAAGCCGGGAGGAAGCAGAGACAGGACACCTGACCCAAACTGACCAAAGAGGTATTCCATACCACAGCACGTCATGCCCAGTATATAAACTGGAGGCAGTTACCCAGAAGGGCTAGATCACTGCTAGGTCGGGCTGGGTATCAGTCGGCGGGTGGTGAGTGGTTGTATTCTCTTCCCTTGTTGTTTCTCTTGTCATTACTATTATTGGTGGTAGCAGCAGTGGTTTGTGCTATTCCTTAGTTACTGGACTGTTCTTATCTCAACCCATGGGAGTTACATTCCTTTGATTCTCCTCCCCATCCCGCTGGGAGCAGAGGGAAGAAGTAGGGGAGTGAGCGAGCGGCTGCGTGGTTCTGAGTCACCGGCTGGGCTTAAACCACAACATGGGGTTACTCATGGAGTCACCATCCCTGGAGGTGTTCACACACCATGTAGACGAGGCCCTCGTTGCCACGGGTTAGCGGTGGCCTTGCCAGTGTTGGGGAATGGTTGGACTTGACGAGCTTAAAGGTCTTTTCCAACCTGGTTGATTCTATTCCATTCTATGATTGCACCTGAGGGGAAACATCCTGTATTTGCCTGGGTCTAACTTCATAGAAGAACCATGAAATCATACACCTTGAAGGTCAAACCCTTCTGTTCAACCCTTTTCCAGCCTGTGAGCAGCAGCTCTGCTCTGTACCCATCCTCTGCCTGCCCACACTGGTAGGCTTGGTGAGTTGGTTGGCTATTTAAGCAAACTCAACTCGGGCTGTTTTGACAGCACCATTTGACTTTCCCAAACTCTGGACTTCTTCACGCTGCGTATGTGACACTACCAGGTATTCCAGGTATCTCCGTACCCTCCATTACAAGCAGGAGGAGGGTTTGGACGTTGTTTTGATCTTGGTTTTAAACCATTGTTGGGGAACCTGGCGATGTCATTACACGCCCAACGCATCTGCTGGCCCCTTGGGGTCCGTCACCACAGGGTCTGGCGGCTCCCTATGGACGGTGTCCCTCAGGGCACGGTGACCCTCTCTTGCCGGGGGCCGGTCCTTCAGAGCCTCCCCCGTTGCGGGTCCTTTCCCAAGGCACCGGCAGCTCCCTCAGGGCTGAGGGGACGCAACACCTCAGGCACCCGCCCGGAAGCGCCATTTTCTCTCCGGAAGCTCTTTGCTCTGCGCAGCCGGAAGAGGCGGGAATTGGGTCGAGCGCTTCCGCGATGGCTGCGGCGGCGCCGCTGCGAGTGTGAGTGCGGCGGGAAGGGAAGGGACGGAGCGGGACGGGGCGGGAGGAGGCCGCTGAGGCGGGGCCGGGCCGTGCTGTGGCGGCCTCTGACTCGCCGTGTCCCGCAGGCTGGCGTGTGGCGATGTGGAGGGGCGGCTGGAGGCTCTCTTTGGACGGGTCCGGGCCATCCAGAGCAAGAGTGGCCCCTTCGATGTAAGGCTCTGCGGGGGGCTGGGGGCGCGGGGTGGAATCGTGCGGGGGTCCCGCGCCCGCCCTGCTGCTGAGCGGTGGCGTTGGGGTGGCTCGGGCCGGGACCCTGCTCGGGTGACACGGGATGGGTTTAACACGGGCTGAGGTGGGCGGTGGTATCCGGAGCCGCGCTCTTCCCTCTCTGCCCACCCCAAATCATTCCATGATTCCATGTTCTGTGGGGACTTCAGACCCCAGTCCCACAGGGCACGGTTCTTGCCATCAGCACCGCCGTGCGCAGCCAGGAATTAAACCATTATCCCTTGTGTTGTCACTCCGTGTGAGGGCCCCTTGGTGACGGTGTCCCATGGTGTCCCATGGGCTCAGCGTTCCCCAGAATCTGGTGGCTCCCTGTGGATGGTGACCCTCAGGGCATGGTGGCCCCTGCCCATGGCGGCTTCTGGGCATGGTGACCCCGAAGCTGGGTGTTGAGACCCCCCTTGCCAGGGGCCCTTCCTCCAGATCCTGTTCTATTGCTGGCTCTTTCCCTTTCACTGCTCGGGTGATGCATGGCACGGTGTTCTGACAGCACAGCGTGTGTCGTGTCTTTGGTCAAATAGCAACTCTCACTTTATCTGATGTTTTTAGATGCTTTTGTGTGTTGGGAATTTTTTTGGCTCTACTTCTGAGGCGGAATGGGCAGAGTATTGCACAGGCACCAAGAAAGGTAAGGAAGGCTCCTCACTCCGGGTGCTGGTGATGGCAGCGCTTTGCGACCGACTTCCCTGTCTCATCTCGGTGTGCTTTTGAAGTCAGAGCTTGCACTTAAACATCTCATGTTAAAGCAGTGCTGTTCTTCCCCTCCCTGCACTCAGTCACAAGGAGAAAAGGGGAAAGCAGAGGTGTTAGTGGTGTGAGTGTCTCTTTTCTTCAGCCATGGAGATCACAAGACTTTCCAAAGGAGCAGGGTTTGTCCATTCCTCCTCAGTCCCCGCAACCCTTGCGTTGGAGGTGTTTTCATGGCCATGAATATGAAAGGTGCTGTGTGGAGTTCTTTGCCTCTTCCACACCCCTTTTGTAAGGGAGATGCTACCTCATGAGCGTTTGTAGTGTTCCTCTTTCCCCTTCAGTGCTATTCTGGCTCTTGCTGCTGGCATTGGGCAGACCAGTAAGGAGCTCGGACTCCTGCTTTCCACTTCCTCTCTGCTGCTGCTGCATCCCTCCAGTTATCCCCTGCTTGTCCGTGTGGGCCATCTGCATAAAGATTGTCCTCTTTGCTGCTTACCATGGTGGGGTGTGCTCCCTTGTGTCTCTGTTGCTATGAGAATATAAGGAGATTTGTTACTGGTTTAAACTTGGCTCCCTGAGGAAGCTCCCCAGTGCACACAGGGAGAAGAGTGTTAACAGCAAAGTCTTCCCTGGACCAATGCATTTTTCCTCATCTTGAATTGTCCTTACCCTTTGAGCTGTTGAAAACACCTGTAGCTTATAACCTCACCTGTATACATGTAGATAGAAGCCAGGTTCATGTCACTTCGTGTTGGTTTTAAGCCATTCAGAAAGTTTTCAAGCTCTGCTCTGCAATTGTATCTTCTAACTTTGGGAGCAACAGCATAATGAGAGCTGTAGCAGGTCTGCTGTATTGCTGCTCCCTTCTTAAATAGGGAGCTGTCACTGGTTTTTATTCAGTGAGAAACTCAGGACCTGTTGAGCAGCTTTCTGGTGTGCCAGGAAATCTACAGGAGGTGTCTCTGACATCAATTGTTGTTTTTTCTAACTTGTAAAAGCTTTAAAAGATTTGCCTTGTGTTGCTTGGAGAAATTAAAGCCATAGAGGAATTAAACCTGGTACTTCCCTTTGCTTTTTTTCTCTTGTTAGTTCTATTCACCAGGTCCAGGTGAAGTCGTGCAGGAAGTTCTTCTACCAAGTGAGTCAAAGAGCTGTTGTACTTGGAGTTCTCACCTAAACCATCAATGGTTTGCAGGTTTTTGATACCCATATGAATTTAGATCAGCTTAAACTGACTCACCAGGTGTCCCTGTGCTCTGGTATTAGCATTGCCCTAGGGAAGACCTATGTTTTTGGGCCTATGGACCATTTTGGACCTGACCTTCTTGTGTAGGCAGTGGAGTGAGTTGTAGTTAGAGTTTATTCTCAGCTGGGGCTATATACATCTGTGCAAGCAGCAGGCTTGGGGAATTACTTTGAAGGAATGTTTATTGTTCTGTCCTTAACTGCGCTTTGTCACACTGCAGAGGAGTGGTGTTGGGACCTGCTGGGATTCCTAGTAAATGTGGGCTGAACTTGTGCTGAGTGCATGTGGTTTTCTTCCTCAGCTCCAATTCCAACGTATGTGCTTGGTGCTAACAACCAGGAGACTGTGAGCTATTTCCCAGATGTCGGTGGCTGTGAACTAGCTGAGAACATCACTTATTTAGGTAAGTTGCAAGTGCTTTGTGATAAGGGGTGTGCATTTACCTGGAGGTGCTTTCATCTTCCCATTTCAAAGCTCCTTTCTTTTTCTGGGAATTTTAAGGTGCATTTCACATTCTGGGATTCAGACTGGAATTGAACTCTATGGTGAAAGGCTGATACAACCCTATGTATAATGTGAAAGAGAATCCTGCTTTTCTGTTGGTTTCTAACACTGAACTTGCTAACCAAAAGGAAGAGTGGTTGAAGGAGCCTGTTCTTTTGGAATACCTTACTCCCATAGCGTGCCTGTCTTTGTGTGGGAAAGTTTTCCTACTTGAAGTGTGATTTTGCTATGCTCTGCGGCTGTACTGGGGTAGCAGAGGTAAGAATTGTCATCTTTAAAGGCAATGACACTGTAGCAAAGCTAAAAAGAGAACCTTGTTCCTTTCTACAGTGCCACCTGACAGAAAGTGTAATGAGTGAAGACTCTTGCAATTGACTTTTTTTACTCAGCTTTTGATATGGGTTCATATTTGGGAAGCAAGATAGCAATGAGGAGAGAAGACTGGGGGTTGTCTGAACAGCTGCTTCTCTGTGGGCAGGGTTGGATTTGGGTCATTGTGATAAAACCTGTCTTTGCTGTAGTTTCATGAATCCCAGACTGGTTTGGGTTGGAAGAGATCTTAAAGCTCATCCAGTTCCAACCACCTAGCACAGGCAGGGACACCTTCCACTACAGCAGATTGCTCCAAGCCCCTGTGTCCAACCTGGCCTTGAACACTGCCAGGGATGGGGCAGCCACAGCTTCTCTGGGCTTCTCTTCGCTGTGCCAGTGCCTCAGCACCCTCCTGGGAAGAACTTTTTCCTTGTATCTAACCTGAACTTCCCCTGTTTCAGTTTGAACCCATCACCCCTTGTCCTGTCGCTAGAGTCCCTCTCCAGCATCCTTGTGGTCTCCCTTCAGACACTGGAAGCTGCTCTGAGGTCTCCACACAGCCTCCAGGCTGAATAGCCCCAACTTTCTCAGCCTGTCTTCATACGGGAGGTGCTCCAGCCCCTGATCATCCTTGTGGCCTCCTCTGGCCTTGCTCCAGCAGCTCCATGTCCTTCTTATTTTGAGGACATCAGAACTGCACACAGTTCTGCAAGTGGGGTCCCATGAGTTTATGGGCATAGAAAATGAGCTGTCTGTAAGGGAAATTGCAGTAGAAGTAAGGCAGGACTGCTGAATTTGGACCTTTGCCTATCATGTGAGTAAAAGATTACTTTCAGTGTCTACATCTCAAGTTCATGTCTATGTATTCATGCAGGTCGCCGAGGTCTTTACAGTGGTGCTTCTGGCCTGCAGATCGCATACCTGAGTGGCACTGAGTCCCAGTATGAGCCAGCTCCTGCCTACAGTTTTAGTGAAAAGGATGTAGCAGAACTGAAAGCATTTTTGTTGTCAACACCAGACTTCAGAGGTGTGGATATATTGCTGACATCCCCCTGGCCCAGATACGTGGGGACTTTTGCCAACAGTGCGGTAAGCGTTCTGGTTTCTGGTGGAATGGATTTCCAGATGGATTTAACAAAGGATTGTCTTTCTGCTTGCTGTGACAGTTTGAGCTATTGGACCATTTCTTCCCCGCTGCCATTCCCACTGCAAGCGCAGTAGGATGGAGCACAGAGAGGAAAACTGCTTCCTTGAGAGTAGATTAGTGCCTGTCCTGCTGCTGCAGTGCAGGGCTGTGACAGATGCCTGCCAGGTCAGAGTCTCATGCCCTCTGCTTTTACAAAAGATGACAAGGTATAACAAACATGGGCTGTTCCTGAACATCTTTCTTCTTCTGCCCTTTTCTGACTTCACTTCTCAGTCTAAGAATAATGGGGAAAAGACAACACAAGAGCCTTGGCCCAAGGAAATGGTTTGAAGTCTGCTGTTTGGTTGTTTTGTTTTGCTGTGTCTTCTCTCTCTGATGGGAGTGGGATAAAATTTTGCTTCCAAAGGAAACCTCAGAGCTTTTGTACTTACCTGACTCCTGTGCTAAAGCTTTATCACTCTCGGTATGGGGTCAGAAGTTATCTTAATGATTTTATCATCTCTTGGTGTTTGCCAAACTCACTCTGCGCTGCCCTGGCTTCACAAGACCAGGACAAAGAAAAATACAACCAACTTGGATTGATGACATGAGTGGAGGCAAACCCTGAGTACACATAATGGGATAAATGAATGGGCTCTGGTTGGTGATAAAAGATCAAGCCCTTCTGACTTCATTTTCCCCTTCCAGGGGATGGTGACCCCTATAGTCAGTCTCTACGTTTCCAGCATGCAGTTCTGTATAAAACTTTATTTTCAGTGCAGTCTGACAGTTGTTTTTAAAATAAAACTTGGTTTGTGTTTTGCAGGGAGAAATAGATACCAGGAAATGTGGCTCCAAGTTAATATCTGATCTGGCTGCAAGTCTTAAACCAAGGTACCACTTTGCTGCCCTGGAGAAGGCGTATTATGAAAGACTTCCTTACAGGTTTGTAGGACCATGTGAATTCTCACTTCTTGTCTAATAAGAGTTCCAAGTTTTAAAGAAAACAGGAGGACAACTTCAGAAGAGCTTTATGAAGTCATCTAGCCCCAGCACAGGGTCAAGATTGCTTCTCAGATCCATCTAATTAGGTTAATTCCTGCTGTCTCAAACTGTGCAGTCCAAGTACCTTGCTGTGAATCTCATGCCACGTTAGTTGCCCTTAGTCACGTTTAAACAGTGTTCTGCCTAATGCAGGGGTGTATCTCTGAAAAAGCATCACGGAAAGGCTGTTGTGTGGTGAAAAGAGTGGTGTCAGAATTCTGTATATAAAATGTGACTACTGACATAAGGCAGGTATCAGAACAACTTACAAATAAAACTGAAGCTGTTGTGTTGATGTTGGCTGAGATTATTGTCCTCTCCACAGGAAACACTTCAAAGGTGTAGCTGTTCTCAGACTAGTGAATTGTCCTCTCACCTCTGTATTTGCACTGCAATGAGATGCCATTTTGGTCTGTGTAGCTGCTGGCTATTAGGTCTCATGAGTCTTTCCTCTAGCCCCCTTGTTTTTGGCCAAAGGCTCTATGTGGCTGACATGCTGTCTGAGTAACTTCATGGAGGACACGTGTTTTGCCCACTGCCCTCTTCCGTATTGTATATGCCAGTAGAGTCATGTTTTGCTTCCTTACAGAAACCACACAGTGTTACAGGAGACCCCGAAGCATGTAAGCAGGTTCATTGCACTCGCTGATGTTGGCAATACAAGCAAGAAAAAGGTACTGACGCTCTTGAATGTTTCTTCTTTTCTCAAGTACAGGAAATCCGGCAGGAAGCCCAGCTTTGGCTAGCTAGAGGACAGAGTTGATCACTTCAAAGCTTGACTGAAGTGGAAGGATCAGTCTCACTTGAGTAACAGATAGCAGTTGCCCATTATGTCAGAAGGGTGAGATGTGTTCTGGGGCACCATTGTTCTTCTCTGCCTGGTGGAATGGCATGTAGCTGTGAAGACAGCTGCAGAGGAAACTGGATAGAAAGCTGCTGTTTCTTCCTTTTCCTCAGCTGCTTTACATAGAAGGATGTGAAATTCCAAAGGAGCCCTTACAAATCCCTGAAAATAACTAACTTCTGGGATAGGAAGGGGCTGGTTTTTTGTGTGGGTTTTTTAACTTGCTTCTTCTCTACCCTTAAGAAAGTTACAGAATTTTGGTATAAAAGGACAGGTTGCTAGTGGTTAAGAAGGCATAGGAGCCAGGCCTGGTAACAAAAACGATCCAGGAATTCCGCATAAGAAAGAAGGCCTGGAAACAGGCAAGGATCAAGGTTGTTTCTTTTTCAGTAAGGTTATGCTGCTGCTCTTCAAAAAGATCTTCTTTAAAGTGAAGGAAGAAGCACTCCATAAACTCTTGGTTACCCTGGGTGGGGAAACTAGCACAGGGAGTGTGTTTTTCGTGTCCTGCCTTAGCTTTAATACCAGTTTGCTGAGTTTTTGCAGTTCTAAGTTGTGTGTTACTGTTTCAGGGTGGCTGTTTACAGGTGACCTCTTCAGAGTTGCAGTCATGGCAAAAGCTTCTTGCATCTGAGCCATCTGTTTTTGTTTTAGTATCTCTATGCATTCAGCATTGTGCCAATGAGCTTGATGGACCCTGCAGAGCTAGTGAAACAGCCACAGGACACCACTGAAAATCCATACCGAAAATCACAGAAGGAGGCACAGAAGAGCAAAGCATTCCTGTGTGCAGAGGTACTGCTCCTTTTTCCTTCATGTGTGTCTCTGTGTTTAAAGCATTTGTGTTAAAGCATTTGGCTTTAACGTGGGAATATTTCTGTCCAAAACACTACAGGATTCTGTGTAAACAATTTGCATCAACCAGATTGCATAGGAGTTTGTTACAGTGTGCCCCTTGTTAAGCCAACCTTATCTTGGGCTGCATCCAAAGGAGTGTGGCCAGCAGGTCCAGGGAGGTGATTCTGTCCCTTTGCTCTGCTCTGGTGAGACCCCACCTGCAGTCCTGCATCCAGCTCTGGAGTCCTCAGTACAGGAAAGACATGGACCTATTGGAGAGGGTCTACAGAAGAACCACAGATACGATCAGAGGGATGGAGCACCTCTTCTGTGAGGAAAGCTGGGGTTGTTCAGCCTGGAAAAGTGAAGGCTTCAGGGAGACCTTATTATCAAAGAATTATAAACTAGTTTGGGATGGAAAAGACCTTAAGATCATCCAGTTCAACCCCCTGCCATGGGCAGGGACACCTCACACTAGACCATGTCGCCCAAGGCTCTGTCCAGCCTGGCCTTGAACTCTGCCAGGGATGGCACATTTACCACTCCTCTGGGCACCCTGTGCCAGCGCTTCAGCACCCTCACGGGGAAGAACTTCTTCCATATGTCTAGTCTGAACTTTCCCTGGTTTAGGTTGAATCCCTCACCTTTGTCCGATCACTAGTCCCTGATGAAGAGTCCCTGGTGGCCTTTTCATACTTAAAGAGGGCTTATGAGAAAGGTACAGACTTTTTAATAGGGTTAATAGGTTAAGGGTACACTAAAGAGTGGGGATTCAGACTAGACATGGAAGATTGTTATTTTTTATAATGAGGGTGCTGAGGCACTGGCACAGAGTGCCCAGAGAAACTGTGGCTGCCCCATCCCTGGCAGTGGTCAAGGCCAGGCTGGATGGGGCTTGGAGCAAGCTGCTCTAGTGGAAGGTGTCCCTGCCCGTGGCAGGGGGTTGGAACTGGATGAGCTTTAAGGTCCCTTCCAACACAAACCAATCTATGATTCTAATTGCAGGTCTGCATGGTGATGCTGTATTTAGATCTGCCTCCTTGTCAGGACTGTTCCCTGTCGGTATCTCAACACACATGGTCTTATTCTCATAAGCTTGTAGACTACAAAGTAGTCCTTCCCAGTTGGCCCCCAGTTTTCTCCCTTAGATTGCTGGCTTATCAGGTGCTACTTCTTCTGATGTTGCATGTCCACTGTATCTCTCAAATGTGGTGAGTTAGGTGTTGAGTACAGTTGATTTTTGTCAAGTGTCCTAAGTTGCCAACTCCATGCTCCTTTAAATATCAACTTCTCCTCCTGAGAGCAGATTAGCTTCCTGGGGCCTGAACAATCGGCTGTTGGTGCCAGAAGATGTGAATTGCCAACTTGGTAATTTGATTGGCAGGCAAGTGGATGTATTCAGATGTAGAGACTCATATTATTTCCCTGTGCAGAGCATGTTTTGTCCTCCAAGAATAGTGGGATACTCTGCTAATGCAGACATGTGAAGAGCTATGCCCATGTGTCTTAATGTAATGTAGATAAACTAAACTGGAAGATCATTGGTGTAGGGGGAAATACTCAGCCTCAAGTTAAGCTGCTGCGTTACTGGGAAAGGTCAGTTCATTCTCTTCCGGGATATTAATGGTTTTGCTGTTGATGCTTTTCAAAGGTAGTTACACACCTCTTAAGGAAAAAAAAGCAAATTATAGTACATGCTTTGACCCTCTGTGATGCAGTTGTAATCTTGGCTTTGGTTTTCATTTTCTAAACAGGAAGAAGCAGCTTGTCAGTTTTTCTTTAATTTGAGCAAGCATCAGGGGAAGAAACGTCCCTCAGATGGGAAAGAGAGAGGGAACTCCCAACCTAAGCAAGCCAAAAAACCCCGTAAGTATGCAGATGCTTTTACCAAAGCTCTTCCCTTGAGGCATTGGGCTGTCTCACTCTTCATTTATCCCAAGCTGTTGAACTGTGGATGTCAGCTTGCCAGCATGCTCTGTCACTATACCGGATGCTGTGGGAATACAGACGAATGAAGGGTTCCTTGTTTCCTACAAAACTGACAATCAATAGGTGGAAGACAAGTCAAAAGCATAGTTTAAAAACTTGTTGGATCTGTGGTGGTTGCAGTTGAGCTGATGCCATTTACCCTCTGAACCAGACTGGCCCCTGAACATGACAAGAGGCAGTTTCACAAAGCAGCATATTTCCTTTCAGAGGGACCACAAGAGATTGGGTTCATGGTGCTAATGAGTTCTTGAAACACCACTTCAGTTGTTCTGTGCTGTGAGTTGACAAAGTATTAATGAACTAGGAAGGAAGGAAGCTCTTCTATTACCTCTGTTTCTGTGCTATATATCTCATTAGAGTTTGCCTGACTTGAAGAAATCAAAATGAAATCTTTAAGACTCATGACTTCTCAGTGCCTGTGTTACTGCAAGCATGGATCTTTAGAAATGTTGGTCTTAAGACATAAATGCAGGTGTCAGCCCCTCTTTTGTTTCTCTGAAAGCTATTCCCTCTGCCAGTGGGTAAGAAAACATTCTTCAGAAATGCCCCTGGTAGGTAAGTCTGGTTGCCTTTGTTACATGGGACTAAGTCGTTGGTTCTTATTTATTAGATTTCCAAACCCTTTGCATAGTCTTTGCACATAACAGTTCACAAGCTAAATTATACTCAAGTGCAGTGCCATTGCTCTGTACGTGCCTGCAAAGGCACAACTGGCTGTGATGGCAGTTTTGATGAAGGAATGTGTGTGGGGTTTCTTGTTTTCTGCCATCACTTCTGTAGGAGATAGTGTGCCACTGTGCATATTCAACTTCCAAAGTCTCTGAAGTTTGTTGTGACAAGAGAGCCCTGTTAATGCTGTTTTGCTCAGAAATGAACCCCAGAATTGGATATTTGGTTTCCTGCAGTTCTTGGGAGTCCCCTGTCATGTGTATTGCATTTGCAAAGCTGCTTGTCTGTTCTCTTACACAGGCTGCAGAGGACACAAATACAGTGTTTGACCCTAAGGTAGCTTATCAATGCCATCAACTTACATTAAACATCAGCTCAGGTATCACAGTTTGGGTGTGAATCCAGATGAGTGTGATGCATAGACCAGAAGTGACAAGTGCCTGTCCTTGTCTTTACCTGTGCAGTAATTTTACCTTGCTTCGATTTGTTTGTTTAAATTTGCTGCTGCTTTGTTACTACTGACGGGTAAGCCCTAAAATCCCAGAATTAGTTCTCTTCCATGAAATCAGAGCACTCAGAGAACGCTCTCAGCAAGGGTTTGACTGCTCCCACCTCATTTCTTGCTGAGATTTCCCGGAGGCACCAGTTCTCTGATGAGATCTACTTCCAGATGTCCTGACATCTTCAGCACTTCATCAGCTGGGAAGGGTAGCTGGCAAAGAGTGGCTCCTCCACATCTTGTTCCATTCCTTTTTCTGACTAATAAGCCTTGTGCTTTCTCTTTCGTTTCCCAATAAAGCACAGCCCTCGGGGCCCTGCTGGTTCTGCCTTGCCAGTCCAGAAGTGGAGAAGCACTTGGTTGTTAGTATTGGCACACATGTAAGTACCCAGAGCATGTTCTTTGCTGCATGATGGCAGAAACATGCTAAGACATGGCAATATAAAACATCAATCCCAATTGTAATCTTTATAAAGGAAAAAAACAAGCTTTATTTGCAGCTGACTCTTGGTTTTAATTTCAGTTTCTTCACATCCCCCCTACAAAAGACATAACTATATAAAGTCTTTAAAAATCAAGCAGTTTTGCTCTGGCAGCAGAGCTGGATTACAGTGCAAGAACACTTTGCTGTTGCCAGCCCTCAGGGTTTGCTTATGTTACCACCTGGCAGAACTTCTCAAGTGTGAGCTCAGTGTAAACTGGGAGCTGCTTGGGCAGCAGGATGCACTGTCAGGAATTATGCCACATGTCCCTGGGATGATTGGTTCCAGTTTTGGTATATGCAGATTGAACAGAAGACAAGATGTCAACTTTAAAGCTATCTTAGAGATTAATGCAGTGATTGGTATATTAATTTTGCTTAAAGTTATTGTTCCTGTGTTGCATAATCCACCTCAAACTGCTACAGGTTTGGCCACAAGCTTATTTTAAGAGCTGTTAACAATTTTCAAGTGGCTTTTCTTGTCATAGTAAGAAATTGTAGTCATACTGTGAAAGTTCATTCAGCTGCTTTCCTGCAGATGAGACATTCTCTGGTATTCAGATGATGATATTTTTTTCTCTCTTTCTCATTCCTCTAGTAATTAATAAATTGCTTATACACAGTCCCTAATAAGTGACATAGAAAGGAAGACTTTCCTGTTCCTGAGGCAAATTGCTAGGATGGGGGATACTCAGAATGCAGTCAGAGAGTATATTTCCATAGCATGGTAAGTAAGTGTTGCTTGCAGTGAGTAACTGGTGTGTATTGTTTCACTCTAGTGCTATCTTGCCCTGGCCAAAGGTGGCTTATTACCTGATCACGTCTTGATTTTGCCCATTGGGCACTATCAGTCAGTGGTTGACTTGCCTTCAGAGGTGGTGGAAGAAGTGACCAAGTACAAGTCTGCCCTAAAGGAGTTTTTCAGAAGCAAGGGAAAGAGCTATGTCTTATTTGAAAGAAACTATAAGAGTCAGCATCTGCAGCTACAGGTATGATTTTAGTGTCACCCTAGGAGAATATAAACCTGCACTTACCTGCAAATGAACTGAAAGAGAAAGCTCACCTTCAAATTTCCCTCCTTATACTATGCCTTCCCAGAGTATGGAGAGAAGTCGTCCTACTGACAGATAGAGCCAGAGCAAAACTAAAACCAGTGTGCTGGTTCTGCCACAGTCCTTTAGTTCTTCCGTTTCAGCAGCACAATATTGGTTGTGTTGAATGGGTGAGGAAGAATTTTCCCTGCATGGAACTGATTAAAAAGCCCATGAGGTTTTCAGATAAATGGCAAGACATTGCTCATACTGGCACATAAACTGTGGTGCTCACTTTTGTAACTGAAATAGGCTCAAAATCTAAAGATAAATGCCGAGCTCTAGTCGCTGCCAGCCAGTACCAGCCCTTTAATTTGACTTTTTGTCCTTGTGTGTCAACCATGCAGGGGTTTATTGTGGTGGTTTCTGTATTTGGCAGGTCTGTAACTGTGTCAGAGCGGCCTTAAACTACCACAGAGATCAGAAAGGAGAAGGCAGTGCTGAGAACTTTTACAAGCTTTTAGTTTTCAGCTTCTTGTTCAGCTCCTACAGAAAACGCCTCATAAGTTTAAGCCTGTACAGACAGGTCTCCCCTGTCTGGTTTGATGATGCTGAGCAGTACTGAGGAGCAAAGCTCCAGTGATGGATTGATTGCTTTCAGCAGGTGCTTTGTTTTGTCTTGCCTTCTTTTATGGAAATGTTGTCCTCCTTCTCCAGGTGATTCCTGTCCCATTGGACCGCTGTACTGCCAAAGACATTAAAGAGTCTTTTATTGCGCAGGCCCAGAAACAAAATATTGAATTATTAGAAATCCCAGAGCACTCGGATATCACGCAAGTATGAGACAAGATTTCACCTCTTACTTTCCCTGTCTAGCTCCTCTGAGAACACTGTGTGTGTGGCAGGGTTAAGCTGTTGGAGGCAACTTGATATGGAGATGTATCAGATGTATTCTGCTCCAGGTGACCTTTCTGTGAACAGCAGAAATGTTTCCAATATGAGCATCTTTCCAGCTGTTTGTGGGGCTTGCTGCATTCATAGAATCCCAGACTGGTTTGTGTTGGAAGGCACCTTAAAGCTCATCCAGTTCCAACCCCCTGCCATAGGCAGGGACACCTTCCACTAGAGCAAGGTGCTCCAAGCCCCGTCCACTGCCAGGGATGGGGCAGCCACAGCTTCTCTGGGCACCCTGTGCCAGCGCCTCAGCACCCTCACAGGGAAGAACTTCTGCCTAAGAGCTCATCTCAATCTCCCCTCTGGCAGGTGAAAGCCATTCCCCTTGTCCTGTCCCTACAGGCCCTTGCCCAAAGCCCCTCTCCAGGTTTATTGTAGCTTCTTTAGGCACTGGAGCTGCTCTAAGGTCTCCCATTAAGGAGCCTTCTCTTTTCCAGGCTGGACAAGCCCAGCTCTCTCAGCCTGTCACTACAGGACACCAAACACCAACCCTCTTTCAGTGGCACTGCACACCAGGTAGTTTTTAGGTTCCCTTGGATAAGAATTTGAAACAAACCTTCCTCTTACATTAGAAAAATGAGTCAGTAGTGACATTTGGGTTGTTTTTCTTTGTGCTAAATGGTCACAGGGAGACCCAGTCTGCAGCAGGAGACAGAAATAACGTGTGTGCACAGGGGTCTGGAGGTCATTACAGCCATTGATACCTGTGTTGGTAGCTTTGGGGCTGATTTCTCAACTGAGAAATATGAGTGCAGCTGTGGCTGCCCCATCCCTGGCAGTGGTCAAGGCCAGGTTGGATGGGGCTTGGAGCACCCTGCTCTATTGGAAGGTGTCCCTGCCCGTCGCAGGGGTTGGAAGTGGAAGAGCTTTGAGGTTCCTTCTAACCCAAACCAGTCTGGGATTCTATGGTTCTGTGTTTGCATTGTTGCAGCAGAGAGTGAGTGACCCATCACTTTGTCGTCCCTT
This sequence comes from Ara ararauna, assembly GCA_028858755.1. Classification (NCBI taxonomy): domain Eukaryota; kingdom Metazoa; phylum Chordata; class Aves; order Psittaciformes; family Psittacidae; genus Ara; species Ara ararauna. The sequence goes on from CM054381.1 coordinate 8,659,658, forward strand.
GGAAGCTGTGGTTTGATGCCACCCGTTGATGTTGGTGTCTGTGGGCTGGTTGGATTTGCCCAGTTTCCTTTCTACAGGAATTGCCCCTCTGGCCAGGATACCGCAGCTCTGTCCAGCACCGCTCTCCCGGAGTGCTGGCTGGAGGCGACACCGGGTCCCCCGTCCTCTCCCCCTCAGGTGGCCCGCTCCGGGACGCCCTACTTCTACGTGGAGCTGGACACGGGCGAGAAGCTGTTCCACCGGATCCGCGGCCCCTTCCCGCTGCACTTCGGCAGGTGGGTGCCTGCCCCCCTTCCCCTGCTGCCCGCGCCCGGTGGCCGGCGGCGCTGACGCGGGCTGTGCTTGCAGGGCGGTGCTGGCGAGCGAGGCGGTGCTGGCGATACCGCACCGGGCCGACTGGCGGCGCTGCGCGGCGGAGCCGGCGGTGGAGGCGGCACACGCCCGCTTCTTCCGCCGTGACTTCCAACCCTTCGACTTCTCCCTCCGGGACTGACGGCGGCGCTCAACCGGCGGTGGAAGGCGGGCGGGCGGGCGGTCGCGCGCGCGGTGACGCGTCAATAAAGGCGGAGTTGGCGGTGGCGCAGAGCGGCTGAGGCGCGATGGAGCGGGCCCCCGGAGGGGTGGCGCTGAGGGGGCAGCCCGCGGGCGGCTGCGGGCCGTGGGAGATGCGCGACCGCTTGGGCACCGGCGGCTTCGGTAACGTCTGTCTCTACCAGCACCAGGTGGGGCGGCGCGGAGCGGGGCCGGGCCGGGCAGTGCGGCGGGAAGGGCAGGGCCCGGCCGGGGCGGCTGACGGCGCTGTGTCCCGCAGGACTCGGGCGCGCGGGTGGCCATCAAGTCGTGCCGGCTGGAGCTCAGCGTCAAGAACAAGGACCGCTGGTGCCATGAGATCGATATCATGAAGAAGTGAGTGCGGGCGGCGCTGCTCCGAGCCCGGCCGGAGCGTGGGGACAGCCTCGGGGCCTGGGGCAGCGGAGCGAGGGGCTGTCGGGCACCGAGCGGTTCCGCGCTGGTTTACTGAGGTGACGGGCTGAGAGAGCTGGGCTGGTTCAGCCTGGAGAAGAGAAGGCTCCTGAAGGGGAGACCTTAGAGCAGCTCCAGTGCCTAAAGGGGTTACAAGAAACCAGGAAAGGGGCTTTGGGCAAGGGCCTGTACGGAGAGGCCAAGGGGAATGGCTTTAACCTGCCAGAGGGGAGACTGAGATGAGCTCTTAGGCAGAAGTTCTTCCCTGTGAGGGTGCTGAGGCGCTGGCACAGGGTGCCCAGAGAAGCTGTGGCTGCCCCATCCCTGGCAGTGTTGAAGGCCAGGTTGGACCCAGGGGCTTGGAGCAAGCTGCTCTAGTGGAAGGTGTCCCTGCCCGTGGCAGCAGTTGGAGCTGGATGAGCTTTAAGGCCCCTTCTAACCCAAACCAGTCTGGGATTTATTCTGTGTCCAAGCACTTCTGCCCAGTTGCATTAGCTCGTGCCTTGGGATCTAGCACCATTGAAGCTTCGTGTGCTCTTGTGGTGCCTGGGCTGTTTGTCCATCCTAAATTCCTCCATAGTCACGCCATGTGATGCCGTTGAGTTGATGCGGTGACATGAGAAAACCCACATGTTCCCACACCGGGCAGCATATGTGTTTTTGATCTGTCAGCCAGGGATCTAGAAACTCCTTTTTTCTGTGGTGTTCCTGCATGTACAGAATGATGTGTCCTCATGCTTTCCCATGAGAAACCACTCTGTGCTGTCATCATCCCTCTCTTTGGCATGTCACTGTGAAGACCTGTTAGCCAGTGCTGGCCACATGTGTCTTCATGTGTGTGAGTGGTACCTCTGGCCATTGGGGTCTCATACAGTTGTGCCTTCATTCTGAAAATCCATCTTTCCTTTTGAAGAGTGATCCTTGAGTGTGAATTCTCTTAGTGGTGGTAGCAGGGACACTGCTCTGTTTTGTTCTGAGTTGTCCTTATCAAGGCCTGCAGTGCCCCTGCTGCACAGAGCTTTACTGAGCTCCTACTCTGATGCCTTGTTATGCACCAGTAGTGGTAGAAAGCATGTGCAGACAACCTGAGTTGGTAAGTCAGTTCTTGGTGATTACTGTTCTTGTTAGCGTTTCCATGACAGTTGCTTTGTGAATACAGTCACTGAGCCATGCAGTTACAGCTGCTCCTTTGGTAGCTTCCAGAGGCTCAGGCTTTGGAAGGTGGACACTGAAGGAATTTGTCTTCTCTTCCTTCTGGATGTGTCTTTTATTCCCAAGAGTAACATATATTACAGGAAACAGCTGTTTGAATGAATCCTACCCTGTATGCGTGGGTTTCACGTGCATGGTTCCGCCTCCCTCATACAGTTACACAAATGTAAATGGATTCCTATGAAACCCTTGGGCCAGTGGGAGGTTGTCCCCACACGCAGAAACAGAGACACATATGCAAGAACTCTGCCAGGAACGTGCAGGAATCCAGAACTTGAGCCCCAGTCCTCATCGTCAAAGTCCTGTACCTTGACATTGAGACATCATTTGTGCTCATCACTGGTGGGTGTATTCCCAGGGCATGGATTTGATGCATGTGTATACTGGTAGGTACCAGTTGAAGAGTATGCTTCTCAACGGGGATACATTTGGGGAGAGAAATTCTACCTGAAACATAAACCACAGTTGCTTGACAGTTTGTTTTCTCATTCTTCCAAAAGGGGAGTCAGAGTTTTCATCCATCTTTCCATGTGCTTAGGTTGAGCCATCCCAATGTAGTTAGAGCCTGTGAAGTTCCTGAGGAGATGAACTTTCTGGTTAATGATGTTCCTCTCCTGGCAATGGAATATTGTTCAGGGGGTGACCTCCGTAAGGTAATGTCTGCTTTGCTTTGCAATATGTAGTGAAATTAATGGTGTTGATGCTCTTCTTGTAACTGGGGTTGTCTGTGAAACCATCTGTGTTCTGTGGGGCTTTTCTTTTTAGGTACAAGTGTGGGGAAGTAGACGTGAAGTGGATTGCTCCATGTCCTCTGGTTTCAAAACCAAGGGCAGATGCTTTTATCCTAAAGCAGTGTGTCATTTCATGGAACTGCTTTAGCATTAATACCAATTCCTGTAGCCTGGATACTTGCACCTAGTTGTTCGGCTTTACTGCAGTGTGTCTCTGTTTTGGAGTCTGATCTGGTTTTGATTTATGTGTATGCAGTGTTGTGTTGATCTCAGCACAGGAAGGATCCTTTTTAGTACTGGACTGGGGCCTCCAGGGCTTCAGAGACTTTCCTGCTGACTGGGAACTGCCCTTCTGCAAAGCAGCAACATGGAAGAGTAAAGGAACCTTTTGCTGGTTCCCCAGGCAGTGGCTGCATGGCCCAATAGAGTTTATGCTCCTTTTCCATTGCAGCTGGATTCAGGGAGCAGCTATTTGTATAAGAATGAAGAAGCAAATCCCTGTTGATTGAATTTGCTCAGAAATCTCCTAATTTTTCTGTTGTTTCTGTTACTGGTGTTAAATAGCACTGGTGGAAACGGAGCAGATGCTGGATGCGATAACTGCATCCCTTATTAAAAGGAAAAAAAAGAAACCAAACTAACCACCATGTTCTTTTTGTTTCTCATCCTGCTCTCTTACACTTGCTTGACATCGTTTTTGTTTTGTGCAGCTATTAATTTCTCATTGCACATCTGCAATCTTCCATGAAGCCTGAAAAAGCATCTGCTGCTATTTATGGACCATGCACATGTATATGTTTGTGCCCTTTCAGGGTAGTGCTATGGACTCTGAACTTGATTGCTGTCTTTGCCCCTTTTCTCCTTTCTTGGTCAGCATATCTACCCAGAACTTAAGGAGTGAGATGTTGAAGTTTGGCTTCTCTCCCGTAGAGGTTTGAGTACTGGTTGTGCCTACAGTGTGGGAGGCAGGCAAAAACATGAGGATTGTATCATGTGAGGGGTGTCTGCTGTGCAGAAGTGTACCTCGGTCACTTTAAAAGCCTTTAGTGTAATAAAAATCAGATCACATGTTGATTGACTTGGGGTGTATGTGGGAAATTGCTGAAGCTACTTATTTACAGGTCATGAAGGCAGTGGTTAGGATGGGGTTCCTATGGTGCTTCTACCATATCTTTCACTAAAGGAGGAAAATTCAGGGTGAGGGAGAGATGAAGCAGCAGTTTAGAGTGGAGGCAGGATGGAGAGTTTAGGTCCTGGTTCATGCTGTGGACACTCCAGTGACACACAGGCTAATGGGCTGCTTTTTAGTTTGGGATTAACTAGTTGGACAACCTAGAAGCCTGGTGTTACTGTGCCTTGGACCCTGCAGGGCTCAGGCAGCTTTATGGGCATTGAACTGGCAATGAGTGACTGCAGAGGTGGCTGCACAGTGTTTGTCAGCCTCTTGCAGTAGGGTCTGATACCTGGGTGGTTTTTCTATAACAGGGTATCACTTGGGTACAGTCCACTGAGGACTCTTAACAGAGTCCGTGGCCAACTTGTTGAGATTAAAGCAGCAATTGCTCTGGGCCAGCTGGGCTTTTTGGGGGCTGTAGATGACTGTAGTGGTCTTTTCTTCTGTGGTCTACACTCAACTGAGGAGTTAACTTGTTAGTTTCCATTCTCATCCTTTTCTCAGTGACCCATGTTTGAATGCCAAGGGTTTGGATGCATATCCATTCCTTTTGCTATTTGTCACTCAGTTTATTTTCCTCACTGGAGAGTTGTTCTTCCAAGCAGCAGCCCTGATTCAGGCATTTGGTGTGTTCCGAAAACCGTTAAGCCAATCTTGAGCAGATGAGGAATGAGCAGATTCCAGGAGCTTCAGCATTCCTATTTGTAGCTGTATCACTCTGCCTGTGTCTCTTGCCCCTTTGCTTTCTGATGGCTTTCAGCCTGTTGTAGTGTTATTCTAACAGCCCAGATCTTTTCAACCCCATCTCTGTGCAATGAATTTTTGCTTTGTCTTGAGTTGTTTTCTTTCCCTCCTTGTGCTTTTATTTCTCAGTGCTGACTACTACATTCAACACGAGCTAGATTTGGGCTGTGCTGTTGCCTGTGTGTGTCAGCAGGGAATGGGAAATGTTGTTCTTTACTGTTAACAGTGTGGCTCTAAACATCTTTTTCTTTACTGCAGTTGCTAAACAAACCAGATAACTGCTGTGGACTTAAGGAAAGTCAAATCCTTTCTCTGCTTAGTGACATTGGTATGTAGTCTAATGCCTTTCTTTCTTGTGTTTTGGTTTTTAAAATAAACCAGTGAAGGCTTGGGCCATGATGGTCCACTTTATCCTGATGGGAGGAGGTGTTTGAACTGTTCATGGGGCGTGTTGGTAAAGTATTTCTCTTACAATAATCCCTTACTGAATTTTCAGTCACAGCTGGCGATAAATGAGCTTTATATGGTGTGCACTTGGAGTAGCCTTTGCATAGGAAAACTTGAAATACCCCATGATGGAGATGAGAAAATATAATATTGGCCTTGGGCCTTTCATGAGACCTTTGTTTTCCACTTTCACAGCCTCCAAGATTGAAAATTCATTGAACAAAACCCCTCAGACACTGAAAGTCATTTTTTGCTGCTTTGTGGCTGTGTCTTCCGGGAGATGTTGTGATAATCTTCTATCAAGTGACCAGTGCTGTTCGTTGGGCAGACCTGTAGTGAATTTTCCCCTTCCCATAGGCAGGATTTCTCTCCTTTCTTTTCTGTTAGAGGCTCCACAGTCCCCTCCAGGCAGCTCAAGTGTGGACTGTTGACTTAAGGCAAAGTCCTGCTCTGCCTTTCCTTGTGCATGTGCTTCCTTTCCCTTCCCTACTACTCCTGTACCCAGGCAAGGAGCAAGTTCTGGAAACCAGCCTGGCTAAAACTTGGTTATTTTATTCTTAGTAGTTTCTAGCTGGATTGGTCTCCCGATCAAGCCCATCACATGGTGCCATAAATGAGTGCGCTGCCATGGAAATTGTGGCTGGGAAAGGAGAGTCTGAGAGCATACATTCCTCCTGGGGGCAGCCACCACTTGGATTGCCTTAAAGCCATCATGGAAGTTCATTTTTTAGCAGTGGGAGTGATAGAATTGGTCAGAGAAGTGCTCCTTTGAGTACAGCAGTCCTCTTCCAGCAGAGGGGAAGCCTTGAACCCACAAGTTCAGTGTTGCTAATACTAACCAGTAAAGCGGGGAAGTTTGCTGCCAAATAGTGGCTTGTATAACTTTAGTATTTTTAGATCAAAAAGAAACTCCCCTTGTTTAATTTGCTTAATTAATTTCAGTACTTTGTTTCCTCAGCATCTTGCATAATGTGCTTCCATGTATAAATAGGCTTTGTGTTATCTTGCCTTAATTCACCAAGATCTTAGGCTAGAAGGCATATCAGAGCTGTTTCAGGCTGCCTGCTTATCTGTTTGCTGTGTTTTGTTTTGTGACTCTACAGTTGAAGAATTCAGCTGCCTTCTCTGATGTGACCTGTAGTTATGCTGTGAGGTCTGAAGTCTATAGCAGCCTCCGTTTCTGCAGAGCTCATGTGAACCTAGTTTGGTCCTAGTATAAAAGTGACAAATCTTTTAAGTCAATAGTTCTTAATGATGCTTTAAAATGTATTGATGTCAACCCCGAAGTCAGGGGGGTATTTTGATCAGATGCAGCTTTAATCAGTGTGAGTTTATCTTTTACTAAATCAAACCTTTGTCTTTCAGGGTCTGGTATCCAATATTTGCATGAAAACAGAATTATACATAGAGATTTAAAGCCTGAAAATATTGTTCTTCAGGATGAAGGTGGGAAGGTGAGTCAGTATCTCTGTCACTGGTGTTCCCACTGTCATTCCTGGAAATTGCCAGCAGCTTTGTCTTCCCTGAGAGAGATAAAAGAGAACATGTCGTTTGTGGCAGCAAACTGAGCTGAAAACTCAACTGTGCATTTACTACAAGTTTACATTGTGATGAAGCCAACAATTTTGCTTATTCTTAAATCCTTCTCATTAAAAACAAGTAACTTCTGTTTTCATTCAAGAACCCTGCCTACAACAGAATATGAATGTGGTGAGGTGATAGTGTATCCCTATGTTCATGGCTTTGAGGATGGCATGGAAAATCTAGTTACTTCATGGAGTCAGCCTCATTGATCTCCTAGAGAAAATGGGTTTCTCTATTGTTACTCTTTAAACAAATACCTATCAATTCACAGATCAAAAGCTAAATACTCTGTTTGGCCAAGCTATAACTGATAAGCTGCTTTAAATAAAGTTAAGTCTATGCTGAGATAGGTGGCCAAGGCCAGCATAATGTGGTGGAACAGCAAGCCTTAACATTGTGTCTGTCACATGTTGAAGCTTCACCATGGATCTCCAGGATTTCCATTCTGGCTTTCTTCTTCTTGGGTATATGGATGTCACTGCACAAATTTGGCGTTGTGTGGTGGATTGGTTTTTATTCTCTGAATTTGCTCTTCTCATGAACTATTTGAACTGTCTACAGATTGTTCACAAAATAATAGACCTGGGGTATGCAAAGGATCTGGATCAAGGAAGTTTATGCACTTCATTTGTTGGAACGTTACAATATTTGGTAAGACGTGTTTTTCATGCTTATGAGTGATGTGGTACTGCCACATCTATAGAAGCACAGAGTGTGTATGAGAAGGAACCTGCTGAAGCCTCCTATAGACTGTCACCAGCACTATGGCCCAGCCAGTCCCTGAAACCTCCAAAACCTGAGATCCTGTGCCTTCTTGTCCCAAGGGTGTTTGCTCTCCAGGGGAAGAAGTGTTTCCTCATGTTCAACCTGAACCTTCCAAGATGGTCATCAGTTGCTATTGCCCCTCATTGTATCTCCTGTTGCTTCCAAGATGAGTTTGGCTCCTCCATCCCTTTGTGTGCCATAGTTGGGGGCTGCTCTAAGCCTGTCCCACCTCCAGCTTCCCCACAGCCAGACCCAGACCCAACAAGCCCAATACCTCCCATCTCCTCGTGGGCTGGATCCACCAGGCAACCTAAGCAGGGCTGTAGTATGGTCTCTGTGCCACTCTGGAGCCAAGGGCCATGCCCAGACACAGGTTTGTCTCTAGAAATGCAAGAAAATAGATGACCTGAAATAAACCACTTTCAAAGTGTCTTTTTATGATCCTTTTTAGGCTCCAGAACTCTTTGAAAAGAAATCTTACTCCGTTACTGTTGATTACTGGAGCTTTGGAACGATGGTGTTTGAATGTATTGCAGGATTTAGACCTTTCTTGCACAATCTACAGCCATTTACCTGGTAAGACACTTACTCTGCAAGAGGTGATGCCAAGATGCTCCTGTATGTGCTGAAGTGACAGGGTGAACCAGAGGGATAAATTCATTATGAGGTGCTGAGGCTGGTGGTCTGCTTTAGTAGTGTCAAAGACAGTTTGAATGGCTATTTATACATCTTGTGGTATGTGCGTATTACATTGTGTGCTAGCCTCTGGTCATCATAACTCCTTCACAAGTGAGTTTTGAATCCAAAATAGAATTATAAGCCTGTCTGTATCGGTGTCAGGAAAACATAATGGGAAGGAGGGATACAGTGTGTGAGCTTGGCTTTTAAAAGGGTGATTCTACAATAGGAAAAAACTGAAACTAGTTTTTCTGTTAGCATTGAAATAATAATAGGGGAAAAAGTAAATTTGAGGTTTTATGCGTTAGCTTAAAAAATTGTGTGTTATCAAAACAACTTTAAGCAGTATCATGCATTAATTCCCCTTTTAACTGCTAAATCTTGGGATTTTATTATTTTAATCATGCAATATTTGTTGCATTTTTTCCAACATCAAAAACTTGAGTTAATGTAAGAAGCACAAAATCAATGAGGTTAGAAACAGCTCTTTCCTAGCCACAAAAGAAGGAAAAGAACAGTGCAGGCCGCATGCCGGTAGCTTCCGTTCCAGCTGGGGCTGACTGGGACACAGCTCCAGGCGCAGTCGAGCCCTCGGCGAGGCTCAGACTAGTGCTGTAGTGAGGCAAGGTGGGGAAACTGAGGCAAAGTTGCTGGTGCTGCTTTCCCTAGTGCATCACTTGCTGTATTTCTAACACTTCATAGCTGCTTCACTTGGGTTGGGGTAAAGGTTTTGCCACATGACTCATGCAAATCTTGGTTGTTTGGAGGCTGATTTTGTTTGCAGGTCTGCTCTGTGGTCAATGAACCTGTTGACCCTCTTGTTTGATGCTGTCCGGACCTCCTTGCATGAGAAACAGAAATGTTTCGAGAGACAGAGTTAATGGCAAGGGCTGCCCTCTTCCACTCAGAGATGTTCTGGGTGGATTGCTTGGAAACGTTGTCCTGAAAAAAGAGTTGGTTTTCTAAAGCTGCAAGCCAGGGCCACTTTTTGGTGCTGCCATATTCAATTGGGCCTTCAGAAAGGTCACATTGTCAGTATATCCACCAAGGATTTAATTTTCTAGGCATGAAAAAATCAAGAAGAAGGATCCAAAGCACATCTTTGCTTCTGAAGACATGAATGGGGAGGTTCGCTTTAGTACTCATTTACCACAGCCTCACAGCCTCTGTGGGTAAGTGTGTCCTCGTGGTCACATGAGATAATTTTTGGCTTGTCTTTTACGCTGAGGGCTCCCCCTCCTTTCTTCTCAGGAATGTTCCAGTCTCCCGGTGAGCTGTCATTTGTTGTTAAGAAATAGCCTGTATCCATATGATTCTCTTCTGATACTTGGCTCTCCAATGGCACTTCACTCTGTGGCAGTTTGTGAGATCAGGGCGATTCACCTTGCAGTGTGAACTTTGTGACTGCTTTCCATCTAGTATCACAAGGCCACTGAGTAACATCTAGCTAATAACTTGATGGCATTGAGTCTCATAAACCAAGTACTTGAGTCAACTGCTGCATGGAAGCAGAAGCTTCTAGTACTTGTGTTGGGAAAACTGGCTGCAAGCCCAGCAGAGACCACAAAGATGATCAGAGCCTGTAGGTTGCTTCCCTGCAGTCCTGCATCAAGCTCTGGGGCCCCAGGCTCAAGAGGGATATGGACTTGTTTGCGCGAGTCCAGAGGAGGCCACAGAAATGCTGCAAGGGCTGGAGCAGCTCTGCTCTGGAGCCAGGCTGAGAGATTTGGGCTGGATCAGCCTGGAAAAGAGAAGGCTCCTGAAGGGGAGACCTTAGAGCAGCTCCAGTGCCTAAAGGGGATACAAGAAACCTGGAGAGGGCCTTTGGATAAGGGCCTGTAGGGACAGGCCAAGGGGAATGGCTTTAACCTGCCCGAGGGGAGATTGAGATGAGCTCTTAGGCAGAAGCTCTTCCCTGTGAGGGTGCTGAGGCGCTGGCACAGGGTGCCCAGAGAAGCTGTGGCTGCCCCAGCCCTGGCAGTGTTCAAGGCCAGGTTGGACCCAGGGGCTTGGAGCAAGCTGCTCTAGTGGAAGGTGTCCCTGCCCGTGGCAGGGGTTGGAACTGGATGAGCTTTAAGGTCCCTTCCAACATAAACCATTCCATGATATAGGGAAAGGCCCATGAAGCTGGACTGCTTCAGTCTGGAAAAGGGAAGGCAAGGGGGAATCTGATTTTTGTCTTCTACTGTGTATTGGGGCATTACGGAGAAAATTGTTTTGGTCTCTTCTCAGAGGGGCAAAGCGGAAGGACCAAAGACAGCAGCACAAGTTACAAGAATGGAAACAGAATTTGGGCACAGAAGAGGTTTCCCTCTGCCAATGATGCATCCCTGGGACAGGACCCAAGCAGTGGGGAATCTTCATCTGTGGGATCTGCCCAGACTTGCTTGGGCACAGTCCTAAGCAGCCTGCTGTAGCTATGACATTGGCCCTGCTTTGAGCTAGGGCTCAGACCTAAGGCCTCCAGGAGGGCCTTCAACTTGAATTGGTCTATACCAAGTCAGAAGTCAGGCTCTGCTCACTTGTCATTTATTCAGCATCTGTGTCTGGAGATGTGCCCAGTATTGCAGTGCAAGTCGCTTGCACTGGCAGATTTCTAGACATACTGGAGATGAGAATGATAAAAGGGAGCTTTGTGCCAGTACTATGGGCTAGTCCATAATGCACTATGGGCTGTCTTCAAAGATATTCTTGACAGTTAACTTCTTGTGTGGATACAGATGGAGGGAGACCTTCCAGGCAGCATGGGGATGGCTGTTCTGCAGACAAGGCTTTGAAAACTACTCCGTTTTATTTGTATCACAGATAGTTTTTGGAGGAAAAAGAACCAAAAACTAATTTCCCCCTTAGCTGTTTGACACATCTTAACTGGCATGTCAAGATACTTTTAGTTCAGTGAATGGAAGTCAGTCGAAGTGTCATGAAAGGTACATTGTGTTCCTGCTGAGGTCGCTGGGACTGTTACTACAGTGGGATAGTGGGGATGCTCACGCTGCATGTGCTCTCCTCCCCTTCCAGGCTTCCCTTGTTCTCCAGATGAGCGACTGCAGTGAACTCACTGTACTGTACACATGTTCACATATGTAGTGCATATATGGTCTCTTAGCCTAAGAGTTGTAACCTTATTGCTGTTGTGAGACCCTAGTTTCCTAAGTGGACTGAGTGGTTTAGACTCTTTCTTACATCCCTTCTGGTTTAGTTTAATTGTAGGACCGATGGAAAATTGGTTGCAATTGATGCTGAATTGGGATCCACAACAGAGGGGTGGAAGTCTAGATCCTGAGACCGGTCGTCCAAAGTGTTTCCTAATAATGGATTGCATACTGAATTTGAAGGTGAGTGAGGGTTGCTACTGAATTTAAAAGCCTACTGAAAGCACCTCAGAGGACAGAAGGCGTGTTCAGTGGAGCAGAACTATAATCCTAGCATCGTCCAGCTGCAGGATCATGAGCAATGTTTTTCTTGGTATCAGGAAGTGAGTGTATATGCAGCCTGTCTAGTACCTGTCTAGTAGGCGAAATACCACTAGAAATACTAATCTCCAGCTCTACACTTGGAGTGGAAGAATGACCCAGTGTTACTGCCTGTCACCTCAGAAAGGACTTGCCAACTTGAATTAATGCGTAAATGTTCATGCTAATAAAAGTTTTCCTGAGCTCCACTGCTGATGCTGTGACCTCCAAATAGTAGAACGGAGATCACATTCTCCTCACTCTTCCCCTTCAAGTAGTGGAGCTTTGCTAAAGTAAGTCTAGTTTCTCTGATGTTAAAAGTTAGGCCCTGGGCTTTGAGTTTTATTATGTGGGGCTTTTCTCCTCATCTTGATTCCTGTAGTCATTAGAAGTCAACTGATGCTTTCAGTCTAACACATTAATTGCTGCATACTCCCTCCCAGGCCTTTGTGTTCTTCATCTTTGATAGGCAGTGACTTGTAATCAACTTGTACTCTTTTTACAGATAGTACACATCCTAAATATGACCTCTGCCAAGATCGTTTCATTTCTCTTGCATCCCGAGGAAAGCTTTCATTCCCTTCAGATTCGGATTGAGTTTGAAACTGGAATAAGTACTGGAAATCAGGAACTGCTGTTAGAGACAGGGATTTGCCTGGACCCTCGGAAACCTGCTTCCCAGTGTGTGATCGATGGCGTAGTAAGAATTGTTCTGTTTGTTTAATGTCACATTCTCAGGGAATTTAAAATCTTGGGGAAGATAAATTGCCCTCATCTTCTCCCACTGGAGATTATTTGCTCTGTAAGTGTAGTAATGTAAGGTCTAGAATTGTTTCCTTTATTGGGTAATGTAAGATTACCAATGACAGATTCCTATGGTATATATTCCTGTATCTAGTCTAAATATTCTGTCTATATTCTATACCTGTGCTAAATAATTCCTATTTATAGTCTAAATATTATAGCATAATTATAGTTATGTCTAAATGTTTAAATACAGTAACTTGTTAGCAGAGGCTCCTGTGCTTCTTTGGGTCTTCTCAAGATCAGTTTTTTAAGGCACCTGATCTTCTGAGTGTCTGCCCAGAATAATTAGTTCGTCATATAACTAGGACCCTCTGGGTTAATAAGAGCTATGTTTGGGATTTCTTTATGTTCTCTTTTCTTCTCGTACCAGAGAGGCTGGGATAGCTACATGGTCTATTTGTTTGACAAAAGCAAGACTGTCTATGATGGACCCTTTGCTTCTCGGAGTCTGTCTGACTGTGTAAATTACATTGGTAAGTATGCTGGAGAACAGCTGGGAACTAAAAGTGCGGCTTCTCGTGCAATAGGAAAGTAGATTTGCCGTATAAATCTGTGTGTTTTCTTGAAGGGCGCTATCGAATTCAAAGAGAACCATTAAAGAGCCATGGGCAGCCTAACAGTGTTTACTCTACAGAGCTGTATCTCCCGATTTGCTGCATCTAACAGTTCAGAGAATTTGTTGCTCACCCTTTGGAAACTCTTCTGTAGAGCTGCTTAGAGTTCACTTAAGGTTTTTGCCATTGTATTAAATCCCCTGCACTGAACAGCATCTACCCCAGCTCAACACCTTAACCTAAGCAATGCCCAATTTAAACAGAACCATGATGTGAATGAAGGCTTACACACAACCTAATCTTGTAACCGAGAGAGGGAAACTTGTTATGTCTGTGCGCTACATCCTGAAAAGAAGGTTCTGACTTAGGGGCTCTGCTTTCATTTGCACAGCCTTCTGCTCTGCTAAAACCTGTTGACCCTTCATACCCGGAATGTTGCAGTGACATCATGCTGGGAGATGGTTTGCAGAACTTGAGTGATAGCCCACATAGATGTCCTTTGGTGGTACCAAAGGTCAGGGACCTTCTTATCTTAGGGTTTAGCATCTGCTTAAGTTGTGAGGGGAAGAAGGGATATATGCAACATGCCCAGGTACAAAAAGGTTTCAGCTCCTTGCTGCTTTCTCTTGAGCTTTGGATGTCCATGGGCAGTTGCCCTCCTACAGCTCTCCTAGATTTATGCTTCTGCATCCTACATCAGCATCCTGAGGGATACAGATTACCTTTTTTCACCTCTCACTGTCTGTAATAGTTGCATTTCAGCTGTGATCCTTCTCTTATGTCTCGTGTAAGTGGAAGAACATCTCCCTCATTCTATGCTGCTGATCATTCATCCACCTTGCTCTAATAACAGAGCCAAGCCACTGTGTATGGGCACATTACACCAGTTGCAGGACTGCTGTCATTCCACTGGGAGTTAGTGCTGGTCTTCAGAGACACTTCAGAAGTTCAAAATCTCTTGTACTCTCTTCCCAACAGTTCTCATTCTAGTCATAATGTGTCCATAACCCCATAGCACTGATCCTACTTCTGGTCTCACCAAGCAGAGCCAAGTGACTGAGAAACTCCAGGCTCCTCCTCCATTTTGAGTTGTTGGGAGTAGAGCCTGTCTGCTGCTGCATGGTGGGGTCTGCTCCAGTGGGTCCTTGCTGCCTAGCCCTAGCATCATCAGTATACTTTGAGACCATGCATGAGAGCTGCTTCTGTGCTTACAGCTTCCCTTACATGTCTCCTTGAATGATAGCAGTTATCTGCAGGACCTAATATACCGCTATGAAAGTGTACAAGCTGTACAGAGGACCTCATATACCTATATGAAAAAGAATGTCAAGGAGCAGGAGACATCTACTAGGTTACGGCATGTAAAGGCAATGCCTTGTGAAGTACAGTTACTGTTAAGTAGCTTCATTTTCATTGGCCTGGCTTTGCAGTTGTGCTGGTTTTCTGTATCTCCTTTTACTCTCATTCAGGTTTATCCTGATTGGCTTTTTCTGTGTTCTGGGCTACTTTATCCTGGTGAATCTCACTGAGTGGCATCATTTTGCTGAATCTCTTGGAGCTAAGGCTTTTTACAACATGTTTATTGACATCCCAACATACTGACAGTTCCCCATCTCTGTAGGGGAGCACACAGAAGTCCTGTGTCTTTTCCCCTTAAACATTTACATTGGGAATCTAGGAAGGAGCATCAAAAGATACGAAGATGAAACACACATCAGGATATAGTGACCAATTTCAGCTGATTAAATGGAGCAGTTAAATCTGCTTTGCTAACTTGGGCTAGTGCTTTAGAGAAGAGTTTCTAGATAAAACCACCCCTGGGTCCTGCTATGTGCCATGTTTCATGCAGTATGTCTGCTAGTGCCAGTAGACCAACATGCTCAAAGGGATCAGGGCTCCTGCAGCTGTGAGTTCAAACATGAGTAGTTGCCTGGCTGTCAAATAGCTGGAAAGGTTGGAATGTGTAAAGCTTAATACACACTTGAAGCAGGTCTTGATGGCTTGATCCCTTAGTTTAGGCACTTAAAGCACTGGAAATGTTGTAAGCACTGAAGTGCTTCTCTGGAGTTGTCCTTTCATGTGTGCACATTTGTGTTTTTCTTGCATTCAGTACAGGACAGTAAAATTCAATTACCAATTCCTCAGCTGCGCAAGGTATGGGCAGAAGCAGTTCACTACGTGATTGGGCTGAAGGAAGATTACAGCAGGCTCTTCCAAGGCCAGAGAGCTGCCATGTAAGTTGTTACTCCTCATTCAGTAGAACCCTTATTATGCTAGTACAGAGACTCTTTGCATGAATATGTGCATCTCAGGATCTTTTGGTTACCCAGAGTTTTACAGCCTTTTGCTATTCTATACTTTTAAGTCATGAAACATATTTGGGGGAGCTTATTCCACTCTAGGAATTGTATTACGTAGTGCCTGACATGCATAACTGGAAATAACCTTGAATATAGTCACAGCCTCACAGAATGGCTGAGGTTGGCAGGGACCTCTGGAGGTCATCGCAATCCAAGCCCCCCCTGCTGAAGCAGGGTCACCTACAGCTGGTTGCTCAGGACTGGGCTTTTAAATGTCTCCAAGGGTGGAAACTCCACAACCTCTCTGGGCAACCTGTGCCAGTGCTCAGTCCACCCCGACAGTAAAAAAGAGTTTGCTCATGTTAATAGGGAGTTTACTGTGTCAGCTTTTTGCCTGTTGCCTTTGGTCTTGTCACTGGGCACCACTGACAGGAGCCTGGCTCTGTTCTGTATGTCCCCTCACCATAGGTATTTATACATTTTGATGCCCGCTCAGCCTTCTTTGCTCCAGGCTGAACAGTCCCAGCTCCCTCAGCCTTTTCTCACAGATGTGTTCCAGTCCCTTTATAACATTCACTGGCCTTCCTTCAGTATGCCTGTGTCTCTGGGGAGCCCAGAACTGGACCTAGGTATGGCACCACCAGTGCTGAAATAGAAGGCAAGGATCAGCTCCCTGAGCCTGCTGGCAGCACTCCTCCTAATGCAGCCCTCAGTGGTTGTGAAGCTTGTGAGTGAGTGAAACTTGAGTTTTGTCCTGTGACTGAATCACAGAATGGGCAGTGTCATTTATCTCAAGTGATAAAAAAGGTGCCAGCAGTCACCAGGAGCAACATACACTACAGGACCCTCTAAATGCTAAGAAATACACTGCAAGGGCTGTTCAACTGAGCTTGACAGAAGTAGGGGGAAAAGAGGGGAGGACCTTCTCTTTTGCTTGCTGAAGGCCTGCAGTGCCTGAGAGTCCCTGTTCCAAGGATCTTCCAGAATGTTTTGCTACCTATGTCTTTTCTTCAGGTAATATAAGTCCAGATATGCTTTTCAAACAAATGTGCTCTTCTTGTTTCTTTTGTTAGGCTTAGTCTTCTTCGGTACAATGCTAACCTAATCAAAATGAAAAACAATATGGTGTCAGCATCCCAGCAACTGAAAGCCAAACTGGAATTCTTTCATCAAAGCATTCGCCTTGACCTGGAGAGATACAGTGACCAGATGGCTTATGGCATATGTACGTGTTGTGTAACACTTGTTTGAGTGTCTTGTCTGATGCTGTAAATGCTCAGACTGGCTATGAAGGACTGTTGGCTGAGAACTGGCTTAACAGACAATGCAGGAATTGCCATTTTGTTCCTCAGTACCTTTATGGGTTTGTTCTAGCTGGGACAGATACAGAAGAGTTTGGCAGAAGCAAAGGCAGGAGGATAAAAGCCACAGTGTTTATGGAGACTTTCAGTGACAGTGAAACCAGTGGTCAGCTGTTGCCTACTGTGAGCACCAAGCTAAGAAAATGGGAGTATTAATAGTAGTGGTGATGTAAATGTTTGCTATTTATTCATTCAGAGTCTGACTCATTCAGAGTTGTCACTGGGCATAAAGTGGAGGGCAGAGTTGCTGCACTGGACGTACAGTGGAAGGGCCACTGACCACCCATGGCAGAACAAATGGGCATGGCAGCTGTGGGAACCCTGTTTTGAGCAATGCTAAGAGAGTCATCTTGAGGTAGCATGAGTCAGGGTGAGAGATGAGATGAAAAAGCACCAGCTACAGTTTTAGTGTCAGAGACATCTGGACCTTACATCCTCTCCTTTCAAAGGAGAATAATAAGATTTATGCAGAGCTTGGATATATGGCTAAAAACTGAAACTTTAGTTAAAAGTCATGACTGGGGTGAAGGCTGATGATGGAAAACGGAAAGATGCTGTGAACTGGTGTTTAATCAGAGGTGGCAGTTGTTTAGCCTAATGCTGGAATTTAAAGACCCATTTTAGGCTGGGGATTACAAACAGTGAAATTTGAGCAACCTGCTCTAGTGGAGGGTGCCCCTGCCCATGGCAGGGGGTTGGAACTGAATGAGCTTTAAGGCCTCTTCCAACCCAAACCAGCCTGGGATTCTGGGATTCTATAAATCCTGTCATAGGGCTTGTATGCGAGTTAAGGTCGAGCCTTGAGTTGTTAAGCTGCAGCTTTGCTGTCTCTGTGATTTCTGGGTCATGGCTCCTACTTGGAGTGCCATGCTCTTCGTGTTCAAATTAAATTGCTGTATGTAAGGTTCAGGTTATATGTTATTTTTGTGTTTATATCTTTTTGTAAATTAACGAGTCTTTTCTCTTAAGCTTCGGAGAAGATGCTCAAAGCCTGGAAGGAGATGGAAGAGAAGGCCTCTCAGTGTGCACAGGTAGGGGATATTAAAGAAGCTTCATTATCTTTTCGCAAAGGAGGTCATGACAGGAACTTAAAGTGTCATATATGCCACTGCTCTGTCCCCTCAGTCTTTCATATCCTGCCTGCTGTGGGAATGTAAATATCATTGCAGGTACCTTAAAAAAGATGCATTAAAAAAATCAGGTTGATTGAATCAAGTGATTTGAACAAAACCAACACAAATGTCACTAGAATCAGTTGTCTATATAGGACACTAAGCTATAGACACGTTATTTATTGCGCAGGAGAAATGGTGGTGCCACAGACAAGAGTCTTCCTGGTTGGATTGATGGCACACAACAATTCCCATTGCTAAAGCTGAAAATCATACCAGACACTCACTCTGTAGTTACTTCATTTAGGAGTACAGACAGAGTAAATTTCTAGTATTCTGTGAGTAAATACAAAAATAGTTTTTAGTAAGAGTCATCCTTAAGGCGTTTAAAGCAAAGCCAGAAGCAGTTGTTACTCTGAATGGTCCTAATACTTAACAGATGTTTCTACTTGTGGTTTATGGACAGTTGAGCTGAGAACAGCTTTCTGTTTCTCAGAGAGTTAGCTCTGTGAGAAAGGCTCATTGAAATCTACCTACTGCTTAGAATTCTGATCTCTGGCTTCAGGGAATAAGCATTTTGATTTTACCTCCACTGGAACTGATGAGCAGACAGAGGCCTTTTTGACAGAGTAATTCTGCCTCCAGTTCTGTCCAGACCTCTGTAAGGAAGGAGTAAGCTTTTAGCTGTGAAAACTAGAGACAAGAAGATTGTAGTTCATTGTCAAAAGCTGTTTCTTCTCCTCTTCTACTGGATGCATTGAATAAAACTTGGGAGAGGGGAGTGTTCAGAAGGAATACAAGGAAAAGCCAGCGCATATGTAATGTATTTCTGAGAGGAAAGGTCTTTAAAACATCTCCAGAAGTACTTACTCTCTTCTTCGTGCTCTGTGATAGTAGGTAGCTGCAGGAATGCCAAGAGCATTGCATGTTCTGCTCACCAGGACTGGCACATGGTTTGCTGGGTTGATGTCTTCCATTTTTACTCTCCCCTGCAAGGTGTTTTTGTATTGGCTCTCATAGTAGTACAGAGCACAGTGAATAATACATAAACAACCCAGACACCATTAGAAACACAAACAATAAATTACATTGCCTGTTTTTCGCCCCTATGAAGGACTAGACGGGGTAGTTCAAGTCCTATCTCCAAGTCAAAAGGTTCTTGGAGCCTTGATTCTACTTAGTCGTTTGGAGATAGGGGAATTGGGATTCCCACCTGAATTCACCTCTGTTCAGCTCTTTAAATTTTGGGATCTTGTTGTTCCCTGTAAGGAAGCAAGGAAGATAAAAGGGAGGCTGCTTCTAATAGCATAATTCAAAGCTGGCACTGGCTGTTTCCAGGAAACCAGGAGCCTCAACAAATATTTCCTTAGCAAACCATCAGAATTATGTTCTGTCTTCAGGCTGTGCAGTCCCCATGTGTAGTTGCACCACAGCCAGTTATCAGGAGTGGAAAATGGTTTCCTCTGTAATACACACCGGTGTGTCAGTCTGTCTAGTGGGCAGCTTAACTTCTGTGAAGCCAAGAGATAGCTATGCTGTGTAGTGAGTCATAGTGCTTCAGATAAAGACATTCCTTTTGGTAACAGGGTTTACTTCACATTCTCATTCTCCTTTCTTGCTTCTTCTTGGGTTATTCTTTACCTGCAAGACCTACAGCAAGGGATGTTCTGGAAAATGTTCAATTTTCAGGTCCCAGGTCAGAAAGGAAAAGCTAAAATACCTCAAAAAGCTTTCTCAGGAAGGCAGATCAATGCCCACAGTCCATGGCACTAAGACCCATCACAGTGACCAGTGCTGCCTTAACCATGCTGGGGATCTCCTCATGCTCAGAAACATTGTTGGCTGCCTCACCTATCTTACTGTGGAGGCTTGGCAGAAGATTGGTATATTCCATAGTGCTTTGAGGAAGATGTCAGACTGAAATGCATATGGAAGGGTAAAATGTGAGAGCACACACTGTGAGAGTAGGAGAAAACACTCTTCACTGCTGGAACATATGTAAAGCCAGAGAGTGTGTGTGCAGTGTACATCTTGGAGAGAGACAGCTGATGAGGAAAATCTGTTTCTCCATATAGTTTGGTTGTCAGAGATTTGCCATCTAGGTGATAGCATGGCACTGAGAGCAGTAACCTCGATTGTTGGAGCAGCAGTCACGTCAAATAGCTCTTTTCTCCTAAACTCTGCATGGAGATAGCCCATTATCCAAACAAGTATTCTGGGGAGCTTTTATCTACTTTATTGCTCTCTTCCTTCAGTTTGATAATGTCCCTACATTTTGCCATTAGGCTGAAGATATTGGGTATCTGGATGAGCAGATCATGGCTCTGCACACAGAGATTGTAGAACTTCAGAAGAGTCCATATGCGAGGCGCCAAGGAGAGGTCATGGAGAGCTTGTAAGTCCTTTGCTTTGTACTTTCACTGCCCGTAGATAGATTTTGTGTATTTCAGTGTCAGAGGTTTTTTCTCTGGAGCCACTAGAGGTTGGTGGTTCCATTACTGCTTTTAGAATCCACTCTGCAAGTGCAAAGTAGTTTGCAATCAGTTTTAAGATCATTTTACTGGTAAAAGGGAAGATCCTGCCACTTGCAGCTGTACGCTCCTCCTCCCTCTGGAAGGTCTAACATCACTTGGCAGCATTATAAGACAGGATAGGAAGCTGCTCTATCCAAAAGGTAGCTGTGTAAGAAAGCTTGACGTGCAGTCACAGGAGTAAACTCATCTAAGTTACCTAACTGACCCTGCAGCCAAACAATGGCTGGGCCTGGGGAAACATGGAAAACACAGCTGGGGAAGACAGGACACTTCTCTGTCACTGACTATGAAGTTTCATCTTAGAAGAGGATGGGCCTAAAATATATATCTTGGTCTCCACGGAAAAATGCAGAGGATTTTTTTTTTGCCTTTGAAAAGAGTGAATTTTGTAGCATTAAGTGATAAAATGGAGGTTGTTGGGAAACCCTGTTAAATACATTCAGTGTGTTTTGCAAGCAAGTATAATGAACAACTCATGAATGCTTGAATGTTTGGAAACTTGACTTTATATATCTTTTTAAGTATTAAAATATGAAAGAGCTAAGTGGTATTTGGGCTGTTGCTAAGAGCAACAAGTGGCAGTTATAAAAGAGGGGGATCAAATAGCCACTGAGGTTGAACAGCCACTAAATCTGTTGTTACTGAGAGCTCTTCTGAATGGTGTTCAGTAAGGTATAACTTCGTTGCAAAGCTTTTTTCCCGAGTCACCTGCTTGTTGATACACATACGAATCCTTTTCTTCTTTTTCAAGGGAACAGAGAGCCATAGACCTTTACAAGCAGTTAAAAACAAGACCTCCAGGTATGGAAGGAGATGTTGAAAGATTGTTTTGCACTTACCCCCCCCAACTAATTTTACTGAACTAAAACCCAGAAAATGCTGTTTAGGAGAAGGCGAGAAGCCAAATGACTGTATTAAAGTTAAAAGAGACTCAAGGGCATATACCTTATGATGATTTCTGCTTTGTGCAGAGCCTAGAGCTCTCGCAAATTCTGTAGTCTTGTTCCTCAGCCATGGGTTTTTCTTTTGGTTTTCAGTGTTGGAGCATCTGCCCTGAACATGTTTCTGCCTTTTGCATTCTCTGCCTTTTTTCCTGCCTGCAGTACTCCCCCCAGACATGGGAAGAACTGTTATTTCTCTGTCATCACTCCAACCCAAGGGCACAGTCTCTTTTCTCCCCCTCCTCTCTCTTATACTGGAGGGAGTCCCCTGTTTGGGGATTATTATATTCTTAATATAGTAACTGGTGAACAGAAAGATCTAGTTACTTCTGTATTTGCCAGTCCTCATTGAAGCCAGTATCTGAACAGCAGGAGTGGCTGGAATTGTGTGCATCACTGTGGAGAGACATTAAGGAAAAGCTATGCCGAATGAGAGACTGTGAAAGGTTTTAAGATATTTAAGTGTTTCATTGTGTGCTGGTTTGTTTGGCTGCACTCATTAAGTCAGATATTTCCTAGACTCTGGGCATTTGTGTCCAGAGTGACTCCTCGTGGAAGAGCATTTTACTAACGTGGTGAGTGATGGCCCTTCCAGATCATGCTTACAGCGACAGCACGGACATGGTGAAGATCATTGTGCAGACAGTACAGAGCCAAGACCGAGTTCTCAAGGAGCTCTTCGGCCATCTCAGGTACTTTATGCAGCAAAGAACTCAAACAAATGCAACTTGGAAAGCAGGAAAGGAGAGGGAAAACCATGGAGATGGATCTGCAGGTGTACGTTTTCCATTGCAATATTAAGTCTACTGCTTTGTGTCTGTGCTGAATTGTAGCTAACCTGTATAACTAATAGGGAAGGGGAGGAGAATGCAATGCTTGTACTATTAGCATCCAAGAGTTCACTTTAAAATGAGACAAATTCTGCCAGTGTTTAGGTTGGGGTTACAGCCTTAAAAGGGAAAAAGAACTTGTGTAACAGCTGAGGAGATACCACAGTGATTTTTTTTTTTTTTTTGCATTAATTCTTAAGTAGCTCAGAAAAAACGACATTATACAGATATCAGGAGTCAGCAATGCATGATTTAGGTGTGGCTTATGCTTAGTAGGTCCCATAAAGAAAGCTATGGTGTGGTCAGCCCATAGAGGCCAGTATAGGCCTGAGAAGATGAGTAAAGTCCCATAGTTGAGTTGCTGTGCTCTCCATTATCATCAGGATCAATTTTCGTATTTCAAATAAGAAGAGCTTGTATTGTAGGTAGTGTTTTCTGCCTCCTTTGTTGAGTCTTAACTGGGCTTGGAGAAGTCCAGGGCTCCCTCCAGTCCTGCAGGTTTTGTACCTGCAGCTGTCACAGATGTGCTCTCACACAATTTTTCTTGAATCCCAAAGTGAGGCTTTTGGTTTCGCCAGAACATGTTGCCACACAAGCTGAAAAGTACCTTTGTGTTTGCTTTCTATTACAGCAAGCTCTTGGGCTGTAAGCAGAAGATCATTGACTTGCTTCCAAAGATTGAAGTGGCTCTAAATAACATCAAGGAAGCTGACAACTCGGTGATGCAGATGCAGGGCAAAAGACAAAGGGAGATCTGGCATTTGCTGAAAATTGCTTGTGTAAGTAGCTTTTGGACTGTTTGTGCTGCAAACCAGGTGCTTTCCTGGTTAGCTTAAGTTGTTTTAAGACTACAGGGATTTTCCTGCATTGATTTTAGTAACGGTACAGCTGAAGCTGATTTCCACATGCTCACATTTAAGGTCAGCATAGGAAACCTCTATGTCTTTTCCCTGACAGGATTACTGGGGCTGTTCAAGGCTGGCAGTTTAGGACATGGCACCACCTCCTAATTCTTCAGCATAGAAGACATGTCATGTACAACATGGTACAATGTCACATTGGTGACATTTGTACCAGAACTCTGGAGCCTTGTACCAGCTGACTTGCCAGCCACAGACATGGTCTAGTTTGTGTGTATATGTTACAAACAGTGTGTAGAAAATAAGCCTGACTAACTAAGACCTCCCCGGTCCATCACAGCAGATGAATTTCTCTTTTTCCAGACTCAGAGCTCTTCTCGATCACTGGTAAGCTCCAGCCTGGAAGGGACAACCTCAACACCAGCAGCCCCGTGGCTCCCACAGGGCTCCTCAGGGAATGCACTTCATCCTCTGTCCTCTATGGCAACTCCTGAAGATGGGTAAGAGCTGTTGGGAAAGGAGGGCACTTCAGAGAGCTCAATTGTAGCCATTTTACATGTGTACACTGAAATCCTGTCCTCTGTCTCTGGAGCCTCCAGTGTGGAGGGGGCATGTGCTCACCACATCCCGTGTGGGTTTGGGATGTGCTGGGCAGAGGAAGTTTTGGCATACCAGACTGTCTCTGAAGGCAAAATCGTTCAATTCCTAACTGGAGTTTTAGAACTTGCCTCTGGCCATAGCACAGCAAAAGGCAGCAATGAGGTTTTGATTTTGCAATGAAATGCAGTATCATTTCATGCCCAGGTTCTGGTGCAAATCCCAGATAAATCATACCATGTTTAGTGTTTCTTTAGTTCATCATATTTAGTGCTTCTTACAGCTTCAGTGATTTTAAAAAGCCTTAATTCAAAGGGAGGACTTTAGTTGGGGTCAGTACAAAGCAGTCCATCTGGTTCAATACCTGGGGCTTTATTTATCCTCCCAAAAAATGTGCCAGTAGCTCAGTTGTGCTCTAAACTGATCCGGAATTAGGTTTAACTCTTTATTCAGAAACTTCTGCTCTCTGGTCCTGAGCAAGTTCCACCTACTGCTGTCAGCTAAAGCACTGTGATAGTACTCATTTCTTGCATGTCATGTCACTCTGTCTTGGGGTTGGATTTGGTAATTAAGGCCCCTTTCTCTCAGCTGATCATAGCTAAGTAAGAGTTGTCACGAGCTGAGGAGTTTTTCTCTTTGCTTTGTTAACAATTTTTCTTCCAGTCAACATAATAGAAGGAAAAGTGCCCGTCGTGGTGCTCAGCCCTCGATCTGCAGTAGTGCTGGTTGAACCAAACCATGTTTGGGGGCAATACGTGGGTTCTGCAGATACACGCTTTCCAAGCAGGCTGTTGCTGGAAGTCAGTTGTTTTTTCTGAAACCCTGAGCAACCTTTCCCCTTCCTCTTTTCTGTCTGCTGCTGGGGGGGGATTTCCACCTCTGGGTAATGTGGGGTGATCACCTTTAATAAGTGCTTTCCTGAGCCTTTGGATCTCTTCAGAGCTCCTCCTCAAGCCATGGCTTCACTGTATGAGGCACTGTACAAAGAGTAAAGAAATGTAAACCTTATGGAGAGTGGGCAGTGATTTCGGGCCCCTTGTACTCAGCTCAGTTCCATGCTTTTGTTAAGGCAGAGTTTGTGTGGTTTGTGCAGTTCCTCTGTAGGGAAGAGTGCAAATCCACACTTCCAGGGTGGGGATCTGCAAGATGCTACCTCAAGGCATGTTTTTGTGCTCTACAAGGTAGCTTCTAGAGTTGCAGAGAACTCCTGCAAATCAGGTTTTGGGGTTGCTTGGGTTTTGTTCATTTGTTTGGGGTTTTTTATCCCCCATAGTACAGAGCCTTCTGACATTGGTGTTCCTTTGTGTTTTTAATCTGTCATCTTACGCCTTCTCTGCAGGGAAAATTTTGTCCATGTCATAGAAGAGAATCTGAATTACCTTGAACTCTTTAGCAGTATTTTGCAGGAGGTGAGACATGAGCAGAACAACAGTGTGATGGTAAGTCTGTTGTTGATGTACCTCTGAGGACCTCGTTTTTAAGTGCCACAGCAGGGTCCTCTGGGGCTGTAGAATGCTCCTTAAATAGGGTCATTTGTGATGATGTGAATTGCTGTGGCTGTCATCCTTTCTGGATCCCACTAACTTTGAAAGGTAGCCCTTGGTGGTAGTATCAGTGGTCTACATGGTGGAGTGGGCTGTTCTGTGGGCTGGTCGAGCTTGCTCTGAATAGTGGCTGCATTCTCAACTGGAGAGTCGTAGTTTGTGTCCTTGCACTGCAGCGGGCAGGGTTCTCCAATTCCAGAGCCCTTTCCTGAGCATTAACTGAAGCTGTCCTCATGGCAGAAGTGAGGCTTCAGAGAGCCTTAAGAAGGCTCTTTGCACAAACTGGTATTTGAAGTAGCAGAAAGTAACAAAAGTAAATAATGATCACCCAGAGGCTTTGATGCCGTCCGAAACTCTGCTCCTGAACTACTAATTGAAGCCAGTAAGTTCATGCACAGAGGAGCCTGGTTACCAGAGGAATAAAGAGCACCACAGAATACTGGTCTTTTAGAAGGGGCTCTCAGCTGATTTTGGAGGCTGTATCATATAAGCACCTGTGTGAATATAGTGAAGAATGGACAATTAGGCCTATAGAGAGACCTGTTTATAACAGAGAAAAGTGCATACAGCTTCTGTTAGCATGAGATTATCTGATGCATTTACTGCCATTGTGTTAAGAAGTCAAAGTTCCACTGCTGTGCTGTGACTGAGATTTTCAAGAAGCTTCTTAAAGCTCAAAGTTGAAGGTGTTTACCAGTTGTAACTGCTGAAATAACAAGGAACAGAGGGTTGGGGAAATGGAGGTGGTTGATGAAATGGAGCTCTTATAATTTATAAACATTTTAATGTATTAATGTTTATGAATAATTGTAAACGATGAACTGAGAGTTTACTGGAGTTACTGAGTTATTTGGGATTGTGAAATGAAAGCTTATTAGTGGGAGCTGCAGACAACGCTGTGATAACAAGGGATTGAGCAATATGAGTGAGAAAATGAACTTAGCTACCAGTTAAGGCAATGTAATTATGTTAGTGTGGAAGAGAGCCTTAATTATGCGTACTCTACTCTGATCCATTGGTTGATCAGTGCTGTATTTGTCTTTGTTCCATCCTAACAGGGTTGGTATCAGTTGTGGAGCACAATATTCTCTCCTGTCTTGTCTCCTTGCTGTGGCTGGAGATGAGAGAGAAGCTGTTTGATTGGCTTCTGTTAATCATCCATGTCTCTGTCATCTCCCTTATTGCCAGTGTGCAGCATCTGTCCCTGGCATGTTTTAGCCCGGAAAGATTATTCATTGCTGTGGAATCACACTCTGCAGATCAGCGCATGTTTTGTCATGTTTGGGGTTTTCAATGTTTCCTTGCATCAGGGGACTGAAGTTAGGCAGCATGAAAGCAGCAGACACTGAGTTTTGTCCTCTTCATTCTGGGGGAAAAATAGGTTAAAATAGTAATTACAAGAATTCTTTATCTATTCCTTCATACATTTGAGTTCAGTTTCTTTGTATTTGTGGTGTTGCCCTACCAGTATGTCCCGTGGGGCACTGGGAAACCCCAGTGGTAGGTTTTGTGCCGGCACAAAGTGTGGTTTCCAAAGGGAGGGCAGTCTGTGACATGCCTGAGCACTGCAGTAAGTATGGGGGGGGGGGCTTTGTGCTGTGAGCAAGCTGAGCTGTGAAATGGTGAGATTATGTTTCAGCTGTTAGATCAACACCGATCCCTTGGGAAGAGAGGGGAGCTGGACAGTGAGTGTCCTTTGGTCACCACCTTGGGAATACTCATTCAGTACCAGTTTTCCTGCTTGCTTCTTTCAGAGTTTTGACTGGAGCTGGCTCAAATAGCCCAAGGAGCCGACGTGCTGCTGTCTGTGAAGTGCCTGCGTGCTGAGAGGTGGCTTGGCATTGCTGTGACTGGCCCATCAACCACCTTGTGTTTTGTAACCCTCGCTGGAGTCCGTTCCAAAGGCGTGGTGCTCAGGAGCGGATCCACCGCCAGCAATAACAACCGGGGTTGTCCATGCTGCTGCCTTGTCGGGTTCTCGACTCAACCACTGCCTGTTGCAGTGCTGGTTGCCTTCATCTGCCATGGGCAGGCACGGGGACGCCGGTGCTGGGGGCTTGTCCCACGGAGCTTATCCCTATGGACAGAAGGAAGGGAGGAGAGGGAATGGTGGCAGCTGCCTCAGGGCCGGGACGCTGCTTCCCCTCTCCCCCCCGGCGCTTCTCACGTGTGTAATATGAATGTATAGATTATATATATATATTTTAAACAGAATTGATTGCAATAAACGCTGTGGAGACGCTCTCCTTTGGGCCGCTGGACCCCTTTCGCGCCGTTGCCTGGCAACGAGGCGGTGGCCGCGGGCTCGCCGCCGCTCGTTGTGACGCCATCGGCGGGCGCCGCGCGGTCCCGCTCCCCGCCCCCAGCGTGCCCCGCGCGGCGGTGGGAGGGGCGGGAGCGGGGGCTCGCGGCCGCACGTGGGCTCGCGCCGCCAGGTACGGGGCGCGCCTCACCTCACCTCAGGGACCCGTCCCGGTACCGGTTAACGGCGGCTTTTTTGGGGGGGGGGGGGGCTCGTCAGCCTTTGGCGTGAGGGGGTAACGCGATCTCGAGGAGCGGAGGGGACCCCCCCCCGTGCGTCTGCGGTCGGGAACGGGACGGAGATCCCCTCAGGGAGGAGGTCTCCGTGCTAGGCGGTGGATAACCGGGGTCCCGCCGTCCTGGGGGGGACGGCTTGTGTCCCGCAGGTGATGTGAGGATGACCATGGCCCAGGCTGGAGCCGTAGTCGCAGCTGCCACAGTTCTCCTCGTCTTCTTCCTGTACTCCTCTATCCACAAGGTTGAGGAGGGGCACCTGGCCGTGTATTACAGGTACTGCTGCCTGCCAGCGCCTCCGCAGCTCCGGTAGCCTGCCCGGAGTTTCTCCCTCTCAACTGGGGTTCATCCCTGGCCCCAGATCCCTGCTCTCCCCTTTGTTTCCCTCCAGGCTTTGCCCTGAGGTGGGCAGGCTGTGTTGTGTCTGCTCTCATACAACATGGGCCCGGGTGGCGTGGTTCTGTACAAAGCTGTTAGGAGTTTTGGGCTTCCTGAATCCTCCTGCTCCTCCTCCTTCCTCCCCTTTTCTGGGTCACAGTTTGGGTTTTAACGATTAGAGGGACTAAAGCTTTTAGTCCCTCCAAGCTTTTCACATCTGTTGATCTCCCTCTTTCAGCGAGGGTTGTCACCTCTGTCCTGTGCTTTGGGTACTGTACCAAATGCATCTGGGGGGATTGAAACTGGCAGCGCTGCATCAACTGCTGGATTTTTCCATGGTTACTGGTGAACTATTTAGAGAGGAAAAAAATCTCTGTTCTTGAAGCTCTGCGATGTTGCAGTTATGGAAGAGTTCAGCCAAATCTGCCTTCTCTGAAAGTTAGTTGCTGACAGGCCTGAAGCAAATGATTGCTGAGTTGCAGCAGGCAAGTATCATATGCAGTCAGCCCCTCTGTAGGAGAACTGATGGCAGATTTGGTGCAGGTGAGTGCTGTCATTTGCACTGCTACAGCTGTGACTCCTGACAGTTGGAATGTGCTCGCTCTCAAAGGCAGCGCTTGATGTTTTCCAGTTGTGTGAGCCTTTTCCCTGTTTCCCTTTCTCTAGGGGTGGCGCATTGCTAACTAGTCCAAGTGGCCCAGGCTACCACATCATGCTCCCGTTCATTACCACCTTCAAATCTGTGCAGGTTTGTGTCTTTTCACCTTGGAAGAGGGTGGGTGGGAGAGGTCGTTGGTAGGGATAATGCTGGATGGGGGTGGCAACTGGTGTTTGCAGAGGGGTTTGGTTACGTGGTAGTTGGAGTAGCAGCTCCTCAAAAGCACTTGGTTCCCTCTGCCTTAAGTGCCAGACCCAGCTGTGTGCTGGGACTTGTCCATTTGATGGGATCTCCACCACATGCACGTGTGTTGCTTGGGACAGGAGATGTCTTGCTCAGGGAGGACAGGCTGTGTTTGTGGCACTGTTTCCCAGGAGAGCTGCAGGCCTTAGTGCCACAGGAGCCAAGAGTAGGGGAATGAGCACAGCTGCCTTTCTGACTCCCAGAAGGCAGCTGGAAAGATGTCTGTTTTCTGCCCACATCTACAAGAATCAGGAGGGAGGCAAAGGATGCGTTTTGGGCTTTACTTACCCATGTGGGAGTCTGGGTACAGTGTGTTTTTCCTGCAGAATGGAATGTTTTGGTGAGCGGTGGTTATCTTTTCATTGCAGACCACGCTGCAGACTGATGAGGTGAAAAATGTGCCTTGTGGGACAAGGTATGCTTAACTTTTGCATTTCTAATGGTGATGGGCAGATCTGTCGTGTGGTTTGCGACTAGTCACAGTGCAGTGACACAGAGGCTGGAAAGTACAGGCACGTGTCTTGAAATTAGCCAAACATCACATACACACCAAACATGCATCGCACATGGAAATAAGAGCAGGAGGATGGGAAGGAGTGCACTTTTTTTTTTGCTGGAATTGGTATTTAGGGGGTATTTGCATTTATAGTGATAGTCTTTTGATTTGTCTTGCTTTCTTCCATCGATTACTCTGACAGCCTGGTGCCTGTGCTTTGGTCTGTCCTTTGCTTTGCAGTTATTTCTAGTTCAAATCTTGTGGCTAAATACAAGTGCTTACCCCAGCATGGGCAGAAGTCAGTGGTGAATGGGAATCCCTGTGATGGGAGATGGCTCATTTTGAAAGAAAAAAAGCTGAAACAAAGGAGTCTCCTGGAGTAACTTGTGCATTTTTGGAATTGACATCTCACCTGATGTAAAGAGAGAGTGAGAAAGAATAAAGGAGGATCCCATGCATGGGTGGCACCTGCCTGCTTCTGAATTAAGCTGGATTAGCTTTTGTCGGCACAGACTGTTGTGTTGGTTCATTCACAAGTTAAAGTGATGCGCTGACACCAAAACTGGTGATTCTCCTTGGGTTTAGCTTTAGGGTACTCATCAATTTTTCCATTTAAAGGAAAAAAGACTACATTCAGTATGACTTGAATGCGGCCAGGCCTTTGTGATCAGGTAAAGAGTCTTTAGGTAAGCAAAAAGTAATTGCAGAAAGGAGTAAGACTCATTATGATCTGTATCCTTTAAATGGCACAGTTAAAAAGCCATCAGGGTTTTAGCAGTGTGTGTAGTGGCAAGTTTTCGCTCATAAGCAGCATAAATAGGAGCAATACTTCACCTGTGGGATCCTGCTGTCCTGCAGGCAGAACAAGCAAAGCTTTCCCCCAAAGCGTAGCCACAGTAGATGTGCTAGCAGAGCCCGCATGAAACTGTGCTGCTTTGACCCCTTTTGAGCAGGGAGGCTGGACAAGGTGACTTCCAGAGGTCCCTGCCAGCATCCACCATTCTGTGCCCTGTGACTGAAGAGCTAAATGTTCTGTTTAATTCTGTATATTAAGTTCCTCTTCTGTTTCAAAGCTGTGGGTTTTGGTTGTGCAATACAGGTGGGTGTGAAGTTACAGGTACTAAACATGCTTTAAAACACCACCCAGCTTGTAAAGCAGTTCCAAGTTAATCATTGAATACACTTCAGACCAAAGGTCTTAGGAGCCCTGTCCATTTTTAAGGTGTTACAGCAGAAGCCATTAAACTTGCTGCATTTGGAGTCAAAGTCTGCAACTGCTTGGTGCCAAAGCAGCTTTGAAGCCACACTTCCATAATAAAACGTTAGCTTTTAAGTACCAGATGCGTCAAATCTGAAATTTCTCTATCCTGGTTCAAAGTCTGTTACAAGAATAGATCCTAAACAGTTTAAATTTCTGTAATTGTCTATTAAGCCATCACATTTTAAAGGCTGGGGTTCTCTGTCACCGTATTCATATTCCTGTATTCTCAGCTGCATTAAGAAGCTTCTGAATGGCTCTGTGGGTGTCCTGTCCCCAGTTTCTGCCTTACCTGTTCCTATTTATACTTGACACCATTAAGTGAATTCATTAAAGAGAGATTTTAAAATACTTTGGCACAAATGACTGTTTTTCATAAACCAGCTGTTACCCCAGAGACAAAACCCATTCCATTCCAGCAGGTAGAATATGTTTCTGCTCTAAGCTGTGAATTGCCTCTGGTGCCTGAGGTTTCTGCCTTTCCCCAGCAAGAAAACGTGTGCACAGTTTCTTGGAAAGCTCAGCAGTTTCCTCACGGCAGGTTTGCTCATATCCAAAAACTGATGGAAAACCTAGGTTTAGAACTAGTTGTAGAAAAGGGAAGTATTCCCAAGCACTGACTCGAAGAATTAGTCAGGAAAGAATATACTCCTAGGTGTATTATTTGTGGAGTACAGGAAATAGCTTGGAAATGGTGTCATGCAGCTGCTGCAGAAGAGAATAGGGCAGGTAGCATTTTTCTTACTAACTTAACTGGAAAGAATTGTGCTAAATATTGTACAGGTTTTGCAATGCCAAGGAACAGTGAGTAGCCGGGATACTAAGCAGTGACATTGCTCAAGCATTAGAGGTTTACTGCAAAGGTGTGAGAGTCCTCTTGTGCTTGTGCTGCAGAGCATTGGCAGGAATGCAGATGGAGCACTGGGAGAATGCTGTTCTGGGACAGATCCCTGTTTGGCAGCCAGTCATATGGAAAAATGTGGCATGAATATTGCAGGTGAATGTACTGCATTAATCCCTGTATGTGTAGACAGACCAGATCTGACCTTTAAGCCCAGTTTTTACATGCTCTGATTGCCTAACATGGTCTGGTGTTGCCTGTGGTCAGCTCTAGCAATAGGCATTGGACCTTTGCCTGGTTTTTAAACAAGTGTCCTTCAGTTTTTCCCTTGTCTTTTCCTGGCCTGGCCTAAGCTAAAATCCAACATCCAAGGCCTGCTTTCTAACGGTAGCTCCCTGTACGCTTTCACCTTGTACTTTAAAGTTGGGCAGTATTGCTGCCTGACCATGCCTGAACTTCCCCCAAGTGCACATGGTCTATGTGTTGAGCCTCCTTTCAGACTTCCTATAGATTTCTTCTTGTTTCTCTCTTCCCTGAGGCAAAGAGCCTGCTCTTACTGACCAGCCTCGTGAGCAGCTCTGCAGTGAGGACCTTGGGAGCTACAAGTAGCCTTTACGGAGGCTGCAAGTGCCGGTGTTAGAAAGGCTGCAGAAACTGCAGTGGGGTGTTGCTGGAATTCTCCCTTTGGGAGTCACCCTACCTTGCATCTAGCAAGAAGCAGGTTTAGGCAAAGAAAGATGTTTTGGGTATGGTAGTAGCCTGTTGAGTCTGAGCCAGTGGTTAAGCCATAGATGCTGAAGGGCAAGTAAACCAGCTGTGGATGAGGAGAGGATTTGTACAATTCTAGCTCAACAAGGTGTGTGAATTGCCCCAGATCAGTGCAAGATGCTCTGCCAGAGCTACTCTCCTGAATTGCCCCAAAACTGTTCAGGAAAGTGTTTCCTACACCCAGGAGTTTACCAGTATCTTCTGAATGAGGCTGTTTGAGATAAGGACTTCTCTGAGATGCTCACTTTAAGATCAGAATGTTAGAGTTTGGTTTGGCTCCCGGGTTTACAGCAGCAGGGTCTAGAGGCCTGTCCCCACTGCACCATGTGAAATGAGGGTTGCTCCAGCAGCTGGGCAGAGGGATGGAAAACGCAGTGGAAGTGCTTTGTGGGCTTCATTTAACCTTAAGCCCCCCATGGGGAAGTACATGGCCAGCAAATCTGGGCTCTGAGTGGTACCTGTTTCCTCAAAGGACTGATAGAATTCACTTCTGCCCTGCCCTGGTGACCCATGCTGGTTGAGACCCAGGGCAGGGTTGCTGTAGGTAGTGTTGGTTGCGTCAGACAGGCAGCAGGCAGTCCTCCCTGTTCTGAGGTACCAGCCTTTTTTGCATGTGAGGTGATGAGGGGCTGTGTAGGAGGCAGGTTGTCTCAGGTGCTCTCTTTTTCCTTCTAACATCCCCATAAAATTGGAATCCAATAAGGACCACAATATAAAGATGAGGAGTGGACGTGATTGTGGTGAAAGAAGCCCGCATGCTCTGCTTTGGTTCCTTGCCAAGATATCTGAAAGTTACCCTGAGATGGTAGCTGGGTTTCCCTGTGCTGAAGGTGTCATAAGGTGACTGGAACAAATGAGGAAGACGAGAGCAGGTTCAGAAGATGCTGTGGAATGCTGTTGGATATCACCTGCAGTGATAAATAGTCATTTTATTGGATGTGGTGGCACAGTTAGAGTGCAGAGCAGCTGAGATGGAGAAAAACACACATACCATAGTCTTCTAACTTGTGCAGCCTGACATACCTATAAAGGATCCACAAGCCTGTCTTATTTAATAGAAACAGTTCTCTAAGACAGAGCCTGCAAGAATGGCCGTGGCCCAAAGAGAAAGCTTCTGTGAAAAAGAGAATCATGTTCTTAATAGTAGTATAGTCGGCATGATCCCTTGGAGAGTGGATTATGCCTGCAGGCTCCTTCCAACAAGGTGTCTGGAGCTTCTTGGCAGGGCACATGCCTGAGCAGACGTGCGTAGTTGTGGTGTTCCTGGAGAGCCATTCACAACTTGACGTTGAAGCAGGGAACGTCTGCTACGTGCTTTGTTTCTTCCTTTCTAGCCAGGGCCTTGTCAAGGTCCTGCTAGAGCTAGTAAATGCATGAACTTCAGCTAAGGGCTTTCTTCTAAGGGCTGCCTAGAAGAGCTGCATCTGCGCACTGTCTGCTGGACTGCTTGCAGGTGTCATTTGCTGGCCTTGTTGCCTTCCCTTCGTTGTGCAGGGCTCCCCCTTTGTGAGAGTTGCAACTACATTCCTATTCAAAAACGTTTCCTTTCACTGGCTAAGCAGGAGTTAACAAAGTGAAGCCACAGTTCTTTGCAGACTTGCTGCAGCATGCTTGTGCTTTATGGGGAGAGAGGGACCAGTCTGGACAAAGCTGGGTTTGCTGCCATCTGATTGCAAAATGCTCTGAAGTCAGAATTGTTCCAGGAACATTTAGTAGAACTTAGTAAAAGAGGGATTTAAATCTGCTTTAAGTATGGTCCGCTGTTAAAGGTTGCAGTAATAATGACTGATTTCTCCTTCTCACTTCCAGTGGCGGTGTTATGATTTACATTGACCGAATAGAAGTTGTGAATAAACTGGCACCATACGCAGGTATTTCCCATCCTGTTTCAGCAGCAGCACTGTGACTGTCTTCACCCATCCCCTAGCAGCTCTGTCTTGGTTTGCAAGACTTCCTTCCGTCTTGCTACCCCTCTGGTTCCAAGAACCATAGCATTTAGTTTCATGCATGTGTCTGCAAGCCCCAGGTGTGCAAAGATGAAGGTAAATTCTAGGCTTTCTCCTCCCCTGTATGGGGAGAAATGGGATGGGTGCTCATGCAATCCTATTTATTGCTGCTGAAGAGGGGACAGCCTGTGATACTAAACACGAGGGATAAATTCCCCACGTGCTTACCAGCTTAGCTCCTGGGACATCACAAAAGCAAAGCCCACCTAGGAGCCTCTTGCCTTCTTGCTTCACCAGCTGCTGAACCACAGACCCAGACAGCTTGGGGTTTTCAGCAGCATAGTTTAATGCAAAATGTTAGCACTACTGAGTTATCAAGGGGTGAATTTGTGTTTTAATAATTCATGTTAGATTTTAGGCAGTTCTTCCCTGTGAGGGTGCTGAGGCGCTGGCACAGTGTGCCCAGAGAAGCTGTGGCTGCCCCATCCCTGGCAGTGTTCAAGGCCAGGTTGGACGCAGGGGCTTGGAGCACCCTGCTGTAGTGGAAGGTGTCCCTGCCCTTGGCAGGGTTTGGAGCTGGATGAGCTTTAAGGTCCTGCCAACCCAAACCACTCAGATATTCTGTGATTCTGTAATTGTGTGAATGATACTTGTTTTCACTTAGGAGTATCTGTTCCTATGCATGCAGGTCCTGGATAGGCTTTATTGTTTCACTAATGCAGATCATAAACCAGGACCAGGCAGTATATCATGCTGTGATTACTCTGCACTTTGAAGTCGTATGATCCCAGCAGCAGTGGTGGAGGGGACCTCTGCAGGTATCTCCTCTGACCTCCCTCCCAGGCTTCTCATTAACAGCTGGGCAGGGCAGCTGTGGCTTTGTGCAGCCACATACTGAAAACTCCCCCCAACCTGTCCCAATGCTGCACTACTTTCCTAATGTTCTGAGCTGTTGTTTGCAGTGGTGGCCTTGCAGAAGGTGATACGTGTAAGTGGTGACCTCTGATAATTCTCTTGCTTCCTCAGTGTATGACATTGTGAGAAACTACACTGCAGACTACGATAAGACCTTGATCTTCAATAAAATTCATCATGAGCTGAATCAGTTCTGCAGTGCCCATACTCTGCAGGAAGTGTACATTCAGCTGTTTGGTAAGTGGATGGCAACTCGATGTACCCATCAAAGGCTGTGTGATCTCCCTTGTCTTCCAGGGAATATGTTAGAGCAGGCTCCTGTGAGCAAACAGCCACTGTGCTGGAGTTGCAGTATATCCATGTGCTGCTTCCTTTGTAACTTTATACTTAAATGGTTCAGATATCTTTGTCTTTTCACATCTGCACATGGGTGTTTGATTTCAGTCCTTTTCCACTTATGCCTGAATTCTGGATGCACAAAGTAGCCCTCTGCTCTTGTGTGTGCAGTCATTCCCATTGCCTTCACTATGATGATGGTTTTGTCATGTCTCCTTCTACTTTTAAGCCCCTATCCTGTTTATGAATCGATTTTTTTACTTTAAAACCTTCTTTATGGCTGTTTTTAGCAAGTGAGACCCATAAGGGACATGACCTCAGTCTGTTGCAGTGCTGTTTTTCTCACAAGGGGTGGCAGTGGGTCAGGAATGAGCAAATTCAGTGTTTTGCTTCTTGATACCTGCTTGTGCCCCGAAGATGGAACAGTGTTTTGTTCCTTCTTGAGTCCTTCCCCTTCTTGAGAGCAGGGGAAAATAGGTTTATGGAAGATAAAAGGTTAGCAGAGTTTAATTGATATTAAGGGACTAAATCTTTGCATGCTCTACTCAGACTAAACAAATAGCTGTGGTCAGAGAGGAGTTTCCGCTTGTTACACACAGCTTAATCATTCCATAACTGGCCATTTCTGTGGAAAGGTCTTCATGGAGTTTGGAAGTAACAAAATGCCTTTCATTTTCATAGCAGGTACTGGATCCTGCAGGTTTACCAGCCACTTGAGCCAGAGTTGGCCACTGGCAGCAGAGTTGGTGTGGCTCTGGCTAGGAAGGGGTGGACTTCTGGCACAGCTTTTTCTGGCTGAAACACTAAAAACTGTTTGCTCTTAGCTCAGATACCATGAGTTCATCAATAGCTGAACCTTTCTAGAGACACTAGAGTGTGGCTCTTCTTTTGGGAGCATTTTCCAGGGATATAAGAAGGGAAACAATGTACTCGGTCATCTTAAAAAGCTTACACCATAGAGATACCTGCTCTTCAAGGCCAGCTGACTCTCTGTCACACAAGCTGTCGGAGGAAAGATAGTAAGCTAAGTAAGTGGTTTCTCTTTTGCTCCAAACACAGATCAGATAGATGAGAATCTGAAGTTGGCCCTGCAGAAGGATCTCAATGTCATGGCACCAGGTCTCACTATCCAGGTAGGTTCGTTACCTGACAAAGACTGTTCTTTTTCCATCTCTAATTTGCTCATCTTTCACTAGACTGATGAGGTTTCTTGCTTCCATTTTCCACATAACCTGAAACTGTTGAACCTTGAATTGAGGTTTGTCAGTTGAAGACTGTCCAAATAACAATTACCACTTCTAAACATTGGTTTTACATTAGGGGAAGACCTGCAGGATTGAGAAAAGGACCTTTTAGGCCACACACCTTCAGGTATTGGCTTTAATTTGCAAAGAGCCAGAAAATGTCTTTCTTTAAGCTACCTTTGACACCCCTGCAGAGCTGGGTGCTCCAGTGTGCACAGTTCCTACAGGTCATTGGGAAAAAAAAGAGGTCTTCCATCTTTTCTGCACTTATACCAGAGATGGGGAAAGATGTTATATCCAAAGTGGTTTTCTGCTTACACTTAGCATTAGAAAATCATGTTTGATCTTAGCCAGGCTATGGAACATGCTGGCTTTTTGGCATGTTGAAGTTCAGGGCAACCAACTGAGAAAAATATACTTTAGGCATGCAAGGGCTAAGATGGAAGTCTCCAGATTGCCACTGAGGAGAACTGTGAGACTGTTTTGCTGTTCTTGTTGCCACATTTAGCTAGGCTGGCTGGCTGTATGTAGGGAGGGAAAACCTCCTGTTGATAGTATGGGTAATGCTACAGTAGATACTGTTCTGCTTTGGGGCTCAGTTATGCACAGGCTTGCTCTGGTTTGATGAGGGTGAACCACAGGCAGTGATATATCACAAAGAAGTTGAGATGGCACAGCTCTTCAAACACCCAAGTTAACTTGCACTCAGTTGCAGCAAGGTTTCATACAAAAGTTTACCATAAGAGGTGCAAAGAGAGGAGATGTGAACTCTGAGAGTGGCTGCACTTGTCTGTGTTGTACAAGAGGATTGGGAACCTTTATGTGTGGTCTTGGACGTTATGTTGGTGTAGAACACAACAGCCGGTTTTGCAAAGACATTCTTTAGTTACGCAGCTCCATCAAAATGTTCACTTTGAAATGCACTCCCTTTGTTTTCAATAGGCTGTGCGTGTTACAAAACCCAAAATTCCAGAGGCCATCCGGAGAAATTTTGAGCTCATGTGAGTAGCTATACCTAAAATTGTATGGATTGGTTTTGAGGGTTCAGCATGGCATAATCCTGTTAGAAAGCTCTTACCTGGTGAGAGGTGGGGTTAGTGAGTGCTTGGCTGGGTGCACTTCCCATTCTCTTTCTCCTTTTCCACATTTCTTTCACCTGGAAGTCTTTTTTCCCTTTGCAGAGGTGTTTGTTAGCATCTACAGAGCCTGTATCAAGGCTGTGTTTTTCCTCATTCATGTATATATGATGTGCTATAGAGAACCTGTAGAAGGCTTGTAAACAGAGCTCGGAGTCTTGGTGTCCTTAAGGCCCCTCCAACAAACTCAGAATTGCTTACAGATTTTACTCTGAAACATTCCCATGGAGATCTACTGTGCAAGTCCTCTCCCACAGCAGGACCAGTTCCTCAGCTGTAGCAGGTCACTACTGGGGACCCATGTCTAGGCAAGTCAGGACGTCCCTGGGGATGGAGAGTCCCAGCTCAGGCTTGCACAGGGATGGGCTGTTTCCTTGAGGCTGCCTGGTGCTTCCTCTGCAGCAACTTCTCTGGTGCCACTGGGGCTCTCACAGCGCTCCTCTGAGCAGAGTCCAGCCCTAGTGCCTTCAGGGACCCTTTTGGGCAGGAGGAGATGTGGTTGGATTCCACTTCACCTCCTCGTCTCCAGCCCAGTTCCTGCAGCCTCTCCTCATATGCCCTGGCCTCCATGCCATGTCTGCAGTTGCCCTGCAGTGGACTTGCTTCTCATCCTGAGGGCCTCAAATTGAATATAGCATCCAGTTGTGATCGTATATAGCATCCAGTTGTAGCCTCACCAGTGCCAAATAGAGAAGGGGGAATAAACACTTTCTTTGTCCCACTGGCTACACATTGGCTCATACAGCTGAAGACAGAACTAGTCCTAATGGTTGTGAGGACACGATGCTGGCGGCTGCTTGGCTGCTTGTTCCCCTCATGCCCTGATTTGAAGAGCTGCTCACCAGCTCTGTTTCCCTGTTTTTCACCCTGCAGGGAGGCTGAGAAGACCAAGCTACTGATTGCAGCCCAGAAGCAGAAGGTAGTAGAGAAAGAGGCAGAGACGGACCGGAAGAAAGCGCTCATTGGTATGTCACCCCTTGGGAGTACTGGTGGACAGGGGCTGCACTGAATTCCCATCCCTACATCCCTCAGGAAGCCAGGGTAGGACATTGTCTTCCATTGCTGACAGCTTCGTGAAGGAGGGCCAGCCAGGCTGCATCAAGAGTCATTTAGAAAATACAAGTGTTTGTGCTGCTCTGTGTCTTACCTCCCTCCCCATAGCAGCAAATACCTTTGTTCTACAGTGGGGCTTAAAGCTAGATGTGCCTGTGTCACATTTGTAAAACGGACATCAGCCAGTGCTGCTCTAGAAACATCAGCACTGTGCTTTCTTCCTCTAACTGTATTGCTTGGAGCACAAACTGGTGTTGTAGTGTTTCAGCAGAAAGGGAAGCAGCAGGGAGCAATCTGCTGGTGTGGCAGATCCTGCTACCAGGTGCTGTGTCAGGGTGCTGATGCTCAAGGCCTGAGAAGTGAATGTCTGAGCTGAGCCTGTTGTGCTTGCAGAGGCAGAAAAGGCTGCTCAGGTGGCCAGGATTCAGTATCAACAGAAGATTATGGAGAAGGAAACAGAGAAGCGGATTTCTGAGATTGAAGGTAACTGTGCTACTGGGGTCATCTTCCGGTAAAGGGCAAGTAAAGGAACCTCAGAGCTGGGCTCATGGGCATCACCTTCCTGCAGCAATACTAAAGGGTGCAGTCGCAGGAGGGTCATTCCTCCCTCCCCTTTGCAGGTGCCTCTCCAGGAAGCTGGCAGTGCAAGTACAAGGCCAGCCACACGGTGGCTGTCCCCATGGGACAAAGGCTCAGTGATGGGGCTACTCGCTTGTTAATGATTCTTTTCCTGTCTGTTGCTGTGTTAGATGCTGCATTCCTAGCAAGAGAGAAAGCAAAAGCTGATGCAGAGTTCTATGCTGCTTGGAAGCTGGCTGATTCCAACAAGGTGAGCACTTGAAGGCTGGTCATTTGAAGGAGAGGATTTGCTTATTGTTTCCCTCTGCACGGGCGATTAGGTTAAAGTAGGCAGCACTGAAGAAACACTTGGTTTAACAACCCAGGAAGCAGCTGCCTGAGAAGAAATCTGATGATGTGGGGCCCAGAAGGTTGTCTCTTACAAGCTCTGGTTTCTCTTTTTGTAGCTAAAACTTACCCCTGAGTATCTGGAACTAATGAAATACGAAGCGATAGCTGCCAACAGCAAGCTGTATTTCGGTGACCGCATCCCCAGCGTGTTTCTGGATTCCTGTGCCTTCCAGCAAGCCAATTTGAGGACTGCCCAAGAAAGCAACCTTCCTTCACAGGAGGCCCCAGAGACCTCTGGAGAAAACCACCTCAGAGCAAAGGAAAGCACTGGCTGACAGAGAGAGAAGGATACGTGGTGTAGCTCAACAGCTAGCCTAGCTGTGAATGGGGATGTTGCCCTGTGCTACTGGGGCGGATGCAGCGTGGACATCTTGTGTATAGGTGGCAGTTGGGTTGATTTTCTTCTAGCAACACATTTGCAAGTGCTCTGCCTCTTCCGTTTCTTCCCCTATTAAATTGGTGCTTCCAAACGAGGGATAATCCTGTACTAACATACCTATACTGGAATATTAAAAGACAGACACCAGGAAAGCCTTCCCTACAGTAGGTGCAGTTATTTAGTGAGCATTACTCTGGAGGTAGGTGTGGCTTTGAGTGCTGTGTTGCCACACACTGGGCATTCCTCAGTGAGGCCAAGTGAAGAGGTTTCCTTCATCCTGCCAATGAAGCTTTGTTGTGTGGACTCTGAGGCAGGTTTCTACCGGCGCTCTCTAACTCTCCTCAAGGACTCCAGTGGAGTGGGCTCTCCTTGGCTCTCCGTGTTGCTGCTCAGGCCAAGGCCTGGCCTGACCAGGAATGGTTTGGTGTGGAATAGGTTATTTGAATAGGATCTGCTTAGCCATTATCTTCTTTCCTGTGGGCAGTGGCACTAGATAACAACTTTGAGCAAGCAATCCTCAACAGGCTTCTGTAACTCCCCTCTCCGAGCAAGAGCCTCCCACTGGCTGCCTCTGACTGTAGTATGTTCCAGCTGGGTGGCTGGGTCTCACCTTGCATCCTAAACCAGATTTCAGAGTGCATGGAGCACCTCCGAGCAGCTGTTTGGGAACAGAGCTGGGAAATCTTTGCTTTGGCCCCAGCCTCCCTATAGGTTTTTTGTCCAGGGAAAGGGGGCTGAATTTCCACTGCTCCGGCTCACTTGCAAAGTGAAGGGGAAGAGAAGAGTGAAGGAAACCTGCTCTGCAACAGATCAGATGTGTCACACCTCAGCTGCAAAGTAGATGAAGCATCATTGCCCCCAGTGCAAAATCCACTGCTCCAAGAAGTGGGACCTGCCTCGTGTGTCTTTGAACAGCCACAGCTGGGAGTGTGTCTCCGGTCCTCTCATCACCGGCCAGGCTTTGCTGGTGCTTTTGTCTCCTGAGCGGTGCTGGCTCATGATCTTACCTCCTGATATGTGTTGTAGTATATCCAACCCCTGCTCCCTGCGTGCAATGCAGGGTGAGAGAAAGAGACATACTTGGGGGTAAATCTGCTGATGCAGCCTGCTTTCCTCTTTTCCTCTGTCCTTCCCTTTGCCTTTGAGGATGTGCGTGTTCCTAGGACCTGTTTCTCTTTGTGCTCTGCAATGATTCCAGAAGATGGTGGCTGGGGAAGCCAACTGGCAAGAGCTTGAGCTGGAATGCCATTCCCCAGCTGGTAGCACCACAGCATTGCCTGTCTCTGAACCCACCACTTGTTCAGAGACCACCTTTTCTTCTCAGCCTGGGATTATCTGTATGTTCTTCCTGCTTTCCTGTCCCCTCGGGTGCCCCTCAGATGGGTTGGTTGGTGCTGGTGTTGAGATCTGCCCCTGGCACCATCTGCAGCCTTGTGACAAGGGGAGGAACATGCCTAGCTTTTGCCTTGGTGAACCATTCAACCCAAAGCAGCCTGAATTTCACGTCTGCTAGTGCTTTTCCCAAGTGAGTTGTGTGGGCTTCAGGCTTTCCAGTGCTGCTTTCCTATCCTGTGTGGCTTGGTTCAGAGGTTGGCAGTGTCTGTTCCTCAAGGAGGTTTGGTTACATATGGTGCCTTACGCTGTCTTAGCTCCTGTCCTGGCTGCCTCTCCTGCATTTCTGGAGCAGAGCAGGGATACATTGACCCTGCCTCTCCTGCAGGCCAGCTTGGATAACAGTAATACGTGATTGTAGGTCTGCAGCAGCTTCAGATGATGTTTCTTTCCTCCTGTCTGCAAACCCACGGCTCGGTTGTTGCTCTGCTCCAGGACACCAGCTGCTCTTCAAACCCACCCATGGCAGGAGCCAGGGACCAGGTCCTTGCCCCCGTAGGAAGCCAGCTGAAGGTGCTGAGGTTGTGCATGAGTGTGCTTCCTCATGCTCCAAGAATGAGAGAGAGGATGTTGCTGTTGCCAGGAGGTGCCTCCAGTCCTGGTACACAGGGGTTGGTGGCACAGCCATGTGCCATACAAATCCCAGCCTGGGAGCACTGACCTGAGCTTTTGCATGGTGGAGCTCATGCCTTCACCTGCCAAAGGCTCCTGGTGAAGAGCAGCCTTTGGAGGATAGTGGTGGGCAGAGGAGCAGGAATTATGTCTTCATGTGATGCTGGAAGGCAGCATGGCAGGGCAAAGCTGAAACCCTTGACTGATGACAGGAGAGGAGTGGGCAGGCACCAGATGGGTCCCATTAGACCCTGCAGTGCTCTCCCAGGGGAAGGGGCCAGGACAGAAAGGGGGTGGCTGTGTATTTTATAGCTGTGGTGTTTGAACTGTCTCCTGGAAGCATTCTTTCAACTTGCAAGGTCCCTTTTCTCCTGTAAGAAGGGCTTCAGGGGGCCAGTGGAGTGGCATCTCTTTGACCCTCCACTGAAGCATTGCTGGCTTGCAGCAGGGACACATCCTCTCCTCACCCCACAGCAGCCACTTTGATTGAATTTGGGGACAAAGGCAGGCTTTGTAGAACAGAAGCACCCCTGGAGGGGGCAGAGACATGTCTCTGTGTCGTGCTCACTGAGGTTGGGTGCTACCCAGTATTGGTATCACACCCTGGGCATCAGGCTGGGTGGGCAGCGGTAGGTTCTGCCAGCGTGGAGAAGACAAGAAGGGCACAGGGGCAACCACTGGAAGCAGTAGCCAAGCAGCCCACAGTTCTGCAGTGGTCAGAGAGATCCCCACGCAGGGAGCAGGAAAGCCTGCCGGGCCAGTGCAGGAAGGGCTGCTTCCCTTTGGATCTGAGCCTTGCTCGCTCACCCTACTGCCTTTCAGGTGGATTCGTGGCTGTCGCTGGCTAATTGTCATCCCGCTCTTGGTCGGGTGTGCAGCAGCCACCTCCTATCCCTGTGCTCTGAGGGATACCAGGGTGCGGGGTGCCACCGGGAACACGGGATCGAACTGGTTTTTCTCTCTGTTCAAAAGGCCTATGTGGTTCTGTGAGTAAAGGGGTCTGCCACTGGATCCACACCTTTAGGGAAACATGGAATCATAGAATGGGTTGTGTTGGAAGGGACCTTAAAAACATGATACATATGTTCAAGTTTACATGCACAGTGTTAAGTTCTTTTGATAAAGGAGAATAAAACTATTTTGGTAAAGTTTCCTTGGTGGCTTTGTGCGTCCTAGGGGCTGGTTTCCCTGTAGGCATGCGGAGCGGGGACATCTGTGCTTATGTGCCTGTAGTAACAGTGCAGGGACTGCACCTGGGAGCCCTGCAAGCCTCAAAGCAAAACCCCAGGATGGTGCTGAGCAGCCAGGACAGCCCTTAATAGCAGAAACAGAACAAGCCACTTGCCCCCCGCAATCTGAGCAGCTCGGTTGCTTGTATATGGCCTGTGGGAGGGGTGTTTCCAGGGTGCTGTGGTGTCCTAGGTGCTGGTGCACTGGTCCTTAAGCACCAGTGTTGCTGCAAGTATGGATGCTTGTGTTGGACCAGGGTGATGGGGGTTGAACTGGAGTCGCGGTGGCCAAGCTTTTGTTCACAGAACAAGTCCAAGGCCTGGTTTGGCAGATGAGCCCCCATGGCTCTGGCACAGGATTTGGGAGCTCAGCTCAAGCCCTTCTCCCCCCGAGCCCCAGCTGCCACCCTCCTCCTGAGAGACACCCGTGGTACCTTCAGTCTTTATTGGTATAAAAGCCTTCAAACCGAAATCATGTAAAAAACAGGGAGGTTTCACAACAAAATGGTCACATCGGGGTCATAAGTTAACGGCGGCAGTAAAAAGGCTCCCAGGAAGTTCCCTTTCGGAACAGTGACTCAAGTGGTAAGTGCAGAGATAAAAGCCCCGTTAGGAAGCCCCAGCCTGGCTTGGACCTGCCACAGCCCCCAGCGGGACTGTCACCAGCTGGGGCAATGGGAAGGGGCAGGAGGAGCAGGACACATTCAGGATGTCGGGAGAGAAGGCAGCAGCTCCCAGGGCACAGGAGAGCCTCAGAACCAGTGCTGGCACTGTCCCTGCTCCTGGTGTCCTCGGGGAGCCCCACGGCACTGTGAAGTCTGTTAAGGCACAACTCGAGTATCTGTAAACAC
Organism: Ara ararauna; assembly: GCA_028858755.1. NCBI lineage: Eukaryota > Metazoa > Chordata > Aves > Psittaciformes > Psittacidae > Ara > Ara ararauna. The sequence goes on from CM054381.1 coordinate 8,704,087, forward strand.
TGGTGCCCTCCCGGGGCACTGGGGAGGGATTCAAGTAAGGGCGGAAGCGAGGCGGCAGCTCCCCGCGGTGCCTCTCAGCAACTCGGCTGCGGTGGCGGATGGAGCATCCTTGGTCACCTCCTGGCCACGGGGGGCTTCAGGGCCACCTTCGGGGGGGTGCCCCGCTGAAAGACCAAGGCCGGGGATGGTGCGAGGGCTCCTCCCGATGGCCCCTTGTCACAGCGCGGGGCCTTGCTCTTCAGTGCTGGGAGAGGCTTGCGGGGTGGCTTCGGCTTCACCTGTCCGAGGAGAGACCCAAGGTACAGAGCCCCAGATTGGGCTGGGTTGGAAGGGACCTTAAAGCTCATCCACTTCCGTGGGCAGGGACACCTTCCACTAGAGCAGGTTGCTCCAAGCCCCTGGGTCCAACCTGGCCTTGAGCACTGCCAGGGATGGGGCAGCCACAGCTTCTCTGGGCACCCTGTGCCAGCGCCTCAGCACCCTCACAGGGAAGAGCTTCTGCCTAAGAGCTCATCTCAGTCTCCCCTCTGGCAGCTTAAAGTCATTGCCCTTGTCCTGTCCCTCCATCCCTTGTCCAAAGCCCCTCTCCAGGTTTCCTGGAGCCCCTTTAGGCACTGGAGCTGCTCTAAGGTCTCTCTGGAGCCTTCTCCAGGCTGAACACGAAGTCCTTTGCCTGGGCACCAAGCAGGGGTCCAGCAGGGGACAGGGGCAGAGGACGGCTCCCCCCGGACACCCATCACCCCCCCGGCCCTCTCCACAGACGCTCCCCACACACCCGGGGCCGTCCACCCGGGGGCGGCCGCCCCACCACGAGGTGTTTACCTGCGGGGGCTGCCCTGGAGACGCTGGAGCTGTCACCGGGGGGACCGGAGCCGGCGGCTGCAGGGGCGGCAGGAAGCGGGGTGAGACCGTGCCCTCCCACCGGGCCGCCCCGCGCTGCCCCCCGCTCCCTCACCTCTGGGGCCGGGCGGCAGGGCCCGAGGGCCCGGGCCCCCCGCGGGGCCGCCGTGCTGCTGAGCAGGCTGGGGGGACCGATGTCCCGGTGGGAGAACGGCCGCCGGGGGGGCCGCGTGTGGCCGCCCTCCTGGAACAGCGGGTTGGCCAGGCCGGAGCTGCTCCTGCGGGGCACAGGGACGGTGTGGAGCCGCTTCAGAGCCCCCGAGCTCGGCCCCGCCGTGGGGCAGGGCAGGCGGGAGGGAAGTACCCTTGCTGGACGTGCTTTGGTCCCCGGCCTCTGAGGAGCGCGATGCCGCCGCACAGCAGGATGCCGCAGAGCGCCAGCACTGCCAGCGCAGCCACCACCACCACGCTGCTGCTCCCTACGGAGGCACGGTCGGGGTCGGCACAGGCATCCCGAGGGATGGAGCAGCACCCGCTGGCACCGCAGAAGGGAGCCAACCCCTCCACACGGCTGGGGGGAGCTGGTGCCGGCCATGCAAAGGGGGTTCCATACCTGCCGCCATCCCCGAAATCTGGTGCTCGCAGTAGGGAGCTGCCCAGCCCGGCTCGCAGTGACATTCCCGCTTGTGGTTGCACACCTGGGATGAGGGGGGAAAGCGTCAGGGCAGTGAACGCGGCCCAGGAGCCAGGATCGGCGCTCTGAAAGACCGCAGCCCCGCAGCGTACCCCGTGGTTGTTGCACTTGGCCGAGCAGTTCTTGTTGCCGTAGACCAGGAGGTTCTGGCAGCGCCCGCCATAGCAGACCTGTGGATAGATGGGGGCTCTGAGGCTGCCCTGTGTCCCCATGGGGTGCTCATAACCCCCCCCCCGACACCCCAGCGTGGCCACTCACCATCTCCTCTCCACACTTGGCACCAGTGGGCACCAGCCTTAGCTTGGCCACCACCTCATTGGCATCGCTGCTGGCGATGACCGCCTTGCACTTGAAGCGGCCGAAGAAGAGGGAGTAGGAGCCAGCGCCGAGGACGGGGCTGGTGTTGTCGCTCAGGCACAGCAGCGTGCCGCACTTCACGTCCCTGCGGGAGAGCACCCATGGGCAGCAGCAGCAGCGGCAGCGGGGTCGGATCCACCCTGCGGTGCCAACGCAGACACCACAGCCACCCCCCAGAGCCGTACTTGGGGCTGCAGGGCCGCTTCCCGTACTCGGTGAGGCAGTGGAGATGAAGGTGCTGCTCGCTGTTGTGCTTAAAGCAGACATCAGGAGCCACTTGGGCCTCTGTGGGACACATGGGAAGGGTCACACGGAGCCAGAGCTCACAGCGGTGCCATGCTTCAGCAGCAGCAGCCACAGCGCTGGGATACAGGAGGGGACCATGCCACAGCTCCAGCACATCACCCGGAACATGGCGTGAGGACGGTGGGGAGCTGGTACCTGCACCCCAGAGCGCACGGCACTGCTCGCCGTGCGAAGGACAGGCTCCATTGTAGCAGTAGCCATTGCCGTTGTGGCAGGAGATGCCGTTCTCCTGGAACACATCCTCTGGGCACTCGGCGCTGAGCCCGGTGCAGTGCTCGGGCAGGTCGCAGTCGTTCTTGCTGGCCCGGCAGAGCACACCAGCAGCCTTCACCTGCACAGGAAACGGGGTGTCAGTGCTGCTCCAGTGCTCTCAGAGCCCCACAGCACACAGGCACCACAGCCAGGCAGCACAACAGAGATGCAGACACCACCAGGCCTCGGACTGGGACATCCCATAGTTAAATCTCCCCCCGCAGGCAACACCTTGTGCTCTGCTTTTAGTCTGGACTTGCCCAAGGTTGTGAGGGTGCTGAAGCGCTGGCACAGGGTGCCCAGAGAAGCTGTGGCTGTCCCATCCCTGGCAGTGTTCAAGGCCAGGTTGGACACAGGGGCTTGGAGCAAGCTGCTCTAGTGGAAGGTGTCCCTGCCTGTGGCAGGGGCTGGAACTGGATGAGCTGTAAGGTCCCTTCCAACACAAACCAGTCTGGGATTCTGATTCCAGCCCTGTCTCTGCACATCAAGGTATTTCTTATGTCTGTACGCAGAAACCAGTATATTTAACTCAACTTTCTTTTGGATGAATGGAACAGGTTTCCTGCATCAGCAATGGGCTATGCTGATCTGTTCGGAACATTGCCCAGTTCCTCAACACCTTCCATCCTGCACTTAATTTAACAGAGCCGGTGGACCTGGGGTCCAGGATGCCAGAAGCAGAGGCTGCTTCACTTCCCCAGCCTCTTCCCAGCAGAGATGCTGACTGTTCATGCCGGGAGAGCATTGAATGGAAGCACTGATGCCCCTCCTAAACCACTGCAGGAGGAATCACTCCATTTGGAATCACTCCATTTGGCTCTGGGCGAAAGAGGCTGCTACAGAGGTACCCGGGCTCCCCAGCAGGCTATGGGTGCACCTTGCCTCCACGAGGAAGCTCTGCAGGAGCTCAAGCCGGACCCCATTGGCACGTACCTTGCAGTCCTGGCAGCATTCCCCCCGGGCACACTCGGCTCCCTCTCTCAGCTGGCAAGTGGTGGCGTTGCAGCAGTTGTCGGAGCACTCCTGCGACACAGGGAGCGACTGGAACCCTCCCAAAACCCCTCTTGAAGGCCCTTTCCTTCCCTTCTGGGGTTTGGAGCACCCTGCTCTAGTGGGAGGTGTCCCTGCCCGTGGCAGGGGTTGGAAGTGGATGAGCTTCAAGGTCCCTTCCAACCCACACCAGTTTGTGATGCTGTGATTGCAATGATGAGCATTGCAGAGCACGATGCCCAGGGAAGAGACTTGCACAACCGTTTCCGAGTCTGAATGACACCCCTCAGGTCGCCGCCACCCCCCTCCATCCTGGGCTCAGGGAGCACATCCCTACCTCCGGCACGCCGCAGTCGCACTGCTCTCCCCGCTCCACAAACTGGTTCCCGCACACAGGCCCCCCGTACAGCTCATCTGCCCTGGGGACGTTCAGCAGGCAGCTGGTCCTGGGGTCCCCGAGGAACTGCCACATATCCTGCTCGCTGCAGCGGCTGAACAGCTTGGGGTAAACCAAGCTGAAGGGGCACAGAAACAAGGCAGCCGTGAGCGGGGGTGCGAGCCCAAAGGGTCCTCGCCCCCAGCAGCCCGGGGAGAAGCTGGAGGGCCACCAAAGAGACTCAAAGGCACCAACAGACCTTTGGAGTGCAGCTTCGAGCGGAGTGTCCACGCGGACCTGACCATCCCCCTGGCTTCACCCCATCAAGACAGTACTGGAGGACACCTCGAAGTGTTTGCTGCCCAAGGATATTCCCCTTTCTCCTTCACTCACCCAACACTCGCTGCCATGACACAGCCTCCATCAGCTTTGGGGACAGGACAGCGGCAGCCGGCCACGTCTTCATCGTGAGACATCCCCAGGTTGTGCCCCATCTCGTGAGCCATGGTGGACGCAGCACCGATGGGATTTGTGCTGTGGTCCTGTGGGACAAGAAGTAAGTGCAGTGTGGTTTAAACACCCTCCACAGCACCTCCATGGGGCCGATGGTGCACTCCGACTGCTCAGTGTCTGTGATGAGGCCCTCACTGACACGGGGTAGAGGTGGCCTTGGAAGCGCTGGGGAACGGTTGGACTTGATGATCTTTTCCAACCCAGCTGATTCTCTGTTCCCTAATTGCTGCCATGGTGAGGTAAAGGAAGACAAAAGCTGGACTTGTTCCCATGGCCCCTGAAGACCTGCAGACTGGGGTGTAAGTGAGCTCAGATATAGCATCTACCCTGAAACGATGCTCTGTGGTGGCTCTGGTCAGCTGCAGGTCCCATGGCCAACCACAGAGGATGCCCTCCCTGGGGAGGGATGAGCAGCACAACCAGGATGGTGGCTGAAGAGCAATTGCAAACCAAGTCCCAGACACTTGACAGCTGGTGGGAGATGCCCTGTGCCACAGAGCTGCTTGGGGAGGCTCTTCAGGGCTCAGCCATACCAGAGCCCGCTGCTGGCTTTCCACACTTTGAGCCCCTGACACTTTGGGGGGGTCAGAGATGCCAGGGACCATATCCCTATGGAGGCTGTGGAAGAGGAAAGCTGGAGAGCAATGGAGGAGAGACCCCCCACCTCTGGGAAATACAGTGCAGGGAAGGCAGACAATAGGACCATGCTGCCCTCCCCATATATGCCTGGTCAGTGGGACCCACCTGGTTGACACCACCCGAGTCCCTGGTGCACATCACAAGCTTCTTGGCGAGCCCTACAGTCGTGCCATGGAAGTCTATGCCCCTGTGTGGGATGGAGATGCCACGGAGGCCACCACCATGTGGCCCGAGCGGCAGCAGGGCTGCGGAACGGTGCGGTGGTGTCCCACGCGCTGTCCTTACGTGATGAGCTGGGCATTGTCATGAGGCTTCCTCCGCAGCAGCTCTGCCTCCCGCCAGTGCAGGAAGTTGTCCAGCGTCACCTCCGGGTTGGGGCTGACCACGATCTTGTCCTTGTAGCTCCACACCTCCAGGCCGATCAAGGCCACCCGCAGGCGAAGAGGCTGATAAAGCTGGGGCAGGAAGCAGAGGCAGCACTTGGATTTGAGCTGCACCAGCAGAGGGAAGGTCCCACCTCCTCCCTTTGGGGAACAACACCCAAGGACCCCAGGACCCCAGGAATGGGTTGCCCATGGAAGTTGTGAATGCTCCATCGCTGGCGGTGTTCAAGGCCGGGTTGGACATAGCCTTGGGTGGCACGGTTTAGTGTGAGGTGTCCCTGCCCATGGCAGGGGGGTTGGAACGGGATGATCTTCAGGTCCTTTCCAACCCTAACTATTCCATGATTCAATGACCCCACCTCACTGTGCAACACCAGCGCTATCACCCCCCCAGTACATAACACAAGATGGGGTGACTACGTAGACAGGGTTTACTTAGGAACTCCGGGCTCCTTCTTGTCCAGTGAAGGCTGCTCCCATGCTGCTGACCAAAGAGGCTGAAGCAAGGCAAGCAGAAACCCCACACTGTTGCACTACATCCATCACCCTCCCCTTGTTAACGCCTATTCCAGCTTGAGAGTGGCCAGTGCACCCAGGGGTTACAAGAAGACATTTCTCCTTCCTTCCCTTATGAGAGAGCTGGGAGGCAGTTGTCCCATGCTCCCAAGGACCAGGGCTGAGCTACCCTCTTGGTCAAGGTATTTGAGATGGGCTCCATCTCCATCACCCGTGCCAGTCCCTCCTCTATCCCGTTCATGCCCGTGCTGGCACTGCAGGAGCTGGAAGGGCAGATCCAGACCCCTGGGCTCACCTTGTCAACGTGGTTCACGATTTCCTTCATGCGGTTCTGCACCGTGCGCAAGTCCTTGTGTTTCCTGAACTATGGACACAGAGATTTCCAGGCTGCCTTCCACTTCCTCGTTGCAGTGGAGGAGAGCAAAAACGTAGGCACCAGCTTGCCCCAGTCCTGCTTACCTCTTCATTGTCCACAACCAGGACCAGCTCCACGTATCGGGGACCTTTGTGTAATGGAGTTGATTTCTGGAAAGGAAGAGGAAAGTCAGCGCGAAGATGGGCCCAGCTCTGCAGCTTGCTAAGCCCTTTTATGGGATGTGTTGTATCCTAGGGCATCTTCCACTGTTGTACAAGGCTAGTGGCTCTTCTAGCTCTGCTTTCTGAGGTTACTTTGCTGGGTATTTCAGTCGTCTTCCAACATACATTCCAGTGTCTGAAGGGGGCCTACAAGGATGCTGTAGAGGGACTCTTCATCAGGGACTGTAGTGATGGGTTCAGACTGAAACAGGGGAAGTTCAAGTTAGATCTAAGGGAAAGCTCTTCCCTGTGAGGGTGCTGAGGCGCTGGCACAGGGTGCCCAGAGAAGCTGTGGCTGCCCCATCCCTGGCAGTGTTCAAGGCCAGGTTGGACACAGGGGCTTGGAGTAAGCTGCTCTAGTGGAAGGTGTCCAAGCCTACGGCAGTGTTGGAGCTGGATGAGCTTTAAGGTCCCTTCCAACCCAAACCATCTATGGTTCTATGATACAAGGAAAAACTGAAGCATGCTACTGGGATAAAGCATGAGATAGATAGGCTTTGCAGGCATCATGGAGCTCATGGGGTAGGAGGATGCTCCTGCTAATGGTACAGTATCTGAGGACTTGTTCCCGCCAGAAGCTAGGCCACTGGGAGCAACCTGTGTTTAGATACCCAACCAACAATGCATGGGGGAGGAACATCTCCAGGAGATGTGGAATGACCCCACTCCTGCCCTGGACTCCACAGGACCCAGGCTCTAGCAAACTCAGCTACAGGAAGGAGAAGCAATGCAATCCTTAACCCAGCGGTGGAGCTTCATGGCTGCAGGGATTTTTGGCTCGTGGTCATATTCCAGGGTGGCGCTGGGCTCCTGGCATGTGCCGCGCTTCCCCCTCAGGTGAGCTGCTCTGTACACTGCGTGCAGGCCAGCAGCATCCTCCTCCAGGGGCTCCAGCAGGAACATGGTCCCATTCACCTGGAAAAACCCACTGCCAAGAGAGAAGGTGGCTGTCACGTTAGGGAGATGATACCCAGCACAGCACAGACAGACCCTATATGCATGCCCGTAAGTGGCTGTGATACAAAACATAGCTGGAAATGCCTGCCCCTTCATCGGTTCCCATAGGTAGATGGGATGAGCTGCAGGACACTGGTGGGATGTGACAGGTCCTTCTGGCTGTGTGCATGAAGCCACACTCAATGCAAGGTCGCCAGCTGCACATGGGCAGTGCATAAGGACACACAAAGGTACAAGAGCTCACAACAGCACGAGGGAATGGATGCCTCTTCCCTACAACCTTGCTTGGCCTAAGAGCACATCCAAGGATGGAGCTTGGGATGGGGCATACCAGGAGATAGGAGCAATAGGAAACGTGCCCACAGCGTTTGCTTTTGGAGGCTGCAGAAGCACCATTTGAACAAAAGGACCTTTAGGGAGGCTTAGAACTGGCCTCTGGGCTGGGAGGGAGCAAACCGTGGCGCAGCATCTGCAGCTGGTAGCAAGGGAGCATCCTGTACTTTGGCAGCAGAGATGTGCCAGGGCTCAGCAAGGTGACCTGCTCAGCACTGCCAGGCCAGCTTTAACACAGAATTTCTGCTGAGAAGCTCTGGATTTCAAAATGCCTTCTGTAAGGTGTCCCACGTGCCCTGTCTGCATCATCCTCGTCTCCTGCCCTGCCCTTGCACATCTTAACATCAACATAAGGAGGATGTGGAGCTGCTGGAGTGAGCCCAGAGGAGGCCACGGAGATGCTGCGAGGGCTGGAGCAGCTCTGCTCTGGAGCCAGGCTGAGAGAGCTGGGCTGGGGCAGCCTGGACAAGAGAAGGCTCCTTAAGGGGAGAGCTTAGAGCAGCTCCTGTGCCTAAAGGGGCTACAGGAAACCTGGAGAGGGGCTTTGGACAAGGGATGCAGGGACAGGACAAGGGGAATGGCTTTAACCTGCCAGAGAGGAGAGTGAGATGAGCTCTTAGGCAGAAGCTCTTCCCTGTGAGGGTGCTGAGGCGCTGGCACAGGGTGCCCAGAGAAGCTGTGGCTGCCCCATCCCTGGCAGTGTTCAAGGCCAGGTTGGACCCAGGGGCTTGGAGCAACCTGCTCTAGTGGAAGGTGACCCTGCCCGTGGCAGGGGGTGGAACTGGATGAACTTTAAGGTCCCTTCCAACCCAAATCATTCCATGTTCGATGGATCTAGGAGCTCAGCATGGCTTGGGGGAAATGCCAGCTGCCTGCAAGGCAGTGTATCACCATGAGCACACCTTTGTGCTGCTGGCTGCAGCGCTTGGGGGTGAGTTTGCTCTGGTCTGCCCTAGGAATAGAGGAGGGAGATGGAGATGATCCTACCTGAGCCCGCCGCAGGTGCTGATGCTCACCGCTGAGTTGGCGTGTCCTTGCACGTGGCCCTGATAGAAGCAGTGGTCCTGCCGCCAGCAGAGAGGAGAGGTGTGGAGGAGAGAATGCATGGCAGGATCCCACAGGAGTGGGAAATCTGCTGTCCCTGGAGCCAGCCCCATACCTGAACATCTGGCTTCTCCGTGACCTCTGTGCCATCGGCCAAGTAGTGCGTCTCAGTGTAGTGCTGCCCCAGCAGCGCCCTGCAGGGTAGGGAACGGGCATCAGCAGTGACTCCGGGAGAGGGTGGAAAGCAGGGCTTTGGGGATGAGGTTGGGTACGGTGGGCCCATGGCCTCTCCCGGGGGGCTTCGGCAAGGAGGGGAAAACCAAAGGCTGAGGGCTGGGATCGCTGATGCAGCGACACCAGGACTTGGAGAACTGATGCTCACAGCGAGCCTCCCCCTGGCCCACCCACACTCACTTGTTCTTCTCCAGCCTGAGGAGGTAATCCCTGCCTTCAGCACGGATGCTGTAGAGGACACGGTCGGGGTAGATGCTCTGCATGAAAGATAGAGAACATCAGAGACCCGCTGTCACCAGGAGCAAGAGCTACAGAAGAGAGCCCCTGTCCTACTCAGAAAGGGAATAGGGTCTACATGCACCCCAATGGAAGGCAGCAGTGGGATGGGGAGCCTGGCTTCTCATCCTGGAGGCATCCAGCAAAAAGACAGGATATCAGAAGGGAAGAACTGCATGTGGGCAACACCACAAATCCCTGCACATCCGGAGATGACTAGCAGGTCACCAGCAGTGAAACAGAGTCAGCAAAGTGTGGTTTCCTGCCTCTGACATGCGGCTGCATGAAACTGAGGTTTCCTACTCATCAGTCACAGGGGTCCTGTGCTGAGGACTGAGTTCAGCATTACTCACGGGCTGAATCACAAAGATCCCACTGCCCAGCAGCTCTCATTCCTGACCTCTGACCGATCTAACATACAACACCACAGCTAGAGAATAACCTCCTCTTGTTCTTCATCTCTACTGAGAGTCGACTTTAGTCTCACCATGTGCCAGATCCCTCAAGCATCACCCTAGTGCTGGTGGAAGGGACCTCAAGGTCCAACCTCCAGGCACTATGCTTGGGTCAGGGTGAAGCCCTGAACCCTCAGGATGGAGATGTCTCTCCAGAAGAAACATTTCCCTCTGGGATGTTTTGTGATCTCTACCTGCAGAGCCTGGGCCACAGACCTCCAGAGGTCCCTTCCCACCAGAATCACTGAGAGACATGACGATCCCTTGCATAGTGCCCCACATCAGCCTGCACCCTTGGCACCAGGGACCACTGCAGCGCAGAGACCTCTCCTGATAGCATCTCCTCAGCTCTTGCAGGATCCCAGAATAGAGAGCTGAGCGAAAGGCAAAGCAAACACCTCCCAAGGGCCAGCATTCTCCTGGATGAGGTGTGCAGCCTCTCCCCAGGGAGGATGACAGCACCTGCTGTCATATGATGGCTCAGCATTCCCGGAGGGATGATCTACAGCCTGGCAGGAGCTGGGGCTGAGCAGGAATTCCTGCTGACTCAGCGCCAGTGGGGCCAGATGGGGTTTGCCCATCACTCAGTTGCCTTCGGTTCTACCCGAGTTGCATTCCCCATCCAAAGCTATGGGCTGCCTGCCACAAAGCATCCTCTCTGCATGCCAAGTAGGTTGCAATGAGCCTGCCACGCTCATGGGTCCTGGGCAAATTCTTCTCTTATGAGCAGTGTCTCCTGCCTGACGTGGCCGTCCTGCCCCATGTCCACCCACAAAGCGATGCTTTGTTATTGCTGGCAGCCCCGGAGCCAGGAGAGGGCTTAGGGAATGGCAGGGAAGTCTTTGGAAGGGGGTGGTGGTTTCAGGGGCTGCCTGTTGGAGACAACCGCAGGGCAAGTTTAAAATAACACAGTCCTGATAAAGCTCCTCTGAATCAGCCCCTTCCTTATTCACACAGGCTCCAGATGGGAAGGGTTTGAAACACCGCTCAGCCCTGCCCCTGCCTGAGTCCTGTAACCCCATGGCCATGCTGAGCAAGCAAAGCAGAGCTGTGGCCACAGCACACAGAGAGGAGGGGTTTCTTCCAGACCCAGAGAGCTTGCAGAGGATTGGGATGGGATGCACCATCCCACCCCATACAGGGTGTTTCTTCCCTGGGTAGGAAGAAGCAATGGGTCTCACTAGGACAGCAGAGGTGGGGCTCATTGTACCATGCCATAGAACCATAGATGGTTTGGGTTGAAGGGACCTTAACACTCATCCAGCTCCAACCCCCTGCCACAGGCAGGGACACTTTCCAGTAGAGCAGGTTGCTCCAAGCCCCTGTGTCCAACCTGGCCTTCAACACTGCCAGGGATGGGATATTTACCACTTCTCTGGGCAACCTGAGAAGTCCAGGTTCACAGTAAAGAATTTCTTCCTCATATCCAATCTAAACTTCCCCTGTTTAAGTTTGAACCCGTTTCCCCTTGTCCTATCACTACAGTCCCTAACAAAGAGTCCCTCCCCAGCATCCCTATAGGCCCCCTTCAGATACTGGAAGGATGCTCTGAGGTCTCCACGCAGCCTTCTCTTCTCCAGGCTGAACAGCCCCAACTTTCTCAGCCTGTCTTCACACAGGAGGTGCTCCAGCCCTTGATCATCTTCATGGCCTCCTCTGGACTTGCTGCAACAGCTCCATGTCCTCCTTACGCTGGGGACACCAAGTGGGGTCCCACGCACCATAGGAGCTGCAGCACAAAAGAAGGCAGGTCTCTGGGCCACCACTGTCCCTGCTCCTGCCCCATCTGGCCCCTGGGCTGTCCTGCTGCTCCCTGCAGAGCCCCACGGGAGGCCAGCAGGAACGTGGCTGTCTCCACCCAGGCAAAGGACATGCTGCTTTCCATCATCTGGATGTGCTCTGGGATATCGGCAGGGATGTGCAGGCATAGGCGCACTGGGGGGAAGCCAGCAGCTTGCAGCGCTGGGTCTTGCACAGGCTGGGAACCACCCTCCTGTTTCAATACAGCTCTTTGAAGGGCTGGAGCACTGGGATAAGAGAGATGTCACTTGTGCAATCCAGAGCACGTAACCACCAATCTTCTGGAAGGCCCTTCTTGCCCTTGTCATGTCCCTTTCCATGAAGAGCCCAGGTTTGCCACTCGCCCTGTCGTGGCCCTGCTTAAGAAGACCATGGCCTGCGGGAAGGAGATGCTGTGCTGCAGGACCCAGGTTTCCACCCTGTCCGCAGGGCTGAACATTCTGATTCAAGCAAAGCCAGGGGGGAGCTGGTTTGCTTCAAACCTCACCTGCTGACCCAACCTCATGTGTCCCAACTGCTCTGACCCAAGAACTAGCTCTTGGCTCATGCCCGGCCCAGTCAGAGACTGCTAATGCAAAGCCACAGGAGGAAATACCCATCCAACTACCTGCCTCCACTTCAAAGAGGGCTCGGTGGTGCCCAAGCCTTGGTGAGAATCTCCTCCCCACCAAGAGGGTATGGGGAAAGCCAATCCAACTCTTGTTCAAGAGGAGGGAAACAGCTTGAAAGGCAGAAGACCTTACACCCTCAACACAGCAGGCTTAGGAGGCCCAAGGACTCTCCAATCTTAGACCGAATCCCGGTGCCACCAGGCAGACATCACCCATGACTGTCCTAAAGCACACAGCTCAAGGCAGATGTCTTCCCCCATGCCGTGGAAAGCAGAGGGATCCCAAGATGGGTGAGCTCCCCTTTCCGGGAAGGGGGGGATTGGTGCAGAGCTGCCCGGAGCACCCGGCACAGATGGTGTCTCTAAATAGCCTCGGGAATGTTTATCTCATGGACAAGTTTAGGTTTCTAGAGCAGAAAAAACAGATGCTTTTGGGGAGTGTTTTTGAAGCGAGTTTACCAGGAAGGGGTTGAATCACAGATGAAATGTGCTCTACAAAGAGTTTACAGGGGAATAAATGCCCCCAACCCCTCCATCTCATCAGGGGTTCAAGCTGGTGCTTTTTGGTGCTAGAAAACGTATTTGGCTCAACTGGCAATGAGGAAAGCATCTTTGAGGTCAAGGCCACCATGCTATGGATGTCGAGCCCAAGCACGCAAACCTCCTGAGTCAAACACGAACTCCTTCCCCCGAATGACAAGGTTTCCCAAGGAAAACAACACTGGCTTCCTTTCATGTGGATTTCTGCAACTTTCTGATTCTTATTTCCCTGTCCCAAAGGACAAAAAAAGCCTCAACTTCAGCAACCACAGCAAGAAAAGTGCTTACAGCTCAGCAAGGCTTTGCAAATCCCTCCTTAAGCAAAGACCAGATGTCACAAGATCACTGCAAGGCTACAAGAGGTGGAGTCGCTGGGTAGTATCTCTGACGAAAGCACTGGAGAAAGCAGCCCCCCATCTCTGAGAGCCCACCCTAACACCTGCAGTGCCTGTGTTTGACCCGAAACAGCCCAGGAAAGCTGAGGTCATTGACTGCTTCAAGATCTCCAGCCTCTAGGGTGGAAGCAATGCAAGGAACTGAGCCACTCTGGCACAGAGCTAAGGGGGTCCAGCTTCAGGCGCACTGGTGTGGTCTCTCAGCTCCCTGCAAGGTTTTGGGGGGCAATGCTACTCACCGGTGGCACAGAGAGGTCCCTCTTCCCCCGAGGCACCAGCACCCTGCGTGGCATCACTGTCTCGTACTTCTCAACATGGGTGAGCTTCTCCTCCAGCCTCGCAGCCCCACCTGGGAAAAGTCAAGGGGCATTGAGCAGGGATGCCCAGCCAAGGAACAACCCAGCCAGGGGGCAATGGAAATGATGCAGGGAAGAGCCAAGTTAGCAAGTCCTGAAGTACCTGCTGGGAATGTACCTCCCTGAAGGGCTCCAGGGATCATAGAATGGTTGGGGTTGGAAAGGACCTAAAAGGTCACCTAGCACCAACTCACACCAGACCATGTCCCCCAAGGCTCTGTCCGGCCTGGTCTTGAACACTGCCAGGGATGCTCCAGCCCCAGCACCCACCTCAGCTCAGCACCACACACAGGCGAGCAGGTTCCTTCCAGGCTGGAAAACCCTATGGAGACCCCGGTGCGCAAATAGAGTATTTATTCCCCATCTCGATGCCACAGTCTCTGACTTGGCGTCTGGCAGCTGCTGGGGAGGGGGGGTGTTGTGGAGAGCGGCTCGTGTCTGGGCTGACTCAGCCCTCCTCCCACCCTCGCCTGTTACCGTGCTCTGCTATAAACCCTTCGCCTCTTCCCCCCCCCCCCCCCCCCCCCCCCCCCCGGGAGCCCCGACATCGCCCGGCCGCCGTGCCCCTGCCCCGGGGGTTCGGTGGGGCGGCGGGGCCGGGAGCTCCGGTGCCCGCGCCCACGGCCCCCGGCTGAGTCAGCGGCTGCCCCCCCTCTGCGAGCGCGGCAGGCTGGTGGTGGTGGTGACAAATTTCCTCCTCGCTGAGGTTGGTGCCTTTACATAACGGCGGATGCCCCATCGGGGGTCACCCAAAGCGCGTCCCTCCGCATGAACCCGGCCCTCAGAGCCCCTTTCTCCACCCCTCGCCCTCGAGGGGGCTCGGGGAGGCGATGCCGCCTCGTCGCGCCGTGGCCACAGGGCTGAGCGCGGCAGATGGAGCGGCCAAAGCCTCGCCGAGCTGCGACCCGTCCCCAACAAGCCGCCGCCAACACGCAGCTCCTTGTGCATCCCCTCCTGCGCCGCTTCCCACGCGGCTTTCCCCTCAATCCCGGGGGGAAAGCATCTTCCCCCCATCTCCCATCTCCAACCCTGCCCCACGGCAGAACGCCCGAACACCTCGGGGGAGCCGGGCTTTTGTCCTGCGACCCCCAAACTTCACGCCCGCCCCGTCGGCGGAGCAGCGGCTGCGTGCGAGCTGCCCCCCGCCAGCCCCGCGCTCACCGTGTCCCGGCGGCAGCAGCAGCAGCAGCAGGAGCAGGACGAGCGCCAGGGCCATAGCTCGGAGGTGCCCGCGATGCTCCGCCGCGCCGGCAGCCCCCGCCCGCCGTGACTCACGGACGGGACGGGGCGGGACGGGGCGGGACGGGGCCGCCCCCGGTGGGGGGCTCGGTGCGGAGCGGGGAGGGAGAGGCGGGGAGGTGTGAATGGGGGTATCGGGGAGAGCCCATAGAGCATCGCGGGCTGTCCACGGGGCATCGGAGGGTGTCCGAGACCCACCCGTGGGACACTAGGAATGGTTTGTGGGATGTCTGGAGCACAGTGTGATGGGGAACGGCTGAGGGACCTGGGGGTTCAGATGTAGAAGGCTCAGGGGGGACCTCATCGCCCCCTACAACTGCCTGACAGGAAGATGGAGAGAAGTGGGGTTTGGTCTCTTCTCCCAGGTTACCAGCGATAGGACAAAAGGAAACAGCCTCAAGCTGCACCAGGGGAGGTTTAGATGGAGATGAGGAACAATTCCTTCCCCACAGGCTGCCCAGGGCAGGGCTGCAGTCACCGTCCCTGCAAGTGCTCACACACCGTGGAGACGAGGCCCTCAGTGCCATGGGTCAGTGGTGGCCTTGGCAGTGCTGGGGAATGGTTGAGCTTAGAGGTGTTTTCCAACCTGGTTGATTCTATCATGCTGTCAGCGGGTGTGCTTGTGGCATCGGAGGCAGGATCCACAGGCCTGTCTGTGCTTCAGGGAGAGCCGGAGGTCCACAGGCTCTAGGGGCACATCCTGGGCACTGCTGGGTTCCGCAGGGCACTGAAGTGGTGCCAGTGGGGCACCAGTGGTGACTGGAAGGGACTGGGCAGCTCCACCTGGCTGGGGACTGTCTGTGGGGATGAATGGAGGGTCGATGGGGCACCACAGGTGCCTGCCTGGCACCTCTAAGGTGACAGAAGGGCTGGAAGGGCCAGGGCAGTGCCCACTGGACATGATGTCAGTGGGGCACCAAGCTGTTGTAGGAGCTGAGGGTGGCTGGACTACCAGAGGGCAGTAGCTGGACCTGGGAGACATTGTAGGGTGTTGGTGGGCCATTGAGATGATGGAGCACTGAGATGATGGAAGGGGTCGGGTTTCGCCATGGGGGGCTGTATGTCTGACATCAGAGTGTATCAGCGGGGAACTTGGGGCCCTCCTGGATCCCAAAGGACCTGCAGGGCTGGGACTACCATGTGGGAATCACAGGGGCTCTCCACTCTGCCATGGAGCTGACTTCTGTCTCCCTTTGTCCATAGAACATCCAAGGTTGGAAGGGACCTCTGAAGATCACCTGGTCCAACCTACCATGGGGAAGGGAGCCTGGATGCAGTTATCCGGATGTCCATATGGATGTCCATAGAACATCCAAGGTTGGAAGGGACCTCTGAAGATCATCTGGTCCAACCTACCATGGGGAAGGGAGCCTGGATGCGGTTATCCCACTGTCTGCTCAGTTGCCTCTTGAACCCCTTCAGGAATGGGGATTTTACCATGTCTCTGGGGAGGTTCTTCCAGCTGGTGGTCGTTCTCACTCCATCGTATTTCTTAGGTTGAGACTAAACCTGTCCTGATGCAACCCATTGCCCCTTGTCTTCTCCATGTGGCAATTTGTGAAGACAGAACCCGCTCCTGCAACCATGATGGTTTATGTTTCATGGTGTTTCAGGAGAGGACCAGCCAGGAAATGCTGCATTTAACAAAGGAGTGGATGGGATGTCAAACTCAACTGTTGCAGAGCTCCAAAACCAGGGACAAGCTTCCCCCAAAGTGGCACAGAAACCAGCAGAGCCAAGCGCTGCTCCAATGCCTTTCCTCTTTCTCCTCTCATCTTTTCTTTAACCCCCTCCTAAACAGACAAGGTTATTTAGAAAACAACAAATGCAAGGTTCACCCTCGACACTCCTCATCACGTCTGCTCCCGACTTGTGCTCATGTGTGAGCAGGATTCCTTGGGATTACTCATAGATGGGTGCCTGGAAATTTGCTGTCAGTTTTAGAAAGGAACGCTTCAGAAATATCCATTATTTCTGCTGCGGCTCGGTGCTTGCTGGTTAATGATGTGCCATTAATCTATAAACAGCTTCAGTCCAGATTTAGTTCAAACTGCATGAAAGGAGGTTTTTCCTGCAGGAGCCACCAACGCTGCTCACTGGGGTAAGGGAACGTGCGTGACCAAGGGTGGTACAGTGGGAGTCTCTCAAGCCCAAGGTGGGGAGCAGGCTCCTCCAAGGACCTGGCCTCTCCACCCTGAGCTCAAGGGACAGGCAGGGATCTCTCTGTGTCCATAGAAACTGAATGGAAACGGCAGGTCAGCTTCTCCAAGCCCCCCCAGACTGAGGGGCCACCTCCATTGGGGGCAACAGGAAACCTTTCCCTTCCCCCTGAACTGCACAAGTGAAGAGCCAGGTGATGCTCGGTGAGGGCTCGGTGCTCAAGCTCAACCTTCAGGTGAAGGAATCCAGTCCTCCAGACCCAGGACTGGCAGTTTCCATCCTTTCCATGGGTCTCTCTCCCTCTGCCAAGATGCAGGACCAGCTTTAGGCCACCAAAGCAAGGAGAACCCAGCTGGAACACACTCTAGAAGGTCCTCGCAAAGGAGGTGAGGGAAAGGAAGAGCAGGCATTAACAAGAGCACTCAGCCCTGCATCCACAGCCCTCACATGCTTCCCTAGAGTCTCACACTTGCCACTGAGGCCCCTGGCACATGTCTTGGTTACCCCTTGTTCCTCTCAACACTCCTCTTCCACCCTCTACCATATCTGCTCATGAACTGGCTCAAGCAATTCCTAAGGCTGAACAACTCTGCAAGGCACCCTCAAGGTCCTCTGCTGAGGACTTGGCCAATATGGTATGAACATCACGTACCTGCTCAGCTGCAAAGCCCATCTCCTCAGTTAGAGCAGCTGATCAGCTTCATTCCAGCAATGCCCCAGTTAGGCTCTCCTCCCAAAATAAAGCTGCATGGCAGCTGAGCCAGACCTCTGCGAGCAAATCAGCATCTCACCAGATGAAAGCCTAATTCTCACCCTGGTTGTGCCAACAAACAAAATAACCGCCCCTATTCCCTTTATTTATTTATTTAACAACACACAAACACACAATGTAGTAAAAAAAAGGACCTGACAAAAGCCTCTCAGAAGAGAAAGCCCATCACAAACATCCCAGGAGATTGTACATTGTCCCATAATGGAGAACCCTCATGGTTTGTCTTCAGCTCATGTTCTGAATGCAGAGGGTTGGGTGCTCCCAGCTTGAGGCGAGTGAGTGTCCGGGTCTCTGCTGGTGCAGAAGAGGTGGAAGGGCTTCACTGGGCAGGCACGGCCGGGCGGGCAAGCAGGGGAGCTGCCTTCTGGCTGCGCTCAGCAGACATGTGCTCCAGGCGCTCCGTGTAGAACCCATTGAAATCCAACCTGAGAGACAGAAGCCCCACAAGTTTCAGCTCAGCGCTGCCCCCGAGAACTTGGTGCTCATGGGCATGGAGGGGATCCAAAAACACAAGGGAAGGAGATGGACTGGGGGGTGTTGGGTGAGGAGAAGCTCCCCATGACCCGGCTTCAGTGTGCGCTTGAGCCCAGAACCCCCCATGTGCTGGGCTGCACCCCCAGAGCGTGAGCAGCAGCTCAGGGAGGGGATTTTCCCCCTCTGCTGTGCTCAGGGGAGACCCCCCCTGCAGTCCTGATCCAGCTCCGGGGCAGCAGCACAAGAGGGACGTGGAGCTGTCGGAGCAAGTCCAGAGGAGGCCATGGAGATGCTGCGAGGGCTGGAGCAGCTCTGCTCTGGAGCCAGGCTGAGAGAGCTGGGCTGGGGCAGCCTGGAGAAGAGAAGGCTCCTGAAGGGGAGAGCTTAGAGCAGCTCCAGTGCCTAAAGGGGCTGCAGGAAACCTGGAGAGGGGCTTTGGACAAGGGCCTGTAGGGACAAGACAAGGGGAATGGCTTTAACCTGCCCGAGGGGAGATTGAGATGAGCTCTTAAGCAGAAGCTCTTCCCTGTGAGGGTGCTGAGGCGCTGGCACAGGGTGCCCAGAGAAGCTGTGGCTGCCCCATCCCTGGCAGTGTCCAAGGCCAGGTTGGACACAGGGGCTTGGAGCAACCTGCTCCAGTGGAAGGTGTCCCTGCCCGTGGCAGGGGTTGGAACTGGATGAGCTTTAAGGTCCCTTCCAGGCCAACCCATCCTAGGATTCTGTGATTCTATGGAAGTCTTTTATAGGGTGAGGTGAATTTTAGAACAAAGTTGGTTCACATGAGGGATGTGAAGCAAAGCAAGTCTCGCTGTGGGAAGTAGGAGATGCACCACAGCACAGACCTCTCCAGTGCTTCACTCCCCCTGTTCTCCAACCACAGCCCCTGGAGAAGTCTCTCCCAGGGCACGAATGTGACCACACCACAGTGGGCTCTAGACCTGCCATCCCTAACACAGGACTGCCCCAGGCTGGATAGACACAGTGGCTGGTCCAGAGCGAGATGGGGATGCCTGCACTGTGCCATAGACTGTTCACAGTGACATTTCTTCTGTGCTCAACCCCTGATAGATGGCTAAATTTCACTTGTTCTTTACATTATAAAACACATCAGGAAGGACCAATTGCAGCTTCTTCAGAGCCATGGCTTGACCACACAGCCCTGGAAACCTGTCACTCGCAGACAAGGTGCCAAGGCTGAGGGCTCCTCAGTCCCTGCATCTTCTTGACCCCTTCCCACCGCTCCTTAATACCACCATAGAACTATGGTATTAATTCCCGTATGAAATCCACCATATTGTCCACTGTAACTACCACAGAATGTTGCATTACCACCACCATCACCTTGCTAACACAAGCATGCTTCAAACAGATTGATGATTCAAGAAGATCAGTAACTGGTTGGAAGATGCTGAGCCAAAATCACAACTACTGCTGCTACCTGTAAACGCCCCTCCAAAGCAGGAGATGCACTCAACCACCTAAACCAAACCAGCAGTAGTTTGCTACAGGCTCCAAAGGAGGTGAAAGCCTGAACTGTAGCCAGGGCAAGAACTCCTCCAGGAAACCCACCAAGGGCAGAGTGACCCAGAAAGCATCGATGAATATGAGCTTGGAGCACTGATCATGCCATTAACACATGTATAGCACACGGCTTTTCCAAGACTCATTTACCAAGGACCAAAGGAAGTGGTGGGTATAAGGAGTCTCAAGCATATCTTTCCCACTGTGTGCAATTTGACTACAAGCCAACCACTTTATTCTATAAAAAAGGCATCCTAAATGAGCCTTCTTTGAGCTCTCCCTCCTAGGCAGCGAGGCTGCTGCATGGCTGTGATCTCCTCTGGAGCTGAGAGGCCTCTTCAGTTTGCTCTTCAAAGCAGAGAGAGCTGTCATCTGCTAATGACAGATCTTTGGATCAATTCAAGTTCTCTCTGCACTGCAGCTGGACTGCATGCCAGGTAATTCCACTCTTGAGCTGGGATGCCTCTCAAGGTTTGAGACTCCTTACCTGAGACTGGGAGATCCCTCCTTACCCAAAGCAGAGAGATGATCACTGAGTGACTGAAAACATGCAGAATTAACACCAAATGAAAACCATGTGATTAGTTCTTTTAGACATTAACCGTTGTCCAAGTCTGGGACAAAGATTGAACCGAGCCCAACCTAAGCTCTATCAGGAGGTTAGAAAGCAAGGGGGGGGTCACTCTGAACCTCATGACTCAATGGGAGGGTCTCCAGTTCTAGTAACTACTCTAAATCAAGGGCTTTTCAGTCTCATGATCTGCCAGTGAGGAGGGACACAAGAAGCCGGGAGGAAGCAGAGACAGGACACTTGACCTGAACTGGCCAAAGGGTATTCCATATCACAGCACATCATGCCCAGTACAGAAACTGGGGGGAGTGAGTGGGGAGCCACTGATAGCTGCTGGGGGATGAGTTGGGCATCGATCAGCGGCTGGTGAGCAATTGCACTGTGCAGTATGTTTTGTTCCTTGGAGGGGTGGGGTTTACTGCTTCCCCCTCCTTTCCTCCTCCTCTATTATTATCATCATCAACAACAACTTTTATTTCAATTATTAAACCGTTTTTCTCTCAACCCACAGTTTTTTTACACCTTTTCAGGTTCTCCTCCCCATCCCCCTGAAGGGGGCAAGGGGGTGATTGAGGGGCTGCCTGGTGCTTGGTTGCCCGCTGGGCTTAAGCCACGACAGTCTCCCTGAAGTCTTTTGTGCCTTCAGTCTCTGTGTAAACACTTCTAAATCGATTCTAAGTCGGTTTTCCTTTGCATGCTTCACCCGTGTAGCAAGTAATAGAGTGAACCTTGCCATCGTACTTTCTTAAATCACACCTTCATAAATTCGCATTAACACCATTTTTGCAACAGAAGGCAACAGCAGCAATATCATAATCCTGTCTCCCATATAATCTAACACGATGCCACAAAACCACCCAGCTCCATGCCTGCTGTGACCTTTCCCAGGCACATTTCTGCACTATCAAGCCAACTAAGACATGCAGCTCTTAAAAAGAAGTGCCCTGGAACACTAAGCAATAGTTGATATAAGCCTGTGAATCACACAAAAGTTACTCTCTTCATCTCTCAAATTAAGTTGCTCCAATACTAAGTGAATGGGCACAATATTTGAGTTTCATGTTGCTTAACAACCTCACACAAATGGCAACAAATTGTTCCTTGGCATTTTTTGGTGACTGCAGAAAACAGAGACTCGACAGATGGAATTTATCTGTTGCTCTATCCTGGTTGAAAAGCTTATGTCTCTTCTGTCCTTTAGGAGTTGTACAAAGGAAACCTGACACTGAGGCAGGCACATTGACCAAACTGTCATTCAAATATAAGGCCAGGACATCAGAGAATCACAGAACCATAGAATCAGCCAGGTTGGAAAAGACCTTTAAGCTCATTCAGTCCAACCATTCCCCAGCACTGCCAAGGCCACCACTAACCCATGGCACCCAGGGCCTCATCTCCACGGTGTGTGAACACTTGCAGGGATGGTGACTGCAGCACTGCCCTGGGCAGCCTGTTCCAATGCCTGAGCACCCTCTGGGGAAGGAATTGTTCCTCATCTCCATCTAAACCTCCCCTGGTGCAGCTTGAGGCCGTTTCCTCTTTTCCTGTCCCTTGTTCCTTGGGAGCAGAGATCTCATCCTTGCTTTGAGGACCTGTTCCATTTCTAAATTTGCTTTATTCCAAACTCCTTGAATTGCAGACTTCTTGAATTTTGATCTGCTTCCCTTCCAGATGTACATTTAGGGTTAAATGATCTTTGATAACTCCCTCTTAAGAATCCGCACAGTGCTTCTTCAAACTCTGCTTACACTTGGTTTCTTGCTTTGTGGCTGGAGCTTTTATTCACTGCGGTTTGCATTACTTCATACTCTAAGCTCAGTCATTGCCATTTCCTCCAAACTGTTTCAGGAAGGGTATCTGATGAATGCTAACAGTACTTGATGGGTCAGATTTCTAAGTATTTGGAATTAAGCAATCCTTCTGACAAAGTATGACAAACAAATGCTGTAATTATTCTCTTTTCACTACTCAATGAAGAAGTGACTGAAGATTTCTCTGCTGTTGCCAAACCCTCTGTCACCGCTGCTAGTGATGTAGCCAAGGCACCTCAGCAGGACTTCAGCACACTGACGATCTGTGAGTTAATGTGTGAGCTTTCCTGCTTCGAAGGAAACCATCAGGATCTCTGTCTTCCCTTGTTTCGTGCTATAGATATGATGGATTCAGTACTGTAAACTGAATAAATACTAATCGGACCAAATAAAGAAAAGCACAGGACCAGAATTATGAATAAAAGGGATATTTTGTTATCTATCTTACATGTGATTATCACCCTTGAAAAGCAGCCACATAAAAAGGTTATCATTTATAAGAAAACACTTATATATCTTATAAACTGCTCCATCTCTCTATCAAATGTGTTATTTCAGATGGCAACCATCTCCGCTCTGGTTCTTGGGTTCCTGTTGCCATAGAGTCCAGGACTCTATCCAATAATCTCTACAGACTGAATGAGAGCTAAATGTCACGTCTGGGCATTCATCACAGGACTTCTACTCTCTAAAACATTACTGAGCAGCCTGCAGAAATGGAAAGACGTGTTCTGTTGCATGGCCTGTTAACGTGCAGCATTTCAGTTAAGGAAATGGGGACAGCTGGTTTGTCAGTCAAGGTCCATCTGCGTCCAACATCTTGAAGACTCACGTAATCCCAGATCGGGGGTCTTGATAGTGATGACAGTCCTGACGGCATAAAGACTCTGCAGCTCTTGGACACAACTGGGGCATGGAAATACCAGGGGGGCAATTAACTCAGCCCCTCTTCTGAACATCCGGTTGCAGATTAGGTCATCATTCTCAATGCAAACTGCTAAGAGAAGCACTTCTCAGAACCTTCCTGAATCACCAAATTTCGCCTGAAGCAGGAAGCACTTGTGTGAAAACCAACCCCTCCATATTTGTAAGAGCTGGTTCCAGAGTCACCTCCTGCCACAGCTAACACTTGTGAGCGGCCTGTGAAGCACTAAAACATCTATGTGGTGGAGGATAGCTCCAGACCATGGCACCATGGACCCAAAACTGCATAAGCTACACAGCCAGTCTCTATGGTACTTGTCCCATTGTCCTGGTAGATGCATGAAGTTGACACAAGGGTACAGAAGCAATGACAGAAGAGGTGAACTTCTGATGCTAAGTGTAGGAGCAGTGCTGACAGGAGCTACTGTCAGAAAAGGCCTTACATCAGTGTCTGGCAATACACATGATAGAGTGTGATGGAAGGCTGCAAGGCTTCCGCTGCTGCATGATGAAAAGGGTGAGCAAGGACTTGTTGTTGTCTTCTTGAGTAAGCTGAGAACCAACTCCAGCCTCGGACTCAGCTGGGTGATCCCACCAATGGAACAATCTCCATATGTTCTTTCTTTGCAAGATTCAAGGACTGTGGGGTCATGATGCTCTTCTATTAAAAGAGCAGATGACTTGGTCCTCAACATTGTGTTGGCCATGCCCTGAGTGACCTGTAGTGATGTCCGAGTGGCTGGATCATGGTGTTAGTTACCATTAAGATCTCTGGATGGAGCATCATAAAAAAGCCCATCTGTTAGAACTTGTGCTGGTAATGATAAAAATGTAAGCGCTTGATAAAGAAGGAGGCAGAGCTGGAACACTGAGGAGGAGTAAATGTTCTTGCCTGATGACTCAACTACTTATGGTCTCAATCCCTGAATCTAGCCTGACTCTGGATGCCACTGTAACACCTAGGAGTGATGGCAGCAAGGGGAGCCTAAGAGCTTAATTCCCTTGGCCTGATAATTCTACAGGTGGATCCTGCCTGCAGTCTACAACAGCCCAGTGATAATACAGCGATGCCCAAGCAAATAAGGGTCAACATAAAATGTCCAGAAGGCTGCACCATCGTTTCCTAAAAGGAAATGCAGATTTAGCTGTCCTGGTTAGTCCTGAAAGGAACAGCAATCATTTGTGCTGTTGGGGTCTCACCTGGAAGTATTCCCATGATAAGGAGGAGACCTCTGACTCCAGTCACTTCAGAAACAGAGTGATTCAGTGTTATTACAACTGTAGAGAAGGGGCCCTCTCCTACCCTCCCAATTCAGGGACTGAGAATCAACCAACAAGGGCAGTTCTGGTGGTTGGAATAAAAGCTCCTATTCTGACAGGGAATGGAAGCAGGAAAGTTCAGAGCAGCAAGCAGTCCTTTGGCACTGCATTTCCTTTCAGATGCCTGTGAGTATCCCTGTCCTCTTTAAATAAGGAATACAATCCTACAAGGAAGAAGACAAGGCATGTAATTCCCTACAGCGCTGTGGGAGCTGGTGGGCTAGACTCAACTCCTGTAAGCATCCCTGGTAACAGAGATGACAGTTTTAGTGTCCAACCTTGGTCTCAGCTGTGACCATGTCCTCAGAGCAGCAGATGCCAACACAGGAGGCCAGGGGCTGTGTAAACACATGGCAGTTCCTAATCAAGAAGTTCTCAGAAGTAAAGAATAACTGGACGCCCAGTCTCCTGCTGGAATAGTTCGCAAAACAATATCTGCAGATACCAGGAATCCCGGACAGCCCTGTCAGATGCTGTTACAAAAGGACGATGAAAGTTTCAAGAGACACAGGACGAGGAGGGGACACTAACCTGCTTCAAAAAAAACATTCCTAATCCTTTTCTCTCTCTGTTTTCCAGTGTATCACATCTCAACAGAGGTGTAAGGGTTATCAGCCAGCCATAAAAGACATCTGACACAGGAGGGCAGTGAACAGTACTTAATGGTTGCAGGTTCATATTCTTACTGTTTTCCTGAAGATGAAGCTAAAGGATGAGAAGGACCAACAAAAAGTACAATTCCCAAAGACCAAAAGAAGCAGAGGAGCAATACTACTACACTTAAATAGAATAAAAAGCAGGACAAAGAACAGGAAAAAGCTCAAAGTACCCTTTAGTCCTATGTGGTTAAAAAGAACTGTATCATGATCTGTCCTGTACTAAATATTGAAGGGATCGGGGCACGAATCCCTACAGCACCAAGGGAAGAAAGGAAATGCATGCTATTTACAAGTTATTGGGCGCATTTAAGAACGAAATTACGTATCACTAACAACTGATTCTAGCATGTCCAGCACTGAAAAGCATTACAGATACAGACAAAGATTATTCTTATAAGTAGGGAGTGCTCCTTAGTAAAGCAAGGGCTTTTGTCACAAAAAGATGAAAGGAAACAACTGGCACCTAAACATGACCTGAATTTCTGGCTGGTTGAATAGCAGCTGTTTACAACTGTTTATACATGAAAATAAGACTACACCTGGGCTCACAGCCAGCATGAAGAAGCTAATGGATGTTCAGGGTAGCAGGACCGTAGACTCATAGAATCACAGGATGGTTTGGGTTGGAAAGGATCTGACAATCATCCAGTTTCAACCCCCTGCCATGGGCAGGGACATCTCACACTAGAGGATCAGAGTGAGAAGCATTCTGCTGGCATAGAACATGGGCTCAACTTGCAGAGTAATGCTCTTAGAACATTATCTATGGTTCTTCAAAGCTAAAAGTACCAGGGCAGGTCCCTCCATGCTACACCAATCTATAACACAGATCTTACAAAGCCCAATAACACAAATATGTATGATCCTGATAGCAAAACCAAAAAAGGCCTTGTGCAGTTCATCTAATTTTCTCTCTCTCTCTCTGAAGCTAGTAAGTATGGACGAGGCAACTATAAAAACTTAATTTGTATTAAGGGATGCTTATTTAAATACATACAAGGTCTGAACTTAAAACAAAATAGCCACTTATGCTCAATCCTTTGCATCATTCTATCATATTGGAATAATCATGCTGTATTCAGGAATCAGCTTCTTCACTGACTACACATTGAGACAATCCCCAATAAAACTAACACTGCGTTACTTTTACAACATTAATAGACACATTTCACATAAATCAAAAGAATGTGGCAGGTTTTTAAGCACTGCATTGAAATGCTAAGCAAGATTTCTTGTGATTTCAGTTGTTTTCATTGATGGGGCAGACATGCACAGTTCTAAACAACAATTCGTTCTTCCTGAGCTGCATCTGGGAACCACAGAAGGGAAGTTACAGCAAGAAAACTATTGGCTCACCTGTAGATGATGTTGAGCATGCTGTGCTCACAGTCATTGGTGCTGTAAACGCTCAGTTTGTCCAACAGGTCCAGCAGATGGGTTGAGAAATTGCTATCAAACTTGTTGATTGTTGCTTCAAAGCCAGATGTCAGGTGGAGGCTGTCAGCATGCTCTGCTAAAAGCTATCAAGACAAAGGCATAGTGGCCCCATGTGTT
Organism: Ara ararauna; assembly: GCA_028858755.1. Lineage (NCBI taxonomy): Eukaryota > Metazoa > Chordata > Aves > Psittaciformes > Psittacidae > Ara > Ara ararauna. The sequence goes on from CM054381.1 coordinate 8,730,534, forward strand.
TGCTGATTTGCACTTGCCAAAGAGATGCAATTATTCCTTCCCTATTTCCTAACCCACTCAAAAATACTGTCACAGAGCTTAACAGTTGCTCAGCCACTAAAATAAATCCTTCAAAGCTCTTGGTAGTTAAAAACCTTGCTATGCCTATCTGGGAGAACCCCAGAGAAGATCCCAGTAGACCTATCCTCAAATATATGCTGTCACTATTTATTTTCTAGAAGGAAAACCCAGTAAGCAGAAAGGGAGTATTGCCTACAACTGGTTGTAACCTCTGGAGCACTCTGCCTGCCTTTCAGTGTGATGGACCCTACCAGCTGTGTGCCAGGACAGGAGCTTTCAGCAGGACAGGAAGCAACCTGCTAAGCACAGAGCAGGCCAAATTGCTTAGTACCTGTGCATCTAGATAGAGAAATATGAACAAGACCAACACCCCAGATGTGAAACGGGTGGGCTGCAAAGAGTCGCACCCAACAGTTCATTGGCTCATTCGTCACAAAGTGTTAGCTCTGGAAATAACAAAGTACTCAAGTTGCAGAAAGCCCGTATAGGGGTACCCACTGCACAGCCGAAAACACAACTAAGGACTTAAAAGCAAGGGTAGGGACTGCTGTGGGAGAAAGGGTCTTCAAAACAGACTTTGAGGACACCAGCAGCACTCCACACTACCCTCAAAAACACCCACAGCTCTGTCAAGATTCTGCTTTGGGGGCCATAGGTGCTCTGGGAACTAGCAAGGTCTATCTGCAAGAGGCAAGACCCTGATCAGGGTAAGCTACCCTGACCAGACTGCAACCCAGGCAACATTCACAGAGGAAAGGGCCCACTTGTCCATCCACATCCCACCTTGTTAGTCAGCTTCTTCTTTGCTGTCTCTTCAGCACGCTCCTCCTCTGTTGGTGGGCCCAGCATTGTGCCGTGCTCCAGGGTGAGCCGGTCCATCTCACTATCCAGCTTCATGCTCTGGGTGAACCTCTTGGAAGAGCAGAGGGTTGGGGAAATGTTTAGATCCCTTTTTTTCAGTTATGGCAAAGCATGAGGCTGACTCAGTTCTGCTGGCCCTGCAGCTAGCTACCTTGCATGAAAGCAAACTCGGAGATTAAGTTTGTGATATTAATACACAAAGCTCCCTAAACCCAAAGAAAGGTGTTGTTTGGGGTCTTTTTTAAAGCTGTGGGCTAGAATGTGCCCACAGAGATCAGTCTCCATGGGTCCAATCACCAGTTCTTGCCTGACCCTCAAGAAAGCATGCTAAAAACTACAGAGCCCTACAACTTACGCCTCATATTCTGCTGCAGGACTGGCTGAAGAGAGGCAAAATTCGGTTCCTACAAACCTGATCCCAACACTGAAAAAAGAAGAGCATAGAGAATTCTGTGGAGGGAGAAGCCACAGAAACCATTTGGGAGAAAGGATGCACAGTCTAAAGCCTGCTGGTGGGAGGAACAGAGGCTCTTTCATGTGCATCAAGGACAAGAGGGGTTGAGTTATATAAATGGACTGTCCTAGCTGTCTGGCAGGGGCAGGGTCAATATGGGGAAGCTGTACGTACCTGCATGCAGTTTGTGAACATGACACAGACAGACATCAGCTTGGAGAATATCTTCAGCAGCTCTGGGTTGGTTAGCATGCAGTCCTTCAAGCAGTTATCCAAGAAGCTTGTGTGGTGGCTCAGGACATCATCAATATTAGATGCCTGCGATGGTATAGTGCAGTAATGAAAAACCAAATCAGGACTGCTGTGCTGCACTGGACCAAAGCTCTAACCCAGCACCCTGCCTCTGACAGTGACCTCTTAAACATGCTCTAGGGCACGTTGAGAGATTTCTCCTGTATCTTCCAGCTTTGAGAAACATCCAGAGATGGACACTGTATTTGCATTACTGCACTCAACTGCCCCTCACAGGCTGTTTACCCTTGGATTTGTCACATTACCTTCTCAACCAAATTATGTTTTCTTTAATCACCCAAACCCTCCACTAGAAAGGAGGCTCAGAATGGAGCTATCTGCTTTATGAACATGCACTTCCTTTGCTTTTCAATCTGCTTGTCATGCCCACTCCTACCTTCACAATCTCAGTAGTCAGCTGCAGTAAATGGAAAAGAGAAAAATAAATCAAAGAACCTCAAATGTCAGTAAGCTTTGGAGGCTTAAAACATACAGGTTATTCAGGAACATATTTTAGGAGCGCAGTAAGGAACTGGGACATGAAGTGTTGCAAGGGTTCTCCAAGATTTCTGTCTAGCTCTGCTACTTCAAGGGGCTGTTTCAGTATCAGGTTTTAAATGATAGACTAAAAATCCCCTGTCACGCTGTACAGTTACAGGATGTGCTGAAGCTGAGAACACAAGTCAAGCTTTGGAAAGAAGTATAGGACTAAAATTGCCAAGGCATTCACACTGCTACATAAGGATCAATGGCAAAAAAACCCTGTAACCTTTTAAACAACTAGTACAGAAGAGGGATAAATGCTGTTTTCTAATGCAATGAAGATGCTAGTTGTGTGGATGAAGACAATGATGTTTTGAAGATGAAGATACTAGTTATAGCCTTAGGAGAAAAGCACCTTACCTTCAAGTGGAAACGCACAAGAGAATTCTGGCAAATGAAAAACCAGCATAAGACACTACATGAGACCAGTGAGGATCATTCTTTTCCCTCCTAAAATACAAATGAAAGGAAAATACACCCCAGTCTGTAGGCTATGGAGGTTAAAGAGCCAGTTCTGCATCCTCCGTTTGGAAATACATGATACTTTCATTTAAATCAAGTCAGATTTTACCCAGGAGTTGGATATGCCATGGTGAGCAGCTCTTTTAAAGAGCTGCCTAACAAACCGGTTGCTCAAACAGCTTCTTTAGCTGGCAGTGTTGAGATGTTCAACTCACGTGTACCCATGGCACCATCTGGCTAACAGGCACCAGGCTTCTCCTGCCCCAGCACTCGCAGAGGGCATGCTCTATCCCCCAGAGATTTAAAAGCCTTGAAGGACACTGATGAGCATGGGAGACAAACAGACATTTCGATTAAACCTCAAAGACTTTGCTAGACTTCTCCTTCTTGCCATACAGCCATTAAACACCTTTTGCTAGCGCCAGCAAAGTCACTTTATACCTGCTATCTCAGCATCTCTGGCAGGCTAAAGAAGCTCACACATGTTCCATAGCTTGAGAAAAATTCTGCCCACTTGGGCTATCAAAACGGTTTGGTCTGTAGATGTTTTTTAGGAATGACTTCCTTTGACAAACTATAAATTGGCAAATTCCTTTTTGGAACTCAAATAAAAATGCTTCAGCAGTGCTAACAGCTCTGAAGGAGCAAAGAAACTCAGTGGTTGAGAGCCAAAGCAAAGAGGGATCTTCAGACAGGAAGAGTCAGGAGATTGTCTTTTCCGAACAGGGAATGTCCTCAGTATAGACAGCGTGCCTACTGCATTTAACAGTCTCCTCTAGGACACTTGGAATCAGCAGAGACTGAAAGGACACCAGTATGGAAGAAAATGGGACAGGATGCCTTGAACCAGTGCCTCAATGTATGTAAAGTAAACTGAGAATTACATTTTGAAAACCTAAACTTACAACAAAATTAAGAAAATACCCTTCTTTCAGATAATCCAGAAGCTTAACATAGAAACCCTTCTTCTTCAGAAGTCCTCACCAAGAATATGCAGATACATTCATGATCCTAGACCTGGATCCAGGAAAAAGGATGTGAGGGCATCAAAAAAATGGTGGTTAGCTGACTCCAGAACAACTCCCAGGTACACAGCAGAAACAAAGACAGGGTGACTTGACGCTGAAGATTCACAAGGCTCATCAGAGAGCTGCTGAGGCTTGATGGAGGCGGCAGAAGGAGGGTTGAGCTGTTTGGTACCTCAGATATGTATTTTTTACACAGTATAAGAGGAAAAGATGCGCAACCCAGAAGTGCCTGATCACAGGATGACCGCCAGAGAGAAGAATGAAAATGTGATGTACGTCTGCCTCCTGTTTCCTCACAATAGGTGGGGCACCCTAACACCAGTCCCAACGCAGCAGTCCCACAGTGGGTAAGGAAGCTGAGAAGGACCAAGAGGGATGCAGTGTCACTTGAGATAACGAAAATCACTACAGCCATCACAAGGCTATGCTGCAAAATAAGCAAGCTTGAGGAATGGATCACTGATCACCTGCTTTAATTAATTAAGCACTGCCTGGCACAGCCGTTGCCTGTGCTGAGTGGTATGTGTCAAGACATACAAAACTCACAGACAGCACTTCCTAAAGACCTTCTCAAGTTGTCTCCTGGCATGAAGAAGACGGCATCAGGTCAGATTCCCTTCCCTGGCAAAGTGCTCCCTCTAAACAAGATGTATTTGCAGCACTGCTGTTGCTTTCAGAAGATCTGCCAGTGCTCAGGCATCATCCTTCATTTGTCTATTGAACTTCCACAGTAACTCTGTATGACCCAAAAGTCTAGATCTTTACCAATAGTCAGGTAAAAGAGGAAGGGAGAGAAGAGCTTGCTCTGGACAGACAGAATAGTCCTTGATCTGTGGGTGACAGATTGCTTTCTCTGTTGTTGAGGATGGAAGCAACAAATCTGACGAGAATGAAACCAGATAGAAGACCTTTATGGGCTTCTTGACTAGCCTGTTCTGAAAGACAAACTCCCAATGTCTTCTCATTCCTGATTTAGAACAGGCAGATGGGACATTAGCTGAGAACGTGTTCATCTCTGAGATAATGAAGCCATCTCACATGCCCATCAGGAGATAAAAACCAATTCTTGCAGTTATTGCTAGGGCAAAGAGTTAACTTCTGGAAAAATTACTGACTTGGATTAGGAAACCAGAAATACTCTGTAGCACACCTGGAAAATCCCACAGCTCAGCACAGTATAAGGATAGGAACCAAAATGATGCCAGGCATGTTTTGCCCAGATACCCTCTCTGGCAGGCATAAAACTCAGTGGGAAGTGAGCTTAGCCTCTCCCAGGTACCATCAGAGCAGAAAAGTTCTCCCTGCAGTGGGAATATGTATGTGGAATAGCCTCCTGAATAAGGAAGACCCTGCTTTAAAGCAGATAGTCCTAACATGCCAGTCCGTGGCAGCTTTATGGAAGAGAAAGCATAGACTTTGCTTTTAAGAGCACTGTAAGTCAGCCAAGGAATCAACTGAAGATATCTGGACCAGTTCATGATCATCGCACCCTGTATCCTTCTTCCTTTTCCATAGTCTTCTTTCTTTTCAGCAGAACACCACCTTCACATAACAAGGTGCAGAGTATGAACTGGACATAGATAAGAAGATGCAGCATAGGAAAGGGATATATGACTAATAAATTAGAAAGGTGATGTACAATGGCAGCGGTCTTTGCAGTGCGATAAGAACAGTTCCAAGATACTGAAGTGCCTCCAACAAAACTAACAGACACCTGCAGTAGGCATCTTTTCCCTGTAGCAAATTTGTTATCTTAAGACTTCTGTTCTGACTTCTCTCAAGCACGCACACACTCACCAACTTCAGGTTCTTCTCAAGAATGTGCCATGTTGGCTCCATCACTTCAAACATCATGTAATACTGGATATTCTGTACAAAATTCAGCATCCGCTGCCGCAGTGTGAAAGCACCAGCAAACCTAGGGGAGAAATCACACCCACACTACTGAGAGCTAGCAAATGCCATGGAGAACTATCACCAGGCTTGCACAGTCAAGCAGAGCTAAATATTTTTGCCCTGGCAAATTCACTGCTGCAGCGTGAGAGGGATTATTAAAGTCAATGCAAATCGTCTCTGTTTTCCACATATTCAACTGGCTTTCCCTCGATTACTAGAGTCAAGAGTTTTGAACCCGTCATAGACTGGACAATTACTTTGAATATTTGGTTATATTCTACTAGAATGTCAATATTAAATATTAAAGCAATTAGTGTAACTATCAAGCTCATTAGCAGGGCAAAACTGAAGCAGCTAAATGGTTTCCAGCCTTAGTTGTTAACTGAACACTTAACATTCTATGCCTTGCATCAGTATGTTCAGGGCATCCAAATATTTAACCAAATCACCTGCTATCTAAGGTATCTAATGCAATTTCACCTTAAAAATAGAACAGTGGGATTATATAGACGTTCTTTCAATGTTGATTTACACAGGCGCTGTGATAGCAAACTAGGAACTGACTTCAGCAAACTGTCAGGAGAGGTGGGGGATACCCACCATAGGGGTTTTCAACCACGGCTGCCCTGTTCCCTGCTGTTGTCTCCACCTCAGTCGTCCTGTGAGCTGAAGGTTGGACTAGAGACACTCACAGGTCTCTTCTGCTACATCTCTACAATTCTAGGAGAACCAGAGCTACAGTCCTGTTGGCTAAGGTGAGGCAATGTTAACTTGTGACAAGGAAGTGCCCCTGGCAAGGCAGAGGGTACTACCTTGCAGTGCTGGGGTCTGCCTTGCCCTCCAAACAGATGCCTCCAGCAACCTGGAGTGCAGATCCAAAGATTAAAGTCTACCCTCACAGGTGGAACAAGGTAGAATGATTTGCTGGGAAAACACCCCATCATTTTTACTATATTCAATCTGTATCAGACCAAATAGCAATCAAGCTGTGTGAAGGTCATGAGTCCTTGTCTGGCCAGAAGAGAAAGATGTTGCTTTTAAACTACCGGGGTGCTTACTAATCTTGCTGATGCTAAAGTAGTGACCAAGATTATATGTGAACAGATGTCCTCTGCTGTAACTGTTCCATGTGCTAAGCCTAAAGACCACTTCTTCCTTTCCAAAACTACATGCCAACAAAGAGGAACAAGCTGAGCAGCACAAAGATTATTGAGCAGATACTTCCTACTGAAACCTGAAATGTTATGTTTTGATCTCTCTCAGCCTGTAAGAAATTTCTAAGGATCATTTTCAGACCAAAATGATCTGATCTAACTAGCAAGAAGGAAACCCAAACCTTCGCATCTGAGCAGGGGGAAAAAAAGGCCATACCACTTAGCTGAATGCAGGGAGAATTGCTTGGCCGTCTTATTGCTGATCCAAACATTGCACAGTTGTCTTTCCACATGTTTGCAATAGAACATGTGTCTGAAAAGCATCTGGTATCTTGTCAGTGCTTTCCTGGAAAGAAAGGAGAAACACGTACAGATTAAGCCCTGTTCTGACTGACAGACTAAGCCGTGAAGGCTAAGCCTGCCCAAAGGCAAAAAGACATTTACAAAATATATTCCTTACACCTTCAGCCACACGGATCCAAACTGAAACAATTCAAACCAAAGGAAAAAAATCACATTTGTTGCCAACCCAAGGAGTTACTCTCCAAGGAGTCCCTCCTCTGTATTTCCTGCCAGCTGGTACATCACCAGCCTCCTTCTTCAGTTCCCTCGGGCTACCTGCAGGAAGGTCACTCATGTAGATGCTGGGACAGAGGGCTGAAAGCCTGAGGTCATGTACCCACTGCACTAAGACTGTTACAGTCAGCAAAGCAATTCACAAGGATTCTCCAAAAAGATGAAGAAAAAGCTGTAACCAAGCTACAGGCAGCACTACCCCATCAGCAATGCACTGTCAGAAGCAGATGGGGATGCTTATTTATAGCTTCGGGGACTGGATTCAGGTCTGTGTTCAGACACTTCAGTGTAGGTGTCTACAGAGCTCCAGTCGATACAGTTCATGAAACCTTACCAAGTACTATTTTCACTTCCACAGCTACCATCAGAGCTAACACAGTCACTCCGGAAGAAAGAGAAGAATTTCAAAAGCACTATGTCATTAGAGAAGCCCCACTGTGTCAAGTGCTTCTTTAAAGGCGAAATTAAGGGACAAACTAATTGTTGGTGTTTAACAATTCCACATCTGTCATCCTCCCCATCTAACACTGCTTGTCCCATTGCCCTGGCTCACCGGGTTTGCCAGTGTTTCTCCAGGGAAACAGGAGGCAAAGTCCTGCAGAAAAATGCACCCTCATTTAGTCCCTCATAACTCAAATAAATGCAAAATATCTTGCTGTAGCAACTCTAGCAACAGCCTTTATCCTTCTAGTGGGCAACCAGGGATACCAAAATGTGCATTTTTACCACTCTCCACATTTGAGATATGTTTGATTCTTGGATGGAAATCCTCTTGTGAGAGTTCATGTTCTCAGGGCAGATACTTCAGAAAGCCATGGACAAATGAAAACTGGGTGACCAATCATAAGCAAAATCAGGCTGAGAAAGCATCCTTTGAGCTCTCTTCCCACCATATGAAATCAAAGTTTGACATTCCAAGCATGCCTTAGTAGTATTCTACTGAAAACATAATCCATATTCCATAGTCTACAAGTGGAGCAAGCAGGGTGAAACATCACCAAAGCATTCCTTGCTAGGCAGCAACTTGTGACATCACTTTGAAGATACAGACTTTCCCGTATCTTGCTGTGTGGAAATTTGCTTCACTCCCATGCAAAAGCTTTTGCCTTTTATTCCTTCAGTAGATTGATATCTTACCTGTTTATAATAAGGGACAGAGGCCACTTAACAATGTAGTCAAAGGAAAATGCTTCCAAACCACTGAGAGTGAGCTCTGTGGGATCTGCACTGATGATAGCCTTCTCTTGTTTTGTTTCTATAGCCAATACTCTCAAGAGCTGTGTAATGAGGTCATGGGGCATCAAGTCAATCTATAAAGGAAGAGCAGGGAAAAAATGAAGCCACAGGATACTCACAACTACTGCACAGCAAGAGACATGTGGCAGAAGTGCAAATTATCAGTCATTCTCAAGTCATCAGACCAATCCAGGAAGCAACAGTAAATGGTATGATCTGGAATGGAGCAGCAGACACCAGAGCAGTGTTGCTGCAGGGGTTAACAATCAGCATATAACATGCTGCTCCGCTGATCACTCTCCCTTGCTCTCAGCCTCTTGATTCAGATCTCACACTTCCCAGGCACAGCCTCTGTGCTGCTTCACATCTGTAAAAGGTGCAATCATTAATAGGCAGGACTTCTAATCAGGTGTTCTCTTGTACTCCAAAGTAAGCACCCAAGCTGAGAACAAGCATTGGAGACACAGTACTGCTTCTACTTCATACTGAGGCCACCCAAAAGCACCTGCTCCATGTTCAAGAAACCAGCAAGAAAACACAGCCAGGGGAGGTGCTTCCTGTTGCTAATCTGGATGAAACAGGACTTAACCCAGAGAAAGTCCACAAAATGACAGCCATCAATTCTCTTTTCCTTCACTGTACATACAGCAGGTTCTTAGAGGCACACAGGTCTTCCCAAATCATGGCAAGCCTTCTTCTCAAATTCAATTACCTCCTGCTTACATACACTCTTACCTTTAAATCATCCTTGAAAGGATCTGTGTTGGCTGTGCTCATTCGCAGGGCTAATTCAAGCAGAGCCTCTAGCCTAGTGGTTATGATGTCGTCTACAGGCTTCTTGAGTTCCTCTTCTGTGAGATCCATGAAGTGAACAAAAAAGTCCCCTTGATCCATCAGGAAATAGTGTTTTATAGATCTGCTCAAGAAAATGAAGGGACAATTGATTATGTTTATAAAAGCCCAAGTTAATCCATATTAAACCTAAAGGAACAAAAGCAGTCAATTCAGCCAGCCTGCTGGGTTTGATCACAAAATGTTCCTCTTCATGGAGAACACACTGTCACAAATAACCAGTTTGGAGACTACTCTTATGCATGCGTCCTCCTCCCTACCACCTCAGTCAGGATACATGCAGATCCATCCAAGAGGCAGTTGCCAATTCAGAGAGGAGTCCCAAACTCCTTTGAATGAACAAGTATCTGCGCTGATTTTTTAAGTACTCCAGGTACTTGTGTTGACTTCTGCTACAGTAGGATGCATCCACTTCAATTTTCACTTGGTGCCAGGGAATGAACTGCAGTGGGCCAGAAGCTTGGAGATAACCCAGAGGAGTAACTGGCAACTGCAGCTTTCAAAGCAAAACTAGGACCAGCGCATCCTTAACACAAGATGACTGCAGACTCCTGATCACTGTCAATTTTGGATGATGCTCAGCCCCACTGTTCACCTGATTGTCATTACTCTTCTGAACCAAGGAAACTCCCCCAGTCATGAGGAAGTCATGACTGTCAGTGGTTAACTGAGGAAACAAGAGGTAAGGGAGCAAGATACTTACCCCTGACACACCCTAGAGTGTAAACCCAAATGAAAACCTGACCTAACGCTGGTGACAATCTCACTTCAAGCAGGAGGTTGAACTACAGATCTGCTGAGGTTGTTGGTCCTTCCAACCAACGTTTCTGGGACGGTGGAGAGAGTCAGTACTGCTGCTTAACTGAAGAGAAGTGGCATCTGTCACAGTTCCCTGGGGTTTAATCAAGCATCCCACTTCAGCCCTCAAAGCTCACACATACACTGGAAGCTCAGTAGCTTCCTTCTCAACAAGCTGCCCTGCACTTGTACCTTAGCAGATCATTTATACACAGGACAGCGGCTGAATGATCTAGCAAAGACCCTGTTTCAAAGATGAGGAGGTCACAGACATTGACCCCAGCTGGAAAGGCTGAGCAACTCCTTAATCTGAAACTACACTGCGATAGATGGGCCCAACAGAGGACGTGTGCCATCGGAACTTCAGAATCCAGTGTCTCTTGAACATTCCTATTAAGCAAAGAAGGCTTGGAGGGATGACAGTCATTAGTAAGGCTAGGAAGAATCTCTTTAAATGACTTGGCAGGTTTCAGACAGCTCTCAACCCTTTGTGAAACCAGGAATTCCTGGGTTTACTGTTTTCTGAAGATGGTAAGAAACTAAAAGCTTGATTCACACAAGGAAGCTGGAGTTTGCATGCTAGAATGCACCTGCATTTGCTATCAGCTGAATGTATTACGAGAGTCAAAATACAGGTTATCAAAATGAACTTCAAGAAAGGACAATGTTTAGAAAAAACCCTGTACTGGAACTTAGGGCTAATACACTTACTCTGTTCCAACTACTTATGTTTGAACGAACAAAAACCAGGGCACTTATTTGCTAAGATGCTTAATATCCAACTATTTCTTATTCACATTAAACTCTTCTTGATCATACCAGGTGATAAAGGAAACTCCTTTCCCAGGTGGGAGTGACAAGCTGTGGGACAAGTCATGAGAGAGGTAGGGGACATCCATACCTGAGGGTGGCAAAGCCACAACTTCACTGATCTAGTACTGCCAACAGCCTTAGAAGGAACTTGGTCTAGAGATACCCAGATATCCTTCTCGCCTGACATTTCTATCATTTTACACTATCATTTTACACTGTTTTTATTCAGGAAAACCCCCAAATCTCACTTTTTCAGGTCATCCCTTCTAATGGAAACAGGGACAACACATGAATAATTACCCAAGAAAAGCAGGCTAACTTCAAAAAACTTCCGTTCATTCTCGGAACCAATGTATTTAACATGCATTTAGTAAAACGAATCAAACCTTAGGTGAGTCACCAGCTCTTTCTCCTCCATTAGGAAATCTAGAAGAACTTTGCTAGCATAGTTATATGCTTTTTCTATTTGTTCCACATATGCTCGCTCTTTTAAAGTATAGATGACCTCTTTAGCCACAGGGCAGGTAACATCACGGCCACACTCTCGTACAACATTTAAGTACTTCCCTAGAAACAAAGAGAAAGAATGACCCATATTCATACTTACTGAACATCCAACAGCGAAACTTTCAAACCCGTCTTCAAGAGGAAGATAACGCTGTGAGATGTTTGCACTACATTCTACCAAACGCTGCATTTAGACAGCTCTCCAAAGATAATACGGAATTTTCAATTAGGCACCTAGTATCACATTTAAGGAGAGATCTAGAAACGGGTTTATTTTGCAGTGTGGTGGCAAAACAGCTCTGCAGATAGCCAGAAACTTTCAAAAGCTGGTGCTGCACTTCGGAAGTACCTTTTGGAGGGTTTGTACTTAGGAAAGCGAGCAATGGCAGCCACCAGGTTCATTTAAACACCCAAATTAAGACTCAGCATATTCAAACCTCAGTTGTCTAGCCCCCTCTAGCTAGCTGTACCCATGAAACAGAGCAGTTAAGAAAGCTCCTGTTGCTGCTGGACTGCTTCCCACATGTTTTATTTATAGGCACTGGGATTCTTTTACAGTCTGGTTCTTCTATTCCTCTGAAAAGTCTGGATGGAAAACCCCACAAACTGACAAAACACGATGACATTCATCCTTACACAAAAAATGGTAATGCCTGTCTCAAGATTCCTCTTACATCAGAATCTTTACCTACCTGTGCTTAGTATTTTGTCAGCCATTTTCTGCAAGAACGAGGGAATCTGTTGCTGAACAACAGTGTATCTTTGATCCCAATACTTGTCATTATAGTCCTCCTGAATCTTCTCCTTCTGCAGCTCATGTTCCTCCACCATGAACTCACTGAACAGTTAAAGCAGATGTTTAGAAGCGGGGAGTGGTACAATGAGGATTACTTTTTTTGACCTATAAACTGGTAATACGAGCTATCCGAAATAAGGTCTCGGGAAAATAGATTCCAATCCAGAACTGAAATGAGTCTGTATTTGTACTAAGAGGAGATGCATTATGCAGAGTGTTTCTGCTAATCTGCAATCAGTGGCGACAGAAACAGAATTTTACAGAGTTTACAAACCAAGTCTAAACATGATTTGGTTGTCAGCATAGAGGTGAGGAAGCTGGCCTTTTCCTGTCTTCGCACCATCAGGAAGGCATTCATTTTAGCTATTTTGAGTTTTGCCCCCCTCTTAGGATTCTGAAAATGTGGTAAACAGAAATGCTGCACCATCTATTAAACACAGCAAAACGCTTCAAATGACTACAAAAGCCAAGAAACTTCAGGCAGTGTTGTCAGCTCCTACCGGATTAGCATACTAGTAGACTGCATTTAATATAGATTCACTAAATTATCATACTCGTGCCCCATGAGAAGAGGGCTCACCCCTTGTCATGAACAGGATGAGGATGTGAGAGGAGAATACTTAAAAGGGACAAGCATGGTGAGGTGGAATTTGAGCGTATTGCACTCTTGAACTGTTGTGCTATTGACTTTTGCATATAATTTCCTTGAATTTGGAAAAATAAAGCAAGTGAGAGTGGCTCTGACTGTATACACACTGAATTAAGTAAGAAATTCAGTTAAATATGCTTCAGCAGCTCCCCTTCCTTGCAGCGCTGCCTTGTCTACTCACTGCTGCCAGGTCCAGGCCCTTAGATTATGCAGACTTTACAGAGCAGAGGGATGGGTGCACTAAGAAAGTAAAAGCCAAAGACCTGAGCAGTATTTCCTACCTTTTGCATTTCATTTTCATTCCTGAACTGTCCTTTACCTGTAGGGATCATTGATGATGCCTCGGTATATCCACTTTTCCAGAATTTCAAAATAAGGTACACTGGCTGCCTTGGTTAAATACAGGCACAGCTCCTGGGCCTGGCTGTCCCCCGTGTAATTAAAAGTCTTGTCATGGAGTAAGCTCAGGGTAGATCCTCCCATACACTCTCCTTTATCCACAGAAGTAGCTAAAATTGAAAAATACAGATATATGACACAAAGCTGACACAGATTATCATAGAATCATAGAAGAGTTAGGATTGGAAAGGACCTTAAGATCATCTAGTTCCAACCCCCCTGACAGGGGCAGCAACACCTCACACTAAACCATGCCAACCAAGGCTATGTCCAATCCAGCCTTGAACACCACCAGCAATGGAGCATTCACAACTTCCCTGGGCAACCCATTCCAGTGCCTCAACACCCTTACAGTAAAGAATTTCTTCCTCATATCCAGTCTAAACTTCCCCTGTTTAAGTTTGAACCTGTTACCCCTTGTCCTCTCACTACAGTTCCTCATGAAGAGTCCCTCCCCAGCATCCCTATAGGCCCTCTTCAGATCCTGGAAGGCTGCTAGGAGGTCTCCACGCAGCCTTCTCTTCTCCAGGCTGAACAGCCCCAACTTCTCAGCCTATCTTCATACGGGAGGTGCTCCAGTCCCCTGATCATCCTCGTGGCCCTCCTCTGGACTTGTTCCAACAGTTCCATATCTTTTTTATGTTGAGGATTAATTACACAAGCTATGGTCTTAAATGTAATGAAGTTAGCACCTGATTAGCTAACCACCCTAAGTCACAGATCTCCATGTCAGCTCTAGAACCCTGCTGTGAAGATGCAAGGCTGTTCCACCACACAACCAAAAGCTTACATCCTGAAATGCCCTGAAACAACCCCAAATGAAACCCAACCCTCCAGAGAAGAACTGAACTCAGGTAGACACAAGGTAACATGGTGGCTTAAAGCTCAAAAGCCTCCTGTGCTGAGGGCATGATATATAGAGATCCACCTTCCAGGTGGTAATGGAAGAAACACACACTTCAGTGACTTGCTCTGATCTCAAAGGCACTTTGTTCTCAACTGTTACACTGCATATACCTCGAGTATCAGGATTTAGGTAGGGCAATTCCAGTTGGAGACAGAGAAAGAAATGTTCTCAAAAAGGGTGGTGAAGTCATGGGAAAGGGCCCAGAATGGGGGATCTCCATTGCTGAGGACTGTTCTGACTCAGCTGGACACAGCCCTGAGGAACCTGCTGTGGCTGTGAGCAAGGGGTGGGACTAGAAACTTCCAGGGGTTTCTTCTGTTTGAATCCATTTGTGGTTATACATCCACACACAGCTGGAGAGGCATTTGGAAAGAAGCTGAGCAGAGGCAGCAGTGGTGGAAACAACTGGTCCGCAAGGCATGGGCTATGAAGGTAAAATGCACGGACATGCCCCAGAGCCCATTGCTCTTAAGGAAGAGCCGTGCTCTGACAAGTACAATTCCCTTGACTTTCTTCTTTAACATAACATCAAATTAATATGACACACGCCCTGACTGTATTGCTGTTCTGTAGCTACAGCTTTCAGAAACTGTCATGCACCCATTAAAATGGAATGACTGTATTACCAAGCGAAGCAAGGATTTCCAGGGTCCTCATTGTGGGCTGGATATAAAACCAGAGTTTCTGCAGTGACAGAAGTCCCTGTCTCTGAAGATGTTCCAGCTGGGTAATTAATATCATGTACTCCTTGATTAGAGTCCGCATAGCAGCAGCCAGAGCATGATTTACCTGTCCATACTCGAAGGAAGACTTCTCCTCTATAAACCTGCAAAAACCAATATAGAAACTCTTTTAGCCAAACCCCTTCTATCATTTCCAGAAGTTTTCTCTTCAGGACACTGTACAAGCACACAAGTAGATTGTGTGTTGGAAAGCGCATTGGTCTCCAGCTGGAGTTTCAGGTTCCACATTTGCTTTGTGTCCCCCTTCCTTACTTCCCCTCACCACATTTCCTAGTACAGAAAGCTGTGGGAAGCCATTTCCCCTCACCCTGCAGGGGAACTAGAATTCTTTGGAAAAGCACTGTGTAGAAAGTGAGAGCCAGGGTTTTCAAGGAGATTTTCTTTGCATAAGCAGCAGATTAGAGGACAGGAAAAGATCTCAAAAGGAAGCTATGTGCACCCAGATATGTGGGGAAAGCACTGCTGCTAGCTTCTAACACCACACGCCACTGCAGGGATTCGTCTGACCAGATTTAGATGGCTCTATACATGCTAGTGGAGAGAGACAGATACTTCTGAGCAGTCATCTGGAAGGAGACGTGTAAAAGAGATTGGATGAATCACATTCTAAAAATGCTTCTCTCTCTTTGCTGATCTTTTAGGGACTTTGAATCCAATGCAGACATCTACAAAACAAATATCTGCTGCTGGTGAGGTGTACCTTATCCTATGACCTTTTAACAACTAAGGTAGCTACAAGAAGCTAGGCAGCAGTAGATTCTCTTACTCAGAACCACACACACAAAGGTGATCTCTGTCCTGGATGTCCAGAGGAGACCAAAAAGCAGGAAACATGGGAAATTCATAGCAGAATGGGAAGGGATGAGCCAGAATAAGCAGACATGTCCTATTTACACTCGGCCTGAACTTACCAAGATCAAGTTTAGACAAAGCAAAGGTGAGGGGAATGAAAGACTGATCTGGCAGCAGAGAGGAGAAACCCAGCAAAAAGAAACGTAGCTAAAACCAATTCAAAGCAACTTGAATTCTTACTTCATATCCCCGTAGGTTTAAATTAAGCTTGGAAGTTAACATCTGCACAAAAACAGATTCTCTGTTCTATAACCTGATGCTCAAAGGGGAACATCCTCCTTTGACAAAAGTCAGCTAGGTACCTGGTGACAGCAGAGTAACTTGCTGCTACAGGAAGAATCCTGGTCACCAGCTCTTTGATGGACAAGTCCAAGTTTGGATCGACTGAAAATGCTCGGTTCTGCCTGCCTACGAGAGGCTGTGCCGTGATGTATCTTCCATCCACACCAATCAGAACGTACAGCAAGTCTTCCACAATCATGGATTCTTGGGAAGCTAATGGCAAAGTGCCTGTTTTTAAAAACAAGACAAAAAAAGGAACATAATCAGAACATGCCATAATACTGCCTGATTGACCATTCACACCATTTCTGTCTAGTACCTGAAGCTTGAATGGAAAACATACTACCATTCAAACAGAACAAAGGGAGATCACGCAAAGATAAATCTAGATAGAAATAACTGAGTGAGGCTAAACTCCAAAATCATCTGCTTTTCTTTCCAGGAAAACAGAATCCTTTACCCATTTATACCCAAAGCAAATCAAGTAGACAGGGCTATACATCCGACATCTGTGGCCAAGAGAACATCGCCCGTGCTGCTGATCCTTCCACCAAACAGGGCTCAGCTATAGCGGACCCAAGGAACTCAGATCTTGTCAACAACTCCCCCTACCTTCCCTGCACTGAAATATTCAAATATCAAGAAAACAGTTCAAATACAGACACAAAGAAATGCGCAAAAGCTGTGAACTGCAAACTGAATGGTTAAGTCAACCCTGCAGGAAGCATAAAGGACTCAGCTCAAAATATAATCAAGTGAATAAGAAATGATACACAGCTCAGCCTAAAGCTAGAATGCAACAGGGGGAGTTTAGTCCCCTGCTGCTCTGGTGAGGACAGAGACAGCAAATTGGAGAAGTTGTTAGAGTCTTACTGGAGAGGATATTGACCTGGATGGACGGATGAATGCTCCCTTGTCAGATATTAGTACAGATCTTTCAGCTGAGAATGCAGGCATGATACTCCTACAGTAAGAGGTCATAAAGACTCATAAATTCAAGAGAGAAAAAGGACTGTGAAAACGCCAAACAGATTAGATCCCACGGATCAACAGTGGGGCTGGAATTCAGCACAGGAGAAACACTGTGAACAAATTAAGTTTGGGGTTTGTTTAAACCCTGCTCTTCATCTGCAGAGTGCAAGAAGCAGTTCTGCTCTCATCCTGAGCGTGACAAAGTCTGAATGGCACTTCTGAACAAATACAAAACATTAAAAGTTAATGCCATTTATCCTGTGTATCACATACCTATAGGTACTGTTGTGTCAGTGCTTAAGCTGGTGCCAATTAAGAAGTCACCTATAAGTGCAGGTCTCTCATATACCCAGGATGGAAACACTGGAATGGGCTGACCAGAATTCTTCTTGTTCTGCTTATCTCGGAGGATTTTTCGTGTAAGCTCAAGAGGCTGTTGGGAAAAGAGAGAGAAAGAAAGAAGGGGAAAAAGAAAAAGATCTTCAGAAATCAAAAAGATCTTGAATTTCAAGCGGAAACTGACTGTAAACTGGTAACTTGAGAACAGAATGTAGAATAGCTGCTGCTTCACTAGCACAGTGCAGGATTTGGTCTCCCAGTACCACCTAGTGTATCGCAGCCTGTGATACTTAGGGTTGGAAAGGACCTTAAGATAATCTAGTTCCAACCCCCCTGCCAGGGGCAGAGACATCTCCCACTAAACCATGCCATCCAAGGCTCGGTCCAACCTGGCCTTGAACACCGCCAGCGATGGAGCATTCACAACTTCCCTGAGCAACCCATTCCAGTGCCTCACCACCCTTACACTAAAGAATTTCCTCCTCATATCCAATCTAAACTTCCCCTGTTCAAGTTTGAACCCGTTACCCCTTGTCCTATCACTACAGTCCCTCATGAAGAGTCCCTCCCCAGCATCCCTATAGGCCCCCTTCAGACACTGGAAGGATGCTATGAGGTCTCACGCAGCCTTCTCTTCTCCAGGCATTTTTCTATACAGTTGGCCTTTTTTTTGTTGGAGGGTACATCAAATAATGCCTTTCAGCACCCTTCCCCACCAGCCTGGGTGCTAGGGCACACACATAGGGGAACAGAGTAGGAACATGCACAACCACCAGGCATCTTACTAGTTTACAAAGTGCACCACACAAATGGCAGCAAACTCCTTCCAGAAGCAGTAAGCTGTAACACCCAATTCAAGGACCACTTGCAGACAGGCTAATGAACACCTCCAAACTCCATTTGTGCACAGTGGCTACTGAGTAGCTACATGCCAAATGCAATGCAGATAATCCACCCACAGATAGTCAGAGAATGATGGAGTTTTTTACTCTGAATGGGAGTCAGTGAAGGAAGTGAGCTCTTAAAGACTGAAAGACATGGAATGCAATCCCTGGCTCTGAGTCTCTGACACTAAAGTAAATGGAGTGTAAGGTTCATTATCAGCTGGAGAGGCTTCTGAGATGCACAGCCTACATGACTATTTAGAGCCCCAGGTGTACAAACACAGGCAACATGCTTATGAATGTCTATTTCTTAAACTCCACAAATGTCTATATGAAACAGGAAATGCATAGTGTCATTTTACTTCCCTCTCACAGGTGTCAGAGGAGAGGGAGAGAGGAACTTGGCAGGAAGCAAACATATGTGTGAGCTTTGCATCCTAGAGAATGGCACTCTTACACGTGAGAGGTAGCTGATGCACAACGTGGCTGGCCCTGGCCATCTTTTATATTCTGAGAGTTTCCCAGTCTTGAAATCCTTCAAACAAGCATCAGTCACAAGCATTCAAACAAGCAGTGGGACCACTCCGCCAAGCAGCTCTGGTTTTGGGTATATTTGCTGCAGCATCACTGCTGGCATAACACCAGGACAATGTCCCCAGGTCAGAGAGGCACCCCGAAGCAACACTACCTTCCTACTTCTACCATGTATTTGAAAGCTGCTAGAAGGACCTGAATTTCCTCTGCTCCCACAACAGAAACGGGACTTTCATAGGAGAAAAGGATGAGGCAACAAGTAAGACACCAGCTGTTCAAAAGATGACTAAACTTCACATAAAATGGCAGATCTCAGTGTAGGATTGAGTCTTTCAAATGGGTAAACAACCTGAACTCCTTTACAAATGTTAAGCCTATACAGTGAGAAAATACCTCTCAATTGAAGTAGTATACAGTAGTTTACTTGTCTGTCACAATCCGGACACACAGACACTGGCTAAAAGGTTTAAATATGATGTGCATTTTCTGTATCAACTTGAGCTCCAGATCATTATGAAGACCTGGAATGGAAGATCTCTCTCTAGCACTGGCTCTATACAACACGGCTATATGAACAAGCTTATGCTTAAGAGAAGGGCAGCCACCATTACATCTTCCCAAACAGCAGGGAATGAGTTGGAATAAAAGCCCCAATAAACCATGGACCTCACCACCTCCATGAACTATGCACACTTATGAGAGGGCAACTAAGAAAGTATCCAAGTCCAAAAGCTTCTGAGGCATGGAGGTAAGTATGGGAGATCATACAACCTATCAGAGACACATAAGGTATCAACAGCACAGGTGAACGGAAGACAGTACTATAGCATAGAGATATTTCAGTGAGATAGACTATATGAAAGTTACACCTTGGAAATTCAGAGAGACGAAGCAATTCCTATCTCCAATTGCCAAAATGAAATCTTATCATAGACTCAGAGAATAGTTTGGGTTGGAAGGGACCTTAAAGCTCATCCAGTCCTGTCCAGTTCCAACCCCTGCCACGAGCAGGGACACCTTCCACTAGAGCAGGGTGCTCCAAGCCCCTGTGTCCAACCTGGCCTTGAACACTGCCAGGGATGGGGGAGCCACAGCTTCTCTGGTCACCCTGTGCCAGGGCCTCACCTCACAGTGCTCCTGATCAAACACTGCCACAGGCAGAAAACAAAACATCAGCACAGCTTAAAGTGGTTGTTTGAAATGGGAAAATGAAATTACATTAACGGCCAACAGTTACAACTGTCGTGGCCATAGCTTGACTTACCTTAACTGACTGACATAGAATAAGGCCACTTTTATTAAGAACAGCACAAAGATTTAATATAAGCTGGCTAATACATTTTGAGAGATAATTTAGGTTATCTGCACAGATAGGAACATTTATAATTCCACTAGATGATAAAAGTGAAGAGCACAGCTATATGGATGAGCAGAAGGGAAAGATTTTGTGCTCAAAGCTTGGGAAACAGACAGTACCTGCTGTACACTGGAGTTGGCTGTGACACTGCCCAGCTGCTTGCGTAGCTCCTCAAGCTCCTGCAGAGATATCTTGGAAGTAGATGAGGGGATGGAAAAGTTTGTGCTGCCACTGGTTGCTGCATTTGCTGCAAGTTCTGCCCTTTCTTTGGCATTTTGTTGCAAATACTGGAGTGTCTGTACATACATGAAAAAAGAAACAATCCGGTGAATGCCGGTCAGCACACACTAAAGCAAAAAACATACGCCCATAAGATGGCTGCGCTAAATCAGACCACAGCTCTTTCTGTCCCAGTTTTCCATGTCTCAGTGGTTCATACCAACAACAGTGCAACGGTCAGTAATGCTTTAACAATTCAGTAGACCTAGAGCTGGTTATCTATCGATCTCTATGCTGAACATTACCATCAGAAAGCATGCTGTACTTAAAACCACTGCACTGTTGGTACTGTTGGATACTTATAACACACCCACCTCTAAAGGAGAAACAAACCTCTTTGTCTTCTGTGAGTTTTGACAGTAGATAAACTAAAGAATCGAGATGTCTTGTATTTTTAGATTTCAGCTCATCGTACTTCTTTAAAAAGTCTTCAGGAGTTCGAGAGAACTCTGCTATTTTTACCTGTAAAACACCACATAAATAATAAATGTTTAACGTACATTATTAACTCAGCATTCAAGAGAGAAACATTGTGCAAGGAGGAAGACAACGAGGTGCAGGCTAGGGTTGCCACCAAAGTACTTCAGGGAATGGGTTTTGGACTGAACGCTGCAGCACTGGTCTCCTGCTAATAATCATGCTGGAGGAGAGTGGGAGTCCTGGGACTCCAGGTGATAGAGAAGGGACTGCAGAAGAGAAAAGATGAAGGTAAGCACAAGATCTGCAGCAGGGCTCACTTTGCACATGCTCAGTCTGAAGCAATATAATTTTGTATCAGCAGGTTTATTAAGGAATTTGGCATTGATGAAGCCACTGGATCCACTTTGGAGGCCCCCCTGGCAAGAGAGACATCAACCAGACCGAGCCCAATGCAGAGCCATAGAGATGGTAGGGTTTACTGCCTGTTGCCCAGAAGGGTTACAGACCCTGCTCTAAGGGGCACAGCAAAAGCACCACAGGCACTGCCACAAGCTGTGACACAGAAAATCCCAGCTGACCCTAGGGAAACAGTCCTTTCTGGAGAGAGTGGTGATGCTGGGACATAGGCAGAGATGGATGAGTCTCCTAGAGATCCTCAAAATGCAGCTAAGCAGTCTGCTGTAGCTGTGGTGCTGCCCTGCTGGGAATCATGGGCTGGACTGCAGGTCTCTGGCTGTGCCCCCTACTTAAATCTTTCTATGAGTCCATGAACGGTCAGTGTAAATGATGCACGAGACTGGAACTGGAGAAAACAGGCAGTTCAAGATACAAACAGCTGAACTTCCAGACAAAATTAGCAACTCAGAGCTTGACTGATGGATTGCTTTTAAAAACAACATTGAAAAGCAGTATTACGGCCACAGAAGTATATCTGGTCATGAGAATACAAGGTTTCAATCCCTAATACTTAGGGATATTCAGAAGAAAAGTCAGGTTTTATTCATATTCATTTCATACAGTTACTCTTTCTCACTCATTTGATTCCTCCAAAGGACAACCCCTCTAAAATTTGAAACAGCCACCACAGGCACAAAATAAGCTCCTTCTTAAACTTCCTCCCCCTCTCAGTTCTAACACTCCTTCTTATGTTCTTCCACCCATCCCTCCAATATGCAAGGACTTTACCTTTTTCCTGATATAATCTTTCTACTCTATACCTCAAATTGAGATTCCAGATCAGATTCCTTTTTTATATAGAATCATAGAACCACAGAATAGTTAGGATTGGAAAGACCTTAAGATCATCCAGTTCCAAGCCCCCTGCCAGGGGCAGCAACACCTCACACTAAACCATGCCACCCAAGGCTCGGTCCAACCTGGCCTTGAACACCGCCAGCGATGGAGCATTCACAACTTCCCTGGGCAACCCATTCCAGTGCCTCAACACCCTTACAGTAAAGAATTTCTTCCTCATACTCAATCTAAACTCCCCCTGTTTAAGTTTGAACCCATTACCCCTTGTCCTCTCACTACAGTTCCTCATGAAGAGTCCCTCCCCAGCATCCCTATAGGCCCCCTTCACATACTGGAAGGCTGCTCTGAGGTCTCCACACAGCCTTCTCTTCTCCAGGCTGAACAGCCCCAACTTCTCAGCCTATCTTCATACGGGAGGTGCTCCAGCCCCTGATACCCATGCCAACATGATTTCACCATTATTCGTCAAATAATTTGGCATGGCCATTACCCACCCTGCAAATCCAGCTCCACAAACACAAGTTATCTCAGGGGAAAGTAAAGTAAGGAAAAGGTAGTTCATACCACAGGCCAAGAGAAATCATAGAATCACCATAGAATCCCAGACTGGTTTGGGTTGAAAGGGACCTGAAAGCTCATCCAGTTCCAGTCCCTGCCACTGGCAGGGACACCTTCCACTAGAGCAGCTTGCTCCAAGCCCGTGTCCAACCTGGCCTGGGATGGGGCAGCCACAGCTTCTCTGGGCACCCTGTGCCAGAGCCTCAGCACCCTCACAGGGAAGAACTTCTGCCTAAGAGCTCATCTCAATCTCCCCTCTGGCAGGATAAAGCCATTCCCCTTGTCCTGTCCCTACAGGCCCTTGTCCAAAGCCCCTCTCCAGCTTTCCTGTAGCCCCTTTAGGCACTGCAGCTGCTCTAAGGTCTCCCCTTAAGAAGACTTCTCTTCTGCAGGCTGACCCAGCCCAGCTCTCTCAGCTGGACTAAAATCAAACTGAGTAAACTTAATCTTGAATTTCCCTTTAGGGAGGAGAGTGCTCTCAGAGCTGATGGAACCTCTGTCAAGGACTGCAAAGAAAACACACTGCCTCAGGAGACCTGCTGCCCCCCCCCGTAAGGTCTGAAATGCACGTTGGCTGTGATGACAGTGCACCAACACTTACCTTCACGCTGTGTGCAGAGACAGCCGTGGTAACATAGGGGGTTCGATTCTTCTGCAGAAGATCAATGTAGACTTCAGCTCCTTCCCCTCCATGAACATGCAGCAGGCTGAGCAACTCATTGACATCGTGGTGAATGCGGAACTCGCTCATACTCCCACTTGAGGCTACGAGCAATGTGGAACACAGAAACAAAGGTGCCAAGTTATTTTGCTGCTGCAAGTGAAAATATATCCTGAATGTTTCCTGACTACATTATGAGCCTGCAACAAGGTTTGAATGGAACAAACAAATACATTTTGTGGGCAATTTGTGCAAACAAAAGAGAGGTACCTGCTATCATGCCTGATTTAGCTATACTGGTACAAACCCCAGTGATAACAGAGGTGAGCCAGCAGAGGGGTTTTCAATCTGGTGGAAAAGTCACTGAATCATCATAAAGAAGTGCTGGTTTTTGTCCTGACAGACCGCAGACACAGCTGGAACAGCTGGCTCCAGCAGCCTGCCCATGCTGCTGCTTCTGAAGTCATTCAAACGCAGTTTTTCCACGTTTAGGAGTCTCCATATTTATATTCTTGCACATTTTGTTAATAGACAAGCACCAAATTCTGCACATTTATTGAAATACTGGCTGCAGAACTAAGAGTCTGACTGACACATCGTGCAAGGATGGAGTTTGATGTAACACCCGTACAGATGCAGAATACCAAGCATATGGAAAAACATTTGCCAAAATCATTGAATCATTTAGGCTGGAAAAGATCTCTGCAAGGCCCAGTGCAAGTCTCCAACCAAAACTGCATCAAATTACAACATGCTGTGAAGGGCTTTCTCCAGTCCAAGCTTAAATGTCTCTAAAGATCCAGATTCCCACACCATTTGGGGCCCTTATCCTCACGTGGAAACACCTCTTCCTAATATCCAACTGGTGTTTCCTCTGCTGCAGCTTGGCCAGTGCCTCTGGGGCTCTTGCTGCGCCCCTCTGGCCCCAGCATCTCCAGGATCCCTTTGGGCAGCAGGAGATGCCATTGGATCCCACTTCGCCTTCTTGTCTCTGGCTGCTCCTGCAGCCTCTCCTCCTGCGCATCCACCCTGCACGGCCAGGGCCTCCCTGGCTTTGCCCCACTTCGTAAGTCTCTCACAAGGGCCCAGACTTACTGGAGCATTCAGGATGTGGTGCCACAAACAAGGTGTTCCCTTTCCTTTACCTGCTGGCTATGTCCTTGCTAACACCAGTGAGAACCAGCCTTCAGGACCTCCAGGTCACTGTCTTCTTGCAGGAGTGCTCCTTCAAGACTAGGCTGGATGGGGCTTGGAGCAACCTGCTCTAGTGGGTCCCTGCCCACAGAAAGGGCTGGAACTGGATGAGCTTTAAGGTCCCTTCCAATACAAACCAGTCTGGGATCTACAATTGTGTCCCCAAAGACTCAGCTTCTGCATTATTTCCAGTTCCATATAGTTTCTGTGAGCTCACTTCTTCATCCTGTCAAGGTGCCCACGAGCAGTCACCATAACCCCCAGCCCATGAACCCCCTCACAGAAACACAGAATCATAGAATAGTTAGGATTGGAAAGGACCTTAAGATCATCTAGTTCCAACCCCCCTGACAGGGGCAGCAACACCTCACACTAAACCATGCCAACCAAGGCTATGTCCAACCCGGCCTTGAACACCACCAGTGATGGAGCATTCACAACTTCCCTGGGCAACCCATTCCAGTGCCTCACCACCCTTACACTAAAGAATTTCTTCCTCATATCCAATCTAAACTTCCCCTGTTTAAGTTTGAACCCATTACCCCTTGTCCTATCACTACAGTCCCTCATGAAGAGTCCCTCCCCAGCATCCCTATAGGCCCCCTTCAGATACTGGAAGGCTGCTAGGAGGTCTCCATGCAGCCTTCTCTTCTCCAGGCTGAACAGCCCCAACTTTCTCAGCCTATCTTCATAAGGGAGGTGCTCCAGTCCCCTGATCATCCTCGTGGCCCTCCTCTGGACTTGTTCCAACGGTTCCATGTCCTTTTTATGTTGAGGACACCAGAACTGCACACAATACTCCAAGTGAGGTCTCACGAGAGCAGAGTAGAGAACATAGATCGGTTTAGGTTGTAAAGGACCTTAAAGCTCATTCAGTTCCAACCCCCTGCCACAGCCAGGGACACCTCACTCTAGATCATGTTGCCAAAGGCTCTGTTCAACCTGGCCTTGAACACTGCCAGGGATGGAGCATTTACCACTTCTCTGGGCACCCTGTGCTAGTGCCTCAGCACCCTCACAGTGAAGAACTTCTTCCGTATGTCTAATCTGAACTTTCCCTGTTTCAGTTTAAACCCATCACCCCTTATCCTATTGCTACAGTCCCTGACGAACACTCCCACTCCAGCATCCTGCTTTGGGATGCGCGATCTTGACCAAAGCCATCCCTCTGTCACCCTGCCTGTCAAAGCGCACACCAACCGTCACCAGCCCCAGCAGCGAGCATCGGCACCAGTAACAACCTCCGGCTCTCCCTCGGGTTGCTGAATGCACCGGGGCTCAAGACTGTAACAATGGAGGCGAGGCCGGGGACGCAGGGCTTGCTCAGCGGGCCCCAGCGGTCCATCGCCTTGTCCTAAGTGTTCCCGGAGACGCGGACACCGCACTATGCTCGGGGCGGCCCGGCGGGAGCCCCAGAGGCACAGGAAACCCAGCCCGGCCCCAAGGAAACAGCCCATGTCGGTGCGAGCGGCACGTCCCTGGGCCGGCACCGGGAGCGGCGCGGGGTCCCCATCCCCGGAGGGGATGCTCGGACACAGCCCCCCCGCGACCTGCTGTAGCCGAGACATCGGCGCTGCCGGCGGCAGAGCCAGGCCGGAGAGCCCGCCCGGGTGCCGCGGTACGACCCGCATGCTTCCTACCCATCCGCACCAGTTTACCCGGGCCGGCGGGCACAGCTCCCCCGGCCCCGCCACGACCACGACCACGACCACGACCACGACCACGACCACGACCACGACCACGGCCACGGCCACGGCCACGACCACGACCACGACCACGACCACGACCACGGCACCTTCCCTACCCGCCCGCCGGGAAGCTCCCGCCACCGCCGGCCGGAAGCGCGCTCCGCGGCTGCGCCCAGCGCCTTTTCCCCCCCCGGGCGCCGGCCCCGATGCTGCCGTTGCCGCCCGGGCTGCTCCGCCGCCTGCGGGAGGCGCCGCTGCCGTCCCCGGCCCCGCAGCGGCCGCCCCCTGCTCCCGCCCCGCCGCTGCCGCCCTTCACGTTCGCTCCCCGCCGGCTCCGGCTCGGCCCCCACCACCCGCTCTTCGAGGTGAGCGGCCGCCCCCCGGGCCCGGCCCGTGCAGGGCCTCCCCTTGTCCCTGTGGAGCAGGGCTGGCTCCGCGGGCCTGCCCAGCGCCTCTCTCCTTTCCTCCCCCAGGATGGGGACGTTCACCGGCACCTCTACCTCCGGGGGGTCCTCACCAGCCTCGGCGAGGTGGCGGAGAAACCCAAGTAAGTGGGATGGCGGCAGCTGTGCCGCTTGATCTGTGCCTCCCGTTGGGGAGCAGTGCTGTTGGTGTGGAACCCAGCCGCTCGCGTTGTGCCGGTGCCAGTGCAAACACTGGGTCTTTGGGGACACAGTCATAGATCCCGGACTGGTTTGGTTTGGAGGGAACCTTAAAGCTCATCCAGCTCCAACTGCTGCCACGGGCAGGGACACCTTCCACTAGAGCAGCTTGCTCCAAGCCCCTGTGTCCAACCTGGCCTTGAACACTGCCAGGGATGGGGCAGCCACAGCTTCCTTTGACCTTTTTGGGGCTGCTTATCCTGGAGAAGAGAAGCTGTGTGGAGACCTTAGAGCAGCTCCAGTGCCTAAAGGGGTACAAGAAACCTGGGGAGGGGCTTTGGACAAGGGCCTGTAGGGACAGGCCAAGGGGAATGGCTTTAACCTGCCAGAGGGGAGACTGAGATGAGCTCTTAGGCAGAAGCTCTTCCCTGTGAGGGTGCTGAGGTGCTGGCACAGGGTGCCCAGAGAAACTGTGGCTGCCCCATCCCTGGCAGTGTTCAAGGCCAGGTTGGACCCAGGGGCTTGGAGCAACCTGCTCTGGTGGAAGGTGTCCCTGCCTGTGGCAGGGGGGTGGAATTGGATGAGCTTTAAGGTCCCTTCAACGCAAACCAGTCTGGGATTTTGTTCTGCAGTCAGCTGTCTGTCTAGATACCGCCTTTTTTGGATGTCTGGCTACCGTGTTTGTTGGTTGCCATGGCATTTCACTGAGAGTTCCTATAACCAGAAAGGCATCTATAATATGTCTGAAATTGGGATTCTAGCTAAACAAGAGGATTCAAGTGGCATGTGATTATTTACCAAGTAAAAAGCAGTGGGAGAGCCATGTGGTACAGACAGCCCCAGTTAGGAAGGCTGAGCCTGGGGGATAGTCATCTTGCTGTAAAACCTGCTCTTGTACATAAAATTGAGGCAGTTGAGGTTTGTGTGAGGTTAACCTACAGCGTTGGCACAAAGTTCTAATCCACAGCAGCAACTTTCAAGTCCCAACAGCTTGTTTCTCACATTGCTGCTTGTGGTTTATTCTTAATCAAAGCACCGCTTCCCAGGATGATAATATATATGGTGCTTAAGCCATAGCAGCAAATAAAGAGTTTCCAACCACTGGCACCATTATAATCTTCATTCCATTGCACCTTGTGTTTAATCTAAGTACTATTCACAACAAATGCCACAGGCAAATATAGTCACTGGAGGGATATATGCAGCTTAAATTAAGGCTCTAATTTAAGGCACAGATGCTGTAATTTCCCCGCAGAGTGTCTGAATTCAGTTGCCACATCCCTGGGTGCTGCCAGGTCTTTGACACCCTGGAAGGCTACGAGCACCACTACAACACGCTGCACAGGAACGTCTGCTCCTTCTGCAAGCGCTCCTTTCCATCTTGGCATCTCCTGGATATCCACATCTTGGAGTGGCATGACTCACTCTTCCAGATAATGGCTGAAAAGCAAAACATGGTGAGTCGCTGTGCACAGCCCTTCACCTGGGTTGGTGTGCCACAGTTTAGGCTGGCACCCTTAAAGAATGACCATTTGGGAAGGATACCCCTGTTCCCAGCTGACACTTCTGGCCTTTTCCAGTTATTTTTACTTTTCCCCTGCCTTTCAGTACAAGTGCTTGGTAGAAGGCTGTGCCGAGAAGTTCAAGAGCAGCAAGGACAGAAAGGATCACTTGGTCACTGTTCACCTTTATCCTGCTGACTTTCGGTTTGATAGACCGAAGAAAGTGAAAAGGTAACTGCAGTAGCATAACTAGTTTTCACCTGTCAGAGGTGATGTGCTGCTCTGCTTTGGCACTCCCTTTGCAGAGTAAGCAAATTTATGTTTCAGAAATGAAACAGGTAAACTTGCATGTTTTACTTCATCTTAATGTTGAAAAGTGTCTTCTTTCCCTCCATGGATGGCTCCAGGCCTCGCTCCCTTTGTGCCTTCTCAAGAAGAACCTGGAAACAACGCTGTGTGCTATAACGCAGCCACCCTGAATACTTAGCAGAAACTCACACAAACCTAATACACAGCTCCACAGCAGCCTTTTGGCTGTTCTGGGTGGTTTGTGCACCCAAATTGTACTTGACCTGTTTCATCGTTAAATACCCTGTAAGCCCCAAAGAAATAAATGACAACTATTGAGGAAGGGTGTCGTATTTTCTCTTTGCAGTGGCCCCAAGCACATGAGCAATCCCACAAAGCAGGATGCCAGTGTGCCGATGGATATGATCGTGGAGACAGAGCAATTCCAAGTAGACCCCATGGAAGTAGCGCCCAGTGAGAGCATGGAGATCCCCGAGCCTGCAGCCAGCCCTTTCTCCTCGGTGCCAGAGAAACGCCTCTATAAATCCAGGTCTGTACTGTTGGCCTCCACAGGCAAAAAAAAACCTCTGGGACTGAGACCATAGTCATCTTAATTGCATTTTGCAGTGCTTAGCACAGCACAGGTCAGGGTATTTCTGTGTTGAAGGTAAAAGAGGTAAGATTTCCATGTATGTTTTAAAAGCCATTTTTAAAAGAGGAAAGTGTGAAGAAGGGCAAAGTGTGCATGCCCTGTGGAAACTGTGTCGGGAAGGTCCTGTTAGTCTGCCAAGCCGTGATCTCTTCCCAGGGCAGAGCAGAATGCTGCAGGTGTGAAGGTAAGAACTCTTCCTAAAATACTCCAACAAGTTTTGTTGTGATTTCTAACACTTTTCCATCCTGGCTGCCTCGGGGCTGAGCTGGTGCATTTCACTGTAGCTGTCTGTGCTCCCGTGCAGGCGCAGGACAAGGCACTGATAGAGCAGGTGAACATCTTAGGTTTTGCAAAGCCAGAGCAGCATTGCTGGGTTTGGTGGTTTGCTTTTTGGTTTTGGTTTTGTTTTAAACGTAAAATCTTAGCAAAAGGTTGAAACTGAATTTCTTAATGCTGGCTTGACTTCTGAAATCATAGAATCATAGAACGGTATCGGTTGGAAAGGACCTTAAGATCATCCAGTTCCAGCCTTCTGCTGGAACACGACTGTGCTGGAGTGCCATGCAGGGAAACCTGCTTCTGTCAGTGGCTCCCGCTTGCTTCCGCTGTTGTCAGCTCTGCTTGTGTAAAATGAGGTGAGCTTTACTGCTTCAGGGCTTTCTGCTGAGTCTGAAAGTGCTCACCACACACTACAGGGAGTGGGGTCTTTTGTACGCTGTGGTTTGCCTGACAAAATCCTGTACTAAGCAGCCGCCACAGTGACATTTTAAGCTTCACTGCCTTGTCCAGCATAACAGCTTATAAACCCTAAAGAAACCATCCTTGAATTTGATGTGATGCTGCAGGTCAAAAGGAGAGTTGGCTGCTGAAAGGCCATGCTTTTACTGCTGTTTCTTCTCTCCTGCTTTTCACAGTCATGTGCTTCCACAAAACCCCACTGACACTGCCCAGTGGCATATTGCATTTTTTAACACCTTACACCCTGTTGTTAAGAGAAGGGAGAACATGGATGTGAGAAATAAACAGGAAAGCAGACCAGTATTTCACCCATTTTTTGAATTACACTTTGGCATTTGAATTACACTTTGAATTACACTTAGGTGTCCTGCTCCTCCGTTACCTTCCTCTTCCCATTCCTGACAGCCTGAACTGCTACAAAAGGCATAAAGCATCCTAGTGATGCTGTGAGAGATGGGGTGTTGGTGTGTATTACAGCATGTCTCCCTTTCCAGGATCCCATCCACAATTTGCTTTGGACAAGGTGCTACCCGAGGATTTAAAGGACCAAGGAAAAATCTCTGAAGGTCAGCGCACCAGGTCTGTACAAGACAAGCAGGCGCTGGCACCATGACTGAGTGGGGACATCTGCAGTGTGTGCAAGGGTCCCACTCCCTAGAGAGAAAGCAGAAGGGTGAAAGCAGGGGTTGTGCAGCAGCAGTTTGGGATACACATTGAGAGGAGCTTTGCTACAGTCCCTTTTTGTCTCCATACCAGCTCCGTTTGGCAGCATTTCAGAGCTGACCCTTCCTGAAGCACAGCACTCTCTTTTCTGATCCCCTCTGAAATCCAACCACAGATAAATTCTTCTGCCTTTGTGTTGTGAGGTTTTGTCTCTCATCAGTGCCAGGACTGCTCTGGGCAGCGGTGGCTCTGTAGATAGATGGGCACATCTTGCCTGAGCA
The DNA here is from genome assembly GCA_028858755.1 of Ara ararauna. Lineage (NCBI taxonomy): Eukaryota > Metazoa > Chordata > Aves > Psittaciformes > Psittacidae > Ara > Ara ararauna. The sequence continues at coordinate 8,761,559 of CM054381.1, forward strand.
TGCAAAATGGCAAATGCTGGTCTGAAACTCCAGGCAGCTGTGGGGATCCCACAGGCTTTGCAAGGAATCACTGTCAGCAATGCAGCAGGGATAACACAGAGCAAAACACACACGGTTTCCCTCTTCCTGCAGGACACCCTGCATCTCCCCAGCTCCCTCCCCTGGCCTGGGGGCAAGTTGTCACACTGCCCTGCCAGCCGTGCTTACACAGGGGCGGAGCAAAATAAAACCCAGAGGAAGAGCAAAGGAGATTGCAACAGTTCATCATTTTAGTTTTGTTCTTTCATTTTCTTCTCTTTTGCCTTTTCAAGCTCCAGCAAATGCAGCCCTTGAGACATGGGGCAGGTTGAACTCACACAACAAGTCCCAGACTGCAGCAGACAGTGCTGGTGGACCCGCAGTGGTGTGGAGGTGAGAGGAAATGGGCTGCTGCAGCTGAGCGTACACAGGGTTATCTTCTTGATTTTTTTCCTTTTGGGGGAAGAAATGGATTCAGGGAATTCCAAGACAAAACCTGATGACTGTACAGGAGCTGGAACCACTGACAAAAGGAAAATGGGGGGGGGGGGGGGGGGGGAAGCATTGGTCCTTAATTCTGACCTGCATCTCACTGAAGGATGCTCCGCTCCCTAACACTTACTCTGGAAACCATACGAAAGGTTTGCCTAGGCCAGGAGAAGCGTTCTGGAGCCCTGCAGCTCATTTCCGCATTGACTTAAAATGAAGTGGCTTCCAACGAGGTGAATAAATAAAAGGAGTTTTTACAAAATAACTTTGTAGAGAATTCAAATGCTGTCTTGAAGCCCAGGCAGAGTCAGATGTGAAGAATGAACCTCCCTTTGCTCCAAATACCCCCAAAATCAGGTTGAGATGGAGGTTACTTTTCCTCGTCTTTCCCTTCCTTTTTAATCTCACCCTGCCAGAGGAAAAGATAGATTGGAAACAGAGACAGGTCTCTGGTCCTGTGTCACTTTTAAAATGGTCCATAAAGGAGGGGGAAAGAAAAAAGGAGGTTGCAGCAATGTCATTTATCCAAGAAGCTTAGGATGTGTGATTGCTCTTTTCCCTTCCCCCTCTCTGGGTGGAACAAAGGATAAAAAGGCCTTTGCAAAATCCTTGCAAATAGGAGCAGGGAATGATGCTTACAGAGATTTCCCTGTCAGTTTTAGAATGCTTTGCTGCATTTAAAACTCAGCCGGCTTCTCTGGCCCTAATCCTTCTTCCTTGGCCTCTAGAGAGAGCTGTCTCTGGCAGGCAGACCATCTGTCCAGGAGGTCCAGCCTCACCTCCTGCTGCTGCTGGTCCCTCAGAGACAGTCCATGGTGCAGGACAGGGAAGACCAGGCTCTATCAGCACCTATGTGCTGACCACCCTGATGCTCCTGCCACTTGTCTGCACAGGGACATCGATCAGCAGTGACCAGCAATGACCAAAAATCACTTTCCAACACTGGAAGCCCTTAATGAGGCTTCTTTCCCCACACCGGAATAACTGGAGATTGGAAGCAGGCATCACGTCACAGGAAATGCCTGCATGCTTTGGCCAGTGGTGGTACAAAGATCATGCAGAAGTAGCCCAGTCTATTTCCCCTTATGTGTTTAGGTCCTGAGTTTTGACCTCAAAATTCCTTTCTTCCCTTTTCCTAGACTCCAGGTCCAGAGATTAATTAAAAGATTAATATTGCAATTACAGCCTCAGGGCTCCTGACTCAGTAACTCTTCTGGGTCACCGACTTCTTCCAGAGCATGGGTATGTGCATCCCTGTATTTGACAGCAAAGCAAACAGCTGTGTTTCTGACCTCTCCATAAATGACCCATGACTAAATGCACTCTGCAAGCAGGGTCCAGCTGGAAGTCTCCTCAGAGCTGACATTCCCAGGGCCTGGCTGTCCTCCAGGAACAAGGCTCCTCAGAGCACAACCAGGCTCTTGTAAGCAGTAGGTGTCAGGAGGGAGGAGGATGGGCTCCAGGCAGCCTTAGCTCATAGGGTGCTTTGGGTGGGAAGGGACCTTACAAAACCATCCAGACCAACCCCCCCTGCCAGGGACAGGGTCATCTATTAGACCAAGTGTAAGAGCCCATCCAACTTGGCCTTGACCCTTAGACAAGCACAAGCTTTTCCAGCTCATCAGAACTTTGCCCTCTTCAGATTGAACAGTGATGGGGCAGCAAGTTCAGCTCCAGGCCTGGGCTGAAGCCCTCTCATGGTGATGGATATTTGCAGAGTCAAATAAATCCCTCCTGTTTTGGGGCTGAGGGCATGGGTTTGTACTGCGTTGATTTATTTCCTCTTGGTTGATCTTTCCCTGCTGAATTAAGCCTTACTCACTCAGTGATCGAACCAAAGCGCGGAGGTCGGCTGTGGATGTGCCATATAATGCTTGTCAGGGCACTCCCAGCTCCACACCAAAGGTCTTCATGTTACTTAATGGCTTCTATTTAGGTTTGGACTTAGCAGTTTGGACCTGACAAACCCTCAGGTGGCTTTGGGTAGGAAAGGACCTTCTACCGCCCAGAATGCTATCCCATATCATGCACCAGCTCTGGGAAAATCAAATGGTACAATGTATTTGCAGAACTACACTGCAAGCAATGGGTGGTGGGACTTCCAAACATTGGGATACACTGGGATACATTGGGTTTAGCAAATGACCCGGTTAGCCAGCACAAGGGGATTGCCAGTCTGGATGCCTAAGACCCATGACAGTAGGGATGCTCTACCTGAGTGCACAAGGACAGGTTATCCCAGTGCTCCCCTTGCCCCCAGTAGCACCAGTATCACGAACAGGCCCCACCCTGGGAGCGGCCACAGCAGCAAAACTCTGCGGTCAAAGAGCAACCAAGGGCCAGGGAGCACAGGAGCAGCCATGGAGCGGTGAGTCCCTGTGGGATGGCTCCGGGCAGCATGATACAGGCAGACAGTGGGCGCAGGTGGGTGCAGGATACAGGCAAACACTTGGCACAGGCGGGTGCAGCAGGAGCAGAGGGTGCAGGATACAGGCAGACACTTGGCACAGGCGGGTGCAGCAGGAGCTGTGGGTGCAGGATACAGGCAGACACTTGGCACAGGCGGGTGCAGCAGGAGCAGAGGGTGCAGGATACAGGCAAACACTTGGCACAGGCGGGTGCAGCAGGAGCAGAGGGTGCAGGATACAGGCAAACACTTGGCACAGGCGGGTGCAGCAGGAGCAGAGGGTGCAGGATACAGGCAGACACTTGGCACAGGCGGGTGCAGCAGGAGCTGTGGGTGCAGGATACAGGCAGACACTTGGCACAGGCGGGTGCAGCAGGAGCTGTGGGTGCAGGATACAGGCAGACACTTGGCACAGGCGGGTGCAGCAGGAGCAGAGGGTGCAGGATACAGGCAGACACTTGGCAGAGGCGGGTGCAGCAGGAGCAGAGGGTGCAGGATACAGGCAGACACTTGGCAGAGGCGGGTGCAGCAGGAGCAGAGGGTGCAGGATACAGGCAGACACTGGGCGCAGACGGGTGCAGCAGGAGCAGAGGGTGCAGGATACAGGCAGACACTGGGCGCAGGCAGGTGCAGCAGGAGCTGTGGGTGCAGGATACAGGCAGACACTGGGCGCAGGCGGGTGCAGCAGGAGCGGAGGGTGCAGGATACAGGCAGACACTGGGCGCAGGCGGGTGCAGCAGGAGCGGAGGGTGCAGGATACAGGCAGACACTGGGCGCAGGCGGGTGCAGCAGGAGCGGAGGGTGCAGGATACAGGCAGACACTGGGCGCAGGCAGGTGCAGCAGGAGCTGTGGGTGCAGGATACAGGCAGACACTGGGCGCAGGCGGGTGCAGCAGGAGCGGAGGGTGCAGGATACAGGCAGACACTGGACGCAGGCAGGTGCAGGATACAGGCAGACACTGGGTGCAGGCGGGTGCAGCAGGAGCGGAGGGTGCAGGATACAGGCAGACACTGGGCGCAGGCGGGTGCAGCAGGAGCGGAGGGTGCAGGATACAGGCAGACACTGGACGCAGGCAGGTGCAGGATACAGGCAGACACTGGGTGCAGGCGGGTGCAGCAGGAGCGGAGGGTGCAGGATACAGGCAGACACTGGGCGCAGGCAGGTGCAGGATACAGGCAGACACTGGGTGCAGGCGGGTGCAGCAGGAGTGGAGGGTGCAGGATACAGGCAGAGACTGGGCGCAGGCAGGTGCAGGATACAGGCAGACACTGGGTGCAGGCGGGTGCAGCAGGAGCTGTGGGTGCAGGATACAGGCAGACACTGGGCACAGGCGGGTGCAGCAGGAGCGGAGGGTGCAGGATACAGGCAGACACTGGGTGCAGGCGGGTGCAGCAGGAGCGGAGGGTTCAGGAAGGCCCCAGCAAACACAGCTCCTGCCAACATGGTCCTCCATCCCTCTGCAGCACTAGGGCCCTGTGGCTCTGCAGCATCACCGTCCTGCTGGGCACTGCCCTTCTTCTGCCTGCACCCGGCAGCACCCAGGTGAGCCCCATCTATCCGTCTATCTATCTATCTATCTATGTATCTATCTATCTATCTATCTATCTATCAATCATCTATCTAATGTATCTATCCATCTATCCATCTCCTGCCTGCCCTCCTTCTGCCCTGGGCATAAGCAGGCAGAGGGAGTCCCCTGTGCTGTGGCACCCCGTGGCACCTCTTTTCTCCCCACAGGCAATAAACAACCCCAGGATGAAGGACCTGGCTACAGAGGAGGATTTGGCCAAGGAAATGTAAGAGGCACCTGTATCTGGCTTGGGAACAAAACCAAAGCACCACCCCAGCAGCCAAACGAGCCTGTTTGCTCCCCAAGATCCTAATTGCAGCCTCCTGGGGGTGGGAGTTGTCTCTCACCATGGTCCCTGCACCCTGATGGGGTGGGATGCTCCTGGGACATGGGGATGTTCAGTAACCCTGATGCACTGGGACCTTCCCTAGCTGAATTTGCTCCCCTCTTCCAGCATCCTGGGAGTTCGCGCTGTGGAGCCACCAGAGGAGGCTGAGATCTCCAGAGATATGGAACCGAGCTCAAAGGTTGTCTCCAGCAGCGCCTGGGTTCACTGGGTTGCCCGCCAAGCCCAGGCAGGACCAGAGCAGGACCGTGACCATCTCTACCACTCAAAGGATGATGCCATGGAGGCTGATGCCCAAGGGCCACCACTGATGCTGTCCCTGCAGGTGCAGAATGGCCCTGAGGAGGACCATGACCACCTCCACCATCGCTGAACAGTGGAAACAGGCCCAAGATGCACAATGAGGGGCGGGAGCATCCCTGGTCCTCATCCCTCCCAACACACCCTTGAGCCCCCCAATAAACCCAATTAGAGCACCTCTCATCTGAAGCCAGGCTGGGAAAACTGGGATTGCTCAGCACGAAGAAGCTGCGTGGAGACCTCAGAGCAGCTTCCAGTATCTAAAGGGGGCTACAAGGATGCTGGAGAGGGACTCTTCATCAGGGACTGTAGCAGTAGGGCAAGGGGTGATGGGTTCAAACTGAAACAGGGGAAGTTCAGGTTGGATATAAGGAAGAAGCTCTTCCCTGTGAGGGTGCTGAGGCGCTGGCACAGGGTGCCCAGAGAAGCTGTGGCTGCCCCATCCCTGGCAGTGTTCGAGGCCAGGTTGGACATGGCTTGGAGCAACCTGCTCTAGTGGAAGGTGTCCCTGCCTGTGGCAGGGGGTTGGAACTGGATGAGCTTTACGGTCCTTTCCAATCCAAACCAGTCTGGGATTCAATAATTCCCCCTCCATGTCCTGGTGTGCTCCTCGTTGCTGCCAGAACCCTATTGCCAAGTGTAAGGCCCCCAAATCTGGGAGATGCCATCCTTGGGCTCACTAAAAGAGACTCCGAGGAAAGTGAGGACAATGCCACAGGATGGGCAACATCTGACCTCAGTGAACCCAGCTGAGGCTGAGGCCGGTCAAACTCAGCACATCAGCACTGCGCCCAAGAAGGCGCCATGGGCTGTCCCCTGCCCAGGGCGCAAATGGACCTATTGCTCCATGAGGCTGCTCTTGCCTAGCATTGGGGAGCAGCATGATGATGGGGTCTCAGTGAACCCAAACACATCCCAGCGCAGGGGAGACCCCACAGCAAGAATCTCCCATCTTCCTGCATCACCAGGAAAACCCTTTAATAGTGATGGCAAACTGCTCCCCGCTGCTGTTTGTCTCACTTGAGGCACTTGTCACTTGCCACCAGGTCTCAGGCCCCTCCGTGGGCCGATGCATGGGGCTGATGTGCTGCAGGGGACCAGCACCCCTCGGGCTCAGCTGTCGGTGAAGTTTGCTTTGCGCTTCTCCACAAACGCTGACATCCCCTCCTTGCGGTCAGCCTGTGAGGAGCAGAGATGGGCTCAGGGAAGGCCGTGCCCACCCTGCTGTCCCCACCACACTGAGGACGCCCCCCTACTCACAGTGGCAAAGGTGGCATAAAAAAGCCGCTTCTCCGTCCTCATCCCCTCTGCCAGCGTTGTCTCAAAGGCTGAAAGCAAAAGAGAAGTTGGGGAGACCCCACGGCCTGCAGCAGCCCCATGGCATTGCCACTGGCCCCCCATTCCCTACCACTGTTGACCGACTCCTTTGCCATGGCAGCCACCAGCTTGGAGTTGCTGGCGATCTTCTCAGCACAGGCAACAGCAGCATCCACAAGCTTCTCCACAGGGAAGATCTTGCTGACCAGACCTAGGATGGACAGTGGGAGCTGGTGGGACAGCTCCCTGCTGTCCCCCCACGGTGCTGGGACTGGCACGTGGTCCTACCTGCCTCCTTTGCCTCTTGTGCAGAAATCCGGTCCCCAGTGAGCACCATCTCCATGGCCAGTGACTTCCCCACTGCTCTGGTCAGCCTCTGTGTCCCTCCAGCGCCTGGAGCCATTTGGGGAAGGGAAAAGCCCAGAGAAGGGTACCTGGGTGTTCCTGCTGTCCCTGCGCCAGTGCGGATGGATCCCCTTGGCAGGACCCCCGTGCTCACCTGGGATGGTTCCCAGCAGGATTTCTGGCTGTCCAAACTGTGCTTTCTCCCCAGCATAGATGATGTCGCACATCATGGCCAGCTCGCACCCACCACCCAGCTGGGACAGGGGAGAAAAGGGGGGGGGGTAAGAGGGGTAAAAGGCTGAGAATTCAGGCATAAGGAAGCTGGGGGGGACTCACGGCGTAGCCATTGACAGCAGCGATGATGGGCTTGCGGATGACAGAGACTTTGTCCCAACCGACGAGAAAGCTGCTGCTGTAGCACTCCTGGAAGGTTTTATTCTGCATCTCCTTGATGTCTGCGCCAGCTGCAAAGGGAAATGAGGTGGGAGACCTCTTCCCACCCCCCCTCCAAACCCTGGGGTGCGGGAGGCATCCTGCCCTACCTGCGAAGGCTTTTTCACTGCCAGTGATGACGATGGCCCCCACTTGGGGGTCGTTCTGCAGGGTCTGCAGCGCGCGCCCCAGCTCCTCCATCAGCCCCTCGCACAGGGCATTGAGCGCCTGTGGCCGGTTCAGCTGGATCAGGCCCACGCTCTGCCGTGCCCCCGTCTTCTGCACCGCCAGGTACTGGAACGCAGCTCCTGCCCACCAGCACTGCCCCGTTAGGCAACCGGCTGCTTACAACAGGGCGAGATCGCCCCCCCACCCTCCGCCTGCCCTCCGGTCAGCCACGGCCCCGTGCCGCTTTACGGTGACCTTCACCGCAGTGGGCACACGGCAGCGCCCATCGGCAGCCCTTTGGGATGTCACCCCCTGGGATCGGCGCCCGGGGCTCCCGGGGGGGGGCTCTCACTCCCGACCCGAGCCGCGCACCCCGGGGACCACCCTCAGCGCCTGCCCCGTGCGCGGCGCCAGGATCCGGCGCACGGCTCACACACGGGGCCGGGGCCGCGCACGGTGCACGGAGGCTGAGACGCAGCGCCAAGGACCCGGTTCCCCCCCCCCCCCATCCATCCCCGCTCACCGGCGCTGCAGCCCCGAGCCCCGAGGGAGGGGCGGGGCGGCGGCGGGAGGAGCGCGCGGCGGCGCGCGGCGGCGGCGGCGGGACGGAGGAGCGCGCGCACGGACGCGGCCATGGCGGAGAGCGGCGCGGCTCGCCCCGCCCCGCCCTTGCTCCCATTGGCTGAGGTGGCCCCGCCCCGCAACGCGCCGTCCTCATTGGCCGAGGCCGCTCGGCGCGGTTACCGGGAGGGGCTGCCCCGGTGCCGCCGAGCCCCGCGCACAGCGCTGCGGGGCAGCAGTGGCGCCCCCGCGGGTGGGCTTAGGGGCGCCGCTCCCCCGTGCATGGAGCGAGAGAGGCGGGAGGGGGGCAGGTACGGGAGCGAGCAGCAGCCCCGGGCACGGCGCGCCGCGCAGGGGGGGGCAGCGCACGCGGTGCCCGGTGGAGCGCGGTGTGCGTGACTGCGCCCCGCGGCCGTGCGCGGCGGCTTCTGCTGCTGCGGGGGGGTGCGTGCGCGTGTCTAAGCATGCGCGGGAGAACGCGTCGCCCGCACCGGGAAGGGGGGGACAGTGCTGCGTGCGGGGCTCAGGCGTGAGGCCGTGTCTGAGCGGTCGGCGCTCTGCCGTGCGCCCCGGTGAGCCGAGCTGCGGGATGTGGCGGAGCACGGCGGCGTGCTGGGCGCTGATGCTGCTGGCTGCCGCCTTCTGCGACACGGCGGCCGGTAAGGGCGGGCGCGGTGGTGCCCGGGGGGCCGCCCGTGGTGGGGCGCGGGGGGCCTCCCGCAGCCGGGTGAAGGCGGCGGTGCCCCGGTACGGCTCTTCCCTACGCGTAGCCGGGGCGGCGGCGGCGGCGGGAGCGGCGGCCGGTGTGGCAGCGGGGGCAGCCCTGCGCCGGGCACGGCTGGACGGGGAGCTGCAGGTGGGTGAAGGCGCCGAGTACCGCGATGGCAACTGGACCGCTAGCGCCTGGACCTCCACCGCACCGGGACGGGCCCCGCCGGGCTGGGCAGTGTCCTGGCTCTGCCCCTTGGCTGCCGTCCTCCGCCGCTGATGGTTTCGGGAGGAACATGGCCCGTGCCTGGCGCAGCGACCGATGCCAAGAGGACCAGCCGCCCCTCCCCGGGGCTGAGCCCACCCCTCGGGATACCAGCAGCTCCCAGGGCTGCGCCCAGCCTCATCCGTTATCCACCGCCAGCGGGGCAGGACCCCATGGAAGCCCCACACACACACACACTTCCTTGCCCTCGAGCCCCGTGCCAAACCCCATTGGCTTGGGCAATCCTGTTAGTGCTCCTCCTTCCTCTGTAGACGTGGGTATCGCAGTGTTTGAAGGATGAGGAGGCAGCAATAAAGCTGAGCGGAAACCAGGTATAGCTGGATGCAGGGTGGCACCACAAAATGCCCCAGCACCCTGCCCATGCAGGTTTTATTTTGGAGTTCAAGTCCCAGAGGGGAAATGGCTCCTCAGAGGTTTTGTCCTGGCTGGAGGCAGTACCCAGGCCTCCTTTCCCCACAGCAACCACTGTCCAGCATGGGGACACCTGGAGGCAGCTCCTCATCCACACCACAGGGATTCTGTCCCTCTGGCCCCCTGCAGCAGCCCAAGGTCTGAAACTGGGGGCTGCCCTGGCAGAGCCGCTTTAATCTCACACCAAAGCTCCATGCCGAGGTGGCCCAAGCCCATGCAGCTGCAGGTGGTGCCTCTCTCCCCCATGGGACAGGTCTCAGTCCAGCGTCACCCTGCCCAGGCGTCCAGCTCGGAAATCCCGCAGGAACTCGTAGGCAGCAGCAGGGTAGTTGAGCATCATCATGTTGACATTCCCTGGAGATGGGGGGGATGCAGAAGGAGGAGTCAGTGGAGCCTGGAGCCACCCCAGGATCCCCAACAGGGATCCCCTGCAACCCAGGAGGCAGAGATCCCCCCTAGGCACTCACCTGTGCCTGTCAACACCTTCACCTTCTGCGTCCTGCCCTGGGCAAGGGCCACATGCTTCAGCACAAGCCCAATGTCATCGCAGGCCTCAGCCAGCCCATAACGCTGTACATACCTGCCAAAGGAGGTGGGGTGCATTGCTTCTGCCCTTGAAGCTCCCTGGGGACAGCTTCTCCACCACCCACATGGGACTAAGAGCAGCAGGCGCAACCCAGGGCCCTCTCTAGCTTCCCCACTGGCTCACCTGAACTGCTGCTGCCTGTTCAGGGCATACAGGAGGTAGTCAGCCATGATGTCCTCCCCAACGAGGTGGTCATGAATGGCTCCTGGAAAAGAGGGTCAAGCCCCAGCTCCCACAGCCCTGGCCAAACCCTGGCCACCCCTCCTGCCATCTACGTGCCACCTGTGGGCACACAGGTACCACGTGCTGGCCCTGCGAGCAGCAGAGTCTCAGCCCGGCCTCACGTGAGGGCTCTCAGCCCCATCTGAAGAGTCCCCCAAGCCACAGTGGCCACCTCACCACACAGTGCCAGCTTCATGCCCGTCTCCACATCGCCCAGCTTCGGTGCCAACACGCCAGGAGTATCCACCAGGTACATCAGGGGCTTCTCGCAGACCTGGGATGGGGGAGACAGGGCTGTTAAGACATACTGCTTGGTAACTGCAGTGTCACAGACTCACACGTGGCTAACAAGCAAGATGTTGAGTTGTTTTGTTAAGGCCTTGCTGGAAAGGGGACCTGAGCGACCCTCTGAGATCAGCTCTGCATGCCTCAAGCAAGAGAAGGCAGACGCCAGCACCCACCCAGCTAGCAGAAACAGTACCTGGATTCTGGTCAGCACTGCCCTAGTGATACCAGGGTCACCACCAACAGGAGTGGCTTTGCCTTTGGGGAGAGGGAAGAGTCAGACAAGCAAGTGATGTTCTGTCCCATCAGAGACTCCTCCCCAAGGCCAGGCGCCATGGAGAAATACCTTTTTTGAGGTGCAGCCTCCGCAAGGAGTTGATGAGTGAGGACTTGCCCACGTTGGGCACGCCGATCACCAGGATGCTGTACTCAGTGCTCTGGAAGTGATGTGGATGTGGGCAGGAAGCAACTGGCTCTTGGCCACCCACGACAGCAGAACCAACCCAGCGTTTGCTGGTGCTTTTGGCCTTGTCTCTGGAACTGGAGAAGCTGCCAACAGCCACCCTAACTCCCTGCACACACTGGCAGTCTCACCTCAGCCCTGTGGTAGCGAGGGCTGCTGTCCACCAACTTGGCAACCAGGGGAACAATCTGCAGAGAGACACAGAGAAGGGCTGTAACTGTGGCTCTGCGCCCATGCTGGCCACTCACTCGGAGGACACCGTGCCGGAAGGATGCACAAAACGGGGGCCAAGCAGGGGACAGTGCTCATATGTGAACCAGCCAGTGTCAATTCCTCGCAGTGGGACACTGAGGTCTCTCCACGGGGCTGGGAGAACAGTGCATGGCGCCCAGCTGCTGGCAGCAAGACACAGGGCTGGGCATGGAGCTGCAGGTTCATTTGTTACCTTCTTGACATTGACATCATGCTTGCAGTCAGCAAAGACAACATGTGAGCATCGCTGTTGCTTCAGGCGCTCCAAGAATGTCTGAAGGGGACAGGAAGACGTATTGCTGGTACCTGCCTGCATGGACCCATAGACCCCCAGCCAGCCGTGCCCCAGTGCTCACCGGCTGACGGCTGGGATCAGCCAGGTCCATCTTGTTCAGCACCAGGATGTGCGGGCGGATGCCCAGCACCTCCTGCAGAATGGGATTACGGCCCGACAGCGGGATGTAAGCACCGTTAAGGACAGTGACTGTGCACTGGCATGGACGCAGGTACCGGGGTGGACAAGCTCCGTGTGTGGGGAAGCTGATGGGGTTGTTGCAGAGCTGGGGAGGGGTATGGCACGGAAGCACATTCTGGGGTGGGCCAGTTGCTCAGGGCGGGAAGCTCATGGGGGTGTTGTGCAGCTAGAGAAGGGTATTCCGTGGAATCAGGTAGAGGGGTGGACTTGGTGGGGGGGGAAAGCTGATGGGGCTGGAGTGGGGCTGTTGTGCTGCTGGAGAGGGGTACGCGGCTGGGAGAAGCGAACTGGATGGACAGGGGCAGCTGGGGCACGCGGGGCCGTGAAGCCCCCACCGATGCAGGGGACAGCGTCCCGGAGCACCACCTCCGCCGCCCCGGGGGACACGGGGCGGGCCGAGCCGCGCAGGAGGATATGCGAGCGTCGTGCACCTCGATGAGGCAGTCGGCGCGCCGCAGGGAGGCCCGCATCTGCCGCAGGCCTGCAGCACAGCGCCAGGTGAGCGGCGGCGGCAGCCAAGGGGCGGCGGCGCCCGCCCGCCCCGCTCCCCGCGCCCCTCACCTTTGGCCATGTGCCGCGGGAACCACGCGGCCACATCGCGGCCGCCGAAATCGAAGCGCTCCCGGAACCGCCCCGACCCGGGCCCCGCCGCGGCCGCCCGCAGCAGCGCCGCGCAACCCCTCATGGCGGTTCGCATCACATCCGGCGCGACGCGCGGGGAGGAGCCGCATCGCCCCGCCGCCGGCAGCGCGGCTTTCCCCTCAGCGCCATGGCGGAGCGGCGGTCTGCGCCGGGTACGCGCCCCGGCGGCACGGGCAGCCCCGGGCCCCGCAGCGAGGGGACGGCACCCCCGGCCGCGGGGCCCGGTCCCCAAGCCACCCCCCAGCCGCAGCCGCAGCCGCAGCCGCCTCCGCCAGCCCCTCAGCCCAGCGCCGAGCCAGCCCCGCCGCAGTGCCCGCTGGACGACACCCGCTACCTGATCGCCAGCACCAACTGGTACTGAGGCTGCGGAGCCGAGCCGAGGAGCCGCGTCCCTGCCCTGCAGAAGGAGAAGCATCTCCGCGCGTGTCCGCCCGGCCGGGTCTCAATAAAGGAGGCTGAGCGGCAAAGCACAGGGTTTATTTCTGCCCCGCAGAGCCGCGGGGCGGCTCAAGGAGCCGGTTGAGGCGCTCGGCCTCTCGCCAGCCAGACAGCAGCGCCCCGTGGGTGGTGGAGTAGAAGGTGCGGTGCGTGGCCTCGCCGGCGAAGAGGAGCTGCAGGGGCTGCAAGGTGGGAAGTGAGTGCTGGGGGCTTGCCGCCCCCCCCAGCACAGCGGGGTTATCCTAGCCCAGCCTCTTGTCCCTGCCCTCCGGCACCCTGCATGTGTGTGACCCGCTCTGCAGCCATAGGGCACCTAGGCTTCCTTAGAGACCTACCCCTTACTGTGAGCATCATAGAATCAGCCAGGTTGGAAAAGACCTTTAAGCCCATCCAGTCCAACCGTTCCCTGTCACTGCCAAGGCCACCACTGACCCATGGCACTGAGGGCTTTGTCTAGATGGCGTGTGAACACTTGCAAGGACAGTGACTGCAGCACTGCCCTGGGCAGCCTGTTCCAATGCTGAGCACCCTTTGGGGAAGGAATTGTTCCTCATCTCCATCTAAACCTCCCCGGGTGCACCTTGAGGCCGTTTCCTCTTGTCCTGTCGCTGGTAACTTGGGAAAAGAGACTGACCCCCCCCTCACTACAACCTCCTCATGCCAGAAAGTGTTTGGAAGCAGCCAATTGTCCCCAAATTTTATGGAAGTGGGGTTCCCCCCACACCCGTGGAGCTCGGTGGGAAAAGTCAAGGGGGGTTGGTTGGTGAACTGAACACTGGTGACTCCTGGCTGGAGTGGAAGTGAGGGATGCCATGTCCCTGTGCTCCTCATGGCCTGGGGTACCCTGGCCCCAAGCCAGGAGATCCTGCTTCTCCCATAGCCACTGCCATCCCCCAACCTAAAGTAGTTACCCTGGGGTCCTCGGGGTCCTCGGGCAGGGGCTGAGCCAGGATGTCGATGTCATCCCCGGAGCTGCCAACGGCCACATAGCTGTAGGAGCCCCGGGTGTAGGGAGTGCTGTGCCACTGGGACCGGAGCATGCTCCTGGGAGCGGGCAGGAGCGGGTTCCCTGTGGGTGCGGATTCTCAGTGGGATCCAGAAAGCCAGGGGGATGGGGTGACGAGGGCAGAGGAGGCAGTGGTTACCTGTAAGCGTGCGGAGCATGTATGTCATGGTGCTGAGAACCTCTGCGTCACTCAGTGTCTCCATGTACTCTGACTCCTTCCCTGCGATGAAGCCACAGAGGACGTGCCCGTGCCTGGGGAGGAAAGATGGGGCTGGGAGCTGCAGCCACCCTCCTGCTGCTCACCAGGAAACATGGGAGCAGTGCTCCATCACAGGCCACCAGCAACCCTGAGAAGGTCTTGAAGCTCAAGACAGAACCAAGACGCTCTGTCACATTGCCTAGGAGATGCCCTAACCCCTGTTGCTGGTTCTCCCATCACATACTGCTCTGGTGGTTGGAGGACCACAAATCCAATGAGCTTCTTGAACCAGTTGGCCTTCAGGTCAGTGCTGGGCTTCTCGAGGGGAGACTCATCCTCCCACACCACTTCGATGAGCTGCTGCTGGGGCTCCCAGAAAGGCTGCTCGAACTCCAGGAAGATCTTGTTGTTGGTGCCAAAACCCAGGCGGCGAATGGCCTCTGCCTTCCGCTCAGGCAGGGGAGGCTGGAAGAAGTCCTGGTGGCGTTCCTTGAGGAAACCTGCAGGCAGGTGGTTAGGCAGAAGAACCAGCAGCTCTGCTTGCTGGGCTCTGAAGTGGGGTCAGAGGTACTTTCCCCTCCCCAAAGTCCCTTTCCATCCTCCCCTCTCCCACCAGAAGCCTGTCCATCATCAACCATGCCAACCGGCTGGAGGGGACAGGCAGGGCAAGGAAAGGTGTTGATGTCCTCACCCAGTGGGACGGTGACAATGACGTGGTCGGCGAGGAAGGTGTCTCCATCTTCACACTCCACACGGACGGGGAAATCCCTAGCATTACCCCCTTCCTCACGGAAGGACCCTTGCCACTGGATGGTCCTCACTGCCTTGCTGAGCAGGACGGTGCCCTCTGGCAGAGTTGAGAGCATGCGCTCGGGCAAGCTACTGTAGCCACTGCAGGAGGAGGTGCTGATGGGGACAGGGTGCCCCCTAGGAATGCTCTTCCATTTCCCTCTCCAGAGCCCTGTGCTTACCCCGGGAAAGTGCAGTCCAGGCCTGGCAGGGAAATGTACTCCCCAAAGGGCTCAAGGGCCACCAGGTCCATGCTGTGGGTGCCACTGATGCAACACTCCAGCTTGAGGCATGTGGCGAGGATGGCCAGCTGGAGCCGCCGGGCATCCTCCTTGCCCCCCCCCAAAGCGGGGACCCTGCGGGTGATCTCTGCCCGCACATACTGTCCCACACTGGGTGCTGGTGGCTCCTCAGCACCCCGAAAATCACGGGCAGAGGCCAGGAGGGTGTCAAAGAGGTCACGGGCTTCTCTCACCGCCTGGGGGCTCAGCGCCCTCCCTGAGCTGCAGTAAGTGATGCAGGGCAGCGGAGGGTGACCCCCTGCCTCTGCCCGCTGGTTCTCCTCCCGGGCAGCCTCCGGACCCAGCAGGCCATAGCGGGTGGCGAGGCGGAAGACGGGGTTCCCTGGCGAGGGGCCGTGGATCCAATGTGCCCCCATCTCTGCGAGCCCTGACGCTGCGGGGGAGGAGGGTATCACCCCAGGGCAGGACCCCCACAACCAGCCGGGGTCAGCGGCCGCTGCCCAACCCCCTGTACCGCCCGTCACCGGCTCCAGTGCGCTCCCGCTGCACGCACAGGACCAGACCCCCCCCAGCCGCGTGTCCCCCCACTGAGGAACCGGCCCCACAGCGGCGGTGGCGGTGCAGCTCCCCCATCCCCTGCGCTACCCCCGTCCCGGGCCGGTTCCGCAGCCGGGGCCATCCCCCGGGGCTCCCCCGTACCGAAGGGGCGGGTGCAGACGCGGCCGCCGGCGTGGGACGCCGCCTCCAGCAGCCGCACGGAGCCGGAGCCGGTCCCGCGGAGCCGCTGCACCGCGCCCAGCCCCGCCAGCCCCGCGCCCACCACCACCACCCGCTGCACGCCGCGGCCCTCCATGGCGCCCGCCCCGCCCCGAGCCGCCTCTTCCCTTCCCTTCCCTTCCCTTCCCGCTTGGTGTCGCCTCCGCCAGGCCCCGCCTGCTCCCGTCTCGTGTCGTGTGTGAGCGCAGCCGGCGCGGGGCGGATGGAAGCGCGGGGGGGCGGGTTGGGAACGGGCTGGATGGGTGCTGGGGAGGGAGCCTCCATCACGGACTGTAGCGATAGGACAAGGGGTGATGGGTTCAGACTGAAACAGGGGAAGTTCAGGTTAGATACAATGAAGAAGCTGTTCCCTGTGAGGGTGCTGAGGCGCTGGCACAGGGTGCCCAGAGAAGCTGTGGCTGCCCCATCCCTGGCAGTGTTCAAGGCCAGGTTGGACACAGGGGCTTGGAGCAACCTGCTCTAGTGGAAGGTGTCCCTGCCCGTGGCAGGGGTTGGAGCTGCGTGAGCTTTGAGGTCCCTTCCAACCCAAACCACATTGTGATTCTATGAAGGGCAGAGCTCAGAAGGTTGTGATCAGTGGTGTAGTCAGCGGCGTGCCCTTAAGCCAGGAGGGACAAGAGTATCTTGGGGGGCATAGGCAGGAGTATTGCAACAGGTTGAGGGACAGGACCGTCCCTCTCTGCTGACTCTAATGAGGCCACATCTGGAGCACTGTGTCCAGTCCTGGGCTCCTCAGTACAAGACAGACGACAGGCCACAAAGATGATCAGGGTTCTGGGGCATCACTTGTGAGGAGAGATTGCGGGCGCTGGGCCTGGTTAGTCTGGAGGAGAGCAGACTGAGAGGGGATCACACCAGTGCAGAGCAGTATCCCAAAGGTGGGTGCCAGGAGGATGCTGCCAGACTCTTGTCTGTAGTGCACAGCGACAGGACGAGGAGCAATGGCCATAAACTAGAACACAACTTCCACTGCAACACAAGGAAGAACTTCTTTCCACTGGTGGTGGCAGAGCACTGGAACAGGCTGCCCAGGGAGGTTGTGAATCTCCCTTTCTGGAGACATTCCAAACCCATCTGGACACATTCCTGTGTGACCTGCTCTGGGCGGCCCTGCCTTGGCAGGAGGTTGGACTGGATGATCTTCAGGGGTCCCTCAATCCTGATGATTCTTTATTTAGGAGGTATTTTCCCCACCTCCAGTTTTCCAGCAAGCAGTGAGGTGGGACCACATGGAAGGGGATGTGCACTGCAGGGGGACACCAGCCTGGTGGCAGCTTCATAGGGGAACCATGGCCATGCATCCATCCATCCTCTCCATCCCTTCCTGTGCTGTGACTGGGGGCTGGACTCAGATACCCCCTACCTCCCTGTGGCCAGACCCAACAGTCCCAGCTCCTTCCCATCTCCTTGTGGGTTGGATGCTCTAATCTCCAACCCACTGGGATCACAGCAGGGTCCCCACATCCCACTTGCACAGCCCAGGATGTGGCTCCAGCATCACCCTTCCAGCAAGGCTGCCTGACTGGTGGCTCCTGCCTGCCCTGCTGCTGCTCTGCCTGCACAGTGTCACTGGTTCATGAGGAGCTCCCAAGCAAGGAGGACAAACCCTGATGACCAAGGCCTGCGTGGGAAGCGCCATCACCACAAGTGTGTCAGGCCAGCAGTAAGGAGGGCACAGCAGGGGATGTCGCAGCAGTGGGAGAGGGGCCAGGCCACTGGCATCTCCCTGGGGACCCACCACTCTATTGAGACCCCTCCATCAGCTCCAGGATGCTGCTGTAGAGGCGTTCGGGGGCATCCAGTCCCCAGATGAAGTCCCAGTGGTTCCAGTCGGGGATGTGGCCGTAGGTGACAAGGCGGGCGATGCGGGGCAGTAGCAGGCGGACGTCCCTCCAGTCAGCTACCCAGTCCTTTCCTCCCGACCACACTGCGGTGGGCACGGGCATCTCCTCCACATGGTACAAGGGAGGTGTCTCCTGGAGGGACACGGGGGGCTTTGAGGAACTGCTGCTGTGGTCAACCCCTGCAAACCAACATGTCCCCACACCACAGAGCCCTGGCACCTCCAGCCAGCAGCACTGCTGGCGCAGCCTCCTACCTGGTGGTACACAGCTGGGTTTTCACAGCCGTAGTCAAAGGCTTTGAATTCTCCTGATTTCATCAGCTGCAAGGAGAGGGTAGGTCTGCGGTGGGAGGCCAGGGAGCACCTTTGTGGGGGTACTGCATCTCCCAGCCTCCTAAAGGGATCGCATCATGAGAGAAGGTCGTGATGCACGGAGGTGGCATCCCTCCCGAGCTGGACTTTCTGCCTTTTTTAACAGGGTGATGATTTGAACTCCACCTCAACTCCTGTCCCTGGCTATGGGCTGGCAAACTAAGGCATCGCATGTGGCACTTTGGCTGCCGCGGCGTGATGCTGGTACCTCTGCAGACCTGCTCATCACCAGCTCATGTGCAGGGTGCTGCTGGAGGACTTCACACTGGCAAGTTTTCCTTCAACAACCTGATCACTTTTACTTTCTTGCGCACTCTGGGCTGAGGGTATAGAGACATCAGTCCCAGGTATTGTAAGGGTTGCTCCTATGCTAGGAACCTACCTGGGCCCAGTGTATCATGGTTTTGACAGATGTCCTATCCGGAAAGTGGGATGTGTACACATCCAGCCGCGTCTGCAAGGAAACACATTCAAACTATCATAGACTGGAGCACAAGTCTGGTGAGGAACAGCGGAGAAACCTGGGGGCTTCAGTCAGGAGAAGAGAAGGCTCAGGGAGGATCTGATTGCTCCCTACAACTGCCTGAGAGGAGGATGGAGCCAGGAGGGGGCTGGGCTCTGCTCCCAAGGAACAAGGGATGGGACAAGAGGAAACGGCCTCAAGCTGCACCAGGGCAGGTTTAGACGGAGATGAGGAACAATTCCTTCCCCAGAGCGTGCTCAGGCATTGGAACAGGCTGCCCAGGGCAGTGCTGGAGTCACCGTCCCTGCAAGTGTTCACACACCGTGGAGATGAGGCCCTCAGTGCCGTGGGTTAGTGGTGGCCTTGGCAGTGCTGGGGAATGGTTGGACTGGATGAGCTTAAAGGTCTTTTCCAACCTGGCTGATTTTGTGATTCTGTGATTGCTTTCCAATGGATAGGAGCAAGGATGGCAGTTGCCAGATGATGCATTTCCTAAAACAGGCACTGCTGAGTCAAGCTGCCTAGAGAGTTGGGCCAGGAATATAATCTTCATTAAAACTCCATTGCCCTCAGACTGCTCCAGGAGAATGGTGAAGGAGGAGGTACCCTCTGGCTCCTGGAGATACCTCCTCTGGGCTCAGGGACTGTGCTCAAGACCTTAGTGACTACTTGCGGTCACCCAGACGCTGCTTCAGCAGGGTGAGTAGGAGCAGGAGCTGCCCCCAGGGGTGCTGATGGGGTGTACAGCTGCTCTCGGTGGCAATAGGTGCTGCTGGGTGCCCCCAAGCAGAGCAGCCCGGGGCTCATGCTCTCTCATCCCCATGCGGAGCGGTTGCACTCACCATGTTGAAGTTCTTCTCGTTGTAGCCACCCAGCATGAAGAGGAGGTTGGCACAAGGCTTGTGCAGCAGCGGGTTCCTGCAGAGCTGGGGGAGAAACCTCCACAGCTTCCTTATCCGCAGCGAGGCATCCGTTCTGCCGAGCAGGAGCTGCAGGAGCAAAGGGCAAGGTTGGTGTCTGGCGCTTCCTTTCCTTGAGCCTGGACCTCAGAGTGCCCCCCCTGGATGTGCCACCAGCCGCTGTCCCCTGAGCTGGGTGGGGAAGGGTTGTGTGGCACTCACATGGGTCAAACCCGCTTCTCCCTTGCCCCCTGCCCCGCTGAGGTGTGCACAGCTCAGTACAGAGGTGATGCTGACTGAATGCACACCAGGGAAACCAGTACTCGGGACTCCCTTCTTCCCCCCAAGTGCTGGGTTCGTTTGTCATTAACATCAGCACAGTAAAGCTGCTCTTTCCCAGGTGGGCTGTCCATGAATTCAACAAGAGCCCCCACAAAAAGACCAGCTTCAACACCTTGAGATCCTGCAGATGGAAGGCAGGCGTGCGCTCCACAAGGTGACTGTGCAGGGTGCATCTGCACCTGATGAATCGTGTCTGTGCTTATAAATCAGCAGGAATTAACTGTCTCCTGCTGTGCCAGATAGCCCTGGGGGCTGTGTCTGGGCACCATCCCTTTTCTAGCACCGGTGTGTTTCGGAGAGGAGAGCATGGAGCAATCCCCTACCTGCAACGTCTTGAATTGCCTGTCTAGAAGGAAGGACAGTTTCATGATGGGACTTCTGGCATGTTTGACTGTCACTACTGGAGCCAGGGCAAAAAACAGTTTGATTTTCTGAGCCAGTTCTGGCATGGATGAAAAGGCGATGAATGCTGAGGAAACAGAAAAACAACCTAAGACTGGGTTCATCTTTCTTCAGGTGCTTAATCTGAGGGTTTGCTTGCCCAGACCTGTTTAGCTGGCATTATACCCAGTTAGAAACCTGGGATCTCTTCCCACCTTTCTGCTTAGCATTAGTGCTAGAGATGTCCAGAAGGAGACAAAGCCTTCATCCCTATAGTTAGAAGTGGCTGATGAGGCACTTCAGTGATTACTACTGATGGGAAGTCCTGCCCCATTCACCAGGTGAAGGGAACAGCGCTGTCATCTTCCATCAACCCCTGCTAAAGGGTGTCATCATCACAGGTTATGTCATACCCCGATGGCCCAGGTGAAGAGAAGCACAATGCATTTCATTGGAAAGTAAAAGCTGTGACATCCATGCAAAACACCTTTGGTTTTGATGCAGGATGCTGCAATTTGGTTTTCTAGGTTGAATTATAGTTGCAGCAAGGAACTTATTGAGATCACCGGGAGCTTTCTGACTGCCCTAGGAGCAAGCTGGTCCTCCTAGATGTCTTATATGAAAAGCATAGCTTGTGTACCTCACTGCAAGAGACCTTCTACCTAGTCTGCCCGCTTGTCAGCCCTCAAAGATTGGACCTCTCTGCTTCCTGCTTACAAACACCAAAATGAGTATTTTCAAGGTGGTCCAGGGAGTTCTAACACACCGATTGTGCAGCCCTGGGAGTAGCCGATGTAGTAGATCTGCTTCTGTCCAGTCTTCTGCAGGATGAAGTTTATCATGGCTGGGAGGTCATACATTGCCATCTCATGGAAGCTGCAACACAGGAGCAGTTCACTGGTTATGAGGTAACACCAGGAGAGCAAAGTTCCCTGTGAATTTTGGCTGTCTTGCATTACTTCTATACTGAAGGGCTTAATATCCATGGCTGATTTACCAGGAGAAAATGCCTATGAGGTAAGAGAGCCCTGTGCTGGATGAAAATGCCCAGGGACTGAATGTGTCCCTCCTGCAATGGCCTCAACCTTCTCTGAGAGGGCTTAGTCCTCCCGTAGCAAAGCAAAGAAGCTGTTAGCAGCAAAGAAGCTGTTAGCAGCAAAGAAGCTGCGCAGAGCCTGGCCAGCTGTGCATCCAGGTCTGCAGCCCCAGAGCTGGCTCTTGTCAGGGTTACAGCACCAGCTCTGCTCGTAGAGATGCTCCTTCTCAGCAGTGAATGGAGCACCAGTTACTGCCTATGTGCTTTTTAGGGTGATCAGATGAAGCACAGACCTACTTTATCAGGTTTTTCTTACTGGAAGCATGTTTATGAGCCTGGGAAATCCAGGACTGCTCTGAAGATCAGTTCTGGAGAGGCAGTAGCAGTCTAAAAAGCCATTCTTGGAAACCAGGTTTCTGTGGGCAACGTCTAGGAGAAGGGTAGGTGGCAATGACACTTCTGGACCTCTTGCTGGGGGATTTGGCAAGGGAAGTCCCCACAGAGGCCCCAGAATAGGGCTGATGTCTCTGCAGGATGGATGTCCTCATGCATGCAGCAGGACCAGGCAGCTGCAGGGAGCTGCTGGCACCATGTCAGCAGGCAGGTCTGCACGGGTACCTCCAAATCCCTGGCCCATCACTGGGAATGCTGGGGGAGGCTGTACCGGAGATGAGGTGCTCCGGCTTGCCTGCTGGGAGGCACCCACCTCTGCCCAGAGATTAGTGCCAGGCAGAGGAACCGGCTGTGCTGTTGTGATCCACTCCAGCCCACCTGAAGTCCCAGAATTCAGCCTGGTCAGCGGAAAGGTGCTGGTGTCGCCGGGACCAGCTCGTCCCTCGGTTGTTTCCCAGCCAGACGTCATAGCCAGAGTCTGCGAGTATGAAGCCAAGGCTGTTGTTGGATAGGTTTTCCACCCAGTGGCTGCCTTCTCCGAGTAAGCCGTGCTGGAGAAACACAACTGACTTGGGCTCTGGATATGAAAGAGACAGCACATTGCACTGAACTGGAATCTCCCTGCTTATTCACCCCAAATTCCAGCCAATAAAGCCTCTTTCTCACACTGCCAGAGGATGCACAATGTGCATTTGAATGACATCTCCTGGTGAAGCAATCCTTGCCATAGTTACCCTGTGGTGGTTGCCCTTGTTGCCTCAGGCTGGAGAGCTGCAGACCCCACAAACTCATCCCCACAAGCTTAGTACAGTGGGCACTGAGAAGAGCCATGTGAAAGCTCAAATGTACAGGCTCATTCCTGAGACTGTTCAAACCCCAGAGGCACAGATTTATGGGGGGGAAATGAAATGAAGATATATCTCTCCAGATACGTCTGCACCCTCTGGGCCTTTTTAAGGCTCAAGTCTCTGCTGGATGTGACAGGCAGTGGCTGTGGTGCGGACACACTCTCCTGTGCTGGCTGCTAGAAGTGTGACTGTGAATCTGAGAAGTACTGTGCATCGCTTTCACAATCAATGCTCCCCTGGCTGCTCAGGCTCATCCCTTCACCTGCTTGTTATGTTAAGCCTGCTTGGTCTTTTTTTTGCTGCCTTCCTTGTGAAATAGAGACATACCTCTGTTCCTAGGATTTGCTCTTCCGTAAGGAATCCTGTTAAGGCTGATGTAGTAGCCATCACGAGTCAGGACTTCATACTCCTCACTGGGGTACCCTCTGTGGCAGATGATTTGGCTCTGGGGAAAGAAAAACACAGGGAGAAAGCTGAACCTCCCCTGGTGTAGCTTGAGGCTGTTTCCTTTTGTCCTATCACTTGTTCCTTGGGAGCAGAGACCAGTCCACCCCTGGCTCCACCCTCCTGTGAGGCAGTTGTAGAGAGTGATAAGGTCCCCCTGAGGCTTCCCTTATCCATACGATGCTCCATGTGATGCTAAAGGGAAGAGGAAATGCTCAGCTGTGGGCTGTGAGCAGGAGGGGGGTGAGAGGCAGCAGGGCTCCCCAGCAGCACGCAGCAGGGAATGCATTTGAGCCCTTTCCAAACCCAAAGATTGAAATGAAAAGGATTTACTGACGGCTGACATGTCATGTCACACTGAGCTGATGCGTGGGGCAGATAAGACAGCAGGGCATATTGAACCTGCTGAGCTGGGCTGACTGGAAGGGCGATAGGACAAACCCTGTAGGATTTGTCTCATGGTTCCTGAGGCTTTGCCCGAGCTTTATTTATGCTGAAAACTCCAAGGATTGTGAAGTTGCAGCCTGGTGAAATCCAGCTGTGTTCCTGCCTACGCATGGCCATGTGCTTGCTTTGTCACACAGCTGGCAGAAGGGATTAACTGCAGCAATTTAATTGCCCATGTCACAGGTCCATTTAAAACCACCTCTACAGAGTTGCAGAACCCACCTGGACAGGGCTCCGAGCTACTTGCTGCAGCTGAAAGAGAGAAGCCTTGCACAACTTAAGACCCCCTAGGAAGGTGTCTGATCAAATCCAGGCTGGGTTCACCCTCTTCTCTAACTGACCTGCTGGTAATTGCACCTCAGGCTGCTGGGAGGAACAGGGCTCCTTCAGGAAGCAGGGCTTGCTAATGATAGTATGGAGGCAACGCCAGATTGAAAACCAGCACGCGTGATGAGCCAAACCTCCTCCACATACATCCCCTCCATCCCTCTCTCCCCCAGATAAACATCCCCAAGCTGTTCTTCTGACTTACAACATTCATGAAAGTCTCGGGATTTATGACCTTTTTCTGCTCCATGGCATCTTCTGAGTTCACAGGTGCTTGTGTCCAAACCAGGATTGCAATCAACAGCCACATCTTGTGCCTGTGTAAAATATTGCTATTGCTATTGCCACTGCTATTGCTGTTGCTGTGGCTATTTAACATTGTTATGAATGTCTGTTTCCACTTGGTTATGATGGGTTAGGTTCCTTATCTACCTGAAGACCATATATCATAGTCTGGGCTGGAAGCAGAATGGATTCCCGATTCCAACTACCATTACACTCCATGCAAGGCTCTTCATACTCCTCTGTACAGACTAGACCTGGTACTAGGCAAGACCCCTTTTTATGTTTTTAATGGTAAAAAGTAGAGAAACAGCTTCATAATGCAAGGACTGAAGTGATAGAAAATACCGTCGGGTCAATTGTCACAGAGGGGGAATTACTTCAAAGTGAGTGAATGAATGAATGAATGAATGAATTCAAAGTAAAGGTTTATGCTATAGAAGGAACACATTTAGGCTGGCTGGGCTATGACTATGTCTGTACTTTTGCTGTGTCTCTATTACTTAGCTTTTGCGCCCAGAAGCCAGTATGAACAGATGGATCGTATAAACTGGAACTGGTAGAGCCTCATAGGAAGGCTATTTATAAAGTAAGTGTAGGTTAAAAAAACACCCCAGAAACCATTTTGATCACCTTAGAGACTTTTTTTCCCAAGCAGAGATCTATTTTTAATACACACACTTAATATTTGATATGATTTTTAATCCCTTGACAAGCTCTTCAAAGTTCAACTCCAACCCAGTAGCATGAGTTGCAAATCATCTCACCAGTCATCTGGTTGCTCTCTACCTCCCTTCTTCCTCCTCCTCATGGGTCTCTCACACCCTGAGATGTATCTGCCCTCTGAAATATTCCCAGTAACCCTCTCTATGGTATTACCAAGTGGCAAGTTACCAAGAACAAGATCAATCAGTGCTTTTCCACCCTCAAAGTAGCTCCAATGCAAACCTGAATTACGTGAAGGAAAATACATTACCCGGCAGAGCCCACCGTCGTCACTGATCAGGCTGGTGGTGTGAATGGTGGTGGCTCTATCATCACCAGTATTAAAGCCAGAACATTGTGTCAGATCCCTGACACCATGCTGGACCACATCATGTGTCCTCCAATTAAGTGATGTGTGTGCTGGTCATATCTGTGATAACTTCCTCTGCTCGTCCATGTGGTCATGACTTTCGTGCTTGCAAAGGATTATGTTTCCAAAAGCAGTGGAGTGGTACAGCAAGGAATTT